>CM060573.1:15755283-18155283 GCA_030625065.1 Alectoris magna | reverse complement strand
CCCAAATGCGTCTTTTTATGCTGCAAATCAGACATTTTCTCCCCGAAAGATCTCCTTAATCCTCTAAGGAAGACATTTTCTCCACAAAATGCCGCTTATTAACTCAATACCTGGCTTTCACGCCAAAGAAATGCACTTTATCCCCCAAACTCACGCATTTTCTCCACAAAACACTCTTTTTCGCTCCAAAATACAACCATTTCTCCCCTGCATATCAATTTCTGCCAACAATTAGACATTTTCTCCCCAAATATCACTCTTCATCCCAGAAACCAAACAGGTCCTCTCTTAATGCCACTCTTTATCCCCCCAGAAAGGCATTTTCTCCCCAGAATACTGCCTTTCATCTTCAAATGTCTCATATTTGGGAAAGGAAACGAAAGCGCTACTTTGGGGAGAGTATTTCTTATTTGGGGGATCAAAAGAGCAATTTGGGGGTTAAAATGTGTAATATAGGGAACCCGACGTGCTATTTAATGGAGAAACAGTCTTGTATTTGGAACCAAGAATGATGTTTTGGGGAGAATATTTCTCATTTTGAGGACAGAAATAGGTCTTTTTTGGAGAGGATGACTTATTTTTGGTCTAAAAAGCAGTATTCTGGGATGAAAATGCCTTCTTTTGGGGATAAAAGGTGGTATTCTGGCAAGAAAATGTGTTATTATTGGGATAAAATGTGCTGTCCCAATAAAAGACGCTGTCTTCCCCAAATGCATCTTTTTATGCTGCAAATCAGACATTTTCTCCCCGAAAGATCACCTTAATCCTCTAAAGAAGACATTTTCTCCACAAAATGCTGCTTATTAGCTCAATACCAAGCTTTCACTCCAATATAATACCGTTTATCCCCAAAACTCATGCATTTTCTCCCCAAAACACTCTTTTTCTCTCCAAAATACAACCATTTCTCCCCTGCATATCAATTTCTGCCAACAATTAGACATTTTCTCCCCGAATATCACTCTTCATCCCAGAAACCAAACAGGTTCTCTCTTAAGTGCCACTCTTTAGCCCCCCAAAAAGGCATTTTCTCCCCAGAATACTGCCTTTCATCTTCAAGTGTCTCATTTTTGGGAAAGGAAACGAAAGCGCTACTTTGGGGAGAGCATTACTTATTTTGGGGATCAAAAGAGCAATTTGGGGGAGAAAATGTGTAATATAGGGAACCTCATTTAATGGATAAAAAATCTTCTATTTGGAACCAAGACTGATATTTTGGGGAGAATATTACTCATTTTGAGGACAGAAATAGGTCTTTTTTGGAGAGGATGACTTATTTTCGGTCTAAAAAGCAGTATTCTGGGAAGAAAATGCCTTCTTTTGGGGATAAAAGGTGGTATTCTGGGAAGAAAATGTGTTATTAGTGGAATATATTGTGATGTCCCAATAAAAGACGCTGTCTTCCCCAAATGCGTCTTTTTATGCTGCAAATCAGACATTTTCTCCCCGAAAGATCACCTTAATCCTCTAAAGAAGACATTTTCTCCACAAAATGCCGCTTATTAACTCAATACCATGCTTTCACGCCAAAGAAATGCACTTTATCCCCCAAACTCATGCATTTTCTCCACAAAACACTCTTTTTCGCTCCAAAATACAACCATTTCTCCCCTGCATATCAATTTCTGCCAACAATTAGACATTTTCTCCCCAAATATCACTCTTTATCCCAGAAACCAAACAGGTCCTCTCTTAATGCCACTCTTTATCCCCCCAGAAAGGCATTTTCTCCCCAGAATACTGCCTTTCATCTTCAAATGTCTCATATTTGGGAAAGGAAACGAAAGCGCTACTTTGGGGAGAGTATTTCTTATTTGGGGGATCAAAAGAGCAATTTGGGGGTTAAAATGTGTAATATAGGGAACCCGACGTGGTATTTAATGGAGAAACAGTCTTGTATTTGGAACCAAGAATGATGTTTTGGGGAGAATATTTCTCATTTTGAGGACAGAAATAGGTCTTTTTTGGAGAGGATGACTTATTTTCGGTCCAAAAAGCAGTATTCTGGGAAGAAAATTCCTTCTATTGGGGATAAAAGGTGGTATTCTGGGAAGAAAATGTGTTATTATTGGAATAAAATGTGATGTCCCAATAAAAGACGCTGTCTTCCCCAAATGCATCTTTTTATGCTGCAAATCAGACATTTTCTCCCCGAAAGATCACCTTAATCCTCTAAAGAAGACATTTTCTCCACAAAATGCGGCTTATTCGCTCAATACCAGGCTTTCACGCCAAAATAATGCACTTTATCCCCAAAACTCATGCATTTTCTCCACAAAACACTCTTTTTCGCTCCAAAATACAACCATTTCCCACCTGCATATCAATTTCTGCCAACAATTAGACATTTTCTCCCCGAATATCACTCTTTATCCCAGAAACCAAACAGGTCCTCTCTTAATACCACTCTTTAGCCCCCCAAAAAGGCATTTTCTCCCCAGAATACTGCCTTTCATCTTCAAGTGTCTTCTTTTTGGGAAAGGAAACAAAAGCGCTAGTTTGGGTAGAGTATTACTTATTTGGGGGATCAAAAGAGCAATTTGGGGGAGAAAATGTGTAATATAGGGAACCCTACGTGGTATTTAATAGACAAAAAATCTTCTATTTGGAACCAAGACTGATATTTTGGGGAGAATATTTCTCATTTTGAGGACAGAAATAGGTCTTTTTTGGAGAGGATGACTTATTTTCGGTCTAAAAAGCAGTATTCTGGGAAGAAAATGCCTTCTTTTGGGGATAAATGTGGTATTCTGGGAAGAAAATTTGTTATTTTTGGAATAAAATGTGATGTCCCAATAAAAGACGATGTCTTCCCCAAATGCGTCTTTTTATGCTGCAAATCACACATTTTCTCCCTGAAAGATCACCTTAATCCTCTAAAGAAGACATTTTCTCCACAAAATGCTACTTATTAGCTCAATACCATGCTTTCACGCCAAAATAATGCACTTTATCCCCACAACTCATGCATTTTCTCCCCAAAACACGCTTTTTCTCTCCAAAATACAACCATTTCTCCCCTGCATATCAATTTCTGCCAACAATTAGACATTTTCTCCCCTAATATCACTCTTCATCCCAGAAACCAAACAGGTTCTCTCTTAATGCCACTCTTTATCCCCCCAGAAAGGCATTTTCTCCCCAGAATACTGCCTTTCATCTTCAAGTGTCTCATATTTGGGAAAGGAAAAGAAAGCGCTACTTTGGGGAGAGTATTTCTAATTTGGGGGATCAAAAGAGCAATTTGGGGGAGAAAATGTGTAATATAGGGAACCCTATGTGGTATTTAATGGATAAAAAATCTTCTATTTGAAACCAAGAATGATATTTTGGGGAGAATATTTCTCATTTTGAGGACAGAAATAGGTCTTTTTTGGAGAGGATGACTTATTTTCGGTCTAAAAAGCAGTATTCTGGGAAGAAAATGCCTTCTTTTGGGGATAAAAGGCGGTATTCAGGAAGAAAATGTGTTATTATTGGAATAAAATGTGATGTCCCAATAAAAGACGCTGTCTTCCCCAAATGCGTCTTTTTATGCTGCAAATCAGACATTTTCTCCCCGAAAGATCACCTTAATCCTCTAAAGAAGACATTTTCTCCACAAAATGCTGCTTATTAGCTCAATACCATGCTTTCACGCCAAAATAATGCACTTTATCCCCAAAACTCATGCATTTTCTCACCAAAACACTCTTTTTCTCTCCCAAATACAACCATTTCTCCATTAAATACCACGTTGGGTTCCCAATATTACACATTTTATCCCCCAAATTTCTCTTTTTCTCCCCAGAATGAGGCGTTCTCAGTCCAATAACAATTTTGATCCCAAAAATCAGGCATTTTTCCGCACAAGTCTGATTTTATTACCAAAACAAAATATTTCTTACCCAAAACACAACTTTCTATTCCCAACATTTGACATTGTCTCCCCCAAATGCCAATTTGTATCCCTCCAATACTCAAATCTTCCCTTGTGTGGCTTTGTGTGACAAAAACAAAACAAACGTTCCAAAAAATACCGCTTCTTATCCCCCATGGAAGACTTTTCCTCCCCAAAACACCCATTTTTGATCCCCAAACTAAGAAATACTCTCCCCAAAGTAGCGCTTTCGTTTCCTTTCCAAAAATGAGACACTTGAAGATGAAAGGCAGTATTCTGGGGAGAAAATGCCTTTTTGGGGGGCTAAAGAGTGGCACTTAAGAGAGAACCTGTTTGGTTTCTGGGATGAAGAGTGATATTCGGGGAGAAAATGTCTAATTGTTGGCAGAAATTGATATGCAGGGGAGAAATGGTTGTATTTTGGAGAGAAAAAGAGTGTTTTGGGGAGAAAATGCATGAGTTTTGGGGAGAAAATGCATGAGTTTTGGGGATAAAGTGCATTATTTTGGCGTGAAAGCATGGTATTGAGCTAATAAGCGGCATTTTGTGGAGAAAATGTCTTCTTTAGAGGATTAAGGTGATCTTTCAGGGAGAAAATGTCTGATTTCAGCATAAAAAGACGCATTTGGGGAAGACAGCATCTTTTATTGGGACATCACATTTTATTCCAATAATAACACATTTTCTTCCCAGAATACCGCCTTTTATCCCCAAAAGAAGGCATTTTCTTCCCAGAATACTGCTTTTTAGACCGAAAATAAGTCATCCTCTCCAAAAAAGACCTATTTCTGTCCTCAAAATGAGAAATATTCTCCCCAAAATATCATTCTTGGTTCCAAATAGAAGACTTTTTATCCATTAAATGAGGTTCCCTGTATTACACATTTTCTCCCCCAAATTGCTCTTTTGATCCCCCAAATAAGTAATGCTCTCCCCAAAGTAGCGCTTTCGTTTCCTTTCCCAAAAATGAGACACTTGAAGATGAAAGGCAGTATTCTGGGGAGAAAATGCCTTTTTGGGGGGCTAAAGAGTGGCACTTAAGAGAGAACCTGTTTGGTTTCTGGGATGAAGAGTGATATTCGGGGAGAAAATGTCTAATTGTTGGCAGAAATTGATATGCAGGGGAGAAATGGTTGTATTTGGGAGAGAAAAAGCGTGTTTTGGGGAGAAAATGCCTGAGTTTTGGGGATAAAGTGCATTATTTAGGCGTGAAAGCATGGTATTGAGCTAATAAGCAGCATTTTGTGGAGAAAATGTCTTCTTTTGAGGATTAAGGTGATCTTTCGGGGAGAAAATGTCTGATTTCAGCATAAAAAGATTCATTTGGGGAAGACAGCGTCTTTTATTGGGACATCACATTTTATTCCACGAATAACACATATTCTTCACAGAATACCACCTTTTATCCCCAAAAGAAGGCATTTTCTTCCCAGAATACTGTTTTTAGACCGAAAATAAGTCATCCTCTCCAAAAAAGACCTATTTCTGTCCTCAAAATGAGAAATATTCTCCCCAAAATATCAGTCTTGGTTCCAAATACAAGATTTTTTATCCATTAAATACCACATAGGGTTCTCTATATTACACATTTTCTCCCCCAAATTGCTCTTTTGATCCCCCAAATAAGTAATGCTCTCCCCAAAGTAGCGCTTTCGTTCCCTTTCCCAAATATGAGACATTTGAAGATGAAAGGCAGTATTCTGGGGAGAAAATGCCTTTTTGAGTGGCTGAAGAGTGGCACTTAAGAGAGAACCTGTTTGGTTTCTGGGATGAAGAGTGATATTCGGGGAGAAAATGTCTAATTGTTGGCAGAAATTGATATGCAGGGTAGAATTGGTTGTATTTGGGAGAGAAAAAGCGTGTTTTGGGGAGAAAATGCGTGAGTTTTGGGGATAAAGTGCATTATTTTGGCGGGAAAGCATGGTATTGAGCTAATAAGCAGCATTTTGTGGAGAAAAAGTCTTCTCTAGAGGATAAAGGTGATCTTTCGGGGAGAAAATGTCTGATTTCAGCATAAAAAGATGCATTTGGGGAAGACAGTGTCTTTTATTGGGACATCACATTTTATTCCAAAAATAACACATTTTCTTCCCAGAATACCACCTTTTATCCCCAAAAGAAGGCATTTTCTACCCAGAATACTGCTTTTTAGACCGAAAATAAGTCATCCTCTCCAAAAAAGACCTATTTCTGTCCTCAAAATGAGAAATATTCTCCCCAAAACATCATTCTTGGTTCCAAATAGAAGATTTTTTATCCATTAAATGCCACGTAGGGTTCTCTATATTACACATTTTCTCCCCCAAATTGCTCTTTTGATCCCCCAAATAAGAAATACTCTCCCCAAAGTAGCGCTTTCGTTTCCTTTCCCAAATATGAGACATTTGAAGATGAAAGGCAGTATTCTGGGGAGAAAATGCCTTTTTGGGGGGCTAAAGAGTGGCACTTAAGAGAGAACCTGTTTGGTTTCTGGGGTGAAGAGTGATATTCGGGGAGAAAATGTCTAATTGTTGGCAGAAATTGATATGCAGGGGAGAAATGGTTGTATTTGGGAGAGAAAAAGCGTGTTTTGGGGAGAAAATGCCTGAGTTTTGGGGATAAACTGCATTATTTTGGCGTAAAATCCTTGTATTGAGCTAATAAGCGGCATTTTGTGGAGAAAATGTCTTCTTTAGAGGATTAAGGTGATCTTTCGGGGAGAAAATGTCTGATTTGCAGCATAAAAAGACGCATTTTGGGGAAGACAGCGTCTTTTGTTGGGACATCACATTTTATTCCACTAATAACACATTTTCTTCCCAGAATACCACCTTTTATCCCCAAAAGAAGGCATTTTCTTCCCATAATACTGTTTTTAAACCGAAAATAAGTCATCCTCTCCAAAAAAGACCTATTTCTGTCCTCAAAATGAGAAATATTCTCCCCAAAATATCATTCTTGGTTCCAAATAGAAGACTTTTTCTCCATTAAATACCACGTAGGGTTCCCTATATTACACATTTTCTCCCCCAAATTGCTCTTTTGATCCCCCAAATAAGAAATACTCTCCCCAAAGTAGCGCTTTCGTTTCCTTTCCCAAATATGAGACATTTGAAGATGAAAGGCAGTATTCTGGGGAGAAAATGCCTTTTTGGGGGGCTAAAGAGTGGCATTAAGAGAGAACCTGTTTGGTTTCTGGGATGAAGAGTGATATTCGGGGAGAAAATGTCTAATTGTTGGCAGAAATTGATATGCAGGGGAGAAATGGTTGTATTTTGGAGAGAAAAAGAGTGTTTTGGGGAGAAAATGCGTGAGTTTTGGGGATAAAGTGCATTATTTTGGCGTGAAAGCCAGGTATTGAGTTAATAAGCGGTATTTTGTGGAGAAAATGTGTTCTTTAGAGGATTAAGGTGATCTTTCGGGAAGAAAATGTCTGATTTGCAGCATAGAAAGACGCATTTGGGGAAGACAGTGTCTTTTATTGGGACAGCACATTTTATTCCAATAATAACACATTTTCTTCCCAGAATACCGCCTTTTATCCCCAAAAGAAGGCATTTTCTTCCCAGAATACTGCTTTTTAGACCGAAAATAAGTCATCCTCTCCAAAAAAGACCTATTTCTGTCCTCAAAATGAGAAATATTCTCCCCAAAATATCAGTCTTGGTTCCAAATAGAAGATATTTATCCATTAAATACCACGTCGGGTTCCCTATATTACACATTTTCTCCCCCAAATTGCTCTTTTGATCCCCCAAATAGGAAATACTCTCCCCAAAGTAGCGCTTTCGTTTCCTTTCCCAAATATGAGACACTTGAAGATGAAAGGCAGTATTCTGGGGAGAAAATGCCTTTTTGGGGGGCTAAAGAGTGGCATTAAGAGAGAACCTGTTTGGTTTCTGGGATGAAGAGTGATATTCGGGGAGAAAATGTCTAATTGTTGGCTGAAATTGATATGCAGGGGAAAAATGGTTGTATTTGGGAGAGAAAAAGCGTGTTTTGTGGAGAAAATGCATGAGTTTTGGGGATAAAGTGCATTATTTTGGCGTGAAAGCATGGTATTGAGCTAATAAGCGGCATTTTGTGGAGAAAATGTGTTCTTTAGAGGATTAAGGTGATCTTTCGGGGAGAAAATGTCTGATTTGCAGCATAGAAAGACGCATTTGGGGAAGACAGTGTCTTTTATTGGGACAGCACATTTTATTCCAATAATAACACATTTTCTTCCCAGAATACCGCCTTTTATCCCCAAAAGAAGGCATTTTCTTCCCAGAATACTGCTTTTTAGACCGAAAATAAGTCATCCTCTCCAAAAAAGACCTATTTCTGTCCTCAAAATGAGAAATATTCTCCCCAAAATATCAGTCTTGGTTCCAAAGAGAAGATTTTTTATCCATTAAATACCACGTAGGGTTCCCTATATTACACATTTTCTCCCCCAAATTGCTCTTTTGATCCCCCAAATAAGAAATACTCTCCCCAAAGTAGCGCTTTCGTTTCCTTTCCCAAATATGAGACACTTGAAGATGAAAGGCAGTATTCTGGGGAGAAAATGCCTTTTTGGGGGGCTAAAGAGTGGCATTAAGAGAGAACCTGTTTGGTTTCTGGGATGAAGAGTGATATTCGGGGAGAAAATGTCTAATTGTTGGCAGAAATTGATATGCAGGGGAGAAATGGTTGTATTTGGGAGAGAAAAAGCGTGTTTTGTGGAGAAAATGCCTGAGTTTGGGGGATAAAGTGCATTATTTTGGCGTGAAAGCCTGGTATTGAGCTAATAAGCAGCATTTTGTGGAGAAAATGTCTTCTTTAGAGGATTAAGGTGATCTTTCGGGGAGAAAATGTCTGATTTGCAGCATAAAAAGACGCATTTGGGGAAGACAGCGTCTTTTATTGGGACATCACGGATTATTCCAAAAATAACACATATTCTTCACAGAATACCACATTTATCCCCAAAAGAAGGCATTTTCTTCCCAGAATACCGCTTTTTAGACCAAAAATAAGTCATCCTCTCCAAAAAAGACCTATTTCTGTCCTCAAAATGAGAAATATTCTCCCCAAAATATCAGTCTTGGTTCCAAATAGAAGACTTTTTCTCCATTAAATACCACGTAGGGTTCCCTATATTACACATTTTCTCCCCCAAATTGCTCTTTTGATCCCCCAAATAAGAAATACTCTCCCCAAAGTAGCGCTTTCGTTTCCTTTCCCAAATATGAGACACTTGAAGATGAAAGGCAGTATTCTGGGGAGAAAATGCCTTTCTGGGGGGCTAAAGAGTGGCATTAAGAGAGAACCTGTTTGGTTTCTGGGGTGAAGAGTGATATTCGGGGAGAAAATGTCTAATTGTTGGCAGAAATTGATATGCAGGGGAGAAATGGTTGTATTTGGGAGAGAAAAAGAGTGTTTTGTGGAGAAAATGCCTGAGTTTTGAGGATAAAGTGCATTATTTTGGCGTGAAAGCCTGGTATTGAGCTAATAAGCGGCATTTTGTGGAGAAAATGTCTTCTTTAGAGGATTAAGGTGATCTTTCGGGGAGAAAACGCCTTATTTGCAGCATAAAAAGACGCATTTGGGGAAGACAGCGTCTTTTATTGGGACATCACGTTTTATTCCAATAATAACACATTTTCTTCCCAGAATACCGCCTTTTATTCCCAAAAGAAGGCATTTTCTTCCCAGAATACCGCTTTTTAGACCGAAAATAAGTCATCCACTCCAAAAAAGACCTATTTCTGTCCTCAAAATGAGAAATATTCTCCCCAAAACATCATTCTTGGTTCTAAATAGAAGATTTTTTATCCATTAAATACCACATAGGGTTCCCTATATTACACATTTTCTCCCCCAAATTGCTCTTTTGATCGCCCAAATAGGAAATACTCTCCCCAAAGTAGCGCTTTCGTTTCCTTTCCCAAATATGAGTCATTTGAAGATGAAAGGCAGTATTCTGGGGAGAAAATGCCTTTTTGGGGGGCTAAAGAGTGGCATTAAGAGAGAACCTGTTTGGTTTCTGGGGTGAAGAGTGATATTCGGGGAGAAAATGTCTAATTGTTGGCAGAAATTGATATGCAGGGGAGAAATGGTTGTATTTTGGAGAGAAAAAGCGTGTTTTGGGGAGAAAATGCCTGAGTTTTGGGGATAAACTGCATTATTTTGGCGTGAAAGCCTGGTATTGAGCTAATAAGCGGCATTTTGTGGAGAAAATGTCTTCTTTAGAGGATTAAGGTGATCTTTCAGGGAGAAAATGTCTGATTTGCAGCATAAAAAGACGCATTTGGGGAAGACAGCGTCTATTATTGGGACATCACATTTTATTCCAATAATAACACATTTTCTTCCCAGAATACCACCTTTTATCCCCAAAAGAAGGCATTTTCTTCCCAGAATACTGCTTTTTAGACCGAAAATAAGTCATCCTCTCCAAAAAAGACCTATTTCTGTCCTCAAAATGAGAAATATTCTCCCCAAAATATCATTCTTGGTTCCAAATAGAAGATTTTTTATCCATTAAATGAGGTTCCCTATATTACACATTAACTCCCCCAAATTGCTCTTTTGATCCCCCAAATAAGAAATACTCTCCCCAAAGTAGCGCTTTCGTTTCCTTTCCCAAATATGAGACACTTGAAGATGAAAGGCAGTATTCTGGGGAGAAAATGCCTTTTTGGGGGGCTAAAGAGTGGCATTAAGAGAGAACCTGTTTGGTTTCTGGGATGAAGAGTGATATTCGGGGAGAAAATGTCTAATTGTTGGCTGAAATTGATATGCAGGGGAAAAATGGTTGTATTTTGGAGAGAAAAAGCGTGTTTTGTGGAGAAAATGCATGAGTTTTGGGGATAAAGTGCATTATTTTGGCGTGAAAGCATGGTATTGAGCTAATAAGCAGCATTTTGTGGAGAAAATGTCTTCTTTAGAGGATTAAGGTGATCTTTCGGGGAGAAAATGTCTGATTTGCAGCATAAAAAGACGCATTTGGGGAAGACAGCGTCTTTTATTGGGACATCACGTTTTATTCCAATAATAACACATTTTCTTCCCAGAATACCGCCTTTTATCCCCAAAAGAAGGCATTTTCTTCCCAGAATACTGCTTTTAGACCGAAAATAAGTCATCCTCTCCAAAAAAGACCTATTTCTGTCCTCAAAATGAGAAATATTCTCCCCAAAATATCATTCTTGGTTCCAAATACAAGATTTTTTATCCATTAAATACCACGTTGGGTTCCCTATATTACACATTTTCTCCCCCAAATTGCTCCTTTGATCCCCCAAATAAGAAATACTCTCCCCAAAGTAGCGCTTTCGTTTCCTTTCCCAAATATGAGACACTTGAAGATGAAAGGCAGTATTCTGGGGAGAAAATGCCTTTTTGGGGGGCTAAAGAGTGGCATTAAGAGAGAACCTGTTTGGTTTCTGGGATGAAGAGTGATATTCGGGGAGAAAATGTCTAATTGTTGGCAGAAATTGATATGCAGGGGAGAAATGGTTGTATTTGGGAGAGAAAAAGCGTGTTTTGGGGAGAAAATGCGTGAGTTTTGGGGATAAAGTGCATTATTTTGGCGTGAAAGCCTGGTATTGAGCTAATAAGCGGCATTTTGTGGAGAAAATGTCTTCCTTAGAGGATTAAGGTGATCTTTCGGGGAGAAAATGTCTGATTTGCAGCATAAAAAGACGCATTTGGGGAAGACAGCGTCTTTTATTGGGACATCACGTTTTATTCCACTAATTACACATTTTCTTCCCAGAATACCGCCTTTTATCCCCAAAAGAAGGCATTTTCTTCCCAGAATACTGCTTTTTAGACCGAAAATAAGTCATCCTCTCCAAAAAAGACCTATTTCTGTCCTCAAAATGAGAAATATTCTCCCCAAAACATCATTCTTGGTTCCAAATAGAAGATTTTTTATCCATTAAATACCACGTCGGGTTCCCTATATTACACATTTTCTCCCCCAAATTGCTCTTTTGATCCCCCAAATAAGAAATACTCTCCCCAAAGTAGCGATTTCGTTTCCTTTCCCAAATATGAGACACTTGAAGATGAAAGGCAGTATTCTGGGGAGAAAATGCCTTTTTGGGGGGCTAAAGAGTGGCACTTAAGAGAGAACCTGTTTGGTTTCTGGGATGAAGAGTGATATTCGGGGAGAAAATGTCTAATTGTTGGCAGAAATTGATATGCAGGGGAGAAATGGTTGTATTTGGGAGAGAAAAAGAGTGTTTTGTGGAGAAAATGTCTGAGTTTTGAGGATAAACTGCATTATTTTGGAGTGAAAGCTTGGTATTGAGCTATTAAGCAGCATTTTGTGGAGAAAATGTCTTCTTTAGAGGATTAAGGTGATCTTTCGGGGAGAAAATGTCTGATTTGCAGCATAAAAAGACGCATTTGGGGAAGACAGCGTCTTTTATTGGGACATCACATTTTATTCCAATAATAACACATTTTCTTCCCAGAATACCGCCTTTTATCCCCAAAAGAAGGCATTTTCTTCCCAGAATACTGCTTTTTAGACCGAAAATAAGTCATCCTCTCCAAAAAAGACCTATTTCTTTCCTCAAAATGAGAAATATTCTCCCCAAAATATCAGTCTTGGTTTCAAATAGAAGATTTTTTCTCCATTAAATACCACGTAGGGTTCCCTATATTACACATTTTCTCCCCCAAATTGCTCTTTTGATCCCCCAAATAAGAAATACTCTCCCCAAAGTAGCGCCTTCGTTTCCTTTCCCAAAAAGAAGACACTTGAAGATGAAAGGCAGTATTCTGGGGAGAAAATGCCTTTTTGGGGGGCTAAAGAGTGGCACTTAAGAGAGAACCTGTTTGGTTTCTGGGATGAAGAGTGATATTCGGGGAGAAAATGTCTAATTGTTGGCAGAAATTGATATGCAGGGGAGAAATGGTTGTATTTGGGAGAGAAAAAGAGTGTTTTGGGGAGAAAATGCATGAGTTTTGGGGATAAAGTGCATTATTTTGGCGTGAAAGCATGGTATTGAGCTAATAAGCGGCATTTTGTGGAGAAAATGTCTTCTTTTGAGGATCAAGGTGATCTTTCAGGGAGAAAATGTCTGATTTGCAGCATGAAAAGACGTATTTGGGGAAGACAGTGTCTTTTATTGGGACAGCACATTTTATTCCACTAATAACACATTTTCTTCCCAGAATACCACCTTTTATCCCCAAAAGAAGGCATTTTCTTCCCAGAATACTGCTTTTTAGACCGAAAAGAAGTCATCCTCTCCAAAAAAGACCTATTTCTGTCCTCAAAATGAGAAATATTCTCCCCAAAACATCATTCTTGGTTCCAAATATAAGACTTTTTCTCCATGTATTTTGTAGAGAAAAGCAGTCTTTTGGGGAAAAAATGCATGAGTTTTTGGGTTAAACTGAGGCACGTAAAATTACGTGTTATTACTTTTGGCAAATGTAGTCTTTGAAATAAAAAGCTTTATTTTTGGGGGGAGAGCCTTTCCTTGATGGGAAATATTGATATTTATCGGAGAAATTTTTTTTTTGAAGTTTGATTTTAATATTTCAAGGAGCGAATACTTTTTTGATAAATGATCGGGAAGTGTGGAGAATTTTCTTACAGTTGTCACATTAATTGAAATGTGAGGCAGAAAATACCTTATTTGTATACAAGAGAGCTATTTTGAGGAGAAAATGTCATAATTTGGAGTAGATAGCTGTATTTGGGAAAGTGAATGCGTTATTTGAGGAAGTCGGTGTAATGGAGTGAAGATGACTAATTATTGGAGGAATAGATGACTTTTTGGGAATAAAATCAATTGTTTTTTGCTTTAGAAATCTATACATTTGCCAAGGAACGAAGAAGTCAAAACCTCTCCGTCCCGGTATTCGGAAAGAAATCCCCCACCTGGGAAGAAAGCAGCCGGCTGAAAACGCGGGTCCTCGGCTGCAACCGAGCCGCTGGAGTCGTGCTTCTTGTCGATTGCCTTTTTTCCTAGAAGAGGGGTCTCGGCTAATTCCGTAGCCGAGAAAGAGCGGCTTCAGCCGGCTGCTATTGTCCCTGGACGGGTGGTTGCTCTGCGCAGCCCGGAAAAGAGCACTTTGGACCTCAAAGAAAAGACCTTCTTTTCTTGGCCGAAACTACGACTCCAGGCACTGTTTCAAGTGACTTTCCTTCCATTTCGAAAGATTTCATTTCTTATCCCCTTCTCCATTGTTTGATTTAGTTTCGCAGACGACGGAGGAAAGAAACGAAATCTCCTTGGGAGTGAGGTGACGGGCGAGCTGAGAAGCGATGGGAGATGCGCTGCTGAGAGAACTCGAAGTTCGGAGTCGCTCTTTTTCTGGCTCCGGGCGAAAGCAGAACCACCTCGGAAGAAAGCAGGCGGCTGAAGCCGCGCGTCCTTGTTTGCGCCAGTACCGCTGCAGTCGCGCTTCTAGGCGATTGCCGGTTCATCGAGAAGAGGGGACTCGGCTAATTCCGTAGCCGAGAAAGAGAGGCTTCAGCCGGCTGCTTTCGTCCCTGGAAGGGTGGTTGTTCTGCGCAGCCCGGAAGAGATCAGCTTGGACCTCATCATCTTTTCTGGACGGAATCACGACTCCTGGCACTGTTCCAATTGTTTTCCTTTCCATTTCGAAGGACTTCGTTTCTTATCCCCTTTTCCATTGCATGAATCTTAGTTTCTCGGACGGCAGAGAAAAGAAACGAAATCCCGTTTAAAAGTAGGTGACGGGCGAGCTGAGAAACGCTGGGAGATGCGCTCGCCGAGAGAACTCGACTTGAAGTACGGAATCTCTCTTTTCCTGGCTACGGGCGAAAGCCCCCTCTTCGGAAGAAAGCAGCCGGCTGAAACCGCGCGTCCTCGGCTGCAACGGAGCCGCTCGAGCCGCGCTTCTGGGCGATTGCCTGTTCTCCGAGAAGAGCGGACTCGGCTGATTCCGTAGCCGAGAAAGGGCGACTTCAGCCCGCCGCTTTCGTCCTTGGAGGGGTGGTTGCTCTGCGCAGCCCGGAGAGGAGCACTTTGCATCTTAGTTTCTGTTCTGGCCGGAAGCACGACGCCATTAGCTTTATCAAATCAGGCTTTTATTCCAGAAGTAAGACTACTGTTTCATTCGAAATCGAAGGGTAAGCACTTGCAATAGTGCCAGCAGTCGCGCTTTCGGCCAGAAAAGAAGCTGAGGTCCAAAGTGCTCCTTTCCGGGCTGCCGACAACAACCACCCCTCCTGGGACGAAAGCAGCCGGCTGAAGTCGCTCTTTCTCGGCTACGGAATTGGCTGAGTGCGAACCGCTCGGAGATCTGGCATTCGCCGAGAAGCGCGATTCGGGCGGCTCTATTGCAGCCGAGGACGCGCGGCTTCATCCGGCTGCTTTCTGCCGAGGAGGGGGCTTTCGCCCGTAGGCAGGAAAAATGGGATTTTGAACTTCAAGTCGTGTTCTCTCGGCGAGAGCATCTCCCAGCGTTTCTCAGCTCGCCCGTCACTTGCTTTGGACTGTGATTTCGTTTCTTTTCTCCGTCGTCTGAGAAACTATGAGTCAAGCAATGGAAAAGGAGATAAGAAAAGAAATCTTTACAAATGGAAGGGAAAACACTTGGAATAGTGCCAGCAGTCGTGCTTTCGGCCAGAAAAGAAGCTGAGGTCCAAAGTGCTCCTTTCCGGGCTGCCGACAACAACCACCCCTCCTGGGACGAAAGCAGCCGGCTGAAGTCGCTCTTTCTCGGCTACGGAATTAGCCGAGTCCGCTCTTCTCGGAGAACCGGCAATCGCCGAGAAGCGCGATTCGAGCGGCTGCTTTGCAGCCGTGGACGCTCGGCTTCAAGTCGCTTCTTTCTTCCGAGGTGGGGGATTTCTTTCCGCATCCCGGAACGGAAAAGGTTTGACTTCTCCTTCGGTTCATGGCTACTGTATCGATTTCTATAGCCAAAAAACAACTTTTTTTCCCAAAAAGTCAGTTATTAGTCCCTATATTTAGACATTTTCTCTCCATACACTGCCTTTAATTCCACAAATAAGGCATTTTCTTTACCAAATACCCAAAATTATGACGTTTTCTTCTCATGAAATCTCTTTTGTTGACAACTAATGTATTTTCTGCCTTACATTTCAAATTATGCTTGACTCCTACTTTCTCAGACGACGGTGAAAAGAAGATGAAATCACCTTCAAAAGTAGGTGAGGGGCGATCTGAGAAGCGCGGCGAGATGCGCTACCGACAGAACTCGAATTTCGGAATCGCTCTTTTCCTGGTTACGGGCGAAAGCCCCCTCCTCGGCAGAAAGCAGCCGGCTGAAGCCGCGCGTCCTCGGCTGCAAAGGAGCCGCTCGAATCGCGCTCCTCCGCGATTGCCGGTTTTCCGAGGGGACTCGGCTAATTCCGTAGCCGAGAAAGAGCGACTTCAGCCGTCTGCTTTCGTCCCTGGAAGGGTGGTTGCTCTGCGCAGCCCGAAAAGGAGCACTTTGCATCTCAGCTTCTGTTCTGGCCGGAAGCACGACTCCACGCAGTATTCCAAGTGCTTTCCCTTCTATTTCGCATGATTTCCCTTCTTTTCTGCTTTTCTCTTCTCATCCCGGAACGGATAGTTTTTGAAGTCTCTTTCTGTTCTTGGCGATTGTATTGATTTCTATGCCCAAAAACCGCGTTTTCTTCCCTATTAACAGCTATTCAACCTTAGAAGTAGAATGTTTCTCTCCGATACACCTCTTGTAATTCCACAAATTAGAATTTTATTTCCTCAAATTTCTATCCCATAAATATAAAGTTTTCTCCCCGAAATGTTTCTGTTTATTTTCAAATCAGGGATTTTCTTCCTTACATATCTAATTATTCACTAAATGCACTCGTTTTCTCTCGTCTTTCTGATTTTTAATTCAGAACACAAGACCTTTTCTTCGTTGAATAGCAAATTCTAACCGAACAAAATAGCATTGTTTCCCCTCTCCAAAACAATACAGCTTTTCGTTCAAAAGTATGACATTTTCCTCCTGAAATCCCCAACAGTATCCAATGGATTCCAATAGCAAGACTCGCTCTCCCTTAAAAAACAATCATTATCACAAAAAGAAGACGTTAGCTTTATCAAATCAGGCTTTTATTCCAGAAGTAAGACTACTGTTTCATTCGAAATCGAAGGGTAAACACTTGCAATAGTGCCAGCAGTCGTGCTTTCGGCCAGAAAAGAAGCTGAGGTCCAAAGTGCTCCTTTCCGGGCTGCCGACAACAACCACCCCTCCTGGGACGAAAGCAGCCGGCTGAAGTCGCTCTTTCTCGGCTTCGGAATTGGCCGAGTCCGCTATTCTCGGAGATCCGGCAGTTGCCGAGAAGCGCGATTCGAGCGGCTCGCTTGCAGACGAGGGCGTTCGGCTTCATCCGGCTGCTTTCTGCCGAGGAGGGGGCTTTCGCCCGTAGGCAGGAAAAATGGGATTTTGAACTTCAAGTCGTGTTCTCTCGGCGAGAGCATCTCCCAGCGTTTCTCAGCTCGCCCGTCACTTGCTTTGGACTGTGATTTCGTTTCTTTTCTCCGTCGTCTGAGAAACTATGAGTCAAGCAATGGAAAAGGAGATAAGAAAAGAAATCTTTACAAATGGAAGGGAAAACACTTGGAATAGTGCCAGCAGTCGTGCTTTCGGCCAGAAAAGAAGCTGAGGTCCAAAGTGCTCCTTTCCGGGCTGCCGACAACAACCACCCCTCCTGGGACGAAAGCAGCCGGCTGAAGTCGCTCTTTCTCGGCTACGGAATTAGCCGAGTCCGCTCTTCTCGGAGAACCGGCAATCGCCGAGAAGCGCGACTCGAGCGGCTCCTTTGCAGCCGTGGACGCGCGGCTTCAATTCGCTGCTTTCTTCCGAGGTGGGGGATTTCCTTCCGCATCCCGGAACGCTGAAGTTTTGACTTCTCCTTCGGTTCTTGGCTAATGTATCGATTTCTATAGCCAGAAAACAACTTTTTTTCCCAAAAAGTCAGTTATTCGTCCCTATATTTAGACATTTTCTCTCCAAGACACTGCCACGTATAAGGCATTTACTTTCCCAAATACTGCTATCCACCCCAGAATTATGACATTTTCTCCTCAAAATACCTCTTTTCTATACAATCAATGTATTTTCTGCCTTACATTTCAAATTATGTCCCAATTGTAAGACGTTTTCTTTTGTCCTTCTGATTTTTTATCCAAAAAAGAAGACCTTTTCTCCCTGAAATACCGAATTCTAACCCCCAAATAAATCAATTTCTCCGGTAAATATCAATGTTTTTCCTCAGAAAATGGCTTTCTCCCCAATAATACAGCTTTTTATTCCAAATAGTACATTTTCCCAAAGAAATCACACTTTTCATCTCAAAAACAATACTTCTAATCCTCAAAGAATCGTATTTGATTCAAAAATTATGACATTTTCCACTCTACATTTCAATTGTTGCGCCAAAGATGATCTCTTTTCTGCTTAAAATATCATTTCTTAGAAGAAAAAGAGGACAGCTTCTTCCTTAAATGCCACATTTTTTTCCAGAGATATTTTCTACCCAAAATTGCCTACATTTTTCTCAAGAGTAAGACGTTTTCTCCCTTAAATATCACGTTTGATACAAAACGTTTTTGTCTCTTACTCTTACACTCTTTATCTCCAAAACTAGACATTTCCTCCCCAGTTCAATAATATTCAATTGATTTTAGCAGAATGACACACTCTCCCTTAATGACACACTCATTATCTCAAAAACAAGACATTAGCTATATCAAAACCATGCTTTTTAGTCAAAAGTAAGACATTTTCCATGTTTGGTCCCAAAATAAGACACTTACTCCTCAGAATACTGCATTTTATCCCCCCCAAATGATATTTTGTCCCCTAAGCACCTTTTTTCCTCCCAAAATCTGACATGATCTCCCCAAAATACCACTTTCTACCCCAAAAGAAGAGGTTTTCTCAAAAAAGAACGCATTTTATAGATATATTAGAGATTTAGAGATCTATTCTCCCTACCTGCCTCTTTTGACCCTGAAAATAAGACATGTTCTCCCTTAAATATCGTTTTTCAAACCAAGAAAAAGACATTTTCTAGTCCATTTAGGAAGTTTGGTCCCTAAAGTAAGACATTTCCTCCCTTAGATATCATATTTGATCCCCAAATTAAGACGATTTCTCCCCCAAAGAACTCATAATAAAAAATTAGACGTCATCTTCTTCACATTTCATCACAAATATCAGATCTTTTCCCTTCAAAGGATGGCTGTATAGAAAACAAAATGACATATTCTCCTTTAAATATCACCTTTTCCCCAATATAATACATATATATACAAAATACCACTTTGTATCCCTAAATATGTCATTTTCTCCCAATGATTCCACTTATTATGGAATTTAAAATATGACCTTTTGTCCCAAAATACAGTTTTCTATTCCTAAAATAGAACATTTCCTTCCCAAAGTACCCCAATATATCCCCCAACCAAGCCATTTACCAAACAACTAACAGCTTTTTATCTCAAACGATAGATATTTTCTCCCGGAAACACCGTTTACTATCCCCCAAATTAAATATTTTCCCTACAAAACACTGCATTTCATCCCCTAGAGAAGATATTTTCTCCACAAAATGCCGCTTATTAGCTCAATACCATGTTTTCACGCCAAAATAATGCGGTACGTCCCCAAAACTTATTCGTTTTCTCACCAAAATACTCTTTTGGTCTCCAAAATACAACAGTTTCTCGCCTGCGTAACAATTTCTGCCAACAATTCGACATTTTCTCCCTGAATATCACTCTTTATCCCCAGAAACCAAACAGGTTCTCTCTTAAGTGCCACTCTTTATCCCCCAAAAAGGCATTTTCTCCCCAGAATACTGCCTTTCATCTTCAAGTGTCTTCTTTTTGGGAAAGTAAACGAAAGTGCTACTTTGGGGAGAGTATTTTGGGGATCCAAAGGGGTGATGTGGGGAGGAAAAGTCTTCCTGAAGGGATAAGAAGCGGTATTGTTGGGAGCGAATGTCTTGTTTTTGTCACACAAAGACATATTTTGGGGGGAGAATTTCTTAATTTGGGGATAAAAATCTTTGTTTTGGGAGAAAATGTCATACTCTTGGCATAAACAGCGGAATTTTTGGCTGAAAAGTTCTTCTTGTGGGGATAGAAAATGGTATCTTGGAGAGAAAACGCCTAATTCTCGGGATCCAAAGCGGTATTCTGGGGAGAAATGGCTTTCTTCCTGGGATATGAAGTTGAATTTTGGGGATGTAGAGCAGTATTTTGGTGAGAAAATGTCTCCTCTGAAAGATAAGAAGCGGTGTTTGGTGAGAAGACTTTGAACCTTGGAGACGAATGCAGTCTGTTGGGTAGACAAGGTGTTATTTTTGGGAAAGAAAGCAGTGTATGGAGGGAAAATGTCCTCTTTTGGGAATGTAAAGCGGTATGATGAGAAGGAAGTGTGTGATACTAGGAATGCCAAGTTTCACTTTGTGTAGAAAATGGATGATGTTGGGATGAAAAGCGCTATTTAAGATAGAAAATGTCTTCCTGATGGCATCGAATGAATGTTGGTCGGAAAATGTCTTCTTGGAGGGATACAAATGGGAATTTGGGGGAGAAACTGTCTAATTTGGGGGACAAAAAGGTGTGCTTTGGGTAATCGAAGTCCTATTTTGGGGATAAAATCAGTCTTTGAGGAGAAAATGCCTAATTCTAAGGATTAAAAGCGATATTCGGGGAGAAAATGTCTTATTTAGGGGTGGAAATGTGTAATCTTGGGAATAAAGCAGTGTTTTGGGAAAAAATGTCTACTTCACGGATAAAACTCGGTATTTTCGGAAGCGAAAGTCCTGTTCTTGTAAAACATAGTCATATTTTGGGAGGAAAATTTCTTATTTGAGGGATACAAATTGGAAAATGGGGGAGAAAACGTCTAATTTGGGGGATGAAAAGGAGTTTTTTGGGTAAGAAAAGTCCTATCTTGGTAATAAAATGGGTATTCTGGGGAGAAAATGCCTTCTTTGGGGGATCAAAGGCGGTATTCTGGGAAGAAAATGTGTTATTAGTGGAATAAAATGTGATGTCCCAATAAAAGACGCTGTCTTCCCCAAATGCATCTTTTTATGCTGCAAATCAGACATTTTCTCCCCGAAACATCGCCTTAATCCTCTAAAGAAGACATTTTCTCCACAAAAAGCCGCTTATTAGATCAATACCGTGCTTTCACGCCAAAATAATGAAGTTTATCCCCAAATCTCAAGCATTTTCTCCACAAAACACTCTTTCTCTCCAAAATACAACCATTTCTCACCTGCATATCAATTTCTGCCAACAATTAGACATTTTCTCCCCGAATATCACTCTTCATCCCAGAAACCAAACAGGTTCTCTCTTAATGCCACTCTTTATCCCCCCAAAAAGGCATTTTCTCCCCAGAATACTGCCTTTCATCTTCAAATGTCTCATATTTGGGAAAGGAAACGAAAGCGCTACTTTGGGGGGAGTATTTCTTATTTTGGGGATGAAAAGGGGTGTTTTGGGGAGGAAAAGTCTTCCTTAGGGGATAAGAAGCATTATTTTGGGGAGCGAATGTCTTCCTTTGTTACACAAAGCCATATTTGAAGGGGAAAATTTCATATTGGAGGGATACCAATTGGCATTTGGGGGAGACGGTGTCTAATGTTGGGAATAAAAAGGTGTGTTTTGGGTAAGAAATGCTTTGTTTTGGTAATAAAATCAGTCTTGTGCGGAGAAAATGCCTGATTCTTGGGATCAAAAGTGTTATTGGAGTGAGAATGCCTCATTCTGGGGAGAAAAAGAGAAATTTGGGGGATAAAATGAGTAATATTGGGAACCCGACGTGGTAATTAATGGAGAAAAGGTCTTCTATTTGGAACCAAGAATGATATTTTGGGGAGAATATTTCTCATTTTGAGGACAGAAATAGGTCTTTTTTGGAGAGGATGACTTATTTTCGGTCTAAAAAGCAGTATTCTGGGAAGAAAATGCCTTCTTTTGGGGATAAAAGGCGGTATTCTGGGAAGAAAATGTGTTATTATTGGAATAAAATGTGATGTCCCAATAAAAGACGCTGTCTTCCCCACATGCGTCTTTTTATGCTGCCAATCAGACATTTTCTCCCCGAAAGATCACCTTTATCCTCTAAAGAAGACATTTTCTCCACAAAATGCCGCTTATTAGCTCAATACCATGCTTTCACGCCAAAATAATGCAGTTTATCCCCAAAACTCATGCATTTTCTCCACAAAACACTCTTTTTCTCTCCCAAATACAACCATTTCTCCCCTGCATATCAATTTCTGCCAACAATTAGACATTTTCTCCCCGAATATCACTCTTCATCCCAGAAACCAAACAGGTTCTCTCTTAATGCCACTCTTTATCCCCCCAGAAAGGCGTTTTCTCCCCAGAATACTGCCTTTCATCTTCAAGTGTCTTCTTTTTGGGAAAGGAAATGAAAGCGCTACTTTGGGGAGAGTATTTCTTATTTGGGGGATCAAAAGTGCAATTTGGGGGAGAAAATGTGTAATATAGGGAACCCTACGTGGTATTTAATGGAGAAAAACTCTTCTATTTGGAACCAAGAATGATATTATGGGGAGAATATTTCTCATTTTGAGGACAGAAATAGGTATTTTTTGGAGAGGATGACTTATTTTCGGTCTAAAAAGCAGTATTCTGGGAAGAAAATGTCTTCTTTTGGGGATAAAAGGCGGTATTCTGGGAAGAAAATGTGTTATTATTGGAATAAAATGTGATGTCCCAATAAAAGACGCTGTCTTCCCCACATGCGTCTTTTTATGCTGCAAATCAGATATTTTCTCCCCGAAAGATCACCTTAATCCTCTAAAGAATTCATTTTCTCCACAAAATGCCGCTTATTAGCTCAATACCAGGCTTTCACGCCAAAATAATGCAGTTTATCCCCAAAACTCAGGCATTTTCTCCCCAAAACACGCTTTTCTCTCCAAAATACAACCATTTCTCCCCTGCATATCAATTTCTGCCAACAATTAGACATTTTCTCCCCGAATATCACTCTTCATCCCAGAAACCAAACAGGTTCTCTCTTAATGCCACTCTTTATCCCCCCAGAAAGGCATTTTCTCCCCAGAATACTGCCTTTCATCTTCAAATGTCTCATATTTGGGAAAGGAAACGAAAGCGCTACTTTGGGGAGAGTATTTCTTATTTGGGGGATCAAAAGAGCAATTTGGGGGAGAAAATGTGTAATATAGGGAACCCTACGTGGTATTTAATGGAAAAAAATCTTCTATTTGGAACCAAGAATGATATTTTGGGGAGAATATTTCTCATTTTGAGGACAGAAATAGGTCTTTTTTGGAGAGGATGACTTATTTTCGGTCTAAAAAGCAGTATTCTGGGAAGAAAATGCCTTCTTTTGGGGATAAAAGGCGGTATTCTGGGAAGAAAATGTGTTATTATTGGAATAAAATGTGATGTCCCAATAAAAGACGCTGTCTTCCCCAAATGCGTCTTCTTATGCTGCAAATCAGACATTTTCTCCCCGAAAGATCACCTTGATCCTCTAAAGAAGACATTTTCTCCACAAAATGCTGCTTATTAGATCAATACCATGCTTTCACGCCAAAATAATGCACTTTATCCCAAAAACTCATGCATTTTCTCCCCAAAACACTCTTTTTCGCACCAAAATACAACCATTTCTCCCCTGCATATCAATTTCTGCCAACAATTAGACATTTTCTCCCCGAATATCACTCTTCATCCCAGAAACCAAACAGGTTCTCTCTTAATGCCACTCTTTATCCCCCCAAAAAGGCATTTTCTCCCCAGAATACTGCCTTTCATCTTCAAATGTCTCATATTTGGGAAAGGAAACGAAAGCGCTACTTTGGGGAGAGTATTTCTTATTTTGGGGATGAAAAGGGGTGTTTTGGGGAGGAAAAGTCTTCCTTAGGGGATAAGAAGCGCTATTTTGGGGATCGAATGTCTTCTTTTGTTACACAAAGCCATATTTGAAGGGGAAAATTTCATATTGGAGGGATACCCATTGGCATTTGGGGGAGACGGTGTCTAATGTTGGGAATAAAAAGGTGTGTTTGGGGTAAGAAATGCTTTGTTTTGGTAATAAAATCAGTCTTGTGCGGAGAAAATGCCTGATTCTTGGGATCAAAAGTGTTATTGGAGTGAGAACGCCTCATTCTGGGGAGAAAAAGAGAAATTTGGGGGATAAAATGAGTAATATTGGGAACCCGACGTGGTAATAAATGGAGAAAAGGTCTTCTATTTGGAACCAAGAATGATATTTTGGGGAGAATATTTCTCATTTTGAGGACAGAAATAGGTCTTTTTTGGAGTGGATGACTTATTTTCAGTCTAAAAAGCGGTATTCTGGGAAGAAAATGCCTTCTTTTGGGGATAAAAGGCGGTATTCTGGGAAGAAAATGTGTTATTTTTGGAATAAAATGTGATGTCCCAATAAAAGACGCTGTCTTCCCCAAATGCATCTTTTTATGCTGCAAATCAGACATTTTCTCCCCGAAAGATCACCTTAATCCTCTAAAGAAGACATTTTCTCCACATAATGCTGCTTATTAGCTGAATACCATGCTTTCACGCCAAAATAATGCAGTTTATCCCCAAAACTCACGCATTTTCTCCACAAAACACTCTTTTTCGCACCAAAATACAACCATTTCTCCCCTGCATATCAATTTCTGCCAACAATTAGACATTTTCTCCCCAAATATCACTCTTCATCCCAGAAACCAAACAGGTTCTCTCTTAAGTGCCACTCTTTATCCTCCCAAAAAGGCATTTTCTCCCCAGAATACTGCCTTTCATCTTCAAGTGTCTCATATTTGGGAAAGGAAACGAAAGCGCTACTTTGGGGAGAGTATTTCTTATTTGGGGGATCAAAAGAGCAATTTGGGGGAGAAAATGTGTAATATAGGGAACCCTATGTGGTATTTAATGGATAAAAAATCTTCTATTTGGAACCAAGACTGATATTTTGGGGAGAATATTTCTCATTTTGAGGACTGAAATAGGTCTTTTTTGGAGAGGATGACTTATTTTCGGTCTAAAAAGCGGTATTCTGGGATGAAAATGCCTTCTTTTGGGGATAAAAGGCGGTATTCTGGGAAGAAAATGTGTTATTAGTGGAATAAAATCTGATGTCCCAATAAAAGACGCTGTCTTCCCCAAATGCGCCTTTTTATGCTGCAAATCAGACATTTTCTCCCCGAAAGATCACCTTAATCCTCTAAAGAAGACATTTTCTCCACAAAATGCCGCTTATTAGCTCAATACCATGCTTTCACGCCAAAATAATGCAGTTTATCCCCAAAACTCAGGCATTTTCTCCACAAAACACGCTTTTTCTCTCCAAAATACAACCATTTCTCCCCTGCATATCAATTTCTGCCAACAATTAGACATTTTCTCCCCGAATATCACTCTTCATCCCAGAAACCAAACAGGTTCTCTCTTAATGCCACTCTTTATCCCCCCA
The DNA here is from genome assembly GCA_030625065.1 of Alectoris magna. Classification (NCBI taxonomy): domain Eukaryota; kingdom Metazoa; phylum Chordata; class Aves; order Galliformes; family Phasianidae; genus Alectoris; species Alectoris magna. The sequence goes on along the minus strand of CM060573.1, from coordinate 18,129,974 downwards.
GAAAGGCATTTTCTCCCCAGAATACTGCCTTTCATCTTCAAATGTCTCATATTTGGGAAAGGAAACGAAAGTGCTACTTTGGGGAGAGTATTTCTTATTTGGGGGATCAAAAGAGCAATTTGGGGGAGAAAATGTGTAATATAGGGAACCCGACGTGGTATTTAATGGAAAAAAATCTTCTATTTGGAACCAAGAATGATATTTTGGGGAGAATATTTCTCATTTTGAGGACAGAAATAGGTCTTTTTTGGAGAGGATGACTTATTTTCGGTCTAAAAAGCAGTATTCTGGGAAGAAAATGCCTTCTTTTGGGGATAAAAGGCGGTATTCTGGGAAGAAAATGTGTTATTATTGGAATAAAATGTGATGTCCCAATAAAAGACGCTGTCTTCCCCACATGCGTCTTTTTATGCTGCAAATCAGACATTTTCTCCCCGAAAGATCACCTTTATCCTCTAAAGAAGACATTTTCTCCACAAAATGCCGCTTATTAGCTCAATACCATGCTTTCACGCCAAAATAATGCACTTTATCCCAAAAACTCGTGCATTTTCTCCACAAAACACTCTTTTTCGCACCAAAATACAACCATTTCTCCCCTGCATATCAATTTCTGCCAACAATTAGACATTTTCTCCCCGAATATCACTCTTCATCCCAGAAACCAAACAGGTTCTCTCTTAATGCCACTCTTTATCCCCCCAGAAAGGCATTTTCTCCCCAGAATACTGCCTTTCATCTTCAAATGTCTCATATTTGGGAAAGGAAACGAAAGCGCTACTTTGGGGAGAGTATTTCTTATTTGGGGGATCAAAAGAGCAATTTGGGGGAGAAAATGTGTAATATAGGGAACCCGACGTGGTATTTAATGGAAAAAAAGTCTTCTATTTGGAACCAAGAATGATATTTTGGGGAGAATATTTCTCATTTTGAGGACAGAAATAGGTCTTTTTTGGAGAGGATGACTTATTTTCGGTCTAAAAAGCAGTATTCTGGGAAGAAAATGCCTTCTTTTGGGGATAAAAGGCGGTATTCTGGGAAGAAAATGTGTTATTATTGGAATAAAATGTGATGTCCCAATAAAAGACGCTGTCTTCCCCACATGCGTCTTTTTATGCTGCAAATCAGACATTTTCTCCCCGAAAGATCACCTTTATCCTCTAAAGAAGACATTTTCTCCACAAAATGCCGCTTATTAGCTCAATACCACGCTTTCACGCCAAAATAATGCACTTTATCCCCAAAACTCAGGCATTTTCTCCACAAAACACTCTTTTTCGCACCAAAATACAACCATTTCTCCCCTGCATATCAATTTCTGCCAACAATTAGACATTTTCTCCCCGAATATCACTCTTCATCCCAGAAACCAAACAGGTTCTCTCTTAATGCCACTCTTTATCCCCCCAAAAAGGCATTTTCTCCCCAGAATACTGCCTTTCATCTTCAAATGTCTCATATTTGGGAAAGGAAACGAAAGCGCTACTTTGGGGAGAGTATTTCTTATTTTGGGGATGAAAAGGGGTGTTTTGGGGAGGAAAAGTCTTCCTTAGGGGATAAGAAGCGCTATTTTGGGGATCGAATGTCTTCTTTTGTTACACAAAGCCATATTTGAAGGGGAAAATTTCATATTGGAGGGATACCCATTGGCATTTGGGGGAGACGGTGTCTAATGTTGGGAATAAAAAGGTGTGTTTGGGGTAAGAAATGCTTTGTTTTGGTAATAAAATCAGTCTTGTGCGGAGAAAATGCCTGATTCTTGGGATCAAAAGTGTTATTGGAGTGAGAACGCCTCATTCTGGGGAGAAAAAGAGAAATTTGGGGGATAAAATGAGTAATATTGGGAACCCGACGTGGTAATAAATGGAGAAAAGGTCTTCTATTTGGAACCAAGAATGATATTTTGGGGAGAATATTTCTCATTTTGAGGACAGAAATAGGTCTTTTTTGGAGTGGATGACTTATTTTCAGTCTAAAAAGCGGTATTCTGGGAAGAAAATGCCTTCTTTTGGGGATAAAAGGCGGTATTCTGGGAAGAAAATGTGTTATTTTTGGAATAAAATGTGATGTCCCAATAAAAGACGCTGTCTTCCCCAAATGCATCTTTTTATGCTGCAAATCAGACATTTTCTCCCCGAAAGATCACCTTAATCCTCTAAAGAAGACATTTTCTCCACATAATGCTGCTTATTAGCTGAATACCATGCTTTCACGCCAAAATAATGCAGTTTATCCCCAAAACTCACGCATTTTCTCCACAAAACACGCTTTTTCTCTCCAAAATACAACCATTTCTCCCCTGCAAATCAATTTCTGCCAACAATTAGACATTTTCTCCCCGAATATCACTCTTCATCCCAGAAACCAAACAGGTTCTCTCTTAATGCCACTCTTTATCCCCCCAGAAAGGCATTTTCTCCCCAGAATACTGCCTTTCATCTTCAAATGTCTCATATTTGGGAAAGGAAACGAAAGTGCTACTTTGGGGAGAGTATTTCTTATTTGGGGGATCAAAAGAGCAATTTGGGGGAGAAAATGTGTAATATAGGGAACCCGACGTGGTATTTAATGGAAAAAAATCTTCTATTTGGAACCAAGAATGATATTTTGGGGAGAATATTTCTCATTTTGAGGACAGAAATAGGTCTTTTTTGGAGAGGATGACTTATTTTCGGTCTAAAAAGCAGTATTCTGGGAAGAAAATGCCTTCTTTTGGGGATAAAAGGCGGTATTCTGGGAAGAAAATGTGTTATTATTGGAATAAAATGTGATGTCCCAATAAAAGACGCGGTTTTCCCCACATGCGTCTTTTTATGCTGCAAATCAGACATTTTCTCCCCGAAAGATCACCTTTATCCTCTAAAGAAGACATTTTCTCCACAAAATGCCGCTTATTAGCTCAATACCATGCTTTCACGCCAAAATAATGCACTTTATCCCAAAAACTCGTGCATTTTCTCCACAAAACACTCTTTTTCGCACCAAAATACAACCATTTCTCCCCTGCATATCAATTTCTGCCAACAATTAGACATTTTCTCCCCGAATATCACTCTTCATCCCAGAAACCAAACAGGTTCTCTCTTAATGCCACTCTTTATCCCCCCAGAAAGGCATTTTCTCCCCAGAATACTGCCTTTCATCTTCAAATGTCTCATATTTGGGAAAGGAAACGAAAGCGCTACTTTGGGGAGAGTATTTCTTATTTGGGGGATCAAAAGAGCAATTTGGGGGAGAAAATGTGTAATATAGGGAACCCGACGTGGTATTTAATGGAAAAAAAGTCTTCTATTTGGAACCAAGAATGATATTTTGGGGAGAATATTTCTCATTTTGAGGACAGAAATAGGTCTTTTTTGGAGAGGATGACTTATTTTCGGTCTAAAAAGCAGTATTCTGGGTAGAAAATGCCTTCTTTTGGGGATAAAAGGCGGTATTCTGGGAAGAAAATGTGTTATTATTGGAATAAAATGTGATGTCCCAATAAAAGACGCTGTCTTCCCCAAATGCATCTTTTTATGCTGCAAATCAGACATTTTCTCCCCGAAAGATCACCTTTATCCTCTAAAGAAGACATTTTCTCCACAAAATGCCGCTTATTAGCTCAATACCATGCTTTCACGCCAAAATAATGCACTTTATCCCCAAAACTCAGGCATTTTCTCCACAAAACACTCTTTTTCGCACCAAAATACAACCATTTCTCCCCTGCATATCAATTTCTGCCAACAATTAGACATTTTCTCCCCGAATATCACTCTTCATCCCAGAAACCAAACAGGTTCTCTCTTAATGCCACTCTTTATCCCCCCAAAAAGGCATTTTCTCCCCAGAATACTGCCTTTCATCTTCAAATGTCTCATATTTGGGAAAGGAAACGAAAGCGCTACTTTGGGGAGAGTATTTCTTATTTTGGGGATGAAAAGGGGTGTTTTGGGGAGGAAAAGTCTTCCTTAGGGGATAAGAAGCGCTATTTTGGGGATCGAATGTCTTCTTTTGTTACACAAAGCCATATTTGAAGGGGAAAATTTCATATTGGAGGGATACCCATTGGCATTTGGGGGAGACGGTGTCTAATGTTGGGAATAAAAAGGTGTGTTTGGGGTAAGAAATGCTTTGTTTTGGTAATAAAATCAGTCTTGTGCGGAGAAAATGCCTGATTCTTGGGATCAAAAGTGTTATTGGAGTGAGAATGCCTCATTCTGGGGAGAAAAAGAGAAATTTGCGGGATAAAATGTGTAATATTGGGAACCCGACATGGTATTTAATGGAGAAAAGGTCTTCTATTTGGAACCAAGAATGATATTTTGGGGAGAATATTTCTCATTTTGAGGACAGAAATAGGTCTTTTTTGGAGAGGATGACTTCTTTTCGGTCTAAAAAGTAGTATTCTGGGAAGAAAATGCCTTCTTTTGGGGATAAAAGGCGGTATTCTGGGAAGAAAATGTGTTATTATTGGAATAAAATGTGATGTCCCAATAAAAGACGCTGTCTTCCCCACATGCGTCTTTTTATGCTGCAAATCAGACATTTTCTCCCCGAAAGATCACCTTTATCCTCTAAAGAAGACATTTTCTCCACAAAATGCCGCTTATTAGCTCAATACCATGCTTTCACGCCAAAATAATGCACTTTATCCCCAAAACTCAGGCATTTTCTCCCCAAAACACTCTTTTTCGCACCAAAATACAACCATTTCTCCCCTGCATATCAATTTCTGCCAACAATTAGACATTTTCTCCCCGAATATCACTCTTCATCCCAGAAACCAAACAGGTTCTCTCTTAATGCCACTCTTTAGCCCCCCAAAAAGGCATTTTCTCCCCAGAATACTGCCTTTCATCTTCAAATGTCTCATATTTGGGAAAGGAAACGAAAGCGCTACTTTGGGGAGAGTATTTCTTATTTTGGGGATGAAAAGGGGTGTTTTGGGGAGGAAAAGTCTTCCTTAGGGGATAAGAAGCGCTATTTTGGGGATCGAATGTCTTCTTTTGTTACACAAAGCCATATTTGAAGGGGAAAATTTCATATTGGAGGGATACCCATTGGCATTTGGGGGAGACGGTGTCTAATGTTGGGAATAAAAAGGTGTGTTTGGGGTAAGAAATGCTTTGTTTTGGTAATAAAATCAGTCTTGTGCGGAGAAAATGCCTGATTCTTGGGATCAAAAGTGTTATTGGAGTGAGAATGCCTCATTCTGGGGAGAAAAAGAGAAATTTGCGGGATAAAATGTGTAATATTGGGAACCCGACATGGTATTTAATGGAGAAAAGGTCTTCTATTTGGAACCAAGAATGATATTTTGGGGAGAATATTTCTCATTTTGAGGACAGAAATAGGTCTTTTTTGGAGAGGATGACTTCTTTTCGGTCTAAAAAGTAGTATTCTGGGAAGAAAATGCCTTCTTTTGGGGATAAAAGGTGGTATTCTGGGAAGAAAATGTGTTATTTTTGGAATAAAATGTGATGTCCCAATAAAAGACGGTGTCTTCCCCAAATGCATCTTTTTATGCTGCAAATCAGACATTTTCTCCCCGAAAGATCACCTTAATCCTCTAAAGAAGACATTTTCTCCACAAAATGCTGCTTATTAGCTCAATACCATGCTTTCACGCCAAAATAATGCACTTTATCCCCAAAACTCAGGCATTTTCTCCACAAAACACGCTTTTTCTCTCCAAAATACAACCATTTCTCCCCTGCATATCAATTTCTGCCAACAATTAGACATTTTCTCCCCAAATATCACTCTTCATCCCAGAAACCAAACAGGTTCTCTCTGAAGTGCCACTCTTTACCCCCCAAAAAGGCATTTTCTCCCCAGAATACTGCCTTTCATCTTCAAATGTCTCATATTTGGGAAAGGAAACGAAAGCGCTACTTTGGGGAGAGTATTTCTTATTTGGGGGATCAAAAGAGCAATTTGGGGGAGAAAATGTGTAATATAGGGAACCCGACGTGGTATTTAATGGAGAAAAAGTCTTCTATTTGGAACCAAGAATGATATTTTGGTGAGAATATTTCTCATTTTGAGGACAGAAATAGGTCTTTTTTGGAGAGGATGACTTATTTTCGGTCTAAAAAGCAGTATTCTGGGAAGAAAATGCCTTCTTTTGGGGATAAAAGGCGTTATTGGGGAAGAAAATGTCTAATTATTGGAATAAAATGTGCTGTTCCAATAAAAGACGCTGTCTTCCCCACATGCGTCTTTTTATGCTGCAAATCAGACATTTTCTCCCTGAAAGATCACCTTTATCCTCTAAAGAAGACATTTTCTCCACAAAATGCCGCTTATTAGCTCAATACCATGCTTTCACGCCAAAATAATGCAGTTTATCCCCAAAACTCAAGCATTTTCTCCACAAAAGACTCTTTTTCTCACCAAAATACAACCATTTCTCCCCTGCATATCAATTTCTGCCAACAATTAGACATTTTCTCCCCAAATATCACTCTTCATCCCAGAAACCAAACAGCTTCTCTCTTAAGTGCCACTCTTTATTCCCCCAAAAAGGCATTTTCTCCCCAGAATACTGCCTTTCATCTTCAAGTGTCTTCTTTTTGGGAAAGGAAACGAAAGCGCTACTTTGGGGAGAGCATTACTTATTTGGGGGATCAAAAGAGCAATTTGGGGGAGAAAATGTGTAATATAGGGAACCCGACGTGGTATTTAATGGATAAAAAGTCTTCTATTTGGAACCAAGAATGATATTTTGGGGAGAATATTTCTCATTTTGAGGACAGAAATAGGTCTTTTTTGGAGAGGATGACTTATTTTCGGTCTAAAAGCAGTATTCTGGGAAGAAAATGCCTTCTTTTGGGGATCAAAGGTGGTATTCTGGGAAGAAAATGTGTTATTATTGGAATAAAATGTGCTGTCCCAATAAAAGACGCTGTCTTCCCCAAATGCGTCTTTTTATGCTGCAAATCAGACATTTTCTCCCCGAAAGATCACCTTAATCCCCTAAAGAAGACATTTTCTCCACAAAATGCCGCTTATTAGCTCAATACCAGGCTTTCACGCCAAAATAATGCACATTATCCACAAAACTCAGGCATTTTCTCCCCAAAACACTCTTTTTCTCTCCCAAATACAACCATTTCTCCCCTGCATATCAATTTCTGCCAACAATTAGACATTTTCTCCCCGAATATCACTCTTCATCCCAGAAACCAAACAGGTTCTCTCTTAATGCCACTCTTTATCCCCCCAGAAAGGCATTTTCTCCCCAGAATACTGCCTTTCATCTTCAAATGTCTCATATTTGGGAAAGGAAACGAAAGCGCTACTTTGGGGAGAGTATTTCTTATTTGGGGGATCAAAAGAGCAATTTGGGGGAGAAAATGTGTAATATAGGGAACCCGACGTGGTATTTAATGGAAAAAAATCTTCTATTTGGAACCAAGAATGATATTTTGGGGAGAATATTTCTCATTTTGAGGACAGAAATAGGTCTTTTTTGGAGAGGATGACTTATTTTCGGTCTAAAAAGCAGTATTCTGGGAAGAAAATGCCTTCTTTTGGGGATAAAAGGCGGTATTCTGGGAAGAAAATGTGTTATTATTGGAATAAAATGTGATGTCCCAATAAAAGACGCTGTCTTCCCCACATGCGTCTTTTTATGCTGCAAATCAGACATTTTCTCCCCGAAAGATCACCTTTATCCTCTAAAGAAGACATTTTCTCCACAAAATGCCGCTTATTAGCTCAATACCAGGCTTTCACGCCAAAATAATGCACTTTATCCCCAAAACTCAGGCATTTTCTCCACAAAACACTCTTTTTCGCACCAAAATACAACCATTTCTCCCCTGCATATCAATTTCTGCCAACAATTAGACATTTTCTCCCCGAATATCACTCTTCATCCCAGAAACCAAACAGGTTCTCTCTTAATGCCACTCTTTATCCCCCCAAAAAGGCATTTTCTCCCCAGAATACTGCCTTTCATCTTCAAATGTCTCATATTTGGGAAAGGAAACGAAAGCGCTACTTTGGGGAGAGTATTCTTATTTTGGGGATGAAAAGGGGTGTTTTGGGGAGGAAAAGTCTTCCTTAGGGGATAAGAAGCGCTATTTTGGGGATCGAATGTCTTCTTTTGTTACACAAAGCCATATTTGAAGGGGAAAATTTCATATTGGAGGGATACCCATTGGCATTTGGGGGAGACGGTGTCTAATGTTGGGAATAAAAAGGTGTGTTTGGGGTAAGAAATCCTTTGTTTTGGTAATAAAATCAGTCTTGTGCGGAGAAAATGCCTGATTCTTGGGATCAAAAGTGTTATTGGAGTGAGAACGCCTCATTCTGGGGAGAAAAAGAGAAATTTGCGGGATAAAATGTGTAATATTGGGAACCCGACATGGTATTTAATGGAGAAAAGGTCTTCTATTTGGAACCAAGAATGATATTTTGGGGAGAATATTTCTCATTTTGAGGACAGAAATAGGTCTTTTTTGGAGAGGATGACTTATTTTCGGTCTAAAAAGTAGTATTCTGGGAAGAAAATGCCTTCTTTTGGGGATAAAAGGTGGTATTCTGGGAAGAAAATGTGTTATTTTTGGAATAAAATGTGATGTCCCAATAAAAGACGGTGTCTTCCCCAAATGCATCTTTTTATGCTGCAAATCAGACATTTTCTCCCCGAAAGATCACCTTAATCCTCTAAAGAAGACATTTTCTCCACAAAATGCTGCTTATTAGCTGAATACCATGCTTTCACGCCAAAATAATGCACTTTATCCCCAAAACTCACGCATTTTCTCCACAAAACACGCTTTTTCGCACCAAAATACAACCATTTCTCCCCTGCATATCAATTTCTGCCAACAATTAGACATTTTCTCCCCGAATATCACTCTTCATCCCAGAAACCAAACAGGTTCTCTCTTAAGTGCCACTCTTTAGCCCCCCAAAAAGGCATTTTCTCCCCAGAATACTGCCTTTCATCTTCAAATGTCTCATGTTTGGGAAAGGAAACGAAAGCGCTACTTTGGGGAGAGCATTACTTATTTGGGGGATCAAAAGAGCAATTTGGGGGAGAAAATGTGTAATATAGGGAACCCTACGTGGTATTTAATGGAGAAAAAGTCTTCTATTTGGAACCAAGAATGATATTTTGGGGAGAATATTTCTCATTTTGAGGACAGAAATAGGTCTTTTTTGGAGAGGATGACTTATTTTCGGTCTAAAAGCAGTATTCTGGGAAGAAAATGCCTTCTTTTGGGGATCAAAGGTGGTATTCTGGGAAGAAAATGTGTTATTATTGGAATAAAATGTGCTGTCCCAATAAAAGACGCTGTCTTCCCCAAATGCGTCTTTTTATGCTGCAAATAAGGCGTTTTCTCCCTTCAAGATCACCTTAATCCTCTAAAGAAGACATTTTCTCCACAAAATGCCGCTTATTAGCTCAATACCAGGCTTTCACGCCAAAATAATGCACTTTATCCCCAAAACTCAGGCATTTTCTCCACAAAACACTCTTTTTCTCTCCAAAATACAACCATTTCTCCCCTGCATATCAATTTCTGCCAACAATTAGACATTTTCTCCCCGAATATCACTCTTCATCCCAGAAACCAAACAGGTTCTCTCTTAAGTGCCACTCTTTAGCCCCCCAAAAAGGCATTTTCTCCCCAGAATACTGCCTTTCATCTTCAAATGTCTCATTTTTGGGAAAGGAAACGAAAGCGCTACTTTGGGGAGAGTATTACTTATTTGGGGGATCAAAAGAGCAATTTGGGGGAGAAAATGTGTAATATAGGGAACCCTACGTGGTATTTAATGGATAAAAAGTCTTCTATTTGGAACCAAGAATGATATTTTGGGGAGAATATTTCTCATTTTGAGGACAGAAATAGGTCTTTTTTGGAGAGGATGACTTATTTTCGGTCTAAAAAGTGGTATTCTGGGAAGAAAATGCCTTCTTTTGGGGATAAAAGGCGGTATTCTGGGAAGAAAATGTGTTATTATTGGAATAAAATGTGATGTCCCAATAAAAGACGGTGTCTTCCCCAAATGCGTCTTCTTATGCTGCAAATCAGACATTTTCTCCCCGAAAGATCTCCTTAATCCTCTAAAGAAGACATTTTCTCCACAAAAAGCCGCTTATTAGCTTAATACCATGCTTTCACGCCAAAATAATGCACTTTATCCCCAAAACTCAGGCATTTTCTCCCCAAAACACTCTTTTTCGCACCAAAATACAACCATTTCTCCCCTGCATATCAATTTCTGCCAACAATTAGACATTTTCTCCCCGAATATCACTCTTCATCCCAGAAACCAAACAGGTTCTCTCTTAATGCCACTCTTTATCCCCCCAAAAAGGCATTTTCTCCCCAGAATACTGCCTTTCATCTTCAAATGTCTCATATTTGGGAAAGGAAACGAAAGCGCTACTTTGGGGAGAGTATTTCTTATTTTGGGGATGAAAAGGGGTGTTTTGGGGAGGAAAAGTCTTCCTTAGGGGATAAGAAGCGCTATTTTGGGGATCGAATGTCTTCTTTTGTTACACAAAGCCATATTTGAAGGGGAAAATTTCATATTGGAGGGATACCCATTGGCATTTGGGGGAGACGGTGTCTAATGTTGGGAATAAAAAGGTGTGTTTGGGGTAAGAAATGCTTTGTTTTGGTAATAAAATCAGTCTTGTGCGGAGAAAATGCCTGATTCTTGGGATCAAAAGTGTTATTGGAGTGAGAACGCCTCATTCTGGGGAGAAAAAGAGAAATTTGCGGGATAAAATTTGTAATATTGGGAACCCGACATGGTATTTAATGGAGAAAAGGTCTTCTATTTGGAACCAAGAATGATATTTTGGGGAGAATATTTCTCATTTTGAGGACAGAAATAGGTCTTTTTTGGAGAGGATGACTTATTTTCGGTCTAAAAAGTAGTATTCTGGGAAGAAAATGCCTTCTTTTGGGGATAAAAGGTGGTATTCTGGGAAGAAAATGTGTTATTTTTGGAATAAAATGTGATGTCCCAATAAAAGACGGTGTCTTCCCCAAATGCGTCTTCTTATGCTGCAAATCAGACATTTTCTCCCCGAAAGATCACCTTAATCCTCTAAAGAAGACATTTTCTCCACAAAATGCCGCATATTAGCTCAGTACCATGCTTTCACGCCAAAATAATGCACTTTATCCCCAAAACTCACGCATTTTCTCCACAAAACACGCTTTTTCGCACCAAAATACAACCATTTCTCCGCTGCATATCAATTTCTGCCAACAATTAGACATTTTCTCCCCGAATATCACTCTTCATCCCAGAAACCAAACAGGTTCTCTCTTAAGTGACACTCTTTAGCTCCCCAAAAAGGCATTTTCTCCCCAGAATACTGCCTTTCATCTTCAAATGTCTCATTTTTGGGAAAGGAAACGAAAGCGCTACTTTGGGGAGAGTATTTCTTATTTGGGGGATCAAAAGAGCAATTTGGGGGAGAAAATGTGTAATATAGGGAACCCTATGTGGTATTTAATGGATAAAAAGTCTTCTATTTGGAACCAAGAATGATATTATGGGGAGAATATTTCTCATTTTGAGGACAGAAATAGGTCTTTTTTGGAGAGGATGACTTATTTTCGGTCTAAAAAGCAGTATTCTGGGAAGAAAATGCCTTCTTTTGGGGATAAAAGGCGTTATTGGGGGAGATAATGTGTTATTATTGGAATAAAATGTGCTGTCCCAATAAAAGACGCTGTCTTCCCCACATGCGTCTTTTTATGCTGCAAATCAGACATTTTCTCCCCGAAAGATCACCTTAATCCTCTAAAGAAGACATTTTCTCCACAAAATGCCGCTTATTAGCTCAATACCAGGCTTTCACGCCAAAATAATGCAGTTTATACCCCAAAACTCAGGCATTTTCTCCACAAAAGACTCTTTTTCTCTCCAAAATACAACCATTTCTCCCCTGCATATCAATTTCTGCCAACAATTAGACATTTTCTCCCCGAATATCACTCTTCATCCCAGAAACCAAACAGGTTCTCTCTTAATGCCACTCTTTAGCCCCCCAAAAAGGCATTTTCTCCCCAGAATACTGCCTTTCATCTTCAAATGTCTCATATTTGGGAAAGGAAACGAAAGCGCTACTTTGGGGAGAGTATTTCTTATTTTGGGGATGAAAAGGTGTGTTTTGGGGAGGAAAAGTCTTCCTTAGGGGATAAGAAGCGCTATTTTGGGGATCGAATGTCTTCTTTTGTTACGCAAAGCCATATTTGAAGGGGAAAATTTCATATTGGAGGGATACCCATTGGCATTTGGGGGAGACGGTGTCTAATGTTGGGAATAAAAAGGTGTGTTTGGGGTAAGAAATGCTTTGTTTTGGTAATAAAATCAGTCTTGTGCGGAGAAAATGCCTGATTCTTGGGATCAAAAGTGTTATTGGAGTGAGAACACCTCATTCTGGGGAGAAAAAGAGAAATTTGCGGGATAAAATGTGTAATATTGGGAACCCGACATGGTATTTAATGGAGAAAAGGTCTTCAATTTGGAACCAAGAATGATATTTTGGGGAGAATATTTCTCATTTTGAGGACAGAAATAGGTCTTTTTTGGAGAGGATGACTTATTTTCGGTCTAAAAAGTAGTATTCTGGGAAGAAAATGCCTTCTTTTGGGGATAAAAGGCGGTATTCTGGGAAGAAAATGTGTTATTTTTGGAATAAAATGTGATGTCCCAATAAAAGACGCTGTCTTCCCCAAATGCATCTTTTTATGCTGCAAATCAGACATTTTCTCCCCGAAAGATCACCTTAATCCTCTAAAGAAGACATTTTCTCCACAAAATGCCGCTTATTAGCTCAATACCATGCTTTCACGCCAAAATAATGCACTTTATCCCCAAAACTCACGCATTTTCTCCCCAAAACACGCTTTTCTCTCCAAAATACAACCATTTCTCCCCTGCATATCAATTTCTGCCAACAATTAGACATTTTCTCCCCGAATATCACTCTTCATCCCAGAAACCAAACAGGTTCTCTCTTAAGTGCCTCTCTTTATCCTCCCAAAAAGGCATTTTCTCCCCAGAATACTGCCTTTCATCTTCAAATGTCTCATTTTTGGGAAAGGAAACGAAAGCGCTACTTTGGGGAGAGTATTTCTTATTTGGGGGATCAAAAGAGCAATTTGGGGGAGAAAATGTGTAATATAGGGAACCCGACGTGGTATTTAATGGAGAAAAAGCCTTTTATTTGGAACCAAGAATGATATTTTGGTGAGAATATTTCTCATTTTGAGGACAGAAATGGGTCTTTTTTGGAGAGGATGACTTATTTTCGGTCTAAAAAGCAGTATTCTGGGAAGAAAATGCCTTCTTTTGGGGATAAAAGGCGGTATTCGGGAAGAAAATGTGTTATTATTGGAATAAAATGTGCTGTCCCAATAAAAGATGCTGTCTTCACCAAATGCGTCTTTTTATGCTGCAAATCAGACATTTTCTCCCCGAAAGATCACCTTAATCCTCTAAAGAAGACATTTTCTCCACAAAATGACGCTTATTAGCTCAATACCATGCTTTCACGCCAAAATAATGCACTTTATCCCCAAAACTCACGCATTTTCTCCACAAAACACTCTTTTTCTCTCCAAAATACAACCATTTCTCCCCTGCATATCAATTTCTGCCAACAATTAGACATTTTCTCCCCGAATATCACTCTTCATCCCAGAAACCAAACAGGTACTCTCTTAATGCCACTCTTTATCCCCCCAGAAAGGCATTTTCTCCCCAGAATACTGCCTTTCATCTTCAAATGTCTCATATTTGGGAAAGGAAACGAAAGTGCTACTTTGGGGAGAGTATTTCTTATTTGGGGGATCAAAAGAGCAATTTGGGGGAGAAAATGTGTAATATAGGGAAACCGACGTGGTATTTAATGGAAAAAAATCTTCTATTTGGAACCAAGAATGATATTTTGGGGAGAATATTTCTCATTTTGAGGACAGAAATAGGTCTTTTTTGGAGAGGATGACTTATTTTCGGTCTAAAAAGCAGTATTCTGGGAAGAAAATGCCTTCTTTTGGGGATAAAAGGCGGTATTCTGGGAAGAAAATGTGTTATTATTGGAATAAAATGTGATGTCCCAATAAAAGACGCTGTCTTCCCCACATGCGTCTTTTTATGCTGCAAATCAGACATTTTCTCCCCGAAAGATCACCTTTATCCTCTAAAGAAGACATTTTCTCCACAAAATGCCGCTTATTAGCTCAATACCATGCTTTCATGCCAAAATAATGCACTTTATCCCAAAAACTCATGCATTTTCTCCCCAAAACACTCTTTTTCGCACCAAAATACAACCATTTCTCCCCTGCATATCAATTTCTGCCAACAATTAGACATTTTCTCCCCGAATATCACTCTTCATCCCAGAAACCAAACAGGTTCTCTCTTAAGTGCCACTCTTTATCCCCCCAGAAAGGCATTTTCTCCCCAGAATACTGCCTTTCATCTTCAAATGTCTCATATTTGGGAAAGGAAACGAAAGCGCTACTTTGGGGAGAGTATTTCTTATTTGGGGGATCAAAAGAGCAATTTGGGGGAGAAAATGTGTAATATAGGGAACCCTACGTGGTATTTAATGGAAAAAAATCTTCTATTTGGAACCAAGAATGATATTTTGGGGAGAATATTTCTCATTTTGAGGACAGAAATAGGTCTTTTTTGGAGAGGATGACTTATTTTCGGTCTAAAAAGCAGTATTCTGGGAAGAAAATGCCTTCTTTTGGGGATAAAAGGCGGTATTCTGGGAAGAAAATGTGTTATTATTGGAATAAAATGTGATGTCCCAATAAAAGACGCTGTCTTCCCCACATGCGTCTTTTTATGCTGCAAATCAGACATTTTCTCCCCGAAAGATCTCCTTAATCCTCTAAAGAAGACATTTTCTCCACAAAATGCCGCTTATTAGCTCAATACCATGCTTTCACGCCAAAATAATGCACTTTATCCCCAAAACTCAGGCATTTTCTCCACAAAACACTCTTTTTCGCACCAAAATACAACCATTTCTCCCCTGCATATCAATTTCTGCCAACAATTAGACATTTTCTCCCCGAATATCACTCTTCATCCCAGAAACCAAACAGGTTCTCTCTTAATGCCACTCTTTATCCCCCCAAAAAGGCATTTTCTCCCCAGAATACTGCCTTTCATCTTCAAATGTCTCATATTTGGGAAAGGAAACGAAAGCGCTACTTTGGGGAGAGTATTTCTTATTTTGGGGATGAAAAGGGGTGTTTTGGGGAGGAAAAGTCTTCCTTAGGGGATAAGAAGCGCTATTTTGGGGATCGAATGTCTTCTTTTGTTACACAAAGCCATATTTGAAGGGGAAAATTTCATATTGGAGGGATACCCATTGGCATTTGGGGGAGACGGTGTCTAATGTTGGGAATAAAAAGGTGTGTTTGGGGTAAGAAATGCTTTGTTTTGGTAATAAAATCAATCTTGTGCGGAGAAA
Organism: Alectoris magna; assembly: GCA_030625065.1. Classification (NCBI taxonomy): domain Eukaryota; kingdom Metazoa; phylum Chordata; class Aves; order Galliformes; family Phasianidae; genus Alectoris; species Alectoris magna. The sequence continues at coordinate 18,114,505 of CM060573.1, read as the reverse complement.
ATGCCTGATTCTTGGGATCAAAAGTGTTATTGCAGTGAGAATGCCTCATTCTGGGGAGAAAGAGAGAAATTTGCGGGATAAAATGTGTAATATTGGGAACCCGACGTGGTATTTAATGGAGAAAAGGTCTTCTATTTGGAACCAAGAATGATATTTTGGGGAGAATATTTCTCATTTTGAGGACAGAAATAGGTCTTTTTTGGAGAGGATGACTTATTTTCGGTCTAAAAAGTAGTATTCTGGGAAGAAAATGCCTTCTTTTGGGGATAAAAGGTGGTATTCTGGGAAGAAAATGTGTTATTAGTGGAATAAAATGTGATGTCCCAATAAAAGACGGTGTCTTCCCCAAATGCATCTTTTTATGCTGCAAATCAGACATTTTCTCCCCGAAAGATCACCTTAATCCTCTAAAGAAGACATTTTCTCCACAAAATGCTGCTTATTAGCTGAATACCATGCTTTCACGCCAAAATAATGCAGTTTATCCCCAAAACTCACACATTTTCTCCACAAAACACGCTTTTTCGCACCAAAATACAACCATTTCTCCCCTGCATATCAATTTTTGCCAACAATTAGACATTTTCTCCCCAAATATCACTCTTCATCCCAGAAACCAAACAGGTTCTCTCTGAAGTGCCACTCTTTACCCCCCAAAAAGGCATTTTCTCCCCAGAATACTGCCTTTCATCTTCAAATGTCTCATATTTGGGAAAGGAAACGAAAGCGCTACTTTGGGGAGAGTATTTCTTATTTGGGGGATCAAAAGAGCAATTTGGGGGAGAAAATGTGTAATATAGGGAACCCGACGTGGTATTTAATGGATAAAAAGTCTTCTATTTGGAACCAAGAATGATATTTTGGTGAGAATATTTCTCATTTTGAGGACAGAAATAGGTCTTTTTTGGAGAGGATGACTTATTTTCGGTCTAAAAAGCAGTATTCTGGGAAGAAAATGCCTTCTTTTGGGGATAAAAGGTGGTATTCTGGGAAGAAAATGTGTTATTATTGGAATAAAATGTGCTGTCCCAATAAAAGACGCTGTCTTCCCCAAATGCGTCTTTTTATGCTGCAAATCAGACATTTTCTCCCCGAAAGATCACCTTAATCCTCTAAAGAAGACATTTTCTCCACAAAATGCCGCTTATTAGCTCAATACCAGGCTTTCACGCCAAAATAATGCACATTATCCACAAAACTCAGGCATTTTCTCCCCAAAACACTTTTTCTCTCCCAAATACAACCATTTCTCCCCTGCATATCAATTTCTGCCAACAATTAGACATTTTCTCCCCGAATATCACTCTTCATCCCAGAAACCAAACAGGTTCTCTCTTAATGCCACTCTTTATCCCCCCAGAAAGGCATTTTCTCCCCAGAATACTGCCTTTCATCTTCAAATGTCTCATTTTTGGGAAAGGAAACGAAAGCGCTACTTTGGGGAGAGTATTTCTTATTTGGGGGATCAAAAGAGCAATTTGGGGGAGAAAATGTGTAATATAGGGAACCCTACGTGGTATTTAATGGAGAAAAAGTCTTCTATTTGGAACCAAGAATGATATTTTGGGGAGAATATTTCTCATTTTGAGGACAGAAATAGGTCTTTTTTGGAGAGGATGACTTATTTTCGGTCTAAAAAGCAGTATTCTGGGAAGAAAACGCCTTCTTTTGGGGATCAAAGGCGGTATTCTGGGAAGAAAATGTTTTATTATTGGAATAAAACGTGATGTCCCAATAAAAGACGCTGTCTTCCCCAAATGCGTCTTTTTATGCTGCAAATCAGACATTTTCTCCCCGAAAGATCACCTTAATCCTCTAAAGAAGACATTTTCTCCACAAAATGCCGCTTATTAGCTCAATACCAGGCTTTCACGCCAAAATAATGCACATTATCCCCAAAACTCACGCATTTTCACCCCAAAAAACTCTTTTCCTCTCCCAAATACAACCATTTCTCCCCTGCATATCAATTTCTGCCAACAATTAGACATTTTCTCCCCGAATATCACTCTTCATCCCAGAAACCAAACAGGTTCTCTCTTAAGTGCCACTCTTTATCCCCCCAAAAAGGCATTTTCTCCCCAGAATACTGCCTTTCATCTTCAAGTGTCTTCTTTTTGGGAAAGGAAACGAAAGCGCTACTTTGGGGAGAGTATTTCTTATTTGGGGGATCAAAAGAGCAATTTGGGGGAGAAAATGTGTAATATAGGGAACCCGACGTGGTATTTAATGGATAAAAAGTCTTCTATTTGGAACCAAGAATGATATTTTGGTGAGAATATTTCTCATTTTGAGGACAGAAATAGGTCTTTTTTGGAGAGGATGACTTATTTTCGGTCTAAAAAGCAGTATTCTGGGAAGAAAATGCCTTCTTTTGGGGATAAAAGGTGGTATTCTGGGAAGAAAATGTGTTATTATTGGAATAAAATGTGCTGTCCCAATAAAAGACGCTGTCTTCCCCAAATGCGTCTTTTTATGCTGCAAATCAGACATTTTCTCCCCGAAAGATCACCTTAATCCTCTAAAGAAGACATTTTCTCCACAAAATGCCGCTTATTAGCTCAATACCAGGCTTTCACGCCAAAATAATGCACATTATCCACAAAACTCAGGCATTTTCTCCCCAAAACACTCTTTTTCTCTCCCAAATACAACCATTTCTCCCCTGCATATCAATTTCTGCCAACAATTAGACATTTTCTCCCCGAATATCACTCTTCATCCCAGAAACCAAACAGGTTCTCTCTTAAGTGCCACTCTTTAGCCCCCCAAAAAGGCATTTTCTCCCCAGAATACTGCCTTTCATCTTCAAATGTCTCATTTTTGGGAAAGGAAACGAAAGCGCTACTTTGGGGAGAGTATTTCTTATTTGGGGGATCAAAAGAGCAATTTGGGGGAGAAAATGTGTAATATAGGGAACCCGACGTGCTATTTAATGGAGAAAAAGTCTTCTCTTTGGAACCAAGAATGATATTTTGGGGAGAATATTTCTCATTTTGAGGACAGAAATAGGTCTTTTTTGGAGAGGATGACTTATTTTCGGTCTAAAAAGCAGTATTCTGGGAAGAAAACGCCTTCTTTTGGGGATCAAAGGCGGTATTCTGGGAAGAAAATGTGTTATTATTGGAATAAAACGTGATGTCCCAATAAAAGACGCTGTCTTCCCCAAATGCGTCTTTTTATGCTGCAAATCAGACATTTTCTCCCCGAAAGGTCACCTTAATCCTCTAAAGAAGACATTTTCTCCACAAAATGCCGCTTATTAGCTCAATACCAGGCTTTCACGACAAAATAATGCAGTTTATCCCCAAAACTCAGGCATTTTCTCCCCAAAACACTATTTTTCTCTCCAAAATACAACCATTTCTCCCCTGCATATCAATTTCTGCCAACAATTAGACATTTTCTCCCCGAATATCACTCTTCATCCCAGAAACCAAACAGGTTCTCTCTTAATGCCACTCTTTAGCCCCCCAAAAAGGCATTTTCTCCCCAGAATACTGCCTTTCATCTTCAAATGTCTCATATTTGGGAAAGGGAACGAAAGCGCTACTTTGGGGAGAGTATTTCTTATTTGGGGGATCAAAAGAGCAATTTGGGGGAGAAAATGTGTAATATAGGGAACCCTATGTGGCATTTAATGGATAAAAAATCTTCTATTTGGAACCAAGACTGATATTTTGGGGAGAATATTTCTCATTTTGAGGACAGAAATAGGTCTTTTTTGGAGAGGATGACTTATTTTCGGTCTAAAAAGCAGTATTCTGGGAAGAAAATGCCTTCTTTTGGGGATCAAAGGCGGTATTCTGGGAAGAAAATGTGTTATTTTTGGAATAAAATGTGATGTCCCAATAAAAGACGCTGTCTTCCCCAAATGCGTCTTCTTATGCTGCAAATCAGACATTTTCTCCCCGAAAGATCACCTTAATCCTCTAAAGAAGACATTTTCTCCACAAAATGCCGCTTATTAGCTCAATACCAGGCTTTCACGCCAAAATAATGCACTTTATCCCCAAAACTCAGGCATTTTCTCCCCAAAACACTCTTTTCCTCTCCAAAATACAACCATTTCTCCCCTGCATATCAATTTCTGCCAACAATTAGACATTTTCTCCCCGAATATCACTCTTCATCCCAGAAACCAAACAGGTTCTCTCTTAATGCCACTCTTTATCCCCCCAGAAAGGCATTTTCTCCCCAGAATACTGCCTTTCATCTTCAAATGTCTCATATTTGGGAAAGGAAACGAAAGCGCTACTTTGGGGAGAGTATTTCTTATTTGGGGGATCAAAAGAGCAATTTGGGGGAGAAAATGTGTAATATAGGGAACCCGACGTGGTATTTAATGGATAAAAAGTCTTCTATTTGGAACCAAGAATGATATTTTGGGGAGAATATTTCTCATTTTGATGACAGAAATAGGTCTTTTTTGGAGAGGATGACTTATTTTCGGTCTAAAAAGCAGTATTCTGGGAAGAAAATGCCTTCTTTTGGGGATCAAAGGCGGTATTCTGGGAAGAAAATGTGTTATTTTTGGAATAAAATGTGATGTCCCAATAAAAGACGCTGTCTTCCCCAAATGCGTCTTCTTATGCTGCAAATCAGACATTTTCTCCCCGAAAGATCACCTTAATCCTCTAAAGAAGACATTTTCTCCACAAAATGCCGCTTATTAGCTCAATACCAGGCTTTCACGCCAAAATAATGCAGTTTATCCCCAAAACTCAGGCATTTTCTCCCCAAAACACTCTTTTCCTCTCCAAAATACAACCATTTCTCCCCTGCATATCAATTTCTGCCAACAATTAGACATTTTCTCCCCGAATATCACTCTTCATCCCAGAAACCAAACAGGTTCTCTCTTAATGCCACTCTTTATCCCCCCAAAAAGGCATTTTCTCCCCAGAATACTGCCTTTCATCTTCAAATGTCTCATATTTGGGAAAGGAAACGAAAGCGCTACTTTGGGGAGAGTATTTCTTATTTGGGGGATCAAAAGAGCAATTTGGGGGAGAAAATGTGTAATATAGGGAACCCGACGTGGTATTTAATGGATAAAAAGTCTTCTATTTGGAACCAAGAATGATATTTTGGGGAGAATATTTCTCATTTTGATGACAGAAATAGGTCTTTTTTGGAGAGGATGACTTATTTTCGGTCTAAAAAGCAGTATTCTGGGAAGAAAATGCCTTCTTTTGGGGATAAAAGGCGGTATTCTGGGAAGAAAATGTGTTATTAGTGGAATAAAATGTGATGTCCCAATAAAAGACGCTGTCTTCCCCAAATGCGTCTTCTTATGCTGCAAATAAGGCGTTTTCTCCCCGAAAGATCACCTTAATCCTCTAAAGAAGACATTTTCTCCACAAAATGCCGCTTATTAGCTCAATACCATGCTTTCACGCCAAAATAATGCACTTTATCCCCAAAACTCACGCATTTTCTCCACAAAACACTCTTTTTCTCTCCCAAATACAACCATTTCTCCGCTGCATATCAATTTCTGCCAACAATTAGACATTTTCTCCCCGAATATCACTCTTCATCCCAGAAACCAAACAGGTTCTCTCTTAAGTGCCACTCTTTATCCCCCCAGAAAGGCATTTTCTCCCCAGAATACTGCCTTTCATCTTCAAATGTCTCATATTTGGGAAAGGAAACGAAAGCGCTACTTTGGGGAGAGTATTTCTTATTTGGGGGATCAAAAGAGCAATTTGGGGGAGAAAATGTGTAATATAGGGAACCCGACGTGCTATTTAATGGAAAAAAATCTTCTATTTGGAACCAAGAATGATATTTTGGGGAGAATATTTCTCATTTTGAGGACAGAAATAGGTCTTTTTTGGAGAGGATGACTTATTTTCGGTCTAAAAAGCAGTATTCTGGGAAGAAAATGCCTTCTTTTGGGGATCAAAGGCGGTATTCTGGGAAGAAAATGTGTTATTATTGGAATAAAATGTGATGTCCCAATAAAAGACGCTGTCTTCCCCACATGCGTCTTTTTATGCTGCAAATCAGACATTTTCTCCCCGAAAGATCACCTTTATCCTCTAAAGAAGACATTTTCTCCACAAAATGCCGCTTATTAGCTTAATACCATGCTTTCACGCCAAAATAATGCAGTTTATCCCCAAAACTCACGCATTTTCTCCACAAAACACTCTTTTTCGCACCAAAATACAACCATTTCTCCCCTGCATATCAATTTCTGCCAACAATTAGACATTTTCTCCCCGAATATCACTCTTCATCCCAGAAACCAAACAGGTTCTCTCTTAATGCCACTCTTTATCCCCCCAAAAAGGCATTTTCTCCCCAGAATACTGCCTTTCATCTTCAAATGTCTCATATTTGGGAAAGGAAACGAAAGCGCTACTTTGGGGAGAGTATTTCTTATTTTGGGGATGAAAAGGGGTGTTTTGGGGAGGAAAAGTCTTCCTTAGGGGATAAGAAGCGCTATTTTGGGGATCGAATGTCTTCTTTTGTTACACAAAGCCATATTTGAAGGGGAAAATTTCATATTGGAGGGATACCCATTGGCATTTGGGGGAGACGGTGTCTAATGTTGGGAATAAAAAGGTGTGTTTGGGGTAAGAAATGCTTTGTTTTGGTAATAAAATCAGTCTTGTGCGGAGAAAATGCCTGATTCTTGGGATCAAAAGTGTTATTGGATGAGAACGCCTCATTCTGGGGAGAAAAAGAGAAATTTGGGGGATAAAATGAGTAATATTGGGAACCCGACGTGGTAATTAATGGAGAAAAGGTCTTCTATTTGGAACCAAGAATGATATTTTGGGGAGAATATTTCTCATTTTGAGGACAGAAATAGGTCTTTTTTGGAGTGGATGACTTATTTTCGGTCTAAAAAGCGGTATTCTGGGAAGAAAATGCCTTCTTTTGGGGATAAAAGGCGGTATTCTGGGAAGAAAATGTGTTATTTTTGGAATAAAATGTGATGTCCCAATAAAAGACGCTGTCTTCCCCAAATGCGTCTTCTTATGCTGCAAATCAGACATTTTCTCCCCGAAAGATCACCTTAATCCTCTAAAGAAGACATTTTCTCCACAAAATGCCGCTTATTAGCTCAATACCATGCTTTCACGCCAAAATAATGCAGTTTATCCCCAAAACTCACGCATTTTCTCCACAAAACACGCTTTTTCGCACCAAAATACAACCATTTCTCCCCTGCATATCAATTTCTGCCAACAATTAGACATTTTCTCCCCAAATATCACTCTTCATCCCAGAAACCAAACAGGTTCTCTCTGAAGTGCCACTCTTTACCCCCCAAAAAGGCATTTTCTCCCCAGAATACTGCCTTTCATCTTCAAATGTCTCATATTTGGGAAAGGAAACGAAAGCGCTACTTTGGGGAGAGTATTTCTTATTTGGGGGATCAAAAGAGCAATTTGGGGGAGAAAATGTGTAATATAGGGAACCCGACGTGGTATTTAATGGAGAAAAAGTCTTCTATTTGGAACCAAGAATGATATTTTGGGGAGAATATTTCTCATTTTGAGGACAGAAATAGGTCTTTTTTGGAGAGGATGACTTATTTTCGGTCTAAAAAGTGGTATTCTGGGAAGGAAATGCCTTCTTTTGGGGATAAAAGGTGGTATTCTGGGAAGAAAATGTGTTATTATTGGAATAAAATGTGATGTCCCAATAAAAGACGCTGTCTTCCCCAAATGCGTCTTCTTATGCTGCAAATAAGGCGTTTTCTCCCCGAAAGATCACCTTAATCCTCTAAAGAAGACATTTTCTCCACAAAATGCCGCTTATTAGCTCAATACCATGCTTTCACGCCAAAATAATGCACTTTATCCCCAAAACTCGGGCATTTTCTCCACAAAACACTCTTTTTCTCTCCCAAATACACCCATTTCTCCCAAAATTCTCCCAAAACACGCCTTTTTATTCCCAACCTTAGACATCGTCTCCCACAAATGCCAATTTGTATAACTCCAATACGAAATTCTTCCCTTCAAATATGGCTTTGTGTGACAAAAACAAGACAAACGTTCCCAAAAATACCGCTTCTTATCCCCGAAGGAAGACTTTTCCTCCCCAAAACACAGCTTTTTGATCCCCCAAATAAGAAATACTCTCCCCAAAGTAGCGCTTTCGTTCCCTTTCCCAAATATGAGACATTTGAAGATGAAAGGCAGTATTCTGGGGAGAAAATGCCTTTTTGGGGGGCTAAAGAGTGGCACTTAAGAGAGAACCTGTTTGGTTTCTGGGATGAAGAGTGATATTTGGGGAGAAAATGTCTAATTGTTGGCAGAAATTGATATGCAGGGGAGAAATGGTTGTATTTTGGAGAGAAAAAGAGTGTTTTGGGGAGAAAATGCTTGAATTTGGGGGATAAACTGCATTATTTTGGAGTGAAAGCTTGGTATTGAGCTAATAAGCAGCATTTTGTGGAGAAAATGTCTTCTTTAGAGGATTAAGGTGATCTTTCGGGGAGAAAATGTCTGATTTGCAGCATAAAAAGACGCATTTGGGGAAGACAGCGTCTTTTATTGGGACATCAGATTTTATTCCACTAATAACACATTTTCTTGCCAGAATACCACCTTTTATCCCCAAAAGAAGGCATTTTCTTCCCAGAATACTGCTTTTTAGACCGAAAATAAGTCATCCTCTCCAAAAAAGACCTATTTCTGTCCTCAAAATGAGAAATGTTCTCCCCAAAATATCATTATTTGTTCCAAATAGAAGACTTTTTTTCCATTAAATACCACGTCGGGTTCCCTATATTACACATTTTCTCCCCCAAATTGCTCTTTTCATCCCCCAAATAAGAAATACTCTCCCCCAAGTAGCGCTTTCGTTTCCTTTCCCAAACATGAGACATTTGAAGATGAAAGGCAGTATTCTGGGGAGAAAATGCCTTTTTTGGGGGATAAAGAGTGGCACTTAAGAGAGAACCTGTTTGGTTTCTGGGATGAAGAGTGATATTCGGGGAGAAAATGTCTAATTGTTGGCAGAAATTGATATGCAGCGGAGAAATGGTTGTATTTTGGAGAGAAAAAGAGTGTTTTGGGGAGAAAATGCATGAGTTTTGGGGATAAAGTGCATTATTTTGGCGTGAAAGCATGGTATTGAGCTAATAAGCGGCATTTTGTGGAGAAAATGTCTTCTTTAGATGATTAAGGTGATCTTTCAGGGAGAAAATGTCTGATTTGCAGCATAAAAAGACGCATGTGGGGAAGACAGCGTCTTTTATGGGACATCACATATTATTCCAAAAATAACACATTTTCTTCCCAGAATACAGCCTTTGATCCCCAAAAGAAGGCATTTTCTTCCCAGAATACCGATTTTTAGACCGAAAAGAAGTCATCCTCTCCAAAAAAGACCTATTTCTGTCCTCAAAATGAGAAATTATCTCCCCAAAATATCATTCTTGGCTCCAAAGACAAGACTTTTTCTCCATTAAATACCACGTCGGGTTCCCTATATTACACGTTTTCTCCCCCAAATTGCTCTTTTGATTTCCCAAATAAGAAATACTCTCCCCCAAGTAGCGCTTTCGTTCCCTTTCCCAATTATGAGACATTTGAAGATGAAAGGCAGTATTCTGGGGAGAAAATGCCTTTTTGGGGGGCTAAAGAGTGGCACTTAAGAGAGAACCTGTTTGGTTTCTGGGATGAAGAGTGATATTCGGGGAGAAAATGTCTAATTGTTGGCAGAAATTGATATGCAGGGGAGAAATGGTTGTATTTGGGAGAGGAAAAGTGTGTTTTGGGGAGAAAATGCATGAGTTTTGGGGATAAAGTGCATTATTTTGGCGTGAAAGCATGGTATTGAGCTAATAAGCGGCATTTTGTGGAGAAAATGTCTTCTTTAGATGATTAAGGTGATCTTTCAGGGAGAAAATGTCTGATTTGCAGCATAAAAAGACGCATGTGGGGAAGACAGCGTCTTTTATGGGACATCACATATTATTCCAAAAATAACACATTTTCTTCCCAGAATACAGCCTTTGATCCCCAAAAGAAGGCATTTTCTTCCCAGAATACCGATTTTTAGACCAAAAAGAAGTCATCCTCTCCAAAAAAGACCTATTTCTGTCCTCAAAATGAGAAATATTCTCCCCAAAATATCATTCTTGGTTCCAAATAGAAGACCTTTTCTCCATTAAATACCACGTCGGGTTCCCAATATTACACATATTATTCCCCAAATTTCTCTTTTTCTCCCCAGAATGAGGCGTTCTCACTCCAATAACACTTTTGATCCCAAGAATCAGGCATTTTCTCCGCACAAGACTGATTTTATTACCAAAACAAAACATTTCTTACCCAAAACACACCTTTTTATTCCCAGCATTAGACATTGTCTCCCCCAAATGCCAATTTGTATCCCTCCAATACGAAATTCTTCCCTTCAAATATGGCTTTGTGTGACAAAAACAAGACAAACGTTCCAAAAAATACCGCTTCTTATCCCCCAAGGAAGACTTTTCCTCCCCAAAACACCCCTTTGGATCCCCCAAATAAGAAATACTCTCCCCAAAGTAGCGCTTTCGTTCCCTTTCCCAATTATGAGACATTTGAAGATGAAAGGCAGTATTCTGGGGAGAAAATGCCTTTTTGGGGGGCTAAAGAGTGGTACTTAAGAGAGAACCTGTTTGGTTTCTGGGATGAAGAGTGATATTCGGGGAGAAAATGTCTAATTGTTGGCAGAAATGAATATGCAGGGGAGAAATGGTTGTATTTGGGAGAGAAAAAGAGTGTTTTGTGGAGAAAATGCCTGAGTTTTGCGGATAAACTGCATTATTTTGTAGTGAAAGCTTGGTATTGAGCTAATAAGCAGCATTTTGTGGAGAAAATGTCTTCTTTTGAGGGTTAAGGTGATGTTTCGGGGAGAAAATGTCTGATTTGCAGCATAAGAGGACGCATTTGTGGAAGATAGTGTCTTTTATGGGACATCACATTTTATTCCAATAATAACACATTTTCTTCTCGAATACCGCCTTTTATCCCCAAAAGAAGGCATTTTTTTCCCAGAATACTGCTTTTTAGACCGAAAATAAGTCATCCTCTCCAAAAAAGACCTATTTCTGTCCTCAAAATGAGAAATATTCTCACCAAAATATCATTCTTGGTTCCAAATAGAAAAATTTTTATCCATTAAATACCACGTAGGGTTCCCTATATTACACGTTTTCTCCCCTAAATTGCTCTTTTGATCCCCCAAATAAGAAATACTCTCCCCAAAGTAGCACTTTCTTTCCCTTTCCCAAAAAGAAGACCCTTGAAGATGAAAGGCAGTATTCTGGGGAGAAAATGCCTTTGTGGGGGGCTAAAGAGTGGCACTTAAGAGAGAACCTGTTTGGTTTCTGGGATGAAGAGTGATATTCGGGGAGAAAATGTCTAATTGTTGGCAGAAATTGATATGCAGGGGAGAAATGGTTGTATTTTGGTGCGAAAAAGAGTGTTTTGTGGAGAAAATGCATGAGTTTTGGGGATAAAGTGCATTATTTTGGCGTGAAAGCATGGTATTGAGCTAATAAGCGGCATTTTGTGGAGAAAATGTCTTCTTTAGAGGATAAAGGTGATCTTTCGGGGAGAAAATGTCTGATTTGCAGCATAAAAAGACGCATGTGGGGAAGACAGCGTCTTTTATTGGGACATCACATTTTATTCCAATAATAACACATTTTCTTCGCAGAATACCGCCTTTTATCCCCAAAAGAAGGCATTTTCTTCCCAGAATACTGCTTTTTAGACCGAAAATAAGTCATCCTCTCCAAAAAAGACCTATTTCTGTCCTCAAAATGAGAAATATTCTCCCCAAAATATCATTCTTGGTTCCAAATAGAAGACCTTTTCTCCATTAAATACCAAGTCGGGTTCCCAATATTACACATTTTCTCCCCCAAATTTCTCTTTTGATCCCCCAAATAAGAAATACTCTCCCCAAAGTAGCGCTTTCGTTCCCTTTCCCAATAATGAGACATTTGAAGATGAAAGGCAGTATTCTGGGGAGAAAATGCCTTTTTGGGGGGCTAAAGAGTGGCACTCCAGAGAGAACCTGTTTGGTTTCTGGGATGAAGAGTGATATTTGGGGAGAAAATGTCTAATTGTTGGCAGAAATTGATATGCAGGGGAGAAATGGTTGTATTTGGGAGAGAAAAAGAGTGTTTTGGGGAGAAAATGCCTGAATTTGGGGGATGAAGTGCATTATTTTGGCGTGAAAGCATGGTATTGAGCTAATAAGCGGCATTTTGAGGAGAAAATGTCTTCTTTAGAGGATAAAGGTGATCTTTCGGGGAGAAAATGTCTGATTTGCAGCATAAAAAGACGCATTTGGGGAAGACAGCGTCTTTTATGGGACATCACATATTATTCCAAAAATAACACATTTTCTTCCCAGAATACCGCCTTTGATCCCCAAAAGAAGGCATTTTCTTCCCAGAATACCGAATTTTAGACCGAAAATAAGTCATCCTCTCCAAAAAAGACCTATTTCTGTCCTCAAAATGAGAAATATTCTCCCCAAAATATCATTCTTGGTTCCAAATAGAAGACTTTTTCCCCATTAAATACCACATAGGGTTCCCTATATTACACATTTACTCCCCCAAATTGCTCTTTTGATCCCCCAAATAAGAAATACTCTCCCCAAAGTAGCGCTTTCGTTCCCTTTCCCAATTATGAGACATTTGAAGATGAATGGCAGTATTCTGGGGAGAAAATGCCTTTTTGGGGGGCTAAAGAGTGGCACTTAAGAGAGAACCTGTTTGGTTTCTGGGATGAAGAGTGATATTCGGGGAGAAAATGTCTAATTGTTGGCAGAAATTGATATGCAGGGGAGAAATGGTTGTATTTGGGAGAGAAAAAGAGTGTTTTGTGGAGAAAATGCGTGAGTTTTGGGGATAAAGTGCATTATTTTGGCGTGAAAGCATGGTATTGAGCTAATAAGCGGCATTTTGTGGAGAAAATGTCTTCTTTAGAGGTTTAAGGTGATCTTTCGGGGAGAAAATGTCTGATTTGCAGCATAAAAAGACGCATTTGGGGAATATTGTGTCTTTCATTGGGACATCACATTTTATTCCAATAATAACACATTTTCTTCCCATAATACCACCTTTTATCCCCAAAAGAAGGCATTTTCTTCCCAGAATACTGCTTTTTAGACTGAAAATAAGTCATCCTCTCCAAAAAAGACCTATTTCTGTCCTCAAAATGAGAAATATTCTCACCAAAATATCATTCTTGGTTCCAAATAGAAAAATTTTTATCCATTAAATACCACGTAGGGTTCCCTATATTACACGTTTTCTCCCCTAAATTGCTCTTTTGATCCCCCAAATAAGAAATACTCTCCCCAAAGTAGCACTTTCTTTCCCTTTCCCAAAAAGAAGACCCTTGAAGATGAAAGGCAGTATTCTGGGGAGAAAATGCCTTTGTGGGGGGCTAAAGAGTGGCACTTAAGAGAGAACCTGTTTGGTTTCTGGGATGAAGAGTGATATTCGGGGAGAAAATGTCTAATTGTTGGCAGAAATTGATATGCAGGGGAGAAATGGTTGTATTTTGGTGCGAAAAAGAGTGTTTTGTGGAGAAAATGCATGAGTTTTGGGGATAAAGTGCATTATTTTGGCGTGAAAGCATGGTATTGAGCTAATAAGCGGCATTTTGTGGAGAAAATGTCTTCTTTAGAGGATAAAGGTGATCTTTCGGGGAGAAAATGTCTGATTTGCAGCATAAAAAGACGCATGTGGGGAAGACAGCGTCTTTTATTGGGACATCACATTTTATTCCAATAATAACACATTTTCTTCGCAGAATACCGCCTTTTATCCCCAAAAGAAGGCATTTTCTTCCCAGAATACTGCTTTTTAGACCGAAAAGAAGTCATCCTCTCCAAAAAAGACCTATTTCTGTCCTCAAAATGAGAAATATTCTCCCCAAAATATCATTCTTGGTTCCAAATAGAAGACCTTTTCTCCATTAAATACCAAGTCGGGTTCCCAATATTACACATTTTCTCCCCCAAATTTCTCTTTTGATCCCCCAAATAAGAAATACTCTCCCCAAAGTAGCGCTTTCGTTCCCTTTCCCAATAATGAGACATTTGAAGATGAAAGGCAGTATTCTGGGGAGAAAATGCCTTTTTGGGGGGCTAAAGAGTGGCACTCCAGAGAGAACCTGTTTGGTTTCTGGGATGAAGAGTGATATTTGGGGAGAAAATGTCTAATTGTTGGCAGAAATTGATATGCAGGGGAGAAATGGTTGTATTTGGGAGAGAAAAAGAGTGTTTTGGGGAGAAAATGCCTGAATTTGGGGGATGAAGTGCATTATTTTGGCGTGAAAGCATGGTATTGAGCTAATAAGCGGCATTTTGAGGAGAAAATGTCTTCTTTAGAGGATAAAGGTGATCTTTCGGGGAGAAAATGTCTGATTTGCAGCATAAAAAGACGCATTTGGGGAAGACAGCGTCTTTTATGGGACATCACATATTATTCCAAAAATAACACATTTTCTTCCCAGAATACCGCCTTTGATCCCCAAAAGAAGGCATTTTCTTCCCAGAATACCGAATTTTAGACCGAAAATAAGTCATCCTCTCCAAAAAAGACCTATTTCTGTCCTCAAAATGAGAAATATTCTCCCCAAAATATCATTCTTGGTTCCAAATAGAAGACTTTTTCCCCATTAAATACCACATAGGGTTCCCTATATTACACATTTACTCCCCCAAATTGCTCTTTTGATCCCCCAAATAAGAAATACTCTCCCCAAAGTAGCGCTTTCGTTCCCTTTCCCAATTATGAGACATTTGAAGATGAATGGCAGTATTCTGGGGAGAAAATGCCTTTTTGGGGGGCTAAAGAGTGGCACTTAAGAGAGAACCTGTTTGGTTTCTGGGATGAAGAGTGATATTCGGGGAGAAAATGTCTAATTGTTGGCAGAAATTGATATGCAGGGGAGAAATGGTTGTATTTGGGAGAGAAAAAGAGTGTTTTGTGGAGAAAATGCGTGAGTTTTGGGGATAAAGTGCATTATTTTGGCGTGAAAGCATGGTATTGAGCTAATAAGCGGCATTTTGTGGAGAAAATGTCTTCTTTAGAGGTTTAAGGTGATCTTTCGGGGAGAAAATGTCTGATTTGCAGCATAAAAAGACGCATTTGGGGAATATTGTGTCTTTCATTGGGACATCACATTTTATTCCAATAATAACACATTTTCTTCCCATAATACCACCTTTTATCCCCAAAAGAAGGCATTTTCTTCCCAGAATACTGCTTTTTAGACTGAAAATAAGTCATCCTCTCCAAAAAAGACCTATTTCTGTCCTCAAAATGAGAAATATTCTCCCCAAAATACCATTCTTGGTTCCAAATAGAAGATATTTATCCATTAAATAACACGTCGGGTTCCCTATATTACACATTTTCTCCCCCAAATTGCTCTTTTGATCCCCCAAATAAGAAATACTCTCCCCAAAGTAGCGCTTTCGTTTCCTTTCCCAAATATGAGACATTTGAAGATGAAAGGCAGTATTCTGGGGAGAAAATGCCTTTTTGGGGGGCTAAAGAGTGGCATTAAGAGAGAACCTGTTTGGTTTCTGGGATGAAGAGTGATATTCGGGGAGAAAATGTCTAATTGTTGGCAGAAATTGATATGCAGGGGAGAAATGGTTGTATTTTGGTGCGAAAAAGAGTGTTTTGTGGAGAAAATGCATGAGTTTTTGGGATAAAGTGCATTATTTTGGCGTGAAAGCATGGTATTGAGCTAATAAGCGGCATTTTGTGGAGAAAATGTCTTCTTTAGAGGATAAAGGTGATCTTTCGGGGAGAAAATGTCTGATTTGCAGCATAAAAAGACGCATGTGGGGAAGACAGCGTCTTTTATTGGGACATCACATTTTATTCCAATAATAACACATTTTCTTCCCAGAATACCGCCTTTTATCCCCAAAAGAAGGCATTTTCTTCCCAGAATACTTCTTTTTAGACCGAAAATAAGTCATCCTCTCCAAAAAAGACCTATTTCTGTCCTCAAAATGAGAAATATTCTCCCCAAAATATCATCCTTAGTTCCAAATAGAAGATTTTTTTCCATTAAATACCACGTAGGGTTCCCTATATTACACATTTTCTCCCCCAAATTGCTCTTTTGATCCCCCAAATAAGAAATACTCTCCCCAAAGTAGCGCTTTCGTTTCCTTTCCCAAATATGAGACATTTGAAGATGAAAGGCAGTATTCTGGGGAGAAAATGCCTTTCTGGGGGGATAAAGAGAGGCATTAAGAGAGAACCTGTTTGGTTTCTGGGATGAAGAGTGATATTCGGGGAGAAAATGTCTAATTGTTGGCAGAAATTGATTTGCAGGGGAGAAATGGTTGTATTTGGGAGAGAAAAAGAGTGTTTTGGGGAGAAAATGCCTGAATTTGGGGGATAAACTGCATTATTTTGGAGTGAAAGCTTGGTATTGAGCTAATAAGCAGCATTTTGTGGAGAAAATGTCTTCTTTAGAGGATTAAGGTGATCTTTCGGGGAGAAAATGTCTGATTTGCAGCATAAGAGGACGCATTTGTGGAAGATAGTGTCTTTTATTGGGACATCACATTTTATTCCAATAATAACACATTTTCTTCCCAGAATACCGCCTTTGATCCCCAAAAGAAGGCATTTTCTTCCCAGAATACTGCTTTTTAGACCGAAAATAAGTCATCCTCTCCAAAAAAGACCTATTTCTGTCCTCAAAATGAGAAATGTTCTCCCCAAAATATCATTCTTGGTTCCAAATAGAAGACTTTTTCTCCATTAAATACCACGTAGGGTTCCCTATATTACACATTTTCTCCCCCAAATTGCTCTTTTGATTTCCCAAATAAGAAATACTCTCCCCCAAGTAGCGCTTTCGTTCCCTTTCCCAATAATGAGACATTTGAAGATGAAAGGCAGTATTCTGGGGAGAAAATGCCTTTTTGGGGGGCTAAAGAGTGGCACTTAAGAGAGAACCTGTTTGGTTTCTGGGATGAAGAGTGATATTCGGGGAGAAAATGTCTAATTGTTGGCAGAAATTGATATGCAGGGGAGAAATGGTTGTATTTGGGAGAGGAAAAGTGTGTTTTGGGGAGAAAATGCATGAGTTTTGGGGATAAAGTGCATTATTTTGGCGTGAAAGCATGGTATTGAGCTAATAAGCGGCATTTTGTGGAGAAAATGTCTTCTTTAGATGATTAAGGTGATCTTTCAGGGAGAAAATGTCTGATTTGCAGCATAAAAAGACGCATGTGGGGAAGACAGCGTCTTTTATGGGACATCACATATTATTCCAAAAATAACACATTTTCTTCCCAGAATACAGCCTTTGATCCCCAAAAGAAGGCATTTTCTTCCCAGAATACCGATTTTTAGACCAAAAAGAAGTCATCCTCTCCAAAAAAGACCTATTTCTGTCCTCAAAATGAGAAATATTCTCCCCAAAATATCATTCTTGGTTCCAAATAGAAGACCTTTTCTCCATTAAATACCACGTCGGGTTCCCAATATTACACATATTATTCCCCAAATTTCTCTTTTTCTCCCCAGAATGAGGCGTTCTCACTCCAATAACACTTTTGATCCCAAGAATCAGGCATTTTCTCCGCACAAGACTGATTTTATTACCAAAACAAAACATTTCTTACCCAAAACACACCTTTTTATTCCCAGCATTAGACATTGTCTCCCCCAAATGCCAATTTGTATCCCTCCAATACGAAATTCTTCCCTTCAAATATGGCTTTGTGTGACAAAAACAAGACAAACGTTCCAAAAAATACCGCTTCTTATCCCCCAAGGAAGACTTTTCCTCCCCAAAACACCCCTTTGGATCCCCCAAATAAGAAATACTCTCCCCAAAGTAGCGCTTTCGTTCCCTTTCCCAATTATGAGACATTTGAAGATGAAAGGCAGTATTCTGGGGAGAAAATGCCTTTTTGGGGGGCTAAAGAGTGGTACTTAAGAGAGAACCTGTTTGGTTTCTGGGATGAAGAGTGATATTCGGGGAGAAAATGTCTAATTGTTGGCAGAAATGAATATGCAGGGGAGAAATGGTTGTATTTGGGAGAGAAAAAGAGTGTTTTGTGGAGAAAATGCCTGAGTTTTGCGGATAAACTGCATTATTTTGTAGTGAAAGCTTGGTATTGAGCTAATAAGCAGCATTTTGTGGAGAAAATGTCTTCTTTTGAGGGTTAAGGTGATGTTTCGGGGAGAAAATGTCTGATTTGCAGCATAAGAGGACGCATTTGTGGAAGATAGTGTCTTTTATGGGACATCACATTTTATTCCAATAATAACACATTTTCTTCTCGAATACCGCCTTTTATCCCCAAAAGAAGGCATTTTTTTCCCAGAATACTGCTTTTTAGACCGAAAATAAGTCATCCTCTCCAAAAAAGACCTATTTCTGTCCTCAAAATGAGAAATATTCTCACCAAAATATCATTCTTGGTTCCAAATAGAAAAATTTTTATCCATTAAATACCACGTAGGGTTCCCTATATTACACGTTTTCTCCCCTAAATTGCTCTTTTGATCCCCCAAATAAGAAATACTCTCCCCAAAGTAGCACTTTCTTTCCCTTTCCCAAAAAGAAGACCCTTGAAGATGAAAGGCAGTATTCTGGGGAGAAAATGCCTTTGTGGGGGGCTAAAGAGTGGCACTTAAGAGAGAACCTGTTTGGTTTCTGGGATGAAGAGTGATATTCGGGGAGAAAATGTCTAATTGTTGGCAGAAATTGATATGCAGGGGAGAAATGGTTGTATTTTGGTGCGAAAAAGAGTGTTTTGTGGAGAAAATGCATGAGTTTTGGGGATAAAGTGCATTATTTTGGCGTGAAAGCATGGTATTGAGCTAATAAGCGGCATTTTGTGGAGAAAATGTCTTCTTTAGAGGATAAAGGTGATCTTTCGGGGAGAAAATGTCTGATTTGCAGCATAAAAAGACGCATGTGGGGAAGACAGCGTCTTTTATTGGGACATCACATTTTATTCCAATAATAACACATTTTCTTCGCAGAATACCGCCTTTTATCCCCAAAAGAAGGCATTTTCTTCCCAGAATACTGCTTTTTAGACCGAAAATAAGTCATCCTCTCCAAAAAAGACCTATTTCTGTCCTCAAAATGAGAAATATTCTCCCCAAAATATCATTCTTGGTTCCAAATAGAAGACCTTTTCTCCATTAAATACCAAGTCGGGTTCCCAATATTACACATTTTCTCCCCCAAATTTCTCTTTTGATCCCCCAAATAAGAAATACTCTCCCCAAAGTAGCGCTTTCGTTCCCTTTCCCAATAATGAGACATTTGAAGATGAAAGGCAGTATTCTGGGGAGAAAATGCCTTTTTGGGGGGCTAAAGAGTGGCACTTAAGAGAGAACCTGTTTGGTTTCTGGGATGAAGAGTGATATTCGGGGAGAAAATGTCTAATTGTTGGCAGAAATTGATATGCAGGGGAGAAATGGTTGTATTTTGGTGCGAAAAAGAGTGTTTTGTGGAGAAAATGCATGAGTTTTTGGGATAAAGTGCATTATTTTGGCGTGAAAGCATGGTATTGAGCTAATAAGCGGCATTTTGTGGAGAAAATGTCTTCTTTAGAGGATAAAGGTGATCTTTCGGGGAGAAAATGTCTGATTTGCAGCATAAAAAGACGCATGTGGGGAAGACAGCGTCTTTTATTGGGACATCACATTTTATTCCAATAATAACACATTTTCTTCCCAGAATACCACCTTTTATCCCCAAAAGAAGGCATTTTCTTCCCAGAATACTTCTTTTTAGACCGAAAATAAGTCATCCTCTCCAAAAAAGACCTATTTCTGTCCTCAAAATGAGAAATATTCTCCCCAAAATATCATCCTTAGTTCCAAATAGAAGATTTTTTTCCATTAAATACCACGTAGGGTTCCCTATATTACACATTTTCTCCCCCAAATTGCTCTTTTGATCCCCCAAATAAGAAATACTCTCCCCAAAGTAGCGCTTTCGTTTCCTTTCCCAAATATGAGACATTTGAAGATGAAAGGCAGTATTCTGGGGAGAAAATGCCTTTCTGGGGGGATAAAGAGAGGCATTAAGAGAGAACCTGTTTGGTTTCTGGGATGAAGAGTGATATTCGGGGAGAAAATGTCTAATTGTTGGCAGAAATTGATTTGCAGGGGAGAAATGGTTGTATTTGGGAGAGAAAAAGAGTGTTTTGGGGAGAAAATGCCTGAATTTGGGGGATAAACTGCATTATTTTGGAGTGAAAGCTTGGTATTGAGCTAATAAGCAGCATTTTGTGGAGAAAATGTCTTCTTTAGAGGATTAAGGTGATCTTTCGGGGAGAAAATGTCTGATTTGCAGCATAAGAGGACGCATTTGTGGAAGATAGTGTCTTTTATTGGGACATCACATTTTATTCCAATAATAACACATTTTCTTCCCAGAATACCGCCTTTGATCCCCAAAAGAAGGCATTTTCTTCCCAGAATACTGCTTTTTAGACCGAAAATAAGTCATCCTCTCCAAAAAAGACCTATTTCTGTCCTCAAAATGAGAAATGTTCTCCCCAAAATATCATTCTTGGTTCCAAATAGAAGACTTTTTCTCCATTAAATACCACGTAGGGTTCCCTATATTACACATTTTCTCCCCCAAATTGCTCTTTTGATTTCCCAAATAAGAAATACTCTCCCCCAAGTAGCGCTTTCGTTCCCTTTCCCAATAATGAGACATTTGAAGATGAAAGGCAGTATTCTGGGGAGAAAATGCCTTTTTGGGGGGCTAAAGAGTGGCACTTAAGAGAGAACCTGTTTGGTTTCTGGGATGAAGAGTGATATTCGGGGAGAAAATGTCTAATTGTTGGCAGAAATTGATATGCAGGGGAGAAATGGTTGTATTTGGGAGAGGAAAAGTGTGTTTTGGGGAGAAAATGCATGAGTTTTGGGGATAAAGTGCATTATTTTGGCGTGAAAGCATGGTATTGAGCTAATAAGCGGCATTTTGTGGAGAAAATGTCTTCTTTAGATGATTAAGGTGATCTTTCAGGGAGAAAATGTCTGATTTGCAGCATAAAAAGACGCATGTGGGGAAGACAGCGTCTTTTATGGGACATCACATATTATTCCAAAAATAACACATTTTCTTCCCAGAATACAGCCTTTGATCCCCAAAAGAAGGCATTTTCTTCCCAGAATACCGATTTTTAGACCAAAAAGAAGTCATCCTCTCCAAAAAAGACCTATTTCTGTCCTCAAAATGAGAAATATTCTCCCCAAAATATCATTCTTGGTTCCAAATAGAAGACCTTTTCTCCATTAAATACCACGTCGGGTTCCCAATATTACACATATTATTCCCCAAATTTCTCTTTTTCTCCCCAGAATGAGGCGTTCTCACTCCAATAACACTTTTGATCCCAAGAATCAGGCATTTTCTCCGCACAAGACTGATTTTATTACCAAAACAAAACATTTCTTACCCAAAACACACCTTTTTATTCCCAGCATTAGACATTGTCTCCCCCAAATGCCAATTTGTATCCCTCCAATACGAAATTCTTCCCTTCAAATATGGCTTTGTGTGACAAAAACAAGACAAACGTTCCAAAAAATACCGCTTCTTATCCCCCAAGGAAGACTTTTCCTCCCCAAAACACCCCTTTGGATCCCCCAAATAAGAAATACTCTCCCCAAAGTAGCGCTTTCGTTCCCTTTCCCAATTATGAGACATTTGAAGATGAAAGGCAGTATTCTGGGGAGAAAATGCCTTTTTGGGGGGCTAAAGAGTGGTACTTAAGAGAGAACCTGTTTGGTTTCTGGGATGAAGAGTGATATTCGGGGAGAAAATGTCTAATTGTTGGCAGAAATGAATATGCAGGGGAGAAATGGTTGTATTTGGGAGAGAAAAAGAGTGTTTTGTGGAGAAAATGCCTGAGTTTTGCGGATAAACTGCATTATTTTGTAGTGAAAGCTTGGTATTGAGCTAATAAGCAGCATTTTGTGGAGAAAATGTCTTCTTTTGAGGGTTAAGGTGATGTTTCGGGGAGAAAATGTCTGATTTGCAGCATAAGAGGACGCATTTGTGGAAGATAGTGTCTTTTATGGGACATCACATTTTATTCCAATAATAACACATTTTCTTCTCGAATACCGCCTTTTATCCCCAAAAGAAGGCATTTTTTTCCCAGAATACTGCTTTTTAGACCGAAAATAAGTCATCCTCTCCAAAAAAGACCTATTTCTGTCCTCAAAATGAGAAATATTCTCACCAAAATATCATTCTTGGTTCCAAATAGAAAAATTTTTATCCATTAAATACCACGTAGGGTTCCCTATATTACACGTTTTCTCCCCTAAATTGCTCTTTTGATCCCCCAAATAAGAAATACTCTCCCCAAAGTAGCACTTTCTTTCCCTTTCCCAAAAAGAAGACCCTTGAAGATGAAAGGCAGTATTCTGGGGAGAAAATGCCTTTGTGGGGGGCTAAAGAGTGGCACTTAAGAGAGAACCTGTTTGGTTTCTGGGATGAAGAGTGATATTCGGGGAGAAAATGTCTAATTGTTGGCAGAAATTGATATGCAGGGGAGAAATGGTTGTATTTTGGTGCGAAAAAGAGTGTTTTGTGGAGAAAATGCATGAGTTTTGGGGATAAAGTGCATTATTTTGGCGTGAAAGCATGGTATTGAGCTAATAAGCGGCATTTTGTGGAGAAAATGTCTTCTTTAGAGGATAAAGGTGATCTTTCGGGGAGAAAATGTCTGATTTGCAGCATAAAAAGACGCATGTGGGGAAGACAGCGTCTTTTATTGGGACATCACATTTTATTCCAATAATAACACATTTTCTTCGCAGAATACCGCCTTTTATCCCCAAAAGAAGGCATTTTCTTCCCAGAATACTGCTTTTTAGACCGAAAATAAGTCATCCTCTCCAAAAAAGACCTATTTCTGTCCTCAAAATGAGAAATATTCTCCCCAAAATATCATTCTTGGTTCCAAATAGAAGACCTTTTCTCCATTAAATACCAAGTCGGGTTCCCAATATTACACATTTTCTCCCCCAAATTTCTCTTTTGATCCCCCAAATAAGAAATACTCTCCCCAAAGTAGCGCTTTCGTTCCCTTTCCCAATAATGAGACATTTGAAGATGAAAGGCAGTATTCTGGGGAGAAAATGCCTTTTTGGGGGGCTAAAGAGTGGCACTCCAGAGAGAACCTGTTTGGTTTCTGGGATGAAGAGTGATATTTGGGGAGAAAATGTCTAATTGTTGGCAGAAATTGATATGCAGGGGAGAAATGGTTGTATTTGGGAGAGAAAAAGAGTGTTTTGGGGAGAAAATGCCTGAATTTGGGGGATGAAGTGCATTATTTTGGCGTGAAAGCATGGTATTGAGCTAATAAGCGGCATTTTGAGGAGAAAATGTCTTCTTTAGAGGATAAAGGTGATCTTTCGGGGAGAAAATGTCTGATTTGCAGCATAAAAAGACGCATTTGGGGAAGACAGCGTCTTTTATGGGACATCACATATTATTCCAAAAATAACACATTTTCTTCCCAGAATACCGCCTTTGATCCCCAAAAGAAGGCATTTTCTTCCCAGAATACCGAATTTTAGACCGAAAATAAGTCATCCTCTCCAAAAAAGACCTATTTCTGTCCTCAAAATGAGAAATATTCTCCCCAAAATATCATTCTTGGTTCCAAATAGAAGACTTTTTCCCCATTAAATACCACATAGGGTTCCCTATATTACACATTTACTCCCCCAAATTGCTCTTTTGATCCCCCAAATAAGAAATACTCTCCCCAAAGTAGCGCTTTCGTTCCCTTTCCCAATTATGAGACATTTGAAGATGAATGGCAGTATTCTGGGGAGAAAATGCCTTTTTGGGGGGCTAAAGAGTGGCACTTAAGAGAGAACCTGTTTGGTTTCTGGGATGAAGAGTGATATTCGGGGAGAAAATGTCTAATTGTTGGCAGAAATTGATATGCAGGGGAGAAATGGTTGTATTTGGGAGAGAAAAAGAGTGTTTTGTGGAGAAAATGCGTGAGTTTTGGGGATAAAGTGCATTATTTTGGCGTGAAAGCATGGTATTGAGCTAATAAGCGGCATTTTGTGGAGAAAATGTCTTCTTTAGAGGTTTAAGGTGATCTTTCGGGGAGAAAATGTCTGATTTGCAGCATAAAAAGACGCATTTGGGGAATATTGTGTCTTTCATTGGGACATCACATTTTATTCCAATAATAACACATTTTCTTCCCATAATACCACCTTTTATCCCCAAAAGAAGGCATTTTCTTCCCAGAATACTGCTTTTTAGACTGAAAATAAGTCATCCTCTCCAAAAAAGACCTATTTCTGTCCTCAAAATGAGAAATATTCTCCCCAAAATACCATTCTTGGTTCCAAATAGAAGATATTTATCCATTAAATAACACGTCGGGTTCCCTATATTACACATTTTCTCCCCCAAATTGCTCTTTTGATCCCCCAAATAAGAAATACTCTCCCCAAAGTAGCGCTTTCGTTTCCTTTCCCAAATATGAGACATTTGAAGATGAAAGGCAGTATTCTGGGGAGAAAATGCCTTTTTGGGGGGCTAAAGAGTGGCATTAAGAGAGAACCTGTTTGGTTTCTGGGATGAAGAGTGATATTCGGGGAGAAAATGTCTAATTGTTGGCAGAAATTGATATGCAGGGGAGAAATGGTTGTATTTTGGTGCGAAAAAGAGTGTTTTGTGGAGAAAATGCATGAGTTTTTGGGATAAAGTGCATTATTTTGGCGTGAAAGCATGGTATTGAGCTAATAAGCGGCATTTTGTGGAGAAAATGTCTTCTTTAGAGGATAAAGGTGATCTTTCGGGGAGAAAATGTCTGATTTGCAGCATAAAAAGACGCATGTGGGGAAGACAGCGTCTTTTATTGGGACATCACATTTTATTCCAATAATAACACATTTTCTTCCCAGAATACCGCCTTTTATCCCCAAAAGAAGGCATTTTCTTCCCAGAATACTTCTTTTTAGACCGAAAATAAGTCATCCTCTCCAAAAAAGACCTATTTCTGTCCTCAAAATGAGAAATATTCTCCCCAAAATATCATCCTTAGTTCCAAATAGAAGATTTTTTTCCATTAAATACCACGTAGGGTTCCCTATATTACACATTTTCTCCCCCAAATTGCTCTTTTGATCCCCCAAATAAGAAATACTCTCCCCAAAGTAGCGCTTTCGTTTCCTTTCCCAAATATGAGACATTTGAAGATGAAAGGCAGTATTCTGGGGAGAAAATGCCTTTCTGGGGGGATAAAGAGAGGCATTAAGAGAGAACCTGTTTGGTTTCTGGGATGAAGAGTGATATTCGGGGAGAAAATGTCTAATTGTTGGCAGAAATTGATTTGCAGGGGAGAAATGGTTGTATTTGGGAGAGAAAAAGAGTGTTTTGGGGAGAAAATGCCTGAATTTGGGGGATAAACTGCATTATTTTGGAGTGAAAGCTTGGTATTGAGCTAATAAGCAGCATTTTGTGGAGAAAATGTCTTCTTTAGAGGATTAAGGTGATCTTTCGGGGAGAAAATGTCTGATTTGCAGCATAAGAGGACGCATTTGTGGAAGATAGTGTCTTTTATTGGGACATCACATTTTATTCCAATAATAACACATTTTCTTCCCAGAATACCGCCTTTGATCCCCAAAAGAAGGCATTTTCTTCCCAGAATACTGCTTTTTAGACCGAAAATAAGTCATCCTCTCCAAAAAAGACCTATTTCTGTCCTCAAAATGAGAAATGTTCTCCCCAAAATATCATTCTTGGTTCCAAATAGAAGACTTTTTCTCCATTAAATACCACGTAGGGTTCCCTATATTACACATTTTCTCCCCCAAATTGCTCTTGTGATCCCCCAAATAAGAAATACTCTCCCCCAAGTAGCGCTTTCGTTTCCTTTCCCAAACATGAGACATTTGAAGATGAAAGGCAGTATTCTGGGGAGAAAATGCCTTTTTTGGGGGATAAAGAGTGGCACTTAAGAGAGAACCTGTTTGGTTTCTGGGATGAAGAGTGATATTCGGGGAGAAAATGTCTAATTGTTGGCAGAAATTGATATGCAGGGGAGAAATGGTTGTATTTGGGAGAGAAAAAGAGTGTTTTGGGGAGAAAATGCATGAGTTTTGGGGATAAACTGCATTATTTTGGCGTGAAAGCATGGTATTGAGCTAATAAGCAGCATTTTGTGGAGAAAATGTCTTCTTTAGAGGATAAAGGTGATCTTTCGGGGAGAAAATGTCTGATTTGCAGCATAAAAAGACGCATGTGGGGAAGACAGCGTCTTTTATGGGACATCAAGTTTTATTCCACTAATAACACATTTTCTTCCCAGAATACCGCCTTTTATCCCCAAAAGAAGGCATTTTCTTCCCAGAATACTGCTTTTTAGACCGAAAATAAGTCATCCTCTCCAAAAAAGACCTATTTCTGTCCTCAAAATGAGAAATTATCTCCCCAAAATATCATTCTTGGCTCCAAAGACAAGACTTTTTCTCCATTAAATACCACGTAGGGTTCCCTATATTACACGTTTTCTCCCCCAAATTGCTCTTTTGATCCCCCGAATAAGAAATATTCTCCCCCAAGTAGCGCTTTCGTTCCCTTTCCCAATTATGAGACATTTGAAGATGAAAGGCAGTATTCTGGGGAGAAAATGCCTTTTTGGGGGGCTAAAGAGTGGCACTTAAGAGAGAACCTGTTTGGTTTCTGGGATGAAGAGTGATATTCAGGGAGAAAATGTCTAATTGTTGGCAGAAATTGATATGCAGGGGAGAAATGGTTGTATTTGGGAGAGAAAAAGAGTGTTTTGTGGAGAAAATGCGTGAGTTTTGGGGATAAAGTGCATTATTTTGGCGTGAAAGCATGGTATTGAGCTAATAAGCGGCATTTTGTGGAGAAAATGTCTTCTTTAGAGGTTTAAGGTGATCTTTCGGGGAGAAAATGTCTGATTTGCAGCATAAAAAGACGCATTTGGGGAATATTGTGTCTTTCATTGGGACATCACATTTTATTCCAATAATAACACATTTTCTTCCCATAATACCACCTTTTATCCCCAAAAGAAGGCATTTTCTTCCCAGAATACTGCTTTTTAGACTGAAAATAAGTCATCCTCTCCAAAAAAGACCTATTTCTGTCCTCAAAATGAGAAATATTCTCCCCAAAATACCATTCTTGGTTCCAAATAGAAGATATTTATCCATTAAATAACACGTAGGGTTCCCTATATTACACATTTTCTCCCCCAAATTGCTCTTTTGATCCCCCAAATAAGAAATACTCTCCCCAAAGTAGCGCTTTCGTTTCCTTTCCCAAATATGAGACATTTGAAGATGAAAGGCAGTATTCTGGGGAGAAAATGCCTTTTTGGGGGGCTAAAGAGTGGCATTAAGAGAGAACCTGTTTGGTTTCTGGGATGAAGAGTGATATTCGGGGAGAAAATGTCTAATTGTTGGCAGAAATTGATATGCAGGGGAGAAATGGTTGTATTTTGGTGCGAAAAAGAGTGTTTTGTGGAGAAAATGCATGAGTTTTTGGGATAAAGTGCATTATTTTGGCGTGAAAGCATGGTATTGAGCTAATAAGCGGCATTTTGTGGAGAAAATGTCTTCTTTAGAGGATCAAGGTGATCTTTTGGGGAGAAAATGTCTGATTTGCAGCATAAAAAGACGCATGTGGGGAAGACAGCGTCTTTTATTGGGACATCACATTTTATTCCAATAATAACACATTTTCTTCCCAGAATACCGCCTTTTATCCCCAAAAGAAGGCATTTTCTTCCCAGAATACTGCTTTTTAGACCGAAAATAAGTCATCCTCTCCAAAAAAGACCTATTTCTGTCCTCAAAATGAGAAATATTCTCCCCAAAATATCATCCTTAGTTCCAAATAGAAGATTTTTTTCCATTAAATACCACGTAGGGTTCCCTATATTACACATTTTCTCCCCCAAATTGCTCTTTTGATCCCCCAAATAAGAAATACTCTCCCCAAAGTAGCGCTTTCGTTTCCTTTCCCAAATATGAGACATTTGAAGATGAAAGGCAGTATTCTGGGGAGAAAATGCCTTTCTGGGGGGATAAAGAGAGGCATTAAGAGAGAACCTGTTTGGTTTCTGGGATGAAGAGTGATATTCGGGGAGAAAATGTCTAATTGTTGGCAGAAATTGATTTGCAGGGGAGAAATGGTTGTATTTGGGAGAGAAAAAGAGTGTTTTGGGGAGAAAATGCCTGAATTTGGGGGATAAACTGCATTATTTTGGAGTGAAAGCTTGGTATTGAGCTAATAAGCAGCATTTTGTGGAGAAAATGTCTTCTTTAGAGGATTAAGGTGATCTTTCGGGGAGAAAATGTCTGATTTGCAGCATAAGAGGACGCATTTGTGGAAGATAGTGTCTTTTATTGGGACATCACATTTTATTCCAATAATAACACATTTTCTTCCCAGAATACCGCCTTTGATCCCCAAAAGAAGGCATTTTCTTCCCAGAATACTGCTTTTTAGACCGAAAATAAGTCATCCTCTCCAAAAAAGACCTATTTCTGTCCTCAAAATGAGAAATGTTCTCCCCAAAATATCATTCTTGGTTCCAAATAGAAGACTTTTTCTCCATTAAATACCACGTAGGGTTCCCTATATTACACATTTTCTCCCCCAAATTGCTCTTGTGATCCCCCAAATAAGAAATACTCTCCCCCAAGTAGCGCTTTCGTTTCCTTTCCCAAACATGAGACATTTGAAGATGAAAGGCAGTATTCTGGGGAGAAAATGCCTTTTTTGGGGGATAAAGAGTGGCACTTAAGAGAGAACCTGTTTGGTTTCTGGGATGAAGAGTGATATTCGGGGAGAAAATGTCTAATTGTTGGCAGAAATTGATATGCAGGGGAGAAATGGTTGTATTTGGGAGAGAAAAAGAGTGTTTTGGGGAGAAAATGCATGAGTTTTGGGGATAAACTGCATTATTTTGGAGTGAAAGCATGGTATTGAGCTAATAAGCAGCATTTTGTGGAGAAAATGTCTTCTTTAGAGGATAAAGGTGATCTTTCGGGGAGAAAATGTCTGATTTGCAGCATAAAAAGACGCATGTGGGGAAGACAGCGTCTTTTATGGGACATCAAGTTTTATTCCACTAATAACACATTTTCTTCCCAGAATACCGCCTTTTATCCCCAAAAGAAGGCATTTTCTTCCCAGAATACTGCTTTTTAGACCGAAAATAAGTCATCCTCTCCAAAAAAGACCTATTTCTGTCCTCAAAATGAGAAATTATCTCCCCAAAATATCATTCTTGGCTCCAAAGACAAGACTTTTTCTCCATTAAATACCACGTAGGGTTCCCTATATTACACGTTTTCTCCCCCAAATTGCTCTTTTGATCCCCCGAATAAGAAATATTCTCCCCCAAGTAGCGCTTTCGTTCCCTTTCCCAATTATGAGACATTTGAAGATGAAAGGCAGTATTCTGGGGAGAAAATGCCTTTTTGGGGGGCTAAAGAGTGGCACTTAAGAGAGAACCTGTTTGGTTTCTGGGATGAAGAGTGATATTCGGGGAGAAAATGTCTAATTGTTGGCAGAAATTGATATGCAGGGGAGAAATGGTTGTATTTGGGAGAGGAAAAGAGTGTTTTGGGGAGAAAATGCATGAGTTTTGGGGATAAAGTGCATTATTTTGGAGTGAAAGCATGGTATTGAGCTAATAAGCGGCATTTTGTGGAGAAAATGTCTTCTTCAGATGATTAAGGTGATCTTTCGGGGAGAAAATGTGTGATTTGCAGCATAAAAAGACGCATGTGGGGAAGACAGCGTCTTTTATTGGGACATCACATATTATTCCAAAAATAACACATTTTCTTCCCAGAATACAGCCTTTGATCCCCAAAAGAAGGCATTTTCTTCCCAGAATACCGATTTTTAGACCGAAAAGAAGTCATCCTCTCCAAAAAAGACCTATTTCTGTCCTCAAAATGAGAAATATTCTCCCCAAAATATCATTCTTGGTTCCAAATAGAAGACCTTTTCTCCATTAAATACCACGTCGGGTTCCCAATATTACACATATTATTCCCCAAATTTCTCTTTTTCTCCCCAGAATGAGGCGTTCTCACTCCAATAACACTTTTGATCCCAAGAATCAGGCATTTTCTCCGCACAAGACTGATTTTATTACCAAAACAAAACATTTCTTACCCAAAACACACCTTTTTATTCCCAGCATTAGACATTGTCTCCCCCAAATGCCAATTTGTATCCCTCCAATACGAAATTCTTCCCTTCAAATATGGCTTTGTGTGACAAAAACAAGACAAACGTTCCAAAAATTACCGCTTCTTATCCCCCAAGGAAGACTTTTCCTCCCCAAAACACCCCTTTGGATCCCCCAAATAAGAAATACTCTCCCCAAAGTAGCGCTTTCGTTTCCTTTCCCAATTATGAGACATTTGAAGATGAAAGGCAGTATTCTGGGGAGAAAATGCCTTTTTGGGGGGCTAAAGAGTGGTACTTAAGAGAGAACCTGTTTGGTTTCTGGGATGAAGAGTGATATTCGGGGAGAAAATGTCTAATTGTTGGCAGAAATTAATATGCAGGGGAGAAATGGTTGTATTTTGGAGAGAAAAAGAGTGTTTTGTGGAGAAAATGCCTGAGTTTTGGGGATAAAGTGCATTATTTTGTAGTGAAAGCTTGGTATTGAGCTAATAAGCAGCATTTTGTGGAGAAAATGTCTTCTTTAGAGGATTAAGGTGATCTTTCGGGGAGAAAATGTCTGATTTGCAGCATAAGAGGACGCATTTGTGGAAGATAGTGTCTTTTATGGGACATCACATTTTATTCCAATAATAACACATTTTCTTCCCCAATACCGCCTTTTATCCCCAAAAGAAGGCATTTTTTTCCCAGAATACTGCTTTTTAGACCGAAAATAAGTCATCCTCTCCAAAAAAGACCTATTTCTGTCCTCAAAATGAGAAATATTCTCACCAAAATATCATTCTTGGTTCCAAATAGAAGAATTTTTCTCCATTAAATACCACGTAGGGTTCCCTATATTACACGTTTTCTCCCCTAAATTGCTCTTTTGATCCCCCAAATAAGAAATACTCTCCCCAAAGTAGCACTTTCTTTCCCTTTCCCAAAAAGAAGACCCTTGAAGATGAAAGGCAGTATTCTGGGGAGAAAATGCCTTTTTGGGGGGCTAAAGAGTGGCACTTCAGGGAGAACCTGTTTGGTTTCTGGGATGAAGAGTGATATTCGGGGAGAAAATGTCTAATTGTTGGCAGAAATTGATATGCAGGGGAGAAATGGTTGTATTTGGGAGAGAAAAAGTGTGTTTTCGGGAGAAAATGCCTGAGTTTTGGGGATAAACTGCATTATTTTGGCGTGAAATCATGGTATTGAGCTAATAAGCGGCATTTTGTGGAGAAAATGTCTTCTTTAGAGGATTAAGGTGACCTTTCGGGGAGAAAATGTGTGATTTGCAGCATAAAAAGACGCATGTGGGGAAGACAGCGTATTTTATTGGGACATCACATTTTATTCCACTAATAACACATTTTCTTCCCAGAATACCGCCTTTTATCCCCAAAAGAAGGCATTTTCTTCCCAGAATACTGCTTTTTAGACCGAAAATAAGTCATCCTCTCCAAAAAAGACCTATTTCTGTCCTCAAAATGAGAAATATTCTCCCCAAAATATCATTCTTGGTTCCAAAGAGAAGACTTTTTCTCCATTAAATGCCACGTAGGGTTCCCTATATTACACATTTTCTCCCCCAAATTGCTCTTTTGATCCCCCAAATAAGAAATACTCTCCCCAAAGTAGCGCTTTCGTTCCCTTTCCCAATAATGAGACATTTGAAGATGAAAGGCAGTATTCTGGGGAGAAAATGCCTTTTTGGGGGGCTAAAGAGTGGCATTAAGAGAGAACCTGTTTGGTTTCTGGGATGAAGAGTGATATTCGGGGAGAAAATGTCTAATTGTTGGCAGAAATTGATATGCAGGGGAGAAATGGTTGTATTTTGGAGAGAAAAAGAGTGTTTTCGGGAGAAAATGCATGAGGTTTGGGGATGAAGTGCATTATTTTGGCGTGAAAGCATGGTATTGAGATAATAAGCGGCATTTTGAGGAGAAAATGTCTTCTTTAGAGGATTAAGGTGATCTTTCAGGGAGAAAATGTCTGATTTGCAGCATAAAAAGATGCATTTGTTGAAGACAGCGTCTTTTATTGGGACATCACATTTTATTCCAATAATAACACATTTTCTTCCCAGAATACCGCCTTTTATCCCCAACAGAAGGCATTTTCTTCCCAGAATACTGCTTTTTAGACCGAAAATAAGTCATCCTCTCCAAAAAAGACCTATTTCTGTCCTCAAAATGAGAAATATTCTCCCCAAAATATCATTCTTGGTTCCAAATAGAAGATTTTTTTCCATTAAATACCACGTAGGGTTCCCTATATTACACATTTTCTCCCCCAAATTGCTCTTTTGATCCCCCAAATAAGAAATACTCTCCCCAAAGTAGCGCTTTCGTTTCCTTTCCCAAAAATGAGACATTTGAAGATGAAAGGCAGTATTCTGGGGAGAAAATGCCTTTCTGGGGGGCTAAAGAGTGGCATTAAGAGAGAACCTGTTTGGTTTCTGGGATGAAGAGTGATATTCGGGGAGAAAATGTCTAATTGTTGGCAGAAATTGATATGCAGGGGAGAAATGGTTGTATTTCGGAGAGGAAAAGAGTGTTTTGTGGAGAAAATGCATGAGTTTTGGGGATAAAGTGCATTATTTTGGCGTGAAAGCATGGTATTGAGCTAATAAGCGGCATTTTGTGGAGAAAATGTCTTCTTTAGAGGATTAAGGTGATCTTTCGGGGAGAAAATGCCTGATTTGCAGCATAAAAAGACGCATTTGGGGAAGACAGCGTCTTTTATTGGGACATCACATTTTATTCCAATAATAACACATTTTCTTCCCGAATACCGCCTTTTATCCCCAAAAGAAGGCATTTTCTTCCCAGAATACTGCTTTTTAGACCGAAAATAAGTCATCCTCTCCAAAAAAGACCCATTTCTGTCCTCAAAATGAGAAATATTCTCACCAAAATATCATTTTTGTTTCCAAATAGAAGGCTTTTTCTCCATTAAATACCACGTAGGGTTCCCTATATTACACATTTTCTCCCCCAAATTGCTCTTTTGATCCCCCAAATAAGAAATACTCTCCCCAAAGTAGCGCTTTCATTTCCTTTCCCAAATATGAGACATTTGAAGATGAAAGGCAGTATTCTGGGGAGAAAATGCCTTTTTGGGGGGCTAAAGAGTGGCACTTAAGAGAGAACCTGTTTGGTTTCTGGGATGAAGAGTGATATTCGGGGAGAAAATGTCTAATTGTTGGCAGAAATTGATATGCAGGGGAGAAATGGTTGTATTTGGGAGAGAAAAATAGTGTTTTGTGGAGAAAATGCATGAGTTTTGGGGATAAAGTGCATTATTTTGGCGTGAAAGCATGGTATTGAGCTAATAAGCGGCATTTTGAGGAGAAAATGTCTTCTTTAGAGGATTAAGGTGATCTTTCGGGGAGAAAATGTCTGATTTGCAGCATAAAAAGACGCATGTGGGGAAGACAGCGTCTTTTATGGGACATCACATATTATTCCAAAAATAACACATTTTCTTCCCAGAATACCGCCTTTGATCCCCAAAAGAAGGCATTTTCTTCCCAGAATACCGATTTTTAGACCGAAAAGAAGTCATCCTCTCCAAAAAAGACCTATTTCTGTCCTCAAAATGAGAAATATTCTCCCCAAAATATCATTCTTGGTTCCAAATAGAAGACTTTTTCTCCATTAAATACCACATAGGGTTCCCTATATTACACATTTTCTCCCCCAAATTGCTCTTTTGATCCCCCAAATAAGAAATACTCTCCCCAAAGTAGCGCTTTCGTTCCCTTTCCCAAAAATGAGACATTTGAAGATGAAAGGCAGTATTCTGGGGAGAAAATGCCTTTTTGGGGGGCTAAAGAGTGGCACTTCAGGGAGAACCTGTTTGGTTTCTGGGATGAAGAGTGATATTCGGGGAGAAAATGTCTAATTGTTGGCAGAAATTGTTATGCAGGGGAGAAATGGTTGTATTTTGGAGAGAAAAAGCGTGTTTTGTGGAGAAAATGCATGAGTTTTGGGGATAAAGTGCATTATTTTGGCGTGAAAGCATGGTATTGAGCTAATAAGCGGCATTTTGTGGAGAAAATGTCTTCTTTAGAGGATTAAGGTGATCTTTCGGGGAGAAAATGTCTGATTTGCAGCATAAAAAGACGCATTTGGGGAATATTGTGTCTTTCATTGGGACATCACATTTTATTCCAATAATAACACATTTTCTTCGCAGAATACCGCCTTTTATCCCCAAAAGAAGGCATTTTCTTCCCAGAATACTGCTTTTTAGACCAAAAATAAGTCATCCTCTCCAAAAAAGACCTATTTCTGTCCTCAAAATGAGAAATATTCTCCCCAAAATATCATTCTTGGTTCCAAATAGAAGATATTTATCCATTAAATACCACGTAGGGTTCCCTATATTACACATTTTCTCCCCCAAATTGCTCTTTTGATCCCCCAAATAAGAAATACTCTCCCCAAAGTAGCGCTTTCGTTCCCTTTCCCAAATATGAGACATTTGAAGATGAAAGGCAGTATTCTGGGGAGAAAATGCCTTTCTGGGGGGATAAAGAGTGGCATTAAGAGAGAACCTGTTTGGTTTCTGGGATGAAGAGTGATATTCGGGGAGAAAATGTCTAATTGTTGGCAGAAATTGATATGCAGGGGAGAAATGGTTGTATTTTGGTGCGAAAAAGAGTGTTTTGTGGAGAAAATGCATGAGTTTTGGGGATAAAGTGCATTATTTTGGCGTGAAAGCATGGTATTGAGCTAATAAGCGGCATTTTGTGGAGAAAATGTCTTCTTTAGAGGATAAAGGTGATCTTTCGGGGAGAAAATGTCTGATTTGCAGCATAAAAAGACGCATGTGGGGAAGACAGCGTCTTTTATTGGGACATCACATTTTATTCCAATAATAACACATTTTCTTCGCAGAATACCGCCTTTTATCCCCAAAAGAAGGCATTTTCTTCCCAGAATACTGCTTTTTAGACCGAAAATAAGTCATCCTCTCCAAAAAAGACCTATTTCTGTCCTCAAAATGAGAAATATTCTCCCCAAAATATCATTCTTGGTTCCAAATAGAAGATATTTATCCATTAAATACCACGTAGGGTTCCCTATATTACACATTTTCTCCCCCAAATTGCTCTTTTGATCCCCCAAATAAGAAATACTCTCCCCAAAGTAGCGCTTTCGTTTCCTTTCCCAAATATGAGACATTTGAAGATGAAAGGCAGTATTCTGGGGAGAAAATGCCTTTCTGGGGGGATAAAGAGTGGCATTAAGAGAGAACCTGTTTGGTTTCTGGGATGAAGAGTGATATTCGGGGAGAAAATGTCTAATTGTTGGCAGAAATTGATATGCAGGGGAGAAATGGTTGTATTTCGGAGAGGAAAAGAGTGTTTTGGGGAGAAAATGCATGAGTTTTGGGGATAAAGTGCATTATTTTGGCGTGAAAGCATGGTATTGAGCTAATAAGCGGCATTTTGTGGAGAAAATGTCTTCTTTAGAGGATTAAGGTGATCTTTCGGGGAGAAAATGTCTGATTTGCAGCATAAAAAGACGCATGTGGGGAAGACAGCGTCTTTTATTGGGACATCACATTTTATTCCAATAATAACACATTTTCTTCCCAGAATACCGCCTTTTATCCCCAAAAGAAGGCATTTTCTTCCCAGAATACTGCTTTTTAGACCGAAAATAAGTCATCCTCTCCAAAAAAGACCTATTTCTGTCCTCAACATGAGAAATATTCTCCCCAAAATATCATTCTTGGTTCCAAATAGAAGACTTTTTCTCCATTAAATACCACATAGGGTTCCCTATATTACACATTTTCTCCCCCAAATTGCTCTTTTGATCCCCCAAATAAGAAATACTCTCCCCAAAGTAGCGCTTTCATTTCCTTTCCCAAATATGAGACATTTGAAGATGAAAGGCGGTATTCTGGGGAGAAAATGCCTTTCTGGGGGGATAAAGAGTGGCATTAAGAGAGAACCTGTTTGGTTTCTGGGATGAAGAGTGATATTCGGGGAGAAAATGTCTAATTGTTGGCAGAAATTGATATGCAGGGGAGAAATGGTTGTATTTGGGAGAGGAAAAGAGTGTTTTGTGGAGAAAATGCATGAGTTTTGGGGATAAACTGCATTATTTTGGCGTGAAAGCATGGTATTGAGCTAATAAGCGGCATTTTGTGGAGAAAATGTCTTCTTTAGAGGATTAAGGTGATCTTTCGGGGAGAAAATGTGTGATTTGCAGCATAAAAAGACGCATTTGGGGAAGATAGTGTCTTTTATTGGGACATCACATTTTATTCCAATAATAACACATTTTCTTCCCGAATACCGCCTTTTATCCCCAAAAGAAGGCATTTTCTTCCCAGAATACTGCTTTTTAGACCGAAAATAAGTCATCCTCTCCAAAAAAGACATAATTCTGTCCTCAAAATGAGAAATATTCTCACCAAAATATCATTCTTGGTTCCAAATAGAAGGCTTTTTCTCCATTAAATACCACGTAGGGTTCCCTATATTACACATTTTCTCCCCCAAATTGCTCTTTTGATCCCCCAAATAAGAAATACTCTCCCCCAAGTAGCGCTTTCATTTCCTTTCCCAAATATGAGACATTTGAAGATGAAAGGCAGTATTCTGGGGAGAAAATGCCTTTTTGGGGGGCTAAAGAGTGGCACTTAAGAGAGAACCTGTTTGGTTTCTGGGATGAAGAGTGATATTCGGGGAGAAAATGTCTAATTGTTGGCAGAAATTGATATGCAGGGGAGAAATGGTTGTATTTTGGAGAGAAAAAGAGTGTTTTGTGGAGAAAATGCCTGAGTTTTGGGGATAAAGTGCATTATTTTGGCGTGAAAGCATGGTATTGAGCTAATAAGCGGCTTTTTGTGGAGAAAATGTCTTCTTTAGAGGATTAAGGTGATCTTTCGGGGAGAAAATGTCTGATTTGCAGCATAAGAAGACGCATGTGGGGAAGACAGCGTCTTTTATTGGGACATCACATTTTATTCCAATAATAACACATTTTCTTCCCAGAATACCGCCTTTGATCCCCAAAAGAAGGCATTTTCTTCCCAGAATACTGCTTTTTAGACCGAAAATAAGTCATCCTCTCCAAAAAAGACCTATTTCTGTCCTCAAAATGAGAAATATTCTCCCCAAAATATCATTCTTGGTTCCAAATAGAAGACATTTTATCCATTAAATACCACGTAGGGTTCCCTATATTACACATTTTCTCCCCCAAATTGCTCTTTTGATCCCCCAAATAAGTAATACTCTCCCCAAAGTAGCGCTTTCGTTTCCTTTCCCAAATATGAGACATTTGAAGATGAAAGGCAGTATTCTGGGGAGAAAATGCCTTTTTGGGGGGCTAAAGAGTGGCACTTAAGAGAGAACCTGTTTGGTTTCTGGGATGAAGAGTGATATTCGGGGAGAAAATGTCTAATTGTTGGCAGAAATTGATATGCAGGGGAGAAATGGTTGTATTTTGGAGAGAAAAAGCGTGTTTTGTGGAGAAAATGCATGAGTTTTGGGGATAAACTGCATTATTTTGGCGTGAAAGCATGGTATTGAGCTAATAAGCGGCATTTTGTGGAGAAAATGTCTTCTTTAGAGGATAAAGGTGATCTTTCGGGGAGAAAATGTCTGATTTGCAGCATAAAAAGACGCATGTGGGGAAGACAGCGTCTTTTATTGGGACATCACATTTTATTCCAATAATAACACATTTTCTTCCCAGAATACCGCCTTTTATCCCCAAAAGAAGGCATTTTCTTCCCAGAATACTGCTTTTTAGACCGAAAATAAGTCATCCTCTCCAAAAAAGACCTATTTCTGTCCTCAAAATGAGAAATATTCTCCCCAAAATATCATTCTTGGTTCCAAATAGAAGATTTTTTTCCATTAAATACCACGTCGGGTTCCCTATATTACACATTTTCTCCCCCAAATTTCTCTTTTGATCCCCCAAATAAGAAATACTCTCCCCAAAGTAGCGCTTTCGTTTCTTTTCCCAAAAATGAGACACTTGAAGATGAAAGGCAGTATTCTGGGGAGAAAATGCCTTTTTGGGGGGCTAAAGAGTGGCACTTAAGAGAGAACCTGTTTGGTTTCTGGGATGAAGAGTGATATTCGGGGAGAAAATGTCTAATTGTTGGCAGAAATTGATATGCAGGGGAGAAATGGTTGTATTTTGGAGAGAAAAATAGTGTTTTGTGGAGAAAATGCCTGAGTTTTGTGGATAATGTGCATTATTTTGGCGTGAAAGCCTGGTATTGAGCTAATAAGCGGCATTTTGTGGAGAAAATGTCTTCTTTAGAGGATTAAGGTGATCTTTCGGGGAGAAAATGTCTGATTTGCAGCATAAAAAGACGCATTTGGGGAAGACAGCGTCTTTTATTGGGACAGCACATTTTATTCCAATAATAACACATTTTCTTCCCAGAATACCACCTTTTATCCCCAAAAGAAGGCATTTTCTTCCCAGAATACTGCTTTTAGACCGAAAATAAGTCATCCTCTCCAAAAAAGACCTATTTCTGTCCTCAAAATGAGAAATATTCTCCCCAAAATATCATTCTTGGTTCCAAATAGAAGATTTTTTTCCATTAAATACCACGTCGGGTTCCCTATATTACACATTTTCTCCCCCAAATTGCTCTTTTGATCCCCCAAATAAGTAATGCTCTCCCCAAAGTAGCGCTTTCGTTTCCTTTCCCAAAAAGAAGACACTTGAAGATGAAAGGCAGTATTCTGGGGAGAAAATGCCTTTTTGGGGGAATAAAGAGTGGCACTTAAGAGAGAAGCTGTTTGGTTTCTGGGA
The DNA here is from genome assembly GCA_030625065.1 of Alectoris magna. Classification (NCBI taxonomy): domain Eukaryota; kingdom Metazoa; phylum Chordata; class Aves; order Galliformes; family Phasianidae; genus Alectoris; species Alectoris magna. The sequence goes on along the minus strand of CM060573.1, from coordinate 18,075,492 downwards.
TGAAGAGTGATATTCGGGGAGAAAATGTCTAATTGTTGGCAGAAATTGATATGCAGGGGAGAAATGGTTGTATTTGGGAGAGAAAAATCGTGTTTTGGGGAGAAAATGCCTGAGTTTTGGGGATAAAGTGCATTATTTTGGCGTGAAAGCATGGTATTGAGCTAATAAGCGGCATTTTGTGGAGAAAATGTCTTCTTTAGATGATTAAGGTGATCTTTCAGGGAGAAAACGTCTGATTTGCAGCATAAAAAGATGCATGTGGGGAAGACAGCGTCTTTTATTGGGACATCACATATTATTCCAAAAATAACACATTTTCTTCCCAGAATACAGCCTTTTATCCTCAAAAGAAGGCATTTTCTTCCCAGAATACCGATTTTTAGACCGAAAAGAAGTCATCCTCTCCAAAAAAGACCTATTTCTGTCCTCAAAATGAGAAATATTCTCCCCAAAATATCAGTCTTGGTTCCAAATAGAAGACTTTTTATCCATTAAATACCACGTCGGGTTCCCTATATTACACATTTTCTCCCCCAAATTGCTCTTTTGATCCCCCAAATAAGAAATACTCTCCCCAAAGTAGCGCTTTCGTTTCCTTTCCCAAATATGAGACATTTGAAGATGAAAGGCAGTATTCTGGGGAGAAAATGCCTTTCTGGGGGGCTAAAGAGTGGCACTTAAGAGAGAACCTGTTTGGTTTCTGGGATGAAGAGTGATATTCGGGGAGAAAATGTCTAATTGTTGGCAGAAATTGATATGCAGGGGAGAAATGGTTGTATTTTGGTGCGAAAAAGCGTGTTTTGTGGAGAAAATGCGTGAGTTTTGGGGATAAACTTCATTATTTTGGCGTGAAAGCATGGTATTGAGCTAATAAGCAGCATTTTGTGGAGAAAATGTCTTCTTTAGAGGATTAAGGTGATCTTTTGGGGAGAAAATGTCTGATTTGCAGCATAAAAAGATGCATTTGGGGAAGACACCGTCTTTTATTGGGACATCACATTTTATTCCACTAATAACACATTTTCTTCCCAGAATACTGCCTTTTATCCCAAAAAGAAGGCTTTTTCTTCCCAGAATACTGCTTTTTAGACCGAAAATAAGTCATCCTCTCCAAAAAAGACATAATTCTGTCCTCAAAATGAGAAATATTCTCCCCAAAATATCATTCTTGGTTCCAAATAGAAGACCTTTTCTCCATTAAATACCATGTCGGGTTCCCAATATTACACATTTTATCCCGCAAATTTCTCTTTTTCTCCCCAGAATGAGGCGTTCTCACTCCAATAACACTTTTGATCCCAAGAATTAGGCATTTTCTCCGCACAAGTCTGATTTTATTACCAAAACAAAGCATTTCTTACCCAAACACACCTTTTTATTCCCAACATTAGACACCGTCTCCCCCAAATGCCAATGGGTATCCCTCCAATATGAAATTTTCCCCTTCAAATATGGCTTTGTGTAACAAAAGAAGACATTCGATCCCCAAAATAGCGCTTCTTATCCCCTAAGGAAGACTTTTCCTCCCCAAAACACCCCTTTTCATCCCCAAAATAAGAAATACTCTCCCCAAAGTAGCGCTTTCGTTTCCTTTCCCAAATATGAGACATTGGAAGATGAAAGGCAGTATTCTGGGGAGAAAATGCCTTTTTGGGGGGATAAAAAGAGTGGCATTAAGAGAGAACCTGTTTGGTTTCTGGGATGAAGAGTGATATTCGGGGAGAAAATGTCTAATTGTTGGCAGAAATTGATATGCAGGGGAGAAATGGTTGTATTTTGGTGCGAAAAAGAGTGCTTTGTGGAGAAAATGCATGAGTTTTTGGGATAAAGTGCATTATTTTGGCGTGAAAGCATGGTATTGAGCTAATAAGCGGCATTTTGTGGAGAAAATGTCTTCTTTAGAGGATTAAGGTGATCTTTCGGGGAGAAAATGTCTGATTTTCAGCATAAAAAGACGCATTTGGGGAACATTGTGTCTTTCATTGGGACATCACATTTTATTCCAATAATAACACATTTTCTTCCCAGAATACCGCCTTTTATCCCCAAAAGAAGGCATTTTCTTCCCAGAATACTGCTTTTTAGACCGAAAATAAGTCATCCTCTCCAAAAAAGACCTATTTCTGTCCTCAAAATGAGAAATATTCTCCCCAAAATATCATTCTTGGTTCCAAATAGAAGATTTTTTTCCATTAAATACCACGTCGGGTTCCCTATATTACACATTTTCTCCCCCAAATTGCTCTTTGATCCCCCAAATAAGAAATACTCTCCCCAAAGTAGCGCTTTCGTTTCCTTTCCCAAATATGAGACATTTGAAGATGAAAGGCAGTATTCTGGGGAGAAAATGCCTTTCTGGGGGGATAAAGAGTGGCATTAAGAGAGAACCTGTTTGGTTTCTGGGATGAAGAGTGATATTCGGGGAGAAAATGTCTAATTGTTGGCAGAAATTGATATGCAGGGGAGAAATGGTTGTATTTGGGAGAGAAAATGAGTGTTTTGGGGAGAAAATGCCTGAGTTTTGGGGATAAAGTGCATTATTTTGGCGTGAAAGCATGGTATTAAGCTAATAAGCGGCTTTTTGTGGAGAAAATGTCTTCTTTAGAGGATTAAGGTGATCTTTCGGGGAGAAAATGTCTGATTTGCAGCATAAGAAGACGCATTTGGGGAAGACAGCGTCTTTTATTGGGACATCACATTTTATTCCAATAATAACACATTTTCTTCCCAGAATACCGCCTTTGATCCCCAAAAGAAGGCATTTTCTTCCCAGAATACCAATTTTTAGACCGAAAATAAGTCATCCTCTCCAAAAAAGACCTATTTCTGTCCTCAAAATGAGAAATATTCTCCCCAAAATATCATTCTTGGTTCCAAATAGAAGACCTTTTCTCCATTAAATACCACGTCGGGTTCCCAATATTACACATATTATTCCCCAAATTTCTCTTTTTCTCCCCAGAATGAGGCGTTCTCACTCCAATAACACTTTTGATCCCAAGAATCAGGCATTTTCTCCGCACAAGACTGATTTTATTACCAAAACAAAACATTTCTTACCCAAAACACACCTTTTTATTCCCAGCATTAGACATTGTCTCCCCCAAGTGCCAATTTGTATCCCTCCAATACGAAATTCTTCCCTTCAAATATGGCTTTGTGTGACAAAAACAAGACAAACGTTCCAAAGAATACCGCTTCTTATCCCCCAAGGAAGACTTTTCCTCCCCAAAACACCCCTTTGGATCCCCCAAATAAGAAATACTCTCCCCAAAGTAGCGCTTTCGTTCCCTTTCCCAAATATGAGACATTTGAAGATGAAAGGCAGTATTCTGGGGAGAAAATGCCTTTTTGGGGGGCTAAAGAGTGGCATTAAGAGAGAACCTGTTTGGTTTCTGGGATGAAGAGTGATATTCGGGGAGAAAATGTCTAATTGTTGGCAGAAATTAATATGCAGGGGAGAAATGGTTGTATTTGGGAGAGAAAAAGAGTGTTTTGTGGAGAAAATGCCTGAGTTTTGGGGATAAAGTGCATTATTTTGTCGTGAAAGCCTGGTATTGAGCTAATAAGCGGCATTTTGTGGAGAAAATGTCTTCTTTAGAGGGTTAAGGTGATCTTTCGGGGAGAAAATGTCTGATTTGCAGCATAAAAAGATGCATTTGTTGAAGACAGCGTCTTTTATTGGGACATCACATTTTATTCCAATAATAACACATTTTCTTCCCAGAATACCGCCTTTTATCCCCAACAGAAGGCATTTTCTTCCCAGAATACTGCTTTTTAGACCGAAAATAAGTCATCCTCTCCAAAAAAGACCTATTTCTGTCCTCAAAATGAGAAATATTCTCCCCAAAATATCATTCTTGGTTCCAAATAGAAGACTTTTTCTCCATTAAATACCACGTAGGGTTCCCTATATTACACATTTTCTCCCCCAAATTGCTCTTTTGATCCCCCAAATAAGAAATACTCTCCCCAAAGTAGCGCTTTCGTTTCCTTTCCCAAATATGAGACATTTGAAGATGAAAGGCAGTATTCTGGGGAGAAAATGCCTTTTTGGGGGGATAAAGAGTGGCACTTAAGAGAGAACCTGTTTGGTTTCTGGGATGAAGAGTGATATTCGGGGAGAAAATGTCTAATTGTTGGCAGAAATTGATATGCAGGGGAGAAATGGTTGTATTTTGGAGCGAAAAATAGTGTTTTGGGGAGAAAATGCCTGAGTTTTGGGGATAAACTGCATTATTTTGTCGTGAAAGCCTGGTATTGAGCTAATAAGCGGCATTTTGTGGAGAAAATGTCTTCTTTAGAGGATTAAGGTGATCTTTCAGGGAGAAAATGTCTGATTTGCAGCATAAAAAGACGCATGTGGGGAAGACAGTGTCTTTTATTGGGACATCACATTTTATTCCACTAATAACACATTTTCTTCCCAGAATACTGCCTTTTATCCCCAAAAGAAGGCTTTTTCTTCCCAGAATACTGCTTTTTAGACCGAAAATAAGTCATCCTCTCCAAAAAAGACATAATTCTGTCCTCAAAATGAGAAATATTCTCCCCAAAATACCATTCTTGGTTCCAAATAGAAGGCTTTTTCTCCATTAAATACCACGTAGGGTTCCCTATATTACACATTTTCTCCCCCAAATTGCTCTTTTGATCCCCCAAATAAGAAATACTCTCCCCAAAGTAGCGCTTTCGTTCCCTTTCCCAAATATGAGACATTTGAAGATGAAAGGCAGTATTCTGGGGAGAAAATGCCTTTTTGGGGGGCTAAAGAGTGGCACTTAAGAGAGAACCTGTTTGGTTTCTGGGATGAAGAGTGATATTCGGGGAGAAAATGTCTAATTGTTGGCAGAAATTAATATGCAGGGGAGAAATGGTTGTATTTGGGAGAGAAAAAGCGTGTTTTGTGGAGAAAATGCCTGAGTTTTGGGGATAAACTGCATTATTTTGGCGTGAAAGCCTGGTATTGAGCTAATAAGCGGCATTTTGTGGAGAAAATGTCTTCTTTAGATGATTAAGGTGAACTTTCAGGGAGAAAATGTCTGATTTGCAGCATAAAAAGACGAATTTGGTGAAGTTAGTGTCTTTTATTGGGACATCACATTTTATTCCAATAATAACACATTTTCTTCCCGAATACCGCCTTTTATCCCCAAAAGAAGGCATTTTCTTCCCAGAATACTGCTTTTTAGACCGAAAATAAGTCATCCTCTCCAAAAAAGACCTATTTCTGTCCTCAAAATGAGAAATATTCTCCCCAAAATATCATTCTTGGTTCCAAATAGAAGACTTTTTCTCCATTAAATACCACGTAGGGTTCCCTATATTACACATTTTCTCCCCCAAATTGCTCTTTTGATCCCCCAAATAAGAAATACTCTCCCCAAAGTAGCGCTTTCGTTCCCTTTCCCAAATATGAGACATTTGAAGATGAAAGGCAGTATTCTGGGGAGAAAATGCCTTTTTGGGGGGATAAAGAGTGGCACTTAAGAGAGAACCTGTTTGGTTTCTGGGATGAAGAGTGATATTCGGGGAGAAAATGTCTAATTGTTGGCAGAAATTGATATGCAGGGGAGAAATGGTTGTATTTTGGAGCGAAAAATCGTGTTTTGGGGAGAAAATGCCTGAGTTTTGGGGATAAAGTGCATTATTTTGGCGTGAAAGCCTGGTATTGAGCTAATAAGCGGCATTTTGTGGAGAAAATGTCTTCTTTAGAGGATTAAGGTGATCTTTCAGGGAGAAAATGTCTGATTTGCAGCATAAAAAGACGAATTTGGTGAAGTTAGTGTCTTTTATTGGGACATCACATTTTATTCCAATAATAACACATTTTCTTCCCGAATACCGCCTTTTATCCCCAAAAGAAGGCATTTTCTTCCCAGAATACTGCTTTTTAGACCGAAAATAAGTCATCCTCTCCAAAAAAGACCTATTTCTGTCATCAAAATGAGAAATTTTCCCCCCAAAATATCATTCTTGGTTCCAAATAGAAGACTTTTTCTCCATTAAATACCACATAGGGTTCCCTATATTACACATTTTCTCCCCCAAATTGCTCTTTTGATCCCCCAAATAAGAAATACTCTCCCCAAAGTAGCGCTTTCGTTCCCTTTCCCAAAAATGAGACATTTGAAGATGAAAGGCAGTATTCTGGGGAGAAAATGCCTTTTTGGGGGGCTAAAGAGTGGCACTTAAGAGAGAACCTGTTTGGTTTCTGGGATGAAGAGTGATATTCGGGGAGAAAATGTCTAATTGTTGGCAGAAATTGATATGCAGGGGAGAAATGGTTGTATTTTGGAGCGAAAAAGAGTGTTTTGGGGAGAAAATGCCTGAGTTTTGGGGATAAACTGCATTATTTTGGCGTGAAAGCCTGGTATTGAGCTAATAAGCGGCATTTTGTGGAGAAAATGTCTTCTTTAGATGATTAAGGTGATCTTTCAGGGAGAAAACGTCTGATTTGCAGCATAAAAAGACGCATGTGGGGAAGACAGCGTCTTTTATTGGGACATCACATATTATTCCAAAAATAACACATTTTCTTCCCAGAATACAGCCTTTGATCCTCAAAAGAAGGCATTTTCTTCCCAGAATACCGATTTTTAGACCGAAAAGAAGTCATCCTCTCCAAAAAAGACCTATTTCTGTCCTCAAAATGAGAAATATTCTCCCCAAAATATCAGTCTTGGTTCCAAATAGAAGACTTTTTATCCATTAAATACCACGTCGGGTTCCCTATATTACACATTTTCTCCCCCAAATTGCTCTTTTGATCCCCCAAATAAGAAATACTCTCCCCAAAGTAGCGCTTTCGTTTCCTTTCCCAAATATGAGACATTTGAAGATGAAAGGCAGTATTCTGGGGAGAAAATGCCTTTTTGGGGGGATAAAGAGTGGCACTTCAGGGAGAACCTGTTTGGTTTCTGGGATGAAGAGTGATATTTGGGGAGAAAATGTCTAATTGTTGGCAGAAATTGATATGCAGGGGAGAAATGTTTGTATTTTGGTGCGAAAAAGCGTGTTTTGTGGAGAAAATGCGTGAGTTTTGGGGATAAACTGCATTATTTTGGCGTGAAAGCATGGTATTGAGCTAATAAGCAGCATTTTGTGGAGAAAATGTCTTCTTTAGAGGATTAAGGTGATCTTTCGGGGAGAAAATGTCTGATTTGCAGCATAAAAAGATGCATTTGGGGAAGACACCGTCTTTTATTGGGACATCACATTTTATTCCACTAATAACACATTTTCTTCCCAGAATACTGCCTTTTATCCCAAAAAGAAGGCTTTTTCTTCCCAGAATACTGCTTTTTAGACCGAAAATAAGTCATCCTCTCCAAAAAAGACATAATTCTGTCCTCAAAATGAGAAATATTCTCCCCAAAATATCATTCTTGGTTCCAAATAGAAGACCTTTTCTCCATTAAATACCATGTCGGGTTCCAAATATTACACATTTTATCCCGCAAATTTCTCTTTTTCTCCCCAGAATGAGGCGTTCTCACTCCAATAACACTTTTGATCCCAAGAATTAGGCATTTTCTCCGCACAAGTCTGATTTTATTACCAAAACAAAGCATTTCTTACCCAAACACACCTTTTTATTCCCAACATTAGACACCGTCTCCCCCAAATGCCAATGGGTATCCCTCCAATATGAAATTTTCCCCTTCAAATATGGCTTTGTGTAACAAAAGAAGACATTCGATCCCCAAAATAGCGCTTCTTATCCCCTAAGGAAGACTTTTCCTCCCCAAAACACCCCTTTTCATCCCCAAAATAAGAAATACTCTCCCCAAAGTAGCGCTTTCGTTTCCTTTCCCAAATATGAGACATTTGAAGATGAAAGGCAGTATTCTGGGGAGAAAATGCCTTTTTGGGGGGCTAAAGAGTGGCATTAAGAGAGAACCTGTTTGGTTTCTGGGATGAAGAGTGATATTCGGGGAGAAAATGTCTAATTGTTGGCAGAAATTGATATGCAGGGGAGAAATGGTTGTATTTTGGAGAGAAAAGCGTGTTTTGGGGAGAAAATGCCTGAGTTTTGGGGATAAACTGCATTATTTTGGCGTGAAAGCCTGGTATTGAGCTAATAAGCGGCATTTTGTGGAGAAAATGTCTTCTTTAGATGATTAAGGTGATCTTTCAGGGAGAAAATGTCTGATTTGCAGCATAAAAAGATGCATTTGGTGAAGTTAGTGTCTTTTATTGGGACATCACATTTTATTCCAATAATAACACATTTTCTTCCCGAATACCGCCTTTTATCCCCAAAAGAAGGCATTTTCTTCCCAGAATACTGCTTTTTAGACCGAAAATAAGTCATCCTCTCCAAAAAAGACCTATTTCTGTCCTCAAAATGAGAAATATTCTCCCCAAAATATCATTCTTGGTTCCAAATAGAAGACTTTTTCTCCATTAAATACCACGTAGGGTTCCCTATATTACACATTTTCTCCCCCAAATTGCTCTTTTGATCCCCCAAATAAGAAATACTCTCCCCAAAGTAGCGCTTTCGTTCCCTTTCCCAAATATGAGACATTTGAAGATGAAAGGCAGTATTCTGGGGAGAAAATGCCTTTTTGGGGGGATAAAGAGTGGCACTTAAGAGAGAACCTGTTTGGTTTCTGGGATGAAGAGTGATATTCGGGGAGAAAATGTCTAATTGTTGGCAGAAATTGATATGCAGGGGAGAAATGGTTGTATTTTGGAGCGAAAAATCGTGTTTTGGGGAGAAAATGCCTGAGTTTTGGGGATAAAGTGCATTATTTTGGCGTGAAAGCCTGGTATTGAGCTAATAAGCGGCATTTTGTGGAGAAAATGTCTTCTTTAGAGGATTAAGGTGATCTTTCAGGGAGAAAATGTCTGATTTGCAGCATAAAAAGACGAATTTGGTGAAGTTAGTGTCTTTTATTGGGACATCACATTTTATTCCAATAATAACACATTTTCTTCCCGAATACCGCCTTTTATCCCCAAAAGAAGGCATTTTCTTCCCAGAATACTGCTTTTTAGACCGAAAATAAGTCATCCTCTCCAAAAAAGACCTATTTCTGTCCTCAAAATGAGAAATATTCCCCCCAAAATATCATTCTTGGTTCCAAATAGAAGACTTTTTCTCCATTAAATGCCACGTAGGGTTCCCTATATTACACATTTTCTCCCCCAAATTGCTCTTTTGATCCCCCAAATAAGAAATACTCTCCCCAAAGTAGCGCTTTCGTTCCCTTTCCCAATTATGAGACATTTGAAGATGAAAGGCAGTATTCTGGGGAGAAAATGCCTTTTTGGGGGGCTAAAGAGTGGCACTTAAGAGAGAACCTGTTTGGTTTCTGGGATGAAGAGTGATATTCGGGGAGAAAATGTCTAATTGTTGGCAGAAATTGATATGCAGGGGAGAAATGGTTGTATTTTGGAGCGAAAAAGAGTGTTTTGGGGAGAAAATGCCTGAGTTTTGGGGATAAACTGCATTATTTTGGCGTGAAAGCCTGGTATTGAGCTAATAAGCGGCATTTTGTGGAGAAAATGTCTTCTTTAGATGATTAAGGTGATCTTTCAGGGAGAAAACGTCTGATTTGCAGCATAAAAAGACGCATGTGGGGAAGACAGCGTCTTTTATTGGGACATCACATATTATTCCAAAAATAACACATTTTCTTCCCAGAATACAGCCTTTGATCCTCAAAAGAAGGCATTTTCTTCCCAGAATACCGATTTTTAGACCGAAAAGAAGTCATCCTCTCCAAAAAAGACCTATTTCTGTCCTCAAAATGAGAAATATTCTCCCCAAAATATCAGTCTTGGTTCCAAATAGAAGACTTTTTATCCATTAAATACCACGTCGGGTTCCCTATATTACACATTTTCTCCCCCAAATTGCTCTTTTGATCCCCCAAATAAGAAATACTCTCCCCAAAGTAGCGCTTTCGTTTCCTTTCCCAAATATGAGACATTTGAAGATGAAAGGCAGTATTCTGGGGAGAAAATGCCTTTTTGGGGGGATAAAGAGTGGCACTTCAGGGAGAACCTGTTTGGTTTCTGGGATGAAGAGTGATATTTGGGGAGAAAATGTCTAATTGTTGGCAGAAATTGATATGCAGGGGAGAAATGTTTGTATTTTGGTGCGAAAAAGCGTGTTTTGTGGAGAAAATGCGTGAGTTTTGGGGATAAACTGCATTATTTTGGCGTGAAAGCATGGTATTGAGCTAATAAGCAGCATTTTGTGGAGAAAATGTCTTCTTTAGAGGATTAAGGTGATCTTTCGGGGAGAAAATGTCTGATTTGCAGCATAAAAAGATGCATTTGGGGAAGACACCGTCTTTTATTGGGACATCACATTTTATTCCACTAATAACACATTTTCTTCCCAGAATACTGCCTTTTATCCCAAAAAGAAGGCTTTTTCTTCCCAGAATACTGCTTTTTAGACCGAAAATAAGTCATCCTCTCCAAAAAAGACATAATTCTGTCCTCAAAATGAGAAATATTCTCCCCAAAATATCATTCTTGGTTCCAAATAGAAGACCTTTTCTCCATTAAATACCATGTCGGGTTCCAAATATTACACATTTTATCCCGCAAATTTCTCTTTTTCTCCCCAGAATGAGGCGTTCTCACTCCAATAACACTTTTGATCCCAAGAATTAGGCATTTTCTCCGCACAAGTCTGATTTTATTACCAAAACAAAGCATTTCTTACCCAAACACACCTTTTTATTCCCAACATTAGACACCGTCTCCCCCAAATGCCAATGGGTATCCCTCCAATATGAAATTTTCCCCTTCAAATATGGCTTTGTGTAACAAAAGAAGACATTCGATCCCCAAAATAGCGCTTCTTATCCCCTAAGGAAGACTTTTCCTCCCCAAAACACCCCTTTTCATCCCCAAAATAAGAAATACTCTCCCCAAAGTAGCGCTTTCGTTTCCTTTCCCAAATATGAGACATTGGAAGATGAAAGGCAGTATTCTGGGGAGAAAATGCCTTTTTTGGGGGATAAAGAGTGGCACTTAAGAGAGAACCTGTTTGGTTTCTGGGATGAAGAGTGATATTCGGGGAGAAAATGTCTAATTGTTGGCAGAAATTGATATGCAGGGGAGAAATGGTTGTATTTGGGAGAGAAAAAGAGTGTTTTGGGGAGAAAATGCATGAGTTTTGGGGATAAACTGCATTATTTTGGAGTGAAAGCATGGTATTGAGCTAATAAGCAGCATTTTGTGGAGAAAATGTCTTCTTTAGAGGATAAAGGTGATCTTTCGGGGAGAAAATGTCTGATTTGCAGCATAAAAAGACGCATGTGGGGAAGACAGCGTCTTTTATGGGACATCAAGTTTTATTCCACTAATAACACATTTTCTTCCCAGAATACCGCCTTTTATCCCCAAAAGAAGGCATTTTCTTCCCAGAATACTGCTTTTTAGACCGAAAATAAGTCATCCTCTCCAAAAAAGACCTATTTCAGTCCTCAAAATGAGAAATATTCTCCCCAAAATATCATTCTTGGCTCCAAAGACAAGACTTTTTCTCCATTAAATACCACGTAGGGTTCCCTATATTACACGTTTTCTCCCCCAAATTGCTCTTTTGATCCCCCGAATAAGAAATATTCTCCCCCAAGTAGCGCTTTCGTTCCCTTTCCCAATTATGAGACATTTGAAGATGAAAGGCAGTATTCTGGGGAGAAAATGCCTTTTTGGGGGGCTAAAGAGTGGCACTTAAGAGAGAACCTGTTTGGTTTCTGGGATGAAGAGTGATATTCGGGGAGAAAATGTCTAATTGTTGGCAGAAATTGATATGCAGGGGAGAAATGGTTGTATTTGGGAGAGGAAAAGAGTGTTTTGGGGAGAAAATGCATGAGTTTTGGGGATAAAGTGCATTATTTTGGAGTGAAAGCATGGTATTGAGCTAATAAGCGGCATTTTGTGGAGAAAATGTCTTCTTCAGATGATTAAGGTGATCTTTCGGGGAGAAAATGTGTGATTTGCAGCATAAAAAGACGCATGTGGGGAAGACAGCGTCTTTTATTGGGACATCACATATTATTCCAAAAATAACACATTTTCTTCCCAGAATACAGCCTTTGATCCCCAAAAGAAGGCATTTTCTTCCCAGAATACCGATTTTTAGACCGAAAAGAAGTCATCCTCTCCAAAAAAGACCTATTTCTGTCCTCAAAATGAGAAATATTCTCCCCAAAATATCATTCTTGGTTCCAAATAGAAGACCTTTTCTCCATTAAATACCACGTCGGGTTCCCAATATTACACATATTATTCCCCAAATTTCTCTTTTTCTCCCCAGAATGAGGCGTTCTCACTCCAATAACACTTTTGATCCCAAGAATCAGGCATTTTCTCCGCACAAGACTGATTTTATTACCAAAACAAAACATTTCTTACCCAAAACACACCTTTTTATTCCCAGCATTAGACATTGTCTCCCCCAAATGCCAATTTGTATCCCTCCAATACGAAATTCTTCCCTTCAAATATGGCTTTGTGTGACAAAAACAAGACAAACGTTCCAAAAATTACCGCTTCTTATCCCCCAAGGAAGACTTTTCCTCCCCAAAACACCCCTTTGGATCCCCCAAATAAGAAATACTCTCCCCAAAGTAGCGCTTTCGTTTCCTTTCCCAATTATGAGACATTTGAAGATGAAAGGCAGTATTCTGGGGAGAAAATGCCTTTTTGGGGGGCTAAAGAGTGGTACTTAAGAGAGAACCTGTTTGGTTTCTGGGATGAAGAGTGATATTCGGGGAGAAAATGTCTAATTGTTGGCAGAAATTAATATGCAGGGGAGAAATGGTTGTATTTTGGAGAGAAAAAGAGTGTTTTGTGGAGAAAATGCCTGAGTTTTGGGGATAAAGTGCATTATTTTGTAGTGAAAGCTTGGTATTGAGCTAATAAGCAGCATTTTGTGGAGAAAATGTCTTCTTTAGAGGATTAAGGTGATCTTTCGGGGAGAAAATGTCTGATTTGCAGCATAAGAGGACGCATTTGTGGAAGATAGTGTCTTTTATGGGACATCACATTTTATTCCAATAATAACACATTTTCTTCCCCAATACCGCCTTTTATCCCCAAAAGAAGGCATTTTTTTCCCAGAATACTGCTTTTTAGACCGAAAATAAGTCATCCTCTCCAAAAAAGACCTATTTCTGTCCTCAAAATGAGAAATATTCTCACCAAAATATCATTCTTGGTTCCAAATAGAAGAATTTTTCTCCATTAAATACCACGTAGGGTTCCCTATATTACACGTTTTCTCCCCTAAATTGCTCTTTTGATCCCCCAAATAAGAAATACTCTCCCCAAAGTAGCACTTTCTTTCCCTTTCCCAAAAAGAAGACCCTTGAAGATGAAAGGCAGTATTCTGGGGAGAAAATGCCTTTTTGGGGGGCTAAAGAGTGGCACTTCAGGGAGAACCTGTTTGGTTTCTGGGATGAAGAGTGATATTCGGGGAGAAAATGTCTAATTGTTGGCAGAAATTGATATGCAGGGGAGAAATGGTTGTATTTGGGAGAGAAAAAGTGTGTTTTCGGGAGAAAATGCCTGAGTTTTGGGGATAAACTGCATTATTTTGGCGTGAAATCATGGTATTGAGCTAATAAGCGGCATTTTGTGGAGAAAATGTCTTCTTTAGAGGATTAAGGTGACCTTTCGGGGAGAAAATGTGTGATTTGCAGCATAAAAAGACGCATGTGGGGAAGACAGCGTATTTTATTGGGACATCACATTTTATTCCACTAATAACACATTTTCTTCCCAGAATACCGCCTTTTATCCCCAAAAGAAGGCATTTTCTTCCCAGAATACTGCTTTTTAGACCGAAAATAAGTCATCCTCTCCAAAAAAGACCTATTTCTGTCCTCAAAATGAGAAATATTCTCCCCAAAATATCATTCTTGGTTCCAAAGAGAAGACTTTTTCTCCATTAAATGCCACGTAGGGTTCCCTATATTACACATTTTCTCCCCCAAATTGCTCTTTTGATCCCCCAAATAAGAAATACTCTCCCCAAAGTAGCGCTTTCGTTCCCTTTCCCAATAATGAGACATTTGAAGATGAAAGGCAGTATTCTGGGGAGAAAATGCCTTTTTGGGGGGCTAAAGAGTGGCATTAAGAGAGAACCTGTTTGGTTTCTGGGATGAAGAGTGATATTCGGGGAGAAAATGTCTAATTGTTGGCAGAAATTGATATGCAGGGGAGAAATGGTTGTATTTTGGAGAGAAAAAGAGTGTTTTCGGGAGAAAATGCATGAGGTTTGGGGATGAAGTGCATTATTTTGGCGTGAAAGCATGGTATTGAGATAATAAGCGGCATTTTGAGGAGAAAATGTCTTCTTTAGAGGATTAAGGTGATCTTTCAGGGAGAAAATGTCTGATTTGCAGCATAAAAAGATGCATTTGTTGAAGACAGCGTCTTTTATTGGGACATCACATTTTATTCCAATAATAACACATTTTCTTCCCAGAATACCGCCTTTTATCCCCAACAGAAGGCATTTTCTTCCCAGAATACTGCTTTTTAGACCGAAAATAAGTCATCCTCTCCAAAAAAGACCTATTTCTGTCCTCAAAATGAGAAATATTCTCCCCAAAATATCATTCTTGGTTCCAAATAGAAGATTTTTTTCCATTAAATACCACGTAGGGTTCCCTATATTACACATTTTCTCCCCCAAATTGCTCTTTTGATCCCCCAAATAAGAAATACTCTCCCCAAAGTAGCGCTTTCGTTTCCTTTCCCAAAAATGAGACATTTGAAGATGAAAGGCAGTATTCTGGGGAGAAAATGCCTTTCTGGGGGGCTAAAGAGTGGCATTAAGAGAGAACCTGTTTGGTTTCTGGGATGAAGAGTGATATTCGGGGAGAAAATGTCTAATTGTTGGCAGAAATTGATATGCAGGGGAGAAATGGTTGTATTTCGGAGAGGAAAAGAGTGTTTTGTGGAGAAAATGCATGAGTTTTGGGGATAAAGTGCATTATTTTGGCGTGAAAGCATGGTATTGAGCTAATAAGCGGCATTTTGTGGAGAAAATGTCTTCTTTAGAGGATTAAGGTGATCTTTCGGGGAGAAAATGCCTGATTTGCAGCATAAAAAGACGCATTTGGGGAAGACAGCGTCTTTTATTGGGACATCACATTTTATTCCAATAATAACACATTTTCTTCCCGAATACCGCCTTTTATCCCCAAAAGAAGGCATTTTCTTCCCAGAATACTGCTTTTTAGACCGAAAATAAGTCATCCTCTCCAAAAAAGACCCATTTCTGTCCTCAAAATGAGAAATATTCTCACCAAAATATCATTTTTGTTTCCAAATAGAAGGCTTTTTCTCCATTAAATACCACGTAGGGTTCCCTATATTACACATTTTCTCCCCCAAATTGCTCTTTTGATCCCCCAAATAAGAAATACTCTCCCCAAAGTAGCGCTTTCATTTCCTTTCCCAAATATGAGACATTTGAAGATGAAAGGCAGTATTCTGGGGAGAAAATGCCTTTTTGGGGGGCTAAAGAGTGGCACTTAAGAGAGAACCTGTTTGGTTTCTGGGATGAAGAGTGATATTCGGGGAGAAAATGTCTAATTGTTGGCAGAAATTGATATGCAGGGGAGAAATGGTTGTATTTGGGAGAGAAAAATAGTGTTTTGTGGAGAAAATGCATGAGTTTTGGGGATAAAGTGCATTATTTTGGCGTGAAAGCATGGTATTGAGCTAATAAGCGGCATTTTGAGGAGAAAATGTCTTCTTTAGAGGATTAAGGTGATCTTTCGGGGAGAAAATGTCTGATTTGCAGCATAAAAAGACGCATGTGGGGAAGACAGCGTCTTTTATGGGACATCACATATTATTCCAAAAATAACACATTTTCTTCCCAGAATACCGCCTTTGATCCCCAAAAGAAGGCATTTTCTTCCCAGAATACCGATTTTTAGACCGAAAATAAGTCATCCTCTCCAAAAAAGACCTATTTCTGTCATCAAAATGAGAAATATTCTCCCCAAAATATCATTCTTGGTTCCAAATAGAAGACTTTTTCTCCATTAAATACCACATAGGGTTCCCTATATTACACATTTTCTCCCCCAAATTGCTCTTTTGATCCCCCAAATAAGAAATACTCTCCCCAAAGTAGCGCTTTCGTTCCCTTTCCCAAAAATGAGACATTTGAAGATGAAAGGCAGTATTCTGGGGAGAAAATGCCTTTTTGGGGGGCTAAAGAGTGGCACTTCAGGGAGAACCTGTTTGGTTTCTGGGATGAAGAGTGATATTCGGGGAGAAAATGTCTAATTGTTGGCAGAAATTGTTATGCAGGGGAGAAATGGTTGTATTTTGGAGAGAAAAAGCGTGTTTTGTGGAGAAAATGCATGAGTTTTGGGGATAAAGTGCATTATTTTGGCGTGAAAGCATGGTATTGAGCTAATAAGCGGCATTTTGTGGAGAAAATGTCTTCTTTAGAGGATTAAGGTGATCTTTCGGGGAGAAAATGTCTGATTTGCAGCATAAAAAGACGCATTTGGGGAATATTGTGTCTTTCATTGGGACATCACATTTTATTCCAATAATAACACATTTTCTTCGCAGAATACCGCCTTTTATCCCCAAAAGAAGGCATTTTCTTCCCAGAATACTGCTTTTTAGACCAAAAATAAGTCATCCTCTCCAAAAAAGACCTATTTCTGTCCTCAAAATGAGAAATATTCTCCCCAAAATATCATTCTTGGTTCCAAATAGAAGATATTTATCCATTAAATACCACGTAGGGTTCCCTATATTACACATTTTCTCCCCCAAATTGCTCTTTTGATCCCCCAAATAAGAAATACTCTCCCCAAAGTAGCGCTTTCGTTTCCTTTCCCAAATATGAGACATTTGAAGATGAAAGGCAGTATTCTGGGGAGAAAATGCCTTTCTGGGGGGATAAAGAGTGGCATTAAGAGAGAACCTGTTTGGTTTCTGGGATGAAGAGTGATATTCGGGGAGAAAATGTCTAATTGTTGGCAGAAATTGATATGCAGGGGAGAAATGGTTGTATTTCGGAGAGGAAAAGAGTGTTTTGGGGAGAAAATGCATGAGTTTTGGGGATAAAGTGCATTATTTTGGCGTGAAAGCATGGTATTGAGCTAATAAGCGGCATTTTGTGGAGAAAATGTCTTCTTTAGAGGATTAAGGTGATCTTTCGGGGAGAAAATGTCTGATTTGCAGCATAAAAAGACGCATGTGGGGAAGACAGCGTCTTTTATTGGGACATCACATTTTATTCCAATAATAACACATTTTCTTCCCAGAATACCGCCTTTTATCCCCAAAAGAAGGCATTTTCTTCCCAGAATACTGCTTTTTAGACCGAAAATAAGTCATCCTCTCCAAAAAAGACCTATTTCTGTCCTCAAAATGAGAAATATTCTCCCCAAAATATCATTCTTGGTTCCAAATAGAAGACTTTTTCTCCATTAAATACCACATAGGGTTCCCTATATTACACATTTTCTCCCCCAAATTGCTCTTTTGATCCCCCAAATAAGAAATACTCTCCCCAAAGTAGCGCTTTCATTTCCTTTCCCAAATATGAGACATTTGAAGATGAAAGGCGGTATTCTGGGGAGAAAATGCCTTTCTGGGGGGATAAAGAGTGGCATTAAGAGAGAACCTGTTTGGTTTCTGGGATGAAGAGTGATATTCGGGGAGAAAATGTCTAATTGTTGGCAGAAATTGATATGCAGGGGAGAAATGGTTGTATTTGGGAGAGGAAAAGAGTGTTTTGTGGAGAAAATGCATGAGTTTTGGGGATAAACTGCATTATTTTGGCGTGAAAGCATGGTATTGAGCTAATAAGCGGCATTTTGTGGAGAAAATGTCTTCTTTAGAGGATTAAGGTGATCTTTCGGGGAGAAAATGTGTGATTTGCAGCATAAAAAGACGCATTTGGGGAAGATAGTGTCTTTTATTGGGACATCACATTTTATTCCAATAATAACACATTTTCTTCCCGAATACCGCCTTTTATCCCCAAAAGAAGGCATTTTCTTCCCAGAATACTGCTTTTTAGACCGAAAATAAGTCATCCTCTCCAAAAAAGACATAATTCTGTCCTCAAAATGAGAAATATTCTCACCAAAATATCATTCTTGGTTCCAAATAGAAGGCTTTTTCTCCATTAAATACCACGTAGGGTTCCCTATATTACACATTTTCTCCCCCAAATTGCTCTTTTGATCCCCCAAATAAGAAATACTCTCCCCCAAGTAGCGCTTTCATTTCCTTTCCCAAATATGAGACATTTGAAGATGAAAGGCAGTATTCTGGGGAGAAAATGCCTTTTTGGGGGGCTAAAGAGTGGCACTTAAGAGAGAACCTGTTTGGTTTCTGGGATGAAGAGTGATATTCGGGGAGAAAATGTCTAATTGTTGGCAGAAATTGATATGCAGGGGAGAAATGGTTGTATTTTGGAGAGAAAAAGAGTGTTTTGTGGAGAAAATGCGTGAGTTTTGGGGATAAAGTGCATTATTTTGGCGTGAAAGCATGGTATTGAGCTAATAAGCGGCTTTTTGTGGAGAAAATGTCTTCTTTAGAGGATTAAGGTGATCTTTCGGGGAGAAAATGTCTGATTTGCAGCATAAGAAGACGCATGTGGGGAAGACAGCGTCTTTTATTGGGACATCACATTTTATTCCAATAATAACACATTTTCTTCCCAGAATACCGCCTTTGATCCCCAAAAGAAGGCATTTTCTTCCCAGAATACTGCTTTTTAGACCGAAAATAAGTCATCCTCTCCAAAAAAGACCTATTTCTGTCCTCAAAATGAGAAATATTCTCCCCAAAATATCATTCTTGGTTCCAAATAGAAGACATTTTATCCATTAAATACCACGTAGGGTTCCCTATATTACACATTTTCTCCCCCAAATTGCTCTTTTGATCCCCCAAATAAGTAATACTCTCCCCAAAGTAGCGCTTTCGTTTCCTTTCCCAAATATGAGACATTTGAAGATGAAAGGCAGTATTCTGGGGAGAAAATGCCTTTTTGGGGGGCTAAAGAGTGGCACTTAAGAGAGAACCTGTTTGGTTTCTGGGATGAAGAGTGATATTCGGGGAGAAAATGTCTAATTGTTGGCAGAAATTGATATGCAGGGGAGAAATGGTTGTATTTTGGAGAGAAAAAGCGTGTTTTGTGGAGAAAATGCATGAGTTTTGGGGATAAACTGCATTATTTTGGCGTGAAAGCATGGTATTGAGCTAATAAGCGGCATTTTGTGGAGAAAATGTCTTCTTTAGAGGATAAAGGTGATCTTTCGGGGAGAAAATGTCTGATTTGCAGCATAAAAAGACGCATGTGGGGAAGACAGCGTCTTTTATTGGGACATCACATTTTATTCCAATAATAACACATTTTCTTCCCAGAATACCGCCTTTTATCCCCAAAAGAAGGCATTTTCTTCCCAGAATACTGCTTTTTAGACCGAAAATAAGTCATCCTCTCCAAAAAAGACCTATTTCTGTCCTCAAAATGAGAAATATTCTCCCCAAAATATCATTCTTGGTTCCAAATAGAAGACATTTTATCCATTAAATACCACGTAGGGTTCCCTATATTACACATTTTCTCCCCCAAATTGCTCTTTTGATCCCCCAAATAAGTAATACTCTCCCCAAAGTAGCGCTTTCGTTTCCTTTCCCAAATATGAGACATTTGAAGATGAAAGGCAGTATTCTGGGGAGAAAATGCCTTTTTGGGGGGCTAAAGAGTGGCACTTAAGAGAGAACCTGTTTGGTTTCTGGGATGAAGAGTGATATTCGGGGAGAAAATGTCTAATTGTTGGCAGAAATTGATATGCAGGGGAGAAATGGTTGTATTTTGGAGAGAAAAAGCGTGTTTTGTGGAGAAAATGCATGAGTTTTGGGGATAAACTGCATTATTTTGGCGTGAAAGCATGGTATTGAGCTAATAAGCGGCATTTTGTGGAGAAAATGTCTTCTTTAGAGGATAAAGGTGATCTTTCGGGGAGAAAATGTCTGATTTGCAGCATAAAAAGACGCATGTGGGGAAGACAGCGTCTTTTATTGGGACATCACATTTTATTCCAATAATAACACATTTTCTTCCCAGAATACCGCCTTTTATCCCCAAAAGAAGGCATTTTCTTCCCAGAATACTGCTTTTTAGACCGAAAATAAGTCATCCTCTCCAAAAAAGACCTATTTCTGTCCTCAAAATGAGAAATATTCTCCCCAAAATATCATTCTTGGTTCCAAATAGAAGATTTTTTTCCATTAAATACCACGTCGGGTTCCCTATATTACACATTTTCTCCCCCAAATTTCTCTTTTGATCCCCCAAATAAGAAATACTCTCCCCAAAGTAGCGCTTTCGTTTCTTTTCCCAAAAATGAGACACTTGAAGATGAAAGGCAGTATTCTGGGGAGAAAATGCCTTTTTGGGGGGCTAAAGAGTGGCACTTAAGAGAGAACCTGTTTGGTTTCTGGGATGAAGAGTGATATTCGGGGAGAAAATGTCTAATTGTTGGCAGAAATTGATATGCAGGGGAGAAATGGTTGTATTTTGGAGAGAAAAATAGTGTTTTGTGGAGAAAATGCCTGAGTTTTGTGGATAATGTGCATTATTTTGGCGTGAAAGCCTGGTATTGAGCTAATAAGCGGCATTTTGTGGAGAAAATGTCTTCTTTAGAGGATTAAGGTGATCTTTCGGGGAGAAAATGTCTGATTTGCAGCATAAAAAGACGCATGTGGGGAAGACAGCGTCTTTTATTGGGACAGCACATTTTATTCCAATAATAACACATTTTCTTCCCAGAATACCACCTTTTATCCCCAAAAGAAGGCATTTTCTTCCCAGAATACTGCTTTTAGACCGAAAATAAGTCATCCTCTCCAAAAAAGACCTATTTCTGTCCTCAAAATGAGAAATATTCTCCCCAAAATATCATTCTTGGTTCCAAATAGAAGATTTTTTTCCATTAAATACCACGTAGGGTTCCCTATATTACACATTTTCTCCCCCAAATTGCTCTTTTGATCCCCCAAATAAGTAATGCTCTCCCCAAAGTAGCGCTTTCGTTTCCTTTCCCAAAAAGAAGACACTTGAAGATGAAAGGCAGTATTCTGGGGAGAAAATGCCTTTTTGGGGGAATAAAGAGTGGCACTTAAGAGAGAACCTGTTTGGTTTCTGGGATGAAGAGTGATATTCGGGGAGAAAATGTCTAATTGTTGGCAGAAATTGATATGCAGGGGAGAAATGGTTGTATTTGGGAGAGAAAAATCGTGTTTTGTGGAGAAAATGCCTGAGTTTTGGGGATAAAGTGCATTATTTTGGCGTGAAAGCATGGTATTGAGCTAATAAGCGGCATTTTGTGGAGAAAATGTCTTCTTTAGATGATTAAGGTGATCTTTCAGGGAGAAAACGTCTGATTTGCAGCATAAAAAGATGCATGTGGGGAAGACAGCGTCTTTTATTGGGACATCACATATTATTCCAAAAATAACACATTTTCTTCCCAGAATACAGCCTTTTATCCTCAAAAGAAGGCATTTTCTTCCCAGAATACCGATTTTTAGACCGAAAAGAAGTCATCCTCTCCAAAAAAGACCTATTTCTGTCCTCAAAATGAGAAATATTCTCCCCAAAATATCAGTCTTGGTTCCAAATAGAAGACTTTTTATCCATTAAATACCACGTCGGGTTCCCTATATTACACATTTTCTCCCCCAAATTGCTCTTTTGATCCCCCAAATAAGAAATACTCTCCCCAAAGTAGCGCTTTCGTTTCCTTTCCCAAATATGAGACATTTGAAGATGAAAGGCAGTATTCTGGGGAGAAAATGCCTTTCTGGGGGGCTAAAGAGTGGCACTTAAGAGAGAACCTGTTTGGTTTCTGGGATGAAGAGTGATATTTGGGGAGAAAATGTCTAATTGTTGGCAGAAATTGATATGCAGGGGAGAAATGGTTGTATTTTGGTGCGAAAAAGCGTGTTTTGTGGAGAAAATGCGTGAGTTTTGGGGATAAACTTCATTATTTTGGCGTGAAAGCATGGTATTGAGCTAATAAGCAGCATTTTGTGGAGAAAATGTCTTCTTTAGAGGATTAAGGTGATCTTTTGGGGAGAAAATGTCTGATTTGCAGCATAAAAAGATGCATTTGGGGAAGACACCGTCTTTTATTGGGACATCACATTTTATTCCACTAATAACACATTTTCTTCCCAGAATACTGCCTTTTATCCCAAAAAGAAGGCTTTTTCTTCCCAGAATACTGCTTTTTAGACCGAAAATAAGTCATCCTCTCCAAAAAAGACATAATTCTGTCCTCAAAATGAGAAATATTCTCCCCAAAATATCATTCTTGGTTCCAAATAGAAGACCTTTTCTCCATTAAATACCATGTCGGGTTCCCAATATTACACATTTTATCCCGCAAATTTCTCTTTTTCTCCCCAGAATGAGGCGTTCTCACTCCAATAACACTTTTGATCCCAAGAATTAGGCATTTTCTCCGCACAAGTCTGATTTTATTACCAAAACAAAGCATTTCTTACCCAAACACACCTTTTTATTCCCAACATTAGACACCGTCTCCCCCAAATGCCAATGGGTATCCCTCCAATATGAAATTTTCCCCTTCAAATATGGCTTTGTGTAACAAAAGAAGACATTCGATCCCCAAAATAGCGCTTCTTATCCCCTAAGGAAGACTTTTCCTCCCCAAAACACCCCTTTTCATCCCCAAAATAAGAAATACTCTCCCCAAAGTAGCGCTTTCGTTTCCTTTCCCAAATATGAGACATTGGAAGATGAAAGGCAGTATTCTGGGGAGAAAATGCCTTTTTGGGGGGATAAAAAGAGTGGCATTAAGAGAGAACCTGTTTGGTTTCTGGGATGAAGAGTGATATTCGGGGAGAAAATGTCTAATTGTTGGCAGAAATTGATATGCAGGGGAGAAATGGTTGTATTTTGGTGCGAAAAAGAGTGCTTTGTGGAGAAAATGCATGAGTTTTTGGGATAAAGTGCATTATTTTGGCGTGAAAGCATGGTATTGAGCTAATAAGCGGCATTTTGTGGAGAAAATGTCTTCTTTAGAGGATTAAGGTGATCTTTCGGGGAGAAAATGTCTGATTTGCAGCATAAAAAGACGCATTTGGGGAACATTGTGTCTTTCATTGGGACATCACATTTTATTCCAATAATAACACATTTTCTTCCCAGAATACCGCCTTTTATCCCCAAAAGAAGGCATTTTCTTCCCAGAATACTGCTTTTTAGACCGAAAATAAGTCATCCTCTCCAAAAAAGACCTATTTCTGTCCTCAAAATGAGAAATATTCTCCCCAAAATATCATTCTTGGTTCCAAATAGAAGATTTTTCTCCATTAAATACCACGTAGGGTTCCCTATATTACACATTTTCTCCCCCAAATTGCTCTTTGATCCCCCAAATAAGAAATACTCTCCCCAAAGTAGCGCTTTCGTTTCCTTTCCCAAATATGAGACATTTGAAGATGAAAGGCAGTATTCTGGGGAGAAAATGCCTTTCTGGGGGGATAAAGATTGGCATTAAGAGAGAACCTGTTTGGTTTCTGGGATGAAGAGTGATATTCGGGGAGAAAATGTCTAATTGTTGGCAGAAATTGATATGCAGGGGAGAAATGGTTGTATTTGGGAGAGAAAATGAGTGTTTTGGGGAGAAAATGCCTGAGTTTTGGGGATAAAGTGCATTATTTTGGCGTGAAAGCATGGTATTAAGCTAATAAGCGGCTTTTTGTGGAGAAAATGTCTTCTTTAGAGGATTAAGGTGATCTTTCGGGGAGAAAATGTCTGATTTGCAGCATAAGAAGACGCATTTGGGGAAGACAGCGTCTTTTATTGGGACATCACATTTTATTCCAATAATAACACATTTTCTTCCCAGAATACCGCCTTTGATCCCCAAAAGAAGGCATTTTCTTCCCAGAATACTGCTTTTTAGACCGAAAATAAGTCATCCTCTCCAAAAAAGACCTATTTCTGTCCTCAAAATGAGAAATATTCTCCCCAAAATATCATTCTTGGTTCCAAATAGAAGACCTTTTCTCCATTAAATACCACGTCGGGTTCCCAATATTACACATATTATTCCCCAAATTTCTCTTTTTCTCCCCAGAATGAGGCGTTCTCACTCCAATAACACTTTTGATCCCAAGAATCAGGCATTTTCTCCGCACAAGACTGATTTTATTACCAAAACAAAACATTTCTTACCCAAAACACACCTTTTTATTCCCAGCATTAGACATTGTCTCCCCCAAGTGCCAATTTGTATCCCTCCAATACGAAATTCTTCCCTTCAAATATGGCTTTGTGTGACAAAAACAAGACAAACGTTCCAAAGAATACCGCTTCTTATCCCCCAAGGAAGACTTTTCCTCCCCAAAACACCCCTTTGGATCCCCCAAATAAGAAATACTCTCCCCAAAGTAGCGCTTTCGTTCCCTTTCCCAAATATGAGACATTTGAAGATGAAAGGCAGTATTCTGGGGAGAAAATGCCTTTTTGGGGGGCTAAAGAGTGGCATTAAGAGAGAACCTGTTTGGTTTCTGGGATGAAGAGTGATATTCGGGGAGAAAATGTCTAATTGTTGGCAGAAATTAATATGCAGGGGAGAAATGGTTGTATTTGGGAGAGAAAAAGAGTGTTTTGTGGAGAAAATGCCTGAGTTTTGGGGATAAAGTGCATTATTTTGTCGTGAAAGCCTGGTATTGAGCTAATAAGCGGCATTTTGTGGAGAAAATGTCTTCTTTAGAGGGTTAAGGTGATCTTTCGGGGAGAAAATGTCTGATTTGCAGCATAAAAAGATGCATTTGTTGAAGACAGCGTCTTTTATTGGGACATCACATTTTATTCCAATAATAACACATTTTCTTCCCAGAATACCGCCTTTTATCCCCAACAGAAGGCATTTTCTTCCCAGAATACTGCTTTTTAGACCGAAAATAAGTCATCCTCTCCAAAAAAGACCTATTTCTGTCCTCAAAATGAGAAATATTCTCCCCAAAATATCATTCTTGGTTCCAAATAGAAGACTTTTTCTCCATTAAATACCACGTAGGGTTCCCTATATTACACATTTTCTCCCCCAAATTGCTCTTTTGATCCCCCAAATAAGAAATACTCTCCCCAAAGTAGCGCTTTCGTTTCCTTTCCCAAATATGAGACATTTGAAGATGAAAGGCAGTATTCTGGGGAGAAAATGCCTTTTTGGGGGGATAAAGAGTGGCACTTAAGAGAGAACCTGTTTGGTTTCTGGGATGAAGAGTGATATTCGGGGAGAAAATGTCTAATTGTTGGCAGAAATTGATATGCAGGGGAGAAATGGTTGTATTTTGGAGCGAAAAATAGTGTTTTGGGGAGAAAATGCCTGAGTTTTGGGGATAAACTGCATTATTTTGTCGTGAAAGCCTGGTATTGAGCTAATAAGCGGCATTTTGTGGAGAAAATGTCTTCTTTAGAGGATTAAGGTGATCTTTCAGGGAGAAAATGTCTGATTTGCAGCATAAAAAGACGCATGTGGGGAAGACAGTGTCTTTTATTGGGACATCACATTTTATTCCACTAATAACACATTTTCTTCCCAGAATACTGCCTTTTATCCCCAAAAGAAGGCTTTTTCTTCCCAGAATACTGCTTTTTAGACCGAAAATAAGTCATCCTCTCCAAAAAAGACATAATTCTGTCCTCAAAATGAGAAATATTCTCCCCAAAATACCATTCTTGGTTCCAAATAGAAGGCTTTTTCTCCATTAAATACCACGTAGGGTTCCCTATATTACACATTTTCTCCCCCAAATTGCTCTTTTGATCCCCCAAATAAGAAATACTCTCCCAAAAGTAGCGCTTTCGTTCCCTTTCCCAAATATGAGACATTTGAAGATGAAAGGCAGTATTCTGGGGAGAAAATGCCTTTTTGGGGGGCTAAAGAGTGGCACTTAAGAGAGAACCTGTTTGGTTTCTGGGATGAAGAGTGATATTCGGGGAGAAAATGTCTAATTGTTGGCAGAAATTAATATGCAGGGGAGAAATGGTTGTATTTGGGAGAGAAAAAGCGTGTTTTGTGGAGAAAATGCCTGAGTTTTGGGGATAAACTGCATTATTTTGGCGTGAAAGCCTGGTATTGAGCTAATAAGCGGCATTTTGTGGAGAAAATGTCTTCTTTAGATGATTAAGGTGATCTTTCAGGGAGAAAATGTCTGATTTGCAGCATAAAAAGACGAATTTGGTGAAGTTAGTGTCTTTTATTGGGACATCACATTTTATTCCAATAATAACACATTTTCTTCCCGAATACCGCCTTTTATCCCCAAAAGAAGGCATTTTCTTCCCAGAATACTGCTTTTTAGACCGAAAATAAGTCATCCTCTCCAAAAAAGACCTATTTCTGTCCTCAAAATGAGAAATATTCTCCCCAAAATATCATTCTTGGTTCCAAATAGAAGACTTTTTCTCCATTAAATACCACGTAGGGTTCCCTATATTACACATTTTCTCCCCCAAATTGCTCTTTTGATCCCCCAAATAAGAAATACTCTCCCCAAAGTAGCGCTTTCGTTCCCTTTCCCAAATATGAGACATTTGAAGATGAAAGGCAGTATTCTGGGGAGAAAATGCCTTTTTGGGGGGATAAAGAGTGGCACTTAAGAGAGAACCTGTTTGGTTTCTGGGATGAAGAGTGATATTCGGGGAGAAAATGTCTAATTGTTGGCAGAAATTGATATGCAGGGGAGAAATGGTTGTATTTTGGAGCGAAAAATCGTGTTTTGGGGAGAAAATGCCTGAGTTTTGGGGATAAAGTGCATTATTTTGGCGTGAAAGCCTGGTATTGAGCTAATAAGCGGCATTTTGTGGAGAAAATGTCTTCTTTAGAGGATTAAGGTGATCTTTCAGGGAGAAAATGTCTGATTTGCAGCATAAAAAGACGAATTTGGTGAAGTTAGTGTCTTTTATTGGGACATCACATTTTATTCCAATAATAACACATTTTCTTCCCGAATACCGCCTTTTATCCCCAAAAGAAGGCATTTTCTTCCCAGAATACTGCTTTTTAGACCGAAAATAAGTCATCCTCTCCAAAAAAGACCTATTTCTGTCATCAAAATGAGAAATTTTCCCCCCAAAATATCATTCTTGGTTCCAAATAGAAGACTTTTTCTCCATTAAATACCACATAGGGTTCCCTATATTACACATTTTCTCCCCCAAATTGCTCTTTTGATCCCCCAAATAAGAAATACTCTCCCCAAAGTAGCGCTTTCGTTCCCTTTCCCAAAAATGAGACATTTGAAGATGAAAGGCAGTATTCTGGGGAGAAAATGCCTTTTTGGGGGGCTAAAGAGTGGCACTTAAGAGAGAACCTGTTTGGTTTCTGGGATGAAGAGTGATATTCGGGGAGAAAATGTCTAATTGTTGGCAGAAATTGATATGCAGGGGAGAAATGGTTGTATTTTGGAGCGAAAAAGAGTGTTTTGGGGAGAAAATGCCTGAGTTTTGGGGATAAACTGCATTATTTTGGCGTGAAAGCCTGGTATTGAGCTAATAAGCGGCATTTTGTGGAGAAAATGTCTTCTTTAGATGATTAAGGTGATCTTTCAGGGAGAAAACGTCTGATTTGCAGCATAAAAAGACGCATGTGGGGAAGACAGCGTCTTTTATTGGGACATCACATATTATTCCAAAAATAACACATTTTCTTCCCAGAATACAGCCTTTGATCCTCAAAAGAAGGCATTTTCTTCCCAGAATACCGATTTTTAGACCGAAAAGAAGTCATCCTCTCCAAAAAAGACCTATTTCTGTCCTCAAAATGAGAAATATTCTCCCCAAAATATCAGTCTTGGTTCCAAATAGAAGACTTTTTATCCATTAAATACCACGTCGGGTTCCCTATATTACACATTTTCTCCCCCAAATTGCTCTTTTGATCCCCC
This sequence comes from Alectoris magna, assembly GCA_030625065.1. Lineage (NCBI taxonomy): Eukaryota > Metazoa > Chordata > Aves > Galliformes > Phasianidae > Alectoris > Alectoris magna. The sequence goes on along the minus strand of CM060573.1, from coordinate 18,047,520 downwards.
AAATAAGAAATACTCTCCCCAAAGTAGCGCTTTCGTTTCCTTTCCCAAATATGAGACATTTGAAGATGAAAGGCAGTATTCTGGGGAGAAAATGCCTTTTTGGGGGGATAAAGAGTGGCACTTCAGGGAGAACCTGTTTGGTTTCTGGGATGAAGAGTGATATTTGGGGAGAAAATGTCTAATTGTTGGCAGAAATTGATATGCAGGGGAGAAATGTTTGTATTTTGGTGCGAAAAAGCGTGTTTTGTGGAGAAAATGCGTGAGTTTTGGGGATAAACTGCATTATTTTGGCGTGAAAGCATGGTATTGAGCTAATAAGCAGCATTTTGTGGAGAAAATGTCTTCTTTAGAGGATTAAGGTGATCTTTCGGGGAGAAAATGTCTGATTTGCAGCATAAAAAGATGCATTTGGGGAAGACACCGTCTTTTATTGGGACATCACATTTTATTCCACTAATAACACATTTTCTTCCCAGAATACTGCCTTTTATCCCAAAAAGAAGGCTTTTTCTTCCCAGAATACTGCTTTTTAGACCGAAAATAAGTCATCCTCTCCAAAAAAGACATAATTCTGTCCTCAAAATGAGAAATATTCTCCCCAAAATATCATTCTTGGTTCCAAATAGAAGACCTTTTCTCCATTAAATACCATGTCGGGTTCCAAATATTACACATTTTATCCCGCAAATTTCTCTTTTTCTCCCCAGAATGAGGCGTTCTCACTCCAATAACACTTTTGATCCCAAGAATTAGGCATTTTCTCCGCACAAGTCTGATTTTATTACCAAAACAAAGCATTTCTTACCCAAACACACCTTTTTATTCCCAACATTAGACACCGTCTCCCCCAAATGCCAATGGGTATCCCTCCAATATGAAATTTTCCCCTTCAAATATGGCTTTGTGTAACAAAAGAAGACATTCGATCCCCAAAATAGCGCTTCTTATCCCCTAAGGAAGACTTTTCCTCCCCAAAACACCCCTTTTCATCCCCAAAATAAGAAATACTCTCCCCAAAGTAGCGCTTTCGTTTCCTTTCCCAAATATGAGACATTTGAAGATGAAAGGCAGTATTCTGGGGAGAAAATGCCTTTTTGGGGGGCTAAAGAGTGGCATTAAGAGAGAACCTGTTTGGTTTCTGGGATGAAGAGTGATATTCGGGGAGAAAATGTCTAATTGTTGGCAGAAATTGATATGCAGGGGAGAAATGGTTGTATTTTGGAGAGAAAAGCGTGTTTTGGGGAGAAAATGCCTGAGTTTTGGGGATAAACTGCATTATTTTGGCGTGAAAGCCTGGTATTGAGCTAATAAGCGGCATTTTGTGGAGAAAATGTCTTCTTTAGATGATTAAGGTGATCTTTCAGGGAGAAAATGTCTGATTTGCAGCATAAAAAGATGCATTTGGTGAAGTTAGTGTCTTTTATTGGGACATCACATTTTATTCCAATAATAACACATTTTCTTCCCGAATACCGCCTTTTATCCCCAAAAGAAGGCATTTTCTTCCCAGAATACTGCTTTTTAGACCGAAAATAAGTCATCCTCTCCAAAAAAGACCTATTTCTGTCCTCAAAATGAGAAATATTCTCCCCAAAATATCATTCTTGGTTCCAAATAGAAGACTTTTTCTCCATTAAATACCACGTAGGGTTCCCTATATTACACATTTTCTCCCCCAAATTGCTCTTTTGATCCCCCAAATAAGAAATACTCTCCCCAAAGTAGCGCTTTCGTTCCCTTTCCCAAATATGAGACATTTGAAGATGAAAGGCAGTATTCTGGGGAGAAAATGCCTTTTTGGGGGGATAAAGAGTGGCACTTAAGAGAGAACCTGTTTGGTTTCTGGGATGAAGAGTGATATTCGGGGAGAAAATGTCTAATTGTTGGCAGAAATTGATATGCAGGGGAGAAATGGTTGTATTTTGGAGCGAAAAATCGTGTTTTGGGGAGAAAATGCCTGAGTTTTGGGGATAAAGTGCATTATTTTGGCGTGAAAGCCTGGTATTGAGCTAATAAGCGGCATTTTGTGGAGAAAATGTCTTCTTTAGAGGATTAAGGTGATCTTTCAGGGAGAAAATGTCTGATTTGCAGCATAAAAAGACGAATTTGGTGAAGTTAGTGTCTTTTATTGGGACATCACATTTTATTCCAATAATAACACATTTTCTTCCCGAATACCGCCTTTTATCCCCAAAAGAAGGCATTTTCTTCCCAGAATACTGCTTTTTAGACCGAAAATAAGTCATCCTCTCCAAAAAAGACCTATTTCTGTCATCAAAATGAGAAATTTTCCCCCCAAAATATCATTCTTGGTTCCAAATAGAAGACTTTTTCTCCATTAAATACCACATAGGGTTCCCTATATTACACATTTTCTCCCCCAAATTGCTCTTTTGATCCCCCAAATAAGAAATACTCTCCCCAAAGTAGCGCTTTCGTTCCCTTTCCCAAAAATGAGACATTTGAAGATGAAAGGCAGTATTCTGGGGAGAAAATGCCTTTTTGGGGGGCTAAAGAGTGGCACTTAAGAGAGAACCTGTTTGGTTTCTGGGATGAAGAGTGATATTCGGGGAGAAAATGTCTAATTGTTGGCAGAAATTGATATGCAGGGGAGAAATGGTTGTATTTTGGAGCGAAAAAGAGTGTTTTGGGGAGAAAATGCCTGAGTTTTGGGGATAAACTGCATTATTTTGGCGTGAAAGCCTGGTATTGAGCTAATAAGCGGCATTTTGTGGAGAAAATGTCTTCTTTAGATGATTAAGGTGATCTTTCAGGGAGAAAACGTCTGATTTGCAGCATAAAAAGACGCATGTGGGGAAGACAGCGTCTTTTATTGGGACATCACATATTATTCCAAAAATAACACATTTTCTTCCCAGAATACAGCCTTTGATCCTCAAAAGAAGGCATTTTCTTCCCAGAATACCGATTTTTAGACCGAAAAGAAGTCATCCTCTCCAAAAAAGACCTATTTCTGTCCTCAAAATGAGAAATATTCTCCCCAAAATATCAGTCTTGGTTCCAAATAGAAGACTTTTTATCCATTAAATACCACGTCGGGTTCCCTATATTACACATTTTCTCCCCCAAATTGCTCTTTTGATCCCCCAAATAAGAAATACTCTCCCCAAAGTAGCGCTTTCGTTTCCTTTCCCAAATATGAGACATTTGAAGATGAAAGGCAGTATTCTGGGGAGAAAATGCCTTTTTGGGGGGATAAAGAGTGGCACTTCAGGGAGAACCTGTTTGGTTTCTGGGATGAAGAGTGATATTTGGGGAGAAAATGTCTAATTGTTGGCAGAAATTGATATGCAGGGGAGAAATGTTTGTATTTTGGTGCGAAAAAGCGTGTTTTGTGGAGAAAATGCGTGAGTTTTGGGGATAAACTGCATTATTTTGGCGTGAAAGCATGGTATTGAGCTAATAAGCAGCATTTTGTGGAGAAAATGTCTTCTTTAGAGGATTAAGGTGATCTTTCGGGGAGAAAATGTCTGATTTGCAGCATAAAAAGATGCATTTGGGGAAGACACCGTCTTTTATTGGGACATCACATTTTATTCCACTAATAACACATTTTCTTCCCAGAATACTGCCTTTTATCCCAAAAAGAAGGCTTTTTCTTCCCAGAATACTGCTTTTTAGACCGAAAATAAGTCATCCTCTCCAAAAAAGACATAATTCTGTCCTCAAAATGAGAAATATTCTCCCCAAAATATCATTCTTGGTTCCAAATAGAAGACCTTTTCTCCATTAAATACCATGTCGGGTTCCAAATATTACACATTTTATCCCGCAAATTTCTCTTTTTCTCCCCAGAATGAGGCGTTCTCACTCCAATAACACTTTTGATCCCAAGAATTAGGCATTTTCTCCGCACAAGTCTGATTTTATTACCAAAACAAAGCATTTCTTACCCAAACACACCTTTTTATTCCCAACATTAGACACCGTCTCCCCCAAATGCCAATGGGTATCCCTCCAATATGAAATTTTCCCCTTCAAATATGGCTTTGTGTAACAAAAGAAGACATTCGATCCCCAAAATAGCGCTTCTTATCCCCTAAGGAAGACTTTTCCTCCCCAAAACACCCCTTTTCATCCCCAAAATAAGAAATACTCTCCCCAAAGTAGCGCTTTCGTTTCCTTTCCCAAATATGAGACATTTGAAGATGAAAGGCAGTATTCTGGGGAGAAAATGCCTTTTTGGGGGGCTAAAGAGTGGCATTAAGAGAGAACCTGTTTGGTTTCTGGGATGAAGAGTGATATTCGGGGAGAAAATGTCTAATTGTTGGCAGAAATTAATATGCAGGGGAGAAATGGTTGTATTTGGGAGAGAAAAAGAGTGTTTTGTGGAGAAAATGCCTGAGTTTTGGGGATAAAGTGCATTATTTTGGCGTGAAAGCCTGGTATTGAGCTAATAAGCGGCATTTTGTGGAGAAAATGTCTTCTTTAGATGATTAAGGTGATCTTTCAGGGAGAAAACGTCTGATTTGCAGCATAAAAAGATGCATTTGTTGAAGACAGCGTCTTTTATTGGGACATCACATTTTATTCCAATAATAACACATTTTCTTCCCAGAATACCGCCTTTTATCCCCAAAAGAAGGCATTTTCTTCCCAGAATACTGCTTTTTAGACCGAAAATAAGTCATCCTCTCCAAAAAAGACCTATTTCTGTCCTCAAAATGAGAAATATTCTCCCCAAAATATCATTCTTGGTTCCAAATAGAAGACTTTTTCTCCATTAAATACCACGTAGGGTTCCCTATATTACACATTTTCTCCCCCAAATTGCTCTTTTGATCCCCCAAATAAGAAATACTCTCCCCAAAGTAGCGCTTTCGTTCCCTTTCCCAAATATGAGACATTTGAAGATGAAAGGCAGTATTCTGGGGAGAAAATGCCTTTTTGGGGGGATAAAGAGTGGCACTTAAGAGAGAACCTGTTTGGTTTCTGGGATGAAGAGTGATATTCGGGGAGAAAATGTCTAATTGTTGGCAGAAATTGATATGCAGGGGAGAAATGGTTGTATTTTGGAGCGAAAAATCGTGTTTTGGGGAGAAAATGCATGAGTTTTGGGGATAAACTGCATTATTTTGGCGTGAAAGCCTGGTATTGAGCTAATAAGCGGCATTTTGTGGAGAAAATGTCTTCTTTAGAGGATTAAGGTGATCTTTCAGGGAGAAAATGTCTGATTTGCAGCATAAAAAGACGAATTTGGTGAAGTTAGTGTCTTTTATTGGGACATCACATTTTATTCCAATAATAACACATTTTCTTCCCGAATACCGCCTTTTATCCCCAAAAGAAGGCATTTTCTTCCCAGAATACTGCTTTTTAGACCGAAAATAAGTCATCCTCTCCAAAAAAGACCTATTTCTGTCATCAAAATGAGAAATTTTCCCCCCAAAATATCATTCTTGGTTCCAAATAGAAGACTTTTTCTCCATTAAATACCACATAGGGTTCCCTATATTACACATTTTCTCCCCCAAATTGCTCTTTTGATCCCCCAAATAAGAAATACTCTCCCCAAAGTAGCGCTTTCGTTCCCTTTCCCAAAAATGAGACATTTGAAGATGAAAGGCAGTATTCTGGGGAGAAAATGCCTTTTTGGGGGGCTAAAGAGTGGCACTTAAGAGAGAACCTGTTTGGTTTCTGGGATGAAGAGTGATATTCGGGGAGAAAATGTCTAATTGTTGGCAGAAATTGATATGCAGGGGAGAAATGGTTGTATTTTGGAGCGAAAAAGAGTGTTTTGGGGAGAAAATGCCTGAGTTTTGGGGATAAACTGCATTATTTTGTCGTGAAAGCCTGGTATTGAGCTAATAAGCGGCATTTTGTGGAGAAAATGTCTTCTTTAGATGATTAAGGTGATCTTTCAGGGAGAAAACGTCTGATTTGCAGCATAAAAAGACGCATGTGGGGAAGACAGCGTCTTTTATTGGGACATCACATATTATTCCAAAAATAACACATTTTCTTCCCAGAATACAGCCTTTGATCCTCAAAAGAAGGCATTTTCTTCCCAGAATACCGATTTTTAGACCGAAAAGAAGTCATCCTCTCCAAAAAAGACCTATTTCTGTCCTCAAAATGAGAAATATTCTCCCCAAAATATCAGTCTTGGTTCCAAATAGAAGACTTTTTATCCATTAAATACCACGTAGGGTTCCCTATATTACACATTTTCTCCCCCAAATTGCTCTTTTGATCCCCCAAATAAGAAATACTCTCCCCAAAGTAGCGCTTTCGTTTCCTTTCCCAAATATGAGACATTTGAAGATGAAAGGCAGTATTCTGGGGAGAAAATGCCTTTTTGGGGGGATAAAGAGTGGCATTAAGAGAGAACCTGTTTGGTTTCTGGGATGAAGAGTGATATTTGGGGAGAAAATGTCTAATTGTTGGCAGAAATTGATATGCAGGGGAGAAATGGTTGTATTTTGGAGCGAAAAAGCGTGTTTTGTGGAGAAAATGCGTGAGTTTTGGGGATAAACTGCATTATTTTGGCGTGAAAGCATGGTATTGAGCTAATAAGCAGCATTTTGTGGAGAAAATGTCTTCTTTAGAGGATTAAGGTGATCTTTCAGGGAGAAAATGTCTGATTTGCAGCATAAAAAGATGCATTTGGGGAAGACAGCGTCTTTTATTGGGACATCACATTTTATTCCACTAATAACACATTTTCTTCCCAGAATACTGCCTTTTATCCCCAAAAGAAGGCTTTTTCTTCCCAGAATACTGCTTTTTAGACCGAAAATAAGTCATCCTCTCCAAAAAAGACATAATTCTGTCCTCAAAATGAGAAATATTCTCCCCAAAATATCATTCTTGGTTCCAAATAAAAGACCTTTTCTCCATTAAATACCATGTCGGGTTCCCAATATTACACATTTTATCCCGCAAATTTCTCTTTTTCTCCCCAGAATGAGGCGTTCTCACTCCAATAACACTTTTGATCCCAAGAATTAGGCATTTTCTCCGCACAAGTCTGATTTTATTACCAAAACAAAGCATTTCTTACCCAAACACACCTTTTTATTCCCAACATTAGACACCGTCTCCCCCAAATGCCAATGGGTATCCCTCCAATATGAAATTTTCCCCTTCAAATATGGCTTTGTGTAACAAAAGAAGACATTCGATCCCCAAAATAGCGCTTCTTATCCCCTAAGGAAGACTTTTCCTCCCCAAAACACCCCTTTTCATCCCCAAAATAAGAAATACTCTCCCCAAAGTAGCGCTTTCGTTTCCTTTCCCAAATATGAGACATTTGAAGATGAAAGGCAGTATTCTGGGGAGAAAATGCCTTTTTGGGGGGATAAAAAGAGTGGCATTAAGAGAGAACCTGTTTGGTTTCTGGGATGAAGAGTGATATTCGGGGAGAAAATGTCTAATTGTTGGCAGAAATTGATATGCAGGGGAGAAATGGTTGTATTTTGGTGCGAAAAAGAGTGTTTTGTGGAGAAAATGCCTGAGTTTTGGGGATAAAGTGCATTATTTTGGCGTGAAAGCATGGTATTGAGCTAATAAGCGGCATTTTGTGGAGAAAATGTCTTCTTTAGATGATTAAGGTGATCTTTCAGGGAGAAAATGTCTGATTTGCAGCATAAAAAGACGCATGTGGGGAAGACAGCGTCTTTTATTGGGACATCACATTTTATTCCAATAATAACACATTTTCTTCCCAGAATACCACCTTTTATCCCCAAAAGAAGGCATTTTCTTCCCAGAATACTGCTTTTTAGACCGAAAATAAGTCATCCTCTCCAAAAAAGACCTATTTCTGTCCTCAAAATGAGAAATATTCTCCCCTAAATATCATTCTTGGTTCCAAATAGAAGATTTTTTTCCATTAAATACCACGTCGGGTTCCCTATATTACACATTTTCTCCCCCAAATTGCTCTTTGATCCCCCAAATAAGAAATACTCTCCCCAAAGTAGCGCTTTCGTTTCCTTTCCCAAATATGAGACATTTGAAGATGAAAGGCAGTATTCTGGGGAGAAAATGCCTTTCTGGGGGGATAAAGAGTGGCATTAAGAGAGAACCTGTTTGGTTTCTGGGATGAAGAGTGATATTCGGGGAGAAAATGTCTAATTGTTGGCAGAAATTGATATGCAGGGGAGAAATGGTTGTATTTGGGAGAGAAAATGAGTGTTTTGGGGAGAAAATGCCTGAGTTTTGGGGATAAAGTGCATTATTTTGGCGTGAAAGCATGGTATTAAGCTAATAAGCGGCTTTTTGTGGAGAAAATGTCTTCTTTAGAGGATTAAGGTGATCTTTCAGGGATAAAATGTCTGATTTGCAGCATAAGAAGACGCATTTGGGGAAGACAGCGTCTTTTATTGGGACATCACATTTTATTCCAATAATAACACATTTTCTTCCCAGAATACCGCCTTTGATCCCCAAAAGAAGGCATTTTCTTCCCAGAATACCAATTTTTAGACCGAAAATAAGTCATCCTCTCCAAAAAAGACCTATTTCTGTCCTCAAAATGAGAAATATTCTCCCCAAAATATCATTCTTGGTTCCAAATAGAAGACCTTTTCTCCATTAAATACCACGTCGGGTTCCCAATATTACACATATTATTCCCCAAATTTCTCTTTTTCTCCCCAGAATGAGGCGTTCTCACTCCAATAACACTTTTGATCCCAAGAATCAGGCATTTTCTCCGCACAAGACTGATTTTATTACCAAAACAAAACATTTCTTACCCAAAACACACCTTTTTATTCCCAGCATTAGACATTGTCTCCCCCAAATGCCAATTTGTATCCCTCCAATACGAAATTCTTCCCTTCAAATATGGCTTTGTGTGACAAAAACAAGACAAACGTTCCAAAGAATACCGCTTCTTATCCCCCAAGGAAGACTTTTCCTCCCCAAAACACCCCTTTGGATCCCCCAAATAAGAAATACTCTCCCCAAAGTAGCGCTTTCGTTCCCTTTCCCAAATATGAGACATTTGAAGATGAAAGGCAGTATTCTGGGGAGAAAATGCCTTTTTGGGGGGCTAAAGAGTGGCACTTAAGAGAGAACCTGTTTGGTTTCTGGGATGAAGAGTGATATTCGGGGAGAAAATGTCTAATTGTTGGCAGAAATTGATATGCAGGGGAGAAATGGTTGTATTTGGGAGAGAAAAAGAGTGTTTTGTGGAGAAAATGCCTGAGTTTTGGGGATAAAGTGCATTATTTTGTCGTGAAAGCCTGGTATTGAGCTAATAAGCGGCATTTTGTGGAGAAAATGTCTTCTTTAGAGGGTTAAGGTGATCTTTCGGGGAGAAAATGTCTGATTTGCAGCATAAAAAGATGCATTTGTTGAAGACAGCGTCTTTTATTGGGACATCACATTTTATTCCACTAATAACACATTTTCTTCCCAGAATACCGCCTTTTATCCCCAACAGAAGGCATTTTCTTCCCAGAATACTGCTTTTTAGACCGAAAATAAGTCATCCTCTCCAAAAAAGACCTATTTCTGTCCTCAAAATGAGAAATATTCTCCCCAAAATATCATTCTTGGTTCCAAATAGAAGACTTTTTCTCCATTAAATACCACGTAGGGTTCCCTATATTACACATTTTCTCCCCCAAATTGCTCTTTTGATCCCCCAAATAAGAAATACTCTCCCCAAAGTAGCGCTTTCGTTTCCTTTCCCAAATATGAGACATTTGAAGATGAAAGGCAGTATTCTGGGGAGAAAATGCCTTTTTGGGGGGATAAAGAGTGGCACTTAAGAGAGAACCTGTTTGGTTTCTGGGATGAAGAGTGATATTCGGGGAGAAAATGTCTAATTGTTGGCAGAAATTGATATGCAGGGGAGAAATGGTTGTATTTTGGAGCGAAAAATAGTGTTTTGGGGAGAAAATGCCTGAGTTTTGGGGATAAACTGCATTATTTTGTCGTGAAAGGCTGGTATTGAGCTAATAAGCGGCATTTTGTGGAGAAAATGTCTTCTTTAGAGGATTAAGGTGATCTTTCAGGGAGAAAATGTCTGATTTGCAGCATAAAAAGACGCATGTGGGGAAGACAGTGTCTTTTATTGGGACATCACATTTTATTCCACTAATAACACATTTTCTTCCCAGAATACTGCCTTTTATCCCAAAAAGAAGGCTTTTTCTTCCCAGAATACTGCTTTTTAGACCGAAAATAAGTCATCCTCACCAAAAAAGACATAATTCTGTCCTCAAAATGAGAAATATTCTCCCCAAAATACCATTCTTGGTTCCAAATAGAAGGCTTTTTCTCCATTAAATACCACATAGGGTTCCCTATATTACACATTTTCTCCCCAAATTGCTCTTTTGATCCCCCAAATAAAAAAAACTCTCCCCAAAGTAGCGCTTTCGTTCCCTTTCCCAAATATGAGACATTTGAAGATGAAAGGCAGTATTCTGGGGAGAAAATGCCTTTTTGGGGGGATAAAGAGTGGCACTTAAGAGAGAACCTGTTTGGTTTCTGGGATGAAGAGTGATATTCGGGGAGAAAATGTCTAATTGTTGGCAGAAATTAATATGCAGGGGAGAAATGGTTGTATTTGGGAGAGAAAAAGCGTGTTTTGTGGATAAAATGCATGAGTTTTGGGGATAAACTGCATTATTTTGGCGTGAAAGCCTGGTATTGAGCTAATAAGCGGCATTTTGTGGAGAAAATGTCTTCTTTAGATGATTAAGGTGATCTTTCAGGGAGAAAATGTCTGATTTGCAGCATAAAAAGACGAATTTGGTGAAGTTAGTGTCTTTTATTGGGACATCACATTTTATTCCAATAATAACACATTTTCTTCCCGAATACCGCCTTTTATCCCCAAAAGAAGGCATTTTCTTCCCAGAATACTGCTTTTTAGACCGAAAATAAGTCATCCTCTCCAAAAAAGACCTATTTCTGTCATCAAAATGAGAAATTTTCCCCCCAAAATATCATTCTTGGTTCCAAATAGAAGACTTTTTCTCCATTAAATACCACATAGGGTTCCCTATATTACACATTTTCTCCCCCAAATTGCTCTTTTGATCCCCCAAATAAGAAATACTCTCCCCAAAGTAGCGCTTTCGTTCCCTTTCCCAAAAATGAGACATTTGAAGATGAAAGGCAGTATTCTGGGGAGAAAATGCCTTTTTGGGGGGCTAAAGAGTGGCACTTAAGAGAGAACCTGTTTGGTTTCTGGGATGAAGAGTGATATTCGGGGAGAAAATGTCTAATTGTTGGCAGAAATTGATATGCAGGGGAGAAATGGTTGTATTTTGGAGCGAAAAAGAGTGTTTTGGGGAGAAAATGCCTGAGTTTTGGGGATAAACTGCATTATTTTGTCGTGAAAGCCTGGTATTGAGCTAATAAGCGGCATTTTGTGGAGAAAATGTCTTCTTTAGAGGATTAAGGTGATCTTTCAGGGAGAAAATGTCTGATTTGCAGCATAAAAAGACGCATTTGGGGAAGACAGTGTCTTTTATTGGGACATCACATTTTATTCCACTAATAACACATTTTCTTCCCAGAATACTGCCTTTTATCCCCAAAAGAAGGCATTTTCTTCCCAGAATACTGCTTTTTAGACCGAAAATAAGTCATCCTCTCCAAAAAAGACATAATTCTGTCCTCAAAATGAGAAATATTCTCCCCAAAATACCATTCTTGGTTCCAAATAGAAGGCTTTTTCTCCATTAAATACCACATAGGGTTCCCTATATTACACATTTTCTCCCCCAAATTGCTCTTTTGATCCCCCAAATAAGAAATACTCTCCCCAAAGTAGCGCTTTCGTTCCCTTTCCCAAAAATGAGACATTTGAAGATGAAAGGCAGTATTCTGGGGAGAAAATGCCTTTTTGGGGGGCTAAAGAGTGGCACTTAAGAGAGAACCTGTTTGGTTTCTGGGATGAAGAGTGATATTCGGGGAGAAAATGTCTAATTGTTGGCAGAAATTGATATGCAGGGGAGAAATGGTTGTATTTTGGAGCGAAAAAGAGTGTTTTGGGGAGAAAATGCCTGAGTTTTGGGGATAAACTGCATTATTTTGTCGTGAAAGCCTGGTATTGAGCTAATAAGCGGCATTTTGTGGAGAAAATGTCTTCTTTAGAGGATTAAGGTGATCTTTCAGGGAGAAAATGTCTGATTTGCAGCATAAAAAGACGCATTTGGGGAAGACAGTGTCTTTTATTGGGACATCACATTTTATTCCACTAATAACACATTTTCTTCCCAGAATACTGCCTTTTATCCCCAAAAGAAGGCTTTTTCTTCCCAGAATACTGCTTTTTAGACCGAAAATAAGTCATCCTCTCCAAAAAAGACATAATTCTGTCCTCAAAATGAGAAATATTCTCCCCAAAATACCATTCTTGGTTCCAAATAGAAGGCTTTTTCTCCATGAAATACCACATAGGGTTCCCTATATTACACATTTTCTCCCCCAAATTGCTCTTTTGATCCCCCAAATAAGAAATACTCTCCCCAAAGTAGCGCTTTCGTTCCCTTTCCCAAATATGAGACATTTGAAGATGAAAGGCAGTATTCTGGGGAGAAAATGCCTTTTTGGGGGGCTAAAGAGTGGCACTTAAGAGAGAACCTGTTTGGTTTCTGGGATGAAGAGTGATATTCGGGGAGAAAATGTCTAATTGTTGGCAGAAATTGATATGCAGGGGAGAAATGGTTGTATTTGGCAGAGAAAAAGCGTGTTTTGTGGAGAAAATGCCTGAGTTTTGGGGATAAAGTGCATTATTTTGGCGTGAAAGCCTGGTATTGAGCTAATAAGCGGCATTTTGTGGAGAAAATGTCTTCTTTAGAGGATTAAGGTGATCTTTCGGGGAGAAAATGTCTGATTTGCAGCATAAAAAGACGCATTTGGGGAAGACAGCGTCTTTTATTGGGACATCATATTTTATTCCACTAATAACACATTTTCTTCCCAGAATACCGCCTTTTATCCCCAAAAGAAGGCATTTTCTTCCCAGAATACTGCTTTTTAGACCGAAAATAAGTCATCCTCTCCAAAAAAGACCTATTTCTGTCCTCAAAATGAGAAATATTCTCCCCAAAATATCATTCTTGGTTCCAAATAGAAGACATTTTCTCCATTAAATACCACATAGGGTTCCCTATATTACACATTTTCTCCCCCAAATTGCTCTTTTGATCCCCCAAATAAGAAATACTCTTCCCAAAGTAGCGCTTTCGTTCCCTTTCCCAAAAATGAGACACTTGAAGATGAAAGGCAGTATTCTGGGGAGAAAATGCCTTTTTGGGGGGCTAAAGAGTGGCACTTAAGAGAGAACCTGTTTGGTTTCTGGGATGAAGAGTGATATTCGGGGAGAAAATGTCTAATTGTTGGCAGAAATTGATATGCAGGGGAGAAATGGTTGTATTTGGGAGCAAAAAATAGTGTTTTGGGGAGAAAATGCCTGAGTTTTGGGGATAAAGTGCATTATTTTGGCGTGAAAGCCTGGTATTGAGCTAATAAGCGGCATTTTGTGGAGAAAATGTCTTCTTTAGATGATTAAGGTGATCTTTCAGGGAGAAAATGTCTGATTTGCAGCATAAAAAGACGCATGTGGGGAAGACAGTGTCTTTTATTGGGACATCACATTTTATTCCACTAATAACACATTTTCTTCCCAGAATACCGCCTTTTATCCCCAAAAGAAGGCATTTTCTTCCCAGAATACTGCTTTTTAGACCGAAAATAAGTCATCCTCTCCAAAAAAGACCTATTTCTGTCCTCAAAATGAGAAATATTCTCACCAAAATATCATTCTTGGTTCCAAATAGAAGACTTTTTCTCCATTAAATACCACATAGGGTTCCCTATATTACACATTTTCTCCCCCAAATTGCTCTTTTGATCCCCCAAATAAGAAATACTCTCCCCAAAGTAGCGCTTTCGTTCCCTTTCCCAAATATGAGACATTTGAAGATGAAAGGCAGTATTCTGGGGAGAAAATGCCTTTTTGGGGGGCTAAAGAGTGGCATTAAGAGAGAACCTGTTTGGTTTCTGGGATGAAGAGTGATATTCGGGGAGAAAATGTCTAATTGTTGGCAGAAATTGATATGCAGGGGAGAAATGGTTGTATTTTGGAGAGAAAAATAGTGTTTTGGGGAGAAAATGCCTGAGTTTTGGGGATAAACTGCATTATTTTGTCGTGAAAGGCTGGTATTGAGCTAATAAGCGGCATTTTGTGGAGAAAATGTCTTCTTTAGAGGATTAAGGTGATCTTTCGGGGAGAAAATGTCTGATTTGCAGCATAAAAAGACGCATGTGGGGAAGACAGTGTCTTTTATTGGGACATCACATTTTATTCCACTAATAACACATTTTCTTCCCAGAATACTGCCTTTTATCCCCAAAAGAAGGCTTTTTCTTCCCAGAATACTGCTTTTTAGACCGAAAATAAGTCATCCTCTCAAAAAAAGACATAATTCTGTCCTCAAAATGAGAAATATTCTCCCCAAAATACCATTCTTGGTTCCAAATAGAAGACTTTTTCTCCATTAAATACCACATAGGGTTCCCTATATTACACATTTTCTCCCCCAAATTGCTCTTTTGATCCCCCAAATAAGAAATACTCTCCCCAAAGTAGCGCTTTCGTTCCCTTTCCCAAATATGAGACATTTGAAGATGAAAGGCAGTATTCTGGGGAGAAAATGCCTTTCTGGGGGGATAAAGAGTGGCATTAAGAGAGAACCTGTTTGGTTTCTGGGATGAAGAGTGATATTCGGGGAGAAAATGTCTAATTGTTGGCAGAAATTGATATGCAGGGGAGAAATGGTTGTATTTGGCAGAGAAAAAGCGTGTTTTGTGGAGAAAATGCATGAGTTTTGGGGATAAACTGCATTATTTTGGCGTGAAAGCCTGGTATTGAGCTAATAAGCGGCATTTTGTGGAGAAAATGTCTTCTTTAGAGGATTAAGGTGATCTTTCAGGGAGAAAATGTCTGATTTGCAGCATAAAAAGACGCATTTGGGGAAGACAGCGTCTTTTATTGGGACATCACATTTTATTCCGCTAATAACACATTTTCTTCCCAGAATACCGCCTTTTATCCCCAAAAGAAGGCATTTTCTTCCCAGAATACTGCTTTTTAGACCGAAAATAAGTCATCCTCTCCAAAAAAGACCTATTTCTGTCCTCAAAATTAGAAATATTCTCCCCAAAATATCATTGTTTGTTCCAAATAGAAGACTTATTCTCCATTAAATACCACATAGGGTTCCCTATATTACACATTTTCTCCCCCAAATTGCTCTTTTGATCCCCCAAATAAGAAATACTCTCCCCAAAGTAGCGCTTTCGTTCCCTTTCCCAAAAATGAGACATTTGAAGATGAAAGGCAGTATTCTGGGGAGAAAATGCCTTTTTGGGGGGCTAAAGAGTGGCACTTAAGAGAGAACCTGTTTGGTTTCTGGGATGAAGAGTGATATTCGGGGAGAAAATGTCTAATTGTTGGCAGAAATTGATATGCAGGGGAGAAATGGTTGTATTTGGGAGAGAAAAAGCGTGTTTTGTGGAGAAAATGCGTGAGTTTTGGGGATAAAGTGCATTATTTTGGCGTGAAAGCATGGTATTGAGCTAATAAGCGGCATTTTGTGGAGAAAATGTCTTCTTTAGAGGATTAAGGTGATCTTTCGGGGAGAAAATGTCTGATTTGCAGCATAAAAAGACGCATTTGGGGAATATTGTGTCTTTCATTGGGACATCACATTTTATTCCAATAATAACACATTTTCTTCGCAGAATACCACCTTTTATCCCCAAAAGAAGGCATTTTCTTCCCAGAATACTGCTTTTTAGACCAAAAATAAGTCATCCTCTCCAAAAAAGACCTATTTCTGTCCTCAAAATGAGAAATATTCTCCCCAAAATATCATTCTTGGTTCCAAATAGAAGATATTTATCCATTAAATACCACGTAGGGTTCCCTATATTACACATTTTCTCCCCCAAATTGCTCTTTTGATCCCCCAAATAAGAAATACTCTCCCCAAAGTAGCGCTTTCGTTTCCTTTCCCAAATATGAGACATTTGAAGATGAAAGGCAGTATTCTGGGGAGAAAATGCCTTTCTGGGGGGATAAAGAGTGGCATTAAGAGAGAACCTGTTTGGTTTCTGGGATGAAGAGTGATATTCGGGGAGAAAATGTCTAATTGTTGGCAGAAATTGATATGCAGGGGAGAAATGGTTGTATTTCGGAGAGGAAAAGAGTGTTTTGGGGAGAAAATGCATGAGTTTTGGGGATAAAGTGCATTATTTTGGCGTGAAAGCCTGGTATTGAGCTAATAAGCGGCATTTTGTGGAGAAAATGTCTTCTTTAGAGGATTAAGGTGATCTTTCAGGGAGAAAATGTCTGATTTGCAGCATAAAAAGACGCATGTGGGGAAGACAGCGTCTTTTATTGGGACATCACATTTTATTCCAATAATAACACATTTTCTTCCCAGAATACCGCCTTTGATCCCCAAAAGAAGGCATTTTCTTCCCAGAATACTGCTTTTTAGACCGAAAATAAGTCATCCTCTCCAAAAAAGACCTATTTCTGTCCTCAAAATGAGAAATATTCTCCCCAAAATATCATTCTTGGTTCCAAATAGAAGACTTTTTCTCCATTAAATACCACATAGGGTTCCCTATATTACACATTTTCTCCCCCAAATTGCTCTTTTGATCCCCCAAATAAGAAATACTCTCCCCAAAGTAGCGCTTTCATTTCCTTTCCCAAATATGTGACATTTGAAGATGAAAGGCAGTATTCTGGGGAGAAAATGCCTTTCTGGGGGGATAAAGAGTGGCATTAAGAGAGAACCTGTTTGGTTTCTGGGATGAAGAGTGATATTCGGGGAGAAAATGTCTAATTGTTGGCAGAAATTGATATGCAGGGGAGAAATGGTTGTATTTTGGAGAGAAAAAGAGTGTTTTGGGGAGAAAATGCCTGAGTTTTGGGGATAAAGTGCATTATTTTGGCGTGAAAGCATGGTATTGAGCTAATAAGCGGCTTTTTGTGGAGAAAATGTCTTCTTTAGAGGATTAAGGTGATCTTTCGGGGAGAAAATGTCTGATTTGCAGCATAAGAAGACGCATTTGGGGAAGACAGCGTCTTTTATTGGGACATCACATTTTATTCCAATAATAACACATTTTCTTCCCAGAATACCGCCTTTGATCCCCAAAAGAAGGCATTTTCTTCCCAGAATACTGCTTTTTAGACCGAAAATAAGTCATCCTCTCCAAAAAAGACCTATTTCTGTCCTCAAAATGAGAAATATTCTCCCCAAAATATCATTCTTGGTTCCAAATAGAAGACATTTTATCCATTAAATACCACGTAGGTTTCCCTATATTACACATTTTCTCCCCCAAATTGCTCTTTTGATCCCCCAAATAAGTAATACTCTCCCCAAAGTAGCGCTTTCGTTTCCTTTCCCAAATATGAGACATTTGAAGATGAAAGGCAGTATTCTGGGGAGAAAATGCCTTTTTGGGGGGCTAAAGAGTGGCACTTCAGAGAGAACCTGTTTGGTTTCTGGGATGAAGAGTGATATTCGGGGAGAAAATGTCTAATTGTTGGCAGAAATTGATATGCAGGGGAGAAATGGTTGTATTTTGGAGAGAAAAAGCGTGTTTTGTGGAGAAAATGCATGAGTTTTGGGGATAAACTGCATTATTTTGGCGTGAAAGCATGGTATTGAGCTAATAAGCGGCATTTTGTGGAGAAAATGTCTTCTTTAGAGGATTAAGGTGATCTTTCAGGGAGAAAATGTCTGATTTGCAGCATAAAAAGATGCATTTGGGGAACATTGTGTCTTTCATTGGGATATCACATTTTATTCCAATAATAACACATTTTCTTCCCAGAATACCGCCTTTGATCCCCAAAAGAAGGCATTTTCTTCCCAGAATACTGCTTTTTAGACCGAAAATAAGTCATCCTCTCCAAAAAAGACCTATTTCTGTCCTCAAAATGAGAAATATTCTCCCCAAAATATCAGTCTTGGTTCCAAATAGTAGATTTTTTTCCATTAAATACCACGTAGGGTTCCCTATATTACACATTTTCTCCCCCAAATTGCTCTTTTGATCCCCCAAATAAGAAATACTCTCCCCAAAGTAGCGCTTTCGTTTCTTTTCCCAAAAATGAGACACTTGAAGATGAAAGGCAGTATTCTGGGGAGAAAATGCCTTTTTGGGGGAATAAAGAGTGGCACTTAAGAGAGAAGCTGTTTGGTTTCTGGGATGAAGAGTGATATTCGGGGAGAAAATGTCTAATTGTTGGCAGAAATTGATATGCAGGGGAGAAATGGTTGTATTTGGGAGAGAAAAATCGTGTTTTGGGGAGAAAATGCGTGAGTTTTGGGGATAAAGTGCATTATTTTGGCGTGAAAGCCTGGTATTGAGCTAATAAGCGGCATTTTGTGGAGAAAATGTCTTCTTTAGATGATTAAGGTGATCTTTCAGGGAGAAAACGTCTGATTTGCAGCATAAAAAGACGCATGTGGGGAAGACAGCGTCTTTTATTGGGACATCACATATTATTCCAAAAATAACACATTTTCTTCCCAGAATACAGCCTTTGATCCTCAAAAGAAGGCATTTTCTTCCCAGAATACCGATTTTTAGACCGAAAAGAAGTCATCCTCTCCAAAAAAGACCTATTTCTGTCCTCAAAATGAGAAATATTCTCCCCAAAATATCAGTCTTGGTTCCAAATAGAAGACTTTTTATCCATTAAATACCACGTAGGGTTCCCTATATTACACATTTTCTCCCCCAAATTGCTCTTTTGATCCCCCAAATAAGAAATACTCTCCCCAAAGTAGCGCTTTCGTTTCCTTTCCCAAATATGAGACATTTGAAGATGAAAGGCAGTATTCTGGGGAGAAAATGCCTTTTTGGGGGGATAAAGAGTGGCACTTCAGGGAGAACCTGTTTGGTTTCTGGGATGAAGAGTGATATTTGGGGAGAAAATGTCTAATTGTTGGCAGAAATTGATATGCAGGGGAGAAATGGTTGTATTTTGGTGCGAAAAAGCGTGTTTTGTGGAGAAAATGCGTGAGTTTTGGGGATAAACTGCATTATTTTGGCGTGAAAGCATGGTATTGAGCTAATAAGCAGCATTTTGTGGAGAAAATGTCTTCTTTAGAGGATTAAGGTGATCTTTCGGGGAGAAAATGTCTGATTTGCAGCATAAAAAGATGCATTTGGGGAAGACACCGTCTTTTATTGGGACATCACATTTTATTCCACTAATAACACATTTTCTTCCCAGAATACTGCCTTTTATCCCAAAAAGAAGGCTTTTTCTTCCCAGAATACTGCTTTTTAGACCGAAAATAAGTCATCCTCTCCAAAAAAGACATAATTCTGTCCTCAAAATGAGAAATATTCTCCCCAAAATATCATTCTTGGTTCCAAATAGAAGACCTTTTCTCCATTAAATACCATGTCGGGTTCCCAATATTACACATTTTATCCCGCAAATTTCTCTTTTTCTCCCCAGAATGAGGCGTTCTCACTCCAATAACACTTTTGATCCCAAGAATTAGGCATTTTCTCCGCACAAGTCTGATTTTATTACCAAAACAAAGCATTTCTTACCCAAACACACCTTTTTATTCCCAACATTAGACACCGTCTCCCCCAAATGCCAATGGGTATCCCTCCAATATGAAATTTTCCCCTTCAAATATGGCTTTGTGTAACAAAAGAAGACATTCGATCCCCAAAATAGCGCTTCTTATCCCCTAAGGAAGACTTTTCCTCCCCAAAACACCCCTTTTCATCCCCAAAATAAGAAATACTCTCCCCAAAGTAGCGCTTTCGTTTCCTTTCCCAAATATGAGACATTTGAAGATGAAAGGCAGTATTCTGGGGAGAAAATGCCTTTCTGGGGGGATAAAGAGTGGCATTAAGAGAGAACCTGTTTGGTTTCTGGGATGAAGAGTGATATTCGGGGAGAAAATGTCTAATTGTTGGCAGAAATTGATATGCAGGGGAGAAATGGTTGTATTTGGGAGAGAAAATGAGTGTTTTGGGGAGAAAATGCCTGAGTTTTGGGGATAAAGTGCATTATTTTGGCGTGAAAGCATGGTATTAAGCTAATAAGCGGCTTTTTGTGGAGAAAATGTCTTCTTTAGAGGATTAAGGTGATCTTTCGGGGAGAAAATGTCTGATTTGCAGCATAAGAAGACGCATTTGGGGAAGACAGTGTCTTTTATTGGGACATCACATTTTATTCCACTAATAACACATTTTCTTCCCAGAATACCGCCTTTGATCCCCAAAAGAAGGCATTTTCTTCCCAGAATACCAATTTTTAGACCGAAAATAAGTCATCCTCTCCAAAAAAGACCTATTTCTGTCCTCAAAATGAGAAATATTCTCCCCAAAATATCATTCTTGGTTCCAAATAGAAGACCTTTTCTCCATTAAATACCACGTCGGGTTCCCAATATTACACATATTATTCCCCAAATTTCTCTTTTTCTCCCCAGTATGAGGCGTTCTCACTCCAATAACACTTTTGATCCCAAGAATCAGGCATTTTCTCCGCACAAGACTGATTTTATTACCAAAACAAAACATTTCTTACCCAAAACACACCTTTTTATTCCCAGCATTAGACATTGTCTCCCCCAAATGCCAATTTGTATCCCTCCAATACGAAATTCTTCCCTTCAAATATGGCTTTGTGTGACAAAAACAAGACAAACGTTCCAAAGAATACCGCTTCTTATCCCCCAAGGAAGACTTTTCCTCCCCAAAACACCCCTTTGGATCCCCCAAATAAGAAATACTCTCCCCAAAGTAGCGCTTTCGTTCCCTTTCCCAAATATGAGACATTTGAAGATGAAAGGCAGTATTCTGGGGAGAAAATGCCTTTTTGGGGGGCTAAAGAGTGGCACTTAAGAGAGAACCTGTTTGGTTTCTGGGATGAAGAGTGATATTCGGGGAGAAAATGTCTAATTGTTGGCAGAAATGAATATGCAGGGGAGAAATGGTTGTATTTGGGAGAGAAAAAGAGTGTTTTGGGGAGAAAATGCCTGAGTTTTGGGGATAAAGTGCATTATTTTGGCGTGAAAGCATGGTATTAAGCTAATAAGCGGCTTTTTGTGGAGAAAATGTCTTCTTTAGAGGATTAAGGTGATCTTTCGGGGAGAAAATGTCTGATTTGCAGCATAAGAAGACGCATTTGGGGAAGACAGTGTCTTTTATTGGGACATCACATTTTATTCCACTAATAACACATTTTCTTCCCAGAATACCGCCTTTGATCCCCAAAAGAAGGCATTTTCTTCCCAGAATACCAATTTTTAGACCGAAAATAAGTCATCCTCTCCAAAAAAGACCTATTTCTGTCCTCAAAATGAGAAATATTCTCCCCAAAATATCATTCTTGGTTCCAAATAGAAGACCTTTTCTCCATTAAATACCACGTCGGGTTCCCAATATTACACATATTATTCCCCAAATTTCTCTTTTTCTCCCCAGTATGAGGCGTTCTCACTCCAATAACACTTTTGATCCCAAGAATCAGGCATTTTCTCCGCACAAGACTGATTTTATTACCAAAACAAAACATTTCTTACCCAAAACACACCTTTTTATTCCCAGCATTAGACATTGTCTCCCCCAAATGCCAATTTGTATCCCTCCAATACGAAATTCTTCCCTTCAAATATGGCTTTGTGTGACAAAAACAAGACAAACGTTCCAAAGAATACCGCTTCTTATCCCCCAAGGAAGACTTTTCCTCCCCAAAACACCCCTTTGGATCCCCCAAATAAGAAATACTCTCCCCAAAGTAGCGCTTTCGTTCCCTTTCCCAAATATGAGACATTTGAAGATGAAAGGCAGTATTCTGGGGAGAAAATGCCTTTTTGGGGGGCTAAAGAGTGGCACTTAAGAGAGAACCTGTTTGGTTTCTGGGATGAAGAGTGATATTCGGGGAGAAAATGTCTAATTGTTGGCAGAAATTAATATGCAGGGGAGAAATGGTTGTATTTGGGAGAGAAAAAGAGTGTTTTGGGGAGAAAATGCCTGAGTTTTGGGGATAAAGTGCATTATTTTGGCGTGAAAGCCTGGTATTGAGCTAATAAGCGGCATTTTGTGGAGAAAATGTCTTCTTTAGAGGGTTAAGGTGATCTTTCGGGGAGAAAATGTCTGATTTGCAGCATAAAAAGATGCATTTGTTGAAGACAGCGTCTTTTATTGGGACATCACATTTTATTCCAATAATAACACATTTTCTTCCCAGAATACCGCCTTTTATCCCCAAAAGAAGGCATTTTCTTCCCAGAATACTGCTTTTTAGACCGAAAATAAGTCATCCTCTCCAAAAAAGACCTATTTCTGTCCTCAAAATGAGAAATATTCTCCCCAAAATATAATTCTTGGTTCCAAATAGAAGACTTTTTCTCCATTAAATACCACGTAGGGTTCCCTATATTACACATTTTCTCCCCCAAATTGCTCTTTTGATCCCCCAAATAAGAAATACTCTCCCCAAAGTAGCGCTTTCGTTCCCTTTCCCAAATATGAGACATTTGAAGATGAAAGGCAGTATTCTGGGGAGAAAATGCCTTTTTGGGGGGATAAAGAGTGGCACTTAAGAGAGAACCTGTTTGGTTTCTGGGATGAAGAGTGATATTCGGGGAGAAAATGTCTAATTGTTGGCAGAAATTGATATGCAGGGGAGAAATGGTTGTATTTTGGAGCGAAAAAGAGTGTTTTGGGGAGAAAATGCCTGAGTTTTGGGGATAAACTGCATTATTTTGTCGTGAAAGCCTGGTATTGAGCTAATAAGCGGCATTTTGTGGAGAAAATGTCTTCTTTAGAGGATTAAGGTGATCTTTCAGGGAGAAAATATCTGATTTGCAGCATAAAAAGACGCATTTGGGGAAGACAGTGTCTTTTATTGGGACATCACATTTTATTCCAATAATAACACATTTTCTTCCCAGAATACTGCCTTTTATCCCCAAAAGAAGGCTTTTTCTTCCCAGAATACTGCTTTTTAGACCGAAAATAAGTCATCCTCTCCAAAAAAGACATAATTCTGTCATCAAAATGAGAAATATTCTCCCCAAAATACCATTCTTGGTTCCAAATAGAAGGCTTTTTCTCCATTAAATACCACGTAGGGTTCCCTATATTACACATTTTCTCCCCCAAATTGCTCTTTTGATCCCCCAAATAAGAAATACTCTCCCCAAAGTAGCGCTTTCGTTCCCTTTCCCAAATATGAGACATTTGAAGATGAAAGGCAGTATTCTGGGGAGAAAATGCCTTTTTGGGGGGCTAAAGAGTGGCACTTAAGAGAGAACCTGTTTGGTTTCTGGGATGAAGAGTGATATTCGGGGAGAAAATGTCTAATTGTTGGCAGAAATTAATATGCAGGGGAGAAATGGTTGTATTTGGGAGAGAAAAAGCGTGTTTTGTGGAGAAAATGCATGAGTTTTGGGGATAAACTGCATTATTTTGGCGTGAAAGCCTGGTATTGAGCTAATAAGCGGCATTTTGTGGAGAAAATGTCTTCTTTAGATGATTAAGGTGATCTTTCAGGGAGAAAATGTCTGATTTGCAGCATAAAAAGACGAATTTGGTGAAGTTAGTGTCTTTTATTGGGACATCACATTTTATTCCAATAATAACACATTTTCTTCCCGAATACCGCCTTTTATCCCCAAAAGAAGGCATTTTCTTCCCAGAATACTGCTTTTTAGACCGAAAAGAAGTCATCCTCTCCAAAAAAGACCTATTTCTGTCCTCAAAATGAGAAATTTTCCCCCCAAAATATCATTCTTGGTTCCAAATAGAAGACTTTTTCTCCATTAAATACCACATAGGGTTCCCTATATTACACATTTTCTCCCCCAAATTGCTCTTTTGATCCCCCAAATAAGAAATACTCTCCCCAAAGTAGCGCTTTCGTTCCCTTTCCCAAATATGAGACATTTGAAGATGAAAGGCAGTATTCTGGGGAGAAAATGCCTTTTTGGGGGGCTAAAGAGTGGCACTTAAGAGAGAACCTGTTTGGTTTCTGGGATGAAGAGTGATATTCGGGGAGAAAATGTCTAATTGTTGGCAGAAATTGATATGCAGGGGAGAAATGGTTGTATTTTGGAGAGAAAAATAGTGTTTTGGGGAGAAAATGCCTGAGTTTTGGGGATAAACTGCATTATTTTGTCGTGAAAGCCTGGTATTGAGCAAATAAGCGGCATTTTGTGGAGAAAATGTCTTCTTTAGAGGATTAAGGTGATCTTTCAGGGAGAAAATGTCTGATTTGCAGCATAAAAAGACGCATTTGGGGAAGACAGTGTCTTTTATTGGGACATCACATTTTATTCCACTAATAACACATTTTCTTCCCAGAATACTGCCTTTTATCCCCAAAAGAAGGCTTTTTCTTCCCAGAATACTGCTTTTTAGACCGAAAATAAGTCATCCTCTCCAAAAAAGACATAATTCTGTCCTCAAAATGAGAAATATTCTCCCCAAAATACCATTCTTGGTTCCAAATAGAAGGCTTTTTCTCCATGAAATACCACATAGGGTTCCCTATATTACACATTTTCTCCCCCAAATTGCTCTTTTGATCCCCCAAATAAGAAATACTCTCCCCAAAGTAGCGCTTTCGTTCCCTTTCCCAAATATGAGACATTTGAAGATGAAAGGCAGTATTCTGGGGAGAAAATGCCTTTTTGGGGGGCTAAAGAGTGGCACTTAAGAGAGAACCTGTTTGGTTTCTGGGATGAAGAGTGATATTCGGGGAGAAAATGTCTAATTGTTGGCAGAAATTGATATGCAGGGGAGAAATGGTTGTATTTGGGAGAGAAAAAGCATGTTTTGTGGAGAAAATGCCTGAGTTTTGGGGATAAAGTGCATTATTTTGGCGTGAAAGCCTGGTATTGAGCTAATAAGCGGCATTTTGTGGAGAAAATGTCTTCTTTAGAGGATTAAGGTGATCTTTTGGGGAGAAAATGTCTGATTTGCAGCATAAAAAGACGCATTTGGGGAAGACAGCGTCTTTTATTGGGACATCATATTTTATTCCACTAATAACACATTTTCTTCCCAGAATACCGCCTTTTATCCCCAAAAGAAGGCATTTTCTTCCCAGAATACTGCTTTTTAGCCCGAAAATAAGTCATCCTCTCCAAAAAAGACCTATTTCTGTCCTCAAAATGAGAAATATTCTCCCCAAAATATCATTCTTGGTTCCAAATAGAAGACATTTTCTCCATTAAATACCACATAGGGTTCCCTATATTACACATTTTCTCCCCCAAATTGCTCTTTTGATCCCCCAAATAAGAAATACTCTTCCCAAAGTAGCGCTTTCGTTCCCTTTCCCAAAAATGAGACACTTGAAGATGAAAGGCAGTATTCTGGGGAGAAAATGCCTTTTTGGGGGGCTAAAGAGTGGCACTTAAGAGAGAACCTGTTTGGTTTCTGGGATGAAGAGTGATATTCGGGGAGAAAATGTCTAATTGTTGGCAGAAATTGATATGCAGCGGAGAAATGGTTGTATTTGGGAGCAAAAAATAGTGTTTTGGGGAGAAAATGCCTGAGTTTTGGGGATAAAGTGCATTATTTTGGCGTGAAAGCCTGGTATTGAGCTAATAAGCGGCATTTTGTGGAGAAAATGTCTTCTTTAGAGGATTAAGGTGATCTTTCAGGGAGAAAATGTCTGATTTGCAGCATAAAAAGACGCATGTGGGGAAGACAGTGTCTTTTATTGGGACATCACATTTTATTCCACTAATAACACATTTTCTTCCCAGAATACTGCCTTTTATCCCCAAAAGAAGGCTTTTTCTTCCCAGAATACTGCTTTTTAGACCGAAAATAAGTCATCCTCTCAAAAAAAGACATAATTCTGTCCTCAAAATGAGAAATATTCTCCCCAAAATATCATTCTTGGTTCCAAATAGAAGACTTTTTCTCCATTAAATACCACGTAGGGTTCCCTATATTACACATTTTCTCCCCCAAATTGCTCTTTTGATCCCCCAAATAAGAAATACTCTCCCCAAAGTAGCGCTTTCGTTCCCTTTCCCAAATATGAGACATTTGAAGATGAAAGGCAGTATTCTGGGGAGAAAATGCCTTTTTGGGGGGCTAAAGAGTGGCACTTAAGAGAGAACCTGTTTGGTTTCCGGGATGAAGAGTGATATTCGGGGAGAAAATGTCTAATTGTTGGCAGAAATTGATATGCAGGGGAGAAATGGTTGTATTTTGGAGCGAAAAAGCGTGTTTTTGGAGAAAATGCCTGAGTTTTGGGGATAAACAGCATTATTTTGGCGTGAAAGCCTGTTATTGAGCTAATAAGCGGCATTTTGTGGAGAAAATGTCTTCTTTTGAGGATTAAGGTGATCTTTCGGGGAGAAAATGTCTGATTTGCAGCATAAAAAGACGCATTTGGGGAAGACAGTGTCTTTTATTGGGACATCACATTTTATTCCACTAATAACACATTTTCTTCCCAGAATACTGCCTTTTATCCCCAAAAGAAGGCATTTTCTTCCCAGAATACTGCTTTTTAGACCGAAAATAAGTCATCCTCTCCAAAAAAGACCTATTTCTGTCCTCAAAATGAGAAATATTCTCACCAAAATATCATTCTTGGTTCCAAATAGAAGACTTTTTCTCCATTAAATACCACATAGGGTTCCCTATATTACACATTTTCTCCCCCAAATTGCTCTTTTGATCCCCCAAATAAGAAATACTCTCCCCAAAGTAGCGCTTTCGTTCCCTTTCCCAAAAATGAGACATTTGAAGATGAAAGGCAGTATTCTGGGGAGAAAATGCCTTTTTGGGGGGCTAAAGAGTGGCATTAAGAGAGAACGTGTTTGGTTTCTGGGATGAAGAGTGATATTCGGGGAGAAAATGTCTAATTGTTGGCAGAAATTGATATGCAGGGGAGAAATGGTTGTATTTTGGAGAGAAAAATAGTGTTTTGGGGAGAAAATGCCTGAGTTTTGGGGATAAAGTGCATTATTTTGTCGTGAAAGGCTGGTATTGAGCTAATAAGCGGCATTTTGTGGAGAAAATGTCTTCTTTAGAGGATTAAGGTGATCTTTCAGGGAGAAAATGTCTGATTTGCAGCATAAAAAGACGCATGTGGGGAAGACAGTGTCTTTTATTGGGACATCACATTTTATTCCAATAATAACACATTTTCTTCCCAGAATACTGCCTTTTATCCCCAAAAGAAGGCTTTTTCTTCCCAGAATACTGCTTTTTAGACCGAAAATAAGTCATCCTCTCCAAAAAAGACATAATTCTGTCCTCAAAATGAGAAATATTCTCCCCAAAATACCATTCTTGGTTCCAAATAGAAGACTTTTTCTCCATTAAATACCACATAGGGTTCCCTATATTACACATTTTCTCCCCCAAATTGCTCTTTTGATCCCCCAAATAAGAAATACTCTCCCCAAAGTAGCGCTTTCGTTTCCTTTCCCAAATATGAGACATTTGAAGATGAAAGGCAGTATTCTGGGGAGAAAATGCCTTTCTGGGGGGATAAAGAGTGGCATTAAGAGAGAACCTGTTTGGTTTCTGGGATGAAGAGTGATATTCGGGGAGAAAATGTCTAATTGTTGGCAGAAATTGATATGCAGGGGAGAAATGGTTGTATTTGGGAGAGAAAAAGCGTGTTTTGTGGATAAAATGCCTGAGTTTTGGGGATAAACTGCATTATTTTGGCGTGAAAGCCTGGTATTGAGCTAATAAGCGGCATTTTGTGGAGAAAATGTCTTCTTTAGAGGATTAAGGTGATCTTTCAGGGAGAAAATGTCTGATTTGCAGCATAAAAAGACGCATGTGGGGAAGACAGCGTCTTTTATTGGGACATCACATTTTATTCCGCTAATAACACATTTTCTTCCCAGAATACCGCCTTTTATCCCCAAAAGAAGGCATTTTCTTCCCAGAATACTGCTTTTTAGACCGAAAATAAGTCATCCTCTCCAAAAAAGACCTATTTCTGTCCTCAAAATTAGAAATATTCTCACCAAAATATCATTGTTTGTTCCAAATAGAAGACTTATTCTCCATTAAATACCACATAGGGTTCCCTATATTACACATTTTCTCCCCCAAATTGCTCTTTTGATCCCCCAAATAAGAAATACTCTCCCCAAAGTAGCGCTTTCGTTCCCTTTCCCAAATATGAGACATTTGAAGATGAAAGGCAGTATTCTGGGGAGAAAATGCCTTTTTGGGGGGCTAAAGAGTGGCACTTAAGAGAGAACCTGTTTGGTTTCTGGGATGAAGAGTGATATTCGGGGAGAAAATGTCTAATTGTTGGCAGAAATTGATATGCAGGGGAGAAATGGTTGTATTTGGGAGAGTAAAAGCGTGTTTTTGGAGAAAATGCCTGCTTTTGGGGATAAACTGCATTATTTTGGCGTGAAAGCCTGGTATTGAGCTAATAAGCGGCATTTTGTGGAGAAAATGTCTTCTTTAGAGGATTAAGGTGATCTTTCGGGGAGAAAATGTCTGATTTGCAGCATAAAAAGACGCATTTGGGGAAGACAGCGTCTTTTATTGGGACATCACATTTTATTCCACTAATAACACATTTTCTTCCCAGAATACCGCCTTTTATCCCCAAAAGAAGGCATTTTCTTCCCAGAATACTGCTTTTTAGACCGAAAATAAGTCATCCTCTCCAAAAAAGACCTATTTCTGTCCTCAAAATGAGAAATATTCTCCCCAAAATATCATTCTTGGTTCCAAATAGAAGACTTTTTCTCCATTAAATACCACGTAGGGTTCCCTATATTACACATTTTCTCCCCCAAATTGCTCTTTTGATCCCCCAAATAAGAAATACTCTCCCCAAAGTAGCGCTTTCGTTTCCTTTCCCAAATATGAGACATTTGAAGATGAAAGGCAGTATTCTAGGGAGAAAATGCCTTTCTGGGGGGATAAAGAGTGGCACTTAAGAGAGAACCTGTTTGGTTTCTGGGATGAAGAGTGATATTCCGGGAGAAAATGTCTAATTGTTGGCAGAAATTGATATGCAGGGGAGAAATGGTTGTATTTTGGAGCGAAAAAGAGTGTTTTGTGGAGAAAATGCCTGAGTTTTGGGGATAAACTGTATTATTTTGGCGTGAAAGCCTGGTATTGAGCTAATAAGCGGCATTTTGTGGAGAAAATGTCTTCTTTAGAGGATTAAGGTGATCTTTTGGGGAGAAAATGTCTGATTTGCAGCATAAAAAGACGCATTTGGGGAAGACAGCGTCTTTTATTGGGACATCACATTTTATTCCAATAATAACACATTTTCTTCCCAGAATACTGCCTTTTATCCCCAAAAGAAGGCTTTTTCTTCCCAGAATACTGCTTTTTAGACCGAAAATAAGTCATCCTCTCCAAAAAAGACATAATTCTGTCCTCAAAATGAGAAATATTCTCCCCAAAATATCATTCTTGGTTCCAAATAGAAGACTTTTTCTCCATTAAATACCACATAGGGTTCCCTATATTACACATTTTCTCCCCCAAATTGCTCTTTTGATCCCCAGAATAAGAAATACTCTCCCCAAAGTAGCGCTTTCGTTTCCTTTCCCAAAAAGAAGACACTTGAAGATGAAAGGCAGTATTCTGGGGAGAAAATGCCTTTTTGGGGGGCTAAAGAGTGGCATTAAGAGAGAACCTGTTTGGTTTCTGGGATGAAGAGTGATATTCGGGGAGAAAATGTCTAATTGTTGGCTGAAATTGATATGCAGGGGAGAAATGGTTGTATTTTGGAGCGAAAAAGCGTGTTTTGTGGAGAAAATGCCTGAGTTTTGGGGATAAAGTGCATTATTTTGGCGTGAAAGCCTGGTATTGAGCTAATAAGCGGCATTTTGTGGAGAAAATGTCTTCTTTAGAGGATTAAGGTGATCTTTCAGGGAGAAAATGTCTGATTTGCAGCATAAAAAGACGCATGTGGGGAAGACAGTGTCTTTTATTGGGACATCACATTTAATTCCACTAATGACACATTTTCTTCCCAGAATACTGCCTTTTATCCCCAAAAGAAGGCATTTTCTTCCCAGAATACTGCTTTTTAGACCGAAAATAAGTCATCCTCTCCAAAAAAGACATAATTCTGTCTTCAAAATGAGAAATATTCTCCCCAAAATATCATTCTTGGTTCCAAAGAGAAGACTTTTTCTCCATTAAATACCACATAGGGTTCCCTATATTACACATTTTCTCCCCCAAATTGCTCTTTTGATCCCCCAAATAAGAAATACTCTCCCCAAAGTAGCGCTTTCGTTTCATTTCCCAAAAAGAAGACACTTGACGATGAAAGGCAGTATTCTGGGGAGAAAATACATTTTTTGGGGGGCTAAAGAGTGGCATTAAGAGAGAACCTGTTTGGTTTCTGGGATGAAGAGTGATATTCGGGGAGAAAATATCTAATTGTTGGCAGAAATTGATATGCAGGGGAGAAATGGTTGTATTTGGGAGAGAAAAAGCGTGTTTTGTGGAGAAAATGCCTGAGTTTTGGGGATAAACTGCATTATTTTGGCGTGAAATCCTGGTATTGAGCTAATAAGCGGCATTTTGTGGAGAAAATGTCTTCTTTAGAGGATTAAGGTGATCTTTCGGGGAGAAAATGTCTGATTTGCAGCATAAAAAGACGCATGTGGGGAAGACAGTGTCTTTTATTGGGACATCACATTTTATTCCACTAATAACACATTTTCTTCCCAGAATACTGCCTTTTATCCCCAAAAGAAGGCTTTTTCTTCCCAGAATACTGCTTTTTAGACCGAAAATAAGTCATCCTCTCAAAAAAAGACATAATTCTGTCCTCAAAATGAGAAATATTCTCCCCAAAATACCATTCTTGGTTCCAAATAGAAGACTTTTTCTCCATTAAATACCACATAGGGTTCCCTATATTACACATTTTCTCCCCCAAATTGCTCTTTTGATCCCCCAAATAAGAAATACTCTCCCCAAAGTAGCGCTTTCGTTCCCTTTCCCAAAAATGAGACATTTGAAGATGAAAGGCAGTATTCTGGGGAGAAAATGCCTTTTTGGGGGGCTAAAGAGTGGCACTTAAGAGAGAACCTGTTTGATTTCTGGGATGAAGAGTGATATTCCGGGAGAAAATGTCTAATTGTTGGCAGAAATTGATATGCAGGGGAGAAATGGTTGTATTTTGGAGCGAAAAAGAGTGTTTTGGGGAGAAAATGCCTGAGTTTTGGGGATAAAGTGCATTATTTTGGCGTGAAAGCCTGGTATTGAGCTAATAAGCGGCATTTTGTGGAGAAAATGTCTTCTTTAGAGGATTAAGGTGATCTTTCGGGGAGAAAATGTCTGATTTGCAGCATAAAAAGACGCATTTGGGGAAGACAGCGTCTTTTATTGGGACATCACATTTTATTCCACTAATAACACATTTTCTTCCCAGAATACTGCCTTTTATCCCCAAAAGAAGGCATTTTCTTCCCAGAATACTGCTTTTTAGACCGAAAATAAGTCATCCTCTCCAAAAAAGACCTATTTCTGTCCTCAAAATGAGAAATATTCTCACCAAAATATCATTCTTGGTTCCAAATAGAAGACTTTTTCTCCATTAAATACCACATAGGGTTCCCTATATTACACATTTTCTCCCCCAAATGGCTCTTTTGATCCCCCAAATAAGAAATACTCTACCCAAAGTAGCGCTTTCGTTTCATTTCCCAAAAAGAAGACACTTGACGATGAAAGGCAGTATTCTGGGGAGGAAATACTTTTTTTGGGGGGCTAAAGAGTGGCATTAAGAGAGAACCTGTTTGGTTTCTGGGATGAAGAGTGATATTCGGGGAGAAAATGTCTAATTGTTGGCTGAAATTGATATGCAGGTGATATGCAGGGGAGAAATGGTTGTATTTGGTAGAGAAAAACAGTTTTTTGGGGAGAAAATGCATGAGTTTTGGGGATAAACTGCATTATTTTGGCGTTAAAGCCCGGTATTGAGCTAATAAGCAGCATTTTGTGGAGAAAATGTCTTCTTTTGGGGATAATGGTGATCTTTCGGGGAGAAAATGTCTGATTTGCAGCATAAAAAGACGCATGTGGGGAAGACAGCGTCTTTTATTGGGACATCACATTTTATTCCACTAATAACACATTTTCTTCCCGAATACCGCCTTTTATCCCCAAAAGAAGGCATTTTCTTCCCAGAATACTGCTTTTTAGACCGAAAATAAGTCATCCTCTCCAAAAAAGACCTATTTCTGTCCTCAAAATGAGACATATTCTCACCAAAATATCATTCTTGGTTCCAAATAGAAGACTTTTTCTCCATTAAATACCACGTAGGGTTCCCTATATTACACATTTTCTCCCCCAAATTGCTCTTTTGATCCCCTAAACAAGAAATACTCTCCCCCAAGTAGCGCTTTCGTTCCCTTTCCCAAAAATGAGACATTTGAAGATGAAAGGCAGTATTCTGGGGAGAAAATGCCTTTTTGGGGGGCTAAAGAGTGGCACTTAAGAGAGAACCTGTTTGGTTTCTGGGATGAAGAGTGATATTCGGGGAGAAAATGTCTAATTGTTGGCAGAAATTGATATGCAGGGGAGAAATGGTTGTATTTGGCAGAGAAAAAGCGTGTTTTGTGGATAAAATGCCTGAGTTTTGGGGAGAAAGTGCATTATTTTGGCGTGAAAGCCTGGTATTGAGCTAATAAGCGGCATTTTGTGGAGAAAATGTCTTCTTTAGAGGATTAAGGTGATCTTTCCGGGAGAAAATGTCTGATTTGCAGCATAAAAATACGCATTTGGGGAAGATAGTGTCTTTTATTGGGACATCACATTTTATTCCACTAATAACACATTTTCTTCCCAGAATACTGCCTTTTATCCCCAAAAGAAGGCATTTTCTTCCCAGAATACTGCTTTTTAGACCGAAAATAAGTCATCCTCTCCAAAAAAGACATAATTCTGTCCTCAAAATGAGAAATATTCTCCCCAAAATATCATTCTTGGTTCCAAATAGAAGACTTTTTCTCCATTAAATACCACATAGGGTTCCCTATATTACACATTTTCTCCCCCAAATTGCTCTTTTGATCCCCCAAATAAGAAATACTCTCCCCAAAGTAGCGCTTTCGTTCCCTTTCCCAATTATGAGACATTTGAAGATGAAAGGCAGTATTCTGGGGAGAAAATGCCTTTTTGGGGGGATAAAGAGTGGCATTAAGAGAGAACCTGTTTGGTTTCTGGGATGAAGAGTGATATTCGGGGAGAAAATGTCTAATTGTTGGCTGAAATTGATATGCAGGGGTGAAATGGTTGTATTTGGGAGAGTAAAAGCGTGTTTTGGGGAGAAAATGCCTGAGTTTTGGGGATAAAGTGCATTATTTTGGCGTGAAATCCTGGTAATGAGATAATAAGCGGCATTTTGTGGAGAAAATGTCTTCTTTAGAGGATTAAGGTGATCTTTCGGGGAGAAAATGTCTGATTTGCAGCATAAAAAGACGCATGTGGGGAAGACAGTGTCTTTTATTGGGACATCACATTTTATTCCACTAATAACACATTTTCTTCCCAGAATACCGCCTTTTATCCCCAAAAGAAGGCATTTTCTTCCCAGAATACTGCTTTTTAGACCAAAAATAAGTCATCCTCTCCAAAAAAGACCTATTTCTGTCCTCAAACTGAGAAATATTCTCCCCAAAATATCATTCTTGGTTCCAAATAGAAGACTTTTTCTCCATTAAATACCACATAGGGTTCCCTATATTACACATTTTCTCCCCCAAATTGATCTTTTGATCCCCCAAATAAGAAATACTCTTCCCAAAGTAGTGCTTTCGTTCCCTTTCCCAAAAATGAGACACTTGAAGATGAAAGGCAGTATTCTGGGGAGAAAATGCCTTTTTGGGGGGCTAAAGAGTGGCACTTAAGAGAGAACCTGTTTGGTTTCTTGGATGAAGAGTGATATTTGGGGAGAAAATTTCTAATTGTTGGCAGAAATTGATATGCAGGGGAGAAATGGTTGTATTTTGGAGCGAAAAAGAGTGTTTTAGGGAGAAAATGCCTGAGTTTTGGGGATAAAGTGCATTATTTTGGCGTGAAAGCCTGGTATTGAGCTAATAAGCGGCATTTTGTGGAGAAAATATCTTCTTTAGAGGATTAAGGTGATCTTTCGGGGAGAAAATGTCTGATTTGCAGCATAAGAGGACGCATTTGGGGAAGACAGTGTCTTTTATTGGTACATCACATTTTATTCCACTAATAACACATTTTCTTCCCAGAATACTGCCTTTTATCCCCAAAAGAAGGCATTTTCTTCCCAGAATACTGCTTTTTAGACCGAAAATAAGTCATCCTCTCCAAAAAAGACATAATTCTGTCCTCAAAATGAGAAATATTCTCCCCAAAATACCATTCTTGGTTCCAAATAGAAGACTATTTCTCCATTAAATACCACATAGGGTTCCCTATACTACACATTTTCTCCCCCAAATTGCTCTTGTGATCCCCCAAATAAGAAATACTCTCCCCAAAGTAGCGCTTTCGTTTCCTTTCCCCAAAATGAGACATTTGAAGATGAAAGGCAGTATTCTGGGGAGAAAATGCCTTTTTGGGGGGCTAAAGAGTGGCACTTAAGAGAGAACCTGTTTGGTTTCTGGGATGAAGAGTGATATTCGGGGAGAAAATGTCTAATTGTTGGCAGAAATTGATATGCAGGGGAGAAATGGTTGTATTTGGGAGAGAAAAAGCGTGTTTTGTGGAGAAAATGCCTGAGTTTTGGGGATAAAGTGCATTATTTTGGTGTGAAAGCCTGGTATTGAGCTAATAAGCGGCATTTTGTGGAGAAAATGTCGTCTTTTGAGGATAAAGGTGATCTTTCGGGGAGAAAATGTCTGATTTGCAGCATAAAAAGACGCATTTGGGGAAGATAGTGTCTTTTATTGGGACATCACATTTTATTCCAATAATAACACATTTCCTTCCCAGAATACCGACTTTTATCCCCAAAAGAAGGCATTTTCTTCCCAGAATACTGCTTTTTAGACCGAAAATAAGTCATCCTCTCCAAAAAAGACCTATTTCTGTCCTCAAAATGAGAAATATTCTCCCCAAAATATCATTCTTGGTTCCAAATAGAAGACTTTTTCTCCATTAAATACCACATAGGGTTCCCTATATTACACATTTTCTCCCCCAAATTGCTCTTTTGATCCCCCAAATAAGAAATACTCTCCCCAAAGTAGCGCTTTCGTTCCCTTTCCCAAAAATGAGACATTTGAAGATGAAAGGCAGTATTCTGGGGAGAAAATGCCTTTTTGGGGGGCTAAAGAGTGGCATTAAGAGAGAACCTGTTTGGTTTCTGGGATGAAGAGTGATATTCGGGGAGAAAATGTCTAATTGTTGGCTGAAATTGATATGCAGGGGAGAAATGGTTGTATTTTGGAGCGAAAAAGCGTGTTTTGTGGAGAAAATGCCTGAGTTTTGGGGATAAAGTGCATTATTTTGGCGTGAAAGCATGGTATTGAGCTAATAAGCGGCATTTTGTGGAGAAAATGTCTTCTTTAGAGGATTAAGGTGATCTTTCAGGGAGAAAATGTCTGATTTGCAGCATAAAAAGACGCATGTGGGGAAGACAGTGTCTTTTATTGGGACATCACATTTTATTCCACTAATAACACATTTTCTTCCCAGAATACTGCCTTTTATCCCCAAAAGAAGGCATTTTCTTCCCAGAATACTGCTTTTTAGACCGAAAATAAGTCATCCTCTCCAAAAAAGACATAATTCTGTCCTCAAAATGAGAAATATTCTCCCCAAAATACCATTCTTGGTTCCAAATAGAAGACTTTTTCTCCATTAAATACCACATAGGGTTCCCTATATTACACATTTTCTCCCCCAAATTGCTCTTTTGATCCCCCAAATAAGAAATACTCTCCCCAAAGTAGCGCTTTCGTTCCCTTTCCCAAAAATGAGACATTTGAAGATGAAAGGCAGTATTCTGGGGAGAAAATGCCTTTTTGGGGGGATAAGGAGTGGCACTTCAGAGAGAACCTGTTTGGTTTCTGGGATGAAGAGTGATATTCGGGGAGAAAATGTCTAATTGTTGGCAGAAATTGATATGCAGGGGAGAAATGGTTGTATTTGGGAGAGAAAATGAGTGTTTTGGGGAGAAAATGCCTGAGTTTTGGGGATAAAGTGCATTATTTTGGCGTGAAAGCATGGTATTAAGCTAATAAGCGGCTTTTTGTGGAGAAAATGTCTTCTTTAGAGGATTAAGGTGATCTTTCGGGGAGAAAATATCTGATTTGCAGCATAAAAAGACGCATTTGGGGAAGACAGTGTCTTTTATTGGGACATCACATTTTATTCCACTAATAACACATTTTCTTCCCAGAATACCGCCTTTTATCCCCAAAAGAAGGCATTTTCTTCCCAGAATACTGCTTTTTAGACCGAAAATAAGTCATCCTCTCCAAAAAAGACATAATTCTGTCCTCAAAATGAGAAATATTCTCCCCAAAATATCATTCTTGGTTCCAAATAGAAGACTTTTTATCCATTAAATACCACATAGGGTTCCCTATATTACACATTTTCTCCCCCAAATTGCTCTTTTGATCCCCCAAATAAGAAATACTCTCCCCAAAGTAGCGCTTTCGTTCCCTTTCCCAAATATGAGACATTTGAAGATGAAAGGCAGTATTCTGGGGAGAAAATGCCTTTTTGGGGGGCTAAAGAGTGGCATTAAGAGAGAACCTGTTTGGTTTCTGGGATGAAGAGTGATATTCGGGGAGAAAATGTCTAATTGTTGGCAGAAATTGATATGCAGGGGAGAAATGGTTGTATTTGGCAGAGAAAAAGCGTCTTTTGGGGAGAAAATGCCTGAGTTTTGGGGATAAAGTGCATTATTTTGGCGTGAAATCCTGGTATTGAGCTAATAAGCGGCATTTTGTGGAGAAAATGTCTTCTTTAGAGGATTAAGGTGATCTTTCGGGGAGAAAATGTCTGATTTGCAGCATAAAAAGACGCATGTGGGGAAGACAGCGTCTTTTATTGGGACATCACATTTTATTCCACTAATAACACATTTTCTTCCCAGAATACTGCCTTTTATCCCCAAAAGAAGGCATTTTCTTCCCAGAATACTGCTTTTTAGACCGAAAATAAGTCATCCTCTCCAAAAAAGACCTATTTCTGTCCTCAAACTGAGAAATATTCTCCCCAAAATATCATTCTTGGTTCCAAATAGAAGACTTCTTCTCCATTAAATACCACATAGGGTTCCCTATATTACACATTTTCTCCCCCAAATTGCTCTTTTGATCCCCCAAATAAGAAATACTCTTCCCAAAGTAGCGCTTTCGTTCCCTTTCCCAAAAATGAGACACTTGAAGATGAAAGGCAGTATTCTGGGGAGAAAATGCCTTTTTGGGGGGCTAAAGAGTGGCACTTAAGAGAGAACCTGTTTGGTTTCTTGGATGAAGAGTGATATTTGGGGAGAAAATTTCTAATTGTTGGCAGAAATTGATATGCAGGGGAGAAATGGTTGTATTTGGGAGAGAAAAAGAGTGTTTTAGGGAGAAAATGCGTGAGTTTTGGGGATAAAGTGCATTATTTTGGCGTGAAAGCCTGGTATTGAGCTAATAAGCGGCATTTTGTGGAGAAAATATCTTCTTTAGAGGATTAAGGTGATCTTTTGGGGAGAAAATGTCTGATTTGCAGCATAAAAAGACGCATTTGGGGAAGACAGTGTCTTTTATTGGGACATCACATTTTATTCCACTAATAACACATTTTCTTCCCAGAATACTGCCTTTTATCCCCAAAAGAAGGCATTTTCTTCCCAGAATACTGCTTTTTAGACCGAAAATAAGTCATCCTCTCCAAAAAAGACATAATTCTGTCCTCAAAATGAGAAATATTCTCCCCAAAATACCATTCTTGGTTCCAAATAGAAGACTATTTCTCCATTAAATACCACATAGGGTTCCCTATACTACACATTTTCTCCCCCAAATTGCTCTTGTGATCCCCCAAATAAGAAATACTCTCCCCAAAGTAGCGCTTTCGTTTCCTTTCCCAAAAATGAGACATTTGAAGATGAAAGGCAGTATTCTGGGGAGAAAATGCCTTTGTGGGGGCCTAAAGAGTGGCACTTAAGAGAGAACCTGTTTGGTTTCTGGGATGAAGAGTGATATTCGGGGAGAAAATGTCTAATTGTTGGCAGAAATTGATATGCAGGGGAGAAATTGTTGTATTTGGCAGAGAAAAAGCGTGTTTTGTGGAGAAAATGCATGAGTTTTG
This sequence comes from Alectoris magna, assembly GCA_030625065.1. NCBI lineage: Eukaryota > Metazoa > Chordata > Aves > Galliformes > Phasianidae > Alectoris > Alectoris magna. Next base: position 18,009,234 of record CM060573.1, on the reverse strand, counting down.
GGGAGAAAGTGCATTATTTTGGCGTGAAAGCATGGTATTGAGCTAATAAGCGGCATTTTGTGGAGAAAATGTCTTCTTTAGAGGATTAAGGTGATCTTTCGGGGAGAAAATGTCTGATTTGCAGCATAAAAAGACGCATTTGGGGAAGACAGTGTCTTTTATTGGGACATCACATTTTATTCCAATAATAACACATTTCCTTCCCAGAATACCGACTTTTATCCCCAAAAGAAGGCATTTTCTTCCCAGAATACTGCTTTTTAGACCGAAAATAAGTCATCCTCTCCAAAAAAGACCTATTTCTGTCCTCAAAATGAGAAATATTCTCCCCAAAATATCATTCTTGGTTCCAAATAGAAGACTTTTTCTCCATTAAATACCACATAGGGTTCCCTATATTACACATTTTCTCCCCCAAATTGCTCTTTTGATCCCCCAAATAAGAAATACTCTCCCCAAAGTAGCGCTTTCTTTCCCTTTCCCAAATATGAGACATTTGAAGATGAAAGGCAGTATTCTGGGGAGAAAATGCCTTTTTGGGGGGCTAAAGAGTGGCATTAAGAGAGAACCTGTTTGGTTTCTGGGATGAAGAGTGATATTCGGGGAGAAAATGTCTAATTGTTGGCTGAAATTGATATGCAGGGGAGAAATGGTTGTATTTTGGAGCGAAAAAGCGTGTTTTGTGGAGAAAATGCCTGAGTTTTGGGGATAAAGTGCATTATTTTGGCGTGAAAGCCTGGTATTGAGCTAATAAGCGGCATTTTGTGGAGAAAATGTCTTCTTTAGAGGATTAAGGTGATCTTTCAGGGAGAAAATGTCTGATTTGCAGCATAAAAAGACGCATTTGGGGAAGACAGTGACTTTTATTGGGGCATCACATTTTATTCCAATAATAACACATTTCCTTCCCAGAATACCGACTTTTATCCCCAAAAGAAGGCATTTTCTTCCCAGAATACTGCTTTTTAGACCGAAAATAAGTCATCCTCTCCAAAAAAGACCTATTTCTGTCCTCAAAATGAGAAATATTCTCCCCAAAATATCATTCTTGGTTCCAAATAGAAGACATTTTCTCCATTAAATACCACATAGGGTTCCCTATATTACACATTTTCTCCCCCAAATTGCTCTTGTGATCCCCCAAATAAGAAATACTCTCCCCAAAGTAGCGCTTTCTTTCCCTTTCCCAAATATGAGACATTTGAAGATGAAAGGCAGTATTCTGGGGAGAAAATGCCTTTTTGGGGGGCTAAAGAGTGGCATTAAGAGAGAACCTGTTTGGTTTCTGGGATGAAGAGTGATATTCGGGGAGAAAATGTCTAATTGTTGGCTGAAATTGATATGCAGGGGAGAAATGGTTGTATTTTGGAGCGAAAAAGCGTGTTTTGTGGAGAAAATGCCTGAGTTTTGGGGATAAAGTGCATTATTTTGGCGTGAAAGCCTGGTATTGAGCTAATAAGCGGCATTTTGTGGAGAAAATGTCTTCTTTAGAGGATTAAGGTGATCTTTCAGGGAGAAAATGTCTGATTTGCAGCATAAAAAGACGCATGTGGGGAAGACAGTGTCTTTTATTGGGACATCACATTTTATTCCACTAATAACACATTTTCTTCCCAGAATACTGCCTTTTATCCCCAAAAGAAGGCATTTTCTTCCCAGAATACTGCTTTTTAGACCGAAAATAAGTCATCCTCTCCAAAAAAGACATAATTCTGTCCTCAAAATGAGAAATATTCTCCCCAAAATACCATTCTTGGTTCCAAATAGAAGACTTTTTCTCCATTAAATACCACATAGGGTTCCCTATATTACACATTTTCTCCCCCAAATTGCTCTTTTGATCCCCCAAATAAGAAATACTCTCCCCCAAGTAGCGCTTTCGTTCCGTTTCCCAAAAATGAGACATTTGAAGATGAAAGGCAGTATTCTGGGGAGAAAATGCCTTTTTGGGGGGCTAAAGAGTGGCACTTAAGTGAGAACCTGTTTGGTTTCTGGGATGAAGAGTGATATTCGGGGAGAAAATGTCTAATTGTTGGCAGAAATTGATATGCAGGGGAGAAATGGTTGTATTTTGGAGCGAAAAAGCGTGTTTTGTGGAGAAAATGCCTGAGTTTTGGGGATAAAGTGCATTATTTTGGCGTGAAAGCCTGGTATTGAGCTAATTGCGGCATTTTGTGGAGGAAATGTCTTCTTTAGAGGATTAAGGTGATCTTTCGGGGAGAAAATGTCTGATTTGCAGCATAAAAAGACGCATTTGGGGAAGACAGTGTCTTTTATTGGGACATCACATTTTATTCCACTAATAACACATTTTCTTCCCAGAATACTGCCTTTTATCCCCAAAAGAAGGCTTTTTCTTCCCAGAATACTGCTTTTTAGACCGAAAATAAGTCATCCTCTCCAAAAAAGACATAATTCTGTCCTCAAAATGAGAAATATTCTCCCCAAAATATCATTCTTGGTTCCAAATAGAAGACTTTTTATCCATTAAATACCACATAGGGTTCCCTATATTACACATTTTCTCCCCCAAATTGCTCTTTTGATCCCCCAAATAAGAAATACTCTCCCCAAAGTAGCGCTTTCGTTCCCTTTCCCAAATATGAGACATTTGAAGATGAAAGGCAGTATTCTGGGGAGAAAATGCCTTTTTGGGGGGCTAAAGAGTGGCATTAAGAGAGAACCTGTTTGGTTTCTGGGATGAAGAGTGATATTCGGGGAGAAAATGTCTAATTGTTGGCAGAAATTGATATGCAGGGGAGAAATGGTTGTATTTGGGAGAGTAAAAGCGTGTTTTGGGGAGAAAATGCCTGAGTTTTGGGGATAAAGTGCATTATTTTGGCGTGAAATCCTGGTATTGAGCTAATAAGCGGCATTTTGTGGAGAAAATGTCTTCTTTAGAGGATTAAGGTGATCTTTCGGGGAGAAAATGTCTGATTTGCAGCATAAAAAGACGCATGTGGGGAAGACAGCGTCTTTTATTGGGACATCACATTTTATTCCACTAATAACACATTTTCTTCCCAGAATACCGCCTTTGATCCCCAAAAGAAGGCATTTTCTTCCCAGAATACTGCTTTTTAGACCGAAAATAAGTCATCCTCTCCAAAAAAGACCTATTTCTGTCCTCAAACTGAGAAATATTCTCCCCAAAATATCATTCTTGGTTCCAAATAGAAGACTTTTTATCCATTAAATACCACGTCGGGTTCCCTATATTACACATTTTCTCCCCCAAATTGCTCTTTTGATCCCCCAAATAAGAAATACTCTCCCCAAAGTAGCGCTTTCGTTCCCTTTCCCAATTATGAGACATTTGAAGATGAAAGGCAGTATTCTGGGGAGAAAATGCCTTTTTGGGGGGCTAAAGAGTGGCACTTCAGAGAGAACCTGTTTGGTTTCTGGGATGAAGAGTGATATTCGCGGAGAAAATGTCTAATTGTTGGCTGAAATTGATATGCAGGGGAGAAATGGTTGTATTTGGGAGAGAAAAAGAGTGTTTTGGGGAGAAAATGCATGAGTTTTGGGGATAAAGTGCATTATTTTGGCGTGAAAGCCTGGTATTGAGCTAATAAGCGGCATTTTGTGGAGGAAATGTCTTCTTTAGAGGATTAAGGTGATCTTTCGGGGAGAAAATGTCTGATTTGCAGCATAAAAAGACGCATGTGGGGAAGACAGTGTCTTTTATTGGGACATCACATTTTATTCCACTAATAACACATTTTCTTCCCAGAATACTGCCTTTTATCCCCAAAAGAAGGCATTTTCTTCCCAGAATACTGCTTTTTAGACCGAAAATAAGTCATCCTCTCCAAAAAAGACATAATTCTGTCCTCAAAATGAGAAATATTCTCCCCAAAATACCATTCTTGGTTCCAAATAGAAGACTATTTCTCCATTAAATACCACATAGGGTTCCCTATACTACACATTTTCTCCCCCAAATTGCTCTTGTGATCCCCCAAATAAGAAATACTCTCCCCAAAGTAGCGCTTTCGTTTCCTTTCCCAAAAATGAGACATTTGAAGATGAAAGGCAGTATTCTGGGGAGAAAATGCCTTTGTGGGGGGCTAAAGAGTGGCACTTAAGAGAGAACCTGTTTGGTTTCTGGGATGAAGAGTGATATTTGGGGAGAAAATGTCTAATTGTTGGCTGAAATTGATATGCAGGTGATATGCAGGGGAGAAATGGTTATATTTGGTAGAGAAAAACAGTTTTTTGGGGAGAAAATGCATGAGTTTTGGGGATAAACTGCATTATTTTGGCGTTAAAGCCCGGTATTGAGCTAATAAGCAGCATTTTGTGGAGAAAATGTCTTCTTTTGAGGATAAAGGTGATCTTTCGGGGAGTAAATGTCTGATTTGCAGCATACAAAGATGCATTTGGGGAAGATAGCGTCTTTTATTGGGACATCATATTTTATTCCACTAATAACACATTTTCTTCCCGAATACCGCCTTTTATCCCCAAAAGAAGGCATTTTCTTCCCAGAATACTGCTTTTTAGACCGAAAATAAGTCACCCTCTCCAAAAATACCTATTTCTGTCCTCAAAATGAGAAATATTCTCCCCAAAATATCATTCTTGGTTCCAAAGAGAAGACTTTTTCTCCATTAAATACCACGTAGGGTTCCCTATATTACACATTTTCTCCCCCAAATTGCTCTTTTGATCCCCTAAACAGTAAATACTCTCCCCCAAGTAGCGCTTTCGTTCCGTTTCCCAAAAATGAGACATTTGAAGATGAAAGGCAGTATTCTGGGGAGAAAATGCCTTTTTGGGGGGCTAAAGAGTGGCACTTAAGAGAGAACCTGTTTGGTTTCTGGGATGAAGAGTGATATTCGGGGAGAAAATGTCTAATTGTTGTCTGAAATTGATATGCAGGGGAGAAATGGTTGTATTTGGGAGAGAAAAAGAGTGTTTTGGGGAGAAAATGCCTGAGTTTTGGGGAGAAAGTGCATTATTTTGGCGTGAAAGCCTGGTATTGAGCTAATAAGCGGCATTTTGTGGAGAAAATGTCTTCTTTAGAGGATAAAGGTGATCTTTCGGGGAGAAAATGTCTGATTTGCAGCATAAAAAGACGCATTTGGGGAAGACAGTGTCTTTTATTGGGACATCACATTTTATTCCACTAATAACACATTTTCTTCCCAGAATACCGCCTTTGATCCCCAAAAGAAGGCATTTTCTTCCCAGAATACTGCTTTTTAGACCGAAAATAAGTCATCCTCTCCAAAAAAGACCTATTTCTGTCCTCAAAATGAGAAATATTCTCCCCAAAATATCATTCTTGGTTCCAAATAGAAGACTTTTTCTCCATTAAATACCACATAGGGTTCCCTATATTACACATTTTCTCCCCCAAATTGCTCTTTTGATCCCCCAAATAAGAAATGCTCTCCCCAAAGTAGCGCTTTCGTTCCCTTTCCCAAATATGAGACATTTGAAGATGAAAGGCAGTATTCTGGGGAGAAAATGCCTTTTTGGGGGGCTAAAGAGTGGCACTTAAGAGAGAACCTGTTTGATTTCTGGGATGAAGAGTGATATTCGGGGAGAAAATGTCTAATTGTTGGCAGAAATTGATATGCAGGGGAGAAATGGTTGTATTTGGGAGAGAAAAAGAGTGTTTTGGGGAGAAAATACATGAGTTTTGGGGATAAAGTGCATGATTTTGGAGTGAAAGCCTGGTATTGAGCTAATAAGCAGCATTTTGTGGAGAAAATGTCTTCTTTAGAGGATTAAGGTGATCTTTCAGGGAGAAAATGTCTGATTTGCAGCATAAAAAGACGCATGTGGGGAAGACAGTGTCTTTTATTGGGACATCACATTTTATTCCACTAATAACACATTTTCTTCCCGAATACCGCCTCTTATCCAGAAAAGAAGGCATTTTCTTCCCAGAATACTGCTTTTTAGACCGAAAATAAGTCATCCTCTCCAAAAAAGACCTATTTCTGTCCTCAAAATGAGAAATATTCTCCCCAAAATACCATTCTTGGTTCCAAATAGAAGACTTTTTCTCCATTAAATACCACATAGGGTTCCCTATATTACACATTTTCTCCCCCAAATTGCTCTTTTGATCCCCTAAACAAGAAATACTCTCCCCAAAGTAGCGCTTTCGTTTCCTTTCCCAAAAAGAAGACACTTGAAGATGAAAGGCAGTATTCTGGGGAGAAAATGCCTTTTTGGGGGGATAAAGAGTGCCATTAAGAGAGAACCTGTTTGGTTTCTGGGATGAAGAGTGATATTCGGGGAGAAAATGTCTAATTGTTGGCAGAAATTGATATGCAGGGGAGTAATGGTTGTATTTGGGAGAGAAAAAGCATGTTTTGGGGAGAAAATGCCTGAGTTTTGGGGATAAAGTGCATTATTTTGGCGTGAAAGCCTGGTATTGAGCTAATAAGCAGCATTTTGAGGAGAAAATGTCTTCTTTAGAGGATTAAGGTGATCTTTCGGGGAGAAAATGTCTGATTTGCAGCATAAAAAGACGCATGTGGGGAAGATAGTGTCTTTTATTGGGACATCACATTTTATTCCACTAATAACACATTTTCTTCCCGAATACCGCCTTTTATCCCCAAAAGAAGGCATTTTCTTCCCAGAATACTGCTTTTTAGACCGAAAATAAGTCATCCTCTCCAAAAAAGACATAATTCTGTCCTCAAAATGAGAAATACTCTCCCCAAAATATCATTCTTGGTTCCAAATAGAAGACTTTTTATCCATTAAATACCACATATGGTTCCCTATATTACACATTTTCTCCCCCAAATTGCTCTTTTGATCCCCCAAATAAGAAATACTCTACCCAAAGTAGCGCTTTTGTTTCATTTCCCAAAAAGAAGACACTTGACGATGAAAGGCAGTATTCTGGGGAGGAAATACATTTTTTGGGGGGATAAAGAGTGGCATTAAGAGAGAACCTGTTTGGTTTCTGGGATGAAGAGTGATATTCGGGGAGAAAATGTCTAATTGTTGGCTGAAATTGATATGCAGGTGATATGCAGGGGAGAAATGGTTGTATTTGGTAGAGAAAAACAGTTTTTTGGGGAGAAAATGCCTGAGTTTTGGGGATAAACTGCATTATTTTGGCGTTAAAGCCCGGTATTGAGCTAATAAGCGGCATTTTGTGGAGAAAATGTCTTCTTTTGGGGATAATGGTGATCTTTCGGGGAGAAAATGTCTGATTTGCAGCATACAAAGACGCATTTGGGGAAGACAGCATCTTTTATTGGGACATCACATTTTATTCCACTAATAACACATTTTCTTCCCGAATACCGCCTTTGATCCCCAAAAGAAGGCATTTTCTTCCCAGAATACTGCTTTTTAGACCGAAAATAAGTCATCCTCTCCAAAAAAGACCTATTTCTGTCCTCAAAATGAGACATATTCTCCCCAAAATATCATTCTTGGTTCCAAATAGAAGACTTTTTCTCCATTAAATACCACGTAGGGTTCCCTATATTACACATTTTCTCCCCCAAATTGCTCTTTTGATCCCCCAAATAAGAAATACTCTCCCCAAAGTAGCGCTTTCGTTCCCTTTCCCAAATATGAGACATTTGAAGATGAAAGGCAGTATTCTGGGGAGAAAATGCCTTTTTGGGGGGCTAAAGAGTGGCACTTAAGAGAGAACCTGTTTGGTTTCTGGGATGAAGAGTGATATTCGGGGAGAAAATGTCTAATTGTTGGCAGAAATTGATATGCAGGGGAGAAATGGTTGTATTTGGGAGAGAAAAAGAGTGTTTTGGGGAGAAAATGCCTGAGTTTTGGGGATAAAGTGCATTATTTTGGCGTGAAAGCCTGGTATTGAGCTAATAAGCGGCATTTTGTGGAGAAAATGTCTTCTTTAGAGGATAAAGGTGATCTTTCGGGGAGAAAATGTCTGATTTGCAGCATAAAAAGACGCATTTGGGGAAGACAGTGTCTTTTATTGGGACATCACATTTTATTCCACTAATAACACATTTTCTTCCCAGAATACCGCCTTTGATCCCCAAAAGAAGGCATTTTCTTCCCAGAATACTGCTTTTTAGACCGAAAATAAGTCATCCTCTCCAAAAAAGACCTATTTCTGTCCTCAAACTGAGAAATATTCTCCCCAAAATATCATTCTTGGTTCCAAATAGAAGACTTTTTATCCATTAAATACCACATAGGGTTCCCTATATTACACATTTTCTCCCCCAAATTGCTCTTTTGATCCCCCAAATAAGAAATGCTCTCCCCAAAGTAGCGCTTTCGTTCCCTTTCCCAAATATGAGACATTTGAAGATGAAAGGCAGTATTCTGGGGAGAAAATGCCTTTTTGGGGGGCTAAAGAGTGGCACTTAAGAGAGAACCTGTTTGATTTCTGGGATGAAGAGTGATATTCGGGGAGAAAATGTCTAATTGTTGGCAGAAATTGATATGCAGGTGATATGCAGGGGAGAAATGGTTGTATTTGGTAGAGAAAAACAGTTTTTTGGGGAGAAAATGCATGAGTTTTGGGGATAAACTGCATTATTTTGGCGTTAAAGCCCGGTATTGAGCTAATAAGCAGCATTTTGTGGAGAAAATGTCTTCTTTTGGGGATAATGGTGATCTTTCGGGGAGAAAATGTCTGATTTGCAGCATACAAAGACGCATTTGGGGAAGACAGCATCTTTTATTGGGACATCACATTTTATTCCACTAATAACACATTTTCTTCCCGAATACCGCCTTTGATCCCCAAAAGAAGGCATTTTCTTCCCAGAATACTGCTTTTTAGACCGAAAATAAGTCATCCTCTCCAAAAAAGACCTATTTCTGTCCTCAAAATGAGACATATTCTCCCCAAAATATCATTCTTGGTTCCAAATAGAAGACTTTTTCTCCATTAAATACCACGTAGGGTTCCCTATATTACACATTTTCTCCCCCAAATTGCTCTTTTGATCCCCCAAATAAGAAATACTCTCCCCAAAGTAGCGCTTTCGTTCCCTTTCCCAAATATGAGACATTTGAAGATGAAAGGCAGTATTCTGGGGAGAAAATGCCTTTTTGGGGGGCTAAAGAGTGGCACTTAAGAGAGAACCTGTTTGGTTTCTGGGATGAAGAGTGATATTCGGGGAGAAAATGTCTAATTGTTGGCAGAAATTGATATGCAGGGGAGAAATGGTTATATTTGGGAGAGAAAAAGAGTGTTTTGGGGAGAAAATGCCTGAGTTTTGGGGATAAAGTGCATTATTTTGGCGTGAAAGCCTGGTATTGAGCTAATAAGCGGCATTTTGTGGAGAAAATGTCTTCTTTAGAGGATAAAGGTGATCTTTCGGGGAGAAAATGTCTGATTTGCAGCATAAAAAGACGCATTTGGGGAAGACAGTGTCTTTTATTGGGACATCACATTTTATTCCACTAATAACACATTTTCTTCCCGAATACCGCCTTTGATCCCCAAAAGAAGGCATTTTCTTCCCAGAATACTGCTTTTTAGACCGAAAATAAGTCATCCTCTCCAAAAAAGACCTATTTCTGTCCTCAAACTGAGAAATATTCTCCCCAAAATATCATTCTTGGTTCCAAATAGAAGACTTTTTATCCATTAAATACCACATAGGGTTCCCTATATTACACATTTTCTCCCCCAAATTGCTCTTTTGATCCCCCAAATAAGAAATGCTCTCCCCAAAGTAGCGCTTTCGTTCCCTTTCCCAAATATGAGACATTTGAAGATGAAAGGCAGTATTCTGGGGAGAAAATGCCTTTTTGGGGGGCTAAAGAGTGGCACTTAAGAGAGAACCTGTTTGATTTCTGGGATGAAGAGTGATATTCAGGGAGAAAATGTCTAATTGTTGGCAGAAATTGATATGCAGGGGAGAAATGGTTGTATTTGGGAGAGAAAAAGCGTGTTTTGTAAAGAAAATACATGAGTTTTGGGGATAAAGTGCATGATTTTGGAGTGAAAGCACGGTATTGAGCTAATAAGCAGCATTTTGTGGAGAAAATGTCTTCTTTAGAGGATTAAGGTGATCTTTCAGGGAGAAAATGTCTGATTTGCAGCATAAAAAGACGCATTTGGGGAAGATAGTGTCTTTTATTGGGACATCACATTTTATTCCACTAATAACACATTTTCTTCCCGAATACCGCCTCTTATCCAGAAAAGAAGGCATTTTCTTCCCAGAATACTGCTTTTTAGACCGAAAATAAGTCATCCTCTCCAAAAAAGACCTATTTCTGTCATCAAAATGAGAAATATTCTCCCCAAAATATCATTGTTTGTTCCAAATAGAAGACTTTTTCTCCATTAAATACCACATAGGGTTCCCTATATTACACATTTTCTCCCCCAAATTGCTCTTTTGATCCCCTAAACAAGAAATACTCTCCCCAAAGTAGCGCTTTCGTTTCCTTTCCCAAAAAGAAGACACTTGAAGATGAAAGGCAGTATTCTGGGGAGAAAATGCCTTTTTGGGGGGATAAAGAGTGGCATTAAGAGAGAACCTGTTTGGTTTCTGGGATGAAGAGTGATATTCGGGGAGAAAATGTCTAATTGTTGGCAGAAATTGATATGCAGGGGAGAAATGGTTGAATTTGGGAGAGAAAAAGCATGTTTTGGGGAGAAAATGCCTGAGTTTTGGGGATAAAGTGCATTATTTTGGCGTGAAAGCCTGGTATTGAGCTAATAAGCAGCATTTTGTGGAGAAAATGTCTTCTTTAGAGGATTAAGGTGATCTTTCGGGGAGAAAATGTCTGATTTGCAGCATAAAAAGACGCATGTGGGGAAGATAGTGTCTTTTATTGGGACATCAAATTTTATTCCAATAATAACACATTTTCTTCCCGAATACCGCCTTTTATCCCCAAAAGAAGGCATTTTCTTCCCAGAATACTGCTTTTTAGACCGAAAATAAGTCATCCTCTCCAAAAAAGACCTATTTCTGTCATCAAAATGAGAAATATTCTCCCCAAAATATCATTCTTGGTTCCAAAGAGAAGATTTTTTATCCATTAAATACCACATAGGGTTCCCTATATTACACATTTTCTCCCCCAAATTGCTCTTTTGATCCCCCAAATAAGAAATACTCTACCCAAAGTAGCGCTTTCGTTCCCTTTCCCAATTATGAGACATTTGAAGATGAAAGGCAGTATTCTGGGGAGAAAATGCCTTTTTGGGGGGCTAAAGAGTGGCACTTAAGAGAGAACCTGTTTGGTTTCTGGGATGAAGAGTGATATTCGGGGAGAAAATGTCTAATTGTTGGCAGAAATTGATATGCAGGGGAGAAATGGTTGTATTTGGGAGCGAAAAAGAGTGTTTTGGGGAGAAAATGCATGAGTTTTGGGGATAAAGTGCATTATTTTGGCGTGAAAGCACGGTATTGAGCTAATGAGCGGCATTTTGTGGAGAAAATGTCTTCTTTAGAGGATTAAGGTGATCTTTCGGGGAGAAAATGTCTGATTTGCAGCATAAAAAGACGCATTTGGGGAAGACAGTGTCTTTTATTGGGACATCACATTTTATTCCACTAATAACACATTTTCTTCCCGAATACCGCATTTATCCCCAAAAGAAGGCATTTTCTTCCCAGAATACTGCTTTTCAGACCGAAAATAAGTCATCCTCTCCAAAAAAGACCTATTTCTGTCCTCAAAATGAGAAATATTCTCCCCAAAATATCATTCTTGGTTCCAAATAGAAGACTTTTTCTCCATTAAATACCACATAGGGTTCCCTATATTACACATTTTCTCCCCCAAATTGCTCTTTTGATCCCCCAAATAAGAAATACTCTCCCCAAAGTAGCGCTTTCGTTTCCTTTCCCAAATATGAGACATTTGAAGATGAAAGGCAGTATTCTGGGGAGAAAATGCCTTTTTGGGGGGCTAAAGAGTGGCACTTAAGAGAGAACCTGTTTGGTTTCTGGGATGAAGAGTGATATTCGGGGAGAAAATGTCTAATTGTTGGCAGAAATTGATATGCAGGGGAGAAATGGTTGTATTTGGGAGAGAAAAAGAGTGTTTTGGGGAGAAAATGCCTGAGTTCCGGGGATAAACTGCATTATTTTGGCGTGAAAGCTTGGTATTGAGCTAATGAGCGGCATTTTGTGGAGAAAATGTCTTCTTTAGAGGATAAAGGTGATCTTTCGGGGAGAAAATGTCTGATTTGCAGCATAAAAAGACACATTTGGGGAAGACAGCGTCTTTTATTGGGACATCACATTTTATTCCAATAATAACACATTTTCTTCCCAGAATACCGCCTTTTATCCCCAAAAGAAGGCATTTTCTTCCCAGAATACTGCTTTTTAGACCGAAAATAAGTCATCCTCTCCAAAAAAGACATAATTCTGTCCTCAAAATGAGAAATATTCTCCCCAAAATATCATTCTTGGTTCCAAATAGAAGACATTTTCACCATTAAATACCACGTCGGGTTCCCTATATTACACATTTTCTCCCCCAAATTGCTCTTTTGATCCCCCAAATAAGAAATACTCTCCCCAAAGTAGCGCTTTCGTTTCCTTTTCCAAAAAGAAGACACTTGAAGATGAAAGGCAGTATTCTGGGGAGAAAATGCCTTTTTGGGGGGCTAAAGAGTGGCACTTGAGAGAGAACCTGTTTGGTTTCTGGGATGAAGAGTGATATTCGGGGAGAAAATGTCTAATTGTTGGCAGAAATTGATATGCAGGGGAGAAATGGTTGTATTTTGGAGCGAAAAAGCGTGTTTTGTGGAGAAAATGCATGAGTTTTGGGGATAAAGTGCATTATTTTGGCGTGAAAGCCTGGTATTGAGCTAATGAGCGGCATTTTGTGGAGAAAATGTCTTCTTTAGAGGATTAAGGTGATCTTTCGGGGAGTAAATGTCTGATTTGCAGCATAAAAAGACGCATGTGGGGAAGACAGTGTCTTTTATTGGGACATCACATTTTATTCCACTAATAACACATTTTCTTCCCAGAATACCGCCTTTTATCCCCAAAAGAAGGCATTTTCTTCCCAGAATACTGCTTTTCAGACCGAAAATAAGTCATCCTCTCCAAAAAAGACCTATTTCTGTCCTCAAAATGAGAAATATTCTCCCCAAAATATCATTCTTGGTTCCAAAGAGAAGACTTTTTATCCAGTAAATACCACGTAGGTTTCGCTATATTACACATGTTCTCCCCCAAATTGCTCTTTTGATCCCCCAAATAAGAAATACTCTCCCCAAAGTAGCGCTTTCGTTCCCTTTCCCAAAAATGAGACACTTGAAGATGAAAGGCAGTATTCTGGGGAGAAAATGCCTTTTTGGGGGGATAAAGAGTGGCACTTAAGAGAGAACCTGTTTGGTTTCTGGGATGAAGAGTGATATTCGGGGAGAAAATGTCTAATTGTTGGCAGAAATTGATATGCAGGGGAGAAATGGTTGTATTTGGGAGAGAAAAAGCGTGTTTTGGGGAGAAAATGCCTGAGTTTTGGGGATAAACTGCATTATTTTGGCGTGAAAGCCTGGTATTGAGCTAATGAGCGGCATTTTGTGGAGAAAATGTCTTCTTTAGAGGATTAAGGTGATCTTTCGGGGAGAAAATGTCTGATTTGCAGCATACAAAGACGCATTTGGGGAAGTTAGTGTCTTTTATTGGGACATCACATTTTATTCCACTAATAACACATTTTCTTCCCGAATACCGCCTTTTATCCCCAAAAGAAGGCATTTTCTTCCCAGAATACTGCTTTTTAGACCAAAAATAAGTCATCCTCTCCAAAAAAGACCTATTTCAGTCCTCAAAATGAGAAATTTTCTCCCCAAAATATCATTCTTGGTTCCAAATAGAAGACTATTTCTCCATTAAATACCACGTCGGGTTCCCTATATTACACATTTTCTCCCCCAAATTGCTCTTTTGATCCCCCAAATAAGAAATGCTCTCCCCAAAGTAGCGCTTTCGTTCCCTTTCCCAAAAAGAAGACACTTGAAGATGAAAGGCAGTATTCTGGGGAGAAAATGCCTTTTTGGGGGGCTAAAGGGTGGCACTTAAGAGAGAACCTGTTTGGTTTCTGGGATGAAGAGTGATATTCGGGGAGAAAATGTCTAATTGTTGGCAGAAATTGATATGCAGGGGAGAAATGGTTGTATTTGGGAGAGAAAAAGAGTGTTTTGGGGAGAAAATGCCTGAGTTTTGGGGATAAAGTGCATTATTTTGGCGTGAAAGCACGGTATTGAGCCAATGAGCGGCATTTTGTGGAGAAAATGTCTTCTTTAGAGGATTAAGGTGATCTTTCGGGGAGAAAATATCTGATTTGCAGCATAAAAAGACGCATTTGGGGAAGACAGCGTCTTTTATTGGGACATCACATTTTATTCCACTAATAACACATTTTGTTCCCGAATACCGCCTTTTATCCCCAAAAGAAGGCATTTTCTTCCCAGAATACTGCTTTTTAGACCGAAAATAAGTCATCCTCTCCAAAAAAGACCCATTTCTGTCATCAAAATGAGAAATATTCTCCCCAAAATATCATTGTTTGTTCCAAATAGAAGACTTTTTCTCCATTAAATACCACATAGGGTTCCCTATATTACACATTTTCTCCCCCAAATTGCTCTTTTGATCCCCTAAACAAGAAATACTCTCCCCAAAGTAGCGCTTTCGTTTCCTTTCCCAAAAAGAAGACACTTGAAGATGAAAGGCAGTATTCTGGGGAGAAAATGCCTTTTTGGGGGGATAAAGAGTGGCATTAAGAGAGAACCTGTTTGGTTTCTGGGATGAAGAGTGATATTCGGGGAGAAAATGTCTAATTGTTGGCAGAAATTGATATGCAGGGGAGAAATGGTTGAATTTGGGAGAGAAAAAGCATGTTTTGGGGAGAAAATGCCTGAGTTTTGGGGATAAAGTGCATTATTTTGGCGTGAAAGCCTGGTATTGAGCTAATAAGCAGCATTTTGTGGAGAAAATGTCTTCTTTAGAGGATTAAGGTGATCTTTCGGGGAGAAAATGTCTGATTTGCAGCATAAAAAGACGCATGTGGGGAAGATAGTGTCTTTTATTGGGACATCAAATTTTATTCCACTAATAACACATTTTCTTCCCGAATACCGCCTTTTATCCCCAAAAGAAGGCATTTTCTTCCCAGAATACTGCTTTTTAGACCGAAAATAAGTCATCCTCTCCAAAAAAGACCTATTTCTGTCATCAAAATGAGAAATATTCTCCCCAAAATATCATTCTTGGTTCCAAAGAGAAGATTTTTTATCCATTAAATACCACATAGGGTTCCCTATATTACACATTTTCTCCCCCAAATTGCTCTTTTGATCCCCCAAATAAGAAATACTCTACCCAAAGTAGCGCTTTCGTTCCCTTTCCCAATTATGAGACATTTGAAGATGAAAGGCAGTATTCTGGGGAGAAAATGCCTTTTTGGGGGGCTAAAGAGTGGCACTTAAGAGAGAACCTGTTTGGTTTCTGGGATGAAGAGTGATATTCGGGGAGAAAATGTCTAATTGTTGGCAGAAATTGATATGCAGGGGAGAAATGGTTGTATTTGGGAGCGAAAAAGAGTGTTTTGGGGAGAAAATGCATGAGTTTTGGGGATAAAGTGCATTATTTTGGCGTGAAAGCATGGTATTGAGCTAATGAGCGGCATTTTGTGGAGAAAATGTCTTCTTTAGAGGATTAAGGTGATCTTTCGGGGAGAAAATGTCTGATTTGCAGCATAAAAAGACGCATTTGGGGAAGACAGTGTCTTTTATTGGGACATCACATTTTATTCCACTAATAACACATTTTCTTCCCGAATACCGCATTTATCCCCAAAAGAAGGCATTTTCTTCCCAGAATACTGCTTTTCAGACCGAAAATAAGTCATCCTCTCCAAAAAAGACCTATTTCTGTCCTCAAAATGAGAAATATTCTCCCCAAAATATCATTCTTGGTTCCAAATAGAAGACTTTTTCTCCATTAAATACCACATAGGGTTCCCTATATTACACATTTTCTCCCCCAAATTGCTCTTTTGATCCCCCAAATAAGAAATACTCTCCCCAAAGTAGCGCTTTCGTTTCCTTTCCCAAATATGAGACATTTGAAGATGAAAGGCAGTATTCTGGGGAGAAAATGCCTTTTTGGGGGGCTAAAGAGTGGCACTTAAGAGAGAACCTGTTTGGTTTCTGGGATGAAGAGTGATATTCGGGGAGAAAATGTCTAATTGTTGGCAGAAATTGATATGCAGGGGAGAAATGGTTGTATTTGGGAGAGAAAAAGAGTGTTTTGGGGAGAAAATGCCTGAGTTCCGGGGATAAACTGCATTATTTTGGCGTGAAAGCTTGGTATTGAGCTAATGAGCGGCATTTTGTGGAGAAAATGTCTTCTTTAGAGGATAAAGGTGATCTTTCGGGGAGAAAATGTCTGATTTGCAGCATAAAAAGACACATTTGGGGAAGACAGCGTCTTTTATTGGGACATCACATTTTATTCCAATAATAACACATTTTCTTCCCAGAATACCGCCTTTTATCCCCAAAAGAAGGCATTTTCTTCCCAGAATACTGCTTTTTAGACCGAAAATAAGTCATCCTCTCCAAAAAAGACATAATTCTGTCCTCAAAATGAGAAATATTCTCCCCAAAATATCATTCTTGGTTCCAAATAGAAGACATTTTCACCATTAAATACCACGTCGGGTTCCCTATATTACACATTTTCTCCCCCAAATTGCTCTTTTGATCCCCCAAATAAGAAATACTCTCCCCAAAGTAGCGCTTTCGTTTCCTTTCCCAAATATGAGACATTTGAAGATGAAAGGCAGTATTCTGGGGAGAAAATGCCTTTTTGGGGGGCTAAAGAGTGGCACTTGAGAGAGAACCTGTTTGGTTTCTGGGATGAAGAGTGATATTCGGGGAGAAAATGTCTAATTGTTGGCAGAAATTGATATGCAGGGGAGAAATGGTTGTATTTTGGAGCGAAAAAGCGTGTTTTGTGGAGAAAATGCATGAGTTTTGGGGATAAAGTGCATTATTTTGGCGTGAAAGCCTGGTATTGAGCTAATGAGCGGCATTTTGTGGAGAAAATGTCTTCTTTAGAGGATTAAGGTGATCTTTCGGGGAGTAAATGTCTGATTTGCAGCATAAAAAGACGCATGTGGGGAAGACAGTGTCTTTTATTGGGACATCACATTTTATTCCACTAATAACACATTTTCTTCCCAGAATACCGCCTTTTATCCCCAAAAGAAGGCATTTTCTTCCCAGAATACTGCTTTTCAGACCGAAAATAAGTCATCCTCTCCAAAAAAGACCTATTTCTGTCCTCAAAATGAGAAATATTCTCCCCAAAATATCATTCTTGGTTCCAAAGAGAAGACTTTTTATCCAGTAAATACCACGTAGGTTTCGCTATATTACACATGTTCTCCCCCAAATTGCTCTTTTGATCCCCCAAATAAGAAATACTCTCCCCAAAGTAGCGCTTTCGTTCCCTTTCCCAAAAATGAGACACTTGAAGATGAAAGGCAGTATTCTGGGGAGAAAATGCCTTTTTGGGGGGATAAAGAGTGGCACTTAAGAGAGAACCTGTTTGGTTTCTGGGATGAAGAGTGATATTCGGGGAGAAAATGTCTAATTGTTGGCAGAAATTGATATGCAGGGGAGAAATGGTTGTATTTGGGAGAGAAAAAGCGTGTTTTGGGGAGAAAATGCCTGAGTTTTGGGGATAAACTGCATTATTTTGGCGTGAAAGCCTGGTATTGAGCTAATGAGCGGCATTTTGTGGAGAAAATGTCTTCTTTAGAGGATTAAGGTGATCTTTCGGGGAGAAAATGTCTGATTTGCAGCATACAAAGACGCATTTGGGGAAGTTAGTGTCTTTTATTGGGACATCACATTTTATTCCACTAATAACACATTTTCTTCCCGAATACCGCCTTTTATCCCCAAAAGAAGGCATTTTCTTCCCAGAATACTGCTTTTTAGACCAAAAATAAGTCATCCTCTCCAAAAAAGACCTATTTCAGTCCTCAAAATGAGAAATTTTCTCCCCAAAATATCATTCTTGGTTCCAAATAGAAGACTATTTCTCCATTAAATACCACGTCGGGTTCCCTATATTACACATTTTCTCCCCCAAATTGCTCTTTTGATCCCCCAAATAAGAAATGCTCTCCCCAAAGTAGCGCTTTCGTTCCCTTTCCCAAAAAGAAGACACTTGAAGATGAAAGGCAGTATTCTGGGGAGAAAATGCCTTTTTGGGGGGCTAAAGGGTGGCACTTAAGAGAGAACCTGTTTGGTTTCTGGGATGAAGAGTGATATTCGGGGAGAAAATGTCTAATTGTTGGCAGAAATTGATATGCAGGGGAGAAATGGTTGTATTTGGGAGAGAAAAAGAGTGTTTTGGGGAGAAAATGCCTGAGTTTTGGGGATAAAGTGCATTATTTTGGCGTGAAAGCACGGTATTGAGCCAATGAGCGGCATTTTGTGGAGAAAATGTCTTCTTTAGAGGATTAAGGTGATCTTTCGGGGAGAAAATATCTGATTTGCAGCATAAAAAGACGCATTTGGGGAAGACAGCGTCTTTTATTGGGACATCACATTTTATTCCACTAATAACACATTTTGTTCCCGAATACCGCCTTTTATCCCCAAAAGAAGGCATTTTCTTCCCAGAATACTGCTTTTTAGACCGAAAATAAGTCATCCTCTCCAAAAAAGACCCATTTCTGTCCTCAAAATGAGAAATATTCTCCCCAAAATATCATTCTTGGTTCCAAATAGAAGACTTTTTCTCCATTAAATACCACGTAGGGTTCCCTATATTACACATGTTCTCCCCCAAATTGCTCTTTTGATCCCCCAAATAAGAAATACTCTCCCCAAAGTAGCTCTTTCGTTCCCTTTCCCAAATATGAGACATTTGAAGATGAAAGGCAGTATTCTGGGGAGAAAATGCCTTTCTGGGGGGCTAAAGAGTGGCACTTAAGAGAGAACCTGTTTGGTTTCTGGGATGAAGAGTGATATTCGGGGAGAAAATGTCTAATTGTTGGCAGAAATTGATATGCAGGGGAGAAATGGTTGTATTTTGGAGCGAAAAAGAGTGTTTTGGGGAGAAAATGCCTGAGTTTTGGGGATAAACTGCATTATTTTGGCGTGAAAGCCTGGTATTGAGCTAATAAGCGGCATTTTGTGGAGAAAATGTCTTCTTTAGAGGATTAAGGTGATCTTTCGGGGAGAAAATGTCTGATTTGCAGCATAAAAAGACGCATGTGGGGAAGACAGCGTCTTTTATTGGGACATCACATTTTATTCCAATAATAACACATTTTCTTCCCAGAATACCGCCTTTTATCCCCAAAAGAAGGCATTTTCTTCCCAGAATACTGCTTTTTAGACCGAAAATAAGTCATCCTCTCCAAAAAAGACATAATTCTGTCCTCAAAATGAGAAATATTCTCCCCAAAATATCATTCTTGGTTCCAAATAGAAGACATTTTCTCCATTAAATACCACGTCGGGTTCCCTATATTACACATTTTCTCCCCCAAATTGATCTTTTGATCCCCCAAATAAGAAATACTCTCCCCAAAGTAGCGCTTTCGTTTCCTTTCCCAAATATGAGACATTTGAAGATGAAAGGCAGTATTCTGGGGAGAAAATGCCTTTTTGGGGGGATAAAGAGTGGCACTTAAGAGAGAACCTGTTTGATTTCTGGGATGAAGAGTGATATTCGGGGAGAAAATGTCTAATTGTTGGCAGAAATTGATATGCAGGGGAGAAATGGCTGTATTTGGCAGAGAAAAATCGTGTTTTGTGGAGAAAATGCATGAGTTTTGGGGATAAAGTGCATTATTTTGGCGTGAAAGCCTGGTATTGAGCTAATGAGCGGCATTTTGTGGAGAAAATGTCTTCTTTAGAGGATTAAGGTGATCTTTCGGGGAAAAAATGTCTGATTTGCAGCATAAAAAGACGCATGTGGGGAAGACAGTGTCTTTTATTGGGACATCACATTTAATTCCACTAATAACACATTTTCTTCCCGAATACCGCCTTTTATCCCCAAAAGAAGGCATTTTCTTCCCAGAATACTGCTTTTTAGACCGAAAATAAGTCATCCTCTCCAAAAAAGACCTATTTCTGTCCTCAAAATGAGAAATATTCTCCCCAAAATATCATTCTTGGTTCCAAATAGAATACTTCTTATCCAGTAAATACCACGTAGGTTTCGCTATATTACACATGTTCTCCC
This sequence comes from Alectoris magna, assembly GCA_030625065.1. Taxonomy (NCBI): domain Eukaryota; kingdom Metazoa; phylum Chordata; class Aves; order Galliformes; family Phasianidae; genus Alectoris; species Alectoris magna. The sequence goes on along the minus strand of CM060573.1, from coordinate 17,989,045 downwards.
CCAAATTGCTCTTTTGATCCCCCAAATAAGAAATACTCTCCCCAAAGTAGCGCTTTCGTTCCCTTTCCCAAATATGAGACATTTGAAGATGAAAGGCAGTATTCTGGGGAGAAAATGCCTTTTTGGGGGGCTAAAGAGTGGCACTTAAGAGAGAACCTGTTTGGTTTCTGGGAAGAAGAGTGATATTCGGGGAGAAAATGTCTAATTGTTGGCAGAAATTGATATGCAGGGGAGAAATGGTTGTATTTTGGAGAGAAAAAGCATGTTTTGGGGAGAAAATGCCTGAGTTTTGGGGATAAAGTGCATTATTTTGGCGTGAAAGCACGGTATTGAGCCAATGAGCGGCATTTTGTGGAGAAAATGTCTTCTTTAGAGGATTAAGGTGATCTTTCGGGGAGAAAATGTCTGATTTGCAGCATAAAAAGACGCATGTGGGGAAGACAGCGTCTTTTATTGGGACATCACATTTTATTCCACTAATAACACATTTTCTTCCCGAATACCGCCTATTATCCCCAAAAGAAGGCATTTTCTTCCCAGAATACTGCTTTTTAGACCGAAAATAAGTCATCCTCTCCAAAAAAGACCTATTTCTGTCATCAAAATGAGAAATATTCTCCCCAAAATATCATTCTTGGTTCCAAATAGAAGACTTTTTCTCCATTAAATACCACGTAGGGTTCCCTATATTACACATTTTCTCCCCCAAATTGCTCTTTTGATCCCCCAAATAAGAAATACTCTCCCCAAAGTAGCGCTTTCGTTTCCTTTCCCAAATATGAGACATTTGAAGATGAAAGGCAGTATTCTGGGGAGAAAATGCCTTTTTGGGGGGCTAAAGAGTGGCACTTAAGAGAGAACCTGTTTGGTTTCTGGGATGAAGAGTGATATTCGGGGAGAAAATGTCTAATTGTTGGCAGAAATTGATATGCAGGGGAGAAATGGTTGTATTTTGGAGAGAAAAAGCGTGTTTTGTGGAGAAAATGCATGAGTTTTGGGGATAAAGTGCATTATTTTGGCGTGAAAGCCTGGTATTGAGCTAATGAGCGGCATTTTGTGGAGAAAATGTCTTCTTTAGAGGATTAAGGTGATCTTTCGGGGAGAAAATGTCTGATTTGCAGCATAAAAAGACGCATGTGGGGAAGACAGTGTCTTTTATTGGGACATCACATTTTATTCCAATAATAACACATTTTCTTCCCAGAATACCGCCTTTTATCCCCAAAAGAAGGCATTTTCTTCCCAGAATACTGCTTTTTAGACCGAAAATAAGTCATCCTCTCCAAAAAAGACCTATTTCTGTCCTCAAAATGAGAAATATTCTCCCCAAAATATCATTCTTGGTTCCAAAGAGAAGTCTTTTTATCCATTAAATACCACATAGGGTTCCCTATATTACACATTTTCTCCCCCAAATTGCTCTTTTGATCCCCCAAATAAGAAATACTCTCCCCAAAGTAGCGCTTTCGTTTCCTTTCCCAAATATGAGACATTTGAAGATGAAAGGCAGTATTCTGGGGAGAAAATGCCTTTTTGGGGGGCTAAAGAGTGGCACTTAAGAGAGAACCTGTTTGATTTCTGGGATGAAGAGTGATATTCGGGGAGAAAATGCCTAATTGTTGGCAGAAATTGATATGCAGGGGAGAAATGGTTGTATTTTGGAGAGAAAAAGCGTGTTTTGTGGAGAAAATGCATGAGTTTTGGGGATAAAGTGCATTATTATGTAGTGAAAGCATGGTATTGAGCTAATAAGCGGCATTTTGTGGAGAAAATGTCTTCTTTAGAGGATTAAGGTGATCTTTCGGGGAGAAAATGTCTGATTTGCAGCATAAAAAGACGCATTTGGGGAAGACAGCGTCTTTTATTGGGACATCACATTTTATTCCAATAATAACACATTTTCTTCCCGAATACCGCCTTTTATCCCCAAAAGAAGGCATTTTCTTCCCAGAATACTGCTTTTTAGACCGAAAATAAGTCATCCTCTCCAAAAAAGACCTATTTCTGTCCTGAAAATGAGACATATTCTCCCCAAAATATCATTCTAGGTTCCATATAGAAGACTTTTTCTCCATTAAATACCACATAGGGTTCCCTATATTAAACATTTTCTCCCCCAGATTGCTCTTTTGATCCCCCAAATAAGAAATACTCTCCCAAAGTAGCGCTTTCGTTTCATTTCCCAAATATGAGACATTTGAAGATGAAAGGCAGTATTCTGGGGAGAAAATGCCTTTTTGGGGGGCTAAAGAGTGGCACTTAAGAGAGAACCTGTTTGGTTTCTGGGATGAAGAGTGATATTCGGGGAGAAAATGTCTAATTGTTGGCAGAAATTGATATGCAGGGGAGAAATGGTTGTATTTGGGAGAGAAAAAGCGTGTTTTGTGGAGAAAATGCATGAGTTTTGGGGATAAAGTGCATTATTTTGGCGTGAAAGCCTGGTATTGAGCTAATAAGCGGCATTTTGTGGAGAAAATGTCTTCTTTAGAGGGTTAAGGTGATCTTTCAGGGAGAAAATGTCTGATTTGCAGCATAAAAAGACGCATGTGGGGAAGACAGCGTCTTTTATTGGGACAGCACATTTTATTCCACTAATAACACATTTTCTTCCCGAATACCGCCTTTTATCCCGAAAGGAAAGCTTTTTCTTCCCAGAATACTGCTTTTTAGACCGAAAATAAGTCATCCTCTCCAAAAAAGACCTATTTCTGTCATCAAAATGAGAAATATTCTCCCCAAAATATCATTCTTGGTTCCAAATAGAAGACTTTTTCTCCATTAAATACCACGTAGGGTTCCCTATATTACACATTTTCTCCCCCAAATTGCTCTTTTGATCCCCCAAATAAGAAATACTCTCCCCAAAGTAGCGCTTTCGTTTCCTTTCCCAAATATGAGACATTTGAAGATGAAAGGCAGTATTCTGGGGAGAAAATGCCTTTTTGGGGGGCTAAAGAGTGGCACTTAAGAGAGAACCTGTTTGATTTCTGGGATGAAGAGTGATATTCGGGGAGAAAATGTCTAATTGTTGGCAGAAATTGATATGCAGGGGAGAAATGGTTGTATTTTGGAGAGAAAAAGAGTGCTTTGTGGTGAAAATGCCTGAGTTTTAGGGATAAAGTGCATTATTTTGGCGTGAAAGCCTGGTATTGAGCTAATAAGCGGCATTTTGTGGAGAAAATGTCTTCTTTAGAGGATTAAGGTGATCTTTTGGGGAGAAAATGTCTGATTTGCAGCATAAAAGGACGCATGTGGGGAAGACAGCGTCTTTTATTGGGACATCACATTTTATTCCAATAATAACACATTTTCTTCCCGAATACCGCATTTGTCCCCAAAAGAAGGCATTTTCTTCCCAGAATACTGCTTTTTAGACCAAAAATAAGTCATCCTCTCCAAAAAAGACCTATTTCTGTCCTCAAACTGAGAAATATTCTCCCCAAAATATCATTCTTGGTTCCAAAGAGAAGGTTTTTTCTCCATTAAATACCACATAGGGTTCCCTATATTACACATTTTCTCCCCCAAATTGCTCTTTTGATCCCCCAAATAAGAAATGCTCTCCCCAAAGTAGCGCTTTTGTTTCCTTTCCCAAATATGAGACACTTGAAAATGAAAGGCAGTATTCTGGGGAGAAAATGCCTTTTTGGGGGGCTAAAGAGTGGCACTTAAGAGAGAACCTGTTTGGTTTCTGGGATGAAGAGTGATATTCGGGGAGAAAATGTCTAATTGTTGGCAGAAATTGATATGCAGGGGAGAAATGGTTGTATTTGGGAGCGAAAAAGAGTGTTTTGTGGAGAAAATGCCTGAGTTTTGGGGATAAACTGCATTATTTTGGCGTGAAAGCCTGGTATTGAGCTAATAAGCGGCATTTTGTGGAGAAAATGTCTTCTTTAGAGGATAAAGGTGATCTTTCGGGGAGAAAATGTCTGATTTGCAGCATAAAAAGACACATTTGGGGAAGACAGTGTCTTTTATTGGGACATCACATTTTATTCCACTAATAACACATTTTCTTCCCGAATACCGCCTTTTATCCCCAAAAGAAGGCATTTTCTTCCCAGAATACTGCTTTTTAGACCGAAAATAAGTCATCCTCTCCAAAAAAGACCTATTTCTGTCATCAAAATGAGAAATATTCTCCCCAAAATATCATTCTTGGTTCCAAAGAGAAGTCTTTTTATCCATTAAATACCACATAGGGTTCCCTATATTACACATTTTCTCCCCCAAATTGCTCTTTTGATCCCCCAAATAAGAAATACTCTCCCCAAAGTAGCGCTTTCGTTCCCTTTCCCAAAAAGAAGACCCTTGAAGATGAAAGGCAGTATTCTGGGGAGAAAATGCCTTTTTGGGGGGCTAAAGAGTGGCACTTAAGAGAGAACCTGTTTGGTTTCTGGGATGAAGAGTGATATTCGGGGAGAAAATGCCTAATTGTTGGCAGAAATTGATATGCAGGGGAGAAATGGTTGTATTTGGGAGAGAAAAAGCGTGTTTTGTGGAGAAAATGCATGAGTTTTGGGGATAAAGTGCATTATTATGTCGTGAAAGCCTGGTATTGAGCTAATAAGCGGCATTTTGTGGAGAAAATGTCTTCTTTTAAGGATAAAGATGATCTTTCGGGGAGAAAATGTCTGATTTGCAGCATAAAAAGACGCATGTGGGGAAGACAGTGTCTTTTATTGGGACATCACATTTTATTCCAATAATAACACATTTTGTTCCCGAATACCGCCTTTTATCCCCAAAAGAAGGCATTTTCTTCCCAGAATACTGCTTTTTAGACCGAAAATAAGTCACCCTCTCCAAAAAAGACCTATTTCTGTCCTCAAAATGAGAAATATTCTCCCCAAAATATCATTCTTGGTTCCAAAGAGAAGATTTTTTATCCATTAAATACCACATAGGGTACCCTATATTACACATTTTCTCCCCCAAATTGCTCTTTTGATCCCCCAAATAAGAAATACTCTACCCAAAGTAGCGCTTTCGTTTCCTTTCCCAAAAAGAAGACACTTGAAGATAAAGGCAGTATTCTGGGGAGAAAATGCCTTTTTGGGGGGCTAAAGAGTGGCACTTAAGAGAGAACCTGTTTGATTTCTGGGATGAAGAGTGATATTCGGGGAGAAAATGTCTAATTGTTGGCAGAAATTGATATGCAGGGGAGAAATGGCTGTATTTGGCAGAGAAAAATCGTGTTTTGTGGAGAAAATGCATGAGTTTTGGGGATAAAGTGCATTATTTTGGCGTGAAAGCCTGGTATTGAGCTAATGAGCGGCATTTTGTGGAGAAAATGTCTTCTTTAGAGGATTAAGGTGATCTTTCGGGGAAAAAATGTCTGATTTGCAGCATGAAAAGACGCATGTGGGGAAGACAGTGTCTTTTATTGGGACAGCACATTTTATTCCACTAATAACACATTTTCTTCCCGAATACCGCCTTTTATCCCCAAAAGAAGGCATTTTCTTCCCAGAATACTGCTTTTTAGACCGAAAATAAGTCATCCTCTCCAAAAAAGACCTATTTCTGTCCTCAAAATGAGAAATATTCTCCCCAAAATATCATTCTTGGTTCCAAATAGAAGACTTCTTATCCAGTAAATACCACGTAGGTTTCGCTATATTACACATGTTCTCCCCCAAATTGCTCTTTTGATCCCCCAAATAAGAAATACTCTCCCCAAAGTAGCGCTTTCGTTCCCTTTCCCAAATATGAGACATTTGAAGATGAAAGGCAGTATTCTGGGGAGAAAATGCCTTTTTGGGGGGCTAAAGAGTGGCACTTAAGAGAGAACCTGTTTGGTTTCTGGGAAGAAGAGTGATATTCGGGGAGAAAATGTCTAATTGTTGGCAGAAATTGATATGCAGGGGAGAAATGGTTGTATTTTGGAGAGAAAAAGCATGTTTTGGGGAGAAAATGCCTGAGTTTTGGGGATAAAGTGCATTATTTTGGCGTGAAAGCACGGTATTGAGCCAATGAGCGGCATTTTGTGGAGAAAATGTCTTCTTTAGAGGATTAAGGTGATCTTTCGGGGAGAAAATGTCTGATTTGCAGCATAAAAAGACGCATGTGGGGAAGACAGCGTCTTTTATTGGGACATCACATTTTATTCCACTAATAACACATTTTCTTCCCGAATACCGCCTATTATCCCCAAAAGAAGGCATTTTCTTCCCAGAATACTGCTTTTTAGACCGAAAATAAGTCATCCTCTCCAAAAAAGACCTATTTCTGTCCTCAAAATGAGAAATATTCTCCCCAAAATATCATTCTTGGTTCCAAATAGAAGACTTTTTCTCCATTAAATACCACATAGGGTTCCCTATATTACACATTTTCTCCCCCAAATTGCTCTTTTGATCCCCAGAATAAGAAATGCTCTCCCCAAAGTAGCGCTTTCGTTTCCTTTCCCAAAAAGAAGACACTTGAAGATGAAAGGCAGTATTCTGGGGAGAAAATGCCTTTTTGGGGGGCTAAAGAGTGGCACTTAAGAGAGAACCTGTTTGATTTCTGGGATGAAGAGTGATATTCGGGGAGAAAATGTCTAATTGTTGGCAGAAATTGATATGCAGGGGAGAAATGGTTGTATTTGGCAGTGAAAAATCGTGTTTTGTGGAGAAAATGCCTGAGTTTTGGGGATAAAGTGCATTATTTTGGCGTGAAAGCCTGGTATTGAGTTAATCAGCGGCATTTTGTGGAGAAAATGTCTTCTTTAGAGGATTAAGGTGATCTTTCGGGGAGAAAATGTCTGATTTGCAGCATAAAAAGACGCATTTGGGGAAGACAGTGTCTTTTATTGGGACATCACATTTTATTCCAATAATAACACATTTTCTTCCCGAATACCGCATTTATCCCCAAAAGAAGGCATTTTCTTCCCAGAATACTGCTTTTTAGACCGAAAATAAGTCATCCTCTCCAAAAAAGACCTATTTCTGTCCTCAAAATGAGAAATATTCTCCCCAAAATATCATTCTTGGTTCCAAAGAGAAGGTTTTTTCTCCATTAAATACCACATAGGGTTCCCTATATTACACATTTTCTCCCCCAAATTGCTCTTTTGATCCCCCAAATAAGAAATACTCTCCCCAAAGTAGCGCTTTCGTTTCCTTTCCCAAATATGAGACATTTGAAGATGAAAGGCAGTATTCTGGGGAGAAAATGCCTTTTTGGGGGGCTAAAGAGTGGCACTTAAGAGAGAACCTGTTTGATTTCTGGGATGAAGAGTGATATTCGGGGAGAAAATGTCTAATTGTTGGCAGAAATTGATATGCAGGGGAGAAATGGTTGTATTTGGCAATGAAAAAGCGTGTTTTGTGGAGAAAATGCATGAGTTTTGGGGATAAAGTGCATTATTTTGGCGTGAAAGCCTGGTATTGAGTTAATCAGCGGCATTTTGTGGAGAAAATGTCTTCTTTAGAGGATTAAGGTGATCTTTCGGGGAGAAAATGTCTGATTTGCAGCATAAAAAGACGCATGTGGGGAAGACAGTGTCTTTTATTGGGACATCACATTTTATTCCAATAATAACACATTTTCTTCCCGAATACCGCATTTATCCCCAAAAGAAGGCATTTTCTTCCCAGAATACTGCTTTTTAGACCGAAAATAAGTCATCCTCTCCAAAAAAGACCTATTTCTGTCCTCAAAATGAGAAATATTCTCCCCAAAATATCATTCTTGGTTCCAAAGAGAAGGTTTTTTCTCCATTAAATACCACATAGGGTTCCCTATATTACACATTTTCTCCCCCAAATTGCTCTTTTGATCCCCCAAATAAGAAATGCTCTCCCCAAAGTAGCGCTTTTGTTTCCTTTCCCAAATATGAGACACTTGAAAATGAAAGGCAGTATTCTGGGGAGAAAATGCCTTTTTGGGGGGCTAAAGAGTGGCACTTAAGAGAGAACCTGTTTGGTTTCTGGGATGAAGAGTGATATTCGGGGAGAAAATGTCTAATTGTTGGCAGAAATTGATATGCAGGGGAGAAATGGTTGTATTTGGGAGCGAAAAAGAGTGTTTTGTGGAGAAAATGCATGAGTTTTGGGGATAAAGTGCATTATTATGTCGTGAAAGCCTGGTATTGAGCTAATAAGCGGCATTTTGTGGAGAAAATGTCTTCTTTAGAGGATAAAGGTGATCTTTCGGGGAGAAAATGTCTGATTTGCAGCATAAAAAGACGCATGTGGGGAAGATAGTGTCTTTTATTGGGACATCACATTTTATTCCACTAATAACACATTTTGTTCCCGAATACCGCCTTTTATCCCCAAAAGAAGGCATTTTCTTCCCAGAATACTGCTTTTTAGACCGAAAATAAGTCATCCTCTCCAAAAAAGACCTATTTCTGTCCTCAAAATGAGAAATATTCTCCCCAAAATATCATTCTTGGTTCCAAAGAGAAGTCTTTTTATCCATTAAATACCACATAGGGTTCCCTATATTACACATTTTCTCCCCCAAATTGCTCTTTTGATCCCCCAAATAAGAAATACTCTCCCCAAAGTAGCGCTTTCGTTCCCTTTCCCAAATATGAGACCCTTGAAGATGAAAGGCAGTATTCTGGGGAGAAAATGCCTTTTTGGGGGGCTAAAGAGTGGCACTTAAGAGAGAACCTGTTTGGTTTCTGGGATGAAGAGTGATATTCGGGGAGAAAATGCCTAATTGTTGGCAGAAATTGATATGCAGGGGAGAAATGGTTGTATTTGGGAGAGAAAAAGCGTGTTTTGTGGAGAAAATGCATGAGTTTTGGGGATAAACTGCATTATTATGTCGTGAAATCCTGGTATTGAGCTAATAAGCGGCATTTTGTGGAGAAAATGTCTTCTTTAGAGGGTTAAGGTGATCTTTCAGGGAGAAAATGTCTGATTTGCAGCATAAAAAGACGCATGTGGGGAAGACAGCGTCTTTTATTGGGACAGCACATTTTATTCCAATAATAACACATTTTCTTCCCAGAATACCGCCTTTGATCCCCAAAAGAAGGCATTTTCTTCCCAGAATACTGCTTTTTAGACCGAAAATAAGTCATCCTCTCCAAAAAAGACATAATTCTGTCCTCAAAATGAGAAATATTCTCCCCAAAATATCATTCTTGGTTCCAAATAAAAGACTTTTTCTCCATTAAATACCACATAGGGTTCCCTATATTACACATTTTCTCCCCCAAATTGCTCTTTTGATCCCCCAAATAAGAAATACTCTCCCAAAGAAGCGCTTTCGTTTCCTTTCCCAAATATGAGACATTTGAAGATGAAAGGCAGTATTCTGGGGAGAAAATGCCTTTTTGGGGGGCTAAAGAGTGGCACTTAAGAGAGAACCTGTTTGGTTTCTGGGATGAAGAGTGATATTCGGGGAGAAAATGCCTAATTGTTGGCAGAAATTGATATGCAGGGGAGAAATGGTAGTATTTTGGAGCGAAAAAGAGTGTTTTGGGGAGAAAATGCCTGAGTTTTGGGGAGAAAGTGCATTATTTTGGCGTGAAAGCCTGGTATTGAGCTAATAAGCGGCATTTTGTGGAGAAAATGTCTTCTTTAGAGGATAAAGGTGATCTTTCGGGGAGAAAATGTCTGATTTGCAGCATACAAAGACGCATTTGGGGAAGACAGCGTCTTTTATTGGGATAGCACATTTTATTCCACTAATAACACATTTTCTTCCCAGAATACCGCCTTTTATCCCCAAAAGAAGGCATTTTCTTCCCAGAATACTGCTTTTTAGACCGAAAATAAGTCATCCTCTCCAAAAAAGACCTATTTCTGTCATCAAAATGAGAAATATTCTCCCCAAAATATCATTCTTGGTTCCAAAGAGAAGTCTTTTTCTCCATTAAATACCACGTCGGGTTCCCTACATTACACATTTTCTCCCCCAAATTGCTCTTTTGATCCCCCAAATAAGAAATACTCTCCCCAAAGTAGCGCTTTCGTTTCCTTTCCCAAATATGAGACATTTGAAGATGAAAGGCAGTATTCTGGGGAGAAAATGCCTTTTTGGGGGGCTAAAGAGTGGCACTTAAGAGAGAACCTGTTTGGTTTCTGGGATGAAGAGTGATATTCGGGGAGAAAATGTCTAATTGTTGGCAGAAATTGATATGCAGGGGAGAAATGGTTGTATTTGGGAGAGAAAAAGCGTGTTTTGTGGAGAAAATGCCTGAGTTTTGGGGATAAAGTGCATTATTATGTAGTGAAAGCATGGTATTGAGCTAATAAGCGGCATTTTGTGGAGAAAATGTCTTCTTTAGAGGATTAAGGTGATCTTTCGGGGAGAAAATGTCTGATTTGCAGCATAAAAAGACGCATTTGGGGAAGACAGCGTCTTTTATTGGGACATCACATTTTATTCCAATAATAACACATTTTCTTCCCGAATACCGCCTTTTATCCCCAAAAGAAGGCATTTTCTTCCCAGAATACTGCTTTTTAGACCGAAAATAAGTCATCCTCTCCAAAAAAGACCTATTTCTGTCCTGAAAATGAGACATATTCTCCCCAAAATATCATTCTAGGTTCCATATAGAAGACTTTTTCTCCATTAAATACCACATAGGGTTCCCTATATTAAACATTTTCTCCCCCAGATTGCTCTTTTGATCCCCCAAATAAGAAATACTCTCCCCAAAGTAGCGCTTTCGTTTCATTTCCCAAATATGAGACATTTGAAGATGAAAGGCAGTATTCTGGGGAGAAAATGCCTTTTTGGGGGGCTAAAGAGTGGCACTTAAGAGAGAACCTGTTTGGTTTCTGGGATGAAGAGTGATATTCGGGGAGAAAATGTCTAATTGTTGGCAGAAATTGATATGCAGGGGAGAAATGGTTGTATTTGGGAGAGAAAAAGCGTGTTTTGTGGAGAAAATGCATGAGTTTTGGGGAGAAAGTGCATTATTTTGGCGTGAAAGCCTGGTATTGAGCTAATAAGCGGCATTTTGTGGAGAAAATGTCTTCTTTAGAGGGTTAAGGTGATCTTTCAGGGAGAAAATGTCTGATTTGCAGCATAAAAAGACGCATGTGGGGAAGACAGCGTCTTTTATTGGGACAGCACATTTTATTCCATTAATAACACATTTTCTTCCCGTATACCGCCTTTTATCCCGAAAGGAAGGCTTTTTCTTCCCAGAATACTGCTTTTTAGACCGAAAATAAGTCATCCTCTCCAAAAAAGACATAATTCTGTCCTCAAAATGAGAAATATTCTCCCCAAAATATCATTCTTGGTTCCAAATAAAAGACTTTTTCTCCATTAAATACCACATAGGGTTCCCTATATTACACATTTTCTCCCCCAAATTGCTCTTTTGATCCCCCAAATAAGAAATACTCTCCCAAAGAAGCGCTTTCGTTTCCTTTCCCAAATATGAGACATTTGAAGATGAAAGGCAGTATTCTGGGGAGAAAATGCCTTTTTGGGGGGCTAAAGAGTGGCACTTAAGAGAGAACCTGTTTGGTTTCTGGGATGAAGAGTGATATTCGGGGAGAAAATGCCTAATTGTTGGCAGAAATTGATATGCAGGGGAGAAATGGTAGTATTTTGGAGCGAAAAAGAGTGTTTTGGGGAGAAAATGCCTGAGTTTTGGGGAGAAAGTGCATTATTTTGGCGTGAAAGCCTGGTATTGAGCTAATAAGCGGCATTTTGTGGAGAAAATGTCTTCTTTAGAGGATAAAGGTGATCTTTCGGGGAGAAAATGTCTGATTTGCAGCATACAAAGACGCATTTGGGGAAGACAGCGTCTTTTATTGGGACAGCACATTTTATTCCACTAATAACACATTTTCTTCCCGAATACCGCCTTTTATCCCCAAAAGAAGGCATTTTCTTCCCAGAATACTGCTTTTTAGACCGAAAATAAGTCATCCTCTCCAAAAAAGACCTATTTCTGTCATCAAAATGAGAAATATTCTCCCCAAAATATCATTCTTGGTTCCAAAGAGAAGTCTTTTTATCCATTAAATACCACGTAGGGTTCCCTATATTACACATTTTCTCCCCCAAATTGCTCTTTTGATCCCCCAAATAAGAAATACTCTCCCCAAAGTAGCGCTTTCGTTTCATTTCCCAAAAATGAGACACTTGAAGATGAAAGGCAGTATTCTGGGGAGAAAATGCCTTTTTGGGGGGCTAAAGAGTGGCACATAAGAGAGAACCTGTTTGGTTTCTGGGATGAAGAGTGATATTCGGGGAGAAAATGTCTAATTGTTGGCAGAAATTGATATGCAGGGGAGAAATGGTTGTATTTGGGAGAGAAAAAGCGTGTTTTGTGGAGAAAATGCCTGAGTTTTGGGGATAAAGTGCATTATTATGTAGTGAAAGCATGGTATTGAGCTAATAAGCGGCATTTTGTGGAGAAAATGTCTTCTTTAGAGGATTAAGGTGATCTTTTGGGGAGAAAATGTCTGATTTGCAGCATAAAAAGACGCATGTGGGGAAGACAGCGTCTTTTATTGGGACATCACATTTTATTCCAATAATAACACATTTTCTTCCCGAATACCGCCTTTTATCCCCAAAAGAAGGCATTTTCTTCCCAGAATACTGCTTTTTAGACCGAAAATAAGTCATCCTCTCCAAAAAAGACCTATTTCTGTCCTGAAAATGAGACATATTCTCCCCAAAATATCATTCTAGGTTCCATATAGAAGACTTTTTCTCCATTAAATACCACATAGGGTTCCCTATATTAAACATTTTCTCCCCCAGATTGCTCTTTTGATCCCCCAAATAAGAAATACTCTCCCCAAAGTAGCGCTTTCGTTTCATTTCCCAAATATGAGACATTTGAAGATGAAAGGCAGTATTCTGGGGAGAAAATGCCTTTTTGGGGGGCTAAAGAGTGGCACTTAAGAGAGAACCTGTTTGGTTTCTGGGATGAAGAGTGATATTCGGGGAGAAAATGTCTAATTGTTGGCAGAAATTGATATGCAGGGGAGAAATGGTTGTATTTGGGAGAGAAAAAGCGTGTTTTGCGGAGAAAATGCCTGAGTTTTGGGGATAAAGTGCATTATTTTGGCGTGAAAGCCTGGTATTGAGCTAATAAGCGGCATTTTGTGGAGAAAATGTCTTCTTTAGAGGGTTAAGGTGATCTTTTAGGGAGAAAATGTCTGATTTGCAGCATAAAAAGACGCATGTGGGGAAGACAGCGTCTTTTATTGGGACAGCACATTTTATTCCATTAATAACACATTTTCTTCCCGTATACCGCCTTTTATCCCGAAAGGAAGGCTTTTTCTTCCCAGAATACTGCTTTTTAGACCGAAAATAAGTCATCCTCTCCAAAAAAGACATAATTCTGTCCTCAAAATGAGAAATATTCTCCCCAAAATATCATTCTTGGTTCCAAATAAAAGACTTTTTCTCCATTAAATACCACATAGGGTTCCCTATATTACACATTTTCTCCCCCAAATTGCTCTTTTGATCCCCCAAATAAGAAATACTCTCCCAAAGAAGCGCTTTCGTTTCCTTTCCCAAATATGAGACATTTGAAGATGAAAGGCAGTATTCTGGGGAGAAAATGCCTTTTTGGGGGGCTAAAGAGTGGCACTTAAGAGAGAACCTGTTTGGTTTCTGGGATGAAGAGTGATATTCGGGGAGAAAATGCCTAATTGTTGGCAGAAATTGATATGCAGGGGAGAAATGGTAGTATTTTGGAGCGAAAAAGAGTGTTTTGGGGAGAAAATGCCTGAGTTTTGGGGAGAAAGTGCATTATTTTGGCGTGAAAGCCTGGTATTGAGCTAATAAGCGGCATTTTGTGGAGAAAATGTCTTCTTTAGAGGATAAAGGTGATCTTTCGGGGAGAAAATGTCTGATTTGCAGCATACAAAGACGCATTTGGGGAAGACAGCGTCTTTTATTGGGACAGCACATTTTATTCCACTAATAACACATTTTCTTCCCGAATACCGCCTTTTATCCCCAAAAGAAGGCATTTTCTTCCCAGAATACTGCTTTTTAGACCGAAAATAAGTCATCCTCTCCAAAAAAGACCTATTTCTGTCATCAAAATGAGAAATATTCTCCCCAAAATATCATTCTTGGTTCCAAACAGAAGACTTTTTCTCCATTAAATACCACGTAGGGTTCCCTATATTACACATTTTCTCCCCCAAATTGCTCTTTTGATCCCCCAAATAAGAAATACTCTCCCCAAAGTAGCGCTTTCGTTTCCTTTCCCAAATATGAGACATTTGAAGATGAAAGGCAGTATTCTGGGGAGAAAATGCCTTTTTGGGGGGCTAAAGAGTGGCACTTAAGAGAGAAGCTGTTTGGTTTCTGGGATGAAGAGTGATATTCGGGGAGAAAATGTCTAATTGTTGGCAGAAATTGATATGCAGGGGAGAAATGGTTGTATTTGGGAGAGAAAAAGCGTGTTTTGTGGAGAAAATGCCTGAGTTTTGGGGATAAAGTGCATTATTATGTAGTGAAAGCATGGTATTGAGCTAATAAGCGGCATTTTGTGGAGAAAATGTCTTCTTTAGAGGATAAAGGTGATCTTTCGGGGAGAAAATGTCTGATTTGCAGCATAAAAAGACGCATGTGGGGAAGACAGCGTCTTTTATTGGGACATCACATTTTATTCCAATAATAACACATTTTCTTCCCGAATACCGCCTTTTATCCCCAAAAGAAGGCATTTTCTTCCCAGAATACTGCTTTTTAGACCGAAAATAAGTCATCCTCTCCAAAAAAGACCTATTTCTGTCCTGAAAATGAGACATATTCTCTCCAAAATATCATTCTAGGTTCCATATAGAAGAATTTTTCTCCATTAAATACCACATAGGGTTCCCTATATTAAACATTTTCTCCCCCAGATTGCTCTTTTGATCCCCCAAATAAGAAATACTCTCCCCAAAGTAGCGCTTTCGTTTCATTTCCCAAATATGAGACATTTGAAGATGAAAGGCAGTATTCTGGGGAGAAAATGCCTTTTTGGGGGGCTAAAGAGTGGCACTTAAGAGAGAACCTGTTTGGTTTCTGGGATGAAGAGTGATATTCGGGGAGAAAATGTCTAATTGTTGGCAGAAATTGATATGCAGGGGAGAAATGGTTGTATTTGGGAGAGAAAAAGAGTGTTTTGGGGAGAAAATGCCTGAGTTTTGGGGATAAAGTGCATTATTTTGGCGTGAAAGCATGGTATTGAGCTAATAAGCGGCTTTTTGTGGAGAAAATGTCTTCTTTAGAGGATTAAGGTGATCTTTCAGGGAGAAAATATCTGATTTGCAGCATAAAAAGACGCATTTGGGGAAGATAGTGTCTTTTATTGGGACATCACATTTTATTCCAATAATAACACATTTTCTTCCCGAATACCGCCTTTTATCCCCAAAAGAAGGCATTTTCTTCTCAGAATACTGCTTTTTAGACCGAAAATAAGTCACCCTCTCCAAAAAAGACCTATTTCTGTCCTCAAAATGAGAAATATTCTCCCCAAAATATCATTCTTGGTTCCAAAGAGAAGATTTTTTATCCATTAAATACCACATAGGGTTCCCTATATTACACATTTTCTCCCCCAAATTGCTCTTTTGATCCCCCAAATAAGAAATACTCTACCCAAAGTATCGCTTTCGTTTCATTTCCCAAAAAGAAGACACTTGACGATGAAGGGCAGTATTCTGGGGAGAAAATGCCTTTTTGGGGGGATAAAGAGTGGCACTTAAGAGAGAACCTGTTTGGTTTCTGGGATGAAGAGTGATATTCGGGGAGAAAATGTCTAATTTTTGGCTGAAATTGATATGCAGGTGATATGAAGGGGAGAAATGGTTGTATTTGTGAGAGAAAAAGAGAGTTTTGGGGAGAAAATGCCTGAGTTTTGGGGATAAAGTGCATTATTTTGGAGTGAAAGCCTGGTATTGAGCTAATAAGCGGCATTTTGTGGAGAAAATGTCTTCTTTAGAGGATTAAGGTGATCTTTCGGGGAGAAAATGTCTGATTTGCAGCATACAAAGACGCATGTGGGGAAGACAGCGTCTTTTATGGGGACATCACATTTTATTCCACTAATAACACATTTTGTTCCCGAATACCGCCTTTTATCCCCAAAAGAAGGCATTTTCTTCCCAGAATACTGCTTTTTAGACCGAAAATAAGTCATCCTCTCCAAAAAAGACCTATTTCTGTCCTCAAAATGAGACATATTCTCCCCAAAATATCATTCTAGGTTCCAAATAGAAGACTTTTTCTCTATTAAATACCACGTAGGGTTCCCTATATTACACATTTTCTCCCCCAAATTGCTCTTTTGATCCCCCAAATAAGAAATACTCTCCCAAAGTAGCGCTTTCGTTCCCTTTCCCAAAAATGAGACATTTGAAGATGAAAGGCAGTATTCTGGGGAGAAAATGCCTTTTTGGGGGGCTAAAGAGTGGCACTTAAGAGAGAACCTGTTTGTTTTCTGGGATGAAGAGTGATATTCAGGGAGAAAATGTCTAATTGTTGGCAGAAATTGATATGCAGGGGAGAAATGGTTGTATTTGGGAGAGAAAAAGCGTGATTTGGGGAGAAAATGCATGAGTTTTGGGGATAAACTGCATTATTTTGGCGTGAATGTCTGCTATTGAGCTTATAAGCGGCATTTTGTGGAGAAAATGTCTTCTTTAGAGGATAAAGGTGATCTTTCGGGGAGAAAATGTCTGATTTGCAGCATAAAAAGACGCATTTGGGGAAGGCAGCGTCTTTTGTTGGGACAGCACATTTTATTCCACTAATAACACATTTTCTTCCCAGAATACCGCCTTTTATCCCCAAAAGAAGGCATTTTCTTCCCAGAATACTGCTTTTTAGACCGAAAATAAGTCATACTCTCCAAAAAAGACCTATTTCTGTCCTCAAAATGAGAAATATTCTCCCCAAAATATCATTCTTGGTTCCAAAGAGAAGATTTTTTCTCCATTAAATACCACGTAGGGTTCCCTATATTACACATTTTCTCCCCCAAATTGCTCTTTTGATCCCCCAAATAAGAAATACTCTCCTTAAAGTAGCGCTTTCGTTCCCTTTCCCAAAAATGAGACACTCGACGATGAAAGGCAGTATTCTGTTGAGAAAATACATTTTTGGGGGGGATAAAGAGTGGCATTAAGAGAGAACCTGTTTGGTTTCTGGGATGAAGAGTGATATTCGGGGAGAAAATGTCTAATTGTTGGCTGAAATTGATATGCAGGTGATATGCAGGGGAGGAATGGTTGTATTTGGGAGAGAAAAACAGTTTTTTGGGGAGAAAATGCATGAGTTTTGGGGATAAACTGCATTATTGTGGCGTTAAAGCCTGGTATTGAGCTAATAAGCAGCATTTTGTGGAGAAAATGTCTTCTTTAGAGGATTAAGGTGATCTTTCGGGGAGAAAATGTCTGATTTGCAGCATAAAAAGATGCATGTGGGGAAGACAGTGTCTTTTATTGGGACATCACATTTTATTCCACTAATAACACATTTTCTTCCCGAATACCGCCTTTTATCCCCAAAAGAAGGCATTTTCTTCCCATAATACTGTTTTAAGACCAAAAATAAGTCACCCTCTCCAAAAAAGACCTATTTCTGTCCTCAAAATGAGAAATATTCTCCCCAAAATATCATTCTTGGTTCCAAATAGAAGACTTTTTCTCCATTAAATACCACGTAGGGTTCCCTATATTACACATTTTCTCCCCCAAATTGCTCTTTTGATCCCCCAAATAAGAAATACTCTCCCCAAAGTAGCACTTTCGTTTCCTTTCCCAAATATGAGACATTTGAAGATGAAAGGCAGTATTCTGGGGAGAAAATGCCTTTTTGGGGGGCTAAAGAGTGGCACTTCAGAGAGAACCTGTTTGGTTTCTGGGATGAAGAGTGATATTCGGGGAGAAAATGTCTAATTGTTGGCAGAAATTGATATGCAGGGGAGAAATGGTTGTATTTGGCAGAGAAAAATCGTGTTTTGTGGAGAAAATGCATGAGTTTTGGGGATAAAGTGCATGATTTTGGAGTGAAAGCCTGGTATTGAGCTAATAAGCGGCATTTTGTGGAGAAAATGTCTTCTTTAGAGGATTAAGGTGATCTTTCGGGGAGAAAATGTCTTCTTTGCAGCATACAAAGACGCATGTGGGGAAGACAGCGTCTTTTATTGGGACAGCACATTTTATTCCACTAATAACACATTTTGTTCCCGAATACCGCCTTTTATCCCCAAAAGAAGGCATTTTCTTCCCAGAATACTGCTTTTTAGACCGAAAATAAGTCATCCTCTCCAAAAAAGACCTATTTCTGTCCTCAAAATGACACATATTCTCCCCAAAATATCATTCTAGGTTCCAAATAGAAGACTTTTTATCCATTAAATACCACATAGGGTTCCCTATATTAAACATTTTCTCCCCCAAATTGCTCTTTTGATCCCCCAAATAAGAAATACTCTCCCCAAAGTAGCGCTTTCGTTCCCTTTCCCAAAAATGAGACATTTGAAGATGAAAGGCAGTATTCTGGGGAGAAAATGCCTTTTTGGGGGGCTAAAGAGTGGCACTTAAGAGAGAACCTGTTTGGTTTCTGGGATGAAGAGTGATATTCGGGGAGAAAATGTCTAATTGTTGGCAGAAATTGATATGCAGGGGAGAAATGGTTGTATTTGGGAGAGAAAAAGCGTGATTTGGGGAGAAAATGCATGAGTTTTGGGGATAAACTGCATTATTTTGGCGTGAATGTCTGCCATTGAGCTTATAAGCGTCATTTTGTGGAGAAAATGTCTTCTTTAGAGGATTAAGGTGATCTTTCGGGGAGAAAATGTCTGATTTGCAGCATAAAAAGACGCATTTGGGGAAGACAGCGTCTTTTATTGGGACAGCACATTTTATTCCACTAATAACACATTTTCTTCCCGAATACCGCCTTTTATCCCCAAAAGAAGGCATTTTCTTCCCAGAATACTGCTTTTTAGACCGAAAATAAGTCATCCTCTCCAAAAAAAGACCTATTTCTGTCCTCAAAATGAGAAATTTTCTCCCCAAAATATCATTCTTGGTTCCAAATAGAAGACTTTTTCTCCATTAAATACCACATAGGGTTCCCTATATTACACATTTCCTCCCCCAAATTGCTCTTTTGATCCCCCAAATAAGAAATACTCTCCCCAAAGTAGCGCTTTCGTTTCCTTTCCCAAATATGAGACATTTGAAGATGAAAGGCAGTATTCTGGGGAGAAAATGCCTTTTTGGGGGGCTAAAGAGTGGCACTTAAGAGAGAACCTGTTTGGTTTCTGGGATGAAGAGTGATATTCGGGGAGAAAATGTCTAATTGTTGGCAGAAATTGATATGCAGGGGAGAAATGGTTGTATTTGGGAGAGAAAAAGCGTGATTTGGGGAGAAAATGCATGAGTTTTGGGGATAAACTGCATTATTTTGGCGTTAAAGCCTGGTATTGAGCTAATAAGCAGCATTTTGCGGAGAAAATGTCTTCTTTAGAGGATTAAGGTGATCTTTCGGGGAGAAAATGTCTGATTTGCAGCATAAAAAGACGCATTTGGGGAAGACAGCGTCTTTTATTGGGACAGCACATTTTATTCCAAAAGTAACACATTTTCTTCCCGAATACCGCCTTTTATCCCCAAAAGAAGGCATTTTCTTCCCAGAATACTGCTTTTTAGACCGAAAATAAGTCATCCTCTCCAAAAAAGACCTATTTCTGTCCTCAAAATGAGAAATATTCTCCCCAAAATATCATTCTTGGTTCCAAAGAGAAGATTTTTTATCCATTAAATACCACGTAGGGTTCCCTATATTACACATTTTCTCCCCCAAATTGCTCTTTTGATCCCCCAAATAAGAAATACTCTCCCCAAAGTAGCGCTTTCGTTTCCTTTCCCAAATATGAGACATTTGAAGATGAAAGGCAGTATTCTGGGGAGAAAATGCCTTTTTGGGGGGCTAAAGAGTGGCACTTAAGAGAGAACCTGTTTGGTTTCTGGGATGAAGAGTGATATTCGGGGAGAAAATGTCTAATTGTTGGCAGAAATTGATATGCAGGGGAGAAATGGTTGTATTTTGGAGCGTAAAAAAGTGTTTTGGGGAGAAAATGCATGAGTTTTGGGGATAAACGGTTTATATTGCCATGAAAGCATGGTATTGAGCTAATAAGCAGCATTTTGTGGAGAAAATGTCTTCTTTAGAGGATAAAGGTGATCTTTCGGGGAGAAAATGTCTGATTTGCAGCATAAAAAGACGCATGTGGGGAAGATAGTGGCTTTTGTTGGGAAATCACAATTTATTCCACTAATAACAAATTTTCTTCAGGGAATACCGCCTTTTATCCCCAAAAGAAGGCATTTTCTTCCCAGAATACTGCTTTTTAGACCGAAAATAAGTCATCCTCTCCAAAAAAAGACCTATTTCTGTCCTCAAAATGAGAAATTTTCTCCCCAAAATATCTTGGTTTTTTCCAAATGGAAGACTTTTTATGCATGAAATACCACGTCGGGTTCCCTATATTACACATTTTCTCCCCCAAATTGCTCTTTTGATCCCCCAAATAAGAAATACTCTCCCCCAAGTAGCGCTTTCGTTTCCTTTCCCAAATATGAGACATTTGAAGATGAAAGGCAGTATTCTGGGGAGAAAATGCCTTTTTGGGGGGCTAAAGAGTGGCACTTAAGAGAGAACCTGTTTGGTTTCTGGGATGAAGAGTGATATTCGGGGAGAAAATGTCTAATTGTTGGCAGAAATTGATATGCAGGGGAGAAATGGTTGTATTTGGGAGAGAAAAAGCGTGTTTTAGGGAGAAAATGCATGAGCTTTTGGGATAAACGGCTTTATTTTGGCATGAAAGCCTGGTATTCAGCTAATAAGCAGCATTTTGTGGAGAAAATGTCTTCTTTAGAGGATCAAGGTGATCTTTCGGGGAGAAAATGTCTGATTTGCAGCATAAAAAGACGCATTTGGGGAAGATAGTCTCTTTTATTGGGACAGCACATTTTATTCCAAAGGTAAAACATTTTCTACCCAGAATTCCGAATTTTATCCCCAAAAGAAGGCATTTTCTTCCCAGAATACTGCTTTTTAGACCGAAAATAAGTCATCCTCTCCAAAAAAGACCTATTTCTGTCCTCAAAATGAGAAATGTTCTCCCCAATATATTATTCTTGGTTCCAAAGATAATATTTTTTATCCATTAAATGCCACGTCGTGTTCCCGATATTACACATTTTCTCCCCCAAATTGCTCTTTTGATCCCCCAAATAAGAAATACTCTCCCCAAAGTAGCGCTTTCGTTCCGTTTCCCAATTATGAGACATTTGAAGATGAAAGGCAGTATTCTGGGGAGAAAATGCCTTTTTGGGGGGCTAAAGAGTGGCATTAAGAGAGAACCTGTTTGGTTTCTGGGATGAAGAGTGATATTCGGGGAGAAAATGTCTAATTGTTGGCAGAAATTGATATGCAGGGGAGAAATGGTTGTATTTGGGAGAGAAAAAGAGTGTTTTGTGGAGAAAATGCATGAGTTTTGGGGATAACCTGCATTATTTTGGCGTGAAAGCATGGTATTCAGCTAATAAGCAGCATTTTGTGGAGAAAATGTCTTCTTTAGAGGATAAAGGTGATCTTTCGGGGAGAAAATGTCTGATTTGCAGCATAAAAAGACGCATTTGGGGAAGACAGTGTCTTTTATTGGGACAGCACATTTTATTCCAATAATAACACATTTTCTTCGCAGAATACCGCCTTCTATCCCCAAAAGAAGGCATTTTCTTCCCAGAATACTGCTTTTTAGACCGAAAATAAGTCATCCTCTCCAAAAAAGACCTATTTCTGTCCTCAAAATGAGAAATATTATCCCTAAAATATCATACTTTATTCAAAATAGAAGGCTTTTTCTCCATTAAATACCACGTAGGGTTCCCTATATTTCACATTTTCTAACCCCAAATTGCTCTTTTGATCCCCCAAATAAGAAATACTCTCCCCAAAGTAGCGCTTTCGTTCCCTTTCCCAATTATGAGACATTTGAAGATGAAAGGCAGTATTCTGGGGAGAAAATGCCTTTTTGGGGGGCTAAAGAGTGGCACTTCAGAGAGAACCTGTTTGGTTTCTGGGAAGAAGAGTGATATTCGGGGAGAAAATGTCAAATTGTTGGCTGAAATTGATATGCAGGGGAGAAATGGTTGTATTTTGTAGCGTAAAAAAGTGTTTTGTGGAGAAAATGCATGAGTTTTGGGGATAAACGGCTTTATATTGCCATGAAAGCATGGTATTGAGCTAATAAGCAGCATTTTGTGGAGAAAATGTCTTCTTTAGAGGATAAAGGTGATCTTTCGGGGAGAAAATGTCTGATTTGCAGCATAAAAAGACGCATTTGGGGAAGACAGCGTCTTTTATTGGGACAGCACATTTTATTCCACTAATAATACATTTTCTTCCCAGAATACCGCCTTTTATCCCCAAAAGAAGGCATTTTCTTCCCAGAATACTGCTTTTTAGACCGAAAATAAGTCATACTCTCCAAAAAAGACCTATTTCTGTCCTCAAAATGAGAAATATTCTCCCCAAAATATCATTCTTGGTTCCAAAGAGAAGACTATTTCTCCATTAAATACCACGTCGGGTTCCCTATATTACACATTTTCTCCCCCAAATTGCTCTTTTGATCCCCCAAATAAGAAATACTCTCCCCAAAGTAGCGCTTTCGTTCCCTTTCCCAATTATGAGACATTTGAAGATGAAAGGCAGTATTCTGGGGAGAAAATGCCTTTTTGGGGGGCTAAAGAGTGGCACTTAAGAGAGAACCTGTTTGATTTCTGGGATGAAGAGTGATATTCGGGGAGAAAATGTCTAATTGTTGGCAGAAATTGATATGCAGGGGAGAAATGGTTGTATTTGGGAGCGAAAAAGAGTTTTTTGGGGAGAAAATGCATGAGTTTTGGGGATAAACGGCTTTATATTGCCATGAAAGCATGGTATTGAGCTAATAAGCAGCATTTTGTGGAGAAAATGTCTTCTTTAGAGGATAAAGGTGATCTTTCGGGGAGAAAATATCTGATTTGCAGCATAAAAAAACGCATGTAGGGAAGACAGCATCTTTTATTGGGACATCACATTTTATTCCATTAATAACACATTTTCTTCCCAGAATGCCGCCTTTTATCCCCAAAAGAAGGCATTTTCTTCCCAGAATACTGCTTTTTAGACCGAAAATAAGTCATCCTCTCCAAAAAAGACCTATTTCAGTCCTCAAAATGAGAAATTTTCTCCCCAAAATATCATTCTTGGTTCCAAAGAGAAGACTATTTCTCCATTAAATACCACGTCGGGTTCCCTATATTACACATTTTCTCCCCCAAATTGCTCTTTTGATCCCCCAAATAAGAAATACTCTCCCCAAAGTAGCGCTTTCGTTCCCTTTCCCAATTATGAGACATTTGAAGATGAAAGGCAGTATTCTGGGGAGAAAATGCCTTTTTGGGGGCCTAAAGAGTGGCATTAAGAGAGAACCTGTTTGGTTTCTGGGATGAAGAGTGATATTCGGGGAGAAAATGTCTAATTGTTGGCAGAAATTGATATGCAGGGGAGAAATGGTTGTATTTGGGAGAGAAAAAGAGTGTTTTGGGGAGAAAATGCCTGAGTTTTGGGGATAAAGTGCATTATTTTGGCGTGAAAGCATGGTATTGAGAAAATAAGCAGCATTTTGTGGAGAAAATGTCTTCTTTTGAGGATAAAGGTGATCTTTCAGGGAGAAAATGTCTGATTTGCAGCATAAAAAGACGCATTTGGGGAAGACAGCGTCTTTTATTGGGATAGCACATTTTATTCCAATAATAACACATTTTCTTCGCAGAATACCGCCTTATATCCCCCAAAGAAGGCATTTTCTTCCCAGAATACTGCTTTTTAGACCGAAAATAAGTCATCCTCTCCAAAAAAGACCTATTTCTGTCCTCAAAATGAGAAATATTCTCCCCAAAATATCATTCTTGGTTCCAAAGAGAAGATTTTTTATCCATTAAATACCACGTAGGGTTCCCTATATTACACATTTTCTCCCCCAAATTGCTCTTTTGATCCCCCAAATAAGAAATACTCTCCCCAAAGTAGCGCTTTCGTTTCCTTTCCCAATTATGAGACATTTGAAGATGAAAGGCAGTATTCTGGGGAGAAAATGCCTTTTTGGGGGGCTAAAGAGTGGCACTTAAGAGAGAACCTGTTTGGTTTCTGGGATGAAGAGTGATATTCGGGGAGAAAATGTCTAATTGTTGGCAGAAATTGATATGCAGTGGAGAAATGGTTGTATTTTGGAGCGTAAAAAAGTGTTTTGGGGAGAAAATGCATGAGTTTTGGGGATAAACGGCTTTATATTGCCATGAAAGCATGGTATTGAGCTAATAAGCAGCATTTTGTGGAGAAAATGTCTTCTTTAGAGGATAAAGGTGATCTTTCGGGGAGAAAATGTCTGATTTGCAGCATACAAAGACGCATTTGGGGAAGACAGCGTCTTTTATTGGGACAGCACATTTTATTCCACTAATAACACATTTTCTTCCCAGAATACCGCCTTTTATCCCCAAAAGAAGGCATTTTCTTCCCAGAATACTGCTTTTTAGACCGAAAATAAGTCATCCTCTCCAAAAAAGACCTATTTCTGTCCTCAAAATGAGAAATTTTCTCCCCAAAATATCATTCTTGGTTCCTAAGAGAAGACTTTTTATCCATTAAATACCACGTCGGGTTCCCTATATTACACATTTTCTCCCCCAAATTGCTCTTTTGATCCCCCAAATAAGAAATACTCTCCCCAAAGTAGCGCTTTCGTTTCCTTTCCCAAATATGAGACATTTGAAGATGAAAGGCAGTATTCTGGGGAGAAAATGCCTTTTTGGGGGGCTAAAGAGTGGCATTAAGAGAGAACCTGTTTCGTTTCTGGGATGAAGAGTGATATTCGGGGAGAAAATGTCTAATTGTTGGCAGAAATTGATATGCAGGGGAGAAATGGTTGTATTTGGGAGAGAAAAAGAGTGTTTTGGGGAGAAAATGCATGAGTTTTGGGGATAAAGTGCATTATTTTGGAGTGAAAGCATGGTATTGAGATAATAAGCAGCATTTTGTGGAGAAAATGTCTTCTTTAGAGGATAAAGGTGATCTTTCGGGGAGAAAATATCTGATTTGCAGCATAAAAAGACGCATGTAGGGAAGACAGCATCTTTTATTGGGACATCACATTTTATTCCATTAATAACACATTTTCTTCCCAGAATGCCGCCTTTTATCCCCAAAAGAAGGCATTTTCTTCCCAGAATACTGCTTTTTAGACCGAAAATAAGTCATCCTCTCCAAAAAAGACCTATTTCAGTCCTCAAAATGAGAAATTTTCTCCCCAAAATATCATTCTTGGTTCCAAAGAGAAGACTATTTCTCCATTAAATACCACGTAGGGTTCCCTATATTAAACATTTTCTCCCCCAAATTGCTCTTTTGATCCCCCAAATAAGAAATACTCTCCCCAAAGTAGCGCTTTCGTTCCCTTTCCCAATTATGAGACATTTGAAGATGAAAGGCAGTATTCTGGGGAGAAAATGCCTTTTTGGGGGCCTAAAGAGTGGCATTAAGAGAGAACCTGTTTGGTTTCTGGGATGAAGAGTGATATTCGGGGAGAAAATGTCTAATTGTTGGCAGAAATTGATATGCAGGGGAGAAATGGTTGTATTTGGGAGAGTAAAAGCGTGTTTTGGGGAGAAAATGCCTGAGTTTTGGGGATAAAGTGCATTATTTTGGCATGAAATCATGGTATTCAGCTAATAAGCAGCATTTTGTGGAGAAAATGTCTTCTTTAGAGGATAAAGGTGATCTTTCGGGGAGAAAATGTCTGATTTGCAGCATAAAAAGACGCATTTGGGGAAGACAGCGTCTTTTATTGGGACAGCACATTTTATTCCACTAATAACACATTTTCTTCCCAGAATACCGCCTTCTATCCCCAAAAGAAGGCATTTTCTTCCCAGAATACTGCTTTTTAGACCAAAAATAAGTCATCCTCTCCAAAAAAGACCTATTTCTGTCCTCAAAATGAGAAATATTATCCCTAAAATATCATTCTTGTTTCAAAATAGAAGGCTTTTTCTCCATTAAATACCACGTCGGGTTCCCTATATTACACATTTTCTCCCCCAAATTGCTCTTTTGATCCCCCAAATAAGAAATACTCTCCCCCAAGTAGCGCTTTCGTTTCCTTTCCCAATTATGAGACATTTGAAGATGAAAGGCAGTATTCTGGGGAGAAAATGCCTTTTTGGGGGGCTAAAGAGTGGCACTTAAGAGAGAACCTGTTTGGTTTCTGGGATGAAGAGTGATATTCGGGGAGAAAATGTCTAATTGTTGGCAGAAATTGATATGCAGGGGAGAAATGGTTGTATTTTGGAGCGTAAAAGAGTGTTTTGGGGAGAAAATGCATGAGTTTTGGGGATAAACGGCTTTATATTGCCATGAAAGCATGGTATTGAGCTAATAAGCAGCATTTTGTGGAGAAAATGTCTTCTTTAGAGGATAAAGGTGATCTTTCGGGGAGAAAATGTCTGATTTGCAGCATAAAAAGACGCATTTGGGGAAGACAGCGTCTTTTATTGGGACATCACATTTTATTCCACTAATAACACATTTTCTTCCCAGAATACCGCCTTCTATCCCCAAAAGAAGGCATTTTCTTCCCAGAATACTGCTTTTTAGACCGAAAATAAGTCATCCTCTCCAAAAAAGACCTATTTCTGTCCTCAAAATGAGAAATATTCTCCCCAAAATATCATTCTTGGTTCCAAAGAGAAGATTTTTTATCCATTAAATACCACGTCGGGTTCCCTATATTACACATTTTCTCCCCCAAATTGCTCTTTTGATCCCCCAAATAAGAAATACTCTCCCCCAAGTAGCGCTTTCGTTTCCTTTCCCAATTATGATACATTTGAAGATGAAAGGCAGTATTCTGGGGAGAAAATGCCTTTTTGGGGGGCTAAAGAGTGGCACTTAAGAGAGAACCTGTTTGGTTTCTGGGATGAAGAGTGATATTCGGGGAGAAAATGTCTAATTGTTGGCAGAAATTGATATGCAGGGGAGAAATGGTTGTATTTGGGAGAATAAAAGCGGGTTTTGGGGAGAAAATGCCTGAGTTTTGGGGATAAAGTGCATTATTTTGGCATGAAATCATGGTATTCAGCTAATAAGCAGCATTTTGTGGAGAAAATGTCTTCTTTTGAGGATCAAGGTGATCTTTCGGGGAGAAAATGTCTGATTTGCAGCATAAAAAGACGCATTTGGGGAAGACAGCGTCTTTTATTGGGACAGTACATTTTATTCCACTAATAACACATTTTCTTCCCAGAATACCGCCTTCTATCCCCAAAAGAAGGCATTTTCTTCCCAGAATACTGCTTTTTAGACCAAAAATAAGTCATCCTCTCCAAAAAAGACCTATTTCTGTCCTCAAAATGAGAAATATTCTCCCCAAAATATCATTCTTGATTCAAAATAGAAGGCTTTTTCTCCATTAAATACCACGTCGGGTTCCCTATATTACACATTTTCTCCCCCAAATTGCTCTTTTGATCCCCCAAATAAGAAATACTCTCCCCCAAGTAGCGCTTTCGTTTCCTTTCCCAATTATGAGACATTTGAAGATGAAAGGCAGTATTCTGGGGAGAAAATGCCTTTTTGGGGGGCTAAAGAGTGGCACTTAAGAGAGAACCTGTTTGGTTTCTGGGATGAAGAGTGATATTCGGGGAGAAAATGTCTAATTGTTGGCAGAAATTGATATGCAGGGGAGAAATGGTTGTATTTTGGAGAGAAAAAGAGTGTTTTGGGGAGAAAATGCCTGAGTTTTGGGGATAAAGTGCATTATTTTGGCGTGAAATCATGTTATTGAGCTAATAAGCAGCATTTTGTGGAGAAAATGTCTTCTTTAGAGGATAAAGGCGATCTTTCGGGGAGAAAATGTCTGATTTGC
The DNA here is from genome assembly GCA_030625065.1 of Alectoris magna. NCBI lineage: Eukaryota > Metazoa > Chordata > Aves > Galliformes > Phasianidae > Alectoris > Alectoris magna. The sequence goes on along the minus strand of CM060573.1, from coordinate 17,961,111 downwards.
AGCATACAAAGACGCATTTGGGGAAGACAGCGTCTTTTATTGGGACATCACATTTTATTCCACTAATAACACATTTTCTTCCCAGAATACCGCCTTTTATCCCCAAAAGAAGGCATTTTCTTCCCAGAATACTGCTTTTTAGACCGAAAATAAGTCATACTCTCCAAAAAAGACCTATTTCTGTCCTCAAAATGAGAAATATTCTCCCCAAAATATCATTCTTGGTTCCAAATAGAAGACTATTTCTCCATTAAATACCACGTCGGGTTCCCTATATTACACATTTTCTCCCCCAAATTGCTCTTTTGATCCCCCAAATAAGAAATACTCTCCCCAAAGTAGCGCTTTCGTTCCCTTTCCCAATTATGAGACATTTGAAGATGAAAGGCAGTATTCTGGGGAGAAAATGCCTTTTTGGGGGCCTAAAGAGTGGCATTAAGAGAGAACCTGTTTGGTTTCTGGGATGAAGAGTGATATTCGGGGAGAAAATGTCTAATTGTTGGCAGAAATTGATATGCAGGGGAGAAATGGTTGTATTTGGGAGAGTAAAAGAGTGTTTTGGGGAGAAAATGCCTGAGTTTTGGGGATAACCTGCATTATTTTGGCGTGAAAGCATGATATTCAGCTAATAAGAAGCATTTTGTGGAGAAAATGTCTTCTTTAGAGGATCAAGGTGATCTTTCGGGGAGAAAATGTCTGATTTGCAGCATAAAAAGACGCATTTGGGGAAGACAGCGTCTTTTATTGGGACAGCACATTTTATTCCACTAATAACACATTTTCTTCCCAGAATACCGTATTTTATCAACAAAAGAAGGCATTTTCTTCCCAGAATACTGCTTTTTAGACCGAAAATAAGTCATACTCTCCAAAAAAGACCTATTTCTGTCCTCAAAATGAGAAATTTTCTCCCCAAAATATCTTTGTTTGTTCCAAATGGAAGACTTTTTATGCATTAAATACCACGTCGGGTTCCCTATATTACACATTTTCTCCCCCAAATTGCTCTTTTGATCCCCCAAATAAGAAATACTCTCCCCAAAGTAGCGCTTTCGTTTCCTTTCCCAAATATGAGACATTTGAAGATGAAAGGCAGTATTCTGGGGAGAAAATGCCTTTTTGGGGGGCTAAAGAGTGGCACTTAAGAGAGAACCTGTTTGGTTTCTGGGATGAAGAGTGATATTCGGGGAGAAAATGTCTAATTGTTGGCAGAAATTGATATGCAGGGGAGAAATGGTTGTATTTGGCAGAGAAAAAGCGTGTTTTGTGGAGAAAATGCCTGAGTTTTGGGGATAAAGTGCATTATTTTGGCATGAAATCATGGTATTCAGCTAATAAGCAGCATTTTGTGTTGAAAATGTCTTCTTTTGAGGATCAAGGTGATCTTTCGGGGAGAAAATGTCTGATTTGCAGCATAAAAAGACGCATGTGGGGAAGACAGCGTCTTTTATTGGGACGTCACATTTTATTCCAAAAGTAACACATTTTCTTCCCAGAATTCCGCCTTATATCCCCAAAAGAAGGCATTTTCTTCCCAGAATACTGCTTTTTAGACCAAAAATAAGTCATCCTCTCCAAAACAGACTTATTTCTGTCCTCAAAATGAGAAATATTCTCCCCAAAATATCATTCTTGATACAAAATAGAAGGCTTTTTCTCCATTAAATACCACGTAGGGTTCCCTATATTTCACATTTTCTCCCCCAAATTGCTCTTTTGATCCCCCAAATAAGAAATACTCTCCCCAAAGTAGCGCTTTCGTTCCCTTTCCCAAATATGAGACATTTGAAGATGAAAGGCAGTATTCTGGGAAGAAAATACATTTTTGGGGGGCTAAAGAGTGGCACTTAAGAGAGAACCTGTTTGGTTTCTGGGATGAAGAGTGATATTCGGGGAGAAAATGTCTAATTGTTGGCAGAAATTGATATGCAGGGGAGAAATGGTTGTATTTGGGAGAGAAAAGCGTGTTTTGGGGAGAAAATGCCTGAGTTTTGGGGATAAAGTGCATTATTTTGGCGTGAAAGCATGGTATTGAGATAATAAGCAGCATTTTGTGGAGAAAATGTCTTCTTTTAAGGATAAAGGTGATCTTTCGGGGAGAAAATGTCTGATTTGCAGCATAAAAAGACGCATTTGGGGAAGACAGCGTCTTTTATTGGGATAGCACATTTTATTCCAATAATAACACATTTTCTTCGCAGAATACCGCCTTATATCCCCAAAAGAAGGCATTTTCTTCCCAGAATACTGCTTTTTAGACCGAAAATAAGTCATCCTCTCCAAAAAAGACCTATTTCTGTCCTCAAAATGAGAAATTTTCTCCCCAAAATATCTTTGTTTGTTCCTAATGGAAGACTTTTTATGCATGAAATACCACGTCGGGTTCCCTATATTACACATTTTCTCCCCCAAATTGCTCTTTTGATCCCCCAAATAAGAAATGCTCTCCCCAAAGTAGCGCTTTCGTTCCCTTTCCCAATTATGAGACATTTGAAGATGAAAGGCAGTATTCTGGGGAGAAAATGCCTTTTTGGGGGGGCTAAAGAGTGGCACTTAAGAGAGAACCTGTTTGGTTTCTGGGATGAAGAGTGATATTCGGGGAGAAAATGTCTAATTGTTGGCAGAAATTGATATGCAGGGGAGAAATGGTTGTATTTCGGAGAGTAAAAGCGTGTTTTGGGGAGAAAATGCCTGAGTTTTGGGGATAAACTGCATTATTTTGGCATGAAAGCATGGTATTCAGCTAATAAGCAGCATTTTGTGGAGAAAATGTCTTCTTTAGAGGATAAAGGTGATCTTTCGGGGAGAAAATGTCTGATTTGCAGCATAAAAAGACACATTTGGGGAAGACAGCGTCTTTTATTGGGACAGCACATTTTATTCCAATAATAACACATTTTCTTCCCAGAATACCGCCTTCTATCCCCAAAAGAAGGCATTTTCTTCCCAGAATACTGCTTTTTAGACCAAAAATAAGTCATCCTCTCCAAAAAAGACCTATTTCTGTCCTCAAAATGAGAAATTTTCTCCCCAAAATATCTTTGTTTGTTCCTAAGAGAAGAATTTTTATGCATGAAATACCACGTCGGGTTCCCTATATTACACATTTTCTCCCCCAAATTGCTCTTTTGATCCCCCAAATAAGAAATGCTCTCCCCAAAGTAGCGCTTTCGTTCCCTTTCCCAATTATGAGACATTTGAAGATGAAAGGCAGTATTCTGGGGAGAAAATGCCTTTTTGGGGGGCTAAAGAGTGGCACTTAAGAGAGAACCTGTTTGGTTTCTGGGATGAAGAGTGATATTCGGGGAGAAAATGTCTAATTGTTGGCAGAAATTGATATGCAGGGGAGAAATGGTTGTATTTTGGAGAGAAAAAGAGTGTTTTGGGGAGAAAATGCCTGAGTTTTGGGGATAAAGTGCATTATTTTGGCGTGAAATCATGTTATTGAGCTAATAAGCAGCATTTTGTGGAGAAAATGTCTTCTTTAGAGGATAAAGGCGATCTTTCGGGGAGAAAATGTCTGATTTGCAGCATACAAAGACGCATTTGGGGAAGACAGCGTCTTTTATTGGGACATCACATTTTATTCCACTAATAACACATTTTCTTCCCAGAATACCGCCTTTTATCCCCAAAAGAAGGCATTTTCTTCCCAGAATACTGCTTTTTAGACCGAAAATAAGTCATACTCTCCAAAAAAGACCTATTTCTGTCCTCAAAATGAGAAATATTCTCCCCAAAATATCATTCTTGGTTCCAAATAGAAGACTATTTCTCCATTAAATACCACGTCGGGTTCCCTATATTACACATTTTCTCCCCCAAATTGCTCTTTTGATCCCCCAAATAAGAAATACTCTCCCCAAAGTAGCGCTTTCGTTCCCTTTCCCAATTATGAGACATTTGAAGATGAAAGGCAGTATTCTGGGGAGAAAATGCCTTTTTGGGGGCCTAAAGAGTGGCATTAAGAGAGAACCTGTTTGGTTTCTGGGATGAAGAGTGATATTCGGGGAGAAAATGTCTAATTGTTGGCAGAAATTGATATGCAGGGGAGAAATGGTTGTATTTGGGAGAGTAAAAGAGTGTTTTGGGGAGAAAATGCCTGAGTTTTGGGGATAACCTGCATTATTTTGGCGTGAAAGCATGATATTCAGCTAATAAGAAGCATTTTGTGGAGAAAATGTCTTCTTTAGAGGATCAAGGTGATCTTTCGGGGAGAAAATGTCTGATTTGCAGCATAAAAAGACGCATTTGGGGAAGACAGCGTCTTTTATTGGGACAGCACATTTTATTCCACTAATAACACATTTTCTTCCCAGAATACCGTATTTTATCAACAAAAGAAGGCATTTTCTTCCCAGAATACTGCTTTTTAGACCGAAAATAAGTCATACTCTCCAAAAAAGACCTATTTCTGTCCTCAAAATGAGAAATTTTCTCCCCAAAATATCTTTGTTTGTTCCAAATGGAAGACTTTTTATGCATTAAATACCACGTCGGGTTCCCTATATTACACATTTTCTCCCCCAAATTGCTCTTTTGATCCCCCAAATAAGAAATACTCTCCCCAAAGTAGCGCTTTCGTTCCCTTTCCCAAATATGAGACATTTGAAGATGAAAGGCAGTATTCTGGGGAGAAAATGCCTTTTTGGGGGGCTAAAGAGTGGCACATAAGAGAGAACCTGTTTGGTTTCTGGGATGAAGAGTGATATTCGGGGAGAAAATGTCTAATTGTTGGCAGAAATTGATATGCAGGGGAGAAATGGTTGTATTTGGCAGAGAAAAAGCGTGTTTTGTGGAGAAAATGCCTGAGTTTTGGGGATAAAGTGCATTATTTTGGCATGAAATCATGGTATTCAGCTAATAAGCAGCATTTTGTGTTGAAAATGTCTTCTTTTGAGGATCAAGGTGATCTTTCGGGGAGAAAATGTCTGATTTGCAGCATAAAAAGACGCATGTGGGGAAGACAGCGTCTTTTATTGGGACGTCACATTTTATTCCAAAAGTAACACATTTTCTTCCCAGAATTCCGCCTTATATCCCCAAAAGAAGGCATTTTCTTCCCAGAATACTGCTTTTTAGACCAAAAATAAGTCATCCTCTCCAAAACAGACTTATTTCTGTCCTCAAAATGAGAAATATTCTCCCCAAAATATCATTCTTGATACAAAATAGAAGGCTTTTTCTCCATTAAATACCACGTAGGGTTCCCTATATTTCACATTTTCTCCCCCAAATTGCTCTTTTGATCCCCCAAATAAGAAATACTCTCCCCAAAGTAGCGCTTTCGTTCCCTTTCCCAAATATGAGACATTTGAAGATGAAAGGCAGTATTCTGGGAAGAAAATACATTTTTGGGGGGCTAAAGAGTGGCACTTAAGAGAGAACCTGTTTGGTTTCTGGGATGAAGAGTGATATTCGGGGAGAAAATGTCTAATTGTTGGCAGAAATTGATATGCAGGGGAGAAATGGTTGTATTTGGGAGAGAAAAGCGTGTTTTGGGGAGAAAATGCCTGAGTTTTGGGGATAAAGTGCATTATTTTGGCGTGAAAGCATGGTATTGAGATAATAAGCAGCATTTTGTGGAGAAAATGTCTTCTTTTAAGGATAAAGGTGATCTTTCGGGGAGAAAATGTCTGATTTGCAGCATAAAAAGACGCATTTGGGGAAGACAGCGTCTTTTATTGGGATAGCACATTTTATTCCAATAATAACACATTTTCTTCGCAGAATACCGCCTTATATCCCCAAAAGAAGGCATTTTCTTCCCAGAATACTGCTTTTTAGACCGAAAATAAGTCATCCTCTCCAAAAAAGACCTATTTCTGTCCTCAAAATGAGAAATTTTCTCCCCAAAATATCTTTGTTTGTTCCTAATGGAAGACTTTTTATGCATGAAATACCACGTCGGGTTCCCTATATTACACATTTTCTCCCCCAAATTGCTCTTTTGATCCCCCAAATAAGAAATGCTCTCCCCAAAGTAGCGCTTTCGTTCCCTTTCCCAATTATGAGACATTTGAAGATGAAAGGCAGTATTCTGGGGAGAAAATGCCTTTTTGGGGGGGCTAAAGAGTGGCACTTAAGAGAGAACCTGTTTGGTTTCTGGGATGAAGAGAGATATTCGGGGAGAAAATGTCTAATTGTTGGCAGAAATTGATATGCAGGGGAGAAATGGTTGTATTTCGGAGAGTAAAAGCGTGTTTTGGGGAGAAAATGCCTGAGTTTTGGGGATAAACTGCATTATTTTGGCATGAAAGCATGGTATTCAGCTAATAAGCAGCATTTTGTGGAGAAAATGTCTTCTTTAGAGGATAAAGGTGATCTTTCGGGGAGAAAATGTCTGATTTGCAGCATAAAAAGACACATTTGGGGAAGACAGCGTCTTTTATTGGGACAGCACATTTTATTCCAATAATAACACATTTTCTTCGCAGAATACCGCCTTCTATCCCCAAAAGAAGGCATTTTCTTCCCAGAATACTGCTTTTTAGACCGAAAATAAGTCATCCTCTCCAAAAAAGACCTATTTCTGTCCTCAAAATGAGAAATTTTCTCCCCAAAATATCATTCTTGGTTCCTAAGAGAAGAATTTTTATCCATTAAATAACACATAGGGTTCCCTATATTACACATTTTCTCCCCCAAATTGCTCTTTTGATCCCCCAAATAAGAAATGCTCTCCCCAAAGTAGCGCTTTCGTTCCCTTTCCCAATTATGAGACATTTGAAGATGAAAGGCAGTATTCTGGGGAGAAAATGCCTTTTTGGGGGGGCTAAAGAGTGGCACTTAAGAGAGAACCTGTTTGGTTTCTGGGATGAAGAGTGATATTCGGGGAGAAAATGTCTAATTGTTGGCAGAAATTGATATGCAGGGGAGAAATGGTTGTATTTCGGAGAGTAAAAGAGTGTTTTGGGGAGAAAATGCATGAGTTTTGGGGATAAACGGCTTTATATTGCCATGAAAGCATGGTATTGAGCTAATAAGCAGCATTTTGTGGAGAAAATGTCTTCTTTAGAGGATAAAGGTGATCTTTCGGGGAGAAAATGTCTGATTTGCAGCATAAAAAGACACATTTGGGGAAGACAGCGTCTTTTATTGGGACAGCACATTTTATTCCAATAATAACACATTTTCTTCGCAGAATACCGCCTTCTATCCCCAAAAGAAGGCATTTTCTTCCCAGAATACTGCTTTTTAGACCGAAAATAAGTCATCCTCTCCAAAAAAGACCTATTTCTGTCCTCAAAATGAGAAATTTTCTCCCCAAAATATCATTCTTGGTTCCTAAGAGAAGAATTTTTATCCATTAAATAACACATAGGGTTCCCTATATTACACATTTTCTCCCCCAAATTGCTCTTTTGATCCCCCAAATAAGAAATACTCTCCCCAAAGTAGCGCTTTCGTTCCCTTTCCCAATTATGAGACATTTGAAGATGAAAGGCAGTATTCTGGGGAGAAAATGCCTTTTTGGGGGGGCTAAAGAGTGGCACTTAAGAGAGAACCTGTTTGGTTTCTGGGATGAAGAGTGATATTCGGGGAGAAAATGTCTAATTGTTGGCAGAAATTGATATGCAGGGGAGAAATGGTTGTATTTCGGAGAGTAAAAGAGTGTTTTGGGGAGAAAATGCATGAGTTTTGGGGATAAACGGCTTTATATTGCCATGAAAGCATGGTATTGAGCTAATAAGCAGCATTTTGTGGAGAAAATGTCTTCTTTAGAGGATAAAGGTGATCTTTCGGGGAGAAAATGTCTGATTTGCAGCATAAAAAGACGCATGTGGGGAAGACAGCATCTTTTATTGGGACATCACATTTTATTCCATTAATAACACATTTTCTTCCCGAATACCGCGTATTATCCCCAAAAGAAGGCATTTTCTTCCCAGAATACTGCTTTTTAGACCGAAAATAAGTCATCCTCTCCAAAAAAGACCTATTTCTGTCCTCAAAATGAGAAATATTCTCCCCAAAATATCATTCTTGGTTCCAAATAGAAGACTATTTCTCCATTAAATACCACATAGGGTTCCCTATATTACACATTTTCTCCCCCAAATTGCTCTTTTGATCCCCCAAATAAGAAATACTCTCCCCAAAGTAGCGCTTTCGTTTCCTTTCCCAATTATGAGACATTTGAAGATGAAAGGCAGTATTCCGGGGAGAAAATGCCTTTTTGGGGGGCTAAAGAGTGGCACTTAAGAAAGAACCTGTTTGGTTTCTGGGATGAAGAGTGATATTCGGGGAGAAAATGTCTAATTGTTGGCAGAAATTGATATGCAGGGGAGAAATGGTTGTATTTGGGAGAGAAAAAGAGTGATTTGGGGAGAAAATGCATGAGTTTTGGGGATAAACTGCATTATTTTGGCATGAAAGCATGGTATTGATCTAATAAGCAGCATTTTGTGGAGAAAATGTCTTCTTTTGAGGATCAAGGTGATCTTTCGGGGAGAAAATGTCTGATTTGCAGCATAAAAAGACGCATTTGGGGAAGACAGCGTCTTTTATTGGGACGTCACATTTTATTCCAAAAGTAACACATTTTCTTCCCAGAATTCCGCCTTTTATCCCCAAAAGAAGGCATTTTCTTCCCAGAATACTGCTTTTTAGACCGAAAATAAGTCATCCTCTCCAAAAAAGACCTATTTCATTCCTCAAAATGAGAAATTTTCTCCCCAAAATATCATTCTTGGTTCCAAATAGAAGACTATTTCTCCATTAAATACCACGTCGGGTTCCCTATATTACACATTTTCTCCCCCAAATTGCTCTTTTGATCCCCCAAATAAGAAATACTCTCCCCCAAGTAGCGCTTTCGTTCCCTTTCCCAATTATGAGACATTTGAAGATGAAAGGCAGTATTCTGGGGAGAAAATGCCTTTTTGGGGGCCTAAAGAGTGGCATTAAGAGAGAACCTGTTTGGTTTCTGGGATGAAGAGTGATATTCGGGGAGAAAATGTCTAATTGTTGGCAGAAATTGATATGCAGGGGAGAAATGGTTGTATTTGGGAGAGAAAAAGAGTGTTTTGGGGAGAAAATGCCTGAGTTTTGGGGATAAAGTGCATTATTTTGGAGTGAAAGCATGGTATTCAGCTAATAAGCAGCATTTTGTGGAGAAAATGTCTTCTTTAGAGGATAAAGGTGATCTTTCGGGGAGAAAATTTCTGATTTGCAGCATAAAAAGACGCATTTGGGGAAGACAGCGTCTTTTATTGGGACGTCACATTTTATTCCAAAAGTAACACATTTTCTTCCCAGAATTCCGCATTTTATCCCCAAAAGAAGGCATTTTCTTCCCAGAATACTGCTTTTTAGACCAAAAATAAGTCATCCTCTCCAAAACAGACTTATTTCTGTCCTAAAAATGAGAAATATTCTCCCCAAAATATCATTCTTGATTCAAAATAGAATGCTTTTTATCCATTAAATACCACGTAGGGTTCCCTATATTACACATTTTCTCCCCCAAATTGCTCTTTTGATCCCCCAAATAAGAAATACTCTCCCCAAAGTAGCGCTTTCGTTTCATTTCCCAAAAATGAGACATTTGAAGATGAAAGGCAGTATTCCGGGGAGAAAATGCCTTTTTGGGGGGCTAAAGAGTGGCACTTAAGAAAGAACCTGTTTGGTTTCTGGGATGAAGAGTGATATTCGGGGAGAAAATGTCTAATTGTTGGCAGAAATTGATATGCAGGGGAGAAATGGTTGTATTTGGGAGAGTAAAAGCGTGTTTTGGGGAGAAAATGCCTGAGTTTTGGGGATAAAGTGCATTATTTTGGCATGAAATCATGGTATTGAGCTAATAAGCAGCATTTTGTGGAGAAAATGTCTTCTTTAGAGGATTAAGGTGATCTTTCGGGGAGAAAATGTCTGATTTGCAGCATAAAAAGACGCATTTGGGGAAGACAGTGTCTTTTATTGGGACGTCACATTTTATTCCAATAATAACACATTTTCTTCCCAGAATACCGCCTTCTATCCCCAAAAGAAGGCATTTTCTTCCCAGAATACTGCTTTTTAGACCGAAAATAAGTCATCCTCTCCAAAAAAGACCTATTTCTGTCCTCAAAATGAGAAATATTCTCCCCAAAATATCATTCTTGGTTCCAAATAGAAGACTTTTTATTCATTAAATACCACATAGGGTTCCCTATATTACACATTTTCTCCCCCAAATTGCTCTTTTGATCCCCCAAATAAGAAATACTCTCCCCAAAGTAGCGCTTTCGTTTCCTTTCCCAATTATGAGACATTTGAAGATGAAAGGCAGTATTCCGGGGAGAAAATGCCTTTTTGGGGGGCTAAAGAGTGGCACTTAAGAAAGAACCTGTTTGGTTTCTGGGATGAAGAGTGATATTCGGGGAGAAAATGTCTAATTGTTGGCAGAAATTGATATGCAGGGGAGAAATGGTTGTATTTGGGAGAGAAAAAGAGTGTTTTGGGGAGAAAATGCCTGAGTTTTGGGGATAAAGTGCATTATTTTGGCATGAAATCATGGTATTCAGCTAATAAGCAGCATTTTGTGTTGAAAATGTCTTCTTTTGAGGATCAAGGTGATCTTTCGGGGAGAAAATGTCTGATTTGCAGCATAAAAAGACGCATTTGGGGAAGACAGCGTCTTTTATTGGGACGTCACATTTTATTCCAAAAGTAACACATTTTCTTCCCAGAATTCCGCCTTTTATCCCCAAAAGAAGGCATTTTCTTCCCAGAATACTGCTTTTTAGACCGAAAATAAGTCATCCTCTCCAAAAAAGACCTATTTCATTCCTCAAAATGAGAAATTTTCTCCCCAAAATATCATTCTTGGTTCCAAATAGAAGACTATTTCTCCATTAAATACCACGTCGGGTTCCCTATATTACACATTTTCTCCCCCAAATTGCTCTTTTGATCCCCCAAATAAGAAATACTCTCCCCAAAGTAGCGCTTTCGTTCCCTTTCCCAATTATGAGACATTTGAAGATGAAAGGCAGTATTCTGGGGAGAAAATGCCTTTTTGGGGGCCTAAAGAGTGGCATTAAGAGAGAACCTGTTTGGTTTCTGGGATGAAGAGTGATATTCGGGGAGAAAATGTCTAATTGTTGGCAGAAATTGATATGCAGGGGAGAAATGGTTGTATTTGGGAGAGAAAAAGCGTGTTTTGGGGAGAAAATGCCTGAGTTTTGGGGATAAAGTGCATTATTTTGGAGTGAAAGCATGGTATTCAGCTAATAAGCAGCATTTTGTGGAGAAAATGTCTTCTTTAGAGGATAAAGGTGATCTTTCGGGGAGAAAATGTCTGATTTGCAGCATAAAAAGACGCATTTGGGGAAGACAGCGTCTTTTATTGGGACATCACATTTTATTCCATTAATAACACATTTTCTTCCCAGAATACCGCCTTTGATCCCCAAAAGAAGGCATTTTCTTCCCAGAATACTGCTTTTTAGAGCAAAAATAAATCATCCTCTCCAAAAAAGACCTATTTCATTCCTCAAAATGAGAAATTTTCTCCCCAAAATATCATTCTTGGTTCCAAATAGAAGACTATTTCTCCATTAAATACCACGTCGGGTTCCCTATATTACACATTTTCTCCCCCAAATTGCTCTTTTGGTCCCCCAAATAAGAAATACTCTCCCCAAAGTAGCGCTTTCGTTCCCTTTCCCAATTATGAGACATTTGAAGATGAAAGGCAGTATTCTGGGGAGAAAATGCCTTTTTGGGGGCCTAAAGAGTGGCATTAAGAGAGAACCTGTTTGGTTTCTGGGATGAAGAGTGATATTCGGGGAGAAAATGTCTAATTGTTGGCAGAAATTGATATGCAGGGGAGAAATGGTTGTATTTGGGAGAGAAAAAGAGTGTTTTGGGGAGAAAATGCCTGAGTTTTGGGGATAAAGTGCATTATTTTGGCATGAAATCATGGTATTCAGCTAATAAGCAGCATTTTGTGTTGAAAATGTCTTCTTTTGAGGATCAAGGTGATCTTTCGGGGAGAAAATGTCTGATTTGCAGCATAAAAAGACGCATTTGGGGAAGACAGCGTCTTTTATTGGGACGTCACATTTTATTCCAAAAGTAACACATTTTCTTCCCAGAATTCCGCCTTATATTCCCAAAAGAAGGCATTTTCTTCCCAGAATACTGCTTTTTAGACCAAAAATAAGTCATCCTGTCCAAAACAGACTTATTTCTGTCCTCAAAATGAGAAATATTCTCCCCAAAATATCATTCTTGGTTCCAAATAGAAGACTTTTTCTCCATTAAATACCACGTCGGGTTCCCTATATTACACATTTTCTCCCCCAAATTGCTCTTTTGATCCCCCAAATAAGAAATACTCTCCCCAAAGTAGCGCTTTCGTTCCCTTTCCCAAAAAGAAGACACTTGAAGATGAAAGGCAGTATTCTGGGGAGAAAATACATTTTTGGAGGGCTAAAGAGTGGCATTAAGAGAGAACCTGTTTGGTTTCTGGGATGAAGAGTGATATTCGGGGAGAAAATGTCTAATTGTTGGCTGAAATTGATATGCAGGGGAGAAATGGTCGTATTTGGGAGAGTAAAAGCGTGTTTTGGGGAGAAAATGCCTGAGTTTTGGGGATAAACTGCATTATTTTGGCATGAAAGCATGGTATTCAGCTAATAAGCAGCATTTTGTGGAGAAAATGTCTTCTTTTGAGGATCAAGGTGATCTTTCGGGGAGAAAATGTCTGATTTGCAGCATAAAAAGACACATTTGGGGAAGACAGCGTCTTTTATTGGGACAGCACATTTTATTCCACTAATAACACATTTTCTTCCCAGAATACCGCCTTTTATCCCCAAAAGAAGGCATTTTCTTCCCAGAATACTGCTTTTTAGACCGAAAATAAGTCATCCTCTCCAAAAAAGACCTATTTCTGTCCTCAAAATGAGAAATTTTCTCCCCAAAATATCTTTGTTTGTTCCTAATGGAAGACTTTTTATGCATGAAATACCACGTCGGGTTCCCTATATTACACATTTTCTCCCCCAAATTGCTCTTTTGATCCCCCAAATAAGAAATGCTCTCCCCAAAGTAGCGCTTTCGTTCCCTTTCCCAATTATGAGACATTTGAAGATGAAAGGCAGTATTCTGGGGAGAAAATGCCTTTTTGGGGGGCTAAAGAGTGGCACTTAAGAGAGAACCTGTTTGGTTTCTGGGATGAAGAGTGATATTCGGGGAGAAAATGTCTAATTGTTGGCAGAAATTGATATGCAGGGGAGAAATGGTTGTATTTCGGAGAGTAAAAGAGTGTTTTGGGGAGAAAATGCATGAGTTTTGGGGATAAACGGCTTTATATTGCCATGAAAGCATGGTATTGAGCTAATAAGCAGCATTTTGTGGAGAAAATGTCTTCTTTAGAGGATTAAGGTGATCTTTCGGGGAGAAAATGTCTGATTTGCAGCATAAAAAGACGCATGTGGGGAAGACAGCATCTTTTATTGGGACATCACATTTTATTCCATTAATAACACATTTTCTTCCCGAATACCGCCTATTATCCCCAAAAGAAGGCATTTTCTTCCCAGAATACTGCTTTTTAGACCGAAAATAAGTCATCCTCTCCAAAAAAGACCTATTTCTGTCCTCAAAATGAGAAATATTCTCCCCAAAATATCATTCTTGGTTCCAAATAGAAGACTATTTCTCCATTAAATACCACATAGGGTTCCCTATATTACACATTTTCTCCCCCAAATTGCTCTTTTGATCCCCCAAATAAGAAATACTCTCCCCAAAGTAGCGCTTTCGTTTCCTTTCCCAATTATGAGACATTTGAAGATGAAAGGCAGTATTCCGGGGAGAAAATGCCTTTTTGGGGGGCTAAAGAGTGGCACTTAAGAAAGAACCTGTTTGGTTTCTGGGATGAAGAGTGATATTCGGGGAGAAAATGTCTAATTGTTGGCAGAAATTGATATGCAGGGGAGAAATGGTTGTATTTGGGAGAGAAAAAGAGTGTTTTGGGGAGAAAATGCATGAGTTTTGGGGATAAACTGCATTATTTTGGCATGAAAGCATGGTATTGATCTAATAAGCAGCATTTTGTGGAGAAAATGTCTTCTTTTGAGGATCAAGGTGATCTTTCGGGGAGAAAATGTCTGATTTGCAGCATAAAAAGACGCATTTGGGGAAGACAGCGTCTTTTATTGGGACGTCACATTTTATTCCAAAAGTAACACATTTTCTTCCCAGAATTCCGCCTTTTATCCCCAAAAGAAGGCATTTTCTTCCCAGAATACTGCTTTTTAGACCGAAAATAAGTCATCCTCTCCAAAAAAGACCTATTTCATTCCTCAAAATGAGAAATTTTCTCCCCAAAATATCATTCTTGGTTCCAAATAGAAGACTATTTCTCCATTAAATACCACAAAGGGTTCCCTATATTACACATTTTCTCCCCCAAATTGCTCTTTTGATCCCCCAAATAAGAAATACTCTCCCCCAAGTAGCGCTTTCGTTCCCTTTCCCAATTATGAGACATTTGAAGATGAAAGGCAGTATTCTGGGGAGAAAATGCCTTTTTGGGGGCCTAAAGAGTGGCATTAAGAGAGAACCTGTTTGGTTTCTGGGATGAAGAGTGATATTCGGGGAGAAAATGTCTAATTGTTGGCAGAAATTGATATGCAGGGGAGAAATGGTTGTATTTGGGAGAGAAAAAGAGTGTTTTGGGGAGAAAATGCCTGAGTTTTGGGGATAAAGTGCATTATTTTGGCATGAAATCATGGTATTCAGCTAATAAGCAGCATTTTGTGGAGAAAATGTCTTCTTTAGAGGATAAAGGTGATCTTTCGGGGAGAAAATGTCTGATTTGCAGCATAAAAAGACGCATTTGGGGAAGACAGCGTCTTTTATTGGGACGTCACATTTTATTCCAAAAGTAACACATTTTCTTCCCAGAATTCCGCATTTTATCCCCAAAAGAAGGCATTTTCTTCCCAGAATACTGCTTTTTAGACCAAAAATAAGTCATCCTCTCCAAAACAGACTTATTTCTGTCCTAAAAATGAGAAATATTCTCCCCAAAATATCATTCTTGATTCAAAATAGAATGCTTTTTATCCATTAAATACCACGTAGGGTTCCCTATATTACACATTTTCTCCCCCAAATTGCTCTTTTGATCCCCCAAATAAGAAATACTCTCCCCAAAGTAGCGCTTTCGTTTCATTTCCCAAAAATGAGACATTTGAAGATGAAAGGCAGTATTCTGGGGAGAAAATGCCATTTTAGGGGGCTAAAGAGTGGCATTAAGAGAGAACCTGTTTGGTTTCTGGGATGAAGAGTGATATTCGGGGAGAAAATGTCTAATTGTTGGCAGAAATTGATATGCAGGGGAGAAATGGTTGTATTTGGGAGAGTAAAAGCGTGTTTTGGGGAGAAAATGCCTGAGTTTTGGGGATAAAGTGCATTATTTTGGCATGAAATCATGGTATTGAGCTAATAAGCAGCATTTTGTGGAGAAAATGTCTTCTTTTGAGGATTAAGGTGATCTTTCGGGGAGAAAATGTCTGATTTGCAGCATAAAAAGACGCATTTGGGGAAGACAGTGTCTTTTATTGGGACGTCACATTTTATTCCAATAATAACACATTTTCTTCCCAGAATACCGCCTTCTATCCCCAAAAGAAGGCATTTTCTTCCCAGAATACTGCTTTTTAGACCAAAAATAAGTCATCCTCTCCAAAAAAGACCTATTTCTGTCCTCAAAATGAGAAATATTCTCCCCAAAATATCATTCTTGGTTCCAAATAGAAGACTTTTTATTCATTAAATACCACATAGGGTTCCCTATATTACACATTTTCTCCCCCAAATTGCTCTTTTGATCCCCCAAATAAGAAATACTCTCCCCAAAGTAGCGCTTTCGTTTCCTTTCCCAATTATGAGACATTTGAAGATGAAAGGCAGTATTCCGGGGAGAAAATGCCTTTTTGGGGGGCTAAAGAGTGGCACTTAAGAAAGAACCTGTTTGGTTTCTGGGATGAAGAGTGATATTCGGGGAGAAAATGTCTAATTGTTGGCAGAAATTGATATGCAGGGGAGAAATGGTTGTATTTGGGAGAGAAAAAGAGTGTTTTGGGGAGAAAATGCCTGAGTTTTGGGGATAAAGTGCATTATTTTGGAGTGAAAGCATGGTATTGAGCTAATAAGCAGCATTTTGTGGAGAAAATGTCTTCTTTTGAGGATCAAGGTGATCTTTCGGGGAGAAAATGTCTGATTTGCAGCATAAAAAGACGCATTTGGGGAAGACAGCGTCTTTTATTGGGACGTCACATTTTATTCCAAAAGTAACACATTTTCTTCCCAGAATTCCGCCTTTTATCCCCAAAAGAAGGCATTTTCTTCCCAGAATACTGCTTTTTAGACCGAAAATAAGTCATCCTCTCCAAAAAAGACCTATTTCATTCCTCAAAATGAGAAATTTTCTCCCCAAAATATCATTCTTGGTTCCAAATAGAAGACTATTTCTCCATTAAATACCACGTCGGGTTCCCTATATTACACATTTTCTCCCCCAAATTGCTCTTTTGATCCCCCAAATAAGAAATACTCTCCCCAAAGTAGCGCTTTCGTTCCCTTTCCCAATTATGAGACATTTGAAGATGAAAGGCAGTATTCTGGGGAGAAAATGCCTTTTTGGGGGCCTAAAGAGTGGCATTAAGAGAGAACCTGTTTGGTTTCTGGGATGAAGAGTGATATTCGGGGAGAAAATGTCTAATTGTTGGCAGAAATTGATATGCAGGGGAGAAATGGTTGTATTTGGGAGAGAAAAAGAGTGTTTTGGGGAGAAAATGCCTGAGTTTTGGGGATAAAGTGCATTATTTTGGAGTGAAAGCATGGTATTCAGCTAATAAGCAGCATTTTGTGGAGAAAATGTCTTCTTTAGAGGATAAAGGTGATCTTTCGGGGAGAAAATGTCTGATTTGCAGCATAAAAAGACGCATGTGGGGAAGACAGCGTCTTTTATTGGGACGTCACATTTTATTCCAAAAGTAACACATTTTCTTCCCAGAATTCCGCCTTTTATCCCCAAAAGAAGGCATTTTCTTCCCAGAATACTGCTTTTTAGACCAAAAATAAGTCATCCTCTCCAAAACAGACTTATTTCTGTCCTAAAAATGAGAAATATTCTCCCCAAAATATCATTCTTGATTCAAAATAGAATGCTTTTTATCCATTAAATACCACGTAGGGTTCCCTATATTACACATTTTCTCCCCCAAATTGCTCTTTTGATCCCCCAAATAAGAAATACTCTCCCCAAAGTAGCGCTTTCGTTTCATTTCCCAAAAATGAGACATTTGAAGATGAAAGGCAGTATTCTGGGGAGAAAATGCCATTTTAGGGGGCTAAAGAGTGGCATTAAGAGAGAACCTGTTTGGTTTCTGGGATGAAGAGTGATATTCGGGGAGAAAATGTCTAATTGTTGGCAGAAATTGATATGCAGGGGAGAAATGGTTGTATTTGGGAGAGTAAAAGTGTGTTTTGGGGAGAAAATGCCTGAGTTTTGGGGATAAAGTGCATTATTTTGGCATGAAATCATGGTATTGAGCTAATAAGCAGCATTTTGTGGAGAAAATGTCTTCTTTAGAGGATTAAGGTGATCTTTCGGGGAGAAAATGTCTGATTTGCAGCATAAAAAGACGCATTTGGGGAAGACAGTGTCTTTTATTGGGATAGCACATTTTATTCCAATAATAACACATTTTCTTCCCAGAATACCGCCTTCTATCCCCAAAAGAAGGCATTTTCTTCCCAGAATACTGCTTTTTAGACCGAAAATAAGTCATCCTCTCCAAAAAAGACCTATTTCTGTCCTCAAAATGAGAAATATTCTCCCCAAAATATCATTCTTGGTTCCAAATAGAAGACTTTTTATTCATTAAATACCACATAGGGTTCCCTATATTACACATTTTCTCCCCCAAATTGCTCTTTTGATCCCCCAAATAAGAAATACTCTCCCCAAAGTAGCGCTTTCGTTTCCTTTCCCAATTATGAGACATTTGAAGATGAAAGGCAGTATTCCGGGGAGAAAATGCCTTTTTGGGGGGCTAAAGAGTGGCACTTAAGAGAGAACCTGTTTGGTTTCTGGGATGAAGAGTGATATT
The DNA here is from genome assembly GCA_030625065.1 of Alectoris magna. NCBI lineage: Eukaryota > Metazoa > Chordata > Aves > Galliformes > Phasianidae > Alectoris > Alectoris magna. The sequence goes on along the minus strand of CM060573.1, from coordinate 17,942,992 downwards.
CGGGGAGAAAATGTCTAATTGTTGGCAGAAATTGATATGCAGGGGAGAAATGGTTGTATTTGGGAGAGAAAAAGAGTGTTTTGGGGAGAAAATGCCTGAGTTTTGGGGATAAAGTGCATTATTTTGGAGTGAAACATGGTATTGAGCTAATAAGCAGCATTTTGTGGAGAAAATGTCTTCTTTTGAGGATCAAGGTGATCTTTCGGGGAGAAAATGTCTGATTTGCAGCATAAAAAGACGCATTTGTGGAAGACAGCGTCTTTTATTGGAACGTCACATTTTATTCCAAAAGTAACACATTTTCTTCCCAGAATTCCGCCTTTTATCCCCAAAAGAAGGCATTTTCTTCCCAGAATACTGCTTTTTAGACCAAAAATAAGTCATCCTCTCCAAAAAAGACCTATTTCATTCCTCAAAATGAGAAATTTTCTCCCCAAAATATCATTCTTGGTTCCAAATAGAAGACTATTTCTCCATTAAATACCACAAAGGGTTCCCTATATTACACATTTTCTCCCCCAAATTGCTCTTTTGATCCCCCAAATAAGAAATACTCTCCCCAAAGTAGCACTTTCGTTCCCTTTCCCAATTATGAGACATTTGAAGATGAAAGGCAGTATTCTGGGGAGAAAATGCCTTTTTGGGGGCCTAAAGATTGGCATTAAGAGAGAACCTGTTTGGCTTCTGGGATGAAGAGTGATATTCGGGGAGAAAATGTCTAATTGTTGGCAGAAATTGATATGCAGGGGAGAAATGGTTGTATTTGGGAGAGAAAAAGCGTGTTTTGGGGAGAAAATGCCTGAGTTTTGGGGATAAAGTGCATTATTTTGGAGTGAAAGCATGGTATTGAGATAATAAGCAGCATTTTGTGGAGAAAATGTCTTCTTTTGAGGATCAAGGTGATCTTTCGGGGAGAAAATGTCTGATTTGCAGCATAAAAAGACGCATTTGGGGAAGACAGCGTCTTTTATTGGGACGTCACATTTTATTCCAAAAGTAACACATTTTCTTCCCAGAATTCCGCTTTTTATCCCCAAAAGAAGGCATTTTCTTCCCAGAATACTGCTTTTTAGACCAAAAATAAGTCATCCTCTCCAAAACAGACTTATTTCTGTCCTAAAAATGAGAAATATTCTCCCCAAAATATCATTCTTGATTCAAAATAGAAGGCTTTTTATCCATTAAATACCACGTAGGGTTCCCTATATTACACATTTTCTCCCCCAAATTGCTCTTTTGATCCCCCAAATAAGAAATACTCTCCCCAAAGTAGCGCTTTCGTTTCCTTTCCCAAAAATGAGACATTTGAAGATGAAAGGCAGTATTCCGGGGAGAAAATGCCTTTTTGGGGGGCTAAAGAGTGGCACTTAAGAAAGAACCTGTTTGGTTTCTGGGATGAAGAGTGATATTCGGGGAGAAAATGTCTAATTGTTGGCAGAAATTGATATGCAGGGGAGAAATGGTTGTATTTGGGAGAGAAAAAGAGTGTTTTGGGGAGAAAATGCCTGAGTTTTGGGGATAAAGTGCATTATTTTGGAGTGAAAGCATGGTATTGAGCTAATAAGCAGCATTTTGTGGAGAAAATGTCTTCTTTTGAGGATCAAGGTGATCTTTCGGGGAGAAAATGTCTGATTTGCAGCATAAAAAGACGCATTTGGGGAAGACAGCGTCTTTTATTGGGACGTCACATTTTATTCCAAAAGTAACACATTTTCTTCCCAGAATTCCGCCTTTTATCCCCAAAAGAAGGCATTTTCTTCCCAGAATACTGCTTTTTAGACCGAAAATAAGTCATCCTCTCCAAAAAAGACCTATTTCATTCCTCAAAATGAGAAATTTTCTCCCCAAAATATCATTCTTGGTTCCAAATAGAAGACTATTTCTCCATTAAATACCACGTCGGGTTCCCTATATTACACATTTTCTCCCCCAAATTGCTCTTTTGATCCCCCAAATAAGAAATACTCTCCCCAAAGTAGCGCTTTCGTTCCCTTTCCCAATTATGAGACATTTGAAGATGAAAGGCAGTATTCTGGGGAGAAAATGCCTTTTTGGGGGCCTAAAGAGTGGCATTAAGAGAGAACCTGTTTGGTTTCTGGGATGAAGAGTGATATTCGGGGAGAAAATGTCTAATTGTTGGCAGAAATTGATATGCAGGGGAGAAATGGTTGTATTTGGGAGAGAAAAAGAGTGTTTTGGGGAGAAAATGCCTGAGTTTTGGGGATAAAGTGCATTATTTTGGAGTGAAAGCATGGTATTCAGCTAATAAGCAGCATTTTGTGGAGAAAATGTCTTCTTTAGAGGATAAAGGTGATCTTTCGGGGAGAAAATGTCTGATTTGCAGCATAAAAAGACGCATGTGGGGAAGACAGCGTCTTTTATTGGGACGTCACATTTTATTCCAAAAGTAACACATTTTCTTCCCAGAATTCCGCCTTTTATCCCCAAAAGAAGGCATTTTCTTCCCAGAATACTGCTTTTTAGACCAAAAATAAGTCATCCTCTCCAAAACAGACTTATTTCTGTCCTAAAAATGAGAAATATTCTCCCCAAAATATCATTCTTGATTCAAAATAGAATGCTTTTTATCCATTAAATACCACGTAGGGTTCCCTATATTACACATTTTCTCCCCCAAATTGCTCTTTTGATCCCCCAAATAAGAAATACTCTCCCCAAAGTAGCGCTTTCGTTTCATTTCCCAAAAATGAGACATTTGAAGATGAAAGGCAGTATTCTGGGGAGAAAATGCCATTTTAGGGGGCTAAAGAGTGGCATTAAGAGAGAACCTGTTTGGTTTCTGGGATGAAGAGTGATATTCGGGGAGAAAATGTCTAATTGTTGGCAGAAATTGATATGCAGGGGAGAAATGGTTGTATTTGGGAGAGTAAAAGTGTGTTTTGGGGAGAAAATGCCTGAGTTTTGGGGATAAAGTGCATTATTTTGGCATGAAATCATGGTATTGAGCTAATAAGCAGCATTTTGTGGAGAAAATGTCTTCTTTAGAGGATTAAGGTGATCTTTCGGGGAGAAAATGTCTGATTTGCAGCATAAAAAGACGCATTTGGGGAAGACAGTGTCTTTTATTGGGATAGCACATTTTATTCCAATAATAACACATTTTCTTCCCAGAATACCGCCTTCTATCCCCAAAAGAAGGCATTTTCTTCCCAGAATACTGCTTTTTAGACCGAAAATAAGTCATCCTCTCCAAAAAAGACCTATTTCTGTCCTCAAAATGAGAAATATTCTCCCCAAAATATCATTCTTGGTTCCAAATAGAAGACTTTTTATTCATTAAATACCACATAGGGTTCCCTATATTACACATTTTCTCCCCCAAATTGCTCTTTTGATCCCCCAAATAAGAAATACTCTCCCCAAAGTAGCGCTTTCGTTTCCTTTCCCAATTATGAGACATTTGAAGATGAAAGGCAGTATTCCGGGGAGAAAATGCCTTTTTGGGGGGCTAAAGAGTGGCACTTAAGAGAGAACCTGTTTGGTTTCTGGGATGAAGAGTGATATTCGGGGAGAAAATGTCTAATTGTTGGCAGAAATTGATATGCAGGGGAGAAATGGTTGTATTTGGGAGAGAAAAAGAGTGTTTTGGGGAGAAAATGCCTGAGTTTTGGGGATAAAGTGCATTATTTTGGAGTGAAACATGGTATTGAGCTAATAAGCAGCATTTTGTGGAGAAAATGTCTTCTTTTGAGGATCAAGGTGATCTTTCGGGGAGAAAATGTCTGATTTGCAGCATAAAAAGACGCATTTGTGGAAGACAGCGTCTTTTATTGGAACGTCACATTTTATTCCAAAAGTAACACATTTTCTTCCCAGAATTCCGCCTTTTATCCCCAAAAGAAGGCATTTTCTTCCCAGAATACTGCTTTTTAGACCAAAAATAAGTCATCCTCTCCAAAAAAGACCTATTTCATTCCTCAAAATGAGAAATTTTCTCCCCAAAATATCATTCTTGGTTCCAAATAGAAGACTATTTCTCCATTAAATACCACAAAGGGTTCCCTATATTACACATTTTCTCCCCCAAATTGCTCTTTTGATCCCCCAAATAAGAAATACTCTCCCCAAAGTAGCACTTTCGTTCCCTTTCCCAATTATGAGACATTTGAAGATGAAAGGCAGTATTCTGGGGAGAAAATGCCTTTTTGGGGGCCTAAAGAGTGGCATTAAGAGAGAACCTGTTTGGCTTCTGGGATGAAGAGTGATATTCGGGGAGAAAATGTCTAATTGTTGGCAGAAATTGATATGCAGGGGAGAAATGGTTGTATTTGGGAGAGAAAAAGCGTGTTTTGGGGAGAAAATGCCTGAGTTTTGGGGATAAAGTGCATTATTTTGGAGTGAAAGCATGGTATTGAGATAATAAGCAGCATTTTGTGGAGAAAATGTCTTCTTTTGAGGATCAAGGTGATCTTTCGGGGAGAAAATGTCTGATTTGCAGCATAAAAAGACGCATTTGGGGAAGACAGCGTCTTTTATTGGGACGTCACATTTTATTCCAAAAGTAACACATTTTCTTCCCAGAATTCCGCTTTTTATCCCCAAAAGAAGGCATTTTCTTCCCAGAATACTGCTTTTTAGACCAAAAATAAGTCATCCTCTCCAAAACAGACTTATTTCTGTCCTAAAAATGAGAAATATTCTCCCCAAAATATCATTCTTGATTCAAAATAGAAGGCTTTTTATCCATTAAATACCACGTAGGGTTCCCTATATTACACATTTTCTCCCCCAAATTGCTCTTTTGATCCCCCAAATAAGAAATACTCTCCCCAAAGTAGCGCTTTCGTTTCATTTCCCAAAAATGAGACATTTGAAGATGAAAGGCAGTATTCTGGGGAGAAAATGCCATTTTAGGGGGCTAAAGAGTGGCATTAAGAGAGAACCTGTTTGGTTTCTGGGATGAAGAGTGATATTCGGGGAGAAAATGTCTAATTGTTGGCAGAAATTGATATGCAGGGGAGAAATGGTTGTATTTGGGAGAGTAAAAGCGTGTTTTGGGGAGAAAATGCCTGAGTTTTGGGGATAAAGTGCATTATTTTGGCATGAAATCATGGTATTCAGCTAATAAGCAGCATTTTGTGGAGAAAATGTCTTCTTTAGAGGATAAAGGTGATCTTTCGGGGAGAAAATGTCTGATTTGCAGCATAAAAAGACGCATTTGGGGAAGACAGTGTCTTTTATTGGGACAGCACATTTTATTCCAATAATAACACATTTTCTTCCCAGAATACCGCCTTCTATCCCCAAAAGAAGGCATTTTCTTCCCAGAATACTGCTTTTTAGACCGAAAATAAGTCATCCTCTCCAAAAAAGACCTATTTCTGTCCTCAAAATGAGAAATATTCTCCCCAAAATATCATTCTTGGTTCCAAATAGAAGACTTTTTATTCATTAAATACCACATAGGGTTCCCTATATTACACATTTTCTCCCCCAAATTGCTCTTTTGATCCCCCAAATAAGAAATACTCTCCCCAAAGTAGCGCTTTCGTTCCCTTTCCCAATTATGAGACATTTGAAGATGAAAGGCAGTATTCTGGGGAGAAAATGCCTTTTTTGGGGCCTAAAGAGTGGCATTAAGAGAGAACCTGTTTGGTTTCTGGGATGAAGAGTGATATTCGGGGAGAAAATGTCTAATTGTTGGCAGAAATTGATATGCAGGGGAGAAATGGTTGTATTTGGGAGAGAAAAAGAGTGTTTTGGGGAGAAAATGCCTGAGTTTTGGGGATAAAGTGCATTATTTTGGAGTGAAAGCATGGTATTCAGCTAATAAGCAGCATTTTGTGGAGAAAATGTCTTCTTTAGAGGATAAAGGTGATCTTTCGGGGAGAAAATGTCTGATTTGCAGCATAAAAAGACGCATTTGGGGAAGACAGCGTCTTTTATTGGGACGTCACATTTTATTCGAAAAGTAACACATTTTCTTCCCAGAATTCCGCATTTTATCCCCAAAAGAAGGCATTTTCTTCCCAGAATACTGCTTTTTAGACCAAAAATAAGTCATCCTCTCCAAAACAGACTTATTTCTGTCCTAAAAATGAGAAATATTCTCCCCAAAATATCATATTTGATTCAAAATAGAATGCTTTTTATCCATTAAATACCACGTAGGGTTCCCTATATTACACATTTTCTCCCCCAAATTGCTCTTTTGATCCCCCAAATAAGAAATACTCTCCCCAAAGTAGCGCTTTCGTTTCATTTCCCAAAAATGAGACATTTGAAGATGAAAGGCAGTATTCTGGGGAGAAAATGCCATTTTAGGGGGCTAAAGAGTGGCATTAAGAGAGAACCTGTTTGGTTTCTGGGATGAAGAGTGATATTCGGGGAGAAAATGTCTAATTGTTGGCAGAAATTGATATGCAGGGGAGAAATGGTTGTATTTGGGAGAGTAAAAGCGTGTTTTGGGGAGAAAATGCCTGAGTTTTGGGGATAAAGTGCATTATTTTGGCATGAAATCATGGTATTGAGCTAATAAGCAGCATTTTGTGGAGAAAATGTCTTCTTTAGAGGATTAAGGTGATCTTTCGGGGAGAAAATGTCTGATTTGCAGCATAAAAAGACGCATTTGGGGAAGACAGTGTCTTTTATTGGGACGTCACATTTTATTCCAATAATAACACATTTTCTTCCCAGAATACCGCCTTCTATCCCCAAAAGAAGGCATTTTCTTCCCAGAATACTGCTTTTTAGACCGAAAATAAGTCATCCTCTCCAAAAAAGACCTATTTCTGTCCTCAAAATGAGAAATATTCTCCCCAAAATATCATTCTTGGTTCCAAATAGAAGACTTTTTATTCATTAAATACCACATAGGGTTCCCTATATTACACATTTTCTCCCCCAAATTGCTCTTTTGATCCCCCAAATAAGAAATACTCTCCCCAAAGTAGCGCTTTCGTTTCCTTTCCCAATTATGAGACATTTGAAGATGAAAGGCAGTATTCTGGGGAGAAAATGCCTTTTTGGGGGGCTAAAGAGTGGCACTTAAGAAAGAACCTGTTTGGTTTCTGGGATGAAGAGTGATATTCGGGGAGAAAATGTCTAATTGTTGGCAGAAATTGATATGCAGGGGAGAAATGGTTGTATTTGGGAGAGAAAAAGAGTGTTTTGGGGAGAAAATGCCTGAGTTTTGGGGATAAAGTGCATTATTTTGGAGTGAAAGCATGGTATTGAGCTAATAAGCAGCATTTTGTGGAGAAAATGTCTTCTTTAGAGGATCAAGGTGATCTTTCGGGGAGAAAATGTCTGATTTGCAGCATAAAAAGACGCATTTGGGGAAGACAGCGTCTTTTATTGGGACGTCACATTTTATTCCAAAAGTAACACATTTTCTTCCCAGAATTCCGCTTTTTATCCCCAAAAGAAGGCATTTTCTTCCCAGAATACTGCTTTTTAGACCAAAAATAAGTCATCCTCTCCAAAAAAGACCTATTTCTGTCCTCAAAATGAGAAATTTTCTCCCCAAAATATCATTCTTGGTTCCAAATAGAAGACTATTTCTCCATTAAATACCACGTCGGGTTCCCTATATTACACATTTTCTCCCCCAAATTGCTCTTTTGATCCCCCAAATAAGAAATACTCTCCCCAAAGTAGCGCTTTCGTTCCCTTTCCCAATTATGAGACATTTGAAGATGAAAGGCAGTATTCTGGGGAGAAAATGCCATTTTAGGGGGCCTAAAGATTGGCATTAAGAGAGAACCTGTTTGGTTTCTGGGATGAAGAGTGATATTCGGGGAGAAAATGTCTAATTGTTGGCAGAAATTGATATGCAGGGGAGAAATGGTTGTATTTGGGAGAGTAAAAGCGTGTTTTGGGGAGAAAATGCCTGAGTTTTGGGGATAAAGTGCATTATTTTGGCATGAAATCATGGTATTCAGCTAATAAGCAGCATTTTGTGGAGAAAATGTCTTCTTTAGAGGATAAAGGTGATCTTTCGGGGAGAAAATGTCTGATTTGCAGCATAAAAAGACGCATGTGGGGAAGACAGCGTCTTTTATTGGGACGTCACATTTTATTCCAAAAGTAACACATTTTCTTCCCAGAATTCCGCCTTTTATCCCCAAAAGAAGGCATTTTCTTCCCAGAATACTGCTTTTTAGACCAAAAATAAGTCATCCTCTCCAAAACAGACTTATTTCTGTCCTAAAAATGAGAAATATTCTCCCCAAAATATCATTCTTGATTCAAAATAGAATGCTTTTTATCCATTAAATACCACGTAGGGTTCCCTATATTACACATTTTCTCCCCCAAATTGCTCTTTTGATCCCCCAAATAAGAAATACTCTCCCCAAAGTAGCGCTTTCGTTTCATTTCCCAAAAATGAGACATTTGAAGATGAAAGGCAGTATTCTGGGGAGAAAATGCCATTTTAGGGGGCTAAAGAGTGGCATTAAGAGAGAACCTGTTTGGTTTCTGGGATGAAGAGTGATATTCGGGGAGAAAATGTCTAATTGTTGGCAGAAATTGATATGCAGGGGAGAAATGGTTGTATTTGGGAGAGTAAAAGCGTGTTTTGGGGAGAAAATGCCTGAGTTTTGGGGATAAAGTGCATTATTTTGGCATGAAATCATGGTATTGAGCTAATAAGCAGCATTTTGTGGAGAAAATGTCTTCTTTAGAGGATAAAGGTGATCTTTCGGGGAGAAAATGTCTGATTTGCAGCATAAAAAGACGCATTTGGGGAAGACAGTGTCTTTTATTGGGACGTCACATTTTATTCCAATAATAACACATTTTCTTCCCAGAATACCGCCTTCTATCCCCAAAAGAAGGCATTTTCTTCCCAGAATACTGCTTTTTAGACCGAAAATAAGTCATCCTCTCCAAAAAAGACCTATTTCTGTCCTCAAAATGAGAAATATTCTCCCCAAAATATCATTCTTGGTTCCAAATAGAAGACTATTTCTCCATTAAATACCACATAGGGTTCCCTATATTACACATTTTCTCCCCCAAATTGCTCTTTTGATCCCCCAAATAAGAAATACTCTCCCCAAAGTAGCGCTTTCGTTTCCTTTCCCAATTATGAGACATTTGAAGATGAAAGGCAGTATTCCGGGGAGAAAATGCCTTTTTGGGGGGCTAAAGAGTGGCACTTAAGAAAGAACCTGTTTGGTTTCTGGGATGAAGAGTGATATTCGGGGAGAAAATGTCTAATTGTTGGCAGAAATTGATATGCAGGGGAGAAATGGTTGTATTTGGGAGAGAAAAAGAGTGTTTTGGGGAGAAAATGCCTGAGTTTTGGGGATAAAGTGCATTATTTTGGAGTGAAAGCATGGTATTGAGCTAATAAGCAGCATTTTGTGGAGAAAATGTCTTCTTTAGAGGATAAAGGTGATCTTTCGGGGAGAAAATGTCTGATTTGCAGCATACAAAGACGCATGTGGGGAAGACAGCGTCTTTTATTGGGACGTCACATTTTATTCCAAAAGTAACACATTTTCTTCCCAGAATTCCGCCTTTTATCCCCAAAAGAAGGCATTTTCTTCCCAGAATACTGCTTTTTAGACCGAAAATAAGTCATCCTCTCCAAAAAAGACCTATTTCTGTCCTCAAAATGAGAAATTTTCTCCCCAAAATATCATTCTTGGTTCCAAATAGAAGACTATTTCTCCATTAAATACCACGTCGGGTTCCCTATATTACACATTTTCTCCCCCAAATTGCTCTTTTGATCCCCCAAATAAGAAATACTCTCCCCAAAGTAGCACTTTCGTTCCCTTTCCCAATTATGAGACATTTGAAGATGAAAGGCAGTATTCTGGGGAGAAAATCCCATTTTAGGGGGCCTAAAGATTGGCATTAAGAGAGAACCTGTTTGGTTTCTGGGATGAAGAGTGATATTCGGGGAGAAAATGTCTAATTGTTGGCAGAAATTGATATGCAGGGGAGAAATGGTTGTATTTGGGAGAGAAAAAGAGTGTTTTGGGGAGAAAATGCCTGAGTTTTGGGGATAAAGTGCATTATTTTGGAGTGAAAGCATGGTATTGAGATAATAAGCAGCATTTTGTGGAGAAAATGTCTTCTTTTGAGGATCAAGGTGATCTTTCGGGGAGAAAATGTCTGATTTGCAGCATAAAAAGACGCATGTGGGGAAGACAGCGTCTTTTATTGGGACGTCACATTTTATTCCAAAAGTAACACATTTTCTTCCCAGAATTCCGCATTTTATCCCCAAAAGAAGGCATTTTCTTCCCAGAATACTGCTTTTTAGACCAAAAATAAGTCATCCTCTCCAAAAAAGACTTATTTCTGTCCTAAAAATGAGAAATATTCTCCCCAAAATATCATTCTTGATTCAAAATAGAATGATTTTTATCCATTAAATACCACGTAGGGTTCCCTATATTACACATTTTCTCCCCCAAATTGCTCTTTTGATCCCCCAAATAAGAAATACTCTCCCCAAAGTAGCGCTTTCGTTTCATTTCCCAAAAATGAGACATTTGAAGATGAAAGGCAGTATTCTGGGGAGAAAATGCCATTTTAGGGGGCTAAAGAGTGGCATTAAGAGAGAACCTGTTTGGTTTCTGGGATGAAGAGTGATATTCGGGGAGAAAATGTCTAATTGTTGGCAGAAATTGATATGCAGGGGAGAAATGGTTGTATTTGGGAGAGTAAAAGCGTGTTTTGGGGAGAAAATGCCTGAGTTTTGGGGATAAAGTGCATTATTTTGGCATGAAATCATGGTATTCAGCTAATAAGCAGCATTTTGTGGAGAAAATGTCTTCTTTAGAGGATAAAGGTGATCTTTCGGGGAGAAAATGTCTGATTTGCAGCATAAAAAGACGCATTTGGGGAAGACAGCGTCTTTTATTGGTACGTCACATTTTATTCCAAAAGTAACACATTTTCTTCCCAGAATTCCGCATTTTATCCCCTAAAGAAGGCATTTTCTTCCCAGAATACTGCTTTTTAGACCGAAAATAAGTCATCCTCTCCAAAAAAGACCTATTTCTGTCCTCAAAATGAGAAATATTCTCCCCAAAATATCATTCTTGGTTCCAAATAGAAGACTTTTTATTCATTAAATACCACATAGGGTTCCCTATATTAAACATTTTCTCCCCCAAATTGCTCTTTTGATCCCCCAAATAAGAAATACTCTCCCCAAAGTAGCGCTTTCGTTTCCTTTCCCAATTATGAGACATTTGAAGATGAAAGGCAGTATTCCGGGGAGAAAATGCCTTTTTGGGGGGCTAAAGAGTGGCACTTAAGAAAGAACCTGTTTGGTTTCTGGGATGAAGAGTGATATTCGGGGAGAAAATGTCTAATTGTTGGCAGAAATTGATATGCAGGGGAGAAATGGTTGTATTTGGGAGAGAAAAAGAGTGTTTTGGGGAGAAAATGCCTGAGTTTTGGGGATAAAGTGCATTATTTTGGAGTGAAAGCATGGTATTGAGCTAATAAGCAGCATTTTGTGGAGAAAATGTCTTCTTTTGAGGATCAAGGTGATCTTTCGGGGAGAAAATGTCTGATTTGCAGCATAAAAAGACGCATGTGGGGAAGACAGCGTCTTTTATTGGGACGTCACATTTTATTCCAAAAGTAACACATTTTCTTCCCAGAATTCCGCCTTTTATCCCCAAAAGAAGGCATTTTCTTCCCAGAATACTGCTTTTTAGACAGAAAATAAGTCATCCTCTCCAAAAAAGACCTATTTCTGTCCTCAAAATGAGAAATATTCTCCCCAAAATATCATTCTTGGTTCCAAATAGAAGACTATTTCTCCATTAAATACCACATAGGGTTCCCTATATTACACATTTTCTCCCCCAAATTGCTCTTTTGATCCCCCAAATAAGAAATACTCTCCCCAAAGTAGCGCTTTCGTTCCCTTTCCCAAATATGAGACATTTGAAGATGAAAGGCAGTATTCTGGGGAGAAAATGCCTTTTTGGGGGGCTAAAGAGTGGCACTTAAGAGAGAACCTGTTTGGTTTCTGGGATGAAGAGTGATATTCGGGGAGAAAATGTCTAATTGTTGGCAGAAATTGATATGCAGGGGAGAAAAGGTTGTATTTGGGAGAGAAAAAGAGTGTTTTGGGGAGAAAATGCATGAGTTTTGGGGATAAACGGCTTTATATTGCCATGAAAGCATGGTATTCAGCTAATAAGCAGCATTTTGTGGAGAAAATGTCTTCTTTAGAGGATCAAGGTGATCTTTCGGGGAGAAAATGTCTGATTTGCAGCATAAAAAGACGCATGTGGGGAAGACAGCGTCTTTTATTGGGACAGCACATTTTATTCCACTAATAACACATTTTCTTCCCAGAATACCGTATTTTATCCCCAAAAGAAGGCATTTTCTTCCCAGAATACCGCTTTTTAGACCAAAAATAAGTCATCCTCTCCAAAAAAGACCTATTTCTGTCCTCAAAATGAGAAATATTCTCCCCAAAATATCAGTCTTGGTTCCAAATAGAAGACTTTTTCTCCATTAAATACCACATAGGGTTCCCTATATTACACATTTTCTCCCCCAAATTGCTCTTTTGATCCCCCAAATAAGAAATACTCTCCCCAAAGTAGCGCTTTCGTTCCCTTTCCCAAATATGAGACATTTGAAGATGAAAGGCAGTATTCTGGGGAGAAAATGCCTTTTTGGGGGGCTAAAGAGTGGCACTTAAGAGAGAACCTGTTTGGTTTCTGGGATGAAGAGTGATATTCGGGGAGAAAATGTCTAATTGTTGGCAGAAATTGATATGCAGGGGAGAAATGGTTGTATTTGGGAGAGAAAAAGAGTGTTTTGGGGAGAAAATGCCTGAGTTTTGGGGATAAACTGCATTATTTTGGAGTGAAAGCATGGTATTGAGATAATAAGCAGCATTTTGTGGAGAAAATGTCTTCTTTTGAGGATCAAGGTGATCTTTCGGGGAGAAAATGTCTGATTTGCAGCATAAAAAGACGCATTTGGGGAAGACAGCGTCTTTTATTGGGACAGCACATTTTATTCCAATAATAACACATTTTCTTCCCAGAATACCGCCTTCTATCCCCAAAAGAAGGCATTTTCTTCCCAGAATACTGCTTTTTAGACCAAAAATAAGTCATCCTCTCCAAAAAAGACCTATTTCTGTCCTCAAAATGAGAAATATTCTCCCCAAAATATCATTCTTGGTTCCAAAGAGAAGACTTTTTTTCCATTAAATACCACATAGGGTTCCCTATATTACACATTTTCTCCCCCAAATTGCTATTTGATCCCCCAAATAAGAAATACTCTCCCCAAAGTAGCGCTTTCGTTCCCTTTCCCAAAAAGAAGACACTTGAAGATGAAAGGCAGTATTCTGGGGAGAAAATACATTTTTGGAGGGCTAAAGAGTGGCATTAAGAGAGAACCTGTTTGGTTTCTGGGATGAAGAGTGATATTCGGGGAGAAAATGTCTAATTGTTGGCAGAAATTGATATGCAGGGGAGAAATGGTCGTATTTGGGAGAGTAAAAGCGTGTTTTGGGGAGAAAATGCCTGAGTTTTGGGGATAAACTGCATTATTTTGGCATGAAAGCATGGTATTCAGCTAATAAGCAGCATTTTGTGGAGAAAATGTCTTCTTTAGAGGATAAAGGTGATCTTTCGGGGAGAAAATGTCTGATTTGCAGCATAAAAAGACGCATTTGGGGAAGACAACGTCTTTTATTGGGACAGCACATTTTATTCCACTAATAACACATTTTCTTCCCAGAATACCGCCTTTTATCCCCAAAAGAAGGCATTTTCTTCCCAGAATACTGCTTTTTAGACCGAAAATATGTCATCCTCTCCAAAAAAGACCTATTTCTGTCCTCAAAATGAGAAATTTTCTCCCCAAAATATCTTTGTTTGTTCCTATTGGAAGACTTTTTATGCATGAAATACCACGTCGGTTTCCCTATATTACACATTTTCTCCCCCAAATTGCTCTTTTGATCCCCCAAATAAGAAATACTCTCCCCAAAGTAGCGCTTTCGTTTCCTTTCCCAAATATGAGACATTTGAAGATGAAAGGCAGTATTCTGGGGAGAAAATGCCTTTTTGGGGGGATAAAGAGTGGCACTTAAGAGAGAACCTGTTTGGTTTCTGGGATGAAGAGCGATATTCGGGGAGAAAATGTCTAATTGTTGGCTGAAATTGATATGCAGGGGAGAAATGGTTGTATTTGGGAGAGAAGAAGAGTGTTTTGGGGAGAAAATGCATGAGTTTTAGGGATAAACGGCTTTATTTTGGCATGAAAGCATGGTATTGATCTAATAAGCAGCATTTTGTGGAGAAAATGTCTTCTTTAGAGGATAAAGGTGATCTTTCGGGGAGAAAATGTCTGATTTGCAGCATAAAAAGACGCATGTGGGGAAGACAGCGTCTTTTATTGGGACATCACATTTTATTCCATTAATAACACATTTTCTTCCCAGAATACCGCCTTTGATCCCCAAAAGAAGGCATTTTCTTCCCAGAATACTGCTTTTTAGTCCAAAAATAAGTCATCCTCTCCAAAAAAGACCTATTTCAGTCCTCAAAATGAGAAATTTTCTCCCCAAAATATCATTCTTGGTTCCAAATAGAAGACTATTTCTCCATTAAATACCACGTCGGGTTCCCTATATTACACATTTTCTCCCCCAAATTGCTCTTTTGATCCCCCAAATAAGAAATACTCTCCCCAAAGTAGCGCTTTCGTTTCCTTTCCCAAATATGAGACATTTGAAGATGAAAGGCAGTATTCTGGGGAGAAAATGCCTTTTTGGGGGGCTAAAGAGTGGCATTAAGAGAGAACCTGTTTGGTTTCTGGGATGAAGAGTGATATTCGGGGAGAAAATGCCTAATTGTTGGCAGAAATTGATATGCAGGGGAGAAATGGTTGTATTTGGGAGAGAAAAAGAGTGTTTTGGGGAGAAAATGCATGAGTTTTGGGGATAAAGTGCATTATTTTGGCGTGAAAGCATGGTATTCAGCTAATAAGCAGCATTTTGTGGAGAAAATGTCTTCTTTAGAGGATCAAGGTGATCTTTCGGGGAGAAAATGTCTGATTTGCAGCATAAAAAGACGCATTTGGGGAAGACAGCGTCTTTTATTGGGATAGCACATTTTATTCCAATAATAACACATTTTCTTCCCAGAATACCGCCTTTCATCCCCAAAAGAAGGCATTTTCTTCCCAGAATACTGCTTTTTAGACCGAAAATAAGTCATCCTCTCCAAAAAAGACCTATTTCTGTCCTCAAAATGAGAAATATTCTCCCCAAAATATCATTTTTGGTTCCAAAGAGAAGACTTTTTCTCCATTAAATACCACATAGGGTTCCCTATATTGCACATTTTCTCCCCCAAATTGCTCTTTTGATCCCCCAAATAAGAAATACTCTCCCCAAAGTAGCGCTTCCGTTCCCTTTCCCAAAAAGAAGACATTTGAAGATGAAAGGCAGTATTCTGGGGAGAAAATGCCTTTTTGGGGGGCTAAAGAGTGGCACTTAAGAGAGAACCTGTTTGGTTTCTGGGATGAAGAGTGATATTCGCGGAGAAAATGTCTAATTGTTGGCTGAAATTGATATGCAGGGGAGAAATGGTTGTATTTTGGATCGAAAAAGCGTGTTTTGTGGAGAAAATGCATGAGTTTTGGGGATAAAGTGCATTATTTTGGCATGAAATCATGGTATTCAGCTAATAAGCAGCATTTTGTGGAGAAAATGTCTTCTTTAGAGGATCAAGGTGATCTTTCGGGGAGAAAATGTCTGATTTGCAGCATAAAAAGACGCATGTGGGGAAGACAGCATCTTTTATTGGGACATCACATTTTATTCCATTAATAACACATTTTCTTCCCAGAATGCCGCCTTTTATCCCCAAAAGAAGGCATTTTCTTCCCAGAATACTGCTTTTTAGACCAAAAATAAGTCATCCTCTCCAAAAAAGACCTATTTCAGTCCTCAAAATGAGAAATTTTCTCCCCAAAATATCATTCTTGGTTCCAAATAGAAGACTATTTCTCCATTAAATACCACGTCGGGTTCCCTATATTACACATTTTCTCCCCCAAATTGCTCTTTTGATCCCCCAAATAAGAAATACTCTCCCCAAAGTAGCGCTTTCGTTTCCTTTCCCAAATATGAGACATTTGAAGATGAAAGGCAGTATTCTGGGGAGAAAATGCCTTTTTGGGGGGCTAAAGAGTGGCACTTAAGAGAGAACCTGTTTGGTTTCTGGGATGAAGAGCGATATTCGGGGAGAAAATGTCTAATTGTTGGCTGAAATTGATATGCAGGGGAGAAATGGTTGTATTTGGGAGAGAAAAAGAGTGTTTTGGGGAGAAAATGCATGAGTTTTAGGGATAAACGGCTTTATTTTGGCATGAAAGCATGGTATTGATCTAATAAGCAGCATTTTGTGGAGAAAATGTCTTCTTTAGAGGATAAAGGTGATCTTTCGGGGAGAAAATGTCTGATTTGCAGCATAAAAAGACGCATGTGGGGAAGACAGCGTCTTTTATTGGGACATCACATTTTATTCCATTAATAACACATTTTCTTCCCAGAATGCCGCCTTTTATCCCCAAAAGAAGGCATTTTCTTCCCAGAATACTGCTTTTTAGACCAAAAATAAGTCATCCTCTCCAAAAAAGACCTATTTCAGTCCTCAAAATGAGAAATATTCTCCCCAAAATATCATTCTTGGTTCCAAATAGAAGACTATTTCTCCATTAAATACCACGTCGGGTTCCCTATATTACACATTTTCTCCCCCAAATTGCTCTTTTGATCCCCCAAATAAGAAATACTCTCCCCAAAGTAGCGCTTTCGTTTCCTTTCCCAAATATGAGACATTTGAAGATGAAAGGCAGTATTCTGGGGAGAAAATGCCTTTTTGGGGGGCTAAAGAGTGGCACTTAAGAGAGAACCTGTTTGGTTTCTGGGATGAAGAGTGATATTCGGGGAGAAAATGCCTAATTGTTGGCAGAAATTGATATGCAGGGGAGAAATGGTTGTATTTGGGAGAGAAAAAGAGTGTTTTGGGGAGAAAATGCATGAGTTTTGGGGATAAAGTGCATTATTTTGGCGTGAAAGCATGGTATTCAGCTAATAAGCAGCATTTTGTGGAGAAAATGTCTTCTTTAGAGGATCAAGGTGATCTTTCGGGGAGAAAATGTCTGATTTGCAGCATAAAAAGACGCATTTGGGGAAGACAGCGTCTTTTATTGGGATAGCACATTTTATTCCAATAATAACACATTTTCTTCCCAGAATACCGCCTTTCATCCCCAAAAGAAGGCATTTTCTTCCCAGAATACTGCTTTTTAGACCGAAAATAAGTCATCCTCTCCAAAAAAGACCTATTTCTGTCCTCAAAATGAGAAATATTCTCCCCAAAATATCATTTTTGGTTCCAAAGAGAAGACTTTTTCTCCATTAAATACCACATAGGGTTCCCTATATTACACATTTTCTCCCCCAAATTGCTCTTTTGATCCCCCAAATAAGAAATACTCTCCCCAAAGTAGCGCTTCCGTTCCCTTTCCCAAAAAGAAGACATTTGAAGATGAAAGGCAGTATTCTGGGGAGAAAATGCCTTTTTGGGGGGCTAAAGAGTGGCACTTAAGAGAGAACCTGTTTGGTTTCTGGGATGAAGAGTGATATTCGGGGAGAAAATGTCTAATTGTTGGCTGAAATTGATATGCAGGGGAGAAATGGTTGTATTTTGGATCGAAAAAGCGTGTTTTGTGGAGAAAATGCATGAGTTTTGGGGATAAAGTGCATTATTTTGGCATGAAATCATGGTATTCAGCTAATAAGCAGCATTTTGTGGAGAAAATGTCTTCTTTAGAGGATCAAGGTGATCTTTCGGGGAGAAAATGTCTGATTTGCAGCATAAAAAGACGCATGTGGGGAAGACAGCATCTTTTATTGGGACATCACATTTTATTCCATTAATAACACATTTTCTTCCCAGAATGCCGCCTTTTATCCCCAAAAGAAGGCATTTTCTTCCCAGAATACTGCTTTTTAGACCAAAAATAAGTCATCCTCTCCAAAAAAGACCTATTTCAGTCCTCAAAATGAGAAATTTTCTCCCCAAAATATCATTCTTGGTTCCAAATAGAAGACTATTTCTCCATTAAATACCACGTCGGGTTCCCTATATTACACATTTTCTCCCCCAAATTGCTCTTTTGATCCCCCAAATAAGAAATACTCTCCCCAAAGTAGCGCTTTCGTTTCCTTTCCCAAATATGAGACATTTGAAGATGAAAGGCAGTATTCTGGGGAGAAAATGCCTTTTTGGGGGGCTAAAGAGTGGCATTAAGAGAGAACCTTTTTGGTTTCTGGGATGAAGAGTGATATTCGGGGAGAAAATGTCTAATTGTTGGCAGAAATTGATATGCAGGGGAGAAATGGTTGTATTTGGGAGAGAAAAAGAGTGTTTTGGGGAGAAAATGCCTGAGTTTTGGGGATAAAGTGCATTATTTTGGCGTGAAAGCATGGTATTGAGCTAATAAGCAGCATTTTGTGGAGAAAATGTCTTCTTTAGAGGATAAAGGTGATCTTTCGGGGAGAAAATGTCTGATTTGCAGCATACAAAGACGCATTTGGGGAAGACAGCGTCTTTTATTGGGACAGCACATTTTATTCCACTAATAACACATTTTCTTCCCAGAATACCGCCTTTTATCCCCAAAAGAAGGCATTTTCTTCCCAGAATACTGCTTTTTAGACCGAAAATAAGTCATCCTCTCCAAAAAAGACCTATTTCAGTCCTCAAAATGAGAAATTTTCTCCCCAAAATATCATTCTTGGTTCCAAATAGAAGACTATTTCTCCATTAAATACCACGTCGGGTTCCCTATATTACACATTTTCTCCCCCAAATTGCTCTTTTGATCCCCCAAATAAGAAATACTCTCCCCAAAGTAGCGCTTTCGTTCCCTTTCCCAATTATGAGACATTTGAAGATGAAAGGCAGTATTCTGGGGAGAAAATGCCTTTTTGGGGGGCTAAAGAGTGGCATTAAGAGAGAACCTTTTTGGTTTCTGGGATGAAGAGTGATATTCGGGGAGAAAATGTCTAATTGTTGGCAGAAATTGATATGCAGGGGAGAAATGGTTGTATTTGGGAGAGAAAAAGAGTGTTTTGGGGAGAAAATGCCTGAGTTTTGGGGATAAAGTGCATTATTTTGGCGTGAAAGCATGGTATTGAGCTAATAAGCAGCATTTTGTGGAGAAAATGTCTTCTTTAGAGGATAAAGGTGATCTTTCGGGGAGAAAATGTCTGATTTGCAGCATACAAAGACGCATTTGGGGAAGACAGCGTCTTTTATTGGGACAGCACATTTTATTCCACTAATAACACATTTTCTTCCCAGAATACCGCCTTTTATCCCCAAAAGAAGGCATTTTCTTCCCAGAATACTGCTTTTTAGACCGAAAATAAGTCATCCTCTCCAAAAAAGACCTATTTCTGTCCTCAAAATGAGAAATATTCTCCCCAAAATATCATTCTTGGTTCCAAAGGGAAGATTTTTTATCCATTAAATACCACGTAGGGTTCCCTATATTACACATTTTCTCCCCCAAATTGCTCTTTTGATCCCCCAAATAAGAAATACTCTCCCCAAAGTAGCGCTTTCGTTCCCTTTCCCAATTATGAGACATTTGAAGATGAAAGGCAGTATTCTGGGGAGAAAATGCCTTTTTGGGGGCCTAAAGAGTGGCATTAAGAGAGAACCTGTTTGGTTTCTGGGATGAAGAGTGATATTCGGGGAGAAAATGTCTAATTGTTGGCAGAAATTGATATGCAGGGGAGAAATGGTTGTATTTGGGAGAGTAAAAGAGTGTTTTGGGGAGAAAATGCCTGAGTTTTGGGGATAAAGTGCATTATTTTGGCGTGAAAGCATGGTATTGAGATAATAAGCAGCATTTTGTGGAGAAAATGTCTTCTTTAGAGGATCAAGGTGATCTTTCGGGGAGAAAATGTCTGATTTGCAGCATAAAAAGACGCATGTGGGGAAGACAGCGTCTTTTATTGGGACATCACATTTTATTCCACTAATAACACATTTTCTTCCCAGAATACCGTATTTTATCCCCAAAAGAAGGCATTTTCTTCCCAGAATACTGCTTTTTAGACCAAAAATAAGTCATCCTCTCCAAAAAAGACCTATTTCTGTCCTCAAAATGAGAAATATTCTCCCCAAAATATCATTCTTAGTTCCAAATAGAAGATTTTTTATCCATTAAATACCACGTAGGGTTCCCTAAATTACACATTTTCTCCCCCAAATTGCTCTTTTGATCCCCCAAATAAGAAATACTCTCCCCAAAGTAGCGCTTTCGTTTCCTTTCCCAAATATGAGACATTTGAAGATGAAAGGCAGTATTCTGGGGAGAAAATGCCTTTTTGGGGGGCTAAAGAGTGGCACATAAGAGAGAACCTGTTTGGTTTCTGGGATGAAGAGTGATATTCGGGGAGAAAATGTCTAATTGTTGGCAGAAATTGATATGCAGGGGAGAAATGGTTGTATTTTGGAGCGTAAAAAAGTGTTTTGGGGAGAAAATGCATGAGTTTTGGGGATAAACGGCTTTATATTGCCATGAAAGCATGGTATTGAGCTAATAAGCAGCATTTTGTGGAGAAAATGTCTTCTTTAGAGGATAAAGGTGATCTTTCGGGGAGAAAATGTCTGATTTGCAGCATACAAAGACGCATTTGGGGAAGACAGCGTCTTTTATTGGGACAGCACATTTTATTCCACTAATAACACATTTTCTTCCCAGAATACCGCCTTTTATCCCCAAAAGAAGGCATTTTCTTCCCAGAATACTGCTTTTTAGACCGAAAATAAGTCATCCTCTCCAAAAAAGACCTATTTCTGTCCTCAAAATGAGAAATTTTCTCCCCAAAATATCATTCTTGGTTCCAAAGAGAAGATTTTTATCCATTAAATACCACATAGGGTTCCCTATATTACACATTTTCTCCCCCAAATTGCTCTTTTGATCCCCCAAATAAGAAATGCTCTCCCCAAAGTAGCGCTTTCGTTCCCTTTCCCAAAAATGAGACATTTGAAGATGAAAGGCAGTATTCCGGGGAGAAAATGCCTTTTTGGGGGGCTAAAGAGTGGCATTAAGAGAGAACCTGTTTCGTTTCTGGGATGAAGAGTGATATTCGGGGAGAAAATGTCTAATTGTTGGCAGAAATTGATATGCAGGGGAGAAATGGTTGTATTTGGGAGAGAAAAAGAGTGTTTTGGGGAGAAAATGCCTGAGTTTTGGGGATAAAGTGCATTATTTTGGAGTGAAAGCATGGTATTGAGATAATAAGCAGCATTTTGTGGAGAAAATGTCTTCTTTAGAGGATAAAGGTGATCTTTCGGGGAGAAAATGTCTGATTTGCAGCATACAAAGACGCATGTGGGGAAGACAGCGTCTTTTATTGGGACATCACATTTTATTCCACTAATAACACATTTTCTTCCCAGAATACCGCCTTTTATCCCCAAAAGAAGGAATTTTCTTCCCAGAATACTGCTTTTTAGACCGAAAATAAGTCATCCTCTCCAAAAAAGACCTATTTCTGTCCTCAAAATGAGAAATATTCTCCCCAAAATATCATTCTTGGTTCCAAAGAGAAGACTTTTTTACCATTAAATACCACATAGGGTTCCCTATATTACACATTTTCTCCCCCAAATTGCTCTTTTGATCCCCCAAATAAGAAATACTCTCCCCAAAGTAGCGCTTTCATTCCCTTTCCCAAAAATGAGACATTTGAAGATGAAAGGCAGTATTCTGGGGAGAAAATGCCTTTTTGGGGGGCTAAAGAGTGGCACTTAAGAGAGAACCTGTTTGGTTTCTGGGATGAAGAGTGATATTCGGGGAGAAAATGTCTAATTGTTGGCAGAAATTGATATGCAGGGGAGAAATGGTTGTATTTGGGAGAGGAAAAGAGTGTTTTGTGGAGAAAATGCATGAGTTTTGGGGATAAACGGCTTTATATTGCCATGAAAGCATGGTATTGAGCTAATAAGCAGCATTTTGTGGAGAAAATGTCTTCTTTAGAGGATAAAGGTGATCTTTCGGGGAGAAAATGTCTGATTTGCAGCATACAAAGACGCATTTGGGGAAGACAGCGTCTTTTATTGGGACAGCACATTTTATTCCACTAATAACACATTTTCTTCCCAGAATACCGCCTTTTATCCCCAAAAGAAGGCATTTTCTTCCCAGAATACTGCTTTTTAGACCGAAAATAAGTCATCCTCTCCAAAAAAGACCTATTTCTGTCCTCAAAATGAGAAATATTCTCACCAAAATATCATTCTTGGTTCCAAAGAGAAGATTTTTATCCATTAAATACCACATAGGGTTCCCTATATTACACATTTTCTCCCCCAAATTGCTCTTTTGATCCCCCAAATAAGAAATACTCTCCCCAAAGTAGCGCTTTCGTTTCCTTTCCCAAATATGAGACATTTGAAGATGAAAGGCAGTATTCTGGGGAGAAAATGCCTTTTTGGGGGGCTAAAGAGTGGCACTTAAGAGAGAACCTGTTTGGTTTCTGGGATGAAGAGTGATATTCGCGGAGAAAATGTCTAATTGTTGGCAGAAATTGATATGCAGGGGAGAAATGGTTGTATTTTGGATCGAAAAAGCGTGTTTTGTGGAGAAAATGCCTGAGTTTTGGGGATAAAGTGCATTATTTTGGCATGAAATCATGGTATTCAGCTAATAAGCAGCATTTTGTGGAGAAAATGTCTTCTTTAGAGGATAAAGGTGATCTTTCGGGGAGAAAATGTCTGATTTTCAGCATAAAAAGACGCATGTGGGGAAGACAGCATCTTTTATTGGGACATCACATTTTATTCCATTAATAACACATTTTCTTCCCAGAATGCCGCCTTTTATCCCCAAAAGAAGGCATTTTCTTCCCAGAATACTGCTTTTTAGACCAAAAATAAGTCATCCTCTCCAAAAAAGACCTATTTCAGTCCTCAAAATGAGAAATTTTCTCCCCAAAATATCATTCTTGGTTCCATATAGAAGACTATTTCTCCATTAAATACCACATAGGGTTCCCTATATTAAACATTTTCTCCCCCAAATTGCTCTTTTGATCCCCCAAATAAGAAATACTCTCCCCAAAGTAGCGCTTTCATTCCCTTTCCCAAAAATGAGACATTTGAAGATGAAAGGCAGTATTCTGGGGAGAAAATGCCTTTTTGGGGGGCTAAAGAGTGGCACTGAAGAGAGAACCTGTTTGGTTTCTGGGATGAAGAGTGATATTCGGGGAGAAAATGTCTAATTGTTGGCAGAAATTGATATGCAGGGGAGAAATGGTTGTATTTGGTAGAGAAAAAGAGTGTTTTGGGGAGAAAATGCCTGAGTTTTGGGGATAAAGTGCATTATTTTGGCGTGAAAGCATGGTATTGAGATAATAAGCAGCATTTTGTGGAGAAAATGTCTTCTTTTGAGGATAAAGGTGATCTTTCGGGGAGAAAATGTCTGATTTGCAGCATGAAAAGACGCATGTGGGGAAGACAGTGTCTTTTATTGGGACAGCACATTTTATTCCACTAATAACACATTTTCTTCCCGAATACCGCCTTTTATCCCCAAAAGAAGGCATTTTCTTCCCAGAATACTGCTTTTTAGACCGAAAATAAGTCATCCTCTCCAAAAAAGACCTATTTCTGTCCTCAAAATGAGAAATATTCTCCCCAAAATATCATTCTTGGTTCCAAAGGGAAGATTTTTTATCCATTAAATACCACGTAGGGTTCCCTATATTACACATTTTCTCCCCCAAATTGCTCTTTTGATCCCCCAAATAAGAAATACTCTCCCCAAAGTAGCGCTTTCGTTCCCTTTCCCAAATATGAGACATTTGAAGATGAAAGGCAGTATTCTGGGGAGAAAATGCCTTTTTGGGGGGCTAAAGAGTGGCACATAAGAGAGAACCTGTTTGGTTTCTGGGATGAAGAGTGATATTCGGGGAGAAAATGTCTAATTGTTGGCAGAAATTGATATGCAGGGGAGAAATGGTTGTATTTTGGAGCGTAAAAAAGTGTTTTGGGGAGAAAATGCATGAGTTTTGGGGATAAACGGCTTTATATTGCCATGAAATCATGGTATTGAGCTAATAAGCAGCATTTTGTGGAGAAAATGTCTTCTTTAGAGGATAAAGGTGATCTTTCGGGGAGAAAATGTCTGATTTGCAGCATACAAAGACGCATTTGGGGAAGACAACGTCTTTTATTGGGACAGCACATTTTATTCCACTAATAACACATTTTCTTCCCAGAATACCGCCTTTTATCCCCAAAAGAAGGCATTTTCTTCCCAGAATACTGCTTTTTAGACCGAAAATAAGTCATCCTCTCCAAAAAAGACCTATTTCTGTCCTCAAAATGAGAAATATTCTCCCCAAAATATCATTCTTGGTTCCAAAGAGAAGATTTTTATCCATTAAATACCACATAGGGTTCCCTATATTACACATTTTCTCCCCCAAATTGCTCTTTTGATCCCCCAAATAAGAAATACTCTCCCCAAAGTAGCGCTTTCGTTTCCTTTCCCAAATATGAGACATTTGAAGATGAAAGGCAGTATTCTGGGGAGAAAATGCCTTTTTGGGGGGCTAAAGAGTGGCATTAAGAGAGAACCTGTTTCGTTTCTGGGATGAAGAGTGATATTCGGGGAGAAAATGTCTAATTGTTGGCAGAAATTGATATGCAGGGGAGAAATGGTTGTATTTGGGAGAGAAAAAGAGTGTTTTGGGGAGAAAATGCCTGAGTTTTGGGGATAAAGTGCATTATTTTGGAGTGAAAGCATGGTATTGAGATAATAAGCAGCATTTTGTGGAGAAAATGTCTTCTTTAGAGGATAAAGGTGATCTTTCGGGGAGAAAATATCTGATTTGCAGCATAAAAAGACGCATGTGGGGAAGACAGCATCTTTTATTGGGACATCACATTTTATTCCATTAATAACACATTTTCTTCCCAGAATACCGCCTTTGATCCCCAAAAGAAGGCATTTTCTTCCCAGAATACTGCTTTTTAGACCGAAAATAAGTCATCCTCTCCAAAAAAGACCTATTTCAGTCCTCAAAATGAGAAATTTTCTCCCCAAAATATCATTCTTGGTTCCAAAGAGAAGACTATTTCTCCATTAAATACCACGTCGGGTTCCCTATATTACACATTTTCTCCCCCAAATTGCTCTTTTGATCCCCCAAATAAGAAATACTCTCCCCAAAGTAGCGCTTTCGTTCCCTTTCCCAATTATGAGACATTTGAAGATGAAAGGCAGTATTCTGGGGAGAAAATGCCTTTTTGGGGGCCTAAAGAGTGGCATTAAGAGAGAACCTGTTTGGTTTCTGGGATGAAGAGTGATATTCGGGGAGAAAATGTCTAATTGTTGGCAGAAATTGATATGCAGGGGAGAAATGGTTGTATTTGGGAGAGTAAAAGCGTGTTTTGGGGAGAAAATGCCTGAGTTTTGGGGATAAACTGCATTATTTTGGCATGAAAGCATGGTATTGAGCTAATAAGCAGCATTTTGTGGAGAAAATGTCTTCTTTAGAGGATTAAGGTGATCTTTCGGGGAGAAAATGTCTGATTTGCAGCATACAAAGACGCATGTGGGGAAGACAGCGTCTTTTATTGGGACATCACATTTTATTCCACTAATAACACATTTTCTTCCCAGAATACCGCCTTTTATCCCCAAAATACGGAATTTTCTTCCCAGAATACTGCTTTTTAGACCGAAAATAAGTCATCCTCTCCAAAAAAGACCTATTTCTGTCCTCAAAATGAGAAATATTCTCCCCAAAATATCATTCTTGGTTCCAAAGAGAAGACTTTTTTACCATTAAATACCACATAGGGTTCCTATATTACACATTTTCTCCCCCAAATTGCTCTTTTGATCCCCCAAATAAGAAATACTCTCCCCAAAGTAGCGCTTTCATTCCCTTTCCCAAAAATGAGACATTTGAAGATGAAAGGCAGTATTCTGGGGAGAAAATGCCTTTTTGGGGGTCTAAAGAGTGGCACTTAAGAGAGAACCTGTTTGGTTTCTAGGATGAAGAGCGATATTCGGGGAGAAAATGTCTAATTGTTGGCAGAAATTGATATGCAGGGGAGAAATGGTTGTATTTGGGAGAGTAAAAGCGTGTTTTGTGGAGAAAATGCATGAGTTTTGGGGATAAACGGCTTTATATTGCCATGAAAGCATGGTATTGAGCTAATAAGCAGCATTTTGTGGAGAAAATGTCTTCTTTAGAGGATAAAGGTGATCTTTCGGGGAGAAAATGTCTGATTTGCAGCATACAAAGACGCATTTGGGGAAGACAGCGTCTTTTATTGGGACAGCACATTTTATTCCACTAATAACACATTTTCTTCCCAGAATACCGCCTTTTATCCCCAAAAGAAGGCATTTTCTTCCCAGAATACTGCTTTTTAGACCGAAAATAAGTCATCCTCTCCAAAAAAGACCTATTTCTGTCTTCAAAATGAGAAATATTCTCCCCAAAATATCATTCTTGGTTCCAAAGAGAAGATTTTTATCCATTAAATACCACATAGGGTTCCTATATTACACATTTTCTCCCCCAAATTGCTCTTTTGATCCCCCAAATAAGAAATACTCTCCCCAAAGTAGCGCTTTCGTTTCCTTTCCCAAATATGAGACATTTGAAGATGAAAGGCAGTATTCTGGGGAGAAAATGCCTTTTTGGGGGGCTAAAGAGTGGCATTAAGAGAGAACCTGTTTCGTTTCTGGGATGAAGAGTGATATTCGGGGAGAAAATGTCTAATTGTTGGCAGAAATTGATATGCAGGGGAGAAATGGTTGTATTTGGGAGAGAAAAAGAGTGTTTTGGGGAGAAAATGCCTGAGTTTTGGGGATAAAGTGCATTATTTTGGAGTGAAAGCATGGTATTGAGATAATAAGCAGCATTTTGTGGAGAAAATGTCTTCTTTAGAGGATAAAGGTGATCTTTCGGGGAGAAAATATCTGATTTGCAGCATAAAAAGACGCATGTGGGGAAGACAGCATCTTTTATTGGGACATCACATTTTATTCCAATAATAACACATTTTCTTCCCAGAATGCCGCCTTTTATCCCCAAAAGAAGGCATTTTCTTCCCAGAATACTGCTTTTTAGACCGAAAATAAGTCATCCTCTCCAAAAAAGACCTATTTCAGTCCTCAAAATGAGAAATATTCTCCCCAAAATATCATTCTTGGTTCCAAAGAGAAGGCTTTTTCTCCATTAAATACCACGTCGGGTTCCCTATATTACACATTTTCTCCCCCAAATTGCTCTTTTGATCCCCCAAATAAGAAATACTCTCCCCAAAGTAGCGCTTTCGTTCCCTTTCCCAATTATGAGACATTTGAAGATGAAAGGCAGTATTCTGGGGAGAAAATGCCTTTTTGGGGGCATAAAGAGTGGCATTAAGAGAGAACCTGTTTGGTTTCTGGGATGAAGAGTGATATTCGGGGAGAAAATGTCTAATTGTTGGCAGAAATTGATATGCAGGGGAGAAATGGTTGTATTTGGGAGAGAAAAAGAGTGTTTTGGGGAGAAAATGCCTGAGTTTTGGGGATAAACTGCATTATTTTGGAGTGAAAGCATGGTATTGAGCTAATAAGCAGCATTTTGTGGAGAAAATGTCTTCTTTAGAGGATCAAGGTGATCTTTCGGGGAGAAAATGTCTGATTTGCAGCATAAAAAGATGCATGTGGGGAAGACAGCGTCTTTTATTGGGACATCACATTTTATTCCACTAATAACACATTTTCTTCCCAGAATACCGCCTTTTATCCCCAAAAGAAGGCATTTTCTTCCCAGAATACCGCTTTTTAGACCGAAAATAAGTCATCCTCTCCAAAAAAGACCTATTTCTGTCCTCAAAATGAGAAATATTCTCCCCAAAATATCATTCTTGGTTCCAAAGAGAAGACTTTTTTTCCATTAAATACCACATAGGGTTCCCTATATTACACATTTTCTCCCCCAAATTGCTCTTTTGATCCCCCAAATAAGAAATACTCTCCCCAAAGTAGCGCTTTCGTTTCCTTTACCAATTATGAGACATTTGAAGATGAAAGGCAGTATTCTGGGGAGAAAATGCCTTTTTGGGGGGCTAAAGAGTGGCACTTAAGAGAGAACCTGTTTGGTTTCTGGGATGAAGAGTGATATTCGGGGAGAAAATGTCTAATTGTTGGCAGAAATTGATATGCAGGGGAGAAATGGTTGTATTTGGGAGAGTAAAAGCGTGTTTTGGGGAGAAAATGCCTGAGTTTTGGGGATAAAGTGCATTATTTTGGCATGAAATCATGGTATTCAGCTAATAAGCAGCATTTTGTGGAGAAAATGTCTTCTTTAGAGGATAAAGGTGATCTTTCGGGGAGAAAATGTCTGATTTGCAGCATAAAAAGACGCATTTGGGGAAGACAGCATCTTTTATTGGGACAGCACATTTTATTCCACTAATAACACATTTTCTTCCCAGAATACCGCCTTCTATCCCCAAAAGAAGGCATATTCTTCCCAGAATACTGCTTTTTAGACCAAAAATAAGTCATCCTCTCCAAAAAAGACCTATTTCTGTCCTCAAAATGAGAAATATTCTCCCCAAAATATCATTCTTGGTTCCAAATAGAAGACTTTTTATCCATTAAATACCACATAGGGTTCCCTATATTACACATTTTCTCCCCCAAATTGCTCTTTTGATCCCCCAAATAAGAAATACTCTCCCCCAAGTAGCGCTTTCGTTTCCTTTCCCAATTATGAGACATTTGAAGATGAAAGGCAGTATTCTGGGGAGAAAATGCCTTTTTGGGGGGCTAAAGAGTGGCACTTAAGAGAGAACCTGTTTGGTTTCTGGGATGAAGAGTGATATTCGGGGAGAAAATGTCTAATTGTTGGCTGAAATTGATATGCAGGGGAGAAATGGTTGTATTTTGGAGCGTAAAAGAGTGTTTTGGGGAGAAAATGCATGAGTTTTGGGGATAAACGGCTTTATATTGCCATGAAAGCATGGTATTGAGCTAATAAGCAGCATTTTGTGGAGAAAATGTCTTCTTTAGAGGATAAAGGTGATCTTTCGGGGAGAAAATGTCTGATTTGCAGCATACAAAGACGCATTTGGGGAAGACAGCGTCTTTTATTGGGACATCACATTTTATTCCACTAATAACACATTTTCTTCCCAGAATACCGCCTTTTATCCCCAAAAGAAGGCATTTTCTTCCCAGAATACTGCTTTTTAGACCGAAAATAAGTCATCCTCTCCAAAAAAGACCTATTTCTGTCCTCAAAATGAGAAATTTTCTCCCCAAAATATCATTCTTGGTTCCAAATAGAAGACTTTTTATCCATTAAATACCACGTAGGGTTCCCTATATTACACATTTTCTCCCCCAAATTGCTCTTTTGATCCCCCAAATAAGAAATACTCTCCCCAAAGTAGCGCTTTCGTTCCCTTTCCCAATTATGAGACATTTGAAGATGAAAGGCAGTATTCTGGGGAGAAAATGCCTTTTTGGGGGGCTAAAGAGTGGCATTAAGAGAGAACCTGTTTGGTTTCTGGGATGAAGAGTGATATTCGGGGAGAAAATGTCTAATTGTTGGCAGAAATTGATATGCAGGGGAGAAATGGTTGTATTTGGGAGAGAAAAAGAGTGTTTTGGGGAGAAAATGCATGAGTTTTGGGGATAAACGGCTTTATATTGCCATGAAAGCATGGTATTGAGCTAATAAGCAGCATTTTGTGGAGAAAATGTCTTCTTTTGAGGATCAAGGTGATCTTTCGGGGAGAAAATGTCTGATTTGCAGCATAAAAAGACGCATGTGGGGAAGATAGCGTCTTTTATTGGGATAGCACATTTTATTCCAATAATAACACATTTTCTTCGCAGAATACCGCCTTATACCCCCAAAGAAGGCATTTTCTTCCCAGAATACTGCTTTTTAGACCGAAAATAAGTCATCCTCTCCAAAAAAGACCTATTTCTGTCCTCAAAATGAGAAATATTCTCCCCAAAATATCATTCTTGGTTCCAAATAGAAGACTATTTCTCCATTAAATACCACGTCGGGTTCCCTATATTACACATTTTCTCCCCCAAATTGCTCTTTTGATCCCCCAAATAAGAAATACTCTCCCCAAAGTAGCGCTTTCGTTTCCTTTCCCAATTATGAGACATTTGAAGATGAAAGGCAGTATTCTGGGGAGAAAATGCCTTTTTGGGGGGCTAAAGAGTGGCACTTAAGAGAGAACCTGTTTGGTTTCTGGGATGAAGAGTGATATTCGGGGAGAAAATGTCTAATTGTTGGCTGAAATTGATATGCAGGGGAGAAATGGTTGTATTTGGGAGAGAAAAAGAGTGTTTTGGGGAGAAAATGCCTGAGTTTTGGGGATAACCTGCATTATTTTGGCGTGAAAGCATGATATTCAGCTAATAAGAAGCATTTTGTGGAGAAAATGTCTTCTTTAGAGGATCAAGGTGATCTTTCGGGGAGAAAATGTCTGATTTGCAGCATAAAAAGACGCATTTGGGGAAGACAGCGTCTTTTATTGGGACAGCACATTTTATTCCACTAATAACACATTTTTTTCCCAGAATACTGCCTTTTATCCCCAAAAGAAGGCATTTTCTTCCCAGAATACTGCTTTTTAGACCGAAAATAAGTCATCCTCTCCAAAAAAGACCTATTTCTGTCCTCAAAATGAGAAATTTTCTCCCCAAAATATCTTTGTTTGTTCCAAATGGAAGACTTTTTATGCATGAAATACCACGTCGGGTTCCCTATATTACACATTTTCTCCCCCAAATTGCTCTTTTGATCCCCCAAATAAGAAATACTCTCCCCAAAGTAGCGATTTCGTTCCCTTTCCCAATAATGAGACATTTGAAGATGAAAGGCAGTATTCTGGGGAGAAAATGCCTTTTTGGGGGCCTAAAGAGTGGCATTAAGAGAGAACCTGTTTGGTTTCTGGGATGAAGAGTGATATTCGGGGAGAAAATGTCTAATTGTTGGCAGAAATTGATATGCAGGGGAGAAATGGTTGTATTTTGGAGCGAAAAAGAGTGTTTTGGGGAGAAAATGCCTGAGTTTTGGGGATAAAGTGCATTATTTTGGAGTGAAAGCATGGTATTGAGATAATAAGCAGCATTTTGTGGAGAAAATGTCTTCTTTTGAGGATCAAGGTGATCTTTCGGGGAGAAAATGTCTGATTTGCAGCATAAAAAGACGCATGTGGGGAAGACAGCGTCTTTTATTGGGACGTCACATTTTATTCCAAAAGTAACACATTTTCTTCCCAGAATTCTGCCTTTTATCCCCAAAAGAAGGCATTTTCTTCCCAGAATACTGCTTTTTAGACCAAAAATAAGTCATCCTCTCCAAAACAGACTTATTTCTGTCCTCAAAATGAGAAATATTCTCCCCAAAATATCATTCTTGGCTCCAAATAGAAGGCTTTTTCTCCATTAAATACCACGTAGGGTTCCCTATATTTCACATTTTCTCCCCCAAATTGCTCTTTTGATCCCCCAAATAAGAAATACTCTCCCCAAAGTAGCGCTTTCGTTCCCTTTCCCAAATATGAGACATTTGAAGATGAAAGGCAGTATTCTGGGAAGAAAATACATTTTTGGGTGGCTAAAGAGTGGCATTAAGAGAGAACCTGTTTGGTTTCTGGGATGAAGAGTGATATTCGGGGAGAAAATGTCTAATTGTTGGCAGAAATTGATATGCAGGGGAGAAATGGTTGTATTTGGGAGAGAAAAAGTGTTTTGGGGAGAAAATGCCTGAGTTTTGGGGATAAAGTGCATTATTTTGGAGTGAAAGCATGGTATTGAGATAATAAGCAGCATTTTGTGGAGAAAATGTCTTCTTTTGAGGATCAAGGTGATCTTTCGGGGAGAAAATGTCTGATTTGCAGCATAAAAAGACGCATTTGGGGAAGACAGCGTCTTTTATTGGGATAGCACATTTTATTCCAATAATAACACATTTTCTTCCCAGAATACCGCCTTATATCCCCCAAAGAAGGCATTTTCTTCCCAGAATACTGCTTTTTAGACCGAAAAGAAGTCATCCTCTCCAAAAAAGACCTATTTCTGTCCTCAAAATGAGAAATATTCTCCCCAAAATATCATTCTTGGTTCCAAAGAGAAGATTTTTTATCCATTAAATACCACGTCGGGTTCCCTATATTACACATTTTCTCCCCCAAATTGCTCTTTTGATCCCCCAAATAAGAAATACTCTCCCCAAAGTAGCGCTTTCGTTTCCTTTCCCAAATATGAGACATTTGAAAATGAAAGGCAGTATTCTGGGGAGAAAATGCCTTTTTGGGGGGCTAAAGAGTGGCACTTAAGAGAGAACCTGTTTGGTTTCTGGGATGAAGAGTGATATTCGGGGAGAAAATGTCTAATTGTTGGCTGAAATTGATATGCAGGGGAGAAATGGTTGTATTTGGGAGAGAAAAAGAGTGTTTTGGGGAGAAAATGCCTGAGTTTTGGGGATAACCTGCATTATTTTGGCGTGAAAGCATGATATTCAGCTAATAAGAAGCATTTTGTGGAGAAAATGTCTTCTTTTGAGGATAAAGGTGATCCTTCGGGGAGAAAATGTCTGATTTGCAGCATAAAAAGACGCATGTGGGGAAGACAGTGTCTTTTATTGGGACATCACATTTTATTCCACTAATAACACATTTTCTTCCCAGGATACCGTATTTTATCCCCAAAAGAAGGCATTTTCTTCCCAGAATACTGCTTTTTAGACCGAAAATAAGTCATCCTCTCCAAAAAAGACCTATTTCTGTCCTCAAAATGAGAAATTTTCTCCCCAAAATATCTATGTTTGTTCCAAATGGAAGACTTTTTATGCATTAAATACCACGTCGGGTTCCCTATATTACACATTTTCTCCCCCAAATTGCTCTTTTGATCCCCCAAATAAGAAATACTCTCCCCAAAGTAGCGCTTTCGTTCCCTTTCCCAATTATGAGACATTTGAAGATGAAAGGCAGTATTCTGGGGAGAAAATGCCTTTTTGGGGGGCTAAAGAGTGGCATTAAGAGAGAACCTGTTTGGTTTCTGGGATGAAGAGTGATATTCGGGGAGAAAATGTCTAATTGTTGGCAGAAATTGATATGCAGGGGAGAAATGGTTGTATTTGGGAGAGAAAAAGAGTGTTTTGGGGAGAAAATGCATGAGTTTTGGGGATAAACGGCTTTATATTGCCATGAAAGCATGGTATTCAGCTAATAAGCAGCATTTTGTGGAGAAAATGTCTTCTTTAGAGGATAAAGGTGATCTTTCGGGGAGAAAATGTCTGATTTGCAGCATAAAAAGACGCATGTGGGGAAGACAGCGTCTTTTATTGGTACATCACATTTTCTTCCATTAATAACACATTTTCTTCCCAGAATACCGCCTTTGATCCCCAAAAGAAGGCATTTTCTTCCCAGAATACTGCTTTTTAGACCAAAAATAAGTCATCCTCTCCAAAAAAGACCTATTTCTGTCCTCAAAATGAGAAATATTCTCCCCAAAATATCATTCTTGGTTCCAAATAGAAGACTATTTCTCCATTAAATACCACGTCGGATTCCCTATATTACACATTTTCTCCCCCAAATTGCTCTTTTGATCCCCCAAATAAGAAATACTCTCCCCAAAGTAGCGATTTCGTTCCCTTTCCCAATAATGAGACATTTGAAGATGAAAGGCAGTATTCTGGGGAGAAAATGCCTTTTTGGGGGCCTAAAGAGTGGCATTAAGAGAGAACCTGTTTGGTTTCTGGGATGAAGAGTGATATTCGGGGAGAAAATGTCTAATTGTTGGCAGAAATTGATATGCAGGGGAGAAATGGTTGTATTTGGGAGAGAAAAAGAGTGTTTTGGGGAGAAAATGCCTGAGTTTTGGGGATAAAGTGCATTATTTTGGAGTGAAAGCATGGTATTGAGATAATAAGCAGCATTTTGTGGAGAAAATGTCTTCTTTTGAGGATCAAGGTGATCTTTCGGGGAGAAAATGTCTGATTTGCAGCATAAAAAGACGCATGTGGGGAAGACAGCGTCTTTTATTGGGACGTCACATTTTATTCCAAAAGTAACACTTTTTCTTCCCAGAATTCTGCCTTTTATCCCCAAAAGAAGGCATTTTCTTCCCAGAATACTGCTTTTTAGACCAAAAATAAGTCATCCTCTCCAAAACAGACTTATTTCTGTCCTCAAAATGAGAAATATTCTCCCCAAAATATCATTCTTGGCTCCAAATAGAAGGCTTTTTCTCCATTAAATACCACGTAGGGTTCCCTATATTACACATTTTCTCCCCCAAATTGCTCTTTTGATCCCCCAAATAAGAAATACTCTCCCCAAAGTAGCGCTTTCGTTTCATTTCCCAAAAATGAGACATTTGAAGATGAAAGGCAGTATTCTGGGAAGAAAATACATTTTTGGGTGGCTAAAGAGTGGCACTTAAGAGAGAACCTGTTTGGTTTCTGGGATGAAGAGTGATATTCGGGGAGAAAATGTCTAATTGTTGGCAGAAATTGATATTCAGGGGAGAAATGGTTGTATTTGGGAGAGAAAAAGTGTTTTGGGGAGAAAATGCCTGAGTTTTGGGGATAAAGTGCATTATTTTGGAGTGAAAGCATGGTATTGAGATAATAAGCAGCATTTTGTGGAGAAAATGTCTTCTTTTGAGGATCAAGGTGATCTTTCGGGGAGAAAATGTCTGATTTGCAGCATAAAAAGACGCATTTGGGGAAGACAGCGTCTTTTATTGGGACGTCACAGTTTATTCCAAGAGTAACACATTTTCTTCCCAGAATTCCGCCTTTTATCCCCAAAAGAAGGCATTTTCTTCCCAGAATACTGCTTTTTAGACCGAAAATAAGTCATCCTCTCCAAAAAAGACATAATTCTGTCCTCAAAATGAGAAATATTCTCCCCAAAATATCATTCTTAGTTCCAAATAGAAGATTTTTTATCCATTAAATACCACATAGGGTTCCCTATATTACACATTTTCTCCCCCAAATTGCTCTTTTGATCCCCCAAATAAGAAATACTCTCCCCAAAGTAGCGCTTTCGTTTCATTTCCCAAAAATGAGACATTTGAAGATGAAAGGCAGTATTCTGGGGAGAAAATGCCTTTTTGGGGGGCTAAAGAGTGGCACTTAAGAGAGAACCTGTTTGGTTTCTGGGATGAAGAGTGATATTCGGGGAGAAAATGTCTAATTGTTGGCAGAAATTGATATGCAGGGGAGAAATGGTTGTATTTGGGAGAGAAAAAGAGTGTTTTGGGGAGAAAATGCATGAGTTTTGGGGATAAACGGCTTTATATTGCCATGAAAGCATGGTATTGAGCTAATAAGCAGCATTTTGTGGAGAAAATGTCTTCTTTAGAGGATAAAGGTGATCTTTCGGGGAGAAAATGTCTGATTTGCAGCATACAAAGACGCATTTGGGGAAGACAGCGTCTTTTATTGGGACATCACATTTTATTCCACTAATAACACATTTTCTTCCCAGAATACCGCCTTTTATCCCCAAAAGAAGGCATTTTCTTCCCAGAATACTGCTTTTTAGACCGAAAATAAGTCATCCTCTCCAAAAAAGACCTATTTCTGTCCTCAAAATGAGAAATATTCTCCCCAAAATATCATTCTTGGTTCCAAATAGAAGACTATTTCTCCATTAAATACCACGTCGGGTTCCCTATATTACACATTTTCTCCCCCAAATTGCTCTTTTGATCCCCCAAATAAGAAATACTCTCCCCAAAGTAGCGCTTTCGTTCCCTTTCCCAAATATGAGACATTTGAAGATGAAAGGCAGTATTCTGGGGAGAAAATGCCTTTTTGGGGGGCTAAAGAGTGGCACTTAAGAGAGAACCTGTTTGGTTTCTGGGATGAAGAGTGATATTCGGGGAGAAAATGTCTAATTGTTGGCAGAAATTGATATGCAGGGGAGAAATGGTTGTATTTGGGAGAGTAAAAGCGTGTTTTGGGGAGAAAATGCCTGAGTTTTGGGGATAAAGTGCATTATTTTGGCATGAAATCATGGTATTCAGCTAATAAGCAGCATTTTGTGGAGAAAATGTCTTCTTTAAATGATCAAGGTGATCTTTCGGGGAGAAAATGTCTGATTTGCAGCATAAAAAGACGCATGTGGGGAAGACAGCGTCTTTTATTGGGACAGCACATTTTATTCCAATAATAACACATTTTCTTCCCAGAATACCGCCTTCTATCCCCAAAAGAAGGCATTTTCTTCCCAGAATACTGCTTTTTAGACCGAAAATAAGTCATCCTCTCCAAAAAAGACCTATTTCTGTCCTCAAAATGAGAAATTTTCTCCCCAAAATATCATTCTTGGTTCCTAAGAGAAGACTTTTTATCCATTAAATACCACATAGGGTTCCCTATATTACACATTTTCTCCCCCAAATTGCTCTTTTGATCCCCCAAATAAGAAATACTCTCCCCAAAGTAGCGCTTTCGTTCCCTTTCCCAATTATGAGACATTTGAAGATGAAAGGCAGTATTCTGGGGAGAAAATGCCTTTTTGGGGGCCTAAAGAGTGGCACTTAAGAGAGAACCTGTTTGGTTTCTGGGATGAAGAGTGATATTCGGGGAGAAAATGTCTAATTGTTGGCAGAAATTGATATGCAGGGGAGAAATGGTTGTATTTGGGAGAGTAAAAGAGTGTTTTGGGGAGAAAATGCATGAGTTTTGGGGATAAACGGCTTTATATTGCCATGAAAGCATGGTATTGAGCTAATAAGCAGCATTTTGTGGAGAAAATGTCTTCTTTAGAGGATTAAGGTGATCTTTCGGGGAGAAAATGTCTGATTTGCAGCATAAAAAGACGCATGTGGGGAAGACAGCATCTTTTATTGGGACATCACATTTTATTCCATTAATAACACATTTTCTTCCCAGAATACCGCCTTTTATCCCCAAAAGAAGGCATTTTCTTCCCAGAATACTGCTTTTTAGACCAAAAATAAGTCATCCTCTCCAAAAAAGACCTATTTCAGTCCTCAAAATGAGAAATTTTCTCCCCAAAATATCATTCTTGGTTCCAAATAGAAGACTATTTCTCCATTAAATACCACGTCGGGTTCCCTATATTACACATTTTCTCCCCCAAATTGCTCTTTTGATCCCCCAAATAAGAAATACTCTCCCCAAAGTAGCGCTTTCGTTCCCTTTCCCAATTATGAGACATTTGAAGATGAAAGGCAGTATTCTGGGGAGAAAATGCCTTTTTGGGGGGCTAAAGAGTGGCATTAAGAGAGAACCTGTTTGGTTTCTGGGATGAAGAGTGATATTCGGGGAGAAAATGTCTAATTGTTGGCAGAAATTGATATGCAGGGGAGAAATGGTTGTATTTGGGAGAGAAAAAGAGTGTTTTGGGGAGAAAATGCCCGAGTTTTGGGGATAAAGTGCATTATTTTGGAGTGAAAGCATGGTATTGAGATAATAAGCAGCATTTTGTGGAGAAAATGTCTTCTTTTGAGGATCAAGGTGATCTTTCGGGGAGAAAATGTCTGATTTGCAGCATAAAAAGACGCATGTGGGGAAGACAGCGTCTTTTATTGGGACATCACATTTTATTCCAAAAGTAACACATTTTCTTCCCAGAATTCCGCATTTTATCAACAAAAGAAGGCATTTTCTTCACAGAATACTGCTTTTTAGACCAAAAATAAGTCATCCTCTCCAAAACAGACTTATTTCTTTCCTCAAAATGAGAAATATTCTCCCCAAAATATCATTCTTGATTCAAAATAGAATGCTTTTTCTCCATTAAATGCCACATAGGGTTCCCTATATTACACATTTTCTCCCCCAAATTGCTCTTTTGATCCCCCAAATAAGAAATACTCTCCCCAAAGTAGCGCTTTCGTTTCATTTCCCAAAAATGAGACATTTGAAGATGAAAGGCAGTATTCTGGGGAGAAAATGCCATTTTAGGGGGCTAAAGAGTGGCATTAAGAGAGAACCTGTTTGGTTTCTGGGATGAAGAGTGATATTCGGGGAGAAAATGTCTAATTGTTGGCAGAAATTGATATGCAGGGGAGAAATGGTTGTATTTGGGAGAGTAAAAGAGTGTTTTGGGGAGAAAATGCCTGAGTTTTGGGGATAAAGTGCATTATTTTGGCATGAAATCATGGTATTCAGCTAATAAGCAGCATTTTGTGGAGAAAATGTCTTCTTTAGAGGATTAAGGTGATCTTTCGGGGAGAAAATGTCTGATTTGCAGCATAAAAAGACGCATTTGGGGAAGACAGCGTCTTTTATTGGGACATCACATTTTATTCCAATAATAACACATTTTCTTCCCAGAATACCGCCTTCTATCCCCAAAAGAAGGCATTTTCTTCCCAGAATACTGCTTTTTAGACCAAAAATAAGTCATCCTCTCCAAAAAAGACCTATTTCTGTCCTCAAAATGAGAAATATTCTCCCCAAAATATCATTCTTGGTTCCAAATAGAAGACTTTTTCTCCATTAAATACCACATAGGGTTCCCTATATTACACATTTTCTCCCCCAAATTGCTCTTTTGATCCCCCAAATAAGAAATACTCTCCCCAAAGTAGCGCTTTCGTTTCCTTTCCCAATTATGAGACATTTGAAGATGAAAGGCAGTATTCTGGGGAGAAAATGCCTTTTTGGGGGGCTAAAGAGTGGCACTTAAGAAAGAACCTGTTTGGTTTCTGGGATGAAGAGTGATATTCGGGGAGAAAATGTCTAATTGTTGGCAGAAATTGATATGCAGGGGAGAAATGGTTGTATTTTGGAGAGAAAAAGAGTGTTTTGGGGAGAAAATGCCTGAGTTTTGGGGATAAGGTGCATTATTTTGGAGTGAAAGCATGGTATTGAGATAATAAGCAGCATTTTGTGGAGAAAATGTCTTCTTTTGAGGATCAAGGTGATCTTTCGGGGAGAAAATGTCTGATTTGCAGCATAAAAAGACGCATTTGGGGAAGACAGCGTCTTTTATTGGGACGTCACATTTTATTCCGCTAATAACACATTTTCTTCCCAGAATTCCGCCTTTTATCCCCAAAAGAAGGCATTTTCTTCCCAGAATACTGCTTTTTAGACCAAAAATAAGTCATCCTCTCCAAAAAAGACCTATTTCTGTCCTCAAAATGAGAAATATTCTCCCCAAAATATCATTCTTGGTTCCAAATAGAAGACTATTTCTCCATTAAATACCACATAGGGTTCCCTATATTACACATTTTCTCCCCCAAATTGCTCTTTTGATCCCCCAAATAAGAAATACTCTCCCCAAAGTAGCGCTTTCGTTCCCTTTCCCAAAAATGAGACATTTGAAGATGAAAGGCAGTATTCTGGGGAGAAAATGCCTTTTTGGGGGGCTAAAGAGTGGCACTTAAGAGAGAACCTGTTTGGTTTCTGGGATGAAGAGTGATATTCGGGGAGAAAATGTCTAATTGTTGGCAGAAATTGATATGCAGGGGAGAAATGGTTGTATTTTGGAGCGAAAAAGAGTGTTTTGGGGAGAAAATGCCTGAGTTTTGGGGATAAACTGCATTATTTTGGCGTGAAAGCCTGGTATTGAGCTAATAAGCGGCATTTTGTGGAGAAAATGTCTTCTTTAGATGATTAAGGTGATCTTTCAGGGAGAAAACGTCTGATTTGCAGCATAAAAAGACGCATGTGGGGAAGACAGCGTCTTTTATTGGGACATCACATATTATTCCAAAAATAACACATTTTCTTCCCAGAATTCCTCCTTTTATCCCCAAAAGAAGGAATTTTCTTCCCAGAATACTGCTTTTTAGACCCAAAATATGTCATCCTCTCCAAAAAAGACCTATTTCTGTCCTCAACATGAGAAATATTCTCCCCAAAATATCATTCTTAGTTCCAAATAGAAGATTTTTTATCCATTAAATACCACGTTGGGTTCCCTGTATTACACATTTTCTCCCCCAAATTGCTCTTTTGATCCCCCAAATAAGAAATACTCTCCCCAAAGTAGCGCTTTCGTTCCCTTTCCCAATTATGAGACATTTGAAGATGAAAGGCAGTATTCTGGGGAGAAAATGCCTTTTTGGGGGACTAAAGAGTGGCACTTAAGAGAGAACCTGTTTGGTTTCTGGGATGAAGAGTGATATTCGGGGAGAAAATGCCTAATTGTTGGCAGAAATTGATATGCAGGGGAGAAATGGTTGTATTTGGGAGAGAAAAAGCGTGTTTTGGGGAGAAAATGCCTGAGTTTTGTGGATAAAGTGCATTATTTTGGCATGAAATCATGGTATTCAGCTAATAAGCAGCATTTTGTGGAGAAAATGTCTTCTTTAGAGGATAAAGGTGATCTTTCGGGGAGAAAATGTCTGATTTGCAGCATAAAAAGACGCATGTGGGGAAGACAGCGTCTTTTATTGGGACATCACATTTTATTCCACTAATAACACATTTTCTTCCCAGAATTCCGCATTTTATCCCCAAAAGAAGGCATTTTCTTCCCAGAATACTGCTTTTTAGACCAAAAATAAGTCATCCTCTCCAAAAAAGACCTATTTCTGTCCTCAAAATGAGAAATATTCTCCCCAAAATATCATTCTTGGTTCCAAATAGAAGACTTTTAACCATTAAATACCACGTCGGGTTCCCTATATTACACATTTTCTCCCCCAAATTGCTCTTTTGATCCCCCAAATAAGAAATACTCTCCCCAAAGTAGCGCTTTCGTTCCCTTTCCCAAATATGAGACATTTGAAGATGAAAGGCAGTATTCTGGGGAGAAAATGCCTTTTTGGGGGGCTAAAGAGTGGCACTTAAGAGAGAACCTGTTTGGTTTCTGGGATGAAGAGTGATATTCGCGGAGAAAATGTCTAATTGTTGGCAGAAATTGATATGCAGGGGAGAAATGGTTGTATTTGGGAGAGAAAAAGAGTGTTTTGGGGAGAAAATGCATGAGTTTTGGGGATAAACGGCTTTATATTGCCATGAAAGCATGGTATTGAGCTAATAAGCAGCATTTTGTGGAGAAAATGTCTTCTTTAGAGGATTAAGGTGATCTTTCGGGGAGAAAATGTCTGATTTGCAGCATAGAAAGACGCATTTGGGGAAGACAGCGTCTTTTATTGGGACATCACATTTTATTCCACTAATAACACATTTTCTTCCCAGAATTCCGCATTTTATCCCCAAAAGAAGGCATTTTCTTCCCAGAATACTGCTTTTTAGACCGAAAATAAGTCATCCTCTCCAAAAAAGACCTATTTCTGTCCTCAAAATGAGAAATATTCTCCCCAAAATATCATTCTTGGTTCCAAATAGAAGACTTTTTCTCCATTAAATACCACGTCGGGTTCCCTATATTACACATTTTCTCCCCCAAATTGCTCTTTTGATCCCCCAAATAAGAAATACTCTCCCCAAAGTAGCGCTTTCGTTCCCTTTCCCAAATATGAGACATTTGAAGATGAAAGGCAGTATTCTGGGGAGAAAATGCCTTTTTGGGGGGCTAAAGAGTGGCACTTAAGAGAGAACCTGTTTGGTTTCTGGGATGAAGAGTGATATTCGGGGAGAAAATGTCTAATTGTTGGCAGAAATTGATATGCAGGGGAGAAATGGTTGTATTTGGGAGAGAAAAAGAGTGTTTTGGGGAGAAAATGCATGAGTTTTGGGGATAAACGGCTTTATATTGCCATGAAAGCATGGTATTCAGCTAATAAGCAGCATTTTGTGGAGAAAATGTCTTCTTTAGAGGATCAAGGTGATCTTTCGGGGAGAAAATGTCTGATTTGCAGCATACAAAGACGCATGTGGGGAAGACAGCGTCTTTTATTGGGACAGCACATTTTATTCCAATAATAACACTTTTTCTTCCCAGAATACCGCCTTCTATCCCCAAAAGAAGGCATTTTCTTCCCAGAATACTGCTTTTTAGACCGAAAATAAGTCATCCTCTCCAAAAAAGACCTATTTCTGTCCTCAAAATGAGAAATATTCTCCCCAAAATATCATTCTTGGTTCCAAAGAGAAGACTTTTTATTCATTAAATACCACATAGGGTTCCCTATATTACACATTTTCTCCCCCAAATTGCTCTTTTGATCCCCCAAATAAGAAATACTCTCCCCAAAGTAGCGCTTTCGTTTCCTTTCCCAATTATGAGACATTTGAAGATGAAAGGCAGTATTCCGGGGAGAAAATGCCTTTTTGGGGGGCTAAAGAGTGGCACTTAAGAGAGAACCTGTTTGGTTTCTGGGATGAAGAGTGATATTCGGGGAGAAAATGTCTAATTGTTGGCAGAAATTGATATGCAGGGGAGAAATGGTTGTATTTGGGAGAGAAAAAGAGTGTTTTGGGGAGAAAATGCATGAGTTTTGGGGATAAAGTGCATTATTTTGGAGTGAAAGCATGGTATTGAGATAATAAGCGGCATTTTGTGGAGAAAATGTCTTCTTTTGAGGATAAAGGTGATCTTTCGGGGAGAAAATGTCTGATTTGCAGCATAAAAAGACGCATTTGGGTAAGACAGTGTCTTTTATTGGGACATCACATTTTATTCCAAAAGTAACACATTTTCTTCCCAGAATTCCGCCTTTTATCCCCAAAAGAAGGCATTTTCTTCCCAGAATACTGCTTTTTAGACCAAAAATAAGTCATCCTCTCCAAAAAAGACCTATTTCTGTCCTCAAACTGAGAAATATTCTCCCCAAAATATCATTCTTGGTTCCAAATAGAAGACTTTTTATCCATTAAATACCACGTTGGGTTCCCTATATTACACATTTTCTCCCCCAAATTGCTCTTTTGATCCCCCAAATAAGAAATACTCTCCCCAAAGTAGCGCTTTCGTTCCCTTTCCCAAATATGAGACATTTGAAGATGAAAGGCAGTATTCTGGGGAGAAAATGCCTTTTTGGGGGGCTAAAGAGTGGCACTTAAGAGAGAACCTGTTTGGTTTCTGGGATGAAGAGTGATATTCGGGGAGAAAATGTCTAATTGTTGGCAGAAATTGATATGCAGGGGAGAAATGGTTGTATTTGGGAGAGAAAAAGAGTGTTTTGGGGAGAAAATGCATGAGTTTTGGGGATAAACGGCTTTATATTGCCATGAAAGCATGGTATTGAGCTAATAAGCAGCATTTTGTGGAGAAAATGTCTTCTTTAGAGGATTAAGGTGATCTTTCGGGGAGAAAATGTCTGATTTGCAGCATAAAAAGACGCATTTGGGGAAGACAGCGTCTTTTATTGGGACATCACATTTTATTCCACTAATAACACATTTTCTTCCCAGAATACCGCCTTTTATCCCCAAAAGAAGGCATTTTCTTCCCAGAATACTGCTTTTTAGACCGAAAATAAGTCATCCTCTCCAAAAAAGACCTATTTCTGTCCTCAAAATGAGAAATATTCTCCCCAAAATATCATTCTTGGTTCCAAATAGAAGACTATTTCTCCATTAAATACCACGTAGGGTTCCCTATATTACACATTTTCTCCCCCAAATTGCTCTTTTGATCCCCCAAATAAGAAATACTCTCCCCAAAGTAGCGCTTTCGTTTCCTTTCCCAAATATGAGACATTTGAAGATGAAAGGCAGTATTCTGGGGAGAAAATGCCTTTTTGGGGGGCTAAAGAGTGGCACTTAAGAGAGAACCTGTTTGGTTTCTGGGATGAAGAGTGATATTCGGGGAGAAAATGTCTAATTGTTGGCAGAAATTGATATGCAGGGGAGAAATGGTTGTATTTGGGAGAGAAAAAGAGTGTTTTGGGGAGTAAATGCATGAGTTTTGGGGATAAAGTGCATTATTTTGGAGTGAAAGCATGGTATTGAGATAATAAGCAGCATTTTGTGGAGAAAATGTCTTCTTTTGAGGATCAAGGTGATCTTTCGGGGAGAAAATATCTGATTTGCAGCATAAAAAGACGCATTTGGGGAAGACAGCGTCTTTTATTGGGACGTCACATTTTATTCCGCTAATAACACATTTTCTTCCCAGAATTCCTCCTTTTATCCCCAAAAGAAGGAATTTTCTTCCCAGAATACTGCTTTTTAGACCCAAAATGTTTCATCCTCTCCAAAAAAGACCTATTTCTGTCCTCAAAATGAGAAATATTCTCCCCAAAATATCATTCTTAGTTCCAAATAGAAGATTTTTTATCCATTAAATACCACGTTGGGTTCCCTGTATTACACATTTTCTCCCCCAAATTGCTCTTTTGATCCCCCAAATAAGAAATACTCTCCCCAAAGTAGCGCTTTCGTTCCCTTTCCCAATTATGAGACATTTGAAGATGAAAGGCAGTATTCTGGGGAGAAAATGCCTTTTTGGGGGGCTAAAGAGTGGCACTTAAGAGAGAACCTGTTTGGTTTCTGGGATGAAGAGTGATATTCGGGGAGAAAATGTCTAATTGTTGGCAGAAATTGATATGCAGGGGAGAAATGGTCGTATTTGGGGGAGTAAAAGCGTGTTTTGGGGAGAAAATGCATGAGTTTTGGGGATAAACGGCTTTATATTGCCATGAAAGCATGGTATTGAGCTAATAAGCAGCATTTTGTGGAGAAAATGTCTTCTTTAGAGGATAAAGGTGATCTTTCGGGGAGAAAATGTCTGATTTGCAGCATACAAAGACGCATTTGGGGAAGACAGCGTCTTTTATTGGGACATCACATTTTATTCCACTAATAACACATTTTCTTCCCAGAATTCCGCCTTTTATCCCCAAAAGAAGGCATTTTCTTCCCAGAATACTGCTTTTTAGACCAAAAATAAGTCATCCTCTCCAAAAAAGACCTATTTCTGTCCTCAAAATGAGAAATATTCTCCCCAAAATAT
The DNA here is from genome assembly GCA_030625065.1 of Alectoris magna. Classification (NCBI taxonomy): domain Eukaryota; kingdom Metazoa; phylum Chordata; class Aves; order Galliformes; family Phasianidae; genus Alectoris; species Alectoris magna. The sequence continues at coordinate 17,898,113 of CM060573.1, read as the reverse complement.
CATTCTTGGTTCCAAATAGAAGACTTTTAACCATTAAATACCACGTCGGGTTCCCTATATTACACATTTTCTCCCCCAAATTGCTCTTTTGATCCCCCAAATAAGAAATACTCTCCCCAAAGTAGCGCTTTCGTTCCCTTTCCCAATTATGAGACATTTGAAGATGAAAGGCAGTATTCCGGGGAGAAAATGCTTTTTGGGGGGCTAAAGAGTGGCACTTAAGAGAGAACCTGTTTGGTTTCTGGGATGAAGAGTGATATTCGGGGAGAAAATGTCTAATTGTTGGCAGAAATTGATATGCAGGGGAGAAATGGTTGTATTTGGGAGAGAAAAAGAGTGTTTTGGGGAGAAAATGCATGAGTTTTGGGGATAACCTGCATTATTTTGGCGTGAAAGCATGGTATTCAGCTAATAAGCAGCATTTTGTGGAGAAAATGTCTTCTTTAGAGGATCAAGGTGATCTTTCGGGGAGAAAATGTCTGATTTGCAGCATAAAAAGACGCATTTGGGGAAGACAGCGTCTTTTATTGGGACGTCACATTTTATTCCGCTAATAACACATTTTCTTCCCAGAATTCCGCCTTTTATCCCCAAAAGAAGGCATTTTCTTCCCAGAATACTGCTTTTTAGACCCAAAATGTTTCATCCTCTCCAAAAAAGACCTATTTCTGTCCTCAAAATGAGAAATATTCTCCCCAAAATATCATTCTTAGTTCCAAATAGAAGATTTTTTATCCATTAAATACCACGTTGGGTTCCCTGTATTACACATTTTCTCCCCCAAATTGCTCTTTTGATCCCCCAAATAAGAAATACTCTCCCCAAAGTAGCGCTTTCGTTCCCTTTCCAAATAATGAGACATTTGAAGATGAAAGGCAGTATTGTGTGGAGAAAATGCCTTTTTGGGGGACTAAAGAGTGGCACTTAAGAGAGAACCTGTTTGGTTTCTGGGATGAAGAGTGATATTCGGGGAGAAAATGCCTAATTGTTGGCAGAAATTGATATGCAGGGGAGAAATGGTTGTATTTGGGAGAGAAAAAGCGTGTTTTGTGGAGAAAATGCCTGAGTTTTGTGGATAAAGTGCATTATTTTGGCATGAAATCATGGTATTCAGCTAATAAGCAGCATTTTGTGGAGAAAATGTCTTCTTTTGAGGATCAAGGTGATCTTTCGGGGAGAAAATGTCTGATTTGCAGCATAAAAAGACGCATTTGGGGAAGACAGCGTCTTTTATTGGGACATCACATTTTATTCCATTAATAACACATTTTCTTCCCAGAATACCGCCTTTTATCCCCAAAAGAAGGCATTTTCTTCCCAGAATACTGCTTTTTAGACCAAAAATAAGTCATCCTCTCCAAAAAAGACCTATTTCAGTCCTCAAAATGAGAAATTTTCTCCCCAAAATATCATTCTTGGTTCCAAATAGAAGACTATTTCTCCATTAAATACCACGTCGGGTTCCCTATATTACACATTTTCTCCCCCAAATTGCTCTTTTGATCCCCCAAATAAGAAATACTCTCCCCAAAGTAGCGCTTTCGTTCCCTTTCCCAATTATGAGACATTTGAAGATGAAAGGCAGTATTCTGGGGAGAAAATGCCTTTTTGGGGGGCTAAAGAGTGGCATTAAGAGAGAACCTGTTTGGTTTCTGGGATGAAGAGTGATATTCGGGGAGAAAATGTCTAATTGTTGGCAGAAATTGATATGCAGGGGAGAAATGGTTGTATTTGGGAGAGAAAAAGAGTGTTTTGGGGAGAAAATGCCCGAGTTTTGGGGATAAAGTGCATTATTTTGGAGTGAAAGCATGGTATTGAGATAATAAGCAGCATTTTGTGGAGAAAATGTCTTCTTTTGAGGATCAAGGTGATCTTTCGGGGAGAAAATGTCTGATTTGCAGCATAAAAAGACGCATGTGGGGAAGACAGCGTCTTTTATTGGGACATCACATTTTATTCCAAAAGTAACACATTTTCTTCCCAGAATTCCGCATTTTATCAACAAAAGAAGGCATTTTCTTCACAGAATACTGCTTTTTAGACCAAAAATAAGTCATCCTCTCCAAAACAGACTTATTTCTTTCCTCAAAATGAGAAATATTCTCCCCAAAATATCATTCTTGATTCAAAATAGAATGCTTTTTCTCCATTAAATGCCACATAGGGTTCCCTATATTACACATTTTCTCCCCCAAATTGCTCTTTTGATCCCCCAAATAAGAAATACTCTCCCCAAAGTAGCGCTTTCGTTTCATTTCCCAAAAATGAGACATTTGAAGATGAAAGGCAGTATTCTGGGGAGAAAATGCCATTTTAGGGGGCTAAAGAGTGGCATTAAGAGAGAACCTGTTTGGTTTCTGGGATGAAGAGTGATATTCGGGGAGAAAATGTCTAATTGTTGGCAGAAATTGATATGCAGGGGAGAAATGGTTGTATTTGGGAGAGTAAAAGAGTGTTTTGGGGAGAAAATGCCTGAGTTTTGGGGATAAAGTGCATTATTTTGGCATGAAATCATGGTATTCAGCTAATAAGCAGCATTTTGTGGAGAAAATGTCTTCTTTAGAGGATTAAGGTGATCTTTCGGGGAGAAAATGTCTGATTTGCAGCATAAAAAGACGCATTTGGGGAAGACAGCGTCTTTTATTGGGACATCACATTTTATTCCAATAATAACACATTTTCTTCCCAGAATACCGCCTTCTATCCCCAAAAGAAGGCATTTTCTTCCCAGAATACTGCTTTTTAGACCAAAAATAAGTCATCCTCTCCAAAAAAGACCTATTTCTGTCCTCAAAATGAGAAATATTCTCCCCAAAATATCATTCTTGGTTCCAAATAGAAGACTTTTTCTCCATTAAATACCACATAGGGTTCCCTATATTACACATTTTCTCCCCCAAATTGCTCTTTTGATCCCCCAAATAAGAAATACTCTCCCCAAAGTAGCGCTTTCGTTTCCTTTCCCAATTATGAGACATTTGAAGATGAAAGGCAGTATTCTGGGGAGAAAATGCCTTTTTGGGGGGCTAAAGAGTGGCACTTAAGAAAGAACCTGTTTGGTTTCTGGGATGAAGAGTGATATTCGGGGAGAAAATGTCTAATTGTTGGCAGAAATTGATATGCAGGGGAGAAATGGTTGTATTTTGGAGAGAAAAAGAGTGTTTTGGGGAGAAAATGCCTGAGTTTTGGGGATAAGGTGCATTATTTTGGAGTGAAAGCATGGTATTGAGATAATAAGCAGCATTTTGTGGAGAAAATGTCTTCTTTTGAGGATCAAGGTGATCTTTCGGGGAGAAAATGTCTGATTTGCAGCATAAAAAGACGCATTTGGGGAAGACAGCGTCTTTTATTGGGACGTCACATTTTATTCCGCTAATAACACATTTTCTTCCCAGAATTCCGCCTTTTATCCCCAAAAGAAGGCATTTTCTTCCCAGAATACTGCTTTTTAGACCAAAAATAAGTCATCCTCTCCAAAAAAGACCTATTTCTGTCCTCAAAATGAGAAATATTCTCCCCAAAATATCATTCTTGGTTCCAAATAGAAGACTATTTCTCCATTAAATACCACATAGGGTTCCCTATATTACACATTTTCTCCCCCAAATTGCTCTTTTGATCCCCCAAATAAGAAATACTCTCCCCAAAGTAGCGCTTTCGTTCCCTTTCCCAAATATGAGACATTTGAAGATGAAAGGCAGTATTCTGGGGAGAAAATGCCTTTTTGGGGGGCTAAAGAGTGGCACTTAAGAGAGAACCTGTTTGGTTTCTGGGATGAAGAGTGATATTCGGGGAGAAAATGTCTAATTGTTGGCAGAAATTGATATGCAGGGGAGAAATGGTTGTATTTGGGAGAGAAAAAGAGTGTTTTGGGGAGAAAATGCATGAGTTTTGGGGATAAACGGCTTTATATTGCCATGAAAGCATGGTATTGAGCTAATAAGCAGCATTTTGTGGAGAAAATGTCTTCTTTAGAGGATTAAGGTGATCTTTCGGGGAGAAAATGTCTGATTTGCAGCATACAAAGACGCATGTGGGGAAGACAGCGTCTTTTATTGGGACGTCACATTTTATTCCGCTAATAACACATTTTCTTCCCAGAATTCCTCCTTTTATCCCCAAAAGAAGGAATTTTCTTCCCAGAATACTGCTTTTTAGACCCAAAATATGTCATCCTCTCCAAAAAAGACCTATTTCTGTCCTCAACATGAGAAATATTCTCCCCAAAATATCATTCTTAGTTCCAAATAGAAGATTTTTTATCCATTAAATACCACGTTGGGTTCCCTGTATTACACATTTTCTCCCCCAAATTGCTCTTTTGATCCCCCAAATAAGAAATACTCTCCCCAAAGTAGCGCTTTCGTTCCCTTTCCCAATTATGAGACATTTGAAGATGAAAGGCAGTATTCTGGGGAGAAAATGCCTTTTTGGGGGACTAAAGAGTGGCACTTAAGAGAGAACCTGTTTGGTTTCTGGGATGAAGAGTGATATTCGGGGAGAAAATGCCTAATTGTTGGCAGAAATTGATATGCAGGGGAGAAATGGTTGTATTTGGGAGAGAAAAAGCGTGTTTTGGGGAGAAAATGCCTGAGTTTTGTGGATAAAGTGCATTATTTTGGCATGAAATCATGGTATTCAGCTAATAAGCAGCATTTTGTGGAGAAAATGTCTTCTTTAGAGGATAAAGGTGATCTTTCGGGGAGAAAATGTCTGATTTGCAGCATAAAAAGACGCATGTGGGGAAGACAGCGTCTTTTATTGGGACATCACATTTTATTCCACTAATAACACATTTTCTTCCCAGAATTCCGCATTTTATCCCCAAAAGAAGGCATTTTCTTCCCAGAATACTGCTTTTTAGACCAAAAATAAGTCATCCTCTCCAAAAAAGACCTATTTCTGTCCTCAAAATGAGAAATATTCTCCCCAAAATATCATTCTTGGTTCCAAATAGAAGACTTTTAACCATTAAATACCACGTCGGGTTCCCTATATTACACATTTTCTCCCCCAAATTGCTCTTTTGATCCCCCAAATAAGAAATACTCTCCCCAAAGTAGCGCTTTCGTTCCCTTTCCCAAATATGAGACATTTGAAGATGAAAGGCAGTATTCTGGGGAGAAAATGCCTTTTTGGGGGGCTAAAGAGTGGCACTTAAGAGAGAACCTGTTTGGTTTCTGGGATGAAGAGTGATATTCGCGGAGAAAATGTCTAATTGTTGGCAGAAATTGATATGCAGGGGAGAAATGGTTGTATTTGGGAGAGAAAAAGAGTGTTTTGGGGAGAAAATGCATGAGTTTTGGGGATAAACGGCTTTATATTGCCATGAAAGCATGGTATTGAGCTAATAAGCAGCATTTTGTGGAGAAAATGTCTTCTTTAGAGGATTAAGGTGATCTTTCGGGGAGAAAATGTCTGATTTGCAGCATAGAAAGACGCATTTGGGGAAGACAGCGTCTTTTATTGGGACATCACATTTTATTCCACTAATAACACATTTTCTTCCCAGAATTCCGCATTTTATCCCCAAAAGAAGGCATTTTCTTCCCAGAATACTGCTTTTTAGACCGAAAATAAGTCATCCTCTCCAAAAAAGACCTATTTCTGTCCTCAAAATGAGAAATATTCTCCCCAAAATATCATTCTTGGTTCCAAATAGAAGACTTTTTCTCCATTAAATACCACGTCGGGTTCCCTATATTACACATTTTCTCCCCCAAATTGCTCTTTTGATCCCCCAAATAAGAAATACTCTCCCCAAAGTAGCGCTTTCGTTCCCTTTCCCAAATATGAGACATTTGAAGATGAAAGGCAGTATTCTGGGGAGAAAATGCCTTTTTGGGGGGCTAAAGAGTGGCACTTAAGAGAGAACCTGTTTGGTTTCTGGGATGAAGAGTGATATTCGGGGAGAAAATGTCTAATTGTTGGCAGAAATTGATATGCAGGGGAGAAATGGTTGTATTTGGGAGAGAAAAAGAGTGTTTTGGGGAGAAAATGCATGAGTTTTGGGGATAAACGGCTTTATATTGCCATGAAAGCATGGTATTCAGCTAATAAGCAGCATTTTGTGGAGAAAATGTCTTCTTTAGAGGATCAAGGTGATCTTTCGGGGAGAAAATGTCTGATTTGCAGCATACAAAGACGCATGTGGGGAAGACAGCGTCTTTTATTGGGACAGCACATTTTATTCCAATAATAACACTTTTTCTTCCCAGAATACCGCCTTCTATCCCCAAAAGAAGGCATTTTCTTCCCAGAATACTGCTTTTTAGACCGAAAATAAGTCATCCTCTCCAAAAAAGACCTATTTCTGTCCTCAAAATGAGAAATATTCTCCCCAAAATATCATTCTTGGTTCCAAAGAGAAGACTTTTTATTCATTAAATACCACATAGGGTTCCCTATATTACACATTTTCTCCCCCAAATTGCTCTTTTGATCCCCCAAATAAGAAATACTCTCCCCAAAGTAGCGCTTTCGTTTCCTTTCCCAATTATGAGACATTTGAAGATGAAAGGCAGTATTCCGGGGAGAAAATGCCTTTTTGGGGGGCTAAAGAGTGGCACTTAAGAGAGAACCTGTTTGGTTTCTGGGATGAAGAGTGATATTCGGGGAGAAAATGTCTAATTGTTGGCAGAAATTGATATGCAGGGGAGAAATGGTTGTATTTGGGAGAGAAAAAGAGTGTTTTGGGGAGAAAATGCATGAGTTTTGGGGATAAAGTGCATTATTTTGGAGTGAAAGCATGGTATTGAGATAATAAGCGGCATTTTGTGGAGAAAATGTCTTCTTTTGAGGATAAAGGTGATCTTTCGGGGAGAAAATGTCTGATTTGCAGCATAAAAAGACGCATTTGGGTAAGACAGTGTCTTTTATTGGGACATCACATTTTATTCCAAAAGTAACACATTTTCTTCCCAGAATTCCGCCTTTTATCCCCAAAAGAAGGCATTTTCTTCCCAGAATACTGCTTTTTAGACCAAAAATAAGTCATCCTCTCCAAAAAAGACCTATTTCTGTCCTCAAACTGAGAAATATTCTCCCCAAAATATCATTCTTGGTTCCAAATAGAAGACTTTTTATCCATTAAATACCACGTTGGGTTCCCTATATTACACATTTTCTCCCCCAAATTGCTCTTTTGATCCCCCAAATAAGAAATACTCTCCCCAAAGTAGCGCTTTCGTTCCCTTTCCCAAATATGAGACATTTGAAGATGAAAGGCAGTATTCTGGGGAGAAAATGCCTTTTTGGGGGGCTAAAGAGTGGCACTTAAGAGAGAACCTGTTTGGTTTCTGGGATGAAGAGTGATATTCGGGGAGAAAATGTCTAATTGTTGGCAGAAATTGATATGCAGGGGAGAAATGGTTGTATTTGGGAGAGAAAAAGAGTGTTTTGGGGAGAAAATGCATGAGTTTTGGGGATAAACGGCTTTATATTGCCATGAAAGCATGGTATTGAGCTAATAAGCAGCATTTTGTGGAGAAAATGTCTTCTTTAGAGGATTAAGGTGATCTTTCGGGGAGAAAATGTCTGATTTGCAGCATAAAAAGACGCATTTGGGGAAGACAGCGTCTTTTATTGGGACATCACATTTTATTCCACTAATAACACATTTTCTTCCCAGAATACCGCCTTTTATCCCCAAAAGAAGGCATTTTCTTCCCAGAATACTGCTTTTTAGACCGAAAATAAGTCATCCTCTCCAAAAAAGACCTATTTCTGTCCTCAAAATGAGAAATATTCTCCCCAAAATATCATTCTTGGTTCCAAATAGAAGACTATTTCTCCATTAAATACCACGTAGGGTTCCCTATATTACACATTTTCTCCCCCAAATTGCTCTTTTGATCCCCCAAATAAGAAATACTCTCCCCAAAGTAGCGCTTTCGTTTCCTTTCCCAAATATGAGACATTTGAAGATGAAAGGCAGTATTCTGGGGAGAAAATGCCTTTTTGGGGGGCTAAAGAGTGGCACTTAAGAGAGAACCTGTTTGGTTTCTGGGATGAAGAGTGATATTCGGGGAGAAAATGTCTAATTGTTGGCAGAAATTGATATGCAGGGGAGAAATGGTTGTATTTGGGAGAGAAAAAGAGTGTTTTGGGGAGTAAATGCATGAGTTTTGGGGATAAAGTGCATTATTTTGGAGTGAAAGCATGGTATTGAGATAATAAGCAGCATTTTGTGGAGAAAATGTCTTCTTTTGAGGATCAAGGTGATCTTTCGGGGAGAAAATATCTGATTTGCAGCATAAAAAGACGCATTTGGGGAAGACAGCGTCTTTTATTGGGACGTCACATTTTATTCCGCTAATAACACATTTTCTTCCCAGAATTCCTCCTTTTATCCCCAAAAGAAGGAATTTTCTTCCCAGAATACTGCTTTTTAGACCCAAAATGTTTCATCCTCTCCAAAAAAGACCTATTTCTGTCCTCAAAATGAGAAATATTCTCCCCAAAATATCATTCTTAGTTCCAAATAGAAGATTTTTTATCCATTAAATACCACGTTGGGTTCCCTGTATTACACATTTTCTCCCCCAAATTGCTCTTTTGATCCCCCAAATAAGAAATACTCTCCCCAAAGTAGCGCTTTCGTTCCCTTTCCCAATTATGAGACATTTGAAGATGAAAGGCAGTATTCTGGGGAGAAAATGCCTTTTTGGGGGGCTAAAGAGTGGCACTTAAGAGAGAACCTGTTTGGTTTCTGGGATGAAGAGTGATATTCGGGGAGAAAATGTCTAATTGTTGGCAGAAATTGATATGCAGGGGAGAAATGGTCGTATTTGGGAGAGTAAAAGCGTGTTTTGGGGAGAAAATGCATGAGTTTTGGGGATAAACGGCTTTATATTGCCATGAAAGCATGGTATTGAGCTAATAAGCAGCATTTTGTGGAGAAAATGTCTTCTTTAGAGGATAAAGGTGATCTTTCGGGGAGAAAATGTCTGATTTGCAGCATACAAAGACGCATTTGGGGAAGACAGCGTCTTTTATTGGGACATCACATTTTATTCCACTAATAACACATTTTCTTCCCAGAATTCCGCCTTTTATCCCCAAAAGAAGGCATTTTCTTCCCAGAATACTGCTTTTTAGACCAAAAATAAGTCATCCTCTCCAAAAAAGACCTATTTCTGTCCTCAAAATGAGAAATATTCTCCCCAAAATATCATTCTTGGTTCCAAATAGAAGACTTTTAACCATTAAATACCACGTCGGGTTCCCTATATTACACATTTTCTCCCCCAAATTGCTCTTTTGATCCCCCAAATAAGAAATACTCTCCCCAAAGTAGCGCTTTCGTTCCCTTTCCCAATTATGAGACATTTGAAGATGAAAGGCAGTATTCCGGGGAGAAAATGCTTTTTGGGGGGCTAAAGAGTGGCACTTAAGAGAGAACCTGTTTGGTTTCTGGGATGAAGAGTGATATTCGGGGAGAAAATGTCTAATTGTTGGCAGAAATTGATATGCAGGGGAGAAATGGTTGTATTTGGGAGAGAAAAAGAGTGTTTTGGGGAGAAAATGCATGAGTTTTGGGGATAACCTGCATTATTTTGGCGTGAAAGCATGGTATTCAGCTAATAAGCAGCATTTTGTGGAGAAAATGTCTTCTTTAGAGGATCAAGGTGATCTTTCGGGGAGAAAATGTCTGATTTGCAGCATAAAAAGACGCATTTGGGGAAGACAGCGTCTTTTATTGGGACGTCACATTTTATTCCGCTAATAACACATTTTCTTCCCAGAATTCCGCCTTTTATCCCCAAAAGAAGGCATTTTCTTCCCAGAATACTGCTTTTTAGACCCAAAATGTTTCATCCTCTCCAAAAAAGACCTATTTCTGTCCTCAAAATGAGAAATATTCTCCCCAAAATATCATTCTTAGTTCCAAATAGAAGATTTTTTATCCATTAAATACCACGTTGGGTTCCCTGTATTACACATTTTCTCCCCCAAATTGCTCTTTTGATCCCCCAAATAAGAAATACTCTCCCCAAAGTAGCGCTTTCGTTCCCTTTCCAAATAATGAGACATTTGAAGATGAAAGGCAGTATTGTGTGGAGAAAATGCCTTTTTGGGGGACTAAAGAGTGGCACTTAAGAGAGAACCTGTTTGGTTTCTGGGATGAAGAGTGATATTCGGGGAGAAAATGCCTAATTGTTGGCAGAAATTGATATGCAGGGGAGAAATGGTTGTATTTGGGAGAGAAAAAGCGTGTTTTGTGGAGAAAATGCCTGAGTTTTGTGGATAAAGTGCATTATTTTGGCATGAAATCATGGTATTCAGCTAATAAGCAGCATTTTGTGGAGAAAATGTCTTCTTTTGAGGATCAAGGTGATCTTTCGGGGAGAAAATGTCTGATTTGCAGCATAAAAAGACGCATTTGGGGAAGACAGCGTCTTTTATTGGGACATCACATTTTATTCCAAAAGTAACACATTTTCTTCCCAGAATTCCGCCTTTTATCCCCAAAAGAAGGCATTTTCTTCCCAGAATACTGCTTTTTAGACCGAAAATAAGTCATCCTCTCCAAAAAAGACCTATTTCTGTCCTCAAAATGAGAAATATTCTCCCCAAAATATCATTCTTGGTTCCAAATAGAAGACTTTTTATTCATTAAATACCACATAGGGTTCCCTATATTACACATTTTCTCCCCCAAATTGCTCTTTTGATCCCCCAAATAAGAAATACTCTCCCCAAAGTAGCGCTTTCGTTTCCTTTCCCAATTATGAGACATTTGAAGATGAAAGGCAGTATTCCGGGGAGAAAATGCCTTTTTGGGGGGCTAAAGAGTGGCACTTAAGAAAGAACCTGTTTGGTTTCTGGGATGAAGAGTGATATTCGGGGAGAAAATGTCTAATTGTTGGCAGAAATTGATATGCAGGGGAGAAATGGTTGTATTTGGGAGAGAAAAAGAGCGTTTTGGGGAGAAAATGCCCGAGTTTTGGGGATAAAGTGCATTATTTTGGAGTGAAAGCATGGTATTGAGATAATAAGCAGCATTTTGTGGAGAAAATGTCTTCTTTTGAGGATAAAGGTGATCTTTCGGGGAGAAAATGTCTGATTTGCAGCATAAAAAGACGCATTTGGGGAAGACAGTGTCTTTTATTGGGACGTCACATTTTATTCCAAAAGTAACACATTTTCTTCCCAGAATTCCGCCTTTTATCCCCTAAAGAAGGCATTTTCTTCCCAGAATACTGCTTTTTAGACCGAAAATAAGTCATCCTCTCCAAAAAAGACATAATTCTGTCCTCAAAATGAGAAATATTCTCCCCAAAATATCATTCTTAGTTCCAAATAGAAGATTTTTTATCCATTAAATACCACATAGGGTTCCCTATATTACACATTTTCTCCCCCAAATTGCTCTTTTGATCCCCCAAATAAGAAATACTCTCCCCAAAGTAGCGCTTTCGTTCCCTTTCCCAAATATGAGACATTTGAAGATGAAAGGCAGTATTCTGGGGAGAAAATGCCTTTTTGGGGGGCTAAAGAGTGGCACTTAAGAGAGAACCTGTTTGGTTTCTGGGATGAAGAGTGATATTCGGGGAGAAAATGTCTAATTGTTGGCTGAAATTGATATGCAGGGGAGAAATGGTTGTATTTGGGAGAGAAAAAGAGTGTTTTGGGGAGAAAATGCATGAGTTTTGGGGATAAACGGCTTTATATTGCCATGAAAGCATGGTATTGAGCTAATAAGCAGCATTTTGTGGAGAAAATGTCTTCTTTTGAGGATCAAGGTGATCTTTCGGGGAGAAAATGTCTGATTTGCAGCATACAAAGACGCATTTGGGGAAGACAGCGTCTTTTATTGGGACATCACATTTTATTCCACTAATAACACATTTTCTTCCCAGAATACCGCCTTTTATCCCCAAAAGAAGGCATTTTCTTCCCAGAATACTGCTTTTTAGACCGAAAATAAGTCATCCTCTCCAAAAAAGACCTATTTCTGTCCTCAAAATGAGAAATATTCTCCCCAAAATATCATTCTTGGTTCCAAAGAGAAGACTATTTCTCCATTAAATACCACGTAGGGTTCCCTATATTACACATTTTCTCCCCCAAATTGCTCTTTTGATCCCCCAAATAAGAAATACTCTCCCCAAAGTAGCGCTTTCGTTCCCTTTCCCAAATATGAGACATTTGAAGATGAAAGGCAGTATTCTGGGGAGAAAATGCCTTTTTGGGGGGCTAAAGAGTGGCACTTCAGAGAGAACCTGTTTGGTTTCATGGATGAAGAGCGATATTTGGGGAGAAAATGTCTAATTGTTGGCAGAAATTGATATGCAGGGGAGAAATGGTTGTATTTGGGAGAGAAAAAGAGTGTTTTGGGGAGAAAATGCCTGAGTTTTGGGGATAAACTGCATTATTTTGGAGTGAAAGCATGGTATTGAGATAATAAGCAGCATTTTGTGGAGAAAATGTCTTCTTTTGAGGATCAAGGTGATCTTTCGGGGAGAAAATGTCTGATTTGCAGCATAAAAAGACGCATTTGGGGAAGACAGCGTCTTTTATTGGGACGTCACATTTTATTCCAATAATAACACATTTTCTTCCCAGAATTCCGCCTTTTATCCCCAAAAGAAGGCATTTTCTTCCCAGAATACTGCTTTTTAGACCGAAAATAAGTCATCCTCTTCAAAAAAGACCTATTTCTGTCCTCAACATGAGAAATATTCTCCCCAAAATATCATTCTTAGTTCCAAATAGAAGATTTTTTATCCATTAAATACCACGTTGGGTTCCCTGTATTACACATTTTCTCCCCCAAATTGCTCTTTTGATCCCCCAAATAAGAAATACTCTCCCCAAAGTAGCGCTTTCGTTCCCTTTCCCAATTATGAGACATTTGAAGATGAAAGGCAGTATTCTGGGGAGAAAATGCCTTTTTGGGGGACTAAAGAGTGGCACTTAAGAGAGAACCTGTTTGGTTTCTGGGATGAAGAGTGATATTCGGGGAGAAAATGTCTAATTGTTGGCAGAAATTGATATGCAGGGGAGAAATGGTTGTATTTGGGAGAGAAAAAGCGTGTTTTGGGGAGAAAATGCATGAGTTTTGGGGATAAAGTGCATTATTTTGGCATGAAATCATGGTATTGAGCTAATAAGCAGCATTTTGTGGAGAAAATGTCTTCTTTAGAGGATAAAGGTGATCTTTCGGGGAGAAAATGTCTGATTTGCAGCATACAAAGACGCATTTGGGGAAGACAGCGTCTTTTATTGGGACATCACATTTTATTCCACTAATAACACATTTTCTTCCCAGAATACCGCCTTTTATCAACAAAAGAAGGCATTTTCTTCCCAGAATACTGCTTTTTAGACCGAAAGTAAGTCATCCTCTCCAAAAAAGACCTATTTCTGTCCTCAAAATGAGAAATATTCTCCCCAAAATATCATTCTTGGTTCCAAATAGAAGACTTTTTCTCCATTAAATACCACGTAGGGTTCCCTATATTACACATTTTCTCCCCCAAATTGCTCTTTTGATCCCCCAAATAAGAAATACTCTCCCCAAAGTAGCGCTTTCGTTTCCTTTCCCAAAAATGAGACACTTGAAGATGAAAGGCAGTATTCTGGGGAGAAAATGCCTTTTTGGGGGGCTAAAGAGTGGCACTTAAGAGAGAACCTGTTTGGTTTCTGGGATGAAGAGTGATATTCGGGGAGAAAATATCTAATTGTTGGCAGAAATTGATATGCAGGGGAGAAATGGTTGTATTTGGGAGAGAAAAAGAGTGTTTTGGTGAGAAAATGCATGAGTTTTGGGGAGAAACTGCATTATTTTGTCGTGAAAGCATGGTATTGAGCTAATGAGCGGAATTTGTGGAGAAAATGTCTTCTTTTGAGGATCAAGGTTATCTTTCGGGGAGAAAATGTCTGATTTGCAGCATAAAAAGACGCATTTGGGGAAGACAGCGTCTTTTATTGGGACATCACATTTTATTCCACTAATAACACATTTTCTTCCCAGAATTCCGCCTTTTATCCCCTAAAGAAGGCATTTTCTTCCCAGAATACTGCTTTTTAGACCAAAAATAAGTCATCCTCTCCAAAAAAGACCTATTTCTGTCCTCAAAATGAGAAATATTCTCCCCAAAATATCATTCTTGGTTCCAAATAGAAGACTTTTAACCATTAAATACCACGTCGGGTTCCCTATATTACACATTTTCTCCCCCAAATTGCTCTTTTGATCCCCCAAATAAGAAATACTCTCCCCCAAGTAGCGCTTTCGTTCCCTTTCCCAAATATGAGACATTTGAAGATGAAAGGCAGTATTCTGGGGAGAAAATGCCTTTTTGGGGGGCTAAAGAGTGGCACTTAAGAGAGAACCTGTTTGGTTTCTGGGATGAAGAGTGATATTCGGGGAGAAAATGTCTAATTGTTGGCAGAAATTGATATGCAGGGGAGAAATGGTTGTATTTGGGAGAGAAAAAGAGTGTTTTGGGGAGAAAATGCATGAGTTTTGGGGATAAACGGCTTTATATTGCCATGAAAGCATGGTATTCAGCTAATAAGCAGCATTTTGTGGAGAAAATGTCTTCTTTAGAGGATAAAGGTGATCTTTCGGGGAGAAAATGTCTGATTTGCAGCATACAAAGACGCATGTGGGGAAGACAGCGTCTTTTATTGGGACAGCACATTTTATTCCGCTAATAACACATTTTCTTCCCAGAATTCCTCCTTTTATCCCCAAAAGAAGGCATTTCCTTCCCAGAATACTGCTTTTTAGACCGAAAATAAGTCATCCTCTCCAAAAAAGACCTATTTCTGTCCTCAACATGAGAAATATTCTCCCCAAAATATCATTCTTAGTTCCAAATAGAAGATTTTTTATCCATTAAATACCACGTTGGGTTCCCTGTATTACACATTTTCTCCCCCAAATTGCTCTTTTGATCCCCCAAATAAGAAATACTCTCCCCAAAGTAGCGCTTTCGTTCCCTTTCCCAATTATGAGACATTTGAAGATGAAAGGCAGTATTCTGGGGAGAAAATGCCTTTTTGGGGGACTAAAGAGTGGCACTTAAGAGAGAACCTGTTTGGTTTCTGGGATGAAGAGTGATATTCGGGGAGAAAATGTCTAATTGTTGGCAGAAATTGATATGCAGGGGAGAAATGGTTGTATTTTGGAGCGAAAAAGAGTGTTTTGGGGAGAAAATGCATGAGTTTTGGGGATAAACGGCTTTATATTGCCATGAAAGCATGGTATTCAGCTAATAAGCAGCATTTTGTGGAGAAAATGTCTTCTTTTGAGGATCAAGGTGATCTTTCGGGGAGAAAATGTCTGATTTGCAGCATACAAAGACGCATGTGGGGAAGACAGCGTCTTTTATTGGGACATCACATTTTATTCCATTAATAACACATTTTCTTCCCAGAATACCGCCTTTTATCCCCAAAAGAAGGCATTTTCTTCCCAGAATACTGCTTTTTAGACCAAAAATAAGTCATCCTCTCCAAAAAAGACCTATTTCTGTCCTCAAAATGAGAAATTTTCTCCCCAAAATATCATTCTTGGTTCCAAATAGAAGACTTTTTATCCATTAAATACCACATAGGGTTCCCTATATTAAACATTTTCTCTCCCAAATTGCTCTTTTGATCCCCCAAATAAGAAATACTCTCCCCAAAGTAGCGCTTCCGTTCCCTTTCCCAAAAAGAAGACATTTGAAAATCAACGACAGTATTCTGGGGAGAAAATGCCTTTTTGGGGGGCTAAAGAGTGGCACTTAAGAGAGAACCTGTTTGGTTTCTGGGATGAAGAGTGATATTCGGGGAGAAAATGTCTAATTGTTGGCTGAAATTGATATGCAGGGGAGAAATGGTTGTATTTGGGAGAGAAAAAGAGTGTTTTGGGGAGAAAATGCATGAGTTTTGGCGATAAAGTGCATTATTTTGGCGTGAAAGCATGGTATTGAGCTAATAAGCAGCATTTTGTGGAGAAAACGTCTTCTTTTGAGGATCAAGGTGATCTTTCGGGGAGAAAATGTCTGATTTGCAGCATAAAAAGACGCATTTATGGAAGATAGTGTCTTTTATTGGGACAGCACATTTTATTCCAAAAGTAACACATTTTCTTCCCAGAATACCGCCTTTTATCCCCAAAAGAAGGCATTTTCTTCCCAGAATACTGCTTTTTAGACCAAAAATAAGTCATCCTCTCCAAAAAAGACCTATTTCTGTCCTCAAAATGAGAAATTTTCTCCCCAAAATATCATTCTTGGTTCCAAATAGAAGACTTTTTCTCCATTAAATACCACGTCGGGTTCCCTATATTACACATTTTCTCCCCCAAATTGCTCTTTTGATCCCCCAAATAAGAAATACTCTCCCCAAAGTAGCGCTTTCGTTCCCTTTCCCAAATATGAGACATTTGAAGATGAAAGGCAGTATTCTGGGGAGAAAATGCCTTTTTGGGGGGCTAAAGAGTGGCACTTAAGAGAGAACCTGTTTGGTTTCTGGGATGAAGAGTGATATTCGGGGAGAAAATGTCTAATTGTTGGCTGAAATTGATATGCAGGGGAGAAATGGTTGTATTTGGGAGAGAAAAAGAGTGTTTTGGGGAGAAAATGCCTGAGTTTTGGGGATAAACGGCTTTATTTTGGAGTGAAAGCATGGTATTGAGCTAATAAGCAGCATTTTGTGGAGAAAATGTCTTCTTTTGAGGATCAAGGTGATCTTTCGGGGAGAAAATGTCTGATTTGCAGCATACAAAGACGCATTTGGGGAAGATAGTGTCTTTTATTGGGACATCACATTTTATTCCACTAATAACACATTTTCTTCCCAGAATTCCGCCTTTTATCCCCTAAAGAAGGCATTTTCTTCCCAGAATACTGCTTTTTAGACCGAAAATAAGTCATCCTCTCCAAAAAAGACCTATTTCTGTCCTCAAAATGAGAAATATTCTCCCCAAAATATCATTCTTGGTTCCAAATAGAAGACTTTTTCTCCATTAAATACCACGTCGGGTTCCCTATATTACACATTTTCTCCCCCAAATTGCTCTTTTGATCCCCCAAATAAGAAATACTCTCCCCAAAGTAGCGCTTTCGTTCCCTTTCCCAAATATGAGACATTTGAAGATGAAAGGCAGTATTCTGGGGAGAAAATGCCTTTTTGGGGGGCTAAAGAGTGGCACTTAAGAGAGAACCTGTTTGGTTTCTGGGATGAAGAGTGATATTCGGGGAGAAAATGTCTAATTGTTGGCAGAAATTGATATGCAGGGGAGAAATGGTTGTATTTGGGAGAGAAAAAGAGTGTTTTGGGGAGAAAATGCATGAGTTTTGGGGATAAACTGCATTATTTTGGCGTGAAAGCATGGTATTGAGCTAATAAGCGGCATTTTGTGGAGAAAATGTCTTCTTTTAAGGATAAAGGTGATCTTTCGGGGAGAAAATGTCTGATTTGCAGCATACAAAGACGCATTTGGGGAAGACAGCGTCTTTTATTGGGACATCACATTTTATTCCAAAAATAACACATTTTCTTCCCAGAATACCGCCTTTTATCCCCAAAAGAAGGCATTTTCTTCCCAGAATACTGCTTTTTAGACCGAAAATAAGTCATCCTCTCCAAAAAAGACCTATTTCTGTCCTCAAAATGAGAAATATTCTCCCCAAAATATCATTCTTGGTTCCAAAGAGAAGATTTTTTATCCATTAAATACCACATAGGGTTCCCTATATTACACATTTTCTCCCCCAAATTGCTCTTTTGATCCCCCAAATAAGAAATACTCTCCCCCAAGTAGCGCTTTCGTTCCCTTTCCCAATTATGAGACATTTGAAGATGAAAGGCAGTATTCTGGGGAGAAAATGCCTTTTTGGGGGGCTAAAGAGTGGCATTAAGAGAGAACCTGTTTGGTTTCTGGGATGAAGAGTGATATTCGGGGAGAAAATGTCTAATTGTTGGCAGAAATTGATATGCAGGGGAGAAATGGTTGTATTTTGGAGCGAAAAAGAGTGTTTTGGGGAGAAAATGCATGAGTTTTGGGGATAAACGGCTTTATATTGCCATGAAAGCATGGTATTCAGCTAATAAGCAGCATTTTGTGGAGAAAATGTCTTCTTTTGAGGATCAAGGTGATCTTTCGGGGAGAAAATGTCTGATTTGCAGCATACAAAGACGCATGTGGGTAAGATAGCGTCTTTTATTGGGACATCACATTTTATTCCATTAATAACACATTTTCTTCCCAGAATACCGCCTTTTATCCCCAAAAGAAGGCATTTTCTTCCCAGAATACTGCTTTTTAGACCGAAAATAAGTCATCCTCTCCAAAAAAGACCTATTTCTGTCCTCAAAATGAGAAATATTCTCCCCAAAATATCATTCTTGGTTCCAAATAGAAGACTTTTTATCCATTAAATACCATATAGGGTTCCCTATATTAAACATTTTCTCTCCCAAATTGCTCTTTTGATCCCCCAAATAAGAAATACTCTCCCCCAAGTAGCGCTTTCATTCCCTTTCCCAATTATGAGACATTTGAAGATGAAAGGCAGTATTCTGGGGAGAAAATGCCTTTTTGGGGGGCTAAAGAGTGGCACTTAAGAGAGAACCTGTTTGGTTTCTGGGATGAAGAGTGATATTCGGGGAGAAAATGTCTAATTGTTGGCTGAAATTGATATGCAGGGGAGAAATGGTTGTATTTGGGAGAGAAAAAGAGTGTTTTGGGGAGAAAATGCATGAGTTTTGGCGATAAAGTGCATTATTTTGGCGTGAAAGCATGGTATTGAGCTAATAAGCAGCATTATGTGGAGAAAATGTCTTCTTTTGAGGATCAAGGTGATCTTTCGGGGAGAAAATGTCTGATTTGCAGCATAAAAAGACGCATTTATGGAAGATAGTGTCTTTTATTGGGACAGCACATTTTATTCCAAAAGTAACACATTTTCTTCCCAGAATACCGCCTTTTATCCCCAAAAGAAGGCATTTTCTTCCCAGAATACTGCTTTTTAGACCGAAAATAAGTCATCCTCTCCAAAAAAGACCTATTTCTGTCCTCAAAATGAGAAATTTTCTCCCCAAAATATCATTCTTGGTTCCAAATAGAAGACTTTTTCTCCATTAAATACCACGTCGGGTTCCCTATATTACACATTTTCTCCCCCAAATTGCTCTTTTGATCCCCCAAATAAGAAATACTCTCCCCAAAGTAGCGCTTTCGTTCCCTTTCCCAATTATGAGACATTTGAAAATCAACGGCAGTATTCTGGGGAGAAAATGCCTTTTTGGGGGGCTAAAGAGTGGCACTTAAGAGAGAACCTGTTTGGTTTCTGGGATGAAGAGTGATATTCGGGGAGAAAATGTCTAATTGTTGGCAGAAATTGATATGCAGGGGAGAAATGGTTGTATTTGGGAGAGAAAAAGAGTGTTTTGGGGAGAAAATGCCTGAGTTTTGGGGATAAACGGCTTTATTTTGGAGTGAAAGCATGGTATTGAGCTAATAAGCAGCATTTTGTGGAGAAAATGTCTTCTTTTGAGGATCAAGGTGATCTTTCGGGGAGAAAATGTCTGATTTGCAGCATACAAAGACGCATTTGGGGAAGATAGTGTCTTTTATTGGGACATCACATTTTATTCCACTAATAACACATTTTCTTCCCAGAATTCCGCCTTTTATCCCCTAAAGAAGGCATTTTCTTCCCAGAATACTGCTTTTTAGACCGAAAATAAGTCATCCTCTCCAAAAAAGACCTATTTCTGTCCTCAAAATGAGAAATATTCTCCCCAAAATATCATTCTTGGTTCCAAATAGAAGACTTTTTCTCCATTAAATACCACGTCGGGTTCCCTATATTACACATTTTCTCCCCCAAATTGCTCTTTTGATCCCCCAAATAAGAAATACTCTCCCCAAAGTAGCGCTTTCGTTCCCTTTCCCAAATATGAGACATTTGAAGATGAAAGGCAGTATTCTGGGGAGAAAATGCCTTTTTGGGGGGCTAAAGAGTGGCACTTAAGAGAGAACCTGTTTGGTTTCTGGGATGAAGAGTGATATTCGGGGAGAAAATGTCTAATTGTTGGCAGAAATTGATATGCAGGGGAGAAATGGTTGTATTTGGGAGAGAAAAAGAGTGTTTTGGGGAGAAAATGCATGAGTTTTGGGGATAAACTGCATTATTTTGGCGTGAAAGCATGGTATTGAGCTATTAAGCGGAATTTGTGGAGAAAATGTCTTCTTTTAAGGATAAAGGTGATCTTTCGGGGAGAAAATGTCTGATTTGCAGCATACAAAGACGCATTTGGGGAAGACAGCGTCTTTTATTGGGACATCACATTTTATTCCAAAAATAACACATTTTCTTCCCAGAATACCGCCTTTTATCCCCAAAAGAAGGCATTTTCTTCCCAGAATACTGCTTTTTAGACCGAAAATAAGTCATCCTCTCCAAAAAAGACCTATTTCTGTCCTCAAAATGAGAAATATTCTCCCCAAAATATCATTCTTGGTTCCAAAGAGAAGATTTTTTATCCATTAAATACCACATAGGGTTCCCTATATTACACATTTTCTCCCCCAAATTGCTCTTTTGATCCCCCAAATAAGAAATACTCTCCCCCAAGTAGCGCTTTCGTTCCCTTTCCCAATTATGAGACATTTGAAGATGAAAGGCAGTATTCTGGGGAGAAAATGCCTTTTTGGGGGGCTAAAGAGTGGCACTGAAGAGAGAACCTGTTTGGTTTCTGGGATGAAGAGTGATATTCGGGGAGAAAATGTCTAATTGTTGGCAGAAATTGATATGCAGGGGAGAAATGGTTGTATTTTGGAGCGAAAAAGAGTGTTTTGGGGAGAAAATGCATGAGTTTTGGGGATAAACGGCTTTATATTGCCATGAAAGCATGGTATTCAGCTAATAAGCAGCATTTTGTGGAGAAAATGTCTTCTTTTGAGGATCAAGGTGATCTTTCGGGGAGAAAATGTCTGATTTGCAGCATACAAAGACGCATGTGGGTAAGATAGCGTCTTTTATTGGGACATCACATTTTATTCCATTAATAACACATTTTCTTCCCAGAATACCGCCTTTTATCCCCAAAAGAAGGCATTTTCTTCCCAGAATACTGCTTTTTAGACCGAAAATAAGTCATCCTCTCCAAAAAAGACCTATTTCTGTCCTCAAAATGAGAAATATTCTCCCCAAAATATCATTCTTGGTTCCAAATAGAAGACTTTTTATCCATTAAATACCATATAGGGTTCCCTATATTAAACATTTTCTCTCCCAAATTGCTCTTTTGATCCCCCAAATAAGAAATACTCTCCCCCAAGTAGCGCTTTCGTTCCCTTTCCCAATTATGAGACATTTGAAGATGAAAGGCAGTATTCTGGGGAGAAAATGCCTTTTTGGGGGGCTAAAGAGTGGCACTTAAGAGAGAACCTGTTTGGTTTCTGGGATGAAGAGTGATATTCGGGGAGAAAATGTCTAATTGTTGGCTGAAATTGATATGCAGGGGAGAAATGGTTGTATTTGGGAGAGAAAAAGAGTGTTTTGGGGAGAAAATGCATGAGTTTTGGCGATAAAGTGCATTATTTTGGCGTGAAAGCATGGTATTGAGCTAATAAGCAGCATTATGTGGAGAAAACGTCTTCTTTTGAGGATCAAGGTGATCTTTCGGGGAGAAAATGTCTGATTTGCAGCATAAAAAGACGCATTTATGGAAGATAGTGTCTTTTATTGGGACAGCACATTTTATTCCAAAAGTAACACATTTTCTTCCCAGAATACCGCCTTTTATCCCCAAAAGAAGGCATTTTCTTCCCAGAATACTGCTTTTTAGACCGAAAATAAGTCATCCTCTCCAAAAAAGACCTATTTCTGTCCTCAAAATGAGAAATTTTCTCCCCAAAATATCATTCTTGGTTCCAAATAGAAGACTTTTTCTCCATTAAATACCACGTCGGGTTCCCTATATTACACATTTTCTCCCCCAAATTGCTCTTTTGATCCCCCAAATAAGAAATACTCTCCCCAAAGTAGCGCTTTCGTTCCCTTTCCCAATTATGAGACATTTGAAAATCAACGGCAGTATTCTGGGGAGAAAATGCCTTTTTGGGGGGCTAAAGAGTGGCACTTAAGAGAGAACCTGTTTGGTTTCTGGGATGAAGAGTGATATTCGGGGAGAAAATGTCTAATTGTTGGCAGAAATTGATATGCAGGGGAGAAATGGTTGTATTTGGGAGAGAAAAAGAGTGTTTTGGGGAGAAAATGCCTGAGTTTTGGGGATAAACGGCTTTATTTTGGAGTGAAAGCATGGTATTGAGCTAATAAGCAGCATTTTGTGGAGAAAATGTCTTCTTTTGAGGATCAAGGTGATCTTTCGGGGAGAAAATGTCTGATTTGCAGCATACAAAGACGCATTTGGGGAAGATAGTGTCTTTTATTGGGACATCACATTTTATTCCACTAATAACACATTTTCTTCCCAGAATTCCGCCTTTTATCCCCTAAAGAAGGCATTTTCTTCCCAGAATACTGCTTTTTAGACCGAAAATAAGTCATCCTCTCCAAAAAAGACCTATTTCTGTCCTCAAAATGAGAAATATTCTCCCCAAAATATCATTCTTGGTTCCAAATAGAAGACTTTTTCTCCATTAAATACCACGTCGGGTTCCCTATATTACACATTTTCTCCCCCAAATTGCTCTTTTGATCCCCCAAATAAGAAATACTCTCCCCAAAGTAGCGCTTTCGTTCCCTTTCCCAATTATGAGACATTTGAAGATGAAAGGCAGTATTCTGGGGAGAAAATGCCTTTTTGGGGGGCTAAAGAGTGGCACTGAAGAGAGAACCTGTTTGGTTTCTGGGATGAAGAGTGATATTCGGGGAGAAAATGTCTAATTGTTGGCAGAAATTGATATGCAGGGGAGAAATGGTTGTATTTGGGAGAGAAAAAGAGTGTTTTGGGGAGAAAATGCATGAGTTTTGGGGATAAACTGCATTATTTTGGCGTGAAAGCATGGTATTGAGCTATTAAGCGGAATTTGTGGTGAAAATGTCTTCTTTTAAGGATAAAGGTGATCTTTCGGGGAGAAAATGTCTGATTTGCAGCATACAAAGACGCATTTGGGGAAGACAGCGTCTTTTATTGGGACATCACATTTTATTCCATTAATAACACATTTTCTTCCCAGAATACCGCCTTTTATCCCCAAAAGAAGGCATTTTCTTCCCAGAATACTGCTTTTTAGACCGAAAATAAGTCATCCTCTCCAAAAAAGACCTCTTTCTGTCCTCAAAATGAGAAATATTCTCCCCAAAATATCATTCTTGGTTCCAAAGCGAAGACTTTTTCTCCATTAAATACCACATAGGGTTCCTTATATTACATATTTTCTCCCCCAAATTGCTCTTTTGATCCCCCAAATAAGAAATACTCTCCCCAAAGTAGCGCTTTCGTTCCCTTTCCCAAATATGAGACATTTGAAGATGAAAGGCAGTATTCTGGGGAGAAAATGCCTTTTTGAGTGGCTGAAGAGTGGCACTTAAGAGAGAACCTGTTTGGTTTCTGGGATGAAGAGTGATATTCGGGGAGAAAATGTCTAATTGTTGGCAGAAATTGATATGCAGGGGAGAAATGGTTGTATTTGGGAGAGAAAAAGAGTGTTTTGGGGAGAAAATGCATGGGTTTTGGGGATAAACTGCATTATTTTGGCGTGAAAGCATGGTATTGAGCTATTAAGCGGAATTTGTGGAGAAAATGTCTTCTTTTAAGGATAAAGGTGATCTTTCGGGGAGAAAATGTCTGATTTGCAGCATAAAAAGACGCATTTTGGGGAAGATAGTGTCTTTTATTGGGACAGCACATTTTATTCCAAAAGTAACACATTTTCTTCGCAGAATACCGCCTTTTATCCCCAAAAGAAGGCATTTTCTTCCCAGAATACTGCTTTTTAGACCGAAAATAAGTCATCCTCTCCAAAAAAGACCTATTTCTGTCCTCAAAATGAGAAATATTCTCCCCAAAATATCATTCTTGGTTCCAAATAGAAGACTTTTTCTCCATTAAATACCACGTAGGGTTCCCTGTATTACACATTTTCTCCCCCAAATTGCTCTTTTGATCCCCCAAATAAGAAATACTCTCCCCAAAGTAGCGCTTTCATTCCCTTTCCCAAATATGAGACATTTGAAGATGAAAGGCAGTATTCTGGGGAGAAAATGCCTTTTTGGGGGACTAAAGAGTGGCACTTCAGAGAGAACCTGTTTGGTTTCTGGGATGAAGAGTGATATTCGGGGAGAAAATGTCTAATTGTTGGCAGAAATTGATATGCAGGGGAGAAATGGTTGTATTTGGGAGAGAAAAAGAGTGTTTTGGGGAGCAAATGCCTGAGTTTTGGGGATAAACGGCTTTATATTGCCATGAAAGCATGGTATTGAGCTAATAAGCAGCATTTTGTGGAGAAAATGTCTTCTTTAGAGGATAAAGGTGATCTTTCGGGGAGAAAATGTCTTCTTTGCAGCATAAAAAGACGCATTTGGGGAAGACAGCGTCTTTTATTGGGACGTCACATTTTATTCCAAAAGTAACACATTTTCTTCCCAGAATTCCGCCTTTTATCCCCTAAAGAAGGCATTTTCTTCCCAGAATACTGCTTTTTAGACCGAAAGTAAGTCATCCTCTCCAAAAAAGACCTATTTCTGTCCTCAAAATGAGAAATATTCTCCCCAAAATATCATTCTTGGTTCCAAATAGAAGACTTTTTATCCATTAAATACCACGTAGGGTTCCCTATATTACACATTTTCTCCCCCAAATTGCTCTTTTGATCCCCCAAATAAGAAATACTCTCCCCAAAGTAGCGCTTTCGTTTCCTTTCCCAAATATGAGACATTTGAAGATGAAAGGCAGTATTCTGGGGAGAAAATGCCTTATTGGGGTGCTAAAGAGTGGCACTGAAGAGAGAACCTGTTTGGTTTCTGGGATGAAGAGCGATATTCGGGGAGAAAATATGTAATTGTTGGCAGAAATTGATATGCAGGGGAGAAATGGTTGTATTTGGGAGAGAAAAAGAGTGTTTTGGGGAGAAAATGCCTGAGTTTTGGGGAGAAACGGCTTTATATTGCCATGAAAGCATGGTATTCAGCTAATAAGCAGCATTTTGTGGAGAAAATGTCTTCTTTAGAGGATAAAGGTGATCTTTTGGGGAGAAAATGTCTGATTTGCAGCATACAAAGACGCATTTGGGGAAGACAGCATCTTTTATTGGGACATCACATTTTATTCCAAAAGTAACACATTTTCTTCCCAGAATTCCGCCTTTTATCCCCAAAAGAAGGCATTTTCTTCCCAGAATACTGCTTTTTAGACCGAAAATAAGTCATCCTCTCCAAAAAAGACCTATTTCTGTCCTCAAAATGAGAAATTTTCTCCCCAAAATATCATTCTTGGTTCCAAATAGAAGACTTATTATGCATGAAATACCACGTCGGGTTCCCTATATTACACATTTTCTCCCCCAAATTGCTCTTTTGATCCCCCAAATAAGAAATACTCTCCCCAAAGTAGCGCTTTCGTTTCCTTTCCCAAATATGAGACATTTGAAGATGAAAGGCAGTATTCTGGGGAGAAAATGCCTTTTTGGGGGGCTAAAGAGTGGCACTGAAGAGAGAACCTGTTTGGTTTCTGGGATGAAGA
The DNA here is from genome assembly GCA_030625065.1 of Alectoris magna. NCBI lineage: Eukaryota > Metazoa > Chordata > Aves > Galliformes > Phasianidae > Alectoris > Alectoris magna. The sequence continues at coordinate 17,872,454 of CM060573.1, read as the reverse complement.
GGGATATTCGGGGAGAAAATGTCTAATTGTTGGCAGAAATTGATATGCAGGGGAGAAATGGTTGTATTTGGGAGAGAAAAAGAGTGTTTTGGGGAGAAAATGCATAAGTTTTGGGGAGAAACTGCATTATTTTGGCGTGAAAGCATGGTATTGAGCTATTAAGCGGAATTTGTGGAGAAAATGTCTTCTTTTAAGGATAAAGGTGATCTTTTGGGGAGAAAATGTCTGATTTGCAGCATACAAAGACGCATTTTGGGGAAGACAGCGTCTTTTATTGGGACATCACATTTTATTCCACTAATAACACATTTTCTTCCCAGAATTCCGCCTTTTATCCCCAAAAGAAGGCATTTTCTTCCCAGAATACTGCTTTTTAGACCGAAAATAAGTCATCCTCTCCAAAAAAGACCTATTTCTTTCCTCAAAATGAGAAATATTCTCCCCAAAATATCATTCTTGGTTCCAAAGAGAAGATTTTTTATCCATTAAATACCACGTAGGGTTCCCTATATTACACATTTTCTCCCCCAAATTGCTCTTTTGATCCCCCAAATAAGAAATACTCTCCCCCAAGTAGCGCTTTCATTCCCTTTCCCAATTATGAGACATTTGAAGATGAAAGGCAGTATTCTGGGGAGAAAATGCCTTTTTGGGGGGCTAAAGAGTGGCACTTAAGAGAGAACCTGTTTGGTTTCTGGGATGAAGAGTGATATTCGGGGAGAAAATGTCTAATTGTTGGCAGAAATTGATATGCAGGGGAGAAATGGTTGTATTTTGGAGCGAAAAAGAGTGTTTTGGGGAGAAAATGCATGAGTTTTGGGGATAAACGGCTTTATATTGCCATGAAAGCATGGTATTCAGCTAATAAGCAGCATTTTGTGGAGAAAATGTCTTCTTTTGAGGATCAAGGTGATCTTTCGGGGAGAAAATGTCTGATTTGCAGCATACAAAGACGCATGTGGGTAAGATAGCGTCTTTTATTGGGACATCACATTTTTTTCCATTAATAACACATTTTCTTCCCAGAATACCGCCTTTTATCCCCAAAAGAAGGCATTTTCTTCCCAGAATACTGCTTTTTAGACCGAAAATAAGTCATCCTCTCCAAAAAAGACCTATTTCTGTCCTCAAAATGAGAAATTTTCTCCCCAAAATATCATTCTTGGTTCCAAATAGAAGACTTTTTCTCCATTAAATACCACGTCGGGTTCCCTATATTACACATTTTCTCCCCCAAATTGCTCTTTTGATCCCCCAAATAAGAAATACTCTCCCCCAAGTAGCGCTTTCGTTCCCTTTCCCAATTTTGAGACATTTGAAAATCAACGGCAGTATTCTGGGGAGAAAATGCCTTTTTGGGGGGCTAAAGAGTGGCACTTAAGAGAGAACCTGTTTGGTTTCTGGGATGAAGAGTGATATTCGGGGAGAAAATGTCTAATTGTTGGCAGAAATTGATATGCAGGGGAGAAATGGTTGTATTTGGGAGAGAAAAAGAGTGTTTTGGGGAGAAAATGCCTGAGTTTTGGGGATAAACGGCTTTATTTTGGAGTGAAAGCATGGTATTGAGCTAATAAGCAGCATTTTGTGGAGAAAATGTCTTCTTTTGAGGATCAAGGTGATCTTTCGGGGAGAAAATGTCTGATTTGCAGCATACAAAGACGCATTTTGGGTAAGATAGTGTCTTTTATTGGGACATCACATTTTATTCCACTAATAACACATTTTCTTCCCAGAATACCGCCTTTTATCCCCAAAAGAAGGCATTTTCTTCCCAGAATACTGCTTTTTAGACTGAAAATAAGTCATCCTCTCCAAAAAAGACCTATTTCTGTCCTCAAAATGAGAAATATTCTCCCCAAAATATCATTCTTGGTTCCAAATAGAAGACTTTTTATCCATTAAATACCACGTAGGGTTCCCTATATTACACATTTTCTCCCCCAAATTGCTCTTTTGATCCCCCAAATAAGAAATACTCTCCCCAAAGTAGCGCTTTCGTTTCCTTTCCCAAATATGAGACATTTGAAGATGAAAGGCAGTATTCTGGGGAGAAAATGCCTTTTTGGGGGGCTAAAGAGTGGCACTGAAGAGAGAACCTGTTTGGTTTCTGGGATGAAGAGTGATATTCGGGGAGAAAATGTCTAATTGTTGGCAGAAATTGATATGCAGGGGAGAAATGGTTGTATTTTGGAGCGAAAAAGAGTGTTTTGGGGAGAAAATGCCTGAGTTTTGGGGATAAAGTGCATTATTTTGGCGTGAAAGCATGGTATTGAGCAAATAAGCAGCATTTTGTGGAGAAAATGTCTTCTTTAGAGGATAAAGGTGATCTTTCGGGGAGAAAATGTCTGATTTGCAGCATAAAAAGACGCATTAGGGGAAGACAGCGTCTTTTATTGGGACATCACATTTTATTCCACTAATAACACATTTTCTTCCCAGAATACCGCCTTTTATCCCCTAAAGAAGGCATTTTCTTCCCAGAATACTGCTTTTTAGACCGAAAATAAGTCATCCTCTCCAAAAAAGACCTATTTCTGTCCTCAAAATGAGAAATATTCTCCCCAAAATATCATTCTTGGTTCCAAATAGAAGACTTTTTCTCCATTAAATACCACGTAGGGTTCCCTATATTACACATTTTCTCCCCCAAATTGCTCTTTTGATCCCCCAAATAAGAAATACTCTCCCCAAAGTAGCGCTTTCGTTTCCTTTCCAAATTATGAGACATTTGAAGATGAAAGGCTGTATTCTGGTGAGAAAATGCCTTTTTGGGGGGCTAAAGAGTGGCACTGAAGAGAGAACCTGTTTGGTTTCTGGGATGAAGAGTGATATTCGGGGAGAAAATGTCTAATTGTTGGCAGAAATTGATATGCAGGGGAGAAATGGTTGTATTTTGGAGCGAAAAAGAGTGTTTTGGGGAGAAAATGCATGAGTTTTGGGGATAAACGGCTTTATATTGCCATGAAAGCATGGTATTGAGATAATAAGCAGCATTTTGTGGAGAAAATGTCTTCTTTAGAGGATAAAGGTGATCTTTCGGGGAGAAAATGTCTGATTTGCAGCATACAAAGACGCATGTGGGTAAGATAGCGTCTTTTATTGGGACATCACATTTTATTCCATTAATAACACATTTTCTTCCCAGAATACCGCCTTTGATCCCCAAAAGAAGGCATTTTCTTCCCAGAATACTGCTTTTTAGACCGAAAGTAAGTCATCCTCTCCAAAAAAGACCTATTTCTGTCCTCAAAATGAGAAATATTCTCCCCAAAATATCAGTCTTGGTTCCAAAGAGAAGACTTTTTCTCCATTAAATACCACATAGGGTTCCCTATATTACACATTTTCTCCCCCAAATTGCTCTTTTGATCCCCCAAATAAGAAATACTCTCCCCAAAGTAGCGCTTTCGTTCCCTTTCCCAAATATGAGACATTTGAAGATGAAAGGCAGTATTCTGGGGAGAAAATGCCTTTTTGAGTGGCTGAAGAGTGGCACTTAAGAGAGAACCTGTTTGGTTTCTGGGATGAAGAGTGATATTCGGGGAGAAAATGTCTAATTGTTGGCAGAAATTGATATGCAGGGGAGAAATGGTTGTATTTGGGAGAGAAAAAGAGTGTTTTGGGGAGAAAATGCATGGGTTTTGGGGATAAACTGCATTATTTTGGCGTGAAAGCATGGTATTGAGCTATTAAGCGGAATTTGTGGAGAAAATGTCTTCTTTTAAGGATAAAGGTGATCTTTCGGGGAGAAAATGTCTGATTTGCAGCATAAAAAGACGCATTTTGGGGAAGATAGTGTCTTTTATTGGGACAGCACATTTTATTCCAAAAGTAACACATTTTCTTCGCAGAATACCGCCTTTTATCCCCAAAAGAAGGCATTTTCTTCCCAGAATACTGCTTTTTAGACCGAAAATAAGTCATCCTCTCCAAAAAAGACCTATTTCTGTCCTCAAAATGAGAAATATTCTCCCCAAAATATCATTCTTGGTTCCAAATAGAAGACTTTTTATCCATTAAATACCACGTAGGGTTCCCTGTATTACACATTTTCTCCCCCAAATTGCTCTTTTGATCCCCCAAATAAGAAATACTCTCCCCAAAGTAGCGCTTTCATTCCCTTTCCCAAATATGAGACATTTGAAGATGAAAGGCAGTATTCTGGGGAGAAAATGCCTTTTTGGGGGACTAAAGAGTGGCACTTCAGAGAGAACCTGTTTGGTTTCTGGGATGAAGAGTGATATTCGGGGAGAAAATGTCTAATTGTTGGCTGAAATTGATATGCAGGGGAGAAATGGTTGTATTTGGGAGAGAAAAAGAGTGTTTTGGGGAGCAAATGCCTGAGTTTTGGGGATAAACGGCTTTATATTGCCATGAAAGCATGGTATTGAGCTAATAAGCAGCATTTTGTGGAGAAAATGTCTTCTTTAGAGGATAAAGGTGATCTTTCGGGGAGAAAATATCTGATTTGCAGCATAAAAAGACGCATTTGGGGAAGACAGCGTCTTTTATTGGGACAGCACATTTTATTCCAAAAGTAACACATTTTCTTCCCAGAATTCCGCCTTTTATCCCCTAAAGAAGGCATTTTCTTCCCAGAATACTGCTTTTTAGACCGAAAGTAAGTCATCCTCTCCAAAAAAGACCTATTTCTGTCCTCAAAATGAGAAATATTCTCCCCAAAATATCATTCTTGGTTCCAAATAGAAGACTTTTTATCCATTAAATACCACGTAGGGTTCCCTATATTACACATTTTCTCCCCCAAATTGCTCTTTTGATCCCCCAAATAAGAAATACTCTCCCCAAAGTAGCGCTTTCGTTTCCTTTCCCAAATATGAGACATTTGAAGATGAAAGGCAGTATTCTGGGGAGAAAATGCCTTATTGGGGTGCTAAAGAGTGGCACTTAAGAGAGAACCTGTTTGTTTTCTGGGATGAAGAGCGATATTCGGGGAGAAAATGTGTAATTGTTGGCAGAAATTGATATGCAGGGGAGAAATGGTTGTATTTGGGAGAGAAAAAGAGTGTTTTGGGGAGAAAATGCCTGAGTTTTGGGGAGAAACGGCTTTATATTGCCATGAAAGCATGGTATTCAGCTAATAAGCAGCATTTTGTGGAGAAAATGTCTTCTTTAGAGGATAAAGGTGATCTTTTGGGGAGAAAATGTCTGATTTGCAGCATACAAAGACGCATTTGGGGAAGACAGCATCTTTTATTGGGACATCACATTTTATTCCAAAAGTAACACATTTTCTTCCCAGAATTCCGCCTTTTATCCCCAAAAGAAGGCATTTTCTTCCCAGAATACTGCTTTTTAGACCGAAAATAAGTCATCCTCTCCAAAAAAGACCTATTTCTGTCCTCAAAATGAGAAATTTTCTCCCCAAAATATCATTCTTGGTTCCAAATAGAAGACTTATTATGCATGAAATACCACGTCGGGTTCCCTATATTACACATTTTCTCCCCCAAATTGCTCTTTTGATCCCCCAAATAAGAAATACTCTCCCCAAAGTAGCGCTTTCGTTTCCTTTCCCAAATATGAGACATTTGAAGATGAAAGGCAGTATTCTGGGGAGAAAATGCCTTTTTGGGGGGATAAAGAGTGGCACTTAAGAGAGAACCTGTTTGGTTTCTGGGATGAAGAGTGATATTCGGGGAGAAAATGTCTAATTGTTGGCAGAAATTGATATGCAGGGGAGAAATGGTTGTATTTGGGAGAGAAAAAGAGTGTTTTGGGGAGAAAATGCATGAGTTTTGGGGAGAAACTGCATTATTTTGGCGTGAAAGCATGGTATTGAGCTATTAAGCGGAATTTGTGGAGAAAATGTCTTCTTTTAAGGATAAAGGTGATCTTTTGGGGAGAAAATGTCTGATTTGCAGCATACAAAGACGCATTTTGGGGAAGACAGCGTCTTTTATTGGGACATCACATTTTATTCCACTAATAACACATTTTCTTCCCAGAATTCCGCCTTTTATCCCCAAAAGAAGGCATTTTCTTCCCAGAATACTGCTTTTTAGACCGAAAATAAGTCATCCTCTCCAAAAAAGACCTATTTCTTTCCTCAAAATGAGAAATTTTCTCCCCAAAATATCATTCTTGGTTCCAAAGAGAAGATTTTTTATCCATTAAATACCACATAGGGTTCCCTATATTACACATTTTCTCCCCCAAATTGCTCTTTTGATCCCCCAAATAAGAAATACTCTCCCCAAAGTAGCGCTTTCGTTCCCTTTCCCAATTATGAGACATTTGAAGATGAAAGGCAGTATTCTGGGGAGAAAATGCCTTTTTGGGGGGCTAAAGAGTGGCACTTAAGAGAGAACCTGTTTGGTTTCTGGGATGAAGAGTGATATTCGGGGAGAAAATGTCTAATTGTTGGCTGAAATTGATATGCAGGGGAGAAATGGTTGTATTTTGGAGCGAAAAAGAGTGTTTTGGGGAGAAAATGCATGAGTTTTGGGGATAAACGGCTTTATTTTGGCATGAAAGCATGGTATTGAGATAATAAGCAGCATTTTGTGGAGAAAATGTCTTCTTTAGAGGATAAAGGTGATCTTTCGGGGAGAAAATGTCTGATTTGCAGCATACAAAGACGCATTTGGGGAAGACAGCATCTTTTATTGGGACATCACATTTTATTCCAAAAGTAACACATTTTCTTCCCAGAATTCCGCCTTTTATCCCCAAAAGAAGGCATTTTCTTCCCAGAATACTGCTTTTTAGACCGAAAATAAGTCATCCTCTCCAAAAAAGACCTATTTCTGTCCTCAAAATGAGAAATTTTCTCCCCAAAATATCATTCTTGGTTCCAAAGAGAAGATTTTTATCCATTAAATGCCACGTAGGGTTCCCTATATTACACATTTTCTCCCCCAAATTGATCTTTTGATCCCCCAAATAAGAAATACTCTCCCCCAAGTAGCGCATTCGTTCCCTTTCCCAATTATGAGATATTTGAAGATGAATGGCAGTATTCTGGGGAGAAAATGCCTTTTTGGGGGGATAAAGAGTGGCACTTAAGAGAGAACCTGTTTGGTTTCTGGGATGAAGAGTGATATTCGGGGAGAAAATGTCTAATTGTTGGCAGAAATTGATATGCAGGGGAGAAATGGTTGTATTTGGGAGAGTAAAAGCGTGTTTTGGGGAGAAAATGCCTGAGTTTTGGGGATAAACTGCATTATTTTGGCATGAAAGCATGGTATTGAGCTAATAAGCAGCATTTTGTGGAGAAAATGTCTTCTTTAGAGGATTAAGGTGATCTTTCGGGGAGAAAATGTCTGATTTGCAGCATACAAAGACGCATTTTGGGGAAGATAGTGTCTTTTGTTGGGACATCACATTTTATTCCACTAATAACACATTTTCTTCCCAGAATACCGCCTTTTATCCCCAAAAGAAGGCATTTTCTTCCCAGAATACTGCTTTTTAGACCAAAAATAAGTCATCCTCTCCAAAAAAGACCTTTTCTGTCCTCAAAATGAGACATATTCTCCCCAAAATATCATTCTTGGTTCCAAACAGAAGATTTTTTATCCATTAAATACTACGTTGTGTTTCCCATATTACACATTTTCTCCCCCAAATTGCTCTTTTGATCCCCCAAATAAGAAATACTCTCCCCAAAGTAGCGCTTTCGTTCCCTTTCCCAAATATGAGACATTTGAAGATGAAAGGCAGTATTCTGGGGAGAAAATGCCTTTTTGGGGGGCTAAAGAGTGGCACTTAAGAGAGAACCTGTTTGGTTTCTGGGATGAAGAGTGATATTCGGGGAGAAAATGTCTAATTGTTGGCAGAAATTGATATGCAGGGGAAAAATGGTTGTATTTGGGAGCGAAAAAGAGTGTTTTGGGGAGAAAATGCATGAGTTTTGGCGATAAACTGCATTATTTTGGCGTGAAAGCCTGGTATTGAGCTAATGAGCGGAATTTGTGGAGAAAATGTCTTCTTTTAAGGATAAAGTGCATCTTTTGGGGAGAAAATGTCTGATTTGCAGCATACAAAGTCGCATTTGGGGAAGACAGCGTCTTTTATTGGGACATCACATTTTATTCCACTAATAACACATTTTCTTCCCAGAATTCCGCCTTTTATCCCCAAAGAGGGTATTTTCTTCCCAGAATACTGCTTTTTAGACCAAAAATAAGTCATCCTCTCCAAAAAAGACCTATTTCTGTCCTCAAAATGAGAAATTTTCTCCCCAAAATATCATTCTTGGTTCCAAATAGAAGACTTTTTATGCATGAAATACCACGTCGGGTTCCCTATATTACACATTTTCTCCCCCAAATTGCTCTTTTGATCCCCCAAATAAGAAATACTCTCCCCCAAGTAGCGCTTTCGTTTCCTTTCCCAAATATGAGACATTTGAAGATGAAAGGCAGTATTCTGGGGAGAAAATGCCTTTTTGGGGGAATAAAGAGTGGCACTTAAGAGAGAACCTGTTTGGTTTCTGGGATGAAGAGTGATATTCGGGGAGAAAATGTCTAATTGTTGGCAGAAATTGATATGCATGGGGAGAAAGGGTTGTATTTGGGAGAGAAAAAGAGTGTTTTTGGGAGAAAATGCATGAGTTTTGGGGATAAACTGCATTATTTTGGCGTGAAAGCATGGTATTGAGCTAATAAGCAGCATTTTGTGGAGAAAATGTCTTCTTTAGAGGATAAAGGTGATCTTTTGGGGAGAAAATGTCTGATTTGCAGCATAAAAAGACGCATGTGGGGAAGACAGCGTCTTTTATAGGGACATCGCATTTTATTCCAATAATAACACATTTTCTTCCCAGAATACCGCCTTTGATCCCCAAAAGAGGGTATTTTCTTCCCAGAATACTGCTTTTTAGACCAAAAATAAGTCATCCTCTCCAAAAAAGACCTATTTCTGTCCTCAAAATGAGAAATTTTCTCCCCAAAATATCATTCTTGGTTCCAAAGGGAAGATTTTTTATCCATTAAATACCACATAGGGTTCCCTATATTACACATTTTCTCCCCCAAATTGCTCTTTTGATCCCCCAAATAAGAAATACTCTCCCCAAAGTAGCGCTTTCGTTTCCTTTCCCAAATATGAGACATTTGAAGATGAAAGGCAGTATTCTGGGGAGAAAATGCCTTTTTGGGGGGATAAAGAGTGGCATTAAGAGAGAACCTGTTTGGTTTCTGGGATGAAGAGTGATATTCGGGGAGAAAATGTCTAATTGTTGGCAGAAATTGATATGCAGGGGAGAAATGGTTGTATTTGGGAGAGTAAAAGCGTGTTTTGTGGAGAAAATGCCTGAGTTTTGGGGATAGAGTGCATTATTTTGGCGTGAAAGCCTGGTATTGAGCTAATAAGAAGCATTTTGTGGAGAAAATGTCTTCTTTTGAGGATCAAGGTGATCTTTCGGTGAGAAAATGTCTGATTTGCAGCATAAAAAGACACATGTGGGGAAGACAGCGTCTTTTATTGGGACGTCACATTTTATTCCAAAAGTAACACATTTTCTTCCCAGAATACCGCCTTTTATCCCCAAAAGAAGGCATTTTCTTCCCAGAATACTGCTTTTTAGACCGAAAATAAGTCATCCTCTCCAAAAAAGACCTTTTCTGTCCTCAAAATGAGACATATTCTCCCCAAAATATCATTCTTGGTTCCAAACAGAAGATTTTTTATCCATTAAATACTACGTTGTGTTTCCCATATTACACATTTTCTCCCCCAATTTGCTCTTTTGATCCCCGAAATAAGAAATACTCTCCTCCAAGCAGCGCTTTCATTTCCTTTCCCAAATATGAGACATTTGAAGATGAAAGGCAGTATTCTGGGGAGAAAATGCCTTTTTGGGGTGCTAAAGAGTGGCACTTAAGAGAGAACCTGTTTGGTTTCTGGGATGAAGAGTGATATTCGGGGAGAAAATGTCTAATTGTTGGCAGAAATTGATATGCAGGGGAAAAATGGTTGTATTTGGGAGCGAAAAAGAGTGTTTTGGGGAGAAAATGCCTGAGTTTTGGGGATAAACTGCATTATTTTGGCGTGAAAGCCTGGTATTGAGCTAATGAGCGGAATTTGTGGAGAAAATGTGTTCTTTTAAGGATAAAGTGCATCTTTTGGGGAGAAAATGTCTGATTTGCAGCATAAAAAGACGCATTTGGGGAAGACAGCGTCTTTTATTGGGACATCACATTTTATTCCACTAATAACACATTTTCTTCCCAGAATTCCGCCTTTTATCCCCAAAAGAAGGCATTTTCTTCCCAGAATACTGCTTTTTAGACCGAAAATAAGTCATCCTCTCCAAAAAAGACCTATTTCTGTCCTCAAAATGAGAAATTTTCTCCCCAAAATATCATTCTTGGTTCCAAATAGAAGACTTATTATGCATGAAATACCACGTCGGGTTCCCTATATTACACATTTTCTCCCCCAAATTGCTCTTTTGATCCCCCAAATAAGAAATACTCTCCCCAAAGTAGCGCTTTCGTTTCCTTTCCCAAATATGAGACATTTGAAGATGAAAGGCAGTATTCTGGGGAGAAAATGCCTTTTTGGGGGGATAAAGAGTGGCACTTAAGAGAGAACCTGTTTGGTTTCTGGGATGAAGAGTGATATTCGGGGAGAAAATGTCTAATTGTTGGCAGAAATTGATATGCAGGGGAGAAATGGTTGTATTTTGGAGCGTAAAAGAGTGTTTTGGGGAGAAAACGCATGAGTTTTGGGGATAAACGACTTTATATTGCCATGAAAGCATGGTATTGAGCTAATAAGCAGCATTTTGTGGAGAAAATGTCTTCTTTAGAGGATAAAGGTGATCTTTCGGGGAGAAAATGTCTGATTTGCAGCATACAAAGACGCATTTGGGGAAGACAGCGTCTTTTATTGGGACATCACATTTTATTCCATTAATAACACATTTTCTTCCCAGAATACCGCCTTTTATCCCCCAAAGAAGGCATTTTCTTCCCAGAATACTGCTTTTTAGACCGAAAATAAGTCATCCTCTCCAAAAAAGACCTATTTCTGTCCTCAAAATGAGAAATTTTCTCCCCAAAATATCATTCTTGGTTCCAAATAGAAGACTTTTTATCCATTAAATACCACGTAGGGTTCCCTATATTACACATTTTCTCCCCTAAATTGCTCTTTTGATCCCCCAAATAAGAAATACTCTCCCCCAAGTAGCGCTTTCGTTCCCTTTCCCAATTTTGAGACATTTGAAAATCAACGGCAGTATTCTGGGGAGAAAATGCCTTTTTGGGGGGATAAAGAGTGGCACTTAAGAGAGAACCTGTTTGGTTTCTGGGATGAAGAGTGATATTCGGGGAGAAAATGTCTAATTGTTGGCAGAAATTGATATGCAGGGGAGAAATGGTTGTATTAGGGAGAGAAAAAGAGTGTTTTGGGGAGAAAATGCCTGAGTTTTGGGGATAAACTGCATTATTTTGGCGTGAAAGCCTGGTATTGAGCTAATGAGCGGAATTTGTGGAGGAAATGTCTTCTTTTAAGGATAAAGTGCATCTTTTGGGGAGAAAATGTCTGATTTGCAGCATACAAAGTCGCATTTGGGGAAGACAGCGTCTTTTATTGGGACATCACATTTTATTCCACTAATAACACATTTTCTTCCCAGAATTCCGCCTTTTATCCCCAAAGAGGGTATTTTCTTCCCAGAATACTGCTTTTTAGACCAAAAATAAGTCATCCTCTCCAAAAAAGACCTATTTCTGTCCTCAAAATGAGAAATTTTCTCCCCAAAATATCATTCTTGGTTCCAAATAGAAGACTTATTATGCATGAAATACCACGTAGGGTTCCCTATATTACACATTTTCTCCCCCAAATTGCTCTTTTGATCCCCCAAATAAGAAATACTCTCCCCCAAGTAGCGCTTTCGTTTCCTTTCCCAAATATGAGACATTTGAAGATGAAAGGCAGTATTCTGGGGAGAAAATGCCTTTTTGGGGGGCAAAAGAGTGGCACTTAAGAGAGAACCTGTTTGGTTTCTGGGATGAAGAGTGATATTCGGGGAGAAAATGTCTAATTGTTGGCAGAAATTGATATGCATGGGGAGAAAGGGTTGTATTTGGGAGAGAAAAAGAGTGTTTTTGGGAGAAAATGCATGAGTTTTGGGGATAAACTGCATTATTTTGGCGTGAAAGCATGGTATTCAGCTAATAAGCAGCATTTTGTGGAGAAAATGTCTTCTTTAGAGGATAAAGGTGATCTTTTGGGGAGAAAATGTCTGATTTGCAGCATAAAAAGACGCATGTGGGGAAGACAGCGTCTTTTATAGGGACATCACATTTTATTCCAATAATAACACATTTTCTTCCCAGAATACCGCCTTTGATCCCCAAAAGAGGGTATTTTCTTCCCAGAATACTGCTTTTTAGACCAAAAATAAGTCATCCTCTCCAAAAAAGACCTATTTCTGTCCTCAAAATGAGAAATTTTCTCCCCAAAATATCATTCTTGGTTCCAAAGGGAAGATTTTTTATCCATTAAATACCACATAGGGTTCCCTATATTACACATTTTCTCCCCCAAATTGCTCTTTTGATCCCCCAAATAAGAAATACTCTCCCCAAAGTAGCGCTTTCGTTTCCTTTCCCAAATATGAGACATTTGAAGATGAAAGGCAGTATTCTGGGGAGAAAATGCCTTTTTGGGGGGATAAAGAGTGGCATTAAGAGAGAACCTGTTTGGTTTCTGGGATGAAGAGTGATATTCGGGGAGAAAATGTCTAATTGTTGGCTGAAATTGATATGCAGGGGAGAAATGGTAGTATTTGGGAGATAAAAAGCGTGTTTTGTGGAGAAAATGCCTGAGTTTTGGGGATAGAGTGCATTATTTTGGCGTGAAAGCCTGGTATTGAGCTAATAAGAAGCATTTTGTGGAGAAAATGTCTTCTTTAGAGGATAAAGGTGATCTTTCGGGGAGAAAATGTCTGATTTGCAGCATACAAAGACGCATTTGGGGAAGACAGCGTCTTTTATTGGGACATCACATTTTATTCCATTAATAACACATTTTCTTCCCAGAATACCGCCTTTTATCCCCAAAAGAAGGCATTTTCTTCCCAGAATACTGCTTTTTAGACCGAAAATAAGTCATCCTCTCCAAAAAAGACCTATTTCTGTCCTCAAAATGAGAAATATTCTCCCCAAAATATCATTCTTGGTTCCAAATAGAAGACTTTTTATCCATTAAATACCACGTAGGGTTCCCTATATTACACATTTTCTCCCCTAAATTGCTCTTTTGATCCCCCAAATAAGAAATACTCTCCCCAAAGTAGCGCTTTCGTTCCCTTTCCCAATTATGAGACATTTGAAGATGAAAGGCAGTATTCTGGGGAGAAAATGCCTTTTTGGGGGGATAAAGAGTGGCACTTAAGAGAGAACCTGTTTGGTTTCTGGGATGAAGAGTGATATTCGGGGAGAAAATGTCTAATTGTTGGCAGAAATTGATATGCAGGGGAGAAATGGTTGTATTAGGGAGAGAAAAAGAGTGTTTTGGGGAGAAAATGCCTGAGTTTTGGGGATAAACTGCATTATTTTGGCGTGAAAGCCTGGTATTGAGCTAATGAGCGGAATTTGTGGAGGAAATGTCTTCTTTTAAGGATAAAGTGCATCTTTTGGGGAGAAAATGTCTGATTTGCAGCATACAAAGTCGCATTTGGGGAAGACAGCGTCTTTTATTGGGACATCACATTTTATTCCACTAATAACACATTTTCTTCCCAGAATTCCGCCTTTTATCCCCAAAGAGGGTATTTTCTTCCCAGAATACTGCTTTTTAGACCAAAAATAAGTCATCCTCTCCAAAAAAGACCTATTTCTGTCCTCAAAATGAGAAATTTTCTCCCCAAAATATCATTCTTGGTTCCAAATAGAAGACTTATTATGCATGAAATACCACGTCGGGTTCCCTATATTACACATTTTCTCCCCCAAATTGCTCTTTTGATCCCCCAAATAAGAAATACTCTCCCCCAAGTAGCGCTTTCGTTTCCTTTCCCAAATATGAGACATTTGAAGATGAAAGGCAGTATTCTGGGGAGAAAATGCCTTTTTGGGGGGCAAAAGAGTGGCACTTAAGAGAGAACCTGTTTGGTTTCTGGGATGAAGAGTGATATTCGGGGAGAAAATGTCTAATTGTTGGCAGAAATTGATATGCATGGGGAGAAAGGGTTGTATTTGGGAGAGAAAAAGAGTGTTTTTGGGAGAAAATGCATGAGTTTTGGGGATAAACTGCATTATTTTGGCGTGAAAGCATGGTATTGAGCTAATAAGCAGCATTTTGTGGAGAAAATGTCTTCTTTAGAGGATAAAGGTGATCTTTTGGGGAGAAAATGTCTGATTTGCAGCATAAAAAGACGCATGTGGGGAAGACAGCGTCTTTTATAGGGACATCACATTTTATTCCAATAATAACACATTTTCTTCCCAGAATACCGCCTTTGATCCCCAAAAGAGGGTATTTTCTTCCCAGAATACTGCTTTTTAGACCAAAAATAAGTCATCCTCTCCAAAAAAGACCTATTTCTGTCCTCAAAATGAGAAATTTTCTCCCCAAAATATCATTCTTGGTTCCAAATAGAAGACTTATTATGCATGAAATACCACGTCGGGTTCCCTGTATTACACATTTTCTCCCCCAAATTGCTCTTTTGATCCCCCAAATAAGAAATACTCTCCCCAAAGTAGCGCTTTCGTTTCCTTTCCCAAATATGAGACATTTGAAGATGAAAGGCAGTATTCTGGGGAGAAAATGCCTTTTTGGGGGGATAAAGAGTGGCATTAAGAGAGAACCTGTTTGGTTTCTGGGATGAAGAGTGATATTCGGGGAGAAAATGTCTAATTGTTGGCAGAAATTGATATGCAGGGGAGAAATGGTAGTATTTGGGAGATAAAAAGCGTGTTTTGTGGAGAAAATGCCTGAGTTTTGGGGATAGAGTGCATTATTTTGGCGTGAAAGCCTGGTATTGAGCTAATAAGAAGCATTTTGTGGAGAAAATGTCTTCTTTTGAGGATCAAGGTGATCTTTCGGTGAGAAAATGTCTGATTTGCAGCATAAAAAGACACATGTGGGGAAGACAGCGTCTTTTATTGGGACGTCACATTTTATTCCAAAAGTAACACATTTTCTTCCCAGAATACCGCCTTTTATCCCCAAAAGAAGGCATTTTCTTCCCAGAATACTGCTTTTTAGACCGAAAATAAGTCATCCTCTCCAAAAAAGACCTTTTCTGTCCTCAAAATGAGACATATTCTCCCCAAAATATCATTCTTGGTTCCAAACAGAAGATTTTTTATCCATTAAATACTACGTTGTGTTTCCCATATTACACATTTTCTCCCCCAATTTGCTCTTTTGATCCCCGAAATAAGAAATACTCTCCTCCAAGCAGCGCTTTCATTTCCTTTCCCAAATATGAGACATTTGAAGATGAAAGGCAGTATTCTGGGGAGAAAATGCCTTTTTGGGGGGCTAAAGAGTGGCACTTAAGAGAGAACCTGTTTGGTTTCTGGGATGAAGAGTGATATTCGGGGAGAAAATGTCTAATTGTTGGCAGAAATTGATATGCAGGGGAAAAATGGTTGTATTTGGGAGCGAAAAAGAGTGTTTTGGGGAGAAAATGCCTGAGTTTTGGGGATAAACTGCATTATTTTGGCGTGAAAGCCTGGTATTGAGCTAATGAGCGGAATTTGTGGAGAAAATGTGTTCTTTTAAGGATAAAGTGCATCTTTTGGGGAGAAAATGTCTGATTTGCAGCATAAAAAGACGCATTTGGGGAAGACAGCGTCTTTTATTGGGACATCACATTTTATTCCACTAATAACACATTTTCTTCCCAGAATTCCGCCTTTTATCCCCAAAAGAAGGCATTTTCTTCCCAGAATACTGCTTTTTAGACCGAAAATAAGTCATCCTCTCCAAAAAAGACCTATTTCTGTCCTCAAAATGAGAAATTTTCTCCCCAAAATATCATTCTTGGTTCCAAATAGAAGACTTATTATGCATGAAATACCACGTCGGGTTCCCTATATTACACATTTTCTCCCCCAAATTGCTCTTTTGATCCCCCAAATAAGAAATACTCTCCCCCAAGTAGCGCTTTCGTTTCCTTTCCCAAATATGAGACATTTGAAGATGAAAGGCAGTATTCTGGGGAGAAAATGCCTTTTTGGGGGGCAAAAGAGTGGCACTTAAGAGAGAACCTGTTTGGTTTCTGGGATGAAGAGTGATATTCGGGGAGAAAATGTCTAATTGTTGGCAGAAATTGATATGCATGGGGAGAAAGGGTTGTATTTGGGAGAGAAAAAGAGTGTTTTTGGGAGAAAATGCATGAGTTTTGGGGATAAACTGCATTATTTTGGCGTGAAAGCATGGTATTCAGCTAATAAGCAGCATTTTGTGGAGAAAATGTCTTCTTTAGAGGATAAAGGTGATCTTTTGGGGAGAAAATGTCTGATTTGCAGCATAAAAAGACGCATGTGGGGAAGACAGCGTCTTTTATAGGGACATCACATTTTATTCCAATAATAACACATTTTCTTCCCAGAATACCGCCTTTGATCCCCAAAAGAGGGTATTTTCTTCCCAGAATACTGCTTTTTAGACCAAAAATAAGTCATCCTCTCCAAAAAAGACCTATTTCTGTCCTCAAAATGAGAAATTTTCTCCCCAAAATATCATTCTTGGTTCCAAATAGAAGACTTTTTATCCATTAAATACCACGTAGGGTTCCCTGTATTACACATTTTCTCCCCCAAATTGCTCTTTTGATCCCCCAAATAAGAAATACTCTCCCCAAAGTAGCGCTTTCGTTTCCTTTCCCAAATATGAGACATTTGAAGATGAAAGGCAGTATTCTGGGGAGAAAATGCCTTTTTGGGGGGATAAAGAGTGGCATTAAGAGAGAACCTGTTTGGTTTCTGGGATGAAGAGTGATATTCGGGGAGAAAATGTCTAATTGTTGGCTGAAATTGATATGCAGGGGAGAAATGGTAGTATTTGGGAGATAAAAAGCGTGTTTTGTGGAGAAAATGCCTGAGTTTTGGGGATAGAGTGCATTATTTTGGCGTGAAAGCCTGGTATTGAGCTAATAAGAAGCATTTTGTGGAGAAAATGTCTTCTTTTGAGGATCAAGGTGATCTTTCGGTGAGAAAATGTCTGATTTGCAGCATAAAAAGACACATGTGGGGAAGACAGCGTCTTTTATTGGGACGTCACATTTTATTCCAAAAGTAACACATTTTCTTCCCAGAATACCGCCTTTTATCCCCAAAAGAAGGCATTTTCTTCCCAGAATACTGCTTTTTAGACCGAAAATAAGTCATCCTCTCCAAAAAAGACCTTTTCTGTCCTCAAAATGAGACATATTCTCCCCAAAATATCATTCTTGGTTCCAAACAGAAGATTTTTTATCCATTAAATACTACGTTGTGTTTCCCATATTACACATTTTCTCCCCCAATTTGCTCTTTTGATCCCCGAAATAAGAAATACTCTCCTCCAAGCAGCGCTTTCATTTCCTTTCCCAAATATGAGACATTTGAAGATGAAAGGCAGTATTCTGGGGAGAAAATGCCTTTTTGGGGTGCTAAAGAGTGGCACTTAAGAGAGAACCTGTTTGGTTTCTGGGATGAAGAGTGATATTCGGGGAGAAAATGTCTAATTGTTGGCAGAAATTGATATGCAGGGGAAAAATGGTTGTATTTGGGAGCGAAAAAGAGTGTTTTGGGGAGAAAATGCCTGAGTTTTGGGGATAAACTGCATTATTTTGGCGTGAAAGCCTGGTATTGAGCTAATGAGCGGAATTTGTGGAGAAAATGTGTTCTTTTAAGGATAAAGTGCATCTTTTGGGGAGAAAATGTCTGATTTGCAGCATAAAAAGACGCATTTGGGGAAGACAGCGTCTTTTATTGGGACATCACATTTTATTCCACTAATAACACATTTTCTTCCCAGAATTCCGCCTTTTATCCCCAAAAGAAGGCATTTTCTTCCCAGAATACTGCTTTTTAGACCGAAAATAAGTCATCCTCTCCAAAAAAGACCTATTTCTGTCCTCAAAATGAGAAATTTTCTCCCCAAAATATCATTCTTGGTTCCAAATAGAAGACTTATTATGCATGAAATACCACGTCGGGTTCCCTATATTACACATTTTCTCCCCCAAATTGCTCTTTTGATCCCCCAAATAAGAAATACTCTCCCCCAAGTAGCGCTTTCGTTTCCTTTCCCAAATATGAGACATTTGAAGATGAAAGGCAGTATTCTGGGGAGAAAATGCCTTTTTGGGGGGCAAAAGAGTGGCACTTAAGAGAGAACCTGTTTGGTTTCTGGGATGAAGAGTGATATTCGGGGAGAAAATGTCTAATTGTTGGCAGAAATTGATATGCATGGGGAGAAAGGGTTGTATTTGGGAGAGAAAAAGAGTGTTTTTGGGAGAAAATGCATGAGTTTTGGGGATAAACTGCATTATTTTGGCGTGAAAGCATGGTATTCAGCTAATAAGCAGCATTTTGTGGAGAAAATGTCTTCTTTAGAGGATCAAGGTGATCTTTTGGGGAGAAAATGTCTGATTTGCAGCATAAAAAGACGCATGTGGGGAAGACAGCGTCTTTTATAGGGACATCACATTTTATTCCAATAATAACACATTTTCTTCCCAGAATACCGCCTTTGATCCCCAAAAGAGGGTATTTTCTTCCCAGAATACTGCTTTTTAGACCAAAAATAAGTCATCCTCTCCAAAAAAGACCTATTTCTGTCCTCAAAATGAGAAATTTTCTCCCCAAAATATCATTCTTGGTTCCAAAGGGAAGATTTTTTATCCATTAAATACCACATAGGGTTCCCTATATTACACATTTTCTCCCCCAAATTGCTCTTTTGATCCCCCAAATAAGAAATACTCTCCCCAAAGTAGCGCTTTCGTTTCCTTTCCCAAATATGAGACATTTGAAGATGAAAGGCAGTATTCTGGGGAGAAAATGCCTTTTTGGGGGGATAAAGAGTGGCATTAAGAGAGAACCTGTTTGGTTTCTGGGATGAAGAGTGATATTCGGGGAGAAAATGTCTAATTGTTGGCTGAAATTGATATGCAGGGGAGAAATGGTAGTATTTGGGAGAGTAAAAGCGTGTTTTGTGGAGAAAATGCCTGAGTTTTGGGGATAGAGTGCATTATTTTGGCGTGAAAGCCTGGTATTGAGCTAATAAGATACATTTTGTGGAGAAAATGTCTTCTTTTGAGGATCAAGGTGATCTTTCGGTGAGAAAATGTCTGATTTGCAGCATAAAAAGACACATGTGGGGAAGACAGCGTCTTTTATTGGGACGTCACATTTTATTCCAAAAGTAACACATTTTCTTCCCAGAATACCGCCTTTTAGCCCCAAAAGAAGGCATTTTCTTCCCAGAATACTGCTTTTTAGACCGAAAATAAGTCATCCTCTCCAAAAAAGACCTTTTCTGTCCTCAAAATGAGACATATTCTCCCCAAAATATCATTCTTGGTTCCAAACAGAAGATTTTTTATCCATTAAATACTACGTTGTGTTTCCCATATTACACATTTTCTCCCCCAATTTGCTCTTTTGATCCCCCAAATAAGAAATACTCTCCTCCAAGCAGCGCTTTCATTTCCTTTCCCAAATATGAGACATTTGAAGATGAAAGGCAGTATTCTGGGGAGAAAATGCCTTTTTGGGGTGCTAAAGAGTGGCACTTAAGAGAGAACCTGTTTGGTTTCTGGGATGAAGAGTGATATTCGGGGAGAAAATGTCTAATTGTTGGCAGAAATTGATATGCAGGGGAAAAATGGTTGTATTTGGGAGCGAAAAAGAGTGTTTTGGGGAGAAAATGCCTGAGTTTTGGGGATAAACTGCATTATTTTGGCGTGAAAGCCTGGTATTGAGCTAATGAGCGGAATTTGTGGAGAAAATGTGTTCTTTTAAGGATAAAGTGCATCTTTTGGGGAGAAAATGTCTGATTTGCAGCATAAAAAGACGCATTTGGGGAAGACAGCGTCTTTTATTGGGACATCACATTTTATTCCACTAATAACACATTTTCTTCCCAGAATTCCGCCTTTTATCCCCAAAAGAAGGCATTTTCTTCCCAGAATACTGCTTTTTAGACCGAAAATAAGTCATCCTCTCCAAAAAAGACCTATTTCTGTCCTCAAAATGAGAAATTTTCTCCCCAAAATATCATTCTTGGTTCCAAATAGAAGACTTATTATGCATGAAATACCACGTCGGGTTCCCTATATTACACATTTTCTCCCCCAAATTGCTCTTTTGATCCCCCAAATAAGAAATACTCTCCCCAAAGTAGCGCTTTCGTTTCCTTTCCCAAATATGAGACATTTGAAGATGAAAGGCAGTATTCTGGGGAGAAAATGCCTTTTTGGGGGGATAAAGAGTGGCACTTAAGAGAGAACCTGTTTGGTTTCTGGGATGAAGAGTGATATTCGGGGAGAAAATGTCTAATTGTTGGCAGAAATTGATATGCAGGGGAGAAATGGTTGTATTTTGGAGCGTAAAAGAGTGTTTTGGGGAGAAAACGCATGAGTTTTGGGGATAAACGGCTTTATATTGCCATGAAAGCATGGTATTGAGCTAATAAGCAGCATTTTGTGGAGAAAATGTCTTCTTTAGAGGATAAAGGTGATCTTTTGGGGAGAAAATGTCTGATTTGCAGCATAAAAAGACGCATGTGGGGAAGACAGCGTCTTTTATAGGGACATCACATTTTATTCCAATAATAACACATTTTCTTCCCAGAATACCGCCTTTGATCCCCAAAAGAGGGTATTTTCTTCCCAGAATACTGCTTTTTAGACCAAAAATAAGTCATCCTCTCCAAAAAAGACCTATTTCTGTCCTCAAAATGAGAAATTTTCTCCCCAAAATATCATTCTTGGTTCCAAAGGGAAGATTTTTTATCCATTAAATACCACATAGGGTTCCCTATATTACACATTTTCTCCCCCAAATTGCTCTTTTGATCCCCCAAATAAGAAATACTCTCCCCAAAGTAGCGCTTTCGTTTCCTTTCCCAAATATGAGACATTTGAAGATGAAAGGCAGTATTCTGGGGAGAAAATGCCTTTTTGGGGGGATAAAGAGTGGCATTAAGAGAGAACCTGTTTGGTTTCTGGGATGAAGAGTGATATTCGGGGAGAAAATGTCTAATTGTTGGCTGAAATTGATATGCAGGGGAGAAATGGTAGTATTTGGGAGAGTAAAAGCGTGTTTTGTGGAGAAAATGCCTGAGTTTTGGGGATAGAGTGCATTATTTTGGCGTGAAAGCCTGGTATTGAGCTAATAAGATACATTTTGTGGAGAAAATGTCTTCTTTTGAGGATCAAGGTGATCTTTCGGTGAGAAAATGTCTGATTTGCAGCATAAAAAGACACATGTGGGGAAGACAGCGTCTTTTATTGGGACGTCACATTTTATTCCAAAAGTAACACATTTTCTTCCCAGAATACCGCCTTTTAGCCCCAAAAGAAGGCATTTTCTTCCCAGAATACTGCTTTTTAGACCGAAAATAAGTCATCCTCTCCAAAAAAGACCTTTTCTGTCCTCAAAATGAGACATATTCTCCCCAAAATATCATTCTTGGTTCCAAACAGAAGATTTTTTATCCATTAAATACTACGTTGTGTTTCCCATATTACACATTTTCTCCCCCAATTTGCTCTTTTGATCCCCGAAATAAGAAATACTCTCCTCCAAGCAGCGCTTTCATTTCCTTTCCCAAATATGAGACATTTGAAGATGAAAGGCAGTATTCTGGGGAGAAAATGCCTTTTTGGGGGGCTAAAGAGTGGCACTTAAGAGAGAACCTGTTTGGTTTCTGGGATGAAGAGTGATATTCGGGGAGAAAATGTCTAATTGTTGGCAGAAATTGATATGCAGGGGAAAAATGGTTGTATTTGGGAGCGAAAAAGAGTGTTTTGGGGAGAAAATGCCTGAGTTTTGGGGATAAACTGCATTATTTTGGCGTGAAAGCCTGGTATTGAGCTAATGAGCGGAATTTGTGGAGAAAATGTGTTCTTTTAAGGATAAAGTGCATCTTTTGGGGAGAAAATGTCTGATTTGCAGCATAAAAAGACGCATTTGGGGAAGACAGCGTCTTTTATTGGGACATCACATTTTATTCCACTAATAACACATTTTCTTCCCAGAATTCCGCCTTTTATCCCCAAAAGAAGGCATTTTCTTCCCAGAATACTGCTTTTTAGACCGAAAATAAGTCATCCTCTCCAAAAAAGACCTATTTCTGTCCTCAAAATGAGAAATTTTCTCCCCAAAATATCATTCTTGGTTCCAAATAGAAGACTTATTATGCATGAAATACCACGTCGGGTTCCCTATATTACACATTTTCTCCCCCAAATTGCTCTTTTGATCCCCCAAATAAGAAATACTCTCCCCAAAGTAGCGCTTTCGTTTCCTTTCCCAAATATGAGACATTTGAAGATGAAAGGCAGTATTCTGGGGAGAAAATGCCTTTTTGGGGGGATAAAGAGTGGCACTTAAGAGAGAACCTGTTTGGTTTCTGGGATGAAGAGTGATATTCGGGGAGAAAATGTCTAATTGTTGGCAGAAATTGATATGCAGGGGAGAAATGGTTGTATTTTGGAGCGTAAAAGAGTGTTTTGGGGAGAAAACGCATGAGTTTTGGGGATAAACGGCTTTATATTGCCATGAAAGCATGGTATTGAGCTAATAAGCAGCATTTTGTGGAGAAAATGTCTTCTTTAGAGGATAAAGGTGATCTTTTGGGGAGAAAATGTCTGATTTGCAGCATAAAAAGACGCATGTGGGGAAGACAGCGTCTTTTATAGGGACATCACATTTTATTCCAATAATAACACATTTTCTTCCCAGAATACCGCCTTTGATCCCCAAAAGAGGGTATTTTCTTCCCAGAATACTGCTTTTTAGACCAAAAATAAGTCATCCTCTCCAAAAAAGACCTATTTCTGTCCTCAAAATGAGAAATTTTCTCCCCAAAATATCATTCTTGGTTCCAAAGGGAAGATTTTTTATCCATTAAATACCACATAGGGTTCCCTATATTACACATTTTCTCCCCCAAATTGCTCTTTTGATCCCCCAAATAAGAAATACTCTCCCCAAAGTAGCGCTTTCGTTTCCTTTCCCAAATATGAGACATTTGAAGATGAAAGGCAGTATTCTGGGGAGAAAATGCCTTTTTGGGGGGATAAAGAGTGGCATTAAGAGAGAACCTGTTTGGTTTCTGGGATGAAGAGTGATATTCGGGGAGAAAATGTCTAATTGTTGGCTGAAATTGATATGCAGGGGAGAAATGGTAGTATTTGGGAGAGTAAAAGCGTGTTTTGTGGAGAAAATGCCTGAGTTTTGGGGATAGAGTGCATTATTTTGGCGTGAAAGCCTGGTATTGAGCTAATAAGATACATTTTGTGGAGAAAATGTCTTCTTTTGAGGATCAAGGTGATCTTTCGGTGAGAAAATGTCTGATTTGCAGCATAAAAAGACACATGTGGGGAAGACAGCGTCTTTTATTGGGACGTCACATTTTATTCCAAAAGTAACACATTTTCTTCCCAGAATACCGCCTTTTAGCCCCAAAAGAAGGCATTTTCTTCCCAGAATACTGCTTTTTAGACCGAAAATAAGTCATCCTCTCCAAAAAAGACCTTTTCTGTCCTCAAAATGAGACATATTCTCCCCAAAATATCATTCTTGGTTCCAAACAGAAGATTTTTTATCCATTAAATACTACGTTGTGTTTCCCATATTACACATTTTCTCCCCCAATTTGCTCTTTTGATCCCCGAAATAAGAAATACTCTCCTCCAAGCAGCGCTTTCATTTCCTTTCCCAAATATGAGACATTTGAAGATGAAAGGCAGTATTCTGGGGAGAAAATGCCTTTTTGGGGGGCTAAAGAGTGGCACTTAAGAGAGAACCTGTTTGGTTTCTGGGATGAAGAGTGATATTCGGGGAGAAAATGTCTAATTGTTGGCAGAAATTGATATGCAGGGGAAAAATGGTTGTATTTGGGAGCGAAAAAGAGTGTTTTGGGGAGAAAATGCCTGAGTTTTGGGGATAAACTGCATTATTTTGGCGTGAAAGCCTGGTATTGAGCTAATGAGCGGAATTTGTGGAGAAAATGTGTTCTTTTAAGGATAAAGTGCATCTTTTGGGGAGAAAATGTCTGATTTGCAGCATAAAAAGACGCATTTGGGGAAGACAGCGTCTTTTATTGGGACATCACATTTTATTCCACTAATAACACATTTTCTTCCCAGAATTCTGCCTTTTATCCCCAAAAGAAGGCATTTTCTTCCCAGAATACTGCTTTTTAGACCGAAAATAAGTCATCCTCTCCAAAAAAGACCTATTTCTGTCCTCAAAATGAGAAATTTTCTCCCCAAAATATCATTCTTGGTTCCAAATAGAAGACTTATTATGCATGAAATACCACGTCGGGTTCCCTATATTACACATTTTCTCCCCCAAATTGCTCTTTTGATCCCCCAAATAAGAAATACTCTCCCCAAAGTAGCGCTTTCGTTTCCTTTCCCAAATATGAGACATTTGAAGATGAAAGGCAGTATTCTGGGGAGAAAATGCCTTTTTGGGGGGATAAAGAGTGGCACTTAAGAGAGAACCTGTTTGGTTTCTGGGATGAAGAGTGATATTCGGGGAGAAAATGTCTAATTGTTGGCAGAAATTGATATGCAGGGGAGAAATGGTTGTATTTTGGAGCGTAAAAGAGTGTTTTGGGGAGAAAATGCATGAGTTTTGGGGATAAACGGCTTTATATTGCCATGAAAGCATGGTATTGAGCTAATAAGCAGCATTTTGTGGAGAAAATGTCTTCTTTAGAGGATAAAGGTGATCTTTCGGGGAGAAAATGTCTGATTTGCAGCATACAAAGACGCATTTGGGGAAGACAGCGTCTTTTATTGGGACATCACATTTTATTCCACTAATAACACATTTTCTTCCCAGAATACCGCCTTTTATCCCCAAAAGAAGGCATTTTCTTCCCAGAATACTGCTTTTTAGACCGAAAATAAGTCATCCTCTCCAAAAAAGACCTATTTCTGTCCTCAAAATGAGAAATATTCTCCCCAAAATATCATTCTTGGTTCCAAATAGAAGACTTTTTATCCATTAAATACCACGTAGGGTTCCCTATATTACACATTTTCTCCCCCAAATTGCTCTTTTGATCCCCCAAATAAGAAATACTCTCCCCAAAGTAGCGCTTTCGTTCCCTTTCCCAATTATGAGACATTTGAAGATGAAAGGCAGTATTCTGGGGAGAAAATGCCTTTTTGGGGGACTAAAGAGTGGCACTTCAGAGAGAACCTGTTTGGTTTCTGGGATGACGAGTGATATTCGGGGAGAAAATGTCTAATTGTTGGCAGAAATTGATATGCAGGGGAGAAATGGTTGTATTTGGGAGAGAAAAAGAGTGTTTTGGGGAGAAAATGCCTGAGTTTTGGGGATAAACTGCATTATTTTGGCGTGAAAGCCTGGTATTGAGCTAATGAGCGGAATTTGTGGAGAAAATGTATTCTTTTAAGGATAAAGTGCATCTTTTGGTGAGAAAATGTCTGATTTGCAGCATAAAAAGTCGCATTTGGGGAAGACAGCGTCTTTTATTGGGACATCACATTTTATTCCACTAATAACACATTTTCTTCCCAGAATTCCGCCTTTTATCCCCAAAAGAAGGCATTTTCTTCCCAGAATACTGCTTTTTAGACCGAAAATAAGTCATCCTCTCCAAAAAAGACCTATTTCTGTCCTCAAAATGAGAAATATTCTCCCCAAAATATCATTCTTGGTTCCAAAGGGAAGATTTTTATCCATTAAATACCACGTAGGGTTCCCTGTATTACACATTTTCTCCCCCAAATTGCTCTTTTGATCCCCCAAATAAGAAATACTCTCCCCAAAGTAGCGCTTTCGTTTCCTTTCCCAAATATGAGACATTTGAAGATGAAAGGCAGTATTCTGGGGAGAAAATGCCTTTTTGGGGGACTAAAGAGTGGCACTTAAGAGAGAACCTGTTTGGTTTCTGGGATGAAGAGTGATATTCGGGGAGAAAATGTCTAATTGTTGGCAGAAATTGATATGCAGGGGAGAAATGGTTGTATTTGGGAGCGAAAAAGAGTGTTTTGGGGAGAAAATGCCTGAGTTTTGGGGATAAACTGCATTATTTTGGCGTGAAAGCCTGGTATTGAGCTAATGAGCGGAATTTGTGGAGAAAATGTCTTCTTTTAAGGATCAAGGTGATCTTTCGGTGAGAAAATGTCTGATTTGCAGCATAAAAAGACGCATTTGGGGAAGACAGCGTCTTTTATAGGGACATCACATTTTATTCCACTAATAACACATTTTCTTCCCAGAATACCGCCTTTGATCCCCAAAAGAAGGCATTTTCTTCCCAGAATACTGCTTTTTAGACCGAAAATAAGTCATCCTCTCCAAAAAAGACCTATTTCTGTCCTCAAAATGAGAAATTTTCTCCCCAAAATATCATTCTTGGTTCCAAATAGAAGAATTTTTATGCATGAAATAACACGTCGGGTTCCCTATATTACACATTTTCTCCCCCAAATTGCTCTTTTGATCCCCCAAATAAGAAATACTCTCCCCAAAGTAGCGCTTTCGTTTCCTTTCCCAAATATGAGACATTTGAAGATGAAAGGCAGTATTCTGGGGAGAAAATGCCTTTTTGGGGGGATAAAGAGTGGCACTTAAGAGAGAACCTGTTTGGTTTCTGGGATGAAGAGTGATATTCGGGGAGAAAATGTCTAATTGTTGGCAGAAATTGATATGCAGGGGAGAAATGGTTGTATTTGGGAGCGAAAAAGAGTGTTTTGGGGAGAAAATGCCTGAGTTTTGGGGATAAACTGCATTATTTTGGCGTGAAAGCCTGGTATTGAGCTAATGAGCGGAATTTGTGGAGAAAATGTCTTCTTTTAAGGATCAAGGTGATCTTTCGGTGAGAAAATGTCTGATTTGCAGCATAAAAAGACGCATTTGGGGAAGACAGCGTCTTTTATTGGGACATCACATTTTATTCCACTAATAACACATTTTCTTCCCAGAATTCCGCCTTTTATCCCCAAAAGAGGGTATTTTCTTCCCAGAATACTGCTTTTTAGACCAAAAATAAGTCATCCTCTCCAAAAAAGACCTATTTCTGTCCTCAAAATGAGAAATTTTCTCCCCAAAATATCATTCTTGGTTCCAAATAGAAGAATTTTTATGCATGAAATAACACGTCGGGTTCCCTATATTACACATTTTCTCCCCCAAATTGCTCTTTTGATCCCCCAAATAAGAAATACTCTCCCCAAAGTAGCGCTTTCGTTTCCTTTCCCAATTATGAGACATTTGAAGATGAAAGGCAGTATTCCGGGGAGAAAATGCCTTTTTGGGGGGCTAAAGAGTGGCACTTAAGAAAGAACCTGTTTGGTTTCTGGGATGAAGAGTGATATTCGGGGAGAAAATGTCTAATTGTTGGCAGAAATTGATATGCAGGGGAGAAATGGTTGTATTTGGGAGAGAAAAAGAGCGTTTTGGGGAGAAAATGCCCGAGTTTTGGGGATAAAGTGCATTATTTTGGAGTGAAAGCATGGTATTGAGATAATAAGCAGCATTTTGTGGAGAAAATGTCTTCTTTTGAGGATAAAGGTGATCTTTCGGGGAGAAAATGTCTGATTTGCAGCATAAAAAGACACATGTGGGGAAGACAGCGTCTTTTATTGAGACGTCACATTTTATTCCAAAAGTAACACATTTTCTTCCCAGAATACCGCCTTTTATCCCCAAAAGAAGGCATTTTCTTCCCAGAATACTGCTTTTTAGACCGAAAATAAGTCATCCTCTCCAGAAAAGACCTATTTCTGTCCTCAAAATAAGAAATTTTCTCCCCAAAATATCATTCTTAGTTCCAAATAGAAGATTTTTTATCCATTAAATACCACGTAGGGTTCCCTGTATTACACATTTTCTCCCCCAAATTGCTCTTTTGATCCCCCAAATAAGAAATACTCTCCCCAAAGTAGCGCTTTCGTTTCCTTTCCCAAATATGAGACATTTGAAGATGAAAGGCAGTATTCTGGGGAGAAAATGCCTTTTTGGGGGGATAAAGAGTGGCATTAAGAGAGAACCTGTTTGGTTTCTGGGATGAAGAGTGATATTCGGGGAGAAAATGTCTAATTGTTGGCAGAAATTGATATGCAGGGGAGAAATGGTTGTATTTGGGAGAGAAAAAGAGTGTTTTGGGGAGAAAATGCCTGAGTTTTGGGGATTATCGGATTTATTTTGGAGTGAAAGCATGGTATTCAGCTAATAAGTAGCATTTTGTGGAGAAAATGTCTTCTTTTGAGGATAAAGGTGATCTTTCGGGGAGAAAATATCTGATTTGCAGCATACATTGACGCATTTGGGGACGATAGTGTCTTTTATTGGGACATCACATTTTATTCCACTAATAACACATTTTCTTCCCAGAATACCGCCTTTGATCCCCAAAAGAAGGCATTTTCTTCCCAGAATACTGCTTTTTAGACCGAAAATAAGTCATCCTCTCCAAAAAAGACCTATTTCTGTTCTCAAAATGAGAAATTTTCTCCCCAAAATATAATTCTTGGTTCCAAATAGAAGATTTTTTATCCATTAAATACCACGTAGGGTTCCCTATATTACACATTTTCTCCCCCAAATTGCTCTTTTGATCCCCCAAATAAGAAATACTCTCCCCAAAGTAGCGCTTTCGTTTCCTTTCCCAAATATGAGACATTTGAAGATGAAAGGCAGTATTCTGGGGAGAAAATGCCTTTTTGGGGGGATAAAGAGTGGCATTAAGAGAGAACCTGTTTGGTTTCTGGGATGAAGAGTGATATTCGGGGAGAAAATGTCTAATTGTTGGCAGAAATTGATATGCAGGGGAGAAATGGTTGTATTTGGGGGAGAAGAAGAGTGTTTTGGGGAGAAAATGCCTGAGTTTTGGGGATAAAGTGCATTATTTTGGAGTGAAAGCCCGGTATTGAGCTAATAAGCAGCATTTTGTGGAGAAAATGTCTTCCTTAGAGGATAAAGGTGATCTTTCGGGGAGAAAATATCTGATTTGCAGCATACAAATACGCATTTGGGGAAGACAGCGTTTTTTATTGGGACGTCACATTTTATTCCACTAATAACACATTTTCTTCCCAGAATTTCGCCTTTTATCCCCTAAAGAAGGCATTTTCTTCCCAGAATACTGCTTTTTAGACCGAAAATAAGTCATCCTCTCCAAAAAAGACCTATTTCTGTCATCAAAATGAGAAATTTTCTCCCCAAAATATCATTGTTTGTTCCAAATAGAAGACTTTTTATGCATGAAATACTACGTCGGGTTCCCTATATTACACATTTTCTCCCCCAAATTGCTCTTTTGATCCCCCAAATAAGAAATACTCTCCCCAAAGTAGCGCTTTGGTTTCCTTTCCCAAATATGAGACATTTGAAGATGAAAGGCAGTATTCTGGGGAGAAAATGCCTTTTTGGGGGACTAAAGAGTGGCACTTCAGAGAGAACCTGTTTGGTTTCTGGGATGAAGAGTGATATTCGGGGAGAAAATGTCTAATTGTTGGCAGAAATTGATATGCAGGGGAAAAATGGTTGTATTTTGGAGCGAAAAAGAGTGTTTTGGGGAGAAAATGCATGAGTTTTGGCGATAAACTGCATTATTTTGGCGTGAAAGCATGGTATTGAGCTATTAAGCGGAATTTGTGGAGAAAATGTCTTCTTTTAAGGATAAAGTGCATCTTTTGGGGAGAAAATGTCTGATTTGCAGCATAAAAAGACGCATTTGGGGAAGACAGCGTCTTTTATAGGGACATCACATTTTATTCCACTAATAACACATTTTCTTCCCAGAATTCCGCCTTTTATCCCCAAAAGAGGGTATTTTCTTCCCAGAATACTGCTTTTTAGACCAAAAATAAGTCATCCTCTCCAAAAAAGACCTATTTCTGTCCTCAAAATGAGAAATTTTCTCCCCAAAATATCATTCTTGGTTCCAAATAGAAGACTTTTTATGCATGAAATACCACGTCGGGTTCCCTATATTACACATTTTCTCCCCCAAATTGCTCTTTTGATCCCCCAAATAAGAAATACTCTCCCCAAAGTAGCGCTTTCGTTTCCTTTCCCAAATATGAGACATTTGAAGATGAAAGGCAGTATTCTGGGGAGAAAATGCCTTTTTGGGGGGATAAAGAGTGGCATTAAGAGAGAACCTGTTTGGTTTCTGGGATGAAGAGTGATATTCGGGGAGAAAATGTCTAATTGTTGGCAGAAATTGATATGCAGGGGAAAAATGGTTCTATTTGGGAGCGAAAAAGAGTGTTTTGGGGAGAAAATGCCTGAGTTTTGGGGATAAACTGCATTATTTTGGCGTGAAAGCCTGGTATTGAGCTAATGAGCGGAATTTGTGGAGAAAATGTCTTCTTTAGAGGATAAAGGTGATCTTTTGGGGAGAAAATGTCTGATTTGCAGCATAAAAAGACGCATGTGGGGAAGACAGCGTCTTTTATTGGGACATCACATTTTATTCCACTAATAACACATTTTCTTCCCAGAATACCGCCTTTTATCCCCCAAAGAAGGCATTTTCTTCCCAGAATACTGCTTTTTAGACCAAAAATAAGTCATCCTCTCCAAAAAAGACCTATTTCTGTCCTCAAAATGAGAAATATTCTCCCCAAAATATCATTCTTGGTTCCAAATAGAAGACTTTGTATGCATGAAATACCACGTCGGGTTCCCTATATTACACATTTTCTCCCCCAAATTGCTCTTTTGATCCCCCAAATAAGAAATACTCTCCCCAAAGTAGCGCTTTCGTTCCCTTTCCCAATTATGAGACATTTGAAGATGAAAGGCAGTATTCTGGGGAGAAAATGCCTTTTTGGGGGGCTAAAGAGTGGCATTAAGAGAGAACCTGTTTGGTTTCTGGGATGAAGAGTGATATTCGGGGAGAAAATGTCTAATTGTTGGCAGAAATTGATATGCAGGGGAAAAATGGTTGTATTTAGGAGCGAAAAAGAGTGTTTTGGGGAGAAAATGCATGAGTTTCGGCGATAAACTGCATTATTTTGGCGTGAAAGCATGGTATTGAGCTATTAAGCGGAATTTGTGGAGAAAATGTCTTCTTTTAAGGATAAAGGTGATCTTTTGGGGAGAAAATGTCTGATTTGCAGCATAAAAAGACGCATTTGGGGAAGACAGCGTCTTTTATTGGGACATCACATTTTATTCCAATAATAACACATTTTCTTCCCAGAATTCCGCCTTTTATCCCCAAAAGAAGGCATTTTCTTCCCAGAATACTGCTTTTTAGACCGAAAATAAGTCATCCTCTCCAAAAAAGACCTATTTCTGTCCTCAAAATGAGAAATTTTCTCCCCAAAATATCATTCTTGGTTCCAAAGAGAAGAATTTTTATGCATGAAATAACACGTCGGGTTCCCTATATTACACATTTTCTCCCCCAAATTGCTCTTTTGATCCCCCAAATAAGAAATACTCTCCCCAAAGTAGCGATTTCGTTCCCTTTCCCAATAATGAGACATTTGAAGATGAAAGGCAGTATTCTGGGGAGAAAATGCCTTTTTGGGGGCCTAAAGAGTGGCATTAAGAGAGAACCTGTTTGGTTTCTGGGATGAAGAGTGATATTCGGGGAGAAAATGTCTAATTGTTGGCTGAAATTGATATGCAGGGGAGAAATGGTTGTATTTGGGAGAGAAAAAGAGTGTTTTGGGGAGAAAATGCCTGAGTTTTGGGGATAAAGTGCATTATTTTGGAGTGAAAGCATGGTATTGAGATAATAAGCAGCATTTTGTGGAGAAAATGTCTTCTTTTGAGGATCAAGGTGATCTTTCGGGGAGAAAATGTCTGATTTGCAACATAAAAAGACACATGTGGGGAAGACAGCGTCTTTTATTGGGACGTCACATTTTATTCCAAAAGTAACACATTTTCTTCCCAGAATACCGCCTTTTATCCCCAAAAGAAGGCATTTTCTTCCCAGAATACTGCTTTTTAGACCAAAAATAAGTCATTCTCTCCAGAAAAGACCTATTTCTGTCCTCAAAATTAGAAATTTTATCCCCAAAATATCATTGTTTGTTCCAAATAGAAGACTTTTTATCCATTAAATACCACATAGGGTTCCCTATATTACACATTTTCTCCCCCAAATTGCTCTTTTGATCCCCCAAATAAGAAATACTCTCCCCAAAGTAGCGCTTTCGTTTCCTTTCCCAATTATGAGACATTTGAAGATGAAAGGCAGTATTCTGGGGAGAAAATGCCTTTTTGGGGGGATAAAGAGTGGCATTAAGAGAGAACCTGTTTGGTTTCTGGGATGAAGAGTGATATTCGGGGAGAAAATGTCTAATTGTTGGCAGAAATTGATATGCAGGGGAGAAATGGTTGTATTTGGGAGAGAAAAAGAGTGTTTTGGGGAGAAAATGCCTGAGTTTTGGGGATAAAGTGCATTATTTTGGCGTGAAAGCATGGTATTGAGATAATAAGCAGCATTTTGTGGAGAAAATGTCTTCTTTTGAGGATCAAGGTGATCTTTTGGGGAGAAAATGTCTGATTTGCAGCATAAAAAGACGCATGTGGGGAAGACAGCGTCTTTTATTGGGACATCACATTTTATTCCACTAATAACACATTTTCTTCCCAGAATACCGCCTTTTATCCCCAAAAGAGGGTATTTTCTTCCCAGAATACTGCTTTTTAGACCAAAAATAAGTCATCCTCTCCAAAAAAGACCTATTTCTGTCCTCAAAATGAGAAATTTTCTCCCCAAAATATCATTCTTGGTTCCAAATAGAAGAATTTTTATGCATGAAATAACACGTCGGGTTCCCTATATTACACATTTTCTCCCCCAAATTGCTCTTTTGATCCCCCAAATAAGAAATACTCTCCCCAAAGTAGCGCTTTCGTTTCCTTTCCCAATTATGAGACATTTGAAGATGAAAGGCAGTATTCCGGGGAGAAAATGCCTTTTTGGGGGGCTAAAGAGTGGCACTTAAGAGAGAACCTGTTTGGTTTCTGGGATGAAGAGTGATATTCGGGGAGAAAATGTCTAATTGTTGGCAGAAATTGATATGCAGGGGAAAAATGGTTCTATTTGGGAGCGAAAAAGAGTGTTTTGGGGAAAAAATGCCTGAGTTTTGGGGATAAACTGCATTATTTTGGCGTGAAAGCCTGGTATTGAGCTAATGAGCGGAATTTGTGGAGAAAATGTCTTCTTTAGAGGATAAAGTGCATCTTTTGGGGAGAAAATGTCTGATTTGCAGCATAAAAAGACGCATGTGGGGAAGACAGCGTCTTTTATTGGGACATCACATTTTATTCCACTAATAACACATTTTCTTCCCAGAATACCGCCTTTTATCCCCAAAAGAAGGCATTTTCTTCCCAGAATACTGCTTTTTAGACCAAAAATAAGTCATCCTCTCCAAAAAAGACCTATTTCTGTCCTCAAAATGAGAAATATTCTCCCCAAAATATCATTCTTGGTTCCAAATAGAAGACTTTGTATGCATGAAATACCACGTCGGGTTCCCTATATTACACATTTTCTCCCCCAAATTGCTCTTTTGATCCCCCAAATAAGAAATACTCTCCCCAAAGTAGCGCTTTCGTTTCCTTTCCCAAATATGAGACATTTGAAGATGAAAGGCAGTATTCTGGGGAGAAAATGCCTTTTTGGGGGGCTAAAGAGTGGCATTAAGAGAGAACCTGTTTGGTTTCTGGGATGAAGAGTGATATTCGGGGAGAAAATGTCTAATTGTTGGCAGAAATTGATATGCAGGGGAAAAATGGTTGTATTTAGGAGCGAAAAAGAGTGTTTTGGGGAGAAAATGCATGAGTTTCGGCGATAAACTGCATTATTTTGGCGTGAAAGCATGGTATTGAGCTATTAAGCGGAATTTGTGGAGAAAATGTCTTCTTTTAAGGATAAAGTGCATCTTTTGGGGAGAAAATGTCTGATTTGCAGCATACAAAGACGCATTTGGGGAAGACAGCGTCTTTTATTGGGACATCACATTTTATTCCAATAATAACACATTTTCTTCCCAGAATTCCGCCTTTTATCCCCAAAAGAAGGCATTTTCTTCCCAGAATACTGCTTTTTAGACCGAAAATAAGTCATCCTCTCCAAAAAAGACCTATTTCTGTCCTCAAAATGAGAAATTTTCTCCCCAAAATATCATTCTTGGTTCCAAAGAGAAGAATTTTTATGCATGAAATAACACGTCGGGTTCCCTATATTACACATTTTCTCCCCCAAATTGCTCTTTTGATCCCCCAAATAAGAAATACTCTCCCCAAAGTAGCGCTTTCGTTTCCTTTCCCAAATATGAGACATTTGAAGATGAAAGGCAGTATTCTGGGGAGAAAATGCCTTTTTGGGGGGATAAAGAGTGGCACTTAAGAGAGAACCTGTTTGGTTTCTGGGATGAAGAGTGATATTCGGGGAGAAAATGTCTAATTGTTGGCAGAAATTGATATGCAGGGGAAAAATGGTTGTATTTTGGAGCGTAGAAGTGTGTTTTGGGGAGAAAATGCCTGAGTTTTGGGGATAAAGTGCATTATTTTGGCGTGAAAGCATGGTGTTGAGCTATTAAGCGGAATTTGTGGAGAAAATGTCTTCTTTTAAGGATAAAGTGCATCTTTCGGGGAGAAAATGTCTGATTTGCAACATAAAAAGACACATGTGGGGAAGACAGCGTCTTTTATTGGGACGTCACATTTTATTCCAAAAGTAACACATTTTCTTCCCAGAATACCGCCTTTTATCCCCAAAAGAAGGCATTTTCTTCCCAGAATACTGCTTTTTAGACCAAAAATAAGTCATCCTCTCCAGAAAAGACCTATTTCTGTCCTCAAAATTAGAAATTTTATCCCCAAAATATCATTGTTTGTTCCAAATAGAAGACTTTTTATCCATTAAATACCACATAGGGTTCCCTATATTACACATTTTCTCCCCCAAATTGCTCTTTTGATCCCCCAAATAAGAAATACTCTCCCCAAAGTAGCGCTTTCGTTTCCTTTCCCAATTATGAGACATTTGAAGATGAAAGGCAGTATTCTGGGGAGAAAATGCCTTTTTGGGGGGATAAAGAGTGGCATTAAGAGAGAACCTGTTTGGTTTCTGGGATGAAGAGTGATATTCGGGGAGAAAATGTCTAATTGTTGGCAGAAATTGATATGCAGGGGAGAAATGGTTGTATTTGGGAGAGAAAAAGAGTGTTTTGGGGAGAAAATGCCTGAGTTTTGGGGATTATCGGCTTTATTTTGGAGTGAAAGCATGGTATTGAGCTAATAAGCAACATTTTGTGGAGAAAATGTCTTCTTTAGAGGATCAAGGTGATCTTTCGGGGTGAAAATGTCTGATTTGCAGCATAAAAAGACGCATTTGGGGAAGATAGTGTCTTTTATTGGGACATCACATTTTATTCCACTAATAACACATTTTCTTCCCAGAATACCGCCTTTGATCCCCAAAAGAAGGCATTTTCTTCCCAGAATACTGCTTTTTAGACCGAAAATAAGTCATCCTCTCCAAAAAAGACATAATTCTGTCCTCAAAATGAGAAATGTTCTCCCCAAAATATCATTCTTGGTTCCAAAGGGAAGATGTTTTATCCATTAAATACCACGTAGGGTTCCCTATATTACACATTTTCTCCCCCAAATTGCTCTTTTGATCCCCCAAATAAGAAATACTCTCCCCAAAGTAGCGCTTTCGTTTCCTTTCCCAAATATGAGACATTTGAAGATGAAAGGCAGTATTCTGGGGAGAAAATGCCTTTTTGGGGGGATAAAGAGTGGCATTAAGAGAGAACCTGTTTGGTTTCTGGGATGAAGAGTGATATTCGGGGAGAAAATGTCTAATTGTTGGCAGAAATTGATATGCAGGGGAGAAATGGTTGTATTTGGGAGAGAAAAAGAGTGTTTTGGGGAGAAAATGCCTGAGTTTTGGGGATAAAGTGCATTATTTTGGCGTGAAAGCCCGGTATTGAGCTAAAAAGCAGCATTTTGTGGAGAAAATGTCTTCTTTTGAGGATAAAGGTGATCTTTCGGGGAGAAAATATCTGATTTGCAGCATACAAAGACGCATTTGGGGAAGACAGCGTTTTTTATTGGGACGTCACATTTTATTCCACTAATAACACATTTTCTTCCCAGAATTCCGCCTTTTATCCCCAAAAGAAGGCATTTTCTTCCCAGAATACTGCTTTTTAGACCGAAAATAAGTCATCCTCTCCAAAAAAGACCTATTTCTGTCCTCAAAATGAGAAATTTTCTCCCCGAAATATCATTGTTTGTTCCAAATAGAAGACTTTTTATCCATTAAATACCACGTAGGGTTCCCTATATTACACATTTTCTCCCCCAAATTGCTCTTTTGATCCCCCAAATAAGAAATACTCTCCCCAAAGTAGCGCTTTCGTTTCCTTTCCCAAATATGAGACATTTGAAGATGAAAGGCAGTATTCTGGGGAGAAAATGCCTTTTTGGGGGGATAAAGAGTGGCATTAAGAGAGAACCTGTTTGGTTTCTGGGATGAAGAGTGATATTCGGGGAGAAAATGTCTAATTGTTGGCAGAAATTGATATGCAGGGGAGAAATGGTTGTATTTGGGAGAGAAAAAGAGTGTTTTGGGGAAAAAATGCCTGAGTTTTGGGGATTATCGGCTTTATTTTGGAGTGAAAGCGTGGTATTCTGCTAATAAGCAGCATTCTGTGGAGAAAATGTCTTCTTTAGAGGATAAAGGTGATCTTTCGGGGAGAAAATGTCTGATTTGCAGCATAAAAAGACGCATTTGGGGAAGATAGTGTCTTTTATTGGGACATCACATTTTATTCCACTAATAACACATTTTCTTCCCAGAATACCGCCTTTTATCCCCAAAAGAAGGCATTTTCTTCCCAGAATACTGCTTTTTAGACCGAAAATAAGTCATCCTCTCCAAAAAAGACCTATTTCTGTCCTCAAAATGAGAAATTTTCTCCCCAAAATATCATTCTTAGTTCCAAATAGAAGATTTTTTATCCATTAAATACCACGTAGGGTTCCCTGTATTACACATT
This sequence comes from Alectoris magna, assembly GCA_030625065.1. Taxonomy (NCBI): domain Eukaryota; kingdom Metazoa; phylum Chordata; class Aves; order Galliformes; family Phasianidae; genus Alectoris; species Alectoris magna. Next base: position 17,835,262 of record CM060573.1, on the reverse strand, counting down.
TTCTCCCCCAAATTGCTCTTTTGATCCCCCAAATAAGAAATACTCTCCCCAAAGTAGCGCTTTCATTTCCTTTCCCAAATATGAGACATTTGAAGATGAAAGGCAGTATTCTGGGGAGAAAATGCCTTTTTGGGGGGATAAAGAGTGGCATTAAGAGAGAACCTGTTTGGTTTCTGGGATGAAGAGTGATATTCGGGGAGAAAATGTCTAATTGTTGGCAGAAATTGATATGCAGGGGAGAAATGGTTGTATTTGGGAGAGAAAAAGAGTGTTTTGGGGAGAAAATGCCTGAGTTTTGGGGATAAAGTGCATTATTTTGGCGTGAAAGCATGGTATTGAGCTAATAAGCAGCATTTTGTGGAGAAAATGTCTTCTTTTGAGGATCAAGGTGATCTTTCGGGGAGAAAATGTGTGATTTGCAGCATAAAAAGACGCATTTGGGGAAGATAGTGTCTTTTGTTGGGACATCACATTTTATTCCAATAATAACACATTTTCTTCCCGAATACCGCCTTTTAGCCCCAAAAGAAGGCATTTTCTTCCCAGAATACTGCTTTTTAGACCGAAAATAAGTCATCCTCTCCAAAAAAGACCTATTTCTGTCCTCAAAATGAGAAATTTTCTCCCCAAAATATCATTCTTGGTTCCAAATAGAAGACTTTTTCTCCATTAAATACCACATAGGGTTCCCTATATTACACATTTTCTCCCCCAAATTGCTCTTTTGATCCCCCAAATAAGAAATACTCTCCCCAAAGTAGCGCTTTCATTTCCTTTCCCAAATATGAGACATTTGAAGATGAAAGGCGGTATTCTGGGGAGAAAATGCCTTTTTGGGGGGCTAAAGAGTGGCACTTAAGAGAGAACCTGTTTGGTTTCTGGGATGAAGAGTGATATTCGGGGAGAAAATGTCTAATTGTTGGCAGAAATTGATATGCAGGGGAGAAATGGTTGTATTTGGGAGAGAAAAAGAGTGTTTTGGGGAGAAAATGCCTGAGTTTTGGGGATAAAGTGCATTATTTTGGCGTGAAAGCATGGTATTGAGCTAATAAGCAGCATTTTGTGGAGAAAATGTCTTCTTTTGAGGATCAAGGTGATCTTTCGGGGAGAAAATGTCTGATTTGCAGCATAAAAAGACGCATTTGGGGAAGATAGTGTCTTTTGTTGGGACATCACATTTTATTCCAATAATAACACATTTTCTTCCCAGAATACCGCCTTTTAGCCCCAAAAGAAGGCATTTTCTTCCCAGAATACTGCTTTTTAGACCGAAAATAAGTCATCCTCTCCAAAAAAGACCTATTTCTGTCCTCAAAATGAGAAATATTCTCCCCAAAATATCATTCTTGGTTCCAAAGAGAAGATTTTTTATCCATTAAATACCACATAGGGTTCCCTGTATTACACATTTTCTCCCCCAAATTGCTCTTTTGATCCCCCAAATAAGAAATACTCCCCCCAAAGTAGCGCTTTCGTTTCCTTTCCCAAATATGAGACATTTGAAGATGAAAGGTGGTATTCTGTGGCGAAAATGCCTTTTTGGGGGGATAAAGAGTGGCATTAAGAGAGAACCTGTTTGGTTTCTGGGATGAAGAGTGATATTCGGGGAGAAAATGTCTAATTGTTGGCAGAAATTGATATGCAGGGGAGAAATGGTTGTATTTGGGAGAGAAAAAGAGTGTTTTGGGGAGAAAATGCCTGAGTTTTGGGGATAAAGTGCATTATTTTGGAGTGAAAGCATGGTATTGAGCTAATAAGCAGCATTTTGTGGAGAAAATGTCTTCTTTTGAGGATCAAGGTGATCTTTCGGGGAGAAAATGTGTGATTTGCAGCATAAAAAGACGCATTTGGGGAAGATAGTGTCTTTTGTTGGGACATCACATTTTATTCCAATAATAACACATTTTCTTCCCAGAATACCGCCTTTTAGCCCCAAAAGAAGGCATTTTCTTCCCAGAATACTGCTTTTTAGACCGAAAATAAGTCATCCTCTCCAAAAAAGACCTATTACTGTCCTCAAAATGAGAAATATTCTCCCCAAAATATCATTCTTGGTTCCAAAGAGAAGATTTTTTATCCATTAAATACCACGTAGGGTTCCCTATATTACACATTTTCTCCCCCAAATTGCTCTTTTGATCCCCCAAATAAGAAATACTCTCCCCAAAGTAGCGCTTTCGTTTCCTTTCCCAAATATGAGACATTTGAAGATGAAAGGCAGTATTCTGGGGAGAAAATGCCTTTTTGGGGGGATAAAGAGTGGCACTTAAGAGAGAACCTGTTTGTTTTCTGGGATGAAGAGTGATATTCGGGGAGAAAATGTCTAATTGTTGGCAGAAATTGATATGCATGGGGAGAAAAGGTTGTATTTGGGAGAGAAAAAGCGTGTTTTGTGAAGAAAATGCCTGAGTTTTGGGGATAAACTGCATTATTTTGGCATGAAATCATGGTATTCAGCTAATAAGCAGCATTTTGTGGAGAAAATGTCTTCTTTTGAGGATAAAGGTGATCTTTTGGGGAGAAAATGTCTGATTTGCAGCATAAAAAGACGCATTTGGGGAAGATAGTGTCTTTTGTTGGGACATCACATTTTATTCCAATAATAACACATTTTCTTCCCAGAATACCGCCTTTGATCCCCAAAAGAAGGCATTTTCTTCCCAGAATACTGCTTTTTAGACCGAAAATAAGTCATCCTCTCCAAAAAAGACCTATTTCTGTCCTCAAAATGAGAAATATTCTCCCCAAAATATCATTCTTGGTTCCAAATAGAAGACTTTTTCTCCATTAAATACCACATAGGGTTCCCTATATTACACATTTTCTCCCCCAAATTGCTCTTTTGATCCCCCAAATAAGAAATACTCTCCCCAAAGTAGCGCTTTCGTTTCCTTTCCCAAATATGAGACATTTGAAGATGAAAGGCAGTATTCTGGGGAGAAAATGCCTTTTTGGGGGGATAAAGAGTGGCACTTAAGAGAGAACCTGTTTGGTTTCTGGGATGAAGAGTGATATTCGGGGAGAAAATGTCTAATTGTTGGCAGAAATTGATATGCAGGGGAGAAATGGTTGTATTTGGGAGAGTAAAAGCGTGTTTTGGGGAGAAAATGCCTGAGTTTTGGGGATAAAGTGCATTATTTTGGCGTGAAAGCATGGTATTGAGCTAATAAGCAGCATTTTGTGGAGAAAATGTCTTCTTTTGAGGATCAAGGTGATCTTTCGGGGAGAAAATGTCTGATTTGCAGCATAAAAAGACGCATTTGGGGAAGATAGTGTCTTTTGTTGGGACATCACATTTTATTCCAATAATAACACATTTTCTTCCCAGAATACCGCCTTTTAGCCCCAAAAGAAGGCATTTTCTTCCCAGAATACTGCTTTTTAGACCGAAAATAAGTCATCCTCTCCAAAAAAGACCTATTTCTGTCCTCAAAATGAGAAATATTCTCCCCAAAATATCATTCTTGGTTCCAAAGAGAAGATTTTTTATCCATTAAATACCACATAGGGTTCCCTGTATTACACATTTTCTCCCCCAAATTGCTCTTTTGATCCCCCAAATAAGAAATACTCTCCCCAAAGTAGCGCTTTCGTTTCCTTTCCCAAATATGAGACATTTGAAGATGAAAGGCGGTATTCTGGGGAGAAAATGCCTTTTTGGGGGGATAAAGAGTGGCATTAAGAGAGAACCTGTTTGGTTTCTGGGATGAAGAGTGATATTCGGGGAGAAAATGTCTAATTGTTGGCAGAAATTGATATGCAGGGGAGAAATGGTTGTATTTGGGAGAGAAAAAGAGTGTTTTGGGGAGAAAATGCCTGAGTTTTGGGGATAAAGTGCATTATTTTGGCGTGAAAGCATGGTATTGAGCTAATAAGCAGCATTTTGTGGAGAAAATGTCTTCTTTTGAGGATCAAGGTGATCTTTTGGGGAGAAAATGTGTGATTTGCAGCATAAAAAGACGCATTTTGGGGAAGATAGTGTCTTTTGTTGGGACATCACATTTTATTCCAATAATAACACATTTTCTTCCCAGAATACCGCCTTTTAGCCCCAAAAGAAGGCATTTTCTTCCCAGAATACTGCTTTTTAGACAGAAAATAAGTCATCCTCTCCAAAAAAGACCTATTTCTGTCCTCAAAATGAGAAATATTCTCCCCAAAATATCATTCTTGGTTCCAAATAGAAGACTTTTTCTCCATTAAATACCACATAGGGTTCCCTATATTACACATTTTCTCCCCCAAATTGCTCTTTTGATCCCCCAAATAAGAAATACTCTCCCCAAAGTAGCGCTTTCATTTCCTTTCCCAAATATGAGACATTTGAAGATGAAAGGCAGTATTCTGGGGAGAAAATGCCTTTTTGGGGGGCTAAAGAGTGGCACTTAAGAGAGAACCTGTTTGGTTTCTGGGATGAAGAGTGATATTCGGGGAGAAAATGTCTAATTGTTGGCAGAAATTGATATGCAGGGGAGAAAAGGTTGTATTTGGGAGAGAAAAAGCGTGTTTTGTGAAGAAAATGCCTGAGTTTTGGGGATAAAGTGCATTATTTTGGCATGAAATCATGGTATTCAGCTAATAAGCAGCATTTTGTGGAGAAAATGTCTTCTTTTGAGGATAAAGGTGATCTTTTGGGGAGAAAATGTCTGATTTGCAGCATAAAAAGACGCATTTGGGGAAGATAGTGTCTTTTGTTGGGACATCACATTTTATTCCAATAATAACACATTTTCTTCCCAGAATACCGCCTTTTAGCCCCAAAAGAAGGCATTTTCTTCCCAGAATACTGCTTTTTAGACCGAAAATAAGTCATCCTCTCCAAAAAAGACCTATTTCTGTCCTCAAAATGAGAAATATTCTCCCCAAAATATCATTCTTGGTTCCAAAGGGAAGGTTTTTTATCCATTAAATACCACGTAGGGTTCCCTATATTACACATTTTCTCCCCCAAATTGCTCTTTTGATCCCCCAAATAAGAAATACTCTCCCCAAAGTAGCGCTTTCGTTTCCTTTCCCAAATATGAGACATTTGAAGATGAAAGGCAGTATTCTGGGGAGAAAATGCCTTTTTGGGGGGCTAAAGAGTGGCATTAAGAGAGAACCTGTTTGGTTTCTGGGATGAAGAGTGATATTCGGGGAGAAAATTTCTAATTGTTGGCTGAAATTGATATGCAGGGGAGAAATGGTTGTATTTGGGAGAGAAAAAGAGTGTTTTGGGGAGAAAATGCCTGAGTTTTGGGGATAAAGTGCATTATTTTGGCGTGAAAGCCTGGTATTGAGCTAATAAGCAGCATTTTGTGGAGAAAATGTCTTCTTTTGAGGATAAAGGTGATCTTTCGTGGAGAAAATGTCTGATTTGCAGCATAAAAGGACGCATTTTGGGGAAGATAGTGTCTTTTATTGGAACATCACATTTTATTCCAATAATAACACATTTTCTTCCCGAATACCGCCTTTTATCCCCCAAAAAAGGCATTTTCTTCCCAGAATACTGCTTTTTAGACCGAAAATAAGTCATCCTCTCCAAAAAAGACCTATTTCTGTCCTCAAAATGAGAAACATTCTCCCCAAAATATCAGTCTTGGTTCCAAATAGAAGACTTTTTCTCCATTAAATACCACATAGGTTTCCCTATATTACACATTTTCTACCCCAAATTGCTCTTTTGATCCCCCAAATAAGAAATACTCTCCCCAAAGTAGCGCTTTCATTCCCTTTCCCAAATATGAGACATTTGAAGATGAAAGGCAGTATTCTGGGGAGAAATTGCCTTTCTGGGGGAATAAAGAGTGGCACTTAAGAGAGAACCTGTTTGGTTTCTGGGATGAAGAGTGATATTCGGGGAGAAAATGTCTAATTGTTGGCTGAAATTGATATGCAGGGGAGAAATGGTTGTATTTGGGAGAGAAAAAGAGTGTTTTGGGGAAAAAATGCCTGAGTTTTGGGGATTATCGGCTTTATTTTGGAGTGAAAGCGTGGTATTCTGCTAATAAGCAGCATTTTGTGGAGAAAATGTCTTCTTTTGAGGATAAAGGTGATCTTTCGGGGAGAAAATGTCTGATTTGCAGCATAAAAAGACGCATGTGGGGAAGACAGCATCTTTTATTGGGACATCACATTTTATTCCACTAATAACACATTTTCTTCCCAGAATACCGCCTTTTATCCCCAAAAGAAGGCATTTTCTTCCCAGAATACTGCTTTTTAGACCGAAAATAAGTCATCCTCTCCAAAAAAGACCTATTTCTGTCCTCAAAATGAGAAATTTTCTCCCCAAAATATCATTCTTAGTTCCAAATAGAAGATTTTTTATCCATTAAATACCACGTAGGGTTCCCTGTATTACACATTTTCTCCCCCAAATTGCTCTTTTGATCCCCCAAATAAGAAATACTCTCCCCAAAGTAGCGCTTTCGTTTCCTTTCCCAATTATGAGACATTTGAAGATGAAAGGCAGTATTCTGGGGAGAAAATGCCTTTTTGGGGGGATAAAGAGTGGCATTAAGAGAGAACTTGTTTGGTTTCTGGGATGAAGAGTGATATTCGGGGAGAAAATGTCTAATTGTTGGCAGAAATTGATATGCAGGGGAGAAATGGTTGTATTTGGGAGAGAAAAAGAGTGTTTTGGGGAGAAAATGCCTGAGTTTTGGGGATAAAGTGCATTATTTTGGCGTGAAAGCATGGTATTGAGCTAATAAGCAGCATTTTGTGGAGAAAATGTCTTCTTTTGAGGATCAAGGTGATCTTTTGGGGAGAAAATGTCTGATTTGCAGCATAAAAAGACGCATTTTGGGGAAGATAGTGTCTTTTGTTGGGTCATCACACTTTATTCCAAAAGTAACACATTTTCTTCCCAGAATACCGCCTTTTATCCCCAAAAGAAGGCATTTTCTTCCCAGAATACTGCTTTTTAGACCGAAAATAAGTCATCCTCTCCAAAAAAGACCTATTTCTGTCCTCAAAATGAGAAATATTCTCCCCAAAATATCAGTCTTGGTTCCAAATAGAAGACTTTTTCTCCATTAAATACCACATAGGGTTCCCTATATTACACATTTTCTCCCCCAAATTGCTCTTTTGATCCCCCAAATAAGAAATACTCTCCCCAAAGTAGCGCTTTCATTTCCTTTCCCAAATATGAGACATTTGAAGATGAAAGGCAGTATTCTGGGGAGAAAATGCCTTTTTGGGGGGCTAAAGAGTAGCACTTAAGAGAGAACCTGTTTGGTTTCTGGGATGAAGAGTGATATTCGGGGAGAAAATGTCTAATTGTTGGCAGAAATTGATATGCAGGGGAGAAAAGGTTGTATTTGGGAGAGAAAAAGAGTGTTTTGTGAAGAAAATGCCTGAGTTTTGGGGATAAAGTGCATTATTTTGGCATGAAATCATGGTATTCAGCTAATAAGCAGCATTTTGTGGAGAAAATGTCTTCTTTTGAGGATAAAGGTGATCTTTTGGGGAGAAAATGTCTGATTTGCAGCATAAAAAGACGCATTTGGGGAAGATAGTGTCTTTTGTTGGGACATCACATTTTATTCCAATAATAACACATTTTCTTCCCAGAATACCGCCTTTGATCCCCAAAAGAAGGCATTTTCTTCCCAGAATACTGCTTTTTAGACCGAAAATAAGTCATCCTCTCCAAAAAAGACCTATTTCTGTCCTCAAAATGAGAAATATTCTCCCCAAAATATCATTCTTGGTTCCAAATAGAAGACTTTTTCTCCATTAAATACCACATAGGGTTCCCTATATTACACATTTTCTCCCCCAAATTGCTCTTTTGATCCCCCAAATAAGAAATACTCTCCCCAAAGTAGCGCTTTCGTTTCCTTTCCCAATTATGAGACATTTGAAGATGAAAGGCAGTATTCTGGGGAGAAAATGCCTTTTTGGGGGGCTAAAGAGTGGCATTAAGAGAGAACCTGTTTCGTTTCTGGGATGAAGAGTGATATTCGGGGAGAAAATGTCTAATTGTTGGCAGAAATTGATATGCAGGGGAGAAATGGTTGTATTTGGGAGAGAAAAAGAGTGTTTTGGGGAGAAAATGCCTGAGTTTTGGGGATAAAGTGCATTATTTTGGCGTGAAAGCCTGGTATTGAGCTAATAAGCAGCATTTTGTGGAGAAAATGTCTTCTTTTGAGGATAAAGGTGATCTTTCGTGGAGAAAATGTCTGATTTGCAGCATAAAAAGACGCATTTTGGGGAAGATAGTGTCTTTTATTGGAACATCACATTTTATTCCAATAATAACACATTTTCTTCCCGAATACCGCCTTTTATCCCCCAAAAAAGGCATTTTCTTCCCAGAATACTGCTTTTTAGACCGAAAATAAGTCATCCTCTCCAAAAAAGACCTATTTCTGTCCTCAAAATGAGAAACATTCTCCCCAAAATATCAGTCTTGGTTCCAAATAGAAGACTTTTTCTCCATTAAATACCACATAGGTTTCCCTATATTACACATTTTCTACCCCAAATTGCTCTTTTGATCCCCCAAATAAGAAATACTCTCCCCAAAGTAGCGCTTTCATTCCCTTTCCCAAATATGAGACATTTGAAGATGAAAGGCAGTATTCTGGGGAGAAATTGCCTTTCTGGGGGAATAAAGAGTGGCACTTAAGAGAGAACCTGTTTGGTTTCTGGGATGAAGAGTGATATTCGGGGAGAAAATGTCTAATTGTTGGCAGAAATTGATATGCAGGGGAGAAATGGTTGTATTTGGGAGAGAAAAAGAGTGCTTTGGGGAGAAAATGCCTGAGTTTTGGGGATAAAGTGCATTATTTTGGCGTGAAAGCATGGTATTGAGCTAATAAGCAGCATTTTGTGGAGAAAATGTCTTCTTTTGAGGATCAAGGTGATCTTTTGGGGAGAAAATGTCTGATTTGCAGCATAAAAAGACGCATTTTGGGGAAGATAGTGTCTTTTGTTGGGTCATCACACTTTATTCCAAAAGTAACACATTTTCTTCCCAGAATACCGCCTTTTATCCCCAAAAGAAGGCATTTTCTTCCCAGAATACTGCTTTTTAGACCGAAAATAAGTCATCCTCTCCAAAAAAGACCTATTTCTGTCCTCAAAATGAGAAATATTCTCCCCAAAATATCAGTCTTGGTTCCAAATAGAAGACTTTTTCTCCATTAAATACCACATAGGGTTCCCTATATTACACATTTTCTCCCCCAAATTGCTCTTTTGATCCCCCAAATAAGAAATACTCTCCCCAAAGTAGCGCTTTCATTTCCTTTCCCAAATATGAGACATTTGAAGATGAAAGGCAGTATTCTGGGGAGAAAATGCCTTTTTGGGGGGCTAAAGAGTAGCACTTAAGAGAGAACCTGTTTGGTTTCTGGGATGAAGAGTGATATTCGGGGAGAAAATGTCTAATTGTTGGCAGAAATTGATATGCAGGGGAGAAAAGGTTGTATTTGGGAGAGAAAAAGAGTGTTTTGTGAAGAAAATGCCTGAGTTTTGGGGATAAAGTGCATTATTTTGGCATGAAATCATGGTATTCAGCTAATAAGCAGCATTTTGTGGAGAAAATGTCTTCTTTTGAGGATAAAGGTGATCTTTTGGGGAGAAAATGTCTGATTTGCAGCATAAAAAGACGCATTTGGGGAAGATAGTGTCTTTTGTTGGGACATCACATTTTATTCCAATAATAACACATTTTCTTCCCAGAATACCGCCTTTGATCCCCAAAAGAAGGCATTTTCTTCCCAGAATACTGCTTTTTAGACCGAAAATAAGTCATCCTCTCCAAAAAAGACCTATTTCTGTCCTCAAAATGAGAAATATTCTCCCCAAAATATCATTCTTGGTTCCAAATAGAAGACTTTTTCTCCATTAAATACCACATAGGGTTCCCTATATTACACATTTTCTCCCCCAAATTGCTCTTTTGATCCCCCAAATAAGAAATACTCTCCCCAAAGTAGCGCTTTCGTTTCCTTTCCCAATTATGAGACATTTGAAGATGAAAGGCAGTATTCTGGGGAGAAAATGCCTTTTTGGGGGGCTAAAGAGTGGCATTAAGAGAGAACCTGTTTCGTTTCTGGGATGAAGAGTGATATTCGGGGAGAAAATGTCTAATTGTTGGCAGAAATTGATATGCAGGGGAGAAATGGTTGTATTTGGGAGAGAAAAAGAGTGTTTTGGGGAGAAAATGCCTGAGTTTTGGGGATAAAGTGCATTATTTTGGCGTGAAAGCCTGGTATTGAGCTAATAAGCAGCATTTTGTGGAGAAAATGTCTTCTTTTGAGGATAAAGGTGATCTTTCGTGGAGAAAATGTCTGATTTGCAGCATAAAAAGACGCATTTTGGGGAAGATAGTGTCTTTTATTGGAACATCACATTTTATTCCAATAATAACACATTTTCTTCCCGAATACCGCCTTTTATCCCCCAAAAAAGGCATTTTCTTCCCAGAATACTGCTTTTTAGACCGAAAATAAGTCATCCTCTCCAAAAAAGACCTATTTCTGTCCTCAAAATGAGAAACATTCTCCCCAAAATATCAGTCTTGGTTCCAAATAGAAGACTTTTTCTCCATTAAATACCACATAGGTTTCCCTATATTACACATTTTCTACCCCAAATTGCTCTTTTGATCCCCCAAATAAGAAATACTCTCCCCAAAGTAGCGCTTTCATTCCCTTTCCCAAATATGAGACATTTGAAGATGAAAGGCAGTATTCTGGGGAGAAATTGCCTTTCTGGGGGAATAAAGAGTGGCACTTAAGAGAGAACCTGTTTGGTTTCTGGGATGAAGAGTGATATTCGGGGAGAAAATGTCTAATTGTTGGCAGAAATTGATATGCAGGGGAGAAATGGTTGTATTTGGGAGAGAAAAAGAGTGCTTTGGGGAGAAAATGCCTGAGTTTTGGGGATAAAGTGCATTATTTTGGCGTGAAAGCATGGTATTCAGCTAATAAGCAGCATTTTGTGGAGAAAATGTCTTCTTTTGAGGATCAAGGTGATCTTTCGGGGAGAAAATGTCTGATTTGCAGCATAAAAAGACGCATTCTGGGGAAGATAGTGTCTTTTGTTGGGACATCACATTTTATTCCACTAATAACACATTTTCTTCCCAGAATACCGCCTTTTAGCCCCAGAAGAAGGCATTTTCTTCCCAGAATACTGCTTTTTAGACCGAAAATAAGTCATCCTCTCCAAAAAAGACCTATTTCTGTCCTCAAAATGAGAAATATTCTCCCCAAAATATCAGTCTTGGTTCCAAATAGAAGACTTTTTCTCCATTAAATACCACGTTGGGTTCCCTGTATTACACATTTTCTCCCCCAAATTGCTCTTTTGATCCCCCAAATAAGAAATACTCTCCCCAAAGTAGCGCTTTCGTTTCCTTTCCCAAATATGAGACATTTGAAGATGAAAGGCAGTATTCTGGGGAGAAAATGCCTTTTTGGGGGATAAAGAGTGGCATTAAGAGAGAACTTGTTTGGTTTCTGGGATGAAGAGTGATATTCGGGGAGAAAATGTCTAATTGTTGGCAGAAATTGATATGCAGGGGAGAAATGGTTGTATTTGGGAGAGAAAAAGAGTGTTTTGGGGAGAAAATGCCTGAGTTTTGGGGATAAAGTGCATTATTTTGGCGTGAAAGCATGGTATTGAGCTAATAAGCAGCATTTTGTGGAGAAAATGTCTTCTTTTGAGGATCAAGGTGATCTTTCGGGGAGAAAATGTCTGATTTGCAGCATAAAAAGACGCATTCTGGGGAAGATAGTGTCTTTTGTTGGGTCATCACACTTTATTCCAAAAGTAACACATTTTCTTCCCAGAATACCGCCTTTTATCCCCAAAAGAAGGCATTTTCTTCCCAGAATACTGCTTTTTAGACCGAAAATAAGTCATCCTCTCCAAAAAAGACCTATTTCTGTCCTCAAAATGAGAAATATTCTCCCCAAAATATCAGTCTTGGTTCCAAATAGAAGATGTTTTATCCATTAAATACCACGTAGGGTTCCCTGTATTACACATTTTCTCCCCCAAATTGCTCTTTTGATCCCCCAAATAAGAAATACTCTCCCCAAAGTAGCGCTTTCATTCCCTTTCCCAAATATGAGACATTTGAAGGTGAAAGGCAGTATTCTGGGGAGAAAATGCCTTTTTGGGGGGATAAAGAGTGGCATTAAGAGAGAACCTGTTTGGTTTCTGAGATGAAGAGTGATATTCAAGGAAAAAATGTCTAATTGTTGGCTGAAATTGATATGCAGGGGAGAAATGGTTGTATTAGGGAGAGAAAAAGAGTGTTTTGGGGAGAAAATGCCTGAGTTTTGGGGATAAAGTGCATTATTTTGGCGTGAAAGCATGGTATTGAGCTAATAAGCAGCATTTTGTGGAGAAAATGTCTTCTTTTGAGGATCAAGGTGATCTTTCGGGGAGAAAATGTCTGATTTGCAGCATAAAAAGACGCATTTTGGGGAAGATAGTGTCTTTTGTTGGGACATCACACTTTATTCCAAAAATAACACATTTTCTTCCCAGAATACCGCCTTTTATCCCCAAAAGAAGGCATTTTCTTCCCAGAATACTGCTTTTTAGACCGAAAATAAGTCATCCTCTCCAAAAAAGACCTATTTCTGTCCTCAAAATGAGAAATATTCTCCCCAAAATATCATTCTTGGTTCCAAAGGGAAGATTTTTTATCCATTAAATACCACATAGGGCTCCCTATATTACACATTTTCTCCCCCAAATTGCTCTTTTGATCCCCCAAATAAGAAATACTCTACCCAAAGTAGCGCTTTCGTTTCCTTTCCCAAATATGAGACATTTGAAGATGAAAGGCAGTATTCTGGGGAGAAAATGCCTTTTTGGGGGGATAAAGAGTGGCATTAAGAGAGAACCTGTTTGGTTTCTGGGATGAAGAGTGATATTCGGGGAGAAAATGTCTAATTGTTGGCAGAAATTGATATGCAGGGGAGAAATGGTTGTATTTGGGAGAGAAAAAGAGTGTTTTGGGGAGAAAATGCCTGAGTTTTGGGGATAAAGTGCATTATTTTGGCGTGAAAGCATGGTATTCAGCTAATAAGCAGCATTTTGTGGAGAAAATGTCTTCTTTTGAGGATCAAGGTGATCTTTCGGGGAGAAAATGTCTGATTTGCAGCATAAAAAGACGCATTCTGGGGAAGATAGTGTCTTTTGTTGGGACATCACACTTTATTCCAAAAATAACACATTTTCTTCCCAGAATACCGCCTTTTATCCCCAAAAGAAGGCATTTTCTTCCCAGAATACTGCTTTTTAGACCGAAAATAAGTCATCCTCTCCAAAAAAGACCTATTTCTGTCCTCAAAATGAGAAATATTCTCCCCAAAATATCATTCTTGGTTCCAAATAGAAGATGTTTTATCCATTAAATACCACGTTGGGTTCCCTGTATTACACATTTTCTCCCCCAAATTGCTCTTTTGATCCCCCAAATAAGAAATACTCTCCCCAAAGTAGCGCTTTCGTTTCCTTTCCCAAATATGAGACATTTGAAGATGAAAGGCGGTATTCTGGGGAGAAAATGCCTTTTTGGGGGGATAAAGAGTGGCACTTAAGAGAGAACCTGTTTGGTTTCTGGGATGAAGAGTGATATTCGGGGAGAAAATGTCTAATTGTTGGCAGAAATTGATATGCATGGGGAGAAATGGTTGTATTTGGGAGAGTAAAAGCGTGTTTTGGGGAGAAAATGCCTGAGTTTTGGGGATAAACTGAATTATTTTGGCGTGAAAGCCTGGTACTGAGCTAATAAGCAGCATTTTGTGGAGAAAATGTCTTCTTTAGAGGATAAAGGTGATCTTTTGGGGAGAAAATGTCTGATTTGCAGCATAAAAACACGCATTTTGAGGAAGATAGTGTCTTTTGTTGGGACATCACACTTTATTCCAAAAATAACACATTTTCTTCCCAGAATACCGCCTTTTATCCCCAAAAGAAGGCATTTTCTTCCCAGAATACTGCTTTTTAGACCGAAAATAAGTCATCCTCTCCAAAAAAGACCTATTTCTGTCCTCAAAATGAGAAATATTCTCCCCAAAATATCATTCTTGGTTCCAAAGGGAAGATTTTTTATCCATTAAATACCACATAGGGCTCCCTATATTACACATTTTCTCCCCCAAATTGCTCTTTTGATCCCCCAAATAAGAAATACTCTACCCAAAGTAGCGCTTTCGTTTCCTTTCCCAAATATGAGACATTTGAAGATGAAAGGCAGTATTCTGGGGAGAAAATGCCTTTTTGGGGGGATAAAGAGTGGCATTAAGAGAGAACCTGTTTGGTTTCTGGGATGAAGAGTGATATTCGGGGAGAAAATGTCTAATTGTTGGCAGAAATTGATATGCAGGGGAGAAATGGTTGTATTTGGGAGAGAAAAAGAGTGTTTTGGGGAGAAAATGCCTGAGTTTTGGGGATAAAGTGCATTATTTTGGCGTGAAAGCATGGTATTCAGCTAATAAGCAGCATTTTGTGGAGAAAATGTCTTCTTTTGAGGATCAAGGTGATCTTTCGGGGAGAAAATGTCTGATTTGCAGCATAAAAAGACGCATTCTGGGGAAGATAGTGTCTTTTGTTGGGACATCACACTTTATTCCAAAAATAACACATTTTCTTCCCAGAATACCGCCTTTTATCCCCAAAAGAAGGCATTTTCTTCCCAGAATACTGCTTTTTAGACCGAAAATAAGTCATCCTCTCCAAAAAAGACCTATTTCTGTCCTCAAAATGAGAAATATTCTCCCCAAAATATCATTCTTGGTTCCAAATAGAAGATTTTTTATCCATTAAATACCACGTAGGGTTCCCTATATTACACATTTTCTCCCCCAAATTGCTCTTTTGATCCCCCAAATAAGAAATACTCTCCCCAAAGTAGCGCTTTCGTTTCCTTTCCCAAATATGAGACATTTGAAGATGAAAGGCAGTATTCTGGGGAGAAAATGCCTTTTTGGGGGGATAAAGAGTGGCACTTAAGAGAGAACCTGTTTGGTTTCTGGGATGAAGAGTGATATTCGGGGAGAAAATGTCTAATTGTTGGCAGAAATTGATATGCAGGGGAGAAATGGTTGTATTTGGGAGAGAAAAAGAGTGCTTTGGGGAGAAAATGCCTGAGTTTTGGGGATAAAGTGCATTATTTTGGCGTGAAAGCATGGTATTCAGCTAATAAGCAGCATTTTGTGGAGAAAATGTCTTCTTTTGAGGATCAAGGTGATCTTTCGGGGAGAAAATGTCTGATTTGCAGCATAAAAAGACGCATTTTGGGGAAGATAGTGTCTTTTGTTGGGACATCACACTTTATTCCAAAAATAACACATTTTCTTCCCAGAATACCGCCTTTTATCCCCAAAAGAAGGCATTTTCTTCCCAGAATACTGCTTTTTAGACCGAAAATAAGTCATCCTCTCCAAAAAAGACCTATTTCTGTCCTCAAAATGAGAAATATTCTCCCCAAAATATCATTCTTGGTTCCAAATAGAAGATTTTTTATCCATTAAATACCACGTAGGGTTCCCTATATTACACATTTTCTCCCCCAAATTGCTCTTTTGATCCCCCAAATAAGAAATACTCTCCCCAAAGTAGCGCTTTCGTTTCCTTTCCCAAATATGAGACATTTGAAGATGAAAGGCAGTATTCTGGGGAGAAAATGCCTTTTTGGGGGGCTAAAGAGTGGCACTTAAGAGAGAACCTGTTTGGTTTCTGGGATGAAGAGTGATATTCGGGGAGAAAATGTCTAATTGTTGGCAGAAATTGATATGCAGGGGAGAAATGGTTGTATTTGGGAGAGAAAAAGAGTGTTTTGGGGAGAAAATGCCTGAGTTTTGGGGATAAAGTGCATTATTTTGGCGTGAAAGCATGGTATTGAGCTAATAAGCAGCATTTTGTGGAGAAAATGTCTTCTTTTGAGGATCAAGGTGATCTTTCGGGGAGAAAATGTCTGATTTGCAGCATAAAAAGACGCATTTTGGGGAAGATAGTGTCTTTTGTTGGGACATCACACTTTATTCCAAAAATAACACATTTTCTTCCCAGAATACCGCCTTTTATCCCCAAAAGAAGGCATTTTCTTCCCAGAATACTGCTTTTTAGACCGAAAATAAGTCATCCTCTCCAAAAAAGACCTATTTCTGTCCTCAAAATGAGAAATATTCTCCCCAAAATATCATCCTTAGTTCCAAATAGAAGATTTTTTATCCATTAAATACCACGTAGGGTTCCCTGTATTACACATTTTCTCCCCCAAATTGCTCTTTTGATCCCCCAAATAAGAAATACTCTCCCCAAAGTAGCGCTTTCGTTTCCTTTCCCAAATATGAGACATTTGAAGATGAAAGGCAGTATTCTGGGGAGAAAATGCCTTTTTGGGGGGATAAAGAGTGGCACTTAAGAGAGAACCTGTTTGGTTTCTGGGATGAAGAGTGATATTCGGGGAGAAAATGTCTAATTGTTGGCAGAAATTGATATGCATGGGGAGAAATGGTTGTATTTGGGAGAGAAAAAGAGTGTTTTGGGGAGAAAATGCCTGAGTTTTGGGGATAAACTGAATTATTTTGGCGTGAAAGCCTGGTATTGAGCTAATAAGCAGCATTTTGTGGAGAAAATGTCTTCTTTAGAGGATAAAGGTGATCTTTTGGGGAGAAAATGTCTGATTTGCAGCATAAAAACACGCATTTTGAGGAAGATAGTGTCTTTTGTTGGGACATCACACTTTATTCCAAAAATAACACATTTTCTTCCCAGAATACCGCCTTTTATCCCCAAAAGAAGGCATTTTCTTCCCAGAATACTGCTTTTTAGACCGAAAATAAGTCATCCTCTCCAAAAAAGACCTATTTCTGTCCTCAAAATGAGAAATATTCTCCCCAAAATATCATTCTTGGTTCCAAAGGGAAGATTTTTTATCCATTAAATACCACATAGGGTTCCCTATATTACACATTTTCTCCCCCAAATTGCTCTTTTGATCCCCCAAATAAGAAATACTCTCCCCAAAGTAGCGCTTTCGTTTCCTTTCCCAAATATGAGACATTTGAAGATGAAAGGCAGTATTCTGGGGAGAAAATGCCTTTTTGGGGGGATAAAGAGTGGCATTAAGAGAGAACCTGTTTGGTTTCTGGGATGAAGAGTGATATTCGGGGAGAAAATGTCTAATTGTTGGCAGAAATTGATATGCAGGGGAGAAATGGTTGTATTTGGGAGAGAAAAAGAGTGTTTTGGGGAGAAAATGCCTGAGTTTTGGGGATAAAGTGCATTATTTTGGCGTGAAAGCATGGTATTCAGCTAATAAGCAGCATTTTGTGGAGAAAATGTCTTCTTTTGAGGATAAAGGTGATCTTTCGGGGAGAAAATGTCTGATTTGCAGCATAAAAAGACGCATTTTGGGGAAGATAGTGTCTTTTGTTGGGACATCACACTTTATTCCAAAAATAACACATTTTCTTCCCAGAATACCGCCTTTGATCCCCAAAAGAAGGCATTTTCTTCCCAGAATACTGCTTTTTAGACCGAAAATAAGTCATCCTCTCCAAAAAAGACCTATTTCTGTCCTCAAAATGAGAAATATTCTCCCCAAAATATCATTCTTGGTTCCAAATAGAAGATTTTTTATCCATTAAATACCACGTTGGGTTCCCTGTATTACACATTTTCTCCCCCAAATTGCTCTTTTGATCCCCCAAATAAGAAATACTCTCCCCAAAGTAGCGCTTTCGTTTCCTTTCCCAAATATGAGACATTTGAAGATGAAAGGCGGTATTCTGGGGAGAAAATGCCTTTTTGGGGGGATAAAGAGTGGCACTTAAGAGAGAACCTGTTTGGTTTCTGGGATGAAGAGTGATATTCGGGGAGAAAATGTCTAATTGTTGGCAGAAATTGATATGCATGGGGAGAAATGGTTGTATTTGGGAGAGTAAAAGCATGTTTTGGGGAGAAAATGCCTGAGTTTTGGGGATAAACTGAATTATTTTGGCGTGAAAGCCTGGTACTGAGCTAATAAGCAGCATTTTGTGGAGAAAATGTCTTCTTTAGAGGATAAAGGTGATCTTTTGGGGAGAAAATGTCTGATTTGCAGCATAAAAACACGCATTTTGAGGAAGATAGTGTCTTTTGTTGGGACATCACACTTTATTCCAAAAATAACACATTTTCTTCCCAGAATACCGCCTTTTATCCCCAAAAGAAGGCATTTTCTTCCCAGAATACTGCTTTTTAGACCGAAAATAAGTCATCCTCTCCAAAAAAGACCTATTTCTGTCCTCAAAATGAGAAATATTCTCCCCAAAATATCATTCTTGGTTCCAAAGGGAAGATTTTTTATCCATTAAATACCACATAGGGCTCCCTATATTACACATTTTCTCCCCCAAATTGCTCTTTTGATCCCCCAAATAAGAAATACTCTCCCCAAAGTAGCGCTTTCGTTTCCTTTCCCAAATATGAGACATTTGAAGATGAAAGGCAGTATTCTGGGGAGAAAATGCCTTTTTGGGGGGATAAAGAGTGGCATTAAGAGAGAACCTGTTTGGTTTCTGGGATGAAGAGTGATATTCGGGGAGAAAATGTCTAATTGTTGGCAGAAATTGATATGCAGGGGAGAAATGGTTGTATTTGGGAGAGAAAAAGAGTGTTTTGGGGAGAAAATGCCTGAGTTTTGGGGATAAAGTGCATTATTTTGGCGTGAAAGCATGGTATTCAGCTAATAAGCAGCATTTTGTGGAGAAAATGTCTTCTTTTGAGGATCAAGGTGATCTTTCGGGGAGAAAATGTCTGATTTGCAGCATAAAAAGACGCATTCTGGGGAAGATAGTGTCTTTTGTTGGGACATCACACTTTATTCCAAAAATAACACATTTTCTTCCCAGAATACCGCCTTTTATCCCCAAAAGAAGGCATTTTCTTCCCAGAATACTGCTTTTTAGACCGAAAATAAGTCATCCTCTCCAAAAAAGACCTATTTCTGTCCTCAAAATGAGAAATATTCTCCCCAAAATATCATTCTTGGTTCCAAAGGGAAGATTTTTTATCCATTAAATACCACATAGGGCTCCCTATATTACACATTTTCTCCCCCAAATTGCTCTTTTGATCCCCCAAATAAGAAATACTCTACCCAAAGTAGCGCTTTCGTTTCCTTTCCCAAATATGAGACATTTGAAGATGAAAGGCAGTATTCTGGGGAGAAAATGCCTTTTTGGGGGGATAAAGAGTGGCATTAAGAGAGAACCTGTTTGGTTTCTGGGATGAAGAGTGATATTCGGGGAGAAAATGTCTAATTGTTGGCAGAAATTGATATGCAGGGGAGAAATGGTTGTATTTGGGAGAGAAAAAGAGTGTTTTGGGGAGAAAATGCCTGAGTTTTGGGGATAAAGTGCATTATTTTGGCGTGAAAGCATGGTATTCAGCTAATAAGCAGCATTTTGTGGAGAAAATGTCTTCTTTTGAGGATCAAGGTGATCTTTCGGGGAGAAAATGTCTGATTTGCAGCATAAAAAGACGCATTCTGGGGAAGATAGTGTCTTTTGTTGGGACATCACACTTTATTCCAAAAATAACACATTTTCTTCCCAGAATACCGCCTTTTATCCCCAAAAGAAGGCATTTTCTTCCCAGAATACTGCTTTTTAGACCGAAAATAAGTCATCCTCTCCAAAAAAGACCTATTTCTGTCCTCAAAATGAGAAATATTCTCCCCAAAATATCATTCTTGGTTCCAAATAGAAGATTTTTTATCCATTAAATACCACGTAGGGTTCCCTGTATTACACATTTTCTCCCCCAAATTGCTCTTTTGATCCCCCAAATAAGAAATACTCTCCCCAAAGTAGCGCTTTCGTTTCCTTTCCCAAATATGAGACATTTGAAGATGAAAGGCAGTATTCTGGGGAGAAAATGCCTTTTTGGGGGGATAAAGAGTGGCACTTAAGAGAGAACCTGTTTGGTTTCTGGGATGAAGAGTGATATTCGGGGAGAAAATGTCTAATTGTTGGCAGAAATTGATATGCAGGGGAGAAATGGTTGTATTTGGGAGAGAAAAAGAGTGTTTTGGGGAGAAAATGCCTGAGTTTTGGGGATAAAGTGCATTATTTTGGCGTGAAAGCATGGTATTGAGCTAATAAGCAGCATTTTGTGGAGAAAATGTCTTCTTTTGAGGATCAAGGTGATCTTTCGGGGAGAAAATGTCTGATTTGCAGCATAAAAAGACGCATTTTGGGGAAGATAGTGTCTTTTGTTGGGACATCACACTTTATTCCAAAAATAACACATTTTCTTCCCAGAATACCGCCTTTGATCCCCAAAAGAAGGCATTTTCTTCCCAGAATACTGCTTTTTAGACCGAAAATAAGTCATCCTCTCCAAAAAAGACCTATTTCTGTCCTCAAAATGAGAAATATTCTCCCCAAAATATCATTCTTGGTTCCAAATAGAAGATTTTTTATCCATTAAATACCACGTAGGGTTCCCTGTATTACACATTTTCTCCCCCAAATTGCTCTTTTGATCCCCCAAATAAGAAATACTCTCCCCAAAGTAGCGCTTTCGTTTCCTTTCCCAAATATGAGACATTTGAAGATGAAAGGCAGTATTCTGGGGAGAAAATGCCTTTTTGGGGGGATAAAGAGTGGCACTTAAGAGAGAACATGTTTGGTTTCTGGGATGAAGAGTGATATTCGGGGAGAAAATGTCTAATTGTTGGCAGAAATTGATATGCAGGGGAGAAATGGTTGTATTTGGGAGAGAAAAAGAGTGTTTTGTGGAGAAAATGCATGAGTTTTGGCGATAAAGTGCATTATTTTGGCGTGAAAGCATGGTATTGAGCTAATAAGCAGCATTTTGTGGAGAAAATGTCTTCTTTAGAGGATAAAGGTGATCTTTTGGGGAGAAAATGTCTGATTTGCAGCATAAAAACACGCATTTTGAGGAAGATAGTGTCTTTTGTTGGGACATCACACTTTATTCCAAAAATAACACATTTTCTTCCCAGAATACCGCCTTTTATCCCCAAAAGAAGGCATTTTCTTCCCAGAATACTGCTTTTTAGACCGAAAATAAGTCATCCTCTCCAAAAAAGACCTATTTCTGTCCTCAAAATGAGAAATATTCTCCCCAAAATATCATTCTTGGTTCCAAAGGGAAGATTTTTTATCCATTAAATACCACATAGGGTTCCCTATATTACACATTTTCTCCCCCAAATTGCTCTTTTGATCCCCCAAATAAGAAATACTCTCCCCAAAGTAGCGCTTTCGTTTCCTTTCCCAAATATGAGACATTTGAAGATGAAAGGCAGTATTCTGGGGAGAAAATGCCTTTTTGGGGGGATAAAGAGTGGCATTAAGAGAGAACCTGTTTGGTTTCTGGGATGAAGAGTGATATTCGGGGAGAAAATGTCTAATTATTGGCAGAAATTGATATGCAGGGGAGAAATGGTTGTATTTGGGAGAGAAAAAGCGTGTTTTGGGGAGAAAATGCCTGAGTTTTGGGGATAAAGTGCATTATTTTGGCGTGAAAGCATGGTATTGAGCTAATAAGCAGCATTTTGTGGAGAAAATGTCTTCTTTTGAGGATCAAGGTGATCTTTCGGGGAGAAAATGTCTGATTTGCAGCATAAAAAGACGCATTCTGGGGAAGATAGTGTCTTTTGTTGGGACATCACACTTTATTCCAAAAATAACACATTTTCTTCCCAGAATACCGCCTTTTATCCCCAAAAGAAGGCATTTTCTTCCCAGAATACTGCTTTTTAGACCGAAAATAAGTCATCCTCTCCAAAAAAGACCTATTTCTGTCCTCAAAATGAGAAATATTCTCCCCAAAATATCATTCTTGGTTCCAAATAGAAGATTTTTTATCCATTAAATACCACGTAGGGTTCCCTGTATTACACATTTTCTCCCCCAAATTGCTCTTTTGATCCCCCAAATAAGAAATACTCTCCCCAAAGTAGCGCTTTCGTTTCCTTTCCCAAATATGAGACATTTGAAGATGAAAGGCAGTATTCTGGGGAGAAAATGCCTTTTTGGGGGGCTAAAGAGTGGCACTTAAGAGAGAACCTGTTTGGTTTCTGGGATGAAGAGTGATATTCGGGGAGAAAATGTCTAATTGTTGGCAGAAATTGATATGCAGGGGAGAAATGGTTGTATTTGGGAGAGAAAAAGAGTGTTTTGGGGAGAAAATGCATGAGTTTTGGGGATAAAGTGCATTATTTTGGCGTGAAAGCATGGTATTGAGCTAATAAGCAGCATTTTGTGGAGAAAATGTCTTCTTTAGAGGATAAAGGTGATCTTTCGGGGAGAAAATGTCTGATTTGCAGCGTAAAAAGACGCATTTTGGGGAAGATAGTGTCTTTTGTTGGGACATCACACTTTATTCCAAAAATAACACATTTTCTTCCCAGAATACCGCCTTTGATCCCCAAAAGAAGGCATTTTCTTCCCAGAATACTGCTTTTTAGACCGAAAATAAGTCATCCTCTCCAAAAAAGACCTATTTCTGTCCTCAAAATGAGAAATATTCTCCCCAAAATATCATTCTTGGTTCCAAATAGAAGATTTTATATCCATTAAATACCACGTAGGGTTCCCTGTATTACACATTTTCTCCCCCAAATTGCTCTTTTGATCCCCCAAATAAGAAATACTCTCCCCAAAGTAGCGCTTTCGTTTCCTTTCCCAAATATGAGACATTTGAAGATGAAAGGCAGTATTCTGGGGAGAAAATGCCTTTTTGGGGGGATAAAGAGTGGCACTTAAGAGAGAACCTGTTTGGTTTCTGGGATGAAGAGTGATATTCGGGGAGAAAATGTCTAATTGTTGGCAGAAATTGATATGCAGGGGAGAAATGGTTGTATTTGGGAGAGAAAAAGCGTGTTTTGGGGAGAAAATGCCTGAGTTTTGGGGATAAAGTGCATTATTTTGGCGTGAAAGCATGGTATTGAGCTAATAAGCAGCATTTTGTGGAGAAAATGTCTTCTTTTGAGGATCAAGGTGATCTTTCGGGGAGAAAATGTCTGATTTGCAGCATAAAAAGACGCATTTTGGGGAAGATAGTGTCTTTTGTTGGGACATCACACTTTATTCCAAAAATAACACATTTTCTTCCCAGAATACCGCCTTTTATCCCCAAAAGAAGGCATTTTCTTCCCAGAATACTGCTTTTTAGACCGAAAATAAGTCATCCTCTCCAAAAAAGACCTATTTCTGTCCTCAAAATGAGAAATATTCTCCCCAAAATATCATTCTTGGTTCCAAAGGGAAGATTTTTTATCCATTAAATACCACGTAGGGTTCCCTGTATTACACATTTTCTCCCCCAAATTGCTCTTTTGATCCCCCAAATAAGAAATACTCTCCCCAAAGTAGCGCTTTCGTTTCCTTTCCCAAATATGAGACATTTGAAGATGAAAGGCAGTATTCTGGGGAGAAAATGCCTTTTTGGGGGGATAAAGAGTGGCACTTAAGAGAGAACCTGTTTGGTTTCTGGGATGAAGAGTGATATTCGGGGAGAAAATGTCTAATTGTTGGCAGAAATTGATATGCAGGGGAGAAATGGTTGTATTTGGGAGAGTAAAAGCATGTTTTGGGGAGAAAATGCCTGAGTTTTGGGGATAAACTGCATTATTTTGGAGTGAAAGCATGGTATTGAGAGAATAAGCAGCATTTTGTGGAGAAAATGTCTTCTTTTGAGGATAAAGGTGAAATTTTGGGGAGAAAATGTCTGATTTGCAGCATAAAAAGACGCATTTTGGGGAAGATAGTGTCTTTTGTTGGGACATCACACTTTATTCCACTAATAACACATTTTCTTCCCAGAATACCGCCTTTTATCCCCAAAAGAAGGCATTTTCTTCCCAGAATACTGCTTTTTAGACCGAAAATAAGTCATCCTCTCCAAAAAAGACCTATTTCTGTCCTCAAAATGAGAAATATTCTCCCCAAAATATCATCCTTAGTTCCAAATAGAAGATTTTTTATCCATTAAATACCACGTAGGGTTCCCTGTATTACACATTTTCTCCCCCAAATTGCTCTTTTGATCCCCCAAATAAGAAATACTCTCCCCAAAGTAGCGCTTTCGTTTCCTTTCCCAAATATGAGACATTTGAAGATGAAAGGCAGTATTCTGGGGAGAATATGCCTTTTTGGGGGGATAAAGAGTGGCACTTAAGAGAGAACATGTTTGGTTTCTGGGATGAAGAGTGATATTCGGGGAGAAAATGTCTAATTGTTGGCAGAAATTGATATGCAGGGGAGAAATGGTTGTATTTGGGAGAGAAAAAGAGTGTTTTGTGGAGAAAATGCATGAGTTTTGGCGATAAAGTGCATTATTTTGGCGTGAAAGCATGGTATTGAGCTAATAAGCAGCATTTTGTGGAGAAAATGTCTTCTTTAGAGGATAAAGGTGATCTTTCGGGGAGAAAATGTCTGATTTGCAGCGTAAAAAGACGCATTTTGGGGAAGATAGTGTCTTTTGTTGGGACATCACACTTTATTCCAAAAATAACACATTTTCTTCCCAGAATACCGCCTTTGATCCCCAAAAGAAGGCATTTTCTTCCCAGAATACTGCTTTTTAGACCGAAAATAAGTCATCCTCTCCAAAAAAGACCTATTTCTGTCCTCAAAATGAGAAATATTCTCCCCAAAATATCATTCTTGGTTCCAAATAGAAGATTTTATATCCATTAAATACCACGTAGGGTTCCCTGTATTACACATTTTCTCCCCCAAATTGCTCTTTTGATCCCCCAAATAAGAAATACTCTCCCCAAAGTAGCGCTTTCGTTTCCTTTCCCAAATATGAGACATTTGAAGATGAAAGGCAGTATTCTGGGGAGAAAATGCCTTTTTGGGGGGATAAAGAGTGGCACTTAAGAGAGAACCTGTTTGGTTTCTGGGATGAAGAGTGATATTCGGGGAGAAAATGTCTAATTGTTGGCAGAAATTGATATGCAGGGGAGAAATGGTTGTATTTGGGAGAGAAAAAGAGTGTTTTGTGGAGAAAATGCATGAGTTTTGGCGATAAAGTGCATTATTTTGGCGTGAAAGCATGGTATTGAGCTAATAAGCAGCATTTTGTGGAGAAAATGTCTTCTTTAGAGGATAAAGGTGATCTTTCGGGGAGAAAATGTCTGATTTGCAGCGTAAAAAGACGCATTTTGGGGAAGATAGTGTCTTTTGTTGGGACATCACACTTTATTCCAAAAATAACACATTTTCTTCCCAGAATACCGCCTTTTATCCCCAAAAGAAGGCATTTTCTTCCCAGAATACTGCTTTTTAGACCGAAAATAAGTCATCCTCTCCAAAAAAGACCTATTTCTGTCCTCAAAATGAGAAATATTCTCCCCAAAATATCATTCTTGGTTCCAAAGGGAAGATTTTTTATCCATTAAATACCACGTAGGGTTCCCTGTATTACACATTTTCTCCCCCAAATTGCTCTTTTGATCCCCCAAATAAGAAATACTCTCCCCAAAGTAGCGCTTTCGTTTCCTTTCCCAAATATGAGACATTTGAAGATGAAAGGCAGTATTCTGGGGAGAAAATGCCTTTTTGGGGGGATAAAGAGTGGCACTTAAGAGAGAACCTGTTTGGTTTCTGGGATGAAGAGTGATATTCGGGGAGAAAATGTCTAATTGTTGGCAGAAATTGATATGCAGGGGAGAAATGGTTGTATTTGGGAGAGTAAAAGCACGTTTTGGGGAGAAAATGCCTGAGTTTTGGGGATAAACTGCATTATTTTGGAGTGAAAGCATGGTATTGAGAGAATAAGCAGCATTTTGTGGAGAAAATGTCTTCTTTTGAGGATAAAGGTGAAATTTTGGGGAGAAAATGTCTGATTTGCAGCATAAAAAGACGCATTTTGGGGAAGATAGTGTCTTTTGTTGGGACATCACACTTTATTCCAAAAATAACACATTTTCTTCCCAGAATACCGCCTTTGATCCCCAAAAGAAGGCATTTTCTTCCCAGAATACTGCTTTTTAGACCGAAAATAAGTCATCCTCTCCAAAAAAGACCTATTTCTGTCCTCAAAATGAGAAATATTCTCCCCAAAATATCATCCTTAGTTCCAAATAGAAGATTTTTTATCCATTAAATACCACGTAGGGTTCCCTGTATTACACATTTTCTCCCCCAAATTGCTCTTTTGATCCCCCAAATAAGAAATACTCTCCCCAAAGTAGCGCTTTCGTTTCCTTTCCCAAATATGAGACATTTGAAGATGAAAGGCAGTATTCTGGGGAGAATATGCCTTTTTGGGGGGATAAAGAGTGGCACTTAAGAGAGAACATGTTTGGTTTCAGGGATGAAGAGTGATATTCGGGGAGAAAATGTCTAATTGTTGGCAGAAATTGATATGCAGGGGAGAAATGGTTGTATTTGGGAGAGAAAAAGAGTGTTTTGTGGAGAAAATGCATGAGTTTTGGCGATAAAGTGCATTATTTTGGCGTGAAAGCATGGTATTGAGCTAATAAGCAGCATTTTGTGGAGAAAATGTCTTCTTTAGAGGATAAAGGTGATCTTTCGGGGAGAAAATGTCTGATTTGCAGCATAAAAACACGCATTTTGAGGAAGATAGTGTCTTTTGTTGGGACATCACACTTTATTCCAAAAATAACACATTTTCTTCCCAGAATACCGCCTTTGATCCCCAAAAGAAGGCATTTTCTTCCCAGAATACTGCTTTTTAGACCAAAAATAAGTCATCCTCTCCAAAAAAGACCTATTTCTGTCCTCAAAATGAGAAATATTCTCCCCAAAATATCATTCTTGGTTCCAAATAGAAGATTTTATATCCATTAAATACCACGTAGGGTTCCCTGTATTACACATTTTCTCCCCCAAATTGCTCTTTTGATCCCCCAAATAAGAAATACTCTCCCCAAAGTAGCGCTTTCGTTTCCTTTCCCAAATATGAGACATTTGAAGATGAAAGGCAGTATTCTGGGGAGAAAATGCCTTTTTGGGGGGATAAAGAGTGGCACTTAAGAGAGAACATGTTTGGTTTCTGGGATGAAGAGTGATATTCGGGGAGAAAATGTCTAATTGTTGGCAGAAATTGATATGCAGGGGAGAAATGGTTGTATTTGGGAGAGAAA
Source organism: Alectoris magna (assembly GCA_030625065.1). Taxonomy (NCBI): domain Eukaryota; kingdom Metazoa; phylum Chordata; class Aves; order Galliformes; family Phasianidae; genus Alectoris; species Alectoris magna. The sequence goes on along the minus strand of CM060573.1, from coordinate 17,808,156 downwards.
AAGAGTGTTTTGTGGAGAAAATGCATGAGTTTTGGCGATAAAGTGCATTATTTTGGCGTGAAAGCATGGTATTCAGCTAATAAGCAGCATTTTGTGGAGAAAATGTCTTCTTTAGAGGATAAAGGTGATCTTTCGGGGAGAAAATGTCTGATTTGCAGCATAAAAACACGCATTTTGAGGAAGATAGTGTCTTTTGTTGGGACATCACACTTTATTCCAAAAATAACACATTTTCTTCCCAGAATACCGCCTTTTATCCCCAAAAGAAGGCATTTTCTTCCCAGAATACTGCTTTTTAGACCAAAAATAAGTCATCCTCTCCAAAAAAGACCTATTTCTGTCCTCAAAATGAGAAATATTCTCCCCAAAATATCATTCTTGGTTCCAAAGGGAAGATTTTTTATCCATTAAATACCACATAGGGTTCCCTATATTACACATTTTCTCCCCCAAATTGCTCTTTTGATCCCCCAAATAAGAAATACTCTCCCCAAAGTAGCGCTTTCGTTTCCTTTCCCAAATATGAGACATTTGAAGATGAAAGGCAGTATTCTGGGGAGAAAATGCCTTTTTGGGGGCCTAAAGAGTGGCATTAAGAGAGAACCTGTTTGGTTTCTGGGATGAAGAGTGATATTCGGGGAGAAAATGTCTAATTGTTGGCAGAAATTGATATGCAGGGGAGAAATGGTTGTATTTGGGAGAGAAAAAGAGTGTTTTGGGGAGAAAATGCCTGAGTTTTGGGGATAAAGTGCATTATTTTGGCGTGAAAGCATGGTATTCAGCTAATAAGCAGCATTTTGTGGAGAAAATGTCTTCTTTTGAGGATCAAGGTGATCTTTCGGGGAGAAAATGTCTGATTTGCAGCATAAAAAGACGCATTCTGGGGAAGATAGTGTCTTTTGTTGGGACATCACACTTTATTCCAAAAATAACACATTTTCTTCCCAGAATACCGCCTTTTATCCCCAAAAGAAGGCATTTTCTTCCCAGAATACTGCTTTTTAGACCGAAAATAAGTCATCCTCTCCAAAAAAGACCTATTTCTGTCCTCAAAATGAGAAATATTCTCCCCAAAATATCATTCTTGGTTCCAAATAGAAGATTTTTTATCCATTAAATACCACGTAGGGTTCCCTGTATTACACATTTTCTCCCCCAAATTGCTCTTTTGATCCCCCAAATAAGAAATACTCTCCCCAAAGTAGCGCTTTCGTTTCCTTTCCCAAATATGAGACATTTGAAGATGAAAGGCAGTATTCTGGGGAGAAAATGCCTTTTTGGGGGGCTAAAGAGTGGCACTTAAGAGAGAACCTGTTTGGTTTCTGGGATGAAGAGTGATATTCGGGGAGAAAATGTCTAATTGTTGGCAGAAATTGATATGCAGGGGAGAAATGGTTGTATTTGGGAGAGAAAAAGAGTGTTTTGGGGAGAAAATGCCTGAGTTTTGGGGATAAAGTGCATTATTTTGGCGTGAAAGCATGGTATTGAGCTAATAAGCAGCATTTTGTGGAGAAAATGTCTTCTTTTGAGGATCAAGGTGATCTTTCGGGGAGAAAATGTCTGATTTGCAGCATAAAAAGACGCATTTTGGGGAAGATAGTGTCTTTTGTTGGGACATCACACTTTATTCCAAAAATAACACATTTTCTTCCCAGAATACCGCCTTTTATCCCCAAAAGAAGGCATTTTCTTCCCAGAATACTGCTTTTTAGACCGAAAATAAGTCATCCTCTCCAAAAAAGACCTATTTCTGTCCTCAAAATGAGAAATATTCTCCCCAAAATATCATTCTTGGTTCCAAATAGAAGATTTTTTATCCATTAAATACCACATAGGGTTCCCTATATTACACATTTTCTCCCCCAAATTGCTCTTTTGATCCCCCAAATAAGAAATACTCTCCCCAAAGTAGCGCTTTCGTTTCCTTTCCCAAATATGAGACATTTGAAGATGAAAGGCAGTATTCTGGGGAGAAATTGCCTTTCTGGGGGGATAAAGAGTGGCATTAAGAGAGAACCTGTTTGGTTTCTGGGATGAAGAGTGATATTCAGGGAGAAAATGTCTAATTGTTGGCAGAAATTGATATGCAGGGGAGAAATGGTTGTATTTGGGAGAGAAAAAGAGTGTTTTGGGGAGAAAATGCCTGAGTTTTGGGGATAAAGTGCATTATTTTGGCGTGAAAGCATGGTATTCAGCTAATAAGCAGCATTTTGTGGAGAAAATGTCTTCTTTTGAGGATCAAGGTGATCTTTCGGGGAGAAAATGTCTGATTTGCAGCATAAAAAGACGCATTCTGGGGAAGATAGTGTCTTTTGTTGGGACATCACACTTTATTCCAAAAATAACACATTTTCTTCCCAGAATACCGCCTTTTATCCCCAAAAGAAGGCATTTTCTTCCCAGAATACTGCTTTTTAGACCGAAAATAAGTCATCCTCTCCAAAAAAGACCTATTTCTGTCCTCAAAATGAGAAATATTCTCCCCAAAATATCATCCTTAGTTCCAAATAGAAGATTTTTTATCCATTAAATACCACGTAGGGTTCCCTGTATTACACATTTTCTCCCCCAAATTGCTCTTTTGATCCCCCAAATAAGAAATACTCTCCCCAAAGTAGCGCTTTCGTTTCCTTTCCCAAATATGAGACATTTGAAGATGAAAGGCAGTATTCTGGGGAGAAAATGCCTTTTTGGGGGGATAAAGAGTGGCACTTAAGAGAGAACATGTTTGGTTTCTGGGATGAAGAGTGATATTCGGGGAGAAAATGTCTAATTGTTGGCAGAAATTGATATGCAGGGGAGAAATGGTTGTATTTGGGAGAGAAAAAGAGTGTTTTGTGGAGAAAATGCATGAGTTTTGGCGATAAAGTGCATTATTTTGGCGTGAAAGCATGGTATTGAGCTAATAAGCAGCATTTTGTGGAGAAAATGTCTTCTTTAGAGGATAAAGGTGATCTTTCGGGGAGAAAATGTCTGATTTGCAGCGTAAAAAGACGCATTTTGGGGAAGATAGTGTCTTTTGTTGGGACATCACACTTTATTCCAAAAATAACACATTTTCTTCCCAGAATACCGCCTTTTATCCCCAAAAGAAGGCATTTTCTTCCCAGAATACTGCTTTTTAGACCGAAAATAAGTCATCCTCTCCAAAAAAGACCTATTTCTGTCCTCAAAATGAGAAATATTCTCCCCAAAATATCATTCTTGGTTCCAAATAGAAGATTTTATATCCATTAAATACCACGTAGGGTTCCCTGTATTACACATTTTCTCCCCCAAATTGCTCTTTTGATCCCCCAAATAAGAAATACTCTCCCCAAAGTAGCGCTTTCGTTTCCTTTCCCAAATATGAGACATTTGAAGATGAAAGGCAGTATTCTGGGGAGAAAATGCCTTTTTGGGGGGATAAAGAGTGGCACTTAAGAGAGAACCTGTTTGGTTTCTGGGATGAAGAGTGATATTCGGGGAGAAAATGTCTAATTGTTGGCAGAAATTGATATGCAGGGGAGAAATGGTTGTATTTGGGAGAGAAAAAGCGTGTTTTGGGGAGAAAATGCCTGAGTTTTGGGGATAAAGTGCATTATTTTGGCGTGAAAGCATGGTATTGAGCTAATAAGCAGCATTTTGTGGAGAAAATGTCTTCTTTTGAGGATCAAGGTGATCTTTCGGGGAGAAAATGTCTGATTTGCAGCATAAAAAGACGCATTTTGGGGAAGATAGTGTCTTTTGTTGGGACATCACACTTTATTCCAAAAATAACACATTTTCTTCCCAGAATACCGCCTTTTATCCCCAAAAGAAGGCATTTTCTTCCCAGAATACTGCTTTTTAGACCGAAAATAAGTCATCCTCTCCAAAAAAGACCTATTTCTGTCCTCAAAATGAGAAATATTCTCCCCAAAATATCATTCTTGGTTCCAAAGGGAAGATTTTTTATCCATTAAATACCACGTAGGGTTCCCTGTATTACACATTTTCTCCCCCAAATTGCTCTTTTGATCCCCCAAATAAGAAATACTCTCCCCAAAGTAGCGCTTTCGTTTCCTTTCCCAAATATGAGACATTTGAAGATGAAAGGCAGTATTCTGGGGAGAAAATGCCTTTTTGGGGGGATAAAGAGTGGCACTTAAGAGAGAACCTGTTTGGTTTCTGGGATGAAGAGTGATATTCGGGGAGAAAATGTCTAATTGTTGGCAGAAATTGATATGCAGGGGAGAAATGGTTGTATTTGGGAGAGTAAAAGCATGTTTTGGGGAGAAAATGCATGAGTTTTGGCGATAAACTGCATTATTTTGGAGTGAAAGCATGGTATTGAGAGAATAAGCAGCATTTTGTGGAGAAAATGTCTTCTTTTGAGGATAAAGGTGAAATTTTGGGGAGAAAATGTCTGATTTGCAGCATAAAAAGACGCATTTTGGGGAAGATAGTGTCTTTTGTTGGGACATCACACTTTATTCCAAAAATAACACATTTTCTTCCCAGAATACCGCCTTTGATCCCCAAAAGAAGGCATTTTCTTCCCAGAATACTGCTTTTTAGACCGAAAATAAGTCATCCTCTCCAAAAAAGACCTATTTCTGTCCTCAAAATGAGAAATATTCTCCCCAAAATATCATCCTTAGTTCCAAATAGAAGATTTTTTATCCATTAAATACCACGTAGGGTTCCCTGTATTACACATTTTCTCCCCCAAATTGCTCTTTTGATCCCCCAAATAAGAAATACTCTCCCCAAAGTAGCGCTTTCGTTTCCTTTCCCAAATATGAGACATTTGAAGATGAAAGGCAGTATTCTGGGGAGAATATGCCTTTTTGGGGGGATAAAGAGTGGCACTTAAGAGAGAACATGTTTGGTTTCTGGGATGAAGAGTGATATTCGGGGAGAAAATGTCTAATTGTTGGCAGAAATTGATATGCAGGGGAGAAATGGTTGTATTTGGGAGAGAAAAAGAGTGTTTTGTGGAGAAAATGCATGAGTTTTGGCGATAAAGTGCATTATTTTGGCGTGAAAGCATGGTATTGAGCTAATAAGCAGCATTTTGTGGAGAAAATGTCTTCTTTAGAGGATAAAGGTGATCTTTCGGGGAGAAAATGTCTGATTTGCAGCGTAAAAAGACGCATTTTGGGGAAGATAGTGTCTTTTGTTGGGACATCACACTTTATTCCAAAAATAACACATTTTCTTCCCAGAATACCGCCTTTTATCCCCAAAAGAAGGCATTTTCTTCCCAGAATACTGCTTTTTAGACCGAAAATAAGTCATCCTCTCCAAAAAAGACCTATTTCTGTCCTCAAAATGAGAAATATTCTCCCCAAAATATCATTCTTGGTTCCAAATAGAAGATTTTATATCCATTAAATACCACGTAGGGTTCCCTGTATTACACATTTTCTCCCCCAAATTGCTCTTTTGATCCCCCAAATAAGAAATACTCTCCCCAAAGTAGCGCTTTCGTTTCCTTTCCCAAATATGAGACATTTGAAGATGAAAGGCAGTATTCTGGGGAGAAAATGCCTTTTTGGGGGGATAAAGAGTGGCACTTAAGAGAGAACCTGTTTGGTTTCTGGGATGAAGAGTGATATTCGGGGAGAAAATGTCTAATTGTTGGCAGAAATTGATATGCAGGGGAGAAATGGTTGTATTTGGGAGAGTAAAAGCGTGTTTTGGGGAGAAAATGCCTGAGTTTTGGGGATAAAGTGCATTATTTTGGAGTGAAAGCATGGTATTGAGAGAATAAGCAGCATTTTGTGGAGAAAATGTCTTCTTTTGAGGATAAAGGTGAAATTTTGGGGAGAAAATGTCTGATTTGCAGCATAAAAAGACGCATTTTGGGGAAGATAGTGTCTTTTGTTGGGACATCACACTTTATTCCAAAAATAACACATTTTCTTCCCAGAATACCGCCTTTGATCCCCAAAAGAAGGCATTTTCTTCCCAGAATACTGCTTTTTAGACCGAAAATAAGTCATCCTCTCCAAAAAAGACCTATTTCTGTCCTCAAAATGAGAAATATTCTCCCCAAAATATCATCCTTAGTTCCAAATAGAAGATTTTTTATCCATTAAATACCACGTAGGGTTCCCTGTATTACACATTTTCTCCCCCAAATTGCTCTTTTGATCCCCCAAATAAGAAATACTCTCCCCAAAGTAGCGCTTTCGTTTCCTTTCCCAAATATGAGACATTTGAAGATGAAAGGCAGTATTCTGGGGAGAATATGCCTTTTTGGGGGGATAAAGAGTGGCACTTAAGAGAGAACATGTTTGGTTTCTGGGATGAAGAGTGATATTCGGGGAGAAAATGTCTAATTGTTGGCAGAAATTGATATGCAGGGGAGAAATGGTTGTATTTGGGAGAGAAAAAGAGTGTTTTGTGGAGAAAATGCATGAGTTTTGGCGATAAAGTGCATTATTTTGGCGTGAAAGCATGGTATTGAGCTAATAAGCAGCATTTTGTGGAGAAAATGTCTTCTTTAGAGGATAAAGGTGATCTTTCGGGGAGAAAATGTCTGATTTGCAGCGTAAAAAGACGCATTTTGGGGAAGATAGTGTCTTTTGTTGGGACATCACACTTTATTCCAAAAATAACACATTTTCTTCCCAGAATACCGCCTTTTATCCCCAAAAGAAGGCATTTTCTTCCCAGAATACTGCTTTTTAGACCGAAAATAAGTCATCCTCTCCAAAAAAGACCTATTTCTGTCCTCAAAATGAGAAATATTCTCCCCAAAATATCATTCTTGGTTCCAAATAGAAGATTTTATATCCATTAAATACCACGTAGGGTTCCCTGTATTACACATTTTCTCCCCCAAATTGCTCTTTTGATCCCCCAAATAAGAAATACTCTCCCCAAAGTAGCGCTTTCGTTTCCTTTCCCAAATATGAGACATTTGAAGATGAAAGGCAGTATTCTGGGGAGAAAATGCCTTTTTGGGGGGATAAAGAGTGGCATTAAGAGAGAACCTGTTTGGTTTCTGGGATGAAGAGTGATATTCGGGGAGAAAATGTCTAATTGTTGGCAGAAATTGATATGCAGGGGAGAAATGGTTGTATTTGGGAGAGAAAAAGAGTGTTTTGGGGAGAAAATGCCTGAGTTTTGGGGATAAAGTGCATTATTTTGGCGTGAAAGCATGGTATTCAGCTAATAAGCAGCATTTTGTGGAGAAAATGTCTTCTTTTGAGGATCAAGGTGATCTTTCGGGGAGAAAATGTCTGATTTGCAGCATAAAAAGACGCATTTTGGGGAAGATAGTGTCTTTTGTTGGGACATCACACTTTATTCCAAAAATAACACATTTTCTTCCCAGAATACCGCCTTTGATCCCCAAAAGAAGGCATTTTCTTCCCAGAATACTGCTTTTTAGACCGAAAATAAGTCATCCTCTCCAAAAAAGACCTATTTCTGTCCTCAAAATGAGAAATATTCTCCCCAAAATATCATTCTTGGTTCCAAATAGAAGATTTTATATCCATTAAATACCACGTAGGGTTCCCTGTATTACACATTTTCTCCCCCAAATTGCTCTTTTGATCCCCCAAATAAGAAATACTCTCCCCAAAGTAGCGCTTTCGTTTCCTTTCCCAAATATGAGACATTTGAAGATGAAAGGCAGTATTCTGGGGAGAAAATGCCTTTTTGGGGGGATAAAGAGTGGCACTTAAGAGAGAACCTGTTTGGTTTCTGGGATGAAGAGTGATATTCGGGGAGAAAATGTCTAATTGTTGGCAGAAATTGATATGCAGGGGAGAAATGGTTGTATTTGGGAGAGAAAAAGCGTGTTTTGGGGAGAAAATGCCTGAGTTTTGGGGATAAAGTGCATTATTTTGGCGTGAAAGCATGGTATTGAGCTAATAAGCAGCATTTTGTGGAGAAAATGTCTTCTTTTGAGGATCAAGGTGATCTTTCGGGGAGAAAATGTCTGATTTGCAGCATAAAAAGACGCATTTTGGGGAAGATAGTGTCTTTTGTTGGGACATCACACTTTATTCCAAAAATAACACATTTTCTTCCCAGAATACCGCCTTTTATCCCCAAAAGAAGGCATTTTCTTCCCAGAATACTGCTTTTTAGACCGAAAATAAGTCATCCTCTCCAAAAAAGACCTATTTCTGTCCTCAAAATGAGAAATATTCTCCCCAAAATATCATTCTTGGTTCCAAAGGGAAGATTTTTTATCCATTAAATACCACGTAGGGTTCCCTGTATTACACATTTTCTCCCCCAAATTGCTCTTTTGATCCCCCAAATAAGAAATACTCTCCCCAAAGTAGCGCTTTCGTTTCCTTTCCCAAATATGAGACATTTGAAGATGAAAGGCAGTATTCTGGGGAGAAAATGCCTTTTTGGGGGGATAAAGAGTGGCACTTAAGAGAGAACCTGTTTGGTTTCTGGGATGAAGAGTGATATTCGGGGAGAAAATGTCTAATTGTTGGCAGAAATTGATATGCAGGGGAGAAATGGTTGTATTTGGGAGAGTAAAAGCGTGTTTTGGGGAGAAAATGCCTGAGTTTTGGGGATAAACTGCATTATTTTGGAGTGAAAGCATGGTATTGAGAGAATAAGCAGCATTTTGTGGAGAAAATGTCTTCTTTTGAGGATAAAGGTGAAATTTTGGGGAGAAAATGTCTGATTTGCAGCATAAAAAGACGCATTTTGGGGAAGATAGTGTCTTTTGTTGGGACATCACACTTTATTCCAAAAATAACACATTTTCTTCCCAGAATACCGCCTTTGATCCCCAAAAGAAGGCATTTTCTTCCCAGAATACTGCTTTTTAGACCGAAAATAAGTCATCCTCTCCAAAAAAGACCTATTTCTGTCCTCAAAATGAGAAATTTTCTCCCCAAAATATCATTCTTGGTTCCAAATAGAAGATTTTATATCCATTAAATACCACGTAGGGTTCCCTGTATTACACATTTTCTCCCCCAAATTGCTCTTTTGATCCCCCAAATAAGAAATACTCTACCCAAAGTAGCGCTTTCGTTTCCTTTCCCAAATATGAGACATTTGAAGATGAAAGGCAGTATTCTGGGGAGAAAATGCCTTTTTGGGGGGCTAAAGAGTGGCACTTAAGAGAGAACCTGTTTGGTTTCTGGGATGAAGAGTGATATTCGGGGAGAAAATGTCTAATTGTTGGCAGAAATTGATATGCAGGGGAGAAATGGTTGTATTTGGGAGAGAAAAAGAGTGTTTTGGGGAGAAAATGCCTGAGTTTTGGGGATAAAGTGCATTATTTTGGCGTGAAAGCATGGTATTGAGCTAATAAGCAGCATTTTGTGGAGAAAATGTCTTCTTTTGAGGATCAAGGTGATCTTTCGGGGAGAAAATGTCTGATTTGCAGCATAAAAAGACGCATTTTGGGGAAGATAGTGTCTTTTGTTGGGACATCACACTTTATTCCAAAAATAACACATTTTCTTCCCAGAATACCGCCTTTTATCCCCAAAAGAAGGCATTTTCTTCCCAGAATACTGCTTTTTAGACCGAAAATAAGTCATCCTCTCCAAAAAAGACCTATTTCTGTCCTCAAAATGAGAAATATTCTCCCCAAAATATCATTCTTGGTTCCAAAGGGAAGATTTTTTATCCATTAAATACCACGTAGGGTTCCCTGTATTACACATTTTCTCCCCCAAATTGCTCTTTTGATCCCCCAAATAAGAAATACTCTCCCCAAAGTAGCGCTTTCGTTTCCTTTCCCAAATATGAGACATTTGAAGATGAAAGGCAGTATTCTGGGGAGAAAATGCCTTTTTGGGGGGATAAAGAGTGGCATTAAGAGAGAACCTGTTTGGTTTCTGGGATGAAGAGTGATATTCGGGGAGAAAATGTCTAATTGTTGGCAGAAATTGATATGCAGGGGAGAAATGGTTGTATTTGGGAGAGTAAAAGCGTGTTTTGGGGAGAAAATGCCTGAGTTTTGGGGATAAACTGCATTATTTTGGAGTGAAAGCATGGTATTGAGAGAATAAGCAGCATTTTGTGGAGAAAATGTCTTCTTTTGAGGATAAAGGTGAAATTTTGGGGAGAAAATGTCTGATTTGCAGCATAAAAAGACGCATTTTGGGGAAGATAGTGTCTTTTGTTGGGACATCACACTTTATTCCAAAAATAACACATTTTCTTCCCAGAATACCGCCTTTGATCCCCAAAAGAAGGCATTTTCTTCCCAGAATACTGCTTTTTAGACCAAAAATAAGTCATCCTCTCCAAAAAAGACCTATTTCTGTCCTCAAAATGAGAAATTTTCTCCCCAAAATATCATTCTTGGTTCCAAATAGAAGATTTTATATCCATTAAATACCACGTAGGGTTCCCTGTATTACACATTTTCTCCCCCAAATTGCTCTTTTGATCCCCCAAATAAGAAATACTCTCCCCAAAGTAGCGCTTTCGTTTCCTTTCCCAAATATGAGACATTTGAAGATGAAAGGCAGTATTCTGGGGAGAAAATGCCTTTTTGGGGGGATAAAGAGTGGCATTAAGAGAGAACCTGTTTGGTTTCTGGGATGAAGAGTGATATTCGGGGAGAAAATGTCTAATTGTTGGCAGAAATTGATATGCAGGGGAGAAATGGTTGTATTTGGGAGAGAAAAAGAGTGTTTTGGGGAGAAAATGCCTGAGTTTTGGGGATAAAGTGCATTATTTTGGCGTGAAAGCATGGTATTGAGCTAATAAGCAGCATTTTGTGGAGAAAATGTCTTCTTTTGAGGATCAAGGTGATCTTTCGGGGAGAAAATGTCTGATTTGCAGCATAAAAAGACGCATTTTGGGGAAGATAGTGTCTTTTGTTGGGACATCACACTTTATTCCAAAAATAACACATTTTCTTCCCAGAATACCGCCTTTGATCCCCAAAAGAAGGCATTTTCTTCCCAGAATACTGCTTTTTAGACCGAAAATAAGTCATCCTCTCCAAAAAAGACCTATTTCTGTCCTCAAAATGAGAAATATTCTCCCCAAAATATCATTCTTGGTTCCAAAGGGAAGATTTTTTATCCATTAAATACCACGTAGGGTTCCCTGTATTACACATTTTCTCCCCCAAATTGCTCTTTTGATCCCCCAAATAAGAAATACTCTCCCCAAAGTAGCGCTTTCGTTTCCTTTCCCAAATATGAGACATTTGAAGATGAAAGGCAGTATTCTGGGGAGAAAACGCCTTTTTGGGGGGATAAAGAGTGGCACTTAAGAGAGAACCTGTTTGGTTTCTGGGATGAAGAGTGATATTCGGGGAGAAAATGTCTAATTGTTGGCAGAAATTGATATGCAGGGGAGAAATGGTTGTATTTGGGAGAGTAAAAGCGTGTTTTGGGGAGAAAATGCCTGAGTTTTGGGGATAAACTGCATTATTTTGGAGTGAAAGCATGGTATTGAGAGAATAAGCAGCATTTTGTGGAGAAAATGTCTTCTTTTGAGGATCAAGGTGATCTTTCGGGGAGAAAATGTCTGATTTGCAGCATAAAAAGACGCATTTTGGGGAAGATAGTGTCTTTTGTTGGGACATCACACTTTATTCCAAAAATAACACATTTTCTTCCCAGAATACCGCCTTTGATCCCCAAAAGAAGGCATTTTCTTCCCAGAATACTGCTTTTTAGACCGAAAATAAGTCATCCTCTCCAAAAAAGACCTATTTCTGTCCTCAAAATGAGAAATTTTCTCCCCAAAATATCATTCTTGGTTCCAAATAGAAGATTTTATATCCATTAAATACCACGTAGGGTTCCCTGTATTACACATTTTCTCCCCCAAATTGCTCTTTTGATCCCCCAAATAAGAAATACTCTCCCCAAAGTAGCGCTTTCGTTTCCTTTCCCAAATATGAGACATTTGAAGATGAAAGGCAGTATTCTGGGGAGAAAATGCCTTTTTGGGGGGATAAAGAGTGGCATTAAGAGAGAACCTGTTTGGTTTCTGGGATGAAGAGTGATATTCGGGGAGAAAATGTCTAATTGTTGGCAGAAATTGATATGCAGGGGAGAAATGGTTGTATTTGGGAGAGAAAAAGAGTGTTTTGGGGAGAAAATGCCTGAGTTTTGGGGATAAAGTGCATTATTTTGGCGTGAAAGCATGGTATTGAGCTAATAAGCAGCATTTTGTGGAGAAAATGTCTTCTTTTGAGGATCAAGGTGATCTTTCGGGGAGAAAATGTCTGATTTGCAGCATAAAAAGACGCATTTTGGGGAAGATAGTGTCTTTTGTTGGGACATCACACTTTATTCCAAAAATAACACATTTTCTTCCCAGAATACCGCCTTTTATCCCCAAAAGAAGGCATTTTCTTCCCAGAATACTGCTTTTTAGACCGAAAATAAGTCATCCTCTCCAAAAAAGACCTATTTCTGTCCTCAAAATGAGAAATATTCTCCCCAAAATATCATTCTTGGTTCCAAAAGGAAGATTTTATATCCATTAAATACCACGTAGGGTTCCCTGTATTACACATTTTCTCCCCCAAATTGCTCTTTTGATCCCCCAAATAAGAAATACTCTCCCCAAAGTAGCGCTTTCGTTTCCTTTCCCAAATATGAGACATTGGAAGATGAAAGGCAGTATTCTGGGGAGAAAATGCCTTTTTGGGGGGATAAAGAGTGGCACTTAAGAGAGAACCTGTTTGGTTTCTGGGATGAAGAGTGATATTCGGGGAGAAAATGTCTAATTGTTGGCAGAAATTGATATGCAGGGGAGAAATGGTTGTATTTGGGAGAGTAAAAGCGTGTTTTGGGGAGAAAATGCCTGAGTTTTGGGGATAAAGTGCATTATTTTGGAGTGAAAGCATGGTATTGAGATAATAAGCAGCATTTTGTGGAGAAAATGTCTTCTTTTGAGGATAAAGGTGAAATTTTGGGGAGAAAATGTCTGATTTGCAGCATAAAAAGACGCATTTTGGGGAAGATAGTGTCTTTTGTTGGGACATCACACTTTATTCCAAAAATAACACATTTTCTTCCCAGAATACCGCCTTTTATCCCCAAAAGAAGGCATTTTCTTCCCAGAATACTGCTTTTTAGACCGAAAATAAGTCATCCTCTCCAAAAAAGACCTATTTCTGTCCTCAAAATGAGAAATATTCTCCCCAAAATATCATTCTTGGTTCCAAATAGAAGATTTTATATCCATTAAATACCACGTAGGGTTCCCTGTATTACACATTTTCTCCCCCAAATTGCTCTTTTGATCCCCCAAATAAGAAATACTCTCCCCAAAGTAGCGCTGTTGTAGTAGGCGACAGCGAGGATTCGGGATGTGACGTGGCAGGACCCCCTCTCTTAATGACGAAGGATTAATATATGCATAAGGGGGGCGTAGACGAAGGGGCATAGGTATATAGGTAAATCGCACGACGCAATAAACGCCATTTTACTGCTTGCCAAATTGGTATGCACGTGCAGTTCTTTGGCCCGGGTGGGCTTCACCCGATATTCAGCACAGGAGCAGAGCTAAAAGAACATGGGTTGCCAGGTGCACGGCAACAAGTGGTGCCCCGTGTGAGGAGCTCTGTGTATTATTCCTGTGCTGGGGGGCGATACCGAGGTGACGGCGGTGCCCCCGCATCCTGCAGACGCAGTAACCCGAGGTGACGGCGGGGCTCTGCAGAAGTCCGTGGTGACGACGGAATTTTCGCGCGCATATTTGAGACGGCGGTGAGACGCTAATTATGGATCCAGTTATTAAGGTACTGCTTCAGTTTTGTGAGCTTTATTTCGGCAAAGATATTCCTTCTAAGAAGGACGTTGCTGCAGTTATTTCCCGATTGGAACGGGAGGGGGAGGTTAAAACTCCCGATGAAATTCTTGACCATCAGAAATGGGATAGTATCACTTCTGCGCTGGCGCAGCATGTGATGAGCGCCCAGAAAGGCGCCGAACTTAAAACTTGGGGATTGCTGCTGGGAGCCCTTAAGGCAGCTAGAATAGAAGGGAAGTCATCTGAGAGAACGCAGGCTCCGACCGTAGTAAAGATGGCGCCGGCCACGCGGGCTCCGACCGTAGTAAAGATGGCGCCGGCCACGCGGGCTCTGACCCTGACCACGAAGCCGGAAGAAGACAAACAACAAAATGGCGGCTCCCATCCGTCGGCAGCCAGTACCAACAGCCGACAAGATCTCGAGGGAGGGACATCGGCAGAGTTTCCACCCCCATATCCGTCTCAGAAGCCGCTGTATCCTTCTTTACGTAATCTTCCTGCGCCGGCAGGGGGGGAGGGCGCAACCGCCCCTGCAGTTAAGGGGGAGCGTAGGCGGGGCCAGCTCGCTGATTGGTTCAAAGTTAAAGAGGCGGTTGAAGATAAGGGCTTATCAGCTATGTTTACATTTCCAGTAACGGCAGGGGAGGAGGGTCCTCCGTGGGTCCCTCTGGACCCGAAAGGGGTGGCGCGCCTGATAGAAATAATTGAGAAAAAGGGGCTAAGATCGCCCCTGACTTTAAATACATTGGAGGGTCTTACAGCACCGGGACCCTTGCTTCCTTATGATATCGAGAATCTCATGCGTATGATACTTAAGCCAGCACAATACACGATCTGGAAAGAGGAGTGGATGACTCAACTTAGGCAGATAGTGGCCGCTGCACAAACTGATCCAGGTCATCCTGTGCACGGTACAGATATACAAAGGCTTTCTGGTTCTGCAGGCGGAATGGCCACTCCTCACTGCCAAGCCGCTCTTCTACTCCCGGGTGAGTTAATAGCAACTACAGATGCAGCAATGCAGGCATTCAGAAGATTTGTTCAAGGCACGGAACTTTTCACCCCCTGGACAGATGTGACTCAAGGTCCAACTGAGTCATTTCAGGAGTTTGCAAATAGATTGATTAAGGCAGTTGAAGGGTCAGACTTGCCCAGGGCAGTCCACAATCCAGTAATTTTAGATTGCTTGTACCAAAAGTCCCTTGAGGACGTTAAGAACTTGCTCCACTCTGTTCCAAGGAGGCTCGCCACACCTGGAGAGGCCATCAAGTACGTGCTAGACAAGCAGAAGGTGGCTCCTCTGATAAATGAGGGGCTTGCAACTACTATTCAGGTAATGCAAGTGACTCCTGCACCAGCGATTGACATGAGTTTGCCGCAGTGGCTCCTGATAAAATCAAGATCTGACCTCACTTTGAAATCTGCGCAGCTTGGGGAAAGCCCTGAGGACCTACTGATTGCCTCGAGAAGGTTATACGTTACTCAAATCTTGACACTTTTGTTATTATTTGTGTTTTTTACTCTCGGAGGGAGCACCCACCCTACACAACAACTACTCCACATACATCAATTACTTCTAAAGGCTCTACTTTTACAGAGGAAATAGAAAAGATCTTATCTCCACAGATTTATGAAATTGGGCCATATGCCATTAAGAATACAGGTCAACAACAGGTGATGTTCAACCCAGTATGGTCTCTTAAGCGTGTGAAATTATCGATGCAAACTAATATCTCAGTGATTAGACCGGCTTGCGCAGCATTTTTAAATACATCTTTTGCAGGATGGTTGTCATGGTTACACTGGCGTACCTTTGCTCAAACTAAAAGAACACAAAGGGATATTACGGGTGTGTTAGGAACAGGTCTAGGGGTTCTACATAGTATGGATGCTGAAATGCTCATGAATAAGTTAAGTGCAACAGCAAGTGACTTGTTAGTACTTCAATATCCTCTGCAGTCATCTTTATCAGCATTAGGAACTCACCAACGGTTCTTATCTGACAGTCTACCTCAGTGGGAAAGGACCAACACAAGGGATCATCAGTTACTATTAGACACACTTGCCGTAACTCAAAACGATACCTCATTATCTCTCAGCTGTATTCAGGCTCAACTATGGGTACAATCTATGTCAGCAGCAATAATTAGGGAAGGCGAAGGTGGTATCCTGCCCACTGAAGTTCGAAAGGTAATTTGGGATAATGCTAATGAGTTTGAAAGAAAGTTTCAATCTTGGTGACAACTGATAAATTTTACCTATGATCCTGTTACTAACGACATCACATCTCATATCTTAACGATTAGTAATGCTTCAGTATTCACGATATACTCAATTGTAGCATTAGGGTTAATTTGCGATGGAGCGGTATTTTATCCAACAGAACATAGTATGTGGGCTCGTAAGAATGGGCAAAGATGGCAGACAATTGATAGTAGTTCTTGCGCTATGAAAGATCAACGAGGGTTTATATGTGAAAGTAATACTCTTGGAACTCAAGACGTATGCCTAGACACTGAGCAGAACATCTGTCATTTTGAGGTCCACCCTAATGCAGTACATGAGACTATGCT
Organism: Alectoris magna; assembly: GCA_030625065.1. Classification (NCBI taxonomy): domain Eukaryota; kingdom Metazoa; phylum Chordata; class Aves; order Galliformes; family Phasianidae; genus Alectoris; species Alectoris magna. The sequence continues at coordinate 17,791,888 of CM060573.1, read as the reverse complement.
TATATATGTTGGTAAGGGATGTGCGTGTGTAAGAACTTTCTGTGATTCTCTGCTTGTTGACCATATTACTGTTAACATTAGTACTCGCTTAAACTTCTGTGTGTGTAACTTTACTAGCATTATAGGTTGTGATTTCAATTATTCAGTTCCGGTTACTTCGCACCAGCTATTGGAGTCTAAATACGCGTTAATTCAGGATTTGTCACCTATCTCCATCGGGATGAACCTTCTGCTGGTGAAGAAATTATTACAGCATGATGATCTACACCAACTGCTGATACGCATTCGGGTCAATGGACAGAAAACTTTAGTTACTGTTCACCATGATACAACAGAGATACATCACATCCTGGAACGAGTGAAGAGGGACGGAGAACACCACTGGTGGGAGTTACTTCTCAGATGGTCTCCAACTGCAACGGGAACTTTTAACACTATATTCCATCCAGCTTTGATCATGTTAGCATTAATAATGATGTGTTCACTACTGATAATTATACTATACATTAAGGTTAAGCATATACTAGCACGCGTGTCTAGACTTGAGAGTAAGATATACAATCCTTTACATCCTTTAGATGAGATAAGATAATAAGATAAGTAGATAAGGTAATAAGTAATAGGTAATAAGTGATAAGTGATAAGAGATAAGATAATAAGTAATAAGGTAATAAATAATAAGGTTATAAGTAATAGGGTTATAAGATGATAAGATTATAAATGATAAGATCCTAGATAAAGTTTACAAATGGCCATAAGTAAAATCTTAGATGATAAGACTATAAGCGATAGGATAAGATAAGATGTAAGATTATAAGTTGTAAGATCATAGATAGTAAGATGGTAAGAGCATAGACGATAAGACTATAGATGATAAGATTTTAAGCGATAAGATTGTAAGCAGTAAGATTGTAGGCGATAAGCGATACTCGCGCTGTACGGGATAGGTTTCCTTTAGCCTAAGGGAGGGGGAGATGTTGTAGTAGGCGACAGCGAGGATTCGGGATGTGACGTGGCAGGACCCCCTCTCTTAATGACGAAGGATTAATATATGCATAAGGGGGGCGTAGACGAAGGGGCATAGGTATATAGGTAAATCGCACGACGCAATAAACGCCATTTTACTGCTTGCCAAATTGGTATGCACGTGCAGTTCTTTGGCCCGGGTGGGCTTCACCCGATATTCAGCACAGGAGCAGAGCTAAAAGAACATGGGTTGCCAGGTGCACGGCAACATAGCGCTTTCATTTCCTTTCCCAAATATGAGACATTTGAAGATGAAAGGCAGTATTCTGGGGAGAAAATGCCTTTTTGGGGGGATAAAGAGTGGCATTAAGAGAGAACCTGTTTGGTTTCTGGGATGAAGAGTGATATTCGGGGAGAAAATGTCTAATTGTTGGCAGAAATTGATATGCAGGGGAGAAATGGTTGTATTTGGGAGAGAAAAAGAGTGTTTTGGGGAGAAAATGCATGAGTTTTGGGGATAAAGTGCATTATTTTGGCGTGAAAGCATGGTATTGAGCTAATAAGCAGCATTTTGTGGAGAAAATGTCTTCTTTTGAGGATCAAGGTGATCTTTCGGGGAGAAAATGTCTGATTTGCAGCATAAAAAGACGCATTTTGGGGAAGATAGTGTCTTTTGTTGGGACATCACACTTTATTCCAAAAATAACACATTTTCTTCCCAGAATACCGCCTTTGATCCCCAAAAGAAGGCATTTTCTTCCCAGAATACTGCTTTTTAGACCGAAAATAAGTCATCCTCTCCAAAAAAGACCTATTTCTGTCCTCAAAATGAGAAATATTCTCCCCAAAATATCATTCTTGGTTCCAAAGGGAAGATTTTTTATCCATTAAATACCACATAGGGTTCCCTATATTACACATTTTCTCCCCCAAATTGCTCTTTTGATCCCCCAAATAAGAAATACTCTCCCCAAAGTAGCGCTTTCGTTTCCTTTCCCAAATATGAGACATTTGAAGATGAAAGGCAGTATTCTGGGGAGAAAATGCCTTTTTGGGGGGATAAAGAGTGGCATTAAGAGAGAACCTGTTTGGTTTCTGGGATGAAGAGTGATATTCGGGGAGAAAATGTCTAATTGTTGGCAGAAATTGATATGCAGGGGAGAAATGGTTGTATTTGGGAGAGAAAAAGAGTGTTTTGGGGAGAAAATGCATGAGTTTTGGGGATAAACTGCTTTATTTTGGCGTGAAAGCCTGGTATTCAGCTAATAAGCAGCATTTTGTGGAGAAAATGTCTTCTTTTGAGGATCAAGGTGATCTTTCGGGGAGAAAATGTCTGATTTGCAGCATAAAAAGACGCATTTTGGGGAAGATAGTGTCTTTTGTTGGGACATCACACTTTATTCCAAAAATAACACATTTTCTTCCCAGAATACCGCCTTTGATCCCCAAAAGAAGGCATTTTCTTCCCAGAATACTGCTTTTTAGACCGAAAATAAGTCATCCTCTCCAAAAAAGACCTATTTCTGTCCTCAAAATGAGAAATATTCTCCCCAAAATATCATCCTTAGTTCCAAATAGAAGATTTTTTATCCATTAAATACCACGTAGGGTTCCCTGTATTACACATTTTCTCCCCCAAATTGCTCTTTTGATCCCCCAAATAAGAAATACTCTCCCCAAAGTAGCGCTTTCGTTTCCTTTCCCAAATATGAGACATTTGAAGATGAAAGGCAGTATTCTGGGGAGAAAATGCCTTTTTGGGGGGATAAAGAGTGGCACTTAAGAGAGAACCTGTTTGGTTTCTGGGATGAAGAGTGATATTCGGGGAGAAAATGTCTAATTGTTGGCAGAAATTGATATGCAGGGGAGAAATGGTTGTATTTGGGAGAGTAAAAGCGTGTTTTGGGGAGAAAATGCCTGAGTTTTGGGGATAAACTGCATTATTTTGGAGTGAAAGCATGGTATTCAGCTAATAAGCAGCATTTTGTGGAGAAAATGTCTTCTTTTGAGGATAAAGGTGATCTTTCGGGGAGAAAATGTCTGATTTGCAGCATAAAAAGACGCATTTTGGGGAAGATAGTGTCTTTTGTTGGGACATCACACTTTATTCCAAAAATAACACATTTTCTTCCCAGAATACCGCCTTTGATCCCCAAAAGAAGGCATTTTCTTCCCAGAATACTGCTTTTTAGACCGAAAATAAGTCATCCTCTCCAAAAAAGACCTATTTCTGTCCTCAAAATGAGAAATTTTCTCCCCAAAATATCATTCTTGGTTCCAAAGAGAAGATTTTTTATCCATTAAATACCACGTAGGGTTCCCTGTATTACACATTTTCTCCCCCAAATTGCTCTTTTGATCCCCCAAATAAGAAATACTCTCCCCAAAGTAGCGCTTTCGTTTCCTTTCCCAAATATGAGACATTTGAAGATGAAAGGCAGTATTCTGGGGAGAAAATGCCTTTTTGGGGGGATAAAGAGTGGCATTAAGAGAGAACCTGTTTGGTTTCTGGGATGAAGAGTGATATTCGGGGAGAAAATGTCTAATTGTTGGCAGAAATTGATATGCAGGGGAGAAATGGTTGTATTTGGGAGAGAAAAAGAGTGTTTTGTGGAGAAAATGCATGAGTTTTGGGGATAAACTGCTTTATTTTGGCGTGAAAGCCTGGTATTCAGCTAATAAGCAGCATTTTGTGGAGAAAATGTCTTCTTTTGAGGATCAAGGTGATCTTTCGGGGAGAAAATGTCTGATTTGCAGCATAAAAAGACGCATTTTGGGGAAGATAGTGTCTTTTGTTGGGACATCACACTTTATTCCAAAAATAACACATTTTCTTCCCAGAATACCGCCTTTTATCCCCAAAAGAAGGCATTTTCTTCCCAGAATACTGCTTTTTAGACCAAAAATAAGTCATCCTCTCCAAAAAAGACCTATTTCTGTCCTCAAAATGAGAAATATTCTCCCCAAAATATCATTCTTGGTTCCAAATAGGAGATTTTATATCCATTAAATACCACATAGGGTTCCCTGTATTACACATTTTCTCCCCCAAATTGCTCTTTTGATCCCCCAAATAAGAAATACTCTCCCCAAAGTAGCGCTTTCGTTTCCTTTCCCAAATATGAGACATTTGAAGATGAAAGGCAGTATTCTGGGGAGAAAACGCCTTTTTGGGGGGATAAAGAGTGGCACTTAAGAGAGAACCTGTTTGGTTTCTGGGATGAAGAGTGATATTCGGGGAGAAAATGTCTAATTGTTGGCAGAAATTGATATGCAGGGGAGAAATGGTTGTATTTGGGAGAGTAAAAGCGTGTTTTGGGGAGAAAATGCCTGAGTTTTGGGGATAAACTGCATTATTTTGGAGTGAAAGCATGGTATTGAGAGAATAAGCAGCATTTTGTGGAGAAAATGTCTTCTTTTGAGGATAAAGGTGAAATTTTGGGGAGAAAATGTCTGATTTGCAGCATAAAAAGACGCATTTTGGGGAAGATAGTGTCTTTTGTTGGGACATCACACTTTATTCCAAAAATAACACATTTTCTTCCCAGAATACCGCCTTTTATCCCCAAAAGAAGGCATTTTCTTCCCAGAATACTGCTTTTTAGACCGAAAATAAGTCATCCTCTCCAAAAAAGACCTATTTCTGTCCTCAAAATGAGAAATATTCTCCCCAAAATATCATTCTTGGTTCCAAATAGGAGATTTTATATCCATTAAATACCACGTAGGGTTCCCTGTATTACACATTTTCTCCCCCAAATTGCTCTTTTGATCCCCCAAATAAGAAATACTCTCCCCAAAGTAGCGCTTTCGTTTCCTTTCCCAAATATGAGACATTTGAAGATGAAAGGCAGTATTCCGGGGAGAAAATGCCTTTTTGGGGGGATAAAGAGTGGCATTAAGAGAGAACCTGTTTGGTTTCTGGGATGAAGAGTGATATTCGGGGAGAAAATGTCTAATTGTTGGCAGAAATTGATATGCAGGGGAGAAATGGTTGTATTTGGGAGAGAAAAAGAGTGTTTTGGGGAGAAAATGCATGAGTTTTGGGGATAAAGTGCATTATTTAGGCGTGAAAGCCTGGTATTGAGCTAATAAGCAGCATTTTGTGGAGAAAATGTCTTCTTTTGAGGATCAAGGTGATCTTTCGGGGAGAAAATGTCTGATTTGCAGCATAAAAAGACGCATTTTGGGGAAGATAGTGTCTTTTGTTGGGACATCACACTTTATTCCAAAAATAACACATTTTCTTCCCAGAATACCGCCTTTGATCCCCAAAAGAAGGCATTTTCTTCCCAGAATACTGCTTTTTAGACCAAAAATAAGTCATCCTCTCCAAAAAAGACCTATTTCTGTCCTCAAAATGAGAAATATTCTCCCCAAAATATCATCCTTAGTTCCAAATAGAAGATTTTTTATCCATTAAATACCACGTAGGGTTCCCTGTATTACACATTTTCTCCCCCAAATTGCTCTTTTGATCCCCCAAATAAGAAATACTCTCCCCAAAGTAGCGCTTTCGTTTCCTTTCCCAAATATGAGACATTTGAAGATGAAAGGCAGTATTCTGGGGAGAAAATGCCTTTTTGGGGGGATAAAGAGTGGCACTTAAGAGAGAACCTGTTTGGTTTCTGGGATGAAGAGTGATATTCGGGGAGAAAATATCTAATTGTTGGCAGAAATTGATATGCAGGGGAGAAATGGTTGTATTTGGGAGAGTAAAAGCGTGTTTTGGGGAGAAAATGCCTGAGTTTTGGGGATAAAGTGCATTATTTTGGCGTGAAAGCATGGTATTGAGCTAATAAGCAGCATTTTGTGGAGAAAATGTCTTCTTTTGAGGATCAAGGTGATCTTTCGGGGAGAAAATGTCTGATTTGCAGCATAAAAAGACGCATTCTGGGGAAGATAGTGTCTTTTGTTGGGACGTCACACTTTATTCCAAAAATAACACATTTTCTTCCCAGAATACCGCCTTTTAGCCCCAAAAGAAGGCATTTTCTTCCCAGAATACTGCTTTTTAGACCGAAAATAAGTCATCCTCTCCAAAAAAGACCTATTTCTGTCCTCAAAATGAGAAATATTCTCCCCAAAATATCATTCTTGGTTCCAAATAGAAGATTTTTTATCCATTAAATACCACGTAGGGTTCCCTGTATTACACATTTTCTCCCCCAAATTGCTCTTTTGATCCCCCAAATAAGAAATACTCTCCCCAAAGTAGCGCTTTCGTTTCCTTTCCCAAATATGAGACATTTGAAGATGAAAGGCAGTATTCTGGGGAGAAAATGCCTTTTTGGGGGGATAAAGAGTGGCATTAAGAGAGAACCTGTTTGGTTTCTGGGATGAAGAGTGATATTCGGGGAGAAAATGTCTAATTGTTGGCAGAAATTGATATGCAGGGGAGAAATGGTTGTATTTGGGAGAAAAAATAGTGTTTTGGGGAGAAAATGCCTGAGTTTTGGGGATAAAGTGCATTATTTTGGAGTGAAAGCATGGTATTGAGATAATAAGCAGCATTTTGTGGAGAAAATGTCTTCTTTTGAGGATCAAGGTGATCTTTCGGGGAGAAAATGTCTGATTTGCAGCATAAAAAGACGCATTTGGGGAAGATAGTGTCTTTTTTTGGGACGTCACACTTTATTCCAAAAGTAACACATTTTCTTCGCAGAATACCGCGTTTGATCCCCAAAAGAAGGCATTTTCTTCCCAGAATACTGCTTTTTAGACCGAAAATAAGTCATCCTCTCCAAAAAAGACCTATTTCTGTCCTCAAAATGAGAAATATTCTCCCCAAAATATCATTCTTGGTTCCAAAGGGAAGATTTTTTTATCCATTAAATACCACATAGGGTTCCCTATATTACACATTTTCTCCCCCAAATTGCTCTTTTGATCCCCCAAATAAGAAATACTCTCCCCAAAGTAGCGCTTTCGTTTCCTTTCCCAAATATGAGACATTTGAAGATGAAAGGCAGTATTCTGGGGAGAAAATACATTTTTTGGGGGGATAAAGAGTGGCATTAAGAGAGAACCTGTTTGGTTTCTGGGATGAAGAGTGATATTCGGGGAGAAAATGTCTAATTGTTGGCAGAAATTGATATGCAGGGGAGAAATGGTTGTATTTGGGAGAGTAAAAGCGTGTTTTGGGGAGAAAATGCCTGAGTTTTGGGGATAAACTGCATTATTTTGGCGTGAAAGCATGGTATTGAGAGAATAAGCAGCATTTTGTGGAGAAAATGTCTTCTTTTGAGGATCAAGGTGATCTTTCGGGGAGAAAATGTCTGATTTGCAGCATAAAAAGTCGCATTTGGGGAAGACAGCGTCTTTTATTGGGACATCACATTTTATTCCACTAATAACACATTTTCTTCCCAGAATACCGCCTTTCATCCCCAAAAGAAGGCATTTTCTTCCCAGAATACTGCTTTTTAGACCGAAAATAAGTCATCCTCTCCAAAAAAGACCTATTTCTGTCCTCAAAATGAGAAATATTCTCCCCAAAATATCATTCTTGGTTCCAAAGAGAAGATTTTTTATCCATTAAATACCACGTAGGGTTCCCTGTATTACACATTTTCTCCCCCAAATTGCTCTTTTGATCCCCCAAATAAGAAATACTCTCCCCAAAGTAGCGCTTTCATTTCCTTTCCCAAATATGAGACATTTGAAGATGAAAGGCAGTATTCTGGGGAGAAAATGCCTTTTTGGGGGGCTAAAGAGTGGCATTAAGAGAGAACCTGTTTGGTTTCTGGGATGAAGAGTGATATTCGGGAAGAAAATGTCTAATTGTTGGCAGAAATTGATATGCAGGGGAGAAATGGTTGTATTTGGGAGAGTAAAAGCGTGTTTTGGGGAGAAAATGCATGAGTTTGGGGGATAAAGTGCAGTATTTTGGCGTGAAAGCCTGGTATTGAGCTAATAAGCAGCATTTTGTGGAGAAAATGTCTTCTTTAGAGGATAAAGGTGATCTTTCGGGGAGAAAATGTCTGATTTGCAGCATAAAAAGACGCATTTGGGGAAGACAACGTCTTTTATTGGGACATCACATTTTATTCCACTAATAACACATTTTCTTCCCAGAATACCGCCTTTCATCCCCAAAAGAAGGCATTTTCTTCCCAGAATACTGCTTTTTAGACCGAAAATAAGTCATCCTCTCCAAAAAAGACCTATTTCTGTCCTCAAAATGAGAAATATTCTCCCCAAAATATCATTCTTGGTTCCAAAGAGAAGATTTTTTATCCATTAAATACCACGTAGGGTTCCCTGTATTACACATTTTCTCCCCCAAATTGCTCTTTTGATCCCCCAAATAAGAAATACTCTCCCCAAAGTAGCGCTTTCGTTTCCTTTCCCAAATATGAGACATTTGAAGATGAAAGGCAGTATTCTGGGGAGAAAATGCCTTTTTGGGGGGATAAAGAGTGGCACTTAAGAGAGAACCTGTTTGGTTTCTGGGATGAAGAGTGATATTCGGGGAGAAAATATCTAATTGTTGGCAGAAATTGATATGCAGGGGAGAAATGGTTGTATTTGGGAGAGTAAAAGCGTGTTTTGGGGAGAAAATGCCTGAGTTTTGGGGATAAAGTGCATTATTTTGGCGTGAAAGCATGGTATTGAGCTAATAAGCAGCATTTTGTGGAGAAAATGTCTTCTTTTGAGGATCAAGGTGATCTTTCGGGGAGAAAATGTCTGATTTGCAGCATAAAAAGACGCATTTTGGGGAAGATAGTGTCTTTTGTTGGGACATCACACTTTATTCCAAAAATAACACATTTTCTTCCCAGAATACCGCCTTTTAGCCCCAAAAGAAGGCATTTTCTTCCCAGAATACTGCTTTTTAGACCGAAAATAAGTCATCCTCTCCAAAAAAGACCTATTTCTGTCCTCAAAATGAGAAATATTCTCCCCAAAATATCATTCTTGGTTCCAAATAGAAGATTTTTTATCCATTAAATACCACGTAGGGTTCCCTGTATTACACATTTTCTCCCCCAAATTGCTCTTTTGATCCCCCAAATAAGAAATACTCTCCCCAAAGTAGCGCTTTCGTTTCCTTTCCCAAATATGAGACATTTGAAGATGAAAGGCAGTATTCTGGGGAGAAAATGCCTTTTTGGGGGGATAAAGAGTGGCATTAAGAGAGAACCTGTTTGGTTTCTGGGATGAAGAGTGATATTCGGGGAGAAAATGTCTAATTGTTGGCAGAAATTGATATGCAGGGGAGAAATGGTTTTATTTGGGAGAGAAAATAGTGTTTTGGGGAGAAAATGCCTGAGTTTTGGGGATAAAGTGCATTATTTTGGAGTGAAAGCGTGGTATTGAGATAATAAGCAGCATTTTGTGGAGAAAATGTCTTCTTTTGAGGATCAAGGTGATCTTTCGGGGAGAAAATGTCTGATTTGCAGCATAAAAAGACGCATTTGGGGAAGATAGTGTCTTTTTTTGGGACGTCACACTTTATTCCAAAAGTAACACATTTTCTTCGCAGAATACCGCGTTTGATCCCCAAAAGAAGGCATTTTCTTCCCAGAATACTGCTTTTTAGACCGAAAATAAGTCATCCTCTCCAAAAAAGACCTATTTCTGTCCTCAAAATGAGAAATATTCTCCCCAAAATATCATTCTTGGTTCCAAAGGGAAGATTTTTTTATCCATTAAATACCACATAGGGTTCCCTATATTACACATTTTCTCCCCCAAATTGCTCTTTTGATCCCCCAAATAAGAAATACTCTCCCCAAAGTAGCGCTTTCGTTTCCTTTCCCAAATATGAGACATTTGAAGATGAAAGGCAGTATTCTGGGGAGAAAATACATTTTTTGGGGGGATAAAGAGTGGCATTAAGAGAGAACCTGTTTGGTTTCTGGGATGAAGAGTGATATTCGGGGAGAAAATGTCTAATTGTTGGCAGAAATTGATATGCAGGGGAGAAATGGTTGTATTTGGGAGAGTAAAAGCGTGTTTTGGGGAGAAAATGCCTGAGTTTTGGGGATAAACTGCATTATTTTGGCGTGAAAGCATGGTATTGAGAGAATAAGCAGCATTTTGTGGAGAAAATGTCTTCTTTTGAGGATCAAGGTGATCTTTCGGGGAGAAAATGTCTGATTTGCAGCATAAAAAGTCGCATTTGGGGAAGACAGCGTCTTTTATTGGGACATCACATTTTATTCCACTAATAACACATTTTCTTCCCAGAATACCGCCTTTCATCCCCAAAAGAAGGCATTTTCTTCCCAGAATACTGCTTTTTAGACCGAAAATAAGTCATCCTCTCCAAAAAAGACCTATTTCTGTCCTCAAAATGAGAAATATTCTCCCCAAAATATCATTCTTGGTTCCAAAGAGAAGATTTTTTATCCATTAAATACCACGTAGGGTTCCCTGTATTACACATTTTCTCCCCCAAATTGCTCTTTTGATCCCCCAAATAAGAAATACTCTCCCCAAAGTAGCGCTTTCATTTCCTTTCCCAAATATGAGACATTTGAAGATGAAAGGCAGTATTCTGGGGAGAAAATGCCTTTTTGGGGGGCTAAAGAGTGGCATTAAGAGAGAACCTGTTTGGTTTCTGGGATGAAGAGTGATATTCGGGGAGAAAATGTCTAATTGTTGGCAGAAATTGATATGCAGGGGAGAAATGGTTGTATTTGGGAGATAAAAAGCGTGTTTTGGGGAGAAAATGCATGAGTTTGGGGGATAAAGTGCAGTATTTTGGCGTGAAAGCCTGGTATTGAGCTAATAAGCAGCATTTTGTGGAGAAAATGTCTTCTTTAGAGGATAAAGGTGATCTTTCGGGGAGAAAATGTCTGATTTGCAGCATAAAAAGACGCATTTGGGGAAGACAACGTCTTTTATTGGGACATCACATTTTATTCCACTAATAACACATTTTCTTCCCAGAATACCGCCTTTCATCCCCAAAAGAAGGCATTTTCTTCCCAGAATACTGCTTTTTAGACCGAAAATAAGTCATCCTCTCCAAAAAAGACCTATTTCTGTCCTCAAAATGAGAAATATTCTCCCCAAAATATCATTCTTGGTTCCAAAGAGAAGATTTTTTATCCATTAAATACCACGTAGGGTTCCCTGTATTACACATTTTCTCCCCCAAATTGCTCTTTTGATCCCCCAAATAAGAAATACTCTCCCCAAAGTAGCGCTTTCGTTCCCTTTCCCAAATATGAGACATTTGAAGATGAAAGGCAGTATTCTGGGGAGAAAATGCCTTTTTGGGGGGCTAAAGAGTGGCATTAAGAGAGAACCTGTTTGGTTTCTGGGATGAAGAGTGATATTCGGGGAGAAAATGTCTAATTGTTGGCAGAAATTGATATGCAGGGGAGAAATGGTTGTATTTGGGAGATAAAAAGCGTGTTTTGGGGAGAAAATGCATGAGTTTGGGGGATAAAGTGCAGTATTTTGGCGTGAAAGCCTGGTATTGAGCTAATAAGCAGCATTTTGTGGAGAAAATGTCTTCTTTAGAGGATAAAGGTGATCTTTCGGGGAGAAAATGTCTGATTTGCAGCATAAAAAGACGCATTTGGGGAAGACAACGTCTTTTATTGGGACATCACGTTTTATTCCACTAATAACACATTTTCTTCCCAGAATACTGCCTTTTATCCCCAAAAGAAGGCATTTTCTTCCCAGAATACTGCTTTTTAGACCGAAAATAAGTCATCCTCTCCAAAAAAGACCTATTTCTGTCCTCAAAATGAGAAATATTCTCCCCAAAATATCATTGTTTGTTCCAAATAGAAGACCTTTTCTCCATTAAACACCATGTAGGGTTCCTATATTACACATTTTCTCCCCCAAATTGCTCTTTTGATCCCCCAAATAAGAAATACTCTCCCCAAAGTAGCGCTTTCGTTTCCTTTCCCAAATATGAGACATTTGAAGATGAAAGGCAGTATTCTGGGGAGAAAACGCCTTTTTGGGGGGCTAAAGAGTGGCACTTAAGAGAGAACCTGTTTGGTTTCTGGGATGAAGAGTGATATTCGGGGAGAAAATGTCTAATTGTTGGCAGAAATTGATATGCAGGGGAGAAATGGTTGTATTTGGGAGAGTAAAAGAGTGTTTTGGGGAGAAAATGCCTGAGTTTTGGGGATAAACTGCATTATTTTGGAGTGAAAGCATGGTATTGAGAGAATAAGCAGCATTTTGTGGAGAAAATGTCTTCTTTTGAGGATAAAGGTGAAATTTTGGGGAGAAAATGTCTGATTTGCAGCATAAAAAGACGCATTTTGGGGAAGATAGTGTCTTTTGTTGGGACATCACACTTTATTCCAAAAATAACACATTTTCTTCCCAGAATACCGCCTTTTATCCCCAAAAGAAGGCATTTTCTTCCCAGAATACTGCTTTTTAGACCGAAAATAAGTCATCCTCTCCAAAAAAGACCTATTTCTGTCCTCAAAATGAGAAATATTCTCCCCAAAATATCATTCTTGGTTCCAAATAGGAGATTTTATATCCATTAAATACCACGTAGGGTTCCCTGTATTACACATTTTCTCCCCCAAATTGCTCTTTTGATCCCCCAAATAAGAAATACTCTCCCCAAAGTAGCGCTTTCGTTTCCTTTCCCAAATATGAGACATTTGAAGATGAAAGGCAGTATTCCGGGGAGAAAATGCCTTTTTGGGGGGATAAAGAGTGGCATTAAGAGAGAACCTGTTTGGTTTCTGGGATGAAGAGTGATATTCGGGGAGAAAATGTCTAATTGTTGGCAGAAATTGATATGCAGGGGAGAAATGGTTGTATTTGGGAGAGAAAAAGAGTGTTTTGGGGAGAAAATGCATGAGTTTTGGGGATAAAGTGCATTATTTAGGCGTGAAAGCCTGGTATTGAGCTAATAAGCAGCATTTTGTGGAGAAAATGTCTTCTTTTGAGGATCAAGGTGATCTTTCGGGGAGAAAATGTCTGATTTGCAGCATAAAAAGACGCATTTTGGGGAAGATAGTGTCTTTTGTTGGGACATCACACTTTATTCCAAAAATAACACATTTTCTTCCCAGAATACCGCCTTTGATCCCCAAAAGAAGGCATTTTCTTCCCAGAATACTGCTTTTTAGACCAAAAATAAGTCATCCTCTCCAAAAAAGACCTATTTCTGTCCTCAAAATGAGAAATATTCTCCCCAAAATATCATCCTTAGTTCCAAATAGAAGATTTTTTATCCATTAAATACCACGTAGGGTTCCCTGTATTACACATTTTCTCCCCCAAATTGCTCTTTTGATCCCCCAAATAAGAAATACTCTCCCCAAAGTAGCGCTTTCGTTTCCTTTCCCAAATATGAGACATTTGAAGATGAAAGGCAGTATTCTGGGGAGAAAATGCCTTTTTGGGGGGATAAAGAGTGGCACTTAAGAGAGAACCTGTTTGGTTTCTGGGATGAAGAGTGATATTCGGGGAGAAAATATCTAATTGTTGGCAGAAATTGATATGCAGGGGAGAAATGGTTGTATTTGGGAGAGTAAAAGCGTGTTTTGGGGAGAAAATGCCTGAGTTTTGGGGATAAAGTGCATTATTTTGGCGTGAAAGCATGGTATTGAGCTAATAAGCAGCATTTTGTGGAGAAAATGTCTTCTTTAGAGGATAAAGGTGATCTTTCGGGGAGAAAATGTCTGATTTGCAGCATAAAAAGACGCATTTGGGGAAGACAACGTCTTTTATTGGGACATCACATTTTATTCCACTAATAACACATTTTCTTCCCAGAATACCGCCTTTCATCCCCAAAAGAAGGCATTTTCTTCCCAGAATACTGCTTTTTAGACCGAAAATAAGTCATCCTCTCCAAAAAAGACCTATTTCTGTCCTCAAAATGAGAAATATTCTCCCCAAAATATCATTCTTGGTTCCAAAGAGAAGATTTTTTATCCATTAAATACCACGTAGGGTTCCCTGTATTACACATTTTCTCCCCCAAATTGCTCTTTTGATCCCCCAAATAAGAAATACTCTCCCCAAAGTAGCGCTTTCGTTCCCTTTCCCAAATATGAGACATTTGAAGATGAAAGGCAGTATTCTGGGGAGAAAATGCCTTTTTGGGGGGCTAAAGAGTGGCATTAAGAGAGAACCTGTTTGGTTTCTGGGATGAAGAGTGATATTCGGGGAGAAAATGTCTAATTGTTGGCAGAAATTGATATGCAGGGGAGAAATGGTTGTATTTGGGAGATAAAAAGCGTGTTTTGGGGAGAAAATGCATGAGTTTGGGGGATAAAGTGCAGTATTTTGGCGTGAAAGCCTGGTATTGAGCTAATAAGCAGCATTTTGTGGAGAAAATGTCTTCTTTAGAGGATAAAGGTGATCTTTCGGGGAGAAAATGTCTGATTTGCAGCATAAAAAGACGCATTTGGGGAAGACAACGTCTTTTATTGGGACATCACGTTTTATTCCACTAATAACACATTTTCTTCCCAGAATACTGCCTTTTATCCCCAAAAGAAGGCATTTTCTTCCCAGAATACTGCTTTTTAGACCGAAAATAAGTCATCCTCTCCAAAAAAGACCTATTTCTGTCCTCAAAATGAGAAATATTCTCCCCAAAATATCATTGTTTGTTCCAAATAGAAGACCTTTTCTCCATTAAACACCATGTAGGGTTCCTATATTACACATTTTCTCCCCCAAATTGCTCTTTTGATCCCCCAAATAAGAAATACTCTCCCCAAAGTAGCGCTTTCGTTTCCTTTCCCAAATATGAGACATTTGAAGATGAAAGGCAGTATTCTGGGGAGAAAACGCCTTTTTGGGGGGCTAAAGAGTGGCACTTAAGAGAGAACCTGTTTGGTTTCTGGGATGAAGAGTGATATTCGGGGAGAAAATGTCTAATTGTTGGCAGAAATTGATATGCAGGGGAGAAATGGTTGTATTTGGGAGAGTAAAAGCGTGTTTTGGGGAGAAAATGCCTGAGTTTTGGGGATAAACTGCATTATTTTGGAGTGAAAGCATGGTATTGAGAGAATAAGCAGCATTTTGTGGAGAAAATGTCTTCTTTTGAGGATAAAGGTGAAATTTTGGGGAGAAAATGTCTGATTTGCAGCATAAAAAGACGCATTTTGGGGAAGATAGTGTCTTTTGTTGGGACATCACACTTTATTCCAAAAATAACACATTTTCTTCCCAGAATACCGCCTTTTATCCCCAAAAGAAGGCATTTTCTTCCCAGAATACTGCTTTTTAGACCGAAAATAAGTCATCCTCTCCAAAAAAGACCTATTTCTGTCCTCAAAATGAGAAATATTCTCCCCAAAATATCATTCTTGGTTCCAAATAGGAGATTTTATATCCATTAAATACCACGTAGGGTTCCCTGTATTACACATTTTCTCCCCCAAATTGCTCTTTTGATCCCCCAAATAAGAAATACTCTCCCCAAAGTAGCGCTTTCGTTTCCTTTCCCAAATATGAGACATTTGAAGATGAAAGGCAGTATTCCGGGGAGAAAATGCCTTTTTGGGGGGATAAAGAGTGGCATTAAGAGAGAACCTGTTTGGTTTCTGGGATGAAGAGTGATATTCGGGGAGAAAATGTCTAATTGTTGGCAGAAATTGATATGCAGGGGAGAAATGGTTGTATTTGGGAGAGAAAAAGAGTGTTTTGGGGAGAAAATGCATGAGTTTTGGGGATAAAGTGCATTATTTAGGCGTGAAAGCCTGGTATTGAGCTAATAAGCAGCATTTTGTGGAGAAAATGTCTTCTTTTGAGGATCAAGGTGATCTTTCGGGGAGAAAATGTCTGATTTGCAGCATAAAAAGACGCATTTTGGGGAAGATAGTGTCTTTTGTTGGGACATCACACTTTATTCCAAAAATAACACATTTTCTTCCCAGAATACCGCCTTTGATCCCCAAAAGAAGGCATTTTCTTCCCAGAATACTGCTTTTTAGACCAAAAATAAGTCATCCTCTCCAAAAAAGACCTATTTCTGTCCTCAAAATGAGAAATATTCTCCCCAAAATATCATCCTTAGTTCCAAATAGAAGATTTTTTATCCATTAAATACCACGTAGGGTTCCCTGTATTACACATTTTCTCCCCCAAATTGCTCTTTTGATCCCCCAAATAAGAAATACTCTCCCCAAAGTAGCGCTTTCGTTTCCTTTCCCAAATATGAGACATTTGAAGATGAAAGGCAGTATTCTGGGGAGAAAATGCCTTTTTGGGGGGATAAAGAGTGGCACTTAAGAGAGAACCTGTTTGGTTTCTGGGATGAAGAGTGATATTCGGGGAGAAAATATCTAATTGTTGGCAGAAATTGATATGCAGGGGAGAAATGGTTGTATTTGGGAGAGTAAAAGCGTGTTTTGGGGAGAAAATGCCTGAGTTTTGGGGATAAAGTGCATTATTTTGGCGTGAAAGCATGGTATTCAGCTAATAAGCAGCATTTTGTGGAGAAAATGTCTTCTTTTGAGGATCAAGGTGATCTTTCGGGGAGAAAATGTCTGATTTGCAGCATAAAAAGACGCATTTTGGGGAAGATAGTGTCTTTTGTTGGGACGTCACACTTTATTCCAAAAATAACACATTTTCTTCCCAGAATACCGCCTTTTAGCCCCAAAAGAAGGCATTTTCTTCCCAGAATACTGCTTTTTAGACCGAAAATAAGTCATCCTCTCCAAAAAAGACCTATTTCTGTCCTCAAAATGAGAAATATTCTCCCCAAAATATCATTCTTGGTTCCAAATAGAAGATTTTTTATCCATTAAATACCACGTAGGGTTCCCTGTATTACACATTTTCTCCCCCAAATTGCTCTTTTGATCCCCCAAATAAGAAATACTCTCCCCAAAGTAGCGCTTTCGTTTCCTTTCCCAAATATGAGACATTTGAAGATGAAAGGCAGTATTCTGGGGAGAAAATGCCTTTTTGGGGGGATAAAGAGTGGCATTAAGAGAGAACCTGTTTGGTTTCTGGGATGAAGAGTGATATTCGGGGAGAAAATGTCTAATTGTTGGCAGAAATTGATATGCAGGGGAGAAATGGTTGTATTTGGGAGAGAAAATAGTGTTTTGGGGAGAAAATGCCTGAGTTTTGGGGATAAAGTGCATTATTTTGGAGTGAAAGCATGGTATTGAGATAATAAGCAGCATTTTGTGGAGAAAATGTCTTCTTTAGAGGATCAAGGTGATCTTTCGGGGAGAAAATGTCTGATTTGCAGCATAAAAAGACGCATTTGGGGAAGATAGTGTCTTTTTTTGGGACGTCACACTTTATTCCAAAAGTAACACATTTTCTTCGCAGAATACCGCGTTTGATCCCCAAAAGAAGGCATTTTCTTCCCAGAATACTGCTTTTTAGACCGAAAATAAGTCATCCTCTCCAAAAAAGACCTATTTCTGTCCTCAAAATGAGAAATATTCTCCCCAAAATATCATTCTTGGTTCCAAAGGGAAGATTTTTTTATCCATTAAATACCACATAGGGTTCCCTATATTACACATTTTCTCCCCCAAATTGCTCTTTTGATCCCCCAAATAAGAAATACTCTCCCCAAAGTAGCGCTTTCGTTTCCTTTCCCAAATATGAGACATTTGAAGATGAAAGGCAGTATTCTGGGGAGAAAATACATTTTTTGGGGGGATAAAGAGTGGCATTAAGAGAGAACCTGTTTGGTTTCTGGGATGAAGAGTGATATTCGGGGAGAAAATGTCTAATTGTTGGCAGAAATTGATATGCAGGGGAGAAATGGTTGTATTTGGGAGAGTAAAAGCGTGTTTTGGGGAGAAAATGCCTGAGTTTTGGGGATAAACTGCATTATTTTGGCGTGAAAGCATGGTATTGAGAGAATAAGCAGCATTTTGTGGAGAAAATGTCTTCTTTTGAGGATCAAGGTGATCTTTCGGGGAGAAAATGTCTGATTTGCAGCATAAAAAGTCGCATTTGGGGAAGACAGCGTCTTTTATTGGGACATCACATTTTATTCCACTAATAACACATTTTCTTCCCAGAATACCGCCTTTCATCCCCAAAAGAAGGCATTTTCTTCCCAGAATACTGCTTTTTAGACCGAAAATAAGTCATCCTCTCCAAAAAAGACCTATTTCTGTCCTCAAAATGAGAAATATTCTCCCCAAAATATCATTCTTGGTTCCAAAGAGAAGATTTTTTATCCATTAAATACCACGTAGGGTTCCCTGTATTACACATTTTCTCCCCCAAATTGCTCTTTTGATCCCCCAAATAAGAAATACTCTCCCCAAAGTAGCGCTTTCGTTCCCTTTCCCAAATATGAGACATTTGAAGATGAAAGGCAGTATTCTGGGGAGAAAATGCCTTTTTGGGGGGCTAAAGAGTGGCATTAAGAGAGAACCTGTTTGGTTTCTGGGATGAAGAGTGATATTCGGGGAGAAAATGTCTAATTGTTGGCAGAAATTGATATGCAGGGGAGAAATGGTTGTATTTGGGAGATAAAAAGCGTGTTTTGGGGAGAAAATGCATGAGTTTGGGGGATAAAGTGCAGTATTTTGGCGTGAAAGCCTGGTATTGAGCTAATAAGCAGCATTTTGTGGAGAAAATGTCTTCTTTAGAGGATAAAGGTGATCTTTCGGGGAGAAAATGTCTGATTTGCAGCATAAAAAGACGCATTTGGGGAAGACAACGTCTTTTATTGGGACATCACATTTTATTCCACTAATAACACATTTTCTTCCCAGAATACCGCCTTTCATCCCCAAAAGAAGGCATTTTCTTCCCAGAATACTGCTTTTTAGACCGAAAATAAGTCATCCTCTCCAAAAAAGACCTATTTCTGTCCTCAAAATGAGAAATATTCTCCCCAAAATATCATTCTTGGTTCCAAAGAGAAGATTTTTTATCCATTAAATACCACGTAGGGTTCCCTGTATTACACATTTTCTCCCCCAAATTGCTCTTTTGATCCCCCAAATAAGAAATACTCTCCCCAAAGTAGCGCTTTCGTTCCCTTTCCCAAATATGAGACATTTGAAGATGAAAGGCAGTATTCTGGGGAGAAAATGCCTTTTTGGGGGGCTAAAGAGTGGCATTAAGAGAGAACCTGTTTGGTTTCTGGGATGAAGAGTGATATTCGGGGAGAAAATGTCTAATTGTTGGCAGAAATTGATATGCAGGGGAGAAATGGTTGTATTTGGGAGATAAAAAGCGTGTTTTGGGGAGAAAATGCATGAGTTTGGGGGATAAAGTGCAGTATTTTGGCGTGAAAGCCTGGTATTGAGCTAATAAGCAGCATTTTGTGGAGAAAATGTCTTCTTTAGAGGATAAAGGTGATCTTTCGGGGAGAAAATGTCTGATTTGCAGCATAAAAAGACGCATTTGGGGAAGACAACGTCTTTTATTGGGACATCACGTTTTATTCCACTAATAACACATTTTCTTCCCAGAATACTGCCTTTTATCCCCAAAAGAAGGCATTTTCTTCCCAGAATACTGCTTTTTAGACCGAAAATAAGTCATCCTCTCCAAAAAAGACCTATTTCTGTCCTCAAAATGAGAAATATTCTCCCCAAAATATCATTGTTTGTTCCAAATAGAAGACCTTTTCTCCATTAAACACCATGTAGGGTTCCTATATTACACATTTTCTCCCCCAAATTGCTCTTTTGATCCCCCAAATAAGAAATACTCTCCCCAAAGTAGCACTTTCGTTTCCTTTCCCAAATATGAGACATTTGATGATGAAAGGCAGTATTCTGGGGAGAAAATGCCTTTTTGGGGGGATAAACAGTGGCATTAAGAGAGAACCTGTTTGGTTTCTGGGATGAAGAGTGATATTCGGGGAGAAAATGTCTAATTGTTGGCAGAAATTGATATGCAGGGGAGAAATGGTTGTATTTGGGGGAGAAAAAGAGTGTTTTGGGGAGAAAATGCCTGAGTTTTGGGGATAAAGTGCATTATTTTGGCGTGAAAGCATGGTATTGAGATAATAAGCAGCATTTTGTGGAGAAAATGTCTTCTTTTGAGGATCAAGGTGATCTTTCGGGGAGAAAATGTCTGATTTGCAGCATAAAAAGACGCATTTTGGGGAAGATAGTGTCTTTTGTTGGGACATCACACTTTATTCCAAAAATAACACATTTTCTTCCCAGAATACCGCCTTTGATCCCCAAAAGAAGGCATTTTCTTCCCAGAATACTGCTTTTTAGACCAAAAGTAAGTCATCCTCTCCAAAAAAGACCTATTTCTGTCCTCAAAATGAGAAATATTCTCCCCAAAATATCATTCTTGGTTCCAAAGAGAAGATTTTTTATCCATTAAATACCACGTAGGGTTCCCTATATTACACATTTTCTCCCCCAAATTGCTCTTTTGATCCCCAGAATAAGAAATACTCTCCCCAAAGTAGCGCTTTCGTTCCCTTTCACAAAAAGAAGACCCTTGAAGATGAAAGGCAGTATTCTGGGGAGAAAATGCCTTTTTGGGGGGCTAAAGAGTGGCACTTAAGAGAGAACCTGTTTGGTTTCTGGGATGAAGAGTGATATTCGGGGAGAAAATGTCTAATTGTTGGCAGAAATTGATATGCAGGGGAGAAATGGTTGTATTTTGGAGAGAAAAAGAGTATTTTGGGTTGAAAATGCCTGAGTTTTGGGGATAAACTGCATTATTTTGGAGTGAAAGCATGGTATTGAGCTAATAAGCGGCATTTTGTGGAGAAAATGTCTTCTCTAGAGGATAAAGGTGATCTTTCGGGGAGAAAATGTCTGATTTGCAGCATAAAAAGACGCATTTTGGGGAAGATAGCGTCTTTTGTTGGGACATCACACTTTATTCCAAAAATAACACATTTTCTTCCCAGAATACCGCCTTTGATCCCCAAAAGAAGGCATTTTCTTCCCAGAATACTGCTTTTTAGACCGAAAATAAGTCATCCTCTCCAAAAAAGACCTATTTCTGTCCTCAAAATGAGAAATATTCTCCCCAAAATATCATTGTTTGTTCCAAATAGAAGACCTTTTCTCCATTAAACACCATGTAGGGTTCCTATATTACACATTTTCTCCCCCAAATTGCTCTTTTGATCCCCCAAATAAGAAATACTCTCCCCAAAGTAGCACTTTCGTTTCCTTTCCCAAATATGAGACATTTGATGATGAAAGGCAGTATTCTGGGGAGAAAATGCCTTTTTGGGGGGATAAAGAGTGGCATTAAGAGAGAACCTGTTTGGTTTCTGGGATGACGAGTGATATTCGGGGAGAAAATGTCTAATTGTTGGCAGAAATTGATATGCAGGGGAGAAATGGTTGTATTTGGGGGAGAAAAAGAGTGTTTTGGGGAGAAAATGCCTGAGTTTTGGGGATAAAGTGCATTATTTTGGCGTGAAAGCATGGTATTGAGATAATAAGCAGCATTTTGTGGAGAAAATGTCTTCTTTTGAGGATCAAGGTGATCTTTCGGGGAGAAAATGTCTGATTTGCAGCATAAAAAGACGCATTTTGGGGAAGATAGTGTCTTTTGTTGGGACATCACACTTTATTCCAAAAATAACACATTTTCTTCCCAGAATACCGCCTTTGATCCCCAAAAGAAGGCATTTTCTTCCCAGAATACTGCTTTTTAGACCGAAAATAAGTCATCCTCTCCAAAAAAGACCTATTTCTGTCCTCAAAATGAGAAATATTCTCCCCAAAATATCATCCTTAGTTCCAAATAGAAGATTTTTTATCCATTAAATACCACGTAGGGTTCCCTGTATTACACATTTTCTCCCCCAAATTGCTCTTTTGATCCCCCAAATAAGAAATACTCTCCCCAAAGTAGCGCTTTCGTTTCCTTTCCCAAATATGAGACATTTGAAGATGAAAGGCAGTATTCTGGGGAGAAAATGCCTTTTTGGGGGGCTAAAGAGTGGCACTTAAGAGAGAACCTGTTTGGTTTCTGGGATGAAGAGTGATATTCGGGGAGAAAATGTCTAATTGTTGGCAGAAATTGATATGCAGGGGAGAAATGGTTGTATTTTGGAGAGAAAAAGAGTATTTTGGGGTGAAAATGCCTGAGTTTTGGGGATAAAGTGCATTATTTTGGAGTGAAAGCCTGGTATTGAGCTAATAAGCGGCATTTTGTGGAGAAAATGTCTTCTCTAGAGGATAAAGGTGATCTTTCGGGGAGAAAATGTCTGATTTGCAGCATAGAAAGACGCATTTGGGGAAGACAGCGTCTTTTACTGGGACAGCACATTTTATTCCAATAATAACAAATATTCTTCCCAGAATACCGCCTTTTATCCCCCAAAGAAGGCATTTCCTTCCCAGAATACTGCTTTTTAGACCGAAAATAAGTCATCCTCTCCAAAAAAGACCTATTTCTGTCCTCAAAATGAGAAATATTCTCCCCAAAATATCATTCTTGGTTCCAAATAGAAGACTTTTTCTCCATTAAATACCACGTAGGGTTCCCTATGTTACACATTTTCTCCCCCAAATTGCTCTTTTGATCCCCCAAATAAGAAATACTCTCCCCAAAGTAGCGCTTTCGTTTCCTTTCCCAAATATGAGACATTTGAAGATGAAAGGCAGTATTCTGGGGAGAAAATGCCTTTTTGGGGGGATAAAGAGTGGCATTAAGAGAGAACCTGTTTGGTTTCTGGGATGAAGAGTGATATTCGGGGAGAAAATGTCTAATTGTTGGCAGAAATTGATATGCAGGGGAGAAATGGTTGTATTTGGGAGAGTAAAAGAGTGTTTTGGGGAGAAAATGCATGAGTTTTGGGGATAAAGTGCATTATTTTGGAGTGAAAGCATGGTATTGAGCTAATAAGCAGCATTTTGTGGAGAAAATGTCTTCTTTTGAGGATCAAGGTGATCTTTCGGGGAGAAAATGTCTGATTTGCAGCATAAAAAGACGCATTTTGGGGAAGATAGTGTCTTTTGTTGGGACATCACACTTTATTCCAAAAATAACACATTTTCTTCCCAGAATACCGCCTTTGATCCCCAAAAGAAGGCATTTTCTTCCCAGAATACTGCTTTTTAGACCGAAAATAAGTCATCCTCTCCAAAAAAGACCTATTTCTGTCCTCAAAATGAGAAATATTCTCCCCAAAATATCATTCTTGGTTCCAAAGAGAAGATTTTTTATCCATTAAATACCACGTAGGGTTCCCTATATTACACATTTTCTCCCCCAAATTGCTCTTTTGATCCCCAGAATAAGAAATACTCTCCCCAAAGTAGCGCTTTCGTTTCCTTTCCCAAATATGAGACATTTGAAGATGAAAGGCAGTATTCTGGGGAGAAAATGCCTTTTTGGGGGGCTAAAGAGTGGCACTTAAGAGAGAACCTGTTTGGTTTCTGGGATGAAGAGTGATATTCGGGGAGAAAATGTCTAATTGTTGGCAGAAATTGATATGCAGGGGAGAAATGGTTGTATTTGGGAGAGAAAAAGAGTGTTTTGGGGAGAAAATGCCTGAGTTTTGGGGATAAAGTGCATTATTTTGGAGTGAAAGCATGGTATTGAGATAATAAGCAGCATTTTGTGGAGAAAATGTCTTCTTTTGAGGATCAAGGTGATCTTTCGGGGAGAAAATGTCTGATTTGCAGCATAAAAAGACGCATTTGGGGAAGATAGTGTCTTTTGTTGGGACGTCACACTTTATTCCAAAAATAACACATTTTCTTCCCAGAATACCGCCTTTGATCCCCAAAAGAAGGCATTTTCTTCCCAGAATACTGCTTTTTAGACCGAAAATAAGTCATCCTCTCCAAAAAAGACCTATTTCTGTCCTCAAAATGAGAAATATTCTCCCCAAAATATCATTCTTGGTTCCAAAGAGAAGATTTTTTATCCATTAAATACCACGTAGGGTTCCCTATATTACACATTTTCTCCCCCAAATTGCTCTTTTGATCCCCAGAATAAGAAATACTCTCCCCAAAGTAGCGCTTTCGTTCCCTTTCCCAAAAAGAAGACCCTTGAAGATGAAAGGCAGTATTCTGGGGAGAAAATGCCTTTTTGGGGGGCTAAAGAGTGGCACTTAAGAGAGAACCTGTTTGGTTTCTGGGATGAAGAGTGATATTCGGGGAGAAAATGTCTAATTGTTGGCAGAAATTGATATGCAGGGGAGAAATGGTTGTATTTTGGAGAGAAAAAGAGTATTTTGGGGTGAAAATGCCTGAGTTTTGGGGATAAAGTGCATTATTTTGGAGTGAAAGCCTGGTATTGAGCTAATAAGCGGCATTTTGTGGAGAAAATGTCTTCTCTAGAGGATAAAGGTGATCTTTCGGGGAGAAAATGTCTGATTTGCAGCATAGAAAGACGCATTTGGGGAAGACAGCGTCTTTTACTGGGACAGCACATTTTATTCCAATAATAACAAATATTCTTCCCAGAATACCGCCTTTAATCCCCAAAAGAAGGCATTTCCTTCCCAGAATACTGCTTTTTAGACCGAAAATAAGTCATCCTCTCCAAAAAAGACCTATTTCTGTCCTCAAAATGAGAAATATTCTCCCCAAAATATCATTCTTGGTTCCAAATAGAAGACTTTTTCTCCATTAAATACCACGTAGGGTTCCCTATGTTACACATTTTCTCCCCCAAATTGCTCTTTTGATCCCCCAAATAAGAAATACTCTCCCCAAAGTAGCGCTTTCGTTTCCTTTCCCAAATATGAGACATTTGAAGATGAAAGGCAGTATTCTGGGGAGAAAATGCCTTTTTGGGGGGATAAAGAGTGGCATTAAGAGAGAACCTGTTTGGTTTCTGGGATGAAGAGTGATATTCGGGGAGAAAATGTCTAATTGTTGGCAGAAATTGATATGCAGGGGAGAAATGGTTGTATTTGGGAGAGTAAAAGAGTGTTTTGGGGAGAAAATGCATGAGTTTTGGGGATAAAGTGCATTATTTTGGAGTGAAAGCATGGTATTGAGCTAATAAGCAGCATTTTGTGGAGAAAATGTCTTCTTTTGAGGATCAAGGTGATCTTTCGGGGAGAAAATGTCTGATTTGCAGCATAAAAAGACGCATTTTGGGGAAGATAGCGTCTTTTGTTGGGACATCACACTTTATTCCAAAAATAACACATTTTCTTCCCAGAATACCGCCTTTGATCCCCAAAAGAAGGCATTTTCTTCCCAGAATACTGCTTTTTAGACCGAAAATAAGTCATCCTCTCCAAAAAAGACCTATTTCTGTCCTCAAAATGAGAAATATTCTCCCCAAAATATCATTGTTTGTTCCAAATAGAAGACCTTTTCTCCATTAAACACCATGTAGGGTTCCTATATTACACATTTTCTCCCCCAAATTGCTCTTTTGATCCCCCAAATAAGAAATACTCTCCCCAAAGTAGCACTTTCGTTTCCTTTCCCAAATATGAGACATTTGATGATGAAAGGCAGTATTCTGGGGAGAAAATGCCTTTTTGGGGGGATAAAGAGTGGCATTAAGAGAGAACCTGTTTGGTTTCTGGGATGACGAGTGATATTCGGGGAGAAAATGTCTAATTGTTGGCAGAAATTGATATGCAGGGGAGAAATGGTTGTATTTGGGAGAGAAAAAGAGTGTTTTGGGGAGAAAATGCCTGAGTTTTGGGGATAAAGTGCATTATTTTGGCGTGAAAGCATGGTATTGAGATAATAAGCAGCATTTTGTGGAGAAAATGTCTTCTTTTGAGGATCAAGGTGATCTTTCGGGGAGAAAATGTCTGATTTGCAGCATAAAAAGACGCATTTTGGGGAAGATAGTGTCTTTTGTTGGGACATCACACTTTATTCCAAAAATAACACATTTTCTTCCCAGAATACCGCCTTTTATCCCCAAAAGAAGGCATTTTCTTCCCAGAATACTGCTTTTTAGACCGAAAATAAGTCATCCTCTCCAAAAAAGACCTATTTCTGTCCTCAAAATGAGAAATATTCTCCCCAAAATATCATCCTTAGTTCCAAATAGAAGATTTTTTATCCATTAAATACCACGTAGGGTTCCCTGTATTACACATTTTCTCCCCCAAATTGCTCTTTTGATCCCCCAAATAAGAAATACTCTCCCCAAAGTAGCGCTTTCGTTTCCTTTCCCAAATATGAGACATTTGAAGATGAAAGGCAGTATTCTGGGGAGAAAATGCCTTTTTGGGGGGATAAAGAGTGGCACTTAAGAGAGAACATGTTTGGTTTCTGGGATGAAGAGTGATATTCGGGGAGAAAATGTCTAATTGTTGGCAGAAATTGATATGCAGGGGAGAAATGGTTGTATTTTGGAGAGAAAAAGAGTATTTTGGGGTGAAAATGCCTGAGTTTTGGGGATAAAGTGCATTATTTTGGAGTGAAAGCCTGGTATTGAGCTAATAAGCGGCATTTTGTGGAGAAAATGTCTTCTCTAGAGGATAAAGGTGATCTTTCGGGGAGAAAATGTCTGATTTGCAGCATAGAAAGACGCATTTGGGGAAGACAGCGTCTTTTACTGGGACAGCACATTTTATTCCAATAATAACAAATATTCTTCCCAGAATACCGCCTTTTATCCCCCAAAGAAGGCATTTCCTTCCCAGAATACTGCTTTTTAGACCGAAAATAAGTCATCCTCTCCAAAAAAGACCTATTTCTGTCCTCAAAATGAGAAATATTCTCCCCAAAATATCATTCTTGGTTCCAAATAGAAGACTTTTTCTCCATTAAATACCACGTAGGGTTCCCTATGTTACACATTTTCTCCCCCAAATTGCTCTTTTGATCCCCCAAATAAGAAATACTCTCCCCAAAGTAGCGCTTTCGTTTCCTTTCCCAAATATGAGACATTTGAAGATGAAAGGCAGTATTCTGGGGAGAAAATGCCTTTTTGGGGGGATAAAGAGTGGCATTAAGAGAGAACCTGTTTGGTTTCTGGGATGAAGAGTGATATTCGGGGAGAAAATGTCTAATTGTTGGCAGAAATTGATATGCAGGGGAGAAATGGTTGTATTTGGGAGAGTAAAAGAGTGTTTTGGGGAGAAAATGCATGAGTTTTGGGGATAAAGTGCATTATTTTGGCGTGAAAGCATGGTATTCAGCTAATAAGCAGCATTTTGTGGAGAAAATGTCTTCTTTTGAGGATCAAGGTGATCTTTCGGGGAGAAAATGTCTGATTTGCAGCATAAAAAGACGCATTTTGGGGAAGATAGCGTCTTTTGTTGGGACATCACACTTTATTCCAAAAATAACACATTTTCTTCCCAGAATACCGCCTTTTATCCCCAAAAGAAGGCATTTTCTTCCCAGAATACTGCTTTTTAGACCGAAAATAAGTCATCCTCTCCAAAAAAGACCTATTTCTGTCCTCAAAATGAGAAATATTCTCCCCAAAATATCATTCTTGGTTCCAAAGAGAAGATTTTTTATCCATTAAATACCACGTAGGGTTCCCTATATTACACATTTTCTCCCCCAAATTGCTCTTTTGATCCCCAGAATAAGAAATACTCTCCCCAAAGTAGCGCTTTCGTTTCCTTTCCCAAATATGAGACATTTGAAGATGAAAGGCAGTATTCTGGGGAGAAAATGCCTTTTGGGGGGCTAAAGAGTGGCACTTAAGAGAGAACCTGTTTGGTTTCTGGGATGAAGAGTGATATTCGGGGAGAAAATGTCTAATTGTTGGCAGAAATTGATATGCAGGGGAGAAATGGTTGTATTTGGGAGAGAAAAAGAGTGTTTTGGGGAGAAAATGCCTGAGTTTTGGGGATAAAGTGCATTATTTTGGAGTGAAAGCATGGTATTGAGATAATAAGCAGCATTTTGTGGAGAAAATGTCTTCTTTTGAGGATCAAGGTGATCTTTCGGGGAGAAAATGTCTGATTTGCAGCATAAAAAGACGCATTTGGGGAAGATAGTGTCTTTTTTTGGGACGTCACACTTTATTCCAAAAATAACACATTTTCTTCCCAGAATACCGCCTTTGATCCCCAAAAGAAGGCATTTTCTTCCCAGAATACTGCTTTTTAGACCGAAAATAAGTCATCCTCTCCAAAAAAGACCTATTTCTGTCCTCAAAATGAGAAATATTCTCCCCAAAATATCATTCTTGGTTCCAAAGAGAAGATTTTTTATCCATTAAATACCACGTAGGGTTCCCTATATTACACATTTTCTCCCCCAAATAGCTCTTTTGATCCCCAGAATAAGAAATACTCTCCCCAAAGTAGCGCTTTCGTTCCCTTTCCCAAAAAGAAGACCCTTGAAGATGAAAGGCAGTATTCTGGGGAGAAAATGCCTTTTTGGGGGGCTAAAGAGTGGCACTTAAGAGAGAACCTGTTTGGTTTCTGGGATGAAGAGTGATATTCGGGGAGAAAATGTCTAATTGTTGGCAGAAATTGATATGCAGGGGAGAAATGGTTGTATTTTGGAGAGAAAAAGAGTATTTTGGGGTGAAAATGCCTGAGTTTTGGGGATAAAGTGCATTATTTTGGAGTGAAAGCCTGGTATTGAGCTAATAAGCAGCATTTTGTGGAGAAAATGTCTTCTCTAGAGGATAAAGGTGATCTTTCGGGGAGAAAATGTCTGATTTGCAGCATAGAAAGACGCATTTGGGGAAGACAGCGTCTTTTACTGGGACAGCACATTTTATTCCAATAATAACAAATATTCTTCCCAGAATACCGCCTTTTATCCCCAAAAGAAGGCATTTCCTTCCCAGAATACTGCTTTTTAGACCGAAAATAAGTCATCCTCTCCAAAAAAGACCTATTTCTGTCCTCAAAATGAGAAATATTCTCCCCAAAATATCATTCTTGGTTCCAAATAGAAAACTTTTTCTCCATTAAATACCACGTAGGGTTCCCTATGTTACACATTTTCTCCCCCAAATTGCTCTTTTGATCCCCCAAATAAGAAATACTCTCCCCAAAGTAGCGCTTTCGTTTCCTTTCCCAAATATGAGACATTTGAAGATGAAAGGCAGTATTCTGGGGAGAAAATGCCTTTTTGGGGGGATAAAGAGTGGCATTAAGAGAGAACCTGTTTGGTTTCTGGGATGAAGAGTGATATTCGGGGAGAAAATGTCTAATTGTTGGCAGAAATTGATATGCAGGGGAGAAATGGTTGTATTTGGGAGAGAAAAAGAGTGTTTTGGGGAGAAAATGCCTGAGTTTTGGGGATAAAGTGCATTATTTTGGAGTGAAAGCATGGTATTGAGATAATAAGCAGCATTTTGTGGAGAAAATGTCTTCTTTTGAGGATCAAGGTGATCTTTCGGGGAGAAAATGTCTGATTTGCAGCATAAAAAGACGCATTTGGGGAAGATAGTGTCTTTTTTTGGGACGTCACACTTTATTCCAAAAATAACACATTTTCTTCCCAGAATACCGCCTTTGATCCCCAAAAGAAGGCATTTTCTTCCCAGAATACTGCTTTTTAGACCGAAAATAAGTCATCCTCTCCAAAAAAGACCTATTTCTGTCCTCAAAATGAGAAATATTCTCCCCAAAATATCATTCTTGGTTCCAAAGAGAAGATTTTTTATCCATTAAATACCACGTAGGGTTCCCTATATTACACATTTTCTCCCCCAAATAGCTCTTTTGATCCCCAGAATAAGAAATACTCTCCCCAAAGTAGCGCTTTCGTTCCCTTTCCCAAAAAGAAGACCCTTGAAGATGAAAGGCAGTATTCTGGGGAGAAAATGCCTTTTTGGGGGGCTAAAGAGTGGCATTAAGAGAGAACCTGTTTGGTTTCTGGGATGAAGAGTGATATTCGGGGAGAAAATGTCTAATTGTTGGCAGAAATTGATATGCAGGGGAGAAATGGTTGTATTTTGGAGAGAAAAAGAGTATTTTGGGGTGAAAATGCCTGAGTTTTGGGGATAAAGTGCATTATTTTGGAGTGAAAGCCTGGTATTGAGCTAATAAGCAGCATTTTGTGGAGAAAATGTCTTCTCTAGAGGATAAAGGTGATCTTTCGGGGAGAAAATGTCTGATTTGCAGCATAGAAAGACGCATTTGGGGAAGACAGCGTCTTTTACTGGGACAGCACATTTTATTCCAATAATAACAAATATTCTTCCCAGAATACCGCCTTTTATCCCCAAAAGAAGGCATTTCCTTCCCAGAATACTGCTTTTTAGACCGAAAATAAGTCATCCTCTCCAAAAAAGACCTATTTCTGTCCTCAAAATGAGAAATATTCTCCCCAAAATATCATTCTTGGTTCCAAATAGAAAACTTTTTCTCCATTAAATACCACGTAGGGTTCCCTATGTTACACATTTTCTCCCCCAAATTGCTCTTTTGATCCCCCAAATAAGAAATACTCTCCCCAAAGTAGCGCTTTCGTTTCCTTTCCCAAATATGAGACATTTGAAGATGAAAGGCAGTATTCTGGGGAGAAAATGCCTTTTTGGGGGGATAAAGAGTGGCATTAAGAGAGAACCTGTTTGGTTTCTGGGATGAAGAGTGATATTCGGGGAGAAAATGTCTAATTGTTGGCAGAAATTGATATGCAG
Organism: Alectoris magna; assembly: GCA_030625065.1. NCBI lineage: Eukaryota > Metazoa > Chordata > Aves > Galliformes > Phasianidae > Alectoris > Alectoris magna. The sequence continues at coordinate 17,761,534 of CM060573.1, read as the reverse complement.
GGGAGAAATGGTTGTATTTGGGAGAGTAAAAGAGTGTTTTGGGGAGAAAATGCATGAGTTTTGGGGATAAAGTGCATTATTTTGGAGTGAAAGCATGGTATTGAGCTAATAAGCAGCATTTTGTGGAGAAAATGTCTTCTTTTGAGGATCAAGGTGATCTTTCGGGGAGAAAATGTCTGATTTGCAGCATAAAAAGACGCATTTTGGGGAAGATAGTGTCTTTTGTTGGGACATCACACTTTATTCCAAAAATAACACATTTTCTTCCCAGAATACCGCCTTTGATCCCCAAAAGAAGGCATTTTCTTCCCAGAATACTGCTTTTTAGACCGAAAATAAGTCATCCTCTCCAAAAAAGACCTATTTCTGTCCTCAAAATGAGAAATATTCTCCCCAAAATATCATTCTTGGTTCCAAAGAGAAGATTTTTTATCCATTAAATACCACGTAGGGTTCCCTATATTACACATTTTCTCCCCCAAATTGCTCTTTTGATCCCCAGAATAAGAAATACTCTCCCCAAAGTAGCGCTTTCGTTTCCTTTCCCAAATATGAGACATTTGAAGATGAAAGGCAGTATTCTGGGGAGAAAATGCCTTTTTGGGGGGCTAAAGAGTGGCACTTAAGAGAGAACCTGTTTGGTTTCTGGGATGAAGAGTGATATTCGGGGAGAAAATGTCTAATTGTTGGCAGAAATTGATATGCAGGGGAGAAATGGTTGTATTTGGGAGAGAAAAAGAGTGTTTTGGGGAGAAAATGCCTGAGTTTTGGGGATAAAGTGCATTATTTTGGAGTGAAAGCATGGTATTGAGATAATAAGCAGCATTTTGTGGAGAAAATGTCTTCTCTAGAGGATAAAGGTGATCTTTCGGGGAGAAAATGTCTGATTTGCAGCATAGAAAGACGCATTTGGGGAAGACAGCGTCTTTTACTGGGACAGCACATTTTATTCCAATAATAACAAATATTCTTCCCAGAATACCGCCTTTTATCCCCAAAAGAAGGCATTTCCTTCCCAGAATACTGCTTTTTAGACCGAAAATAAGTCATCCTCTCCAAAAAAGACCTATTTCTGTCCTCAAAATGAGAAATATTCTCCCCAAAATATCATTCTTGGTTCCAAATAGAAGACTTTTTCTCCATTAAATACCACGTAGGGTTCCCTATGTTACACATTTTCTCCCCCAAATTGCTCTTTTGATCCCCCAAATAAGAAATACTCTCCCCAAAGTAGCGCTTTCGTTTCCTTTCCCAAATATGAGACATTTGAAGATGAAAGGCAGTATTCTGGGGAGAAAATACATTTTTTGGGGGGATAAAGAGTGGCATTAAGAGAGAACCTGTTTGGTTTCTGGGATGAAGAGTGATATTCGGGGAGAAAATGTCTAATTGTTGGCAGAAATTGATATGCAGGGGAGAAATGGTTGTATTTGGGAGATAAAAAGCGTGTTTTGGGGAGAAAATGCCTGAGTTTTGGGGATAAACTGCATTATTTTGGCGTGAAAGCATGGTATTCAGCTAATAAGCAGCATTTTGTGGAGAAAATGTCTTCTTTTGAGGATCAAGGTGATCTTTTGGGGAGAAAATGTCTGATTTGCAGCATAAAAAGTCGCATTTGGGGAAGACAACGTCTTTTATTGGGACATCACATTTTATTCCACTAATAACACATTTTCTTCCCAGAATACCGCCTTTCATCCCCAAAAGAAGGCATTTTCTTCCCAGAATACTGCTTTTTAGACCGAAAATAAGTCATCCTCTCCAAAAAAGACCTATTTCTGTCCTCAAAATGAGAAATATTCTCCCCAAAATATCATTCTTGGTTCCAAAGAGAAGATTTTTTATCCATTAAATACCACGTAGGGTTCCCTGTATTACACATTTTCTCCCCCAAATTGCTCTTTTGATCCCCCAAATAAGAAATACTCTCCCCAAAGTAGCGCTTTCGTTCCCTTTCCCAAATATGAGACATTTGAAGATGAAAGGCAGTATTCTGGGGAGAAAATGCCTTTTTGGGGGGCTAAAGAGTGGCATTAAGAGAGAACCTGTTTGGTTTCTGGGATGAAGAGTGATATTCGGGGAGAAAATGTCTAATTGTTGGCAGAAATTGATATGCAGGGGAGAAATGGTTGTATTTGGGAGATAAAAAGCGTGTTTTGGGGAGAAAATGCCTGAGTTTTGGGGATAAAGTGCAGTATTTTGGCGTGAAATCATGCTATTCAGCTAATAAGCAGCATTTTGTGGAGAAAATGTCTTCTTTTGAGGATCAAGGTGATCTTTCGGGGAGAAAATATCTGATTTGCAGCATAAAAAGACGCATTTTGGGGAAGATAGTGTCTTTTGTTGGGACATCACATTTTATTCCAAAAATAACACATTTTCTTCCCAGAATACCGCCTTTGATCCCCAAAAGAAGGCATTTTCTTCCCAGAATACTGCTTTTTAGACCGAAAATAAGTCATCCTCTCCAAAAAAGACCTATTTCTGTCCTCAAAATGAGAAATTTTCTCCCCAAAATATCATTCTTGGTTCCAAAGAGAAGATTTTTTATCCATTAAATACCACGTAGGGTTCCCTGTATTACACATTTTCTCCCCCAAATTGCTCTTTTGATCCCCCAAATAAGAAATACTCTCCCCAAAGTAGCGCTTTCGTTTCCTTTCCCAAATATGAGACATTTGAAGATGAAAGGCAGTATTCTGGGGAGAAAATACATTTTTGGGGGGATAAAGAGTGGCATTAAGAGAGAACCTGTTTGGTTTCTGGGATGAAGAGTGATATTCGGGGAGAAAATGTCTAATTGTTGGCTGAAATTGATATGCAGGGGAGAAATGGTTGTATTTGGGAGAGAAAAAGAGTGTTTTGGGGAGAAAATGCCTGAGTTTTGGGGATAAAGTGCATTATTTAGGCGTGAAAGCATGGTATTCAGCTAATAAGCGGCATTTTGTGGAGAAAATGTCTTCTTTAGAGGATCAAGGTGATCTTTTGGGGAGAAAATGTCTGATTTGCAGCATAAAAAGACGCATTTGGGGAAGAAAGCGTCTTTTATTGGGACATCACATTTTATTCCAAAAATAACACATTTTCTTCCCAGAATACCGCCTTTGATCCCCAAAAGAAGGCATTTTCTTCCCAGAATACTGCTTTTTAGACCGAAAATAAGTCATCCTCTCCAAAAAAAGACCTATTTCTGTCCTCAAAATGAGAAATATTCTCCCCAAAATATCATTCTTGTTCCAAAGAGAAGATTTTTTATCCATTAAATACCACATAGGGTTCCCTGTATTACACATTTTCTCCCCCAAATTGCTCTTTTGATCCCCCAAATAAGAAATACTCTCCCCAAAGTAGCGCTTTCGTTTCCTTTCCCAAATATGAGACATTTGATGATGAAAGGCAGTATTCTGGGGAGAAAATGCCTTTTTGGGGGGATAAAGAGTGGCATTAAGAGAGAACCTGTTTGGTTTCTGGGATGAAGAGTGATATTCGGGGAGAAAATGTCTAATTGTTGGCTGCAATTTATATGCAGGTGATATGCAGGGGAGAAATGGTTGTATTAGGGAGAGAAAAACAGTTTTTTGGGGAGAAAATGCCTGAGTTTTGGGGATAAACTGCATTATTTTGGCGTGAAAGCATGGTATTGAGCTAATAAGCAGCATTTTGTGGAGAAAATGTCTTCTTTAGAGGATCAAGGTGATCTTTTGGGGAGAAAATGTCTGATTTGCAGCATAAAAAGACGCATTTTGGGGAAGATAGTGTCTTTTGTTGGGACATCACACTTTATTCCACTAATAAGACATTTTCTTCCCAGAATACCGCCTTTTATCCCCAAAAGAAGGCATTTTCTTCCCAGAATACTGCTTTTTAGACCGAAAATAAGTCATCCTCTCCAAAAAAAGACCTATTTCTGTCCTCAAAATGAGAAATATTCTCCCCAAAATATCATTCTTGGTTCCAAAGAGAAGATTTTTTATCCATTAAATACCACGTAGGGTTCCCTATATTACACATTTTCTCCCCCAAATTGCTCTTTTGATCCCCCAAATAAGAAATACTCTCCCCAAAGTAGCGCTTTCGTTCCCTTTCCCAAAAAGAAGACCCTTGAAGATGAAAGGCAGTATTCTGGGGAGAAAATGCCTTTTTGGGGGGATAAAGAGTGGCATTAAGAGAGAACCTGTTTGGTTTCTGGGATGAAGAGTGATATTCGGGGAGAAAATGTCTAATTGTTGGCAGAAATTGATATGCAGGGGAGAAATGGTTGTATTTGGGAGAGAAAAAGAGTGTTTTGGGGAGAAAATGCCTGAGTTTTGGGGATAAAGTGCATTATTTTGGCGTGAAAGCATGGTATTGAGCTAATAAGCAGCATTTTGTGGAGAAAATGTCTTCTTTAGAGGATCAAGGTGATCTTTTGGGGAGAAAATGTCTGATTTGCAGCATAAAAAGACGCATTTTGGGGAAGATAGTGTCTTTTGTTGGGACATCACACTTTATTCCAAAAATAACACATTTTCTTCCCAGAATACCGCCTTTTATCCCCAAAAGAAGGCATTTTCTTCCCAGAATACTGCTTTTTAGACCGAAAATAAGTCATCCTCTCCAAAAAAGACCTATTTCTGTCCTCAAAATGAGAAATATTCTCCCCAAAATATCATTCTTGGTTCCAAATAGAAGATTTTTTATCCATTAAATACCACGTAGGGTTCCCTGTATTACACATTTTCTCCCCCAAATTGCTCTTTTGATCCCCCAAATAAGAAATACTCTCCCCAAAGTAGCGCTTTCGTTTCCTTTCCCAAATATGAGACATTTGAAGATGAAAGGCAGTATTCTGGGGAGAAAATGCCTTTTTGGGGGGCTAAAGAGTGGCATTAAGAGAGAACCTGTTTGGTTTCTGGGATGAAGAGTGATATTCGGGGAGAAAATGTCTAATTGTTGGCAGAAATTGGTATGCAGGGGAGAAATGGTTGTATTTGGGAGAGAAAAAGAGTGTTTTGGGGAGAAAATGCCTGAGTTTTGGGGATAAAGTGCATTATTTTGGCGTGAAAGCATGGTATTGAGCTAATAAGCAGCATTTTGTGGAGAAAATGTCTTCTTTTGAGGATCAAGGTGATCTTTCGGGGAGAAAATGTCTGATTTGCAGCATAAAAAGACGCATTTTGGGGAAGATAGTGTCTTTTGTTGGGACATCACACTTTATTCCACTAATAACACATTTTCTTCCCAGAATACCGCCTTTTATCCCCAAAAGAAGGCATTTTCTTCCCAGAATACTGCTTTTTAGACCGAAAATAAGTCATCCTCTCCAAAAAAGACCTATTTCTGTCCTCAAAATGAGAAATATTCTCCCCAAAATATCATTCTTGGTTCCAAAGAGAAGAATTTTAACCATTAAATACCACGTAGGGTTCCCTGTATTACACATTTTCTCCCCCAAATTGCTCTTTTGATCCCCCAAATAAGAAATACTCTCCCCAAAGTAGCGCTTTCGTTTCCTTTCCCAAATATGAGACATTTGAAGATGAAAGGCAGTATTCTGGGGAGAAAATGCCTTTTTGGGGGGCTAAAGAGTGGCATTAAGAGAGAACCTGTTTGGTTTCTGGGATGAAGAGTGATATTCGGGGAGAAAATGTCTAATTGTTGGCAGAAATTGATATGCAGGGGAGAAATGGTTGTATTTTGGAGCGTAAAAGAGTGTTTTGGGGAGAAAATGCCTGAGTTTTGGGGATAAAGTGCATTATTTTGGCGTGAAAGCATGGTATTGAGCTAATAAGCAGCATTTTGTGGAGAAAATGTCTTCTTTTGAGGATCAAGGTGATCTTTTGGGGAGAAAATGTCTGATTTGCAGCATAAAAAGACGCATTTTGGGGAAGATAGTGTCTTTTGTTGGGACATCACACTTTATTCCAAAAATAACACATTTTCTTCCCAGAATACCGCCTTTTATCCCCAAAAGAAGGCATTTTCTTCCCAGAATACTGCTTTTTAGACCGAAAATAAGTCATCCTCTCCAAAAAAAGACCTATTTCTGTCCTCAAAATGAGAAATATTCTCCCCAAAATATCATTCTTGTTCCAAAGAGAAGATTTTTTTATCCATTAAATACCACATAGAGTTCCCTGTATTACACATTTTCTCCCCCAAATTGCTCTTTTGATCCCCCAAATAAGAAATACTCTCCCCAAAGTAGCGCTTTCGTTTCCTTTCCCAAATATGAGACATTTGATGATGAAAGGCAGTATTCTGGGGAGAAAATGCCTTTTTGGGGGGATAAAGAGTGGCATTAAGAGAGAACCTGTTTGGTTTCTGGGATGAAGAGTGATATTCGGGGAGAAAATGTCTAATTGTTGGCTGAAATTTATATGCAGGTGATATGCAGGGGAGAAATGGTTGTATTAGGGAGAGAAAAAGAGTGTTTTGGGGAGAAAATGCCTGAGTTTTGGGGATAAACTGCATTATTTTGGCGTGAAAGCATGGTATTGAGCTAATAAGCAGCATTTTGTGGAGAAAATGTCTTCTTTAGAGGATCAAGGTGATCTTTTGGGGAGAAAATATCTGATTTGCAGCATAAAAAGACGCATTTTGGGGAAGATAGTGTCTTTTGTTGGGACATCACACTTTATTCCACTAATAAGACATTTTCTTCCCAGAATACCGCCTTTTATCCCCAAAAGAAGGCATTTTCTTCCCAGAATACTGCTTTTTAGACCGAAAATAAGTCATCCTCTCCAAAAAAAGACCTATTTCTGTCCTCAAAATGAGAAATATTCTCCCCAAAATATCATTCTTGGTTCCAAAGAGAAGATTTTTTATCCATTAAATACCACGTAGGGTTCCCTATATTACACATTTTCTCCCCCAAATTGCTCTTTTGATCCCCCAAATAAGAAATACTCTCCCCAAAGTAGCGCTTTCGTTCCCTTTCCCAAAAAGAAGACCCTTGAAGATGAAAGGCAGTATTCTGGGGAGAAAATGCCTTTTTGGGGGGATAAAGAGTGGCATTAAGAGAGAACCTGTTTGGTTTCTGGGATGAAGAGTGATATTCGGGGAGAAAATGTCTAATTGTTGGCAGAAATTGATATGCAGGGGAGAAATGGTTGTATTTGGGAGAGAAAAAGAGTGTTTTGGGGAGAAAATGCCTGAGTTTTGGGGATAAAGTGCATTATTTTGGCGTGAAAGCATGGTATTGAGCTAATAAGCAGCATTTTGTGGAGAAAATGTCTTCTTTTGAGGATCAAGGTGATCTTTTGGGGAGAAAATGTCTGATTTGCAGCATAAAAAGACGCATTTTGGGGAAGATAGTGTCTTTTGTTGGGACATCACACTTTATTCCAAAAATAACACATTTTCTTCCCAGAATACCGCCTTTTATCCCCAAAAGAAGGCATTTTCTTCCCAGAATACTGCTTTTTAGACCGAAAATAAGTCATCCTCTCCAAAAAAGACCTATTTCTGTCCTCAAAATGAGAAATATTCTCCCCAAAATATCATTCTTGGTTCCAAATAGAAGATTTTTTATCCATTAAATACCACGTAGGGTTCCCTGTATTACACATTTTCTCCCCCAAATTGCTCTTTTGATCCCCCAAATAAGAAATACTCTCCCCAAAGTAGCGCTTTCGTTTCCTTTCCCAAATATGAGACATTTGAAGATGAAAGGCAGTATTCTGGGGAGAAAATGCCTTTTTGGGGGGCTAAAGAGTGGCATTAAGAGAGAACCTGTTTGGTTTCTGGGATGAAGAGTGATATTCGGGGAGAAAATGTCTAATTGTTGGCAGAAATTGATATGCAGGGGAGAAATGGTTGTATTTGGGAGAGAAAAAGAGTGTTTTGGGGAGAAAATGCCTGAGTTTTGGGGATAAAGTGCATTATTTTGGCATGAAAGCATGGTATTGAGATAATAAGCAGCATTTTGTGGAGAAAATGTCTTCTTTTGAGGATCAAGGTGATCTTTCGGGGAGAAAATGTCTGATTTGCAGCATAAAAAGACGCATTTTGGGGAAGATAGTGTCTTTTGTTGGGACATCACACTTTATTCCACTAATAACACATTTTCTTCCCAGAATACCGCCTTTTATCCCCAAAAGAAGGCATTTTCTTCCCAGAATACTGCTTTTTAGACCGAAAATAAGTCATCCTCTCCAAAAAAGACCTATTTCTGTCCTCAAAATGAGAAATATTCTCCCCAAAATATCATTCTTGGTTCCAAAGAGAAGAATTTTAACCATTAAATACCACGTAGGGTTCCCTGTATTACACATTTTCTCCCCCAAATTGCTCTTTTGATCCCCCAAATAAGAAATACTCTCCCCAAAGTAGCGCTTTCGTTTCCTTTCCCAAATATGAGACATTTGAAGATGAAAGGCAGTATTCTGGGGAGAAAATGCCTTTTTGGGGGGATAAAGAGTGGCATTAAGAGAGAACCTGTTTGGTTTCTGGGATGACGAGTGATATTCGGGGAGAAAATGTCTAATTGTTGGCAGAAATTGATATGCAGGGGAGAAATGGTTGTATTTTGGAGCGTAAAAGAGTGTTTTGGGGAGAAAATGCCTGAGTTTTGGGGATAAAGTGCATTATTTTGGCGTGAAAGCATGGTATTGAGCTAATAAGCAGCATTTTGTGGAGAAAATGTCTTCTTTTGAGGATCAAGGTGATCTTTTGGGGAGAAAATGTCTGATTTGCAGCATAAAAAGACGCATTTTGGGGAAGATAGTGTCTTTTGTTGGGACATCACACTTTATTCCAAAAATAACACATTTTCTTCCCAGAATACCGCCTTTTATCCCCAAAAGAAGGCATTTTCTTCCCAGAATACTGCTTTTTAGACCGAAAATAAGTCATCCTCTCCAAAAAAAGACCTATTTCTGTCCTCAAAATGAGAAATATTCTCCCCAAAATATCATTCTTGTTCCAAAGGGAAGATTTTTTATCCATTAAATACCACGTAGGGTTCCCTGTATTACACATTTTCTCCCCCAAATTGCTCTTTTGATCCCCCAAATAAGAAATACTCTCCCCAAAGTAGCGCTTTCGTTTCCTTTCCCAAATATGAGACATTTGAAGATGAAAGGCAGTATTCTGGGGAGAAAATGCCTTTTTGGGGGGATAAAGAGTGGCATTAAGAGAGAACCTGTTTGGTTTCTGGGATGAAGAGTGATATTCGGGGAGAAAATGTCTAATTGTTGGCAGAAATTGATATGCAGGTGATATGCAGGGGAGAAATGGTTGTATTTGGGAGAGAAAAAGAGTGTTTTGGGGAGAAAATGCCTGAGTTTTGGGGATAAAGTGCATTATTTAGGCGTGAAAGCATGGTATTGAGATAATAAGCAGCATTTTGTGGAGAAAATGTCTTCTTTAGAGGATCAAGGTGATCTTTTGGGGAGAAAATGTCTGATTTGCAGCATAAAAAGACGCATTTTGGGGAAGAGAGTGTCTTTTGTTGGGACATCACATTTTATTCCAAAAATAACACATTTTCTTCCCAGAATACCGCCTTTTATCCCTAAAAGAAGGCATTTTCTTCCCAGAATACTGCTTTTTAGACCGAAAATAAGTCATCCTCTCCAAAAAAGACCTATTTCTGTCCTCAAAATGAGAAATATTCTCCCCAAAATATCATTCTTGGTTCCAAAGAGAAGATTTTTTATCCATTAAATACCACGTAGGGTTCCCTGTATTACACATTTTCTCCCCCAAATTGCTCTTTTGATCCCCCAAATAAGAAATACTCTCCCCAAAGTAGCGCTTTCGTTTCCTTTCCCAAAAAGAAGACACTTGAAGATGAAAGGCAGTATTCTGGGGAGAAAATGCCTTTTTGGGGGGCTAAAGAGTGGCACTTAAGAGAGAACCTGTTTGGTTTCTGGGATGAAGAGTGATATTCGGGGAGAAAATGTCTAATTGTTGGCAGAAATTGATATGCAGGGGAGAAATGGTTGTATTTGGGAGAGTAAAAGCGTGTTTTGGGGAGAAAATGCCTGAGTTTTGGGGATAAAGTGCATTATTTAGGCGTGAAAGCATGGTATTCAGCTAATAAGCAGCATTTTGTGGAGAAAATGTCTTCTTTAGAGGATCAAGGTGATCTTTTGGGGAGAAAATGTCTGATTTGCAGCATAAAAAGACGCATTTGGGGAAGATAGTGTCTTTTGTTGGGATAGCACATTTTATTCCAATAATAACACATTTTCTACCCAGAATACCGCCTTTTAGCCCCAAAAGAAGGCATTTTCTTCCCAGAATACTGCTTTTTAGACCGAAAATAAGTCATCCTCTCCAAAAAAGACCTATTTCTGTCCTCAAAATGAGAAATATTCTCCCCAAAATATCATTCTTGGTACCAAAGAGAAGAATTTTAACCATTAAATACCACGTAGGGTTCCCTGTATTACACATTTTCTCCCCCAAATTGCTCTTTTGATCCCCCAAATAAGAAATACTCTCCCCAAAGTAGCACTTTCGTTTCCTTTCCCAAATATGAGACATTTGAAGATGAAAGGCAGTATTCTGGGGAGAAAATGCCTTTTTGGGGGGATAAAGAGTGGCACTTAAGAAAGAACCTGTTTGGTTTCTGGGATGAAGAGTGATATTCGGGGAGAAAATGTCTAATTGTTGGCAGAAATTGATATGCAGGGGAGAAATGGTTGTATTTGGGAGAGTAAAAGCGTGTTTTGGGGAGAAAATGCCTGAGTTTTGGGGATAACCTGCATTATTTTGGCGTGAAAGCATGGTATTCAGCTAATAAGCAGCATTTTGTGGAGAAAATGTCTTCTTTTGAGGATCAAGGTGATCTTTCGGGGAGAAAATGTCTGATTTGCAGCATAAAAAGACGCATTTGGGGAAGACAGCGTCTTTTTTTGGGACATCACATTTTATTCCAAAAGTAACACATTTTCTTCCCAGAATACCGCCTTTGATCCCCAAAAGAAGGCATTTTCTTCCCAGAATACTGCTTTTTAGACCGAAAATAAGTCATCCTCTCCAAAAAAAGACCTATTTCTGTCCTCAAAATGAGAAATATTCTCCCCAAAATATCATTCTTGTTCCAAAGGGAAGATTTTTTATCCATTAAATACCACATAGGGTTCCCTGTATTACACATTTTCTCCCCCAAATTGCTCTTTTGATCCCCCAAATAAGAAATACTCTCCCCAAAGTAGCGCTTTCGTTTCCTTTCCCAAAAAGAAGACACTTGAAGATGAAAGGCAGTATTCTGGGGAGAAAATGCCTTTTTGGGGGGGCTAAAGAGTGGCACTTAAGAGAGAACCTGTTTGGTTTCTGGGATGAAGAGTGATATTCGGGGAGAAAATGTCTAATTGTTGGCAGAAATTGATATGCAGGTGATATGCAGGGGAGAAATGGTTGTATTTGGGAGAGAAAAAGAGTGTTTTGGGGAGAAAATGCCTGAGTTTTGGGGATAAAGTGCATTATTTAGGCGTGAAAGCATGGTATTGAGCTAATAAGCAGCATTTTGTGGAGAAAATGTCTTCTTTAGAGGATAAAGGTGATCTTTTGGGGAGAAAATGTCTGATTTGCAGCATAAAAAGACGCATTTTGGGGAAGATAGTGTCTTTTGTTGGGACATCACATTTTATTCCAAAAATAACACATTTTCTTCCCAGAATACCGCCTTTTATCCCTAAAAGAAGGCATTTTCTTCCCAGAATACTGCTTTTTAGACCGAAAATAAGTCATCCTCTCCAAAAAAGACCTATTTCTGTCCTCAAAATGAGAAATATTCTCCCCAAAATATCATTCTTGGTTCCAAATAGAAGATGTTTTATCCATTAAATACCACGTAGGGTTCCCTGTATTACACATTTTCTCCCCCAAATTGCTCTTTTGATCCCCCAAATAAGAAATACTCTCCCCAAAGTAGCGCTTTCGTTTCCTTTCCCAAATATGAGACATTTGAAGATGAAAGGCAGTATTCTGGGGAGAAAATGCCTTTTTGGGGGGATAAAGAGTGGCATTAAGAGAGAACCTGTTTGGTTTCTGGGATGAAGAGTGATATTCGGGGAGAAAATGTCTAATTGTTGGCAGAAATTGATATGCAGGGGAGAAATGGTTGTATTTGGGAGAGAAAAAGAGTGTTTTGGGGAGAAAATGCCTGAGTTTTGGGGATAAAGTGCATTATTTTGGCGTGAAAGCATGGTATTGAGCTAATAAGAAGCATTTTGTGGAGAAAATGTCTTCTTTTGAGGATAAAGGAGATCTTTAGGGGAGAAAATGTCTGATTTGCAGCATAAAAAGACGCATTTTGGGGAAGATAGTGTCTTTTGTTGGGACATCACACTTTATTCCAAAAATAACACATTTTCTTCCCAGAATACCGCCTTTTATCCCCAAAAGAAGGCATTTTCTTCCCAGAATACTGCTTTTTAGACCGAAAATAAGTCATCCTCTCCAAAAAAGACCTATTTCTGTCCTCAAAATGAGAAATATTCTCCCCAAAATATCATTCTTGTTCCAAAGGGAAGATTTTTTATCCATTAAATACCACATAGGGTTCCCTGTATTACACATTTTCTCCCCCAAATTGCTCTTTTGATCCCCCAAATAAGAAATACTCTCCCCAAAGTAGCGCTTTCGTTTCCTTTCCCAAATATGAGACATTTGAAGATGAAAGGCAGTATTCTGGGGAGAAAATGCCTTTTTGGGGGGCTAAAGAGTGGCATTAAGAGAGAACCTGTTTGGTTTCTGGGATGAAGAGTGATATTCGGGGAGAAAATGTCTAATTGTTGGCAGAAATTGATATGCAGGTGATATGCAGGGGAGAAATGGTTGTATTTGGGAGAGAAAAAGAGTGTTTTGGGGAGAAAATGCATGAGTTTTGGGGATAAAGTGCATTATTTAGGCGTGAAAGCATGGTATTGAGCTAATAAGCAGCATTTTGTGGAGAAAATGTCTTCTTTAGAGGATAAAGGTGATCTTTTGGGGAGAAAATGTCTGATTTGCAGCATAAAAAGACGCATTTTGGGGAAGAGAGTGTCTTTTGTTGGGACATCACACTTTATTCCAAAAATAACACATTTTCTTCCCAGAATACCGCCTTTTATCCCTAAAAGAAGGCATTTTCTTCCCAGAATACTGCTTTTTAGACCGAAAATAAGTCATCCTCTCCAAAAAAGACCTATTTCTGTCCTCAAAATGAGAAATATTCTCCCCAAAATATCATTCTTGGTTCCAAAGAGAAGATTTTTTATCCATTAAATACCACGTAGGGTTCCCTGTATTACACATTTTCTCCCCCAAATTGCTCTTTTGATCCCCCAAATAAGAAATACTCTCCCCAAAGTAGCGCTTTCGTTTCCTTTCCCAAAAAGAAGACACTTGAAGATGAAAGGCAGTATTCTGGGGAGAAAATGCCTTTTTGGGGGGCTAAAGAGTGGCACTTAAGAGAGAACCTGTTTGGTTTCTGGGATGAAGAGTGATATTCGGGGAGAAAATGTCTAATTGTTGGCAGAAATTGATATGCAGGGGAGAAATGGTTGTATTTGGGAGAGTAAAAGCGTGTTTTGGGGAGAAAATGCCTGAGTTTTGGGGATAACCTGCATTATTTTGGCGTGAAAGCATGGTATTCAGCTAATAAGCAGCATTTTGTGGAGAAAATGTCTTCTTTAGAGGATCAAGGTGATCTTTTGGGGAGAAAATGTCTGATTTGCAGCATAAAAAGACGCATTTGGGGAAGATAGTGTCTTTTGTTGGGATAGCACATTTTATTCCAATAATAACACATTTTCTACCCAGAATACCGCCTTTGATCCCCAAAAGAAGGCATTTTCTTCCCAGAATACTGCTTTTTAGACCGAAAATAAGTCATCCTCTCCAAAAAAGACCTATTTCTGTCCTCAAAATGAGAAATATTCTCCCCAAAATATCATTCTTGGTTCCAAATAGAAGATGTTTTATCCATTAAATACCACATAGGGTTCCCTATATTACACATTTTCTCCCCCAAATTGCTCTTTTGATCCCCCAAATAAGAAATACTCTCCCCAAAGTAGCGCTTTCGTTTCCTTTCCCAAATATGAGACATTTGAAGATGAAAGGCAGTATTCTGGGGAGAAAATGCCTTTTTGGGGGGCTAAAGAGTGGCACTTAAGAGAGAACCTGTTTGGTTTCTGGGATGAAGAGTGATATTCGGGGAGAAAATGTCTAATTGTTGGCAGAAATTGATATGCAGGGGAGAAATGGTTGTATTTGGGAGAGTAAAAGCGTGTTTTGGGGAGAAAATGCCTGAGTTTTGGGGATAACCTGCATTATTTTGGCGTGAAAGCATGGTATTCAGCTAATAAGCAGCATTTTGTGGAGAAAATGTCTTCTTTTGAGGATCAAGGTGATCTTTCGGGGAGAAAATGTCTGATTTGCAGCATAAAAAGACGCATTTGGGGAAGACAGCGTCTTTTTTTGGGACATCACATTTTATTCCAAAAGTAACACATTTTCTTCCCAGAATACCGCCTTTGATCCCCAAAAGAAGGCATTTTCTTCCCAGAATACTGCTTTTTAGACCGAAAATAAGTCATCCTCTCCAAAAAAAGACCTATTTCTGTCCTCAAAATGAGAAATATTCTCCCCAAAATATCATTCTTGTTCCAAAGGGAAGATTTTTTATCCATTAAATACCACATAGGGTTCCCTGTATTACACATTTTCTCCCCCAAATTGCTCTTTTGATCCCCCAAATAAGAAATACTCTCCCCAAAGTAGCGCTTTCGTTTCCTTTCCCAAAAAGAAGACACTTGAAGATGAAAGGCAGTATTCTGGGGAGAAAATGCCTTTTTGGGGGGGCTAAAGAGTGGCACTTAAGAGAGAACCTGTTTGGTTTCTGGGATGAAGAGTGATATTCGGGGAGAAAATGTCTAATTGTTGGCAGAAATTGATATGCAGGTGATATGCAGGGGAGAAATGGTTGTATTTGGGAGAGAAAAAGAGTGTTTTGGGGAGAAAATGCCTGAGTTTTGGGGATAAAGTGCATTATTTAGGCGTGAAAGCATGGTATTGAGCTAATAAGCAGCATTTTGTGGAGAAAATGTCTTCTTTAGAGGATAAAGGTGATCTTTTGGGGAGAAAATGTCTGATTTGCAGCATAAAAAGACGCATTTTGGGGAAGATAGTGTCTTTTGTTGGGACATCACATTTTATTCCAAAAATAACACATTTTCTTCCCAGAATACCGCCTTTTATCCCTAAAAGAAGGCATTTTCTTCCCAGAATACTGCTTTTTAGACCGAAAATAAGTCATCCTCTCCAAAAAAGACCTATTTCTGTCCTCAAAATGAGAAATATTCTCCCCAAAATATCATTCTTGGTTCCAAATAGAAGATGTTTTATCCATTAAATACCACGTAGGGTTCCCTGTATTACACATTTTCTCCCCCAAATTGCTCTTTTGATCCCCCAAATAAGAAATACTCTCCCCAAAGTAGCGCTTTCGTTTCCTTTCCCAAATATGAGACATTTGAAGATGAAAGGCAGTATTCTGGGGAGAAAATGCCTTTTTGGGGGGATAAAGAGTGGCATTAAGAGAGAACCTGTTTGGTTTCTGGGATGAAGAGTGATATTCGGGGAGAAAATGTCTAATTGTTGGCAGAAATTGATATGCAGGGGAGAAATGGTTGTATTTGGGAGAGAAAAAGAGTGTTTTGGGGAGAAAATGCCTGAGTTTTGGGGATAAAGTGCATTATTTTGGCGTGAAAGCATGGTATTGAGCTAATAAGAAGCATTTTGTGGAGAAAATGTCTTCTTTTGAGGATAAAGGAGATCTTTAGGGGAGAAAATGTCTGATTTGCAGCATAAAAAGACGCATTTTGGGGAAGATAGTGTCTTTTGTTGGGACATCACACTTTATTCCAAAAATAACACATTTTCTTCCCAGAATACCGCCTTTTATCCCCAAAAGAAGGCATTTTCTTCCCAGAATACTGCTTTTTAGACCGAAAATAAGTCATCCTCTCCAAAAAAGACCTATTTCTGTCCTCAAAATGAGAAATATTCTCCCCAAAATATCATTCTTGTTCCAAAGGGAAGATTTTTTATCCATTAAATACCACATAGGGTTCCCTGTATTACACATTTTCTCCCCCAAATTGCTCTTTTGATCCCCCAAATAAGAAATACTCTCCCCAAAGTAGCGCTTTCGTTTCCTTTCCCAAATATGAGACATTTGAAGATGAAAGGCAGTATTCTGGGGAGAAAATGCCTTTTTGGGGGGCTAAAGAGTGGCATTAAGAGAGAACCTGTTTGGTTTCTGGGATGAAGAGTGATATTCGGGGAGAAAATGTCTAATTGTTGGCAGAAATTGATATGCAGGTGATATGCAGGGGAGAAATGGTTGTATTTGGGAGAGAAAAAGAGTGTTTTGGGGAGAAAATGCATGAGTTTTGGGGATAAAGTGCATTATTTAGGCGTGAAAGCATGGTATTGAGCTAATAAGCAGCATTTTGTGGAGAAAATGTCTTCTTTAGAGGATAAAGGTGATCTTTTGGGGAGAAAATGTCTGATTTGCAGCATAAAAAGACGCATTTTGGGGAAGAGAGTGTCTTTTGTTGGGACATCACACTTTATTCCAAAAATAACACATTTTCTTCCCAGAATACCGCCTTTTATCCCTAAAAGAAGGCATTTTCTTCCCAGAATACTGCTTTTTAGACCGAAAATAAGTCATCCTCTCCAAAAAAGACCTATTTCTGTCCTCAAAATGAGAAATATTCTCCCCAAAATATCATTCTTGGTTCCAAAGAGAAGATTTTTTATCCATTAAATACCACGTAGGGTTCCCTGTATTACACATTTTCTCCCCCAAATTGCTCTTTTGATCCCCCAAATAAGAAATACTCTCCCCAAAGTAGCGCTTTCGTTTCCTTTCCCAAAAAGAAGACACTTGAAGATGAAAGGCAGTATTCTGGGGAGAAAATGCCTTTTTGGGGGGCTAAAGAGTGGCACTTAAGAGAGAACCTGTTTGGTTTCTGGGATGAAGAGTGATATTCGGGGAGAAAATGTCTAATTGTTGGCAGAAATTGATATGCAGGGGAGAAATGGTTGTATTTGGGAGAGTAAAAGCGTGTTTTGGGGAGAAAATGCCTGAGTTTTGGGGATAACCTGCATTATTTTGGCGTGAAAGCATGGTATTCAGCTAATAAGCAGCATTTTGTGGAGAAAATGTCTTCTTTAGAGGATCAAGGTGATCTTTTGGGGAGAAAATGTCTGATTTGCAGCATAAAAAGACGCATTTGGGGAAGATAGTGTCTTTTGTTGGGATAGCACATTTTATTCCAATAATAACACATTTTCTACCCAGAATACCGCCTTTGATCCCCAAAAGAAGGCATTTTCTTCCCAGAATACTGCTTTTTAGACCGAAAATAAGTCATCCTCTCCAAAAAAGACCTATTTCTGTCCTCAAAATGAGAAATATTCTCCCCAAAATATCATTCTTGGTTCCAAATAGAAGATGTTTTATCCATTAAATACCACATAGGGTTCCCTATATTACACATTTTCTCCCCCAAATTGCTCTTTTGATCCCCCAAATAAGAAATACTCTCCCCAAAGTAGCGCTTTCGTTTCCTTTCCCAAATATGAGACATTTGAAGATGAAAGGCAGTATTCTGGGGAGAAAATGCCTTTTTGGGGGGATAAAGAGTGGCATTAAGAGAGAACCTGTTTGGTTTCTGGGATGAAGAGTGATATTCGGGGAGAAAATGTCTAATTGTTGGCAGAAATTGATATGCAGGGGAGAAATGGTTGTATTTGGGAGAGTAAAAGCGTGTTTTGGGGAGAAAATGCCTGAGTTTTGGGGATAACCTGCATTATTTTGGCGTGAAAGCATGGTATTCAGCTAATAAGCAGCATTTTGTGGAGAAAATGTCTTCTTTTGAGGATCAAGGTGATCTTTCGGGGAGAAAATGTCTGATTTGCAGCATAAAAAGACGCATTTGGGGAAGACAGCGTCTTTTTTTGGGACATCACATTTTATTCCAAAAGTAACACATTTTCTTCCCAGAATACCGCCTTTGATCCCCAAAAGAAGGCATTTTCTTCCCAGAATACTGCTTTTTAGACCGAAAATAAGTCATCCTCTCCAAAAAAAGACCTATTTCTGTCCTCAAAATGAGAAATATTCTCCCCAAAATATCATTCTTGTTCCAAAGGGAAGATTTTTTATCCATTAAATACCACATAGGGTTCCCTGTATTACACATTTTCTCCCCCAAATTGCTCTTTTGATCCCCCAAATAAGAAATACTCTCCCCAAAGTAGCGCTTTCGTTTCCTTTCCCAAAAAGAAGACACTTGAAGATGAAAGGCAGTATTCTGGGGAGAAAATGCCTTTTTGGGGGGCTAAAGAGTGGCACTTAAGAGAGAACCTGTTTGGTTTCTGGGATGAAGAGTGATATTCGGGGAGAAAATGTCTAATTGTTGGCAGAAATTGATATGCAGGTGATATGCAGGGGAGAAATGGTTGTATTTGGGAGAGAAAAAGAGTGTTTTGGGGAGAAAATGCCTGAGTTTTGGGGATAAAGTGCATTATTTAGGCGTGAAAGCATGGTATTGAGCTAATAAGCAGCATTTTGTGGAGAAAATGTCTTCTTTAGAGGATAAAGGTGATCTTTTGGGGAGAAAATGTCTGATTTGCAGCATAAAAAGACGCATTTTGGGGAAGATAGTGTCTTTTGTTGGGACATCACATTTTATTCCAAAAATAACACATTTTCTTCCCAGAATACCGCCTTTTATCCCTAAAAGAAGGCATTTTCTTCCCAGAATACTGCTTTTTAGACCGAAAATAAGTCATCCTCTCCAAAAAAGACCTATTTCTGTCCTAAAAATGAGAAATATTCTCCCCAAAATATCATTCTTGGTTCCAAATAGAAGATGTTTTATCCATTAAATACCACGTAGGGTTCCCTGTATTACACATTTTCTCCCCCAAATTGCTCTTTTGATCCCCCAAATAAGAAATACTCTCCCCAAAGTAGCGCTTTCGTTTCCTTTCCCAAATATGAGACATTTGAAGATGAAAGGCAGTATTCTGGGGAGAAAATGCCTTTTTGGGGGGATAAAGAGTGGCATTAAGAGAGAACCTGTTTGGTTTCTGGGATGAAGAGTGATATTCGGGGAGAAAATGTCTAATTGTTGGCAGAAATTGATATGCAGGGGAGAAATGGTTGTATTTGGGAGAGAAAAAGAGTGTTTTGGGGAGAAAATGCCTGAGTTTTGGGGATAAAGTGCATTATTTTGGCGTGAAAGCATGGTATTGAGCTAATAAGAAGCATTTTGTGGAGAAAATGTCTTCTTTTGAGGATAAAGGAGATCTTTAGGGGAGAAAATGTCTGATTTGCAGCATAAAAAGACGCATTTTGGGGAAGATAGTGTCTTTTGTTGGGACATCACACTTTATTCCAAAAATAACACATTTTCTTCCCAGAATACCGCCTTTGATCCCCAAAAGAAGGCATTTTCTTCCCAGAATACTGCTTTTTAGACCGAAAATAAGTCATCCTCTCCAAAAAAGACCTATTTCTGTCCTCAAAATGAGAAATATTCTCCCCAAAATATCATTCTTGTTCCAAAGGGAAGATTTTTTATCCATTAAATACCACATAGGGTTCCCTGTATTACACATTTTCTCCCCCAAATTGCTCTTTTGATCCCCCAAATAAGAAATACTCTCCCCAAAGTAGCGCTTTCGTTTCCTTTCCCAAATATGAGACATTTGAAGATGAAAGGCAGTATTCTGGGGAGAAAATGCCTTTTTGGGGGGATAAAGAGTGGCATTAAGAGAGAACCTGTTTGGTTTCTGGGATGAAGAGTGATATTCGGGGAGAAAATGTCTAATTGTTGGCAGAAATTGATATGCAGGTGATATGCAGGGGAGAAATGGTTGTATTTGGGAGAGAAAAAGAGTGTTTTGGGGAGAAAATGCATGAGTTTTGGGGATAAAGTGCATTATTTAGGCGTGAAAGCATGGTATTGAGCTAATAAGCAGCATTTTGTGGAGAAAATGTCTTCTTTAGAGGATAAAGGTGATCTTTTGGGGAGAAAATGTCTGATTTGCAGCATAAAAAGACGCATTTTGGGGAAGAGAGTGTCTTTTGTTGGGACATCACATTTTATTCCAAAAATAACACATTTTCTTCCCAGAATACCGCCTTTTATCCCTAAAAGAAGGCATTTTCTTCCCAGAATACTGCTTTTTAGACCGAAAATAAGTCATCCTCTCCAAAAAAGACCTATTTCTGTCCTCAAAATGAGAAATATTCTCCCCAAAATATCATTCTTGGTTCCAAAGAGAAGATTTTTTATCCATTAAATACCACGTAGGGTTCCCTGTATTACACATTTTCTCCCCCAAATTGCTCTTTTGATCCCCCAAATAAGAAATACTCTCCCCAAAGTAGCGCTTTCGTTTCCTTTCCCAAAAAGAAGACACTTGAAGATGAAAGGCAGTATTCTGGGGAGAAAATGCCTTTTTGGGGGGCTAAAGAGTGGCACTTAAGAGAGAACCTGTTTGGTTTCTGGGATGAAGAGTGATATTCGGGGAGAAAATGTCTAATTGTTGGCAGAAATTGATATGCAGGGGAGAAATGGTTGTATTTGGGAGAGTAAAAGCGTGTTTTGGGGAGAAAATGCCTGAGTTTTGGGGATAAAGTGCATTATTTAGGCGTGAAAGCATGGTATTCAGCTAATAAGCAGCATTTTGTGGAGAAAATGTCTTCTTTAGAGGATCAAGGTGATCTTTTGGGGAGAAAATGTCTGATTTGCAGCATAAAAAGACGCATTTGGGGAAGATAGTGTCTTTTGTTGGGATAGCACATTTTATTCCAATAATAACACATTTTCTACCCAGAATACCGCCTTTGATCCCCAAAAGAAGGCATTTTCTTCCCAGAATACTGCTTTTTAGACCGAAAATAAGTCATCCTCTCCAAAAAAGACCTATTTCTGTCCTCAAAATGAGAAATATTCTCCCCAAAATATCATTCTTGGTTCCAAATAGAAGATGTTTTATCCATTAAATACCACATAGGGTTCCCTATATTACACATTTTCTCCCCCAAATTGCTCTTTTGATCCCCCAAATAAGAAATACTCTCCCCAAAGTAGCGCTTTCGTTTCCTTTCCCAAATATGAGACATTTGAAGATGAAAGGCAGTATTCTGGGGAGAAAATGCCTTTTTGGGGGGATAAAGAGTGGCATTAAGAGAGAACCTGTTTGGTTTCTGGGATGAAGAGTGATATTCGGGGAGAAAATGTCTAATTGTTGGCAGAAATTGATATGCAGGGGAGAAATGGTTGTATTTGGGAGAGAAAAAGAGTGTTTTGGGGAGAAAATGCCCTAGTTTTGGGGATAAAGTGCATTATTTTGGCGTGAAAGCATGGTATTCAGCTAATAAGCAGCATTTTGTGGAGAAAATGTCTTCTTTTGAGGATAAAGGAGATCTTTAGGGGAGAAAATGTCTGATTTGCAGAATAAAAAGACGCATTTTGGGGAAGATAGTGTCTTTTGTTGGGACATCACACTTTATTCCAAAAATAACACATTTTCTTCCCAGAATACCGCCTTTTATCCCCAAAAGAAGGCATTTTCTTCCCAGAATACTGCTTTTTAGACCGAAAATAAGTCATCCTCTCCAAAAAAGACCTATTTCTGTCCTCAAAATGAGAAATATTCTCCCCAAAATATCATTCTTGGTTCCAAAGAGAAGATTTTTTATCCATTAAATACCACGTAGGGTTCCCTGTATTACACATTTTCTCCCCCAAATTGCTCTTTTGATCCCCCAAATAAGAAATACTCTCCCCAAAGTAGCGCTTTCGTTCCCTTTCCCAAATATGAGACATTTGAAGATGAAAGGCAGTATTCTGGGGAGAAAATGCCTTTTTGGGGGGATAAAGAGTGGCATTAAGAGAGAACCTGTTTGGTTTCTGGGATGAAGAGTGATATTCGGGGAGAAAATGTCTAATTGTTGGCAGAAATTGATATGCAGGGGAGAAATGGTTGTATTTGGGAGAGAAAAAGCGTGTTTTGGGGAGAAAATGCCTGAGTTTTGGGGATAAAGTGCATTATTTAGGCGTGAAAGCCCGGTATTGAGCTAATAAGCAGCATTTTGTGGAGAAAATGTCTTCTTTTGAGGATAAAGGTGATCTTTTGGGGAGAAAATGTCTGATTTGCAGCATAAAAAGACGCATTTGGGGAAGATAGTGTCTTTTGTTGGGACATCACATTTTATTCCACTAATAACACATTTTCTTCCCAGAATACCGCCTTTTAGCCCCAAAAGAAGGCATTTTCTTCCCAGAATACTGCTTTTTAGACCGAAAATAAGTCATCCTCTCCAAAAAAGACCTATTTCTGTCCTCAAAATGAGAAATATTCTCCCCAAAATATCATTCTTGGTTCCAAAGAGAAGATTTTTTATCCATTAAATACCACGTAGGGTTCCCTGTATTACACATTTTCTCCCCCAAATTGCTCTTTTGATCCCCCAAATAAGAAATACTCTCCCCAAAGTAGCGCTTTCGTTTCCTTTCCCAAATATGAGACATTTGAAGATGAAAGGCAGTATTCTGGGGAGAAAATGCCTTTTTGGGGGGATAAAGAGTGGCATTAAGAGAGAACCTGTTTGGTTTCTGGGATGAAGAGTGATATTCAGGGAGAAAATGTCTAATTGTTGGCAGAAATTGATATGCAGGGGAGAAATGGTTGTATTTGGGAGAGAAAAAGAGTGTTTTGGGGAGAAAATGCCTGAGTTTTGGGGATAAAGTGCATTATTTTGGAGTGAAAGCATGGTATTGAGCTAATAAGCAGCATTTTGTGGAGAAAATGTCTTCTTTTGAGGATCAAGGTGATCTTTCGGGGAGAAAATGTCTGATTTGCAGCATAAAAAGACGCATTTTGGGGAAGATAGTGTCTTTTGTTGGGACATCACACTTTATTCCACTAATAACACATTTTCTTCCCAGAATACCGACTTTTATCCCCAAAAGAAGGCATTTTCTTCCCAGAATACTGCTTTTTAGACCGAAAATAAGTCATCCTCTCCAAAAAAGACCTATTTCTGTCCTCAAAATGAGAAATATTCTCCCCAAAATATCATTCTTGGTTCCAAAGGGAAGATTTTTTATCCATTAAATACCACGTCGGGTTCCCTATATTACACATTTTCTCCCCCAAACTGCTCTTTTGATCCCCCAAATAAGAAATACTCTCCCCAAAGTAGCGCTTTCGTTTCCTTTCCCAAATATGAGACATTTGAAGATGAAAGGCAGTATTCTGGGGAGAAAATGCCTTTTTGGGGGGATAAAGAGTGGCATTAAGAGAGAACCTGTTTGGTTTCTGGGATGAAGAGTGATATTCGGGGAGAAAATGTCTAATTGTTGGCAGAAATTGATATGCAGGGGAGAAATGGTTGTATTTGGGAGAGAAAAAGAGTGTTTTGGGGAGAAAATGCCTGAGTTTTGGGGATAAAGTGCATTATTTTGGCGTGAAAGCATGGTATTGAGCTAATAAGCAGCATTTTGTGGAGAAAATGTCTTCTTTTGAGGATCAAGGTGATCTTTTGGGGAGAAAATGTCTGATTTGCAGCATAAAAAGACGCATTTTGGGGAAGATAGTGTCTTTTATAGGGACATCACACTTTATTCCAAAAATAACACATTTTCTTCCCAGAATACCGCCTTTTATCCCCAAAAGAAGGCATTTTCTTCCCAGAATACTGCTTTTTAGACCGAAAATAAGTCATCCTCTCCAAAAAAGACCTATTTCTGTCCTCAAAATGAGAAATATTCTCCCCAAAATATCATTCTTGGTTCCAAAGAGAAGATTTTTTATCCATTAAATACCACGTAGGGTTCCCTGTATTACACATTTTCTCCCCCAAATTGCTCTTTTGATCCCCCAAATAAGAAATACTCTCCCCAAAGTAGCGCTTTCGTTCCGTTTCCCAATTATGAGACATTTGAAGATGAAAGGCAGTATTCTGGGGAGAAAATGCCTTTTTGGGGGGATAAAGAGTGGCATTAAGAGAGAACCTGTTTGGTTTCTGGGATGAAGAGTGATATTCGGGGAGAAAATGTCTAATTGTTGGCTGAAATTGATATGCAGGGGAGAAATGGTTGTATTTGGGAGAGTAAAAGCGTGTTTTGGGAGAAAATGCCTGAGCTTTGGGGATAACCTGCATTATTTTGGCGTGAAAGCATGGTATTCAGCTAATAAGCAGCATTTTGTGGAGAAAATGTCTTCTTTTGAGGATCAAGGTGATCTTTTGGGGAGAAAATGTCTGATTTGCAGCATAAAAAGACACATTTGGGGAAGATAGTGTCTTTTGTTGGGACATCACACTTTATTCCACTAATAACACATTTTCTTCCCAGAATACCGCCTTTGATCCCCAAAAGAAGGCATTTTCTTCCCAGAATACTGCTTTTTAGACCGAAAATAAGTCATCCTCTCCAAAAAAGACCTATTTCTGTCCTCAAAATGAGAAATATTCTCCCCAAAATATCATTCTTGGTTCCAAAGAGAAGATTTTTTATCCATTAAATACCACGTAGGGTTCCCTGTATTACACATTTTCTCCCCCAAATTGCTCTTTTGATCCCCCAAATAAGAAATACTCTCCCCAAAGTAGCGCTTTCGTTCCCTTTCCCAAAAAGAAGACCCTTGAAGATGAAAGGCAGTATTCTGGGGAGAAAATGCCTTTTTGGGGGGATAAAGAGTGGCATTAAGAGAGAACCTGTTTGGTTTCTGGGATGAAGAGTGATATTCGGGGAGAAAATGTCTAATTGTTGGCAGAAATTGATATGCAGGGGAGAAATGGTTGTATTTGGGAGAGAAAAAGAGTGTTTTGGGGAGAAAATGCCTGAGTTTTGGGGATAAAGTGCATTATTTTGGCATGAAAGCATGGTATTGAGCTAATAAGCAGCATTTTGTGGAGAAAATGTCTTCTTTTGAGGATCAAGGTGATCTTTTGGGGAGAAAATGTCTGATTTGCAGCATAAAAAGACGCATTTTTGGGAAGATTGTGTCTTTTGTTGGGACATCACACTTTATTCCAGAAATAACACATTTTCTTCCCAGAATACCGCCTTTGATCCCCAAAAGAAGGCATTTTCTTCCCAGAATACTGCTTTTTAGACCGAAAATAAGTCATCCTCTCCAAAAAAAGACCTATTTCTGTCCTCAAAATGAGAAATATTCTCCCCAAAATATCATTCTTGGTTCCAAAGGGAAGATTTTTTATCCATTAAATACCACATAGGGTTCCCTATATTACACATTTTCTCCCCCAAATTGCTCTTTTGATCCCCCAAATAAGAAATACTCTCCCCCAAGTAGCGCTTTCGTTCCGTTTCCCAATTATGAGACATTTGAAGATGAAAGGCAGTATTCTGGGGAGAAAATGCCTTTTTGGGGGGATAAAGAGTGGCATTAAGAGAGAACCTGTTTGGTTTCTGGGATGAAGAGTGATATTCGGGGAGAAAATGTCTAATTGTTGGCAGAAATTGATATGCAGGGGAGAAATGGTTGTATTTGGGAGAGAAAAAGAGTGTTTTGGGGAGAAAATGCCTGAGTTTTGGGGATAACCTGCATTATTTTGGCGTGAAAGCATGGTATTCAGCTAATAAGCAGCATTTTGTGGAGAAAATGTCTTCTTTTGAGGATCAAGGTGATCTTTTGGGGAGAAAATGTCTGATTTGCAGCATAAAAAGACGCATTTTGGGGAAGATAGTGTCTTTTGTTGGGACATCACACTTTATTCCAGAAATAACACATTTTATTCCCAGAATACCGCCTTTGATCCCCAAAAGAAGGCATTTTCTTCCCAGAATACTGCTTTTTAGACCGAAAATAAGTCATCCTCTCCAAAAAAGACCTATTTCTGTCCTCAAAATGAGAAATATTCTCCCCAAAATATCATTCTTGGTTCCAAAGAGAAGATTTTTTATCCATTAAATACCACGTAGGGTTCCCTATATTACACATTTTCTCCCCCAAATTGCTCTTTTGATCCCCCAAATAAGAAATACTCTCCCCAAAGTAGCGCTTTCGTTTCCTTTCCCAAATATGAGACATTTGATGATGAAAGGCAGTATTCTGGGGAGAAAATGCCTTTTTGGGGGGATAAAGAGTGGCATTAAGAGAGAACCTGTTTGGTTTCTGGGATGAAGAGTGATATTCGGGGAGAAAATGTCTAATTGTTGGCAGAAATTGATATGCAGGGGAGAAATGGTTGTATTTGGGAGAGAAAAAGAGTGTTTTGGGGAGAAAATGCATGAGTTTTGGCGATAAAGTGCATTATTTTGGCGTGAAAGCATGGTATTGAGCTAATAAGCAGCATTTTGTGGAGAAAATGTCTTCTTTTGAGGATCAAGGTGATCTTTCGGGGAGAAAATGTCTGATTTGCAGCATAAAAAGACGCATTTTGGGGAAGATAGTGTCTTTTGTTGGGACATCACACTTTATTCCACTAATAACACATTTTCTTCCCAGAATACCGCCTTTGATCCCCAAAAGAAGGCATTTTCTTCCCAGAATACTGCTTTTTAGACCAAAAATAAGTCATCCTCTCCAAAAAAGACCTATTTCTGTCCTCAAAATGAGAAATATTCTCCCCAAAATATCATTCTTGGTTCCAAAGAGAAGATTTTTTATCCATTAAATACCACGTAGGGTTCCCTATATTACACATTTTCTCCCCCAAATTGCTCTTTTGATCCCCAGAATAAGAAATACTCTCCCCAAAGTAGCGCTTTCGTTCCCTTTCCCAATTATGAGACATTTGAAGATGAAAGGCAGTATTCTGGGGAGAAAATGCCTTTTTGGGGGGATAAAGAGTGGCATTAAGAGAGAACCTGTTTGGTTTCTGGGATGACGAGTGATATTCGGGGAGAAAATGTCTAATTGTTGGCAGAAATTGATATGCAGGGGAGAAATGGTTGTATTTTGGAGAGAAAAAGAGTGTTTTGTGGAGAAAATGCCTGAGTTTTGGGGATAAACTGCTTTATTTTGGCGTGAAAGCATGGTATTCAGCTAATAAGCAGCATTTTGTGGAGAAAATGTCTTCTTTAGAGGATAAAGGTGATCGTTTGGGGAGAAAATGTCTGATTTGCAGCATAAAAAGACGCATTTTGGGGAAGATAGTGTCTTTTGTTGGGACATCACACTTTATTCCAGAAATAACACATTTTCTTCCCAGAATACCGCCTTTTATCCCCCAAAAAAGGCATTTTCTTCCCAGAATACTGCTTTTTAGACCGAAAATAAGTCATCCTCTCCAAAAAAGACCTATTTCTGTCCTCAAAATGAGAAATATTCTCCCCAAAATATCATTCTTGGTTCCAAAGAGAAGATTTTTTATCCATTAAATACCACGTAGGGTTCCCTATATTACACATTTTCTCCCCCAAATTGCTCTTTTGATCCCCCAAATAAGAAATACTCTCCCCAAAGTAACGCTTTCGTTCCCTTTCCCAATTATGAGACACTTGAAGATGAAAGGCAGTATTCTGGGGAGAAAATGCCTTTTTGGGGGGATAAAGAGTGGCATTAAGAGAGAACCTGTTTGGTTTCTGGGATGAAGAGTGATATTCGGGGAGAAAATGTCTAATTGTTGGCAGAAATTGATATGCAGGGGAGAAATGGTTGTATTTGGGAGAGAAAAAGCGTGTTTTGGGGAGAAAATGCCTGAGTTTTGGGGATAAAGTGCATTATTTTGGCGTGAAAGCATGGTATTCAGCTAATAAGCAGCATTTTGTGGAGAAAATGTCTTCTTTTGAGGATCAAGGTGATCTTTTGGGGAGAAAATGTCTGATTTGCAGCATAAAAAGACACATTTGGGGAAGATAGTGTCTTTTGTTGGGACATCACACTTTATTCCAGAAATAACACATTTTATTCCCAGAATACCGCCTTTGATCCCCAAAAGAAGGCATTTTCTTCCCAGAATACTGCTTTTTAGACCGAAAATAAGTCATCCTCTCCAAAAAAGACCTATTTCTGTCCTCAAAATGAGAAATATTCTCCCCAAAATATCATTCTTGGTTCCAAAGAGAAGATTTTTTATCCATTAAATACCACGTAGGGTTCCCTATATTACACATTTTCTCCCCCAAATTGCTCTTTTGATCCCCCAAATAAGAAATACTCTCCCCAAAGTAGCGCTTTCGTTTCCTTTCCCAAATATGAGACATTTGAAGATGAAAGGCAGTATTCTGGGGAGAAAATGCCTTTTTGGGGGGATAAAGAGTGGCATTAAGAGAGAACCTGTTTGGTTTCTGGGATGAAGAGTGATATTCGGGGAGAAAATGTCTAATTGTTGGCAGAAATTGATATGCAGGGGAGAAATGGTTGTATTTGGGAGAGAAAAAGAGTGTTTTGGGGAGAAAATGCCTGAGTTTTGGGGATAAAGTGCATTATTTTGGCGTGAAAGCATGGTATTCAGCTAATAAGCAGCATTTTGTGGAGAAAATGTCTTCTTTTGAGGATCAAGGTGATCTTTTGGGGAGAAAATGTCTGATTTGCAGCATAAAAAGACGCATTTTGGGGAAGATAGTGTCTTTTGTTGGGACATCACACTTTATTCCAAAAATAACACATTTTCTTCCCAGAATACCGCCTTTGATCCCCAAAAGAAGGCATTTTCTTCCCAGAATACTGCTTTTTAGACCGAAAATAAGTCATCCTCTCCAAAAAAAGACCTATTTCTGTCCTCAAAATGAGAAATATTCTCCCCAAAATATCATTCTTGGTTCCAAAGGGAAGATTTTTTATCCATTAAATACCACATAGGGTTCCCTATATTACACATTTTCTCCCCCAAATTGCTCTTTTGATCCCCCAAATAAGAAATACTCTCCCCAAAGTAGCACTTTCGTTTCCTTTCCCAAATATGAGACATTTGAAGATGAAAGGCAGTATTCTGGGGAGAAAATGCCTTTTTGGGGGGATAAAGAGTGGCACTTAAGAGAGAACCTGTTTGGTTTCTGGGATGAAGAGTGATATTCGGGGAGAAAATGTCTAATTGTTGGCAGAAATTGATATGCAGGGGAGAAATGGTTGTATTTGGGAGAGTAAAAGCGTGTTTTGGGGAGAAAATGCCTGAGTTTTGGGGATAACCTGCATTATTTTGGCGTGAAAGCATGGTATTCAGCTAATAAGCAGCATTTTGTGGAGAAAATGTCTTCTTTTGAGGATCAAGGTGATCTTTTGGGGAGAAAATGTCTGATTTGCAGCATAAAAAGACGCATTTTGGGGAAGATAGTGTCTTTTGTTGGGACATCACACTTTATTCCAGAAATAACACATTTTCTTTGCAGAATACCGCCTTTGATCCCCAAAAGAAGGCATTTTCTTCCCAGAATACTGCTTTTTAGACCGAAAATAAGTCATCCTCTCCAAAAAAGACCTATTTCTGTCCTCAAAATGAGAAATATTCTCCCCAAAATATCATTCTTGGTTCCAAAGAGAAGATTTTTTATCCATTAAATACCACGTAGGGTTCCCTATATTACACATTTTCTCCCCCAAATTGCTCTTTTGATCCCCCAAATAAGAAATACTCTCCCCAAAGTAGCGCTTTCGTTTCCTTTCCCAAATATGAGACATTTGATGATGAAAGGCAGTATTCTGGGAAGAAAATGCCTTTTTGGGGGGATAAAGAGTGGCATTAAGAGAGAACCTGTTTGGTTTCTGGGATGAAGAGTGATATTCGGGGAGAAAATGTCTAATTGTTGGCAGAAATTGATATGCAGGGGAGAAATGGTTGTATTTGGGAGAGAAAAAGAGTGTTTTGGGGAGAAAATGCCTGAGTTTTGGGGATAAAGTGCATTATTTTGGCATGAAAGCATGGTATTGAGCTAATAAGCAGCATTTTGTGGAGAAAATGTCTTCTTTTGAGGATCAAGGTGATCTTTTGGGGAGAAAATGTCTGATTTGCAGCATAAAAAGACGCATTTTGGGGAAGATAGTGTCTTTTGTTGGGACATCACACTTTATTCCAAAAATAACACATTTTCTTCCCAGAATACCGCCTTTGATCCCCAAAAGAAGGCATTTTCTTCCCAGAATACTGCTTTTTAGACCGAAAATAAGTCATCCTCTCCAAAAAAGACCTATTTCTGTCCTCAAAATGAGAAATATTCTCCCCAAAATATCATTCTTGGTTCCAAAGGGAAGATTTTTTATCCATTAAATACCACATAGGGTTCCCTATATTACACATTTTCTCCCCCAAATTGCTCTTTTGATCCCCCAAATAAGAAATACTCTCCCCAAAGTAGCGCTTTCGTTCCGTTTCCCAATTATGAGACATTTGAAGATGAAAGGCAGTATTCTGGGGAGAAAATGCCTTTTTGGGGGGATAAAGAGTGGCATTAAGAGAGAACCTGTTTGGTTTCTGGGATGAAGAGTGATATTCGGGGAGAAAATGTCTAATTGTTGGCAGAAATTGATATGCAGGGGAGAAATGGTTGTATTTTGGAGAGAAAAAGAGTGTTTTGGGGAGAAAATGCCTGAGTTTTGGGGATAACCTGCATTATTTTGGCGTGAAAGCATGGTGTTCAGCTAATAAGCAGCATTTTGTGGAGAAAATGTCTTCTTTTGAGGATAAAGGTGATCTTTTGGGGAGAAAATGTCTGATTTGCAGTATAAAAAGACACATTTGGGGAAGATAGTGTCTTTTGTTGGGACATCACACTTTATTCCAGAAATAACACATTTTATTCCCAGAATACCGCCTTTGATCCCCAAAAGAAGGCATTTTCTTCCCAGAATACTGCTTTTTAGACCGAAAATAAGTCATCCTCTCCAAAAAAGACCTATTTCTGTCCTCAAAATGAGAAATATTCTCCCCAAAATATCATTCTTGGTTCCAAAGAGAAGATTTTTTATCCATTAAATACCACGTAGGGTTCCCTATATTACACATTTTCTCCCCCAAATTGCTCTTTTGATCCCCAGAATAAGAAATACTCTCCCCAAAGTAGCGCTTTCGTTCCCTTTCCCAATTATGAGACATTTGAAGATGAAAGGCAGTATTCTGGGGAGAAAATGCCTTTTTGGGGGGATAAAGAGTGGCATTAAGAGAGAACCTGTTTGGTTTCTGGGATGAAGAGTGATATTCGGGGAGAAAATGTCTAATTGTTGGCAGAAATTGATATGCAGGGGAGAAATGGTTGTATTTGGGAGAGAAAAAGAGTGTTTTGGGGAGAAAATGCATGAGTTTTGGGGATAAAGTGCATTATTTTGGCGTGAAAGCTTGGTATTGAGCTAATAAGCAGCATTTTGTGGAGAAAATGTCTTCTTTTGAGGATCAAGGTGATCTTTCGGGGAGAAAATGTCTGATTTGCAGCATAAAAAGACGCATTTTGGGGAAGATAGTGTCTTTTGTTGGGACATCACACTTTATTCCAAAAATAACACATTTTCTTCCCAGAATACCGCCTTTGATCCCCAAAAGAAGGCATTTTCTTCCCAGAATACTGCTTTTTAGACCAAAAATAAGTCATCCTCTCCAAAAAAGACCTATTTCTGTCCTCAAAATGAGAAATATTCTCCCCAAAATATCATTCTTGGTTCCAAAGAGAAGATTTTTTATCCATTAAATACCACGTAGGGTTCCCTATATTACACATTTTCTCCCCCAAATTGCTCTTTTGATCCCCAGAATGAGAAATACTCTCCCCAAAGTAGCGCTTTCGTTCCCTTTCCCAATTATGAGACATTTGAAGATGAAAGGCAGTATTCTGGGGAGAAAATGCCTTTTTGGGGGGATAAAGAGTGGCATTAAGAGAGAACCTGTTTGGTTTCTGGGATGACGAGTGATATTCGGGGAGAAAATGTCTAATTGTTGGCAGAAATTGATATGCAGGGGAGAAATGGTTGTATTTTGGAGAGAAAAAGAGTGTTTTGTGGAGAAAATGCCTGAGTTTTGGGGATAAACTGCTTTATTTTGGCGTGAAAGCATGGTATTGAGCTAATAAGCAGCATTTTGTGGAGAAAATGTCTTCTTTTGAGGATCAAGGTGATCTTTCGGGGAGAAAATGTCTGATTTGCAGCATAAAAAGACGCATTTTGGGGAAGATAGTGTCTTTTGTTGGGACATCACACTTTATTCCAGAAATAACACATTTTCTTCCCGAATACCGCCTTTTATCCCCCAAAAAAGGCATTTTCTTCCCAGAATACTGCTTTTTAGACCGAAAATAAGTCATCCTCTCCAAAAAAGACCTATTTCTGTCCTCAAAATGAGAAATATTCTCCCCAAAATATCATTCTTGGTTCCAAAGAGAAGATTTTTTATCCATTAAATACCACGTAGGGTTCCCTGTATTACACATTTTCTCCCCCAAATTGCTCTTTTGATCCCCCAAATAAGAAATACTCTCCCCAAAGTAGCGCTTTCGTTCCCTTTCCCAAAAATGAGACATTTGAAGATGAAAGGCAGTATTCTGGGGAGAAAATGCCTTTTTGGGGGGATAAAGAGTGGCATTAAGAGAGAACCTGTTTGGTTTCTGGGATGACGAGTGATATTCGGGGAGAAAATGTCTAATTGTTGGCAGAAATTGATATGCAGGGGAGAAATGGTTGTATTTGGGAGAGAAAAAGAGTGTTTTGGGGAGAAAATGCCTGAGTTTTGGGGATAAAGTGCATTATTTTGGCGTGAAAGCATGGTATTGAGATAATAAGCAGCATTTTGTGGAGAAAATGTCTTCTTTTGAGGATCAAGGTGATCTTTTGGGGAGAAAATGTCTGATTTGCAGTATAAAAAGACGCATTTTGGGGAAGATAGTGTCTTTTGTTGGGACATCACACTTTATTCCAGAAATAACACATTTTCTTCCCGAATACCGCCTTTTATCCCCCAAAAAAGGCATTTTCTTCCCAGAATACTGCTTTTTAGACCGAAAATAAGTCATCCTCTCCAAAAAAGACCTATTTCTGTCCTCAAAATGAGAAATATTCTCCCCAAAATATCATTCTTGGTTCCAAATAGAAGATTTTTTATCCATTAAATACCACGTAGGGTTCCCTGTATTACACATTTTCTCCCCCAAATTGCTCTTTTGATCCCCCAAATAAGAAATACTCTCCCCAAAGTAGCGCTTTCGTTCCCTTTCCCAAAAATGAGACATTTGAAGATGAAAGGCAGTATTCTGGGGAGAAAATGCCTTTTTGGGGGGATAAAGAGTGGCACTTAAGAGAGAACCTGTTTGGTTTCTGGGATGACGAGTGATATTCGGGGAGAAAATGTCTAATTGTTGGCAGAAATTGATATGCAGGGGAGAAATGGTTGTATTTGGGAGAGAAAAAGAGTGTTTTGGGGAGAAAATGCCTGAGTTTTGGGGATAAAGTGCATTATTTTGGCGTGAAAGCATGGTATTGAGCTAATAAGCAGCATTTTGTGGAGAAAATGTCTTCTTTTGAGGATCAAGGTGATCTTTCGGGGAGAAAATGTCTGATTTGCAGCATAAAAAGACGCATTTTGGGGAAGATAGTGTCTTTTGTTGGGACATCACACTTTATTCCAGAAATAACACATTTTCTTCCCGAATACCGCCTTTTATCCCCCAAAAAAGGCATTTTCTTCCCAGAATACTGCTTTTTAGACCGAAAATAAGTCATCCTCTCCAAAAAAGACCTATTTCTGTCCTCAAAATGAGAAATATTCTCCCCAAAATATCATTCTTGGTTCCAAAGAGAAGATTTTTTATCCATTAAATACCACGTAGGGTTCCCTGTATTACACATTTTCTCCCCCAAATTGCTCTTTTGATCCCCCAAATAAGAAATACTCTCCCCAAAGTAGCGCTTTCGTTCCCTTTCCCAAAAATGAGACATTTGAAGATGAAAGGCAGTATTCTGGGGAGAAAATGCCTTTTTGGGGGGATAAAGAGTGGCATTAAGAGAGAACCTGTTTGGTTTCTGGGATGACGAGTGATATTCGGGGAGAAAATGTCTAATTGTTGGCAGAAATTGATATGCAGGGGAGAAATGGTTGTATTTGGGAGAGAAAAAGAGTGTTTTGGGGAGAAAATGCCTGAGTTTTGGGGATAAAGTGCATTATTTTGGCGTGAAAGCATGGTATTGAGATAATAAGCAGCATTTTGTGGAGAAAATGTCTTCTTTTGAGGATCAAGGTGATCTTTTGGGGAGAAAATGTCTGATTTGCAGTATAAAAAGACGCATTTGGGGAAGAGAGCGTCTTTTATTGGGACATCACATTTTATTCCAAAAATAACACATTTTCTTCCCAGAATACCGCCTTTTATCCCCAAAAGAAGGCATTTTCTTCCCAGAATACTGCTTTTTAGACCGAAAATAAGTCATCCTCTCCAAAAAAGACCTATTTCTGTCCTCAAAATGAGAAATATTCTCCCCAAAATATCATTCTTGGTTCCAAAGAGAAGATTTTTTATCCATTAAATACCACGTAGGGTTCCCTGTATTACACATTTTCTCCCCCAAATTGCTCTTTTGATCCCCAGAATAAGAAATACTCTCCCCAAAGTAGCGCTTTCGTTTCCTTTCCCAAATATGAGACATTTGAAGATGAAAGGCAGTATTCTGGGGAGAAAATGCCTTTTTGGGGGGATAAAGAGTGGCACTTAAGAGAGAACCTGTTTGGTTTCTGGGATGACGAGTGATATTCGGGGAGAAAATGTCTAATTGTTGGCAGAAATTGATATGCAGGGGAGAAATGGTTGTATTTTGGAGAGAAAAAGAGTGTTTTGTGGAGAAAATGCCTGAGTTTTGGGGATAAACTGCTTTATTTTGGCGTGAAAGCATGGTATTGAGCTAATAAGCAGCATTTTGTGGAG
Source organism: Alectoris magna (assembly GCA_030625065.1). Taxonomy (NCBI): domain Eukaryota; kingdom Metazoa; phylum Chordata; class Aves; order Galliformes; family Phasianidae; genus Alectoris; species Alectoris magna. Next base: position 17,726,717 of record CM060573.1, on the reverse strand, counting down.
AAAATGTCTTCTTTAGAGGATAAAGGTGATCTTTTGGGGAGAAAATGTCTGATTTGCAGCATAAAAAGACGCATTTTGGGGAAGATAGTGTCTTTTGTTGGGACATCACACTTTATTCCAAAAATAACACATTTTCTTCCCGAATACCGCCTTTTATCCCCCAAAAAAGGCATTTTCTTCCCAGAATACTGCTTTTTAGACCGAAAATAAGTCATCCTCTCCAAAAAAGACCTATTTCTGTCCTCAAAATGAGAAATATTCTCCCCAAAATATCATTCTTGGTTCCAAATAGAAGATTTTTTATCCATTAAATACCACGTAGGGTTCCCTATATTACACATTTTCTCCCCCAAATTGCTCTTTTGATCCCCCAAATAAGAAATACTCTCCCCAAAGTAGCGCTTTCGTTTCCTTTCCCAATTATGAGACATTTGATGATGAAAGGCAGTATTCTGGGGAGAAAATGCCTTTTTGGGGGGATAAAGAGTGGCATTAAGAGAGAACCTGTTTGGTTTCTGGGATGACGAGTGATATTCGGGGAGAAAATGTCTAATTGTTGGCAGAAATTGATATGCAGGGGAGAAATGGTTGTATTTGGGAGAGAAAAAGAGTGTTTTGTGGAGAAAATGCATGAGTTTTGGGGATAAAGTGCATTATTTTGGCGTGAAAGCATGGTATTGAGCTAATAAGCAGCATTTTGTGGAGAAAATGTCTTCTTTAGAGGATCAAGGTGATCTTTCGGGGAGAAAATGTCTGATTTGCAGCATAAAAAGACGCATTTTGGGGAAGATAGTGTCTTTTGTTGGGACATCACACTTTATTCCAGAAATAACACATTTTCTTCCCGAATACCGCCTTTTATCCCCCAAAAAAGGCATTTTCTTCCCAGAATACTGCTTTTTAGACCGAAAATAAGTCATCCTCTCCAAAAAAGACCTATTTCTGTCCTCAAAATGAGAAATATTCTCCCCAAAATATCATTCTTGGTTCCAAATAGAAGATTTTTTATCCATTAAATACCACGTAGGGTTCCCTGTATTACACATTTTCTCCCCCAAATTGCTCTTTTGATCCCCCAAATAAGAAATACTCTCCCCAAAGTAGCGCTTTCGTTCCCTTTCCCAAAAATGAGACATTTGAAGATGAAAGGCAGTATTCTGGGGAGAAAATGCCTTTTTGGGGGGATAAAGAGTGGCATTAAGAGAGAACCTGTTTGGTTTCTGGGATGAAGAGTGATATTCGGGGAGAAAATGTCTAATTGTTGGCAGAAATTGATATGCAGGGGAGAAATGGTTGTATTTGGGAGAGAAAAAGAGTGTTTTGGGGAGAAAATGCCTGAGTTTTGGGGATAAAGTGCATTATTTTGGCGTGAAAGCATGGTATTGAGATAATAAGCAGCATTTTGTGGAGAAAATGTCTTCTTTTGAGGATCAAGGTGATCTTTTGGGGAGAAAATGTCTGATTTGCAGTATAAAAAGACGCATTTGGGGAAGAGAGCGTCTTTTATTGGGACATCACATTTTATTCCAAAAATAACACATTTTCTTCCCAGAATACCGCCTTTGATCCCCAAAAGAAGGCATTTTCTTCCCAGAATACTGCTTTTTAGACCAAAAATAAGTCATCCTCTCCAAAAAAGACCTATTTCTGTCCTCAAAATGAGAAATATTCTCCCCAAAATATCATTCTTGGTTCCAAAGAGAAGATTTTTTATCCATTAAATACCACGTAGGGTTCCCTGTATTACACATTTTCTCCCCCAAATTGCTCTTTTGATCCCCAGAATAAGAAATACTCTCCCCAAAGTAGCGCTTTCGTTCCCTTTCCCAATTATGAGACATTTGAAGATGAAAGGCAGTATTCTGGGGAGAAAATGCCTTTTTGGGGGGATAAAGAGTGGCACTTAAGAGAGAACCTGTTTGGTTTCTGGGATGACGAGTGATATTCGGGGAGAAAATGTCTAATTGTTGGCAGAAATTGATATGCAGGGGAGAAATGGTTGTATTTTGGAGAGAAAAAGAGTTTTTTGTGGAGAAAATGCCTGAGTTTTGGGGATAAACTGCTTTATTTTGGCGTGAAAGCATGGTATTGAGCTAATAAGCAGCATTTTGTGGAGAAAATGTCTTCTTTAGAGGATAAAGGTGATCGTTTGGGGAGAAAATGTCTGATTTGCAGCATAAAAAGACGCATTTTGGGGAAGATAGTGTCTTTTGTTGGGACATCACACTTTATTCCAAAAATAACACATTTTCTTCCCGAATACCGCCTTTTATCCCCCAAAAAAGGCATTTTCTTCCCAGAATACTGCTTTTTAGACCGAAAATAAGTCATCCTCTCCAAAAAAGACCTATTTCTGTCCTCAAAATGAGAAATATTCTCCCCAAAATATCATTCTTGGTTCCAAAGAGAAGATTTTTTATCCATTAAATACCACGTAGGGTTCCCTATATTACACATTTTCTCCCCCAAATTGCTCTTTTGATCCCCCAAATAAGAAATACTCTCCCCAAAGTAGCGCTTTCGTTTCCTTTCCCAATTATGAGACATTTGATGATGAAAGGCAGTATTCTGGGGAGAAAATGCCTTTTTGGGGGGATAAAGAGTGGCATTAAGAGAGAACCTGTTTGGTTTCTGGGATGAAGAGTGATATTCGGGGAGAAAATGTCTAATTGTTGGCAGAAATTGATATGCAGGGGAGAAATGGTTGTATTTGGGAGAGAAAAAGAGTGTTTTGGGGAGAAAATGCATGAGTTTTGGGGATAAACTGCTTTATTTTGGCGTGAAAGCATGGTATTGAGCTAATAAGCAGCATTTTGTGGAGAAAATGTCTTCTTTTGAGGATCAAGGTGATCTTTCGGGGAGAAAATGTCTGATTTGCAGCATAAAAAGACGCATTTTGGGGAAGATAGTGTCTTTTGTTGGGACATCACACTTTATTCCAAAAATAACACATTTTCTTCCCAGAATACCGCCTTTGATCCCCAAAAGAAGGCATTTTCTTCCCAGAATACTGCTTTTTAGACCAAAAATAAGTCATCCTCTCCAAAAAAGACCTATTTCTGTCCTCAAAATGAGAAATATTCTCCCCAAAATATCATTCTTGGTTCCAAAGAGAAGATTTTTTATCCATTAAATACCACGTAGGGTTCCCTATATTACACATTTTCTCCCCCAAATTGCTCTTTTGATCCCCAGAATGAGAAATACTCTCCCCAAAGTAGCGCTTTCGTTCCCTTTCCCAATTATGAGACATTTGAAGATGAAAGGCAGTATTCTGGGGAGAAAATGCCTTTTTGGGGGGATAAAGAGTGGCATTAAGAGAGAACCTGTTTGGTTTCTGGGATGATGAGTGATATTCGGGGAGAAAATGTCTAATTGTTGGCAGAAATTGATATGCAGGGGAGAAATGGTTGTATTTTGGAGAGAAAAAGAGTGTTTTGTGGAGAAAATGCCTGAGTTTTGGGGATAAACTGCTTTATTTTGGCGTGAAAGCATGGTATTCAGCTAATAAGCAGCATTTTGTGGAGAAAATGTCTTCTTTAGAGGATAAAGGTGAACGTTTGGGGAGAAAATGTCTGATTTGCAGCATAAAAAGACGCATTTTGGGGAAGATAGTGTCTTTTGTTGGGACATCACACTTTATTCCAGAAATAACACATTTTCTTCCCGAATACCGCCTTTTATCCCCCAAAAAAGGCATTTTCTTCCCAGAATACTGCTTTTTAGACCGAAAATAAGTCGTCCTCTCCAAAAAAGACCTATTTCTGTCCTCAAAATGAGAAATATTCTCCCCAAAATATCATTCTTGGTTCCAAAGAGAAGATTTTTTATCCATTAAATACCACGTAGGGTTCCCTGTATTACACATTTTCTCCCCCAAATTGCTCTTTTGATCCCCCAAATAAGAAATACTCTCCCCAAAGTAGCGCTTTCGTTCCCTTTCCCAAAAATGAGACATTTGAAGATGAAAGGCAGTATTCTGGGGAGAAAATGCCTTTTTGGGGGGATAAAGAGTGGCATTAAGAGAGAACCTGTTTGGTTTCTGGGATGAAGAGTGATATTCGGGGAGAAAATGTCTAATTGTTGGCAGAAATTGATATGCAGGGGAGAAATGGTTGTATTTGGGAGAGAAAAAGAGTGTTTTGGGGAGAAAATGCCTGAGTTTTGGGGATAAAGTGCATTATTTTGGCGTGAAAGCATGGTATTGAGATAATAAGCAGCATTTTGTGGAGAAAATGTCTTCTTTTGAGGATCAAGGTGATCTTTAGGGGAGAAAATGTCTGATTTGCAGTATAAAAAGACGCATTTGTGGAAGAGAGCGTCTTTTATTGGGACATCACATTTTATTCCAAAAATAACACATTTTCTTCCCAGAATACCGCCTTTTATCCCCAAAAGAAGGCATTTTCTTCCCAGAATACTGCTTTTTAGACCAAAAATAAGTCATCCTCTCCAAAAAAGACCTATTTCTGTCCTCAAAATGAGAAATATTCTCCCCAAAATATCATTCTTGGTTCCAAAGAGAAGATTTTTTATCCATTAAATACCACGTAGGGTTCCCTGTATTACACATTTTCTCCCCCAAATTGCTCTTTTGATCCCCCAAATAAGAAATACTCTCCCCAAAGTAGCGCTTTCGTTTCCTTTCCCAAAAAGAAGACACTTGAAGATGAAAGGCAGTATTCTGGGGAGAAAATGCCTTTTTGGGGGGATAAAGAGTGGCACTTAAGAGAGAACCTGTTTGGTTTCTGGGATGACGAGTGATATTCGGGGAGAAAATGTCTAATTGTTGGCAGAAATTGATATGCAGGGGAGAAATGGTTGTATTTTGGAGAGAAAAAGAGTGTTTTGTGGAGAAAATGCCTGAGTTTTGGGGATAAACTGCTTTATTTTGGCGTGAAAGCATGGTATTGAGCTAATAAGCAGCATTTTGTGGAGAAAATGTCTTCTTTAGAGGATAAAGGTGATCGTTTGGGGAGAAAATGTCTGATTTGCAGCATAAAAAGACGCATTTTGGGGAAGATAGTGTCTTTTGTTGGGACATCACACTTTATTCCAAAAATAACACATTTTCTTCCCGAATACCGCCTTTTATCCCCCAAAAAAGGCATTTTCTTCCCAGAATACTGCTTTTTAGACCGAAAATAAGTCATCCTCTCCAAAAAAGACCTATTTCTGTCCTCAAAATGAGAAATATTCTCCCCAAAATATCATTCTTGGTTCCAAATAGAAGATTTTTTATCCATTAAATACCACGTAGGGTTCCCTGTATTACACATTTTCTCCCCCAAATTGCTCTTTTGATCCCCCAAATAAGAAATACTCTCCCCAAAGTAGCGCTTTCGTTTCCTTTCCCAAAAAGAAGACACTTGAAGATGAAAGGCAGTATTCTGGGGAGAAAATGCCTTTTTGGGGGGCTAAAGAGTGGCACTTAAGAGAGAACCTGTTTGGTTTCTGGGATGAAGAGTGATATTCGGGGAGAAAATGTCTAATTGTTGGCAGAAATTGATATGCAGGGGAGAAATGGTTGTATTTGGGAGAGAAAAAGAGTGTTTTGTGGAGAAAATGCCTGAGTTTTGGGGATAACCTGCATTATTTTGGCGTGAAAGCATGGTATTGAGCTAATAAGCAGCATTTTGTGGAGAAAATGTCTTCTTCTGAGGATCAAGGTGATCTTTCGGGGAGAAAATGTCTGATTGTCAGCATAAAAAGATGCATTTTGGGGAAGATAGTGTCTTTTGTTGGGACATCACATTTTATTCCAAAAATAACACATTTTCTTCCCAGAATACCGCCTTTGATCCCCAAAAGAAGGCATTTTCTTCCCAGAATACTGCTTTTTAGACCGAAAATAAGTCATCCTCTCCAAAAAAGACCTATTTCTGTCCTCAAAATGAGAAATATTCTCCCCAAAATATCATTCTTGGTTCCAAAGAGAAGATTTTTTATCCATTAAATACCACGTAGGGTTCCCTGTATTACACATTTTCTCCCCCAAATTGCTCTTTTGATCCCCCAAATAAGAAATACTCTCCCCAAAGTAGCGCTTTCGTTCCCTTTCCCAAAAATGAGACATTTGAAGATGAAAGGCAGTATTCTGGGGAGAAAATGCCTTTTTGGGGGGATAAAGAGTGGCATTAAGAGAGAACCTGTTTGGTTTCTGGGATGACGAGTGATATTCGGGGAGAAAATGTCTAATTGTTGGCAGAAATTGATATGCAGGGGAGAAATGGTTGTATTTTGGAGAGAAAAAGAGTGTTTTGGGGAGAAAATGCCTGAGTTTTGGGGATAACCTGCATTATTTTGGCGTGAAAGCATGGTATTCAGCTAATAAGCAGCATTTTGTGGAGAAAATGTCTTCTTTTGAGGATAAAGGTGATCTTTTGGGGAGAAAATGTCTGATTTGCAGCATAAAAAGACGCATTTTGGGGAAGATAGTGTCTTTTGTTGGGACATCACACTTTATTCCAAAAATAACACATTTTCTTCCCGAATACCGCCTTTTATCCCCCAAAAAAGGCATTTTCTTCCCAGAATACTGCTTTTTAGACCGAAAATAAGTCATCCTCTCCAAAAAAGACCTATTTCTGTCCTCAAAATGAGAAATATTCTCCCCAAAATATCATTCTTGGTTCCAAAGAGAAGATTTTTTATCCATTAAATACCACATAGGGTTCCCTATATTACACATTTTCTCCCCCAAATTGCTCTTTTGATCCCCCAAATAAGAAATACTCTCCCCAAAGTAGCGCTTTCGTTTCCTTTCCCAAATATGAGACATTTGATGATGAAAGGCAGTATTCTGGGGAGAAAATGCCTTTTTGGGGGGATAAAGAGTGGCATTAAGAGAGAACCTGTTTGGTTTCTGGGATGAAGAGTGATATTCGGGGAGAAAATGTCTAATTGTTGGCAGAAATTGATATGCAGGGGAGAAATGGTTGTATTTGGGAGAGAAAAAGAGTGTTTTGGGGAGAAAATGCATGAGTTTTGGGGATAAACTGCTTTATTTTGGCGTGAAAGCATGGTATTGAGCTAATAAGCAGCATTTTGTGGAGAAAATGTCTTCTTTTGAGGATCAAGGTGATCTTTCGGGGAGAAAATGTCTGATTTGCAGTATAAAAAGACGCATTTTGGGGAAGAGAGTGTCTTTTGTTGGGACATCACACTTTATTCCAAAAATAACACATTTTCTTCCCAGAATACCGCCTTTGATCCCCAAAAGAAGGCATTTTCTTCCCAGAATACTGCTTTTTAGACCAAAAATAAGTCATCCTCTCCAAAAAAGACCTATTTCTGTCCTCAAAATGAGAAATATTCTCCCCAAAATATCATTCTTGGTTCCAAAGAGAAGATTTTTTATCCATTAAATACCACGTAGGGTTCCCTATATTACACATTTTCTCCCCCAAATTGCTCTTTTGATCCCCAGAATAAGAAATACTCTCCCCAAAGTAGCGCTTTCGTTCCCTTTCCCAATTATGAGACATTTGAAGATGAAAGGCAGTATTCTGGGGAGAAAATGCCTTTTTGGGGGGATAAAGAGTGGCATTAAGAGAGAACCTGTTTGGTTTCTGGGATGAAGAGTGATATTCGGGGAGAAAATGTCTAATTGTTGGCAGAAATTGATATGCAGGGGAGAAATGGTTGTATTTGGGAGAGAAAAAGAGTGTTTTGGGGAGAAAATGCCTGAGTTTTGGGGATAAAGTGCATTATTTTGGCGTGAAAGCATGGTATTGAGATAATAAGCAGCATTTTGTGGAGAAAATGTCTTCTTTAGAGGATCAAGGTGAACGTTTGGGGAGAAAATGTCTGATTTGCAGTATAAAAAGACGCATTTGGGGAAGAGAGCGTCTTTTATTGGGACATCACATTTTATTCCACTAATAACACATTTTCTTCCCAGAATACCGCCTTTTATCCCCAAAAGAAGGCATTTTCTTCCCAGAATACTGCTTTTTAGACCAAAAATAAGTCATCCTCTCCAAAAAAGACCTATTTCTGTCCTCAAAATGAGAAATATTCTCCCCAAAATATCATTCTTGGTTCCAAAGAGAAGATTTTTTATCCATTAAATACCACGTAGGGTTCCCTGTATTACACATTTTCTCCCCCAAATTGCCCTTTGATCCCCCAAATAAGAAATACTCTCCCCAAAGTAGCGCTTTCGTTTCCTTTCCCAAATATGAGACATTTGAAGATGAAAGGCAGTATTCTGGGGAGAAAATGCCTTTTTGGGGGGATAAAGAGTGGCACTTAAGAGAGAACCTGTTTGGTTTCTGGGATGACGAGTGATATTCGGGGAGAAAATGTCTAATTGTTGGCAGAAATTGATATGCAGGGGAGAAATGGTTGTATTTTGGAGAGAAAAAGAGTGTTTTGTGGAGAAAATGCCTGAGTTTTGGGGATAAACTGCTTTATTTTGGCGTGAAAGCATGGTATTGAGCTAATAAGCAGCATTTTGTGGAGAAAATGTCTTCTTTAGAGGATAAAGGTGATCTTTTGGGGAGAAAATGTCTGATTTGCAGTATAAAAAGACGCATTTTGGGGAAGAGAGTGTCTTTTGTTGGGACATCACACTTTATTCCAAAAATAACACATTTTCTTCCCAGAATACCGCCTTTGATCCCCAAAAGAAGGCATTTTCTTCCCAGAATACTGCTTTTTAGACCAAAAATAAGTCATCCTCTCCAAAAAAGACCTATTTCTGTCCTCAAAATGAGAAATATTCTCCCCAAAATATCATTCTTGGTTCCAAAGAGAAGATTTTTTATCCATTAAATACCACGTAGGGTTCCCTATATTACACATTTTCTCCCCCAAATTGCTCTTTTGATCCCCAGAATAAGAAATACTCTCCCCAAAGTAGCGCTTTCGTTCCCTTTCCCAATTATGAGACATTTGAAGATGAAAGGCAGTATTCTGGGGAGAAAATGCCTTTTTGGGGGGATAAAGAGTGGCATTAAGAGAGAACCTGTTTGGTTTCTGGGATGAAGAGTGATATTCGGGGAGAAAATGTCTAATTGTTGGCAGAAATTGATATGCAGGGGAGAAATGGTTGTATTTGGGAGAGAAAAAGAGTGTTTTGGGGAGAAAATGCCTGAGTTTTGGGGATAAAGTGCATTATTTTGGCGTGAAAGCATGGTATTGAGATAATAAGCAGCATTTTGTGGAGAAAATGTCTTCTTTAGAGGATCAAGGTGAACGTTTGGGGAGAAAATGTCTGATTTGCAGTATAAAAAGACGCATTTGGGGAAGAGAGCGTCTTTTATTGGGACATCACATTTTATTCCACTAATAACACATTTTCTTCCCAGAATACCGCCTTTTATCCCCAAAAGAAGGCATTTTCTTCCCAGAATACTGCTTTTTAGACCAAAAATAAGTCATCCTCTCCAAAAAAGACCTATTTCTGTCCTCAAAATGAGAAATATTCTCCCCAAAATATCATTCTTGGTTCCAAAGAGAAGATTTTTTATCCATTAAATACCACGTAGGGTTCCCTGTATTACACATTTTCTCCCCCAAATTGCCCTTTGATCCCCCAAATAAGAAATACTCTCCCCAAAGTAGCGCTTTCGTTTCCTTTCCCAAATATGAGACATTTGAAGATGAAAGGCAGTATTCTGGGGAGAAAATGCCTTTTTGGGGGGATAAAGAGTGGCACTTAAGAGAGAACCTGTTTGGTTTCTGGGATGACGAGTGATATTCGGGGAGAAAATGTCTAATTGTTGGCAGAAATTGATATGCAGGGGAGAAATGGTTGTATTTTGGAGAGAAAAAGAGTGTTTTGTGGAGAAAATGCCTGAGTTTTGGGGATAAACTGCTTTATTTTGGCGTGAAAGCATGGTATTGAGCTAATAAGCAGCATTTTGTGGAGAAAATGTCTTCTTTAGAGGATAAAGGTGATCTTTTGGGGAGAAAATGTCTGATTTGCAGCATAAAAAGACGCATTTTGGGGAAGATAGTGTCTTTTGTTGGGACATCACACTTTATTCCAAAAATAACACATTTTCTTCCCGAATACCGCCTTTTATCCCCCAAAAAAGGCATTTTCTTCCCAGAATACTGCTTTTTAGACCGAAAATAAGTCATCCTCTCCAAAAAAGACCTATTTCTGTCCTCAAAATGAGAAATATTCTCCCCAAAATATCATTCTTGGTTCCAAAGAGAAGATTTTTTATCCATTAAATACCACGTAGGGTTCCCTGTATTACACATTTTCTCCCCCAAATTGCTCTTTTGATCCCCAGAATGAGAAATACTCTCCCCAAAGTAGCGCTTTCGTTCCCTTTCCCAATTATGGGACATTTGAAGATGAAAGGCAGTATTCTGGGGAGAAAATGCCTTTTTGGGGGGATAAAGAGTGGCATTAAGAGAGAACCTGTTTGGTTTCTGGGATGACGAGTGATATTCGGGGAGAAAATGTCTAATTGTTGGCAGAAATTGATATGCAGGGGAGAAATGGTTGTATTTTGGAGAGAAAAAGAGTGTTTTGTGGAGAAAATGCCTGAGTTTTGGGGATAAACTGCTTTATTTCGGCGTGAAAGCATGGTATTCAGCTAATAAGCAGCATTTTGTGGAGAAAATGTCTTCTTTAGAGGATAAAGGTGAACGTTTGGGGAGAAAATGTCTGATTTGCAGCATAAAAAGACGCATTTTGGGGAAGATAGTGTCTTTTGTTGGGACATCACACTTTATTCCAGAAATAACACATTTTCTTCCCGAATACCGCCTTTTATCCCCCAAAAAAGGCATTTTCTTCCCAGAATACTGCTTTTTAGACCGAAAATAAGTCATCCTCTCCAAAAAAGACCTATTTCTGTCCTCAAAATGAGAAATATTCTCCCCAAAATATCATTCTTGGTTCCAAAGAGAAGATTTTTTATCCATTAAATACCACGTAGGGTTCCCTGTATTACACATTTTCTCCCCCAAATTGCTCTTTTGATCCCCCAAATAAGAAATACTCTCCCCAAAGTAGCGCTTTCGTTCCCTTTCCCAAAAATGAGACATTTGAAGATGAAAGGCAGTATTCTGGGGAGAAAATGCCTTTTTGGGGGGATAAAGAGTGGCATTAAGAGAGAACCTGTTTGGTTTCTGGGATGAAGAGTGATATTCGGGGAGAAAATGTCTAATTGTTGGCAGAAATTGATATGCAGGGGAGAAATGGTTGTATTTTGGAGAGAAAAAGAGTGTTTTGTGGAGAAAATGCCTGAGTTTTGGGGATAAACTGCTTTATTTTGGCGTGAAAGCATGGTATTCAGCTAATAAGCAGCATTTTGTGGAGAAAATGTCTTCTTTAGAGGATAAAGGTGAACGTTTGGGGAGAAAATGTCTGATTTGCAGCATAAAAAGACGCATTTTGGGGAAGATAGTGTCTTTTGTTGGGACATCACACTTTATTCCAGAAATAACACATTTTCTTCCCGAATACCGCCTTTTATCCCCCAAAAAAGGCATTTTCTTCCCAGAATACTGCTTTTTAGACCGAAAATAAGTCATCCTCTCCAAAAAAGACCTATTTCTGTCCTCAAAATGAGAAATATTCTCCCCAAAATATCATTCTTGGTTCCAAATAGAAGATTTTTTATCCATTAAATACCACGTAGGGTTCCCTGTATTACACATTTTCTCCCCCAAATTGCTCTTTTGATCCCCAGAATGAGAAATACTCTCCCCAAAGTAGCGCTTTCGTTCCCTTTCCCAAATATGAGACATTTGAAGATGAAAGGCAGTATTCTGGGGAGAAAATGCCTTTTTGGGGGGATAAAGAGTGGCATTAAGAGAGAACCTGTTTGGTTTCTGGGATGACGAGTGATATTCGGGGAGAAAATGTCTAATTGTTGGCAGAAATTGATATGCAGGGGAGAAATGGTTGTATTTTGGAGAGAAAAAGAGTGTTTTGTGGAGAAAATGCCTGAGTTTTGGGGATAAACTGCTTTATTTCGGCGTGAAAGCATGGTATTCAGCTAATAAGCAGCATTTTGTGGAGAAAATGTCTTCTTTAGAGGATAAAGGTGAACGTTTGGGGAGAAAATGTCTGATTTGCAGCATAAAAAGACGCATTTTGGGGAAGATAGTGTCTTTTGTTGGGACATCACACTTTATTCCAGAAATAACACATTTTCTTCCCGAATACCGCCTTTTATCCCCCAAAAAAGGCATTTTCTTCCCAGAATACTGCTTTTTAGACCGAAAATAAGTCATCCTCTCCAAAAAAGACCTATTTCTGTCCTCAAAATGAGAAATATTCTCCCCAAAATATCATTCTTGGTTCCAAATAGAAGATTTTTTATCCATTAAATACCACGTAGGGTTCCCTGTATTACACATTTTCTCCCCCAAATTGCTCTTTTGATCCCCCAAATAAGAAATACTCTCCCCAAAGTAGCGCTTTCGTTCCCTTTCCCAAAAATGAGACATTTGAAGATGAAAGGCAGTATTCTGGGGAGAAAATGCCTTTTTGGGGGGATAAAGAGTGGCATTAAGAGAGAACCTGTTTGGTTTCTGGGATGAAGAGTGATATTCGGGGAGAAAATGTCTAATTGTTGGCAGAAATTGATATGCAGGGGAGAAATGGTTGTATTTTGGAGAGAAAAAGAGTGTTTTGTGGAGAAAATGCCTGAGTTTTGGGGATAAACTGCTTTATTTTGGCGTGAAAGCATGGTATTCAGCTAATAAGCAGCATTTTGTGGAGAAAATGTCTTCTTTAGAGGATAAAGGTGAACGTTTGGGGAGAAAATGTCTGATTTGCAGCATAAAAAGACGCATTTTGGGGAAGATAGTGTCTTTTGTTGGGACATCACACTTTATTCCAGAAATAACACATTTTCTTCCCGAATACCGCCTTTTATCCCCCAAAAAAGGCATTTTCTTCCCAGAATACTGCTTTTTAGACCGAAAATAAGTCATCCTCTCCAAAAAAGACCTATTTCTGTCCTCAAAATGAGAAATATTCTCCCCAAAATATCATTCTTGGTTCCAAAGAGAAGATTTTTTATCCATTAAATACCACGTAGGGTTCCCTGTATTACACATTTTCTCCCCCAAATTGCTCTTTTGATCCCCAGAATAAGAAATACTCTCCCCAAAGTAGCGCTTTCGTTTCCTTTCCCAAATATGAGACATTTGAAGATGAAAGGCAGTATTCTGGGGAGAAAATGCCTTTTTGGGGGGCTAAAGAGTGGCACTTAAGAGAGAACCTGTTTGGTTTCTGGGATGACGAGTGATATTCGGGGAGAAAATGTCTAATTGTTGGCAGAAATTGATATGCAGGGGAGAAATGGTTGTATTTGGGAGAGAAAAAGAGTGTTTTGGGGAGAAAATGCATGAGTTTTGGGGATAAAGTGCTTTATTTTGGCGTGAAAGCATGGTATTGAGCTAATAAGCAGCATTTTGTGGAGAAAATGTCTTCTTTAGAGGATAAAGGTGATCGTTTGGGGAGAAAATGTCTGATTTGCAGCATAAAAAGACGCATTTTGGGGAAGATAGTGTCTTTTGTTGGGACATCACACTTTATTCCAAAAATAACACATTTTCTTCCCGAATACCGCCTTTTATCCCCCAAAAAAGGCATTTTCTTCCCAGAATACTGCTTTTTAGACCGAAAATAAGTCATCCTCTCCAAAAAAGACCTATTTCTGTCCTCAAAATGAGAAATATTCTCCCCAAAATATCATTCTTGGTTCCAAAGAGAAGATTTTTTATCCATTAAATACCACGTAGGGTTCCCTGTATTACACATTTTCTCCCCCAAATTGCTCTTTTGATCCCCCAAATAAGAAATACTCTCCCCAAAGTAGCGCTTTCGTTTCCTTTCCCAAATATGAGACATTTGAAGATGAAAGGCAGTATTCTGGGGAGAAAATGCCTTTTTGGGGGGATAAAGAGTGGCACTTAAGAGAGAACCTGTTTGGTTTCTGGGATGACGAGTGATATTCGGGGAGAAAATGTCTAATTGTTGGCAGAAATTGATATGCAGGGGAGAAATGGTTGTATTTTGGAGAGAAAAAGAGTGTTTTGTGGAGAAAATGCCTGAGTTTTGGGGATAAACTGCTTTATTTTGGCGTGAAAGCATGGTATTGAGCTAATAAGCAGCATTTTGTGGAGAAAATGTCTTCTTTAGAGGATCAAGGTGATCTTTCGGGGAGAAAATGTCTGATTTGCAGCATAAAAAGACGCATTTTGGGGAAGATAGTGTCTTTTGTTGGGACATCACACTTTATTCCAAAAATAACACATTTTCTTCCCGAATACCGCCTTTTATCCCCCAAAAAAGGCATTTTCTTCCCAGAATACTGCTTTTTAGACCGAAAATAAGTCATCCTCTCCAAAAAAGACCTATTTCTGTCCTCAAAATGAGAAATATTCTCCCCAAAATATCATTCTTGGTTCCAAAGAGAAGATTTTTTATCCATTAAATACCACGTAGGGTTCCCTGTATTACACATTTTCTCCCCCAAATTGCTCTTTTGATCCCCAGAATAAGAAATACTCTCCCCAAAGTAGCGCTTTCGTTTCCTTTCCCAAATATGAGACATTTGAAGATGAAAGGCAGTATTCTGGGGAGAAAATGCCTTTTTGGGGGGCTAAAGAGTGGCACTTAAGAGAGAACCTGTTTGGTTTCTGGGATGAAGAGTGATATTCGGGGAGAAAATGTCTAATTGTTGGCAGAAATTGATATGCAGGGGAGAAATGGTTGTATTTGGGAGAGAAAAAGAGTGTTTTGTGGAGAAAATGCCTGAGTTTTGGGGATAAAGTGCATTATTTTGGCGTGAAAGCATGGTATTGAGATAATAAGCAGCATTTTGTGGAGAAAATGTCTTCTTTTGAGGATCAAGGTGATCTTTCGGGGAGAAAATGTCTGATTTGCAGCATAAAAAGACGCATTTTGGGGAAGATAGTGTCTTTTGTTGGGACATCACATTTTATTCCAAAAATAACACATTTTCTTCCCAGAATACCGCCTTTTATCCCCAAAAGAAGGCATTTTCTTCCCAGAATACTGCTTTTTAGACCGAAAATAAGTCATCCTCTCCAAAAAAGACCTATTTCTGTCCTCAAAATGAGAAATATTCTCCCCAAAATATCATTCTTGGTTCCAAATAGAAGATTTTTTATCCATTAAATACCACGTAGGGTTCCCTGTATTACACATTTTCTCCCCCAAATTGCTCTTTTGATCCCCCAAATAAGAAATACTCTCCCCAAAGTAGCGCTTTCGTTCCCTTTCCCAAAAATGAGACATTTGAAGATGAAAGGCAGTATTCTGGGGAGAAAATGCCTTTTTGGGGGGATAAAGAGTGGCATTAAGAGAGAACCTGTTTGGTTTCTGGGATGAAGAGTGATATTCGGGGAGAAAATGTCTAATTGTTGGCAGAAATTGATATGCAGGGGAGAAATGGTTGTATTTGGGAGAGAAAAAGAGTGTTTTGGGGAGAAAATGCCTGAGTTTTGGGGATAAAGTGCATTATTTTGGCGTGAAAGCATGGTATTGAGATAATAAGCAGCATTTTGTGGAGAAAATGTCTTCTTTTGAGGATCAAGGTGATCTTTTGGGGAGAAAATGTCTGATTTGCAGTATAAAAAGACGCATTTGGGGAAGAGAGCGTCTTTTATTGGGACATCACATTTTATTCCAAAAATAACACATTTTCTTCCCAGAATACCGCCTTTGATCCCCAAAAGAAGGCATTTTCTTCCCAGAATACTGCTTTTTAGACCAAAAATAAGTCATCCTCTCCAAAAAAGACCTATTTCTGTCCTCAAAATGAGAAATATTCTCCCCAAAATATCATTCTTGGTTCCAAAGAGAAGATTTTTTATCCATTAAATACCACGTAGGGTTCCCTGTATTACACATTTTCTCCCCCAAATTGCTCTTTTGATCCCCAGAATGAGAAATACTCTCCCCAAAGTAGCGCTTTCGTTCCCTTTCCCAATTATGGGACATTTGAAGATGAAAGGCAGTATTCTGGGGAGAAAATGCCTTTTTGGGGGGATAAAGAGTGGCATTAAGAGAGAACCTGTTTGGTTTCTGGGATGACGAGTGATATTCGGGGAGAAAATGTCTAATTGTTGGCAGAAATTGATATGCAGGGGAGAAATGGTTGTATTTTGGAGAGAAAAAGAGTGTTTTGTGGAGAAAATGCCTGAGTTTTGGGGATAAACTGCTTTATTTCGGCGTGAAAGCATGGTATTCAGCTAATAAGCAGCATTTTGTGGAGAAAATGTCTTCTTTAGAGGATAAAGGTGAACGTTTGGGGAGAAAATGTCTGATTTGCAGCATAAAAAGACGCATTTTGGGGAAGATAGTGTCTTTTGTTGGGACATCACACTTTATTCCAGAAATAACACATTTTCTTCCCGAATACCGCCTTTTATCCCCCAAAAAAGGCATTTTCTTCCCAGAATACTGCTTTTTAGACCGAAAATAAGTCATCCTCTCCAAAAAAGACCTATTTCTGTCCTCAAAATGAGAAATATTCTCCCCAAAATATCATTCTTGGTTCCAAAGAGAAGATTTTTTATCCATTAAATACCACGTAGGGTTCCCTGTATTACACATTTTCTCCCCCAAATTGCTCTTTTGATCCCCCAAATAAGAAATACTCTCCCCAAAGTAGCGCTTTCGTTCCCTTTCCCAAAAATGAGACATTTGAAGATGAAAGGCAGTATTCTGGGGAGAAAATGCCTTTTTGGGGGGATAAAGAGTGGCATTAAGAGAGAACCTGTTTGGTTTCTGGGATGAAGAGTGATATTCGGGGAGAAAATGTCTAATTGTTGGCAGAAATTGATATGCAGGGGAGAAATGGTTGTATTTGGGAGAGAAAAAGAGTGTTTTGTGGAGAAAATGCCTGAGTTTTGGGGATAAACTGCTTTATTTTGGCGTGAAAGCATGGTATTCAGCTAATAAGCAGCATTTTGTGGAGAAAATGTCTTCTTTAGAGGATAAAGGTGAACGTTTGGGGAGAAAATGTCTGATTTGCAGCATAAAAAGACGCATTTTGGGGAAGATAGTGTCTTTTGTTGGGACATCACATTTTATTCCAAAAATAACACATTTTCTTCCCAGAATACCGCCTTTTATCCCCAAAAGAAGGCATTTTCTTCCCAGAATACTGCTTTTTAGACCGAAAATAAGTCATCCTCTCCAAAAAAGACCTATTTCTGTCCTCAAAATGAGAAATATTCTCCCCAAAATATCATTCTTGGTTCCAAATAGAAGATTTTTTATCCATTAAATACCACGTAGGGTTCCCTGTATTACACATTTTCTCCCCCAAATTGCTCTTTTGATCCCCCAAATAAGAAATACTCTCCCCAAAGTAGCGCTTTCGTTCCCTTTCCCAAAAATGAGACATTTGAAGATGAAAGGCAGTATTCTGGGGAGAAAATGCCTTTTTGGGGGGATAAAGAGTGGCATTAAGAGAGAACCTGTTTGGTTTCTGGGATGAAGAGTGATATTCGGGGAGAAAATGTCTAATTGTTGGCAGAAATTGATATGCAGGGGAGAAATGGTTGTATTTGGGAGAGAAAAAGAGTGTTTTGGGGAGAAAATGCCTGAGTTTTGGGGATAAAGTGCATTATTTTGGCGTGAAAGCATGGTATTGAGATAATAAGCAGCATTTTGTGGAGAAAATGTCTTCTTTTGAGGATCAAGGTGATCTTTTGGGGAGAAAATGTCTGATTTGCAGTATAAAAAGACGCATTTGGGGAAGAGAGCGTCTTTTATTGGGACATCACATTTTATTCCAAAAATAACACATTTTCTTCCCAGAATACCGCCTTTGATCCCCAAAAGAAGGCATTTTCTTCCCAGAATACTGCTTTTTAGACCAAAAATAAGTCATCCTCTCCAAAAAAGACCTATTTCTGTCCTCAAAATGAGAAATATTCTCCCCAAAATATCATTCTTGGTTCCAAAGAGAAGATTTTTTATCCATTAAATACCACGTAGGGTTCCCTGTATTACACATTTTCTCCCCCAAATTGCTCTTTTGATCCCCAGAATGAGAAATACTCTCCCCAAAGTAGCGCTTTCGTTCCCTTTCCCAATTATGGGACATTTGAAGATGAAAGGCAGTATTCTGGGGAGAAAATGCCTTTTTGGGGGGATAAAGAGTGGCATTAAGAGAGAACCTGTTTGGTTTCTGGGATGACGAGTGATATTCGGGGAGAAAATGTCTAATTGTTGGCAGAAATTGATATGCAGGGGAGAAATGGTTGTATTTTGGAGAGAAAAAGAGTGTTTTGTGGAGAAAATGCCTGAGTTTTGGGGATAAACTGCTTTATTTCGGCGTGAAAGCATGGTATTCAGCTAATAAGCAGCATTTTGTGGAGAAAATGTCTTCTTTAGAGGATAAAGGTGAACGTTTGGGGAGAAAATGTCTGATTTGCAGCATAAAAAGACGCATTTTGGGGAAGATAGTGTCTTTTGTTGGGACATCACACTTTATTCCAGAAATAACACATTTTCTTCCCGAATACCGCCTTTTATCCCCCAAAAAAGGCATTTTCTTCCCAGAATACTGCTTTTTAGACCGAAAATAAGTCATCCTCTCCAAAAAAGACCTATTTCTGTCCTCAAAATGAGAAATATTCTCCCCAAAATATCATTCTTGGTTCCAAAGAGAAGATTTTTTATCCATTAAATACCACGTAGGGTTCCCTGTATTACACATTTTCTCCCCCAAATTGCTCTTTTGATCCCCCAAATAAGAAATACTCTCCCCAAAGTAGCGCTTTCGTTCCCTTTCCCAAAAATGAGACATTTGAAGATGAAAGGCAGTATTCTGGGGAGAAAATGCCTTTTTGGGGGGATAAAGAGTGGCATTAAGAGAGAACCTGTTTGGTTTCTGGGATGAAGAGTGATATTCGGGGAGAAAATGTCTAATTGTTGGCAGAAATTGATATGCAGGGGAGAAATGGTTGTATTTTGGAGAGAAAAAGAGTGTTTTGTGGAGAAAATGCCTGAGTTTTGGGGATAAACTGCTTTATTTTGGCGTGAAAGCATGGTATTCAGCTAATAAGCAGCATTTTGTGGAGAAAATGTCTTCTTTAGAGGATAAAGGTGAACGTTTGGGGAGAAAATGTCTGATTTGCAGCATAAAAAGACGCATTTTGGGGAAGATAGTGTCTTTTGTTGGGACATCACACTTTATTCCAGAAATAACACATTTTCTTCCCGAATACCGCCTTTTATCCCCCAAAAAAGGCATTTTCTTCCCAGAATACTGCTTTTTAGACCGAAAATAAGTCATCCTCTCCAAAAAAGACCTATTTCTGTCCTCAAAATGAGAAATATTCTCCCCAAAATATCATTCTTGGTTCCAAAGAGAAGATTTTTTATCCTTTAAATACCACGTAGGGTTCCCTGTATTACACATTTTCTCCCCCAAATTGCTCTTTTGATCCCCAGAATAAGAAATACTCTCCCCAAAGTAGCGCTTTCGTTTCCTTTCCCAAATATGAGACATTTGAAGATGAAAGGCAGTATTCTGGGGAGAAAATGCCTTTTTGGGGGGATAAAGAGTGGCACTTAAGAGAGAACCTGTTTGGTTTCTGGGATGACGAGTGATATTCGGGGAGAAAATGTCTAATTGTTGGCAGAAATTGATATGCAGGGGAGAAATGGTTGTATTTGGGAGAGAAAAAGAGTGTTTTGGGGAGAAAATGCATGAGTTTTGGGGATAAAGTGCTTTATTTTGGCGTGAAAGCATGGTATTGAGCTAATAAGCAGCATTTTGTGGAGAAAATGTCTTCTTTAGAGGATAAAGGTGATCGTTTGGGGAGAAAATGTCTGATTTGCAGCATAAAAAGACGCATTTTGGGGAAGATAGTGTCTTTTGTTGGGACATCACACTTTATTCCAAAAATAACACATTTTCTTCCCGAATACCGCCTTTTATCCCCCAAAAAAGGCATTTTCTTCCCAGAATACTGCTTTTTAGACCGAAAATAAGTCATCCTCTCCAAAAAAGACCTATTTCTGTCCTCAAAATGAGAAATATTCTCCCCAAAATATCATTCTTGGTTCCAAAGAGAAGATTTTTTATCCATTAAATACCACGTAGGGTTCCCTGTATTACACATTTTCTCCCCCAAATTGCTCTTTTGATCCCCCAAATAAGAAATACTCTCCCCAAAGTAGCGCTTTCGTTTCCTTTCCCAAATATGAGACATTTGAAGATGAAAGGCAGTATTCTGGGGAGAAAATGCCTTTTTGGGGGGATAAAGAGTGGCATTAAGAGAGAACCTGTTTGGTTTCTGGGATGACGAGTGATATTCGGGGAGAAAATGTCTAATTGTTGGCAGAAATTGATATGCAGGGGAGAAATGGTTGTATTTTGGAGAGAAAAAGAGTGTTTTGTGGAGAAAATGCCTGAGTTTTGGGGATAAACTGCTTTATTTTGGCGTGAAAGCATGGTATTGAGCTAATAAGCAGCATTTTGTGGAGAAAATGTCTTCTTTAGAGGATCAAGGTGATCTTTCGGGGAGAAAATGTCTGATTTGCAGCATAAAAAGACGCATTTTGGGGAAGATAGTGTCTTTTGTTGGGACATCACACTTTATTCCAAAAATAACACATTTTCTTCCCGAATACCGCCTTTTATCCCCCAAAAAAGGCATTTTCTTCCCAGAATACTGCTTTTTAGACCGAAAATAAGTCATCCTCTCCAAAAAAGACCTATTTCTGTCCTCAAAATGAGAAATATTCTCCCCAAAATATCATTCTTGGTTCCAAAGAGAAGATTTTTTATCCATTAAATACCACGTAGGGTTCCCTGTATTACACATTTTCTCCCCCAAATTGCTCTTTTGATCCCCAGAATAAGAAATACTCTCCCCAAAGTAGCGCTTTCGTTTCCTTTCCCAAATATGAGACATTTGAAGATGAAAGGCAGTATTCTGGGGAGAAAATGCCTTTTTGGGGGGCTAAAGAGTGGCACTTAAGAGAGAACCTGTTTGGTTTCTGGGATGAAGAGTGATATTCGGGGAGAAAATGTCTAATTGTTGGCAGAAATTGATATGCAGGGGAGAAATGGTTGTATTTGGGAGAGAAAAAGAGTGTTTTGTGGAGAAAATGCCTGAGTTTTGGGGATAAAGTGCATTATTTTGGCGTGAAAGCATGGTATTGAGATAATAAGCAGCATTTTGTGGAGAAAATGTCTTCTTTTGAGGATCAAGGTGATCTTTCGGGGAGAAAATGTCTGATTTGCAGCATAAAAAGACGCATTTTGGGGAAGATAGTGTCTTTTGTTGGGACATCACATTTTATTCCAAAAATAACACATTTTCTTCCCAGAATACCGCCTTTTATCCCCAAAAGAAGGCATTTTCTTCCCAGAATACTGCTTTTTAGACCGAAAATAAGTCATCCTCTCCAAAAAAGACCTATTTCTGTCCTCAAAATGAGAAATATTCTCCCCAAAATATCATTCTTGGTTCCAAATAGAAGATTTTTTATCCATTAAATACCACGTAGGGTTCCCTGTATTACACATTTTCTCCCCCAAATTGCTCTTTTGATCCCCCAAATAAGAAATACTCTCCCCAAAGTAGCGCTTTCGTTCCCTTTCCCAAAAATGAGACATTTGAAGATGAAAGGCAGTATTCTGGGGAGAAAATGCCTTTTTGGGGGGATAAAGAGTGGCATTAAGAGAGAACCTGTTTGGTTTCTGGGATGAAGAGTGATATTCGGGGAGAAAATGTCTAATTGTTGGCAGAAATTGATATGCAGGGGAGAAATGGTTGTATTTGGGAGAGAAAAAGAGTGTTTTGGGGAGAAAATGCCTGAGTTTTGGGGATAAAGTGCATTATTTTGGCGTGAAAGCATGGTATTGAGATAATAAGCAGCATTTTGTGGAGAAAATGTCTTCTTTTGAGGATCAAGGTGATCTTTTGGGGAGAAAATGTCTGATTTGCAGTATAAAAAGACGCATTTGGGGAAGAGAGCGTCTTTTATTGGGACATCACATTTTATTCCAAAAATAACACATTTTCTTCCCAGAATACCGCCTTTGATCCCCAAAAGAAGGCATTTTCTTCCCAGAATACTGCTTTTTAGACCAAAAATAAGTCATCCTCTCCAAAAAAGACCTATTTCTGTCCTCAAAATGAGAAATATTCTCCCCAAAATATCATTCTTGGTTCCAAAGAGAAGATTTTTTATCCATTAAATACCACGTAGGGTTCCCTGTATTACACATTTTCTCCCCCAAATTGCTCTTTTGATCCCCCAAATAAGAAATACTCTCCCCAAAGTAGCGCTTTCGTTTCCTTTCCCAAATATGAGACATTTGAAGATGAAAGGCAGTATTCTGGGGAGAAAATGCCTTTTTGGGGGGATAAAGAGTGGCACTTAAGAGAGAACCTGTTTGGTTTCTGGGATGACGAGTGATATTCGGGGAGAAAATGTCTAATTGTTGGCAGAAATTGATATGCAGGGGAGAAATGGTTGTATTTTGGAGAGAAAAAGAGTTTTTTGTGGAGAAAATGCCTGAGTTTTGGGGATAAACTGCTTTATTTTGGCGTGAAAGCATGGTATTGAGCTAATAAGCAGCATTTTGTGGAGAAAATGTCTTCTTTAGAGGATAAAGGTGATCGTTTGGGGAGAAAATGTCTGATTTGCAGCATAAAAAGACGCATTTTGGGGAAGATAGTGTCTTTTGTTGGGACATCACACTTTATTCCAAAAATAACACATTTTCTTCCCGAATACCGCCTTTTATCCCCAAAAGAAGGCATTTTCTTCCCAGAATACTGCTTTTTAGACCGAAAATAAGTCATCCTCTCCAAAAAAGACCTATTTCTGTCCTCAAAATGAGAAATATTCTCCCCAAAATATCATTCTTGGTTCCAAAGAGAAGATTTTTTATCCATTAAATACCACGTAGGGTTCCCTATATTACACATTTTCTCCCCCAAATTGCTCTTTTGATCCCCAGAATAAGAAATACTCTCCCCCAAGTAGCGCTTTCGTTCCCTTTCCCAATTATGAGACATTTGAAGATGAAAGGCAGTATTCTGGGGAGAAAATGCCTTTTTGGGGGGATAAAGAGTGGCATTAAGAGAGAACCTGTTTGGTTTCTGGGATGAAGAGTGATATTCGGGGAGAAAATGTCTAATTGTTGGCAGAAATTGATATGCAGGGGAGAAATGGTTGTATTTTGGAGAGAAAAAGAGTGTTTTGGGGAGAAAATGCCTGAGTTTTGGGGATAAAGTGCATTATTTTGGCGTGAAAGCATGGTATTGAGATAATAAGCAGCATTTTGTGGAGAAAATGTCTTCTTTAGAGGATCAAGGTGATCTTTTGGGGAGAAAATGTCTGATTTGCAGTATAAAAAGACGCATTTGGGGAAGAGAGCGTCTTTTATTGGGACATCACATTTTATTCCACTAATAACACATTTCCTTCCCAGAATACCGCCTTTTATCCCCAAAAGAAGGCATTTTCTTCCCAGAATACTGCTTTTTAGACCGAAAATAAGTCATCCTCTCCAAAAAAGACCTATTTCTGTCCTCAAAATGAGAAATTTTCTCCCCAAAATATCATCTTGGTTCCAAATAGAAGACTTTTTATCCATTAAATACCACGTAGGGTTCCCTATATTACACATTTTCTCCCCCAAATTGCTCTTTTGATCCCCCAAATAAGAAATACTCTCCCCAAAGTAGCGCTTTCGTTCCCTTTCCCAAAAATGAGACATTTGAAGATGAAAGGCAGTATTCTGGGGAGAAAATGCCTTTTTGGGGGGATAAAGAGTGGCATTAAGAGAGAACCTGTTTGGTTTCTGGGATGAAGAGTGATATTCGGGGAGAAAATGTCTAATTGTTGGCAGAAATTGATATGCAGGGGAGAAATGGTTGTATTTGGGAGAGAAAAAGAGTGTTTTGTGGAGAAAATGCATGAGTTTTGGGGATAAAGTGCATTATTTTGGCGTGAAAGCATGGTATTGAGATAATAAGCAGCATTTTGTGGAGAAAATGTCTTCTTTTGAGGATCAAGGTGATCTTTTGGGGAGAAAATGTCTGATTTGCAGCATAAAAAGACGCATTTTGGGGAAGATAGTGTCTTTTGTTGGGACATCACACTTTATTCCAAAAATAACACATTTTCTTCCCAGAATACTGCCTTTTATCCCCAAAAGAAGGAATTTTCTTCCCAGAATACTGCTTTTTAGACCGAAAATAAGTCATCCTCTCCAAAAAAGACCTATTTCTGTCCTCAAAATGAGAAATATTCTCCCCAAAATATCATTCTTGGTTCCAAAGGGAAGATTTTTTATCCATTAAATACCACGTAGGGTTCCCTGTATTACACATTTTCTCCCCCAAATTGCTCTTTTGATCCCCCAAATAAGAAATACTCTCCCCAAAGTAGCGCTTTCGTTTCCTTTCCCAAATATGAGACATTTGAAGATGAAAGGCAGTATTCTGGGGAGAAAATGCCTTTTTGGGGGGATAAAGAGTGGCATTAAGAGAGAACCTGTTTGGTTTCTGGGATGAAGAGTGATATTCGGGGAGAAAATGTCTAATTGTTGGCAGAAATTGATATGCAGGGGAGAAATGGTTGTATTTGGGAGAGAAAAAGCGTGTTTTGGGGAGAAAATGCCTGAGTTTTGGGGATAAAGTGCATTATTTTGGCGTGAAAGCATGGTATTGAGCTAATAAGCAGCATTTTGTGGAGAAAATGTCTTCTTTTGTGGATAAAGGTGATCTTTCGGGGAGAAACTGTCTGATTTGCAGCATAAAAAGACGCATTTTGGGGAAGATAGTGTCTTTTGTTGGGACATCACACTTTATTCCAAAAATAACACATTTTCTTCCCAGAATACCGCCTTTGATCCCCAAAAGAAGGCATTTTCTTCCCAGAATACTGCTTTTTAGACCGAAAATAAGTCATCCTCTCCAAAAAAAGACCTATTTCTGTCCTCAAAATGAGAAATATTCTCCCCAAAATATCATTCTTGGTTCCAAAGGGAAGATTTTTTATCCATTAAATACCACATAGGGTTCCCTGTATTACACATTTTCTCCCCCAAATTGCTCTTTTGATCCCCCAAATAAGAAATACTCTCCCCAAAGTAGCGCTTTCGTTTCCTTTCCCAAATATGAGACATTTGAAGATGAAAGGCAGTATTCTGGGGAGAAAATGCCTTTTTGGGGGGATAAAGAGTGGCATTAAGAGAGAACCTGTTTGGTTTCTGGGATGAAGAGTGATATTCGGGGAGAAAATGTCTAATTGTTGGCAGAAATTGATATGCAGGGGAGAAATGGTTGTATTTGGGAGAGAAAAAGAGTGTTTTGTGGAGAAAATGCCTGAGTTTTGGGGATAAAGTGCATTATTTTGGCGTGAAAGCATGGTATTCAGCTAATAAGCAGCATTTTGTGGAGAAAATGTCTTCTTTAGAGGATAAAGGTGATCTTTTGGGGAGAAAATGTCTGATTTGCAGCATAAAAAGACGCATTTGGGGAAGACAGCGTCTTTTATTTGGACCTCACAGTTTATTCCAAAAGTAACACATTTTCTTCCCAGAATACCGCCTTTAATCCCCAAAAGAAGGCATTTTCTTCCCAGAATACTGCTTTTTAGACCGAAAATAAGTCATCCTCTCCAAAAAAGACCTATTTCTGTCCTCAAAATGAGAAATATTCTCCCCAAAATATCATTCTTGGTTCCAAATAGAAGATTTTTTATCCATTAAATACCACATAGGGTTCCCTGTATTACACATTTTCTCCCCCAAATTGCTCTTTTGATCCCCCAAATAAGAAATACTCTCCCCAAAGTAGCGCTTTCGTTCCCTTTCCCAAATATGAGACATTTGAAGATGAAAGGCAGTATTCTGGGGAGAAAATGCCTTTTTGGGGGGATAAAGAGTGGCATTAAGAGAGAACCTGTTTGGTTTCTGGGATGAAGAGTGATATTCGGGGAGAAAATGTCTAATTGTTGGCAGAAATTGATATGCAGGGGAGAAATGGTTGTATTTGGGAGAGAAAAAGAGTGTTTTGTGGAGAAAATGCCTCAGTTTTGGGGATAAAGTGCATTATTTTGGCGTGAAAGCATGGTATTCAGCTAATAAGCAGCATTTTGTGGAGAAAATGTCTTCTTTTGAGGATCAAGGTGATCTTTTGGGGAGAAAATGTCTGATTTGCAGCATAAAAAGACGCATTTTGGGGAAGATAGTGTCTTTTGTTGGGACATCACACTTTATTCCAAAAATAACACATTTTATACCCAGAATACCGCCTTTGATCCCCAAAAGAAGGCATTTTCTTCCCAGAATACTGCTTTTTAGACCGAAAATAAGTCATCCTCTCCAAAAAAGACCTATTTCTGTCCTCAAAATGAGAAATATTCTCCCCAAAATATCATTCTTGGTTCCAAAGAGAAGATTTTTTATCCATTAAATACCACATAGGGTTCCCTATATTACACATTTTCTCCCCCAAATTGCTCTTTTGATCCCCCAAATAAGAAATACTCTCCCCAAAGTAGCGCTTTCGTTTCCTTTCCCAAATATGAGACATTTGAAGATGAAAGGCAGTATTCTGGGGAGAAAATGCCTTTTTGGGGGGATAAAGAGTGGCATTAAGAGAGAACCTGTTTGGTTTCTGGGATGAAGAGTGATATTCGGGGAGAAAATGTCTAATTGTTGGCAGAAATTGATATGCAGGGGAGAAATGGTTGTATTTGGGAGAGAAAAAGAGTGTTTTGTGGAGAAAATGCCTGAGTTTTGGCGATAAAGTGCATTATTTTGGCGTGAAAGCATGGTATTGAGCTAATAAGCAGCATTTTGTGGAGAAAATGTCTTCTTTAGAGGATAAAGGTGATCTTTCGGGGAGAAAATGTCTGATTTGCAGCGTAAAAAGACGCATTTTGGGGAAGATAGTGTCTTTTCTTGGGACATCACACTTTATTCCAAAAATAACACATTTTATTCCCAGAATACCGCCTTTTATCCCCAAAAGAAGGCATTTTCTTCGCAGAATACTGCTTTTTAGACCGAAAATAAGTCATCCTCTCCAAAAAAGACCTATTTCTGTCCTCAAAATGAGAAATATTCTCCCCAAAATATCATTCTTGGTTCCAAAGAGAAGATTTTTTATCCATTAAATACCACGTAGGGTTCCCTATATTACACATTTTCTCCCCCAAATTGCTCTTTTGATCCCCCAAATAAGAAATACTCTCCCCAAAGTAGCGCTTTCGTTTCCTTTCCCAAATATGAGACATTTGAAGATGAAAGGCAGTATTCTGGGGAGAAAATGCCTTTTTGGGGGGATAAAGAGTGGCATTAAGAGAGAACCTGTTTGGTTTCTGGGATGAAGAGTGATATTCGGGGAGAAAATGTCTAATTGTTGTCTGAAATTGATATGCAGGGGAGAAATGGTTGTATTTGGGAGAGAAAAAGAGTGTTTTGGGGAGAAAATGCATGAGTTTTGGGGATAAAGTGCATTATTTTGGCGTGAAAGCATGGTATTGAGATAATAAGCAGCATTTTTTGGAGAAAATGTCTTCTTTTGAGGATCAAGGTGATCTTTTGGGGAGAAAATGTCTGATTTGCAGCATAAAAAGACGCATTTTGGGGAAGATAGTGTCTTTTGTTGGGACATCACACTTTATTCCAAAAATAACACATTTTCTTCCCAGAATACCGCCTTTGATCCCCAAAAGAAGGCATTTTCTTCCCAGAATACTGCTTTTTAGACCGAAAATAAGTCATCCTCTCCAAAAAAGACATAATTCTGTCCTCAAAATGAGAAATATTCTCCCCAAAATATCATTCTTGGTTCCAAAGAGAAGATTTTTTATCCATTAAATACCACATAGGGTTCCCTATATTACACATTTTCTCCCCCAAATTGCTCTTTTGATCCCCCAAATAAGAAATACTCTCCCCAAAGTAGCGCTTTCGTTCCCTTTCCCAAAAATGAGACATTTGAAGATGAAAGGCAGTATTATGGGGAGAAAATGCCTTTTTGGGGGGATAAAGAGTGGCATTAAGAGAGAACCTGTTTGGTTTCTGGGATGAAGAGTGATATTCAGGGAGAAAACTTCTAATTGCTGGCAGAAATTGATATGCAGGGGAGAAATGGTTGTATTTGGGAGAGAAAAAGAGTGTTTTGTGGAGAAAATGCATGAGTTTTGGCGATAAAGTGCATTATTTTGGCGTGAAAGCATGGTATTGAGCTAATAAGCAGCATTTTGTGGAGAAAATGTCTTCTTTAGAGGATAAAGGTGATCTTTCGGGGAGAAAATGTCTGATTTGCAGCATAAAAAGACGCATTTTGGGGAAGATAGTGTCTTTTGTTGGGACATCACATTTTATTCCAAAAATAACACATTTTCTTCCCAGAATACCGCCTTTAATCCCCAAAAGAAGGCATTTTCTTCCCAGAATACTGCTTTTTAGACCGAAAATAAGTCATCCTCTCCAAAAAAGACCTATTTCTGTCCTCAAAATGAGAAATATTCTCCCCAAAATATCATTCTTGGTTCCAAATAGAAGATTTTTTATCCATTAAATAGCACATAGGGTTCCCTGTATTACACATTTTCTCCCCCAAATTGCTCTTTTGATCCCCCAAATAAGAAATACTCTCCCCAAAGTAGCGCTTTCATTTCCTTTCCCAAATATGAGACATTTGAAGATGAAAGGCAGTATTCTGGGGAGAAAATACATTTTTGGGGGGATAAAGAGTGGCATTAAGAGAGAACCTGTTTGGTTTCTGGGATGAAGAGTGATATTCGGGGAGAAAATGTCTAATTGTTGGCAGAAATTGATATGCAGGGGAGAAATGGTTGTATTTGGGAGAGAAAAAGAGTGTTTTGGGGAGAAAATGCCTGAGTTTTGGGGATAAAGTGCATTATTTTGGCGTGAAAGCATGGTATTCAGCTAATAAGCAGCATTTTGTGGAGAAAATGTCTTCTTTTGAGTATCAAGGTGATCTTTTGGGGAGAAAATGTCTGATTTGCAGCATAAAAAGACGCATTTTGGGGAAGATAGTGCCTTTTGTTGGGACATCACACTTTATTCCAAAAATAACACATTTTCTTCCCAGAATACCGCCTTTTATCCCCAAAAGAAGGCATTTTCTTCCCAGAATACTGCTTTTTAGACCGAAAATAAGTCATCCTCTCCAAAAAAGACATAATTCTGTCCTCAAAATGAGAAATATTCTCCCCAAAATATCATTCTTGGTTCCAAAGAGAAGATTTTTTATCCATTAAATACCACGTAGGGTTCCCTATATTACACATTTTCTCCCCCAAATTGCTCTTTTGATCCCCCAAATAAGAAATACTCTCCCCAAAGTAGCGCTTTCGTTCCCTTTCCCAAATATGAGACATTTGAAGATGAAAGGCAGTATTCTGGGGAGAAAATACATTTTTGGGGGGATAAAGAGTGGCATTAAGAGAGAACCTGTTTGGTTTCTGGGATGAAGAGTGATATTCGGGGAGAAAATGTCTAATTGTTGTCTGAAATTGATATGCAGGGGAGAAATGGTTGTATTTGGGAGAGAAAAAGAGTGTTTTGGGGAGAAAATGCATGAGTTTTGGGGATAAAGTGCATTATTTTGGCGTGAAAGCATGGTATTGAGCTAATAAGCAGCATTTTGTGGAGAAAATGTCTTCTTTAGAGGATAAAGGTGATCTTTCGGGGAGAAAATGTCTGATTTGCAGCGTAAAAAGACGCATTTTGGGGAAGATAGTGTCTTTTGTTGGGACATCACACTTTATTCCAAAAATAACACATTTTCTTCCCAGAATACCGCCTTTGATCCCCAAAAGAAGGCATTTTCTTCCCAGAATACTGCTTTTTAGACCGAAAATAAGTCATCCTCTCCAAAAAAGACCTATTTCTGTCCTCAAAATGAGAAATATTCTCCCCAAAATATCATTCTTGGTTCCAAAGGGAAGATTTTTTATCCATTAAATACCACATAGGGTTCCCTATATTACACATTTTCTCCCCCAAATTGCTCTTTTGATCCCCCAAATAAGAAATACTCTCCCCAAAGTAGCGCTTTCGTTTCCTTTCCCAAAAATGAGACATTTGAAGATGAAAGGCAGTATTCTGGGGAGAAAATGCCTTTTTGGGGGGATAAAGAGTGGCATTAAGAGAGAACCTGTTTGGTTTCTGGGATGAAGAGTGATATTCGGGGAGAAAATGTCTAATTGTTGGCAGAAATTGATATGCAGGGGAGAAATGGTTGTATTTGGGAGAGAAAAAGAGTGTTTTGTGGAGAAAATGCATGAGTTTTGGCGATAAAGTGCATTATTTAGGCGTGAAAGCCCGGTATTGAGCTAATAAGCAGCATTTTGTGGAGAAAATGTCTTCTTTAGAGGATAAAGGTGATCTTTCGGGGAGAAAATGTCTGATTTGCAGCATAAAAAGACGCATTTTGGGGAAGATAGTGTCTTTTGTTGGGACATCACATTTTATTCCAAAAATAACACATTTTCTTCCCAGAATACCGCCTTTAATCCCCAAAAGAAGGCATTTTCTTCCCAGAATACTGCTTTTTAGACCGAAAATAAGTCATCCTCTCCAAAAAAGACCTATTTCTGTCCTCAAAATGAGAAATATTCTCCCCAAAATATCATTCTTGGTTCCAAAGAGAAGATTTTTTATCCATTAAATACCACGTAGGGTTCCCTATATTACACATTTTCTCCCCCAAATTGCTCTTTTGATCCCCCAAATAAGAAATACTCTCCCCAAAGTAGCGCTTTCGTTCCCTTTCCCAAATATGAGACATTTGAAGATGAAAGGCAGTATTCTGGGGAGAAAATACATTTTTGGGGGGATAAAGACTGGCATTAAGAGAGAACCTGTTTGGTTTCTGGGATGAAGAGTGATATTCGGGGAGAAAATGTCTAATTGTTGGCAGAAATTGATATGCAGGGGAGAAATGGTTGTATTTGGGAGAGAAAAAGAGTGTTTTGGGGAGAAAATGCCTGAGTTTTGGGGATAAAGTGCATTATTTTGGCGTGAAAGCCCGGTATTGAGCTAATAAGCAGCATTTTGTGGAGAAAATGTCTTCTTTTGAGGATCAAGGTGATCTTTTGGGGAGAAAATGTCTGATTTGCAGCATAAAAAGACGCATTTTGGGGAAGATAGTGTCTTTTGTTGGGACATCACACTTTATTCCAAAAATAACACATTTTCTTCCCAGAATACCGCCTTTGATCCCCAAAAGAAGGCATTTTCTTCCCAGAATACTGCTTTTTAGACCGAAAATAAGTCATCCTCTCCAAAAAAAGACCTATTTCTGTCCTCAAAATGAGAAATATTCTCCCCAAAATATCATTCTTGGTTCCAAAGGGAAGATTTTTT
The DNA here is from genome assembly GCA_030625065.1 of Alectoris magna. Taxonomy (NCBI): domain Eukaryota; kingdom Metazoa; phylum Chordata; class Aves; order Galliformes; family Phasianidae; genus Alectoris; species Alectoris magna. Next base: position 17,695,368 of record CM060573.1, on the reverse strand, counting down.
ATCCATTAAATACCACGTAGGGTTCCCTGTATTACACATTTTCTCCCCCAAATTGCTCTTTTGATCCCCCAAATAAGAAATACTCTCCCCAAAGTAGCGCTTTCGTTTCCTTTCCCAAATATGAGACATTTGAAGATGAAAGGCAGTATTCTGGGGAGAAAATGCCTTTTTGGGGGGATAAAGAGTGGCACTTAAGAGAGAACCTGTTTGGTTTCTGGGATGAAGAGTGATATTCGGGGAGAAAATGTCTAATTGTTGGCAGAAATTGATATGCAGGGGAGAAATGGTTGTATTTGGGAGAGTAAAAGTGTTTTGGGGAGAAAATGCCTGAGTTTTGGGGATAACCTGCATTATTTTGGCGTGAAAGCCTGGTATTGAGCTAATAAGCAGCATTTTGTGGAGAAAATGTCTTCTTTTGAGGATCAAGGTGATCTTTCGGGGAGAAAATGTCTGATTTGCAGCATAAAAAGACGCATTTGGGGAAGACAGCGTCTTTTGTTGGGACATCACATTTTATTCCAAAAATAACACATTTTCTTCCCAGAATACCGCCTTTTATCCCCAAAAGAAGGCATTTTCTTCCCAGAATACTGCTTTTTAGACCGAAAATAAGTCATCCTCTCCAAAAAAGACCTATTTCTGTCCTCAAAATGAGAAATTTTCTCCCCAAAATATCATTCTTGGTTCCAAAGAGAAGATTTTTTATCCATTAAATACCACGTAGGGTTCCCTGTATTACACATTTTCTCCCCCAAATTGCACTTTTGATCCCCCAAATAAGAAATACTCTCCCCAAAGTAGCGCTTTCGTTTCCTTTCCCAAATATGAGACATTTGAAGATGAAAGGCAGTATTCTGGGGAGAAAATACATTTTTGGGGGGATAAAGAGTGGCATTAAGAGAGAACCTGTTTGGTTTCTGGGATGAAGAGTGATATTCGGGGAGAAAATGTCTAATTGTTGGCAGAAATTGATATGCAGGGGAGAAATGGTTTTATTTGGGAGAGAAAAAGAGTGTTTTGTGGAGAAAATGCCTGAGTTTTGGGGATAAAGTGCATTATTTTGGCGTGAAAGCATGGTATTCAGCTAATAAGCAGCATTTTGTGGAGAAAATGTCTTCTTTTGAGGATCAAGGTGATCTTTTGGGGAGAAAATGTCTGATTTGCAGCATAAAAAGACGCATTTTGGGGAAGATAGTGTCTTTTGTTGGGACATCACACTTTATTCCAAAAATAACACATTTTCTTCCCAGAATACCGCCTTTGATCCCCAAAAGAAGGCATTTTCTTCCCAGAATACTGCTTTTTAGACCGAAAATAAGTCATCCTCTCCAAAAAAGACCTATTTCTGTCCTCAAAATGAGAAATATTCTCCCCAAAATATCATTCTTGGTTCCAAAGAGAAGATTTTTTATCCATTAAATACCACATAGGGTTCCCTATATTACACATTTTCTCCCCCAAATTGCTCTTTTGATCCCCCAAATAAGAAATACTCTCCCCAAAAGTAGCGCTTTCGTTTCCTTTCCCAAATATGAGACATTTGAAGATGAAAGGCAGTATTCTGGGGAGAAAATGCCTTTTTGGGGGGCTAAAGAGTGGCATTAAGAGAGAACCTGTTTGGTTTCTGGGATGAAGAGTGATATTCGGGGAGAAAATGTCTAATTGTTGGCAGAAATTGATATGCAGGGGAGAAATGGTTGTATTTGGGAGAGAAAAAGAGTGTTTTGGGGAGAAAATGCCTGAGTTTTGGGGATAAAGTGCATTATTTTGGCGTGAAAGCATGGTATTGAGATAATAAGCAGCATTTTGTGGAGAAAATGTCTTCTTTTGAGGATCAAGGTGATCTTTCGGGGAGAAAATGTCTGATTTGCAGCGTAAAAAGACGCATTTTGGGGAAGATAGTGTCTTTTGTTGGGACATCACACTTTATTCCAAAAATAACACATTTTCTTCCCAGAATACCGCCTTTGATCCCCAAAAGAAGGCATTTTCTTCCCAGAATACTGCTTTTTAGACCGAAAATAAGTCATCCTCTCCAAAAAAGACCTATTTCTGTCCTCAAAATGAGAAATATTCTCCCCAAAATATCATTCTTGGTTCCAAAGAGAAGATTTTTTATCCATTAAATACCACGTAGGGTTCCCTATATTACACATTTTCTCCCCCAAATTGCTCTTTTGATCCCCCAAATAAGAAATACTCTCCCCAAAGTAGCGCTTTCGTTTCCTTTCCCAAATATGAGACATTTGAAGATGAAAGGCAGTATTCTGGGGAGAAAATGCCTTTTTGGGGGGCTAAAGAGTGGCATTAAGAGAGAACCTGTTTGGTTTCTGGGATGAAGAGTGATATTCGGGGAGAAAATGTCTAATTGTTGGCAGAAATTGATATGCAGGGGAGAAATGGTTGTATTTGGGAGAGAAAAGGAGTGTTTTGGGGAGAAAATGCATGAGTTTTGGCGATAAAGTGCATTATTTTGGCGTGAAAGCATGGTATTGAGATAATAAGCAGCATTTTGTGGAGAAAATGTCTTCTTTTGAGGATCAAGGTGATCGTTTGGGGAGAAAATGTCTGATTTGCAGCATAAAAAGACGCATTTTGGGGAAGATAGTGTCTTTTGTTGGGACATCACACTTTATTCCAAAAATAACACATTTTCTTCCCAGAATACCGCCTTTGATCCCCAAAAGAAGGCATTTTCTTCCCAGAATACTGCTTTTTAGACCAAAAATAAGTCATCCTCTCCAAAAAAGACCTATTTCTGTCCTCAAAATGAGAAATATTCTCCCCAAAATATCATTCTTGGTTCCAAAGAGAAGATTTTTTATCCATTAAATACCACGTAGGGTTCCCTATATTACACATTTTCTCCCCCAAATTGCTCTTTTGATCCCCCAAATAAGAAATACTCTCCCCAAAGTAGCGCTTTCGTTTCCTTTCCCAAAAAGAAGACAATTGAAGATGAAAGGCAGTATTCTGGGGAGAAAATGCCTTTTTGGGGGGATAAAGAGTGGCATTAAGAGAGAACCTGTTTGGTTTCTGGGATGAAGAGTGATATTCGGGGAGAAAATGTCTAATTGTTGGCAGAAATTGATATGCAGGGGAGAAATGGTTGTATTTGGGAGAGAAAAAGAGTGTTTTGTGGAGAAAATGCATGAGTTTTGGCGATAAAGTGCATTATTTAGGCGTGAAAGCATGGTATTGAGCTAATAAGCAGCATTTTGTGGAGAAAATGTCTTCTTTTGAGGATCAAGGTGATCTTTTGGGGAGAAAATGTCTGATTTGCAGCATAAAAAGACGCATTTGGGGAAGATAGTGTCTTTTGTTGGGACATCACATTTTATTCCAAAAATAACACATTTTCTTCCCAGAATACCGCCTTTTATCCCCAAAAGAAGGCATTTTCTTCCCAGAATACTGCTTTTTAGACCGAAAATAAGTCATCCTCTCCAAAAAAGACCTATTTCTGTCCTCAAAATGAGAAATATTCTCCCCAAAATATCATTCTTGGTTCCAAATAGAAGACTTTTTCTCCATTAAATACCACGTAGGGTTCCCTATGTTACACATTTTCTCCCCCAAATTGCTCTTTTGATCCCCCAAATAAGAAATACTCTCCCCAAAGTAGCGCTTTCGTTCCCTTTCCCAAAAAGAAGACCCTTGAAGATGAAAGGCAGTATTCTGGGGAGAAAATGCCTTTTTGGGGGGATAAAGAGTGGCATTAATAGAGAACCATTTTGGTTTCTGGGATGAAGAGTGATATTCGGGGAGAAAATGTCTAATTGTTGGCAGAAATTGATATGCAGGGGAGAAATGGTTGTATTTGGGAGAGAAAAAGAGTGTTTTGGGGAGAAAATGCCTGAGTTTTGGGGATAAAGTGCATTATTTTGGCATGAAATCATGGTATTCAGCTAATAAGCAGCATTTTGTGGAGAAAATGTCTTCTTTTGAGGATCAAGGTGATCTTTCGGGGAGAAAATGTCTGATTTGCAGCATAAAAAGACGCATTTTGGGGAAGATAGTGTCTTTTGTTGGGACATCACATTTTATTCCAAAAATAACAGATTTTCTTCCCAGAATACCGCCTTTGATCCCCAAAAGAAGGCATTTTCTTCCCAGAATACTGCTTTTTAGACCGAAAATAAGTCATCCTCTCCAAAAAAGACCTATTTCTGTCCTCAAAATGAGAAATATTCTCCCCAAAATATCATTCTTGGTTCCAAATAGAAGATTTTTTATCCATTAAATACCACGTAGGGTTCCCTGTATTACACATTTTCTCCCCCAAATTGCTCTTTTGATCCCCCAAATAAGAAATACTCTCCCCAAAGTAGCGCTTTCGTTTCCTTTCCCAATTATGAGACATTTGAAGATGAAAGGCAGTATTCTGGGGAGAAAATACATTTTTGGGGGGCTAAAGAGTGGCATTAAGAGAGAACCTGTTTGGTTTCTGGGATGAAGAGTGATATTCGGGGGGAAAATGTCTAATTGTTGGCAGAAATTGATATGCAGGGGAGAAATGGTTGTATTTGGGAGAGAAAAAGAGTGTTTTGGGGAGAAAATGCCTGAGTTTTGGGGATAAAGTGCATTATTTAGGCGTGAAAGCATGGTATTCAGCTAAAAAGGCATTTTGTGGAGAAAATGTCTTCTTTAGAGGATAAAGGTGATCTTTCGGGGAGAAAATGTCTGATTTGCAGCGTAAAAAGACGCATTTTGGGGAAGATAGTGTCTTTTGTTGGGACATCACACTTTATTCCAAAAATAACACATTTTCTTCCCAGAATACCGCCTTTTATCCCCAAAAGAAGGCATTTTCTTCCCAGAATACTGCTTTTTAGACCAAAAATAAGTCATCCTCTCCAAAAAAGACCTATTTCTGTCCTCAAAATGAGAAATATTCTCCCCAAAATATCATTCTTGGTTCCAAAGAGAAGATTTTTTATCCATTAAATACCACATAGGGTTCCCTATATTACACATTTTCTCCCCCAAATTGCTCTTTTGATCCCCCAAATAAGAAATACTCTCCCCAAAGTAGCGCTTTCGTTTCCTTTCCCAAAAAGAAGACACTTGAAGATGAAAGGCAGTATTCTGGGGAGAAAATGCCTTTTTGGGGGGATAAAGAGTGGCATTAAGAGAGAACCTGTTTGGTTTCTGGGATGAAGAGTGATATTCGGGGAGAAAATGTCTAATTGTTGGCAGAAATTGATATGCAGGGGAGAAATGGTTGTATTTGGGAGAGAAAAAGAGTGTTTTGTGGAGAAAATGCATGAGTTTTGGCGATAAAGTGCATTATTTAGGCGTGAAAGCATGGTATTGAGCTAATAAGCAGCATTTTGTGGAGAAAATGTCTTCTTTTGAGGATCAAGGTGATCTTTTGGGGAGAAAATGTCTGATTTGCAGCATAAAAAGACGCATTTGGGGAAGATAGTGTCTTTTGTTGGGACATCACATTTTATTCCAATAATAACACATTTTCTTCCCAGAATACCGCCTTTGATCCCCAAAAGAAGGCATTTTCTTCCCAGAATACTGCTTTTTAGACCGAAAATAAGTCATCCTCTCCAAAAAAGACCTATTTCTGTCCTCAAAATGAGAAATATTCTCCCCAAAATATCATTCTTGGTTCCAAATAGAAGATGTTTTATCCATTAAATACCACGTAGGGTTCCCTGTATTACACATTTTCTCCCCCAAATTGCTCTTTTGATCCCCCAAATAAGAAATACTCTCCCCAAAGTAGCGCTTTCGTTTCCTTTCCCAAATATGAGACATTTGATGATGAAAGGCAGTATTCTGGGGAGAAAATGCCTTTTTGGGGGGATAAAGAGTGGCATTAAGAGAGAACCTGTTTGGTTTCTGGGATGAAGAGTGATATTCGGGGAGAAAATGTCTAATTGTTGGCAGAAATTGATATGCAGGGGAGAAATGGTTGTATTTGGGAGAGAAAAAGCGTGTTTTGTGGAGAAAATGCCTGAGTTTTGGGGATAAAGTGCATTATTTTGGCGTGAAAGCATGGTATTGAGATAATAAGCAGCATTTTGTGGAGAAAATGTCTTCTTTTGAGGATCAAGGTGATCTTTTGGGGAGAAAATGTCTGATTTGCAGCATAAAAAGACGCATTTTGGGGAAGATAGTGTCTTTTGTTGGGACATCACACTTTATTCCAAAAGTAACACATTTTCTTCCCAGAATACCGCCTTTTATCCCCAAAAGAAGGCATTTTCTTCCCAGAATACTGCTTTTTAGACCGAAAATAAGTCATCCTCTCCAAAAAAGACCTATTTCTGTCCTCAAAATGAGAAATATTCTCCCCAAAATATCATTCTTGGTTCCAAAGAGAAGATTTTTTATCCATTAAATACCACGTAGGGTTCCCTGTATTACACATTTTCTCCCCCAAATTGCTCTTTTGATCCCCCAAATAAGAAATACTCTCCCCAAAGTAGCGCTTTCGTTTCCTTTCCCAAAAAGAAGACACTTGAAGATGAAAGGCAGTATTCTGGGGAGAAAATGCCTTTTTGGGGGGATAAAGAGTGGCACTTAAGAGAGAACCTGTTTGGTTTCTGGGATGAAGAGTGATATTCGGGGAGAAAATGTCTAATTGTTGGCAGAAATTGATATGCAGGGGAGAAATGGTTGTATTTGGGAGAGAAAAAGAGTGTTTTGGGGAGAAAATGCCTGAGTTTTGGGGATAAAGTGCATTATTTAGGCGTGAAAGCATGGTATTCAGCTAATAAGCAGCATTTTGTGGAGAAAATGTCTTCTTTAGAGGATCAAGGTGATCTTTTGGGGAGAAAATGTCTGATTTGCAGCATAAAAAGACGCATTTGGGGAAGATAGTGTCTTTTGTTGGGACATCACATTTTATTCCAATAATAACACATTTTCTTCCCAGAATACCGCCTTTTAGCCCCAAAAGAAGGCATTTTCTTCCCAGAATACTGCTTTTTAGACCGAAAATAAGTCATCCTCTCCAAAAAAGACCTATTTCTGTCCTCAAAATGAGAAATATTCTCCCCAAAATATCATTCTTGGTTCCAAATAGAAGATGTTTTATCCATTAAATACCACGTAGGGTTCCCTGTATTACACATTTTCTCCCCCAAATTGCTCTTTTGATCCCCCAAATAAGAAATACTCTCCCCAAAGTAGCGCTTTCGTTTCCTTTCCCAAATATGAGACATTTGAAGATGAAAGGCAGTATTCTGGGGAGAAAATGCCTTTTTGGGGGGATAAAGAGTGGCATTAAGAGAGAACCTGTTTGGTTTCTGGGATGAAGAGTGATATTCGGGGAGAAAATGTCTAATTGTTGGCAGAAATTGATATGCAGGGGAGAAATGGTTGTATTTGGGAGAGAAAAAGAGTGTTTTGGGGAGAAAATGCATGAGTTTTGGGGATAAAGTGCATTATTTTGGCGTGAAAGCATGGTATTGAGATAATAAGCAGCATTTTGTGGAGAAAATGTCTTCTTTTGAGGATCAAGGTGATCTTTTGGGGAGAAAATGTCTGATTTGCAGCATAAAAAGACGCATTTGGGGAAGATAGTGTCTTTTGTTGGGACATCACATTTTATTCCAAAAATAACACATTTTCTTCCCAGAATACCGCCTTTTAGCCCCAAAAGAAGGCATTTTCTTCCCAGAATACTGCTTTTTAGACCGAAAATAAGTCATCCTCTCCAAAAAAGACCTATTTCTGTCCTCAAAATGAGAAATATTCTCCCCAAAATATCATTCTTGGTTCCAAAGAGAAGATTTTTTATCCATTAAATACCACGTAGGGTTCCCTATATTACACATTTTCTCCCCCAAATTGCTCTTTTGATCCCCCAAATAAGAAATACTCTCCCCAAAGTAGCGCTTTCGTTCCCTTTCCCAAAAATGAGACATTTGAAGATGAAAGGCAGTATTCTGGGGAGAAAATGCCTTTTTGGGGGGCTAAAGAGTGGCATTAAGAGAGAACCTGTTTGGTTTCTGGGATGAAGAGTGATATTCGGGGAGAAAATGTCTAATTGTTGGCAGAAATTGATATGCAGGGGAGAAATGGTTGTATTTGGGAGAGAAAAAGAGTGTTTTGGGGAGAAAATGCCTGAGTTTTGGGGATAAAGTGCATTATTTTGGCGTGAAAGCATGGTATTGAGCTAATAAGCAGCATTTTGTGGAGAAAATGTCTTCTTTTGAGGATCAAGGTGATCTTTTGGGGAGAAAATGTCTTCTTTGCAGCATAAAAAGACGCATTTTGGGGAAGATAGTGTCTTTTGTTGGGACATCACACTTTATTCCAAAAATAACACATTTTCTTCCCAGAATACCGCCTTTTAGCCCCAAAAGAAGGCATTTTCTTCCCAGAATACTGCTTTTTAGACCGAAAATAAGTCATCCTCTCCAAAAAAGACCTATTTCTGTCCTCAAAATGAGAAATATTCTCCCCAAAATATCATTCTTGGTTCCAAAGAGAAGATTTTTTATCCATTAAATACCACGTAGGGTTCCCTGTATTACACATTTTCTCCCCCAAATTGCTCTTTTGATCCCCCAAATAAGAAATACTCTCCCCAAAGTAGCGCTTTCGTTTCCTTTCCCAAAAAGAAGACACTTGAAGATGAAAGGCAGTATTCTGGGGAGAAAATGCCTTTTTGGGGGGATAAAGAGTGGCACTTAAGAGAGAACCTGTTTGGTTTCTGGGATGAAGAGTGATATTCGGGGAGAAAATGTCTAATTGTTGGCAGAAATTGATATGCAGGGGAGAAATGGTTGTATTTGGGAGAGAAAAAGCGTGTTTTGGGGAGAAAATGCCTGAGTTTTGGGGATAAAGTGCATTATTTAGGCGTGAAAGCATGGTATTCAGCTAATAAGCAGCATTTTGTGGAGAAAATGTCTTCTTTAGAGGATCAAGGTGATCTTTTGGGGAGAAAATGTCTGATTTGCAGCATAAAAAGACGCATTTGGGGAAGATAGTGTCTTTTGTTGGGACATCACATTTTATTTCAATAATAACACATTTTCTTCCCAGAATACCGCCTTTGATCCCCAAAAGAAGGCATTTTCTTCCCAGAATACTGCTTTTTAGACCGAAAATAAGTCATCCTCTCCAAAAAAGACCTATTTCTGTCCTCAAAATGAGAAATATTCTCCCCAAAATATCATTCTTGGTTCCAAATAGAAGATGTTTTATCCATTAAATACCACGTAGGGTTCCCTGTATTACACATTTTCTCCCCCAAATTGCTCTTTTGATCCCCCAAATAAGAAATACTCTCCCCAAAGTAGCGCTTTCGTTTCCTTTCCCAAATATGAGACATTTGAAGATGAAAGGCAGTATTCTGGGGAGAAAATGCCTTTTTGGGGGGATAAAGAGTGGCATTAAGAGAGAACCTGTTTGGTTTCTGGGATGAAGAGTGATATTCGGGGAGAAAATGTCTAATTGTTGGCAGAAATTGATATGCAGGGGAGAAATGGTTGTATTTGGGAGAGAAAAAGAGTGTTTTGTGGAGAAAATGCATGAGTTTTGGGGATAAAGTGCATTATTTTGGCGTGAAAGCATGGTATTGAGCTAATAAGCAGCATTTTGTGGAGAAAATGTCTTCTTTAGAGGATCAAGGTGATCTTTCGGGGAGAAAATGTCTGATTTGCAGCATAAAAAGACGCATTTTGGGGAAGATAGTGTCTTTTGTTGGGACATCACACTTTATTCCAAAAATAACACATTTTCTTCCCAGAATACCGCCTTTGATCCCCAAAAGAAGGCATTTTCTTCCCAGAATACTGCTTTTTAGACCGAAAATAAGTCATCCTCTTCAAAAAAGACCTATTTCTGTCCTCAAAATGAGAAATTTTCTCCCCAAAATATCATTGTTTGTTCCAAAGAGAAGAATTTTTATCCATTAAATACCACGTAGGGTTCCCTGTATTACACATTTTCTCCCCCAAATTGCTCTTTTGATCCCCCAAATAAGAAATACTCTCCCCAAAGTAGCGCTTTCGTTTCCTTTCCCAAATATGAGACATTTGAAGATGAAAGGCAGTATTCTGGGGAGAAAATGCCTTTTTGGGGGGATAAAGAGTGGCATTAAGAGAGAACCTGTTTGGTTTCTGGGATGAAGAGTGATATTCGAGGAGAAAATGTCTAATTGTTGGCTGAAATTGATATGCAGGGGAGAAATGGTTGTACTTGGGAGAGAAAAAGAGTGTTTTGGGGAGAAAATGCCTGAGTTTTGGGGATAACCTGCATTATTTTGGCGTGAAAGCATGGTATTCAGCTAATAAGCAGCATTTTGTGGAGAAAATGTCTTCTTTTGAGGATCAAGGTGATCTTTTGGGGAGAAAATGTCTGATTTGCAGCATAAAAAGACGCATTTGGGGAAGACAGCGTCTTTTATTGGGACATCACATTTTATTCCAAAAATAACACATTTTCTTCCCAGAATACCGCCTTTTAGCCCCAAAAGAAGGCATTTTCTTCCCAGAATACTGCTTTTTAGACCGAAAATAAGTCATCCTCTCCAAAAAAAGACCTATTTCTGTCCTCAAAATGAGAAATATTCTCCCCAAAATATCATTCTTGTTCCAAAGAGAAGATTTTTTATCCATTAAATACCACATAGGGTTCCCTGTATTACACATTTTCTCCCCCAAATTGCTCTTTTGATCCCCCAAATAAGAAATACTCTCCCCAAAGTAGCGCTTTCGTTTCCTTTCCCAAATATGAGACATTTGATGATGAAAGGCAGTATTCTGGGGAGAAAATGCCTTTTTGGGGGGATAAAGAGTGGCACTTAAGAGAGAACCTGTTTGGTTTCTGGGATGAAGAGTGATATTCGGGGAGAAAATGTCTAATTGTTGGCAGAAATTGATATGCAGGGGAGAAATGGTTGTATTTGGGAGAGTAAAAGCGTGTTTTGGGGAGAAAATGCCTGAGTTTTGGGGATAACCTGCATTATTTTGGCGTGAAAGCCCGGTATTGAGCTAATACGCAGCATTTTGTGGAGAAAATGTCTTCTTTTGAGGATAAAGGTGATCTTTCGGGGAGAAAATGTCTGATTTGCAGCATAAAAAGACGCATTTTGGGGAAGACAGCGTCTTTTATTTGGACCTCACAGTTTATTCCAAAAGTAACACATTTTCTTCCCAGAATACCGCCTTTTATGCCCAAAAGAAGGCATTTTCTTCCCAGAATACTGCTTTTTAGACCGAAAATAAGTCATCCTCTCCAAAAAAGACCTATTTCTGTCCTCAAAATGAGAAATATTCTCCCCAAAATATCATTCTTGGTTCCAAAGAGAAGATTTTTTATCCATTAAATACCACGTAGGGTTCCCTGTATTACACATTTTCTCCCCCAAATTGCTCTTTTGATCCCCCAAATAAGAAATACTCTCCCCAAAGTAGCGCTTTCGTTTCCTTTCCCAAATATGAGACATTTGAAGATGAAAGGCAGTATTCTGGGGAGAAAATACATTTTTGGGGGGATAAAGAGTGGCATTAAGAGAGAACCTGTTTGGTTTCTGGGATGAAGAGTGATATTCGGGGAGAAAATGTCTAATTGTTGGCAGAAATTGATATGCAGGGGAGAAATGGTTGTATTTGGGAGAGAAAAAGAGTGTTTTGTGGAGAAAATGCCTGAGTTTTGGGGATAAAGTGCATTATTTTGGCGTGAAAGCATGGTATTCAGCTAATAAGCAGCATTTTGTGGAGAAAATGTCTTCTTTTGAGGATCAAGGTGATCTTTTGGGGAGAAAATGTCTGATTTGCAGCATAAAAAGACGCATTTTGGGGAAGATAGTGTCTTTTGTTGGGACATCACACTTTATTCCAGAAATAACACATTTTCTTCCCAGAATACCGCCTTTTATCCCCAAAAGAAGGCATTTTCTTCCCAGAATACTGCTTTTTAGACCAAAAATAAGTCATCCTCTCCAAAAAAGACCTATTTCTGTCCTCAAAATGAGAAATATTCTCCCCAAAATATCATTCTTGGTTCCAAAGAGAAGAATTTTAACCATTAAATACCACGTAGGGTTCCCTGTATTACACATTTTCTCCCCCAAATTGCTCTTTTGATCCCCCAAATAAGAAATACTCTCCCCAAAGTAGCACTTTCGTTTCCTTTCCCAAATATGAGACATTTGAAGATGAAAGGCAGTATTCTGGGGAGAAAATGCCTTTTTGGGGGGATAAAGAGTGGCATTAAGAGAGAACCTGTTTGGTTTCTGGGATGAAGAGTGATATTCGGGGAGAAAATGTCTAATTGTTGGCAGAAATTGATATGCAGGGGAGAAATGGTTGTATTTTGGAGCGTAAAAGAGTGTTTTGTGAAGAAAATGCCTGAGTTTTGGGGATAAAGTGCATTATTTTGGCGTGAAAGCATGGTATTGAGCTAATAAGCAGCATTTTGTGGAGAAAATGTCTTCTTTTGAGGATCAAGGTGATCTTTTGGGGAGAAAATGTCTGATTTGCAGCATAAAAAGACGCATTTTGGGGAAGATAGTGTCTTTTGTTGGGACATCACACTTTATTCCAGAAATAACACATTTTCTTCCCAGAATACCGCCTTTTATCCCCAAAAGAAGGCATTTTCTTCCCAGAATACTGCTTTTTAGACCAAAAATAAGTCATCCTCTCCAAAAAAGACCTATTTCTGTCCTCAAAATGAGAAATATTCTCCCCAAAATATCATTCTTGGTTCCAAAGAGAAGAATTTTAACCATTAAATACCACGTAGGGTTCCCTGTATTACACATTTTCTCCCCCAAATTGCTCTTTTGATCCCCCAAATAAGAAATACTCTCCCCAAAGTAGCGCTTTCGTTTCCTTTCCCAAATATGAGACATTTGATGATGAAAGGCAGTATTCTGGGGAGAAAATGCCTTTTTGGGGGGATAAAGAGTGGCATTAAGAGAGAACCTGTTTGGTTTCTGGGATGAAGAGTGATATTCGGGGAGAAAATGTCTAATTGTTGGCAGAAATTGATATGCAGGGGAGAAATGGTTGTATTTGGGAGAGAAAAAGCGTGTTTTGTGGAGAAAATGCCTGAGTTTTGGGGATAAAGTGCATTATTTTGGCGTGAAAGCATGGTATTGAGATAATAAGCAGCATTTTGTGGAGAAAATGTCTTCTTTTGAGGATCAAGGTGATCTTTTGGGGAGAAAATGTCTGATTTGCAGCATAAAAAGACGCATTTTGGGGAAGATAGTGTCTTTTGTTGGGACATCACACTTTATTCCAAAAGTAACACATTTTCTTCCCAGAATACCGCCTTTTATCCCCAAAAGAAGGCATTTTCTTCCCAGAATACTGCTTTTTAGACCGAAAATAAGTCATCCTCTCCAAAAAAGACCTATTTCTGTCCTCAAAATGAGAAATATTCTCCCCAAAATATCATTCTTGGTTCCAAAGAGAAGATTTTTTATCCATTAAATACCACGTAGGGTTCCCTGTATTACACATTTTCTCCCCCAAATTGCTCTTTTGATCCCCCAAATAAGAAATACTCTCCCCAAAGTAGCGCTTTCGTTTCCTTTCCCAAAAAGAAGACACTTGAAGATGAAAGGCAGTATTCTGGGGAGAAAATGCCTTTTTGGGGGGATAAAGAGTGGCACTTAAGAGAGAACCTGTTTGGTTTCTGGGATGAAGAGTGATATTCGGGGAGAAAATGTCTAATTGTTGGCAGAAATTGATATGCAGGGGAGAAATGGTTGTATTTGGGAGAGAAAAAGAGTGTTTTGGGGAGAAAATGCCTGAGTTTTGGGGATAAAGTGCATTATTTAGGCGTGAAAGCATGGTATTCAGCTAATAAGCAGCATTTTGTGGAGAAAATGTCTTCTTTAGAGGATCAAGGTGATCTTTTGGGGAGAAAATGTCTGATTTGCAGCATAAAAAGACGCATTTGGGGAAGATAGTGTCTTTTGTTGGGACATCACATTTTATTCCAATAATAACACATTTTCTTCCCAGAATACCGCCTTTTAGCCCCAAAAGAAGGCATTTTCTTCCCAGAATACTGCTTTTTAGACCGAAAATAAGTCATCCTCTCCAAAAAAGACCTATTTCTGTCCTCAAAATGAGAAATATTCTCCCCAAAATATCATTCTTGGTTCCAAATAGAAGATGTTTTATCCATTAAATACCACGTAGGGTTCCCTGTATTACACATTTTCTCCCCCAAATTGCTCTTTTGATCCCCCAAATAAGAAATACTCTCCCCAAAGTAGCGCTTTCGTTTCCTTTCCCAAATATGAGACATTTGAAGATGAAAGGCAGTATTCTGGGGAGAAAATGCCTTTTTGGGGGGATAAAGAGTGGCATTAAGAGAGAACCTGTTTGGTTTCTGGGATGAAGAGTGATATTCGGGGAGAAAATGTCTAATTGTTGGCAGAAATTGATATGCAGGGGAGAAATGGTTGTATTTGGGAGAGAAAAAGAGTGTTTTGGGGAGAAAATGCATGAGTTTTGGGGATAAAGTGCATTATTTTGGCGTGAAAGCATGGTATTGAGATAATAAGCAGCATTTTGTGGAGAAAATGTCTTCTTTTGAGGATCAAGGTGATCTTTTGGGGAGAAAATGTCTGATTTGCAGCATAAAAAGACGCATTTGGGGAAGATAGTGTCTTTTGTTGGGACATCACATTTTATTCCAAAAATAACACATTTTCTTCCCAGAATACCGCCTTTTAGCCCCAAAAGAAGGCATTTTCTTCCCAGAATACTGCTTTTTAGACCGAAAATAAGTCATCCTCTCCAAAAAAGACCTATTTCTGTCCTCAAAATGAGAAATATTCTCCCCAAAATATCATTCTTGGTTCCAAAGAGAAGATTTTTTATCCATTAAATACCACGTAGGGTTCCCTATATTACACATTTTCTCCCCCAAATTGCTCTTTTGATCCCCCAAATAAGAAATACTCTCCCCAAAGTAGCGCTTTCGTTCCCTTTCCCAAAAATGAGACATTTGAAGATGAAAGGCAGTATTCTGGGGAGAAAATGCCTTTTTGGGGGGCTAAAGAGTGGCATTAAGAGAGAACCTGTTTGGTTTCTGGGATGAAGAGTGATATTCGGGGAGAAAATGTCTAATTGTTGGCAGAAATTGATATGCAGGGGAGAAATGGTTGTATTTGGGAGAGAAAAAGAGTGTTTTGGGGAGAAAATGCCTGAGTTTTGGGGATAAAGTGCATTATTTTGGCGTGAAAGCATGGTATTGAGCTAATAAGCAGCATTTTGTGGAGAAAATGTCTTCTTTTGAGGATCAAGGTGATCTTTTGGGGAGAAAATGTCTTCTTTGCAGCATAAAAAGACGCATTTTGGGGAAGATAGTGTCTTTTGTTGGGACATCACACTTTATTCCAAAAATAACACATTTTCTTCCCAGAATACCGCCTTTTAGCCCCAAAAGAAGGCATTTTCTTCCCAGAATACTGCTTTTTAGACCGAAAATAAGTCATCCTCTCCAAAAAAGACCTATTTCTGTCCTCAAAATGAGAAATATTCTCCCCAAAATATCATTCTTGGTTCCAAAGAGAAGATTTTTTATCCATTAAATACCACGTAGGGTTCCCTGTATTACACATTTTCTCCCCCAAATTGCTCTTTTGATCCCCCAAATAAGAAATACTCTCCCCAAAGTAGCGCTTTCGTTTCCTTTCCCAAAAAGAAGACACTTGAAGATGAAAGGCAGTATTCTGGGGAGAAAATGCCTTTTTGGGGGGATAAAGAGTGGCACTTAAGAGAGAACCTGTTTGGTTTCTGGGATGAAGAGTGATATTCGGGGAGAAAATGTCTAATTGTTGGCAGAAATTGATATGCAGGGGAGAAATGGTTGTATTTGGGAGAGAAAAAGCGTGTTTTGGGGAGAAAATGCCTGAGTTTTGGGGATAAAGTGCATTATTTAGGCGTGAAAGCATGGTATTCAGCTAATAAGCAGCATTTTGTGGAGAAAATGTCTTCTTTAGAGGATCAAGGTGATCTTTTGGGGAGAAAATGTCTGATTTGCAGCATAAAAAGACGCATTTGGGGAAGATAGTGTCTTTTGTTGGGACATCACATTTTATTTCAATAATAACACATTTTCTTCCCAGAATACCGCCTTTGATCCCCAAAAGAAGGCATTTTCTTCCCAGAATACTGCTTTTTAGACCGAAAATAAGTCATCCTCTCCAAAAAAGACCTATTTCTGTCCTCAAAATGAGAAATATTCTCCCCAAAATATCATTCTTGGTTCCAAATAGAAGATGTTTTATCCATTAAATACCACGTAGGGTTCCCTGTATTACACATTTTCTCCCCCAAATTGCTCTTTTGATCCCCCAAATAAGAAATACTCTCCCCAAAGTAGCGCTTTCGTTTCCTTTCCCAAATATGAGACATTTGAAGATGAAAGGCAGTATTCTGGGGAGAAAATGCCTTTTTGGGGGGATAAAGAGTGGCATTAAGAGAGAACCTGTTTGGTTTCTGGGATGAAGAGTGATATTCGGGGAGAAAATGTCTAATTGTTGGCAGAAATTGATATGCAGGGGAGAAATGGTTGTATTTGGGAGAGAAAAAGAGTGTTTTGTGGAGAAAATGCATGAGTTTTGGGGATAAAGTGCATTATTTTGGCGTGAAAGCATGGTATTGAGCTAATAAGCAGCATTTTGTGGAGAAAATGTCTTCTTTAGAGGATCAAGGTGATCTTTCGGGGAGAAAATGTCTGATTTGCAGCATAAAAAGACGCATTTTGGGGAAGATAGTGTCTTTTGTTGGGACATCACACTTTATTCCAAAAATAACACATTTTCTTCCCAGAATACCGCCTTTGATCCCCAAAAGAAGGCATTTTCTTCCCAGAATACTGCTTTTTAGACCGAAAATAAGTCATCCTCTTCAAAAAAGACCTATTTCTGTCCTCAAAATGAGAAATTTTCTCCCCAAAATATCATTGTTTGTTCCAAAGAGAAGAATTTTTATCCATTAAATACCACGTAGGGTTCCCTGTATTACACATTTTCTCCCCCAAATTGCTCTTTTGATCCCCCAAATAAGAAATACTCTCCCCAAAGTAGCGCTTTCGTTTCCTTTCCCAAATATGAGACATTTGAAGATGAAAGGCAGTATTCTGGGGAGAAAATGCCTTTTTGGGGGGATAAAGAGTGGCATTAAGAGAGAACCTGTTTGGTTTCTGGGATGAAGAGTGATATTCGAGGAGAAAATGTCTAATTGTTGGCTGAAATTGATATGCAGGGGAGAAATGGTTGTACTTGGGAGAGAAAAAGAGTGTTTTGGGGAGAAAATGCCTGAGTTTTGGGGATAACCTGCATTATTTTGGCGTGAAAGCATGGTATTCAGCTAATAAGCAGCATTTTGTGGAGAAAATGTCTTCTTTTGAGGATCAAGGTGATCTTTTGGGGAGAAAATGTCTGATTTGCAGCATAAAAAGACGCATTTGGGGAAGACAGCGTCTTTTATTGGGACATCACATTTTATTCCAAAAATAACACATTTTCTTCCCAGAATACCGCCTTTTAGCCCCAAAAGAAGGCATTTTCTTCCCAGAATACTGCTTTTTAGACCGAAAATAAGTCATCCTCTCCAAAAAAAGACCTATTTCTGTCCTCAAAATGAGAAATATTCTCCCCAAAATATCATTCTTGTTCCAAAGAGAAGATTTTTTATCCATTAAATACCACATAGGGTTCCCTGTATTACACATTTTCTCCCCCAAATTGCTCTTTTGATCCCCCAAATAAGAAATACTCTCCCCAAAGTAGCGCTTTCGTTTCCTTTCCCAAATATGAGACATTTGATGATGAAAGGCAGTATTCTGGGGAGAAAATGCCTTTTTGGGGGGATAAAGAGTGGCACTTAAGAGAGAACCTGTTTGGTTTCTGGGATGAAGAGTGATATTCGGGGAGAAAATGTCTAATTGTTGGCAGAAATTGATATGCAGGGGAGAAATGGTTGTATTTGGGAGAGTAAAAGCGTGTTTTGGGGAGAAAATGCCTGAGTTTTGGGGATAACCTGCATTATTTTGGCGTGAAAGCCCGGTATTGAGCTAATACGCAGCATTTTGTGGAGAAAATGTCTTCTTTTGAGGATAAAGGTGATCTTTCGGGGAGAAAATGTCTGATTTGCAGCATAAAAAGACGCATTTTGGGGAAGACAGCGTCTTTTATTTGGACCTCACAGTTTATTCCAAAAGTAACACATTTTCTTCCCAGAATACCGCCTTTTATGCCCAAAAGAAGGCATTTTCTTCCCAGAATACTGCTTTTTAGACCGAAAATAAGTCATCCTCTCCAAAAAAGACCTATTTCTGTCCTCAAAATGAGAAATATTCTCCCCAAAATATCATTCTTGGTTCCAAAGAGAAGATTTTTTATCCATTAAATACCACGTAGGGTTCCCTGTATTACACATTTTCTCCCCCAAATTGCTCTTTTGATCCCCCAAATAAGAAATACTCTCCCCAAAGTAGCGCTTTCGTTTCCTTTCCCAAATATGAGACATTTGAAGATGAAAGGCAGTATTCTGGGGAGAAAATACATTTTTGGGGGGATAAAGAGTGGCATTAAGAGAGAACCTGTTTGGTTTCTGGGATGAAGAGTGATATTCGGGGAGAAAATGTCTAATTGTTGGCAGAAATTGATATGCAGGGGAGAAATGGTTGTATTTGGGAGAGAAAAAGAGTGTTTTGTGGAGAAAATGCCTGAGTTTTGGGGATAAAGTGCATTATTTTGGCGTGAAAGCATGGTATTCAGCTAATAAGCAGCATTTTGTGGAGAAAATGTCTTCTTTTGAGGATCAAGGTGATCTTTTGGGGAGAAAATGTCTGATTTGCAGCATAAAAAGACGCATTTTGGGGAAGATAGTGTCTTTTGTTGGGACATCACACTTTATTCCAGAAATAACACATTTTCTTCCCAGAATACCGCCTTTTATCCCCAAAAGAAGGCATTTTCTTCCCAGAATACTGCTTTTTAGACCAAAAATAAGTCATCCTCTCCAAAAAAGACCTATTTCTGTCCTCAAAATGAGAAATATTCTCCCCAAAATATCATTCTTGGTTCCAAAGAGAAGAATTTTAACCATTAAATACCACGTAGGGTTCCCTGTATTACACATTTTCTCCCCCAAATTGCTCTTTTGATCCCCCAAATAAGAAATACTCTCCCCAAAGTAGCACTTTCGTTTCCTTTCCCAAATATGAGACATTTGAAGATGAAAGGCAGTATTCTGGGGAGAAAATGCCTTTTTGGGGGGATAAAGAGTGGCATTAAGAGAGAACCTGTTTGGTTTCTGGGATGAAGAGTGATATTCGGGGAGAAAATGTCTAATTGTTGGCAGAAATTGATATGCAGGGGAGAAATGGTTGTATTTTGGAGCGTAAAAGAGTGTTTTGTGAAGAAAATGCCTGAGTTTTGGGGATAAAGTGCATTATTTTGGCGTGAAAGCATGGTATTGAGCTAATAAGCAGCATTTTGTGGAGAAAATGTCTTCTTTTGAGGATCAAGGTGATCTTTTGGGGAGAAAATGTCTGATTTGCAGCATAAAAAGACGCATTTTGGGGAAGATAGTGTCTTTTGTTGGGACATCACACTTTATTCCAGAAATAACACATTTTCTTCCCAGAATACCGCCTTTTATCCCCAAAAGAAGGCATTTTCTTCCCAGAATACTGCTTTTTAGACCAAAAATAAGTCATCCTCTCCAAAAAAGACCTATTTCTGTCCTCAAAATGAGAAATATTCTCCCCAAAATATCATTCTTGGTTCCAAAGAGAAGAATTTTAACCATTAAATACCACGTAGGGTTCCCTGTATTACACATTTTCTCCCCCAAATTGCTCTTTTGATCCCCCAAATAAGAAATACTCTCCCCAAAGTAGCACTTTCGTTTCCTTTCCCAAATAT
The DNA here is from genome assembly GCA_030625065.1 of Alectoris magna. Classification (NCBI taxonomy): domain Eukaryota; kingdom Metazoa; phylum Chordata; class Aves; order Galliformes; family Phasianidae; genus Alectoris; species Alectoris magna. The sequence continues at coordinate 17,675,489 of CM060573.1, read as the reverse complement.
GAGACATTTGAAGATGAAAGGCAGTATTCTGGGGAGAAAATGCCTTTTTGGGGGGATAAAGAGTGGCACTTAAGAAAGAACCTGTTTGGTTTCTGGGATGAAGAGTGATATTCGGGGAGAAAATGTCTAATTGTTGGCAGAAATTGATATGCAGGGGAGAAATGGTTGTATTTGGGAGAGAAAAAGCGTGTTTTGGGGAGAAAATGCCTGAGTTTTGGGGATAACCTGCATTATTTTGGCGTGAAAGCATGGTATTGAGCTAATAAGCAGCATTTTGTGGAGAAAATGTCTTCTTTTGAGGATCAAGGTGATCTTTTGGGGAGAAAATGTCTGATTTGCAGCATAAAAAGACGCATTTGGGGAAGACAGCGTCTTTTATTGGGACATTACATTTTATTCCAAAAGTAACACATTTTCTTTGCAGAATACCGCCTTTGATCCCCAAAAGAAGGCATTTTCTTCCCAGAATACTGCTTTTTAGACCGAAAATAAGTCATCCTCTCCAAAAAAAGACCTATTTCTGTCCTCAAAATGAGAAATATTCTCCCCAAAATATCATTCTTGTTCCAAAGGGAAGATTTTTTATCCATTAAATACCACGTAGGGTTCCCTGTATTACACATTTTCTCCCCCAAATTGCTCTTTTGATCCCCCAAATAAGAAATACTCTCCCCAAAGTAGCGCTTTCGTTTCCTTTCCCAAATATGAGACATTTGAAGATGAAAGGCAGTATTCTGGGGAGAAAATGCCTTTTTGGGGGGATAAAGAGTGGCATTAAGAGAGAACCTGTTTGGTTTCTGGGATGAAGAGTGATATTCGGGGAGAAAATGTCTAATTGTTGGCAGAAATTGATATGCAGGGGAGAAATGGTTGTATTTGGGAGAGAAAAAGAGTGTTTTGTGGAGAAAATGCCTGAGTTTTGGGGATAACCTGCATTATTTTGGCGTGAAAGCATGGTATTGAGCTAATAAGCAGCATTTTGTGGAGAAAATGTCTTCTTTAGAGGATAAAGGTGATCTTTTGGGGAGAAAATGTCTGATTTGCAGCATAAAAAGACGCATTTTGGGGAAGATAGTGTCTTTTGTTGGGACATCACATTTTATTCCAAAAATAACACATTTTCTTCCCAGAATACCGCCTTTTATCCCTAAAAGAAGGCATTTTCTTCCCAGAATACTGCTTTTTAGACCGAAAATAAGTCATCCTCTCCAAAAAAGACCTATTTCTGTCCTCAAAATGAGAAATATTCTCCCCAAAATATCATTCTTGGTTCCAAAGAGAAGATTTTTTATCCATTAAATGCCACGTAGGGTTCCCTGTATTACACATTTTCTCCCCCAAATTGCTCTTTTGATCCCCCAAATAAGAAATACTCTCCCCAAAGTAGCGCTTTCGTTTCCTTTCCCAAATATGAGACATTTGAAGATGAAAGGCAGTATTCTGGGGAGAAAAAGCCTTTTTGGGGGGATAAAGAGTGGCATTAAGAGAGAACCTGTTTGGTTTCTGGGATGAAGAGTGATATTCGGGGAGAAAATGTCTAATTGTTGGCAGAAATTGATATGCAGGGGAGAAATGGTTGTATTTGGGAGAGTAAAAGCGTGTTTTGGGGAGAAAATGCCTGAGTTTTGGGGATAAAGTGCATTATTTAGGCGTGAAAGCATGGTATTCAGCTAATAAGCAGCATTTTGTGGAGAAAATGTCTTCTTTAGAGGATCAAGGTGATCTTTTGGGGAGAAAATGTCTGATGTGCAGCATAAAAAGACGCATTTGGGGAAGATAGTGTCTTTTGTTGGGATAGCACAATTTATTCCAATAATAACACATTTTCTACCCAGAATACCGACTTTTAGCCCCAAAAGAAGGCATTTTCTTCCCAGAATACTGCTTTTTAGACCGAAAATAAGTCATCCTCTCCAAAAAAGACCTATTTCTGTCCTCAAAATGAGAAATATTCTCCCCAAAATATCATTCTTGGTTCCAAAGAGAAGAATTTTTATCCATTAAATACCACGTAGGGTTCCCTGTATTACACATTTTCTCCCCCAAATTGCTCTTTTGATCCCCCAAATAAGAAATACTCTCCCCAAAGTAGCGCTTTCGTTTCCTTTCCCAAATATGAGACATTTGAAGATGAAAGGCAGTATTCTGGGGAGAAAATACATTTTTGGGGGGATAAAGAGTGGCATTAAGAGAGAACCTGTTTGGTTTCTGGGATGAAGAGTGATATTCGGGGAGAAAATGTCTAATTGTTGGCTGAAATTGATATGCAGGGGAGAAATGGTTGTACTTGGGAGAGAAAAAGAGTGTTTTGGGGAGAAAATGCCTGAGTTTTGGGGATAAAGTGCATTATTTTGGCGTGAAAGCATGGTATTGAGCTAATAAGCAGCATTTTGTGGAGAAAATGTCTTCTTTTGAGGATCAAGGTGATCTTTTGGGGAGAAAATGTCTGATTTGCAGCATAAAAAGACGCATTTGGGGAAGACAGAGTCTTTTATTGGGACATCACATTTTATTCCAAAAATAACACATTTTCTTCCCAGAATACCGCCTTTTAGCCCCAAAAGAAGGCATTTTCTTCCCAGAATACTGCTTTTTAGACCGAAAATAAGTCATCCTCTCCAAAAAAGACCTATTTCTGTCCTCAAAATGAGAAATATTCTCCCCAAAATATCATTCTTGTTCCAAATAGAAGATTTTATATCCATTAAATACCACGTAGGGTTCCCTGTATTACACATTTTCTCCCCCAAATTGCTCTTTTGATCCCCCAAATAAGAAATACTCTCCCCAAAGTAGCGCTTTCGTTTCCTTTCCCAAATATGAGACATTTGATGATGAAAGGCAGTATTCTGGGGAGAAAATGCCTTTTTGGGGGGCTAAAGAGTGGCATTAAGAGAGAACCTGTTTGGTTTCTGGGATGAAGAGTGATATTCGGGGAGAAAATGTCTAATTGTTGGCAGAAATTGATATGCAGGGGAGAAATGGTTGTATTTGGGAGAGTAAAAGCGTGTTTTGGGGAGAAAATGCCTGAGTTTTGGGGATAACCTGCATTATTTTGGCGTGAAAGCCCGGTATTGAGCTAATAAGCAGCATTTTGTGGAGAAAATGTCTTCTTTTGAGGATAAAGGTGATCTTTCGGGGAGAAAATGTCTGATTTGCAGCATAAAAAGACGCATTTTGGGGAAGACAGCGTCTTTTATTTGGACCTCACAGTTTATTCCAAAAGTAACACATTTTCTTCCCAGAATACCGCCTTTAATCCCCAAAAGAAGGCATTTTCTTCCCAGAATACTGCTTTTTAGACCGAAAATAAGTCATCCTCTCCAAAAAAGACCTATTTCTGTCCTCAAAATGAGAAATATTCTCCCCAAAATATCATTCTTGGTTCCAAAGAGAAGATTTTTTATCCATTAAATACCACGTAGGGTTCCCTGTATTACACATTTTCTCCCCCAAATTGCTCTTTTGATCCCCCAAATAAGAAATACTCTCCCCAAAGTAGCGCTTTCGTTTCCTTTCCCAAATATGAGACATTTGAAGATGAAAGGCAGTATTCTGGGGAGAAAATACATTTTTGGGGGGATAAAGAGTGGCATTAAGAGAGAACCTGTTTGGTTTCTGGGATGAAGAGTGATATTCGGGGAGAAAATGTCTAATTGTTGGCAGAAATTGATATGCAGGGGAGAAATGGTTGTATTTGGGAGAGAAAAAGAGTGTTTTGTGGAGAAAATGCCTGAGTTTTGGGGATAAAGTGCATTATTTTGGCGTGAAAGCATGGTATTCAGCTAATAAGCAGCATTTTGTGGAGAAAATGTCTTCTTTTGAGGATCAAGGTGATCTTTTGGGGAGAAAATGTCTGATTTGCAGCATAAAAAGACGCATTTTGGGGAAGATAGTGTCTTTTGTTGGGACATCACATTTTATTCCAAAAATAACACATTTTCTTCCCAGAATACCGCCTTTGATCCCCAAAAGAAGGCATTTTCTTCCCAGAATACTGCTTTTTAGACCGAAAATAAGTCATCCTCTCCAAAAAAGACCTATTTCTGTCCTCAAAATGAGAAATATTCTCCCCAAAATATCATTCTTGGTTCCAAAGAGAAGAATTTTAACCATTAAATACCACGTAGGGTTCCCTGTATTACACATTTTCTCCCCCAAATTGCTCTTTTGATCCCCCAAATAAGAAATACTCTCCCCAAAGTAGCACTTTCGTTTCCTTTCCCAAATATGAGACATTTGAAGATGAAAGGCAGTATTCTGGGGAGAAAATGCCTTTTTGGGGGGATAAAGAGTGGCATTAAGAGAGAACCTGTTTGGTTTCTGGGATGAAGAGTGATATTCGGGGAGAAAATGTCTAATTGTTGGCAGAAATTGATATGCAGGGGAGAAATGGTTGTATTTGGGAGAGAAAAAGCGTGTTTTGGGGAGAAAATGCCTGAGCTTTGGGGATAAAGTGCATTATTTTGGCGTGAAAGCATGGTATTGAGCTAATAAGCAGCATTTTGTGGAGAAAATGTCTTCTTTTGAGGATCAAGGTGATCTTTTGGGGAGAAAATGTCTGATTTGCAGCATAAAAAGACGCATTTTGGGGAAGATAGTGTCTTTTGTTGGGACATCACACTTTATTCCAAAAATAACACATTTTCTTCCCAGAATACCGCCTTTGATCCCCAAAAGAAGGCATTTTCTTCCCAGAATACTGCTTTTTAGACCGAAAATAAGTCATCCTCTCCAAAAAAAGACCTATTTCTGTCCTCAAAATGAGAAATATTCTCCCCAAAATATCATTCTTGGTTCCAAAGGGAAGATTTTTTATCCATTAAATACCACGTAGGGTTCCCTATATTACACATTTTCTCCCCCAAATTGCTCTTTTGATCCCCCAAATAAGAAATACTCTCCCCAAAGTAGCACTTTCGTTTCCTTTCCCAAATATGAGACATTTGAAGATGAAAGGCAGTATTCTGGGGAGAAAATGCCTTTTTGGGGGGATAAAGAGTGGCACTTAAGAGAGAACCTGTTTGGTTTCTGGGATGAAGAGTGATATTCGGGGAGAAAATGTCTAATTGTTGGCAGAAATTGATATGCAGGGGAGAAATGGTTGTATTTGGGAGAGAAAAAGAGTGTTTTGTGGAGAAAATGCCTGAGTTTTGGGGATAAAGTGCATTATTTTGGCGTGAAAGCATGGTATTGAGCTAATAAGCAGCATTTTGTGGAGAAAATGTCTTCTTTTGAGGATCAAGGTGATCTTTTGGGGAGAAAATGTCTGATTTGCAGCATAAAAAGACGCATTTTGGGGAAGATAGTGTCTTTTGTTGGGACATCACACTTTATTCCAGAAATAACACATTTTCTTCCCAGAATACCGCCTTTTATCCCCAAAAGAAGGCATTTTCTTCCCAGAATACTGCTTTTTAGACCAAAAATAAGTCATCCTCTCCAAAAAAGACCTATTTCTGTCCTCAAAATGAGAAATATTCTCCCCAAAATATCATTCTTGGTTCCAAAGAGAAGAATTTTAACCATTAAATACCACGTAGGGTTCCCTGTATTACACATTTTCTCCCCCAAATTGCTCTTTTGATCCCCCAAATAAGAAATACTCTCCCCAAAGTAGCACTTTCGTTTCCTTTCCCAAATATGAGACATTTGAAGATGAAAGGCAGTATTCTGGGGAGAAAATGCCTTTTTGGGGGGATAAAGAGTGGCATTAAGAGAGAACCTGTTTGGTTTCTGGGATGAAGAGTGATATTCGGGGAGAAAATGTCTAATTGTTGGCAGAAATTGATATGCAGGGGAGAAATGGTTGTATTTGGGAGAGAAAAAGAGTGTTTTGTGAAGAAAATGCCTGAGTTTTGGGGATAAAGTGCATTATTTTGGCGTGAAAGCATGGTATTGAGCTAATAAGCAGCATTTTGTGGAGAAAATGTCTTCTTTTGAGGATCAAGGTGATCTTTTGGGGAGAAAATGTCTGATTTGCAGCATAAAAAGACGCATTTTGGGGAAGATAGTGTCTTTTGTTGGGACATCACACTTTATTCCAAAAATAACACATTTTCTTCCCAGAATACCGCCTTTGATCCCCAAAAGAAGGCATTTTCTTCCCAGAATACTGCTTTTTAGACCGAAAATAAGTCATCCTCTCCAAAAAAAGACCTATTTCTGTCCTCAAAATGAGAAATATTCTCCCCAAAATATCATTCTTGGTTCCAAAGGGAAGATTTTTTATCCATTAAATACCACGTAGGGTTCCCTATATTACACATTTTCTCCCCCAAATTGCTCTTTTGATCCCCCAAATAAGAAATACTCTCCCCAAAGTAGCACTTTCGTTTCCTTTCCCAAATATGAGACATTTGAAGATGAAAGGCAGTATTCTGGGGAGAAAATGCCTTTTTGGGGGGATAAAGAGTGGCACTTAAGAAAGAACCTGTTTGGTTTCTGGGATGAAGAGTGATATTCGGGGAGAAAATGTCTAATTGTTGGCAGAAATTGATATGCAGGGGAGAAATGGTTGTATTTGGGAGAGTAAAAGCGTGTTTTGGGGAGAAAATGCCTGAGTTTTGGGGATAACCTGCATTATTTTGGCGTGAAAGCATGGTATTCAGCTAATAAGCAGCATTTTGTGGAGAAAATGTCTTCTTTTGAGGATCAAGGTGATCTTTTGGGGAGAAAATGTCTGATTTGCAGCATAAAAAGACGCATTTTGGGGAAGATAGTGTCTTTTGTTGGGACATCACACTTTATTCCAAAAATAACACATTTTCTTTGCAGAATACCGCCTTTGATCCCCAAAAGAAGGCATTTTCTTCCCAGAATACTGCTTTTTAGACCGAAAATAAGTCATCCTCTCCAAAAAAAGACCTATTTCTGTCCTCAAAATGAGAAATATTCTCCCCAAAATATCATTCTTGTTCCAAAGGGAAGATTTTTTATCCATTAAATACCACATAGGGTTCCCTGTATTACACATTTTCTCCCCCAAATTGCTCTTTTGATCCCCCAAATAAGAAATACTCTCCCCAAAGTAGCGCTTTCGTTTCCTTTCCCAAATATGAGACATTTGAAGATGAAAGGCAGTATTCTGGGGAGAAAATGCCTTTTTGGGGGGCTAAAGAGTGGCATTAAGAGAGAACCTGTTTGGTTTCTGGGATGAAGAGTGATATTCGGGGAGAAAATGTCTAATTGTTGGCAGAAATTGATATGCAGGGGAGAAATGGTTGTATTTGGGAGAGAAAAAGAGTGTTTTGGGGAGAAAATGCCTGAGTTTTGGGGATAACCTGCATTATTTTGGCGTGAAAGCATGGTATTGAGCTAATAAGCAGCATTTTGTGGAGAAAATGTCTTCTTTAGAGGATAAAGGTGATCTTTTGGGGAGAAAATGTCTGATTTGCAGCATAAAAAGACGCATTTTGGGGAAGATAGTGTCTTTTGTTGGGACATCACATTTTATTCCAAAAATAACACATTTTCTTCCCAGAATACCGCCTTTTATCCCTAAAAGAAGGCATTTTCTTCCCAGAATACTGCTTTTTAGACCGAAAATAAGTCATCCTCTCCAAAAAAGACCTATTTCTGTCCTCAAAATGAGAAATATTCTCCCCAAAATATCATTCTTGGTTCCAAATAGAAGATTTTTTATCCATTAAATGCCACGTAGGGTTCCCTGTATTACACATTTTCTCCCCCAAATTGCTCTTTTGATCCCCCAAATAAGAAATACTCTCCCCAAAGTAGCGCTTTCGTTTCCTTTCCCAAAAAGAAGACACTTGAAGATGAAAGGCAGTATTCTGGGGAGAAAATGCCTTTTTGGGGGGCTAAAGAGTGGCATTAAGAGAGAACCTGTTTGGTTTCTGGGATGAAGAGTGATATTCGGGGAGAAAATGTCTAATTGTTGGCAGAAATTGATATGCAGGGGAGAAATGGTTGTATTTGGGAGAGTAAAAGCGTGTTTTGGGGAGAAAATGCCTGAGTTTTGGGGATAAAGTGCATTATTTAGGCGTGAAAGCATGGTATTCAGCTAATAAGCAGCATTTTGTGGAGAAAATGTCTTCTTTAGAGGATCAAGGTGATCTTTCGGGGAGAAAATGTCTGATTTGCAGCATAAAAAGACGCATTTGGGGAAGATAGTGTCTTTTGTTGGGATAGCACAATTTATTCCAATAATAACACATTTTCTACCCAGAATACCGACTTTTAGCCCCAAAAGAAGGCATTTTCTTCCCAGAATACTGCTTTTTAGACCGAAAATAAGTCATCCTCTCCAAAAAAGACCTATTTCTGTCCTCAAAATGAGAAATATTCTCCCCAAAATATCATTCTTGGTTCCAAAGAGAAGATGTTTTATCCATTAAATACCACGTAGGGTTCCCTGTATTACACATTTTCTCCCCCAAATTGCTCTTTTGATCCCCCAAATAAGAAATACTCTCCCCAAAGTAGCGCTTTCGTTTCCTTTCCCAAATATGAGACATTTGAAGATGAAAGGCAGTATTCTGGGGAGAAAATGCCTTTTTGGGGGGATAAAGAGTGGCATTAAGAGAGAACCTGTTTGGTTTCTGGGATGAAGAGTGATATTCGGGGAGAAAATGTCTAATTGTTGGCAGAAATTGATATGCAGGGGAGAAATGGTTGTATTTGGGAGAGAAAAAGAGTGTTTTGGGGAGAAAATGCCTGAGTTTTGGGGATAAAGTGCATTATTTTGGCGTGAAAGCATGGTATTGAGCTAATAAGCAGCATTTTGTGGAGAAAATGTCTTCTTTTGAGGATCAAGGTGATCTTTTGGGGAGAAAATGTCTGATTTGCAGCATAAAAAGACGCATTTTGGGGAAGATAGTGTCTTTTATAGGGACATCACACTTTATTCCAAAAATAACACATTTTCTTCCCAGAATACCGCCTTTGATCCCCAAAAGAAGGCATTTTCTTCCCAGAATACTGCTTTTTAGACCGAAAATAAGTCATCCTCTCCAAAAAAGACCTATTTCTGTCCTCAAAATGAGAAATATTCTCCCCAAAATATCATTCTTGGTTCCAAAGAGAAGATATTTTATCCATTAAATACCACGTAGGGTTCCCTGTATTACACATTTTCTCCCCCAAATTGCTCTTTTGATCCCCCAAATAAGAAATACTCTCCCCAAAGTAGCGCTTTCGTTCCCTTTCCCAAATATGAGACATTTGAAGATGAAAGGCAGTATTCTGGGGAGAAAATGCCTTTTTGGGGGGATAAAGAGTGGCACTTAAGAAAGAACCTGTTTGGTTTCTGGGATGAAGAGTGATATTCGGGGAGAAAATGTCTAATTGTTGGCAGAAATTGATATGCAGGGGAGAAATGGTTGTATTTGGGAGAGAAAAAGCGTGTTTTGGGGAGAAAATGCCTGAGTTTTGGGGATAAAGTGCATTATTTAGGCGTGAAAGCATGGTATTGAGCTAATAAGCAGCATTTTGTGGAGAAAATGTCTTCTTTTGAGGATAAAGGTGATCTTTCGGGGAGAAAATGTCTGATTTGCAGTATAAAAAGACGCATTTGGGGAAGACAGCGTCTTTTATTGGGACATCACATTTTATTCCAAAAATAACACATTTTCTTCCCAGAATACCGCCTTTGATCCCCAAAAGAAGGCATTTTCTTCCCAGAATACTGCTTTTTAGACCGAAAATAAGTCATCCTCTCCAAAAAAAGACCTATTTCTGTCCTCAAAATGAGAAATATTCTCCCCAAAATATCATTCTTGGTTCCAAAGGGAAGATTTTTTATCCATTAAATACCACATAGGGTTCCCTATATTACACATTTTCTCCCCCAAATTGCTCTTTTGATCCCCCAAATAAGAAATACTCTCCCCAAAGTAGCACTTTCGTTTCCTTTCCCAAATATGAGACATTTGAAGATGAAAGGCAGTATTCTGGGGAGAAAATGCCTTTTTGGGGGGATAAAGAGTGGCATTAAGAGAGAACCTGTTTGGTTTCTGGGATGAAGAGTGATATTCGGGGAGAAAATGTCTAATTGTTGGCTGAAATTGATATGCAGGGGAGAAATGGTTGTATTTGGGAGAGTAAAAGCGTGTTTTGGGGAGAAAATGCCTGAGTTTTGGGGATAACCTGCATTATTTTGGCGTGAAAGCATGGTATTCAGCTAATAAGCAGCATTTTGTGGAGAAAATGTCTTCTTTTGAGGATCAAGGTGATCTTTTGGGGAGAAAATGTCTTCTTTGCAGCATAAAAAGACACATTTGGGGAAGATAGTGTCTTTTGTTGGGACATCACACTTTATTCCAAAAATAACACATTTTCTTCCCAGAATACCGCCTTTGATCCCCAAAAGAAGGCATTTTCTTCCCAGAATACTGCTTTTTAGACCGAAAATAAGTCATCCTCTCCAAAAAAGACCTATTTCTGTCCTCAAAATGAGAAATATTCTCCCCAAAATATCATTCTTGGTTCCAAAGAGAAGATTTTTTATCCATTAAATACCACGTAGGGTTCCCTATATTACACATTTTCTCCCCCAAATTGCTCTTTTGATCCCCCAAATAAGAAATACTCTCCCCAAAGTAGCGCTTTCGTTTCCTTTCCCAAATATGAGACATTTGATGATGAAAGGCAGTATTCTGGGGAGAAAATGCCTTTTTGGGGGGATAAAGAGTGGCATTAAGAGAGAACCTGTTTGGTTTCTGGGATGAAGAGTGATATTCGGGGAGAAAATGTCTAATTGTTGGCAGAAATTGATATGCAGGGGAGAAATGGTAGTATTTGGGAGAGAAAAAGAGTGTTTTGGGGAGAAAATGCCTGAGTTTTGGGGATAAAGTGCATTATTTTGGCGTGAAAGCATGGTATTGAGCTAATAAGCAGCATTTTGTGGAGAAAATGTCTTCTTTTGAGGATCAAGGTGATCTTTTGGGGAGAAAATGTCTTCTTTGCAGCATAAAAAGACGCATTTTGGGGAAGATAGTGTCTTTTGTTGGGACATCACACTTTATTCCAAAAATAACACATTTTCTTCCCAGAATACCGCCTTTGATCCCCAAAAGAAGGCATTTTCTTCCCAGAATACTGCTTTTTAGACCGAAAATAAGTCATCCTCTCCAAAAAAAGACCTATTTCTGTCCTCAAAATGAGAAATATTCTCCCCAAAATATCATTCTTGGTTCCAAAGGGAAGATTTTTTATCCATTAAATACCACATAGGGTTCCCTATATTACACATTTTCTCCCCCAAATTGCTCTTTTGATCCCCCAAATAAGAAATACTCTCCCCAAAGTAGCACTTTCGTTTCCTTTCCCAAATATGAGACATTTGAAGATGAAAGGCAGTATTCTGGGGAGAAAATGCCTTTTTGGGGGGATAAAGAGTGGAATTAAGAGAGAACCTGTTTGGTTTCTGGGATGAAGAGTGATATTCGGGGAGAAAATGTCTAATTGTTGGCTGAAATTGATATGCAGGGGAGAAATGGTTGTATTTGGGAGAGTAAAAGCGTGTTTTGGGGAGAAAATGCCTGAGTTTTGGGGATAACCTGCATTATTTTGGCGTGAAAGCATGGTATTCAGCTAATAAGCAGCATTTTGTGGAGAAAATGTCTTCTTTTGAGGATCAAGGTGATCTTTTGGGGAGAAAATGTCTGATTTGCAGCATAAAAAGACACATTTGGGGAAGATAGTGTCTTTTGTTGGGACATCACACTTTATTCCAAAAATAACACATTTTCTTCCCAGAATACCGCCTTTGATCCCCAAAAGAAGGCATTTTCTTCCCAGAATACTGCTTTTTAGACCGAAAATAAGTCATCCTCTCCAAAAAAGACCTATTTCTGTCCTCAAAATGAGAAATATTCTCCCCAAAATATCATTCTTGGTTCCAAAGAGAAGATTTTTTATCCATTAAATACCACGTAGGGTTCCCTATATTACACATTTTCTCCCCCAAATTGCTCTTTTGATCCCCCAAATAAGAAATACTCTCCCCAAAGTAGCGCTTTCGTTCCCTTTCCCAAATATGAGACATTTGAAGATGAAAGGCAGTATTCTGGGGAGAAAATGCCTTTTTGGGGGGATAAAGAGTGGCATTAAGAGAGAACCTGTTTGGTTTCTGGGATGAAGAGTGATATTCGGGGAGAAAATGTCTAATTGTTGGCAGAAATTGATATGCAGGGGAGAAATGGTTGTATTTGGGAGAGAAAAAGAGTGTTTTGGGGAGAAAATGCCTGAGTTTTGGGGATAACCTGCATTATTTTGGCGTGAAAGCATGGTATTGAGCTAATAAGCAGCATTTTGTGGAGAAAATGTCTTCTTTTGAGGATCAAGGTGATCTTTTGGGGAGAAAATGTCTTCTTTGCAGCATAAAAAGACGCATTTTGGGGAAGATAGTGTCTTTTGTTGGGACATCACACTTTATTCCAAAAATAACACATTTTCTTCCCAGAATACCGCCTTTGATCCCCAAAAGAAGGCATTTTCTTCCCAGAATACTGCTTTTTAGACCGAAAATAAGTCATCCTCTCCAAAAAAAGACCTATTTCTGTCCTCAAAATGAGAAATATTCTCCCCAAAATATCATTCTTGGTTCCAAAGGGAAGATTTTTTATCCATTAAATACCACATAGGGTTCCCTATATTACACATTTTCTCCCCCAAATTGCTCTTTTGATCCCCCAAATAAGAAATACTCTCCCCAAAGTAGCACTTTCGTTTCCTTTCCCAAATATGAGACATTTGAAGATGAAAGGCAGTATTCTGGGGAGAAAATGCCTTTTTGGGGGGATAAAGAGTGGAATTAAGAGAGAACCTGTTTGGTTTCTGGGATGAAGAGTGATATTCGGGGAGAAAATGTCTAATTGTTGTCTGAAATTGATATGCAGGGGAGAAATGGTTGTATTTGGGAGAGTAAAAGCGTGTTTTGGGGAGAAAATGCCTGAGTTTTGGGGATAACCTGCATTATTTTGGCGTGAAAGCATGGTATTGAGCTAATAAGCAGCATTTTGTGGAGAAAATGTCTTCTTTTGAGGATCAAGGTGATCTTTTGGGGAGAAAATGTCTTCTTTGCAGCATAAAAAGACACATTTGGGGAAGATAGTGTCTTTTGTTGGGACATCACACTTTATTCCAAAAATAACACATTTTCTTCCCAGAATACCGCCTTTGATCCCCAAAAGAAGGCATTTTCTTCCCAGAATACTGCTTTTTAGACCGAAAATAAGTCATCCTCTCCAAAAAAAGACCTATTTCTGTCCTCAAAATGAGAAATATTCTCCCCAAAATATCATTCTTGGTTCCAAAGGGAAGATTTTTTATCCATTAAATACCACATAGGGTTCCCTATATTACACATTTTCTCCCCCAAATTGCTCTTTTGATCCCCCAAATAAGAAATACTCTCCCCAAAGTAGCACTTTCGTTTCCTTTCCCAAATATGAGACATTTGAAGATGAAAGGCAGTATTCTGGGGAGAAAATGCCTTTTTGGGGGGATAAAGAGTGGAATTAAGAGAGAACCTGTTTGGTTTCTGGGATGAAGAGTGATATTCGGGGAGAAAATGTCTAATTGTTGGCTGAAATTGATATGCAGGGGAGAAATGGTTGTATTTGGGAGAGTAAAAGCGTGTTTTGGGGAGAAAATGCCTGAGTTTTGGGGATAACCTGCATTATTTTGGCGTGAAAGCATGGTATTCAGCTAATAAGCAGCATTTTGTGGAGAAAATGTCTTCTTTTGAGGATCAAGGTGATCTTTTGGGGAGAAAATGTCTGATTTGCAGCATAAAAAGACACATTTGGGGAAGATAGTGTCTTTTGTTGGGACATCACACTTTATTCCAAAAATAACACATTTTCTTCCCAGAATACCGCCTTTGATCCCCAAAAGAAGGCATTTTCTTCCCAGAATACTGCTTTTTAGACCGAAAATAAGTCATCCTCTCCAAAAAAGACCTATTTCTGTCCTCAAAATGAGAAATATTCTCCCCAAAATATCATTCTTGGTTCCAAAGAGAAGATTTTTTATCCATTAAATACCACGTAGGGTTCCCTATATTACACATTTTCTCCCCCAAATTGCTCTTTTGATCCCCCAAATAAGAAATACTCTCCCCAAAGTAGCGCTTTCATTTCCTTTCCCAAATATGAGACATTTGATGATGAAAGGCAGTATTCTGGGGAGAAAATGCCTTTTTGGGGGGCTAAAGAGTGGCACTTAAGAGAGAACCTGTTTGGTTTCTGGGATGAAGAGTGATATTCGGGGAGAAAATGTCTAATTGTTGGCAGAAATTGATATGCAGGGGAGAAATGGTTGTATTTGGGAGAGAAAAAGAGTGTTTTGGGGAGAAAATGCCTGAGTTTTGGGGATAAAGTGCATTATTTTGGCGTGAAAGCATGGTATTGAGCTAATAAGCAGCATTTTGTGGAGAAAATGTCTTCTTTTGAGGATCAAGGTGATCTTTTGGGGAGAAAATGTCTTCTTTGCAGCATAAAAAGACGCATTTTGGGGAAGATAGTGTCTTTTGTTGGGACATCACACTTTATTCCAAAAATAACACATTTTCTTCCCAGAATACCGCCTTTGATCCCCAAAAGAAGGCATTTTCTTCCCAGAATACTGCTTTTTAGACCGAAAATAAGTCATCCTCTCCAAAAAAAGACCTATTTCTGTCCTCAAAATGAGAAATATTCTCCCCAAAATATCATTCTTGGTTCCAAAGGGAAGATTTTTTATCCATTAAATACCACATAGGGTTCCCTATATTACACATTTTCTCCCCCAAATTGCTCTTTTGATCCCCCAAATAAGAAATACTCTCCCCAAAGTAGCACTTTCGTTTCCTTTCCCAAATATGAGACATTTGAAGATGAAAGGCAGTATTCTGGGGAGAAAATGCCTTTTTGGGGGGATAAAGAGTGGAATTAAGAGAGAACCTGTTTGGTTTCTGGGATGAAGAGTGATATTCGGGGAGAAAATGTCTAATTGTTGGCTGAAATTGATATGCAGGGGAGAAATGGTTGTATTTGGGAGAGTAAAAGCGTGTTTTGGGGAGAAAATGCCTGAGTTTTGGGGATAAAGTGCATTATTTTGGCGTGAAAGCATGGTATTCAGCTAATAAGCAGCATTTTGTGGAGAAAATGTCTTCTTTTGAGGATCAAGGTGATCTTTTGGGGAGAAAATGTCTGATTTGCAGCATAAAAAGACACATTTGGGGAAGATAGTGTCTTTTGTTGGGACATCACACTTTATTCCAAAAATAACACATTTTCTTCCCAGAATACCGCCTTTGATCCCCAAAAGAAGGCATTTTCTTCCCAGAATACTGCTTTTTAGACCGAAAATAAGTCATCCTCTCCAAAAAAGACCTATTTCTGTCCTCAAAATGAGAAATATTCTCCCCAAAATATCATTCTTGGTTCCAAAGAGAAGATTTTTTATCCATTAAATACCACGTAGGGTTCCCTATATTACACATTTTCTCCCCCAAATTGCTCTTTTGATCCCCCAAATAAGAAATACTCTCCCCAAAGTAGCGCTTTCGTTTCCTTTCCCAAATATGAGACATTTGATGATGAAAGGCAGTATTCTGGGGAGAAAATGCCTTTTTGGGGGGATAAAGTGTGGCATTAAGAGAGAACCTGTTTGGTTTCTGGGATGAAGAGTGATATTCGGGGAGAAAATGTCTAATTGTTGGCAGAAATTGATATGCAGGGGAGAAATGGTTGTATTTGGGAGAGAAAAAGAGTGTTTTGGGGAGAAAATGCCTGAGTTTTGGGGATAAAGTGCATTATTTTGGCGTGAAAGCATGGTATTGAGCTAATAAGCAGCATTTTGTGGAGAAAATGTCTTCTTTTGAGGATCAAGGTGATCTTTTGGGGAGAAAATGTCTTCTTTGCAGCATAAAAAGACGCATTTTGGGGAAGATAGTGTCTTTTGTTGGGACATCACACTTTATTCCAAAAATAACACATTTTCTTCCCAGAATACCGCCTTTTATCCCCAAAAGAAGGCATTTTCTTCCCAGAATACTGCTTTTTAGACCGAAAATAAGTCATCCTCTCCAAAAAAAGACCTATTTCTGTCCTCAAAATGAGAAATATTCTGCCCAAAATATCATTCTTGGTTCCAAAGGGAAGATTTTTTATCCATTAAATACCACATAGGGTTCCCTATATTACACATTTTCTCCCCCAAATTGCTCTTTTGATCCCCCAAATAAGAAATACTCTCCCCAAAGTAGCGCTTTCGTTCCGTTTCCCAATTATGAGACATTTGAAGATGAAAGGCAGTATTCTGGGGAGAAAATGCCTTTTTGGGGGGATAAAGAGTGGCATTAAGAGAGAACCTGTTTGGTTTCTGGGATGAAGAGTGATATTCGGGGAGAAAATGTCTAATTGTTGGCAGAAATTGATATGCAGGGGAGAAATGGTTGTATTTGGGAGAGAAAAAGAGTGTTTTGGGGAGAAAATGCCTGAGTATTGGGGATAACCTGCATTATTTTGGCGTGAAAGCATGGTATTCAGCTAATAAGCAGCATTTTGTGGAGAAAATGTCTTCTTTTGAGGATCAAGGTGATCTTTTCGGGAGAAAATGTCTGATTTGCAGCATAAAAAGACACATTTGGGGAAGATAGTGTCTTTTGTTGGGACATCACACTTTATTCCAGAAATAACACATTTTCTTCCCAGAATACCGCCTTTGATCCCCAAAAGAAGGCATTTTCTTCCCAGAATACTGCTTTTTAGACCGAAAATAAGTCATCCTCTCCAAAAAAGACCTATTTCTGTCCTCAAAATGAGAAATATTCTCCCCAAAATATCATTCTTGGTTCCAAAGAGAAGATTTTTTATCCATTAAATACCACGTAGGGTTCCCTATATTACACATTTTCTCCCCCAAATTGCTCTTTTGATCCCCCAAATAAGAAATACTCTCCCCAAAGTAGCGCTTTCGTTTCCTTTCCCAAATATGAGACATTTGATGATGAAAGGCAGTATTCTGGGGAGAAAATGCCTTTTTGGGGGGATAAAGAGTGGCATTAAGAGAGAACCTGTTTGGTTTCTGGGATGAAGAGTGATATTCGGGGAGAAAATGTCTAATTGTTGGCAGAAATTGATATGCAGGGGAGAAATGGTTGTATTTGGGAGAGAAAAAGAGTGTTTTGGGGAGAAAATGCCTTAGTTTTGGGGATAAAGTGCATTATTTTGGCGTGAAAGCATGGTATTGAGATAATAAGCAGCATTTTGTGGAGAAAATGTCTTCTTTTGAGGATCAAGGTGATCTTTCGTGGAGAAAATGTCTGATTTGCAGCATAAAAAGACGCATTTTGGGGAAGATAGTGTCTTTTGTTGGGACATCACACTTTATTCCAAAAATAACACATTTTCTTCCCAGAATACCGCCTTTGATCCCCAAAAGAAGGCATTTTCTTCCCAGAATACTGCTTTTTAGACCAAAAATAAGTCATCCTCTCCAAAAAAGACCTATTTCTGTCCTCAAAATGAGAAATATTCTCCCCAAAATATCATTCTTGGTTCCAAAGAGAAGATTTTTTATCCATTAAATACCACGTAGGGTTCCCTATGTTACACATTTTCTCCCCCAAATTGCTCTTTTGATCCCCAGAATAAGAAATACTCTCCCCAAAGTAGCGCTTTCGTTCCCTTTCCCAATTATGAGACATTTGAAGATGAAAGGCAGTATTCTGGGGAGAAAATGCCTTTTTGGGGGGATAAAGAGTGGCATTAAGAGAGAACCTGTTTGGTTTCTGGGATGAAGAGTGATATTCGGGGAGAAAATGTCTAATTGTTGGCAGAAATTGATATGCAGGGGAGAAATGGTTGTATTTGGGAGAGAAAAAGAGTGTTTTGGGGAGAAAATGCCTGAGTTTTGGGGATAAAGTGCATTATTTTGGCGTGAAAGCATGGTATTGAGCTAATAAGCAGCATTTTGTGGAGAAAATGTCTTCTTTTGAGGATCAAGGTGATCTTTTGGGGAGAAAATGTCTGATTTGCAGTATAAAAAGACGCATTTGGGGAAGAGAGCGTCTTTTATTGGGACATCACATTTTATTCCACTAATAACACATTTTCTTCCCAGAATACCGCCTTTTATCCCCAAAAGAAGGCATTTTCTTCCCAGAATACTGCTTTTTAGACCAAAAATAAGTCATCCTCTCCAAAAAAGACCTATTTCTGTCCTCAAAATGAGAAATATTCTCCCCAAAATATCATTCTTGGTTCCAAAGAGAAGATTTTTTATCCATTAAATACCACGTAGGGTTCCCTATATTACACATTTTCTCCCCCAAATTGCTCTTTTGATCCCCCAAATAAGAAATACTCTCCCCAAAGTAGCGCTTTCGTTTCCTTTCCCAAATATGAGACATTTGATGATGAAAGGCAGTATTCTGGGGAGAAAATGCCTTTTTGGGGGGCTAAAGAGTGGCATTAAGAGAGAACCTGTTTGGTTTCTGGGATGAAGAGTGATATTCGGGGAGAAAATGTCTAATTGTTGGCAGAAATTGATATGCAGGGGAGAAATGGTTGTATTTGGGAGAGAAAAAGAGTGTTTTGGGGAGAAAATGCCTTAGTTTTGGGGATAAAGTGCATTATTTTGGCGTGAAAGCATGGTATTGAGATAATAAGCAGCATTTTGTGGAGAAAATGTCTTCTTTTGAGGATCAAGGTGATCTTTCGTGGAGAAAATGTCTGATTTGCAGCATAAAAAGACGCATTTTGGGGAAGATAGTGTCTTTTGTTGGGACATCACACTTTATTCCAAAAATAACACATTTTCTTCCCAGAATACCGCCTTTGATCCCCAAAAGAAGGCATTTTCTTCCCAGAATACTGCTTTTTAGACCAAAAATAAGTCATCCTCTCCAAAAAAGACCTATTTCTGTCCTCAAAATGAGAAATATTCTCCCCAAAATATCATTCTTGGTTCCAAAGAGAAGATTTTTTATCCATTAAATACCACGTAGGGTTCCCTATGTTACACATTTTCTCCCCCAAATTGCTCTTTTGATCCCCAGAATAAGAAATACTCTCCCCAAAGTAGCGCTTTCGTTCCCTTTCCCAATTATGAGACATTTGAAGATGAAAGGCAGTATTCTGGGGAGAAAATGCCTTTTTGGGGGGATAAAGAGTGGCATTAAGAGAGAACCTGTTTGGTTTCTGGGATGAAGAGTGATATTCGGGGAGAAAATGTCTAATTGTTGGCAGAAATTGACATGCAGGGGAGAAATGGTTGTATTTGGGAGAGAAAAAGAGTGTTTTGGGGAGAAAATGCCTGAGTTTTGGGGATAAAGTGCATTATTTTGGCGTGAAAGCATGGTATTGAGCTAATAAGCAGCATTTTGTGGAGAAAATGTCTTCTTTTGAGGATCAAGGTGATCTTTTGGGGAGAAAATGTCTGATTTGCAGTATAAAAAGACGCATTTGGGGAAGAGAGCGTCTTTTATTGGGACATCACATTTTATTCCACTAATAACACATTTTCTTCCCAGAATACCGCCTTTTATCCCCAAAAGAAGGCATTTTCTTCCCAGAATACTGCTTTTTAGACCAAAAATAAGTCATCCTCTCCAAAAAAGACCTATTTCTGTCCTCAAAATGAGAAATATTCTCCCCAAAATATCATTCTTGGTTCCAAAGAGAAGATTTTTTATCCATTAAATACCACGTAGGGTTCCCTGTATTACACATTTTCTCCCCCAAATTGCTCTTTTGATCCCCCAAATAAGAAATACTCTCCCCAAAGTAGCGCTTTCGTTTCCTTTCCCAAATATGAGACATTTGATGATGAAAGGCAGTATTCTGGGGAGAAAATGCCTTTTTGGGGGGATAAAGAGTGGCACTTAAGAGAGAACCTGTTTGGTTTCTGGGATGACGAGTGATATTCGGGGAGAAAATGTCTAATTGTTGGCAGAAATTGATATGCAGGGGAGAAATGGTTGTATTTTGGAGAGAAAAAGAGTGTTTTGTGGAGAAAATGCCTGAGCTTTGGGGATAAACTGCTTTATTTTGGCGTGAAAGCATGGTATTCAGCTAATAAGCAGCATTTTGTGGAGAAAATGTCTTCTTTTGAGGATCAAGGTGATCTTTTGGGGAGAAAATGTCTGATTTGCAGCATAAAAAGACGCATTTTGGGGAAGATAGTGTCTTTTGTTGGGACATCACACTTTATTCCAAAAATAACACATTTTCTTCCCGAATACCGCCTTTTATCCCCAAAAGAAGGCATTTTCTTCCCAGAATACTGCTTTTTAGACCGAAAATAAGTCATCCTCTCCAAAAAAGACCTATTTCTGTCCTCAAAATGAGAAATATTCTCCCCAAAATATCATTCTTGGTTCCAAAGAGAAGATTTTTTATCCATTAAATACCACGTAGGGTTCCCTATATTACACATTTTCTCCCCCAAATTGCTCTTTTGATCCCCAGAATAAGAAATACTCTCCCCCAAGTAGCGCTTTCGTTCCCTTTCCCAATTATGAGACATTTGAAGATGAAAGGCAGTATTCTGGGGAGAAAATGCCTTTTTGGGGGGATAAAGAGTGGCATTAAGAGAGAACCTGTTTGGTTTCTGGGATGAAGAGTGATATTCGGGGAGAAAATGTCTAATTGTTGGCAGAAATTGATATGCAGGGGAGAAATGGTTGTATTTTGGAGAGAAAAAGAGTGTTTTGGGGAGAAAATGCCTGAGTTTTGGGGATAAAGTGCATTATTTTGGCGTGAAAGCATGGTATTGAGATAATAAGCAGCATTTTGTGGAGAAAATGTCTTCTTTAGAGGATCAAGGTGATCTTTTGGGGAGAAAATGTCTGATTTGCAGTATAAAAAGACGCATTTGGGGAAGAGAGCGTCTTTTATTGGGACATCACATTTTATTCCACTAATAACACATTTCCTTCCCAGAATACCGCCTTTTATCCCCAAAAGAAGGCATTTTCTTCCCAGAATACTGCTTTTTAGACCGAAAATAAGTCATCCTCTCCAAAAAAGACCTATTTCTGTCCTCAAAATGAGAAATTTTCTCCCCAAAATATCATCTTGGTTCCAAATAGAAGACTTTTTATCCATTAAATACCACGTAGGGTTCCCTATATTACACATTTTCTCCCCCAAATTGCTCTTTTGATCCCCCAAATAAGAAATACTCTCCCCAAAGTAGCGCTTTCGTTCCCTTTCCCAAAAATGAGACATTTGAAGATGAAAGGCAGTATTCTGGGGAGAAAATGCCTTTTTGGGGGGATAAAGAGTGGCATTAAGAGAGAACCTGTTTGGTTTCTGGGATGAAGAGTGATATTCGGGGAGAAAATGTCTAATTGTTGGCAGAAATTGATATGCAGGGGAGAAATGGTTGTATTTGGGAGAGAAAAAGAGTGTTTTGTGGAGAAAATGCATGAGTTTTGGGGATAAAGTGCATTATTTTGGCGTGAAAGCATGGTATTGAGATAATAAGCAGCATTTTGTGGAGAAAATGTCTTCTTTTGAGGATCAAGGTGATCTTTTGGGGAGAAAATGTCTGATTTGCAGCATAAAAAGACGCATTTTGGGGAAGATAGTGTCTTTTGTTGGGACATCACACTTTATTCCAAAAATAACACATTTTCTTCCCAGAATACTGCCTTTTATCCCCAAAAGAAGGAATTTTCTTCCCAGAATACTGCTTTTTAGACCGAAAATAAGTCATCCTCTCCAAAAAAGACCTATTTCTGTCCTCAAAATGAGAAATATTCTCCCCAAAATATCATTCTTGGTTCCAAAGGGAAGATTTTTTATCCATTAAATACCACGTAGGGTTCCCTGTATTACACATTTTCTCCCCCAAATTGCTCTTTTGATCCCCCAAATAAGAAATACTCTCCCCAAAGTAGCGCTTTCGTTTCCTTTCCCAAATATGAGACATTTGAAGATGAAAGGCAGTATTCTGGGGAGAAAATGCCTTTTTGGGGGGATAAAGAGTGGCATTAAGAGAGAACCTGTTTGGTTTCTGGGATGAAGAGTGATATTCGGGGAGAAAATGTCTAATTGTTGGCAGAAATTGATATGCAGGGGAGAAATGGTTGTATTTGGGAGAGAAAAAGCGTGTTTTGGGGAGAAAATGCCTGAGTTTTGGGGATAAAGTGCATTATTTTGGCGTGAAAGCATGGTATTGAGCTAATAAGCAGCATTTTGTGGAGAAAATGTCTTCTTTTGTGGATAAAGGTGATCTTTCGGGGAGAAAATGTCTGATTTGCAGCATAAAAAGACGCATTTTGGGGAAGATAGTGTCTTTTGTTGGGACATCACACTTTATTCCAAAAATAACACATTTTCTTCCCAGAATACCTCCTTTTATCCCCAAAAGAAGGCATTTTCTTCCCAGAATACTGCTTTTTAGACCGAAAATAAGTCATCCTCTCCAAAAAAAGACCTATTTCTGTCCTCAAAATGAGAAATATTCTCCCCAAAATATCATTCTTGGTTCCAAAGGGAAGATTTTTTATCCATTAAATACCACATAGGGTTCCCTGTATTACACATTTTCTCCCCCAAATTGCTCTTTTGATCCCCCAAATAAGAAATACTCTCCCCAAAGTAGCGCTTTCGTTTCCTTTCCCAAATATGAGACATTTGAAGATGAAAGGCAGTATTCTGGGGAGAAAATGCCTTTTTGGGGGGATAAAGAGTGGCATTAAGAGAGAACCTGTTTGGTTTCTGGGATGAAGAGTGATATTCGGGGAGAAAATGTCTAATTGTTGGCAGAAATTGATATGCAGGGGAGAAATGGTTGTATTTGGGAGAGAAAAAGAGTGTTTTGTGGAGAAAATGCCTGAGTTTTGGGGATAAAGTGCATTATTTTGGCGTGAAAGCATGGTATTCAGCTAATGAGCAGCATTTTGTGGAGAAAATGTCTTCTTTAGAGGATAAAGGTGATCTTTTGGGGAGAAAATGTCTGATTTGCAGCATAAAAAGACGCATTTGGGGAAGACAGCGTCTTTTATTTGGACCTCACAGTTTATTCCAAAAGTAACACATTTTCTTCCCAGAATACCGCCTTTAATCCCCAAAAGAAGGCATTTTCTTCCCAGAATACTGCTTTTTAGACCGAAAATAAGTCATCCTCTCCAAAAAAGACCTATTTCTGTCCTCAAAATGAGAAATATTCTCCCCAAAATATCATTCTTGGTTCCAAATAGAAGATTTTTTATCCATTAAATACCACATAGGGTTCCCTGTATTACACATTTTCTCCCCCAAATTGCTCTTTTGATCCCCCAAATAAGAAATACTCTCCCCAAAGTAGCGCTTTCGTTCCCTTTCCCAAATATGAGACATTTGAAGATGAAAGGCAGTATTCTGGGGAGAAAATGCCTTTTTGGGGGGCTAAAGAGTGGCATTAAGAGAGAACCTGTTTGGTTTCTGGGATGAAGAGTGATATTCGGGGAGAAAATGTCTAATTGTTGGCAGAAATTGATATGCAGGGGAGAAATGGTTGTATTTGGGAGAGAAAAAGAGTGTTTTGTGGAGAAAATGCCTCAGTTTTGGGGATAAAGTGCATTATTTTGGCGTGAAAGCATGGTATTCAGCTAATAAGCAGCATTTTGTGGAGAAAATGTCTTCTTTTGAGGATCAAGGTGATCTTTTGGGGAGAAAATGTCTGATTTGCAGCATAAAAAGACGCATTTTGGGGAAGATAGTGTCTTTTGTTGGGACATCACACTTTATTCCAAAAATAACACATTTTATACCCAGAATACCGCCTTTGATCCCCAAAAGAAGGCATTTTCTTCCCAGAATACTGCTTTTTAGACCGAAAATAAGTCATCCTCTCCAAAAAAGACCTATTTCTGTCCTCAAAATGAGAAATATTCTCCCCAAAATATCATTCTTGGTTCCAAAGAGAAGATTTTTTATCCATTAAATACCACATAGGGTTCCCTATATTACACATTTTCTCCCCCAAATTGCTCTTTTGATCCCCCAAATAAGAAATACTCTCCCCAAAGTAGCGCTTTCGTTTCCTTTCCCAAATATGAGACATTTGAAGATGAAAGGCAGTATTCTGGGGAGAAAATGCCTTTTTGGGGGGATAAAGAGTGGCATTAAGAGAGAACCTGTTTGGTTTCTGGGATGAAGAGTGATATTCGGGGAGAAAATGTCTAATTGTTGGCAGAAATTGATATGCAGGGGAGAAATGGTTGTATTTGGGAGAGAAAAAGAGTGTTTTGTGGAGAAAATGCATGAGTTTTGGCGATAAAGTGCATTATTTTGGCGTGAAAGCATGGTATTGAGCTAATAAGCAGCATTTTGTGGAGAAAATGTCTTCTTTAGAGGATAAAGGTGATCTTTCGGGGAGAAAATGTCTGATTTGCAGCGTAAAAAGACGCATTTTGGGGAAGATAGTGTCTTTTGTTGGGACATCACACTTTATTCCAAAAATAACACATTTTATTCCCAGAATACCGCCTTTTATCCCCAAAAGAAGGCATTTTCTTCGCAGAATACTGCTTTTTAGACCGAAAATAAGTCATCCTCTCCAAAAAAGACCTATTTCTGTCCTCAAAATGAGAAATATTCTCCCCAAAATATCATTCTTGGTTCCAAAGAGAAGATTTTTTATCCATTAAATACCACGTAGGGTTCCCTATATTACACATTTTCTCCCCCAAATTGCTCTTTTGATCCCCCAAATAAGAAATACTCTCCCCAAAGTAGCGCTTTCGTTTCCTTTCCCAAATATGAGACATTTGAAGATGAAAGGCAGTATTCTGGGGAGAAAATGCCTTTTTGGGGGGATAAAGAGTGGCATTAAGAGAGAACCTGTTTGGTTTCTGGGATGAAGAGTGATATTCGGGGAGAAAATGTCTAATTGTTGTCTGAAATTGATATGCAGGGGAGAAATGGTTGTATTTGGGAGAGAAAAAGAGTGTTTTGGGGAGAAAATGCATGAGTTTTGGGGATAAAGTGCATTATTTTGGCGTGAAAGCGTGGTATTCAGCTAATAAGCAGCATTTTGTGGAGAAAATGTCTTCTTTTGAGGATCAAGGTGATCTTTTGGGGAGAAAATGTCTGATTTGCAGCATAAAAAGACGCATTTTGGGGAAGATAGTGTCTTTTGTTGGGACATCACACTTTATTCCAAAAATAACACATTTTCTTCCCAGAATACCGCCTTTGATCCCCAAAAGAAGGCATTTTCTTCCCAGAATACTGCTTTTTAGACCGAAAATAAGTCATCCTCTCCAAAAAAGACATAATTCTGTCCTCAAAATGAGAAATATTCTCCCCAAAATATCATTCTTGGTTCCAAAGAGAAGATTTTTTATCCATTAAATACCACATAGGGTTCCCTATATTACACATTTTCTCCCCCAAATTGCTCTTTTGATCCCCCAAATAAGAAATACTCTCCCCAAAGTAGCGCTTTCGTTCCCTTTCCCAAAAATGAGACATTTGAAGATGAAAGGCAGTATTATGGGGAGAAAATGCCTTTTTGGGGGGATAAAGAGTGGCATTAAGAGAGAACCTGTTTGGTTTCTGGGATGAAGAGTGATATTCAGGGAGAAAACTTCTAATTGCTGGCAGAAATTGATATGCAGGGGAGAAATGGTTGTATTTGGGAGAGAAAAAGAGTGTTTTGTGGAGAAAATGCATGAGTTTTGGCGATAAAGTGCATTATTTTGGCGTGAAAGCATGGTATTGAGCTAATAAGCAGCATTTTGTGGAGAAAATGTCTTCTTTAGAGGATAAAGGTGATCTTTCGGGGAGAAAATGTCTGATTTGCAGCATAAAAAGACGCATTTTGGGGAAGATAGTGTCTTTTGTTGGGACATCACATTTTATTCCAAAAATAACACATTTTCTTCCCAGAATACCGCCTTTAATCCCCAAAAGAAGGCATTTTCTTCCCAGAATACTGCTTTTTAGACCGAAAATAAGTCATCCTCTCCAAAAAAGACCTATTTCTGTCCTCAAAATGAGAAATATTCTCCCCAAAATATCATTCTTGGTTCCAAATAGAAGATTTTTTATCCATTAAATACCACATAGGGTTCCCTGTATTACACATTTTCTCCCCCAAATTGCTCTTTTGATCCCCCAAATAAGAAATACTCTCCCCAAAGTAGCGCTTTCATTTCCTTTCCCAAATATGAGACATTTGAAGATGAAAGGCAGTATTCTGGGGAGAAAATGCCTTTTTGGGGGGATAAAGAGTGGCATTAAGAGAGAACCTGTTTGGTTTCTGGGATGAAGAGTGATATTCGGGGAGAAAATGTCTAATTGTTGGCAGAAATTGATATGCAGGGGAGAAATGGTTGTATTTGGGAGAGAAAAAGAGTGTTTTGGGGAGAAAATGCCTGAGTTTTGGGGATAAAGTGCATTATTTTGGCGTGAAAGCATGGTATTCAGCTAATAAGCAGCATTTTGTGGAGAAAATGTCTTCTTTTGAGGATCAAGGTGATCTTTTGGGGAGAAAATGTCTGATTTGCAGCATAAAAAGACGCATTTTGGGGAAGATAGTGCCTTTTGTTGGGACATCACACTTTATTCCAAAAATAACACATTTTCTTCCCAGAATACCGCCTTTTATCCCCAAAAGAAGGCATTTTCTTCCCAGAATACTGCTTTTTAGACCGAAAATAAGTCATCCTCTCCAAAAAAGACATAATTCTGTCCTCAAAATGAGAAATATTCTCCCCAAAATATCATTCTTGGTTCCAAAGAGAAGATTTTTTATCCATTAAATACCACGTAGGGTTCCCTATATTACACATTTTCTCCCCCAAATTGCTCTTTTGATCCCCCAAATAAGAAATACTCTCCCCAAAGTAGCGCTTTCGTTCCCTTTCCCAAATATGAGACATTTGAAGATGAAAGGCAGTATTCTGGGGAGAAAATACATTTTTGGGGGGATAAAGAGTGGCATTAAGAGAGAACCTGTTTGGTTTCTGGGATGAAGAGTGATATTCGGGGAGAAAATGTCTAATTGTTGTCTGAAATTGATATGCAGGGGAGAAATGGTTGTATTTGGGAGAGAAAAAGAGTGTTTTGGGGAGAAAATGCATGAGTTTTGGGGATAAAGTGCATTATTTTGGCGTGAAAGCATGGTATTGAGCTAATAAGCAGCATTTTGTGGAGAAAATGTCTTCTTTAGAGGATAAAGGTGATCTTTCGGGGAGAAAATGTCTGATTTGCAGCGTAAAAAGACGCATTTTGGGGAAGATAGTGTCTTTTGTTGGGACATCACACTTTATTCCAAAAATAACACATTTTCTTCCCAGAATACCGCCTTTGATCCCCAAAAGAAGGCATTTTCTTCCCAGAATACTGCTTTTTAGACCGAAAATAAGTCATCCTCTCCAAAAAAGACCTATTTCTGTCCTCAAAATGAGAAATATTCTCCCCAAAATATCATTCTTGGTTCCAAAGAGAAGATTTTTTATCCATTAAATACCACATAGGGTTCCCTATATTACACATTTTCTCCCCCAAATTGCTCTTTTGATCCCCCAAATAAGAAATACTCTCCCCAAAGTAGCGCTTTCGTTTCCTTTCCCAAAAATGAGACATTTGAAGATGAAAGGCAGTATTCTGGGGAGAAAATGCCTTTTTGGGGGGATAAAGAGTGGCATTAAGAGAGAACCTGTTTGGTTTCTGGGATGAAGAGTGATATTCGGGGAGAAAATGTCTAATTGTTGGCAGAAATTGATATGCAGGGGAGAAATGGTTGTATTTGGGAGAGAAAAAGAGTGTTTTGTGGAGAAAATGCATGAGTTTTGGCGATAAAGTGCATTATTTAGGCGTGAAAGCCCGGTATTGAGCTAATAAGCAGCATTTTGTGGAGAAAATGTCTTCTTTAGAGGATAAAGGTGATCTTTCGGGGAGAAAATGTCTGATTTGCAGCATAAAAAGACGCATTTTGGGGAAGATAGTGTCTTTTGTTGGGACATCACATTTTATTCCAAAAATAACACATTTTCTTCCCAGAATACCGCCTTTGATCCCCAAAAGAAGGCATTTTCTTCCCAGAATACTGCTTTTTAGACCGAAAATAAGTCATCCTCTCCAAAAAAGACCTATTTCTGTCCTCAAAATGAGAAATATTCTCCCCAAAATATCATTCTTGGTTCCAAAGAGAAGATTTTTTATCCATTAAATACCACGTAGGGTTCCCTATATTACACATTTTCTCCCCCAAATTGCTCTTTTGATCCCCCAAATAAGAAATACTCTCCCCAAAGTAGCGCTTTCGTTCCCTTTCCCAAATATGAGACATTTGAAGATGAAAGGCAGTATTCTGGGGAGAAAATACATTTTTGGGGGGATAAAGACTGGCATTAAGAGAGAACCTGTTTGGTTTCTGGGATGAAGAGTGATATTCGGGGAGAAAATGTCTAATTGTTGGCAGAAATTGATATGCAGGGGAGAAATGGTTGTATTTGGGAGAGAAAAAGAGTGTTTTGGGGAGAAAATGCCTGAGTTTTGGGGATAAAGTGCATTATTTTGGCGTGAAAGCCCGGTATTGAGCTAATAAGCAGCATTTTGTGGAGAAAATGTCTTCTTTTGAGGATCAAGGTGATCTTTTGGGGAGAAAATGTCTGATTTGCAGCATAAAAAGACGCATTTTGGGGAAGATAGTGTCTTTTGTTGGGACATCACACTTTATTCCAAAAATAACACATTTTCTTCCCAGAATACCGCCTTTGATCCCCAAAAGAAGGCATTTTCTTCCCAGAATACTGCTTTTTAGACCGAAAATAAGTCATCCTCTCCAAAAAAAGACCTATTTCTGTCCTCAAAATGAGAAATATTCTCCCCAAAATATCATTCTTGGTTCCAAAGGGAAGATTTTTTATCCATTAAATACCACGTAGGGTTCCCTGTATTACACATTTTCTCCCCCAAATTGCTCTTTTGATCCCCCAAATAAGAAATACTCTCCCCAAAGTAGCGCTTTCGTTTCCTTTCCCAAATATGAGACATTTGAAGATGAAAGGCAGTATTCTGGGGAGAAAATGCCTTTTTGGGGGGATAAAGAGTGGCACTTAAGAGAGAACCTGTTTGGTTTCTGGGATGAAGAGTGATATTCGGGGAGAAAATGTCTAATTGTTGGCAGAAATTGATATGCAGGGGAGAAATGGTTGTATTTGGGAGAGTAAAAGAGTGTTTTGGGGAGAAAATGCCTGAGTTTTGGGGATAACCTGCATTATTTTGGCGTGAAAGCCTGGTATTGAGCTAATAAGCAGCATTTTGTGGAGAAAATGTCTTCTTTTGAGGATCAAGGTGATCTTTCGGGGAGAAAATGTCTGATTTGCAGCATAAAAAGACGCATTTGGGGAAGACAGCGTCTTTTGTTGGGACATCACATTTTATTCCAAAAATAACACATTTTCTTCCCAGAATACCGCCTTTTATCCCCAAAAGAAGGCATTTTCTTCCCAGAATACTGCTTTTTAGACCGAAAATAAGTCATCCTCTCCAAAAAAGACCTATTTCTGTCCTCAAAATGAGAAATTTTCTCCCCAAAATATCATTCTTGGTTCCAAAGAGAAGATTTTTTATCCATTAAATACCACGTAGGGTTCCCTGTATTACACATTTTCTCCCCCAAATTGCACTTTTGATCCCCCAAATAAGAAATACTCTCCCCAAAGTAGCGCTTTCGTTTCCTTTCCCAAATATGAGACATTTGAAGATGAAAGGCAGTATTCTGGGGAGAAAATACATTTTTGGGGGGATAAAGAGTGGCATTAAGAGAGAACCTGTTTGGTTTCTGGGATGAAGAGTGATATTCGGGGAGAAAATGTCTAATTGTTGGCAGAAATTGATATGCAGGGGAGAAATGGTTTTATTTGGGAGAGAAAAAGAGTGTTTTGTGGAGAAAATGCCTGAGTTTTGGGGATAAAGTGCATTATTTTGGCGTGAAAGCATGGTATTCAGCTAATAAGCAGCATTTTGTGGAGAAAATGTCTTCTTTTGAGGATCAAGGTGATCTTTCGGGGAGAAAATGTCTGATTTGCAGCATAAAAAGACGCATTTTGGGGAAGATAGTGTCTTTTGTTGGGACATCACACTTTATTCCAAAAATAACACATTTTCTTCCCAGAATACCGCCTTTGATCCCCAAAAGAAGGCATTTTCTTCCCAGAATACTGCTTTTTAGACCGAAAATAAGTCATCCTCTCCAAAAAAGACCTATTTCTGTCCTCAAAATGAGAAATATTCTCCCCAAAATATCATTCTTGGTTCCAAAGAGAAGATTTTTTATCCATTAAATACCACATAGGGTTCCCTATATTACACATTTTCTCCCCCAAATTGCTCTTTTGATCCCCCAAATAAGAAATACTCTCCCCAAAAGTAGCGCTTTCGTTTCCTTTCCCAAATATGAGACATTTGAAGATGAAAGGCAGTATTCTGGGGAGAAAATGCCTTTTTGGGGGGCTAAAGAGTGGCATTAAGAGAGAACCTGTTTGGTTTCTGGGATGAAGAGTGATATTCGGGGAGAAAATGTCTAATTGTTGGCAGAAATTGATATGCAGGGGAGAAATGGTTGTATTTGGGAGAGAAAAAGAGTGTTTTGGGGAGAAAATGCCTGAGTTTTGGGGATAAAGTGCATTATTTTGGCGTGAAAGCATGGTATTGAGATAATAAGCAGCATTTTGTGGAGAAAATGTCTTCTTTTGAGGATCAAGGTGATCTTTCGGGGAGAAAATGTCTGATTTGCAGCGTAAAAAGACGCATTTTGGGGAAGATAGTGTCTTTTGTTGGGACATCACACTTTATTCCAAAAATAACACATTTTCTTCCCAGAATACCGCCTTTGATCCCCAAAAGAAGGCATTTTCTTCCCAGAATACTGCTTTTTAGACCGAAAATAAGTCATCCTCTCCAAAAAAGACCTATTTCTGTCCTCAAAATGAGAAATATTCTCCCCAAAATATCATTCTTGGTTCCAAAGAGAAGATTTTTTATCCATTAAATACCACGTAGGGTTCCCTATATTACACATTTTCTCCCCCAAATTGCTCTTTTGATCCCCCAAATAAGAAATACTCTCCCCAAAGTAGCGCTTTCGTTTCCTTTCCCAAATATGAGACATTTGAAGATGAAAGGCAGTATTCTGGGGAGAAAATGCCTTTTTGGGGGGCTAAAGAGTGGCATTAAGAGAGAACCTGTTTGGTTTCTGGGATGAAGAGTGATATTCGGGGAGAAAATGTCTAATTGTTGGCAGAAATTGATATGCAGGGGAGAAATGGTTGTATTTGGGAGAGAAAAAGAGTGTTTTGGGGAGAAAATGCATGAGTTTTGGGGATAAAGTGCATTATTTTGGCGTGAAAGCATGGTATTGAGATAATAAGCAGCATTTTGTGGAGAAAATGTCTTCTTTTGAGGATCAAGGTGATCGTTTGGGGAGAAAATGTCTGATTTGCAGCATAAAAAGACGCATTTTGGGGAAGATAGTGTCTTTTGTTGGGACATCACACTTTATTCCAAAAATAACACATTTTCTTCCCAGAATACCGCCTTTGATCCCCAAAAGAAGGCATTTTCTTCCCAGAATACTGCTTTTTAGACCAAAAATAAGTCATCCTCTCCAAAAAAGACCTATTTCTGTCCTCAAAATGAGAAATATTCTCCCCAAAATATCATTCTTGGTTCCAAAGAGAAGATTTTTTATCCATTAAATACCACGTAGGGTTCCCTATATTACACATTTTCTCCCCCAAATTGCTCTTTTGATCCCCCAAATAAGAAATACTCTCCCCAAAGTAGCGCTTTCGTTTCCTTTCCCAAAAAGAAGACAATTGAAGATGAAAGGCAGTATTCTGGGGAGAAAATGCCTTTTTGGGGGGATAAAGAGTGGCATTAAGAGAGAACCTGTTTGGTTTCTGGGATGAAGAGTGATATTCGGGGAGAAAATGTCTAATTGTTGGCAGAAATTGATATGCAGGGGAGAAATGGTTGTATTTGGGAGAGAAAAAGAGTGTTTTGTGGAGAAAATGCATGAGTTTTGGCGATAAAGTGCATTATTTAGGCGTGAAAGCATGGTATTGAGCTAATAAGCAGCATTTTGTGGAGAAAATGTCTTCTTTTGAGGATCAAGGTGATCTTTTGGGGAGAAAATGTCTGATTTGCAGCATAAAAAGACGCATTTGGGGAAGATAGTGTCTTTTGTTGGGACATCACATTTTATTCCAAAAATAACACATTTTCTTCCCAGAATACCGCCTTTTATCCCCAAAAGAAGGCATTTTCTTCCCAGAATACTGCTTTTTAGACCGAAAATAAGTCATCCTCTCCAAAAAAGACCTATTTCTGTCCTCAAAATGAGAAATATTCTCCCCAAAATATCATTCTTGGTTCCAAATAGAAGACTTTTTCTCCATTAAATACCACGTAGGGTTCCCTATGTTACACATTTTCTCCCCCAAATTGCTCTTTTGATCCCCCAAATAAGAAATACTCTCCCCAAAGTAGCGCTTTCGTTCCCTTTCCCAAAAAGAAGACCCTTGAAGATGAAAGGCAGTATTCTGGGGAGAAAATGCCTTTTTGGGGGGATAAAGAGTGGCATTAATAGAGAACCATTTTGGTTTCTGGGATGAAGAGTGATATTCGGGGAGAAAATGTCTAATTGTTGGCAGAAATTGATATGCAGGGGAGAAATGGTTGTATTTGGGAGAGAAAAAGAGTGTTTTGGGGAGAAAATGCCTGAGTTTTGGGGATAAAGTGCATTATTTTGGCATGAAATCATGGTATTCAGCTAATAAGCAGCATTTTGTGGAGAAAATGTCTTCTTTTGAGGATCAAGGTGATCTTTCGGGGAGAAAATGTCTGATTTGCAGCATAAAAAGACGCATTTTGGGGAAGATAGTGTCTTTTGTTGGGACATCACATTTTATTCCAAAAATAACACATTTTCTTCCCAGAATACCGCCTTTGATCCCCAAAAGAAGGCATTTTCTTCCCAGAATACTGCTTTTTAGACCGAAAATAAGTCATCCTCTCCAAAAAAGACCTATTTCTGTCCTCAAAATGAGAAATATTCTCCCCAAAATATCATTCTTGGTTCCAAATAGAAGATTTTTTATCCATTAAATACCACGTAGGGTTCCCTGTATTACACATTTTCTCCCCCAAATTGCTCTTTTGATCCCCCAAATAAGAAATACTCTCCCCAAAGTAGCGCTTTCGTTTCCTTTCCCAAATATGAGACATTTGAAGATGAAAGGCAGTATTCTGGGGAGAAAAAGCCTTTTTGGGGGGCTAAAGAGTGGCATTAAGAGAGAACCTGTTTGGTTTCTGGGATGAAGAGTGATATTCGGGGAGAAAATGTCTAATTGTTGGCAGAAATTGATATGCAGGGGAGAAATGGTTGTATTTGGGAGAGAAAAAGAGTGTTTTGGGGAGAAAATGCCTGAGTTTTGGGGATAAAGTGCATTATTTAGGCGTGAAAGCATGGTATTCAGCTAAAAAGGCATTTTGTGGAGAAAATGTCTTCTTTAGAGGATAAAGGTGATCTTTCGGGGAGAAAATGTCTGATTTGCAGCGTAAAAAGACGCATTTTGGGGAAGATAGTGTCTTTTGTTGGGACATCACACTTTATTCCAAAAATAACACATTTTCTTCCCAGAATACCGCCTTTTATCCCCAAAAGAAGGCATTTTCTTCCCAGAATACTGCTTTTTAGACCAAAAATAAGTCATCCTCTCCAAAAAAGACCTATTTCTGTCCTCAAAATGAGAAATATTCTCCCCAAAATATCATTCTTGGTTCCAAAGAGAAGATTTTTTATCCATTAAATACCACATAGGGTTCCCTATATTACACATTTTCTCCCCCAAATTGCTCTTTTGATCCCCCAAATAAGAAATACTCTCCCCAAAGTAGCGCTTTCGTTTCCTTTCCCAAAAAGAAGACACTTGAAGATGAAAGGCAGTATTCTGGGGAGAAAATGCCTTTTTGGGGGGCTAAAGAGTGGCATTAAGAGAGAACCTGTTTGGTTTCTGGGATGAAGAGTGATATTCGGGGAGAAAATGTCTAATTGTTGGCAGAAATTGATATGCAGGGGAGAAATGGTTGTATTTGGGAGAGAAAAAGAGTGTTTTGTGGAGAAAATGCATGAGTTTTGGCGATAAAGTGCATTATTTAGGCGTGAAAGCATGGTATTGAGCTAATAAGCAGCATTTTGTGGAGAAAATGTCTTCTTTTGAGGATCAAGGTGATCTTTTGGGGAGAAAATGTCTGATTTGCAGCATAAAAAGACGCATTTGGGGAAGATAGTGTCTTTTGTTGGGACATCACACTTTATTCCAAAAGTAACACATTTTCTTCCCAGAATACCGCCTTTGATCCCCAAAAGAAGGCATTTTCTTCCCAGAATACTGCTTTTTAGACCGAAAATAAGTCATCCTCTCCAAAAAAGACCTATTTCTGTCCTCAAAATGAGAAATATTCTCCCCAAAATATCATTCTTGGTTCCAAATAGAAGATGTTTTATCCATTAAATACCACGTAGGGTTCCCTGTATTACACATTTTCTCCCCCAAATTGCTCTTTTGATCCCCCAAATAAGAAATACTCTCCCCAAAGTAGCGCTTTCGTTTCCTTTCCCAAAAAGAAGACACTTGAAGATGAAAGGCAGTATTCTGGGGAGAAAATGCCTTTTTGGGGGGATAAAGAGTGGCACTTAAGAGAGAACCTGTTTGGTTTCTGGGATGAAGAGTGATATTCGGGGAGAAAATGTCTAATTGTTGGCAGAAATTGATATGCAGGGGAGAAATGGTTGTATTTGGGAGAGAAAAAGAGTGTTTTGGGGAGAAAATGCCTGAGTTTTGGGGATAAAGTGCATTATTTAGGCGTGAAAGCATGGTATTCAGCTAATAAGCAGCATTTTGTGGAGAAAATGTCTTCTTTAGAGGATCAAGGTGATCTTTTGGGGAGAAAATGTCTGATTTGCAGCATAAAAAGACGCATTTGGGGAAGATAGTGTCTTTTGTTGGGACATCACATTTTATTCCAATAATAACACATTTTCTTCCCAGAATACCGCCTTTTAGCCCCAAAAGAAGGCATTTTCTTCCCAGAATACTGCTTTTTAGACCGAAAATAAGTCATCCTCTCCAAAAAAGACCTATTTCTGTCCTCAAAATGAGAAATATTCTCCCCAAAATATCATTCTTGGTTCCAAATAGAAGATGTTTTATCCATTAAATACCACGTAGGGTTCCCTGTATTACACATTTTCTCCCCCAAATTGCTCTTTTGATCCCCCAAATAAGAAATA
The DNA here is from genome assembly GCA_030625065.1 of Alectoris magna. Lineage (NCBI taxonomy): Eukaryota > Metazoa > Chordata > Aves > Galliformes > Phasianidae > Alectoris > Alectoris magna. The sequence continues at coordinate 17,640,236 of CM060573.1, read as the reverse complement.
CTCTCCCCAAAGTAGCGCTTTCGTTTCCTTTCCCAAATATGAGACATTTGAAGATGAAAGGCAGTATTCTGGGGAGAAAATGCCTTTTTGGGGGGATAAAGAGTGGCATTAAGAGAGAACCTGTTTGGTTTCTGGGATGAAGAGTGATATTCGGGGAGAAAATGTCTAATTGTTGGCAGAAATTGATATGCAGGGGAGAAATGGTTGTATTTGGGAGAGAAAAAGAGTGTTTTGGGGAGAAAATGCATGAGTTTTGGGGATAAAGTGCATTATTTTGGCGTGAAAGCATGGTATTGAGATAATAAGCAGCATTTTGTGGAGAAAATGTCTTCTTTAGAGGATCAAGGTGATCTTTCGTGGAGAAAATGTCTGATTTGCAGCATAAAAAGACGCATTTGGGGAAGATAGTGTCTTTTGTTGGGACATCACATTTTATTCCAAAAATAACACATTTTCTTCCCAGAATACCGCCTTTTAGCCCCAAAAGAAGGCATTTTCTTCCCAGAATACTGCTTTTTAGACCGAAAATAAGTCATCCTCTCCAAAAAAGACCTATTTCTGTCCTCAAAATGAGAAATATTCTCCCCAAAATATCATTCTTGGTTCCAAAGAGAAGATTTTTTATCCATTAAATACCACGTAGGGTTCCCTATATTACACATTTTCTCCCCCAAATTGCTCTTTTGATCCCCCAAATAAGAAATACTCTCCCCAAAGTAGCGCTTTCGTTCCCTTTCCCAAAAATGAGACATTTGAAGATGAAAGGCAGTATTCTGGGGAGAAAATGCCTTTTTGGGGGGCTAAAGAGTGGCATTAAGAGAGAACCTGTTTGGTTTCTGGGATGAAGAGTGATATTCGGGGAGAAAATGTCTAATTGTTGGCAGAAATTGATATGCAGGGGAGAAATGGTTGTATTTGGGAGAGAAAAAGAGTGTTTTGGGGAGAAAATGCCTGAGTTTTGGGGATAAAGTGCATTATTTTGGCGTGAAAGCATGGTATTGAGCTAATAAGCAGCATTTTGTGGAGAAAATGTCTTCTTTTGAGGATCAAGGTGATCTTTTGGGGAGAAAATGTCTTCTTTGCAGCATAAAAAGACGCATTTTGGGGAAGATAGTGTCTTTTGTTGGGACATCACACTTTATTCCAAAAATAACACATTTTCTTCCCAGAATACCGCCTTTGATCCCCAAAAGAAGGCATTTTCTTCCCAGAATACTGCTTTTTAGACCGAAAATAAGTCATCCTCTCCAAAAAAGACCTATTTCTGTCCTCAAAATGAGAAATTTTCTCCCCAAAATATCATTCTTGGTTCCAAAGAGAAGATTTTTTTATCCATTAAATACCACGTAGGGTTCCCTGTATTACACATTTTCTCCCCCAAATTGCTCTTTTGATCCCCCAAATAAGAAATACTCTCCCCAAAGTAGCGCTTTCGTTTCCTTTCCCAAAAAGAAGACACTTGAAGATGAAAGGCAGTATTCTGGGGAGAAAATGCCTTTTTGGGGGGATAAAGAGTGGCACTTAAGAGAGAACCTGTTTGGTTTCTGGGATGAAGAGTGATATTCGGGGAGAAAATGTCTAATTGTTGGCAGAAATTGATATGCAGGGGAGAAATGGTTGTATTTGGGAGAGAAAAAGCGTGTTTTGGGGAGAAAATGCCTGAGTTTTGGGGATAAAGTGCATTATTTAGGCGTGAAAGCATGGTATTCAGCTAATAAGCAGCATTTTGTGGAGAAAATGTCTTCTTTAGAGGATCAAGGTGATCTTTTGGGGAGAAAATGTCTGATTTGCAGCATAAAAAGACGCATTTGGGGAAGATAGTGTCTTTTGTTGGGACATCACATTTTATTTCAATAATAACACATTTTCTTCCCAGAATACCGCCTTTGATCCCCAAAAGAAGGCATTTTCTTCCCAGAATACTGCTTTTTAGACCGAAAATAAGTCATCCTCTCCAAAAAAGACCTATTTCTGTCCTCAAAATGAGAAATATTCTCCCCAAAATATCATCCTTAGTTCCAAATAGAAGATGTTTTATCCATTAAATACCACGTAGGGTTCCCTGTATTACACATTTTCTCCCCCAAATTGCTCTTTTGATCCCCCAAATAAGAAATACTCTCCCCAAAGTAGCGCTTTCGTTTCCTTTCCCAAATATGAGACATTTGAAGATGAAAGGCAGTATTCTGGGGAGAAAATGCCTTTTTGGGGGGATAAAGAGTGGCATTAAGAGAGAACCTGTTTGGTTTCTGGGATGAAGAGTGATATTCGGGGAGAAAATGTCTAATTGTTGGCAGAAATTGATATGCAGGGGAGAAATGGTTGTATTTGGGAGAGAAAAAGAGTGTTTTGGGGAGAAAATGCATGAGTTTTGGGGATAAAGTGCATTATTTTGGCGTGAAAGCATGGTATTGAGATAATAAGCAGCATTTTGTGGAGAAAATGTCTTCTTTAGAGGATCAAGGTGATCTTTTGGGGAGAAAATGTCTGATTTGCAGCATAAAAAGACGCATTTGGGGAAGATAGTGTCTTTTGTTGGGACATCACATTTTATTCCAAAAATAACACATTTTCTTCCCAGAATACCGCCTTTTAGCCCCAAAAGAAGGCATTTTCTTCCCAGAATACTGCTTTTTAGACCGAAAATAAGTCATCCTCTCCAAAAAAGACCTATTTCTGTCCTCAAAATGAGAAATATTCTCCCCAAAATATCATTCTTGGTTCCAAAGAGAAGATTTTTTATCCATTAAATACCACGTAGGGTTCCCTATATTACACATTTTCTCCCCCAAATTGCTCTTTTGATCCCCCAAATAAGAAATACTCTCCCCAAAGTAGCGCTTTCGTTCCCTTTCCCAAAAATGAGACATTTGAAGATGAAAGGCAGTATTCTGGGGAGAAAATGCCTTTTTGGGGGGATAAAGAGTGGCATTAAGAGAGAACCTGTTTGGTTTCTGGGATGAAGAGTGATATTCGGGGAGAAAATGTCTAATTGTTGGCAGAAATTGATATGCAGGGGAGAAATGGTTGTATTTGGGAGAGAAAAAGAGTGTTTTGGGGAGAAAATGCCTGAGTTTTGGCGATAAAGTGCATTATTTAGGCGTGAAAGCATGGTATTGAGCTAATAAGCAGCATTTTGTGGAGAAAATGTCTTCTTTTGAGGATCAAGGTGATCTTTTGGGGAGAAAATGTCTGATTTGCAGCATAAAAAGACGCATTTTGGGGAAGATAGTGTCTTTTGTTGGGACATCACATTTTATTCCAAAAATAACACATTTTCTTCCCAGAATACCGCCTTTTATCCCTAAAAGAAGGCATTTTCTTCCCAGAATACTGCTTTTTAGACCGAAAATAAGTCATCCTCTCCAAAAAAGACCTATTTCTGTCCTCAAAATGAGAAATATTCTCCCCAAAATATCATTCTTGGTTCCAAAGAGAAGATTTTTTATCCATTAAATACCACGTAGGGTTCCCTGTATTACACATTTTCTCCCCCAAATTGCTCTTTTGATCCCCCAAATAAGAAATACTCTCCCCAAAGTAGCGCTTTCGTTTCCTTTCCCAAAAAGAAGACACTTGAAGATGAAAGGCAGTATTCTGGGGAGAAAATGCCTTTTTGGGGGGATAAAGAGTGGCACTTAAGAGAGAACCTGTTTGGTTTCTGGGATGAAGAGTGATATTCGGGGAGAAAATGTCTAATTGTTGGCAGAAATTGATATGCAGGGGAGAAATGGTTGTATTTGGGAGAGAAAAAGCGTGTTTTGGGGAGAAAATGCCTGAGTTTTGGGGATAAAGTGCATTATTTAGGCGTGAAAGCATGGTATTCAGCTAATAAGCAGCATTTTGTGGAGAAAATGTCTTCTTTAGAGGATCAAGGTGATCTTTTGGGGAGAAAATGTCTGATTTGCAGCATAAAAAGACGCATTTGGGGAAGATAGTGTCTTTTGTTGGGACATCACATTTTATTTCAATAATAACACATTTTCTTCCCAGAATACCGCCTTTGATCCCCAAAAGAAGGCATTTTCTTCCCAGAATACTGCTTTTTAGACCGAAAATAAGTCATCCTCTCCAAAAAAGACCTATTTCTGTCCTCAAAATGAGAAATATTCTCCCCAAAATATCATTCTTGGTTCCAAATAGAAGATGTTTTATCCATTAAATACCACGTAGGGTTCCCTGTATTACACATTTTCTCCCCCAAATTGCTCTTTTGATCCCCCAAATAAGAAATACTCTCCCCAAAGTAGCGCTTTCGTTTCCTTTCCCAAATATGAGACATTTGAAGATGAAAGGCAGTATTCTGGGGAGAAAATGCCTTTTTGGGGGGATAAAGAGTGGCATTAAGAGAGAACCTGTTTGGTTTCTGGGATGAAGAGTGATATTCGGGGAGAAAATGTCTAATTGTTGGCAGAAATTGATATGCAGGGGAGAAATGGTTGTATTTGGGAGAGAAAAAGAGTGTTTTGTGGAGAAAATGCATGAGTTTTGGGGATAAAGTGCATTATTTTGGCGTGAAAGCATGGTATTGAGCTAATAAGCAGCATTTTGTGGAGAAAATGTCTTCTTTAGAGGATCAAGGTGATCTTTTGGGGAGAAAATGTCTGATTTGCAGCATAAAAAGACGCATTTTGGGGAAGATAGTGTCTTTTGTTGGGACATCACACTTTATTCCAAAAATAACACATTTTCTTCCCAGAATACCGCCTTTGATCCCCAAAAGAAGGCATTTTCTTCCCAGAATACTGCTTTTTAGACCGAAAATAAGTCATCCTCTTCAAAAAAGACCTATTTCTGTCCTCAAAATGAGAAATTTTCTCCCCAAAATATCATTGTTTGTTCCAAAGAGAAGAATTTTTATCCATTAAATACCACGTAGGGTTCCCTGTATTACACATTTTCTCCCCCAAATTGCTCTTTTGATCCCCCAAATAAGAAATACTCTCCCCAAAGTAGCGCTTTCGTTTCCTTTCCCAAATATGAGACATTTGAAGATGAAAGGCAGTATTCTGGGGAGAAAATGCCTTTTTGGGGGGATAAAGAGTGGCATTAAGAGAGAACCTGTTTGGTTTCTGGGATGAAGAGTGATATTCGGGGAGAAAATGTCTAATTGTTGGCTGAAATTGATATGCAGGGGAGAAATGGTTGTACTTGGGAGAGAAAAAGAGTGTTTTGGGGAGAAAATGCCTGAGTTTTGGGGATAACCTGCATTATTTTGGCGTGAAAGCATGGTATTCAGCTAATAAGCAGCATTTTGTGGAGAAAATGTCTTCTTTTGAGGATCAAGGTGATCTTTTGGGGAGAAAATGTCTGATTTGCAGCATAAAAAGACGCATTTGGGGAAGACAGCGTCTTTTATTGGGACATCACATTTTATTCCAAAAATAACACATTTTCTTCCCAGAATACCGCCTTTTAGCCCCAAAAGAAGGCATTTTCTTCCCAGAATACTGCTTTTTAGACCGAAAATAAGTCATCCTCTCCAAAAAAAGACCTATTTCTGTCCTCAAAATGAGAAATATTCTCCCCAAAATATCATTCTTGTTCCAAAGAGAAGATTTTTTATCCATTAAATACCACATAGGGTTCCCTGTATTACACATTTTCTCCCCCAAATTGCTCTTTTGATCCCCCAAATAAGAAATACTCTCCCCAAAGTAGCGCTTTCGTTTCCTTTCCCAAATATGAGACATTTGATGATGAAAGGCAGTATTCTGGGGAGAAAATGCCTTTTTGGGGGGATAAAGAGTGGCACTTAAGAGAGAACCTGTTTGGTTTCTGGGATGAAGAGTGATATTCGGGGAGAAAATGTCTAATTGTTGGCTGAAATTGATATGCAGGGGAGAAATGGTTGTATTTGGGAGAGTAAAAGCGTGTTTTGGGGAGAAAATGCCTGAGTTTTGGGGATAACCTGCATTATTTTGGCGTGAAAGCCCGGTATTGAGCTAATAAGCAGCATTTTGTGGAGAAAATGTCTTCTTTTGAGGATAAAGGTGATCTTTCGGGGAGAAAATGTCTGATTTGCAGCATAAAAAGACGCATTTTGGGGAAGACAGCGTCTTTTATTTGGACCTCACAGTTTATTCCAAAAGTAACACATTTTCTTCCCAGAATACCGCCTTTTATGCCCAAAAGAAGGCATTTTCTTCCCAGAATACTGCTTTTTAGACCGAAAATAAGTCATCCTCTCCAAAAAAGACCTATTTCTGTCCTCAAAATGAGAAATATTCTCCCCAAAATATCATTCTTGGTTCCAAAGAGAAGATTTTTTATCCATTAAATACCACGTAGGGTTCCCTGTATTACACATTTTCTCCCCCAAATTGCTCTTTTGATCCCCCAAATAAGAAATACTCTCCCCAAAGTAGCGCTTTCGTTTCCTTTCCCAAATATGAGACATTTGAAGATGAAAGGCAGTATTCTGGGGAGAAAATACATTTTTGGGGGGATAAAGAGTGGCATTAAGAGAGAACCTGTTTGGTTTCTGGGATGAAGAGTGATATTCGGGGAGAAAATGTCTAATTGTTGGCAGAAATTGATATGCAGGGGAGAAATGGTTGTATTTGGGAGAGAAAAAGAGTGTTTTGTGGAGAAAATGCCTGAGTTTTGGGGATAAAGTGCATTATTTTGGCGTGAAAGCATGGTATTCAGCTAATAAGCAGCATTTTGTGGAGAAAATGTCTTCTTTTGAGGATCAAGGTGATCTTTTGGGGAGAAAATGTCTGATTTGCAGCATAAAAAGACGCATTTTGGGGAAGATAGTGTCTTTTGTTGGGACATCACACTTTATTCCAGAAATAACACATTTTCTTCCCAGAATACCGCCTTTTATCCCCAAAAGAAGGCATTTTCTTCCCAGAATACTGCTTTTTAGACCAAAAATAAGTCATCCTCTCCAAAAAAGACCTATTTCTGTCCTCAAAATGAGAAATATTCTCCCCAAAATATCATTCTTGGTTCCAAAGAGAAGAATTTTAACCATTAAATACCACGTAGGGTTCCCTGTATTACACATTTTCTCCCCCAAATTGCTCTTTTGATCCCCCAAATAAGAAATACTCTCCCCAAAGTAGCACTTTCGTTTCCTTTCCCAAATATGAGACATTTGAAGATGAAAGGCAGTATTCTGGGGAGAAAATGCCTTTTTGGGGGGATAAAGAGTGGCATTAAGAGAGAACCTGTTTGGTTTCTGGGATGAAGAGTGATATTCGGGGAGAAAATGTCTAATTGTTGGCAGAAATTGATATGCAGGGGAGAAATGGTTGTATTTTGGAGCGTAAAAGAGTGTTTTGTGAAGAAAATGCCTGAGTTTTGGGGATAAAGTGCATTATTTTGGCGTGAAAGCATGGTATTGAGCTAATAAGCAGCATTTTGTGGAGAAAATGTCTTCTTTTGAGGATCAAGGTGATCTTTTGGGGAGAAAATGTCTGATTTGCAGCATAAAAAGACGCATTTTGGGGAAGATAGTGTCTTTTGTTGGGACATCACACTTTATTCCAAAAATAACACATTTTCTTCCCAGAATACCGCCTTTGATCCCCAAAAGAAGGCATTTTCTTCCCAGAATACTGCTTTTTAGACCGAAAATAAGTCATCCTCTCCAAAAAAAGACCTATTTCTGTCCTCAAAATGAGAAATATTCTCCCCAAAATATCATTCTTGGTTCCAAAGGGAAGATTTTTTATCCATTAAATACCACGTAGGGTTCCCTATATTACACATTTTCTCCCCCAAATTGCTCTTTTGATCCCCCAAATAAGAAATACTCTCCCCAAAGTAGCACTTTCGTTTCCTTTCCCAAATATGAGACATTTGAAGATGAAAGGCAGTATTCTGGGGAGAAAATGCCTTTTTGGGGGGATAAAGAGTGGCACTTAAGAAAGAACCTGTTTGGTTTCTGGGATGAAGAGTGATATTCGGGGAGAAAATGTCTAATTGTTGGCAGAAATTGATATGCAGGGGAGAAATGGTTGTATTTGGGAGAGAAAAAGCGTGTTTTGGGGAGAAAATGCCTGAGTTTTGGGGATAACCTGCATTATTTTGGCGTGAAAGCATGGTATTCAGCTAATAAGCAGCATTTTGTGGAGAAAATGTCTTCTTTTGAGGATCAAGGTGATCTTTTGGGGAGAAAATGTCTGATTTGCAGCATAAAAAGACGCATTTGGGGAAGACAGCGTCTTTTATTGGGACATTACATTTTATTCCAAAAGTAACACATTTTCTTTGCAGAATACCGCCTTTGATCCCCAAAAGAAGGCATTTTCTTCCCAGAATACTGCTTTTTAGACCGAAAATAAGTCATCCTCTCCAAAAAAAGACCTATTTCTGTCCTCAAAATGAGAAATATTCTCCCCAAAATATCATTCTTGTTCCAAAGGGAAGATTTTTTATCCATTAAATACCACGTAGGGTTCCCTGTATTACACATTTTCTCCCCCAAATTGCTCTTTTGATCCCCCAAATAAGAAATACTCTCCCCAAAGTAGCGCTTTCGTTTCCTTTCCCAAATATGAGACATTTGAAGATGAAAGGCAGTATTCTGGGGAGAAAATGCCTTTTTGGGGGGATAAAGAGTGGCATTAAGAGAGAACCTGTTTGGTTTCTGGGATGAAGAGTGATATTCGGGGAGAAAATGTCTAATTGTTGGCAGAAATTGATATGCAGGGGAGAAATGGTTGTATTTGGGAGAGAAAAAGAGTGTTTTGGGGAGAAAATGCCTGAGTTTTGGGGATAACCTGCATTATTTTGGCGTGAAAGCATGGTATTGAGCTAATAAGCAGCATTTTGTGGAGAAAATGTCTTCTTTAGAGGATAAAGGTGATCTTTTGGGGAGAAAATGTCTGATTTGCAGCATAAAAAGACGCATTTTGGGGAAGATAGTGTCTTTTGTTGGGACATCACATTTTATTCCAAAAATAACACATTTTCTTCCCAGAATACCGCCTTTTATCCCTAAAAGAAGGCATTTTCTTCCCAGAATACTGCTTTTTAGACCGAAAATAAGTCATCCTCTCCAAAAAAGACCTATTTCTGTCCTCAAAATGAGAAATATTCTCCCCAAAATATCATTCTTGGTTCCAAAGAGAAGATTTTTTATCCATTAAATGCCACGTAGGGTTCCCTGTATTACACATTTTCTCCCCCAAATTGCTCTTTTGATCCCCCAAATAAGAAATACTCTCCCCAAAGTAGCGCTTTCGTTTCCTTTCCCAAATATGAGACATTTGAAGATGAAAGGCAGTATTCTGGGGAGAAAAAGCCTTTTTGGGGGGATAAAGAGTGGCATTAAGAGAGAACCTGTTTGGTTTCTGGGATGAAGAGTGATATTCGGGGAGAAAATGTCTAATTGTTGGCAGAAATTGATATGCAGGGGAGAAATGGTTGTATTTGGGAGAGTAAAAGCGTGTTTTGGGGAGAAAATGCCTGAGTTTTGGGGATAAAGTGCATTATTTAGGCGTGAAAGCATGGTATTCAGCTAATAAGCAGCATTTTGTGGAGAAAATGTCTTCTTTAGAGGATCAAGGTGATCTTTTGGGGAGAAAATGTCTGATTTGCAGCATAAAAAGACGCATTTGGGGAAGATAGTGTCTTTTGTTGGGATAGCACAATTTATTCCAATAATAACACATTTTCTACCCAGAATACCGACTTTTAGCCCCAAAAGAAGGCATTTTCTTCCCAGAATACTGCTTTTTAGACCGAAAATAAGTCATCCTCTCCAAAAAAGACCTATTTCTGTCCTCAAAATGAGAAATATTCTCCCCAAAATATCATTCTTGGTTCCAAAGAGAAGAATTTTTATCCATTAAATACCACGTAGGGTTCCCTGTATTACACATTTTCTCCCCCAAATTGCTCTTTTGATCCCCCAAATAAGAAATACTCTCCCCAAAGTAGCGCTTTCGTTTCCTTTCCCAAATATGAGACATTTGAAGATGAAAGGCAGTATTCTGGGGAGAAAATACATTTTTGGGGGGATAAAGAGTGGCATTAAGAGAGAACCTGTTTGGTTTCTGGGATGAAGAGTGATATTCGGGGAGAAAATGTCTAATTGTTGGCTGAAATTGATATGCAGGGGAGAAATGGTTGTACTTGGGAGAGAAAAAGAGTGTTTTGGGGAGAAAATGCCTGAGTTTTGGGGATAAAGTGCATTATTTTGGCGTGAAAGCATGGTATTGAGCTAATAAGCAGCATTTTGTGGAGAAAATGTCTTCTTTTGAGGATCAAGGTGATCTTTTGGGGAGAAAATGTCTGATTTGCAGCATAAAAAGACGCATTTGGGGAAGACAGCGTCTTTTATTGGGACATCACATTTTATTCCAAAAATAACACATTTTCTTCCCAGAATACCGCCTTTTAGCCCCAAAAGAAGGCATTTTCTTCCCAGAATACTGCTTTTTAGACCGAAAATAAGTCATCCTCTCCAAAAAAGACCTATTTCTGTCCTCAAAATGAGAAATATTCTCCCCAAAATATCATTCTTGTTCCAAATAGAAGATTTTATATCCATTAAATACCACGTAGGGTTCCCTGTATTACACATTTTCTCCCCCAAATTGCTCTTTTGATCCCCCAAATAAGAAATACTCTCCCCAAAGTAGCGCTTTCGTTTCCTTTCCCAAATATGAGACATTTGATGATGAAAGGCAGTATTCTGGGGAGAAAATGCCTTTTTGGGGGGCTAAAGAGTGGCATTAAGAGAGAACCTGTTTGGTTTCTGGGATGAAGAGTGATATTCGGGGAGAAAATGTCTAATTGTTGGCAGAAATTGATATGCAGGGGAGAAATGGTTGTATTTGGGAGAGTAAAAGCGTGTTTTGGGGAGAAAATGCCTGAGTTTTGGGGATAACCTGCATTATTTTGGCGTGAAAGCCCGGTATTGAGCTAATAAGCAGCATTTTGTGGAGAAAATGTCTTCTTTTGAGGATAAAGGTGATCTTTCGGGGAGAAAATGTCTGATTTGCAGCATAAAAAGACGCATTTTGGGGAAGACAGCGTCTTTTATTTGGACCTCACAGTTTATTCCAAAAGTAACACATTTTCTTCCCAGAATACCGCCTTTAATCCCCAAAAGAAGGCATTTTCTTCCCAGAATACTGCTTTTTAGACCGAAAATAAGTCATCCTCTCCAAAAAAGACCTATTTCTGTCCTCAAAATGAGAAATATTCTCCCCAAAATATCATTCTTGGTTCCAAAGAGAAGATTTTTTATCCATTAAATACCACGTAGGGTTCCCTGTATTACACATTTTCTCCCCCAAATTGCTCTTTTGATCCCCCAAATAAGAAATACTCTCCCCAAAGTAGCGCTTTCGTTTCCTTTCCCAAATATGAGACATTTGAAGATGAAAGGCAGTATTCTGGGGAGAAAATACATTTTTGGGGGGATAAAGAGTGGCATTAAGAGAGAACCTGTTTGGTTTCTGGGATGAAGAGTGATATTCGGGGAGAAAATGTCTAATTGTTGGCAGAAATTGATATGCAGGGGAGAAATGGTTGTATTTGGGAGAGAAAAAGAGTGTTTTGTGGAGAAAATGCCTGAGTTTTGGGGATAAAGTGCATTATTTTGGCGTGAAAGCATGGTATTCAGCTAATAAGCAGCATTTTGTGGAGAAAATGTCTTCTTTTGAGGATCAAGGTGATCTTTTGGGGAGAAAATGTCTGATTTGCAGCATAAAAAGACGCATTTTGGGGAAGATAGTGTCTTTTGTTGGGACATCACATTTTATTCCAAAAATAACACATTTTCTTCCCAGAATACCGCCTTTAATCCCCAAAAGAAGGCATTTTCTTCCCAGAATACTGCTTTTTAGACCGAAAATAAGTCATCCTCTCCAAAAAAGACCTATTTCTGTCCTCAAAATGAGAAATATTCTCCCCAAAATATCATTCTTGGTTCCAAAGAGAAGAATTTTAACCATTAAATACCACGTAGGGTTCCCTGTATTACACATTTTCTCCCCCAAATTGCTCTTTTGATCCCCCAAATAAGAAATACTCTCCCCAAAGTAGCACTTTCGTTTCCTTTCCCAAATATGAGACATTTGAAGATGAAAGGCAGTATTCTGGGGAGAAAATGCCTTTTTGGGGGGATAAAGAGTGGCATTAAGAGAGAACCTGTTTGGTTTCTGGGATGAAGAGTGATATTCGGGGAGAAAATGTCTAATTGTTGGCAGAAATTGATATGCAGGGGAGAAATGGTTGTATTTGGGAGAGAAAAAGCGTGTTTTGGGGAGAAAATGCCTGAGCTTTGGGGATAAAGTGCATTATTTTGGCGTGAAAGCATGGTATTGAGCTAATAAGCAGCATTTTGTGGAGAAAATGTCTTCTTTTGAGGATCAAGGTGATCTTTTGGGGAGAAAATGTCTGATTTGCAGCATAAAAAGACGCATTTTGGGGAAGATAGTGTCTTTTGTTGGGACATCACACTTTATTCCAAAAATAACACATTTTCTTCCCAGAATACCGCCTTTTATCCCCAAAAGAAGGCATTTTCTTCCCAGAATACTGCTTTTTAGACCGAAAATAAGTCATCCTCTCCAAAAAAAGACCTATTTCTGTCCTCAAAATGAGAAATATTCTCCCCAAAATATCATTCTTGGTTCCAAAGGGAAGATTTTTTATCCATTAAATACCACGTAGGGTTCCCTATATTACACATTTTCTCCCCCAAATTGCTCTTTTGATCCCCCAAATAAGAAATACTCTCCCCAAAGTAGCACTTTCGTTTCGTTTCCCAAATATGAGACATTTGAAGATGAAAGGCAGTATTCTGGGGAGAAAATGCCTTTTTGGGGGGATAAAGAGTGGCACTTAAGAGAGAACCTGTTTGGTTTCTGGGATGAAGAGTGATATTCGGGGAGAAAATGTCTAATTGTTGGCAGAAATTGATATGCAGGGGAGAAATGGTTGTATTTGGGAGAGTAAAAGCGTGTTTTGGGGAGAAAATGCATGAGTTTTGGGGATAACCTGCATTATTTTGGCGTGAAAGCCCGGTATTGAGCTAATAAGCAGCATTTTGTGGAGAAAATGTCTTCTTTTGAGGATCAAGGTGATCTTTTGGGGAGAAAATGTCTGATTTGCAGCATAAAAAGACGCATTTGGGGAAGACAGCGTCTTTTATTTGGACCTCACAGTTTATTCCAAAAGTAACACATTTTCTTCCCAGAATACCGCCTTTGATCCCCAAAAGAAGGCATTTTCTTCCCAGAATACTGCTTTTTAGACCGAAAATAAGTCATCCTCTCCAAAAAAGACCTATTTCTGTCCTCAAAATGAGAAATATTCTCCCCAAAATATCATTCTTGGTTCCAAAGAGAAGATTTTTTATCCATTAAATACCACGTAGGGTTCCCTGTATTACACATTTTCTCCCCCAAATTGCTCTTTTGATCCCCCAAATAAGAAATACTCTCCCCAAAGTAGCGCTTTCGTTTCCTTTCCCAAATATGAGACATTTGAAGATGAAAGGCAGTATTCTGGGGAGAAAATACATTTTTGGGGGGATAAAGAGTGGCATTAAGAGAGAACCTGTTTGGTTTCTGGGATGAAGAGTGATATTCGGGGAGAAAATGTCTAATTGTTGGCAGAAATTGATATGCAGGGGAGAAATGGTTGTATTTGGGAGAGAAAAAGAGTGTTTTGTGGAGAAAATGCCTGAGTTTTGGGGATAAAGTGCATTATTTTGGCGTGAAAGCATGGTATTCAGCTAATAAGCAGCATTTTGTGGAGAAAATGTCTTCTTTTGAGGATCAAGGTGATCTTTTGGGGAGAAAATGTCTGATTTGCAGCATAAAAAGACGCATTTTGGGGAAGATAGTGTCTTTTGTTGGGACATCACACTTTATTCCAGAAATAACACATTTTCTTCCCAGAATACCGCCTTTGATCCCCAAAAGAAGGCATTTTCTTCCCAGAATACTGCTTTTTAGACCAAAAATAAGTCATCCTCTCCAAAAAAGACCTATTTCTGTCCTCAAAATGAGAAATATTCTCCCCAAAATATCATTCTTGGTTCCAAAGAGAAGAATTTTAACCATTAAATACCACGTAGGGTTCCCTGTATTACACATTTTCTCCCCCAAATTGCTCTTTTGATCCCCCAAATAAGAAATACTCTCCCCAAAGTAGCACTTTCGTTTCCTTTCCCAAATATGAGACATTTGAAGATGAAAGGCAGTATTCTGGGGAGAAAATGCCTTTTTGGGGGGATAAAGAGTGGCATTAAGAGAGAACCTGTTTGGTTTCTGGGATGAAGAGTGATATTCGGGGAGAAAATGTCTAATTGTTGGCAGAAATTGATATGCAGGGGAGAAATGGTTGTATTTTGGAGCGTAAAAGAGTGTTTTGTGAAGAAAATGCCTGAGTTTTGGGGATAAAGTGCATTATTTTGGCGTGAAAGCATGGTATTGAGCTAATAAGCAGCATTTTGTGGAGAAAATGTCTTCTTTTGAGGATCAAGGTGATCTTTTGGGGAGAAAATGTCTGATTTGCAGCATAAAAAGACGCATTTTGGGGAAGATAGTGTCTTTTGTTGGGACATCACACTTTATTCCAAAAATAACACATTTTCTTCCCAGAATACCGCCTTTGATCCCCAAAAGAAGGCATTTTCTTCCCAGAATACTGCTTTTTAGACCGAAAATAAGTCATCCTCTCCAAAAAAAGACCTATTTCTGTCCTCAAAATGAGAAATATTCTCCCCAAAATATCATTCTTGGTTCCAAAGGGAAGATTTTTTATCCATTAAATACCACGTAGGGTTCCCTATATTACACATTTTCTCCCCCAAATTGCTCTTTTGATCCCCCAAATAAGAAATACTCTCCCCAAAGTAGCACTTTCGTTTCCTTTCCCAAATATGAGACATTTGAAGATGAAAGGCAGTATTCTGGGGAGAAAATGCCTTTTTGGGGGGATAAAGAGTGGCACTTAAGAAAGAACCTGTTTGGTTTCTGGGATGAAGAGTGATATTCGGGGAGAAAATGTCTAATTGTTGGCAGAAATTGATATGCAGGGGAGAAATGGTTGTATTTGGGAGAGAAAAAGCGTGTTTTGGGGAGAAAATGCCTGAGTTTTGGGGATAACCTGCATTATTTTGGCGTGAAAGCATGGTATTCAGCTAATAAGCAGCATTTTGTGGAGAAAATGTCTTCTTTTGAGGATCAAGGTGATCTTTTGGGGAGAAAATGTCTGATTTGCAGCATAAAAAGACGCATTTGGGGAAGACAGCGTCTTTTATTGGGACATTACATTTTATTCCAAAAGTAACACATTTTCTTTGCAGAATACCGCCTTTGATCCCCAAAAGAAGGCATTTTCTTCCCAGAATACTGCTTTTTAGACCGAAAATAAGTCATCCTCTCCAAAAAAAGACCTATTTCTGTCCTCAAAATGAGAAATATTCTCCCCAAAATATCATTCTTGTTCCAAAGGGAAGATTTTTTATCCATTAAATACCACGTAGGGTTCCCTGTATTACACATTTTCTCCCCCAAATTGCTCTTTTGATCCCCCAAATAAGAAATACTCTCCCCAAAGTAGCGCTTTCGTTTCCTTTCCCAAATATGAGACATTTGAAGATGAAAGGCAGTATTCTGGGGAGAAAATGCCTTTTTGGGGGGATAAAGAGTGGCATTAAGAGAGAACCTGTTTGGTTTCTGGGATGAAGAGTGATATTCGGGGAGAAAATGTCTAATTGTTGGCAGAAATTGATATGCAGGGGAGAAATGGTTGTATTTGGGAGAGAAAAAGAGTGTTTTGGGGAGAAAATGCCTGAGTTTTGGGGATAACCTGCATTATTTTGGCGTGAAAGCATGGTATTGAGCTAATAAGCAGCATTTTGTGGAGAAAATGTCTTCTTTTGAGGATCAAGGTGATCTTTTGGGGAGAAAATGTCTGATTTGCAGCATAAAAAGACGCATTTTGGGGAAGATAGTGTCTTTTGTTGGGACATCACATTTTATTCCAAAAATAACACATTTTCTTCCCAGAATACCGCCTTTTATCCCTAAAAGAAGGCATTTTCTTCCCAGAATACTGCTTTTTAGACCGAAAATAAGTCATCCTCTCCAAAAAAGACCTATTTCTGTCCTCAAAATGAGAAATATTCTCCCCAAAATATCATTCTTGGTTCCAAAGAGAAGATTTTTTATCCATTAAATGCCACGTAGGGTTCCCTGTATTACACATTTTCTCCCCCAAATTGCTCTTTTGATCCCCCAAATAAGAAATACTCTCCCCAAAGTAGCGCTTTCGTTTCCTTTCCCAAATATGAGACATTTGAAGATGAAAGGCAGTATTCTGGGGAGAAAAAGCCTTTTTGGGGGGATAAAGAGTGGCATTAAGAGAGAACCTGTTTGGTTTCTGGGATGAAGAGTGATATTCGGGGAGAAAATGTCTAATTGTTGGCAGAAATTGATATGCAGGGGAGAAATGGTTGTATTTGGGAGAGTAAAAGCGTGTTTTGGGGAGAAAATGCCTGAGTTTTGGGGATAAAGTGCATTATTTAGGCGTGAAAGCATGGTATTCAGCTAATAAGCAGCATTTTGTGGAGAAAATGTCTTCTTTAGAGGATCAAGGTGATCTTTTGGGGAGAAAATGTCTGATTTGCAGCATAAAAAGACGCATTTGGGGAAGATAGTGTCTTTTGTTGGGATAGCACAATTTATTCCAATAATAACACATTTTCTACCCAGAATACCGACTTTTAGCCCCAAAAGAAGGCATTTTCTTCCCAGAATACTGCTTTTTAGACCGAAAATAAGTCATCCTCTCCAAAAAAGACCTATTTCTGTCCTCAAAATGAGACATATTCTCCCCAAAATATCATTCTTGGTTCCAAAGAGAAGAATTTTTATCCATTAAATACCACGTAGGGTTCCCTGTATTACACATTTTCTCCCCCAAATTGCTCTTTTGATCCCCCAAATAAGAAATACTCTCCCCAAAGTAGCGCTTTCGTTTCCTTTCCCAAATATGAGACATTTGAAGATGAAAGGCAGTATTCTGGGGAGAAAATACATTTTTGGGGGGATAAAGAGTGGCATTAAGAGAGAACCTGTTTGGTTTCTGGGATGAAGAGTGATATTCGGGGAGAAAATGTCTAATTGTTGGCTGAAATTGATATGCAGGGGAGAAATGGTTGTACTTGGGAGAGAAAAAGAGTGTTTTGGGGAGAAAATGCCTGAGTTTTGGGGATAAAGTGCATTATTTTGGCGTGAAAGCATGGTATTGAGCTAATAAGCAGCATTTTGTGGAGAAAATGTCTTCTTTTGAGGATCAAGGTGATCTTTTGGGGAGAAAATGTCTGATTTGCAGCATAAAAAGACGCATTTGGGGAAGACAGAGTCTTTTATTGGGACATCACATTTTATTCCAAAAATAACACATTTTCTTCCCAGAATACCGCCTTTTAGCCCCAAAAGAAGGCATTTTCTTCCCAGAATACTGCTTTTTAGACCGAAAATAAGTCATCCTCTCCAAAAAAGACCTATTTCTGTCCTCAAAATGAGAAATATTCTCCCCAAAATATCATTCTTGTTCCAAATAGAAGATTTTATATCCATTAAATACCACGTAGGGTTCCCTGTATTACACATTTTCTCCCCCAAATTGCTCTTTTGATCCCCCAAATAAGAAATACTCTCCCCAAAGTAGCGCTTTCGTTTCCTTTCCCAAATATGAGACATTTGATGATGAAAGGCAGTATTCTGGGGAGAAAATGCCTTTTTGGGGGGCTAAAGAGTGGCATTAAGAGAGAACCTGTTTGGTTTCTGGGATGAAGAGTGATATTCGGGGAGAAAATGTCTAATTGTTGGCAGAAATTGATATGCAGGGGAGAAATGGTTGTATTTGGGAGAGTAAAAGCGTGTTTTGGGGAGAAAATGCCTGAGTTTTGGGGATAACCTGCATTATTTTGGCGTGAAAGCCCGGTATTGAGCTAATAAGCAGCATTTTGTGGAGAAAATGTCTTCTTTTGAGGATAAAGGTGATCTTTCGGGGAGAAAATGTCTGATTTGCAGCATAAAAAGACGCATTTTGGGGAAGACAGCGTCTTTTATTTGGACCTCACAGTTTATTCCAAAAGTAACACATTTTCTTCCCAGAATACCGCCTTTAATCCCCAAAAGAAGGCATTTTCTTCCCAGAATACTGCTTTTTAGACCGAAAATAAGTCATCCTCTCCAAAAAAGACCTATTTCTGTCCTCAAAATGAGAAATATTCTCCCCAAAATATCATTCTTGGTTCCAAAGAGAAGATTTTTTATCCATTAAATACCACGTAGGGTTCCCTGTATTACACATTTTCTCCCCCAAATTGCTCTTTTGATCCCCCAAATAAGAAATACTCTCCCCAAAGTAGCGCTTTCGTTTCCTTTCCCAAATATGAGACATTTGAAGATGAAAGGCAGTATTCTGGGGAGAAAATACATTTTTGGGGGGATAAAGAGTGGCATTAAGAGAGAACCTGTTTGGTTTCTGGGATGAAGAGTGATATTCGGGGAGAAAATGTCTAATTGTTGGCAGAAATTGATATGCAGGGGAGAAATGGTTGTATTTGGGAGAGAAAAAGAGTGTTTTGTGGAGAAAATGCCTGAGTTTTGGGGATAAAGTGCATTATTTTGGCGTGAAAGCATGGTATTCAGCTAATAAGCAGCATTTTGTGGAGAAAATGTCTTCTTTTGAGGATCAAGGTGATCTTTTGGGGAGAAAATGTCTGATTTGCAGCATAAAAAGACGCATTTTGGGGAAGATAGTGTCTTTTGTTGGGACATCACATTTTATTCCAAAAATAACACATTTTCTTCCCAGAATACCGCCTTTGATCCCCAAAAGAAGGCATTTTCTTCCCAGAATACTGCTTTTTAGACCGAAAATAAGTCATCCTCTCCAAAAAAGACCTATTTCTGTCCTCAAAATGAGAAATATTCTCCCCAAAATATCATTCTTGGTTCCAAAGAGAAGAATTTTAACCATTAAATACCACGTAGGGTTCCCTGTATTACACATTTTCTCCCCCAAATTGCTCTTTTGATCCCCCAAATAAGAAATACTCTCCCCAAAGTAGCACTTTCGTTTCCTTTCCCAAATATGAGACATTTGAAGATGAAAGGCAGTATTCTGGGGAGAAAATGCCTTTTTGGGGGGATAAAGAGTGGCATTAAGAGAGAACCTGTTTGGTTTCTGGGATGAAGAGTGATATTCGGGGAGAAAATGTCTAATTGTTGGCAGAAATTGATATGCAGGGGAGAAATGGTTGTATTTGGGAGAGAAAAAGCGTGTTTTGGGGAGAAAATGCCTGAGCTTTGGGGATAAAGTGCATTATTTTGGCGTGAAAGCATGGTATTGAGCTAATAAGCAGCATTTTGTGGAGAAAATGTCTTCTTTTGAGGATCAAGGTGATCTTTTGGGGAGAAAATGTCTGATTTGCAGCATAAAAAGACGCATTTTGGGGAAGATAGTGTCTTTTGTTGGGACATCACACTTTATTCCAAAAATAACACATTTTCTTCCCAGAATACCGCCTTTTATCCCCAAAAGAAGGCATTTTCTTCCCAGAATACTGCTTTTTAGACCGAAAATAAGTCATCCTCTCCAAAAAAAGACCTATTTCTGTCCTCAAAATGAGAAATATTCTCCCCAAAATATCATTCTTGGTTCCAAAGGGAAGATTTTTTATCCATTAAATACCACGTAGGGTTCCCTATATTACACATTTTCTCCCCCAAATTGCTCTTTTGATCCCCCAAATAAGAAATACTCTCCCCAAAGTAGCACTTTCGTTTCCTTTCCCAAATATGAGACATTTGAAGATGAAAGGCAGTATTCTGGGGAGAAAATGCCTTTTTGGGGGGATAAAGAGTGGCACTTAAGAGAGAACCTGTTTGGTTTCTGGGATGAAGAGTGATATTCGGGGAGAAAATGTCTAATTGTTGGCAGAAATTGATATGCAGGGGAGAAATGGTTGTATTTGGGAGAGTAAAAGCGTGTTTTGGGGAGAAAATGCATGAGTTTTGGGGATAACCTGCATTATTTTGGCGTGAAAGCCCGGTATTGAGCTAATAAGCAGCATTTTGTGGAGAAAATGTCTTCTTTTGAGGATCAAGGTGATCTTTTGGGGAGAAAATGTCTGATTTGCAGCATAAAAAGACGCATTTGGGGAAGACAGCGTCTTTTATTTGGACCTCACAGTTTATTCCAAAAGTAACACATTTTCTTCCCAGAATACCGCCTTTGATCCCCAAAAGAAGGCATTTTCTTCCCAGAATACTGCTTTTTAGACCGAAAATAAGTCATCCTCTCCAAAAAAGACCTATTTCTGTCCTCAAAATGAGAAATATTCTCCCCAAAATATCATTCTTGGTTCCAAAGAGAAGATTTTTTATCCATTAAATACCACGTAGGGTTCCCTGTATTACACATTTTCTCCCCCAAATTGCTCTTTTGATCCCCCAAATAAGAAATACTCTCCCCAAAGTAGCGCTTTCGTTTCCTTTCCCAAATATGAGACATTTGAAGATGAAAGGCAGTATTCTGGGGAGAAAATACATTTTTGGGGGGATAAAGAGTGGCATTAAGAGAGAACCTGTTTGGTTTCTGGGATGAAGAGTGATATTCGGGGAGAAAATGTCTAATTGTTGGCAGAAATTGATATGCAGGGGAGAAATGGTTGTATTTGGGAGAGAAAAAGAGTGTTTTGTGGAGAAAATGCCTGAGTTTTGGGGATAAAGTGCATTATTTTGGCGTGAAAGCATGGTATTCAGCTAATAAGCAGCATTTTGTGGAGAAAATGTCTTCTTTTGAGGATCAAGGTGATCTTTTGGGGAGAAAATGTCTGATTTGCAGCATAAAAAGACGCATTTTGGGGAAGATAGTGTCTTTTGTTGGGACATCACACTTTATTCCAGAAATAACACATTTTCTTCCCAGAATACCGCCTTTGATCCCCAAAAGAAGGCATTTTCTTCCCAGAATACTGCTTTTTAGACCAAAAATAAGTCATCCTCTCCAAAAAAGACCTATTTCTGTCCTCAAAATGAGAAATATTCTCCCCAAAATATCATTCTTGGTTCCAAAGAGAAGAATTTTAACCATTAAATACCACGTAGGGTTCCCTGTATTACACATTTTCTCCCCCAAATTGCTCTTTTGATCCCCCAAATAAGAAATACTCTCCCCAAAGTAGCACTTTCGTTTCCTTTCCCAAATATGAGACATTTGAAGATGAAAGGCAGTATTCTGGGGAGAAAATGCCTTTTTGGGGGGATAAAGAGTGGCATTAAGAGAGAACCTGTTTGGTTTCTGGGATGAAGAGTGATATTCGGGGAGAAAATGTCTAATTGTTGGCAGAAATTGATATGCAGGGGAGAAATGGTTGTATTTGGGAGAGAAAAAGAGTGTTTTGTGAAGAAAATGCCTGAGTTTTGGGGATAAAGTGCATTATTTTGGCGTGAAAGCATGGTATTGAGCTAATAAGCAGCATTTTGTGGAGAAAATGTCTTCTTTTGAGGATCAAGGTGATCTTTTGGGGAGAAAATGTCTGATTTGCAGCATAAAAAGACGCATTTTGGGGAAGATAGTGTCTTTTGTTGGGACATCACACTTTATTCCAAAAATAACACATTTTCTTCCCAGAATACCGCCTTTGATCCCCAAAAGAAGGCATTTTCTTCCCAGAATACTGCTTTTTAGACCGAAAATAAGTCATCCTCTCCAAAAAAAGACCTATTTCTGTCCTCAAAATGAGAAATATTCTCCCCAAAATATCATTCTTGGTTCCAAAGGGAAGATTTTTTATCCATTAAATACCACGTAGGGTTCCCTATATTACACATTTTCTCCCCCAAATTGCTCTTTTGATCCCCCAAATAAGAAATACTCTCCCCAAAGTAGCACTTTCGTTTCCTTTCCCAAATATGAGACATTTGAAGATGAAAGGCAGTATTCTGGGGAGAAAATGCCTTTTTGGGGGGATAAAGAGTGGCACTTAAGAAAGAACCTGTTTGGTTTCTGGGATGAAGAGTGATATTCGGGGAGAAAATGTCTAATTGTTGGCAGAAATTGATATGCAGGGGAGAAATGGTTGTATTTGGGAGAGTAAAAGCGTGTTTTGGGGAGAAAATGCCTGAGTTTTGGGGATAACCTGCATTATTTTGGCGTGAAAGCATGGTATTCAGCTAATAAGCAGCATTTTGTGGAGAAAATGTCTTCTTTTGAGGATCAAGGTGATCTTTTGGGGAGAAAATGTCTGATTTGCAGCATAAAAAGACGCATTTGGGGAAGACAGCGTCTTTTATTGGGACATTACATTTTATTCCAAAAGTAACACATTTTCTTCCCAGAATACCGCCTTTGATCCCCAAAAGAAGGCATTTTCTTCCCAGAATACTGCTTTTTAGACCGAAAATAAGTCATCCTCTCCAAAAAAAGACCTATTTCTGTCCTCAAAATGAGAAATATTCTCCCCAAAATATCATTCTTGTTCCAAAGGGAAGATTTTTTATCCATTAAATACCACATAGGGTTCCCTGTATTACACATTTTCTCCCCCAAATTGCTCTTTTGATCCCCCAAATAAGAAATACTCTCCCCAAAGTAGCGCTTTCGTTTCCTTTCCCAAATATGAGACATTTGAAGATGAAAGGCAGTATTCTGGGGAGAAAATGCCTTTTTGGGGGGCTAAAGAGTGGCATTAAGAGAGAACCTGTTTGGTTTCTGGGATGAAGAGTGATATTCGGGGAGAAAATGTCTAATTGTTGGCAGAAATTGATATGCAGGGGAGAAATGGTTGTATTTGGGAGAGAAAAAGAGTGTTTTGGGGAGAAAATGCCTGAGTTTTGGGGATAACCTGCATTATTTTGGCGTGAAAGCATGGTATTGAGATAATAAGCAGCATTTTGTGGAGAAAATGTCTTCTTTAGAGGATAAAGGTGATCTTTTGGGGAGAAAATGTCTGATTTGCAGCATAAAAAGACGCATTTTGGGGAAGATAGTGTCTTTTGTTGGGACATCACATTTTATTCCAAAAATAACACATTTTCTTCCCAGAATACCGCCTTTTATCCCTAAAAGAAGGCATTTTCTTCCCAGAATACTGCTTTTTAGACCGAAAATAAGTCATCCTCTCCAAAAAAGACCTATTTCTGTCCTCAAAATGAGAAATATTCTCCCCAAAATATCATTCTTGGTTCCAAATAGAAGATTTTTTATCCATTAAATGCCACGTAGGGTTCCCTGTATTACACATTTTCTCCCCCAAATTGCTCTTTTGATCCCCCAAATAAGAAATACTCTCCCCAAAGTAGCGCTTTCGTTTCCTTTCCCAAAAAGAAGACACTTGAAGATGAAAGGCAGTATTCTGGGGAGAAAATGCCTTTTTGGGGGGCTAAAGAGTGGCATTAAGAGAGAACCTGTTTGGTTTCTGGGATGAAGAGTGATATTCGGGGAGAAAATGTCTAATTGTTGGCAGAAATTGATATGCAGGGGAGAAATGGTTGTATTTGGGAGAGTAAAAGCGTGTTTTGGGGAGAAAATGCCTGAGTTTTGGGGATAAAGTGCATTATTTAGGCGTGAAAGCATGGTATTCAGCTAATAAGCAGCATTTTGTGGAGAAAATGTCTTCTTTAGAGGATCAAGGTGATCTTTTGGGGAGAAAATGTCTGATTTGCAGCATAAAAAGACGCATTTGGGGAAGATAGTGTCTTTTGTTGGGATAGCACAATTTATTCCAATAATAACACATTTTCTACCCAGAATACCGACTTTTAGCCCCAAAAGAAGGCATTTTCTTCCCAGAATACTGCTTTTTAGACCGAAAATAAGTCATCCTCTCCAAAAAAGACCTATTTCTGTCCTCAAAATGAGAAATATTCTCCCCAAAATATCATTCTTGGTTCCAAAGAGAAGATGTTTTATCCATTAAATACCACGTAGGGTTCCCTGTATTACACATTTTCTCCCCCAAATTGCTCTTTTGATCCCCCAAATAAGAAATACTCTCCCCAAAGTAGCGCTTTCGTTTCCTTTCCCAAATATGAGACATTTGAAGATGAAAGGCAGTATTCTGGGGAGAAAATGCCTTTTTGGGGGGATAAAGAGTGGCATTAAGAGAGAACCTGTTTGGTTTCTGGGATGAAGAGTGATATTCGGGGAGAAAATGTCTAATTGTTGGCAGAAATTGATATGCAGGGGAGAAATGGTTGTATTTGGGAGAGAAAAAGAGTGTTTTGGGGAGAAAATGCCTGAGTTTTGGGGATAAAGTGCATTATTTTGGCGTGAAAGCATGGTATTGAGCTAATAAGCAGCATTTTGTGGAGAAAATGTCTTCTTTTGAGGATCAAGGTGATCTTTTGGGGAGAAAATGTCTGATTTGCAGCATAAAAAGACGCATTTTGGGGAAGATAGTGTCTTTTATAGGGACATCACACTTTATTCCAAAAATAACACATTTTCTTCCCAGAATACCGCCTTTGATCCCCAAAAGAAGGCATTTTCTTCCCAGAATACTGCTTTTTAGACCGAAAATAAGTCATCCTCTCCAAAAAAGACCTATTTCTGTCCTCAAAATGACACATATTCTCCCCAAAATATCATTCTAGGTTCCAAAGAGAAGATATTTTATCCATTAAATACCACGTAGGGTTCCCTGTATTACACATTTTCTCCCCCAAATTGCTCTTTTGATCCCCCAAATAAGAAATACTCTCCCCAAAGTAGCGCTTTCGTTCCCTTTCTCAAAAAGAAGACACTTGAAGATGAAAGGCAGTATTCTGGGGAGAAAATGCCTTTTTGGGGGGATAAAGAGTGGCACTTAAGAAAGAACCTGTTTGGTTTCTGGGATGAAGAGTGATATTCGGGGAGAAAATGTCTAATTGTTGGCAGAAATTGATATGCAGGGGAGAAATGGTTGTATTTGGGAGAGAAAAAGCGTGTTTTGGGGAGAAAATGCCTGAGTTTTGGGGATAAAGTGCATTATTTAGGCGTGAAAGCATGGTATTGAGCTAATAAGCAGCATTTTGTGGAGAAAATGTCTTCTTTTGAGGATAAAGGTGATCTTTCGGGGAGAAAATGTCTGATTTGCAGTATAAAAAGACGCATTTGGGGAAGACAGCGTCTTTTATTGGGACATCACATTTTATTCCAAAAATAACACATTTTCTTCCCAGAATACCGCCTTTGATCCCCAAAAGAAGGCATTTTCTTCCCAGAATACTGCTTTTTAGACCGAAAATAAGTCATCCTCTCCAAAAAAAGACCTATTTCTGTCCTCAAAATGAGAAATATTCTCCCCAAAATATCATTCTTGGTTCCAAAGGGAAGATTTTTTATCCATTAAATACCACATAGGGTTCCCTATATTACACATTTTCTCCCCCAAATTGCTCTTTTGATCCCCCAAATAAGAAATACTCTCCCCAAAGTAGCACTTTCGTTTCCTTTCCCAAATATGAGACATTTGAAGATGAAAGGCAGTATTCTGGGGAGAAAATGCCTTTTTGGGGGGATAAAGAGTGGCATTAAGAGAGAACCTGTTTGGTTTCTGGGATGAAGAGTGATATTCGGGGAGAAAATGTCTAATTGTTGGCTGAAATTGATATGCAGGGGAGAAATGGTTGTATTTGGGAGAGTAAAAGCGTGTTTTGGGGAGAAAATGCCTGAGTTTTGGGGATAACCTGCATTATTTTGGCGTGAAAGCATGGTATTCAGCTAATAAGCAGCATTTTGTGGAGAAAATGTCTTCTTTTGAGGATCAAGGTGATCTTTTGGGGAGAAAATGTCTGATTTGCAGCATAAAAAGACACATTTGGGGAAGATAGTGTCTTTTGTTGGGACATCACACTTTATTCCAAAAATAACACATTTTCTTCCCAGAATACCGCCTTTGATCCCCAAAAGAAGGCATTTTCTTCCCAGAATACTGCTTTTTAGACCGAAAATAAGTCATCCTCTCCAAAAAAGACCTATTTCTGTCCTCAAAATGAGAAATATTCTCCCCAAAATATCATTCTTGGTTCCAAAGAGAAGATTTTTTATCCATTAAATACCACGTAGGGTTCCCTATATTACACATTTTCTCCCCCAAATTGCTCTTTTGATCCCCCAAATAAGAAATACTCTCCCCAAAGTAGCGCTTTCGTTTCCTTTCCCAAATATGAGACATTTGATGATGAAAGGCAGTATTCTGGGGAGAAAATGCCTTTTTGGGGGGATAAAGAGTGGCATTAAGAGAGAACCTGTTTGGTTTCTGGGATGAAGAGTGATATTCGGGGAGAAAATGTCTAATTGTTGGCAGAAATTGATATGCAGGGGAGAAATGGTAGTATTTGGGAGAGAAAAAGAGTGTTTTGGGGAGAAAATGCCTGAGTTTTGGGGATAAAGTGCATTATTTTGGCGTGAAAGCATGGTATTGAGCTAATAAGCAGCATTTTGTGGAGAAAATGTCTTCTTTTGAGGATCAAGGTGATCTTTTGGGGAGAAAATGTCTTCTTTGCAGCATAAAAAGACGCATTTTGGGGAAGATAGTGTCTTTTGTTGGGACATCACACTTTATTCCAAAAATAACACATTTTCTTCCCAGAATACCGCCTTTGATCCCCAAAAGAAGGCATTTTCTTCCCAGAATACTGCTTTTTAGACCGAAAATAAGTCATCCTCTCCAAAAAAAGACCTATTTCTGTCCTCAAAATGAGAAATATTCTCCCCAAAATATCATTCTTGGTTCCAAAGGGAAGATTTTTTATCCATTAAATACCACATAGGGTTCCCTATATTACACATTTTCTCCCCCAAATTGCTCTTTTGATCCCCCAAATAAGAAATACTCTCCCCAAAGTAGCACTTTCGTTTCCTTTCCCAAATATGAGACATTTGAAGATGAAAGGCAGTATTCTGGGGAGAAAATGCCTTTTTGGGGGGATAAAGAGTGGAATTAAGAGAGAACCTGTTTGGTTTCTGGGATGAAGAGTGATATTCGGGGAGAAAATGTCTAATTGTTGGCTGAAATTGATATGCAGGGGAGAAATGGTTGTATTTGGGAGAGTAAAAGCGTGTTTTGGGGAGAAAATGCCTGAGTTTTGGGGATAACCTGCATTATTTTGGCGTGAAAGCATGGTATTCAGCTAATAAGCAGCATTTTGTGGAGAAAATGTCTTCTTTTGAGGATCAAGGTGATCTTTTGGGGAGAAAATGTCTG
The DNA here is from genome assembly GCA_030625065.1 of Alectoris magna. Taxonomy (NCBI): domain Eukaryota; kingdom Metazoa; phylum Chordata; class Aves; order Galliformes; family Phasianidae; genus Alectoris; species Alectoris magna. Next base: position 17,613,043 of record CM060573.1, on the reverse strand, counting down.
ATTTGCAGCATAAAAAGACACATTTGGGGAAGATAGTGTCTTTTGTTGGGACATCACACTTTATTCCAAAAATAACACATTTTCTTCCCAGAATACCGCCTTTGATCCCCAAAAGAAGGCATTTTCTTCCCAGAATACTGCTTTTTAGACCGAAAATAAGTCATCCTCTCCAAAAAAAGACCTATTTCTGTCCTCAAAATGAGAAATATTCTCCCCAAAATATCATTCTTGGTTCCAAAGGGAAGATTTTTTATCCATTAAATACCACATAGGGTTCCCTATATTACACATTTTCTCCCCCAAATTGCTCTTTTGATCCCCCAAATAAGAAATACTCTCCCCAAAGTAGCACTTTCGTTTCCTTTCCCAAATATGAGACATTTGAAGATGAAAGGCAGTATTCTGGGGAGAAAATGCCTTTTTGGGGGGATAAAGAGTGGAATTAAGAGAGAACCTGTTTGGTTTCTGGGATGAAGAGTGATATTCGGGGAGAAAATGTCTAATTGTTGGCTGAAATTGATATGCAGGGGAGAAATGGTTGTATTTGGGAGAGTAAAAGCGTGTTTTGGGGAGAAAATGCCTGAGTTTTGGGGATAACCTGCATTATTTTGGCGTGAAAGCATGGTATTCAGCTAATAAGCAGCATTTTGTGGAGAAAATGTCTTCTTTTGAGGATCAAGGTGATCTTTTGGGGAGAAAATGTCTGATTTGCAGCATAAAAAGACACATTTGGGGAAGATAGTGTCTTTTGTTGGGACATCACACTTTATTCCAAAAATAACACATTTTCTTCCCAGAATACCGCCTTTGATCCCCAAAAGAAGGCATTTTCTTCCCAGAATACTGCTTTTTAGACCGAAAATAAGTCATCCTCTCCAAAAAAGACCTATTTCTGTCCTCAAAATGAGAAATATTCTCCCCAAAATATCATTCTTGGTTCCAAAGAGAAGATTTTTTATCCATTAAATACCACGTAGGGTTCCCTATATTACACATTTTCTCCCCCAAATTGCTCTTTTGATCCCCCAAATAAGAAATACTCTCCCCAAAGTAGCGCTTTCGTTCCCTTTCCCAAATATGAGACATTTGAAGATGAAAGGCAGTATTCTGGGGAGAAAATGCCTTTTTGGGGGGATAAAGAGTGGCATTAAGAGAGAACCTGTTTGGTTTCTGGGATGAAGAGTGATATTCGGGGAGAAAATGTCTAATTGTTGGCAGAAATTGATATGCAGGGGAGAAATGGTTGTATTTGGGAGAGAAAAAGAGTGTTTTGGGGAGAAAATGCCTGAGTTTTGGGGATAAAGTGCATTATTTTGGCGTGAAAGCATGGTATTGAGCTAATAAGCAGCATTTTGTGGAGAAAATGTCTTCTTTTGAGGATCAAGGTGATCTTTTGGGGAGAAAATGTCTGATTTGCAGCATAAAAAGACGCATTTTGGGGAAGATAGTGTCTTTTGTTGGGACATCACACTTTATTCCAAAAATAACACATTTTCTTCCCAGAATACCGCCTTTGATCCCCAAAAGAAGGCATTTTCTTCCCAGAATACTGCTTTTTAGACCGAAAATAAGTCATCCTCTCCAAAAAAAGACCTATTTCTGTCCTCAAAATGAGAAATATTCTCCCCAAAATATCATTCTTGGTTCCAAAGGGAAGATTTTTTATCCATTAAATACCACATAGGGTTCCCTATATTACACATTTTCTCCCCCAAATTGCTCTTTTGATCCCCCAAATAAGAAATACTCTCCCCAAAGTAGCACTTTCGTTTCCTTTCCCAAATATGAGACATTTGAAGATGAAAGGCAGTATTCTGGGGAGAAAATGCCTTTTTGGGGGGATAAAGAGTGGAATTAAGAGAGAACCTGTTTGGTTTCTGGGATGAAGAGTGATATTCGGGGAGAAAATGTCTAATTGTTGGCTGAAATTGATATGCAGGGGAGAAATGGTTGTATTTGGGAGAGTAAAAGCGTGTTTTGGGGAGAAAATGCCTGAGTTTTGGGGATAACCTGCATTATTTTGGCGTGAAAGCATGGTATTCAGCTAATAAGCAGCATTTTGTGGAGAAAATGTCTTCTTTTGAGGATCAAGGTGATCTTTTGGGGAGAAAATGTCTGATTTGCAGCATAAAAAGACACATTTGGGGAAGATAGTGTCTTTTGTTGGGACATCACACTTTATTCCAAAAATAACACATTTTCTTCCCAGAATACCGCCTTTGATCCCCAAAAGAAGGCATTTTCTTCCCAGAATACTGCTTTTTAGACCGAAAATAAGTCATCCTCTCCAAAAAAGACCTATTTCTGTCCTCAAAATGAGAAATATTCTCCCCAAAATATCATTCTTGGTTCCAAAGAGAAGATTTTTTATCCATTAAATACCACGTAGGGTTCCCTATATTACACATTTTCTCCCCCAAATTGCTCTTTTGATCCCCCAAATAAGAAATACTCTCCCCAAAGTAGCGCTTTCGTTTCCTTTCCCAAAAAGAAGACACTTGAAGATGAAAGGCAGTATTCTGGGGAGAAAATGCCTTTTTGGGGGGATAAAGAGTGGCATTAAGAGAGAACCTGTTTGGTTTCTGGGATGAAGAGTGATATTCGGGGAGAAAATGTCTAATTGTTGGCAGAAATTGATATGCAGGGGAGAAATGGTTGTATTTGGGAGAGAAAAAGAGTGTTTTGGGGAGAAAATGCCTGAGTTTTGGGGATAAAGTGCATTATTTTGGCGTGAAAGCATGGTATTGAGCTAATAAGCAGCATTTTGTGGAGAAAATGTCTTCTTTTGAGGATCAAGGTGATCTTTTGGGGAGAAAATGTCTTCTTTGCAGCATAAAAAGACGCATTTTGGGGAAGATAGTGTCTTTTGTTGGGACATCACACTTTATTCCAAAAATAACACATTTTCTTCCCAGAATACCGCCTTTTATCCCCAAAAGAAGGCATTTTCTTCCCAGAATACTGCTTTTTAGACCGAAAATAAGTCATCCTCTCCAAAAAAAGACCTATTTCTGTCCTCAAAATGAGAAATATTCTCCCCAAAATATCATTCTTGGTTCCAAAGGGAAGATTTTTTATCCATTAAATACCACATAGGGTTCCCTATATTACACATTTTCTCCCCCAAATTGCTCTTTTGATCCCCCAAATAAGAAATACTCTCCCCAAAGTAGCACTTTCGTTTCCTTTCCCAAATATGAGACATTTGAAGATGAAAGGCAGTATTCTGGGGAGAAAATGCCTTTTTGGGGGGATAAAGAGTGGAATTAAGAGAGAACCTGTTTGGTTTCTGGGATGAAGAGTGATATTCGGGGAGAAAATGTCTAATTGTTGGCTGAAATTGATATGCAGGGGAGAAATGGTTGTATTTGGGAGAGTAAAAGCGTGTTTTGGGGAGAAAATGCCTGAGTTTTGGGGATAACCTGCATTATTTTGGCGTGAAAGCATGGTATTCAGCTAATAAGCAGCATTTTGTGGAGAAAATGTCTTCTTTTGAGGATCAAGGTGATCTTTTGGGGAGAAAATGTCTGATTTGCAGCATAAAAAGACGCATTTTGGGGAAGATAGTGTCTTTTATAGGGACATCACACTTTATTCCAAAAATAACACATTTTCTTCCCAGAATACCGCCTTTGATCCCCAAAAGAAGGCATTTTCTTCCCAGAATACTGCTTTTTAGACCGAAAATAAGTCATCCTCTCCAAAAAAGACCTATTTCTGTCCTCAAAATGAGAAATATTCTCCCCAAAATATCATTCTTGGTTCCAAAGAGAAGATATTTTATCCATTAAATACCACGTAGGGTTCCCTGTATTACACATTTTCTCCCCCAAATTGCTCTTTTGATCCCCCAAATAAGAAATACTCTCCCCAAAGTAGCGCTTTCGTTCCCTTTCTCAAAAAGAAGACACTTGAAGATGAAAGGCAGTATTCTGGGGAGAAAATGCCTTTTTGGGGGGATAAAGAGTGGCACTTAAGAAAGAACCTGTTTGGTTTCTGGGATGAAGAGTGATATTCGGGGAGAAAATGTCTAATTGTTGGCAGAAATTGATATGCAGGGGAGAAATGGTTGTATTTGGGAGAGAAAAAGCGTGTTTTGGGGAGAAAATGCCTGAGTTTTGGGGATAAAGTGCATTATTTAGGCGTGAAAGCATGGTATTGAGCTAATAAGCAGCATTTTGTGGAGAAAATGTCTTCTTTTGAGGATAAAGGTGATCTTTCGGGGAGAAAATGTCTGATTTGCAGTATAAAAAGACGCATTTGGGGAAGACAGCGTCTTTTATTGGGACATCACATTTTATTCCAAAAATAACACATTTTCTTCCCAGAATACCGCCTTTGATCCCCAAAAGAAGGCATTTTCTTCCCAGAATACTGCTTTTTAGACCGAAAATAAGTCATCCTCTCCAAAAAAAGACCTATTTCTGTCCTCAAAATGAGAAATATTCTCCCCAAAATATCATTCTTGGTTCCAAAGGGAAGATTTTTTTATCCATTAAATACCACATAGGGTTCCCTATATTACACATTTTCTCCCCCAAATTGCTCTTTTGATCCCCCAAATAAGAAATACTCTCCCCAAAGTAGCACTTTCGTTTCCTTTCCCAAATATGAGACATTTGAAGATGAAAGGCAGTATTCTGGGGAGAAAATGCCTTTTTGGGGGGATAAAGAGTGGCATTAAGAGAGAACCTGTTTGGTTTCTGGGATGAAGAGTGATATTCGGGGAGAAAATGTCTAATTGTTGGCTGAAATTGATATGCAGGGGAGAAATGGTTGTATTTGGGAGAGTAAAAGCGTGTTTTGGGGAGAAAATGCCTGAGTTTTGGGGATAACCTGCATTATTTTGGCGTGAAAGCATGGTATTCAGCTAATAAGCAGCATTTTGTGGAGAAAATGTCTTCTTTTGAGGATCAAGGTGATCTTTTGGGGAGAAAATGTCTTCTTTGCAGCATAAAAAGACACATTTGGGGAAGATAGTGTCTTTTGTTGGGACATCACACTTTATTCCAAAAATAACACATTTTCTTCCCAGAATACCGCCTTTGATCCCCAAAAGAAGGCATTTTCTTCCCAGAATACTGCTTTTTAGACCGAAAATAAGTCATCCTCTCCAAAAAAGACCTATTTCTGTCCTCAAAATGAGAAATATTCTCCCCAAAATATCATTCTTGGTTCCAAAGAGAAGATTTTTTATCCATTAAATACCACGTAGGGTTCCCTATATTACACATTTTCTCCCCCAAATTGCTCTTTTGATCCCCCAAATAAGAAATACTCTCCCCAAAGTAGCGCTTTCGTTTCCTTTCCCAAATATGAGACATTTGATGATGAAAGGCAGTATTCTGGGGAGAAAATGCCTTTTTGGGGGGATAAAGAGTGGCATTAAGAGAGAACCTGTTTGGTTTCTGGGATGAAGAGTGATATTCGGGGAGAAAATGTCTAATTGTTGGCAGAAATTGATATGCAGGGGAGAAATGGTAGTATTTGGGAGAGAAAAAGAGTGTTTTGGGGAGAAAATGCCTGAGTTTTGGGGATAAAGTGCATTATTTTGGCGTGAAAGCATGGTATTGAGCTAATAAGCAGCATTTTGTGGAGAAAATGTCTTCTTTTGAGGATCAAGGTGATCTTTTGGGGAGAAAATGTCTTCTTTGCAGCATAAAAAGACGCATTTTGGGGAAGATAGTGTCTTTTGTTGGGACATCACACTTTATTCCAAAAATAACACATTTTCTTCCCAGAATACCGCCTTTGATCCCCAAAAGAAGGCATTTTCTTCCCAGAATACTGCTTTTTAGACCGAAAATAAGTCATCCTCTCCAAAAAAAGACCTATTTCTGTCCTCAAAATGAGAAATATTCTCCCCAAAATATCATTCTTGGTTCCAAAGGGAAGATTTTTTATCCATTAAATACCACATAGGGTTCCCTATATTACACATTTTCTCCCCCAAATTGCTCTTTTGATCCCCCAAATAAGAAATACTCTCCCCAAAGTAGCACTTTCGTTTCCTTTCCCAAATATGAGACATTTGAAGATGAAAGGCAGTATTCTGGGGAGAAAATGCCTTTTTGGGGGGATAAAGAGTGGAATTAAGAGAGAACCTGTTTGGTTTCTGGGATGAAGAGTGATATTCGGGGAGAAAATGTCTAATTGTTGGCTGAAATTGATATGCAGGGGAGAAATGGTTGTATTTGGGAGAGTAAAAGCGTGTTTTGGGGAGAAAATGCCTGAGTTTTGGGGATAACCTGCATTATTTTGGCGTGAAAGCATGGTATTCAGCTAATAAGCAGCATTTTGTGGAGAAAATGTCTTCTTTTGAGGATCAAGGTGATCTTTTGGGGAGAAAATGTCTGATTTGCAGCATAAAAAGACACATTTGGGGAAGATAGTGTCTTTTGTTGGGACATCACACTTTATTCCAAAAATAACACATTTTCTTCCCAGAATACCGCCTTTGATCCCCAAAAGAAGGCATTTTCTTCCCAGAATACTGCTTTTTAGACCGAAAATAAGTCATCCTCTCCAAAAAAGACCTATTTCTGTCCTCAAAATGAGAAATATTCTCCCCAAAATATCATTCTTGGTTCCAAAGAGAAGATTTTTTATCCATTAAATACCACGTAGGGTTCCCTATATTACACATTTTCTCCCCCAAATTGCTCTTTTGATCCCCCAAATAAGAAATACTCTCCCCAAAGTAGCGCTTTCGTTCCCTTTCCCAAATATGAGACATTTGAAGATGAAAGGCAGTATTCTGGGGAGAAAATGCCTTTTTGGGGGGATAAAGAGTGGCATTAAGAGAGAACCTGTTTGGTTTCTGGGATGAAGAGTGATATTCGGGGAGAAAATGTCTAATTGTTGGCAGAAATTGATATGCAGGGGAGAAATGGTTGTATTTGGGAGAGAAAAAGAGTGTTTTGGGGAGAAAATGCCTGAGTTTTGGGGATAAAGTGCATTATTTTGGCGTGAAAGCATGGTATTGAGCTAATAAGCAGCATTTTGTGGAGAAAATGTCTTCTTTTGAGGATCAAGGTGATCTTTTGGGGAGAAAATGTCTTCTTTGCAGCATAAAAAGACGCATTTTGGGGAAGATAGTGTCTTTTGTTGGGACATCACACTTTATTCCAAAAATAACACATTTTCTTCCCAGAATACCGCCTTTGATCCCCAAAAGAAGGCATTTTCTTCCCAGAATACTGCTTTTTAGACCGAAAATAAGTCATCCTCTCCAAAAAAAGACCTATTTCTGTCCTCAAAATGAGAAATATTCTCCCCAAAATATCATTCTTGGTTCCAAAGGGAAGATTTTTTATCCATTAAATACCACATAGGGTTCCCTATATTACACATTTTCTCCCCCAAATTGCTCTTTTGATCCCCCAAATAAGAAATACTCTCCCCAAAGTAGCACTTTCGTTTCCTTTCCCAAATATGAGACATTTGAAGATGAAAGGCAGTATTCTGGGGAGAAAATGCCTTTTTGGGGGGATAAAGAGTGGAATTAAGAGAGAACCTGTTTGGTTTCTGGGATGAAGAGTGATATTCGGGGAGAAAATGTCTAATTGTTGGCTGAAATTGATATGCAGGGGAGAAATGGTTGTATTTGGGAGAGTAAAAGCGTGTTTTGGGGAGAAAATGCCTGAGTTTTGGGGATAACCTGCATTATTTTGGCGTGAAAGCATGGTATTCAGCTAATAAGCAGCATTTTGTGGAGAAAATGTCTTCTTTTGAGGATCAAGGTGATCTTTTGGGGAGAAAATGTCTGATTTGCAGCATAAAAAGACACATTTGGGGAAGATAGTGTCTTTTGTTGGGACATCACACTTTATTCCAAAAATAACACATTTTCTTCCCAGAATACCGCCTTTGATCCCCAAAAGAAGGCATTTTCTTCCCAGAATACTGCTTTTTAGACCGAAAATAAGTCATCCTCTCCAAAAAAGACCTATTTCTGTCCTCAAAATGAGAAATATTCTCCCCAAAATATCATTCTTGGTTCCAAAGAGAAGATTTTTTATCCATTAAATACCACGTAGGGTTCCCTATATTACACATTTTCTCCCCCAAATTGCTCTTTTGATCCCCCAAATAAGAAATACTCTCCCCAAAGTAGCGCTTTCGTTTCCTTTCCCAAAAAGAAGACACTTGAAGATGAAAGGCAGTATTCTGGGGAGAAAATGCCTTTTTGGGGGGATAAAGAGTGGCATTAAGAGAGAACCTGTTTGGTTTCTGGGATGAAGAGTGATATTCGGGGAGAAAATGTCTAATTGTTGGCAGAAATTGATATGCAGGGGAGAAATGGTTGTATTTGGGAGAGAAAAAGAGTGTTTTGGGGAGAAAATGCCTGAGTTTTGGGGATAAAGTGCATTATTTTGGCGTGAAAGCATGGTATTGAGCTAATAAGCAGCATTTTGTGGAGAAAATGTCTTCTTTTGAGGATCAAGGTGATCTTTTGGGGAGAAAATGTCTTCTTTGCAGCATAAAAAGACGCATTTTGGGGAAGATAGTGTCTTTTGTTGGGACATCACACTTTATTCCAAAAATAACACATTTTCTTCCCAGAATACCGCCTTTTATCCCCAAAAGAAGGCATTTTCTTCCCAGAATACTGCTTTTTAGACCGAAAATAAGTCATCCTCTCCAAAAAAAGACCTATTTCTGTCCTCAAAATGAGAAATATTCTCCCCAAAATATCATTCTTGGTTCCAAAGGGAAGATTTTTTATCCATTAAATACCACATAGGGTTCCCTATATTACACATTTTCTCCCCCAAATTGCTCTTTTGATCCCCCAAATAAGAAATACTCTCCCCAAAGTAGCACTTTCGTTTCCTTTCCCAAATATGAGACATTTGAAGATGAAAGGCAGTATTCTGGGGAGAAAATGCCTTTTTGGGGGGATAAAGAGTGGAATTAAGAGAGAACCTGTTTGGTTTCTGGGATGAAGAGTGATATTCGGGGAGAAAATGTCTAATTGTTGGCTGAAATTGATATGCAGGGGAGAAATGGTTGTATTTGGGAGAGTAAAAGCGTGTTTTGGGGAGAAAATGCCTGAGTTTTGGGGATAACCTGCATTATTTTGGCGTGAAAGCATGGTATTCAGCTAATAAGCAGCATTTTGTGGAGAAAATGTCTTCTTTTGAGGATCAAGGTGATCTTTTGGGGAGAAAATGTCTGATTTGCAGCATAAAAAGACACATTTGGGGAAGATAGTGTCTTTTGTTGGGACATCACACTTTATTCCAAAAATAACACATTTTCTTCCCAGAATACCGCCTTTGATCCCCAAAAGAAGGCATTTTCTTCCCAGAATACTGCTTTTTAGACCGAAAATAAGTCATCCTCTCCAAAAAAGACCTATTTCTGTCCTCAAAATGAGAAATATTCTCCCCAAAATATCATTCTTGGTTCCAAAGGGAAGATTTTTTATCCATTAAATACCACGTAGGGTTCCCTATATTACACATTTTCTCCCCCAAATTGCTCTTTTGATCCCCCAAATAAGAAATACTCTCCCCAAAGTAGCGCTTTCATTTCCTTTCCCAAATATGAGACATTTGATGATGAAAGGCAGTATTCTGGGGAGAAAATGCCTTTTTGGGGGGCTAAAGAGTGGCACTTAAGAGAGAACCTGTTTGGTTTCTGGGATGAAGAGTGATATTCGGGGAGAAAATGTCTAATTGTTGGCAGAAATTGATATGCAGGGGAGAAATGGTTGTATTTGGGAGAGAAAAAGAGTGTTTTGGGGAGAAAATGCCTGAGTTTTGGGGATAAAGTGCATTATTTTGGCGTGAAAGCATGGTATTGAGCTAATAAGCAGCATTTTGTGGAGAAAATGTCTTCTTTTGAGGATCAAGGTGATCTTTTGGGGAGAAAATGTCTTCTTTGCAGCATAAAAAGACGCATTTTGGGGAAGATAGTGTCTTTTGTTGGGACATCACACTTTATTCCAAAAATAACACATTTTCTTCCCAGAATACCGCCTTTGATCCCCAAAAGAAGGCATTTTCTTCCCAGAATACTGCTTTTTAGACCGAAAATAAGTCATCCTCTCCAAAAAAAGACCTATTTCTGTCCTCAAAATGAGAAATATTCTCCCCAAAATATCATTCTTGGTTCCAAAGGGAAGATTTTTTATCCATTAAATACCACATAGGGTTCCCTATATTACACATTTTCTCCCCCAAATTGCTCTTTTGATCCCCCAAATAAGAAATACTCTCCCCAAAGTAGCACTTTCGTTTCCTTTCCCAAATATGAGACATTTGAAGATGAAAGGCAGTATTCTGGGGAGAAAATGCCTTTTTGGGGGGATAAAGAGTGGAATTAAGAGAGAACCTGTTTGGTTTCTGGGATGAAGAGTGATATTCGGGGAGAAAATGTCTAATTGTTGGCTGAAATTGATATGCAGGGGAGAAATGGTTGTATTTGGGAGAGTAAAAGCGTGTTTTGGGGAGAAAATGCCTGAGTTTTGGGGATAAAGTGCATTATTTTGGCGTGAAAGCATGGTATTCAGCTAATAAGCAGCATTTTGTGGAGAAAATGTCTTCTTTTGAGGATCAAGGTGATCTTTTGGGGAGAAAATGTCTGATTTGCAGCATAAAAAGACACATTTGGGGAAGATAGTGTCTTTTGTTGGGACATCACACTTTATTCCAAAAATAACACATTTTCTTCCCAGAATACCGCCTTTGATCCCCAAAAGAAGGCATTTTCTTCCCAGAATACTGCTTTTTAGACCGAAAATAAGTCATCCTCTCCAAAAAAGACCTATTTCTGTCCTCAAAATGAGAAATATTCTCCCCAAAATATCATTCTTGGTTCCAAAGAGAAGATTTTTTATCCATTAAATACCACGTAGGGTTCCCTATATTACACATTTTCTCCCCCAAATTGCTCTTTTGATCCCCCAAATAAGAAATACTCTCCCCAAAGTAGCGCTTTCGTTTCCTTTCCCAAATATGAGACATTTGATGATGAAAGGCAGTATTCTGGGGAGAAAATGCCTTTTTGGGGGGCTAAAGAGTGGCATTAAGAGAGAACCTGTTTGGTTTCTGGGATGAAGAGTGATATTCGGGGAGAAAATGTCTAATTGTTGGCAGAAATTGATATGCAGGGGAGAAATGGTTGTATTTGGGAGAGAAAAAGAGTGTTTTGGGGAGAAAATGCCTGAGTTTTGGGGATAAAGTGCATTATTTTGGCGTGAAAGCATGGTATTGAGCTAATAAGCAGCATTTTGTGGAGAAAATGTCTTCTTTTGAGGATCAAGGTGATCTTTTGGGGAGAAAATGTCTTCTTTGCAGCATAAAAAGACGCATTTTGGGGAAGATAGTGTCTTTTGTTGGGACATCACACTTTATTCCAAAAATAACACATTTTCTTCCCAGAATACCGCCTTTTATCCCCAAAAGAAGGCATTTTCTTCCCAGAATACTGCTTTTTAGACCGAAAATAAGTCATCCTCTCCAAAAAAAGACCTATTTCTGTCCTCAAAATGAGAAATATTCTCCCCAAAATATCATTCTTGGTTCCAAAGGGAAGATTTTTTATCCATTAAATACCACATAGGGTTCCCTATATTACACATTTTCTCCCCCAAATTGCTCTTTTGATCCCCCAAATAAGAAATACTCTCCCCAAAGTAGCGCTTTCGTTCCGTTTCCCAATTATGAGACATTTGAAGATGAAAGGCAGTATTCTGGGGAGAAAATGCCTTTTTGGGGGGATAAAGAGTGGCATTAAGAGAGAACCTGTTTGGTTTCTGGGATGAAGAGTGATATTCGGGGAGAAAATGTCTAATTGTTGGCTGAAATTGATATGCAGGGGAGAAATGGTTGTATTTGGGAGAGAAAAAGAGTGTTTTGGGGAGAAAATGCCTGAGTATTGGGGATAACCTGCATTATTTTGGCGTGAAAGCATGGTATTCAGCTAATAAGCAGCATTTTGTGGAGAAAATGTCTTCTTTTGAGGATCAAGGTGATCTTTTCGGGAGAAAATGTCTGATTTGCAGCATAAAAAGACACATTTGGGGAAGATAGTGTCTTTTGTTGGGACATCACACTTTATTCCAGAAATAACACATTTTCTTCCCAGAATACCGCCTTTGATCCCCAAAAGAAGGCATTTTCTTCCCAGAATACTGCTTTTTAGACCGAAAATAAGTCATCCTCTCCAAAAAAGACCTATTTCTGTCCTCAAAATGAGAAATATTCTCCCCAAAATATCATTCTTGGTTCCAAAGAGAAGACTTTTTCTCCATTAAATACCACGTAGGGTTCCCTATATTACACATTTTCTCCCCCAAATTGCTCTTTTGATCCCCCAAATAAGAAATACTCTCCCCAAAGTAGCGCTTTCGTTTCCTTTCCCAAATATGAGACATTTGATGATGAAAGGCAGTATTCTGGGGAGAAAATGCCTTTTTGGGGGGATAAAGAGTGGCATTAAGAGAGAACCTGTTTGGTTTCTGGGATGAAGAGTGATATTCGGGGAGAAAATGTCTAATTGTTGGCAGAAATTGATATGCAGGGGAGAAATGGTTGTATTTGGGAGAGAAAAAGAGTGTTTTGGGGAGAAAATGCCTTAGTTTTGGGGATAAAGTGCATTATTTTGGCGTGAAAGCATGGTATTGAGATAATAAGCAGCATTTTGTGGAGAAAATGTCTTCTTTTGAGGATCAAGGTGATCTTTTGGGGAGAAAATGTCTTCTTTGCAGCATAAAAAGACGCATTTTGGGGAAGATAGTGTCTTTTGTTGGGACATCACACTTTATTCCAAAAATAACACATTTTCTTCCCAGAATACCGCCTTTGATCCCCAAAAGAAGGCATTTTCTTCCCAGAATACTGCTTTTTAGACCAAAAATAAGTCATCCTCTCCAAAAAAGACCTATTTCTGTCCTCAAAATGAGAAATATTCTCCCCAAAATATCATTCTTGGTTCCAAAGAGAAGATTTTTTATCCATTAAATACCACGTAGGGTTCCCTATGTTACACATTTTCTCCCCCAAATTGCTCTTTTGATCCCCAGAATAAGAAATACTCTCCCCAAAGTAGCGCTTTCGTTCCCTTTCCCAATTATGAGACATTTGAAGATGAAAGGCAGTATTCTGGGGAGAAAATGCCTTTTTGGGGGGATAAAGAGTGGCATTAAGAGAGAACCTGTTTGGTTTCTGGGATGAAGAGTGATATTCGGGGAGAAAATGTCTAATTGTTGGCAGAAATTGATATGCAGGGGAGAAATGGTTGTATTTGGGAGAGAAAAAGAGTGTTTTGGGGAGAAAATGCCTGAGTTTTGGGGATAAAGTGCATTATTTTGGCGTGAAAGCATGGTATTGAGCTAATAAGCAGCATTTTGTGGAGAAAATGTCTTCTTTTGAGGATCAAGGTGATCTTTTGGGGAGAAAATGTCTGATTTGCAGTATAAAAAGACGCATTTGGGGAAGAGAGCGTCTTTTATTGGGACATCACATTTTATTCCACTAATAACACATTTTCTTCCCAGAATACCGCCTTTTATCCCCAAAAGAAGGCATTTTCTTCCCAGAATACTGCTTTTTAGACCAAAAATAAGTCATCCTCTCCAAAAAAGACCTATTTCTGTCCTCAAAATGAGAAATATTCTCCCCAAAATATCATTCTTGGTTCCAAAGAGAAGATTTTTTATCCATTAAATACCACGTAGGGTTCCCTATATTACACATTTTCTCCCCCAAATTGCTCTTTTGATCCCCCAAATAAGAAATACTCTCCCCAAAGTAGCGCTTTCGTTTCCTTTCCCAAATATGAGACATTTGATGATGAAAGGCAGTATTCTGGGGAGAAAATGCCTTTTTGGGGGGATAAAGAGTGGCATTAAGAGAGAACCTGTTTGGTTTCTGGGATGAAGAGTGATATTCGGGGAGAAAATGTCTAATTGTTGGCAGAAATTGATATGCAGGGGAGAAATGGTTGTATTTGGGAGAGAAAAAGAGTGTTTTGGGGAGAAAATGCCTTAGTTTTGGGGATAAAGTGCATTATTTTGGCGTGAAAGCATGGTATTGAGATAATAAGCAGCATTTTGTGGAGAAAATGTCTTCTTTTGAGGATCAAGGTGATCTTTCGTGGAGAAAATGTCTGATTTGCAGCATAAAAAGACGCATTTTGGGGAAGATAGTGTCTTTTGTTGGGACATCACACTTTATTCCAAAAATAACACATTTTCTTCCCAGAATACCGCCTTTGATCCCCAAAAGAAGGCATTTTCTTCCCAGAATACTGCTTTTTAGACCAAAAATAAGTCATCCTCTCCAAAAAAGACCTATTTCTGTCCTCAAAATGAGAAATATTCTCCCCAAAATATCATTCTTGGTTCCAAAGAGAAGATTTTTTATCCATTAAATACCACGTAGGGTTCCCTATGTTACACATTTTCTCCCCCAAATTGCTCTTTTGATCCCCAGAATAAGAAATACTCTCCCCAAAGTAGCGCTTTCGTTCCCTTTCCCAATTATGAGACATTTGAAGATGAAAGGCAGTATTCTGGGGAGAAAATGCCTTTTTGGGGGGATAAAGAGTGGCATTAAGAGAGAACCTGTTTGGTTTCTGGGATGAAGAGTGATATTCGGGGAGAAAATGTCTAATTGTTGGCAGAAATTGACATGCAGGGGAGAAATGGTTGTATTTGGGAGAGAAAAAGAGTGTTTTGGGGAGAAAATGCCTGAGTTTTGGGGATAAAGTGCATTATTTTGGCGTGAAAGCATGGTATTGAGCTAATAAGCAGCATTTTGTGGAGAAAATGTCTTCTTTTGAGGATCAAGGTGATCTTTTGGGGAGAAAATGTCTGATTTGCAGTATAAAAAGACGCATTTGGGGAAGAGAGCGTCTTTTATTGGGACATCACATTTTATTCCACTAATAACACATTTTCTTCCCAGAATACCGCCTTTTATCCCCAAAAGAAGGCATTTTCTTCCCAGAATACTGCTTTTTAGACCAAAAATAAGTCATCCTCTCCAAAAAAGACCTATTTCTGTCCTCAAAATGAGAAATATTCTCCCCAAAATATCATTCTTGGTTCCAAAGAGAAGATTTTTTATCCATTAAATACCACGTAGGGTTCCCTGTATTACACATTTTCTCCCCCAAATTGCTCTTTTGATCCCCCAAATAAGAAATACTCTCCCCAAAGTAGCGCTTTCGTTTCCTTTCCCAAATATGAGACATTTGATGATGAAAGGCAGTATTCTGGGGAGAAAATGCCTTTTTGGGGGGATAAAGAGTGGCACTTAAGAGAGAACCTGTTTGGTTTCTGGGATGACGAGTGATATTCGGGGAGAAAATGTCTAATTGTTGGCAGAAATTGATATGCAGGGGAGAAATGGTTGTATTTTGGAGAGAAAAAGAGTGTTTTGTGGAGAAAATGCCTGAGCTTTGGGGATAAACTGCTTTATTTTGGCGTGAAAGCATGGTATTCAGCTAATAAGCAGCATTTTGTGGAGAAAATGTCTTCTTTAGAGGATAAAGGTGATCGTTTGGAGAGAAAATGTCTGATTTGCAGCATAAAAAGACGCATTTTGGGGAAGATAGTGTCTTTTGTTGGGACATCAC
Source organism: Alectoris magna (assembly GCA_030625065.1). Classification (NCBI taxonomy): domain Eukaryota; kingdom Metazoa; phylum Chordata; class Aves; order Galliformes; family Phasianidae; genus Alectoris; species Alectoris magna. Next base: position 17,597,452 of record CM060573.1, on the reverse strand, counting down.
ACTTTATTCCAAAAATAACACATTTTCTTCCCGAATACCGCCTTTTATCCCCCAAAAACGCATTTTCTTCCCAGAATACTGCTTTTTAGACCGAAAATAAGTCATCCTCTCCAAAAAAGACCTATTTCTGTCCTCAAAATGAGAAATATTCTCCCCAAAATATCATTCTTGGTTCCAAAGAGAAGATTTTTTATCCATTAAATACCACGTAGGGTTCCCTGTATTACACATTTTCTCCCCCAAATTGCTCTTTTGATCCCCCAAATAAGAAATACTCTCCCCAAAGTAGCGCTTTCGTTTCCTTTCCCAAAAAGAAGACATTTGAAGATGAAAGGCAGTATTCTGGGGAGAAAATGCCTTTTTGGGGGGATAAAGAGTGGCACTTAAGAGAGAACCTGTTTGGTTTCTGGGATGAAGAGTGATATTCGGGGAGAAAATGTCTAATTGTTGGCAGAAATTGATATGCAGGGGAGAAATGGTTGTATTTGGGAGAGAAAAAGAGTGTTTTGTGGAGAAAATGCCTGAGTTTTGGGGATAAAGTGCATTATTTTGGCGTGAAAGCATGGTATTGAGATAATAAGCAGCATTTTGTGGAGAAAATGTCTTCTTTAGAGGATCAAGGTGATCTTTCGGGGAGAAAATGTCTGATTTGCAGCATAAAAAGACGCATTTTGGGGAAGATAGTGTCTTTTGTTGGGACATCACACTTTATTCCAAAAATAACAAATTTTCTTCCCGAATACCGCCTTTTATCCCCAAAAAAAGGCATTTTCTTCCCAGAATACTGCTTTTTAGACCGAAAATAAGTCATCCTCTCCAAAAAAGACCTATTTCTGTCCTCAAAATGAGAAATATTCTCCCCAAAATATCATTCTTGGTTCCAAATAGAAGATTTTTTATCCATTAAATACCACATAGGGTTCCCTATATTGCACATTTTCTCCCCCAAATTGCTCTTTTGATCCCCCAAATAAGAAATACTCTCCCCAAAGTAGCGCTTTCGTTCCGTTTCCCAATTATGAGACATTTGAAGATGAAAGGCAGTATTCTGGGGAGAAAATGCCTTTTTGGGGGGATAAAGAGTGGCATTAAGAGAGAACCTGTTTGGTTTCTGGGATGAAGAGTGATATTCGGGGAGAAAATGTCTAATTGTTGGCAGAAATTGATATGCAGGGGAGAAATGGTTGTATTTGGGAGAGAAAAAGAGTGTTTTGGGGAGAAAATGCACGAGTTTGGGGGATAAAGTGCATTATTTTGGCGTGAAAGCATGGTATTGAGCTAATAAGCAGCATTTTGTGGAGAAAATGTCTTCTTTAGAGGATAAAGGTGATCTTTTGGGGAGAAAATGTCTGATTTGCATCATAAAAAGACGCATTTTGGGGAAGATAGTGTCTTTTGTTGGGACATCACACTTTATTCCAATAATAACACATTTTCTTCCCAGAATACCGCCTTTTATCCCCAAAAGAAGGCATTTTCTTCCCAGAATACTGCTTTTTAGACCGAAAATAAGTCATCCTCTCCAAAAAAAGACCTATTTCTGTCCTCAAAATGAGAAATATTCTCCCCAAAATATCATTCTTGGTTCCAAAGGGAAGATTTTTTATCCATTAAATACCACGTAGGGTTCCCTGTATTACACATTTTCTCCCCCAAATTGCTCTTTTGATCCCCCAAATAAGAAATACTCTCCCCAAAGTAGCGCTTTCGTTTCCTTTCCCAAAAAGAAGACACTTGAAGATGAAAGGCAGTATTCTGGGGAGAAAATGCCTTTTTGGGGGGATAAAGAGTGGCATTAAGAGAGAACCTGTTTGGTTTCTGGGATGAAGAGTGATATTCGGGGAGAAAATGTCTAATTGTTGGCAGAAATTGATATGCAGGGGAGAAATGGTTGTATTTGGGAGAGAAAAAGAGTGTTTTGGGGAGAAAATGCCTGAGTTTTGGGGATAAAGTGCATTATTTTGGCGTGAAAGCCCGGTATTGAGCTAATAAGCAGCATTTTGTGGAGAAAATGTCTTCTTTTGAGGATCAAGGTGATCTTTCGGGGAGAAAATGTCTGATTTGCAGCATAAAAAGACGCATTTTGGGGAAGATAGTGTCTTTTGTTGGGACATCACACTTTATTCCAAAAATAACACATTTTCTTCCCAGAATACCGCCTTTTCTCCCTAAAAAAAGGCATTTTCTTCCCAGAATACTGCTTTTTAGACTGAAAATAAGTCATCCTCTCCAAAAAAGACCTATTTCTGTCCTCAAAATGAGAAATATTCTCCCCAAAATATCATTCTTGGTTCCAAAGGGAAGATTTTTTATCCATTAAATACCACGTAGGGTTCCCTGTATTACACATTTTCTCCCCCAAATTGCTCTTTTGATCCCCCAAATAAGAAATACTCTCCCCAAAGTAGCGCTTTCGTTTCCTTTCCCAAATATGAGACATTTGAAGATGAAAGGCAGTATTCTGGGGAGAAAATGCCTTTTTGGGGGGATAAAGAGTGGCATTAAGAGAGAACCTGTTTGGTTTCTGGGATGAAGAGTGATATTCGGGGAGAAAATGTCTAATTGTTGGCTGAAATTGATATGCAGGGGAGAAATGGTTGTATTTGGGAGAGTAAAAGCGTGTTTTGGGGAGAAAATGCCTGAGTTTTGGGGATAACCTGCATTATTTTGGCGTGAAAGCCCGGTATTGAGCTAATAAGCAGCATTTTGTGGAGAAAATGTCTTCTTTTGCGGATAAAGGTGATCTTTTGGGGAGAAAATGTCTGATTTGCAGCATAAAAAGACGCATTTGGGGAAGACAGCGTCTTTTATTTAGACCTCAGAGTTTATTCCAAAAGTAACACATTTTCTTCCCAGAATACCGCCTTTTAGCCCCAAAAGAAGGCATTTTCTTCCCAGAATACTGCTTTTTAGACCGAAAATAAGTCATCCTCTCCAAAAAAGACCTATTTCTGTCCTCAAAATGAGAAATATTCTCCCCAAAATATCATTCTTGGTTCCAAATAGAAGATTTTTTATCCATTAAATACCATGTAGGGTTCCCTGTATTACACATTTTCTCCCCCAAATTGCTCTTTTGATCCCCCAAATAAGAAATACTCTCCCCAAAGTAGCGCTTTCGTTTCCTTTCCCAAATATGAGACATTTGATGATGAAAGGCAGTATTCTGGGGAGAAAATGCCTTTTTGGGGGGATAAAGAGTGGCATTAAGAGAGAACCTGTTTGGTTTCTGGGATGAAGAGTGATATTCGGGGAGAAAATGTCTAATTGTTGGCAGAAATTGATATGCAGGGGAGAAATGGTTGTATTTGGGAGAGAAAAAGCGTTTTTTGGGGAGAAAATGCCTGAGTTTTGGGGATAAAGTGCATTATTTTGGCGTGAAAGCATGGTATTGAGCTAATAAGCAGCATTTTGTGGAGAAAATGTCTTCTTTTGAGGATCAAGGTGATCTTTTGGGGAGAAAATGTCTGATTTGCAGCATAAAAAGACGCATTTTGGGGAAGATAGTGTCTTTTGTTGGGACATCACATTTTATTCCAAAAATAACACATTTTCTTCCCAGAATACCGCCTTTTATCCCTAAAAGAAGGCATTTTCTTCCCAGAATACTGCTTTTTAGACCGAAAATAAGTCATCCTCTCCAAAAAAGACCTATTTCTGTCCTCAAAATGAGAAATATTCTCCCCAAAATATCATTCTTGGTTCCAAATAGAAGATTTTTTATCCATTAAATACCACGTAGGGTTCCCTGTATTACACATTTTCTCCCCCAAATTGCTCTTTTGATCCCCCAAATAAGAAATACTCTCCCCAAAGTAGCGCTTTCGTTCCCTTTCCCAAATATGAGACATTTGAAGATGAAAGGCAGTATTCTGGGGAGAAAATGCCTTTTTGGGGGGATAAAGAGTGGCATTAAGAGAGAACCTGTTTGGTTTCTGGGATGAAGAGTGATATTCGGGGAGAAAATGTCTAATTGTTGGCAGAAATTGATATGCAGGGGAGAAATGGTTGTATTTGGGAGAGAAAAAGCGTGTTTTGGGGAGAAAATGCCTGAGTTTTGGGGATAAAGTGCATTATTTTGGCGTGAAAGCCCGGTATTGAGCTAATAAGCAGCATTTTGTGGAGAAAATGTCTTCTTTTGAGGATCAAGGTGATCTTTCGGGGAGAAAATGTCTGATTTGCAGCATAAAAAGACGCATTTTGGGGAAGATAGTGTCTTTTGTTGGGACATCACACTTTATTCCAAAAATAACACATTTTCTTCCCAGAATACCGCCTTTTCTCCCTAAAAAAAGGCATTTTCTTCCCAGAATACTGCTTTTTAGACTGAAAATAAGTCATCCTCTCCAAAAAAGACCTATTTCTGTCCTCAAAATGAGAAATATTCTCCCCAAAATATCATTCTTGGTTCCAAAGGGAAGATTTTTTATCCATTAAATACCACGTAGGGTTCCCTGTATTACACATTTTCTCCCCCAAATTGCTCTTTTGATCCCCCAAATAAGAAATACTCTCCCCAAAGTAGCGCTTTCGTTTCCTTTCCCAAATATGAGACATTTGAAGATGAAAGGCAGTATTCTGGGGAGAAAATGCCTTTTTGGGGGGATAAAGAGTGGCATTAAGAGAGAACCTGTTTGGTTTCTGGGATGAAGAGTGATATTCGGGGAGAAAATGTCTAATTGTTGGCTGAAATTGATATGCAGGGGAGAAATGGTTGTATTTGGGAGAGTAAAAGCGTGTTTTGGGGAGAAAATGCCTGAGTTTTGGGGATAACCTGCATTATTTTGGCGTGAAAGCCCGGTATTGAGCTAATAAGCAGCATTTTGTGGAGAAAATGTCTTCTTTTGCGGATAAAGGTGATCTTTTGGGGAGAAAATGTCTGATTTGCAGCATAAAAAGACGCATTTGGGGAAGACAGCGTCTTTTATTTAGACCTCAGAGTTTATTCCAAAAGTAACACATTTTCTTCCCAGAATACCGCCTTTTATCCCCAAAAGAAGGCATTTTCTTCCCAGAATACTGCTTTTTAGACCGAAAATAAGTCATCCTCTCCAAAAAAGACCTATTTCTGTCCTCAAAATGAGAAATATTCTCCCCAAAATATCATTCTTGGTTCCAAATAGAAGATTTTTTATCCATTAAATACCATGTAGGGTTCCCTGTATTACACATTTTCTCCCCCAAATTGCTCTTTTGATCCCCCAAATAAGAAATACTCTCCCCAAAGTAGCGCTTTCGTTTCCTTTCCCAAATATGAGACATTTGATGATGAAAGGCAGTATTCTGGGGAGAAAATGCCTTTTTGGGGGGATAAAGAGTGGCATTAAGAGAGAACCTGTTTGGTTTCTGGGATGAAGAGTGATATTCGGGGAGAAAATGTCTAATTGTTGGCAGAAATTGATATGCAGGGGAGAAATGGTTGTATTTGGGAGAGAAAAAGCGTTTTTTGGGGAGAAAATGCCTGAGTTTTGGGGATAAAGTGCATTATTTTGGCGTGAAAGCATGGTATTGAGCTAATAAGCAGCATTTTGTGGAGAAAATGTCTTCTTTTGAGGATCAAGGTGATCTTTTGGGGAGAAAATGTCTGATTTGCAGCATAAAAAGACGCATTTTGGGGAAGATAGTGTCTTTTGTTGGGACATCACATTTTATTCCAAAAATAACACATTTTCTTCCCAGAATACCGCCTTTTATCCCTAAAAGAAGGCATTTTCTTCCCAGAATACTGCTTTTTAGACCGAAAATAAGTCATCCTCTCCAAAAAAGACCTATTTCTGTCCTCAAAATGAGAAATATTCTCCCCAAAATATCATTCTTGGTTCCAAATAGAAGATTTTTTATCCATTAAATACCACGTAGGGTTCCCTGTATTACACATTTTCTCCCCCAAATTGCTCTTTTGATCCCCCAAATAAGAAATACTCTCCCCAAAGTAGCGCTTTCGTTCCCTTTCCCAAATATGAGACATTTGAAGATGAAAGGCAGTATTCTGGGGAGAAAATGCCTTTTTGGGGGGATAAAGAGTGGCATTAAGAGAGAACCTGTTTGGTTTCTGGGATGAAGAGTGATATTCGGGGAGAAAATGTCTAATTGTTGGCAGAAATTGATATGCAGGGGAGAAATGGTTGTATTTGGGAGAGAAAAAGCGTGTTTTGGGGAGAAAATGCCTGAGTTTTGGGGATAAAGTGCATTATTTAGGCGTGAAAGCATGGTATTCAGCTAATAAGCAGCATTTTGTGGAGAAAATGTCTTCTTTTGAGGATCAAGGTGATCTTTCGGGGAGAAAATGTCTGATTTGCAGCATAAAAAGACGCATTTTGGGGAAGATAGTGTCTTTTGTTGGGACATCACATTTTATTCCAAAAATAACACATTTTCTTCCCAGAATACCGCCTTTTATCCCTAAAAGAAGGCATTTTCTTCCCAGAATACTGCTTTTTAGACCGAAAATAAGTCATCCTCTCCAAAAAAGACCTATTTCTGTCCTCAAAATGAGAAATATTCTCCCCAAAATATCATTCTTGGTTCCAAATAGAAGATTTTTTATCCATTAAATACCACGTAGGGTTCCCTGTATTACACATTTTCTCCCCCAAATTGCTCTTTTGATCCCCCAAATAAGAAATACTCTCCCCAAAGTAGCGCTTTCGTTTCCTTTCCCAAATATGAGACATTTGAAGATGAAAGGCAGTATTCTGGGGAGAAAATGCCTTTTTGGGGGGATAAAGAGTGGCATTAAGAGAGAACCTGTTTGGTTTCTGGGATGAAGAGTGATATTCGGGGAGAAAATGTCTAATTGTTGGCAGAAATTGATATGCAGGGGAGAAATGGTTGTATTTGGGAGAGAAAAAGAGTGTTTTGGGGAGAAAATGCACGAGTTTGGGGGATAAAGTGCATTATTTTGGCGTGAAAGCATGGTATTGAGCTAATAAGCAGCATTTTGTGGAGAAAATGTCTTCTTTTGAGGATAAAGGAGATCTTTAGGGGAGAAAATGTCTGATTTGCAGCATAAAAAGACGCATTTTGGGGAAGATAGTGTCTTTTGTTGGGACATCACACTTTATTCCAAAAATAACACATTTTCTTCCCAGAATACCGCCTTTTATCCCCAAAAGAAGGCATTTTCTTCCCAGAATACTGCTTTTTAGACCAAAAATAAGTCATCCTCTCCAAAAAAGACCTATTTCTGTCCTCAAAATGAGAAATATTCTCCCCAAAATATCATTCTTGGTTCCAAATAGAAGATTTTTTATCCATTAAATACCACGTAGGGTTCCCTGTATTACACATTTTCTCCCCCAAATTGCTCTTTTGATCCCCCAAATAAGAAATACTCTCCCCAAAGTAGCGCTTTCGTTCCCTTTCCCAAATATGAGACATTTGAAGATGAAAGGCAGTATTCTGGGGAGAAAATGCCTTTTTGGGGGGATAAAGAGTGGAATTAAGAGAGAACCTGTTTGGTTTCTGGGATGAAGAGTGATATTCGGGGAGAAAATGTCTAATTGTTGGCAGAAATTGATATGCAGGGGAGAAATGGTTGTATTTGGGAGAGAAAAAGAGTGTTTTGGGGAGAAAATGCCTGAGTTTTGGGGATAAAGTGCATTATTTAGGCGTGAAAGCCCGGTATTGAGCTAATAAGCAGCATTTTGTGGAGAAAATGTCTTCTTTTGAGGATCAAGGTGATCTTTCGGGGAGAAAATGTCTGATTTGCAGCATAAAAAGACGCATTTGGGGAAGATAGTGTCTTTTGTTGGGACATCACATTTTATTCCACTAATAACACATTTTCTTCCCAGAATACCGCCTTTTATCACCAAAAGAAGGCATTTTCTTCCCAGAATACTGCTTTTTAGACCGAAAATAAGTCATCCTCTCCAAAAAAGACCTATTTCTGTCCTCAAAATGAGAAATATTCTCCCCAAAATATCATTCTTGGTTCCAAATAGAAGATTTTTTATCCATTAAATACCACGTAGGGTTCCCTGTATTACACATTTTCTCACCCAAATTGCTCTTTTGATCCCCCAAATAAGAAATACTCTCCCCAAAGTAGCGCTTTCGTTTCCTTTCCCAAATATGAGACATTTGAAGATGAAAGGCAGTATTCTGGGGAGAAAATGCCTTTTTGGGGGGATAAAGAGTGGCATTAAGAGAGAACCTGTTTGGTTTCTGGGATGAAGAGTGATATTCGGGGAGAAAATGTCTAATTGTTGGCAGAAATTGATATGCAGGGGAGAAATGGTTGTATTTGGGAGAGAAAAAGAGTGTTTTGGGGAGAAAATGCCTGAGTTTTGGGGATAAAGTGCATTATTTTGGCGTGAAAGCATGGTATTGAGCTAATAAGCAGCATTTTGTGGAGAAAATGTCTTCTTTTGAGGATCAAGGTGATCTTTCGGGGAGAAAATGTCTGATTTGCAGCATAAAAAGACGCATTTTGGGGAAGATAGTGTCTTTTGTTGGGACATCACACTTTATTCCAAAAATAACACATTTTCTACCCAGAATACCGCCTTTGATCCCCAAAAGAAGGCATTTTCTTCCCAGAATACTGCTTTTTAGACCGAAAATAAGTCATCCTCTCCAAAAAAGACCTATTTCTGTCCTCAAAATGAGAAATATTCTCCCCAAAATATCATTCTTGGTTCCAAAGAGAAGATATTTTATCCATTAAATACCACGTAGGGTTCCCTGTATTACACATTTTCTCCCCCAAATTGCTCTTTTGATCCCCCAAATAAGAAATACTCTCCCCAAAGTAGCGCTTTCGTTCCCTTTCCCAAAAAGAAGACACTTGAAGATGAAAGGCAGTATTCTGGGGAGAAAATGCCTTTTTGGGGGGATAAAGAGTGGCATTAAGAGAGAACCTGTTTGGTTTCTGGGATGAAGAGTGATATTCGGGGAGAAAATGTCTAATTGTTGGCTGAAATTGATATGCAGGGGAGAAATGGTTGTATTTGGGAGAGAAAAAGCGTGTTTTGGGGAGAAAATGCCTGAGTTTTGGGGATAAAGTGCATTATTTAGGCGTGAAAGCATGGTATTGAGCTAATAAGCAGCATTTTGTGGAGAAAATGTCTTCTTTTGAGGATAAAGGTGATCTTTCGGGGAGAAAATGTCTGATTTGCAGCATAAAAAGACGCATTTGGGGAAGACAGCGTCTTTTGTTGGGACATCACACTTTATTCCAAAAATAACACATTTTCTTCCCAGAATACCGCCTTTGATCCCCAAAAGAAGGCATTTTCTTCCCAGAATACTGCTTTTTAGACCGAAAATAAGTCATCCTCTCCAAAAAAGACCTATTTCTGTCCTCAAAATGAGAAATATTCTCCCCAAAATATCATTCTTGGTTCCAAAGAGAAGATTTTTTATCCATTAAATACCACGTAGGGTTCCCTATATTACACATTTTCTCCCCCAAATTGCTCTTTTGATCCCCCAAATAAGAAATACTCTCCCCAAAGTAGCGCTTTCGTTCCCTTTCCCAAATATGAGACATTTGAAGATGAAAGGCAGTATTCTGGGGAGAAAATGCCTTTTTGGGGGGATAAAGAGTGGAATTAAGAGAGAACCTGTTTGGTTTCTGGGATGAAGAGTGATATTCGGGGAGAAAATGTCTAATTGTTGGCAGAAATTGATATGCAGGGGAGAAATGGTTGTATTTGGGAGAGAAAAAGAGTGTTTTGGGGAGAAAATGCCTGAGTTTTGGGGATAAAGTGCATTATTTAGGCGTGAAAGCCCGGTATTGAGCTAATAAGCAGCATTTTGTGGAGAAAATGTCTTCTTTAGAGGATAAAGGTGATCTTTTGGGGAGAAAATGTCTGATTTGCAGCATAAAAAGACGCATTTTGGGGAAGATAGTGTCTTTTGTTGGGACATCACATTTTATTCCACTAATAACACATTTTCTTCCCAGAATACCGCCTTTTATCACCAAAAGAAGGCATTTTCTTCCCAGAATACTGCTTTTTAGACCGAAAATAAGTCATCCTCTCCAAAAAAGACCTATTTCTGTCCTCAAAATGAGAAATATTCTCCCCAAAATATCATTCTTGGTTCCAAAGAGAAGATTTTTTATCCATTAAATACCACGTAGGGTTCCCTGTATTACACATTTTCTCCCCCAAATTGCTCTTTTGATCCCCCAAATAAGAAATATTCTCCCCAAAGTAGCGCTTTCGTTTCCTTTCCCAAATATGAGACATTTGAAGATGAAAGGCAGTATTCTGGGGAGAAAATGCCTTTTTGGGGGGATAAAGAGTGGCATTAAGAGAGAACCTGTTTGGTTTCTGGGATGAAGAGTGATATTCAGGGAGAAAATGTCTAATTGTTGGCAGAAATTGATATGCAGGGGAGAAATGGTTGTATTTGGGAGAGAAAAAGAGTGTTTTGTGGAGAAAATGCCTGAGTTTTGGGGATAAAGTGCATTATTTTGGCGTGAAAGCATGGTATTGAGCTAATAAGCAGCATTTTGTGGAGAAAATGTCTTCTTTTGAGGATAAAGGTGATCTTTCGGGGAGAAAATGTCTGATTTGCAGCATAAAAAGACGCATTTTGGGGAAGATAGTGTCTTTTGTTGGGACATCACACTTTATTCCAAAAATAACACATTTTCTTCCCAGAATACCGCCTTTGATCCCCAAAAGAAGGCATTTTCTTCCCAGAATACTGCTTTTTAGACCGAAAATAAGTCATCCTCTCCAAAAAAGACCTATTTCTGTCCTCAAAATGAGAAATATTCTCCCCAAAATATCATTCTTGGTTCCAAAGAGAAGATATTTTATCCATTAAATACCACGTAGGGTTCCCTGTATTACACATTTTCTCCCCCAAATTGCTCTTTTGATCCCCCAAATAAGAAATACTCTCCCCAAAGTAGCGCTTTCGTTCCCTTTCCCAAAAAGAAGACACTTGAAGATGAAAGGCAGTATTCTGGGGAGAAAATGCCTTTTTGGGGGGATAAAGAGTGGCATTAAGAGAGAACCTGTTTGGTTTCTGGGATGAAGAGTGATATTCGGGGAGAAAATGTCTAATTGTTGGCAGAAATTGATATGCAGGGGAGAAATGGTTGTATTTGGGAGAGAAAAAGCGTGTTTTGGGGAGAAAATGCCTGAGTTTTGGGGATAAAGTGCATTATTTTGGCGTGAAAGCATGGTATTGAGCTAATAAGCAGCATTTTGTGGAGAAAATGTCTTCTTTTGAGGATAAAGGTGATCTTTCGGGGAGAAAATGTCTGATTTGCAGCATAAAAAGACGCATTTGGGGAAGACAGCGTCTTTTATTGGGACATCACATTTTATTCCAAAAATAACACATTTTCTTCCCAGAATACCGCCTTTGATCCCCAAAAGAAGGCATTTTCTTCCCAGAATACTGCTTTTTAGACCGAAAATAAGTCATCCTCTCCAAAAAAGACCTATTTCTGTCCTCAAAATGAGAAATATTCTCCCCAAAATATCATTCTTGGTTCCAAAGAGAAGATTTTTTATCCATTAAATACCACGTAGGGTTCCCTGTATTACACATTTTCTCCCCCAAATTGCTCTTTTGATCCCCCAAATAAGAAATACTCTCCCCAAAGTAGCGCTTTCGTTTCCTTTCCCAAATATGAGACATTTGAAGATGAAAGGCAGTATTCTGGGGAGAAAAAGCCTTTTTGGGGGGATAAAGAGTGGCATTAAGAGAGAACCTGTTTGGTTTCTGGGATGAAGAGTGATATTCGGGGAGAAAATGTCTAATTGTTGGCAGAAATTGATATGCAGGGGAGAAATGGTTGTATTTGGGAGAGAAAAAGCGTTTTTTGGGGAGAAAATGCCTGAGTTTTGGGGATAAAGTGCATTATTTTGGCGTGAAAGCATGGTATTGAGCTAATAAGCAGCATTTTGTGGAGAAAATGTCTTCTTTTGAGGATCAAGGTGATCTTTCGGGGAGAAAATGTCTGATTTGCAGCATAAAAAGACGCATTTTGGGGAAGATAGTGTCTTTTGTTGGGACATCACATTTTATTCCAAAAATAACACATTTTCTTCCCAGAATACCGCCTTTTATTCCTAAAAGAAGGCATTTTCTTCCCAGAATACTGCTTTTTAGACCGAAAATAAGTCATCCTCTCCAAAAAAGACCTATTTCTGTCCTCAAAATGAGAAATATTCTCCCCAAAATATCATTCTTGGTTCCAAATAGAAGATTTTTTATCCATTAAATACCACGTAGGGTTCCCTGTATTACACATTTTCTCCCCCAAATTGCTCTTTTGATCCCCCAAATAAGAAATACTCTCCCCAAAGTAGCGCTTTCGTTCCCTTTCCCAAATATGAGACATTTGAAGATGAAAGGCAGTATTCTGGGGAGAAAATGCCTTTTTGGGGGGATAAAGAGTGGCATTAAGAGGGAACCTGTTTGGTTTCTGGGATGAAGAGTGATATTCGGGGAGAAAATGTCTAATTGTTGGCAGAAATTGATATGCAGGGGAGAAATGGTTGTATTTGGGAGAGAAAAAGCGTGTTTTGGGGAGAAAATGCCTGAGTTTTTGGGATAAAGTGCATTATTTTGGCGTGAAAGCATGGTATTGAGCTAATAAGCAGCATTTTGTGGAGAAAATGTCTTCTTTAGAGGATAAAGGAGATCGTTAGGGGAGAAAATGTCTGATTTGCAGCATAAAAAGACGCATTTTGGGGAAGATAGTGTCTTTTGTTGGGACATCACACTTTATTCCAAAAATAACACATTTTCTTCCCAGAATACCGCCTTTGATCCCCAAAAGAAGGCATTTTCTTCCCAGAATACTGCTTTTTAGACCAAAAATAAGTCATCCTCTCCAAAAAAGACCTATTTCTGTCCTCAATATGAGAAATATTCTCCCCAAAATATCATTCTTGGTTCCAAATAGAAGATTTTTTATCCATTAAATACCACGTAGGGTTCCCTATATTACACATTTTCTCCCCCAAATTGCTCTTTTGATCCCCCAAATAAGAAATACTCTCCCCAAAGTAGCGCTTTCGTTCCCTTTCCCAAATATGAGACATTTGAAGATGAAAGGCAGTATTCTGGGGAGAAAATGCCTTTTTGGGGGGATAAAGAGTGGAATTAAGAGAGAACCTGTTTGGTTTCTGGGATGAAGAGTGATATTCGGGGAGAAAATGTCTAATTGTTGGCAGAAATTGATATGCAGGGGAGAAATGGTTGTATTTGGGAGAGAAAAAGAGTGTTTTGGGGAGAAAATGCCTGAGTTTTGGGGATAAAGTGCATTATTTAGGCGTGAAAGCCCGGTATTGAGCTAATAAGCAGCATTTTGTGGAGAAAATGTCTTCTTTTGAGGATCAAGGTGATCTTTCGGGGAGAAAATGTCTGATTTGCAGCATAAAAAGACGCATTTGGGGAAGATAGTGTCTTTTGTTGGGACATCACACTTTATTCCAAAAATAACACATTTTCTTCCCAGAATACCGCCTTTGATCCCCAAAAGAAGGCATTTTCTTCCCAGAATACTGCTTTTTAGACCGAAAATAAGTCATCCTCTCCAAAAAAAGACCTATTTCTGTCCTCAAAATGAGAAATATTCTCCCCAAAATATCATTCTTGGTTCCAAAGGGAAGATTTTTTATCCATTAAATACCACATAGGGTTCCCTATATTACACATTTTCTCCCCCAAATTGCTCTTTTGATCCCCCAAATAAGAAATACTCTCCCCAAAGTAGCACTTTCGTTTCCTTTCCCAAATATGAGACATTTGAAGATGAAAGGCAGTATTCTGGGGAGAAAATGCCTTTTTGGGGGGATAAAGAGTGGCACTTAAGAGAGAACCTGTTTGGTTTCTGGGATGAAGAGTGATATTCGGGGAGAAAATGTCTAATTGTTGGCTGAAATTGATATGCAGGGGAGAAATGGTTGTATTTGGGAGAGTAAAAGCGTGTTTTGGGGAGAAAATGCCTGAGTTTTGGGGATAACCTGCATTATTTTGGCGTGAAAGCATGGTATTGAGCTAATAAGCAGCATTTTGTGGAGAAAATGTCTTCTTTTGAGGATCAAGGTGATCTTTTGGGGAGAAAATGTCTGATTTGCAGCATAAAAAGACACATTTGGGGAAGATAGTGTCTTTTGTTGGGACATCACACTTTATTCCAGAAATAACACATTTTCTTCCCAGAATACCGCCTTTGATCCCCAAAAGAAGGCATTTTCTTCCCAGAATACTGCTTTTTAGACCGAAAATAAGTCATCCTCTCCAAAAAAGACCTATTTCTGTCCTCAAAATGAGAAATATTCTCCCCAAAATATCATTCTTGGTTCCAAATAGAAGATTTTTTATCCATTAAATACCACGTAGGGTTCCCTATATTACACATTTTCTCCCCCAAATTGCTCTTTTGATCCCCCAAATAAGAAATACTCTCCCCAAAGTAGCGCTTTCGTTCCCTTTCCCAAATATGAGACATTTGAAGATGAAAGGCAGTATTCTGGGGAGAAAATGCCTTTTTGGGGGGATAAAGAGTGGCATTAAGAGAGAACCTGTTTGGTTTCTGGGATGAAGAGTGATATTCGGGGAGAAAATGTCTAATTGTTGGCAGAAATTGATATGCAGGGGAGAAATGGTTGTATTTGGGAGAGAAAAAGAGTGTTTTGGGGAGAAAATGCATGAGTTTTGGGGATAAAGTGCATTATTTTGGCGTGAAAGCATGGTATTGAGCTAATAAGCAGCATTTTGTGGAGAAAATGTCTTCTTTTGAGGATCAAGGTGATCTTTTGGGGAGAAAATGTCTGATTTGCAGCATAAAAAGACGCATTTTGGGGAAGATAGTGTCTTTTGTTGGGACATCACACTTTATTCCAAAAATAACACATTTTCTTCCCAGAATACCGCCTTTGATCCCCAAAAGAAGGCATTTTCTTCCCAGAATACTGCTTTTTAGACCGAAAATAAGTCATCCTCTCCAAAAAAAGACCTATTTCTGTCCTCAAAATGAGAAATATTCTCCCCAAAATATCATTCTTGGTTCCAAAGGGAAGATTTTTTATCCATTAAATACCACGTAGGGTTCCCTATATTACACATTTTCTCCCCCAAATTGCTCTTTTGATCCCCCAAATAAGAAATACTCTCCCCAAAGTAGCACTTTCGTTTCCTTTCCCAAATATGAGACATTTGAAGATGAAAGGCAGTATTCTGGGGAGAAAATGCCTTTTTGGGGGGATAAAGAGTGGCATTAAGAGAGAACCTGTTTGGTTTCTGGGATGAAGAGTGATATTCGGGGAGAAAATGTCTAATTGTTGGCTGAAATTGATATGCAGGGGAGAAATGGTTGTATTTGGGAGAGTAAAAGCGTGTTTTGGGGAGAAAATGCACGAGTTTGGGGGATAAAGTGCATTATTTTGGCGTGAAAGCATGGTATTGAGCTAATAAGCAGCATTTTGTGGAGAAAATGTCTTCTTTTGAGGATCAAGGTGATCTTTTGGGGAGAAAATGTCTGATTTGCAGCATAAAAAGACACATTTGGGGAAGATAGTGTCTTTTGTTGGGACATCACACTTTATTCCAGAAATAACACATTTTCTTTGCAGAATACCGCCTTTTATCCCCAAAAGAAGGCATTTTCTTCCCAGAATACTGCTTTTTAGACCAAAAATAAGTCATCCTCTCCAAAAAAGACCTATTTCTGTCCTCAAAATGAGAAATATTCTCCCCAAAATATCATTCTTGGTTCCAAAGAGAAGAATTTTAACCATTAAATACCACGTAGGGTTCCCTGTATTACACATTTTCTCCCCCAAATTGCTCTTTTGATCCCCCAAATAAGAAATACTCTCCCCAAAGTAGCACTTTCGTTTCCTTTCCCAAATATGAGACATTTGAAGATGAAAGGCAGTATTCTGGGGAGAAAATGCCTTTTTGGGGGGATAAAGAGTGGCATTAAGAGAGAACCTGTTTGGTTTCTGGGATGAAGAGTGATATTCGGGGAGAAAATGTCTAATTGTTGGCAGAAATTGATATGCAGGGGAGAAATGGTTGTATTTTGGAGCGTAAAAGAGTGTTTTGTGAAGAAAATGCCTGAGCTTTGGGGATAAAGTGCATTATTTTGGCGTGAAAGCATGGTATTGAGCTAATAAGCAGCATTTTGTGGAGAAAATGTCTTCTTTTGAGGATCAAGGTGATCTTTTGGGGAGAAAATGTCTGATTTGCAGCATAAAAAGACGCATTTTGGGGAAGATAGTGTCTTTTGTTGGGACATCACACTTTATTCCAAAAATAACACATTTTCTTCCCAGAATACCGCCTTTGATCCCCAAAAGAAGGCATTTTCTTCCCAGAATACTGCTTTTTAGACCGAAAATAAGTCATCCTCTCCAAAAAAAAGACCTATTTCTGTCCTCAAAATGAGAAATATTCTCCCCAAAATATCATTCTTGGTTCCAAAGGGAAGATTTTTTATCCATTAAATACCACGTAGGGTTCCCTATATTACACATTTTCTCCCCCAAATTGCTCTTTTGATCCCCCAAATAAGAAATACTCTCCCCAAAGTAGCACTTTCGTTTCCTTTCCCAAATATGAGACATTTGAAGATGAAAGGCAGTATTCTGGGGAGAAAATGCCTTTTTGGGGGGATAAAGAGTGGCACTTAAGAAAGAACCTGTTTGGTTTCTGGGATGAAGAGTGATATTCGGGGAGAAAATGTCTAATTGTTGGCAGAAATTGATATGCAGGGGAGAAATGGTTGTATTTGGGAGAGAAAAAGCGTGTTTTGGGGAGAAAATGCCTGAGTTTTGGGGATAACCTGCATTATTTTGGCGTGAAAGCATGGTATTCAGCTAATAAGCAGCATTTTGTGGAGAAAATGTCTTCTTTTGAGGATCAAGGTGATCTTTTGGGGAGAAAATGTCTGATTTGCAGCATAAAAAGACGCATTTGGGGAAGACAGCGTCTTTTATTGGGACATTACATTTTATTCCAAAAGTAACACATTTTCTTTGCAGAATACCGCCTTTGATCCCCAAAAGAAGGCATTTTCTTCCCAGAATACTGCTTTTTAGACCGAAAATAAGTCATCCTCTCCAAAAAAGACCTATTTCTGTCCTCAAAATGAGAAATATTCTCCCCAAAATATCATTCTTGTTCCAAAGGGAAGATTTTTTATCCATTAAATACCACATAGGGTTCCCTGTATTACACATTTTCTCCCCCAAATTGCTCTTTTGATCCCCCAAATAAGAAATACTCTCCCCAAAGTAGCGCTTTCGTTTCCTTTCCCAAATATGAGACATTTGAAGATGAAAGGCAGTATTCTGGGGAGAAAATGCCTTTTTGGGGGGATAAAGAGTGGCATTAAGAGAGAACCTGTTTGGTTTCTGGGATGAAGAGTGATATTCGGGGAGAAAATGTCTAATTGTTGGCAGAAATTGATATGCAGGGGAGAAATGGTTGTATTTGGGAGAGAAAAAGAGTGTTTTGGGGAGAAAATGCCTGAGTTTTGGGGATAACCTGCATTATTTTGGCGTGAAAGCATGGTATTGAGCTAATAAGCAGCATTTTGTGGAGAAAATGTCTTCTTTAGAGGATAAAGGTGATCTTTTGGGGAGAAAATGTCTGATTTGCAGCATAAAAAGACGCATTTTGGGGAAGATAGTGTCTTTTGTTGGGACATCACATTTTATTCCAAAAATAACACATTTTCTTCCCAGAATACCGCCTTTTATCCCTAAAAGAAGGCATTTTCTTCCCAGAATACTGCTTTTTAGACCGAAAATAAGTCATCCTCTCCAAAAAAGACCTATTTCTGTCCTCAAAATGAGAAATATTCTCCCCAAAATATCATTCTTGGTTCCAAAGAGAAGATTTTTTATCCATTAAATGCCACGTAGGGTTCCCTGTATTACACATTTTCTCCCCCAAATTGCTCTTTTGATCCCCCAAATAAGAAATACTCTCCCCAAAGTAGCGCTTTCGTTTCCTTTCCCAAAAAGAAGACACTTGAAGATGAAAGGCAGTATTCTGGGGAGAAAATGCCTTTTTGGGGGGCTAAAGAGTGGCACTTAAGAGAGAACCTGTTTGGTTTCTGGGATGAAGAGTGATATTCGGGGAGAAAATGTCTAATTGTTGGCAGAAATTGATATGCAGGGGAGAAATGGTTGTATTTTGGAGCGTAAAAGAGTGTTTTGGGGAGAAAATGCCTGAGTTTTGGGGATAAAGTGCATTATTTAGGCGTGAAAGCATGGTATTCAGCTAATAAGCAGCATTTTGTGGAGAAAATGTCTTCTTTAGAGGATCAAGGTGATCTTTTGGGGAGAAAATGTCTGATTTGCAGCATAAAAAGACGCATTTGGGGAAGATAGTGTCTTTTGTTGGGATAGCACAATTTATTCCAATAATAACACATTTTCTACCCAGAATACCGACTTTTAGCCCCAAAAGAAGGCATTTTCTTCCCAGAATACTGCTTTTTAGACCGAAAATAAGTCATCCTCTCCAAAAAAGACCTATTTCTGTCCTCAAAATGAGAAATATTCTCCCCAAAATATCATTCTTGGTTCCAAATAGAAGATTTTTTATCCATTAAATACCACGTAGGGTTCCCTGTATTACACATTTTCTCCCCCAAATTGCTCTTTTGATCCCCCAAATAAGAAATACTCTCCCCAAAGTAGCGCTTTCGTTTCCTTTCCCAAATATGAGACATTTGAAGATGAAAGGCAGTATTCTGGGGAGAAAATGCCTTTTTGGGGGGATAAAGAGTGGCATTAAGAGAGAACCTGTTTGGTTTCTGGGATGAAGAGTGATATTCGGGGAGAAAATGTCTAATTGTTGGCTGAAATTGATATGCAGGGGAGAAATGGTTGTACTTGGGAGAGAAAAAGAGTGTTTTGGGGAGAAAATGCCTGAGTTTTGGGGATAAAGTGCATTATTTTGGCGTGAAAGCATGGTATTGAGCTAATAAGCAGCATTTTGTGGAGAAAATGTCTTCTTTTGAGGATCAAGGTGATCTTTTGGGGAGAAAATGTCTGATTTGCAGCATAAAAAGACGCATTTGGGGAAGACAGAGTCTTTTATTGGGACATCACATTTTATTCCAAAAATAACACATTTTCTTCCCAGAATACCGCCTTTTAGCCCCAAAAGAAGGCATTTTCTTCCCAGAATACTGCTTTTTAGACCGAAAATAAGTCATCCTCTCCAAAAAAAGACCTATTTCTGTCCTCAAAATGAGAAATATTCTCCCCAAAATATCATTCTTGTTCCAAATAGAAGATTTTATATCCATTAAATACCACGTAGGGTTCCCTGTATTACACATTTTCTCCCCCAAATTGCTCTTTTGATCCCCCAAATAAGAAATACTCTCCCCAAAGTAGCGCTTTCGTTTCCTTTCCCAAATATGAGACATTTGATGATGAAAGGCAGTATTCTGGGGAGAAAATGCCTTTTTGGGGGGCTAAAGAGTGGCATTAAGAGAGAACCTGTTTGGTTTCTGGGATGAAGAGTGATATTCGGGGAGAAAATGTCTAATTGTTGGCAGAAATTGATATGCAGGGGAGAAATGGTTGTATTTGGGAGAGTAAAAGCGTGTTTTGGGGAGAAAATGCCTGAGTTTTGGGGATAACCTGCATTATTTTGGCGTGAAAGCCCGGTATTGAGCTAATAAGCAGCATTTTGTGGAGAAAATGTCTTCTTTTGAGGATAAAGGTGATCTTTTGGGGAGAAAATGTCTGATTTGCAGCATAAAAAGACGCATTTTGGGGAAGACAGCGTCTTTTATTTGGACCTCACAGTTTATTCCAAAAGTAACACATTTTCTTCCCAGAATACCGCCTTTAATCCCCAAAAGAAGGCATTTTCTTCCCAGAATACTGCTTTTTAGACCGAAAATAAGTCATCCTCTCCAAAAAAGACCTATTTCCGTCCTCAAAATGAGAAATATTCTCCCCAAAATATCATTCTTGGTTCCAAAGAGAAGATTTTTTATCCATTAAATACCACGTAGGGTTCCCTGTATTACACATTTTCTCCCCCAAATTGCTCTTTTGATCCCCCAAATAAGAAATACTCTCCCCAAAGTAGCGCTTTCGTTTCCTTTCCCAAATATGAGACATTTGAAGATGAAAGGCAGTATTCTGGGGAGAAAATACATTTTTGGGGGGATAAAGAGTGGCATTAAGAGAGAACCTGTTTGGTTTCTGGGATGAAGAGTGATATTCGGGGAGAAAATGTCTAATTGTTGGCAGAAATTGATATGCAGGGGAGAAATGGTTGTATTTGGGAGAGAAAAAGAGTGTTTTGTGGAGAAAATGCCTGAGTTTTGGGGATAAAGTGCATTATTTTGGCGTGAAAGCATGGTATTCAGCTAATAAGCAGCATTTTGTGGAGAAAATGTCTTCTTTTGAGGATCAAGGTGATCTTTTGGGGAGAAAATGTCTGATTTGCAGCATAAAAAGACGCATTTTGGGGAAGATAGTGTCTTTTGTTGGGACATCACACTTTATTCCAGAAATAACACATTTTCTTCCCAGAATACCGCCTTTTATCCCCAAAAGAAGGCATTTTCTTCCCAGAATACTGCTTTTTAGACCAAAAATAAGTCATCCTCTCCAAAAAAGACCTATTTCTGTCCTCAAAATGAGAAATATTCTCCCCAAAATATCATTCTTGGTTCCAAAGAGAAGAATTTTAACCATTAAATACCACGTAGGGTTCCCTGTATTACACATTTTCTCCCCCAAATTGCTCTTTTGATCCCCCAAATAAGAAATACTCTCCCCAAAGTAGCACTTTCGTTTCCTTTCCCAAATATGAGACATTTGAAGATGAAAGGCAGTATTCTGGGGAGAAAATGCCTTTTTGGGGGGATAAAGAGTGGCATTAAGAGAGAACCTGTTTGGTTTCTGGGATGAAGAGTGATATTCGGGGAGAAAATGTCTAATTGTTGGCAGAAATTGATATGCAGGGGAGAAATGGTTGTATTTTGGAGCGTAAAAGAGTGTTTTGGGGAGAAAATGCCTGAGTTTTGGGGATAAAGTGCATTATTTAGGCGTGAAAGCATGGTATTCAGCTAATAAGCAGCATTTTGTGGAGAAAATGTCTTCTTTAGAGGATCAAGGTGATCTTTTGGGGAGAAAATGTCTGATTTGCAGCATAAAAAGACGCATTTGGGGAAGATAGTGTCTTTTGTTGGGATAGCACAATTTATTCCAATAATAACACATTTTCTACCCAGAATACCGACTTTTAGCCCCAAAAGAAGGCATTTTCTTCCCAGAATACTGCTTTTTAGACCGAAAATAAGTCATCCTCTCCAAAAAAGACCTATTTCTGTCCTCAAAATGAGAAATATTCTCCCCAAAATATCATTCTTGGTTCCAAATAGAAGATTTTTTATCCATTAAATACCACGTAGGGTTCCCTGTATTACACATTTTCTCCCCCAAATTGCTCTTTTGATCCCCCAAATAAGAAATACTCTCCCCAAAGTAGCGCTTTCGTTTCCTTTCCCAAATATGAGACATTTGAAGATGAAAGGCAGTATTCTGGGGAGAAAATGCCTTTTTGGGGGGATAAAGAGTGGCATTAAGAGAGAACCTGTTTGGTTTCTGGGATGAAGAGTGATATTCGGGGAGAAAATGTCTAATTGTTGGCTGAAATTGATATGCAGGGGAGAAATGGTTGTACTTGGGAGAGAAAAAGAGTGTTTTGGGGAGAAAATGCCTGAGTTTTGGGGATAAAGTGCATTATTTTGGCGTGAAAGCATGGTATTGAGCTAATAAGCAGCATTTTGTGGAGAAAATGTCTTCTTTTGAGGATCAAGGTGATCTTTTGGGGAGAAAATGTCTGATTTGCAGCATAAAAAGACGCATTTGGGGAAGACAGAGTCTTTTATTGGGACATCACATTTTATTCCAAAAATAACACATTTTCTTCCCAGAATACCGCCTTTTAGCCCCAAAAGAAGGCATTTTCTTCCCAGAATACTGCTTTTTAGACCGAAAATAAGTCATCCTCTCCAAAAAAAGACCTATTTCTGTCCTCAAAATGAGAAATATTCTCCCCAAAATATCATTCTTGTTCCAAATAGAAGATTTTATATCCATTAAATACCACGTAGGGTTCCCTGTATTACACATTTTCTCCCCCAAATTGCTCTTTTGATCCCCCAAATAAGAAATACTCTCCCCAAAGTAGCGCTTTCGTTTCCTTTCCCAAATATGAGACATTTGATGATGAAAGGCAGTATTCTGGGGAGAAAATGCCTTTTTGGGGGGCTAAAGAGTGGCATTAAGAGAGAACCTGTTTGGTTTCTGGGATGAAGAGTGATATTCGGGGAGAAAATGTCTAATTGTTGGCAGAAATTGATATGCAGGGGAGAAATGGTTGTATTTGGGAGAGTAAAAGCGTGTTTTGGGGAGAAAATGCCTGAGTTTTGGGGATAACCTGCATTATTTTGGCGTGAAAGCCCGGTATTGAGCTAATAAGCAGCATTTTGTGGAGAAAATGTCTTCTTTTGAGGATAAAGGTGATCTTTTGGGGAGAAAATGTCTGATTTGCAGCATAAAAAGACGCATTTTGGGGAAGACAGCGTCTTTTATTTGGACCTCACAGTTTATTCCAAAAGTAACACATTTTCTTCCCAGAATACCGCCTTTAATCCCCAAAAGAAGGCATTTTCTTCCCAGAATACTGCTTTTTAGACCGAAAATAAGTCATCCTCTCCAAAAAAGACCTATTTCCGTCCTCAAAATGAGAAATATTCTCCCCAAAATATCATTCTTGGTTCCAAAGAGAAGATTTTTTATCCATTAAATACCACGTAGGGTTCCCTGTATTACACATTTTCTCCCCCAAATTGCTCTTTTGATCCCCCAAATAAGAAATACTCTCCCCAAAGTAGCGCTTTCGTTTCCTTTCCCAAATATGAGACATTTGAAGATGAAAGGCAGTATTCTGGGGAGAAAATACATTTTTGGGGGGATAAAGAGTGGCATTAAGAGAGAACCTGTTTGGTTTCTGGGATGAAGAGTGATATTCGGGGAGAAAATGTCTAATTGTTGGCAGAAATTGATATGCAGGGGAGAAATGGTTGTATTTGGGAGAGAAAAAGAGTGTTTTGTGGAGAAAATGCCTGAGTTTTGGGGATAAAGTGCATTATTTTGGCGTGAAAGCATGGTATTCAGCTAATAAGCAGCATTTTGTGGAGAAAATGTCTTCTTTTGAGGATCAAGGTGATCTTTTGGGGAGAAAATGTCTGATTTGCAGCATAAAAAGACGCATTTTGGGGAAGATAGTGTCTTTTGTTGGGACATCACACTTTATTCCAGAAATAACACATTTTCTTCCCAGAATACCGCCTTTTATCCCCAAAAGAAGGCATTTTCTTCCCAGAATACTGCTTTTTAGACCAAAAATAAGTCATCCTCTCCAAAAAAGACCTATTTCTGTCCTCAAAATGAGAAATATTCTCCCCAAAATATCATTCTTGGTTCCAAAGAGAAGAATTTTAACCATTAAATACCACGTAGGGTTCCCTGTATTACACATTTTCTCCCCCAAATTGCTCTTTTGATCCCCCAAATAAGAAATACTCTCCCCAAAGTAGCACTTTCGTTTCCTTTCCCAAATATGAGACATTTGAAGATGAAAGGCAGTATTCTGGGGAGAAAATGCCTTTTTGGGGGGATAAAGAGTGGCATTAAGAGAGAACCTGTTTGGTTTCTGGGATGAAGAGTGATATTCGGGGAGAAAATGTCTAATTGTTGGCAGAAATTGATATGCAGGGGAGAAATGGTTGTATTTTGGAGCGTAAAAGAGTGTTTTGTGAAGAAAATGCCTGAGCTTTGGGGATAAAGTGCATTATTTTGGCGTGAAAGCATGGTATTGAGCTAATAAGCAGCATTTTGTGGAGAAAATGTCTTCTTTTGAGGATCAAGGTGATCTTTTGGGGAGAAAATGTCTGATTTGCAGCATAAAAAGACGCATTTTGGGGAAGATAGTGTCTTTTGTTCGGACATCACACTTTATTCCAAAAATAACACATTTTCTTCCCAGAATACCGCCTTTTATCCCCAAAAGAAGGCATTTTCTTCCCAGAATACTGCTTTTTAGACCGAAAATAAGTCATCCTCTCCAAAAAAAGACCTATTTCTGTCCTCAAAATGAGAAATATTCTCCCCAAAATATCATTCTTGGTTCCAAAGGGAAGATTTTTTATCCATTAAATACCACGTAGGGTTCCCTATATTACACATTTTCTCCCCCAAATTGCTCTTTTGATCCCCCAAATAAGAAATACTCTCCCCAAAGTAGCACTTTCGTTTCCTTTCCCAAATATGAGACATTTGAAGATGAAAGGCAGTATTCTGGGGAGAAAATGCCTTTTTGGGGGGATAAAGAGTGGCACTTAAGAGAGAACCTGTTTGGTTTCTGGGATGAAGAGTGATATTCGGGGAGAAAATGTCTAATTGTTGGCAGAAATTGATATGCAGGGGAGAAATGGTTGTATTTGGGAGAGTAAAAGCGTGTTTTGGGGAGAAAATGCATGAGTTTTGGGGATAACCTGCATTATTTTGGCGTGAAAGCCCGGTATTGAGCTAATAAGCAGCATTTTGTGGAGAAAATGTCTTCTTTTGAGGATCAAGGTGATCTTTTGGGGAGAAAATGTCTGATTTGCAGCATAAAAAGACGCATTTGGGGAAGACAGCGTCTTTTATTTGGACCTCACAGTTAATTCCAAAAGTAACACATTTTCTTCCCAGAATACCGCCTTTGATCCCCAAAAGAAGGCATTTTCTTCCCAGAATACTGCTTTTTAGACCGAAAATAAGTCATCCTCTCCAAAAAAGACCTATTTCTGTCCTCAAAATGAGAAATATTCTCCCCAAAATATCATTCTTGGTTCCAAAGGGAAGATTTTTTATCCATTAAATACCACGTAGGGTTCCCTGTATTACACATTTTCTCCCCCAAATTGCTCTTTTGATCCCCCAAATAAGAAATACTCTCCCCAAAGTAGCGCTTTCGTTTCCTTTCCCAAATATGAGACATTTGAAGATGAAAGGCAGTATTCTGGGGAGAAAATACATTTTTGGGGGGATAAAGAGTGGCATTAAGAGAGAACCTGTTTGGTTTCTGGGATGAAGAGTGATATTCGGGGAGAAAATGTCTAATTGTTGGCAGAAATTGATATGCAGGGGAGAAATGGTTGTATTTGGGAGAGAAAAAGAGTGTTTTGTGGAGAAAATGCCTGAGTTTTGGGGATAAAGTGCATTATTTTGGCGTGAAAGCATGGTATTCAGCTAATAAGCAGCATTTTGTGGAGAAAATGTCTTCTTTTGAGGATCAAGGTGATCTTTTGGGGAGAAAATGTCTGATTTGCAGCATAAAAAGACGCATTTTGGGGAAGATAGTGTCTTTTGTTGGGACATCACACTTTATTCCAGAAATAACACATTTTCTTCCCAGAATACCGCCTTTTATCCCCAAAAGAAGGCATTTTCTTCCCAGAATACTGCTTTTTAGACCAAAAATAAGTCATCCTCTCCAAAAAAGACCTATTTCTGTCCTCAAAATGAGAAATATTCTCCCCAAAATATCATTCTTGGTTCCAAAGAGAAGAATTTTAACCATTAAATACCACGTAGGGTTCCCTGTATTACACATTTTCTCCCCCAAATTGCTCTTTTGATCCCCCAAATAAGAAATACTCTCCCCAAAGTAGCACTTTCGTTTCCTTTCCCAAATATGAGACATTTGAAGATGAAAGGCAGTATTCTGGGGAGAAAATGCCTTTTTGGGGGGATAAAGAGTGGCATTAAGAGAGAACCTGTTTGGTTTCTGGGATGAAGAGTGATATTCGGGGAGAAAATGTCTAATTGTTGGCAGAAATTGATATGCAGGGGAGAAATGGTTGTATTTTGGAGCGTAAAAGAGTGTTTTGTGAAGAAAATGCCTGAGTTTTGGGGATAAAGTGCATTATTTTGGCGTGAAAGCATGGTATTGAGCTAATAAGCAGCATTTTGTGGAGAAAATGTCTTCTTTTGAGGATCAAGGTGATCTTTTGGGGAGAAAATGTCTGATTTGCAGCATAAAAAGACGCATTTTGGGGAAGATAGTGTCTTTTGTTGGGACATCACACTTTATTCCAAAAATAACACATTTTCTTCCCAGAATACCGCCTTTGATCCCCAAAAGAAGGCATTTTCTTCCCAGAATACTGCTTTTTAGACCGAAAATAAGTCATCCTCTCCAAAAAAAGACCTATTTCTGTCCTCAAAATGAGAAATATTCTCCCCAAAATATCATTCTTGGTTCCAAAGGGAAGATTTTTTATCCATTAAATACCACGTAGGGTTCCCTATATTACACATTTTCTCCCCCAAATTGCTCTTTTGATCCCCCAAATAAGAAATACTCTCCCCAAAGTAGCACTTTCGTTTCCTTTCCCAAATATGAGACATTTGAAGATGAAAGGCAGTATTCTGGGGAGAAAATGCCTTTTTGGGGGGATAAAGAGTGGCACTTAAGAAAGAACCTGTTTGGTTTCTGGGATGAAGAGTGATATTCGGGGAGAAAATGTCTAATTGTTGGCAGAAATTGATATGCAGGGGAGAAATGGTTGTATTTGGGAGAGTAAAAGCGTGTTTTGGGGAGAAAATGCCTGAGTTTTGGGGATAACCTGCATTATTTTGGCGTGAAAGCATGGTATTCAGCTAATAAGCAGCATTTTGTGGAGAAAATGTCTTCTTTTGAGGATCAAGGTGATCTTTTGGGGAGAAAATGTCTGATTTGCAGCATAAAAAGACGCATTTGGGGAAGACAGCGTCTTTTATTGGGACATTACATTTTATTCCAAAAGTAACACATTTTCTTTGCAGAATACCGCCTTTGATCCCCAAAAGAAGGCATTTTCTTCCCAGAATACTGCTTTTTAGACCGAAAATAAGTCATCCTCTCCAAAAAAGACCTATTTCTGTCCTCAAAATGAGAAATATTCTCCCCAAAATATCATTCTTGTTCCAAAGGGAAGATTTTTTATCCATTAAATACCACATAGGGTTCCCTGTATTACACATTTTCTCCCCCAAATTGCTCTTTTGATCCCCCAAATAAGAAATACTCTCCCCAAAGTAGCGCTTTCGTTTCCTTTCCCAAAAAGAAGACACTTGAAGATGAAAGGCAGTATTCTGGGGAGAAAATGCCTTTTTGGGGGGATAAAGAGTGGCATTAAGAGAGAACCTGTTTGGTTTCTGGGATGAAGAGTGATATTCGGGGAGAAAATGTCTAATTGTTGGCAGAAATTGATATGCAGGGGAGAAATGGTTGTATTTGGGAGAGAAAAAGAGTGTTTTGGGGAGAAAATGCCTGAGTTTTGGGGATAACCTGCATTATTTTGGCGTGAAAGCATGGTATTGAGATAATAAGCAGCATTTTGTGGAGAAAATGTCTTCTTTAGAGGATAAAGGTGATCTTTTGGGGAGAAAATGTCTGATTTGCAGCATAAAAAGACGCATTTTGGGGAAGATAGTGTCTTTTGTTGGGACATCACATTTTATTCCAAAAATAACACATTTTCTTCCCAGAATACCGCCTTTTATCCCTAAAAGAAGGCATTTTCTTCCCAGAATACTGCTTTTTAGACCGAAAATAAGTCATCCTCTCCAAAAAAGACCTATTTCTGTCCTCAAAATGAGAAATATTCTCCCCAAAATATCATTCTTGGTTCCAAATAGAAGATTTTTTATCCATTAAATGCCACGTAGGGTTCCCTGTATTACACATTTTCTCCCCCAAATTGCTCTTTTGATCCCCCAAATAAGAAATACTCTCCCCAAAGTAGCGCTTTCGTTTCCTTTCCCAAATATGAGACATTTGAAGATGAAAGGCAGTATTCTGGGGAGAAAATGCCTTTTTGGGGGGATAAAGAGTGGCATTAAGAGAGAACCTGTTTGGTTTCTGGGATGAAGAGTGATATTCGGGGAGAAAATGTCTAATTGTTGGCAGAAATTGATATGCAGGGGAGAAATGGTTGTATTTGGGAGAGAAAAAGAGTGTTTTGGGGAGAAAATGCCTGAGTTTTGGGGATAACCTGCATTATTTTGGCGTGAAAGCATGGTATTGAGCTAATAAGCAGCATTTTGTGGAGAAAATGTCTTCTTTTGAGGATCAAGGTGATCTTTTGGGGAGAAAATGTCTGATTTGCAGCATAAAAAGACGCATTTGGGGAAGACAGCGTCTTTTATTGGGACATTACATTTTATTCCAAAAGTAACACATTTTCTTTGCAGAATACCGCCTTTGATCCCCAAAAGAAGGCATTTTCTTCCCAGAATACTGCTTTTTAGACCGAAAATAAGTCATCCTCTCCAAAAAAGACCTATTTCTGTCCTCAAAATGAGAAATATTCTCCCCAAAATATCATTCTTGTTCCAAAGGGAAGATTTTTTATCCATTAAATACCACATAGGGTTCCCTGTATTACACATTTTCTCCCCCAAATTGCTCTTTTGATCCCCCAAATAAGAAATACTCTCCCCAAAGTAGCGCTTTCGTTTCCTTTCCCAAATATGAGACATTTGAAGATGAAAGGCAGTATTCTGGGGAGAAAATGCCTTTTTGGGGGGATAAAGAGTGGCATTAAGAGAGAACCTGTTTGGTTTCTGGGATGAAGAGTGATATTCGGGGAGAAAATGTCTAATTGTTGGCAGAAATTGATATGCAGGGGAGAAATGGTTGTATTTGGGAGAGAAAAAGAGTGTTTTGGGGAGAAAATGCCTGAGTTTTGGGGATAACCTGCATTATTTTGGCGTGAAAGCATGGTATTGAGATAATAAGCAGCATTTTGTGGAGAAAATGTCTTCTTTAGAGGATAAAGGTGATCTTTTGGGGAGAAAATGTCTGATTTGCAGCATAAAAAGACGCATTTTGGGGAAGATAGTGTCTTTTGTTGGGACATCACATTTTATTCCAAAAATAACACATTTTCTTCCCAGAATACCGCCTTTTATCCCTAAAAGAAGGCATTTTCTTCCCAGAATACTGCTTTTTAGACCGAAAATAAGTCATCCTCTCCAAAAAAGACCTATTTCTGTCCTCAAAATGAGAAATATTCTCCCCAAAATATCATTCTTGGTTCCAAATAGAAGATTTTTTATCCATTAAATGCCACGTAGGGTTCCCTGTATTACACATTTTCTCCCCCAAATTGCTCTTTTGATCCCCCAAATAAGAAATACTCTCCCCAAAGTAGCGCTTTCGTTTCCTTTCCCAAATATGAGACATTTGAAGATGAAAGGCAGTATTCTGGGGAGAAAATGCCTTTTTGGGGGGATAAAGAGTGGCATTAAGAGAGAACCTGTTTGGTTTCTGGGATGAAGAGTGATATTCGGGGAGAAAATGTCTAATTGTTGGCAGAAATTGATATGCAGGGGAGAAATGGTTGTATTTGGGAGAGTAAAAGCGTGTTTTGGGGAGAAAATGCCTGAGTTTTGGGGATAAAGTGCATTATTTAGGCGTGAAAGCATGGTATTCAGCTAATAAGCAGCATTTTGTGGAGAAAATGTCTTCTTTTGAGGATCAAGGTGATCTTTTGGGGAGAAAATGTCTGATTTGCAGCATAAAAAGACGCATTTTGGGGAAGATAGTGTCTTTTGTTGGGACATCACACTTTATTCCAGAAATAACACATTTTCTTCCCAGAATACCGCCTTTTATCCCCAAAAGAAGGCATTTTCTTCCCAGAATACTGCTTTTTAGACCGAAAATAAGTCATCCTCTCCAAAAAAGACCTATTTCTGTCCTCAAAATGAGAAATATTCTCCCCAAAATATCATTCTTGGTTCCAAAGAGAAGATTTTTTATCCATTAAATACCACGTAGGGTTCCCTATATTACACATTTTCTCCCCCAAATTGCTCTTTTGATCCCCCAAATAAGAAATACTCTCCCCAAAGTAGCGCTTTCGTTTCCTTTCCCAAATATGAGACATTTGATGATGAAAGGCAGTATTCTGGGGAGAAAATGCCTTTTTGGGGGGATAAAGAGTGGCATTAAGAGAGAACCTGTTTGGTTTCTGGGATGAAGAGTGATATTCGGGGAGAAAATGTCTAATTGTTGGCAGAAATTGATATGCAGGGGAGAAATGGTTGTATTTGGGAGAGAAAAAGAGTGTTTTGGGGAGAAAATGCATGAGTTTTGGGGATAAAGTGCATTATTTTGGCGTGAAAGCATGGTATTGAGCTAATAAGCAGCATTTTGTGGAGAAAATGTCTTCTTTTGAGGATCAAGGTGATCTTTTGGGGAGAAAATGTCTGATTTGCAGCATAAAAAGACGCATTTTGGGGAAGATAGTGTCTTTTGTTGGGACATCACACTTTATTCCAAAAATAACACATTTTCTTCCCAGAATACCGCCTTTGATCCCCAAAAGAAGGCATTTTCTTCCCAGAATACTGCTTTTTAGACCGAAAATAAGTCATCCTCTCCAAAAAAGACCTATTTCTGTCCTCAAAATGAGAAATATTCTCCCCAAAATATCATTCTTGGTTCCAAAGAGATTTTTTATCCATTAAATACCACGTAGGGTTCCCTATATTACACATTTTCTCCCCCAAATTGCTCTTTTGATCCCCCAAATAAGAAATACTCTCCCCAAAGTAGCGCTTTCGTTTCCTTTCCCAAATATGAGACATTTGATGATGAAAGGCAGTATTCTGGGGAGAAAATGCCTTTTTGGGGGGATAAAGAGTGGCATTAAGAGAGAACCTGTTTGGTTTCTGGGATGAAGAGTGATATTCGGGGAGAAAATGTCTAATTGTTGGCAGAAATTGATATGCAGGGGAGAAATGGTAGTATTTGGGAGAGAAAAAGAGTGTTTTGGGGAGAAAATGCCTGAGTTTTGGGGATAAAGTGCATTATTTTGGCGTGAAAGCATGGTATTGAGCTAATAAGCAGCATTTTGTGGAGAAAATGTCTTCTTTTGAGGATCAAGGTGATCTTTTGGGGAGAAAATGTCTTCTTTGCAGCATAAAAAGACGCATTTTGGGGAAGATAGTGTCTTTTGTTGGGACATCACACTTTATTCCAAAAATAACACATTTTCTTCCCAGAATACCGCCTTTGATCCCCAAAAGAAGGCATTTTCTTCCCAGAATACTGCTTTTTAGACCGAAAATAAGTCATCCTCTCCAAAAAAAGACCTATTTCTGTCCTCAAAATGAGAAATATTCTCCCCAAAATATCATTCTTGGTTCCAAAGGGAAGATTTTTTATCCATTAAATACCACATAGGGTTCCCTATATTACACATTTTCTCCCCCAAATTGCTCTTTTGATCCCCCAAATAAGAAATACTCTCCCCAAAGTAGCACTTTCGTTTCCTTTCCCAAATATGAGACATTTGAAGATGAAAGGCAGTATTCTGGGGAGAAAATGCCTTTTTGGGGGGATAAAGAGTGGAATTAAGAGAGAACCTGTTTGGTTTCTGGGATGAAGAGTGATATTCGGGGAGAAAATGTCTAATTGTTGGCTGAAATTGATATGCAGGGGAGAAATGGTTGTATTTGGGAGAGTAAAAGCGTGTTTTGGGGAGAAAATGCCTGAGTTTTGGGGATAACCTGCATTATTTTGGCGTGAAAGCATGGTATTCAGCTAATAAGCAGCATTTTGTGGAGAAAATGTCTTCTTTTGAGGATCAAGGTGATCTTTTGGGGAGAAAATGTCTGATTTGCAGCATAAAAAGACACATTTGGGGAAGATAGTGTCTTTTGTTGGGACATCACACTTTATTCCAAAAATAACACATTTTCTTCCCAGAATACCGCCTTTGATCCCCAAAAGAAGGCATTTTCTTCCCAGAATACTGCTTTTTAGACCGAAAATAAGTCATCCTCTCCAAAAAAGACCTATTTCTGTCCTCAAAATGAGAAATATTCTCCCCAAAATATCATTCTTGGTTCCAAAGAGAAGATTTTTTATCCATTAAATACCACATAGGGTTCCCTATATTACACATTTTCTCCCCCAAATTGCTCTTTTGATCCCCCAAATAAGAAATACTCTCCCCAAAGTAGCGCTTTCGTTCCCTTTCCCAAATATGAGACATTTGAAGATGAAAGGCAGTATTCTGGGGAGAAAATGCCTTTTTGGGGGGATAAAGAGTGGCATTAAGAGAGAACCTGTTTGGTTTCTGGGATGAAGAGTGATATTCGGGGAGAAAATGTCTAATTGTTGGCAGAAATTGATATGCAGGGGAGAAATGGTTGTATTTGGGAGAGAAAAAGAGTGTTTTGGGGAGAAAATGCCTGAGTTTTGGGGATAAAGTGCATTATTTTGGCGTGAAAGCATGGTATTGAGCTAATAAGCAGCATTTTGTGGAGAAAATGTCTTCTTTTGAGGATCAAGGTGATCTTTTGGGGAGAAAATGTCTTCTTTGCAGCATAAAAAGACGCATTTTGGGGAAGATAGTGTCTTTTGTTGGGACATCACACTTTATTCCAAAAATAACACATTTTCTTCCCAGAATACCGCCTTTGATCCCCAAAAGAAGGCATTTTCTTCCCAGAATACTGCTTTTTAGACCGAAAATAAGTCATCCTCTCCAAAAAAAGACCTATTTCTGTCCTCAAAATGAGAAATATTCTCCCCAAAATATCATTCTTGGTTCCAAAGGGAAGATTTTTTATCCATTAAATACCACATAGGGTTCCCTATATTACACATTTTCTCCCCCAAATTGCTCTTTTGATCCCCCAAATAAGAAATACTCTCCCCAAAGTAGCACTTTCGTTTCCTTTCCCAAATATGAGACATTTGAAGATGAAAGGCAGTATTCTGGGGAGAAAATGCCTTTTTGGGGGGATAAAGAGTGGCATTAAGAGAGAACCTGTTTGGTTTCTGGGATGAAGAGTGATATTCGGGGAGAAAATGTCTAATTGTTGGCTGAAATTGATATGCAGGGGAGAAATGGTTGTATTTGGGAGAGAAAAAGAGTGTTTTGGGGAGAAAATGCCTGAGTTTTGGGGATAACCTGCATTATTTTGGCGTGAAAGCATGGTATTCAGCTAATAAGCAGCATTTTGTGGAGAAAATGTCTTCTTTTGAGGATAAAGGTGATCTTTTGGGGAGAAAATGTCTGATTTGCAGTATAAAAAGACACATTTGGGGAAGATAGTGTCTTTTGTTGGGACATCACACTTTATTCCAGAAATAACACATTTTCTACCCAGAATACCGCCTTTGATCCCCAAAAGAAGGCATTTTCTTCCCAGAATACTGCTTTTTAGACCGAAAATAAGTCGTCCTCTCCAAAAAAGACCTATTTCTGTCCTCAAAATGAGAAATATTCTCCCCAAAATATCATTCTTGGTTCCAAAGAGAAGATTTTTTATCCATTAAATACCACGTAGGGTTCCCTATATTACACATTTTCTCCCCCAAATTGCTCTTTTGATCCCCCAAATAAGAAATACTCTCCCCAAAGTAGCGCTTTCGTTTCCTTTCCCAAATATGAGACATTTGATGATGAAAGGCAGTATTCTGGGGAGAAAATGCCTTTTTGGGGGGATAAAGAGTGGCATTAAGAGAGAACCTGTTTGGTTTCTGGGATGAAGAGTGATATTCGGGGAGAAAATGTCTAATTGTTGGCTGAAATTGATATGCAGGGGAGAAATGGTTGTATTTGGGAGAGAAAAAGAGTGTTTTGGGGAGAAAATGCCTGAGTTTTGGGGATAAAGTGCATTATTTTGGCGTGAAAGCATGGTATTGAGCTAATAAGCAGCATTTTGTGGAGAAAATGTCTTCTTTTGAGGATCAAGGTGATCTTTCGTGGAGAAAATGTCTGATTTGCAGCATAAAAAGACGCATTTTGGGGAAGATAGTGTCTTTTGTTGGGACATCACAATTTATTCCAAAAATAACACATTTTCTTCCCAGAATACCGCCTTTTATCCCCAAAAGAAGGCATTTTCTTCCCAGAATACTGCTTTTTAGACCGAAAATAAGTCATCCTCTCCAAAAAAGACCTATTTCTGTCCTCAAAATGAGAAATGTTCTCCCCAAAATATCATTCTTGGTTCCAAAGAGAAGATTTTTTATCCATTAAATACCACGTAGGGTTCCCTATATTACACATTTTCTCCCCCAAATTGCTCTTTTGATCCCCCAAATAAGAAATACTCTCCCCAAAGTAGCGCTTTCGTTTCCTTTCCCAAAAAGAAGACACTTGAAGATGAAAGGCAGTATTCTGGGGAGAAAATGCCTTTTTGGGGGGATAAAGAGTGGCATTAAGAGAGAACCTGTTTGGTTTCTGGGATGAAGAGTGATATTCGGGGAGAAAATGTCTAATTGTTGGCAGAAATTGATATGCAGGGGAGAAATGGTTGTATTTGGGAGAGAAAAAGAGTGTTTTGGGGAGAAAATGCCTGAGTTTTGGGGATAAAGTGCATTATTTTGGAGTGAAAGCCCGGTATTGAGCTAATAAGCAGCATTTTGTGGAGAAAATGTCTTCTTTTGAGGATCAAGGTGATCTTTTGGGGAGAAAATGTCTGATTTGCAGCATAAAAAGACGCATTTTGGGGAAGATAGTGTCTTTTGTTGGGACATCACACTTTATTCCAAAAATAACAAATTTTCTTCCCGAATACCGCCTTTTATCCCCAAAAAAAGGCATTTTCTTCCCAGAATACTGCTTTTTAGACCGAAAATAAGTCATCCTCTCCAAAAAAGACCTATTTCTGTCCTCAAAATGAGAAATATTCTCCCCAAAATATCATTCTTGGTTCCAAATAGAAGATTTTTTATCCATTAAATACCACATAGGGTTCCCTATATTACACATTTTCTCCCCCAAATTGCTCTTTTGATCCCCCAAATAAGAAATACTCTCCCCAAAGTAGCGCTTTCGTTCCGTTTCCCAATTATGAGACATTTGAAGATGAAAGGCAGTATTCTGGGGAGAAAATGCCTTTTTGGGGGGATAAAGAGTGGCATTAAGAGAGAACCTGTTTGGTTTCTGGGATGAAGAGTGATATTCGGGGAGAAAATGTCTAATTGTTGGCAGAAATTGATATGCAGGGGAGAAATGGTTGTATTTGGGAGAGAAAAAGAGTGTTTTGGGGAGAAAATGCACGAGTTTGGGGGATAAAGTGCATTATTTTGGCGTGAAAGCATGGTATTGAGCTAATAAGCAGCATTTTGTGGAGAAAATGTCTTCTTTAGAGGATCAAGGTGATCTTTCGTGGAGAAAATGTCTGATTTGCATCATAAAAAGACGCATTTTGGGGAAGATAGTGTCTTTTGTTGGGACATCACACTTTATTCCAATAATAACACATTTTCTTCCCAGAATACCGCCTTTTATCCCCAAAAAAAGGCATTTTCTTCCCAGAATACTGCTTTTTAGACCGAAAATAAGTCATCCTCTCCAAAAAAAGACCTATTTCTGTCCTCAAAATGAGAAATATTCTCCCCAAAATATCATTCTTGGTTCCAAAGGGAAGATTTTTTATCCATTAAATACCACGTAGGGTTCCCTGTATTACACATTTTCTCCCCCAAATTGCTCTTTTGATCCCCCAAATAAGAAATACTCTCCCCAAAGTAGCGCTTTCGTTTCCTTTCCCAAAAAGAAGACACTTGAAGATGAAAGGCAGTATTCTGGGGAGAAAATGCCTTTTTGGGGGGATAAAGAGTGGCATTAAGAGAGAACCTGTTTGGTTTCTGGGATGAAGAGTGATATTCGGGGAGAAAATGTCTAATTGTTGGCAGAAATTGATATGCAGGGGAGAAATGGTTGTATTTGGGAGAGAAAAAGAGTGTTTTGGGGAGAAAATGCCTGAGTTTTGGGGATAAAGTGCATTATTTTGGAGTGAAAGCCCGGTATTGAGCTAATAAGCAGCATTTTGTGGAGAAAATGTCTTCTTTTGAGGATCAAGGTGATCTTTCGGGGAGAAAATGTCTGATTTGCAGCATAAAAAGACGCATTTTGGGGAAGATAGTGTCTTTTGTTGGGACATCACACTTTATTCCAAAAATAACACATTTTCTTCCCAGAATACCGCCTTTGATCCCCAAAAGAAGGCATTTTCTTCCCAGAATACTGCTTTTTAGACTGAAAATAAGTCATCCTCTCCAAAAAAGACCTATTTCTGTCCTCAAAATGAGAAATATTCTCCCCAAAATATCATTCTTGGTTCCAAAGGGAAGATTTTTTATCCATTAAATACCACGTAGGGTTCCCTGTATTACACATTTTCTCCCCCAAATTGCTCTTTTGATCCCCCAAATAAGAAATACTCTCCCCAAAGTAGCGCTTTCGTTTCCTTTCCCAAATATGAGACATTTGAAGATGAAAGGCAGTATTCTGGGGAGAAAATGCCTTTTTGGGGGGATAAAGAGTGGCATTAAGAGAGAACCTGTTTGGTTTCTGGGATGAAGAGTGATATTCGGGGAGAAAATGTCTAATTGTTGGCTGAAATTGATATGCAGGGGAGAAATGGTTGTATTTGGGAGAGTAAAAGCGTGTTTTGGGGAGAAAATGCCTGAGTTTTGGGGATAACCTGCATTATTTTGGCGTGAAAGCCCGGTATTGAGCTAATAAGCAGCATTTTGTGGAGAAAATGTCTTCTTTTGCGGATAAAGGTGATCTTTTGGGGAGAAAATGTCTGATTTGCAGCATAAAAAGACGCATTTGGGGAAGACAGCGTCTTTTATTTAGACCTCAGAGTTTATTCCAAAAGTAACACATTTTCTTCCCAGAATACCGCCTTTTATCCCCAAAAGAAGGCATTTTCTTCCCAGAATACTGCTTTTTAGACCGAAAATAAGTCATCCTCTCCAAAAAAGACCTATTTCTGTCCTCAAAATGAGAAATATTCTCCCCAAAATATCATTCTTGGTTCCAAAGAGAAGATTTTTTATCCATTAAATACCATGTAGGGTTCCCTGTATTACACATTTTCTCCCCCAAATTGCTCTTTTGATCCCCCAAATAAGAAATACTCTCCCCAAAGTAGCGCTTTCGTTTCCTTTCCCAAATATGAGACATTTGATGATGAAAGGCAGTATTCTGGGGAGAAAATGCCTTTTTGGGGGGATAAAGAGTGGCATTAAGAGAGAACCTGTTTGGTTTCTGGGATGAAGAGTGATATTCGGGGAGAAAATGTCTAATTGTTGGCAGAAATTGATATGCAGGGGAGAAATGGTTGTATTTGGGAGAGAAAAAGAGTG
Organism: Alectoris magna; assembly: GCA_030625065.1. Classification (NCBI taxonomy): domain Eukaryota; kingdom Metazoa; phylum Chordata; class Aves; order Galliformes; family Phasianidae; genus Alectoris; species Alectoris magna. The sequence goes on along the minus strand of CM060573.1, from coordinate 17,560,252 downwards.
TTTTGGGGAGAAAATGCCTGAGTTTTGGGGATAAAGTGCATTATTTTGGCGTGAAAGCATGGTATTGAGCTAATAAGCAGCATTTTGTGGAGAAAATGTCTTCTTTTGAGGATCAAGGTGATCTTTCGTGGAGAAAATGTCTGATTTGCAGCATAAAAAGACGCATTTTGGGGAAGATAGTGTCTTTTGTTGGGACATCACAATTTATTCCAAAAATAACACATTTTCTTCCCAGAATACCGCCTTTTATCCCCAAAAGAAGGCATTTTCTTCCCAGAATACTGCTTTTTAGACCGAAAATAAGTCATCCTCTCCAAAAAAGACCTATTTCTGTCCTCAAAATGAGAAATGTTCTCCCCAAAATATCATTCTTGGTTCCAAAGAGAAGATTTTTTATCCATTAAATACCACGTAGGGTTCCCTATATTACACATTTTCTCCCCCAAATTGCTCTTTTGATCCCCCAAATAAGAAATACTCTCCCCAAAGTAGCGCTTTCGTTTCCTTTCCCAAAAAGAAGACACTTGAAGATGAAAGGCAGTATTCTGGGGAGAAAATGCCTTTTTGGGGGGATAAAGAGTGGCATTAAGAGAGAACCTGTTTGGTTTCTGGGATGAAGAGTGATATTCGGGGAGAAAATGTCTAATTGTTGGCAGAAATTGATATGCAGGGGAGAAATGGTTGTATTTGGGAGAGAAAAAGAGTGTTTTGGGGAGAAAATGCCTGAGTTTTGGGGATAAAGTGCATTATTTTGGAGTGAAAGCCCGGTATTGAGCTAATAAGCAGCATTTTGTGGAGAAAATGTCTTCTTTTGAGGATCAAGGTGATCTTTTGGGGAGAAAATGTCTGATTTGCAGCATAAAAAGACGCATTTTGGGGAAGATAGTGTCTTTTGTTGGGACATCACACTTTATTCCAAAAATAACACATTTTCTTCCCGAATACCGCCTTTTATCCCCAAAAAAAGGCATTTTCTTCCCAGAATACTGCTTTTTAGACCGAAAATAAGTCATCCTCTCCAAAAAAGACCTATTTCTGTCCTCAAAATGAGAAATATTCTCCCCAAAATATCATTCTTGGTTCCAAATAGAAGATTTTTTATCCATTAAATACCACATAGGGTTCCCTATATTACACATTTTCTCCCCCAAATTGCTCTTTTGATCCCCCAAATAAGAAATACTCTCCCCAAAGTAGCGCTTTCGTTCCGTTTCCCAATTATGAGACATTTGAAGATGAAAGGCAGTATTCTGGGGAGAAAATGCCTTTTTGGGGGGATAAAGAGTGGCATTAAGAGAGAACCTGTTTGGTTTCTGGGATGAAGAGTGATATTCGGGGAGAAAATGTCTAATTGTTGGCAGAAATTGATATGCAGGGGAGAAATGGTTGTATTTGGGAGAGAAAAAGAGTGTTTTGGGGAGAAAATGCACGAGTTTGGGGGATAAAGTGCATTATTTTGGCGTGAAAGCATGGTATTGAGCTAATAAGCAGCATTTTGTGGAGAAAATGTCTTCTTTAGAGGATCAAGGTGATCTTTCGTGGAGAAAATGTCTGATTTGCATCATAAAAAGACGCATTTTGGGGAAGATAGTGTCTTTTGTTGGGACATCACACTTTATTCCAATAATAACACATTTTCTTCCCAGAATACCGCCTTTTATCCCCAAAAAAAGGCATTTTCTTCCCAGAATACTGCTTTTTAGACCGAAAATAAGTCATCCTCTCCAAAAAAAGACCTATTTCTGTCCTCAAAATGAGAAATATTCTCCCCAAAATATCATTCTTGGTTCCAAAGGGAAGATTTTTTATCCATTAAATACCACGTAGGGTTCCCTGTATTACACATTTTCTCCCCCAAATTGCTCTTTTGATCCCCCAAATAAGAAATACTCTCCCCAAAGTAGCGCTTTCGTTTCCTTTCCCAAAAAGAAGACACTTGAAGATGAAAGGCAGTATTCTGGGGAGAAAATGCCTTTTTGGGGGGATAAAGAGTGGCATTAAGAGAGAACCTGTTTGGTTTCTGGGATGAAGAGTGATATTCGGGGAGAAAATGTCTAATTGTTGGCAGAAATTGATATGCAGGGGAGAAATGGTTGTATTTGGGAGAGAAAAAGAGTGTTTTGGGGAGAAAATGCCTGAGTTTTGGGGATAAAGTGCATTATTTTGGCGTGAAAGCCCGGTATTGAGCTAATAAGCAGCATTTTGTGGAGAAAATGTCTTCTTTTGAGGATCAAGGTGATCTTTCGGGGAGAAAATGTCTGATTTGCAGCATAAAAAGACGCATTTTGGGGAAGATAGTGTCTTTTGTTGGGACATCACACTTTATTCCAAAAATAACACATTTTCTTCCCAGAATACCGCCTTTTCTCCCTAAAAAAAGGCATTTTCTTCCCAGAATACTGCTTTTTAGACCGAAAATAAGTCATCCTCTCCAAAAAAAAGACCTATTTCTGTCCTCAAAATGAGAAATATTCTCCCCAAAATATCATTCTTGGTTCCAAAGGGAAGATTTTTTATCCATTAAATACCACGTAGGGTTCCCTGTATTACACATTTTCTCCCCCAAATTGCTCTTTTGATCCCCCAAATAAGAAATACTCTCCCCAAAGTAGCGCTTTCGTTCCCTTTCCCAAATATGAGACATTTGAAGATGAAAGGCAGTATTCTGGGGAGAAAATGCCTTTTTGGGGGGATAAAGAGTGGCATTAAGAGAGAACCTGTTTGGTTTCTGGGATGAAGAGTGATATTCGGGGAGAAAATGTCTAATTGTTGGCTGAAATTGATATGCAGGGGAGAAATGGTTGTATTTGGGAGAGTAAAAGCGTGTTTTGGGGAGAAAATGCCTGAGTTTTGGGGATAACCTGCATTATTTTGGCGTGAAAGCCCGGTATTGAGCTAATAAGCAGCATTTTGTGGAGAAAATGTCTTCTTTTGCGGATAAAGGTGATCTTTTGGGGAGAAAATGTCTGATTTGCAGCATAAAAAGACGCATTTGGGGAAGACAGCGTCTTTTATTTAGACCTCAGAGTTTATTCCAAAAGTAACACATTTTCTTCCCAGAATACCGCCTTTTATCCCCAAAAGAAGGCATTTTCTTCCCAGAATACTGCTTTTTAGACCGAAAATAAGTCATCCTCTCCAAAAAAGACCTATTTCTGTCCTCAAAATGAGAAATATTCTCCCCAAAATATCATTCTTGGTTCCAAAGAGAAGATTTTTTATCCATTAAATACCATGTAGGGTTCCCTGTATTACACATTTTCTCCCCCAAATTGCTCTTTTGATCCCCCAAATAAGAAATACTCTCCCCAAAGTAGCGCTTTCGTTTCCTTTCCCAAATATGAGACATTTGATGATGAAAGGCAGTATTCTGGGGAGAAAATGCCTTTTTGGGGGGATAAAGAGTGGCATTAAGAGAGAACCTGTTTGGTTTCTGGGATGAAGAGTGATATTCGGGGAGAAAATGTCTAATTGTTGGCAGAAATTGATATGCAGGGGAGAAATGGTTGTATTTGGGAGAGAAAAAGCGTTTTTTGGGGAGAAAATGCCTGAGTTTTGGGGATAAAGTGCATTATTTTGGCGTGAAAGCATGGTATTGAGCTAATAAGCAGCATTTTGTGGAGAAAATGTCTTCTTTTGAGGATCAAGGTGATCTTTTGGGGAGAAAATGTCTGATTTGCAGCATAAAAAGACGCATTTTGGGGAAGATAGTGTCTTTTGTTGGGACATCACATTTTATTCCAAAAATAACACATTTTCTTCCCAGAATACCGCCTTTTATCCCTAAAAGAAGGCATTTTCTTCCCAGAATACTGCTTTTTAGACCGAAAATAAGTCATCCTCTCCAAAAAAGACCTATTTCTGTCCTCAAAATGAGAAATATTCTCCCCAAAATATCATTCTTGGTTCCAAAGAGAAGATTTTTTATCCATTAAATACCACGTAGGGTTCCCTGTATTACACATTTTCTCCCCCAAATTGCTCTTTTGATCCCCCAAATAAGAAATACTCTCCCCAAAGTAGCGCTTTCGTTCCGTTTCCCAATTATGAGACATTTGAAGATGAAAGGCAGTATTCTGGGGAGAAAATGCCTTTTTGGGGGGATAAAGAGTGGCATTAAGAGAGAACCTGTTTGGTTTCTGGGATGAAGAGTGATATTCGGGGAGAAAATGTCTAATTGTTGGCAGAAATTGATATGCAGGGGAGAAATGGTTGTATTTGGGAGAGAAAAAGAGTGTTTTGGGGAGAAAATGCACGAGTTTGGGGGATAAAGTGCATTATTTTGGCGTGAAAGCATGGTATTGAGCTAATAAGCAGCATTTTGTGGAGAAAATGTCTTCTTTAGAGGATCAAGGTGATCTTTCGTGGAGAAAATGTCTGATTTGCATCATAAAAAGACGCATTTTGGGGAAGATAGTGTCTTTTGTTGGGACATCACACTTTATTCCAATAATAACACATTTTCTTCCCAGAATACCGCCTTTTATCCCCAAAAAAAGGCATTTTCTTCCCAGAATACTGCTTTTTAGACCGAAAATAAGTCATCCTCTCCAAAAAAAGACCTATTTCTGTCCTCAAAATGAGAAATATTCTCCCCAAAATATCATTCTTGGTTCCAAAGGGAAGATTTTTTATCCATTAAATACCACGTAGGGTTCCCTGTATTACACATTTTCTCCCCCAAATTGCTCTTTTGATCCCCCAAATAAGAAATACTCTCCCCAAAGTAGCGCTTTCGTTTCCTTTCCCAAAAAGAAGACACTTGAAGATGAAAGGCAGTATTCTGGGGAGAAAATGCCTTTTTGGGGGGATAAAGAGTGGCATTAAGAGAGAACCTGTTTGGTTTCTGGGATGAAGAGTGATATTCGGGGAGAAAATGTCTAATTGTTGGCAGAAATTGATATGCAGGGGAGAAATGGTTGTATTTGGGAGAGAAAAAGAGTGTTTTGGGGAGAAAATGCCTGAGTTTTGGGGATAAAGTGCATTATTTTGGCGTGAAAGCCCGGTATTGAGCTAATAAGCAGCATTTTGTGGAGAAAATGTCTTCTTTTGAGGATCAAGGTGATCTTTCGGGGAGAAAATGTCTGATTTGCAGCATAAAAAGACGCATTTTGGGGAAGATAGTGTCTTTTGTTGGGACATCACACTTTATTCCAAAAATAACACATTTTCTTCCCAGAATACCGCCTTTTCTCCCTAAAAAAAGGCATTTTCTTCCCAGAATACTGCTTTTTAGACTGAAAATAAGTCATCCTCTCCAAAAAAGACCTATTTCTGTCCTCAAAATGAGAAATATTCTCCCCAAAATATCATTCTTGGTTCCAAAGGGAAGATTTTTTATCCATTAAATACCACGTAGGGTTCCCTGTATTACACATTTTCTCCCCCAAATTGCTCTTTTGATCCCCCAAATAAGAAATACTCTCCCCAAAGTAGCGCTTTCGTTTCCTTTCCCAAATATGAGACATTTGAAGATGAAAGGCAGTATTCTGGGGAGAAAATGCCTTTTTGGGGGGATAAAGAGTGGCATTAAGAGAGAACCTGTTTGGTTTCTGGGATGAAGAGTGATATTCGGGGAGAAAATGTCTAATTGTTGGCTGAAATTGATATGCAGGGGAGAAATGGTTGTATTTGGGAGAGTAAAAGCGTGTTTTGGGGAGAAAATGCCTGAGTTTTGGGGATAACCTGCATTATTTTGGCGTGAAAGCCCGGTATTGAGCTAATAAGCAGCATTTTGTGGAGAAAATGTCTTCTTTTGCGGATAAAGGTGATCTTTTGGGGAGAAAATGTCTGATTTGCAGCATAAAAAGACGCATTTGGGGAAGACAGCGTCTTTTATTTAGACCTCAGAGTTTATTCCAAAAGTAACACATTTTCTTCCCAGAATACCGCCTTTTATCCCCAAAAGAAGGCATTTTCTTCCCAGAATACTGCTTTTTAGACCGAAAATAAGTCATCCTCTCCAAAAAAGACCTATTTCTGTCCTCAAAATGAGAAATATTCTCCCCAAAATATCATTCTTGGTTCCAAAGAGAAGATTTTTTATCCATTAAATACCATGTAGGGTTCCCTGTATTACACATTTTCTCCCCCAAATTGCTCTTTTGATCCCCCAAATAAGAAATACTCTCCCCAAAGTAGCGCTTTCGTTTCCTTTCCCAAATATGAGACATTTGATGATGAAAGGCAGTATTCTGGGGAGAAAATGCCTTTTTGGGGGGATAAAGAGTGGCATTAAGAGAGAACCTGTTTGGTTTCTGGGATGAAGAGTGATATTCGGGGAGAAAATGTCTAATTGTTGGCAGAAATTGATATGCAGGGGAGAAATGGTTGTATTTGGGAGAGAAAAAGAGTGTTTTGGGGAGAAAATGCCTGAGTTTTGGGGATAAAGTGCATTATTTTGGCGTGAAAGCATGGTATTGAGCTAATAAGCAGCATTTTGTGGAGAAAATGTCTTCTTTTGAGGATCAAGGTGATCTTTCGGGGAGAAAATGTCTGATTTGCAGCATAAAAAGACGCATTTTGGGGAAGATAGTGTCTTTTGTTGGGACATCACAATTTATTCCAAAAATAACACATTTTCTTCCCAGAATACCGCCTTTTATCCCCAAAAGAAGGCATTTTCTTCCCAGAATACTGCTTTTTAGACCGAAAATAAGTCATCCTCTCCAAAAAAGACCTATTTCTGTCCTCAAAATGAGAAATGTTCTCCCCAAAATATCATTCTTGGTTCCAAAGAGAAGATTTTTTATCCATTAAATACCACGTAGGGTTCCCTATATTACACATTTTCTCCCCCAAATTGCTCTTTTGATCCCCCAAATAAGAAATACTCTCCCCAAAGTAGCGCTTTCGTTTCCTTTCCCAAAAAGAAGACACTTGAAGATGAAAGGCAGTATTCTGGGGAGAAAATGCCTTTTTGGGGGGATAAAGAGTGGCATTAAGACAGAACCTGTTTGGTTTCTGGGATGAAGAGTGATATTCGGGGAGAAAATGTCTAATTGTTGGCAGAAATTGATATGCAGGGGAGAAATGGTTGTATTTGGGAGAGAAAAAGAGTGTTTTGGGGAGAAAATGCACGAGTTTGGGGGATAAAGTGCATTATTTTGGCGTGAAAGCATGGTATTGAGCTAATAAGCAGCATTTTGTGGAGAAAATGTCTTCTTTAGAGGATCAAGGTGATCTTTCGTGGAGAAAATGTCTGATTTGCATCATAAAAAGACGCATTTTGGGGAAGATAGTGTCTTTTGTTGGGACATCACACTTTATTCCAATAATAACACATTTTCTTCCCAGAATACCGCCTTTTATCCCCAAAAAAAGGCATTTTCTTCCCAGAATACTGCTTTTTAGACCGAAAATAAGTCATCCTCTCCAAAAAAAGACCTATTTCTGTCCTCAAAATGAGAAATATTCTCCCCAAAATATCATTCTTGGTTCCAAAGGGAAGATTTTTTATCCATTAAATACCACGTAGGGTTCCCTGTATTACACATTTTCTCCCCCAAATTGCTCTTTTGATCCCCCAAATAAGAAATACTCTCCCCAAAGTAGCGCTTTCGTTTCCTTTCCCAAAAAGAAGACACTTGAAGATGAAAGGCAGTATTCTGGGGAGAAAATGCCTTTTTGGGGGGATAAAGAGTGGCATTAAGAGAGAACCTGTTTGGTTTCTGGGATGAAGAGTGATATTCGGGGAGAAAATGTCTAATTGTTGGCAGAAATTGATATGCAGGGGAGAAATGGTTGTATTTGGGAGAGAAAAAGAGTGTTTTGGGGAGAAAATGCCTGAGTTTTGGGGATAAAGTGCATTATTTTGGCGTGAAAGCCCGGTATTGAGCTAATAAGCAGCATTTTGTGGAGAAAATGTCTTCTTTTGAGGATCAAGGTGATCTTTCGGGGAGAAAATGTCTGATTTGCAGCATAAAAAGACGCATTTTGGGGAAGATAGTGTCTTTTGTTGGGACATCACACTTTATTCCAAAAATAACACATTTTCTTCCCAGAATACCGCCTTTTCTCCCTAAAAAAAGGCATTTTCTTCCCAGAATACTGCTTTTTAGACTGAAAATAAGTCATCCTCTCCAAAAAAGACCTATTTCTGTCCTCAAAATGAGAAATATTCTCCCCAAAATATCATTCTTGGTTCCAAAGGGAAGATTTTTTATCCATTAAATACCACGTAGGGTTCCCTGTATTACACATTTTCTCCCCCAAATTGCTCTTTTGATCCCCCAAATAAGAAATACTCTCCCCAAAGTAGCGCTTTCGTTTCCTTTCCCAAATATGAGACATTTGAAGATGAAAGGCAGTATTCTGGGGAGAAAATGCCTTTTTGGGGGGATAAAGAGTGGCATTAAGAGAGAACCTGTTTGGTTTCTGGGATGAAGAGTGATATTCGGGGAGAAAATGTCTAATTGTTGGCTGAAATTGATATGCAGGGGAGAAATGGTTGTATTTGGGAGAGTAAAAGCGTGTTTTGGGGAGAAAATGCCTGAGTTTTGGGGATAACCTGCATTATTTTGGCGTGAAAGCCCGGTATTGAGCTAATAAGCAGCATTTTGTGGAGAAAATGTCTTCTTTTGCGGATAAAGGTGATCTTTTGGGGAGAAAATGTCTGATTTGCAGCATAAAAAGACGCATTTGGGGAAGACAGCGTCTTTTATTTAGACCTCAGAGTTTATTCCAAAAGTAACACATTTTCTTCCCAGAATACCGCCTTTTATCCCCAAAAGAAGGCATTTTCTTCCCAGAATACTGCTTTTTAGACCGAAAATAAGTCATCCTCTCCAAAAAAGACCTATTTCTGTCCTCAAAATGAGAAATATTCTCCCCAAAATATCATTCTTGGTTCCAAAGAGAAGATTTTTTATCCATTAAATACCATGTAGGGTTCCCTGTATTACACATTTTCTCCCCCAAATTGCTCTTTTGATCCCCCAAATAAGAAATACTCTCCCCAAAGTAGCGCTTTCGTTTCCTTTCCCAAATATGAGACATTTGATGATGAAAGGCAGTATTCTGGGGAGAAAATGCCTTTTTGGGGGGATAAAGAGTGGCATTAAGAGAGAACCTGTTTGGTTTCTGGGATGAAGAGTGATATTCGGGGAGAAAATGTCTAATTGTTGGCAGAAATTGATATGCAGGGGAGAAATGGTTGTATTTGGGAGAGAAAAAGAGTGTTTTGGGGAGAAAATGCCTGAGTTTTGGGGATAAAGTGCATTATTTTGGCGTGAAAGCATGGTATTGAGCTAATAAGCAGCATTTTGTGGAGAAAATGTCTTCTTTTGAGGATCAAGGTGATCTTTCGGGGAGAAAATGTCTGATTTGCAGCATAAAAAGACGCATTTTGGGGAAGATAGTGTCTTTTGTTGGGACATCACAATTTATTCCAAAAATAACACATTTTCTTCCCAGAATACCGCCTTTTATCCCCAAAAGAAGGCATTTTCTTCCCAGAATACTGCTTTTTAGACCGAAAATAAGTCATCCTCTCCAAAAAAGACCTATTTCTGTCCTCAAAATGAGAAATGTTCTCCCCAAAATATCATTCTTGGTTCCAAAGAGAAGATTTTTTATCCATTAAATACCACGTAGGGTTCCCTATATTACACATTTTCTCCCCCAAATTGCTCTTTTGATCCCCCAAATAAGAAATACTCTCCCCAAAGTAGCGCTTTCGTTTCCTTTCCCAAAAAGAAGACACTTGAAGATGAAAGGCAGTATTCTGGGGAGAAAATGCCTTTTTGGGGGGATAAAGAGTGGCATTAAGAGAGAACCTGTTTGGTTTCTGGGATGAAGAGTGATATTCGGGGAGAAAATGTCTAATTGTTGGCAGAAATTGATATGCAGGGGAGAAATGGTTGTATTTGGGAGAGAAAAAGAGTGTTTTGGGGAGAAAATGCCTGAGTTTTGGGGATAAAGTGCATTATTTTGGAGTGAAAGCCCGGTATTGAGCTAATAAGCAGCATTTTGTGGAGAAAATGTCTTCTTTTGAGGATCAAGGTGATCTTTTGGGGAGAAAATGTCTGATTTGCAGCATAAAAAGACGCATTTTGGGGAAGATAGTGTCTTTTGTTGGGACATCACACTTTATTCCAAAAATAACAAATTTTCTTCCCGAATACCGCCTTTTATCCCCAAAAAAAGGCATTTTCTTCCCAGAATACTGCTTTTTAGACCGAAAATAAGTCATCCTCTCCAAAAAAGACCTATTTCTGTCCTCAAAATGAGAAATATTCTCCCCAAAATATCATTCTTGGTTCCAAATAGAAGATTTTTTATCCATTAAATACCACATAGGGTTCCCTATATTACACATTTTCTCCCCCAAATTGCTCTTTTGATCCCCCAAATAAGAAATACTCTCCCCAAAGTAGCGCTTTCGTTCCGTTTCCCAATTATGAGACATTTGAAGATGAAAGGCAGTATTCTGGGGAGAAAATGCCTTTTTGGGGGGATAAAGAGTGGCATTAAGAGAGAACCTGTTTGGTTTCTGGGATGAAGAGTGATATTCGGGGAGAAAATGTCTAATTGTTGGCAGAAATTGATATGCAGGGGAGAAATGGTTGTATTTGGGAGAGAAAAAGAGTGTTTTGGGGAGAAAATGCACGAGTTTGGGGGATAAAGTGCATTATTTTGGCGTGAAAGCATGGTATTGAGCTAATAAGCAGCATTTTGTGGAGAAAATGTCTTCTTTAGAGGATCAAGGTGATCTTTCGTGGAGAAAATGTCTGATTTGCATCATAAAAAGACGCATTTTGGGGAAGATAGTGTCTTTTGTTGGGACATCACACTTTATTCCAATAATAACACATTTTCTTCCCAGAATACCGCCTTTTATCCCCAAAAAAAGGCATTTTCTTCCCAGAATACTGCTTTTTAGACCGAAAATAAGTCATCCTCTCCAAAAAAGACCTATTTCTGTCCTCAAAATGAGAAATATTCTCCCCAAAATATCATTCTTGGTTCCAAAGGGAAGATTTTTTATCCATTAAATACCACGTAGGGTTCCCTGTATTACACATTTTCTCCCCCAAATTGCTCTTTTGATCCCCCAAATAAGAAATACTCTCCCCAAAGTAGCGCTTTCATTTCCTTTCCCAAAAAGAAGACACTTGAAGATGAAAGGCAGTATTCTGGGGAGAAAATGCCTTTTTGGGGGGATAAAGAGTGGCATTAAGAGAGAACCTGTTTGGTTTCTGGGATGAAGAGTGATATTCGGGGAGAAAATGTCTAATTGTTGGCAGAAATTGATATGCAGGGGAGAAATGGTTGTATTTGGGAGAGAAAAAGAGTGTTTTGGGGAGAAAATGCCTGAGTTTTGGGGATAAAGTGCATTATTTTGGCGTGAAAGCCCGGTATTGAGCTAATAAGCAGCATTTTGTGGAGAAAATGTCTTCTTTTGAGGATCAAGGTGATCTTTCGGGGAGAAAATGTCTGATTTGCAGCATAAAAAGACGCATTTTGGGGAAGATAGTGTCTTTTGTTGGGACATCACACTTTATTCCAAAAATAACACATTTTCTTCCCAGAATACCGCCTTTTCTCCCTAAAAAAAGGCATTTTCTTCCCAGAATACTGCTTTTTAGACTGAAAATAAGTCATCCTCTCCAAAAAAGACGTATTTCTGTCCTCAAAATGAGAAATATTCTCCCCAAAATATCATTCTTGGTTCCAAAGGGAAGATTTTTTATCCATTAAATACCACGTAGGGTTCCCTGTATTACACATTTTCTCCCCCAAATTGCTCTTTTGATCCCCCAAATAAGAAATACTCTCCCCAAAGTAGCGCTTTCGTTTCCTTTCCCAAATATGAGACATTTGAAGATGAAAGGCAGTATTCTGGGGAGAAAATGCCTTTTTGGGGGGATAAAGAGTGGCATTAAGAGAGAACCTGTTTGGTTTCTGGGATGAAGAGTGATATTCGGGGAGAAAATGTCTAATTGTTGGCTGAAATTGATATGCAGGGGAGAAATGGTTGTATTTGGGAGAGTAAAAGCGTGTTTTGGGGAGAAAATGCCTGAGTTTTGGGGATAACCTGCATTATTTTGGCGTGAAAGCCCGGTATTGAGCTAATAAGCAGCATTTTGTGGAGAAAATGTCTTCTTTTGCGGATAAAGGTGATCTTTTGGGGAGAAAATGTCTGATTTGCAGCATAAAAAGACGCATTTGGGGAAGACAGCGTCTTTTATTTAGACCTCAGAGTTTATTCCAAAAGTAACACATTTTCTTCCCAGAATACCGCCTTTTATCCCCAAAAGAAGGCATTTTCTTCCCAGAATACTGCTTTTTAGACCGAAAATAAGTCATCCTCTCCAAAAAAGACCTATTTCTGTCCTCAAAATGAGAAATATTCTCCCCAAAATATCATTCTTGGTTCCAAAGAGAAGATTTTTTATCCATTAAATACCATGTAGGGTTCCCTGTATTACACATTTTCTCCCCCAAATTGCTCTTTTGATCCCCCAAATAAGAAATACTCTCCCCAAAGTAGCGCTTTCGTTTCCTTTCCCAAATATGAGACATTTGATGATGAAAGGCAGTATTCTGGGGAGAAAATGCCTTTTTGGGGGGATAAAGAGTGGCATTAAGAGAGAACCTGTTTGGTTTCTGGGATGAAGAGTGATATTCGGGGAGAAAATGTCTAATTGTTGGCAGAAATTGATATGCAGGGGAGAAATGGTTGTATTTGGGAGAGAAAAAGCGTTTTTTGGGGAGAAAATGCCTGAGTTTTGGGGATAAAGTGCATTATTTTGGCGTGAAAGCATGGTATTGAGCTAATAAGCAGCATTTTGTGGAGAAAATGTCTTCTTTTGAGGATCAAGGTGATCTTTTGGGGAGAAAATGTCTGATTTGCAGCATAAAAAGACACATTTGGGGAAGATAGTGTCTTTTGTTGGGACATCACATTTTATTCCAAAAATAACACATTTTCTTCCCAGAATACCGCCTTTTATCCCTAAAAGAAGGCATTTTCTTCCCAGAATACTGCTTTTTAGACCGAAAATAAGTCATCCTCTCCAAAAAAGACCTATTTCTGTCCTCAAAATGAGAAATATTCTCCCCAAAATATCATTCTTGGTTCCAAATAGAAGATTTTTTATCCATTAAATACCACGTAGGGTTCCCTGTATTACACATTTTCTCCCCCAAATTGCTCTTTTGATCCCCCAAATAAGAAATACTCTCCCCAAAGTAGCGCTTTCGTTCCCTTTCCCAAATATGAGACATTTGAAGATGAAAGGCAGTATTCTGGGGAGAAAATGCCTTTTTGGGGGGATAAAGAGTGGCATTAAGAGAGAACCTGTTTGGTTTCTGGGATGAAGAGTGATATTCGGGGAGAAAATGTCTAATTGTTGGCAGAAATTGATATGCAGGGGAGAAATGGTTGTATTTGGGAGAGAAAAAGCGTGTTTTGGGGAGAAAATGCCTGAGTTTTGGGGATAAAGTGCATTATTTTGGCGTGAAAGCATGGTATTGAGCTAATAAGCAGCATTTTGTGGAGAAAATGTCTTCTTTTGAGGATCAAGGTGATCTTTCGGGGAGAAAATGTCTGATTTGCAGCATAAAAAGACGCATTTTGGGGAAGATAGTGTCTTTTGTTGGGACATCACATTTTATTCCAAAAATAACACATTTTCTTCCCAGAATACCGCCTTTTATCCCTAAAAGAAGGCATTTTCTTCCCAGAATACTGCTTTTTAGACCGAAAATAAGTCATCCTCTCCAAAAAAGACCTATTTCTGTCCTCAAAATGAGAAATATTCTCCCCAAAATATCATTCTTGGTTCCAAAGAGAAGATATTTTATCCATTAAATACCACGTAGGGTTCCCTGTATTACACATTTTCTCCCCCAAATTGCTCTTTTGATCCCCCAAATAAGAAATACTCTCCCCAAAGTAGCGCTTTCGTTTCCTTTCCCAAAAAGAAGACACTTGAAGATGAAAGGCAGTATTCTGGGGAGAAAATGCCTTTTTGGGGGGATAAAGAGTGGCATTAAGAGAGAACCTGTTTGGTTTCTGGGATGAAGAGTGATATTCGGGGAGAAAATGTCTAATTGTTGGCAGAAATTGATATGCAGGGGAGAAATGGTTGTATTTGGGAGAGAAAAAGAGTGTTTTGGGGAGAAAATGCCTGAGTTTTGGGGATAAAGTGCATTATTTTGGAGTGAAAGCCCGGTATTGAGCTAATAAGCAGCATTTTGTGGAGAAAATGTCTTCTTTTGAGGATCAAGGTGATCTTTTGGGGAGAAAATGTCTGATTTGCAGCATAAAAAGACGCATTTTGGGGAAGATAGTGTCTTTTGTTGGGACATCACACTTTATTCCAAAAATAACAAATTTTCTTCCCGAATACCGCCTTTTATCCCCAAAAAAAGGCATTTTCTTCCCAGAATACTGCTTTTTAGACCGAAAATAAGTCATCCTCTCCAAAAAAGACCTATTTCTGTCCTCAAAATGAGAAATATTCTCCCCAAAATATCATTCTTGGTTCCAAAGAGAAGATTTTTTATCCATTAAATACCACGTAGGGTTCCCTATATTACACATTTTCTCCCCCAAATTGCTCTTTTGATCCCCCAAATAAGAAATACTCTCCCCAAAGTAGCGCTTTCGTTCCCTTTCCCAAATATGAGACATTTGAAGATGAAAGGCAGTATTCTGGGGAGAAAATGCCTTTTTGGGGGGATAAAGAGTGGCATTAAGAGAGAACCTGTTTGGTTTCTGGGATGAAGAGTGATATTCGGGGAGAAAATGTCTAATTGTTGGCAGAAATTGATATGCAGGGGAGAAATGGTTGTATTTGGGAGAGAAAAAGCGTGTTTTGGGGAGAAAATGCCTGAGTTTTGGGGATAAAGTGCATTATTTTGGCGTGAAAGCATGGTATTGAGCTAATAAGCAGCATTTTGTGGAGAAAATGTCTTCTTTTGAGGATCAAGGTGATCTTTCGGGGAGAAAATGTCTGATTTGCAGCATAAAAAGACGCATTTTGGGGAAGATAGTGTCTTTTGTTGGGACATCACATTTTATTCCAAAAATAACACATTTTCTTCCCAGAATACCGCCTTTTATCCCTAAAAGAAGGCATTTTCTTCCCAGAATACTGCTTTTTAGACCGAAAATAAGTCATCCTCTCCAAAAAAGACCTATTTCTGTCCTCAAAATGAGAAATATTCTCCCCAAAATATCATTCTTGGTTCCAAAGAGAAGATATTTTATCCATTAAATACCACGTAGGGTTCCCTGTATTACACATTTTCTCCCCCAAATTGCTCTTTTGATCCCCCAAATAAGAAATACTCTCCCCAAAGTAGCGCTTTCGTTTCCTTTCCCAAAAAGAAGACACTTGAAGATGAAAGGCAGTATTCTGGGGAGAAAATGCCTTTTTGGGGGGATAAAGAGTGGCATTAAGAGAGAACCTGTTTGGTTTCTGGGATGAAGAGTGATATTCGGGGAGAAAATGTCTAATTGTTGGCAGAAATTGATATGCAGGGGAGAAATGGTTGTATTTGGGAGAGAAAAAGAGTGTTTTGGGGAGAAAATGCCTGAGTTTTGGGGATAAAGTGCATTATTTTGGAGTGAAAGCCCGGTATTGAGCTAATAAGCAGCATTTTGTGGAGAAAATGTCTTCTTTTGAGGATCAAGGTGATCTTTTGGGGAGAAAATGTCTGATTTGCAGCATAAAAAGACGCATTTTGGGGAAGATAGTGTCTTTTGTTGGGACATCACACTTTATTCCAAAAATAACAAATTTTCTTCCCGAATACCGCCTTTTATCCCCAAAAAAAGGCATTTTCTTCCCAGAATACTGCTTTTTAGACCGAAAATAAGTCATCCTCTCCAAAAAAGACCTATTTCTGTCCTCAAAATGAGAAATATTCTCCCCAAAATATCATTCTTGGTTCCAAATAGAAGATTTTTTATCCATTAAATACCACATAGGGTTCCCTATATTACACATTTTCTCCCCCAAATTGCTCTTTTGATCCCCCAAATAAGAAATACTCTCCCCAAAGTAGCGCTTTCGTTCCGTTTCCCAATTATGAGACATTTGAAGATGAAAGGCAGTATTCTGGGGAGAAAATGCCTTTTTGGGGGGATAAAGAGTGGCATTAAGAGAGAACCTGTTTGGTTTCTGGGATGAAGAGTGATATTCGGGGAGAAAATGTCTAATTGTTGGCAGAAATTGATATGCAGGGGAGAAATGGTTGTATTTGGGAGAGAAAAAGAGTGTTTTGGGGAGAAAATGCACGAGTTTGGGGGATAAAGTGCATTATTTTGGCGTGAAAGCATGGTATTGAGCTAATAAGCAGCATTTTGTGGAGAAAATGTCTTCTTTAGAGGATCAAGGTGATCTTTCGTGGAGAAAATGTCTGATTTGCATCATAAAAAGACGCATTTTGGGGAAGATAGTGTCTTTTGTTGGGACATCACACTTTATTCCAATAATAACACATTTTCTTCCCAGAATACCGCCTTTTATCCCCAAAAAAAGGCATTTTCTTCCCAGAATACTGCTTTTTAGACCGAAAATAAGTCATCCTCTCCAAAAAAAGACCTATTTCTGTCCTCAAAATGAGAAATATTCTCCCCAAAATATCATTCTTGGTTCCAAAGGGAAGATTTTTTATCCATTAAATACCACGTAGGGTTCCCTGTATTACACATTTTCTCCCCCAAATTGCTCTTTTGATCCCCCAAATAAGAAATACTCTCCCCAAAGTAGCGCTTTCGTTTCCTTTCCCAAAAAGAAGACACTTGAAGATGAAAGGCAGTATTCTGGGGAGAAAATGCCTTTTTGGGGGGATAAAGAGTGGCATTAAGAGAGAACCTGTTTGGTTTCTGGGATGAAGAGTGATATTCGGGGAGAAAATGTCTAATTGTTGGCAGAAATTGATATGCAGGGGAGAAATGGTTGTATTTGGGAGAGAAAAAGAGTGTTTTGGGGAGAAAATGCCTGAGTTTTGGGGATAAAGTGCATTATTTTGGCGTGAAAGCCCGGTATTGAGCTAATAAGCAGCATTTTGTGGAGAAAATGTCTTCTTTTGAGGATCAAGGTGATCTTTCGGGGAGAAAATGTCTGATTTGCAGCATAAAAAGACGCATTTTGGGGAAGATAGTGTCTTTTGTTGGGACATCACATTTTATTCCACTAATAACACATTTTCTTCCCAGAATACCGCCTTTTATCACCAAAAGAAGGCATTTTCTTCCCAGAATACTGCTTTTTAGACTGAAAATAAGTCATCCTCTCCAAAAAAGACCTATTTCTGTCCTCAAAATGAGAAATATTCTCCCCAAAATATCATTCTTGGTTCCAAATAGAAGATTTTTTATCCATTAAATACCACGTAGGGTTCCCTGTATTACACATTTTCTCCCCCAAATTGCTCTTTTGATCCCCCAAATAAGAAATACTCTCCCCAAAGTAGCGCTTTCGTTCCCTTTCCCAAATATGAGACATTTGAAGATGAAAGGCAGTATTCTGGGGAGAAAATGCCTTTTTGGGGGGATAAAGAGTGGCATTAAGAGAGAACCTGTTTGGTTTCTGGGATGAAGAGTGATATTCGGGGAGAAAATGTCTAATTGTTGGCTGAAATTGATATGCAGGGGAGAAATGGTTGTATTTGGGAGAGTAAAAGCGTGTTTTGGGGAGAAAATGCCTGAGTTTTGGGGATAACCTGCATTATTTTGGCGTGAAAGCCCGGTATTGAGCTAATAAGCAGCATTTTGTGGAGAAAATGTCTTCTTTTGCGGATAAAGGTGATCTTTTGGGGAGAAAATGTCTGATTTGCAGCATAAAAAGACGCATTTGGGGAAGACAGCGTCTTTTATTTAGACCTCAGAGTTTATTCCAAAAGTAACACATTTTCTTCCCAGAATACCGCCTTTTATCCCCAAAAGAAGGCATTTTCTTCCCAGAATACTGCTTTTTAGACCGAAAATAAGTCATCCTCTCCAAAAAAGACCTATTTCTGTCCTCAAAATGAGAAATATTCTCCCCAAAATATCATTCTTGGTTCCAAAGAGAAGATTTTTTATCCATTAAATACCATGTAGGGTTCCCTGTATTACACATTTTCTCCCCCAAATTGCTCTTTTGATCCCCCAAATAAGAAATACTCTCCCCAAAGTAGCGCTTTCGTTTCCTTTCCCAAATATGAGACATTTGATGATGAAAGGCAGTATTCTGGGGAGAAAATGCCTTTTTGGGGGGATAAAGAGTGGCATTAAGAGAGAACCTGTTTGGTTTCTGGGATGAAGAGTGATATTCGGGGAGAAAATGTCTAATTGTTGGCAGAAATTGATATGCAGGGGAGAAATGGTTGTATTTGGGAGAGAAAAAGAGTGTTTTGGGGAGAAAATGCCTGAGTTTTGGGGATAAAGTGCATTATTTTGGCGTGAAAGCATGGTATTGAGCTAATAAGCAGCATTTTGTGGAGAAAATGTCTTCTTTTGAGGATCAAGGTGATCTTTCGTGGAGAAAATGTCTGATTTGCAGCATAAAAAGACGCATTTTGGGGAAGATAGTGTCTTTTGTTGGGACATCACAATTTATTCCAAAAATAACACATTTTCTTCCCAGAATACCGCCTTTTATCCCCAAAAGAAGGCATTTTCTTCCCAGAATACTGCTTTTTAGACCGAAAATAAGTCATCCTCTCCAAAAAAGACCTATTTCTGTCCTCAAAATGAGAAATGTTCTCCCCAAAATATCATTCTTGGTTCCAAAGAGAAGATTTTTTATCCATTAAATACCACGTAGGGTTCCCTATATTACACATTTTCTCCCCCAAATTGCTCTTTTGATCCCCCAAATAAGAAATACTCTCCCCAAAGTAGCGCTTTCGTTTCCTTTCCCAAAAAGAAGACACTTGAAGATGAAAGGCAGTATTCTGGGGAGAAAATGCCTTTTTGGGGGGATAAAGAGTGGCATTAAGAGAGAACCTGTTTGGTTTCTGGGATGAAGAGTGATATTCGGGGAGAAAATGTCTAATTGTTGGCAGAAATTGATATGCAGGGGAGAAATGGTTGTATTTGGGAGAGAAAAAGAGTGTTTTGTGGAGAAAATGCCTGAGTTTTGGGGATAAAGTGCATTATTTTGGAGTGAAAGCCCGGTATTGAGCTAATAAGCAGCATTTTGTGGAGAAAATGTCTTCTTTTGAGGATCAAGGTGATCTTTCGGGGAGAAAATGTCTGATTTGCAGCATAAAAAGACGCATTTGGGGAAGATAGTGTCTTTTGTTGGGACATCACATTTTATTCCACTAATAACACATTTTCTTCCCAGAATACCGCCTTTTATCACCAAAAGAAGGCATTTTCTTCCCAGAATACTGCTTTTTAGACCGAAAATAAGTCATCCTCTCCAAAAAAGACCTATTTCTGTCCTCAAAATGAGAAATATTCTCCCCAAAATATCATTCTTGGTTCCAAATAGAAGATTTTTTATCCATTAAATACCACGTAGGGTTCCCTGTATTACACATTTTCTCCCCCAAATTGCTCTTTTGATCCCCCAAATAAGAAATACTCTCCCCAAAGTAGCGCTTTCGTTTCCTTTCCCAAATATGAGACATTTGAAGATGAAAGGCAGTATTCTGGGGAGAAAATGCCTTTTTGGGGGGATAAAGAGTGGCATTAAGAGAGAACCTGTTTGGTTTCTGGGATGAAGAGTGATATTCAGGGAGAAAATGTCTAATTGTTGGCAGAAATTGATATGCAGGGGAGAAATGGTTGTATTTGGGAGAGAAAAAGAGTGTTTTGGGGAGAAAATGCCTGAGTTTTGGGGATAAAGTGCATTATTTTGGCGTGAAAGCATGGTATTGAGCTAATAAGCAGCATTTTGTGGAGAAAATGTCTTCTTTTGAGGATCAAGGTGATCTTTCGGGGAGAAAATGTCTGATTTGCAGCATAAAAAGACGCATTTTGGGGAAGATAGTGTCTTTTGTTGGGACATCACACTTTATTCCAAAAATAACACATTTTCTACCCAGAATACCGCCTTTGATCCCCAAAAGAAGGCATTTTCTTCCCAGAATACTGCTTTTTAGACCGAAAATAAGTCATCCTCTCCAAAAAAGACCTATTTCTGTCCTCAAAATGAGAAATATTCTCCCCAAAATATCATTCTTGGTTCCAAAGAGAAGATATTTTATCCATTAAATACCACGTAGGGTTCCCTGTATTACACATTTTCTCCCCCAAATTGCTCTTTTGATCCCCCAAATAAGAAATACTCTCCCCAAAGTAGCGCTTTCGTTCCCTTTCCCAAAAAGAAGACACTTGAAGATGAAAGGCAGTATTCTGGGGAGAAAATGCCTTTTTGGGGGGATAAAGAGTGGCATTAAGAGAGAACCTGTTTGGTTTCTGGGATGAAGAGTGATATTCGGGGAGAAAATGTCTAATTGTTGGCAGAAATTGATATGCAGGGGAGAAATGGTTGTATTTGGGAGAGAAAAAGCGTGTTTTGTGGAGAAAATGCCTGAGTTTTGGGGATAAAGTGCATTATTTAGGCGTGAAAGCATGGTATTGAGCTAATAAGCAGCATTTTGTGGAGAAAATGTCTTCTTTTGAGGATAAAGGTGATCTTTCGGGGAGAAAATGTCTGATTTGCAGCATAAAAAGACGCATTTGGGGAAGACAGCGTCTTTTATTGGGACATCACATTTTATTCCAAAAATAACACATTTTCTTCCCAGAATACCGCCTTTGATCCCCAAAAGAAGGCATTTTCTTCCCAGAATACTGCTTTTTAGACCGAAAATAAGTCATCCTCTCCAAAAAAGACCTATTTCTGTCCTCAAAATGAGAAATATTCTCCCCAAAATATCATTCTTGGTTCCAAAGAGAAGATTTTTTATCCATTAAATACCACGTAGGGTTCCCTATATTACACATTTTCTCCCCCAAATTGCTCTTTTGATCCCCCAAATAAGAAATACTCTCCCCAAAGTAGCGCTTTCGTTCCCTTTCCCAAATATGAGACATTTGAAGATGAAAGGCAGTATTCTGGGGAGAAAATGCCTTTTTGGGGGGATAAAGAGTGGAATTAAGAGAGAACCTGTTTGGTTTCTGGGATGAAGAGTGATATTCGGGGAGAAAATGTCTAATTGTTGGCAGAAATTGATATGCAGGGGAGAAATGGTTGTATTTGGGAGAGAAAAAGAGTGTTTTGGGGAGAAAATGCCTGAGTTTTGGGGATAAAGTGCATTATTTAGGCGTGAAAGCCCGGTATTGAGCTAATAAGCAGCATTTTGTGGAGAAAATGTCTTCTTTAGAGGATAAAGGTGATCTTTTGGGGAGAAAATGTCTGATTTGCAGCATAAAAAGACGCATTTTGGGGAAGATAGTGTCTTTTGTTGGGACATCACATTTTATTCCACTAATAACACATTTTCTTCCCAGAATACCGCCTTTTATCACCAAAAGAAGGCATTTTCTTCCCAGAATACTGCTTTTTAGACCGAAAATAAGTCATCCTCTCCAAAAAAGACCTATTTCTGTCCTCAAAATGAGAAATATTCTCCCCAAAATATCATTCTTGGTTCCAAAGAGAAGATTTTTTATCCATTAAATACCACGTAGGGTTCCCTGTATTACACATTTTCTCCCCCAAATTGCTCTTTTGATCCCCCAAATAAGAAATATTCTCCCCAAAGTAGCGCTTTCGTTTCCTTTCCCAAATATGAGACATTTGAAGATGAAAGGCAGTATTCTGGGGAGAAAATGCCTTTTTGGGGGGATAAAGAGTGGCATTAAGAGAGAACCTGTTTGGTTTCTGGGATGAAGAGTGATATTCAGGGAGAAAATGTCTAATTGTTGGCAGAAATTGATATGCAGGGGAGAAATGGTTGTATTTGGGAGAGAAAAAGAGTGTTTTGGGGAGAAAATGCCTGAGTTTTGGGGATAAAGTGCATTATTTTGGCGTGAAAGCATGGTATTGAGATAATAAGCAGCATTTTGTGGAGAAAATGTCTTCTTTTGAGGATAAAGGTGATCTTTCGGGGAGAAAATGTCTGATTTGCAGCATAAAAAGACGCATTTTGGGGAAGATAGTGTCTTTTGTTGGGACATCACACTTTATTCCAAAAATAACACATTTTCTTCCCAGAATACCGCCTTTGATCCCCAAAAGAAGGCATTTTCTTCCCAGAATACTGCTTTTTAGACCGAAAATAAGTCATCCTCTCCAAAAAAGACCTATTTCTGTCCTCAAAATGAGAAATATTCTCCCCAAAATATCATTCTTGGTTCCAAAGAGAAGATATTTTATCCATTAAATACCACGTAGGGTTCCCTGTATTACACATTTTCTCCCCCAAATTGCTCTTTTGATCCCCCAAATAAGAAATACTCTCCCCAAAGTAGCGCTTTCGTTCCCTTTCCCAAAAAGAAGACACTTGAAGATGAAAGGCAGTATTCTGGGGAGAAAATGCCTTTTTGGGGGGATAAAGAGTGGCATTAAGAGAGAACCTGTTTGGTTTCTGGGATGAAGAGTGATATTCGGGGAGAAAATGTCTAATTGTTGGCAGAAATTGATATGCAGGGGAGAAATGGTTGTATTTGGGAGAGAAAAAGCGTGTTTTGGGGAGAAAATGCCTGAGTTTTGGGGATAAAGTGCATTATTTAGGCGTGAAAGCATGGTATTGAGCTAATAAGCAGCATTTTGTGGAGAAAATGTCTTCTTTTGAGGATAAAGGTGATCTTTCGGGGAGAAAATGTCTGATTTGCAGCATAAAAAGACGCATTTGGGGAAGACAGCGTCTTTTATTGGGACATCACATTTTATTCCAAAAATAACACATTTTCTTCCCAGAATACCGCCTTTGATCCCCAAAAGAAGGCATTTTCTTCCCAGAATACTGCTTTTTAGACCGAAAATAAGTCATCCTCTCCAAAAAAGACCTATTTCTGTCCTCAATATGAGAAATATTCTCCCCAAAATATCATTCTTGGTTCCAAAGAGAAGATTTTTTATCCATTAAATACCACGTAGGGTTCCCTGTATTACACATTTTCTCCCCCAAATTGCTCTTTTGATCCCCCAAATAAGAAATACTCTCCCCAAAGTAGCGCTTTCGTTTCCTTTCCCAAATATGAGACATTTGAAGATGAAAGGCAGTATTCTGGGGAGAAAAAGCCTTTTTGGGGGGATAAAGAGTGGCATTAAGAGAGAACCTGTTTGGTTTCTGGGATGAAGAGTGATATTCGGGGAGAAAATGTCTAATTGTTGGCAGAAATTGATATGCAGGGGAGAAATGGTTGTATTTGGGAGAGAAAAAGCGTTTTTTGGGGAGAAAATGCCTGAGTTTTGGGGATAAAGTGCATTATTTTGGCGTGAAAGCATGGTATTGAGCTAATAAGCAGCATTTTGTGGAGAAAATGTCTTCTTTTGAGGATCAAGGTGATCTTTCGGGGAGAAAATGTCTGATTTGCAGCATAAAAAGACGCATTTTGGGGAAGATAGTGTCTTTTGTTGGGACATCACATTTTATTCCAAAAATAACACATTTTCTTCCCAGAATACCGCCTTTTATTCCTAAAAGAAGGCATTTTCTTCCCAGAATACTGCTTTTTAGACCGAAAATAAGTCATCCTCTCCAAAAAAGACCTATTTCTGTCCTCAAAATGAGAAATATTCTCCCCAAAATATCATTCTTGGTTCCAAATAGAAGATTTTTTATCCATTAAATACCACGTAGGGTTCCCTGTATTACACATTTTCTCCCCCAAATTGCTCTTTTGATCCCCCAAATAAGAAATACTCTCCCCAAAGTAGCGCTTTCGTTCCCTTTCCCAAATATGAGACATTTGAAGATGAAAGGCAGTATTCTGGGGAGAAAATGCCTTTTTGGGGGGATAAAGAGTGGCATTAAGAGGGAACCTGTTTGGTTTCTGGGATGAAGAGTGATATTCGGGGAGAAAATGTCTAATTGTTGGCAGAAATTGATATGCAGGGGAGAAATGGTTGTATTTGGGAGAGAAAAAGCGTGTTTTGGGGAGAAAATGCCTGAGTTTTTGGGATAAAGTGCATTATTTTGGCGTGAAAGCATGGTATTGAGCTAATAAGCAGCATTTTGTGGAGAAAATGTCTTCTTTAGAGGATAAAGGAGATCGTTAGGGGAGAAAATGTCTGATTTGCAGCATAAAAAGACGCATTTTGGGGAAGATAGTGTCTTTTGTTGGGACATCACACTTTATTCCAAAAATAACACATTTTCTTCCCAGAATACCGCCTTTTATCCCCAAAAGAAGGCATTTTCTTCCCAGAATACTGCTTTTTAGACCAAAAATAAGTCATCCTCTCCAAAAAAGACCTATTTCTGTCCTCAATATGAGAAATATTCTCCCCAAAATATCATTCTTGGTTCCAAAGAGAAGATTTTTTATCCATTAAATACCACGTAGGGTTCCCTATATTACACATTTTCTCCCCCAAATTGCTCTTTTGATCCCCCAAATAAGAAATACTCTCCCCAAAGTAGCGCTTTCGTTCCCTTTCCCAAATATGAGACATTTGAAGATGAAAGGCAGTATTCTGGGGAGAAAATGCCTTTTTGGGGGGATAAAGAGTGGAATTAAGAGAGAACCTGTTTGGTTTCTGGGATGAAGAGTGATATTCGGGGAGAAAATGTCTAATTGTTGGCAGAAATTGATATGCAGGGGAGAAATGGTTGTATTTGGGAGAGAAAAAGAGTGTTTTGGGGAGAAAATGCCTGAGTTTTGGGGATAAAGTGCATTATTTTGGCGTGAAAGCCCGGTATTGAGCTAATAAGCAGCATTTTGTGGAGAAAATGTCTTCTTTTGAGGATCAAGGTGATCTTTCGGGGAGAAAATGTCTGATTTGCAGCATAAAAAGACGCATTTGGGGAAGATAGTGTCTTTTGTTGGGACATCACATTTTATTCCACTAATAACACATTTTCTTCCCAGAATACCGCCTTTTATCCCCAAAAGAAGGCATTTTCTTCCCAGAATACTGCTTTTTAGACCGAAAATAAGTCATCCTCTCCAAAAAAGACCTATTTCTGTCCTCAAAATGAGAAATATTCTCCCCAAAATATCATTCTTGGTTCCAAATAGAAGATTTTTTATCCATTAAATACCACGTAGGGTTCCCTGTATTACACATTTTCTCCCCCAAATTGCTCTTTTGATCCCCCAAATAAGAAATACTCTCCCCAAAGTAGCGCTTTCGTTTCCTTTCCCAAATATGAGACATTTGAAGATGAAAGGCAGTATTCTGGGGAGAAAATGCCTTTTTGGGGGGATAAAGAGTGGCATTAAGAGAGAACCTGTTTGGTTTCTGGGATGAAGAGTGATATTCGGGGAGAAAATGTCTAATTGTTGGCAGAAATTGATATGCAGGGGAGAAATGGTTGTATTTGGGAGAGAAAAAGAGTGTTTTGGGGAGAAAATGCCTGAGTTTTGGGGATAAAGTGCATTATTTTGGCGTGAAAGCATGGTATTCAGCTAATAAGCAGCATTTTGTGGAGAAAATGTCTTCTTTTGAGGATCAAGGTGATCTTTCGGGGAGAAAATGTCTGATTTGCAGCATAAAAAGACGCATTTTGGGGAAGATAGTGTCTTTTGTTGGGACATCACACTTTATTCCAAAAATAACACATTTTCTTCCCAGAATACCGCCTTTGATCCCCAAAAGAAGGCATTTTCTTCCCAGAATACTGCTTTTTAGACCGAAAATAAGTCATCCTCTCCAAAAAAGACCTATTTCTGTCCTCAAAATGAGAAATATTCTCCCCAAAATATCATTCTTGGTTCCAAAGAGAAGATTTTTTATCCATTAAATACCACGTAGGGTTCCCTGTATTACACATTTTCTCCCCCAAATTGCTCTTTTGATCCCCCAAATAAGAAATACTCTCCCCAAAGTAGCGCTTTCGTTCCCTTTCCCAAAAAGAAGACACTTGAAGATGAAAGGCAGTATTCTGGGGAGAAAATGCCTTTTTGGGGGGATAAAGAGTGGCATTAAGAGAGAACCTGTTTGGTTTCTGGGATGAAGAGTGATATTCGGGGAGAAAATGTCTAATTGTTGGCAGAAATTGATATGCAGGGGAGAAATGGTTGTATTTGGGAGAGAAAAAGCGTGTTTTGGGGAGAAAATGCCTGAGTTTTGGGGATAAAGTGCATTATTTAGGCGTGAAAGCATGGTATTGAGCTAATAAGCAGCATTTTGTGGAGAAAATGTCTTCTTTTGAGGATAAAGGTGATCTTTCGGGGAGAAAATGTCTGATTTGCAGCATAAAAAGACACATTTGGGGAAGATAGTGTCTTTTGTTGGGACATCACACTTTATTCCAGAAATAACACATTTTATTCCCAGAATACCGCCTTTGATCCCCAAAAGAAGGCATTTTCTTCCCAGAATACTGCTTTTTAGACCGAAAATAAGTCATCCTCTCCAAAAAAGACCTATTTCTGTCCTCAAAATGAGAAATATTCTCCCCAAAATATCATTCTTGGTTCCAAAGAGAAGATTTTTTATCCATTAAATACCACGTAGGGTTCCCTATATTACACATTTTCTCCCCCAAATTGCTCTTTTGATCCCCCAAATAAGAAATACTCTCCCCAAAGTAGCGCTTTCGTTCCCTTTCCCAAATATGAGACATTTGAAGATGAAAGGCAGTATTCTGGGGAGAAAATGCCTTTTTGGGGGGATAAAGAGTGGCATTAAGAGAGAACCTGTTTGGTTTCTGGGATGAAGAGTGATATTCGGGGAGAAAATGTCTAATTGTTGGCAGAAATTGATATGCAGGGGAGAAATGGTTGTATTTGGGAGAGAAAAAGAGTGTTTTGGGGAGAAAATGCCTGAGTTTTGGGGATAAAGTGCATTATTTTGGCGTGAAAGCATGGTATTGAGCTAATAAGCAGCATTTTGTGGAGAAAATGTCTTCTTTTGAGGATCAAGGTGATCTTTTGGGGAGAAAATGTCTTCTTTGCAGCATAAAAAGACGCATTTTGGGGAAGATAGTGTCTTTTGTTGGGACATCACACTTTATTCCAAAAATAACACATTTTCTTCCCAGAATACCGCCTTTGATCCCCAAAAGAAGGCATTTTCTTCCCAGAATACTGCTTTTTAGACCGAAAATAAGTCATCCTCTCCAAAAAAAGACCTATTTCTGTCCTCAAAATGAGAAATATTCTCCCCAAAATATCATTCTTGGTTCCAAAGGGAAGATTTTTTATCCATTAAATACCACATAGGGTTCCCTATATTACACATTTTCTCCCCCAAATTGCTCTTTTGATCCCCCAAATAAGAAATACTCTCCCCAAAGTAGCACTTTCGTTTCCTTTCCCAAATATGAGACATTTGAAGATGAAAGGCAGTATTCTGGGGAGAAAAATGCCTTTTTGGGGGGATAAAGAGTGGCACTTAAGAGAGAACCTGTTTGGTTTCTGGGATGAAGAGTGATATTCGGGGAGAAAATGTCTAATTGTTGGCTGAAATTGATATGCAGGGGAGAAATGGTTGTATTTGGGAGAGTAAAAGCGTGTTTTGTGGAGAAAATGCCTGAGTTTTGGGGATAACCTGCATTATTTTGGCGTGA
The DNA here is from genome assembly GCA_030625065.1 of Alectoris magna. Classification (NCBI taxonomy): domain Eukaryota; kingdom Metazoa; phylum Chordata; class Aves; order Galliformes; family Phasianidae; genus Alectoris; species Alectoris magna. The sequence goes on along the minus strand of CM060573.1, from coordinate 17,532,670 downwards.
AAGCATGGTATTCAGCTAATAAGCAGCATTTTGTGGAGAAAATGTCTTCTTTTGAGGATCAAGGTGATCTTTTGGGGAGAAAATGTCTGATTTGCAGCATAAAAAGACACATTTGGGGAAGATAGTGTCTTTTGTTGGGACATCACACTTTATTCCAGAAATAACACATTTTCTTCCCAGAATACCGCCTTTGATCCCCAAAAGAAGGCATTTTCTTCCCAGAATACTGCTTTTTAGACCGAAAATAAGTCATCCTCTCCAAAAAAGACCTATTTCTGTCCTCAAAATGAGAAATATTCTCCCCAAAATATCATTCTTGGTTCCAAAGAGAAGATTTTTTATCCATTAAATACCACGTAGGGTTCCCTATATTACACATTTTCTCCCCCAAATTGCTCTTTTGATCCCCCAAATAAGAAATACTCTCCCCAAAGTAGCGCTTTCGTTCCCTTTCCCAAATATGAGACATTTGAAGATGAAAGGCAGTATTCTGGGGAGAAAATGCCTTTTTGGGGGGATAAAGAGTGGCATTAAGAGAGAACCTGTTTGGTTTCTGGGATGAAGAGTGATATTCGGGGAGAAAATGTCTAATTGTTGGCAGAAATTGATATGCAGGGGAGAAATGGTTGTATTTGGGAGAGAAAAAGAGTGTTTTGGGGAGAAAATGCCTGAGTTTTGGGGATAAAGTGCATTATTTTGGCGTGAAAGCATGGTATTGAGCTAATAAGCAGCATTTTGTGGAGAAAATGTCTTCTTTTGAGGATCAAGGTGATCTTTTGGGGAGAAAATGTCTGATTTGCAGCATAAAAAGACGCATTTTGGGGAAGATAGTGTCTTTTGTTGGGACATCACACTTTATTCCAAAAATAACACATTTTCTTCCCAGAATACCGCCTTTGATCCCCAAAAGAAGGCATTTTCTTCCCAGAATACTGCTTTTTAGACCGAAAATAAGTCATCCTCTCCAAAAAAAGACCTATTTCTGTCCTCAAAATGAGAAATATTCTCCCCAAAATATCATTCTTGGTTCCAAAGGGAAGATTTTTTATCCATTAAATACCACATAGGGTTCCCTATATTACACATTTTCTCCCCCAAATTGCTCTTTTGATCCCCCAAATAAGAAATACTCTCCCCAAAGTAGCACTTTCGTTTCCTTTCCCAAATATGAGACATTTGAAGATGAAAGGCAGTATTCTGGGGAGAAAATGCCTTTTTGGGGGGATAAAGAGTGGCACTTAAGAGAGAACCTGTTTGGTTTCTGGGATGAAGAGTGATATTCGGGGAGAAAATGTCTAATTGTTGGCTGAAATTGATATGCAGGGGAGAAATGGTTGTATTTGGGAGAGTAAAAGCGTGTTTTGGGGAGAAAATGCCTGAGTTTTGGGGATAACCTGCATTATTTTGGCGTGAAAGCATGGTATTCAGCTAATAAGCAGCATTTTGTGGAGAAAATGTCTTCTTTTGAGGATCAAGGTGATCTTTTGGGGAGAAAATGTCTGATTTGCAGCATAAAAAGACACATTTGGGGAAGATAGTGTCTTTTGTTGGGACATCACACTTTATTCCAGAAATAACACATTTTATTCCCAGAATACCGCCTTTGATCCCCAAAAGAAGGCATTTTCTTCCCAGAATACTGCTTTTTAGACCGAAAATAAGTCATCCTCTCCAAAAAAGACCTATTTCTGTCCTCAAAATGAGAAATATTCTCCCCAAAATATCATTCTTGGTTCCAAAGAGAAGATTTTTTATCCATTAAATACCACGTAGGGTTCCCTATATTACACATTTTCTCCCCCAAATTGCTCTTTTGATCCCCCAAATAAGAAATACTCTCCCCAAAGTAGCGCTTTCGTTCCCTTTCCCAAATATGAGACATTTGAAGATGAAAGGCAGTATTCTGGGGAGAAAATGCCTTTTTGGGGGGATAAAGAGTGGCATTAAGAGAGAACCTGTTTGGTTTCTGGGATGAAGAGTGATATTCGGGGAGAAAATGTCTAATTGTTGGCAGAAATTGATATGCAGGGGAGAAATGGTTGTATTTGGGAGAGAAAAAGAGTGTTTTGGGGAGAAAATGCCTGAGTTTTGGGGATAAAGTGCATTATTTTGGCGTGAAAGCATGGTATTGAGCTAATAAGCAGCATTTTGTGGAGAAAATGTCTTCTTTTGAGGATCAAGGTGATCTTTTGGGGAGAAAATGTCTGATTTGCAGCATAAAAAGACGCATTTTGGGGAAGATAGTGTCTTTTGTTGGGACATCACACTTTATTCCAAAAATAACACATTTTCTTCCCAGAATACCGCCTTTGATCCCCAAAAGAAGGCATTTTCTTCCCAGAATACTGCTTTTTAGACCGAAAATAAGTCATCCTCTCCAAAAAAAGACCTATTTCTGTCCTCAAAATGAGAAATATTCTCCCCAAAATATCATTCTTGGTTCCAAAGGGAAGATTTTTTATCCATTAAATACCACATAGGGTTCCCTATATTACACATTTTCTCCCCCAAATTGCTCTTTTGATCCCCCAAATAAGAAATACTCTCCCCAAAGTAGCGCTTTCGTTCCGTTTCCCAATTATGAGACATTTGAAGATGAAAGGCAGTATTCTGGGGAGAAAATGCCTTTTTGGGGGGATAAAGAGTGGCATTAAGAGAGAACCTGTTTGGTTTCTGGGATGAAGAGTGATATTCGGGGAGAAAATGTCTAATTGTTGGCAGAAATTGATATGCAGGGGAGAAATGGTTGTATTTGGGAGAGAAAAAGAGTGTTTTGGGGAGAAAATGCCTGAGTTTTGGGGATAACCTGCATTATTTTGGCGTGAAAGCATGGTATTCAGCTAATAAGCAGCATTTTGTGGAGAAAATGTCTTCTTTTGAGGATAAAGGTGATCTTTTGGGGAGAAAATGTCTGATTTGCAGTATAAAAAGACACATTTGGGGAAGATAGTGTCTTTTGTTGGGACATCACACTTTATTCCAGAAATAACACATTTTATTCCAAGAATACCGCCTTTGATCCCCAAAAGAAGGCATTTTCTTCCCAGAATACTGCTTTTTAGACCGAAAATAAGTCGTCCTCTCCAAAAAAGACCTATTTCTGTCCTCAAAATGAGAAATATTCTCCCCAAAATATCATTCTTGGTTCCAAATAGAAGATTTTTTATCCATTAAATACCACGTAGGGTTCCCTATATTACACATTTTCTCCCCCAAATTGCTCTTTTGATCCCCCAAATAAGAAATACTCTCCCCAAAGTAGCGCTTTCGTTTCCTTTCCCAAATATGAGACATTTGATGATGAAAGGCAGTATTCTGGGGAGAAAATGCCTTTTTGGGGGGATAAAGAGTGGCATTAAGAGAGAACCTGTTTGGTTTCTGGGATGAAGAGTGATATTCGGGGAGAAAATGTCTAATTGTTGGCAGAAATTGATATGCAGGGGAGAAATGGTTGTATTTGGGAGAGAAAAAGCGTTTTTTGGGGAGAAAATGCCTGAGTTTTGGGGATAAAGTGCATTATTTTGGCGTGAAAGCATGGTATTGAGCTAATAAGCAGCATTTTGTGGAGAAAATGTCTTCTTTTGAGGATCAAGGTGATCTTTCGTGGAGAAAATGTCTGATTTGCAGCATAAAAAGACGCATTTTGGGGAAGATAGTGTCTTTTGTTGGGACATCACAATTTATTCCAAAAATAACACATTTTCTTCCCAGAATACCGCCTTTTATCCCCAAAAGAAGGCATTTTCTTCCCAGAATACTGCTTTTTAGACCGAAAATAAGTCATCCTCTCCAAAAAAGACCTATTTCTGTCCTCAAAATGAGAAATGTTCTCCCCAAAATATCATTCTTGGTTCCAAATAGAAGATTTTTTATCCATTAAATACCACGTAGGGTTCCCTATATTACACATTTTCTCCCCCAAATTGCTCTTTTGATCCCCCAAATAAGAAATACTCTCCCCAAAGTAGCGCTTTCGTTTCCTTTCCCAAAAAGAAGACACTTGAAGATGAAAGGCAGTATTCTGGGGAGAAAATGCCTTTTTGGGGGGATAAAGAGTGGCATTAAGAGAGAACCTGTTTGGTTTCTGGGATGAAGAGTGATATTCGGGGAGAAAATGTCTAATTGTTGGCAGAAATTGATATGCAGGGGAGAAATGGTTGTATTTGGGAGAGAAAAAGAGTGTTTTGGGGAGAAAATGCCTGAGTTTTGGGGATAAAGTGCATTATTTTGGAGTGAAAGCCCGGTATTGAGCTAATAAGCAGCATTTTGTGGAGAAAATGTCTTCTTTTGAGGATCAAGGTGATCTTTTGGGGAGAAAATGTCTGATTTGCAGCATAAAAAGACGCATTTTGGGGAAGATAGTGTCTTTTGTTGGGACATCACACTTTATTCCAATGATAACACATTTTCTTCCCAGAATACTGCCTTTTATCCCCAAAAGAAGGAATTTTCTTCCCAGAATACTGCTTTTTAGACTGAAAATAAGTCATCCTCTCCAAAAAAGACCTATTTCTGTCCTCAAAATGAGAAATATTCTCCCCAAAATATCATTCTTGGTTCCAAAGAGAAGATTTTTTATCCATTAAATACCACGTGGGGTTCCCTGTATTACACATTTTCTCCCCCAAATTGCTCTTTTGATCCCCCAAATAAGAAATACTCTCCCCAAAGTAGCGCTTTCGTTCCCTTTCCCAAATATGAGACATTTGAAGATGAAAGGCAGTATTCTGGGGAGAAAATGCCTTTTTGGGGGGATAAAGAGTGGCATTAAGAGAGAACCTGTTTGGTTTCTGGGATGAAGAGTGATATTCGGGGAGAAAATGTCTAATTGTTGGCAGAAATTGATATGCAGGGGAGAAATGGTTGTATTTGGGAGAGAAAAAGAGTGTTTTGGGGAGAAAATGCCTGAGTTTTGGGGATAAAGTGCATTATTTTGGAGTGAAAGCATGGTATTGAGCTAATAAGCAGCATTTTGTGGAGAAAATGTCTTCTTTTGAGGATCAAGGTGATCTTTTGGGGAGAAAATGTCTGATTTGCAGCATAAAAAGACGCATTTTGGGGAAGATAGTGTCTTTTGTTGGGACATCACACTTTATTCCAAAAATAACACATTTTCTTCCCAGAATACCGCCTTTGATCCCCAAAAGAAGGCATTTTCTTCCCAGAATACTGCTTTTTAGACCGAAAATAAGTCATCCTCTCCAAAAAAAGACCTATTTCTGTCCTCAAAATGAGAAATATTCTCCCCAAAATATCATTCTTGGTTCCAAAGGGAAGATTTTTTATCCATTAAATACCACGTAGGGTTCCCTGTATTACACATTTTCTCCCCCAAATTGCTCTTTTGATCCCCCAAATAAGAAATACTCTCCCCAAAGTAGCGCTTTCGTTTCCTTTCCCAAATATGAGACATTTGAAGATGAAAGGCAGTATTCTGGGGAGAAAATGCCTTTTTGGGGGGATAAAGAGTGGCACTTAAGAGAGAACCTGTTTGGTTTCTGGGATGAAGAGTGATATTCGGGGAGAAAATGTCTAATTGTTGGCTGAAATTGATATGCAGGGGAGAAATGGTTGTATTTGGGAGAGTAAAAGCGTGTTTTGGGGAGAAAATGCCTGAGTTTTGGGGATAACCTGCATTATTTTGGCGTGAAAGCCCGGTATTGAGCTAATAAGCAGCATTTTGTGGAGAAAATGTCTTCTTTTGCGGATAAAGGTGATCTTTCGGGGAGAAAATGTCTGATTTGCAGCATAAAAAGACGCATTTGGGGAAGACAGCGTCTTTTATTTGGACCTCACAGTTTATTCCAAAAGTAACACATTTTCTTCCCAGAATACCGCCTTTTATCCCCAAAAGAAGGCATTTTCTTCCCAGAATACTGCTTTTTAGACCGAAAATAAGTCATCCTCTCCAAAAAAGACCTATTTCTGTCCTCAAAATGAGAAATATTCTCCCCAAAATATCATTCTTGGTTCCAAAGAGAAGATTTTTTATCCATTAAATACCACGTAGGGTTCCCTGTATTACACATTTTCTCCCCCAAATTGCTCTTTTGATCCCCCAAATAAGAAATACTCTCCCCAAAGTAGCGCTTTCGTTTCCTTTCCCAAATATGAGACATTTGATGATGAAAGGCAGTATTCTGGGGAGAAAATGCCTTTTTGGGGGGATAAAGAGTGGCATTAAGAGAGAACCTGTTTGGTTTCTGGGATGAAGAGTGATATTCGGGGAGAAAATGTCTAATTGTTGGCAGAAATTGATATGCAGGGGAGAAATGGTTGTATTTGGGAGAGAAAAGGAGTGTTTTGGGGAGAAAATGCCTGAGTTTTGGGGATAAAGTGCATTATTTTGGCGTGAAAGCATGGTATTGAGCTAATAAGCAGCATTTTGTGGAGAAAATGTCTTCTTTTGAGGATCAAGGTGATCTTTCGGGGAGAAAATGTCTGATTTGCAGCATAAAAAGACGCATTTTGGGGAAGATAGTGTCTTTTGTTGGGACATCACATTTTATTCCAAAAATAACACATTTTCTTCCCAGAATACCGCCTTTTCTCCCTAAAAGAAGGCATTTTCTTCCCAGAATACTGCTTTTTAGACCGAAAATAAGTCATCCTCTCCAAAAAAAGACCTATTTCTGTCCTCAAAATGAGAAATATTCTCCCCAAAATATCATTCTTGGTTCCAAAGGGAAGATTTTTTATCCATTAAATACCACGTAGGGTTCCCTGTATTACACATTTTCTCCCCCAAATTGCTCTTTTGATCCCCCAAATAAGAAATACTCTCCCCAAAGTAGCGCTTTCGTTCCCTTTCCCAAATATGAGACATTTGAAGATGAAAGGCAGTATTCTGGGGAGAAAATGCCTTTTTGGGGGGATAAAGAGTGGCATTAAGAGAGAACCTGTTTGGTTTCTGGGATGAAGAGTGATATTCGGGGAGAAAATGTCTAATTGTTGGCAGAAATTGATATGCAGGGGAGAAATGGTTGTATTTGGGAGAGAAAAAGCGTGTTTTGGGGAGAAAATGCCTGAGTTTTGGGGATAAAGTGCATTATTTTGGCGTGAAAGCATGGTATTGAGCTAATAAGCAGCATTTTGTGGAGAAAATGTCTTCTTTTGAGGATCAAGGTGATCTTTTGGGGAGAAAATGTCTGATTTGCAGCATAAAAAGACGCATTTTGGGGAAGATAGTGTCTTTTGTTGGGACATCACATTTTATTCCAAAAATAACACATTTTCTTCCCAGAATACCGCCTTTTCTCCCTAAAAGAAGGCATTTTCTTCCCAGAATACTGCTTTTTAGACCGAAAATAAGTCATCCTCTCCAAAAAAGACCTATTTCTGTCCTCAAAATGAGAAATATTCTCCCCAAAATATCATTCTTGGTTCCAAAGAGAAGATTTTTTATCCATTAAATACCACGTAGGGTTCCCTGTATTACACATTTTCTCCCCCAAATTGCTCTTTTGATCCCCCAAATAAGAAATACTCTCCCCAAAGTAGCGCTTTCGTTCCCTTTCCCAAATATGAGACATTTGAAGATGAAAGGCAGTATTCTGGGGAGAAAATGCCTTTTTGGGGGGATAAAGAGTGGCATTAAGAGAGAACCTGTTTGGTTTCTGGGATGAAGAGTGATATTCGGGGAGAAAATGTCTAATTGTTGGCAGAAATTGATATGCAGGGGAGAAATGGTTGTATTTGGGAGAGAAAAAGCGTGTTTTGGGGAGAAAATGCCTGAGTTTTGGGGATAAAGTGCATTATTTTGGCGTGAAAGCATGGTATTGAGCTAATAAGCAGCATTTTGTGGAGAAAATGTCTTCTTTGGAGGATCAAGGTGATCTTTCGGGGAGAAAATGTCTGATTTGCAGCATAAAAAGACGCATTTTGGGGAAGATAGTGTCTTTTGTTGGGACATCACATTTTATTCCAAAAATAACACATTTTCTTCCCAGAATACCGCCTTTTCTCCCTAAAAGAAGGCATTTTCTTCCCAGAATACTGCTTTTTAGACCGAAAATAAGTCATCCTCTCCAAAAAAGACCTATTTCTGTCCTCAAAATGAGAAATATTCTCCCCAAAATATCATTCTTGGTTCCAAAGAGAAGATTTTTTATCCATTAAATACCACGTAGGGTTCCCTGTATTACACATTTTCTCCCCCAAATTGCTCTTTTGATCCCCCAAATAAGAAATACTCTCCCCAAAGTAGCGCTTTCGTTCCCTTTCCCAAATATGAGACATTTGAAGATGAAAGGCAGTATTCTGGGGAGAAAATGCCTTTTTGGGGGGATAAAGAGTGGCATTAAGAGAGAACCTGTTTGGTTTCTGGGATGAAGAGTGATATTCGGGGAGAAAATGTCTAATTGTTGGCAGAAATTGATATGCAGGGGAGAAATGGTTGTATTTGGGAGAGAAAAAGCGTGTTTTGGGGAGAAAATGCCTGAGTTTTGGGGATAAAGTGCATTATTTTGGCGTGAAAGCATGGTATTGAGCTAATAAGCAGCATTTTGTGGAGAAAATGTCTTCTTTTGAGGATCAAGGTGATCTTTCGGGGAGAAAATGTCTGATTTGCAGCATAAAAAGACGCATTTTGGGGAAGATAGTGTCTTTTGTTGGGACATCACATTTTATTCCAAAAATAACACATTTTCTTCCCAGAATACCGCCTTTTCTCCCTAAAAGAAGGCATTTTCTTCCCAGAATACTGCTTTTTAGACCGAAAATAAGTCATCCTCTCCAAAAAAGACCTATTTCTGTCCTCAAAATGAGAAATATTCTCCCCAAAATATCATTCTTGGTTCCAAAGGGAAGATTTTTTATCCATTAAATACCACGTAGGGTTCCCTGTATTACACATTTTCTCCCCCAAATTGCTCTTTTGATCCCCCAAATAAGAAATACTCTCCCCAAAGTAGCGCTTTCGTTCCCTTTCCCAAATATGAGACATTTGAAGATGAAAGGCAGTATTCTGGGGAGAAAATGCCTTTTTGGGGGGATAAAGAGTGGCATTAAGAGAGAACCTGTTTGGTTTCTGGGATGAAGAGTGATATTCGGGGAGAAAATGTCTAATTGTTGGCAGAAATTGATATGCAGGGGAGAAATGGTTGTATTTGGGAGAGAAAAAGCGTGTTTTGGGGAGAAAATGCCTGAGTTTTGGGGATAAAGTGCATTATTTTGGCGTGAAAGCATGGTATTGAGCTAATAAGCAGCATTTTGTGGAGAAAATGTCTTCTTTGGAGGATCAAGGTGATCTTTCGGGGAGAAAATGTCTGATTTGCAGCATAAAAAGACGCATTTTGGGGAAGATAGTGTCTTTTGTTGGGACATCACATTTTATTCCAAAAATAACACATTTTCTTCCCAGAATACCGCCTTTTCTCCCTAAAAGAAGGCATTTTCTTCCCAGAATACTGCTTTTTAGACCGAAAATAAGTCATCCTCTCCAAAAAAGACCTATTTCTGTCCTCAAAATGAGAAATATTCTCCCCAAAATATCATTCTTGGTTCCAAAGGGAAGATTTTTTATCCATTAAATACCACGTAGGGTTCCCTGTATTACACATTTTCTCCCCCAAATTGCTCTTTTGATCCCCCAAATAAGAAATACACTCCCCAAAGTAGCGCTTTCGTTCCCTTTCCCAAATATGAGACATTTGAAGATGAAAGGCAGTATTCTGGGGAGAAAATGCCTTTTTGGGGGGATAAAGAGTGGCATTAAGAGAGAACCTGTTTGGTTTCTGGGATGAAGAGTGATATTCGGGGAGAAAATGTCTAATTGTTGGCAGAAATTGATATGCAGGGGAGAAATGGTTGTATTTGGGAGAGAAAAAGCGTGTTTTGGGGAGAAAATGCCTGAGTTTTGGGGATAAAGTGCATTATTTTGGCGTGAAAGCATGGTATTGAGCTAATAAGCAGCATTTTGTGGAGAAAATGTCTTCTTTGGAGGATCAAGGTGATCTTTCGGGGAGAAAATGTCTGATTTGCAGCATAAAAAGACGCATTTTGGGGAAGATAGTGTCTTTTGTTGGGACATAACATTTTATTCCACTAATAACACATTTTCTTCCCAGAATACCGCCTTTTCTCCCTAAAAGAAGGCATTTTCTTCCCAGAATACTGCTTTTTAGACCGAAAATAAGTCATCCTCTCCAAAAAAGACCTATTTCTGTCCTCAAAATGAGAAATATTCTCCCCAAAATATCATTCTTGGTTCCAAAGAGAAGATTTTTTATCCATTAAATACCATGTAGGGTTCCCTGTATTACACATTTTCTCCCCCAAATTGCTCTTTTGATCCCCCAAATAAGAAATACTCTCCCCAAAGTAGCGCTTTCGTTCCCTTTCCCAAATATGAGACATTTGAAGATGAAAGGCAGTATTCTGGGGAGAAAATGCCTTTTTGGGGGGATAAAGAGTGGCATTAAGAGAGAACCTGTTTGGTTTCTGGGATGAAGAGTGATATTCGGGGAGAAAATGTCTAATTGTTGGCAGAAATTGATATGCAGGGGAGAAATGGTTGTATTTGGGAGAGAAAAAGCGTGTTTTGGGGAGAAAATGCCTGAGTTTTGGGGATAAAGTGCATTATTTTGGCGTGAAAGCATGGTATTGAGCTAATAAGCAGCATTTTGTGGAGAAAATGTCTTCTTTTGAGGATAAAGGTGATCTTTCGGGGAGAAAATGTCTGATTTGCAGCATAAAAAGACGCATTTTGGGGAAGATAGTGTCTTTTGTTGGGACATCACATTTTATTCCAAAAATAACACATTTTCTTTGCCGAATACTGCCTTTTCTCCCTAAAAGAAGGCATTTTCTTCCCAGAATACTGCTTTTTAGACCGAAAATAAGTCATCCTCTCCAAAAAAGACCTATTTCTGTCCTCAAAATGAGAAATATTCTCCCCAAAATATCATTCTTGGTTCCAAAGAGAAGATTTTTTATCCATTAAATACCACGTAGGGTTCCCTGTATTACACATTTTCTCCCCCAAATTGCTCTTTTGATCCCCCAAATAAGAAATACTCTCCCCAAAGTAGCGCTTTCGTTCCCTTTCCCAAATATGAGACATTTGAAGATGAAAGGCAGTATTCTGGGGAGAAAATGCCTTTTTGGGGGGATAAAGAGTGGCATTAAGAGAGAACCTGTTTGGTTTCTGGGATGAAGAGTGATATTCGGGGAGAAAATGTCTAATTGTTGGCAGAAATTGATATGCAGGGGAGAAATGGTTGTATTTGGGAGAGAAAAAGCGTGTTTTGGGGAGAAAATGCCTGAGTTTTGGGGATAAAGTGCATTATTTTGGCGTGAAAGCATGGTATTGAGCTAATAAGCAGCATTTTGTGGAGAAAATGTCTTCTTTGGAGGATCAAGGTGATCTTTCGGGGAGAAAATGTCTGATTTGCAGCATAAAAAGACGCATTTTGGGGAAGATAGTGTCTTTTGTTGGGACATCACATTTTATTCCAAAAATAACACATTTTCTTCCCAGAATACCGCCTTTTCTCCCTAAAAGAAGGCATTTTCTTCCCAGAATACTGCTTTTTAGACCGAAAATAAGTCATCCTCTCCAAAAAAGACCTATTTCTGTCCTCAAAATGAGAAATATTCTCCCCAAAATATCATTCTTGGTTCCAAAGAGAAGATTTTTTATCCATTAAATACCACGTAGGGTTCCCTGTATTACACATTTTCTCCCCCAAATTGCTCTTTTGATCCCCCAAATAAGAAATACTCTCCCCAAAGTAGCGCTTTCGTTCCCTTTCCCAAATATGAGACATTTGAAGATGAAAGGCAGTATTCTGGGGAGAAAATGCCTTTTTGGGGGGATAAAGAGTGGCATTAAGAGAGAACCTGTTTGGTTTCTGGGATGAAGAGTGATATTCGGGGAGAAAATGTCTAATTGTTGGCAGAAATTGATATGCAGGGGAGAAATGGTTGTATTTGGGAGAGAAAAAGCGTGTTTTGGGGAGAAAATGCCTGAGTTTTGGGGATAAAGTGCATTATTTTGGCGTGAAAGCATGGTATTGAGCTAATAAGCAGCATTTTGTGGAGAAAATGTCTTCTTTTGAGGATAAAGGTGATCTTTCGGGGAGAAAATGTCTGATTTGCAGCATAAAAAGACGCATTTTGGGGAAGATAGTGTCTTTTGTTGGGACATCACATTTTATTCCAAAAATAACACATTTTCTTTGCCGAATACTGCCTTTTCTCCCTAAAAGAAGGCATTTTCTTCCCAGAATACTGCTTTTTAGACCGAAAATAAGTCATCCTCTCCAAAAAAGACCTATTTCTGTCCTCAAAATGAGAAATATTCTCCCCAAAATATCATTCTTGGTTCCAAAGAGAAGATTTTTTATCCATTAAATACCACGTAGGGTTCCCTGTATTACACATTTTCTCCCCCAAATTGCTCTTTTGATCCCCCAAATAAGAAATACTCTCCCCAAAGTAGCGCTTTCGTTCCCTTTCCCAAATATGAGACATTTGAAGATGAAAGGCAGTATTCTGGGGAGAAAATGCCTTTTTGGGGGGATAAAGAGTGGCATTAAGAGAGAACCTGTTTGGTTTCTGGGATGAAGAGTGATATTCGGGGAGAAAATGTCTAATTGTTGGCAGAAATTGATATGCAGGGGAGAAATGGTTGTATTTGGGAGAGAAAAAGCGTGTTTTGGGGAGAAAATGCCTGAGTTTTGGGGATAAAGTGCATTATTTTGGCGTGAAAGCATGGTATTGAGCTAATAAGCAGCATTTTGTGGAGAAAATGTCTTCTTTTGAGGATCAAGGTGATCTTTCGGGGAGAAAATGTCTGATTTGCAGCATAAAAAGACGCATTTTGGGGAAGATAGTGTCTTTTGTTGGGACATCACATTTTATTCCAAAAATAACACATTTTCTACCCAGAATACCGCCTTTTCTCCCTAAAAGAAGGCATTTTCTTCCCAGAATACTGCTTTTTAGACCGAAAATAAGTCATCCTCTCCAAAAAAGACCTATTTCTGTCCTCAAAATGAGAAATATTCTCCCCAAAATATCATTCTTGGTTCCAAAGGGAAGATTTTTTATCCATTAAATACCACGTAGGGTTCCCTGTATTACACATTTTCTCCCCCAAATTGCTCTTTTGATCCCCCAAATAAGAAATACTCTCCCCAAAGTAGCGCTTTCGTTCCCTTTCCCAAATATGAGACATTTGAAGATGAAAGGCAGTATTCTGGGGAGAAAATGCCTTTTTGGGGGGATGAAGAGTGGCATTAAGAGAGAACCTGTTTGGTTTCTGGGATGAAGAGTGATATTCGGGGAGAAAATGTCTAATTGTTGGCAGAAATTGATATGCAGGGGAGAAATGGTTGTATTTGGGAGAGAAAAAGCGTGTTTTGGGGAGAAAATGCCTGAGTTTTGGGGATAAAGTGCATTATTTTGGCGTGAAAGCATGGTATTGAGCTAATAAGCAGCATTTTGTGGAGAAAATGTCTTCTTTTGAGGATCAAGGTGATCTTTTGGGGAGAAAATGTCTGATTTGCAGCATAAAAAGACGCATTTGGGGAAGACAGCGTCTTTTATTGGGACATCACACTTTATTCCAAAAATAACACATTTTCTTCCCAGAATACCGCCTTTGATCCCCAAAAGAAGGCATTTTCTTCCCAGAATACTGCTTTTTAGACCGAAAATAAGTCATCCACTCCAAAAAAAGACCTATTTCTGTCCTCAAAATGAGAAATATTCTCCCCAAAATATCATTCTTGGTTCCAAAGAGAAGATTTTATATCCATTAAATACCACGTAGGGTTCCCTATATTACACATTTTCTCCCCCAAATTGCTCTTTTGATCCCCCAAATAAGAAATACTCTCCCCAAAGTAGCACTTTCGTTTCCTTTCCCAAATATGAGACATTTGATGATGAAAGGCAGTATTCTGGGGAGAAAATGCCTTTTTGGGGGGATAAAGAGTGGCACTTAAGAGAGAACCTGTTTGGTTTCTGGGATGAAGAGTGATATTCGGGGAGAAAATGTCTAATTGTTGGCTGAATTGATATGCAGGGGAGAAATGGTTGTATTTGGGAGAGTAAAAGCGTGTTTTGTGGAGAAAATGCCTGAGTTTTGGGGATAAAGTGCATTATTTTGGCGTGAAAGCATGGTATTGAGCTAATAAGCAGCATTTTGTGGAGAAAATGTCTTCTTTTGAGGATAAAGGTGATCTTTTGGGGAGAAAATGTCTGATTTGCAGCATAAAAAGACGCATTTGGGGAAGATAGTGTCTTTTGTTGGGACATCACACTTTATTCCAAAAATAACACATTTTATTCCCAGAATACCGCCTTTTATCCCCAAAAGAAGGCATTTTCTTCCCAGAATACTGCTTTTTAGACCGAAAATAAGTCATCCTCTCCAAAAAAGACCTATTTCTGTCCTCAAAATGAGAAATATTCTCCCCAAAATATCATTCTTGGTTCCAAATAGAAGATTTTTTATCCATTAAATACCACGTAGGGTTCCCTGTATTACACATTTTCTCCCCCAAATTGCTCTTTTGATCCCCCAAATAAGAAATACTCTCCCCAAAGTAGCGCTTTCGTTCCCTTTCCCAAATATGAGACATTTGAAGATGAAAGGCAGTATTCTGGGGAGAAAATGCCTTTTTGGGGGGATAAAGAGTGGCATTAAGAGAGAACCTGTTTGGTTTCTGGGATGAAGAGTGATATTCGGGGAGAAAATGTCTAATTGTTGGCAGAAATTGATATGCAGGGGAGAAATGGTTGTATTTGGGAGAGAAAAAGCGTGTTTTGGGGAGAAAATGCCTGAGTTTTGGGGATAAAGTGCATTATTTTGGCGTGAAAGCATGGTATTGAGCTAATAAGCAGCATTTTGTGGAGAAAATGTCTTCTTTAGAGGATAAAGGTGATCTTTTGGGGAGAAAATGTCTGATTTGCAGCATAAAAAGACGCATTTTGGGGAAGATAGTGTCTTTTGTTGGGACATCACATTTTATTCCAAAAATAACACATTTTCTTCCCAGAATACCGCCTTTTCTCCCTAAAAGAAGGCATTTTCTTCCCAGAATACTGCTTTTTAGACCGAAAATAAGTCATCCTCTCCAAAAAAGACCTATTTCTGTCCTCAAAATGAGAAATATTCTCCCCAAAATATCATTCTTGGTTCCAAAGAGAAGATTTTTTATCCATTAAATACCACGTAGGGTTCCCTGTATTACACATTTTCTCCCCCAAATTGCTCTTTTGATCCCCCAAATAAGAAATACTCTCCCCAAAGTAGCGCTTTCGTTCCCTTTCCCAAATATGAGACATTTGAAGATGAAAGGCAGTATTCTGGGGAGAAAATGCCTTTTTGGGGGGATAAAGAGTGGCATTAAGAGAGAACCTGTTTGGTTTCTGGGATGAAGAGTGATATTCGGGGAGAAAATGTCTAATTGTTGGCAGAAATTGATATGCAGGGGAGAAATGGTTGTATTTGGGAGAGAAAAAGCGTGTTTTGGGGAGAAAATGCCTGAGTTTTGGGGATAAAGTGCATTATTTTGGCGTGAAAGCATGGTATTGAGCTAATAAGCAGCATTTTGTGGAGAAAATGTCTTCTTTGGAGGATCAAGGTGATCTTTCGGGGAGAAAATGTCTGATTTGCAGCATAAAAAGACGCATTTGGGGAAGACAGCGTCTTTTATTGGGACATCACATTTTATTCCACTAATAACACATTTTCTTCCCAGAATACCGCCTTTTATGCCCAAAAGAAGGCATTTTCTTCCCAGAATACTGCTTTTTAGACCGAAAATAAGTCATCCTCTCCAAAAAAGACCTATTTCTGTCCTCAAAATGAGAAATATTCTCCCCAAAATATCATTCTTGGTTCCAAAGAGAAGATTTTTTATCCATTAAATACCACATAGGGCTCCCTATATTACACATTTTCTCCCCCAAATTGCTCTTTTGATCCCCCAAATAATACTCTCCCCAAAGTAGCGCTTTCGTTTCCTTTCCCAAATATGAGACATTTGAAGATGAAAGGCAGTATTCTGGGGAGAAAATGCCTTTTTGGGGGGCTAAAGAGTGGCACTTAAGAGAGAACCTGTTTGGTTTCTGGGATGACGAGTGATATTCGGGGAGAAAATGTCTAATTGTTGGCAGAAATTGATATGCAGGGGAGAAAGGGTTGTATTTGGGAGAGAAAAAGAGTGTTTTGGGGAGAAAATGCCTGAGTTTTGGGGATAAACTGCTTTATTTTGGCGTGAAAGCATGGTATTCAGCTAATAAGCAGCATTTTGTGGAGAAAATGTCTTCTTTTGAGGATCAAGGTGATCTTTTGGGGAGAAAATGTCTGATTTGCAGCATAAAAAGACGCATTTTGGGGAAGATAGTGTCTTTTGTTGGGACATCACATTTTATTCCAAAAATAACACATTTTCTTCCCAGAATACCGCCTTTTATCCCCAAAAGAAGGCATTTTCTTCCCAGAATACTGCTTTTTAGACCGAAAATAAGTCATCCTCTCCAAAAAAGACCTATTTCTGTCCTCAAAATGAGAAATTTTATCCCCAAAATATCATCTTGGTTCCAAATAGAAGACTTTTTATCCATTAAATACCACGTAGGGTTCCCTATATTACACATTTTCTCCCCCAAATTGCTCTTTTGATCCCCCAAATAAGAAATACTCTCCCCAAAGTAGCGCTTTCGTTTCCTTTCCCAAATATGAGACATTTGATGATGAAAGGCAGTATTCTGGGGAGAAAATGCCTTTTTGGGGGGATAAAGAGTGGCATTAAGAGAGAACCTGTTTGGTTTCTGGGATGAAGAGTGATATTCGGGGAGAAAATGTCTAATTGTTGGCAGAAATTGATATGCAGTGGAGAAATGGTTGTATTTGGGAGG
Source organism: Alectoris magna (assembly GCA_030625065.1). NCBI lineage: Eukaryota > Metazoa > Chordata > Aves > Galliformes > Phasianidae > Alectoris > Alectoris magna. The sequence goes on along the minus strand of CM060573.1, from coordinate 17,515,795 downwards.
GAAAAAGCGTTTTTTGGGGAGAAAATGCCTGAGTTTTGGGGATAAAGTGCATTATTTTGGCGTGAAAGCATGGTATTGAGCTAATAAGCAGCATTTTGTGGAGAAAATGTCTTCTTTTGAGGATCAAGGTGATCTTTCGGGGAGAAAATGTCTGATTTGCAGCATAAAAAGACGCATTTTGGGGAAGATAGTGTCTTTTGTTGGGACATCACACTTTATTCCAAAAATAACACATTTTCTTCCCAGAATACCGCCTTTAATCCCCAAAAGAAGGCATTTTCTTCCCAGAATACTGCTTTTTAGACCGAAAATAAGTCATCCTCTCCAAAAAAATACCTATTTCTGTCCTCAAAATGAGAAATATTCTCCCCAAAATATCATTCTTGGTTCCAAAGAGAAGATTTTTTATCCATTAAATACCACGTAGGGTTCCCTGTATTACACATTTTCTCCCCCAAATTGCTCTTTTGATCCCCCAAATAAGAAATACTCTCCCCAAAGTAGCGCTTTCGTTTCCTTTCCCAAATATGAGACATTTGATGATGAAAGGCAGTATTCTGGGGAGAAAATGCCTTTTTGGGGGGATAAAGAGTGGCATTAAGAGAGAACCTGTTTGGTTTCTGGGATGAAGAGTGATATTCGGGGAGAAAATGTCTAATTGTTGGCAGAAATTGATATGCAGGGGAGAAATGGTTGTATTTGGGAGAGAAAAAGCGTGTTTTGGGGAGAAAATGCCTGAGTTTTGGGGATAAAGTGCATTATTTTGGCGTGAAAGCCTGGTATTGAGCTAATAAGCAGCATTTTGTGGAGAAAATGTCTTCTTTTGAGGATCAAGGTGATCTTTCGGGGAGAAAATGTCTGATTTGCAGCATAAAAAGACGCATTTTGGGGAAGATAGTGTCTTTTGTTGGGACATCACATTTTATTCCAAAAATAACACATTTTCTTCCCAGAATACCGCCTTTTCTCCCTAAAAGAAGGCATTTTCTTCCCAGAATACTGCTTTTTAGACCGAAAATAAGTCATCCTCTCCAAAAAAAGACCTATTTCTGTCCTCAAAATGAGAAATATTCTCCCCAAAATATCATTCTTGGTTCCAAATAGAAGATTTTTTATCCATTAAATACCACGTAGGGTTCCCTGTATTACACATTTTCTCCCCCAAATTGCTCTTTTGATCCCCCAAATAAGAAATACTCTCCCCAAAGTAGCGCTTTCGTTCCCTTTCCCAAATATGAGACATTTGAAGATGAAAGGCAGTATTCTGGGGAGAAAATGCCTTTTTGGGGGGATAAAGAGTGGCATTAAGAGAGAACCTGTTTGGTTTCTGGGATGAAGAGTGATATTCGGGGAGAAAATGTCTAATTGTTGGCAGAAATTGATATGCAGGGGAGAAATGGTTGTATTTGGGAGAGAAAAAGCGTGTTTTGGGGAGAAAATGCCTGAGTTTTGGGGATAAAGTGCATTATTTTGGCGTGAAAGCATGGTATTGAGCTAATAAGCAGCATTTTGTGGAGAAAATGTCTTCTTTAGAGGATAAAGGTGATCTTTTGGGGAGAAAATGTCTGATTTGCAGCATAAAAAGACGCATTTTGGGGAAGATAGTGTCTTTTGTTGGGACATCACATTTTATTCCAAAAATAACACATTTTCTTCCCAGAATACCGCCTTTTATCCCCAAAAGAAGGAATTTTCTTCCCAGAATACTGCTTTTTAGACCGAAAATAAGTCATCCTCTCCAAAAAAGACCTATTTCTGTCCTCAAAATGAGAAATATTCTCCCCAAAATATCATTCTTGGTTCCAAATAGAAGATTTTTTATCCATTAAATACCACGTAGGGTTCCCTGTATTACACATTTTCTCCCCCAAATTGCTCTTTTGATCCCCCAAATAAGAAATACTCTCCCCAAAGTAGCGCTTTCATTCCCTTTCCCAAATATGAGACATTTGAAGATGAAAGGCAGTATTCTGGGGAGAAAATGCCTTTTTGGGGGGATAAAGAGTGGCATTAAGAGAGAACCTGTTTGGTTTCTGGGATGAAGAGTGATATTCGGGGAGAAAATGTCTAATTGTTGGCAGAAATTGATATGCAGGGGAGAAATGGTTGTATTTGGGAGAGAAAAAGCGTGTTTTGGGGAGAAAATGCCTGAGTTTTGGCGATAAAGTGCATTATTTTGGCGTGAAAGCATGGTATTGAGCTAATAAGCAGCATTTTGTGGAGAAAATGTCTTCTTTTGAGGATAAAGGTGATCTTTCGGGGAGAAAATGTCTGATTTGCAGCATAAAAAGACGCATTTGGGGAAGACAGCGTCTTTTATTGGGACATCACATTTTATTCCAAAAATAACACATTTTCTTCCCAGAATACCGCCTTTTATGCCCAAAAGAAGGCATTTTCTTCCCAGAATACTGCTTTTTAGACCGAAAATAAGTCATCCTCTCCAAAAAAGACCTATTTCTGTCCTCAAAATGAGAAATATTCTCCCCAAAATATCATTCTTGGTTCCAAAGAGAAGATTTTTTATCCATTAAATACCACATAGGGCTCCCTATATTACACATTTCCTCCCCCAAATTGCTCTTTTGATCCCCCAAATAAGAAATACTCTCCCCAAAGTAGCGCTTTCGTTTCCTTTCCCAAATATGAGACATTTGAAGATGAAAGGCAGTATTCTGGGGAGAAAATGCCTTTTTGGGGGGCTAAAGAGTGGCACTTAAGAGAGAACCTGTTTGGTTTCTGGGATGACGAGTGATATTCGGGGAGAAAATGTCTAATTGTTGGCAGAAATTGATATGCAGGGGAGAAATGGTTGTATTTGGGAGAGAAAAAGAGTGTTTTGGGGAGAAAATGCCTGAGTTTTGGGGATAAACTGCTTTATTTTGGCGTGAAAGCATGGTATTCAGCTAATAAGCAGCATTTTGTGGAGAAAATGTCTTCTTTTGAGGATCAAGGTGATCTTTTGGGGAGAAAATGTCTGATTTGCAGCATAAAAAGACGCATTTTGGGGAAGATAGTGTCTTTTGTTGGGACATCACATTTTATTCCAAAAATAACACATTTTCTTCCCAGAATACCGCCTTTTATCCCCAAAAGAAGGCATTTTCTTCCCAGAATACTGCTTTTTAGACCGAAAATAAGTCATCCTCTCCAAAAAAGACCTATTTCTGTCCTCAAAATGAGAAATTTTATCCCCAAAATATCATCTTGGTTCCAAATAGAAGACTTTTTATCCATTAAATACCACGTAGGGTTCCCTATATTACACATTTTCTCCCCCAAATTGCTCTTTTGATCCCCCAAATAAGAAATACTCTCCCCAAAGTAGCACTTTCATTCCCTTTCCCAAAAAGGAGACATTTGAAGATGAAAGGCAGTATTCTGGGGAGAAAATGCCTTTTTGGGGGGATAAAGAGTGGCATTAAGAGAGAACCTGTTTGGTTTCTGGGATGAAGAGTGATATTCGGGGAGAAAATGTCTAATTGTTGGCAGAAATTGATATGCAGGGGAGAAATGGTTGTATTTGGGAGAGAAAAAGAGTGTTTTGGGGAGAAAATGCACGAGTTTGGGGGATAAAGTGCATTATTTTGGCGTGAAAGCATGGTATTGAGCTAATAAGCAGCATTTTGTGGAGAAAATGTCTTCTTTAGAGGATAAAGGTGATCTTTTGGGGAGAAAATGTCTGATTTGCAGCATAAAAAGACGCATTTTGGGGAAGATAGTGTCTTTTGTTGGGACATCACACTTTATTCCAAAAATAACACATTTTCTTCCCGAATACCGCCTTTTATCCCCAAAAAAAGGCATTTTCTTCCCAGAATACTGCTTTTTAGACCGAAAATAAGTCATCCTCTCCAAAAAAGACCTATTTCTGTCCTCAAAATGAGAAATTTTCTCCCCAAAATATCATCTTGGTTCCAAATAGAAGACTTTTTATCCATTAAATACCACGTAGGGTTCCCTATATTACACATTTTCTCCCCCAAATTGCTCTTTTGATCCCCCAAATAAGAAATACTCTCCCCAAAGTAGCGCTTTCGTTCCCTTTCCCAAAAATGAGACATTTGAAGATGAAAGGCAGTATTCTGGGGAGAAAATACATTTTTGGGGGGATAAAGAGTGGCATTAAGAGAGAACCTGTTTGGTTTCTGGGATGAAGAGTGATATTCGGGGAGAAAATGTCTAATTGTTGGCAGAAATTGATATGCAGGGGAGAAATGGTTGTATTTGGGAGAGAAAAAGAGTGTTTTGGGGAGAAAATGCATGAGTTTTGGGGATAAAGTGCATTATTTTGGCGTGAAAGCATGGTATTGAGCTAATAAGCAGCATTTTGTGGAGAAAATGTCTTCTTTAGAGGATAAAGGTGATCTTTCGGGGAGAAAATGTCTGATTTGCAGCATAAAAAGACGCATTTTGGGGAAGATAGTGTCTTTTGTTGGGACATCACATTTTATTCCAAAAATAACACATTTTCTTCCCAGAATACCGCCTTTAATCCCCAAAAGAAGGCATTTTCTTCCCAGAATACTGCTTTTTAGACCGAAAATAAGTCATCCTCTCCAAAAAAGACCTATTTCTGTCCTCAAAATGAGAAATATTCTCCCCAAAATATCATTCTTGGTTCCAAAGAGAAGATTTTTTATCCATTAAATAGCACATAGGGTTCCCTGTATTACACATTTTCTCCCCCAAATTGCTCTTTTGATCCCCCAAATAAGAAATACTCTCCCCAAAGTAGCGCTTTCGTTTCCTTTCCCAAATATGAGACATTTGAAGATGAAAGGCAGTATTCTGGGGAGAAAATACATTTTTGGGGGGATAAAGAGTGGCATTAAGAGAGAACCTGTTTGGTTTCTGGGATGAAGAGTGATATTCGGGGAGAAAATGTCTAATTGTTGGCAGAAATTGATATGCAGGGGAGAAATGGTTGTATTTGGGAGAGAAAAAGAGTGTTTTGGGGAGAAAATGCCTGAGTTTTGGGGATAAAGTGCATTATTTTGGCGTGAAAGCATGGTATTCAGCTAATAAGCAGCATTTTGTGGAGAAAATGTCTTCTTTTGAGGATCAAGGTGATCTTTTGGGGAGAAAATGTCTGATTTGCAGCATAAAAAGACGCATTTTGGGGAAGATAGTGTCTTTTGTTGGGACATCACACTTTATTCCAAAAATAACACATTTTCTTCCCAGAATACCGCCTTTTATCCCCAAAAGAAGGCATTTTCTTCCCAGAATACTGCTTTTTAGACCGAAAATAAGTCATCCTCTCCAAAAAAGACATAATTCTGTCCTCAAAATGAGAAATATTCTCCCCAAAATATCATTCTTGGTTCCAAAGAGAAGATTTTTTATCCATTAAATACCACATAGGGCTTCCTATATTACACATTTTCTCCCCCAAATTGCTCTTTTGATCCCCCAAATAAGAAATACTCTCCCCAAAGTAGCGCTTTCGTTTCCTTTCCCAAATATGAGACATTTGAAGATGAAAGGCAGTATTCTGGGGAGAAAATGCCTTTTTGGGGGGATAAAGAGTGGCATTAAGAGAGAACCTGTTTGGTTTCTGGGATGAAGAGTGATATTCGGGGAGAAAATGTCTAATTGTTGTCTGAAATTGATATGCAGGGGAGAAATGGTTGTATTTGGGAGAGATAAAGAGTGTTTTGTGGAGAAAATGCATGAGTTTTGGCGATAAAGTGCATTATTTTGGCGTGAAAGCATGGTATTGAGCTAATAAGCAGCATTTTGTGGAGAAAATGTCTTCTTTAGAGGATAAAGGTGATCTTTCGGGGAGAAAATGTCTGATTTGCAGCGTAAAAAGACGCATTTTGGGGAAGATAGTGTCTTTTGTTGGGACATCACACTTTATTCCAAAAATAACACATTTTATTCCCAGAATACCGCCTTTGATCCCCAAAAGAAGGCATTTTCTTCCCAGAATACTGCTTTTTAGACCGAAAATAAGTCATCCTCTCCAAAAAAGACATAATTCTGTCCTCAAAATGAGAAATATTCTCCCCAAAATATCATTCTTGGTTCCAAAGAGAAGATTTTTTATCCATTAAATACCATGTAGGGTTCCCTGTATTACACATTTTCTCCCTCAAATTGCACTTTTGATCCCTCAAATAAGAAATACTCTCCCCAAAGTAGCGCTTTCGTTTCCTTTCCCAAAAATGAGACATTTGAAGATGAAAGGCAGTATTCTGGGGAGAAAATGCCTTTTTGGGGGGATAAAGAGTGGCATTAAGAGAGAACCTGTTTGGTTTCTGGGATGAAGAGTGATATTCGGGGAGAAAATGTCTAATTGTTGGCAGAAATTGATATGCAGGGGAGAAATGGTTGTATTTGGGAGAGAAAAAGAGTGTTTTGTGGAGAAAATGCATGAGTTTTGGCGATAAAGTGCATTATTTAGGCGTGAAAGCCCGGTATTGAGCTAATAAGCAGCATTTTGTGGAGAAAATGTCTTCTTTAGAGGATAAAGGTGATCTTTCGGGGAGAAAATGTCTGATTTGCAGCATAAAAAGACGCATTTTGGGGAAGATAGTGTCTTTTGTTGGGACATCACACTTTATTCCAAAAATAACACATTTTCTTCCCAGAATACCGCCTTTTATCCCCAAAAGAAGGCATTTTCTTCCCAGAATACTGCTTTTTAGACCGACAATAAGTCATCCTCTCCAAAAAAAGACCTATTTCTGTCCTCAAAATGAGAAATATTCTCCCCAAAATATCATTCTTGGTTCCAAAGGGAAGATTTTTTATCCATTAAATACCACGTAGGGTTCCCTATATTACACATTTTCTCCCCCAAATTGCTCTTTTGATCCCCCAAATAAGAAATACTCTCCCCAAAGTAGCGCTTTCGTTTCCTTTCCCAAAAATGAGACATTGGAAGATGAAAGGCAGTATTCTGGGGAGAAAATGCCTTTTTGGGGGGCTAAAGAGTGGCACTTAAGAGAGAACCTGTTTGGTTTCTGGGATGAAGAGTGATATTCGGGGAGAAAATGTCTAATTGTTGGCAGAAATTGATATGCAGGGGAGAAATGGTTGTATTTGGGAGAGTAAAAGAGTGTTTTGGGGAGAAAATGCCTGAGTTTTGGGGATAACCTGCATTATTTTGGCGTGAAAGCCTGGTATTGAGCTAATAAGCAGCATTTTGTGGAGAAAATGTCTTCTTTAGAGGATAAAGGTGATCTTTCGTGGAGAAAATGTCTGATTTGCAGCATAAAAAGACGCATTTGGGGAAGACAGCGTCTTTTGTTGGGACATCACATTTTATTCCAAAAATAACACATTTTCTTCCCAGAATACCGCCTTTTATCCCCAAAAGAAGGCATTTTCTTCCCAGAATACTGCTTTTTAGACCGAAAATAAGTCATCCTCTCCAAAAAAGACCTATTTCTGTCCTCAAAATGAGAAATATTCTCCCCAAAATATCATTCTTGGTTCCAAAGAGAAGATTTTATATCCATTAAATACCACATAGGGTTCCCTATATTACACATTTTCTCCCCCAAATTGCTCTTTTGATCCCCCAAATAAGAAATACTCTCCCCAAAGTAGCGCTTTCGTTCCCTTTCCCAAATATGAGACATTTGAAGATGAAAGGCAGTATTCTGGGGAGAAAATGCCTTTTTGGGGGGATAAAGAGTGGCATTAAGAGAGAACCTGTTTGGTTTCTGGGATGAAGAGTGATATTCGGGGAGAAAATGTCTAATTGTTGGCAGAAATTGATATGCAGGGGAGAAATGGTTGTATTTGGGAGAGAAAAAGAGTGTTTTGTGGAGAAAATGCATGAGTTTTGGCGATAAAGTGCATTATTTTGGCGTGAAAGCATGGTATTGAGCTAATAAGCAGCATTTTGTGGAGAAAATGTCTTCTTTAGAGGATAAAGGTGATCTTTCGGGGAGAAAATGTCTGATTTGCAGCGTAAAAAGACGCATTTTGGGGAAGATAGTGTCTTTTGTTGGGACATCACACTTTATTCCAGAAATAACACATTTTCTTCCCAGAATACCGCCTTTGATCCCCAAAAGAAGGCATTTTCTTCCCAGAATACTGCTTTTTAGACCGAAAATAAGTCATCCTCTCCAAAAAAGACCTATTTCTGTCCTCAAAATGAGAAATATTCTCCCCAAAATATCATTCTTGGTTCCAAAGAGAAGATTTTTTATCCATTAAATACCACGTAGGGTTCCCTATATTACACATTTTCTCCCCCAAATTGCTCTTTTGATCCCCCAAATAAGAAATACTCTCCCCAAAGTAGCGCTTTCGTTTCCTTTCCCAAATATGAGACATTTGAAGATGAAAGGCAGTATTCTGGGGAGAAAATGCCTTTTTGGGGGGATAAAGAGTGGCATTAAGAGAGAACCTGTTTGGTTTCTGGGATGAAGAGTGATATTCGGGGAGAAAATGTCTAATTGTTGGCAGAAATTGATATGCAGGGGAGAAATGGTTGTATTTGGGAGAGAAAAAGAGTGTTTTGTGGAGAAAATGCATGAGTTTTGGCGATAAAGTGCATTATTTTGGCGTGAAAGCATGGTATTGAGATAATAAGCAGCATTTTGTGGAGAAAATGTCTTCTTTTGAGGATCAAGGTGATCTTTTGGGGAGAAAATGTCTGATTTGCAGCATAAAAAGACGCATTTTGGGGAAGATAGTGTCTTTTGTTGGGACATCACACTTTATTCCAAAAATAACACATTTTATTCCCAGAATACCGCCTTTTATCCCCAAAAGAAGGCATTTTCTTCCCAGAATACTGCTTTTTAGACCGAAAATAAGTCATCCTCTCCAAAAAAGACCTATTTCTGTCCTCAAAATGAGAAATATTCTCCCCAAAATATCATTCTTGGTTCCAAAGAGAAGATTTTTTATCCATTAAATACCACATAGGGTTCCCTATATTACACATTTTCTCCCCCAAATTGCTCTTTTGATCCCCCAAATAAGAAATACTCTCCCCAAAGTAGCGCTTTCGTTTCCTTTCCCAAAAAGAAGACACTTGAAGATGAAAGGCAGTATTCTGGGGAGAAAATGCCTTTTTGGGGGGATAAAGAGTGGCATTAAGAGAGAACCTGTTTGGTTTCTGGGATGAAGAGTGATATTCGGGGAGAAAATGTCTAATTGTTGGCAGAAATTGATATGCAGGGGAGAAATGGTTGTATTTGGGAGAGAAAAAGAGTGTTTTGTGGAGAAAATGCATGAGTTTTGGCGATAAAGTGCATTATTTAGGCGTGAAAGCCCGGTATTGAGCTAATAAGCAGCATTTTGTGGAGAAAATGTCTTCTTTAGAGGATAAAGGTGATCTTTCGGGGAGAAAATGTCTGATTTGCAGCATAAAAAGACGCATTTTGGGGAAGATAGTGTCTTTTGTTGGGACATCACATTTTATTCCAAAAATAACACATTTTCTTCCCAGAATACCGCCTTTAATCCCCAAAAGAAGGCATTTTCTTCCCAGAATACTGCTTTTTAGACCGAAAATAAGTCATCCTCTCCAAAAAAGACCTATTTCTGTCCTCAAAATGAGAAATATTCTCCCCAAAATATCATTCTTGGTTCCAAAGAGAAGATTTTTTCTCCATTAAATACCACGTAGGGTTCCCTATATTACACATTTTCTCCCCCAAATTGCTCTTTTGATCCCCCAAATAAGAAATACTCTCCCCAAAGTAGCGCTTTCGTTCCCTTTCCCAAATATGAGACATTTGAAGATGAAAGGCAGTATTCTGGGGAGAAAATACATTTTTGGGGGGATAAAGAGTGGCATTAAGAGAGAACCTGTTTGGTTTCTGGGATGAAGAGTGATATTCGGGGAGAAAATGTCTAATTGTTGGCAGAAATTGATATGCAGGGGAGAAATGGTTGTATTTGGGAGAGAAAAAGAGTGTTTTGGGGAGAAAATGCCTGAGTTTTGGGGATAAACTGCTTTATTTTGGCGTGAAAGCATGGTATTCAGCTAATAAGCAGCATTTTGTGGAGAAAATGTCTTCTTTTGAGGATCAAGGTGATCTTTTGGGGAGAAAATGTCTGATTTGCAGCATAAAAAGACGCATTTTGGGGAAGATAGTGTCTTTTGTTGGGACATCACACTTTATTCCAAAAATAACACATTTTCTTCCCAGAATACCGCCTTTGATCCCCAAAAGAAGGCATTTTCTTCCCAGAATACTGCTTTTTAGACCGAAAATAAGTCATCCTCTCCAAAAAAAGACCTATTTCTGTCCTCAAAATGAGAAATATTCTCCCCAAAATATCATTCTTGGTTCCAAAGGGAAGATTTTTTATCCATTAAATACCACGTAGGGTTCCCTGTATTACACATTTTCTCCCCCAAATTGCTCTTTTGATCCCCCAAATAAGAAATACTCTCCCCAAAGTAGCGCTTTCGTTTCCTTTCCCAAATATGAGACATTTGAAGATGAAAGGCAGTATTCTGGGGAGAAAATGCCTTTTTGGGGGGATCAAGAGTGGCACTTAAGAGAGAACCTGTTTGGTTTCTGGGATGAAGAGTGATATTCGGGGAGAAAATGTCTAATTGTTGGCAGAAATTGATATGCAGGGGAGAAATGGTTGTATTTGGGAGAGTAAAAGCGTGTTTTGGGGAGAAAATGCCTGAGTTTTGGGGATAACCTGCATTATTTTGGCGTGAAAGCCTGGTATTGAGCTAATAAGCAGCATTTTGTGGAGAAAATGTCTTCTTTAGAGGATAAAGGTGATCTTTCGGGGAGAAAATGTCTGATTTGCAGCATAAAAAGACGCATTTGGGGAAGACAGCGTCTTTTGTTGGGACATCACATTTTATTCCAAAAATAACACATTTTCTTCCCAGAATACCGCCTTTGATCCCCAAAAGAAGGCATTTTCTTCCCAGAATACTGCTTTTTAGACCGAAAATAAGTCATCCTCTCCAAAAAAGACCTATTTCTGTCCTCAAAATGAGAAATTTTCTCCCCAAAATATCATTCTTGGTTCCAAAGAGAAGATTTTTTATCCATTAAATACCATGTAGGGTTCCCTGTATTACACATTTTCTCCCCCAAATTGCACTTTTGATCCCCCAAATAAGAAATACTCTCCCCAAAGTAGCGCTTTCGTTTCCTTTCCCAAATATGAGACATTTGAAGATGAAAGGCAGTATTCTGGGGAGAAAATACATTTTTGGGGGGATAAAGAGTGGCATTAAGAGAGAACCTGTTTGGTTTCTGGGATGAAGAGTGATATTCGGGGAGAAAATGTCTAATTGTTGGCAGAAATTGATATGCAGGGGAGAAATGGTTGTATTTGGGAGAGAAAAAGAGTGTTTTGGGGAGAAAATGCCTGAGTTTTGGGGATAACCTGCATTATTTTGGCGTGAAAGCATGGTATTGAGCTAATAAGCAGCATTTTGTGGAGAAAATGTCTTCTTTTGAGGATCAAGGTGATCTTTCGGGGAGAAAATGTCTGATTTGCAGCATAAAAAGACGCATTTTGGGGAAGATAGTGTCTTTTGTTGGGACATCACACTTTATTCCAAAAATAACACATTTTCTTCCCAGAATACCGCCTTTGATCCCCAAAAGAAGGCATTTTCTTCCCAGAATACTGCTTTTTAGACCGAAAATAAGTCATCCTCTCCAAAAAAAGACCTATTTCTGTCCTCAAAATGAGAAATATTCTCCCCAAAATATCATTCTTGGTTCCAAAGGGAAGATTTTTTATCCATTAAATACCACATAGGGTTCCCTATATTACACATTTTCTCCCCCAAATTGCTCTTTTGATCCCCCAAATAAGAAATACTCTCCCCAAAGTAGCGCTTTCGTTCCCTTTCCCAAATATGAGACATTTGAAGATGAAAGGCAGTATTCTGGGGAGAAAATGCCTTTGTGGGGTGCAAAAGAGTGGCACTTAAGAGAGAACCTGTTTGGTTTCTGGGATGAAGAGTGATATTCGGGGAGAAAATGTCTAATTGTTGGCTGAAATTGATATGCAGGTGATATGCAGGGGAGAAATGGTTGTATTTGGGAGAGAAAAACAGTTTTTTGGGGAGAAAATGCATGAGTTTTGGGGATAAACTGCATTATTTGGGCGTGAATGCATGGTATTGAGCTAATAAGCAGCATTTTGTGGAGAAAATGTCATCTTTAGAGGATCAAGGTGATCTTTCGGGGAGAAAATGTCTGATTTGCAGCATAAAAAGACGCATTTGGGGAAGATAGTGTCTTTTGTTGGGACATCACACTTTATTCCAAAAATAACACATTTTCTTCCCAGAATACCGCCTTTTATCCCCAAAAGAAGGCATTTTCTTCCCAGAATACTGCTTTTTAGACCAAAAATAAGTCATCCTCTCCAAAAAAGACCTATTTCTGTCCTCAAAATGAGAAATATTCTCCCCAAAATATCATTCTTGGTTCCAAAGAGAAGATTTTATATCCATTAAATACCACATAGGGTTCCCTGTATTACACATTTTCTCCCCCAAATTGCTCTTTTGATCCCCCAAATAAGAAATACTCTCCCCAAAGTAGCGCTTTCGTTCCCTTTCCCAAATATGAGACATTTGAAGATGAAAGGCAGTATTCTGGGGAGAAAATACATTTTTGGGGGGATAAAGAGTGGCATTAAGAGAGAACCTGTTTGGTTTCTGGAATGAAGAGTGATATTCGGGGAGAAAATGCCTAACTGTTGGCAGAAATTGATATGCAGGGGAGAAATGGTTGTATTTGGGAGAGAAAAAGAGTGTTTTGGGGAGAAAATGCATGAGTTTTGGGGATAAAGTGCATTATTTATTCGTGAAAGCCCGGTATTGAGCTAATAAGCAGCATTTTGTGGAGAAAATGTCTTCTTTTGAGGATCAAGGTGATCTTTTGGGGAGAAAATGTCTGATTTGCAGCATAAAAAGACGCATTTGGGGAAGATAGTGTCTTTTGTTGGGACATAACATTTTATTCCACTAATAACACAATTTCTACCCAGAATACCGCCTTTTATCCCCAAAAGAAGGCATTTTCTTCCCAGAATACTGCTTTTTAGACCAAAAATAAGTCATCCTCTCCAAAAAGGACCTATTTCTGTCCTCAAAATGAGAAATATTCTCCCCAAAATATCATTCTTGGTTCCAAATAGAAGATTTTTTATCCATTAAATACCACGTAGGGTTCCCTGTATTACACATTTTCTCCCCCAAATTGCTCTTTTGATCCCCCAAATAAGAAATACTCTCCCCAAAGTAGCGCTTTCGTTCCCTTTCCCAATTATGAAACATTTGAAGATGAAAGGCAGTATTCTGGGGAGAAAATGCCTTTTTGGGGGGATAAAGAGTGGCATTAAGAGAGAACCTGTTTGGTTTCTGGGATGAAGAGTGATATTCGGGGAGAAAATGTCTAATTGTTGGCAGAAATTGATATGCAGGGGAGAAATGGTTGTATTTGGGAGAGAAAAAGAGTGTTTTGGGGAGAAAATGCATGAGTTTTGGCGATAAAGTGCATTATTTTGGCGTGAAAGCATGGTATTGAGATAATAAGCAGCATTTTGTGGAGAAAATGTCTTCTTTTGAGGATCAAGGTGATCTTTTGGGGAGAAAATGTCTGATTTGCAGCATAAAAAGACGCATTTTGGGGAAGATAGTGTCTTTTGTTGGGACATCACACTTTATTCCAAAAATAACACATTTTATTCCCAGAATACCGCCTTTTATCCCCAAAAGAAGGCATTTTCTTCCCAGAATACTGCTTTTTAGACCGAAAATAAGTCATCCTCTCTAAAAAAGACATAATTCTGTCCTCAAAATGAGAAATATTCTCCCCAAAATATCATTCTTGGTTCCAAAGAGAAGATTTTTTATCCATTAAATACCACATAGGGTTCCCTATATTACACATTTTCTCCCCCAAATTGCTCTTTTGATCCCCCAAATAAGAAATACTCTCCCCAAAGTAGCGCTTTCGTTCCCTTTCCCAAATATGAGACATTTGAAGATGAAAGGCAGTATTCTGGGGAGAAAATGCCTTTTTGGGGGGATAAAGAGTGGCATTAAGAGAGAACCTGTTTGGTTTCTGGGATGAAGAGTGATATTCGGGGAGAAAACGTCTAATTGTTGGCAGAAATTGATATGCAGGGGAGAAATGGTTGTATTTGGGAGAGAAAAAGAGTGTTTTGGGGAGAAAATGCATGAGTTTTGGCGATAAAGTGCATTATTTTGGCGTGAAAGCATGGTATTGAGCTAATAAGCAGCATTTTGTGGAGAAAATGTCTTCTTTAGAGGATAAAGGTGATCTTTCGGGGAGAAAATGTCTGATTTGCAGCATAAAAAGACGCATTTTGGGGAAGATAGTGTCTTTTGTTGGGACATCACATTTTATTCCAAAAATAACACATTTTCTTCCCAGAATACCGCCTTTAATCCCCAAAAGAAGGCATTTTCTTCCCAGAATACTGCTTTTTAGACCGAAAATAAGTCATCCTCTCCAAAAAAGACCTATTTCTGTCCTCAAAATGAGAAATATTCTCCCCAAAATATCATTCTTGGTTCCAAAGAGAAGATTTTTTATCCATTAAATACCACGTAGGGTTCCCTGTATTACACATTTTCTCCCCCAAATTGCTCTTTTGATCCCCCAAATAAGAAATACTCTCCCCAAAGTAGCGCTTTCGTTTCCTTTCCCAAATATGAGACATTTGAAGATGAAAGGCAGTATTCTGGGGAGAAAATGCCTTTTTGGGGGGATAAAGAGTGGCATTAAGAGAGAACCTGTTTGGTTTCTGGGATGAAGAGTGATATTCGGGGAGAAAATGTCTAATTGTTGGCAGAAATTGATATGCAGGGGAGAAATGGTTGTATTTGGGAGAGAAAAAGAGTGTTTTGGGGAGAAAATGCCTGAGTTTTGGGGATAAACTGCTTTATTTTGGCGTGAAAGCATGGTATTCAGCTAATAAGCAGCATTTTGTGGAGAAAATGTCTTCTTTTGAGGATCAAGGTGATCTTTTGGGGAGAAAATGTCTGATTTGCAGCATAAAAAGACGCATTTTGGGGAAGATAGTGTCTTTTGTTGGGACATCACACTTTATTCCAAAAATAACACATTTTCTTCCCAGAATACCGCCTTTTATCCCCAAAAGAAGGCATTTTCTTCCCAGAATACTGCTTTTTAGACCGAAAATAAGTCATCCTCTCCAAAAAGGACCTATTTCTGTCCTCAAAATGAGAAATATTCTCCCCAAAATATCTTTGATGGTTCCAAATAGAAGAATTTTTATGCATGAAATACCACGTCGGGATCCCTATATTACACATTTTCTCCCCCAAATTGCTCTTTTGATCCCCCAAATAAGAAATACTCTCCCCAAAGTAGCGCTTTCGTTCCCTTTCCCAATTATGAAACATTTGAAGATGAAAGGCAGTATTCTGGGGAGAAAATGCCTTTTTGGGGGGATAAAGAGTGGCATTAAGAGAGAACCTGTTTGGTTTCTGGGATGAAGAGTGATATTCGGGGAGAAAATGTCTAATTGTTGGCAGAAATTGATATGCAGGGGAGAAATGGTTGTATTTGGGAGAGAAAAAGAGTGTTTTGGGGAGAAAATGCCTGAGTTTTGGGGATAAACTGCTTTATTTTGGCGTGAAAGCATGGTATTGAGCTAATAAGCAGCATTTTGTGGAGAAAATGTCTTCTTTTGAGGATCAAGGTGATCTTTTGGGGAGAAAATGTCTGATTTGCAGCATAAAAAGACGCATTTTGGGGAAGATAGTGTCTTTTGTTGGGACATCACACTTTATTCCAAAAATAACACATTTTATTCCCAGAATACCGCCTTTTATCCCCAAAAGAAGGCATTTTCTTCCCAGAATACTGCTTTTTAGACCGAAAATAAGTCATCCTCTCCAAAAAAGACATAATTCTGTCCTCAAAATGAGAAATATTCTCCCCAAAATATCATTCTTGGTTCCAAAGAGAAGATTTTTTATCCATTAAATACCACATAGGGTTCCCTATATTACACATTTTCTCCCCCAAATTGCTCTTTTGATCCCCCAAATAAGAAATACTCTCCCCAAAGTAGCGCTTTCGTTTCCTTTCCCAAAAATGAGACATTTGAAGATGAAAGGCAGTATTATGGGGAGAAAATGCCTTTTTGGGGCTATAAAGAGTGGCATTAAGAGAGAACCTGTTTGGTTTCTGGGATGAAGAGTGATATTCGGGGAGAAAACGTCTAATTGTTGGCAGAAATTGATATGCAGGGGAGAAATGGTTGTATTTGGGAGAGAAAAAGAGTGTTTTGTGGAGAAAATGCATGAGTTTTGGCGATAGAGTGCATTATTTTGGCGTGAAAGCATGGTATTGAGCTAATAAGCAGCATTTTGTGGAGAAAATGTCTTCTTTAGAGGATAAAGGTGATCTTTCGGGGAGAAAATATCTGATTTGCAGCATAAAAAGACGCATTTTGGGGAAGATAGTGTCTTTTATTGGGACATCACATTTTATTCCAAAAATAACACATTTTCTTCCCAGAATACCGCCTTTAATCCCCAAAAGAAGGCATTTTCTTCCCAGAATACTGCTTTTTAGACCGAAAATAAGTCATCCTCTCCAAAAAAGACCTATTTCTGTCCTCAAAATGAGAAATATTCTCCCCAAAATATCATTCTTGGTTCCAAAGAGAAGATTTTTTATCCATTAAATACCACGTAGGGTTCCCTGTATTACACATTTTCTCCCCCAAATTGCTCTTTTGATCCCCCAAATAAGAAATACTCTCCCCAAAGTAGCGCTTTCGTTTCCTTTCCCAAATATGAGACATTTGAAGATGAAAGGCAGTATTCTGGGGAGAAAATACATTTTTGGGGGGATAAAGAGTGGCATTAAGAGAGAACCTGTTTGGTTTCTGGGATGAAGAGTGATATTCGGGGAGAAAATGTCTAATTGTTGGCAGAAATTGATATGCAGGGGAGAAATGGTTGTATTTGGGAGAGAAAAGGAGTGTTTTGGGGAGAAAATGCCTGAGTTTTGGGGATAACCTGCATTATTTTGGCGTGAAAGCATGGTATTCAGCTAATAAGCAGCATTTTGTGGAGAAAATGTCTTCTTTTGAGGATCAAGGTGATCTTTTGGGGAGAAAATGTCTGATTTGCAGCATAAAAAGACGCATTTTGGGGAAGATAGTGTCTTTTGTTGGGACATCACACTTTATTCCAAAAATAACACATTTTCTTCCCAGAATACCGCCTTTTATCCCCAAAAGAAGGCATTTTCTTCCCAGAATACTGCTTTTTAGACCAAAAATAAGTCATCCTCTCCAAAAAAGACCTATTTCTGTCCTCAAAATGAGAAATATTCTCCCCAAAATATCATTCTTGGTTCCAAAGAGAAGATTTTTTATCCATTAAATACCACATAGGGTTCCCTATATTACACATTTTCTCCCCCAAATTGCTCTTTTGATCCCCCAAATAAGAAATACTCTCCCCAAAGTAGCGCTTTCGTTTCCTTTCCCAAATATGAGACATTTGAAGATGAAAGGCAGTATTCTGGGGAGAAAATGCCTTTTTGTGGGGATAAAGAGTGGCATTAAGAGAGAACCTGTTTGGTTTCTGGGATGAAGAGTGATATTCGGGGAGAAAATGTCTAATTGTTGTCTGAAATTGATATGCAGGGGAGAAATGGTTGTATTTGGGAGAGAAAAAGAGTGTTTTGTGGAGAAAATGCATGAGTTTTGGCGATAAAGTGCATTATTTTGGCGTGAAAGCATGGTATTCAGCTAATAAGCAGCATTTTGTGGAGAAAATGTCTTCTTTTGAGGATCAAGGTGATCTTTCGGGGAGAAAATGTCTGATTTGCAGCATAAAAAGACGCATTTTGGGGAAGATAGTGTCTTTTGTTGGGACATCACACTTTATTCCAAAAATAACACATTTTCTTCCCAGAATACCGCCTTTGATCCCCAAAAGAAGGCATTTTCTTCCCAGAATACTGCTTTTTAGACCAAAAATAAGTCATCCTCTCCAAAAAAGACCTATTTCTGTCCTCAAAATGAGAAATATTCTCCCCAAAATATCATTCTTGGTTCCAAAGAGAAGATTTTTTATCCATTAAATACCACATAGGGTTCCCTATATTACACATTTTCTCCCCCAAATTGCTCTTTTGATCCCCCAAATAAGAAATACTCTCCCCAAAGTAGCGCTTTCGTTTCCTTTCCCAAAAATGAGACATTTGAAGATGAAAGGCAGTATTCTGGGGAGAAAATGCCTTTTTGGGGGGATAAAGAGTGGCATTAAGAGAGAACCTGTTTGGTTTCTGGGATGAAGAGTGATAATCGGGGAGAAAATGTCTAATTGTTGTCTGAAATTGATATGCAGGGGAGAAATGGTTGTATTTGGGAGAGAAAAAGAGTGTTTTGGGGAGAAAATGCATGAGTTTTGGCGATAAAGTGCATTATTTAGGCGTGAAAGCCCGGT
The DNA here is from genome assembly GCA_030625065.1 of Alectoris magna. NCBI lineage: Eukaryota > Metazoa > Chordata > Aves > Galliformes > Phasianidae > Alectoris > Alectoris magna. The sequence continues at coordinate 17,497,353 of CM060573.1, read as the reverse complement.
ATTGAGCTAATAAGCAGCATTTTGTGGAGAAAATGTCTTCTTTAGAGGATAAAGGTGATCTTTCGGGGAGAAAATGTCTGATTTGCAGCATAAAAAGACGCATTTTGGGGAAGATAGTGTCTTTTGTTGGGACATCACATTTTATTCCAAAAATAACACATTTTCTTCCCAGAATACCGCCTTTTATCCCCAAAAGAAGGCATTTTCTTCCCAGAATACTGCTTTTTAGACCGAAAATAAGTCATCTTCTCCAAAAAAGACCTATTTCTGTCCTCAAAATGAGAAATTTTCTCCCCAAAATATCATTCTTGGTTCCAAAGAGAAGATTTTTTATCCATTAAATAGCACATAGGGTTCCCTGTATTACACATTTTCTCCCCCAAATTGCTCTTTTGATCCCCCAAATAAGAAATACTCTCCCCAAAGTAGCGCTTTCGTTTCCTTTCCCAAATATGAGACATTTGAAGATGAAAGGCAGTATTCTGGGGAGGAAATACATTTTTGGGGGGATAAAGAGTGGCATTAAGAGAGAACCTGTTTGGTTTCTGGGATGAAGAGTGATATTCGGGGAGAAAATGTCTAATTGTTGGCAGAAATTGATATGCAGGGGAGAAATGGTTGTATTTGGGAGAGAAAAAGAGTGTTTTGGGGAGAAAATGCCTGAGTTTTGGGGATAACCTGCATTATTTTGGCGTGAAAGCATGGTATTCAGCTAATAAGCAGCATTTTGTGGAGAAAATGTCTTCTTTTGAGGATCAAGGTGATCTTTTGGGGAGAAAATGTCTGATTTGCAGCATAAAAAGACGCATTTTGGGGAAGATAGTGTCTTTTGTTGGGACATCACACTTTATTCCAAAAATAACACATTTTCTTCCCAGAATTCCGCCTTTTATCCCCAAAAGAAGGCATTTTCTTCCCAGAATACTGCTTTTTAGACCGAAAATAAGTCATCCTCTCCAAAAAAAGACCTATTTCTGTCCTCAAAATGAGAAATATTCTCCCCAAAATATCATTCTTGGTTCCAAAGGGAAGATTTTTTATCCATTAAATACCACATAGGGTTCCCTATATTACACATTTTCTCCCCCAAATTGCTCTTTTGATCCCCCAAATAAGAAATACTCTCCCCAAAGTAGCGCTTTCGTTCCCTTTCCCAAATATGAGACATTTGAAGATGAAAGGCAGTATTCTGGGGAGAAAATGCCTTTGTGGGGTGCAAAAGAGTGGCACTTAAGAGAGAACCTGTTTGGTTTCTGGGATGAAGAGTGATATTCGGGGAGAAAATGTCTAATTGTTGGCTGAAATTGATATGCAGGGGAGAAATGGTTGTATTTGGGAGAGAAAAACAGTTTTTTGGGGAGAAAATGCCTGAGTTTTGGGGATAACCTGCATTATTTTGGCGTGAAAGCATGGTATTGAGCTAATAAGCAGCATTTTGTGGAGAAAATGTATTCTTTAGAGGATAAAGGTGATCTTTCGGGGAGAAAATGTCTGATTTGCAGCATAAAAAGACGCATTTGGGGAAGACAGCGTCTTTTGTTGGGACATCACATTTTATTCCAAAAATAACACATTTTCTTCCCAGAATACCGCCTTTGATCCCCAAAAGAAGGCATTTTCTTCCCAGAATACTGCTTTTTAGACCGAAAATAAGTCATCCTCTCCAAAAAAGACCTATTTCTGTCCTCAAAATGAGAAATATTCTCCCCAAAATATCATTCTTGGTTCCAAAGGGAAGATTTTTTATCCATTAAATACCACATAGGGTTCCCTATATTACACATTTTCTCCCCCAAATTGCTCTTTTGATCCCCCAAATAAGAAATACTCTCCCCAAAGTAGCGCTTTCGTTCCCTTTCCCAAAAATGAGACATTTGAAGATGAAAGGCAGTATTCTGGGGAGAAAATGCCTTTGTGGGGTGCAAAAGAGTGGCACTTAAGAGAGAACCTGTTTGGTTTCTGGGATGAAGAGTGATATTCGGGGAGAAAATGTCTAATTGTTGGCTGAAATTGATATGCAGGTGATATGCAGGGGAGAAATGGTTGTATTTGGGAGAGAAAAACAGTTTTTTGGGGAGAAAATGCATGAGTTTTGGGGATAAACTGCATTATTTGGGCGTGAATGCATGGTATTGAGCTAATAAGCAGCATTTTGTGGAGAAAATGTCATCTTTAGAGGATCAAGGTGATCTTTCGGGGAGAAAATGTCTGATTTGCAGCATAAAAAGACGCATTTGGGGAAGATAGTGTCTTTTGTTGGGACATCACACTTTATTCCAAAAATAACACATTTTCTTCCCAGAATACCGCCTTTTATCCCCAAAAGAAGGCATTTTCTTCCCAGAATACTGCTTTTTAGACCAAAAATAAGTCATCCTCTCCAAAAAAGACCTATTTCTGTCCTCAAAATGAGAAATATTCTCCCCAAAATATCATTCTTGGTTCCAAAGAGAAGATTTTATATCCATTAAATACCACATAGGGTTCCCTGTATTACACATTTTCTCCCCCAAATTGCTCTTTTGATCCCCCAAATAAGAAATACTCTCCCCAAAGTAGCGCTTTCGTTCCCTTTCCCAAATATGAGACATTTGAAGATGAAAGGCAGTATTCTGGGGAGAAAATACATTTTTGGGGGGATAAAGAGTGGCATTAAGAGAGAACCTGTTTGGTTTCTGGAATGAAGAGTGATATTCGGGGAGAAAATGCCTAACTGTTGGCAGAAATTGATATGCAGGGGAGAAATGGTTGTATTTGGGAGAGAAAAAGAGTGTTTTGGGGAGAAAATGCATGAGTTTTGGGGATAAAGTGCATTATTTATTCGTGAAAGCCCGGTATTGAGCTAATAAGCAGCATTTTGTGGAGAAAATGTCTTCTTTTGAGGATCAAGGTGATCTTTTGGGGAGAAAATGTCTGATTTGCAGCATAAAAAGACGCATTTTGGGGAAGATAGTGTCTTTTGTTGGGACATCACACTTTATTCCAAAAATAACACATTTTATTCCCAGAATACCGCCTTTTATCCCCAAAAGAAGGCATTTTCTTCCCAGAATACTGCTTTTTAGACCGAAAATAAGTCATCCTCTCCAAAAAAGACATAATTCTGTCCTCAAAATGAGAAATATTCTCCCCAAAATATCATTCTTGGTTCCAAAGAGAAGATTTTTTATCCATTAAATACCACATAGGGTTCCCTATATTACACATTTTCTCCCCCAAATTGCTCTTTTGATCCCCCAAATAAGAAATACTCTCCCCAAAGTAGCGCTTTCGTTTCCTTTCCCAAAAATGAGACATTTGAAGATGAAAGGCAGTATTATGGGGAGAAAATGCCTTTTTGGGGCTATAAAGAGTGGCATTAAGAGAGAACCTGTTTGGTTTCTGGGATGAAGAGTGATATTCGGGGAGAAAACGTCTAATTGTTGGCAGAAATTGATATGCAGGGGAGAAATGGTTGTATTTGGGAGAGAAAAAGAGTGTTTTGTGGAGAAAATGCATGAGTTTTGGCGATAGAGTGCATTATTTTGGCGTGAAAGCATGGTATTGAGCTAATAAGCAGCATTTTGTGGAGAAAATGTCTTCTTTAGAGGATAAAGGTGATCTTTTGGGGAGAAAATGTCTGATTTGCAGCATAAAAAGACGCATTTTGGGGAAGATAGTGTCTTTTGTTGGGACATCACACTTTATTCCAAAAATAACACATTTTCTTCCCAGAATACCGCCTTTGATCCCCAAAAGAAGGCATTTTCTTCCCAGAATACTGCTTTTTAGACCGAAAATAAGTCATCCTCTCCAAAAAAGACCTATTTCTGTCCTCAAAATGAGAAATATTCTCCCCAAAATATCATTCTTGGTTCCAAAGAGAAGATTTTTTATCCATTAAATACCACATAGGGTTCCCTATATTACACATTTTCTCCCCCAAATTGCTCTTTTGATCCCCCAAATAAGAAATACTCTCCCCAAAGTAGCGCTTTCGTTTCCTTTCCCAAATATGAGACATTTGAAGATGAAAGGCAGTATTCTGGGGAGAAAATGCCTTTTTGTGGGGATAAAGAGTGGCATTAAGAGAGAACCTGTTTGGTTTCTGGGATGAAGAGTGATATTCGGGGAGAAAATGTCTAATTGTTGTCTGAAATTGATATGCAGGGGAGAAATGGTTGTATTTGGGAGAGAAAAAGAGTGTTTTGTGGAGAAAATGCATGAGTTTTGGCGATAAAGTGCATTATTTTGGCGTGAAAGCATGGTATTCAGCTAATAAGCAGCATTTTGTGGAGAAAATGTCTTCTTTTGAGGATCAAGGTGATCTTTCGGGGAGAAAATGTCTGATTTGCAGCATAAAAAGACGCATTTTGGGGAAGATAGTGTCTTTTGTTGGGACATCACACTTTATTCCAAAAATAACACATTTTCTTCCCAGAATACCGCCTTTGATCCCCAAAAGAAGGCATTTTCTTCCCAGAATACTGCTTTTTAGACCAAAAATAAGTCATCCTCTCCAAAAAAGACCTATTTCTGTCCTCAAAATGAGAAATATTCTCCCCAAAATATCATTCTTGGTTCCAAAGAGAAGATTTTTTATCCATTAAATACCACATAGGGTTCCCTATATTACACATTTTCTCCCCCAAATTGCTCTTTTGATCCCCCAAATAAGAAATACTCTCCCCAAAGTAGCGCTTTCGTTTCCTTTCCCAAAAATGAGACATTTGAAGATGAAAGGCAGTATTCTGGGGAGAAAATGCCTTTTTGGGGGGATAAAGAGTGGCATTAAGAGAGAACCTGTTTGGTTTCTGGGATGAAGAGTGATAATCGGGGAGAAAATGTCTAATTGTTGTCTGAAATTGATATGCAGGGGAGAAATGGTTGTATTTGGGAGAGAAAAAGAGTGTTTTGGGGAGAAAATGCATGAGTTTTGGCGATAAAGTGCATTATTTAGGCGTGAAACCCGGTATTGAGCTAATAAGCAGCATTTTGTGGAGAAAATGTCTTCTTTAGAGGATAAAGGTGATCTTTCGGGGAGAAAATGTCTGATTTGCAGCATAAAAAGACGCATTTTGGGGAAGATAGTGTCTTTTGTTGGGACATCACATTTTATTCCAAAAATAACACATTTTCTTCCCAGAATACCGCCTTTTATCCCCAAAAGAAGGCATTTTCTTCCCAGAATACTGCTTTTTAGACCGAAAATAAGTCATCCTCTCCAAAAAAGACCTATTTCTGTCCTCAAAATGAGAAATTTTCTCCCCAAAATATCATTCTTGGTTCCAAAGAGAAGATTTTTTATCCATTAAATAGCACATAGGGTTCCCTGTATTACACATTTTCTCCCCCAAATTGCTCTTTTGATCCCCCAAATAAGAAATACTCTCCCCAAAGTAGCGCTTTCGTTTCCTTTCCCAAATATGAGACATTTGAAGATGAAAGGCAGTATTCTGGGGAGGAAATACATTTTTGGGGGGATAAAGAGTGGCATTAAGAGAGAACCTGTTTGGTTTCTGGGATGAAGAGTGATATTCGGGGAGAAAATGTCTAATTGTTGGCAGAAATTGATATGCAGGGGAGAAATGGTTGTATTTGGGAGAGAAAAAGAGTGTTTTGGGGAGAAAATGCCTGAGTTTTGGGGATAACCTGCATTATTTTGGCGTGAAAGCATGGTATTCAGCTAATAAGCAGCATTTTGTGGAGAAAATGTCTTCTTTTGAGGATCAAGGTGATCTTTTGGGGAGAAAATGTCTGATTTGCAGCATAAAAAGACGCATTTTGGGGAAGATAGTGTCTTTTGTTGGGACATCACACTTTATTCCAAAAATAACACATTTTCTTCCCAGAATTCCGCCTTTTATCCCCAAAAGAAGGCATTTTCTTCCCAGAATACTGCTTTTTAGACCGAAAATAAGTCATCCTCTCCAAAAAAAGACCTATTTCTGTCCTCAAAATGAGAAATATTCTCCCCAAAATATCATTCTTGGTTCCAAAGGGAAGATTTTTTATCCATTAAATACCACATAGGGTTCCCTATATTACACATTTTCTCCCCCAAATTGCTCTTTTGATCCCCCAAATAAGAAATACTCTCCCCAAAGTAGCGCTTTCGTTCCCTTTCCCAAATATGAGACATTTGAAGATGAAAGGCAGTATTCTGGGGAGAAAATGCCTTTGTGGGGTGCAAAAGAGTGGCACTTAAGAGAGAACCTGTTTGGTTTCTGGGATGAAGAGTGATATTCGGGGAGAAAATGTCTAATTGTTGGCTGAAATTGATATGCAGGGGAGAAATGGTTGTATTTGGGAGAGAAAAACAGTTTTTTGGGGAGAAAATGCCTGAGTTTTGGGGATAACCTGCATTATTTTGGCGTGAAAGCATGGTATTGAGCTAATAAGCAGCATTTTGTGGAGAAAATGTATTCTTTAGAGGATAAAGGTGATCTTTCGGGGAGAAAATGTCTGATTTGCAGCATAAAAAGACGCATTTGGGGAAGACAGCGTCTTTTGTTGGGACATCACATTTTATTCCAAAAATAACACATTTTCTTCCCAGAATACCGCCTTTGATCCCCAAAAGAAGGCATTTTCTTCCCAGAATACTGCTTTTTAGACCGAAAATAAGTCATCCTCTCCAAAAAAGACCTATTTCTGTCCTCAAAATGAGAAATATTCTCCCCAAAATATCATTCTTGGTTCCAAAGGGAAGATTTTTTATCCATTAAATACCACATAGGGTTCCCTATATTACACATTTTCTCCCCCAAATTGCTCTTTTGATCCCCCAAATAAGAAATACTCTCCCCAAAGTAGCGCTTTCGTTCCCTTTCCCAAAAATGAGACATTTGAAGATGAAAGGCAGTATTCTGGGGAGAAAATGCCTTTGTGGGGTGCAAAAGAGTGGCACTTAAGAGAGAACCTGTTTGGTTTCTGGGATGAAGAGTGATATTCGGGGAGAAAATGTCTAATTGTTGGCTGAAATTGATATGCAGGTGATATGCAGGGGAGAAATGGTTGTATTTGGGAGAGAAAAACAGTTTTTTTGGGGAGAAAATGCATGAGTTTTGGGGATAAACTGCATTATTTGGGCGTGAATGCATGGTATTGAGCTAATAAGCAGCATTTTGTGGAGAAAATGTCATCTTTAGAGGATCAAGGTGATCTTTCGGGGAGAAAATGTCTGATTTGCAGCATAAAAAGACGCATTTGGGGAAGATAGTGTCTTTTGTTGGGACATCACACTTTATTCCAAAAATAACACATTTTCTTCCCAGAATACCGCCTTTTATCCCCAAAAGAAGGCATTTTCTTCCCAGAATACTGCTTTTTAGACCAAAAATAAGTCATCCTCTCCAAAAAAGACCTATTTCTGTCCTCAAAATGAGAAATATTCTCCCCAAAATATCATTCTTGGTTCCAAAGAGAAGATTTTATATCCATTAAATACCACATAGGGTTCCCTGTATTACACATTTTCTCCCCCAAATTGCTCTTTTGATCCCCCAAATAAGAAATACTCTCCCCAAAGTAGCGCTTTCGTTCCCTTTCCCAAATATGAGACATTTGAAGATGAAAGGCAGTATTCTGGGGAGAAAATACATTTTTGGGGGGATAAAGAGTGGCATTAAGAGAGAACCTGTTTGGTTTCTGGAATGAAGAGTGATATTCGGGGAGAAAATGCCTAACTGTTGGCAGAAATTGATATGCAGGGGAGAAATGGTTGTATTTGGGAGAGAAAAAGAGTGTTTTGGGGAGAAAATGCATGAGTTTTGGGGATAAAGTGCATTATTTATTCGTGAAAGCCCGGTATTGAGCTAATAAGCAGCATTTTGTGGAGAAAATGTCTTCTTTTGAGGATCAAGGTGATCTTTTGGGGAGAAAATGTCTGATTTGCAGCATAAAAAGACGCATTTGGGGAAGATAGTGTCTTTTGTTGGGACATAACATTTTATTCCACTAATAACACATTTTCTACCCAGAATACCGCCTTTTATCCCCAAAAGAAGGCATTTTCTTCCCAGAATACTGCTTTTTAGACCGAAAATAAGTCATCCTCTCCAAAAAGGACCTATTTCTGTCCTCAAAATGAGAAATATTCTCCCCAAAATATCATTCTTGGTTCCAAATAGAAGATTTTTTATCCATTAAATACCACGTAGGGTTCCCTGTATTACACATTTTCTCCCCCAAATTGCTCTTTTGATCCCCCAAATAAGAAATACTCTCCCCAAAGTAGCGCTTTCGTTCCCTTTCCCAATTATGAAACATTTGAAGATGAAAGGCAGTATTCTGGGGAGAAAATGCCTTTTTGGGGGGATAAAGAGTGGCATTAAGAGAGAACCTGTTTGGTTTCTGGGATGAAGAGTGATATTCGGGGAGAAAATGTCTAATTGTTGGCAGAAATTGATATGCAGGGGAGAAATGGTTGTATTTGGGAGAGAAAAAGAGTGTTTTGGGGAGAAAATGCATGAGTTTTGGCGATAAAGTGCATTATTTTGGCGTGAAAGCATGGTATTGAGATAATAAGCAGCATTTTGTGGAGAAAATGTCTTCTTTTGAGGATCAAGGTGATCTTTTGGGGAGAAAATGTCTGATTTGCAGCATAAAAAGACGCATTTTGGGGAAGATAGTGTCTTTTGTTGGGACATCACACTTTATTCCAAAAATAACACATTTTATTCCCAGAATACCGCCTTTTATCCCCAAAAGAAGGCATTTTCTTCCCAGAATACTGCTTTTTAGACCGAAAATAAGTCATCCTCTCTAAAAAAGACATAATTCTGTCCTCAAAATGAGAAATATTCTCCCCAAAATATCATTCTTGGTTCCAAAGAGAAGATTTTTTATCCATTAAATACCACATAGGGTTCCCTATATTACACATTTTCTCCCCCAAATTGCTCTTTTGATCCCCCAAATAAGAAATACTCTCCCCAAAGTAGCGCTTTCGTTCCCTTTCCCAAAAATGAGACATTTGAAGATGAAAGGCAGTATTATGGGGAGAAAATGCCTTTTTGGGGGGATAAAGAGTGGCATTAAGAGAGAACCTGTTTGGTTTCTGGGATGAAGAGTGATATTCGGGGAGAAAACGTCTAATTGTTGGCAGAAATTGATATGCAGGGGAGAAATGGTTGTATTTGGGAGAGAAAAAGAGTGTTTTGGGGAGAAAATGCATGAGTTTTGGCGATAAAGTGCATTATTTTGGCGTGAAAGCATGGTATTGAGCTAATAAGCAGCATTTTGTGGAGAAAATGTCTTCTTTAGAGGATAAAGGTGATCTTTCGGGGAGAAAATGTCTGATTTGCAGCATAAAAAGACGCATTTTGGGGAAGATAGTGTCTTTTGTTGGGACATCACATTTTATTCCAAAAATAACACATTTTCTTCCCAGAATACCGCCTTTAATCCCCAAAAGAAGGCATTTTCTTCCCAGAATACTGCTTTTTAGACCGAAAATAAGTCATCCTCTCCAAAAAAGACCTATTTCTGTCCTCAAAATGAGAAATATTCTCCCCAAAATATCATTCTTGGTTCCAAAGAGAAGATTTTTTATCCATTAAATACCACGTAGGGTTCCCTGTATTACACATTTTCTCCCCCAAATTGCTCTTTTGATCCCCCAAATAAGAAATACTCTCCCCAAAGTAGCGCTTTCGTTTCCTTTCCCAAATATGAGACATTTGAAGATGAAAGGCAGTATTCTGGGGAGAAAATGCCTTTTTGGGGGGATAAAGAGTGGCATTAAGAGAGAACCTGTTTGGTTTCTGGGATGAAGAGTGATATTCGGGGAGAAAATGTCTAATTGTTGGCAGAAATTGATATGCAGGGGAGAAATGGTTGTATTTGGGAGAGAAAAAGAGTGTTTTGGGGAGAAAATGCCTGAGTTTTGGGGATAAACTGCTTTATTTTGGCGTGAAAGCATGGTATTCAGCTAATAAGCAGCATTTTGTGGAGAAAATGTCTTCTTTTGAGGATCAAGGTGATCTTTTGGGGAGAAAATGTCTGATTTGCAGCATAAAAAGACGCATTTTGGGGAAGATAGTGTCTTTTGTTGGGACATCACACTTTATTCCAAAAATAACACATTTTCTTCCCAGAATACCGCCTTTTATCCCCAAAAGAAGGCATTTTCTTCCCAGAATACTGCTTTTTAGACCGAAAATAAGTCATCCTCTCCAAAAAGGACCTATTTCTGTCCTCAAAATGAGAAATATTCTCCCCAAAATATCTTTGATGGTTCCAAATAGAAGAATTTTTATGCATGAAATACCACGTCGGGATCCCTATATTACACATTTTCTCCCCCAAATTGCTCTTTTGATCCCCCAAATAAGAAATACTCTCCCCAAAGTAGCGCTTTCGTTCCCTTTCCCAATTATGAAACATTTGAAGATGAAAGGCAGTATTCTGGGGAGAAAATGCCTTTTTGGGGGGATAAAGAGTGGCATTAAGAGAGAACCTGTTTGGTTTCTGGGATGAAGAGTGATATTCGGGGAGAAAATGTCTAATTGTTGGCAGAAATTGATATGCAGGGGAGAAATGGTTGTATTTGGGAGAGAAAAAGAGTGTTTTGGGGAGAAAATGCCTGAGTTTTGGGGATAAACTGCTTTATTTTGGCGTGAAAGCATGGTATTGAGCTAATAAGCAGCATTTTGTGGAGAAAATGTCTTCTTTTGAGGATCAAGGTGATCTTTTGGGGAGAAAATGTCTGATTTGCAGCATAAAAAGACGCATTTTGGGGAAGATAGTGTCTTTTGTTGGGACATCACACTTTATTCCAAAAATAACACATTTTATTCCCAGAATACCGCCTTTTATCCCCAAAAGAAGGCATTTTCTTCCCAGAATACTGCTTTTTAGACCGAAAATAAGTCATCCTCTCCAAAAAAGACATAATTCTGTCCTCAAAATGAGAAATATTCTCCCCAAAATATCATTCTTGGTTCCAAAGAGAAGATTTTTTATCCATTAAATACCACATAGGGTTCCCTATATTACACATTTTCTCCCCCAAATTGCTCTTTTGATCCCCCAAATAAGAAATACTCTCCCCAAAGTAGCGCTTTCGTTTCCTTTCCCAAAAATGAGACATTTGAAGATGAAAGGCAGTATTATGGGGAGAAAATGCCTTTTTGGGGCTATAAAGAGTGGCATTAAGAGAGAACCTGTTTGGTTTCTGGGATGAAGAGTGATATTCGGGGAGAAAACGTCTAATTGTTGGCAGAAATTGATATGCAGGGGAGAAATGGTTGTATTTGGGAGAGAAAAAGAGTGTTTTGTGGAGAAAATGCATGAGTTTTGGCGATAGAGTGCATTATTTTGGCGTGAAAGCATGGTATTGAGCTAATAAGCAGCATTTTGTGGAGAAAATGTCTTCTTTAGAGGATAAAGGTGATCTTTTGGGGAGAAAATGTCTGATTTGCAGCATAAAAAGACGCATTTTGGGGAAGATAGTGTCTTTTGTTGGGACATCACACTTTATTCCAAAAATAACACATTTTCTTCCCAGAATACCGCCTTTGATCCCCAAAAGAAGGCATTTTCTTCCCAGAATACTGCTTTTTAGACCGAAAATAAGTCATCCTCTCCAAAAAAGACCTATTTCTGTCCTCAAAATGAGAAATATTCTCCCCAAAATATCATTCTTGGTTCCAAAGAGAAGATTTTTTATCCATTAAATACCACATAGGGTTCCCTATATTACACATTTTCTCCCCCAAATTGCTCTTTTGATCCCCCAAATAAGAAATACTCTCCCCAAAGTAGCGCTTTCGTTTCCTTTCCCAAATATGAGACATTTGAAGATGAAAGGCAGTATTCTGGGGAGAAAATGCCTTTTTGTGGGGATAAAGAGTGGCATTAAGAGAGAACCTGTTTGGTTTCTGGGATGAAGAGTGATATTCGGGGAGAAAATGTCTAATTGTTGTCTGAAATTGATATGCAGGGGAGAAATGGTTGTATTTGGGAGAGAAAAAGAGTGTTTTGTGGAGAAAATGCATGAGTTTTGGCGATAAAGTGCATTATTTTGGCGTGAAAGCATGGTATTCAGCTAATAAGCAGCATTTTGTGGAGAAAATGTCTTCTTTTGAGGATCAAGGTGATCTTTCGGGGAGAAAATGTCTGATTTGCAGCATAAAAAGACGCATTTTGGGGAAGATAGTGTCTTTTGTTGGGACATCACACTTTATTCCAAAAATAACACATTTTCTTCCCAGAATACCGCCTTTGATCCCCAAAAGAAGGCATTTTCTTCCCAGAATACTGCTTTTTAGACCAAAAATAAGTCATCCTCTCCAAAAAAGACCTATTTCTGTCCTCAAAATGAGAAATATTCTCCCCAAAATATCATTCTTGGTTCCAAAGAGAAGATTTTTTATCCATTAAATACCACATAGGGTTCCCTATATTACACATTTTCTCCCCCAAATTGCTCTTTTGATCCCCCAAATAAGAAATACTCTCCCCAAAGTAGCGCTTTCGTTTCCTTTCCCAAAAATGAGACATTTGAAGATGAAAGGCAGTATTCTGGGGAGAAAATGCCTTTTTGGGGGGATAAAGAGTGGCATTAAGAGAGAACCTGTTTGGTTTCTGGGATGAAGAGTGATAATCGGGGAGAAAATGTCTAATTGTTGTCTGAAATTGATATGCAGGGGAGAAATGGTTGTATTTGGGAGAGAAAAAGAGTGTTTTGGGGAGAAAATGCATGAGTTTTGGCGATAAAGTGCATTATTTAGGCGTGAAACCCGGTATTGAGCTAATAAGCAGCATTTTGTGGAGAAAATGTCTTCTTTAGAGGATAAAGGTGATCTTTCGGGGAGAAAATGTCTGATTTGCAGCATAAAAAGACGCATTTTGGGGAAGATAGTGTCTTTTGTTGGGACATCACATTTTATTCCAAAAATAACACATTTTCTTCCCAGAATACCGCCTTTAATCCCCAAAAGAAGGCATTTTCTTCCCAGAATACTGCTTTTTAGACCGAAAATAAGTCATCTTCTCCAAAAAAGACCTATTTCTGTCCTCAAAATGAGAAATTTTCTCCCCAAAATATCATTCTTGGTTCCAAAGAGAAGATTTTTTATCCATTAAATAGCACATAGGGTTCCCTGTATTACACATTTTCTCCCCCAAATTGCTCTTTTGATCCCCCAAATAAGAAATACTCTCCCCAAAGTAGCGCTTTCGTTTCCTTTCCCAAATATGAGACATTTGAAGATGAAAGGCAGTATTCTGGGGAGGAAATACATTTTTGGGGGGATAAAGAGTGGCATTAAGAGAGAACCTGTTTGGTTTCTGGGATGAAGAGTGATATTCGGGGAGAAAATGTCTAATTGTTGGCAGAAATTGATATGCAGGGGAGAAATGGTTGTATTTGGGAGAGAAAAAGAGTGTTTTGGGGAGAAAATGCCTGAGTTTTGGGGATAACCTGCATTATTTTGGCGTGAAAGCATGGTATTCAGCTAATAAGCAGCATTTTGTGGAGAAAATGTCTTCTTTTGAGGATCAAGGTGATCTTTTGGGGAGAAAATGTCTGATTTGCAGCATAAAAAGACGCATTTTGGGGAAGATAGTGTCTTTTGTTGGGACATCACACTTTATTCCAAAAATAACACATTTTCTTCCCAGAATTCCGCCTTTTATCCCCAAAAGAAGGCATTTTCTTCCCAGAATACTGCTTTTTAGACCGAAAATAAGTCATCCTCTCCAAAAAAAGACCTATTTCTGTCCTCAAAATGAGAAATATTCTCCCCAAAATATCATTCTTGGTTCCAAATGGAAGATTTTTTATTCATTAAATACCACGTAGGGTTCCCTGTATTACACATTTTCTCCCCCAAATTGCTCTTTTGATCCCCCAAATAAGAAATACTCTCCCCAAAGTAGCGCTTTCGTTTCCTTTCCCAAATATGAGACATTTGAAGATGAAAGGCAGTATTCTGGGGAGAAAATGCCTTTTTGGGGGGATAAAGAGTGGCACTTAAGAGAGAACCTGTTTGGTTTCTGGGATGAAGAGTGATATTCGGGGAGAAAATGTCTAATTGTTGTCTGAAATTGATATGCAGGGGAGAAATGGTTGTATTTGGGAGAGAAAAACAGTTTTTTGGGGAGAAAATGCCTGAGTTTTGGGGATAAAGTGCATTATTTTGGCGTGAAAGCATGGTATTGAGCTAATAAGCAGCATTTTGTGGAGAAAATGTCTTCTTTTGAGGATCAAGGTGATCTTTCGGGGAGAAAATGTCTGATTTGCAGCATAAAAAGACGCATTTTGGGGAAGATAGTGTCTTTTGTTGGGACATCACACTTTATTCCAAAAATAACACATTTTCTTCCCAGAATACCGCCTTTTATCCCCAAAAGAAGGCATTTTCTTCCCAGAATACTGCTTTTTAGACCGAAAATAAGTCATCCTCTCCAAAAAAAGACCTATTTCTGTCCTCAAAATGAGAAATATTCTCCCCAAAATATCATTCTTGGTTCCAAAGGGAAGATTTTTTATCCATTAAATACCACGTAGGGTTCCCTATATTACACATTTTCTCCCCCAAATTGCTCTTTTGATCCCCCAAATAAGAAATACTCTCCCCAAAGTAGCGCTTTCGTTCCCTTTCCCAAATATGAGACATTTGAAGATGAAAGGCAGTATTCTGGGGAGAAAATACATTTTTGGGGGGATAAAGAGTGGCATTAAGAGAGAACCTGTTTGGTTTCTGGGATGAAGAGTGATATTCGGGGAGAAAATGTCTAATTGTTGGCAGAAATTGATATGCAGGGGAGAAATGGTTGTATTTGGGAGAGAAAAAGAGTGTTTTGGGGAGAAAATGCCTGAGTTTTGGGGATAAACTGCTTTATTTTGGCGTGAAAGCATGGTATTCAGCTAATAAGCAGCATTTTGTGGAGAAAATGTCTTCTTTTGAGGATCAAGGTGATCTTTCGGGGAGAAAATGTCTGATTTGCAGCATAAAAAGACGCATTTTGGGGAAGATAGTGTCTTTTGTTGGGACATCACACTTTATTCCAAAAATAACACATTTTCTTCCCAGAATACCGCCTTTTATCCCCAAAAGAAGGCATTTTCTTCCCAGAATACTGCTTTTTAGACCAAAAATAAGTCATCCTCTCCAAAAAAGACCTATTTCTGTCCTCAAAATGAGAAATATTCTCCCCAAAATATCATTCTTGGTTCCAAAGAGAAGATTTTATATCCATTAAATACCACGTAGGGTTCCCTGTATTACACATTTTCTCCCCCAAATTGCTCTTTTGATCCCCCAAATAAGAAATACTCTCCCCAAAGTAGCGCTTTCGTTCCCTTTCCCAAATATGAGACATTGGAAGATGAAAGGCAGTATTCTGGGGAGAAAATGCCTTTTTGGGGGGATGAAGAGTGGCACTTAAGAGAGAACCTGTTTGGTTTCTGGGATGAAGAGTGATATTCGGGGAGAAAATGTCTAATTGTTGGCAGAAATTGATATGCAGGGGAGAAATGGTTGTATTTGGGAGAGAAAAAGAGTGTTTTGGGGAGAAAATGCATGAGTTTTGGGGATAAAGTGCATTATTTAGGCGTGAAAGCCCAGTATTGAGCTAATAAGCAGCATTTTGTGGAGAAAATGTCTTCTTTTGAGGATAAAGGTGATCTTTTGGGGAGAAAATGTCTGATTTGCAGCATAAAAAGACGCATTTGGGGAAGATAGTGTCTTTTGTTGGGACATCAAATTTTATTCCACTAATAACACATTTTCTTCCCAGAATACCGCCTTTGATCCCCAAAAGAAGGCATTTTCTTCCCAGAATACTGCTTTTTAGACCGAAAATAAGTCATCCTCTCCAAAAAAGACCTATTTCTGTCCTCAAAATGAGAAATATTCTCCCCAAAATATCTTTGATGGTTCCAAATAGAAGAATTTTTATGCATGAAATACCACGTCGGGATCCCTATATTACACATTTTCTCCCCCAAATTGCTCTTTTGATCCCCCAAATAAGAAATACTCTCCCCAAAGTAGCGCTTTCGTTTCCTTTCCCAAATATGAGACATTTGAAGATGAAAGGCAGTATTCTGGGGAGAAAATGCCTTTTTGGGGGGATAAAGAGTGGCATTAAGAGAGAACCTGTTTGGTTTCTGGGATGAAGAGTGATATTCGGGGAGAAAATGTCTAATTGTTGGCAGAAATTGATATGCAGGGGAGAAATGGTTGTATTTGGGAGAGAAAAAGAGTGTTTTGGGGAGAAAATGCCTGAGTTTTGGGGATAACCTGCATTATTTTGGCGTGAAAGCATGGTATTGAGCTAATAAGCAGCATTTTGTGGAGAAAATGTCTTCTTTTGAGGATCAAGGTGATCTTTTGGGGAGAAAATGTCTGATTTGCAGCATAAAAAGACGCATTTTGGGGAAGATAGTGTCTTTTGTTGGGACATCACATTTTATTCCAAAAATAACACATTTTCTTCCCAGAATTCCGCCTTTTATCCCCAAAAGAAGGCATTTTCGTCCCAGAATACTGCTTTTTAGACCAAAAATAAGTCATCCTCTCCAAAAAAAGACCTATTTCTGTCCTCAAAATGAGAAATATTCTCCCCAAAATATCATTCTTGGTTCCAAATGGAAGATTTTTTATTCATTAAATACCACGTAGGGTTCCCTGTATTACACATTTTCTCCCCCAAATTGCTCTTTTGATCCCCCAAATAAGATATACTCTCCCCAAAGTAGCGCTTTCGTTTCCTTTCCCAAATATGAGACATTTGAAGATGAAAGGCAGTATTCTGGGGAGAAAATGCCTTTTTGGGGGGATAAAGAGTGGCACTTAAGAGAGAACCTGTTTGGTTTCTGGGATGAAGAGTGATATTCGGGGAGAAAATGTCTAATTGTTGGCTGAAATTGATATGCAGGGGAGAAATGGTTGTATTTGGGAGAGAAAAACAGTTTTTTGGGGAGAAAATGCCTGAGTTTTGGGGATAACCTGCATTATTTTGGCGTGAAAGCCTGGTATTGAGCTAATAAGCAGCATTTTGTGGAGAAAATGTATTCTTTAGAGGATAAAGGTGATCTTTCGGGGAGAAAATGTCTGATTTGCAGCATAAAAAGACGCATTTGGGGAAGACAGCGTCTTTTGTTGGGACATCACATTTTATTCCAAAAATAACACATTTTCTTCCCAGAATACCGCCTTTGATCCCCAAAAGAAGGCATTTTCTTCCCAGAATACTGCTTTTTAGACCAAAAATAAGTCATCCTCTCCAAAAAAGACCTATTTCTGTCCTCAAAATGAGAAATTTTCTCCCCAAAATATCATTCTTGGTTCCAAAGAGAAGATTTTTTATCCATTAAATAGCACATAGGGTTCCCTGTATTACACATTTTCTCCCCCAAATTGCTCTTTTGATCCCCCAAATAAGAAATACTCTCCCCAAAGTAGCGCTTTCGTTTCCTTTCCCAAATATGAGACATTTGAAGATGAAAGGCAGTATTCTGGGGAGAAAATACATTTTTGGGGGGATAAAGAGTGGCATTAAGAGAGAACCTGTTTGGTTTCTGGGATGAAGAGTGATATTCGGGGAGAAAATGTCTAATTGTTGGCAGAAATTGATATGCAGGGGAGAAATGGTTGTATTTGGGAGAGAAAAAGAGTGTTTTGGGGAGAAAATGCCTGAGTTTTGGGGATAAAGTGCATTATTTTGGCGTGAAAGCATGGTATTGAGCTAATAAGCAGCATTTTGTGGAGAAAATGTCTTCTTTTGAGGATCAAGGTGATCTTTCGGGGAGAAAATGTCTGATTTGCAGCATAAAAAGACACATTTTGGGGAAGATAGTGTCTTTTGTTGGGACATCACACTTTATTCCAAAAATAACACATTTTCTTCCCAGAATACCGCCTTTAATCCCCAAAAGAAGGCATTTTCTTCCCAGAATACTGCTTTTTAGACCAAAAATAAGTCATCCTCTCCAAAAAAATACCTATTTCTGTCCTCAAAATGAGAAATATTCTCCCCAAAATATCATTCTTGGTTCCAAAGAGAAGATTTTTTATCCATTAAATACCACATAGGGTTCCCTATATTACACATTTTCTCCCCCAAATTGCTCTTTTGATCCCCCAAATAAGAAATACTCTCCCCAAAGTAGCGCTTTCGTTCCCTTTCCCAAATATGAGACATTTGAAGATGAAAGGCAGTATTCTGGGGAGAAAATGCCTTTGTGGGGGGCAAAAGAGTGGCACTTAAGAGAGAACCTGTTTGGTTTCTGGGATGAAGAGTGATATTCGGGGAGAAAATGTCTAATTGTTGGCTGAAATTGATATGCAGGTGATATGCAGGGGAGAAATGGTTGTATTTGGGAGAGAAAAACAGTTTTTTGGGGAGAAAATGCCTGAGTTTTGGGGATAAAGTGCATTATTTTGGCGTGAAATCATGGTATTGAGCTAATAAGCAGCATTTTGTGGAGAAAATGTCATCTTTAGAGGATCAAGGTGATCTTTCGGGGAGAAAATGTCTGATTTGCAGCATAAAAAGACGCATTTTGGGGAAGATAGTGTCTTTTGTTGGGACATCACATTTTATTCCAAAAATAACACATTTTCTTCCCAGAATACCGCCTTTTATCCCCAAAAGAAGGCATTTTCTTCCCAGAATACTGCTTTTTAGACCAAAAATAAGTCATCCTCTCCAAAAAAGACCTATTTCTGTCCTCAAAATGAGAAATATTCTCCCCAAAATATCATTCTTGGTTCCAAAGAGAAGATTTTATATCCATTAAATACCACGTAGGGTTCCCTGTATTACACATTTTCTCCCCCAAATTGCTCTTTTGATCCCCCAAATAAGAAATACTCTCCCCAAAGTAGCGCTTTCGTTCCCTTTCCCAAATATGAGACATTTGAAGATGAAAGGCAGTATTCTGGGGAGAAAATGCCTTTTTGGGGGGATAAAGAGTGGCACTTAAGAGAGAACCTGTTTGGTTTCTGGGATGAAGAGTGATATTCGGGGAGAAAATGTCTAATTGTTGGCAGAAATTGATATGCAGGGGAGAAATGGTTGTATTTGGGAGAGAAAAAGCGTGTTTTGGGGAGAAAATGCCTGAGTTTTGGGGATAAAGTGCATTATTTTGGCGTGAAAGCTTGGTATTGAGCTAATAAGCAGCATTTTGTGGAGAAAATGTCTTCTTTTGAGGATCAAGGTGATCTTTCGGGGAGAAAATGTCTGATTTGCAGCATAAAAAGACGCATGTGGGGAAGATAGTGGCTTTTGTTGGGACATCACATTTTATTCCAAAAATAACACATTTTCTTCCCAGAATACCGCCTTTTATCCCCAAAAGAAGGCATTTTCTTCCCAGAATACTGCTTTTTAGACCGAAAATAAGTCATCCTCTCCAAAAAAGACCTATTTCTGTCCTCAAAATGAGAAATTTTCTCCCCAAAATATCATTCTTGGTTCCAAAGAGAAGAATTTTTATCCATTAAATACCACGTAGGGTTCCCTGTATTACACATTTTCTCCCCCAAATTGCTCTTTTGATCCCCCAAATAAGAAATACTCACCCCAAAGTAGCGCTTTCGTTTCCTTTCCCAAATATGAGACATTTGAAGATGAAAGGCGGTATTCTGGGGAGAAAATACATTTTTGGGGGGATAAAGAGTGGCATTAAGAGAGAACCTGTTTGGTTTCTGGGATGAAGAGTGATATTCGGGGAGAAAATGTCTAATTGTTGGCAGAAATTGATATGCAGGGGAGAAATGGTTGTATTTGGGAGAGAAAAAGAGTGTTTTGTGGAGAAAATGCATGAGTTTTGGCGATAAAGTGCATTATTTTGGCGTGAAAGCATGGTATTCAGCTAATAAGCAGCATTTTGTGGAGAAAATGTCTTCTTTTGAGGATCAAGGTGATCTTTCGGGGAGAAAATGTCTGATTTGCAGCATAAAAAGACGCATTTTGGGGAAGATAGTGTCTTTTGTTGGGACATCACACTTTATTCCAAAAATAACACATTTTCTTCCCAGAATACCGCCTTTGAATCCCAAAAGAAGGCATTTTCTTCCCAGAATACTGCTTTTTAGACCGAAAATAAGTCATCCTCTCCAAAAAAAGACCTATTTCTGTCCTCAAAATGAGAAATATTCTCCCCAAAATATCATTCTTGGTTCCAACGGGAAGATTTTTTATCCATTAAATACCACATAGGGTTCCCTATATTACACATTTTCTCCCCCAAATTGCTCTTTTGATCCCCCAAATAAGAAATACTCTCCCCAAAGTAGCGCTTTCGTTCCCTTTCCCAAATATGAGACATTTGAAGATGAAAGGCAGTATTCTGGGGAGAAAATGCCTTTGTGGGGGGCAAAAGAGTTGCACTTAAGAGAGAACCTGTTTGGTTTCTGGGATGAAGAGTGATATTCGGGGAGAAAATGTCTAATTGTTGGCTGAAATTGATATGCAGGTGATATGCAGGGGAGAAATGGTTGTATTTGGGAGAGAAAAACAGTTTTTTGGGGAGAAAATGCCTGAGTTTTGGGGATAAAGTGCATTATTTTGGCGTGAAAGCATGGTATTGAGCTAATAAGCAGCATTTTGTGGAGAAAATGTCTTCTTTTGAGGATCAAGGTGATCTTTCGGGGAGAAAATGTCTGATTTGCAGCATAAAAAGACGCATTTTGGGGAAGATAGTGTCTTTTGTTGGGACATCACACTTTATTCCAAAAATAACACATTTTCTTCCCAGAATACCGCCTTTTATCCCCAAAAGAAGGCATTTTCTTCCCAGAATACTGCTTTTTAGACCAAAAATAAGTCATCCTCTCCAAAAAAGACCTATTTCTGTCCTCAAAATGAGAAATATTCTCCCCAAAATATCATTCTTGGTTCCAAAGAGAAGATTTTATATCCATTAAATACCACGTAGGGTTCCCTGTATTACACATTTTCTCCCCCAAATTGCTCTTTTGATCCCCCAAATAAGAAATACTCTCCCCAAAGTAGCGCTTTCGTTCCCTTTCCCAAATATGAGACATTTGAAGATGAAAGGCAGTATTCTGGGGAGAAAATGCCTTTTTGGGGGGATAAAGAGTGGCACTTAAGAGAGAACCTGTTTGGTTTCTGGGATGAAGAGTGATATTCGGGGAGAAAATGTCTAATTGTTGGCAGAAATTGATATGCAGGGGAGAAATGGTTGTATTTGGGAGAGAAAAAGAGTGTTTTGGGGAGAAAATGCATGAGTTTTGGGGATAAAGTGCATTATTTAGGCGTGAAAGCCCGGTATTGATATAATAAGCAGCATTTTGTGGAGAAAATGTCTTCTTTTGAGGATAAAGGTGATCTTTTGGGGAGAAAATGTCTGATTTGCAGCATAAAAAGACGCATTTGGGGAAGATTGAGTCTTTTGTTGGGACATCACATTTAATTCCACTAATAACACATTTTCTACCCAGAATACCGCCTTTTATCCCCAAAAGAAGGCATTTTCTTCCCAGAATACTGCTTTTTAGACCAAAAATAAGTCATCCTCTCCAAAAAGGACCTATTTCTGTCCTCAAAATGAGAAATATTCTCCCCAAAATATCTTTGATGGTTCCAAATAGAAGAATTTTTATGCATGAAATACCACGTCGGGATCCCTATATTACACATTTTCTCCCCCAAATTGCTCTTTTGATCCCCCAAATAAGAAATACTCTCCCCAAAGTAGCGCTTTCGTTTCCTTTCCCAAATATGAGACATTTGAAGATGAAAGGCAGTATTCTGGGGAGAAAATGCCTTTTTGGGGGGATAAAGAGTGGCATTAAGAGAGAACCTGTTTGGTTTCTGGGATGAAGAGTGATATTCGGGGAGAAAATGTCTAATTGTTGGCAGAAATTGATATGCAGGGGAGAAATGGTTGTATTTGGGAGAGAAAAAGAGTGTTTTGGGGAGAAAATGCCTGAGTTTTGGCGATAAAGTGCATTATTTTGGAGTGAAAGCATGGTATTGAGCTAATAAGCAGCATTTTGTGGAGAAAATGTCTTCTTTTGAGGATAAAGGTGATCTTTCGGGGAGAAAATGTCTGATTTGCAGCATAAAAAGACGCATTTGGGGAAGACAGCGTCTTTTATTGGGATAGCACATTTTATTCCAATAATAACACATTTTCTTCCCAGAATACCGCCTTATATCCCCCAAAGAAGGCATTTTCTTCCCAGAATACTGCTTTTTAGACCGAAAATAAGTCATCCTCTCCAAAAAAGACCTATTTCTGTCCTCAAAATGAGAAATATTCTCCCCAAAATATCATTCTTGGTTCCAAAGGGAAGATTTTTTATCCATTAAATACCACGTAGGGTTCCCTATATTACACATTTTCTCCCCCAAATTGCTCTTTTGATCCCCAGAATAAGAAATACTCTCCCCAAAGTAGCGCTTTCGTTTCCTTTCCCAAATATGAGACATTTGAAGATGAAAGGCAGTATTCTGGGGAGAAAATGCCTTTTTGGGGGGATAAAGAGTGGCATTAAGAGAGAACCTGTTTGGTTTCTGGGATGAAGAGTGATATTCGGGGAGAAAATGTCTAATTGTTGGCAGAAATTGATATGCAGGGGAGAAATGGTTGTATTTGGGAGAGAAAAAGAGTGTTTTGGGGAGAAAATGCCTGAGTTTTGGCGATAAAGTGCATTATTTTGGAGTGAAAGCATGGTATTGAGCTAATAAGCAGCATTTTGTGGAGAAAATGTCTTCTTTTGAGGATCAAGGTGATCTTTCGGGGAGAAAATGTCTGATTTGCAGCATAAAAAGACGCATTTTGGGGAAGATAGTGTCTTTTGTTGGGACATCACACTTTATTCCAAAAATAACACATTTTCTTCCCAGAATACTGCCTTTTATCCCCAAAAGAAGGCATTTTCTTCCCAGAATACTGCTTTTTAGACCAAAAATAAGTCATCCTCTCCAAAAAAGACCTATTTCTGTCCTCAAAATGAGAAATATTCTCCCCAAAATATCATTCTTGGTTCCAAAGGGAAGATTTTTTATCCATTAAATACCACGTAGGGTTCCCTATATTACACATTTTCTCCCCCAAATTGCTCTTTTGATCCCCAGAATAAGAAATACTCTCCCCAAAGTAGCGCTTTCGTTTCCTTTCCCAAATATGAGACATTTGAAGATGAAAGGCAGTATTCTGGGGAGAAAATGCCTTTTTGGGGGGATAAAGAGTGGCATTAAGAGAGAACCTGTTTGGTTTCTGGGATGAAGAGTGATATTCGGGGAGAAAATGTCTAATTGTTGGCAGAAATTGATATGCAGGGGAGAAATGGTTGTATTTGGGAGAGAAAAAGAGTGTTTTGGGGAGAAAATGCCTGAGTTTTGGCGATAAAGTGCATTATTTTGGAGTGAAAGCATGGTATTGAGCTAATAAGCAGCATTTTGTGGAGAAAATGTCTTCTTTTGAGGATCAAGGTGATCTTTCGGGGAGAAAATGTCTGATTTGCAGCATAAAAAGACGCATTTTGGGGAAGATAGTGTCTTTTGTTGGGACATCACACTTTATTCCAAAAATAACACATTTTCTTCCCAGAATACTGCCTTTTATCCCCAAAAGAAGGCATTTTCTTCCCAGAATACTGCTTTTTAGACCAAAAATAAGTCATCCTCTCCAAAAAAGACCTATTTCTGTCCTCAAAATGAGAAATATTCTCCCCAAAATATCATTCTTGGTTCCAAATAGAAGATTTTTTATCCATTAAATACCACGTAGGGTTCCCTGTATTACACATTTTCTCCCCCAAATTGCTCTTTTGATCCCCCAAATAAGAAATACTCTCCCCAAAGTAGCGCTTTCGTTCCCTTTCCCAAATATGAGACATTTGAAGATGAAAGGCAGTATTCTGGGGAGAAAATGCCTTTTTGGGGGGATAAAGAGTGGCATTAAGAGAGAACCTGTTTGGTTTCTGGGATGAAGAGTGATATTCGGGGAGAAAATGTCTAATTGTTGGCAGAAATTGATATGCAGGGGAGTAATGGTTGTATTTGGGAGAGTAAAAGCGTGTTTTGGGGAGAAAATGCCTGAGTTTTGGGGATAAAGTGCATTATTTTGGCGTGAAATCATGGTATTGAGCTAATAAGCAGCATTTTGTGGAGAAAATGTCTTCTTTTGAGGATCAAGGTGATCTTTCGGGGAGAAAATGTCTGATTTGCAGTATAAAAAGACGCATTTGGGGAAGACAGCGTCTTTTGTTGGGACATCACATTTTATTCCACTAATAACACATTTTCTTCCCAGAATTCCGCCTTTGATCCCCAAAAGAAGGCATTTTCTTCCCAGAATACTGCTTTTTAGACCTAAAATAAGTCATCCTCTCCAAAATGACCTATTTCTGTCCTCAAAATGAGAAATATTCTCCCCAAAATATCATTCTTGGTTCCAAAGGGAAGATTTTTTATCCATTAAATACCACAAAGGGTTCCCTATATTACACATTTTCTCCCCCAAATTGCTCTTTTGATCCCCCAAATAAGAAATACTCTCCCCAAAGTAGCGCTTTCGTTTCCTTTCCCAATTATGAGACATTTGAAGATGAAAGGCAGTATTCTGGGGAGAAAATGCCTTTTTGGGGGGCTAAAGAGTGGCACTTAAGAGAGAACCTGTTTGGTTTCTGGGATGAAGAGTGATATTCGGGGAGAAAATGTCTAATTGTTGGCAGAAATTGATATGCAGGGGAGAAATGGTTGTATTTGGGAGAGTAAAAGCGTGTTTTGGGGAGAAAATGCCTGAGTTTTGGGGATGAACTGCATTATTTTGGAGTGAAAGCATGGTATTCAGCTAATAAGCAGCATTTTGTGGAGAAAATGTCTTCTTTAGAGGATCAAGGTGATCTTTCGGGGAGAAAATGTCTGATTTGCAGCATAAAAAGACGCATTTTGGGGAAGACAGCGTCTTTTATTGGGACATCACATTTTATTCCATTAATAACACATTTTCTTCCCAGAATACCGCCTTTTATCCCCAAAAGAAGGCATTTTCTTCCCAGAATACTGCTTTTTAGACCGAAAATAAGTCATCCTCTCCAAAAAAAGACCTATTTCTGTCCTCAAAATGAGAAATAGTCTCCCCAAAATATCATTCTTGGTTCCAAAGGGAAGATTTTTTATCCATTAAATACCACGTAGGGTTCCCTGTATTACACATTTTCTCCCCCAAATTGCTCTTTTGATCCCCCAAATAAGAAATACTCTCCCCAAAGTAGCGCTTTCGTTTCCTTTCCCAAATATGAGACATTTGAAGATGAAAGGCAGTATTCTGGGGAGAAAATGCCTTTTTGGGGGGATAAAGAGTGGCACTTAAGAGAGAACCTGTTTGGTTTCTGGGATGAAGAGTGATATTCGGGGAGAAAATGTCTAATTGTTGGCAGAAATTGATATGCAGGGGAGAAATGGTTGTATTTGGGAGAGAAAAAGAGTGTTTTGGGGAGAAAATGCATGAGTTTTGGCGATAAAGTGCATTATTTTGGCGTGAAAGCATGGTATTGAGCTAATAAGCAGCATTTTGTGGAGAAAATGTCTTCTTTTGAGGATCAAGGTGATCTTTTGGGGAGAAAATGTCTGATTTGCAGCATAAAAAGACACATTTTGGGGAAGATAGTGTCTTTTGTTGGGACATCACAATTTATTCCAAAAATAACACATTTTCTTTGCAGAATACCGCCTTTTATCCCCAAAAGAAGGCATTTTCTTCCCAGAATACTGCTTTTTAGACCGAAAATAAGTCATCCTCTCCAAAAATAGACCTATTTCTGTCCTCAAAATGAGAAATATTCTCCCCAAAATATCATTCTTGGTTCCAAAGGGAAGATTTTTCATCCATTAAATACCACATAGGGTTCCCTATATTACACATTTTCTCCCCCAAATTGCTCTTTTGATCCCCCAAATAAGAAATACTCTCCCCAAAGTAGCGCTTTCGTTTCCTTTCCCAAATATGAGACATTTGAAGATGAAAGGCAGTATTCTGGGGAGAAAATGCCTTTGTGGGGGGCTAAAGAGTGGCACTTAAGAGAGAACCAGTTTGGTTTCTGGGATGAAGAGTGATATTCGGGGAGAAAATGTCTAATTGTTGTCTGAAATTGATATGCAGGGGAGAAATGGTTGTATTTGGGAGAGTAAAAGCGTGTTTTGGGGAGAAAATGCCTGAGTTTTGGGGATAACCTGCATTATTTTGGCGTGAAAGCATGGTATTCAGCTAATAAGCAGCATTTTGTGGAGAAAATGTCTTCTTTTGAGGATCAAGGTGATCTTTCGGGGAGAAAATGTCTGATTTGCAGCATAAAAAGACGCATGTGGGGAAGACAGCGTCTTTTATTGGGACATCACATTTTATTCCAAAAATAACACATTTTCTTCCCAGAATACCGCCTTTGATCCCCAAAAGAAGGCATTTTCTTCCCAGAATACTGCTTTTTAGACCGAAAATAAGTCATCCTCTCCAAAAAAGACCTATTTCTGTCCTCAAAATGAGAAATATTCTCCCCAAAATATCATTCTTGGTTCCAAAGAGAAGATTTTATATCCATTAAATACCACATAGGGTTCCCTGTATTACACATTTTCTCCCCCAAATTGCTCTTTTGATCCCCCAAATAAGAAATACTCTCCCCAAAGTAGCGCTTTCGTTTCCTTTCCCAAATATGAGACATTTGAAGATGAAAGGCAGTATTCTGGGGAGAAAATGCCTTTTTGGGGGGATAAAGAGTGGCATTAAGAGAGAACCTGTTTGGTTTCTGGGATGAAGAGTGATATTCGGGGAGAAAATGTCTAATTGTTGGCAGAAATTGATATGCAGGGGAGAAATGGTTGTATTTGGGAGAGAAAAAGAGTGGTTTGGGGAGAAAATGCACGAGTTTGGGGGATAAACTGCATTATTTTGGCGTGAAAGCCTGGTATTGAGCTAATAAGCAGCATTTTGTGGAGAAAATGTCTTCTTTTGAGGATCAAGGTGATCTTTCGGGGAGAAAATGTCTGATTTGCAGCATAAAAAGACGCATTTGGGGAAGATAGTGTCTTTTGTTGGGACATCACACTTTATTCCAATAATAACACATTTTCTTCCCGAATACCGCCTTTTATCCCCAAAAGAAGGCATTTTCTTCCCAGAATACTGCTTTTTAGACCGAAAATAAGTCATCCTCTCCAAAAAAGACCTATTTCTGTCCTCAAAATGAGAAATATTCTCCCCAAAATATCATTCTTGGTTCCAAAGAGAAGATTTTTTATCCATTAAATACCACATAGGGTTCCCTATATTACACATTTTCTCCCCCAAATTGCTCTTTTGATCCCCCAAATAAGAAATACTCTCCCCAAAGTAGCGCTTTCGTTCCCTTTCCCAAATATGAGACATTTGAAGATGAAAGGCAGTATTCTGGGGAGAAAATGCCTTTTTGGGGGCCTAAAGAGTGGCACTTAAGAGAGAACCTGTTTGGTTTCTGGGATGAAGAGTGATATTCGGGGAGAAAATGTCTAATTGTTGGCAGAAATTGATATGCAGGGGAGAAATGGTTGTATTTGGGAGAGAAAAAGAGTGTTTTGGGGAGAAAATGCCTGAGTTTTGGCGATAAACTGCATTATTTTGGCGTGAAAGCATGGTATTGAGCTAATAAGCAGCATTTTGTGGAGAAAATGTCTTCTTTTGAGGATCAAGGTGATCTTTTGGGGAGAAAATGTCTGATTTGCAGCATAAAAAGAAGCATTTTGGGGAAGATAGTGTCTTTTGTTGGGACATCACACTTTATTCCAAAAATAACACATTTTCTTCCCAGAATACCGCCTTTGATCCCCAAAAGAAGGCTTTTTCTTCCCAGAATACTGCTTTTTAGACCAAAAATAAGTCATCCTCTCCAAAAAAGACCTATTTCTGTCCTCAAAATGAGAAATATTCTCCCCAAAATATCATTCTTGGTTCCAAAGGGAAGATTTTTTATCCATTAAATACCACGTAGGGTTCCCTATATTACACATTTTCTCCCCCAAATTGCTCTTTTGATCCCCCAAATAAGAAATACTCTCCCCAAAGTAGCGCTTTCGTTTCCTTTCCCAAATATGAGACATTTGAAGATGAAAGGCAGTATTCTGGGGAGAAAATGCCTTTTTGGGGGGATAAAGAGTGGCACTTAAGAGAGAACCTGTTTGGTTTCTGGGATGAAGAGTGATATTCGGGGAGAAAATGTCTAATTGTTGGCAGAAATTGATATGCGGGGGAGAAATGGTTGTATTTGGGAGAGTAAAAGCGTGTTTTGGGGAGAAAATGCCTGAGTTTTGGGGATGAACTGCATTATTTTGGCGTGAAAGCATGGTATTCAGCTAATAAGCAGCATTTTGTGGAGAAAATGTCTTCTTTAGAGGATAAAGGTGATCTTTCGGGGAGAAAATGTCTGATTTGCAGCATAAAAAGACACATTTTGGGAAAGACAGCGTCTTTTATTGGGACATCACATTTTATTCCATTAATAACACATTTTCTTCCCAGAATACCGCCTTTGATCCCCAAAAGAAGGCATTTTCTTCCCAGAATACTGCTTTTTAGACCGAAAATAAGTCATCCTCTCCAAAAAAGACCTATTTCTGTCCTCAAAATGAGAAATATTCTCCCCAAAATATCATTCTTGGTTCCAAAGGGAAGATTTTTTATCCATTAAATACCACGTAGGGTTCCCTATATTACACATTTTCTCCCCCAAATTGCTCTTTTGATCCCCGAAATAAGAAATACTCTCTCCAAAGTAGCGCTTTCGTTTCCTTTCCCAAATATGAGACATTTGAAGATGAAAGGCAGTATTCTGGGGAGAAAATGCCTTTTTGGGGGGATAAAGAGTGGCATTAAGAGAGAACCTGTTTGGTTTCTGGGATGAAGAGTGATATTCGGGGAGAAAATGTCTAATTGTTGGCAGAAATTGATATGCAGGGGAGAAATGGTTGTATTTGGGAGAGAAAAAGAGTGTTTTGGGGAGAAAATGCACGAGTTTGGGGGATAAACTGCATTATTTTGGCGTGAAAGCATGGTATTGAGCTAATAAGCAGCATTTTGTGGAGAAAATGTCTTCTTTTGAGGATCAAGGATATCTTTTGGGGAGAAAATGTCTGATTTGCAGCATAAAAAGACGCATTTTGGGGAAGATAGTGTCTTTTGTTGGGACATCACACTTTATTCCAATAATAACACATTTTCTTCCCGAATACCGCCTTTTATCCCCAAAAGAAGGCATTTTCTTCCCAGAATACTGCTTTTTAGACCGAAAATAAGTCATCCTCTCCAAAAAAGACCTATTTCTGTCCTCAAAATGAGAAATATTCTCCCCAAAATATCATTCTTGGTTCCAAAGAGAAGATTTTTTATCCATTAAATACCACATAGGGTTCCCTATATTACACATTTTCTCCCCCAAATTGCTCTTTTGATCCCCCAAATAAGAAATACTCTCCCCAAAGTAGCGCTTTCGTTCCCTTTCCCAAATATGAGACATTTGAAGATGAAAGGCAGTATTCTGGGGAGAAAATGCCTTTTTGGGGGGATAAAGAGTGGCATTAAGAGAGAACCTGTTTGGTTTCTGGGATGAAGAGTGATATTCGGGGAGAAAATGTCTAATTGTTGGCAGAAATTGATATGCAGGGGAGAAATGGTTGTATTTGGGAGAGAAAAAGAGTGTTTTGGGGAGAAAATGCATGAGTTTTGGGGATAACCTGCATTATTTTGGCGTGAAAGCATGGTATTGAGCTAATAAGCAGCATTTTGTGGAGAAAATGTCTTCTTTAGAGGATAAAGGTGATCTTTTGGGGAGAAAATGTCTGATTTGCAGCATAAAAAGACGCATTTTGGGGAAGATAGTGTCTTTTGTTGGGACATCACACTTTATTCCAAAAATAACACATTTTCTTCCCAGAATTCCGCCTTTTATCCCCAAAAGAAGGAATTTTCTTCCCAGAATACTGCTTTTTAGACCGAAAATAAGTCATCCTCTCCAAAAAAGACCTATTTCTGTCCTCAAAATGAGAAATATTCTCCCCAAAATATCATTCTTGGTTCCAAATAGAAGACTTTTTATCCATTAAATACCACGTAGGGTTCCCTATATTACACATTTTCTCCCCCAAATTGCTCTTTTGATCCCCCAAATAAGAAATACTCTCCCCAAAGTAGCGCTTTCGTTTCCTTTCCCAAATATGAGACATTTGAAGATGAAAGGCAGTATTCTGGGGAGAAAATGCCTTTTTGGGGGGATAAAGAGTGGCATTAAGAGAGAACCTGTTTGGTTTCTGGGATGAAGAGTGATATTCGGGGAGAAAATGTCTAATTGTTGGCAGAAATTGATATGCAGGGGAGAAATGGTTGTATTTGGGAGAGAAAAAGAGTGTTTTGGGGAGAAAATGCATGAGTTTTGGTGATAAAGTGCATTATTTTGGCGTGAAAGCATGGTATTGAGCTAATAAGCAGCATTTTGTGGAGAAAATGTCGTCTTTTGAGGATCAAGGTGATCTTTCGGGGAGAAAATGTCTGATTTGCAGCATAAAAAGACGCATTTTGGGGAAGATAGTGTCTTTTGTTGGGACATCACATTTTATTCCAATAAAAACGCATTTTCTTCCCAGAATACCGCCTTTTATCCCCAAAAGAAGGCATTTTCTTCCCAGAATACTGCTTTTTAGACCGAAAATAAGTCATCCTCTCCAAAAAAGACCTATTTCTGTCCTCAAAATGAGAAATATTCTCCCCAAAATATCATTCTTGGTTCCAAATGGAAGATTTTTTATCCATTAAATACCACGTAGGGTTCCCTATATTACACATTTTCTCCCCCAAATTGCTCTTTTGATCCCCCAAATAAGAAATACTCTCCCCGAAGTAGCGCTTTCGTTTCCTTTCCCAATTATGAGACATTTGAAGATGAAAGGCAGTATTCTGGGGAGAAAATGCCTTTTTGGGGGGATAAAGAGTGGCATTAAGAGAGAACCTGTTTGGTTTCTGGGATGAAGAGTGATATTCGGGGAGAAAATGTCTAATTGTTGGCAGAAATTGATATGCAGGGGAGAAATGGTTGTATTAGGGAGAGAAAAAGAGTGTTTTGGGGAGAAAATGCCTGAGTTTTGGGGATAAAGTGCATTATTTTGGAGTGAAAGCATGGTATTGAGCTAATAAGCAGCATTTTGTGGAGAAAATGTCTTCTTTAGAGGATAAAGGTGATCTTTCGGGGAGAAAATGTCTGATTTGCAGCATAAAAAGACGCATGTGGGGAAGATAGTGGCTTTTGT
Organism: Alectoris magna; assembly: GCA_030625065.1. Classification (NCBI taxonomy): domain Eukaryota; kingdom Metazoa; phylum Chordata; class Aves; order Galliformes; family Phasianidae; genus Alectoris; species Alectoris magna. Next base: position 17,466,111 of record CM060573.1, on the reverse strand, counting down.
TGGGACATCACAATTTATTCCACTAATAACAAATTTTCTTCCCAGAGTACCGCCTTTTATCCCCAAAAGAAGGCATTTTCTTCCCAGAATACTGCTTTTTAGACCGAAAATAAGTCATCCTCTCCAAAAAAGACCTATTTCTGTCCTCAAAATGAGAAATTTTCTCCCCAAAATATCATTCTTGGTTCCAAAGAGAATACTATTTCTCCATTAAATACCACGTAGGGTTCCCTATATTACACATTTTCTCCCCCAAATTGCTCTTTTGATCCCCCAAATAAGAAATACTCTCCCCAAAGTAGCGCTTTCGTTTCCTTTCCCAAATATGAGACATTTGATGATGAAAGGCAGTATTCTGGGGAGAAAATGCCTTTTTGGGGGGATAAAGAGTGGCATTAAGAGAGAACCTGTTTGGTTTCTGGGATGAAGAGTGATATTCGGGGAGAAAATGTCTAATTGTTGGCTGAAATTGATATGCAGGGGAGAAATGGTTGTATTTGGGAGAGTAAAAGCGTGTTTTGGGGAGAAAATGCCTGAGTTTTGGGGATAAACTGCATTATTTTGGCATGAAAGCATGGTATTCAGCTAATAAGCAGCATTTTGTGGAGAAAATGTCTTCTTTTGAGGATCAAGGTGATCTTTCGGGGAGAAAATGTCTGATTTGCAGCATAAAAAGATGCATTTGGGGAAGACAGCGTCTTTTATTGGGACAGCACATTTTATTCCACTAATAACACATTTTCTTCCCAGAATACCGTCTTTTATCCCCAAAAGAAGGCATTTTCTTCCCAGAATACTGCTTTTTAGACCGAAAATAAGTCATCCTCTCCAAAAAAGACCTATTTCTGTCCTCAAAATGAGAAATGTTCTCCCAAAATATCATGCTTGGTTCCAAATAGAAGACTTTTTCTCCATTAAATACCACGTAGGGTTCCCTATATTACACATTTTCTCCCCCAAATTGCTCTTTTGATCCCCCAAATAAGAAATACTCTCCCCAAAGTAGCGCTTTCGTTTCCTTTCCCAAATATGAGACATTTGAAGATGAAAGGCAGTATTCTGGGGAGAAAATGCCTTTGTGGGGGGCTAAAGAGTGGCACTTAAGAGAGAACCTGTTTGGTTTCTGGGATGAAGAGTGATATTCGGGGAGAAAATGTCTAATTGTTGGCAGAAATTGATATGCAGGGGAGAAATGGTTGTATTTTGGAGCTTAAAAAAGTGTTTTGGGGAGAAAATGCATGAGTTTTGGGGATAAACTGCATTATTTTGGCGTGAAAGCATGGTATTCAGCTAATAAGCAGCATTTTGTGGAGAAAATGTCTTCTTTAGAGGATAAAGGTGATCTTTTGGGGAGAAAATGTCTGATTTGCAGCATAAAAAGACGCATGTGGGGAAGATAGTGGCTTTTGTTGGGACATCACAATTTATTCCACTAATAACAAATTTTCTTCCCAGAATACCGCCTTTTATCCCCAAAAGAAGGCATTTTCTTCCCAGAATACTGCTTTTTAGACCGAAAATAAGTCATCCTCTCCAAAAAAAGACCTATTTCTGTCCTCAAAATGAGAAATTTTCTCCCCAAAATATCTTTGTTTGTTCCAAATGGAAGACTTTTTATGCATGAAATACCACGTCGGGTTCCCTATATTACACATTTTCTCCCCCAAATTGCTCTTTTGATCCCCCAAATAAGAAATACTCTCCCCAAAGTAGCGCTTTCATTTCCTTTCCCAAATATGAGACATTTGAAGATGAAAGGCAGTATTCTGGGGAGAAAATGCCTTTTTGGGGGGCTAAAGAGTGGCACTTAAGAGAGAACCTGTTTGGTTTCTGGGATGAAGAGTGATATTCGGGGAGAAAATGTCTAATTGTTGGCAGAAATTGATATGCAGGGGAGAAATGGTTGTATTTGGGAGAGAAAAAGCGTGTTTTGGGGAGAAAATGCATGAGCTTTTGGGATAAACGGCTTTATTTTGGCATGAAAGCCTGGTATTCAGCTAATAAGCAGCATTTTGTGGAGAAAATGTCTTCTTTAGAGGATAAAGGTGATCTTTCGGGGAGAAAATGTCTGATTTGCAGCATAAAAAGACGCATTTGGGGAAGATAGTCTCTTTTATTGGGACAGCACATTTTATTCCAAAGGTAAAACATTTTCTTCCCAGAATTCCGACTTTGATCCCCAAAAGAAGGCATTTTCTTCCCAGAATACTGCTTTTTAGACCGAAAATAAGTCATCCTCTCCAAAAAAGACCTATTTCTGTCCTCAAAATGAGAAATGTTCTCCCAAAATATCATGCTTGGTTCCAAATAGAAGACTTTTTCTCCATTAAATACCACGTAGGGTTCCCTATATTACACATTTTCTCCCCCAAATTGCTCTTTTGATCCCCCAAATAAGAAATACTCTCCCCAAAGTAGCGCTTTCGTTTCCTTTCCCAAATATGAGACATTTGAAGATGAAAGGCAGTATTCTGGGGAGAAAATGCCTTTGTGGGGGGCTAAAGAGTGGCACTTAAGAGAGAACCTGTTTGGTTTCTGGGATGAAGAGTGATATTCGGGGAGAAAATGTCTAATTGTTGGCAGAAATTGATATGCAGGGGAGAAATGGTTGTATTTTGGAGCTTAAAAAAGTGTTTTGGGGAGAAAATGCATGAGTTTTGGGGATAAACTGCATTATTTTGGCGTGAAAGCATGGTATTCAGCTAATAAGCAGCATTTTGTGGAGAAAATGTCTTCTTTAGAGGATAAAGGTGATCTTTTGGGGAGAAAATGTCTGATTTGCAGCATAAAAAGACGCATGTGGGGAAGATAGTGGCTTTTGTTGGGACATCACAATTTATTCCACTAATAACAAATTTTCTTCCCAGAATACCGCCTTTTATCCCCAAAAGAAGGCATTTTCTTCCCAGAATACTGCTTTTTAGACCGAAAATAAGTCATCCTCTCCAAAAAAAGACCTATTTCTGTCCTCAAAATGAGAAATTTTCTCCCCAAAATATCTTTGTTTGTTCCAAATGGAAGACTTTTTATGCATGAAATACCACGTCGGGTTCCCTATATTACACATTTTCTCCCCCAAATTGCTCTTTTGATCCCCCAAATAAGAAATACTCTCCCCAAAGTAGCGCTTTCGTTTCCTTTCCCAAATATGAGACATTTGAAGATGAAAGGCAGTATTCTGGGGAGAAAATGCCTTTTTGGGGGGCTAAAGAGTGGTACTTAAGAGAGAACCTGTTTGGTTTCTGGGATGAAGAGTGATATTCGGGGAGAAAATGTCTAATTGTTGGCAGAAATTGATATGCAGGGGAGAAATGGTTGTATTTGGGAGAGAAAAAGAGTGTTTTGGGGAGAAAATGCCTGAGTTTTGGCGATAAACTGCATTATTTTGGCGTGAAAGCATGGTATTGAGCTAATAAGCAGCATTTTGTGGAGAAAATGTCTTCTTTTGAGGATCAAGGTGATCTTTTGGGGAGAAAATGTCTGATTTGCAGCATAAAAAGAAGCATTTTGGGGAAGATAGTGTCTTTTGTTGGGACATCACACTTTATTCCAAAAATAACACATTTTCTTCCCAGAATACCGCCTTTGATCCCCAAAAGAAGGCTTTTTCTTCCCAGAATACTGCTTTTTAGACCAAAAATAAGTCATCCTCTCCAAAAAAGACCTATTTCTGTCCTCAAAATGAGAAATATTCTCCCCAAAATATCATTCTTGGTTCCAAAGGGAAGATTTTTTATCCATTAAATACCACGTAGGGTTCCCTATATTACACATTTTCTCCCCCAAATTGCTCTTTTGATCCCCCAAATAAGAAATACTCTCCCCAAAGTAGCGCTTTCGTTTCCTTTCCCAAATATGAGACATTTGAAGATGAAAGGCAGTATTCTGGGGAGAAAATGCCTTTTTGGGGGGATAAAGAGTGGCACTTAAGAGAGAACCTGTTTGGTTTCTGGGATGAAGAGTGATATTCGGGGAGAAAATGTCTAATTGTTGGCAGAAATTGATATGCGGGGGAGAAATGGTTGTATTTGGGAGAGTAAAAGCGTGTTTTGGGGAGAAAATGCCTGAGTTTTGGGGATGAACTGCATTATTTTGGCGTGAAAGCATGGTATTCAGCTAATAAGCAGCATTTTGTGGAGAAAATGTCTTCTTTAGAGGATAAAGGTGATCTTTAGGGGAGAAAATGTCTGATTTGCAGCATAAAAAGACACATTTTGGGAAAGACAGCGTCTTTTATTGGGACATCACATTTTATTCCATTAATAACACATTTTCTTCCCAGAATACCGCCTTTGATCCCCAAAAGAAGGCATTTTCTTCCCAGAATACTGCTTTTTAGACCGAAAATAAGTCATCCTCTCCAAAAAAGACCTATTTCTGTCCTCAAAATGAGAAATATTCTCCCCAAAATATCATTCTTGGTTCCAAAGGGAAGATTTTTTATCCATTAAATACCACGTAGGGTTCCCTATATTACACATTTTCTCCCCCAAATTGCTCTTTTGATCCCCGAAATAAGAAATACTCTCTCCAAAGTAGCGCTTTCGTTTCCTTTCCCAAATATGAGACATTTGAAGATGAAAGGCAGTATTCTGGGGAGAAAATGCCTTTTTGGGGGGATAAAGAGTGGCATTAAGAGAGAACCTGTTTGGTTTCTGGGATGAAGAGTGATATTCGGGGAGAAAATGTCTAATTGTTGGCAGAAATTGATATGCAGGGGAGAAATGGTTGTATTTGGGAGAGAAAAAGAGTGTTTTGGGGAGAAAATGCACGAGTTTGGGGGATAAACTGCATTATTTTGGCGTGAAAGCATGGTATTGAGCTAATAAGCAGCATTTTGTGGAGAAAATGTCTTCTTTTGAGGATCAAGGATATCTTTTGGGGAGAAAATGTCTGATTTGCAGCATAAAAAGACGCATTTTGGGGAAGATAGTGTCTTTTGTTGGGACATCACACTTTATTCCAATAATAACACATTTTCTTCCCGAATACCGCCTTTGATCCCCAAAAGAAGGCTTTTTCTTCCCAGAATACTGCTTTTTAGACCAAAAATAAGTCATCCTCTCCAAAAAAGACCTATTTCTGTCCTCAAAATGAGAAATATTCTCCCCAAAATATCATTCTTGGTTCCAAAGGGAAGATTTTTTATCCATTAAATACCACGTAGGGTTCCCTATATTACACATTTTCTCCCCCAAATTGCTCTTTTGATCCCCCAAATAAGAAATACTCTCCCCAAAGTAGCGCTTTCGTTTCCTTTCCCAAATATGAGACATTTGAAGATGAAAGGCAGTATTCTGGGGAGAAAATGCCTTTTTGGGGGGATAAAGAGTGGCACTTAAGAGAGAACCTGTTTGGTTTCTGGGATGAAGAGTGATATTCGGGGAGAAAATGTCTAATTGTTGGCAGAAATTGATATGCGGGGGAGAAATGGTTGTATTTGGGAGAGTAAAAGCGTGTTTTGGGGAGAAAATGCCTGAGTTTTGGGGATGAACTGCATTATTTTGGCGTGAAAGCATGGTATTCAGCTAATAAGCAGCATTTTGTGGAGAAAATGTCTTCTTTAGAGGATAAAGGTGATCTTTAGGGGAGAAAATGTCTGATTTGCAGCATAAAAAGACACATTTTGGGAAAGACAGCGTCTTTTATTGGGACATCACATTTTATTCCATTAATAACACATTTTCTTCCCAGAATACCGCCTTTGATCCCCAAAAGAAGGCATTTTCTTCCCAGAATACTGCTTTTTAGACCGAAAATAAGTCATCCTCTCCAAAAAAGACCTATTTCTGTCCTCAAAATGAGAAATATTCTCCCCAAAATATCATTCTTGGTTCCAAAGGGAAGATTTTTTATCCATTAAATACCACGTAGGGTTCCCTATATTACACATTTTCTCCCCCAAATTGCTCTTTTGATCCCCGAAATAAGAAATACTCTCTCCAAAGTAGCGCTTTCGTTTCCTTTCCCAAATATGAGACATTTGAAGATGAAAGGCAGTATTCTGGGGAGAAAATGCCTTTTTGGGGGGATAAAGAGTGGCATTAAGAGAGAACCTGTTTGGTTTCTGGGATGAAGAGTGATATTCGGGGAGAAAATGTCTAATTGTTGGCAGAAATTGATATGCAGGGGAGAAATGGTTGTATTTGGGAGAGAAAAAGAGTGTTTTGGGGAGAAAATGCACGAGTTTGGGGGATAAACTGCATTATTTTGGCGTGAAAGCATGGTATTGAGCTAATAAGCAGCATTTTGTGGAGAAAATGTCTTCTTTTGAGGATCAAGGATATCTTTTGGGGAGAAAATGTCTGATTTGCAGCATAAAAAGACGCATTTTGGGGAAGATAGTGTCTTTTGTTGGGACATCACACTTTATTCCAATAATAACACATTTTCTTCCCGAATACCGCCTTTTATCCCCAAAAGAAGGCATTTTCTTCCCAGAATACTGCTTTTTAGACCGAAAATAAGTCATCCTCTCCAAAAAAGACCTATTTCTGTCCTCAAAATGAGAAATATTCTCCCCAAAATATCATTCTTGGTTCCAAAGAGAAGATTTTTTATCCATTAAATACCACATAGGGTTCCCTATATTACACATTTTCTCCCCCAAATTGCTCTTTTGATCCCCCAAATAAGAAATACTCTCCCCAAAGTAGCGCTTTCGTTCCCTTTCCCAAATATGAGACATTTGAAGATGAAAGGCAGTATTCTGGGGAGAAAATGCCTTTTTGGGGGGATAAAGAGTGGCATTAAGAGAGAACCTGTTTGGTTTCTGGGATGAAGAGTGATATTCGGGGAGAAAATGTCTAATTGTTGGCAGAAATTGATATGCAGGGGAGAAATGGTTGTATTTGGGAGAGAAAAAGAGTGTTTTGGGGAGAAAATGCCTGAGTTTTGGGGATAACCTGCATTATTTTGGCGTGAAAGCATGGTATTGAGCTAATAAGCAGCATTTTGTGGAGAAAATGTCTTCTTTAGAGGATAAAGGTGATCTTTAGGGGAGAAAATGTCTGATTTGCAGCATAAAAAGACGCATTTTGGGGAAGATAGTGTCTTTTGTTGGGACATCACACTTTATTCCAAAAATAACACATTTTCTTCCCAGAATTCCGCCTTTTATCCCCAAAAGAAGGAATTTTCTTCCCAGAATACTGCTTTTTAGACCGAAAATAAGTCATCCTCTCCAAAAAAGACCTATTTCTGTCCTCAAAATGAGAAATATTCTCCCCAAAATATCATTCTTGGTTCCAAATAGAAGACTTTTTATCCATTAAATACCACGTAGGGTTCCCTATATTACACATTTTCTCCCCCAAATTGCTCTTTTGATCCCCCAAATAAGAAATACTCTCCCCAAAGTAGCGCTTTCGTTTCCTTTCCCAAATATGAGACATTTGAAGATGAAAGGCAGTATTCTGGGGAGAAAATGCCTTTTTGGGGGGATAAAGAGTGGCATTAAGAGAGAACCTGTTTGGTTTCTGGGATGAAGAGTGATATTCGGGGAGAAAATGTCTAATTGTTGGCAGAAATTGATATGCAGGGGAGAAATGGTTGTATTTGGGAGAGAAAAAGAGTGTTTTGGGGAGAAAATGCATGAGTTTTGGTGATAAAGTGCATTATTTTGGCGTGAAAGCATGGTATTGAGCTAATAAGCAGCATTTTGTGGAGAAAATGTCGTCTTTTGAGGATCAAGGTGATCTTTCGGGGAGAAAATGTCTGATTTGCAGCATAAAAAGACGCATTTTGGGGAAGATAGTGTCTTTTGTTGGGACATCACATTTTATTCCAATAAAAACGCATTTTCTTCCCAGAATACCGCCTTTTATCCCCAAAAGAAGGCATTTTCTTCCCAGAATACTGCTTTTTAGACCGAAAATAAGTCATCCTCTCCAAAAAAGACCTATTTCTGTCCTCAAAATGAGAAATATTCTCCCCAAAATATCATTCTTGGTTCCAAATGGAAGATTTTTTATCCATTAAATACCACGTAGGGTTCCCTATATTACACATTTTCTCCCCCAAATTGCTCTTTTGATCCCCCAAATAAGAAATACTCTCCCCGAAGTAGCGCTTTCGTTTCCTTTCCCAATTATGAGACATTTGAAGATGAAAGGCAGTATTCTGGGGAGAAAATGCCTTTTTGGGGGGATAAAGAGTGGCATTAAGAGAGAACCTGTTTGGTTTCTGGGATGAAGAGTGATATTCGGGGAGAAAATGTCTAATTGTTGGCAGAAATTGATATGCAGGGGAGAAATGGTTGTATTAGGGAGAGAAAAAGAGTGTTTTGGGGAGAAAATGCCTGAGTTTTGGGGATAAAGTGCATTATTTTGGAGTGAAAGCATGGTATTGAGCTAATAAGCAGCATTTTGTGGAGAAAATGTCTTCTTTAGAGGATAAAGGTGATCTTTCGGGGAGAAAATGTCTGATTTGCAGCATAAAAAGACGCATGTGGGGAAGATAGTGGCTTTTGTTGGGACATCACAATTTATTCCACTAATAACAAATTTTCTTCCCAGAGTACCGCCTTTTATCCCCAAAAGAAGGCATTTTCTTCCCAGAATACTGCTTTTTAGACCGAAAATAAGTCATCCTCTCCAAAAAAGACCTATTTCTGTCCTCAAAATGAGAAATTTTCTCCCCAAAATATCATTCTTGGTTCCAAAGAGAATACTATTTCTCCATTAAATACCACGTAGGGTTCCCTATATTACACATTTTCTCCCCCAAATTGCTCTTTTGATCCCCCAAATAAGAAATACTCTCCCCAAAGTAGCGCTTTCGTTTCCTTTCCCAAATATGAGACATTTGATGATGAAAGGCAGTATTCTGGGGAGAAAATGCCTTTTTGGGGGGATAAAGAGTGGCATTAAGAGAGAACCTGTTTGGTTTCTGGGATGAAGAGTGATATTCGGGGAGAAAATGTCTAATTGTTGGCTGAAATTGATATGCAGGGGAGAAATGGTTGTATTTGGGAGAGTAAAAGCGTGTTTTGGGGAGAAAATGCCTGAGTTTTGGGGATAAACTGCATTATTTTGGCATGAAAGCATGGTATTCAGCTAATAAGCAGCATTTTGTGGAGAAAATGTCTTCTTTTGAGGATCAAGGTGATCTTTCGGGGAGAAAATGTCTGATTTGCAGCATAAAAAGATGCATTTGGGGAAGACAGCGTCTTTTATTGGGACAGCACATTTTATTCCACTAATAACACATTTTCTTCCCAGAATACCGTCTTTTATCCCCAAAAGAAGGCATTTTCTTCCCAGAATACTGCTTTTTAGACCGAAAATAAGTCATCCTCTCCAAAAAAGACCTATTTCTGTCCTCAAAATGAGAAATGTTCTCCCAAAATATCATGCTTGGTTCCAAATAGAAGACTTTTTCTCCATTAAATACCACGTAGGGTTCCCTATATTACACATTTTCTCCCCCAAATTGCTCTTTTGATCCCCCAAATAAGAAATACTCTCCCCAAAGTAGCGCTTTCGTTTCCTTTCCCAAATATGAGACATTTGAAGATGAAAGGCAGTATTCTGGGGAGAAAATGCCTTTGTGGGGGGCTAAAGAGTGGCACTTAAGAGAGAACCTGTTTGGTTTCTGGGATGAAGAGTGATATTCGGGGAGAAAATGTCTAATTGTTGGCAGAAATTGATATGCAGGGGAGAAATGGTTGTATTTTGGAGCTTAAAAAAGTGTTTTGGGGAGAAAATGCATGAGTTTTGGGGATAAACTGCATTATTTTGGCGTGAAAGCATGGTATTCAGCTAATAAGCAGCATTTTGTGGAGAAAATGTCTTCTTTAGAGGATAAAGGTGATCTTTTGGGGAGAAAATGTCTGATTTGCAGCATAAAAAGACGCATGTGGGGAAGATAGTGGCTTTTGTTGGGACATCACAATTTATTCCACTAATAACAAATTTTCTTCCCAGAATACCGCCTTTTATCCCCAAAAGAAGGCATTTTCTTCCCAGAATACTGCTTTTTAGACCGAAAATAAGTCATCCTCTCCAAAAAAAGACCTATTTCTGTCCTCAAAATGAGAAATTTTCTCCCCAAAATATCTTTGTTTGTTCCAAATGGAAGACTTTTTATGCATGAAATACCACGTCGGGTTCCCTATATTACACATTTTCTCCCCCAAATTGCTCTTTTGATCCCCCAAATAAGAAATACTCTCCCCAAAGTAGCGCTTTCATTTCCTTTCCCAAATATGAGACATTTGAAGATGAAAGGCAGTATTCTGGGGAGAAAATGCCTTTTTGGGGGGCTAAAGAGTGGCACTTAAGAGAGAACCTGTTTGGTTTCTGGGATGAAGAGTGATATTCGGGGAGAAAATGTCTAATTGTTGGCAGAAATTGATATGCAGGGGAGAAATGGTTGTATTTGGGAGAGAAAAAGCGTGTTTTGGGGAGAAAATGCATGAGCTTTTGGGATAAACGGCTTTATTTTGGCATGAAAGCCTGGTATTCAGCTAATAAGCAGCATTTTGTGGAGAAAATGTCTTCTTTAGAGGATAAAGGTGATCTTTCGGGGAGAAAATGTCTGATTTGCAGCATAAAAAGACGCATTTGGGGAAGATAGTCTCTTTTATTGGGACAGCACATTTTATTCCAAAGGTAAAACATTTTCTTCCCAGAATTCCGACTTTGATCCCCAAAAGAAGGCATTTTCTTCCCAGAATACTGCTTTTTAGACCGAAAATAAGTCATCCTCTCCAAAAAAGACCTATTTCTGTCCTCAAAATGAGAAATGTTCTCCCAAAATATCATGCTTGGTTCCAAATAGAAGACTTTTTCTCCATTAAATACCACGTAGGGTTCCCTATATTACACATTTTCTCCCCCAAATTGCTCTTTTGATCCCCCAAATAAGAAATACTCTCCCCAAAGTAGCGCTTTCGTTTCCTTTCCCAAATATGAGACATTTGAAGATGAAAGGCAGTATTCTGGGGAGAAAATGCCTTTGTGGGGGGCTAAAGAGTGGCACTTAAGAGAGAACCTGTTTGGTTTCTGGGATGAAGAGTGATATTCGGGGAGAAAATGTCTAATTGTTGGCAGAAATTGATATGCAGGGGAGAAATGGTTGTATTTTGGAGCTTAAAAAAGTGTTTTGGGGAGAAAATGCATGAGTTTTGGGGATAAACTGCATTATTTTGGCGTGAAAGCATGGTATTCAGCTAATAAGCAGCATTTTGTGGAGAAAATGTCTTCTTTAGAGGATAAAGGTGATCTTTTGGGGAGAAAATGTCTGATTTGCAGCATAAAAAGACGCATGTGGGGAAGATAGTGGCTTTTGTTGGGACATCACAATTTATTCCACTAATAACAAATTTTCTTCCCAGAATACCGCCTTTTATCCCCAAAAGAAGGCATTTTCTTCCCAGAATACTGCTTTTTAGACCGAAAATAAGTCATCCTCTCCAAAAAAAGACCTATTTCTGTCCTCAAAATGAGAAATTTTCTCCCCAAAATATCTTTGTTTGTTCCAAATGGAAGACTTTTTATGCATGAAATACCACGTCGGGTTCCCTATATTACACATTTTCTCCCCCAAATTGCTCTTTTGATCCCCCAAATAAGAAATACTCTCCCCAAAGTAGCGCTTTCGTTTCCTTTCCCAAATATGAGACATTTGAAGATGAAAGGCAGTATTCTGGGGAGAAAATGCCTTTTTGGGGGGCTAAAGAGTGGTACTTAAGAGAGAACCTGTTTGGTTTCTGGGATGAAGAGTGATATTCGGGGAGAAAATGTCTAATTGTTGGCAGAAATTGATATGCAGGGGAGAAATGGTTGTATTTTGGAGCGTAAAAAAGTGTTTTGGGGAGAAAATGCATGAGTTTTGGGGATAAACGGCTTTATATTGCCATGAAAGCATGGTATTGAGCTAATAAGCGGCATTTTGTGGAGAAAATGTCTTCTTTAGAGGATAAAGGTGATCTTTCGGGGAGAAAATGTCTGATTTGCAGCATACAAAGACGCATTTGGGGAAGACAGCGTCTTTTATTGGGACATCACATTTTATTCCACTAATAACACATTTTCTTCCCAGAATTCCGCCTTTTATCCCCCAAACAAGGCATTTTCTTCCCAGAATACTGCTTTTTAGACCGAAAATAAGTCATCCTCTCCAAAAAAGACCTATTTCTGTCCTCAAAATGAGAAATATTCTCCCCAAAATATCATTTTTGGTTCCAAATAGAAGAATTTTTCTCCATTAAATACCACATAGGGTTCCCTATATTACACATTTTCTCCCCCAAATTGCTCTTTTGATCCCCCAAATAAGAAATACTCTCCCCAAAGTAGCGCTTTCGTTTCCTTTCCCAAAAATGAGACATTGGAAGATGAAAGGCAGTATTCTGGGGAGAAAATGCCTTTTTGGGGGGCTAAAGAGTGGCACTTAAGAGAGAACCTGTTTGGTTTCTGGGATGAAGAGTGATATTCGGGGAGAAAATGTCTAATTGTTGGCTGAAATTGATATGCAGGGGAGAAATGGTTGTATTTTGGAGCGAAAAAGCGTGTTTTGGGGAGAAAACGCCTGAGTTTTGGGGATAACCTGCATTATTTTGGCATGAAATCATGGTATTCAGCAAATAAGCAGCATTTTGTGGAGAAAATATCTTCTTTAGAGGATAAAGGTGATCTTTCGGGGAGAAAATGTCTGATTTGCAGCATAAAAAGACGCATTTGGGGAAGACAGTGTCTTTTATTGGGACAGCACATTTTATTCCAATAATAACACATTTTCTTCCCGAATACCGCCTTTTATCCCCAAAAGAAGGCATTTTCTTCCCAGAATACTGCTTTTTAGACCGAAAATAAGTCATCCTCTCCAAAAAAGACCTATTTCTGTCCTCAAAATGAGAAATATTCTCCCCAAAATATGTTTGTTTGTTTCAAATGGAAGACTTTTTATGCATGAAATACCACGTCGGGTTCCCTATATTAAACATTTTCTCCCCCAAATTGCTCTTTTGATCCCCCAAATAAGAAATACTCTCCCCAAAGTAGCGCTTTCGTTTCCTTTCCCAAATATGAGACATTTGAAGATGAAAGGCAGTATTCTGGGGAGAAAATGCCTTTTTGGGGGGCTAAAGAGTGGCACTTAAGAGAGAACCTGTTTGGTTTCTGGGATGAAGAGTGATATTCGGGGAGAAAATGTCTAATTGTTGGCAGAAATTGATATGCAGGGGAGAAATGGTTGTATTTGGGAGAGAAAAGCGTGTTTTGGGGAGAAAATGCCTGAGTTTTGGGGATAAACTGCATTATTTTGGCGTGAAAGCATGGTATTGATCTAATAAGCAGCATTTTGTGGAGAAAATGTCTTCTTTAGAGGATAAAGGTGATCTTTTGGGGAGAAAATGTCTGATTTGCAGCATAAAAAGATGCATTTGGTGAAGATAGTGTCTTTTATTGGGACATCACATTTTATTCCAAAAATAACACATTTTCTTCCCAGAATACCGCCTTTGATCCCCAAAAGAAGGCATTTTCTTCCCAGAATACTGCTTTTTAGACCGAAAATAAGTCATCCTCTCCAAAAAAGACCTATTTCTGTCCTCAAAATGAGAAATATTCTCCCCAAAATATCATTCTTGGTTCCAAAGAGAAGATTTTTTATCCATTAAATACCACGTAGGGTTCCCTATATTACACATTTTCTCCCCCAAATTGCTCTTTTGATCCCCCAAATAAGAAATACTCTCCCCAAAGTAGCGCTTTCGTTTCCTTTCCCAAATATGAGACATTTGAAGATGAAAGGCAGTATTCTGGGGAGAAAATGCCTTTTTGGGGGGCTAAAGAGTGGCACTTAAGAGAGAACCTGTTTGGTTTCTGGGATGAAGAGTGATATTCGGGGAGAAAATGTCTAATTGTTGGCAGAAATTGATATGCAGGGGAGAAATGGTTGTATTTTGGAGCGTAAAAAAGTGTTTTGGGGAGAAAATGCATGAGTTTTGGGGATAAACGGCTTTATATTGCCATGAAAGCATGGTATTGAGCTAATAAGCGGCATTTTGTGGAGAAAATGTCTTCTTTAGAGGATAAAGGTGATCTTTCGGGGAGAAAATGTCTGATTTGCAGCATACAAAGACGCATTTGGGGAAGACAGCGTCTTTTATTGGGACAGCACATTTTATTCCACTAATAACACATTTTCTTCCCAGAATACCGCCTTTTATCCCCAAAAGAAGGCATTTTCTTCCCAGAATACTGCTTTTTAGACCGAAAATAAGTCATCCTCTCCAAAAAAGACCTATTTCTGTCCTCAAAATGAGAAATATTCTCCCCAAAATATCATTCTTGGTTCCAAATAGAAGACTTTTTATACATTAAATACCACATAGGGTTCCCTATATTACACATTTTCTCCCCCAAATTGCTCTTTTGATCCCCCAAATAAGAAATACTCTCCCCAAAGTAGCGCTTTCGTTTCCTTTCCCAAATATGAGACATTGGAAGATGAAAGGCAGTATTCTGGGGAGAAAATGCCTTTTTGGGGGGCTAAAGAGTGGCATTAAGAGAGAACCTGTTTGGTTTCTGGGATGAAGAGTGATATTCGGGGAGAAAATGTCTAATTGTTGGCAGAAATTGATATGCAGGGGAGAAATGGTTGTATTAGGGAGAGAAAAAGAGTGTTTTGGGGAGAAAATGCCTGAGTTTTGGGGATAAAGTGCATTATTTTGGAGTGAAAGCATGGTATTGAGCTAATAAGCAGCATTTTGTGGAGAAAATGTCTTCTTTAGAGGATAAAGGTGATCTTTCGGGGAGAAAATGTCTGATTTGCAGCATAAAAAGACGCATTTGGGGAAGACAGCATCTTTTATTGGGACGTCACATTTTATTCCAAAAATAACACATTTTCTTCCCAGAATGCCGCCTTTTATCCCCAAAAGAAGGCATTTTCTTCCCAGAATACTGCTTTTTAGACCAAAAATAAGTCATCCTCTCCAAAAAAGACCTATTTCTGTCCTCAAAATGAGAAATATTCTCCCCAAAATATCATTCTTGGTTCCAAAGAGAAGATTTTTTATCCATTAAATACCACGTCGGGTTCCCTATATTACACATTTTCTCCCCCAAATTGCTCTTTTGATCCCCCAAATAAGAAATACTCTCCCCAAAGTAGCGCTTTCGTTTCCTTTCCCAAATATGAGACATTGGAAGATGAAAGGCAGTATTCTGGGGAGAAAATGCCTTTTTGGGGGGCTAAAGAGTGGCACTTAAGAGAGAACCTGTTTGGTTTCTGGGATGAAGAGTGATATTCGGGGAGAAAATGTCTAATTGTTGGCAGAAATTGATATGCAGGGGAGAAATGGTTGTATTTGGGAGAGAAAAGCGTGTTTTGGGGAGAAAATGCCTGAGTTTTGGGGATAAACTGCATTATTTTGGCGTGAAAGCATGGTATTGATCTAATAAGCAGCATTTTGTGGAGAAAATGTCTTCTTTAGAGGATAAAGGTGATCTTTTGGGGAGAAAATGTCTGATTTGCAGCATAAAAAGATGCATTTGGTGAAGATAGTGTCTTTTATTGGGACATCACATTTTATTCCACTAATAACACATTTTCTTCCCAGAATACCGCCTTTGATCCCCAAAAGAAGGCATTTTCTTCCCAGAATACTGCTTTTTAGACCGAAAATAAGTCATCCTCTCCAAAAAAGACCTATTTCTGTCCTCAAAATGAGAAATATTCTCCCCAAAATATCATTCTTGGTTCCAAAGAGAAGATTTTTTATCCATTAAATACCACATAGGGTTCCCTATATTACACATTTTCTCCCCCAAATTGCTCTTTTGATCCCCCAAATAAGAAATACTCTCCCCAAAGTAGCGCTTTCGTTTCCTTTCCCAAATATGAGACATTGGAAGATGAAAGGCAGTATTCTGGGGAGAAAAAGCCTTTGTGGGGGGCTAAAGAGTGGCACTTAAGAGAGAACCTGTTTGGTTTCTGGGATGAAGAGTGATATTCGGGGAGAAAATGTCTAATTGTTGGCAGAAATTGATATGCAGGGGAGAAATGGTTGTATTTGGGAGCGAAAAAGCGTGTTTTGGGTAGAAAATGCCTGAGTTTTGGGGATAAAGTGCATTATTTTGGCATGAAAGCATGGTATTCAGCTAATAAGCAGCATTTTGTGGAGAAAATGTCTTCTTTAGAGGATCAAGGTGATCTTTCGGGGAGAAAATGTCTGATTTGCAGCATAAAAAGACACATTTGGGGAAGACAGCGTCTTTTATTGGGACATCACATTTTATTCCACTAATAACACATTTTCTTCCCGAATACCGCCTTTGATCCCCAAAAGAAGGCATTTTCTTCCCAGAATACTGCTTTTTAGACCAAAAATAAGTCATCCTCTCCAAAAAAGACCTATTTCTGTCCTCAAAATGAGAAATATTCTCCCCAAAATATGTTTGTTTGTTTCAAATGGAAGACTTTTTATGCATGAAATACCACGTCGGGTTCCCTATATTAAACATTTTCTCCCCCAAATTGCTCTTTTGATCCCCCAAATAAGAAATACTCTCCCCAAAGTATCGCTTTCGTTTCCTTTCCCAAATATGAGACATTTGAAGATGAAAGGCAGTATTCTGGGGAGAAAATGCCTTTTTGGGGGCCTAAAGAGTGGCACTTAAGAGAGAACCTGTTTGGTTTCTGGGATGAAGAGTGATATTCGGGGAGAAAATGTCTAATTGTTGGCTGAAATTGATATGCAGGGGAGAAATGGTTGTATTTGGGAGAGAAAAAGAGTGTTTTGGGGAGAAAATGCCTGAGTTTTGGGGATAAAGTGCATTATTTTGGCGTGAAATCATGTTATTGAGCTAATAAGCAGCATTTTGTGGAGAAAATGTCTTCTTTTGAGGATTAAGGTGATCTTTCGGGGAGAAAATGTCTGATTTGCAGCATACAAAGACGCATTTGGGGAAGACAGCATCTTTTATTGGGACATCACATTTTATTCCACTAATAACACATTTTCTTCCCAGAATACCGCCTTTTATCCCCAAAAGAAGGCATTTTCTTCCCAGAATACTGCTTTTTAGACCGAAAATAAGTCATCCTCTCCAAAAAAGACCTATTTCTGTCCTCAAAATGAGAAATATTCTCCCCAAAATATCATTCTTGATTCAAAATAGAAGACTATTTCTCCATTAAATACCACGTCGGGTTCCCTATATTACACATTTTCTCCCCCAAATTGCTCTTTTGATCCCCCAAATAAGAAATACTCTCCCCAAAGTAGCGCTTCCGTTCCCTTTCCCAATTATGAGACATTTGAAGATGAAAGGCAGTATTCTGGGGAGAAAATGCCTTTGTGGGGGGCTAAAGAGTGGCACTTAAGAGAGAACCTATTTGGTTTCTGGGATGAAGAGTGATATTCGGGGAGAAAATGTCTAATTGTTGGCAGAAATTGATATGCAGGGGAGAAATGGTTGTATTTGGGAGAGAAAAAAGTTTTTTGGGGAGAAAATGCCTGAGTTTTGGGGATAAAGTGCATTATTTTGGAGTGAAAGCATGGTATTGATCTAATAAGCAGCATTTTGTGGAGAAAATGTCTTCTTTAGAGGATAAAGGTGATCTTTCGGGGAGAAAATATCTGATTTGCAGCATACAAAGACGCATGTGGGGAAGACAGCATCTTTTGTTGGGACATCACATTTTATTCCATTAATAACACATTTTCTTCCCAGAATGCCGCCTTTTATCCCCAAAAGAAGGCATTTTCTTCCCAGAATACTGCTTTTTAGACCAAAAATAAGTCATCCTCTCCAAAAAAGACCTATTTCAGTCCTCAAAATGAGAAATTTTCTCCCCAAAATATCATTCTTGGTTCCAAAGAGAAGACTATTTCTCCATTAAATACCACGTAGGGTTCCCTATATTACACATTTTCTCCCCCAAATTGCTCTTTTGATCCCCCAAATAAGAAATACTCTCCCCAAAGTAGCGCTTTCGTTCCCTTTCCCAATTATGAGACATTTGAAGATGAAAGGCAGTATTCTGGGGAGAAAATGCCTTTTTGGTGGCCTAAAGAGTGGCATTAAGAGAGAACCTGTTTGGTTTCTGGGATGAAGAGTGATATTCGGGGAGAAAATGTCTAATTGTTGGCAGAAATTGATATGCAGGGGAGAAATGGTTGTATTTGGGAGAGAAAAAGAGTGTTTTGGGGAGAAAATGCCTGAGTTTTGGGGATAAAGTGCATTATTTTGGCGTGAAAGCATGGTATTGAGATAATAAGCAGCATTTTGTGGAGAAAATGTCTTCTTTTGAGGATAAAGGTGATCTTTCAGGGAGAAAATGTCTGATTTGCAGCATAAAAAGACGCATTTGGGGAAGACAGCGTCTTTTATTGGGATAGCACATTTTATTCCAATAATAACACATTTTCTTCGCAGAATACCGCCTTATATCCCCCAAAGAAGGCATTTTCTTCCCAGAATACTGCTTTTTAGACCGAAAATAAGTTATCCTCTCCAAAAAAGACCTATTTCTGTCCTCAAAATGAGAAATATTCTCCCCAAAATATCATTCTTGGTTCCAAAGAGAAGATTTTTTATCCATTAAATACCACGTAGGGTTCCCTATATTACACATTTTCTCCCCCAAATTGCTCTTTTGATCCCCCAAATAAGAAATACTCTCCCCAAAGTAGCGCTTTCGTTTCCTTTCCCAAATATGAGACATTTGAAGATGAAAGGCAGTATTCTGGGGAGAAAATGCCTTTGTGGGGGGCTAAAGAGTGGCACTTAAGAGAGAACCTGTTTGGTTTCTGGGATGAAGAGTGATATTCGGGGAGAAAATGTCTAATTGTTGGCAGAAATTGATATGCAGGGGAGAAATGGTTGTATTTTGGAGCTTAAAAAAGTGTTTTGGGGAGAAAATGCATGAGTTTTGGGGATAAACGGCTTTATATTGCCATGAAAGCATGGTATTGAGCTAATAAGCAGCATTTTGTGGAGAAAATGTCTTCTTTAGAGGATAAAGGTGATCTTTCGGGGAGAAAATGTCTGATTTGCAGCATACAAAGACGCATGTGGGGAAGACAGCGTCTTTTATTGGGACATCACATTTTATTCCACTAATAACACATTTTCTTCCCAGAATGCCGCCTTTTATCCCCAAAAGAAGGTATTTTCTTCCCAGAATACTGCTTTTTAGACCAAAAATAAGTCATCCTCTCCAAAAAAGGCCTATTTCTGTCCTCAAAATGAGAAATATTCTCCCCAAAATATCATTCTTGGTTCCAAAGAGAAGACTTTTTCTCCATTAAATACCACATAGGGTTCCCTATATTACACATTTTCTCCCCCAAATTGCTCTTTTGATCCCCCAAATAAGAAATACTCTCCCCAAAGTAGCGCTTTCATTCCCTTTCCCAAAAATGAGACATTTGAAGATGAAAGGCAGTATTCTGGGGAGAAAATGCCTTTTTGGGGGGCTAAAGAGTGGCACTTAAGAGAGAACCTCTTTGGTTTCTGGGATGAAGAGTGATATTCGGGGAGAAAATGTCTAATTGTTGGCAGAAATTGATATGCAGGGGAGAAATGGTTGTATTTGGGAGAGAAAAAGAGTTTTTTGGGGAGAAAATGCATGAGTTTTGGGGATAAACGGCTTTATATTGCCATGAAAGCATGGTATTGAGCTAATAAGCAGCATTTTGTGGAGAAAATGTCTTCTTTAGAGGATAAAGGTGATCTTTCGGGGAGAAAATATCTGATTTGCAGCATAAAAAGACGCATGTGGGGAAGACAGCGTCTTTTATTGGGACATCACATTTTATTCCACTAATAACACATTTTCTTCCCAGAATTCCGCCTTTTATCCCCAAAAGAAGGCATTTTCTTCCCAGAATACTGCTTTTTAGACCGAAAATAAGTCATCCTCTCCAAAAAAAGACCTATTTCTGTCCTCAAAATGAGAAATATTCTCCCCAAAATATCATTCTTGGTTCCAAAGGGAAGATTTTTCATCCATTAAATACCACATAGGGTTCCCTATATTACACATTTTCTCCCCCAAATTGCTCTTTTGATCCCCCAAATAAGAAATACTCTCCCCAAAGTAGCGCTTTCGTTCCCTTTCCCAATTATGAGACATTTGAAGATGAAAGGCAGTATTCTGGGGAGAAAATGCCTTTGTGGGGGGCTAAAGAGTGGCACTTAAGAGAGAACCAGTTTGGTTTCTGGGATGAAGAGTGATATTCGGGGAGAAAATGTCTAATTGTTGTCTGAAATTGATATGCAGGGGAGAAATGGTTGTATTTGGGAGAGTAAAAGCGTGTTTTGGGGAGAAAATGCCTGAGTTTTGGGGATAAAGTGCATTATTTTGGAGTGAAAGCATGGTATTGAGATAATAAGCAGCATTTTGTGGAGAAAATGTCTTCTTTTGAGGATCAAGGTGATCTTTCAGGGAGAAAATGTCTGATTTGCAGCATAAAAAGACGCATTTGGGGAAGACAGCGTCTTTTATTGGGACATCACATTTTATTCCACTAATAACACATTTTCTTCCCAGAATACCGTATTTTATCCCCAAAAGAAGGCATTTTCTTCCCAGAATACTGCTTTTTAGACCGAAAATAAGTCATCCTCTCCAAAAAAGACCTATTTCTGTCCTCAAAATGAGAAATTTTCTCCCCAAAATATCTTTGTTTGTTCCAAATGGAAGACTTTTTATGCATGAAATACCACGTCGGGTTCCCTATATTACACATTTTCTCCCCCAAATTGCTCTTTTGATCCCCCAAATAAGAAATACTCTCCCCAAAGTAGCGCTTTCGTTCCCTTTCCCAATTATGAGACATTTGAAGATGAAAGGCAGTATTCTGGGGAGAAAATGCCTTTTTGGGGGCCTAAAGAGTGGCATTAAGAGAGAACCTGTTTGGTTTCTGGGATGAAGAGTGATATTCGGGGAGAAAATGTCTAATTGTTGGCAGAAATTGATATGCAGGGGAGAAATGGTTGTATTTGGGAGAGTAAAATCGTGTTTTGGGGAGAAAATGCATGAGTTTTGGGGATAAAGTGCATTATTTTGGAGTGAAAGCATGGTATTGAGATAATAAGCAGCATTTTGTGGAGAAAATGTCTTCTTTTGAGGATAAAGGTGATCTTTCAGGGAGAAAATGTCTGATTTGCAGCATAAAAAGACGCATGTGGGGAAGACAGCGTCTTTTATTGGGACATCACATTTTATTCCAAAAATAACACATTTTCTTCCCAGAATACCGCCTTTGATCCCCAAAAGAAGGCATTTTCTTCCCAGAATACTGCTTTTTAGACCAAAAATAAGTCATCCTCTCCAAAAAAGACCTATTTCTGTCCTCAAAATGAGAAATATTCTCCCCAAAATATCATTCTTGTTCCAAAGAGAAGATTTTTTATCCATTAAATACCACATAGGGTTCCCTGTATTACACATTTTCTCCCCCAAATTGCTCTTTTGATCCCCCAAATAAGAAATACTCTCCCCAAAGTAGCGCTTTCGTTTCCTTTCCCAAATATGAGACATTTGAAGATGAAAGGCAGTATTCTGGGGAGAAAATGCCTTTTTGGGGGGATAAAGAGTGGCATTAAGAGAGAACCTGTTTGGTTTCTGGGATGAAGAGTGATATTCGGGGAGAAAATGTCTAATTGTTGGCAGAAATTGATATGCAGGGGAGAAATGGTTGTATTTGGGAGAGTAAAAGCGTGTTTTGGGGAGAAAATGCCTGAGTTTTGGGGATAAAGTGCATTATTTTAGAGTGAAAGCATGGTATTGAGATAATAAGCAGCATTTTGTGGAGAAAATGTCTTCTTTTGAGGATCAAGGTGATCTTTTGGGGAGAAAATGTCTGATTTGCAGCATAAAAAGACGCATGTGGGGAAGACAGCGTCTTTTATTGGGACATCACATTTTATTCCACTAATAACACATTTTCTTCCCAGAATGCCGCCTTTTATCCCCAAAAGAAGGTATTTTCTTCCCAGAATACTGCTTTTTAGACCAAAAATAAGTCATCCTCTCCAAAAAAGGCCTATTTCTGTCCTCAAAATGAGAAATATTCTCCCCAAAATATCATTCTTGGTTCCAAAGAGAAGACTTTTTCTCCATTAAATACCACATAGGGTTCCCTATATTACACATTTTCTCCCCCAAATTGCTCTTTTGATCCCCCAAATAAGAAATACTCTCCCCAAAGTAGCGCTTTCATTCCCTTTCCCAAAAATGAGACATTTGAAGATGAAAGGCAGTATTCTGGGGAGAAAATGCCTTTTTGGGGGGCTAAAGAGTGGCACTTAAGAGAGAACCTCTTTGGTTTCTGGGATGAAGAGTGATATTCGGGGAGAAAATGTCTAATTGTTGGCAGAAATTGATATGCAGGGGAGAAATGGTTGTATTTGGGAGAGAAAAAGAGTTTTTTGGGGAGAAAATGCATGAGTTTTGGGGATAAACGGCTTTATATTGCCATGAAAGCATGGTATTGAGCTAATAAGCAGCATTTTGTGGAGAAAATGTCTTCTTTAGAGGATAAAGGTGATCTTTCGGGGAGAAAATATCTGATTTGCAGCATAAAAAGACGCATGTGGGGAAGACAGCGTCTTTTATTGGGACATCACATTTTATTCCACTAATAACACATTTTCTTCCCAGAATTCCGCCTTTTATCCCCAAAAGAAGGCATTTTCTTCCCAGAATACTGCTTTTTAGACCGAAAATAAGTCATCCTCTCCAAAAAAAGACCTATTTCTGTCCTCAAAATGAGAAATATTCTCCCCAAAATATCATTCTTGGTTCCAAAGGGAAGATTTTTCATCCATTAAATACCACATAGGGTTCCCTATATTACACATTTTCTCCCCCAAATTGCTCTTTTGATCCCCCAAATAAGAAATACTCTCCCCAAAGTAGCGCTTTCGTTCCCTTTCCCAATTATGAGACATTTGAAGATGAAAGGCAGTATTCTGGGGAGAAAATGCCTTTGTGGGGGGCTAAAGAGTGGCACTTAAGAGAGAACCAGTTTGGTTTCTGGGATGAAGAGTGATATTCGGGGAGAAAATGTCTAATTGTTGTCTGAAATTGATATGCAGGGGAGAAATGGTTGTATTTGGGAGAGTAAAAGCGTGTTTTGGGGAGAAAATGCCTGAGTTTTGGGGATAAAGTGCATTATTTTGGAGTGAAAGCATGGTATTGAGATAATAAGCAGCATTTTGTGGAGAAAATGTCTTCTTTTGAGGATCAAGGTGATCTTTCAGGGAGAAAATGTCTGATTTGCAGCATAAAAAGACGCATTTGGGGAAGACAGCGTCTTTTATTGGGACATCACATTTTATTCCACTAATAACACATTTTCTTCCCAGAATACCGTATTTTATCCCCAAAAGAAGGCATTTTCTTCCCAGAATACTGCTTTTTAGACCGAAAATAAGTCATCCTCTCCAAAAAAGACCTATTTCTGTCCTCAAAATGAGAAATTTTCTCCCCAAAATATCTTTGTTTGTTCCAAATGGAAGACTTTTTATGCATGAAATACCACGTCGGGTTCCCTATATTACACATTTTCTCCCCCAAATTGCTCTTTTGATCCCCCAAATAAGAAATACTCTCCCCAAAGTAGCGCTTTCGTTCCCTTTCCCAATTATGAGACATTTGAAGATGAAAGGCAGTATTCTGGGGAGAAAATGCCTTTTTGGGGGCCTAAAGAGTGGCATTAAGAGAGAACCTGTTTGGTTTCTGGGATGAAGAGTGATATTCGGGGAGAAAATGTCTAATTGTTGGCAGAAATTGATATGCAGGGGAGAAATGGTTGTATTTGGGAGAGTAAAATCGTGTTTTGGGGAGAAAATGCATGAGTTTTGGGGATAAAGTGCATTATTTTGGAGTGAAAGCATGGTATTGAGATAATAAGCAGCATTTTGTGGAGAAAATGTCTTCTTTTGAGGATAAAGGTGATCTTTCAGGGAGAAAATGTCTGATTTGCAGCATAAAAAGACGCATTTGGGGAAGACAGCGTCTTTTATTGGGATAGCACATTTTATTCCAATAATAACACATTTTCTTCCCAGAATACCGCCTTATATCCCCCAAAGAAGGCATTTTCTTCCCAGAATACTGCTTTTTAGACCGAAAATAAGTCATCCTCTCCAAAAAAGACCTATTTCTGTCCTCAAAATGAGAAATATTCTCCCTAAAATATCATTCTTGATTCAAAATAGAAGGCTTTTTCTCCATTAAATACCACATAGGGTTCCCTATATTACACATTTTCTCCCCCAAATTGCTCTTTTGATCCCCCAAATAAGAAATACTCTCCCCAAAGTAGCGCTTTCGTTTCCTTTCCCAAATATGAGACATTGGAAGATGAAAGGCAGTATTCTGGGGAGAAAATGCCTTTTTGGGGGGATAAAGAGTGGCACTTAAGAGAGAACCTGTTTGGTTTCTGGGATGAAGAGTGATATTCGGGGAGAAAATGTCTAATTGTTGGCAGAAATTGATATGCAGGGGAGAAATGGTTGTATTTGGGAGCGTAAAAAAGTGTTTTGGGGAGAAAATGCATGAGTTTTGGGGATAAACGGCTTTATATTGCCATGAAAGCATGGTATTGAGCTAATAAGCAGCATTTTGTGGAGAAAATGTCTTCTTTAGAGGATAAAGGTGATCTTTCGGGGAGAAAATGTCTGATTTGCAGCATACAAAGACGCATTTGGGGAAGACAGCGTCTTTTATTGGGACATCACATTTTATTCCACTAATAACACATTTTCTTCCCAGAATACCGCCTTTTATCCCCAAAAGAAGGCATTTTCTTCCCAGAATACTGCTTTTTAGACCGAAAATAAGTCATACTCTCCAAAAAAGACCTATTTCTGTCCTCAAAATGAGAAATATTCTCCCCAAAATATCATTCTTGGTTCCAAAGGGAAGATTTTTTATCCATTAAATACCACATAGGGTTCCCTGTATTACACATTTTCTCCCCCAAATTGCTCTTTTGATCCCCCAAATAAGAAATACTCTCCCCAAAGTAGCGCTTTCGTTTCCTTTCCCAAATATGAGACATTGGAAGATGAAAGGCAGTATTCTGGGGAGAAAATGCCTTTTTGGGGGGATAAAGAGTGGCACTTAAGAGAGAACCTGTTTGGTTTCTGGGATGAAGAGTGATATTCGGGGAGAAAATGTCTAATTGTTGGCAGAAATTGATATGCAGGGGAGAAATGGTTGTATTTGGGAGAGTAAAAGCGTGTTTTGGGGAGAAAATGCCTGAGTTTTGGGGATAACCTGCATTATTTTGGTGTGAAAGCATGGTATTGAGCTAATAAGCAGCATTTTGTGGAGAAAATGTCTTCTTTTGAGGATCAAGGTGATCTTTCGGGGAGAAAATGTCTGATTTGCAGCATAAAAAGACGCATTTGGGGAAGATAGTGTCTTTTGTTGGGACATCACATTTTATTCCAAAAATAACACATTTTCTTCCCAGAATACCGCCTTTTCTCCCTAAAAGAAGGCATTTTCTTCCCAGAATACTGCTTTTTAGACCGAAAATAAGTCATCCTCTCCAAAAAAGACCTATTTCTGTCCTCAAAATGAGAAATATTCTCCCCAAAATATCATTCTTGGTTCCAAATAGAAGATTTTTTATCCATTAAATACCACGTAGGGTTCCCTGTATTACACATTTTCTCCCCCAAATTGCTCTTTTGATCCCCCAAATAAGAAATACTCTCCCCAAAGTAGCGCTTTCGTTCCCTTTCCCAAATATGAGACATTTGAAGATGAAAGGCAGTATTCTGGGGAGAAAATACATTTTTGGGGGGATAAAGAGTGGCATTAAGAGAGAACCTGTTTGGTTTCTGGGATGAAGAGTGATATTCGGGGAGAAAATGTCTAATTGTTGGCAGAAATTGATATGCAGGGGAGAAATGGTTGTATTTGGGAGAGAAAAAGAGTGTTTTGGGGAGAAAATGCATGAGTTTTGGGGATAAAGTGCATTATTTTGGCGTGAAAGCATGGTATTGAGCTAATAAGCAGCATTTTGTGGAGAAAATGTCTTCTTTTGAGGATCAAGGTGATCTTTTGGGGAGAAAATGTCTGATTTGCAGCATAAAAAGACACATTTTGGGGAAGATAGTGTCTTTTGTTGGGACATCACACTTTATTCCAAAAATAACACATTTTCTTTGCAGAATACCGCCTTTTATCCCCAAAAGAAGGCATTTTCTTCCCAGAATACTGCTTTTTAGACCGAAAATAAGTCATCCTCTCCAAAAAAAGACCTATTTCTGTCCTCAAAATGAGAAATATTCTCCCCAAAATATCATTCTTGGTTCCAAAGGGAAGATTTTTCATCCATTAAATACCACATAGGGTTCCCTATATTACACATTTTCTCCCCCAAATTGCTCTTTTGATCCCCCAAATAAGAAATACTCTCCCCAAAGTAGCGCTTTCGTTTCCTTTCCCAAATATGAGACATTTGAAGATGAAAGGCAGTATTCTGGGGAGAAAATGCCTTTGTGGGGGGCTAAAGAGTGGCACTTAAGAGAGAACCAGTTTGGTTTCTGGGATGAAGAGTGATATTCGGGGAGAAAATGTCTAATTGTTGGCTGAAATTGATATGCAGGGGAGAAATGGTTGTATTTGGGAGAGTAAAAGCGTGTTTTGGGGAGAAAATGCCTGAGTTTTGGGGATAACCTGCATTATTCTGGCGTGAAAGCATGGTATTCAGCTAATAAGCAGCATTTTGTGGAGAAAATGTCTTCTTTTGAGGATCAAGGTGATCTTTCGGGGAGAAAATGTCTGATTTGCAGCATAAAAAGACGCATGTGGGGAAGACAGCGTCTTTTATTGGGACATCACATTTTATTCCAAAAATAACACATTTTCTTCCCAGAATACCGCCTTTGATCCCCAAAAGAAGGCATTTTCTTCCCAGAATACTGCTTTTTAGACCAAAAATAAGTCATCCTCTCCAAAAAAGACCTATTTCTGTCCTCAAAATGAGAAATATTCTCCCCAAAATATCATTCTTGTTCCAAAGAGAAGATTTTTTATCCATTAAATACCACATAGGGTTCCCTGTATTACACATTTTCTCCCCCAAATTGCTCTTTTGATCCCCCAAATAAGAAATACTCTCCCCAAAGTAGCGCTTTCGTTTCCTTTCCCAAATATGAGACATTTGAAGATGAAAGGCAGTATTCTGGGGAGAAAATGCCTTTTTGGGGGGATAAAGAGTGGCATTAAGAGAGAACCTGTTTGGTTTCTGGGATGAAGAGTGATATTCGGGGAGAAAATGTCTAATTGTTGGCAGAAATTGATATGCAGGGGAGAAATGGTTGTATTTGGGAGAGTAAAAGCGTGTTTTGGGGAGAAAATGCCTGAGTTTTGGGGATAAAGTGCATTATTTTAGAGTGAAAGCATGGTATTGAGATAATAAGCAGCATTTTGTGGAGAAAATGTCTTCTTTTGAGGATAAAGGTGATCTTTCGGGGAGAAAATGTCTGATTTGCAGCATAAAAAGACGCATTTGGGGAAGACAGCGTCTTTTATTGGGACATCACATTTTATTCCACTAATAACACATTTTCTTCCCAGAATACCGCCTTTTATGCCCAAAAGAAGGCATTTTCTTCCCAGAATACTGCTTTTTAGACCGAAAATAAGTCATCCTCTCCAAAAAAGACCTATTTCTGTCCTCAAAATGAGAAATTTTCTCCCCAAAATATCTTTGTTTGTTCCAAATGGAAGACTTTTTATGCATGAAATACCACGTCGGGTTCCCTATATTACACATTTTCTCCCCCAAATTGCTCTTTTGATCCCCCAAATAAGAAATACTCTCCCCAAAGTAGCGCTTTCGTTCCCTTTCCCAAGTATGAGACATTGGAAGATGTAAGGCAGTATTCTGGGGAGAAAATGCCTTTTTGGGGGGATAAAGAGTGGCACTTAAGAGAGAACCTGTTTGGTTTCTGGGATGAAGAGTGATATTCGGGGAGAAAATGTCTAATTGTTGGCAGAAATTGATATGCAGGGGAGAAATGGTTGTATTTGGGAGAGAAAAAGAGTGTTTTGGGGAGAAAATGCATGAGTTTTGGGGATAAAGTGCATTATTTTGGAGTGAAAGCATGGTATTCAGCTAATAAGCGGCATTTTGTGGAGAAAATGTCTTCTTTAGAGGATAAAGGTGATCTTTCGGGGAGAAAATGTCTGATTTGCAGTATAAAAAGACGCATGTGGGGAAGACAGCGTCTTTTATTGGGACATCACATTTTCTTCCATTAATAACACATTTTCTTCCCAGAATACCGCCTTTTATCCCCAAAAGAAGGCATTTTCTTCCCAGAATACTGCTTTTTAGACCGAAAATAAGTCATCCTCTCCAAAAAAGACCTATTTCTGTCCTCAAAATGAGAAATATTCTCCCCAAAATATCATTCTTGGTTCCAAATAGAAGACTATTTCTCCATTAAATACCACGTCGGGTTCCCTATATTACACATTTTCTCCCCCAAATTGCTCTTTTGATCCCCCAAATTAGAAATACTCTCCCCAAAGTAGCGCTTTCGTTCCCTTTCCCAAAAATGAGACATTTGAAGATGAAAGGCAGTATTCTGGGGAGAAAATACATTTTTGGGGGGCTAAAGAGTGGCATTAAGAGAGAACCTGTTTGGTTTCTGGGATGAAGAGTGATATTCGGGGAAAAAATATCTAATTGTTGGCAGAAATTGATATGCAGGGGAGAAATGGTTGTATTTGGGAGAGAAAAGCGTGTTTTGGGGAGAAAATGCCTGAGTTTTGGGGATAAAGTGCATTATTTTGGCGTGAAAGCCTGGTATTGAGCTAATAAGCAGCATTTTGTGGAGAAAATGTCTCCTTTTGAGGATAAAGGTGATCTTTCGGTGAGAAAATGTCTGATTTGCAGCATAAAAAGACGCATTTGGGGAAGACAGCGTCTTTTCTTGGGACATCACATTCTATTCCAATAATAGCACATTTCCTTCCCAGAATACCGCCTTTTATCCCCAAAAGAAGGCATTTTCTTCCCAGAATACAGTTTTTTTGGCCTAAAAATAAGTCATCCTCTCCAAAAAAGACCTATTTCTGTCCTCAAAATGGGAAATATTCTCCCCAAAATATCATTCTTGGTTCGAAATAGAAGACTTTTTCTCCATTAAATACCACGTCAGGTTCCCAATATTACACATTTTCTCCCCCAAATTGCTCTTTTGATCCCCAAAATGAGGCGTTCTCACTCAAATAACGCTTGTGATCCCAAGAATCAGGCATTTTCTCCGCACAAGACTGATTTTATTACCAAAGCAAAACATTTCTTTCCAAAAACGCATTTTTTAATTCCCAGCATTAGACACTGTCTCCCCCAAATGCCAATTTGTATCCCTCCAAGATGAAATTCTCCCCGTCAAATATGGCTTTGTGTAACAAAAGTAAACGTTCGCTCCCCAAAATACCGCTTCTTATCCCCTAAGGAAGACTTTTCCTCCCCAAAACACCCCTTTGGATCCCCCAAATAAGAAATACTCTCCCCAAAGTAGCACTTTCGTTTCCTTTCCCAAATATGAGACATTGGAAGATGAAAGGCAGTATTCTGGGGAGAAAATGCCTTTTTGGGGGGCTAAAGAGTGGCACTTAAGAGAGAACCTGTTTGGTTTCTGGGACGAAGCGTGATATTCGGGGAGAAAATGTCTAAATGTTGGCAGAAATTGATATGCAGGGGAGAAATGGTTGTATTTGGGAGAGAAAAAGAGTGTTTTGGGGAGAAAATGCATGAGTTTTGGGGATAAACTGCATTATTTTGGCGTGAAAGCATGGTATTGAGCTAATAAGCAGCATTTTCGAGAAAATGTATCCTTTTGAGGATAAAGGTGATCTTTCGGGGAGAAAATGTCTGATTTGCAGCATAAAAAGACGCATTTGGGGAAGACAGCGTCTTTTCTTGGGACATCACATTCTATTCCAATAATAGCACATTTCCTTCCCAGAATACCGCCTTTTATCCCCAAAAGAAGGCATTTTCTTCCCAGAATACAGTTTTTTTGGCCTAAAAATAAGTCATCCTCTCCAAAAAAGACCTATTTCTGTCCTCAAAATGAGAAATATTCTCCCCAAAATATCATTCTTGGTTCGAAATAGAAGACTTTTTCTCCATTAAATACCACGTCAGGTTCCCAATATTACACATTTTCTCCCCCAAATTGCTCTTTTGATCCCCAAAATGAGGCGTTCTCACTCAAATAACGCTTGTGATCCCAAGAATCAGGCATTTTCTCCTCACAAGTCTGATTTTATTACCAAAGCAAAACATTTCTTTCCAAAAACGCATTTTTTAATTCCCAGCATTAGACACTGTCTCCCCCAAATGCCAATTTGTATCCCTCCAAGATGAAATTCTCCCCGTCAAATATGGCTTTGTGTAACAAAAGTAGACGTTCGCTCCCCAAAATACCGCTTCTTATCCCCTAAGGAAGACTTTTCCTCCCCAAAACACCCCTTTGGATCCCCCAAATAAGAAATACTCTCCGCAAAGTAGCGCTTTCGTTTCCTTTCCCAAATATGAGACATTGGAAGATGAAAGGCAGTATTCTGGGGAGAAAATGCCTTTTTGGTGGGCTAAAGAGCGGCACTTAAGAGAGAACCTGTTTGGTTTCTGGGATGAAGCGTGATATTCGGGGAGAAAATGTCTAAATGTTGGCAGAAATTGATATGCAGGGGAGAAATGGTTGTATTTGGGAGAGAAAAAGAGTGTTTTGGGGAGAAAATGCATGAGTTTTGGGGATAAACTGCATTTTTTTGGCGTGAAAGCATGGTATTGAGCTAATAAGCAGCATTTTCGAGAAAATGTCTCCTTTTGAGGATAAAGGTGATCTTTCGGGGAGAAAATGTCTGATTGGCAGCATAAAAAGACGCATTTGGGGAAGACAGCGTCTTTTCTTGGGACATCACATTCTATTCCAATAATAGCACATTTCCTTCCCAGAATACCGCCTTTTATCCCCAAAAGAAGGCATTTTCTTCCCAGAATACAGTTTTTTTGGCCTAAAAATAAGTCATCCTCTCCAAAAAAGACCTATTTCTGTCCTCAAAATGAGAAATATTCTCCCCAAAATATCATTCTTGGTTCGAAATAGAAGACTTTTTCTCCATTAAATACCACGTCGGGTTCCCAATATTACACATTTTCTCCCCCAAATTGCTCTTTTGATCCCCAAAATGAGGCGTTCTCACTCAAATAACGCTTGTGATCCCAAGAATCAGGCATTTTCTCCGCACAAGACTGATTTTATTACCAAAACAAAACATTTCTTTCCAAAAACGCATTTTTTAATTCCCAGCATTAGACACTGTCTCCCCCAAATGCCAATTTGTATCCCTCCAATATGAAATTCTCCCCGTCATATATGGCTTTGTGTAACAAAAGAAGACGTTCGCTCCCAAAATACCGCTTCTTATCCCCTAAGGAAGACTTTTCCTCCCCAAAACACCCCTTTGGATCCCCCAAATAAGAAATACTCTCCCCAAAGTAGCACTTTCGTTTCCTTTCCCAAGTATGAGACATTGGAAGATGAAAGGCAGTATTCTGGGGAGAAAATGCCTTTTTGGGGGGCTAAAGAGTGGCACCTAAGAGAGAACCTGTTTGGTTTCTGGGATGAAGCGTGATATTCGGGGAGAAAATGTCTAAATGTTGGCAGAAATTGATATGCAGGGGAGAAATGGTTGTATTTGGGAGAGAAAAAGAGTGTTTTGGGGAGAAAATGCATGAGTTTTGGGGATAAACTGCATTATTTTGGCGTGAAAGCATGGTATTGAGCTAATAAGCGGCATTTTGTGGAGAAAATGTCTCCTTTTGAGGATAAAGGTGATCTTTCGGGGAGAAAATGTCTGATTTGCAGCATAAAAAGACGCATTTGGGGAAGACAGCGTCTTTTCTTGGGACATCACATTCTATTCCAATAATAGCACATTTCCTTCCCAGAATACCGCATTTATCCCCAAAAGAAGGCATTTTCTTCCCAGAATACAGTTTTTTTGGCCTAAAAATAAGTCATCCTCTCCAAAAAAGACCTATTTCTGTCCTCAAAATGAGAAATATTCTCCCCAAAATATCATTCTTGGTTCGAAATAGAAGACTTTTTCTCCATTAAATACCACGTCAGGTTCACAATATTACACATTTTCTCCCCCAAATTGCTCTTTTGATCCCCAAAATGAGGCGTTCTCACTCAAATAACGCTTGTGATCCCAAGAATCAGGCATTTTCTCCGCACAAGACTGATTTTATTACCAAAGCAAAACATTTCTTTCCAAAAACGCATTTTTTAATTCCCAGCATTAGACACTGTCTCCCCCAAATGCCAATTTGTATCCCTCCAAGATGAAATTCTCCCCGTCAAATATGGCTTTGTGTAACAAAAGTAGACGTTCGCTCCCCAAAATACCGCTTCTTATCCCCTAAGGAAGACTTTTCCTCCCCAAAACACCCCTTTGGATCCCCCAAATAAGAAATACTCTCCCCAAAGTAGCGCTTTCGTTTCCTTTCCCAAATATGAGACATTGGAAGATGAAAGGCAGTATTCTGGGGAGAAAATGCCTTTTTGGGGGGCTAAAGAGCGGCACTTAAGAGAGAACCTGTTTGGTTTCTGGGATGAAGCGTGATATTCGGGGAGAAAATGTCTAAATGTTGGCAGAAATTGATATGCAGGGGAGAAATGGTTGTATTTGGGAGAGAAAAAGAGTGTTTTGGGGAGAAAATGCATGAGTTTTGGGGATAAACTGCATTTTTTTGGCGTGAAAGCATGGTATTGAGCTAATAAGCAGCATTTTCGAGAAAATGTCTCCTTTTGAGGATAAAGGTGATCTTTCGGGGAGAAAATGTCTGATTGGCAGCATAAAAAGACGCATTTGGGGAAGACAGCGTCTTTTCTTGGGACATCACATTCTATTCCAATAATAGCACATTTCCTTCCCAGAATACCGCCTTTTATCCCCAAAAGAAGGCATTTTCTTCCCAGAATACAGTTTTTTTGGCCTAAAAATAAGTCATCCTCTCCAAAAAAGACCTATTTCTGTCCTCAAAATGAGAAATATTCTCCCCAAAATATCATTCTTGGTTCGAAATAGAAGACTTTTTCTCCATTAAATACCACGTCGGGTTCCCAATATTACACATTTTCTCCCCCAAATTGCTCTTTTGATCCCCAAAATGAGGCGTTCTCACTCAAATAACGCTTGTGATCCCAAGAATCAGGCATTTTCTCCGCACAAGACTGATTTTATTACCAAAACAAAACATTTCTTTCCAAAAACGCATTTTTTAATTCCCAGCATTAGACACTGTCTCCCCCAAATGCCAATTTGTATCCCTCCAATATGAAATTCTCCCCGTCATATATGGCTTTGTGTAACAAAAGAAGACGTTCGCTCCCAAAATACCGCTTCTTATCCCCTAAGGAAGACTTTTCCTCCCCAAAACACCCCTTTGGATCCCCCAAATAAGAAATACTCTCCCCAAAGTAGCGCTTTCGTTTCCTTTCCCAAGTATGAGACATTGGAAGATGAAAGGCAGTATTCTGGGGAGAAAATGCCTTTTTGGGGGGCTAAAGAGTGGCACCTAAGAGAGAACCTGTTTGGTTTCTGGGATGAAGCGTGATATTCGGGGAGAAAATGTCTAAATGTTGGCAGAAATTGATATGCAGGGGAGAAATGGTTGTATTTGGGAGAGAAAAAGAGTGTTTTGGGGAGAAAATGCATGAGTTTTGGGGATAAACTGCATTATTTTGGCGTGAAAGCATGGTATTGAGCTAATAAGCGGCATTTTGTGGAGAAAATGTCTCCTTTTGAGGATAAAGGTGATCTTTCGGGGAGAAAATGTCTGATTGTCAGCATAAAAAGACGCATTTGGGGAAGACAGCGTCTTTTCTCGGGACATCACATTCTATTCCAATAATAGCACATTTCCTTCGCAGAATACCGCCTTTTATCCCCAAAAGAAGGCATTTTCTTCCCAGAATACAGTTTTTTTGGCCTAAAAATAAGTCATCCTCTCCAAAAAAGACCTATTTCTGTCCTCAAAATGAGAAATATTCTCCCCAAAATATCATTCTTGGTTCGAAATAGAAGACTTTTTCTCCATTAAATACCACGTCAGGTTCACAATATTACACATTTTCTCCCCCAAATTGCTCTTTTGATCCCCAAAATGAGGCGTTCTCACTCAAATAACGCTTGTGATCCCAAGAATCAGGCATTTTCTCCGCACAAGACTGATTTTATTACCAAAGCAAAACATTTCTTTCCAAAAACGCATTTTTTAATTCCCAGCATTAGACACTGTCTCCCCCAAATGCCAATTTGTATCCCTCCAATATGAAATTCTCCCCGTCAAATATGGCTTTGTGTAACAAAAGAAGACGTTCGCTCCCAAAATACCGCTTCTTATCCCCTAAGGAAGACTTTTCCTCCCCAAAACACCCCTTTGGATCCCCCAAATAAGAAATACTCTCCCCAAAGTAGCGCTTTCGTTTCCTTTCCCAAGTATGAGACATTGGAAGATGAAAGGCAGTATTCTGGGGAGAAAATGCCTTTTTGGGGGGCTAAAGAGTGGCACCTAAGAGAGAACCTGTTTGGTTTCTGGGATGAAGCGTGATATTCGGGGAGAAAATGTCTAAATGTTGGCAGAAATTGATATGCAGGGGAGAAATGGTTGTATTTGGGAGAGAAAAAGAGTGTTTTGGGGAGAAAATGCATGAGTTTTGGGGATAAACTGCATTATTTTGGCGTGAAAGCATGGTATTGAGCTAATAAGCGGCATTTTGTGGAGAAAATGTCTCCTTTTGAGGATAAAGGTGATCTTTCGGGGAGAAAATGTCTGATTGGCAGCATAAAAAGACGCATTTGGGGAAGACAGCGTCTTTTCTTGGGACATCACATTCTATTCCAATAATAGCACATTTCCTTCGCAGAATACCGCATTTATCCCCAAAAGAAGGCATTTTCTTCCCAGAATACAGTTTTTTTGGCCTAAAAATAAGTCATCCTCTCCAAAAAAGACCTATTTCTGTCCTCAAAATGAGAAATATTCTCCCCAAAATATCATTCTTGGTTCGAAATAGAAGACTTTTTCTCCATTAAATACCACGTCAGGTTCACAATATTACACATTTTCTCCCCCAAATTGCTCTTTTGATCCCCAAAATGAGGCGTTCTCACTCAAATAACGCTTGTGATCCCAAGAATCAGGCATTTTCTCCGCACAAGACTGATTTTATTACCAAAGCAAAACATTTCTTTCCAAAAACGCATTTTTTAATTCCCAGCATTAGACACTGTCTCCCCCAAATGCCAATTTGTATCCCTCCAAGATGAAATTCTCCCCGTCAAATATGGCTTTGTGTAACAAAAGTAGACGTTCGCTCCCCAAAATACCGCTTCTTATCCCCTAAGGAAGACTTTTCCTCCCCAAAACACCCCTTTGGATCCCCCAAATAAGAAATACTCTCCCCAAAGTAGCGCTTTCGTTTCCTTTCCCAAATATGAGACATTGGAAGATGAAAGGCAGTATTCTGGGGAGAAAATGCCTTTTTGGGGGGCTAAAGAGCGGCACTTAAGAGAGAACCTGTTTGGTTTCTGGGATGAAGCGTGATATTCGGGGAGAAAATGTCTAAATGTTGGCAGAAATTGATATGCAGGGGAGAAATGGTTGTATTTGGGAGAGAAAAAGAGTGTTTTGGGGAGAAAATGCATGAGTTTTGGGGATAAACTGCATTTTTTTGGCGTGAAAGCATGGTATTGAGCTAATAAGCAGCATTTTCGAGAAAATGTCTCCTTTTGAGGATAAAGGTGATCTTTCGGGGAGAAAATGTCTGATTGGCAGCATAAAAAGACGCATTTGGGGAAGACAGCGTCTTTTCTTGGGACATCACATTCTATTCCAATAATAGCACATTTCCTTCCCAGAATACCGCCTTTTATCCCCAAAAGAAGGCATTTTCTTCCCAGAATACAGTTTTTTTGGCCTAAAAATAAGTCATCCTCTCCAAAAAAGACCTATTTCTGTCCTCAAAATGAGAAATATTCTCCCCAAAATATCATTCTTGGTTCGAAATAGAAGACTTTTTCTCCATTAAATACCACGTCGGGTTCCCAATATTACACATTTTCTCCCCCAAATTGCTCTTTTGATCCCCAAAATGAGGCGTTCTCACTCAAATAACGCTTGTGATCCCAAGAATCAGGCATTTTCTCCGCACAAGACTGATTTTATTACCAAAACAAAACATTTCTTTCCAAAAACGCATTTTTTAATTCCCAGCATTAGACACTGTCTCCCCCAAATGCCAATTGGTATCCCTCCAATATGAAATTCTCCCCGTCAAATATGGCTTTGTGTAACAAAAGAAGACATTCGCTCCCAAAATACCGCTTCTTATCCCCTAAGGAAGACTTTTCCTCCCCAAAACACCCCTTTGGATCCCCCAAATAAGAAATACTCTCCCCAAAGTAGCGCTTTTGTTTCCTTTCCCAAGTATGAGACATTGGAAGATGAAAGGCAGTATTCTGGGGAGAAAATGCCTTTTTGGGGGGCTAAAGAGTGGCACCTAAGAGAGAACCTGTTTGGTTTCTGGGATGAAGCGTGATATTCGGGGAGAAAATGTCTAAATGTTGGCAGAAATTGATATGCAGGGGAGAAATGGTTGTATTTGGGAGAGAAAAAGAGTGTTTTGGGGAGAAAATGCATGAGTTTTGGGGATAAACTGCATTATTTTGGCGTGAAAGCCTGGTATTGAGCTAATAAGCAGCATTTTGTGGAGAAAATGTCTCCTTTTGAGGATAAAGGTGATCTTTCGGTGAGAAAATGTCTGATTTGCAGCATAAAAAGACGCATTTGGGGAAGACAGCGTCTTTTCTTGGGACATCACATTCTATTCCAATAATAGCACATTTCCTTCCCAGAATACCGCCTTTTATCCCCAAAAGAAGGCATTTTCTTCCCAGAATACAGTTTTTTTGGCCTAAAAATAAGTCATCCTCTCCAAAAAAGACCTATTTCTGTCCTCAAAATGAGAAATATTCTCCCCAAAATATCATTCTTGGTTCGAAATAGAAGACTTTTTCTCCATTAAATACCACGTCAGGTTCCCAATATTACACATTTTCTCCCCCAAATTGCTCTTTTGATCCCCAAAATGAGGCGTTCTCACTCAAATAACGCTTGTGATCCCAAGAATCAGGCATTTTCTCCGCACAAGACTGATTTTATTACCAAAGCAAAACATTTCTTTCCAAAAACGCATTTTTTAATTCCCAGCATTAGACACTGTCTCCCCCAAATGCCAATTGGTATCCCTCCAAGATGAAATTCTCCCCGTCAAATATGGCTTTGTGTAAAAAAAGTAGACGTTCGCTCCCCAAAATACCGCTTCTTATCCCCTAAGGAAGACTTTTCCTCCCCAAAACACCCCTTTGGATCCCCCAAATAAGAAATACTCTCCCCAAAGTAGCGCTTTCGTTTCCTTTCCCAAATATGAGACATTGGAAGATGAAAGGCAGTATTCTGGGGAGAAAATGCCTTTTTGGGGGGCTAAAGAGCGGCACTTAAGAGAGAACCTGTTTGGTTTCTGGGATGAAGCGTGATATTCGGGGAGAAAATGTCTAAATGTTGGCAGAAATTGATATGCAGGGGAGAAATGGTTGTATTTGGGAGAGAAAAAGTGTTTTGGGGAGAAAATGCATGAGTTTTGGGGATAAACTGCATTATTTTGGCGTGAAAGCATGGTATTGAGCTAATAAGCAGCATTTTCGAGAAAATGTATCCTTTTGAGGATAAAGGTGATCTTTCGGGGAGAAAATGTCTGATTGGCAGCATAAAAAGACGCATTTGGGGAAGACAGCGTCTTTTCTTGGGACATCACATTCTATTCCAATAATAGCACATTTCCTTCCCAGAATACCGCCTTTTATCCCCAAAAGAAGGCATTTTCTTCCCAGAATACAGTTTTTTTGGCCTAAAAATAAGTCATCCTCTCCAAAAAAGACCTATTTCTGTCCTCAAAATGAGAAATATTCTCCCCAAAATATCATTCTTGGTTCGAAATAGAAGACTTTTTCTCCATTAAATACCACGTCGGGTTCCCAATATTACACATTTTCTCCCCCAAATTGCTCTTTTGATCCCCAAAATGAGGCGTTCTCACTCAAATAACGCTTGTGATCCCAAGAATCAGGCATTTTCTCCGCACAAGACTGATTTTATTACCAAAACAAAACATTTCTTTCCAAAAACGCATTTTTTAATTCCCAGCATTAGACACTGTCTCCCCCAAATGCCAATTGGTATCCCTCCAAGATGAAATTCTCCCCGTCATATATGGCTTTGTGTAACAAAAGAAGACGTTCGCTCCCAAAATACCGCTTCTTATCCCCTAAGGAAGACTTTTCCTCCCCAAAACACCCCTTTGGATCCCCCAAATAAGAAATACTCTCCCCAAAGTAGCGCTTTCGTTTCCTTTCCCAAATATGAGACATTGGAAGATGAAAGGCAGTATTCTGGGGAGAAAATGCCTTTTTGGGGGGCTAAAGAGCGGCACCTAAGAGAGAACCTGTTTGGTTTCTGGGATGAAGCGTGATATTCGGGGAGAAAATGTCTAAATGTTGGCAGAAATTGATATGCAGGGGAGAAATGGTTGTATTTGGGAGAGAAAAAGAGTGTTTTGGGGAGAAAATGCATGAGTTTTGGGGATAAACTGCATTATTTTGGCGTGAAAGCATGGTATTGAGCTAATAAGCGGCATTTTGTGGAGAAAATGTCTCCTTTTGAGGATAAAGGTGATCTTTCGGGGAGAAAATGTCTGATTGTCAGCATAAAAAGACGCATTTGGGGAAGACAGCGTCTTTTCTCGGGACATCACATTCTATTCCAATAATAGCACATTTCCTTCGCAGAATACCGCCTTTTATCCCCAAAAGAAGGCATTTTCTTCCCAGAATACAGTTTTTTTGGCCTAAAAATAAGTCATCCTCTCCAAAAAAGACCTATTTCTGTCCTCAAAATGAGAAATATTCTCCCCAAAATATCATTCTTGGTTCGAAATAGAAGACTTTTTCTCCATTAAATACCACGTCAGGTTCCCAATATTACACATTTTCTCCCCCAAATTGCTCTTTTGATCCCCAAAATGAGGCGTTCTCACTCAAATAACGCTTGTGATCCCAAGAATCAGGCATTTTCTCCGCACAAGACTGATTTTATTACCAAAGCAAAACATTTCTTTCCAAAAACGCATTTTTTAATTCCCAGCATTAGACACTGTCTCCCCCAAATGCCAATTGGTATCCCTCCAAGATGAAATTCTCCCCGTCAAATATGGCTTTGTGTAACAAAAGAAGACATTCGCTCCCCAAAATACCGCTTCTTATCCCCTAAGGAAGACTTTTCCTCCCCAAAACACCCCTTTGGATCCCCCAAATAAGAAATACTCTCCCCAAAGTAGCGCTTTCGTTTCCTTTCCCAAAAAGAAGACACTTGAAGATGAAAGGCAGTATTCTGGGGAGAAAATGCCTTTTTGGGGGGCTAAAGAGTGGCACTTAAGAGAGAACCTGTTTGGTTTCTGGGATGAAGCGTGATATTCGGGGAGAAAATGTCTAAATGTTGGCAGAAATTGATATGCAGGGGAGAAATGGTTGTATTTGGGAGAGAAAAAGAGTGTTTTGGGGAGAAAATGCATGAGTTTTGGGGATAAACTGCATTATTTTGGCGTGAAAGCATGGTATTGAGCTAATAAGCAGCATTTTGTGGAGAAAATGTCTCCTTTTGAGGATAAAGGTGATCTTTCGGTGAGAAAATGTCTGATTTGCAGCATAAAAAGACGCATTTGGGGAAGACAGCGTCTTTTCTTGGGACATCACATTCTATTCCAATAATAGCACATTTCCTTCCCAGAATACCGCCTTTTATCCCCAAAAGAAGGCATTTTCTTCCCAGAATACAGTTTTTTTGGCCTAAAAATAAGTCATCCTCTCCAAAAAAGACCTATTTCTGTCCTCAAAATGAGAAATATTCTCCCCAAAATATCATTCTTGGTTCCAACTAGAAGACTTTTTCTCCATTAAATACCATGTCAGGTTCCAAATATTACACATTTTCTCCCCCAAATTGCTCTTTTGATCCCCAAAATGAGGCGTTCTCACTCAAATAACGCTTGTGATCCCAAGAATCAGGCATTTTCTCCGCACAAGACTGATTTTATTACCAAAGCAAAACATTTCTTTCCAAAAACGCATTTTTTAATTCCCAGCATTAGACACTGTCTCCCCCAAATGCCAATTGGTATCCCTCCAAGATGAAATTCTCCCCGTCAAATATGGCTTTGTGTAACAAAAGTAGATGTTCGCTCCCCAAAATACCGCTTCTTATCCCCTAAGGAAGACTTTTCCTCCCCAAAACACCCCTTTGGATCCCCCAAATAAGAAATACTCTCCCCAAAGTAGCGCTTTCGTTTCCTTTCCCAAATATGAGACATTGGAAGATGAAAGGCAGTATTCTGGGGAGAAAATGCCTTTTTGGGGGGCTAAAGAGCGGCACTTAAGAGAGAACCTGTTTGGTTTCTGGGATGAAGCGTGATATTCGGGGAGAAAATGTCTAAATGTTGGCAGAAATTGATATGCAGGGGAGAAATGGTTGTATTTGGGAGAGAAAAAGAGTGTTTTGGGGAGAAAATGCATGAGTTTTGGGGATAAACTGCATTATTTTGGCGTGAAAGCATGGTATTGAGCTAATAAGCAGCATTTTCGAGAAAATGTATCCTTTTGAGGATAAAGGTGATCTTTCGGGGAGAAAATGTCTGATTGGCAGCAT
Organism: Alectoris magna; assembly: GCA_030625065.1. NCBI lineage: Eukaryota > Metazoa > Chordata > Aves > Galliformes > Phasianidae > Alectoris > Alectoris magna. Next base: position 17,425,271 of record CM060573.1, on the reverse strand, counting down.
AAAAAGACGCATTTGGGGAAGACAGCGTCTTTTCTTGGGACATCACATTCTATTCCAATAATAGCACATTTCCTTCCCAGAATACCGCCTTTTATCCCCAAAAGAAGGCATTTTCTTCCCAGAATACAGTTTTTTTGGCCTAAAAATAAGTCATCCTCTCCAAAAAAGACCTATTTCTGTCCTCAAAATGAGAAATATTCTCCCCAAAATATCATTCTTGGTTCCAACTAGAAGACTTTTTCTCCATTAAATACCATGTCAGGTTCCAAATATTACACATTTTCTCCCCCAAATTGCTCTTTTGATCCCCAAAATGAGGCGTTCTCACTCAAATAACGCTTGTGATCCCAAGAATCAGGCATTTTCTCCGCACAAGACTGATTTTATTACCAAAGCAAAACATTTCTTTCCAAAAACGCATTTTTTAATTCCCAGCATTAGACACTGTCTCCCCCAAATGCCAATTGGTATCCCTCCAATATGAAATTCTCCCCGTCAAATATGGCTTTGTGTAACAAAAGTAGACGTTCGCTCCCCAAAATACCGCTTCTTATCCCCTAAGGAAGACTTTTCCTCCCCAAAACACCCCTTTGGATCCCCCAAATAAGAAATACTCTCCCCAAAGTAGCGCTTTCGTTTCCTTTCCCAAATATGAGACACTGGAAGATGAAAGGCAGTATTCTGGGGAGAAAATGCCTTTTTGGGGGGCTAAAGAGTGGCACTTAAGAGAGAACCTGTTTGGTTTCTGGGATGAAGCATGATATTCGGGGAGAAAATGTCTAAATGTTGGCAGAAATTGATATGCAGGGGAGAAATGGTTGTATTTGGGAGAGAAAAAGAGTGTTTTGGGGAGAAAATGCATGAGTTTTGGGGATAAACTGCATTTTTTTGGCGTGAAAGCATGGTATTGAGCTAATAAGCAGCATTTTCGAGAAAATGTCTCCTTTTCAGGATAAAGGTGATCTTTCGGTGAGAAAATGTCTGATTGGCAGCATAAAAAGACGCATGTGGGGAAGACAGCGTCTTTTCTTGGGACATCACATTCTATTCCAATAATAGCACATTTCCTTCCCAGAATACCGCCTTTTATCCCCAAAAGAAGGCATTTTCTTCCCAGAATACAGTTTTTTTGGCCTAAAAATAAGTCATCCTCTCCAAAAAAGACCTATTTCTGTCCTCAAAATGAGAAATATTCTCCCCAAAATATCATTCTTGGTTCCAACTAGAAGACTTTTTCTCCATTAAATACCATGTCAGGTTCCAAATATTACACATTTTCTCCCCCAAATTGCTCTTTTGATCCCCAAAATGAGGCGTTCTCACTCAAATAACGCTTGTGATCCCAAGAATCAGGCATTTTCTCCGCACAAGACTGATTTTATTACCAAAGCAAAACATTTCTTTCCAAAAACGCATTTTTTAATTCCCAGCATTAGACACTGTCTCCCCCAAATGCCAATTGGTATCCCTCCAAGATGAAATTCTCCCCGTCAAATATGGCTTTGTGTAACAAAAGTAGATGTTCGCTCCCCAAAATACCGCTTCTTATCCCCTAAGGAAGACTTTTCCTCCCCAAAACACCCCTTTGGATCCCCCAAATAAGAAATACTCTCCCCAAAGTAGCGCTTTCGTTTCCTTTCCCAAATATGAGACATTGGAAGATGAAAGGCAGTATTCTGGGGAGAAAATGCCTTTTTGGGGGGCTAAAGAGCGGCACTTAAGAGAGAACCTGTTTGGTTTCTGGGATGAAGCGTGATATTCGGGGAGAAAATGTCTAAATGTTGGCAGAAATTGATATGCAGGGGAGAAATGGTTGTATTTGGGAGAGAAAAAGAGTGTTTTGGGGAGAAAATGCATGAGTTTTGGGGATAAACTGCATTATTTTGGCGTGAAAGCATGGTATTGAGCTAATAAGCAGCATTTTCGAGAAAATGTATCCTTTTGAGGATAAAGGTGATCTTTCGGGGAGAAAATGTCTGATTGGCAGCATAAAAAGACGCATTTGGGGAAGACAGCGTCTTTTCTTGGGACATCACATTCTATTCCAATAATAGCACATTTCCTTCCCAGAATACCGCCTTTTATCCCCAAAAGAAGGCATTTTCTTCCCAGAATACAGTTTTTTTGGCCTAAAAATAAGTCATCCTCTCCAAAAAAGACCTATTTCTGTCCTCAAAATGAGAAATATTCTCCCCAAAATATCATTCTTGGTTCGAAATAGAAGACTTTTTCTCCATTAAATACCACGTCGGGTTCCCAATATTACACATTTTCTCCCCCAAATTGCTCTTTTGATCCCCAAAATGAGGCGTTCTCACTCAAATAACGCTTGTGATCCCAAGAATCAGGCATTTTCTCCGCACAAGACTGATTTTATTACCAAAACAAAACATTTCTTTCCAAAAACGCATTTTTTAATTCCCAGCATTAGACACTGTCTCCCCCAAATGCCAATTTGTATCCCTCCAATATGAAATTCTCCCCGTCAAATATGGCTTTGTGTAACAAAAGAAGACGTTCGCTCCCAAAATACCGCTTCTTATCCCCTAAGGAAGACTTTTCCTCCCCAAAACACCCCTTTGGATCCCCCAAATAAGAAATACTCTCCCCAAAGTAGCGCTTTCGTTTCCTTTCCCAAGTATGAGACATTGGAAGATGAAAGGCAGTATTCTGGGGAGAAAATGCCTTTTTGGGGGGCTAAAGAGTGGCACCTAAGAGAGAACCTGTTTGGTTTCTGGGATGAAGCGTGATATTCGGGGAGAAAATGTCTAAATGTTGGCAGAAATTGATATGCAGGGGAGAAATGGTTGTATTTGGGAGAGAAAAAGAGTGTTTTGGGGAGAAAATGCATGAGTTTTGGGGATAAACTGCATTATTTTGGCGTGAAAGCATGGTATTGAGCTAATAAGCGGCATTTTGTGGAGAAAATGTCTCCTTTTGAGGATAAAGGTGATCTTTCGGGGAGAAAATGTCTGATTGGCAGCATAAAAAGACGCATTTGGGGAAGACAGCGTCTTTTCTTGGGACATCACATTCTATTCCAATAATAGCACATTCCCTTCGCAGAATACCGCCTTTTATCCCCAAAAGAATGCATTTTCTTCCCAGAATACAGTTTTTTTGGCCTAAAAATAAGTCATCCTCTCCAAAAAAGACCTATTTCTGTCCTCAAAATGAGAAATATTCTCCCCAAAATATCATTCTTGGTTCGAAATAGAAGACTTTTTCTCCATTAAATACCACGTCAGGTTCCCAATATTACACATTTTCTCCCCCAAATTGCTCTTTTGATCCCCAAAATGAGGCGTTCTCACTCAAATAACGCTTGTGATCCCAAGAATCAGGCATTTTCTCCGCACAAGACTGATTTTATTACCAAAGCAAAACATTTCTTTCCAAAAACGCATTTTTTAATTCCCAGCATTAGACACTGTCTCCCCCAAATGCCAATTGGTATCCCTCCAAGATGAAATTCTCCCCGTCAAATATGGCTTTGTGTAACAAAAGAAGACATTCGCTCCCCAAAATACCGCTTCTTATCCCCTAAGGAAGACTTTTCCTCCCCAAAACACCCCTTTGGATCCCCCAAATAAGAAATACTCTCCCCAAAGTAGCACTTTCATTTCCTTTCCCAAGTATGAGACATTGGAAGATGAAAGGCAGTATTCTGGGGAGAAAATGCCTTTTTGGGGGGCTAAAGAGTGGCACTTAAGAGAGAACCTGTTTGGTTTCTGGGATGAAGCGTGATATTCGGGGAGAAAATGTCTAAATGTTGGCAGAAATTGATATGCAGGGGAGAAATGGTTGTATTTGGGAGAGAAAAAGAGTGTTTTGGGGAGAAAATGCATGAGTTTTGGGGATAAACTGCATTATTTTGGCGTGAAAGCATGGTATTGAGCTAATAAGCAGCATTTTGTGGAGAAAATGTCTCCTTTTGAGGATAAAGGTGATCTTTCGGTGAGAAAATGTCTGATTGGCAGCATAAAAAGACGCATTTGGGGAAGACAGCGTCTTTTCTTGGGACATCACATTCTATTCCAATAATAGCACATTTCCTTCCCAGAATACCGCCTTTTATCCCCAAAAGAAGGCATTTTCTTCCCAGAATACAGTTTTTTTGGCCTAAAAATAAGTCATCCTCTCCAAAAAAGACCTATTTCTGTCCTCAAAATGAGAAATATTCTCCCCAAAATATCATTCTTGGTTCCAACTAGAAGACTTTTTCTCCATTAAATACCACGTCAGGTTCCCAATATTACACATTTTCTCCCCCAAATTGCTCTTTTGATCCCCAAAATGAGGCGTTCTCACTCAAATAACGCTTGTGATCCCAAGAATCAGGCATTTTCTCCGCACAAGACTGATTTTATTACCAAAGCAAAACATTTCTTTCCAAAAACGCATTTTTTAATTCCCAGCATTAGACACTGTCTCCCCCAAATGCCAATTTGTATCCCTCCAAGATGAAATTCTCCCCGTCAAATATGGCTTTGTGTAACAAAAGAAGACGTTCGCTCCCAAAATACCGCTTCTTATCCCCTAAGGAAGACTTTTCCTCCCCAAAACACCCCTTTGGATCCCCCAAATAAGAAATACTCTCCCCAAAGTAGCGCTTTCGTTTCCTTTCCCAAATATGAGACATTGGAAGATGAAAGGCAGTATTCTGGGGAGAAAATGCCTTTTTGGGGGGCTAAAGAGCGGCACTTAAGAGAGAACCTGTTTGGTTTCTGGGATGAAGCGTGATATTCGGGGAGAAAATGTCTAAATGTTGGCAGAAATTGATATGCAGGGGAGAAATGGTTGTATTTGGGAGAGAAAAAGAGTGTTTTGGGGAGAAAATGCATGAGTTTTGGGGATAAACTGCATTATTTTGGCGTGAAAGCATGGTATTGAGCTAATAAGCAGCATTTTGTGGAGAAAATGTATCCTTTTGAGGATAAAAGTGATCTTTCGGGGAGAAAATGTCTGATTGGCAGCATAAAAAGACGCATTTGGGGAAGACAGCGTCTTTTCTTGGGACATCACATTCTATTCCAATAATAGCACATTTCCTTCCCAGAATACCGCCTTTTATCCCCAAAAGAAGGCATTTTCTTCCCAGAATACTGCTTTTTTGGCCTAAAAATAAGTCATCCTCTCCAAAAAAGACCTATTTCTGTCCTCAAAATGAGAAATATTCTCCCCAAAATATCATTCTTGGTTCCAACTAGAAGACTTTTTCTCCATTAAATACCATGTCAGGTTCCAAATATTACACATTTTCTCCCCCAAATTGCTCTTTTGATCCCCAAAATGAGGCGTTCTCACTCAAATAACGCTTGTGATCCCAAGAATCAGGCATTTTCTCCGCACAAGACTGATTTTATTACCAAAGCAAAACATTTCTTTCCAAAAACGCATTTTTTAATTCCCAGCATTAGACACTGTCTCCCCCAAATGCCAATTTGTATCCCTCCAAGATGAAATTCTCCCCGTCAAATATGGCTTTGTGTAACAAAAGAAGACGTTCGCTCCCAAAATACCGCTTCTTATCCCCTAAGGAAGACTTTTCCTCCCCAAAACACCCCTTTGGATCCCCCAAATAAGAAATACTCTCCCCAAAGTAGCGCTTTCGTTTCCTTTCCCAAATATGAGACATTGGAAGATGAAAGGCAGTATTCTGGGGAGAAAATGCCTTTTTGGGGGGCTAAAGAGCGGCACTTAAGAGAGAACCTGTTTGGTTTCTGGGATGAAGCGTGATATTCGGGGAGAAAATGTCTAAATGTTGGCAGAAATTGATATGCAGGGGAGAAATGGTTGTATTTGGGAGAGAAAAAGAGTGTTTTGGGGAGAAAATGCATGAGTTTTGGGGATAAACTGCATTATTTTGGCGTGAAAGCATGGTATTGAGCTAATAAGCAGCATTTTGTGGAGAAAATGTATCCTTTTGAGGATAAAGGTGATCTTTCGGGGAGAAAATGTCTGATTGGCAGCATAAAAAGACGCATTTGGGGAAGACAGCGTCTTTTCTTGGGACATCACATTCTATTCCAATAATAGCACATTTCCTTCCCAGAATACCGCCTTTTATCCCCAAAAGAAGGCATTTTCTTCCCAGAATACAGTTTTTTTGGCCTAAAAATAAGTCATCCTCTCCAAAAAAGACCTATTTCTGTCCTCAAAATGAGAAATATTCTCCCCAAAATATCATTCTTGGTTCCAACTAGAAGACTTTTTCTCCATTAAATACCATGTCAGGTTCCAAATATTACACATTTTCTCCCCCAAATTGCTCTTTTGATCCCCAAAATGAGGCGTTCTCACTCAAATAACGCTTGTGATCCCAAGAATCAGGCATTTTCTCCGCACAAGACTGATTTTATTACCAAAGCAAAACATTTCTTTCCAAAAACGCATTTTTTAATTCCCAGCATTAGACACTGTCTCCCCCAAATGCCAATTGGTATCCCTCCAAGATGAAATTCTCCCCGTCAAATATGGCTTTGTGTAACAAAAGTAGATGTTCGCTCCCCAAAATACCGCTTCTTATCCCCTAAGGAAGACTTTTCCTCCCCAAAACACCCCTTTGGATCCCCCAAATAAGAAATACTCTCCCCAAAGTAGCGCTTTCGTTTCCTTTCCCAAATATGAGACATTGGAAGATGAAAGGCAGTATTCTGGGGAGAAAATGCCTTTTTGGGGGGCTAAAGAGCGGCACTTAAGAGAGAACCTGTTTGGTTTCTGGGATGAAGCGTGATATTCGGGGAGAAAATGTCTAAATGTTGGCAGAAATTGATATGCAGGGGAGAAATGGTTGTATTTGGGAGAGAAAAAGAGTGTTTTGGGGAGAAAATGCATGAGTTTTGGGGATAAACTGCATTATTTTGGCGTGAAAGCATGGTATTGAGCTAATAAGCAGCATTTTCGAGAAAATGTATCCTTTTGAGGATAAAGGTGATCTTTCGGGGAGAAAATGTCTGATTGGCAGCATAAAAAGACGCATTTGGGGAAGACAGCGTCTTTTCTTGGGACATCACATTCTATTCCAATAATAGCACATTTCCTTCCCAGAATACCGCCTTTTATCCCCAAAAGAAGGCATTTTCTTCCCAGAATACTGCTTTTTTGGCCTAAAAATAAGTCATCCTCTCCAAAAAAGACCTATTTCTGTCCTCAAAATGAGAAATATTCTCCCCAAAATATCATTCTTGGTTCGAAATAGAAGACTTTTTCTCCATTAAATACCACGTCGGGTTCCCAATATTACACATTTTCTCCCCCAAATTGCTCTTTTGATCCCCAAAATGAGGCGTTCTCACTCAAATAACGCTTGTGATCCCAAGAATCAGGCATTTTCTCCGCACAAGACTGATTTTATTACCAAAGCAAAACATTTCTTTCCAAAAACGCATTTTTTAATTCCCAGCATTAGACACTGTCTCCCCCAAATGCCAATTGGTATCCCTCCAAGATGAAATTCTCCCCGTCAAATATGGCTTTGTGTAACAAAAGAAGACGTTCGCTCCCAAAATACCGCTTCTTATCCCCTAAGGAAGACTTTTCCTCCCCAAAACACCCCTTTGGATCCCCCAAATAAGAAATACTCTCCCCAAAGTAGCGCTTTCGTTTCCTTTCCCAAATATGAGACATTGGAAGATGAAAGGCAGTATTCTGGGGAGAAAATGCCTTTTTGGGGGGCTAAAGAGCGGCACTTAAGAGAGAACCTGTTTGGTTTCTGGGATGAAGCGTGATATTCGGGGAGAAAATGTCTAAATGTTGGCAGAAATTGATATGCAGGGGAGAAATGGTTGTATTTGGGAGAGAAAAAGAGTGTTTTGGGGAGAAAATGCATGAGTTTTGGGGATAAACTGCATTATTTTGGCGTGAAAGCATGGTATTGAGCTAATAAGCGGCATTTTGTGGACAAAATGTCTTCTTTTGAGGATAAAGGAGATCTTTCGGTGAGAAAATGTCTGATTGGCAGCATAAAAAGACGCATTTGGGCAAGACAGCGTCTTTTCTTGGGACATCACATTCTATTCCAATAATAGCACATTTCCTTCCCAGAATACCGCCTTTTATCCCCAAAAGAAGGCATTTTCTTCCCAGAATACAGTTTTTTTGGCCTAAAAATAAGTCATCCTCTCCAAAAAAGACCTATTTCTGTCCTCAAAATGAGAAATATTCTCCCCAAAATATCATTCTTGGTTCCAAATAGAAGACTTTTTCTCCATTAAATACCATGTCAGGTTCCAAATATTACACATTTTCTCCCCCAAATTGCTCTTTTGATCCCCAAAATGAGGCGTTCTCACTCAAATAACGCTTGTGATCCCAAGAATCAGGCATTTTCTCCGCACAAGACTGATTTTATTACCAAAGCAAAACATTTCTTTCCAAAAACGCATTTTTTAATTCCCAGCATTAGACACTGTCTCCCCCAAATGCCAATTGGTATCCCTCCAAGATGAAATTCTCCCCGTCAAATATGGCTTTGTGTAACAAAAGTAGACGTTCGCTCCCCAAAATACCGCTTCTTATCCCCTAAGGAAGACTTTTCCTCCCCAAAACACCCCTTTGGATCCCCCAAATAAGAAATACTCTCCCCAAAGTAGCGCTTTCGTTTCCTTTCCCAAATATGAGACACTGGAAGATGAAAGGCAGTATTCTGGGGAGAAAATGCCTTTTTGGGGGGCTAAAGAGTGGCACTTAAGAGAGAACCTGTTTGGTTTCTGGGATGAAGCATGATATTCGGGGAGAAAATGTCTAAATGTTGGCAGAAATTGATATGCAGGGGAGAAATGGTTGTATTTGGGAGAGAAAAAGAGTGTTTTGGGGAGAAAATGCATGAGTTTTGGGGATAAACTGCATTTTTTTGGCGTGAAAGCATGGTATTGAGCTAATAAGCAGCATTTTCGAGAAAATGTCTCCTTTTCAGGATAAAGGTGATCTTTCGGTGAGAAAATGTCTGATTGGCAGCATAAAAAGACGCATGTGGGGAAGACAGCGTCTTTTCTTGGGACATCACATTCTATTCCAATAATAGCACATTTCCTTCCCAGAATACCGCCTTTTATCCCCAAAAGAAGGCATTTTCTTCCCAGAATACAGTTTTTTTGGCCTAAAAATAAGTCATCCTCTCCAAAAAAGACCTATTTCTGTCCTCAAAATGAGAAATATTCTCCCCAAAATATCATTCTTGGTTCCAACTAGAAGACTTTTTCTCCATTAAATACCATGTCAGGTTCCAAATATTACACATTTTCTCCCCCAAATTGCTCTTTTGATCCCCAAAATGAGGCGTTCTCACTCAAATAACGCTTGTGATCCCAAGAATCAGGCATTTTCTCCGCACAAGACTGATTTTATTACCAAAGCAAAACATTTCTTTCCAAAAACGCATTTTTTAATTCCCAGCATTAGACACTGTCTCCCCCAAATGCCAATTGGTATCCCTCCAAGATGAAATTCTCCCCGTCAAATATGGCTTTGTGTAACAAAAGTAGATGTTCGCTCCCCAAAATACCGCTTCTTATCCCCTAAGGAAGACTTTTCCTCCCCAAAACACCCCTTTGGATCCCCCAAATAAGAAATACTCTCCCCAAAGTAGCGCTTTCGTTTCCTTTCCCAAATATGAGACATTGGAAGATGAAAGGCAGTATTCTGGGGAGAAAATGCCTTTTTGGGGGGCTAAAGAGCGGCACTTAAGAGAGAACCTGTTTGGTTTCTGGGATGAAGCGTGATATTCGGGGAGAAAATGTCTAAATGTTGGCAGAAATTGATATGCAGGGGAGAAATGGTTGTATTTGGGAGAGAAAAAGAGTGTTTTGGGGAGAAAATGCATGAGTTTTGGGGATAAACTGCATTATTTTGGCGTGAAAGCATGGTATTGAGCTAATAAGCAGCATTTTCGAGAAAATGTATCCTTTTGAGGATAAAGGTGATCTTTCGGGGAGAAAATGTCTGATTGGCAGCATAAAAAGACGCATTTGGGGAAGACAGCGTCTTTTCTTGGGACATCACATTCTATTCCAATAATAGCACATTTCCTTCCCAGAATACCGCCTTTTATCCCCAAAAGAAGGCATTTTCTTCCCAGAATACTGCTTTTTTGGCCTAAAAATAAGTCATCCTCTCCAAAAAAGACCTATTTCTGTCCTCAAAATGAGAAATATTCTCCCCAAAATATCATTCTTGGTTCGAAATAGAAGACTTTTTCTCCATTAAATACCACGTCGGGTTCCCAATATTACACATTTTCTCCCCCAAATTGCTCTTTTGATCCCCAAAATGAGGCGTTCTCACTCAAATAACGCTTGTGATCCCAAGAATCAGGCATTTTCTCCGCACAAGACTGATTTTATTACCAAAGCAAAACATTTCTTTCCAAAAACGCATTTTTTAATTCCCAGCATTAGACACTGTCTCCCCCAAATGCCAATTGGTATCCCTCCAAGATGAAATTCTCCCCGTCAAATATGGCTTTGTGTAACAAAAGAAGACGTTCGCTCCCAAAATACCGCTTCTTATCCCCTAAGGAAGACTTTTCCTCCCCAAAACACCCCTTTGGATCCCCCAAATAAGAAATACTCTCCCCAAAGTAGCGCTTTCGTTTCCTTTCCCAAATATGAGACATTGGAAGATGAAAGGCAGTATTCTGGGGAGAAAATGCCTTTTTGGGGGGCTAAAGAGCGGCACTTAAGAGAGAACCTGTTTGGTTTCTGGGATGAAGCGTGATATTCGGGGAGAAAATGTCTAAATGTTGGCAGAAATTGATATGCAGGGGAGAAATGGTTGTATTTGGGAGAGAAAAAGAGTGTTTTGGGGAGAAAATGCATGAGTTTTGGGGATAAACTGCATTATTTTGGCGTGAAAGCATGGTATTGAGCTAATAAGCGGCATTTTGTGGACAAAATGTCTTCTTTTGAGGATAAAGGAGATCTTTCGGTGAGAAAATGTCTGATTGGCAGCATAAAAAGACGCATTTGGGCAAGACAGCGTCTTTTCTTGGGACATCACATTCTATTCCAATAATAGCACATTTCCTTCCCAGAATACCGCCTTTTATCCCCAAAAGAAGGCATTTTCTTCCCAGAATACAGTTTTTTTGGCCTAAAAATAAGTCATCCTCTCCAAAAAAGACCTATTTCTGTCCTCAAAATGAGAAATATTCTCCCCAAAATATCATTCTTGGTTCCAAATAGAAGACTTTTTCTCCATTAAATACCATGTCAGGTTCCAAATATTACACATTTTCTCCCCCAAATTGCTCTTTTGATCCCCAAAATGAGGCGTTCTCACTCAAATAACGCTTGTGATCCCAAGAATCAGGCATTTTCTCCGCACAAGACTGATTTTATTACCAAAGCAAAACATTTCTTTCCAAAAACGCATTTTTTAATTCCCAGCATTAGACACTGTCTCCCCCAAATGCCAATTGGTATCCCTCCAAGATGAAATTCTCCCCGTCAAATATGGCTTTGTGTAACAAAAGTAGACGTTCGCTCCCCAAAATACCGCTTCTTATCCCCTAAGGAAGACTTTTCCTCCCCAAAACACCCCTTTGGATCCCCCAAATAAGAAATACTCTCCCCAAAGTAGCGCTTTCGTTTCCTTTCCCAAATATGAGACACTGGAAGATGAAAGGCAGTATTCTGGGGAGAAAATGCCTTTTTGGGGGGCTAAAGAGTGGCACTTAAGAGAGAACCTGTTTGGTTTCTGGGATGAAGCATGATATTCGGGGAGAAAATGTCTAAATGTTGGCAGAAATTGATATGCAGGGGAGAAATGGTTGTATTTGGGAGAGAAAAAGAGTGTTTTGGGGAGAAAATGCATGAGTTTTGGGGATAAACTGCATTTTTTTGGCGTGAAAGCATGGTATTGAGCTAATAAGCAGCATTTTCGAGAAAATGTCTCCTTTTCAGGATAAAGGTGATCTTTCGGTGAGAAAATGTCTGATTGGCAGCATAAAAAGACGCATGTGGGGAAGACAGCGTCTTTTCTTGGGACATCACATTCTATTCCAATAATAGCACATTTCCTTCCCAGAATACCGCCTTTTATCCCCAAAAGAAGGCATTTTCTTCCCAGAATACAGTTTTTTTGGCCTAAAAATAAGTCATCCTCTCCAAAAAAGACCTATTTCTGTCCTCAAAATGAGAAATATTCTCCCCAAAATATCATTCTTGGTTCCAACTAGAAGACTTTTTCTCCATTAAATACCATGTCAGGTTCCAAATATTACACATTTTCTCCCCCAAATTGCTCTTTTGATCCCCAAAATGAGGCGTTCTCACTCAAATAACGCTTGTGATCCCAAGAATCAGGCATTTTCTCCGCACAAGACTGATTTTATTACCAAAGCAAAACATTTCTTTCCAAAAACGCATTTTTTAATTCCCAGCATTAGACACTGTCTCCCCCAAATGCCAATTTGTATCCCTCCAAGATGAAATTCTCCCCGTCAAATATGGCTTTGTGTAACAAAAGAAGACGTTCGCTCCCAAAATACCGCTTCTTATCCCCTAAGGAAGACTTTTCCTCCCCAAAACACCCCTTTGGATCCCCCAAATAAGAAATACTCTCCCCAAAGTAGCGCTTTCGTTTCCTTTCCCAAATATGAGACATTGGAAGATGAAAGGCAGTATTCTGGGGAGAAAATGCCTTTTTGGGGGGCTAAAGAGCGGCACTTAAGAGAGAACCTGTTTGGTTTCTGGGATGAAGCGTGATATTCGGGGAGAAAATGTCTAAATGTTGGCAGAAATTGATATGCAGGGGAGAAATGGTTGTATTTGGGAGAGAAAAAGAGTGTTTTGGGGAGAAAATGCATGAGTTTTGGGGATAAACTGCATTATTTTGGCGTGAAAGCATGGTATTGAGCTAATAAGCAGCATTTTGTGGAGAAAATGTCTCCTTTTGAGGATAAAGGTGATCTTTCGGGGAGAAAATGTCTGATTGGCAGCATAAAAAGACGCATTTGGGGAAGACAGCGTCTTTTCTTGGGACATCACATTCTATTCCAATAATAGCACATTTCCTTCCCAGAATACCGCCTTTTATCCCCAAAAGAAGGCATTTTCTTCCCAGAATACTGCTTTTTTGGCCTAAAAATAAGTCATCCTCTCCAAAAAAGACCTATTTCTGTCCTCAAAATGAGAAATATTCTCCCCAAAATATCATTCTTGGTTCGAAATAGAAGACTTTTTCTCCATTAAATACCACGTCGGGTTCCCAATATTACACATTTTCTCCCCCAAATTGCTCTTTTGATCCCCAAAATGAGGCGTTCTCACTCAAATAACGCTTGTGATCCCAAGAATCAGGCATTTTCTCCGCACAAGACTGATTTTATTACCAAAACAAAACATTTCTTTCCAAAAACGCATTTTTTAATTCCCAGCATTAGACACTGTCTCCCCCAAATGCCAATTTGTATCCCTCCAATATGAAATTCTCCCCGTCAAATATGGCTTTGTGTAACAAAAGAAGACGTTCGCTCCCAAAATACCGCTTCTTATCCCCTAAGGAAGACTTTTCCTCCCCAAAACACCCCTTTGGATCCCCCAAATAAGAAATACTCTCCCCAAAGTAGCGCTTTCGTTTCCTTTCCCAAATATGAGACATTGGAAGATGAAAGGCAGTATTCTGGGGAGAAAATGCCTTTTTGGGGGGCTAAAGAGTGGCACCTAAGAGAGAACCTGTTTGGTTTCTGGGATGAAGCGTGATATTCGGGGAGAAAATGTCTAAATGTTGGCAGAAATTGATATGCAGGGGAGAAATGGTTGTATTTGGGAGAGAAAAAGAGTGTTTTGGGGAGAAAATGCATGAGTTTTGGGGATAAACTGCATTATTTTGGCGTGAAAGCATGGTATTGAGCTAATAAGCGGCATTTTGTGGAGAAAATGTCTCCTTTTGAGGATAAAGGTGATCTTTCGGGGAGAAAATGTCTGATTGTCAGCATAAAAAGACGCATTTGGGGAAGACAGCGTCTTTTCTTGGGACATCACATTCTATTCCAATAATAGCACATTCCCTTCGCAGAATACCGCCTTTTATCCCCAAAAGAATGCATTTTCTTCCCAGAATACAGTTTTTTTGGCCTAAAAATAAGTCATCCTCTCCAAAAAAGACCTATTTCTGTCCTCAAAATGAGAAATATTCTCCCCAAAATATCATTCTTGGTTCGAAATAGAAGACTTTTTCTCCATTAAATACCACGTCAGGTTCCCAATATTACACATTTTCTCCCCCAAATTGCTCTTTTGATCCCCAAAATGAGGCGTTCTCACTCAAATAACGCTTGTGATCCCAAGAATCAGGCATTTTCTCCGCACAAGACTGATTTTATTACCAAAGCAAAACATTTCTTTCCAAAAACGCATTTTTTAATTCCCAGCATTAGACACTGTCTCCCCCAAATGCCAATTTGTATCCCTCCAAGATGAAATTCTCCCCGTCAAATATGGCTTTGTGTAACAAAAGAAGACATTCGCTCCCCAAAATACCGCTTCTTATCCCCTAAGGAAGACTTTTCCTCCCCAAAACACCCCTTTGGATCCCCCAAATAAGAAACTCTCCCCAAAGTAGCGCTTTCGTTTCCTTTCCCAAATATGAGACATTGGAAGATGAAAGGCAGTATTCTGGGGAGAAAATGCCTTTTTGGGGGGCTAAAGAGTGGCACTTAAGAGAGAACCTGTTTGGTTTCTGGGATGAAGCGTGATATTCGGGGAGAAAATGTCTAATTGTTGGCAGAAATTGATATGCAGGGGAGAAATGGTTGTATTTGGGAGAGAAAAAGAGTGTTTTGGGGAGAAAATGCATGAGTTTTGGGGATAAACTGCATTATTTTGGCGTGAAAGCATGGTATTGAGCTAATAAGCAGCATTTTGTGGAGAAAATGTCTTCTTTTGAGGATAAAGGTGATCTTTCGGGGAGAAAATGTCTGATTGGCAGCATAAAAAGACGCATTTGGGGAAGACAGTGTCTTTTCTTGGGACATCACATTTTATTCCACTAATAACACATTTTCTTCCCAGAATACCGCCTTTTATCCCCAAAAGAAGGCATTTTCTTCCCAGAATACTGTTTTTTTGGCCTAAAAATAAGTCATCCTCTCCAAAAAAGACCTATTTCTGTCCTCAAAATGAGAAATATTCTCCCCAAAATATCATTCTTGGTTCGAAATAGAAGACTTTTTCTCCATTAAATACCACGTCAGGTTCCCAATATTACACATTTTCTCCCCCAAATTGCTCTTTTGATCCCCAAAATGAGGCGTTCTCACTCAAATAACGCTTGTGATCCCAAGAATCAGGCATTTTCTCCGCACAAGACTGATTTTATTACCAAAACAAAACATTTCTTTCCAAAAACACATTTTTTAATTCCCAGCATTAGACATTGTCTCCCCCAAATGCCAATTTGTATCCCTCCAATATGAAATTCTCCCCGTCAAATATGGCTTTGTGTAACAAAAGAAGACATTCGCTCCCCAAAATACCGCTTCTTATCCCCTAAGGAAGACTTTTCCTCCCCAAAACACCCCTTTGGATCCCCCAAATAAGAAATACTCTCCCCAAAGTAGCGCTTTCGTTTCCTTTCCCAAATATGAGACATTGGAAGATGAAAGGCAGTATTCTGGGGAGAAAATGCCTTTTTGGGGGGATAAAGAGTGGCACTTAAGAGAGAACCTGTTTGGTTTCTGGGATGAAGCGTGATATTCGGGGAGAAAATGTCTAATTGTTGGCAGAAATTGATATGCAGGGGAGAAATGGTTGTATTTGGGAGAGAAAAAGAGTGTTTTGGGGAGAAAATGCATGAGTTTTGGGGATAAACTGCATTATTTTGGCGTGAAAGCATGGTATTGAGCTAATAAGCAGCATTTTGTGGAGAAAATGTCTTCTTTTGAGGATAAAGGTGATCTTTCGGGGAGAAAATGTCTGATTGGCAGCATAAAAAGACGCATTTGGGGAAGACAGTGTCTTTTCTTGGGACATCACATTTTATTCCAATAATAACACATTTCCTTCCCAGAATACCGCCTTTGATCCCCAAAAGAAGGCATTTTCTTCCCAGAACACTGTTTTCTTGGCCTAAAAATAAGTCATCCTCTCCAAAAAAGACCTATTTCTGTCCTCAAAATGAGAAATATTCTCCCCAAAATATCATTCTTGGTTCCAAATAGAAGACTTTTTCTCCATTAAATACCACGTCAGGTTCCCAATATTACACATTTTCTCCCCCAAATTGCTCTTTTGATCCCCAAAATGAGGCGTTCTCACTCAAATAACGCTTGTGATCCCAAGAATCAGGCATTTTCTCCGCACAAGACTGATTTTATTACCAAAACAAAACATTTCTTTCCAAAAACGACTTTTTTAATTCCCAGCATTAGACATTGTCTCCCCCAAATGCCAATTTGTATCCCTCCAATATGAAATTCTTCCCGTCAAATATGGCTTTGTGTAACAAAAGAAGACATTCGCTCCCCAAAATACCGCTTCTTATCCCCTAAGGAAGACTTTTCCTCCCCAAAACACCCCTTTGGATCCCCCAAATAAGAAATGCTCTCCCCAAAGTAGCGCTTTCGTTTCCTTTCCCAAATATGAGACATTGGAAGATGAAAGGCAGTATTCTGGGGAGAAAATGCCTTTTAGGGGGGATAAAGAGTGGCATTAAGAGAGAACCTGTTTGGTTTCTGGGATGAAGCGTGATATTCGGGGAGAAAATGTCTAATTGTTGGCAGAAATTGATATGCAGGGGAGAAATGGTTGTATTTGGGAGAGAAAAAGAGTGTTTTGGGGAGAAAATGCATGAGTTTTGGGGATAAACTGCATTATTTTGGCGTGAAAGCATGGTATTGAGCTAATAAGCAGCATTTTGTGGAGAAAATGTCTTCTTTTGAGGATAAAGGTGATCTTTCGGGGAGAAAATGTCTGATTGGCAGCATAAAAAGACGCATTTGGGGAAGACAGTGTCTTTTCTTGGGTCATCACATTTTATTCCAATAATAACACATTTCCTTCCCAGAATACCGCCTTTGATCCCCAAAAGAAGGCATTTTCTTCCCAGAATACTGTTTTTTTGGCCTAAAAATAAGTCATCCTCTCCAAAAAAGACCTATTTCTGTCCTCAAAATGAGAAATATTCTCCCCAAAATATCATTCTTGGTTCGAAATAGAAGACTTTTTCTCCATTAAATACCACGTCAGGTTCCCAATATTACACATTTTCTCCCCCAAATTGCTCTTTTGATCCCCAAAATGAGGCGTTCTCACTCAAATAACGCTTGTGATCCCAAGAATCAGGCATTTTCTCCGCACAAGACTGATTTTATTACCAAAACAAAACATTTCTTTCCAAAAACGCATTTTTTAATTCCCAGCATTAGACATTGTCTCCCCCAAATGCCAATTTGTATCCCTCCAATATGAAATTCTCCCCGTCAAATATGGCTTTGTGTAACAAAAGAAGACATTCGCTCCCCAAAATACCGCTTCTTATCCCCTAAGGAAGACTTTTCCTCCCCAAAACACCCCTTTGGATCCCCCAAATAAGAAATACTCTCCCCGAAGTAGCGCTTTCGTTTCCTTTCCCAAATATGAGACATTGGAAGATGAAAGGCAGTATTCTGGGGAGAAAATGCCTTTTGGGGGGATAAAGAGTGGCACTTAAGAGAGAACCTGTTTGGTTTCTGGGATGAAGCGTGATATTCAGGGAGAAAATGTCTAATTGTTGGCAGAAATTGATATGCAGGGGAGAAATGGTTGTATTTGGGAGAGAAAAAGAGTATTTTGGGGAGAAAATGCATGAGTTTTGGGGATAAACTGCATTATTTTGGCGTGAAAGCATGGTATTGAGCTAATAAGCAGCATTTTGTGGAGAAAATGTCTTCTTTTGAGGATAAAGGTGATCTTTCGGGGAGAAAATGTCTGATTGGCAGCATAAAAAGACGCATTTGGGGAAGACAGTGTCTTTTCTTGGGACATCACATTTTATTCCAATAATAACACATTTCCTTCCCAGAATACCGCCTTTGATCCCCAAAAGAAGGCATTTTCTTCCCAGAACACTGTTTTCTTGGCCTAAAAATAAGTCATCCTCTCCAAAAAAGACCTATTTCTGTCCTCAAAATGAGAAATATTCTCCCCAAAATATCATTCTTGGTTCCAAATAGAAGACTTTTTCTCCATTAAATACCACGTCAGGTTCCCAATATTACACATTTTCTCCCCCAAATTGCTCTTTTGATCCCCAAAATGAGGCGTTCTCACTCAAATAACGCTTGTGATCCCAAGAATCAGGCATTTTCTCCGCACAAGACTGATTTTATTACCAAAACAAAACATTTCTTTCCAAAAACACATTTTTTAATTCCCAGCATTAGACATTGTCTCCCCCAAATGCCAATTTGTATCCCTCCAATATGAAATTCTCCCCGTCAAATATGGCTTTGTGTAACAAAAGAAGACATTCGCTCCCCAAAATACCGCTTCTTATCCCCTAAGGAAGACTTTTCCTCCCCAAAACACCCCTTTGGATCCCCCAAATAAGAAATACTCTCCCCAAAGTAGCGCTTTCGTTTCCTTTCCCAAATATGAGACATTGGAAGATGAAAGGCAGTATTCTGGGGAGAAAATGCCTTTTTGGGGGGATAAAGAGTGGCACTTAAGAGAGAACCTGTTTGGTTTCTGGGATGAAGCGTGATATTCGGGGAGAAAATGTCGAATTGTTGGCAGAAATTGATATGCAGGGGAGAAATGGTTGTATTTGGGAGAGAAAAAGAGTGTTTTGGGGAGAAAATGCATGAGTTTTGGGGATAAACTGCATTATTTTGGCGTGAAAGCATGGTATTGAGCTAATAAGCAGCATTTTGTGGAGAAAATGTCTTCTTTTGAGGATAAAGGTGATCTTTCGGGGAGAAAATGTCTGATTGGCAGCATAAAAAGACGCATTTGGGGAAGACAGCGTCTTTTCTTGGGACATCACATTTTATTCCACTAATAACACATTTTCTTCCCAGAATACCGCCTTTTATCCCCAAAAGAAGGCATTTTCTTCCCAGAATACTGCTTTTTAGACCGAAAATAAGTCATCCTCTCCAATAAAGACCTATTTCTGTCCTCAAAATGAGAAATATTCTCCCCAAAATATCATTCTTGGTTCCAAATAGAAGATTTTTTCTCCATTAAATACCACGTCAGGTTCCCAATATTACACATTTTCTCCCCCAAATTGCTCTTTTGATCCCCAAAATGAGGCGTTCTCACTCAAATAACGCTTGTGATCCCAAGAATCAGGCATTTTCTCCGCACAAGACTGATTTTATTACCAAAACAAAA
The DNA here is from genome assembly GCA_030625065.1 of Alectoris magna. Lineage (NCBI taxonomy): Eukaryota > Metazoa > Chordata > Aves > Galliformes > Phasianidae > Alectoris > Alectoris magna. The sequence goes on along the minus strand of CM060573.1, from coordinate 17,405,952 downwards.
CATTTCTTTCCAAAAACGCATTTTTTAATTCCCAGCATTAGACATTGTCTCCCCCAAATGCCAATTTGTATCCCTCCAATATGAAATTCTCCCCGTCAAATATGGCTTTGTGTAACAAAAGAAGACATTCGCTCCCCAAAATACCGCTTCTTATCCCCTAAGGAAGACTTTTCCTCCCCAAAACACCCCTTTGGATCCCCCAAATAAGAAATACTCTCCCCAAAGTAGCGCTTTCGTTTCCTTTCCCAAATATGAGACATTGGAAGATGAAAGGCAGTATTCTGGGGAGAAAATGCCTTTTTGGGGGGATAAAGAGTGGCACTTAAGAGAGAACCTGTTTGGTTTCTGGGATGAAGCGTGATATTCGGGGAGAAAATGTCTAATTGTTGGCAGAAATTGATATGCAGGGGAGAAATGGTTGTATTTGGGAGAGAAAAAGAGTGTTTTGGGGAGAAAATGCATGAGTTTTGGGGATAAACTGCATTATTTTGGCGTGAAAGCATGGTATTGAGCTAATAAGCAGCATTTTGTGGAGAAAATGTCTTCTTTTGAGGATAAAGGTGATCTTTCGGGGAGAAAATGTCTGATTGGCAGCATAAAAAGACGCATTTGGGGAAGACAGCGTCTTTTCTTGGGACATCACATTTTATTCCACTAATAACACATTTCCTTCCCAGAATACCGCCTTTTATCCCCAAAAGAAGGCATTTTCTTCCCAGAATACTGCTTTTTAGACCGAAAATAAGTCATCCTCTCCAAAAAAGACCTATTTCTGTCCTCAAAATGAGAAATATTCTCCCCAAAATATCATTCTTGGTTCGAAATAGAAGACTTTTTCTCCATTAAATACCACGTCAGGTTCCCAATATTACACATTTTCTCCCCCAAATTGCTCTTTTGATCCCCAAAATGAGGCGTTCTCACTCAAATAACGCTTGTGATCCCAAGAATCAGGCATTTTCTCCGCACAAGACTGATTTTATTACCAAAACAAAACATTTCTTTCCAAAAACACATTTTTTAATTCCCAGCATTAGACATTGTCTCCCCCAAATGCCAATTTGTATCCCTCCAATATGAAATTCTCCCCGTCAAATATGGCTTTGTGTAACAAAAGAAGACATTCGCTCCCCAAAATACCGCTTCTTATCCCCTAAGGAAGACTTTTCCTCCCCAAAACACCCCTTTGGATCCCCCAAATAAGAAATGCTCTCCCCAAAGTAGCGCTTTCGTTTCCTTTCCCAAATATGAGACATTGGAAGATGAAAGGCAGTATTCTGGGGAGAAAATGCCTTTTTGGGGGGATAAAGAGTGGCACTTAAGAGAGAACCTGTTTGGTTTCTGGGATGAAGCGTGATATTCGGGGAGAAAATGTCGAATTGTTGGCAGAAATAGATATCTAGGGGAGAAATGGTTGTATTTGGGAGAGAAAAAGAGTGTTTTGGGGAGAAAATGCATGAGTTTTGGGGATAAACTGCATTATTTTGGCGTGAAAGCATGGTATTGAGCTAATAAGCAGCATTTTGTGGAGAAAATGTCTTCTTTTGAGGATAAAGGTGATCTTTCGGGGAGAAAATGTCTGATTGGCAGCATAAAAAGATGCATTTGGGGAAGACAGCGTCTTTTCTTGGGACATCACATTTTATTCCAATAATAACACATTTCCTTCCCAGAATACCGCCTTTTATCCCCAAAAGAAGGCATTTTCTTCCCAGAATACTGCTTTTTAGACCGAAAATAAGTCATCCTCTCCAAAAAAGACCTATTTCTGTCCTCAAAATGAGAAATATTCTCCCCAAAATATCATTCTTGGTTCGAAATAGAAGACTTTTTCTCCATTAAATACCACGTCAGGTTCCCAATATTACACATTTTCTCCCCCAGATTGCTCTTTTGATCCCCAAAATGAGGCGTTCTCACTCAAATAACACTTGTGATCCCAAGAATCAGGCATTTTCTCCGCACAAGACTGATTTTATTACCAAAACAAAACATTTCTTTCCAAAAACGCATTTTTTAATTCCCAGCATTAGACATTGTCTCCCCCAAATGCCAATTTGTATCCCTCCAATATGAAATTCTCCCCGTCAAATATGGCTTTGTGTAACAAAAGAAGACATTCGCTCCCCAAAATACCGCTTCTTATCCCCTAAGGAAGACTTTTCCTCCCCAAAACACCCCTTTGGATCCCCCAAATAAGAAATACTCTCCCCAAAGTAGCGCTTTCGTTTCCTTTCCCAAATATGAGACATTGGAAGATGAAAGGCAGTATTCTGGGGAGAAAATGCCTTTTTGGGGGGATAAAGAGTGGCACTTAAGAGAGAACCTGTCTGGTTTCTGGGATGAAGCGTGATATTCGGGGAGAAAATGTCTGATTGTTGGCAGAAATTGATATGCAGGGGAGAAATGGTTGTATTTGGGAGAGAAAAAGAGTGTTTTGGGGAGAAAATGCATGAGTTTTGGGGATAAACTGCATTATTTTGGCGTGAAAGCATGGTATTGAGCTAATAAGCAGCATTTTGTGGAGAAAATGTCTTCTTTTGAGGATAAAGGTGATCTTTCGGGGAGAAAATGTCTGATTGGCAGCATAAAAAGACGCATTTGGGGAAGACAGCGTCTTTTCTTGGGACATCACATTTTATTCCAATAATAACACATTTCCTTCCCAGAATACCGCCTTTTATCCCCAAAAGAAGGCATTTTCTTCCCAGAATACTGTTTTTTTGGCCTAAAAATAAGTCATCCTCTCCAAAAAAGACCTATTTCTGTCCTCAAAATGAGAAATATTCTCCCCAAAATATCATTCTTGGTTCGAAATAGAAGACTTTTTCTCCATTAAATACCACGTCAGGTTCCCAATATTACACATTTTCTCCCCCAAATTGCTCTTTTGATCCCCAAAATGAGGCGTTCTCACTCAAATAACGCTTGTGATCCCAAGAATCAGGCATTTTCTCCGCACAAGACTGATTTTATTACCAAAACAAAACATTTCTTTCCAAAAACGCATTTTTTAATTCCCAGCATTAGACATTGTCTCCCCCAAATGCCAATTTGTATCCCTCCAATATGAAATTCTCCCCGTCAAATATGGCTTTGTGTAACAAAAGAAGACATTCGCTCCCCAAAATACCGCTTCTTATCCCCTAAGGAAGACTTTTCCTCCCCAAAACACCCCTTTGGATCCCCCAAATAAGAAATACTCTCCCCAAAGTAGCGCTTTCGTTTCCTTTCCCAAATATGAGACATTGGAAGATGAAAGGCAGTATTCTGGGGAGAAAATGCCTTTTTGGGGGGATAAAGAGTGGCACTTAAGAGAGAACCTGTCTGGTTTCTGGGATGAAGTGTGATATTCGGGGAGAAAATGTCGAATTGTTGGCAGAAATTGATATCTAGGGGAGAAATGGTTGTATTTGGGAGAGAAAAAGAGTGTTTTGGGGAGAAAATGCATGAGTTTTGGGGATAAACTGCATTATTTTGGCGTGAAAGCATGGTATTGAGCTAATAAGCAGCATTTTGTGGAGAAAATGTCTTCTTTTGAGGATAAAGGTGATCTTTCGGGGAGAAAATGTCTGATTGGCAGCATAAAAAGACGCATTTGGGGAAGACAGTGTCTTTTCTTGGGACATCACATTTTATTCCAATAATAACACATTTCCTTCCCAGAATACCGCCTTTGATCCCCAAAAGAAGGCATTTTCTTCCCAGAACACTGTTTTCTTGGCCTAAAAATAAGTCATCCTCTCCAAAAAAGACCTATTTCTGTCCTCAAAATGAGAAATATTCTCCCCAAAATATCATTCTTGGTTCGAAATAGAAGACTTTTTCTCCATTAAATACCACGTCAGGTTCCCAATATTACACATTTTCTCCCCCAAATTGCTCTTTTGATCCCCAAAATGAGGCGTTCTCACTCAAATAACGCTTGTGATCCCAAGAATCAGGCATTTTCTCCGCACAAGACTGATTTTATTACCAAAACAAAACATTTCTTTCCAAAAACACATTTTTTAATTCCCAGCATTAGACATTGTCTCCCCCAAATGCCAATTTGTATCCCTCCAATATGAAATTCTCCCCGTCAAATATGGCTTTGTGTAACAAAAGAAGACATTCGCTCCCCAAAATACCGCTTCTTATCCCCTAAGGAAGACTTTTCCTCCCCAAAACACCCCTTTGGATCCCCCAAATAAGAAATACTCTCCCCAAAGTAGCGCTTTCGTTTCCTTTCCCAAATATGAGACATTGGAAGATGAAAGGCAGTATTCTGGGGAGAAAATGCCTTTTTGGGGGGATAAAGAGTGGCACTTAAGAGAGAACCTGTTTGGTTTCTGGGATGAAGCGTGATATTCGGGGAGAAAATGTCTAATTGTTGGCAGAAATTGATATGCAGGGGAGAAATGGTTGTATTTGGGAGAGAAAAAGAGTGTTTTGGGGAGAAAATGCATGAGTTTTGGGGATAAACTGCATTATTTTGGCGTGAAAGCATGGTATTGAGCTAATAAGCAGCATTTTGTGGAGAAAATGTCTTCTTTTGAGGATAAAGGTGATCTTTCGGGGAGAAAATGTCTGATTGGCAGCATAAAAAGACGCATTTGGGGAAGACAGCGTCTTTTCTTGGGACATCACATTTTATTCCAATAATAACACATTTCCTTCCCAGAATACCGCCTTTTATCCCCAAAAGAAGGCATTTTCTTCCCAGAATACTGTTTTTTTGGCCTAAAAATAAGTCATCCTCTCCAAAAAAGACCTATTTCTGTCCTCAAAATGAGAAATATTCTCCCCAAAATATCATTCTTGGTTCCAAATAGAAGACTTTTTCTCCATTAAATACCACGTCAGGTTCCCAATATTACACATTTTCTCCCCCAAATTGCTCTTTTGATCCCCAAAATGAGGCGTTCTCACTCAAATAACGCTTGTGATCCCAAGAATCAGGCATTTTCTCCGCACAAGACTGATTTTATTACCAAAACAAAACATTTCTTTCCAAAAACGCATTTTTTAATTCCCAGCATTAGACACTGTCTCCCCCAAATGCCAATTTGTATCCCTCCAATATGAAATTCTCCCCGTCAAATATGGCTTTGTGTAACAAAAGAAGACATTCGCTCCCCAAAATACCGCTTCTTATCCCCTAAGGAAGACTTTTCCTCCCCAAAACACCCCTTTGGATCCCCCAAATAAGAAATACTCTCCCCAAAGTAGCGCTTTCGTTTCCTTTCCCAAATATGAGACATTGGACGATGAAAGGCAGTATTCAGGGGAGAAAATGCCTTTTTGGGGGGATAAAGAGTGGCACTTAAGAGAGAACCTGTTTGGTTTCTGGGATGAAGCGTGATATTCGGGGAGAAAATGTCGAATTGTTGGCAGAAATAGATATCTAGGGGAGAAATGGTTGTATTTGGGAGAGAAAAAGAGTGTTTTGGGGAGAAAATGCATGAGTTTTGGGGATTAACTGCATTATTTTGGCGTGAAAGCATGGTATTGAGCTAATAAGCAGCATTTTGTGGAGAAAATGTCTTCTTTTGAGGATAAAGGTGATCTTTCGGGGAGAAAATGTCTGATTGGCAGCATAAAAAGACGCATTTGGGGAAGACAGCGTCTTTTCTTGGGACATCACATTTTATTCCAATAATAACACATTTCCTTCCCAGAATACCGCCTTTTATCCCCAAAAGAAGGCATTTTCTTCCCAGAATACTGCTTTTTTGGCCTAAAAATAAGTCATCCTCTCCAAAAAAGACCTATTTCTGTCCTCAAAATGAGAAATATTCTCCCCAAAATATCATTCTTGGTTCGAAATAGAAGACTTTTTCTCCATTAAATACCACGTCAGGTTCCCAATATTACACATTTTCTCCCCCAAATTGCTCTTTTGATCCCCAAAATGAGGCGTTCTCACTCAAATAACGCTTGTGATCCCAAGAATCAGGCATTTTCTCCGCACAAGACTGATTTTATTACCAAAACAAAACATTTCTTTCCAAAAACGCATTTTTTAATTCCCAGCATTAGACATTGTCTCCCCCAAATGCCAATTTGTATCCCTCCAATATGAAATTCTCCCCGTCAAATATGGCTTTGTGTAACAAAAGAAGACATTCGCTCCCCAAAATACCGCTTCTTATCCCCTAAGGAAGACTTTTCCTCCCCAAAACACCCCTTTGGATCCCCCAAATAAGAAATACTCTCCCCAAAGTAGCGCTTTCGTTTCCTTTCCCAAATATGAGACATTGGACGATGAAAGGCAGTATTCAGGGGAGAAAATGCCTTTTTGGGGGGATAAAGAGTGGCACTTAAGAGAGAACCTGTTTGGTTTCTGGGATGAAGCGTGATATTCGGGGAGAAAATGTCGAATTGTTGGCAGAAATAGATATCTAGGGGAGAAATGGTTGTATTTGGGAGAGAAAAAGAGTGTTTTGGGGAGAAAATGCATGAGTTTTGGGGATAAACTGCATTATTTTGGCGTGAAAGCATGGTATTGAGCTAATAAGCAGCATTTTGTGGAGAAAATGTCTTCTTTTGAGGATAAAGGTGATCTTTCGGGGAGAAAATGTCTGATTGGCAGCATAAAAAGACGCATTTGGGGAAGACAGCGTCTTTTCTTGGGACATCACATTTTATTCCAATAATAACACATTTCCTTCCCAGAATACCGCCTTTTATCCCCAAAAGAAGGCATTTTCTTCCCAGAATACTGTTTTTTTGGCCTAAAAATAAGTCATCCTCTCCAAAAAAGACCTATTTCTGTCCTCAAAATGAGAAATATTCTCCCCAAAATATCATTCTTGGTTCGAAATAGAAGACTTTTTCTCCATTAAATACCACGTCAGGTTCCCAATATTACACATTTTCTCCCCCAAATTGCTCTTTTGATCCCCAAAATGAGGCGTTCTCACTCAAATAACGCTTGTGATCCCAAGAATCAGGCATTTTCTCCGCACAAGACTGATTTTATTACCAAAACAAAACATTTCTTTCCAAAAACACATTTTTTAATTCCCAGCATTAGACATTGTCTCCCCCAAATGCCAATTTGTATCCCTCCAATATGAAATTCTCCCCGTCAAATATGGCTTTGTGTAACAAAAGAAGACATTCGCTCCCCAAAATACCGCTTCTTATCCCCTAAGGAAGACTTTTCCTCCCCAAAACACCCCTTTGGATCCCCCAAATAAGAAATACTCTCCCCAAAGTAGCGCTTTCGTTTCCTTTCCCAAATATGAGACATTGGAAGATGAAAGGCAGTATTCTGGGGAGAAAATGCCTTTTTGGGGGGATAAAGAGTGGCACTTAAGAGAGAACCTGTCTGGTTTCTGGGATGAAGCGTGATATTCGGGGAGAAAATGTCTAATTGTTGGCAGAAATTGATATGCAGGGGAGAAATGGTTGTATTTGGGAGAGAAAAAGAGTGTTTTGGGGAGAAAATGCATGAGTTTTGGGGATAAACTGCATTATTTTGGCGTGAAAGCATGGTATTGAGCTAATAAGCAGCATTTTGTGGAGAAAATGTCTCCTTTGGAGGATAAAGTTGATCTTTCGGGGAGAAAATGTCTGATTGGCAGCATAAAAAGACGCATTTGGGGAAGACAGCGTCTTTTCTTGGGACATCACATTTTATTCCACTAATAACACATTTTCTTCCCAGAATACCGCCTTTTATCCCCAAAAGAAGGCATTTTCTTCCCAGAATACTGCTTTTTAGACCGAAAATAAGTCATCCTCTCCAAAAAAGACCTATTTCTGTCCTCAAAATGAGAAATATTCTCCCCAAAATATCATTCTTGGTTCGAAATAGAAGACTTTTTCTCCATTAAATACCACGTCAGGTTCCCAATATTACACATTTTCTCCCCCAAATTGCTCTTTTGATCCCCAAAATGAGGCGTTCTCACTCAAATAACGCTTGTGATCCCAAGAATCAGGCATTTTCTCCGCACAAGACTGATTTTATTACCAAAACAAAACATTTCTTTCCAAAAACGACTTTTTTAATTCCCAGCATTAGACATTGTCTCCCCCAAATGCCAATTTGTATCCCTCCAATATGAAATTCTCCCCGTCAAATATGGCTTTGTGTAACAAAAGAAGACATTCGCTCCCCAAAATACCGCTTCTTATCCCCTAAGGAAGACTTTTCCTCCCCAAAACACCCCTTTGGATCCCCCAAATAAGAAATACTCTCCCCAAAGTAGCACTTTCGTTTCCTTTCCCAAATATGAGACATTGGAAGATGAAAGGCAGTATTCTGGGGAGAAAATGCCTTTTTGGGGGGATAAAGAGCGGCACTTAAGAGAGAACCTGTTTGGTTTCTGGGATGAAGCGTGATATTCGGGGAGAAAATGTCTAATTGTTGGCAGAAATTGATATGCAGGGGAGAAATGGTTGTATTTGGGAGAGAAAAAGAGTGTTTTGGGGAGAAAATGCATGAGTTTTGGGGATAAACTGCATTATTTTGGCGTGAAAGCATGGTATTGAGCTAATAAGCAGCATTTTGTGGAGAAAATGTCTTCTTTTGAGGATAAAGGTGATCTTTCGGGGAGAAAATGTCTGATTGGCAGCATAAAAAGACGCATTTGGGGAAGACAGCGTCTTTTCTTGGGACATCACATTTTATTCCAATAATAACACATTTCCTTCCCAGAATACCGCCTTTTATCCCCAAAAGAAGGCATTTTCTTCCCAGAATACTGTTTTTTTGGCCTAAAAATAAGTCATCCTCTCCAAAAAAGACCTATTTCTGTCCTCAAAATGAGAAATATTCTCCCCAAAATATCATTCTTGGTTCGAAATAGAAGACTTTTTCTCCATTAAATACCACGTCAGGTTCCCAATATTACACATTTTCTCCCCCAAATTGCTCTTTTGATCCCCAAAATGAGGCGTTCTCACTCAAATAACGCTTGTGATCCCAAGAATCAGGCATTTTCTCCGCACAAGACTGATTTTATTACCAAAACAAAACATTTCTTTCCAAAAACGCATTTTTTAATTCCCAGCATTAGACATTGTCTCCCCCAAATGCCAATTTGTATCCCTCCAATATGAAATTCTCCCCGTCAAATATGGCTTTGTGTAACAAAAGAAGACATTCGCTCCCGAAAATACCGCTTCTTATCCCCTAAGGAAGACTTTTCCTCCCCAAAACACCCCTTTGGATCCCCCAAATAAGAAATACTCTCCCCAAAGTAGCGCTTTCGTTTCCTTTCCCAAATATGAGACATTGGAAGATGAAAGGCAGTATTCTGGGGAGAAAATGCCTTTTTGGGGGGATAAAGAGTGGCATTAAGAGAGAACCTGTTTGGTTTCTGGGATGAAGAGTGATATTCGGGGAGAAAATGTCTAATTGTTGGCAGAAATTGATATGCAGGGGAGAAATGGTTGTATTTGGGAGAGAAAAAGAGTGTTTTGGGGAGAAAATGCATGAGTTTTGGGGATAAACTGCATTATTTTGGCGTGAAAGCATGGTATTGAGCTAATAAGCAGCATTTTGTGGAGAAAATGTCTCCTTTTGAGGATAAAGTTGATCTTTCGGGGAGAAAATGTCTGATTGGCAGCATAAAAAGACGCATTTGGGGAAGACAGCGTCTTTTCTTGGGACATCACATTTTATTCCACTAATAACACATTTTCTTCCCAGAATACCGCCTTTTATCCCCAAAAGAAGGCATTTTCTTCCCAGAATACTGCTTTTTAGACCGAAAATAAGTCATCCTCTCCAAAAAAGACCTATTTCTGTCCTCAAAATGAGAAATATTCTCCCCAAAATATCATTCTTGGTTCCAAATAGAAGACTTTTTCTCCATTAAATACCACGTCAGGTTCCCAATATTACACATTTTCTCCCCCAAATTGCTCTTTTGATCCCCAAAATGAGGCGTTCTCACTCAAATAACGCTTGTGATCCCAAGAATCAGGCATTTTCTCCGCACAAGACTGATTTTATTACCAAAACAAAACATTTCTTTCCAAAAACGACTTTTTTAATTCCCAGCATTAGACATTGTCTCCCCCAAATGCCAATTTGTATCCCTCCAATATGAAATTCTCCCCGTCAAATATGGCTTTGTGTAACAAAAGAAGACATTCGCTCCCCAAAATACCGCTTCTTATCCCCTAAGGAAGACTTTTCCTCCCCAAAACACCCCTTTGGATCCCCCAAATAAGAAATACTCTCCCCAAAGTAGCGCTTTCGTTTCCTTTCCCAAATATGAGACATTGGACGATGAAAGGCAGTATTCAGGGGAGAAAATGCCTTTTTGGGGGGATAAAGAGTGGCACTTAAGAGAGAACCTGTTTGGTTTCTGGGATGAAGCGTGATATTCGGGGAGAAAATGTCGAATTGTTGGCAGAAATAGATATCTAGGGGAGAAATGGTTGTATTTGGGAGAGAAAAAGAGTGTTTTGGGGAGAAAATGCATGAGTTTTGGGGATTAACTGCATTATTTTGGCGTGAAAGCATGGTATTGAGCTAATAAGCAGCATTTTGTGGAGAAAATGTCTTCTTTTGAGGATAAAGGTGATCTTTCGGGGAGAAAATGTCTGATTGGCAGCATAAAAAGACGCATTTGGGGAAGACAGCGTCTTTTCTTGGGACATCACATTTTATTCCAATAATAACACATTTCCTTCCCAGAATACCGCCTTTTATCCCCAAAAGAAGGCATTTTCTTCCCAGAATACTGTTTTTTTGGCCTAAAAATAAGTCATCCTCTCCAAAAAAGACCTATTTCTGTCCTCAAAATGAGAAATATTCTCCCCAAAATATCATTCTTGGTTCGAAATAGAAGACTTTTTCTCCATTAAATACCACGTCAGGTTCCCAATATTACACATTTTCTCCCCCAAATTGCTCTTTTGATCCCCAAAATGAGGCGTTCTCACTCAAATAACGCTTGTGATCCCAAGAATCAGGCATTTTCTCCGCACAAGACTGATTTTATTACCAAAACAAAACATTTCTTTCCAAAAACACATTTTTTAATTCCCAGCATTAGACACTGTCTCCCCCAAATGCCAATTTGTATCCCTCCAATATGAAATTCTCCCCGTCAAATATGGCTTTGTGTAACAAAAGAAGACATTCGCTCCCCAAAATACCGCTTCTTATCCCCTAAGGAAGACTTTTCCTCCCCAAAACACCCCTTTGGATCCCCCAAATAAGAAATACTCTCCCCAAAGTAGCGCTTTCGTTTCCTTTCCCAAATATGAGACATTGGAAGATGAAAGGCAGTATTCTGGGGAGAAAATGCCTTTTTGGGGGGATAAAGAGTGGCACTTAAGAGAGAACCTGTTTGGTTTCTGGGATGAAGCGTGATATTCGGGGAGAAAATGTCTAATTGTTGGCAGAAATTGATATGCAGGGGAGAAATGGTTGTATTTGGGAGAGAAAAAGAGTGTTTTGGGGAGAAAATGCATGAGTTTTGGGGATAAACTGCATTATTTTGGCGTGAAAGCATGGTATTGAGCTAATAAGCAGCATTTTGTGGAGAAAAAGTCTTCTTTTGAGGATAAAGGTGATCTTTCGGGGAGAAAATGTCTGATTGGCAGCATAAAAAGACGCATTTGGGGAAGACAGCGTCTTTTCTTGGGACATCACATTTTATTCCACTAATAACACATTTTCTTCCCAGAATACCGCCTTTTATCCCCAAAAGAAGGCATTTTCTTCCCAGAATACTGCTTTTTAGACCGAAAATAAGTCATCCTCTCCAAAAAAGACCTATTTCTGTCCTCAAAATGAGAAATATTCTCCCCAAAATATCATTCTTGGTTCCAAATAGAAGACTTTTTCTCCATTAAATACCACGTCAGGTTCCCAATATTACACATTTTCTCCCCCAAATTGCTCTTTTGATCCCCAAAATGAGGCGTTCTCACTCAAATAACACTTGTGATCCCAAGAATCAGGCATTTTCTCCGCACAAGACTGATTTTATTACCAAAACAAAACATTTCTTTCCAAAAACGCATTTTTTAATTCCCAGCATTAGACATTGTCTCCCCCAAATGCCAATTTGTATCCCTCCAATATGAAATTCTCCCCGTCAAATATGGCTTTGTGTAACAAAAGAAGACATTCGCTCCCCAAAATACCGCTTCTTATCCCCTAAGGAAGACTTTTCCTCCCCAAAACACCCCTTTGGATCCCCCAAATAAGAAATACTCTCCCCAAAGTAGCGCTTTCGTTTCCTTTCCCAAATATGAGACATTGGAAGATGAAAGGCAGTATTCTGGGGAGAAAATGCCTTTTAGGGGGGATAAAGAGCGGCACTTAAGAGAGAACCTGTTTGGTTTCTGGGATGAAGCGTGATATTCGGGGAGAAAATGTCTAATTGTTGGCAGAAATTGATATGCAGGGGAGAAATGGTTGTATTTGGGAGAGAAAAAGAGTGTTTTGGGGAGAAAATGCATGAGTTTTGGGGATAAACTGCATTATTTTGGCGTGAAAGCATGGTATTGAGCTAATAAGCAGCATTTTGTGGAGAAAATGTCTTCTTTTGAGGATAAAGGTGATCTTTCGGGGAGAAAATGTCTGATTGGCAGCATAAAAAGACGCATTTGGGGAAGACAGCGTCTTTTCTTGGGACATCACATTTTATTCCACTAATAACACATTTTCTTCCCAGAATACCGCCTTTTATCCCCAAAAGAAGGCATTTTCTTCCCAGAATACTGCTTTTTAGACCGAAAATAAGTCATCCTCTCCAAAAAAGACCTATTTCTGTCCTCAAAATGAGAAATATTCTCCCCAAAATATCATTCTTGGTTCCAAATAGAAGACTTTTTCTCCATTAAATACCACGTCAGGTTCCCAATATTACACATTTTCTCCCCCAAATTGCTCTTTTGATCCCCAAAATGAGGCGTTCTCACTCAAATAACGCTTGTGATCCCAAGAATCAGGCATTTTCTCCGCACAAGACTGATTTTATTACCAAAACAAAACATTTCTTTCCAAAAACGACTTTTTTAATTCCCAGCATTAGACATTGTCTCCCCCAAATGCCAATTTGTATCCCTCCAATATGAAATTCTCCCCGTCAAATATGGCTTTGTGTAACAAAAGAAGACATTCGCTCCCCAAAATACCGCTTCTTATCCCCTAAGGAAGACTTTTCCTCCCCAAAACACCCCTTTGGATCCCCCAAATAAGAAATACTCTCCCCAAAGTAGCGCTTTCGTTTCCTTTCCCAAATATGAGACATTGGAAGATGAAAGGCAGTATTCTGGGGAGAAAATGCCTTTTTGGGGGGCTAAAGAGCGGCACTTAAGAGAGAACCTGTTTGGTTTCTGGGATGAAGCGTGATATTCGGGGAGAAAATGTCTAATTGTTGGCAGAAATTGATATGCAGGGGAGAAATGGTTGTATTTGGGAGAGAAAAAGAGTGTTTTGGGGAGAAAATGCATGAGTTTTGGGGATAAACTGCATTATTTTGGCGTGAAAGCATGGTATTGAGCTAATAAGCAGCATTTTGTGGAGAAAATGTCTTCTTTTGAGGATAAAGGTGATCTTTCGGGGAGAAAATGTCTGATTGGCAGCATAAAAAGACGCATTTGGGGAAGACAGCGTCTTTTCTTGGGACATCACATTTTATTCCAATAATAACACATTTCCTTCCCAGAATACCGCCTTTTATCCCCAAAAGAAGGCATTTTCTTCCCAGAATACTGCTTTTTAGACCAAAAATAAGTCATCCTCTCCAAAAAAGACCTATTTCTGTCCTCAAAATGAGAAATATTCTCCCCAAAATATCATTCTTGGTTCCAAATAGAAGACTTTTTCTCCATTAAATACCACGTCAGGTTCCCAATATTACACATTTTCTCCCCCAAATTGCTCTTTTGATCCCCAAAATGAGGCGTTCTCACTCAAATAACGCTTGTGATCCCAAGAATCAGGCATTTTCTCCGCACAAGACTGATTTTATTACCAAAACAAAACATTTCTTTCCAAAAACGCATTTTTTAATTCCCAGCATTAGACATTGTCTCCCCCAAATGCCAATTTGTATCCCTCCAATATGAAATTCTCCCCGTCAAATATGGCTTTGTGTAACAAAAGAAGACATTCGCTCCCCAAAATACCGCTTCTTATCCCCTAAGGAAGACTTTTCCTCCCCAAAACACCCCTTTGGATCCCCCAAATAAGAAATGCTCTCCCCAAAGTAGCGCTTTCGTTTCCTTTCCCAAATATGAGACATTGGAAGATGAAAGGCAGTATTCTGGGGAGAAAATGCCTTTTTGGGGGGATAAAGAGCGGCACTTAAGAGAGAACCTGTTTGGTTTCTGGGATGAAGCGTGATATTCGGGGAGAAAATGTCTAATTGTTGGCAGAAATTGATATGCAGGGGAGAAATGGTTGTATTTGGGAGAGAAAAAGAGTGTTTTGGGGAGAAAATGCATGAGTTTTGGGGATAAACTGCATTATTTTGGCGTGAAAGCATGGTATTGAGCTAATAAGCAGCATTTTGTGGAGAAAATGTCTTCTTTTGAGGATAAAGGTGATCTTTCGGGGAGAAAATGTCTGATTGGCAGCATAAAAAGACGCATTTGGGGAAGACAGCGTCTTTTCTTGGGACATCACATTTTATTCCAATAATAACACATTTTCTTCCCAGAATACCGCCTTTTATCCCCAAAAGAAGGCATTTTCTTCCCAGAATACTGCTTTTTAGACCGAAAATAAGTCATCCTCTCCAAAAAAGACCTATTTCTGTCCTCAAAATGAGAAATATTCTCCCCAAAATATCATTCTTGGTTCGAAATAGAAGACTTTTTCTCCATTAAATACCACGTCAGGTTCCCAATATTACACATTTTCTCCCCCAAATTGCTCTTTTGATCCCCAAAATGAGGCGTTCTCACTCAAATAACGCTTGTGATCCCAAGAATCAGGCATTTTCTCCGCACAAGACTGATTTTATTAACAAAACAAAACATTTCTTTCCAAAAACGCATTTTTTAATTCCCAGCATTAGACATTGTCTCCCCCAAATGCCAATTTGTATCCCTCCAATATGAAATTCTCCCCGTCAAATATGGCTTTGTGTAACAAAAGAAGACATTCGCTCCCCAAAATACCGCTTCTTATCCCCTAAGGAAGACTTTTCCTCCCCAAAACACCCCTTTGGATCCCCCAAATAAGAAATGCTCTCCCCAAAGTAGCGCTTTCGTTTCCTTTCCCAAATATGAGACATTGGAAGATGAAAGGCAGTATTCTGGGGAGAAAATGCCTTTTTGGGGGGATAAAGAGCGGCACTTAAGAGAGAACCTGTTTGGTTTCTGGGATGAAGCGTGATATTCGGGGAGAAAATGTCTAATTGTTGGCAGAAATTGATATGCAGGGGAGAAATGGTTGTATTTGGGAGAGAAAAAGAGTGTTTTGGGGAGAAAATGCATGAGTTTTGGGGATAAACTGCATTATTTTGGCGTGAAAGCATGGTATTGAGCTAATAAGCAGCATTTTGTGGAGAAAATGTCTTCTTTTGAGGATAAAGGTGATCTTTCGGGGAGAAAATGTCTGATTGGCAGCATAAAAAGACGCATTTGGGGAAGACAGCGTCTTTTCTTGGGACATCACATTTTATTCCACTAATAACACATTTTCTTCCCAGAATACCGCCTTTTATCCCCAAAAGAAGGCATTTTCTTCCCAGAATACTGCTTTTTAGACCGAAAATAAGTCATCCTCTCCAAAAAAGACCTATTTCTGTCCTCAAAATGAGAAATATTCTCCCCAAAATATCATTCTTGGTTCCAAATAGAAGACTTTTTCTCCATTAAATACCACGTCAGGTTCCCAATATTACACATTTTCTCCCCCAAATTGCTCTTTTGATCCCCAAAATGAGGCGTTCTCACTCAAATAACGCTTGTGATCCCAAGAATCAGGCATTTTCTCCGCACAAGACTGATTTTATTACCAAAACAAAACATTTCTTTCCAAAAACGCATTTTTTAATTCCCAGCATTAGACATTGTCTCCCCCAAATGCCAATTTGTATCCCTCCAATATGAAATTCTCCCCGTCAAATATGGCTTTGTGTAACAAAAGAAGACATTCGCTCCCCAAAATACCGCTTCTTATCCCCTAAGGAAGACTTTTCCTCCCCAAAACACCCCTTTGGATCCCCCAAATAAGAAATACTCTCCCCAAAGTAGCGCTTTCGTTTCCTTTCCCAAATATGAGACATTGGAAGATGAAAGGCAGTATTCTGGGGAGAAAATGCCTTTTTGGGGGGATAAAGAGCGGCACTTAAGAGAGAACCTGTTTGGTTTCTGGGATGAAGCGTGATATTCGGGGAGAAAATGTCTAATTGTTGGCAGAAATTGATATGCAGGGGAGAAATGGTTGTATTTGGGAGAGAAAAAGAGTGTTTTGGGGAGAAAATGCATGAGTTTTGGGGATAAACTGCATTATTTTGGCGTGAAAGCATGGTATTGAGCTAATAAGCAGCATTTTGTGGAGAAAATGTCTTCTTTTGAGGATAAAGGTGATCTTTCGGGGAGAAAATGTCTGATTGGCAGCATAAAAAGACGCATTTGGGGAAGACAGCGTCTTTTCTTGGGACATCACATTTTATTCCACTAATAACACATTTTCTTCCCAGAATACCGCCTTTTATCCCCAAAAGAAGGCATTTTCTTCCCAGAATACTGCTTTTTAGACCGAAAATAAGTCATCCTCTCCAAAAAAGACCTATTTCTGTCCTCAAAATGAGAAATATTCTCCCCAAAATATCATTCTTGGTTCCAAATAGAAGACTTTTTCTCCATTAAATACCACGTCAGGTTCCCAATATTACACATTTTCTCCCCCAAATTGCTCTTTTGATCCCCAAAATGAGGCGTTCTCACTCAAATAACGCTTGTGATCCCAAGAATCAGGCATTTTCTCCGCACAAGACTGATTTTATTACCAAAACAAAACATTTCTTTCCAAAAACACATTTTTTAATTCCCAGCATTAGACATTGTCTCCCCCAAATGCCAATTTGTATCCCTCCAATATGAAATTCTCCCCGTCAAATATGGCTTTGTGTAACAAAAGAAGACATTCGCTCCCCAAAATACCGCTTCTTATCCCCTAAGGAAGACTTTTCCTCCCCAAAACACCCCTTTGGATCCCCCAAATAAGAAATGCTCTCCCCAAAGTAGCGCTTTCGTTTCCTTTCCCAAATATGAGACATTGGAAGATGAAAGGCAGTATTCTGGGGAGAAAATGCCTTTTTGGGGGGATAAAGAGCGGCACTTAAGAGAGAACCTGTTTGGTTTCTGGGATGAAGCGTGATATTCGGGGAGAAAATGTCTAATTGTTGGCAGAAATTGATATGCAGGGGAGAAATGGTTGTATTTGGGAGAGAAAAAGAGTGTTTTGGGGAGAAAATGCATGAGTTTTGGGGATAAACTGCATTATTTTGGCGTGAAAGCATGGTATTGAGCTAATAAGCAGCATTTTGTGGAGAAAATGTCTTCTTTTGAGGATAAAGGTGATCTTTCGGGGAGAAAATGTCTGATTGGCAGCATAAAAAGACGCATTTGGGGAAGACAGCGTCTTTTCTTGGGACATCACATTTTATTCCAATAATAACACATTTTCTTCCCAGAATACCGCCTTTTATCCCCAAAAGAAGGCATTTTCTTCCCAGAATACTGCTTTTTAGACCGAAAATAAGTCATCCTCTCCAAAAAAGACCTATTTCTGTCCTCAAAATGAGAAATATTCTCCCCAAAATATCATTCTTGGTTCCAAATAGAAGACTTTTTCTCCATTAAATACCACGTCAGGTTCCCAATATTACACATTTTCTCCCCCAAATTGCTCTTTTGATCCCCAAAATGAGGCGTTCTCACTCAAATAACGCTTGTGATCCCAAGAATCAGGCATTTTCTCCGCACAAGACTGATTTTATTACCAAAACAAAACATTTCTTTCCAAAAACGCATTTTTTAATTCCCAGCATTAGACATTGTCTCCCCCAAATGCCAATTTGTATCCCTCCAATATGAAATTCTCCCCGTCAAATATGGCTTTGTGTAACAAAAGAAGACATTCGCTCCCCAAAATACCGCTTCTTATCCCCTAAGGAAGACTTTTCCTCCCCAAAACACCCCTTTGGATCCCCCAAATAAGAAATGCTCTCCCCAAAGTAGCGCTTTCGTTTCCTTTCCCAAATATGAGACATTGGAAGATGAAAGGCAGTATTCTGGGGAGAAAATGCCTTTTTGGGGGGATAAAGAGCGGCACTTAAGAGAGAACCTGTTTGGTTTCTGGGATGAAGCGTGATATTCGGGGAGAAAATGTCTAATTGTTGGCAGAAATTGATATGCAGGGGAGAAATGGTTGTATTTGGGAGAGAAAAAGAGTGTTTTGGGGAGAAAATGCATGAGTTTTGGGGATAAACTGCATTATTTTGGCGTGAAAGCATGGTATTGAGCTAATAAGCAGCATTTTGTGGAGAAAATGTCTTCTTTTGAGGATAAAGGTGATCTTTCGGGGAGAAAATGTCTGATTGGCAGCATAAAAAGACGCATTTGGGGAAGACAGCGTCTTTTCTTGGGACATCACATTTTATTCCACTAATAACACATTTTCTTCCCAGAATACCGCCTTTTATCCCCAAAAGAAGGCATTTTCTTCCCAGAATACTGCTTTTTAGACCGAAAATAAGTCATCCTCTCCAAAAAAGACCTATTTCTGTCCTCAAAATGAGAAATATTCTCCCCAAAATATCATTCTTGGTTCCAAATAGAAGACTTTTTCTCCATTAAATACCACGTCAGGTTCCCAATATTACACATTTTCTCCCCCAAATTGCTCTTTTGATCCCCAAAATGAGGCGTTCTCACTCAAATAACGCTTGTGATCCCAAGAATCAGGCATTTTCTCCGCACAAGACTGATTTTATTACCAAAACAAAACATTTCTTTCCAAAAACGCATTTTTTAATTCCCAGCATTAGACATTGTCTCCCCCAAATGCCAATTTGTATCCCTCCAATATGAAATTCTCCCCGTCAAATATGGCTTTGTGTAACAAAAGAAGACATTCGCTCCCCAAAATACCGCTTCTTATCCCCTAAGGAAGACTTTTCCTCCCCAAAACACCCCTTTGGATCCCCCAAATAAGAAATACTCTCCCCAAAGTAGCGCTTTCGTTTCCTTTCCCAAATATGAGACATTGGAAGATGAAAGGCAGTATTCTGGGGAGAAAATGCCTTTTTGGGGGGATAAAGAGCGGCACTTAAGAGAGAACCTGTTTGGTTTCTGGGATGAAGCGTGATATTCGGGGAGAAAATGTCTAATTGTTGGCAGAAATTGATATGCAGGGGAGAAATGGTTGTATTTGGGAGAGAAAAAGAGTGTTTTGGGGAGAAAATGCATGAGTTTTGGGGATAAACTGCATTATTTTGGCGTGAAAGCATGGTATTGAGCTAATAAGCAGCATTTTGTGGAGAAAATGTCTTCTTTTGAGGATAAAGGTGATCTTTCGGGGAGAAAATGTCTGATTGGCAGCATAAAAAGACGCATTTGGGGAAGACAGCGTCTTTTCTTGGGACATCACATTTTATTCCAATAATAACACATTTTCTTCCCAGAATACCGCCTTTTATCCCCAAAAGAAGGCATTTTCTTCCCAGAATACTGCTTTTTAGACCGAAAATAAGTCATCCTCTCCAAAAAAGACCTATTTCTGTCCTCAAAATGAGAAATATTCTCCCCAAAATATCATTCTTGGTTCGAAATAGAAGACTTTTTCTCCATTAAATACCACGTCAGGTTCCCAATATTACACATTTTCTCCCCCAAATTGCTCTTTTGATCCCCAAAATGAGGCGTTCTCACTCAAATAACGCTTGTGATCCCAAGAATCAGGCATTTTCTCCGCACAAGACTGATTTTATTACCAAAACAAAACATTTCTTTCCAAAAACGCATTTTTTAATTCCCAGCATTAGACATTGTCTCCCCCAAATGCCAATTTGTATCCCTCCAATATGAAATTCTCCCCGTCAAATATGGCTTTGTGTAACAAAAGAAGACATTCGCTCCCCAAAATACCGCTTCTTATCCCCTAAGGAAGACTTTTCCTCCCCAAAACACCCCTTTGGATCCCCCAAATAAGAAATGCTCTCCCCAAAGTAGCGCTTTCGTTTCCTTTCCCAAATATGAGACATTGGAAGATGAAAGGCAGTATTCTGGGGAGAAAATGCCTTTTTGGGGGGATAAAGAGCGGCACTTAAGAGAGAACCTGTTTGGTTTCTGGGATGAAGCGTGATATTCGGGGAGAAAATGTCTAATTGTTGGCAGAAATTGATATGCAGGGGAGAAATGGTTGTATTTGGGAGAGAAAAAGAGTGTTTTGGGGAGAAAATGCATGAGTTTTGGGGATAAACTGCATTATTTTGGCGTGAAAGCATGGTATTGAGCTAATAAGCAGCATTTTGTGGAGAAAATGTCTTCTTTTGAGGATAAAGGTGATCTTTCGGGGAGAAAATGTCTGATTGGCAGCATAAAAAGACGCATTTGGGGAAGACAGCGTCTTTTCTTGGGACATCACATTTTATTCCACTAATAACACATTTTCTTCCCAGAATACCGCCTTTTATCCCCAAAAGAAGGCATTTTCTTCCCAGAATACTGCTTTTTAGACCGAAAATAAGTCATCCTCTCCAAAAAAGACCTATTTCTGTCCTCAAAATGAGAAATATTCTCCCCAAAATATCATTCTTGGTTCGAAATAGAAGACTTTTTCTCCATTAAATACCACGTCAGGTTCCCAATATTACACATTTTCTCCCCCAAATTGCTCTTTTGATCCCCAAAATGAGGCGTTCTCACTCAAATAACGCTTGTGATCCCAAGAATCAGGCATTTTCTCCGCACAAGACTGATTTTATTACCAAAACAAAACATTTCTTTCCAAAAACACATTTTTTAATTCCCAGCATTAGACATTGTCTCCCCCAAATGCCAATTTGTATCCCTCCAATATGAAATTCTCCCCGTCAAATATGGCTTTGTGTAACAAAAGAAGACATTCGCTCCCCAAAATACCGCTTCTTATCCCCTAAGGAAGACTTTTCCTCCCCAAAACACCCCTTTGGATCCCCCAAATAAGAAATGCTCTCCCCAAAGTAGCGCTTTCGTTTCCTTTCCCAAATATGAGACATTGGAAGATGAAAGGCAGTATTCTGGGGAGAAAATGCCTTTTAGGGGGGATAAAGAGCGGCACTTAAGAGAGAACCTGTTTGGTTTCTGGGATGAAGCGTGATATTCGGGGAGAAAATGTCTAATTGTTGGCAGAAATTGATATGCAGGGGAGAAATGGTTGTATTTGGGAGAGAAAAAGAGTGTTTTGGGGAGAAAATGCATGAGTTTTGGGGATAAAGTGCATTATTTTGGCGTGAAAGCATGGTATTGAGCTAATAAGCAGCATTTTGTGGAGAAAATGTCTTCTTTTGAGGATAAAGGTGATCTTTCGGGGAGAAAATGTCTGATTGGCAGCATAAAAAGACGCATTTGGGGAAGACAGCGTCTTTTCTTGGGACATCACATTTTATTCCACTAATAACACATTTTCTTCCCAGAATACCGCCTTTTATCCCCAAAAGAAGGCATTTTCTTCCCAGAATACTGCTTTTTAGACCGAAAATAAGTCATCCTCTCCAAAAAAGACCTATTTCTGTCCTCAAAATGAGAAATATTCTCCCCAAAATATCATTCTTGGTTCCAAATAGAAGACTTTTTCTCCATTAAATACCACGTCAGGTTCCCAATATTACACATTTTCTCCCCCAGATTGCTCTTTTGATCCCCAAAATGAGGCGTTCTCACTCAAATAACGCTTGTGATCCCAAGAATCAGGCATTTTCTCCGCACAAGACTGATTTTATTACCAAAACAAAACATTTCTTTCCAAAAACGACTTTTTTAATTCCCAGCATTAGACATTGTCTCCCCCAAATGCCAATTTGTATCCCTCCAATATGAAATTCTCCCCGTCAAATATGGCTTTGTGTAACAAAAGAAGACATTCGCTCCCCAAAATACCGCTTCTTATCCCCTAAGGAAGACTTTTCCTCCCCAAAACACCCCTTTGGATCCCCCAAATAAGAAATGCTCTCCCCAAAGTAGCGCTTTCGTTTCCTTTCCCAAATATGAGACATTGGAAGATGAAAGGCAGTATTCTGGGGAGAAAATGCCTTTTTGGGGGGATAAAGAGCGGCACTTAAGAGAGAACCTGTTTGGTTTCTGGGATGAAGCGTGATATTCGGGGAGAAAATGTCTAATTGTTGGCAGAAATTGATATGCAGGGGAGAAATGGTTGTATTTGGGAGAGAAAAAGAGTGTTTTGGGGAGAAAATGCATGAGTTTTGGGGATAAACTGCATTATTTTGGCGTGAAAGCATGGTATTGAGCTAATAAGCAGCATTTTGTGGAGAAAATGTCTTCTTTTGAGGATAAAGGTGATCTTTCGGGGAGAAAATGTCTGATTGGCAGCATAAAAAGACGCATTTGGGGAAGACAGCGTCTTTTCTTGGGACATCACATTTTATTCCACTAATAACACATTTTCTTCCCAGAATACCGCCTTTTATCCCCAAAAGAAGGCATTTTCTTCCCAGAATACTGCTTTTTAGACCGAAAATAAGTCATCCTCTCCAAAAAAGACCTATTTCTGTCCTCAAAATGAGAAATATTCTCCCCAAAATATCATTCTTGGTTCCAAATAGAAGACTTTTTCTCCATTAAATACCACGTCAGGTTCCCAATATTACACATTTTCTCCCCCAAATTGCTCTTTTGATCCCCAAAATGAGGCGTTCTCACTCAAATAACGCTTGTGATCCCAAGAATCAGGCATTTTCTCCGCACAAGACTGATTTTATTACCAAAACAAAACATTTCTTTCCAAAAACGCATTTTTTAATTCCCAGCATTAGACATTGTCTCCCCCAAATGCCAATTTGTATCCCTCCAATATGAAATTCTCCCCGTCAAATATGGCTTTGTGTAACAAAAGAAGACATTCGCTCCCCAAAATACCGCTTCTTATCCCCTAAGGAAGACTTTTCCTCCCCAAAACACCCCTTTGGATCCCCCAAATAAGAAATGCTCTCCCCAAAGTAGCGCTTTCGTTTCCTTTCCCAAATATGAGACATTGGAAGATGAAAGGCAGTATTCTGGGGAGAAAATGCCTTTTTGGGGGGATAAAGAGCGGCACTTAAGAGAGAACCTGTTTGGTTTCTGGGATGAAGCGTGATATTCGGGGAGAAAATGTCGAATTGTTGGCAGAAATTGATATGCAGGGGAGAAATGGTTGTATTTGGGAGAGAAAAAGAGTGTTTTGGGGAGAAAATGCATGAGTTTTGGGGATAAACTGCATTATTTTGGCGTGAAAGCATGGTATTGAGCTAATAAGCAGCATTTTGTGGAGAAAATGTCTTCTTTTGAGGATAAAGGTGATCTTTCGGGGAGAAAATGTCTGATTGGCAGCATAAAAAGACTCATTTGGGGAAGACAGCGTCTTTTCTTGGGACATCACATTTTATTCCACTAATAACACATTTTCTTCCCAGAATACCGCCTTTTATCCCCAAAAGAAGGCATTTTCTTCCCAGAATACTGCTTTTTAGACCGAAAATAAGTCATCCTCTCCAAAAAAGACCTATTTCTGTCCTCAAAATGAGAAATATTCTCCCCAAAATATCATTCTTGGTTCCAAATAGAAGACTTTTTCTCCATTAAATACCACGTCAGGTTCCCAATATTACACATTTTCTCCCCCAGATTGCTCTTTTGATCCCCAAAATGAGGCGTTCTCACTCAAATAACGCTTGTGATCCCAAGAATCAGGCATTTTCTCCGCACAAGACTGATTTTATTACCAAAACAAAACATTTCTTTCCAAAAACGACTTTTTTAATTCCCAGCATTAGACATTGTCTCCCCCAAATGCCAATTTGTATCCCTCCAATATGAAATTCTCCCCGTCAAATATGGCTTTGTGTAACAAAAGAAGACATTCGCTCCCCAAAATACCGCTTCTTATCCCCTAAGGAAGACTTTTCCTCCCCAAAACACCCCTTTGGATCCCCCAAATAAGAAATGCTCTCCCCAAAGTAGCGCTTTCGTTTCCTTTCCCAAATATGAGACATTGGAAGATGAAAGGCAGTATTCTGGGGAGAAAATGCCTTTTTGGGGGGATAAAGAGTGGCACTTAAGAGAGAACCTGTTTGGTTTCTGGGATGAAGCGTGATATTCGGGGAGAAAATGTCTAATTGTTGGCAGAAATTGATATGCAGGGGAGAAATGGTTGTATTTGGGAGAGAAAAAGAGTGTTTTGGGGAGAAAATGCATGAGTTTTGGGGATAAACTGCATTATTTTGGCGTGAAAGCATGGTATTGAGCTAATAAGCAGCATTTTGTGGAGAAAATGTCTTCTTTTGAGGATAAAGGTGATCTTTCGGGGAGAAAATGTCTGATTGGCAGCATAAAAAGACGCATTTGGGGAAGACAGCGTCTTTTCTTGGGACATCACATTTTATTCCAATAATAACACATTTTCTTCCCAGAATACCGCCTTTTATCCCCAAAAGAAGGCATTTTCTTCCCAGAATACTGCTTTTTAGACCGAAAATAAGTCATCCTCTCCAAAAAAGACCTATTTCTGTCCTCAAAATGAGAAATATTCTCCCCAAAATATCATTCTTGGTTCCAAATAGAAGACTTTTTCTCCATTAAATACCACGTCAGGTTCCCAATATTACACATTTTCTCCCCCAAATTGCTCTTTTGATCCCCAAAATGAGGCGTTCTCACTCAAATAACGCTTGTGATCCCAAGAATCAGGCATTTTCTCCGCACAAGACTGATTTTATTACCAAAACAAAACATTTCTTTCCAAAAACGCATTTTTTAATTCCCAGCATTAGACATTGTCTCCCCCAAATGCCAATTTGTATCCCTCCAATATGAAATTCTCCCCGTCAAATATGGCTTTGTGTAACAAAAGAAGACATTCGCTCCCCAAAATACCGCTTCTTATCCCCTAAGGAAGACTTTTCCTCCCCAAAACACCCCTTTGGATCCCCCAAATAAGAAATACTCTCCCCAAAGTAGCGCTTTCGTTTCCTTTCCCAAATATGAGACATTGGAAGATGAAAGGCAGTATTCTGGGGAGAAAATGCCTTTTTGGGGGGATAAAGAGCGGCACTTAAGAGAGAACCTGTTTGGTTTCTGGGATGAAGCGTGATATTCGGGGAGAAAATGTCGAATTGTTGGCAGAAATTGATATGCAGGGGAGAAATGGTTGTATTTGGGAGAGAAAAAGAGTGTTTTGGGGAGAAAATGCATGAGTTTTGGGGATAAACTGCATTATTTTGGCGTGAAAGCATGGTATTGAGCTAATAAGCAGCATTTTGTGGAGAAAAAGTCTTCTTTTGAGGATAAAGGTGATCTTTCGGGGAGAAAATGTCTGATTGGCAGCATAAAAAGACTCATTTGGGGAAGACAGCGTCTTTTCTTGGGACATCACATTTTATTCCACTAATAACACATTTTCTTCCCAGAATACCGCCTTTTATCCCCAAAAGAAGGCATTTTCTTCCCAGAATACTGCTTTTTTGGCCTAAAAATAAGTCATCCTCTCCAAAAAAGACCTATTTCTGTCCTCAAAATGAGAAATATTCTCCCCAAAATATCATTCTTGGTTCGAAATAGAAGACTTTTTCTCCATTAAATACCACGTCAGGTTCCCAATATTACACATTTTCTCCCCCAGATTGCTCTTTTGATCCCCAAAATGAGGCGTTCTCACTCAAATAACGCTTGTGATCCCAAGAATCAGGCATTTTCTCCGCACAAGACTGATTTTATTACCAAAACAAAACATTTCTTTCCAAAAACGACTTTTTTAATTCCCAGCATTAGACATTGTCTCCCCCAAATGCCAATTTGTATCCCTCCAATATGAAATTCTCCCTGTCAAATATGGCTTTGTGTAACAAAAGAAGACATTCGCTCCCCAAAATACCGCTTCTTATCCCCTAAGGAAGACTTTTCCTCCCCAAAACACCCCTTTGGATCCCCCAAATAAGAAATACTCTCCCCAAAGTAGCGCTTTCGTTTCCTTTCCCAAATATGAGACATTGGAAGATGAAAGGCAGTATTCTGGGGAGAAAATGCCTTTTTTGGGGGATAAAGAGTGGCATTAAGAGAGAACCTGTTTGGTTTCTGGGATGAAGCGTGATATTCGGGGAGAAAATGTCTAATTGTTGGCAGAAATTGATATGCAGGGGAGAAATGGTTGTATTTGGGAGAGAAAAAGAGTGTTTTGGGGAGAAAATGCATGAGTTTTGGGGATAAACTGCATTATTTTGGCGTGAAAGCATGGTATTGAGCTAATAAGCAGCATTTTGTGGAGAAAATGTCTCCTTTTGAGGATAAAGTTGATCTTTCGGGGAGAAAATGTCTGATTGGCAGCATAAAAAGACGCATTTGGGGAAGACAGCGTCTTTTCTTGGGACATCACATTTTATTCCACTAATAACACATTTTCTTCCCAGAATACCGCCTTTTATCCCCAAAAGAAGGCATTTTCTTCCCAGAATACTGCTTTTTAGACCGAAAATAAGTCATCCTCTCCAAAAAAGACCTATTTCTGTCCTCAAAATGAGAAATATTCTCCCCAAAATATCATTCTTGGTTCGAAATAGAAGACTTTTTCTCCATTAAATACCACGTCAGGTTCCCAATATTACACATTTTCTCCCCCAGATTGCTCTTTTGATCCCCAAAATGAGGCGTTCTCACTCAAATAACGCTTGTGATCCCAAGAATCAGGCATTTTCTCCGCACAAGACTGATTTTATTACCAAAACAAAACATTTCTTTCCAAAAACGCATTTTTTAATTCCCAGCATTAGACATTGTCTCCCCCAAATGCCAATTTGTATCCCTCCAATATGAAATTCTCCCCGTCAAATATGGCTTTGTGTAACAAAAGAAGACATTCGCTCCCCAAAATACCGCTTCTTATCCCCTAAGGAAGACTTTTCCTCCCCAAAACACCCCTTTGGATCCCCCAAATAAGAAATACTCTCCCCAAAGTAGCGCTTTCGTTTCCTTTCCCAAATATGAGACATTGGAAGATGAAAGGCAGTATTCTGGGGAGAAAATGCCTTTTTGGGGGGATAAAGAGCGGCACTTAAGAGAGAACCTGTTTGGTTTCTGGGATGAAGCGTGATATTCGGGGAGAAAATGTCGAATTGTTGGCAGAAATTGATATGCAGGGGAGAAATGGTTGTATTTGGGAGAGAAAAAGAGTGTTTTGGGGAGAAAATGCATGAGTTTTGGGGATAAACTGCATTATTTTGGCGTGAAAGCATGGTATTGAGCTAATAAGCAGCATTTTGTGGAGAAAATGTCTTCTTTTGAGGATAAAGGTGATCTTTCGGGGAGAAAATGTCTGATTGGCAGCATAAAAAGACGCATTTGGGGAAGACAGCGTCTTTTCTTGGGACATCACATTTTATTCCACTAATAACACATTTTCTTCCCAGAATACCGCCTTTTATCCCCAAAAGAAGGCATTTTCTTCCCAGAATACTGCTTTTTAGACCGAAAATAAGTCATCCTCTCCAAAAAAGACCTATTTCTGTCCTCAAAATGAGAAATATTCTCCCCAAAATATCATTCTTGGTTCCAAATAGAAGACTTTTTCTCCATTAAATACCACGTCAGGTTCCCAATATTACACATTTTCTCCCCCAGATTGCTCTTTTGATCCCCAAAATGAGGCGTTCTCACTCAAATAACGCTTGTGATCCCAAGAATCAGGCATTTTCTCCGCACAAGACTGATTTTATTACCAAAACAAAACATTTCTTTCCAAAAACGACTTTTTTAATTCCCAGCATTAGACATTGTCTCCCCCAAATGCCAATTTGTATCCCTCCAATATGAAATTCTCCCCGTCAAATATGGCTTTGTGTAACAAAAGAAGACATTCGCTCCCCAAAATACCGCTTCTTATCCCCTAAGGAAGACTTTTCCTCCCCAAAACACCCCTTTGGATCCCCCAAATAAGAAATACTCTCCCCAAAGTAGCGCTTTCGTTTCCTTTCCCAAATATGAGACATTGGAAGATGAAAGGCAGTATTCTGGGGAGAAAATGCCTTTTTGGGGGGATAAAGAGTGGCACTTAAGAGAGAACCTGTTTGGTTTCTGGGATGAAGCGTGATATTCGGGGAGAAAATGTCTAATTGTTGGCAGAAATTGATATGCAGGGGAGAAATGGTTGTATTTGGGAGAGAAAAAGAGTGTTTTGGGGAGAAAATGCATGAGTTTTGGGGATAAACTGCATTATTTTGGCGTGAAAGCATGGTATTGAGCTAATAAGCAGCATTTTGTGGAGAAAATGTCTTCTTTTGAGGATAAAGGTGATCTTTCGGGGAGAAAATGTCTGATTGGCAGCATAAAAAGACGCATTTGGGGAAGACAGCGTCTTTTCTTGGGACATCACATTTTATTCCACTAATAACACATTTTCTTCCCAGAATACCGCCTTTTATCCCCAAAAGAAGGCATTTTCTTCCCAGAATACTGCTTTTTAGACCAAAAATAAGTCATCCTCTCCAAAAAAGACCTATTTCTGTCCTCAAAATGAGAAATATTCTCCCCAAAATATCATTCTTGGTTCCAAATAGAAGACTTTTTCTCCATTAAATACCACGTCAGGTTCCCAATATTACACATTTTCTCCCCCAAATTGCTCTCTTGATCCCCAAAATGAGGCGTTCTCACTCAAATAACGCTTGTGATCCCAAGAATCAGGCATTTTCTCCGCACAAGACTGATTTTATTACCAAAACAAAACATTTCTTTCCAAAAACGCATTTTTTAATTCCCAGCATTAGACATTGTCTCCCCCAAATGCCAATTTGTATCCCTCCAATATGAAATTCTCCCCGTCAAATATGGCTTTGTGTAACAAAAGAAGACATTCGCTCCCCAAAATACCGCTTCTTATCCCCTAAGGAAGACTTTTCCTCCCCAAAACACCCCTTTGGATCCCCCAAATAAGAAATACTCTCCCCAAAGTAGCGCTTTCGTTTCCTTTCCCAAATATGAGACATTGGAAGATGAAAGGCAGTATTCTGGGGAGAAAATGCCTTTTTGGGGGGATAAAGAGTGGCACTTAAGAGAGAACCTGTTTGGTTTCTGGGATGAAGCGTGATATTCGGGGAGAAAATGTCTAATTGTTGGCAGAAATTGATATGCAGGGGAGAAATGGTTGTATTTGGGAGAGAAAAAGAGTGTTTTGGGGAGAAAATGCATGAGTTTTGGGGATAAACTGCATTATTTTGGCGTGAAAGCATGGTATTGAGCTAATAAGCAGCATTTTGTGGAGAAAATGTCTCCTTTTGAGGATAAAGTTGATCTTTCGGGGAGAAAATGTCTGATTGGCAGCATAAAAAGACGCATTTGGGGAAGACAGCGTCTTTTCTTGGGACATCACATTTTATTCCACTAATAACACATTTTCTTCCCAGAATACCGCCTTTTATCCCCAAAAGAAGGCATTTTCTTCCCAGAATACTGCTTTTTAGACCGAAAATAAGTCATCCTCTCCAAAAAAGACCTATTTCTGTCCTCAAAATGAGAAATATTCTCCCCAAAATATCATTCTTGGTTCGAAATAGAAGACTTTTTCTCCATTATATACCACGTCAGGTTCCCAATATTACACATTTTCTCCCCCAGATTGCTCTTTTGATCCCCAAAATGAGGCGTTCTCACTCAAATAACACTTGTGATCCCAAGAATCAGGCATTTTCTCCGCACAAGACTGATTTTATTACCAAAACAAAACATTTCTTTCCAAAAACGCATTTTTTAATTCCCAGCATTAGACATTGTCTCCCCCAAATGCCAATTTGTATCCCTCCAATATGAAATTCTCCCCGTCAAATATGGCTTTGTGTAACAAAAGAAGACATTCGCTCCCCAAAATACCGCTTCTTATCCCCTAAGGAAGACTTTTCCTCCCCAAAACACCCCTTTGGATCCCCCAAATAAGAAATACTCTCCCCAAAGTAGCGCTTTCGTTTCCTTTCCCAAATATGAGACATTGGAAGATGAAAGGCAGTATTCTGGGGAGAAAATGCCTTTTTGGGGGGATAAAGAGTGGCATTAAGAGAGAACCTGTTTGGTTTCTGGGATGAAGAGTGATATTCGGGGAGAAAATGTCTAATTGTTGGCAGAAATTGATATGCAGGGGAGAAATGGTTGTATTTGGGAGAGAAAAAGAGTGTTTTGGGGAGAAAATGCATGAGTTTTGGGGATAAACTGCATTATTTTGGCGTGAAAGCATGGTATTGAGCTAATAAGCAGCATTTTGTGGAGAAAAAGTCTTCTTTTGAGGATAAAGGTGATCTTTCGGGGAGAAAATGTCTGATTGGCAGCATAAAAAGACGCATTTGGGGAAGACAGCGTCTTTTCTTGGGACATCACATTTTATTCCACTAATAACACATTTCCTTCCCAGAATACCGCCTTTTATCCCCAAAAGAAGGCATTTTCTTCCCAGAATACTGCTTTTTTGGCCTAAAAATAAGTCATCCTCTCCAAAAAAGACCTATTTCTGTCCTCAAAATGAGAAATATTCTCCCCAAAATATCATTCTTGGTTCCAAATAGAAGACTTTTTATCCATTAAATACCACGTAGAGTTCCCTATATTACACATTTTCTCCCCCAAATTGCTCTTTTGATCCCCCAAATAAGAAATACTCTCCCCAAAGTAGCGCTTTCGTTTCCTTTCCCAAATATGAGACATTGGAAGATGAAAGGCAGTATTCTGGGGAGAAAATGCCTTTTAGGGGGGATAAAGAGTGGCACTTAAGAGAGAACCTGTTTGGTTTCTGGGATGAGGCATGATATTCGGGGAGAAAATGTCTAATTGTTGGCAGAAATTGATATGCAGGGGAGAAATGGTTGTATTTGGGAGAGAAAAAGAGTTTTTTGGGGAGAAAATGCATGAGTTTTGGGGATAAACTGCATTATTTTGGCGTGAAAGCATGGTATTGAGCTAATAAGCAGCATTTTGTGGAGAAAATGTCTTCTTTTGAGGATAAAGGTGATCTTTCGGGGAGAAAATGTCTGATTGGCAGCATAAAAAGACGCATTTGGGGAAGACAGCGTCTTTTCTTGGGACATCACATTTTATTCCAATAATAACACATTTTCTTCCCAGAATACCGCCTTTTATCCCCAAAAGAAGGCATTTTCTTCCCAGAATACTGCTTTTTAGACCGAAAATAAGTCATCCTCTCCAAAAAAGACCTATTTCTGTCCTCAAAATGAGAAATATTCTCCCCAAAATATCATTCTTGGTTCGAAATAGAAGACTTTTTCTCCATTATATACCACGTCAGGTTCCCAATATTACACATTTTCTCCCCCAGATTGCTCTTTTGATCCCCAAAATGAGGCGTTCTCACTCAAATAACACTTGTGATCCCAAGAATCAGGCATTTTCTCCGCACAAGACTGATTTTATTACCAAAACAAAACATTTCTTTCCAAAAACGCATTTTTTAATTCCCAGCATTAGACATTGTCTCCCCCAAATGCCAATTTGTATCCCTCCAATATGAAATTCTCCCCGTCAAATATGGCTTTGTGTAACAAAAGAAGACATTCGCTCCCCAAAATACCGCTTCTTATCCCCTAAGGAAGACTTTTCCTCCCCAAAACACCCCTTTGGATCCCCCAAATAAGAAATACTCTCCCCAAAGTAGCGCTTTCGTTTCCTTTCCCAAATATGAGACATTGGAAGATGAAAGGCAGTATTCTGGGGAGAAAATGCCTTTTTGGGGGGATAAAGAGTGGCATTAAGAGAGAACCTGTTTGGTTTCTGGGATGAAGCGTTATATTCGGGGAGAAAATGTCTAATTGTTGGCAGAAATTGATATGCAGGGGAGAAATGGTTGTATTTGGGAGAGAAAAAGAGTGTTTTGGGGAGAAAATGCATGAGTTTTGGGGATAAACTGCATTATTTTGGCGTGAAAGCATGGTATTGAGCTAATAAGCAGCATTTTGTGGAGAAAAAGTCTTCTTTTGAGGATAAAGGTGATCTTTCGGGGAGAAAATGTCTGATTGGCAGCATAAAAAGACGCATTTGGGGAAGACAGCGTCTTTTCTTGGGACATCACATTTTATTCCAATAATAACACATTTCCTTCCCAGAATACCGCCTTTTATCCCCAAAAGAAGGCATTTTCTTCCCAGAATACTGCTTTTTTGGCCTAAAAATAAGTCATCCTCTCCAAAAAAGACCTATTTCTGTCCTCAAAATGAGAAATATTCTCCCCAAAATATCATTCTTGGTTCCAAATAGAAGACTTTTTATCCATTAAATACCACGTAGAGTTCCCTATATTACACATTTTCTCCCCCAAATTGCTCTTTTGATCCCCCAAATAAGAAATACTCTCCCCAAAGTAGCGCTTTCGTTTCCTTTCCCAAATATGAGACATTGGAAGATGAAAGGCAGTATTCTGGGGAGAAAATGCCTTTTAGGGGGGATAAAGAGTGGCACTTAAGAGAGAACCTGTTTGGTTTCTGGGATGAGGCGTGATATTCGGGGAGAAAATGTCTAATTGTTGGCAGAAATTGATATGCAGGGGAGAAATGGTTGTATTTGGGAGAGAAAAAGAGTTTTTTGGGGAGAAAATGCATGAGTTTTGGGGATAAACTGCATTATTTTGGCGTGAAAGCATGGTATTGAGCTAATAAGCAGCATTTTGTGGAGAAAATGTCTTCTTTTGAGGATAAAGGTGATCTTTCGGGGAGAAAATGTCTGATTGGCAGCATAAAAAGACGCATTTGGGGAAGACAGCGTCTTTTCTTGGGACATCACATTTTATTCCACTAATAACACATTTTCTTCCCAGAATACCGCCTTTTATCCCCAAAAGAAGGCATTTTCTTCCCAGAATACTGCTTTTTAGACCGAAAATAAGTCATCCTCTCCAAAAAAGACCTATTTCTGTCCTCAAAATGAGAAATATTCTCCCCAAAATATCATTCTTGGTTCCAAATAGAAGACTTTTTCTCCATTAAATACCACGTCAGGTTCCCAATATTACACATTTTCTCCCCCAAATTGCTCTTTTGATCCCCAAAATGAGGCGTTCTCACTCAAATAACACTTGTGATCCCAAGAATCAGGCATTTTCTCCGCACAAGACTGATTTTATTACCAAAACAAAACATTTCTTTCCAAAAACGACTTTTTTAATTCCCAGCATTAGACACTGTCTCCCCCAAATGCCAATTTGTATCCCTCCAATATGAAATTCTCCCCGTCAAATATGGCTTTGTGTAACAAAAGAAGACATTCGCTCCCCAAAATACCGCTTCTTATCCCCTAAGGAAGACTTTTCCTCCCCAAAACACCCCTTTGGATCCCCCAAATAAGAAATACTCTCCCCAAAGTAGCGCTTTCGTTTCCTTTCCCAAATATGAGACATTGGAAGATGAAAGGCAGTATTCTGGGGAGAAAATGCCTTTTTGGGGGGATAAAGAGTGGCATTAAGAGAGAACCTGTTTGGTTTCTGGGATGAAGAGTGATATTCGGGGAGAAAATATCTAATTGTTGGCAGAAATTGATATGCAGGGGAGAAATGGTTGTATTTGGGAGAGAAAAAGAGTGTTTTGGGGAGAAAATGCATGAGTTTTGGGGATAAACTGCATTATTTTGGCGTGAAAGCATGGTATTGAGCTAATAAGCAGCATTTTGTGGAGAAAAAGTCTTCTTTTGAGGATAAAGGTGATCTTTCGGGGAGAAAATGTCTGATTGGCAGCATAAAAAGACGCATTTGGGGAAGACAGCGTCTTTTCTTGGGACATCACATTTTATTCCACTAATAACACATTTCCTTCCCAGAATACCGCCTTTTATCCCCAAAAGAAGGCATTTTCTTCCCAGAATACTGCTTTTTTGGCCTAAAAATAAGTCATCCTCTCCAAAAAAGACCTATTTCTGTCCTCAAAATGAGAAATATTCTCCCCAAAATATCATTCTTGGTTCCAAATAGAAGACTTTTTATCCATTAAATACCACGTAGAGTTCCCTATATTACACATTTTCTCCCCCAAATTGCTCTTTTGATCCCCCAAATAAGAAATACTCTCCCCAAAGTAGCGCTTTCGTTTCCTTTCCCAAATATGAGACATTGGAAGATGAAAGGCAGTATTCTGGGGAGAAAATGCCTTTTAGGGGGGATAAAGAGTGGCACTTAAGAGAGAACCTGTTTGGTTTCTGGGATGAGGCGTGATATTCGGGGAGAAAATGTCTAATTGTTGGCAGAAATTGATATGCAGGGGAGAAATGGTTGTATTTGGGAGAGAAAAAGAGTTTTTTGGGGAGAAAATGCATGAGTTTTGGGGATAAACTGCATTATTTTGGCGTGAAAGCATGGTATTGAGCTAATAAGCAGCATTTTGTGGAGAAAATGTCTTCTTTTGAGGATAAAGGTGATCTTTCGGGGAGAAAATGTCTGATTGGCAGCATAAAAAGACGCATTTGGGGAGGACAGCGTCTTTTATTGGGACATCACATTTTATTCCAATAATAACACATTTTCTTCCCAGAATACCGCCTTTTATCCCCAAAAGAAGGCATTTTCTTCCCAGAATACTGCTTTTTAGACCGAAAATAAGTCATCCTCTCCAAAAAAGACCTATTTCTGTCCTCAAAATGAGAAATATTCTCCCCAAAATATCATTCTTGGTTCCAACTAGAAGACTTTTTCTCCATTATATACCACGTCAGGTTCCCAATATTACACATTTTCTCCCCCAGATTGCTCTTTTGATCCCCAAAATGAGGCGTTCTCACTCAAATAACACTTGTGATCCCAAGAATCAGGCATTTTCTCCGCACAAGACTGATTTTATTACCAAAACAAAACATTTCTTTCCAAAAACGACTTTTTTAATTCCCAGCATTAGACATTGTCTCCCCCAAATGCCAATTTGTATCCCTCCAATATGAAATTCTCCCCGTCAAATATGGCTTTGTGTAACAAAAGAAGACATTCGCTCCCCAAAATACCGCTTCTTATCCCCTAAGGAAGACTTTTCCTCCCCAAAACACCCCTTTGGATCCCCCAAATAAGAAATACTCTCCCCAAAGTAGCGCTTTCGTTTCCTTTCCCAAATATGAGACATTGGAAGATGAAAGGCAGTATTCTGGGGAGAAAATGCCTTTTTGGGGGGATAAAGAGTGGCATTAAGAGAGAACCTGTTTGGTTTCTGGGATGAAGAGTGATATTCGGGGAGAAAATATCTAATTGTTGGCAGAAATTGATATGCAGGGGAGAAATGGTTGTATTTGGGAGAGAAAAAGAGTGTTTTGGGGAGAAAATGCATGAGTTTTGGGGATAAACTGCATTATTTTGGCGTGAAAGCATGGTATTGAGCTAATAAGCAGCATTTTGTGGAGAAAAAGTCTTCTTTTGAGGATAAAGGTGATCTTTCGGGGAGAAAATGTCTGATTGGCAGCATAAAAAGACGCATTTGGGGAAGACAGCGTCTTTTCTTGGGACATCACATTTTATTCCACTAATAACACATTTCCTTCCCAGAATACCGCCTTTTATCCCCAAAAGAAGGCATTTTCTTCCCAGAATACTGCTTTTTTGGCCTAAAAATAAGTCATCCTCTCCAAAAAAGACCTATTTCTGTCCTCAAAATGAGAAATATTCTCCCCAAAATATCATTCTTGGTTCCAAATAGAAGACTTTTTATCCATTAAATACCACGTAGAGTTCCCTATATTACACATTTTCTCCCCCAAATTGCTCTTTTGATCCCCCAAATAAGAAATACTCTCCCCAAAGTAGCGCTTTCGTTTCCTTTCCCAAATATGAGACATTGGAAGATGAAAGGCAGTATTCTGGGGAGAAAATGCCTTTTAGGGGGGATAAAGAGTGGCACTTAAGAGAGAACCTGTTTGGTTTCTGGGATGAGGCGTGATATTCGGGGAGAAAATGTCTAATTGCTGGCAGAAATTGATATGCAGGGGAGAAATGGTTGTATTTGGGAGAGAAAAAGAGTTTTTTGGGGAGAAAATGCATGAGTTTTGGGGATAAACTGCATTATTTTGGCGTGAAAGCATGGTATTGAGCTAATAAGCAGCATTTTGTGGAGAAAATGTCTTCTTTTGAGGATAAAGGTGATCTTTCGGGGAGAAAATGTCTGATTGGCAGCATAAAAAGACGCATTTGGGGAAGACAGCGTCTTTTCTTGGGACATCACATTTTATTCCACTAATAACACATTTTCTTCCCAGAATACCGCCTTTTATCCCCAAAAGAAGGCATTTTCTTCCCAGAATACTGCTTTTTAGACCGAAAATAAGTCATCCTCTCCAAAAAAGACCTATTTCTGTCCTCAAAATGAGAAATATTCTCCCCAAAATATCATTCTTGGTTCCAAATAGAAGACTTTTTCTCCATTAAATACCACGTCAGGTTCCCAATATTACACATTTTCTCCCCCAAATTGCTCTTTTGATCCCCAAAATGAGGCGTTCTCACTCAAATAACACTTGTGATCCCAAGAATCAGGCATTTTCTCCGCACAAGACTGATTTTATTACCAAAACAAAACATTTCTTTCCAAAAACGACTTTTTTAATTCCCAGCATTAGACACTGTCTCCCCCAAATGCCAATTTGTATCCCTCCAATATGAAATTCTCCCCGTCAAATATGGCTTTGTGTAACAAAAGAAGACATTCGCTCCCCAAAATACCGCTTCTTATCCCCTAAGGAAGACTTTTCCTCCCCAAAACACCCCTTTGGATCCCCCAAATAAGAAATACTCTCCCCAAAGTAGCGCTTTCGTTTCCTTTCCCAAATATGAGACATTGGAAGATGAAAGGCAGTATTCTGGGGAGAAAATGCCTTTTTGGGGGGATAAAGAGTGGCATTAAGAGAGAACCTGTTTGGTTTCTGGGATGAAGAGTGATATTCGGGGAGAAAATATCTAATTGTTGGCAGAAATTGATATGCAGGGGAGAAATGGTTGTATTTGGGAGAGAAAAAGAGTGTTTTGGGGAGAAAATGCATGAGTTTTGGGGATAAACTGCATTATTTTGGCGTGAAAGCATGGTATTGAGCTAATAAGCAGCATTTTGTGGAGAAAAAGTCTTCTTTTGAGGATAAAGGTGATCTTTCGGGGAGAAAATGTCTGATTGGCAGCATAAAAAGACGCATTTGGGGAAGACAGCGTCTTTTCTTGGGACATCACATTTTATTCCACTAATAACACATTTCCTTCCCAGAATACCGCCTTTTATCCCCAAAAGAAGGCATTTTCTTCCCAGAATACTGCTTTTTTGGCCTAAAAATAAGTCATCCTCTCCAAAAAAGTCCTATTTCTGTCCTCAAAATGAGAAATATTCTCCCCAAAATATCATTCTTGGTTCCAAATAGAAGACTTTTTATCCATTAAATACCACGTAGAGTTCCCTATATTACACATTTTCTCCCCCAAATTGCTCTTTTGATCCCCCAAATAAGAAATACTCTCCCCAAAGTAGCGCTTTCGTTTCCTTTCCCAAATATGAGACATTGGAAGATGAAAGGCAGTATTCTGGGGAGAAAATGCCTTTTAGGGGGGATAAAGAGTGGCACTTAAGAGAGAACCTGTTTGGTTTCTGGGATGAAGCGTTATATTCGGGGAGAAAATGTCTAATTGTTGGCAGAAATTGATATGCAGGGGAGAAATGGTTGTATTTGGGAGAGAAAAAGAGTGTTTTGGGGAGAAAATGCATGAGTTTTGGGGATAAACTGCATTATTTTGGCGTGAAAGCATGGTATTGAGCTAATAAGCAGCATTTTGTGGAGAAAATGTCTTCTTTTGAGGATAAAGGTGATCTTTCGGGGAGAAAATGTCTGATTGGCAGCATAAAAAGACGCATTTGGGGAGGACAGCGTCTTTTATTGGGACATCACATTTTATTCCAATAATAACACATTTTCTTCCCAGAATACCGCCTTTTATCCCCAAAAGAAGGCATTTTCTTCCCAGAATACTGCTTTTTAGACCGAAAATAAGTCATCCTCTCCAAAAAAGACCTATTTCTGTCCTCAAAATGAGAAATATTCTCCCCAAAATATCATTCTTGGTTCCAACTAGAAGACTTTTTCTCCATTATATACCACGTCAGGTTCCCAATATTACACATTTTCTCCCCCAGATTGCTCTTTTGATCCCCAAAATGAGGCGTTCTCACTCAAATAACACTTGTGATCCCAAGAATCAGGCATTTTCTCCGCACAAGACTGATTTTATTACCAAAACAAAACATTTCTTTCCAAAAACGACTTTTTTAATTCCCAGCATTAGACATTGTCTCCCCCAAATGCCAATTTGTATCCCTCCAATATGAAATTCTCCCCGTCAAATATGGCTTTGTGTAACAAAAGAAGACATTCGCTCCCCAAAATACCGCTTCTTATCCCCTAAGGAAGACTTTTCCTCCCCAAAACACCCCTTTGGATCCCCCAAATAAGAAATACTCTCCCCAAAGTAGCGCTTTCGTTTCCTTTCCCAAATATGAGACATTGGAAGATGAAAGGCAGTATTCTGGGGAGAAAATGCCTTTTTGGGGGGATAAAGAGTGGCATTAAGAGAGAACCTGTTTGGTTTCTGGGATGAAGCGTTATATTCGGGGAGAAAATGTCTAATTGTTGGCAGAAATTGATATGCAGGGGAGAAATGGTTGTATTTGGGAGAGAAAAAGAGTGTTTTGGGGAGAAAATGCATGAGTTTTGGGGATAAACTGCATTATTTTGGCGTGAAAGCATGGTATTGAGCTAATAAGCAGCATTTTGTGGAGAAAATGTCTTCTTTTGAGGATAAAGGTGATCTTTCGGGGAGAAAATGTCTGATTGGCAGCATAAAAAGACGCATTTGGGGAAGACAGCGTCTTTTCTTGGGACATCACATTTTATTCCACTAGTAACACATTTCCTTCCCAGAATACCGCCTTTTATCCCCAAAAGAAGGCATTTTCTTCCCAGAATACTGCTTTTTTGGCCTAAAAATAAGTCATCCTCTCCAAAAAAGACCTATTTCTGTCCTCAAAATGAGAAATATTCTCCCCAAAATATCATTCTTGGTTCCAAATAGAAGACTTTTTATCCATTAAATACCACGTAGAGTTCCCTATATTACACA
Organism: Alectoris magna; assembly: GCA_030625065.1. Classification (NCBI taxonomy): domain Eukaryota; kingdom Metazoa; phylum Chordata; class Aves; order Galliformes; family Phasianidae; genus Alectoris; species Alectoris magna. The sequence continues at coordinate 17,366,681 of CM060573.1, read as the reverse complement.
TTTTCTCCCCCAAATTGCTCTTTTGATCCCCCAAATAAGAAATACTCTCCCCAAAGTAGCGCTTTCGTTTCCTTTCCCAAATATGAGACATTGGAAGATGAAAGGCAGTATTCTGGGGAGAAAATGCCTTTTTGGGGGGATAAAGAGCGGCACTTAAGAGAGAACCTGTTTGGTTTCTGGGATGAAGCGTGATATTCGGGGAGAAAATGTCTAATTGTTGGCAGAAATTGATATGCAGGGGAGAAATGGTTGTATTTGGGAGAGAAAAAGAGTGTTTTGGGGAGAAAATGCATGAGTTTTGGGGATAAACTGCATTATTTTGGCGTGAAAGCATGGTATTGAGCTAATAAGCAGCATTTTGTGGAGAAAATGTCTTCTTTTGAGGATAAAGGTGATCTTTCGGGGAGAAAATGTCTGATTGGCAGCATAAAAAGACGCATTTGGGGAAGACAGCGTCTTTTCTTGGGACATCACATTTTATTCCAATAATAACACATTTTCTTCCCAGAATACCGCCTTTTATCCCCAAAAGAAGGCATTTTCTTCCCAGAATACTGCTTTTTAGACCGAAAATAAGTCATCCTCTCCAAAAAAGACCTATTTCTGTCCTCAAAATGAGAAATATTCTCCCCAAAATATCATTCTTGGTTCTAAATAGAAGACTTTTTCTCCATTAAATACCACGTCAGGTTCCCAATATTACACATTTTCTCCCCCAAATTGCTCTTTTGATCCCCAAAATGAGGCGTTCTCACTCAAATAACGCTTGTGATCCCAAGAATCAGGCATTTTCTCCGCACAAGACTGATTTTATTACCAAAACAAAACATTTCTTTCCAAAAACGACTTTTTTAATTCCCAGCATTAGACATTGTCTCCCCCAAATGCCAATTTGTATCCCTCCAATATGAAATTCTCCCCGTCAAATATGGCTTTGTGTAACAAAAGAAGACATTCGCTCCCCAAAATACCGCTTCTTATCCCCTAAGGAAGACTTTTCCTCCCCAAAACACCCCTTTGGATCCCCCAAATAAGAAATACTCTCCCCAGAGTAGCGCTTTCGTTTCCTTTCCCAAATATGAGACATTGGAAGATGAAAGGCAGTATTCTGGGGAGAAAATGCCTTTTTGGGGGGATAAAGAGTGGCATTAAGAGAGAACCTGTTTGGTTTCTGGGATGAAGAGTGATATTCGGGGAGAAAATATCTAATTGTTGGCAGAAATTGATATGCAGGGGAGAAATGGTTGTATTTGGGAGAGAAAAAGAGTGTTTTGGGGAGAAAATGCATGAGTTTTGGGGATAAACTGCATTATTTTGGCGTGAAAGCATGGTATTGAGCTAATAAGCAGCATTTTGTGGAGAAAAAGTCTTCTTTTGAGGATAAAGGTGATCTTTCGGGGAGAAAATGTCTGATTGGCAGCATAAAAAGACGCATTTGGAGAAGACAGCGTCTTTTCTTGGGACATCACATTTTATTCCACTAATAACACATTTCCTTCCCAGAATACCGCCTTTTATCCCCAAAAGAAGGCATTTTCTTCCCAGAATACTGCTTTTTTGGCCTAAAAATAAGTCATCCTCTCCAAAAAAGACCTATTTCTGTCCTCAAAATGAGAAATATTCTCCCCAAAATATCATTCTTGGTTCCAAATAGAAGACTTTTTATCCATTAAATACCACGTAGAGTTCCCTATATTACACATTTTCTCCCCCAAATTGCTCTTTTGATCCCCCAAATAAGAAATACTCTCCCCAAAGTAGCGCTTTCGTTTCCTTTCCCAAAAATGAGACATTTGAAGATGAAAGGCAGTATTCTGGGGAGAAAATGCCTTTTAGGGGGGATAAAGAGTGGCACTTAAGAGAGAACCTGTTTGGTTTCTGGGATGAAGCGTTATATTCGGGGAGAAAATGTCTAATTGTTGGCAGAAATTGATATGCAGGGGAGAAATGGTTGTATTTGGGAGAGAAAAAGAGTGTTTTGGGGAGAAAATGCATGAGTTTTGGGGATAAACTGCATTATTTTGGCGTGAAAGCATGGTATTGAGCTAATAAGCAGCATTTTGTGGAGAAAATGTCTTCTTTTGAGGATAAAGGTGATCTTTCGGGGAGAAAATGTCTGATTGGCAGCATAAAAAGACGCATTTGGGGAGGACAGCGTCTTTTATTGGGACATCACATTTTATTCCAATAATAACACATTTCCTTCCCAGAATACCGCCTTTTATCCCCAAAAGAAGGCATTTTCTTCCCAGAATACTGCTTTTTAGACCGAAAATAAGTCATCCTCTCCAAAAAAGACCTATTTCTGTCCTCAAAATGAGAAATATTCTCCCCAAAATATCATTCTTGGTTCGAAATAGAAGACTTTTTCTCCATTATATACCACGTCAGGTTCCCAATATTACACATTTTCTCCCCCAAATTGCTCTTTTGATCCCCAAAATGAGGCGTTCTCACTCAAATAACACTTGTGATCCCAAGAATCAGGCATTTTCTCCGCACAAGACTGATTTTATTACCAAAACAAAACATTTCTTTCCAAAAACGACTTTTTTAATTCCCAGCATTAGACATTGTCTCCCCCAAATGCCAATTTGTATCCCTCCAATATGAAATTCTCCCCGTCAAATATGGCTTTGTGTAACAAAAGAAGACATTCGCTCCCCAAAATACCGCTTCTTATCCCCTAAGGAAGACTTTTCCTCCCCAAAACACCCCTTTGGATCCCCCAAATAAGAAATACTCTCCCCAAAGTAGCGCTTTCGTTTCCTTTCCCAAATATGAGACATTGGAAGATGAAAGGCAGTATTCTGGGGAGAAAATGCCTTTTTGGGGGGATAAAGAGTGGTACTTAAGAGAGAACCTGTTTGGTTTCGGGGATGAAGCGTGATATTCGGGGAGAAAATGTCTAATTGTTGGCAGAAATTGATATGCAGGGGAGAAATGGTTGTATTTGGGAGAGAAAAAGAGTGTTTTGGGGAGAAAATGCATGAGTTTTGGGGATAAACTGCATTATTTTGGCGTGAAAGCATGGTATTGAGCTAATAAGCAGCATTTTGTGGAGAAAATGTCTTCTTTTGAGGATAAAGGTGATCTTTCGGGGAGAAAATGTCTGATTGGCAGCATAAAAAGACGCATTTGGGGAAGACAGCGTCTTTTCTTGGGACATCACATTTTATTCCAATAATAACACATTTTCTTCCCAGAATACCGCCTTTTATCCCCAAAAGAAGGCATTTTCATCCCAGAATACTGCTTTTTAGACCGAAAATAAGTCATCCTCTCAAAAAAAGACCTATTTCTGTCCTCAAAATCAGAAATATTCTCCCCAAAATATCATTCTGTGTTCCAAATAGAAGATTTTTTCTCCATTAAATACCACGTGGGGTTCCCTATATTACACATTTTCTCCCCCAAATTGCTCTTTTGATCCCCCAAATAAGAAATACTCTCCCCAAAGTAGCGCTTTCGTTTCCTTTCCCAAATATGAGACATTGGAAGATGAAAGGCAGTATTCTGGGGAGAAAATGCCTTTTTGGGGGGATAAAGAGCGGCACTTAAGAGAGAACCTGTCTGGTTTCTGGGATGAAGCGTGATATTCGGGGAGAAAATGTCTAATTGTTGGCAGAAATTGATATGCAGGGGAGAAATGGTTGTATTTGGGAGAGAAAAAGAGTGTTTTGGGGAGAAAATGCATGAGTTTTGGGGATAAACTGCATTATTTTGGCGTGAAAGCATGGTATTGAGCCAATAAGCAGCATTTTGTGGAGAAAATGTCTTCTTTTGAGGATAAAGGTGATCTTTCGGGGAGAAAATGTCTGATTGGCAGCATAAAAAGACGCATTTGGGGAAAACAGCGTCTTTTCTTGGGACATCACATTTTATTCCAATAATAACACATTTCCTTCCCAGAATACCGCCTTTTATCCCCAAAAGAAGGCATTTTCTTCCCAGAATACTGCTTTTTAGACCGAAAATAAGTCATCCTCTCCAAAAAAGACCTATTTCTGTCCTCAAAATGAGAAATATTCTCCCCAAAATATCATTCTTGGTTCGAAATAGAAGACTTTTTCTCCATTAAATACCACGTCAGCTTCCCAATATTACACATTTTCTCCCCCAAATTGCTCTTTTGATCCCCAAAATAAGGCGTTCTCACTCAAATAACGCTTGTGATCCCAAGAATCAGGCATTTTCTCCGCACAAGACTGATTTTATTACCAAAACAAAACATTTCTTTCCAAAAACGCATTTTTTAATTCCCAGCATTAGACATTGTCTCCCCCAAATGCCAATTTGTATCCCTCCAATATGAAATTCTCCCCGTCAAATATGGCTTTGTGTAACAAAAGAAGACATTCGCTCCCCAAAATACCGCTTCTTATCCCCTAAGGAAGACTTTTCCTCCCCAAAACACCCCTTTGGATCCCCCAAATAAGAAATACTCTCCCCAAAGTAGCGCTTTCGTTTCCTTTCCCAAATATGAGACATTGGAAGATGAAAGGCAGTATTCTGGGGAGAAAATGCCTTTTTGGGGGGATAAAGAGTGGCATTAAGAGAGAACCTGTTTGGTTTCTGGGATGAAGCGTGATATTCGGGGAGAAAATGTCTAATTGTTGGCAGAAATTGATATGCAGGGGAGAAATGGTTGTATTTGGGAGAGAAAAAGAGTGTTTTGGGGAGAAAATGCATGAGTTTTGGGGATAAACTGCATTATTTTGGCGTGAAAGCATGGTATTGAGCTAATAAGCAGCATTTTGTGGAGAAAATGTCTTCTTTTGAGGATAAAGGTGATCTTTCGGGGAGAAAATGTCTGATTGGCAGCATAAAAAGACGCATTTGGGGAAGACAGCGTCTTTTCTTGGGACATCACATTTTATTCCAATAATAACACATTTCCTTCCCAGAATACCGCCTTTTATCCCCAAAAGAAGGCATTTTCTTCCCAGAATACTGCTTTTTAGACCGAAAATAAGTCATCCTCTCCAAAAAAGACCTATTTCTGTCCTCAAAATGAGAAATATTCTCCCCAAAATATCATTCTTGTTTCCAAATAGAAGATTTTTTATCCATTAAATGCCACATAGGGTTCCCTATATTACACATTTTCTCCCCCAAATTGCTCTTTTGATCCCCAAAATGAGGCGTTCTCACTCAAATAACACTTGTGATCCCAAGAATCAGGCATTTTCTCCGCACAAGACTGATTTTATTACCAAAACAAAACATTTCTTTCCAAAAACGCATTTTTTAATTCCCAGCATTAGACACTGTCTCCCCCAAATGCCAATTTGTATCCCTCCAATATGAAATTCTCCCCGTCAAATATGGCTTTGTGTAACAAAAGAAGACATTCGCTCCCCAAAATACCGCTTCTTATCCCCTAAGGAAGACTTTTCCTCCCCAAAACACCCCTTTGGATCCCCCAAATAAGAAATACTCTCCCCAAAGTAGCGCTTTCGTTTCCTTTCCCAAATATGAGACATTGGAAGATGAAAGGCAGTATTCTGGGGAGAAAATGCCTTTTTGGGGGAATAAAGAGCGGCGCTTAAGAGAGAACCTGTTTGGTTTCTGGGATGAAGCGTGATATTCGGGGAGAAAATGTCTAATTGTTGGCAGAAATTGATATGCAGGGGAGAAATGGTTGTATTTGGGAGAGAAAAAGAGTGTTTTGGGGAGAAAATGCATGAGTTTTGGGGATAAAGTGCATTATTTTGGCGTGAAAGCATGGTATTGAGCTAATAAGCAGCATTTTGTGGAGAAAATGTCTTCTTTTGAGGATAAAGGTGATCTTTCGGGGAGAAAATGTCTGATTGGCAGCATAAAAAGACGCATTTGGGGAAGACAGCGTCTTTTCTTGGGACATCACATTTTATTCCAATAATAACACATTTCCTTCCCAGAATACCGCCTTTTATCCCCAAAAGAAGGCATTTTCTTCCCAGAATACTGCTTTTTAGACCGAAAATAAGTCATCCTCTCCAAAAAAGACCTATTTCTGTCCTCAAAATGAGAAATATTCTCCCCAAAATATCATTCTTGGTTCGAAATAGAAGACTTTTTCTCCATTAAATACCACGTCAGGTTCCCAATATTACACATTTTCTCCCCCAAATTGCTCTTTTGATCCCCAAAATAAGGCGTTCTCACTCAAATAACGCTTGTGATCCCAAGAATCAGGCATTTTCTCCGCACAAGACTGATTTTATTACCAAAACAAAACATTTCTTTCCAAAAACGCATTTTTTAATTCCCAGCATTAGACATTGTCTCCCCCAAATGCCAATTTGTATCCCTCCAATATGAAATTCTCCCCGTCAAATATGGCTTTGTGTAACAAAAGAAGACATTCGCTCCCCAAAATACCGCTTCTTATCCCCTAAGGAAGACTTTTCCTCCCCAAAACACCCCTTTGGATCCCCCAAATAAGAAATACTCTCCCCAAAGTAGCGCTTTCGTTTCCTTTCCCAAATATGAGACATTGGAAGATGAAAGGCAGTATTCTGGGGAGAAAATGCCTTTTTGGGGGAATAAAGAGCGGCGCTTAAGAGAGAACCTGTTTGGTTTCTGGGATGAAGCGTGATATTCGGGGAGAAAATGTCTAATTGTTGGCAGAAATTGATATGCAGGGGAGAAATGGTTGTATTTGGGAGAGAAAAAGAGTGTTTTGGGGAGAAAATGCATGAGTTTTGGGGATAAAGTGCATTATTTTGGCGTGAAAGCATGGTATTGAGCTAATAAGCAGCATTTTGTGGAGAAAATGTCTTCTTTTGAGGATAAAGGTGATCTTTCGGGGAGAAAATGTCTGATTGGCAGCATAAAAAGACGCATTTGGGGAAGACAGCGTCTTTTCTTGGGACATCACATTTTATTCCAATAATAACACATTTCCTTCCCAGAATACCGCCTTTTATCCCCAAAAGAAGGCATTTTCTTCCCAGAATACTGCTTTTTAGACCGAAAATAAGTCATCCTCTCCAAAAAAGACCTATTTCTGTCCTCAAAATGAGAAATATTCTCCCCAAAATATCATTCTTGGTTCGAAATAGAAGACTTTTTCTCCATTAAATACCACGTCAGGTTCCCAATATTACACATTTTCTCCCCCAAATTGCTCTTTTGATCCCCAAAATAAGGCGTTCTCACTCAAATAACGCTTGTGATCCCAAGAATCAGGCATTTTCTCCGCACAAGACTGATTTTATTACCAAAACAAAACATTTCTTTCCAAAAACGCATTTTTTAATTCCCAGCATTAGACATTGTCTCCCCCAAATGCCAATTTGTATCCCTCCAATATGAAATTCTCCCCGTCAAATATGGCTTTGTGTAACAAAAGAAGACATTCGCTCCCCAAAATACCGCTTCTTATCCCCTAAGGAAGACTTTTCCTCCCCAAAACACCCCTTTGGATCCCCCAAATAAGAAATACTCTCCCCAAAGTAGCGCTTTCGTTTCCTTTCCCAAATATGAGACATTGGAAGATGAAAGGCAGTATTCTGGGGAGAAAATGCCTTTTTGGGGGGATAAAGAGTGGCATTAAGAGAGAACCTGTTTGGTTTCTGGGATGAAGCGTGATATTCGGGGAGAAAATGTCTAATTGTTGGCAGAAATTGATATGCAGGGGAGAAATGGTTGTATTTGGGAGAGAAAAAGAGTGTTTTGGGGAGAAAATGCATGAGTTTTGGGGATAAACTGCATTATTTTGGCGTGAAAGCATGGTATTGAGCTAATAAGCAGCATTTTGTGGAGAAAATGTCTTCTTTTGAGGATAAAGGTGATCTTTCGGGGAGAAAATGTCTGATTGGCAGCATAAAAAGACGCATTTGGGGAAGACAGCGTCTTTTCTTGGGACATCACATTTTATTCCAATAATAACACATTTCCTTCCCAGAATACCGCCTTTTATCCCCAAAAGAAGGCATTTTCTTCCCAGAATACTGCTTTTTAGACCGAAAATAAGTCATCCTCTCCAAAAAAGACCTATTTCTGTCCTCAAAATGAGAAATATTCTCCCCAAAATATCATTCTTGGTTCCAAATAGAAGATTTTTTATCCATTAAATGCCACATAGGGTTCCCTATATTACACATTTTCTCCCCCAAATTGCTCTTTTGATCCCCAAAATGAGGCGTTCTCACTCAAATAACACTTGTGATCCCAAGAATCAGGCATTTTCTCCGCACAAGACTGATTTTATTACCAAAACAAAACATTTCTTTCCAAAAACGCATTTTTTAATTCCCAGCATTAGACACTGTCTCCCCCAAATGCCAATTTGTATCCCTCCAATATGAAATTCTCCCCGTCAAATATGGCTTTGTGTAACAAAAGAAGACATTCGCTCCCCAAAATACCGCTTCTTATCCCCTAAGGAAGACTTTTCCTCCCCAAAACACCCCTTTGGATCCCCCAAATAAGAAATACTCTCCCCAAAGTAGCGCTTTCGTTTCCTTTCCCAAATATGAGACATTGGAAGATGAAAGGCAGTATTCTGGGGAGAAAATGCCTTTTTGGGGGAATAAAGAGCGGCGCTTAAGAGAGAACCTGTTTGGTTTCTGGGATGAAGCGTGATATTCGGGGAGAAAATGTCTAATTGTTGGCAGAAATTGATATGCAGGGGAGAAATGGTTGTATTTGGGAGAGAAAAAGAGTGTTTTGGGGAGAAAATGCATGAGTTTTGGGGATAAACTGCATTATTTTGGCGTGAAAGCATGGTATTGAGCTAATAAGCAGCATTTTGTGGAGAAAATGTCTTCTTTTGAGGATAAAGGTGATCTTTCGGGGAGAAAATGTCTGATTGGCAGCATAAAAAGACGCATTTGGGGAAGACAGCGTCTTTTCTTGGGACATCACATTTTATTCCAATAATAACACATTTCCTTCCCAGAATACCGCCTTTTATCCCCAAAAGAAGGCATTTTCTTCCCAGAATACTGCTTTTTAGACCGAAAATAAGTCATCCTCTCCAAAAAAGACCTATTTCTGTCCTCAAAATGAGAAATATTCTCCCCAAAATATCATTCTTGGTTCCAAATAGAAGATTTTTTATACATTAAATACCACGTAGGGTTCCCTATATTACACATTTTCTCCCCCAAATTGCTCTTTTGATCCCCCAAATAAGAAATACTCTCCCCAAAGTAGCGCTTTCGTTTCCTTTCCCAAATATGAGACATTGGAAGATGAAAGGCAGTATTCTGGGGAGAAAATGCCTTTTTGGGTGGATAAAGAGTGGCATTAAGAGAGAACCTGTTTGGTTTCTGGGATGAAGAGTGATATTCGGGGAGAAAATGTCTAATTGTTGGCAGAAATTGATATGCAGGGGAGAAATGGTTGTATTTGGGAGAGGAAAAGAGTGTTTTGGGGAGAAAATGCCTGAGTTTTTGGGATAAACTGCATTATTTTGGCGTGAAAGCATGGTATTGAGCTAATAAGCAGCATTTTGTGGAGAAAATGTCTTCTTTTGAGGATAAAGGTGATCTTTCGGGGAGAAAATGTCTGATTGGCAGCATAAAAAGACGCATTTGGGGAAGACAGCGTCTTTTCTTGGGACATCACATTTTATTCCAATAATAACACATTTCCTTCCCAGAATACCGCCTTTTATCCCCAAAAGAAGGCATTTTCTTCCCAGAATACTGCTTTTTAGACCGAAAATAAGTCATCCTCTCCAAAAAAGACCTATTTCTGTCCTCAAAATGAGAAATATTCTCCCCAAAATATCATTCTTGGTTCGAAATAGAAGACTTTTTCTCCATTAAATACCACGTCAGCTTCCCAATATTACACATTTTCTCCCCCAAATTGCTCTTTTGATCCCCAAAATGAGGCGTTCTCACTCAAATAACGCTTGTGATCCCAAGAATCAGGCATTTTCTCCGCACAAGACTGATTTTATTACCAAAACAAAACATTTCTTTCCAAAAACGCATTTTTTAATTCCCAGCATTAGACATTGTCTCCCCCAAATGCCAATTTGTATCCCTCCAATATGAAATTCTCCCCGTCAAATATGGCTTTGTGTAACAAAAGAAGACATTCGCTCCCCAAAATACCGCTTCTTATCCCCTAAGGAAGACTTTTCCTCCCCAAAACACCCCTTTGGATCCCCCAAATAAGAAATACTCTCCCCAAAGTAGCGCTTTCGTTTCCTTTCCCAAATATGAGACATTGGAAGATGAAAGGCAGTATTCTGGGGAGAAAATGCCTTTTTGGGGGGATAAAGAGTGGCATTAAGAGAGAACCTGTTTGGTTTCTGGGATGAAGCGTGATATTCGGGGAGAAAATGTCTAATTGTTGGCAGAAATTGATATGCAGGGGAGAAATGGTTGTATTTGGGAGAGAAAAAGAGTGTTTTGGGGAGAAAATGCATGAGTTTTGGGGATAAACTGCATTATTTTGGCGTGAAAGCATGGTATTGAGCTAATAAGCAGCATTTTGTGGAGAAAATGTCTTCTTTTGAGGATAAAGGTGATCTTTCGGGGAGAAAATGTCTGATTGGCAGCATAAAAAGACGCATTTGGGGAAGACAGCGTCTTTTCTTGGGACATCACATTTTATTCCAATAATAACACATTTCCTTCCCAGAATACCGCCTTTTATCCCCAAAAGAAGGCATTTTCTTCCCAGAATACTGCTTTTTAGACCGAAAATAAGTCATCCTCTCCAAAAAAGACCTATTTCTGTCCTCAAAATGAGAAATATTCTCCCCAAAATATCATTCTTGGTTCCAAATAGAAGATTTTTTATCCATTAAATGCCACATAGGGTTCCCTATATTACACATTTTCTCCCCCAAATTGCTCTTTTGATCCCCAAAATGAGGCGTTCTCACTCAAATAACACTTGTGATCCCAAGAATCAGGCATTTTCTCCGCACAAGACTGATTTTATTACCAAAACAAAACATTTCTTTCCAAAAACGCATTTTTTAATTCCCAGCATTAGACACTGTCTCCCCCAAATGCCAATTTGTATCCCTCCAATATGAAATTCTCCCCGTCAAATATGGCTTTGTGTAACAAAAGAAGACATTCGCTCCCCAAAATACCGCTTCTTATCCCCTAAGGAAGACTTTTCCTCCCCAAAACACCCCTTTGGATCCCCCAAATAAGAAATACTCTCCCCAAAGTAGCGCTTTCGTTTCCTTTCCCAAATATGAGACATTGGAAGATGAAAGGCAGTATTCTGGGGAGAAAATGCCTTTTTGGGGGGATAAAGAGTGGCACTTAAGAGAGAACCTGTCTGGTTTCTGGGATGAAGCGTGATATTCGGGGAGAAAATGTCTAATTGTTGGCAGAAATTGATATGCAGGGGAGAAATGGTTGTATTTGGGAGAGAAAAAGAGTGTTTTGGGGAGAAAATGCATGAGTTTTGGGGATAAACTGCATTATTTTGGCGTGAAAGCATGGTATTGAGCTAATAAGCAGCATTTTGTGGAGAAAATGTCTTCTTTTGAGGATAAAGGTGATCTTTCGGGGAGAAAATGTCTGATTGGCAGCATAAAAAGACGCATTTGGGGAAGACAGCGTCTTTTCTTGGGACATCACATTTTATTCCAATAATAACACATTTCCTTCCCAGAATACCGCCTTTTATCCCCAAAAGAAGGCATTTTCTTCCCAGAATACTGCTTTTTAGACCGAAAATAAGTCATCCTCTCCAAAAAAGACCTATTTCTGTCCTCAAAATGAGAAATATTCTCCCCAAAATATCATTCTTGGTTCGAAATAGAAGACTTTTTCTCCATTAAATACCACGTCAGCTTCCCAATATTACACATTTTCTCCCCCAAATTGCTCTTTTGATCCCCAAAATAAGGCGTTCTCACTCAAATAACGCTTGTGATCCCAAGAATCAGGCATTTTCTCCGCACAAGACTGATTTTATTACCAAAACAAAACATTTCTTTCCAAAAACGCATTTTTTAATTCCCAGCATTAGACATTGTCTCCCCCAAATGCCAATTTGTATCCCTCCAATATGAAATTCTCCCCGTCAAATATGGCTTTGTGTAACAAAAGAAGACATTCGCTCCCCAAAATACCGCTTCTTATCCCCTAAGGAAGACTTTTCCTCCCCAAAACACCCCTTTGGATCCCCCAAATAAGAAATACTCTCCCCAAAGTAGCGCTTTCGTTTCCTTTCCCAAATATGAGACATTGGAAGATGAAAGGCAGTATTCTGGGGAGAAAATGCCTTTTTGGGGGGATAAAGAGTGGCATTAAGAGAGAACCTGTTTGGTTTCTGGGATGAAGCGTGATATTCGGGGAGAAAATGTCTAATTGTTGGCAGAAATTGATATGCAGGGGAGAAATGGTTGTATTTGGGAGAGAAAAAGAGTGTTTTGGGGAGAAAATGCATGAGTTTTGGGGATAAACTGCATTATTTTGGCGTGAAAGCATGGTATTGAGCTAATAAGCAGCATTTTGTGGAGAAAATGTCTTCTTTTGAGGATAAAGGTGATCTTTCGGGGAGAAAATGTCTGATTGGCAGCATAAAAAGACGCATTTGGGGAAGACAGCGTCTTTTCTTGGGACATCACATTTTATTCCAATAATAACACATTTCCTTCCCAGAATACCGCCTTTTATCCCCAAAAGAAGGCATTTTCTTCCCAGAATACTGCTTTTTAGACCGAAAATAAGTCATCCTCTCCAAAAAAGACCTATTTCTGTCCTCAAAATGAGAAATATTCTCCCCAAAATATCATTCTTGGTTCCAAATAGAAGATTTTTTATCCATTAAATGCCACGTAGGGTTCCCTATATTACACATTTTCTCCCCCAAATTGCTCTTTTGATCCCCAAAATGAGGCGTTCTCACTCAAATAACACTTGTGATCCCAAGAATCAGGCATTTTCTCCGCACAAGACTGATTTTATTACCAAAACAAAACATTTCTTTCCAAAAACGCATTTTTTAATTCCCAGCATTAGACACTGTCTCCCCCAAATGCCAATTTGTATCCCTCCAATATGAAATTCTCCCCGTCAAATATGGCTTTGTGTAACAAAAGAAGACATTCGCTCCCCAAAATACCGCTTCTTATCCCCTAAGGAAGACTTTTCCTCCCCAAAACACCCCTTTGGATCCCCCAAATAAGAAATACTCTCCCCAAAGTAGCGCTTTCGTTTCCTTTCCCAAATATGAGACATTGGAAGATGAAAGGCAGTATTCTGGGGAGAAAATGCCTTTTTGGGGGAATAAAGAGCGGCGCTTAAGAGAGAACCTGTTTGGTTTCTGGGATGAAGCGTGATATTCGGGGAGAAAATGTCTAATTGTTGGCAGAAATTGATATGCAGGGGAGAAATGGTTGTATTTGGGAGAGAAAAAGAGTGTTTTGGGGAGAAAATGCATGAGTTTTGGGGATAAACTGCATTATTTTGGCGTGAAAGCATGGTATTGAGCTAATAAGCAGCATTTTGTGGAGAAAATGTCTTCTTTTGAGGATAAAGGTGATCTTTCGGGGAGAAAATGTCTGATTGGCAGCATAAAAAGACGCATTTGGGGAAGACAGCGTCTTTTCTTGGGACATCACATTTTATTCCAATAATAACACATTTCCTTCCCAGAATACCGCCTTTTATCCCCAAAAGAAGGCATTTTCTTCCCAGAATACTGCTTTTTAGACCGAAAATAAGTCATCCTCTCCAAAAAAGACCTATTTCTGTCCTCAAAATGAGAAATATTCTCCCCAAAATATCATTCTTGGTTCCAAATAGAAGATTTTTTATACATTAAATACCACGTAGGGTTCCCTATATTACACATTTTCTCCCCCAAATTGCTCTTTTGATCCCCCAAATAAGAAATACTCTCCCCAAAGTAGCGCTTTCGTTTCCTTTCCCAAATATGAGACATTGGAAGATGAAAGGCAGTATTCTGGGGAGAAAATGCCTTTTTGGGTGGATAAAGAGTGGCATTAAGAGAGAACCTGTTTGGTTTCTGGGATGAAGAGTGATATTCGGGGAGAAAATGTCTAATTGTTGGCAGAAATTGATATGCAGGGGAGAAATGGTTGTATTTGGGAGAGGAAAAGAGTGTTTTGGGGAGAAAATGCCTGAGTTTTTGGGATAAACTGCATTATTTTGGCGTGAAAGCATGGTATTGAGCTAATAAGCAGCATTTTGTGGAGAAAATGTCTTCTTTTGAGGATAAAGGTGATCTTTCGGGGAGAAAATGTCTGATTGGCAGCATAAAAAGACGCATTTGGGGAAGACAGCGTCTTTTCTTGGGACATCACATTTTATTCCAATAATAACACATTTCCTTCCCAGAATACCGCCTTTTATCCCCAAAAGAAGGCATTTTCTTCCCAGAATACTGCTTTTTAGACCGAAAATAAGTCATCCTCTCCAAAAAAGACCTATTTCTGTCCTCAAAATGAGAAATATTCTCCCCAAAATATCATTCTTGGTTCGAAATAGAAGACTTTTTCTCCATTAAATACCACGTCAGCTTCCCAATATTACACATTTTCTCCCCCAAATTGCTCTTTTGATCCCCAAAATGAGGCGTTCTCACTCAAATAACGCTTGTGATCCCAAGAATCAGGCATTTTCTCCGCACAAGACTGATTTTATTACCAAAACAAAACATTTCTTTCCAAAAACGCATTTTTTAATTCCCAGCATTAGACATTGTCTCCCCCAAATGCCAATTTGTATCCCTCCAATATGAAATTCTCCCCGTCAAATATGGCTTTGTGTAACAAAAGAAGACATTCGCTCCCCAAAATACCGCTTCTTATCCCCTAAGGAAGACTTTTCCTCCCCAAAACACCCCTTTGGATCCCCCAAATAAGAAATACTCTCCCCAAAGTAGCGCTTTCGTTTCCTTTCCCAAATATGAGACATTGGAAGATGAAAGGCAGTATTCTGGGGAGAAAATGCCTTTTTGGGGGGATAAAGAGTGGCATTAAGAGAGAACCTGTTTGGTTTCTGGGATGAAGCGTGATATTCGGGGAGAAAATGTCTAATTGTTGGCAGAAATTGATATGCAGGGGAGAAATGGTTGTATTTGGGAGAGAAAAAGAGTGTTTTGGGGAGAAAATGCATGAGTTTTGGGGATAAACTGCATTATTTTGGCGTGAAAGCATGGTATTGAGCTAATAAGCAGCATTTTGTGGAGAAAATGTCTTCTTTTGAGGATAAAGGTGATCTTTCGGGGAGAAAATGTCTGATTGGCAGCATAAAAAGACGCATTTGGGGAAGACAGCGTCTTTTCTTGGGACATCACATTTTATTCCAATAATAACACATTTCCTTCCCAGAATACCGCCTTTTATCCCCAAAAGAAGGCATTTTCTTCCCAGAATACTGCTTTTTAGACCGAAAATAAGTCATCCTCTCCAAAAAAGACCTATTTCTGTCCTCAAAATGAGAAATATTCTCCCCAAAATATCATTCTTGGTTCCAAATAGAAGATTTTTTATCCATTAAATGCCACATAGGGTTCCCTATATTACACATTTTCTCCCCCAAATTGCTCTTTTGATCCCCAAAATGAGGCGTTCTCACTCAAATAACACTTGTGATCCCAAGAATCAGGCATTTTCTCCGCACAAGACTGATTTTATTACCAAAACAAAACATTTCTTTCCAAAAACGCATTTTTTAATTCCCAGCATTAGACACTGTCTCCCCCAAATGCCAATTTGTATCCCTCCAATATGAAATTCTCCCCGTCAAATATGGCTTTGTGTAACAAAAGAAGACATTCGCTCCCCAAAATACCGCTTCTTATCCCCTAAGGAAGACTTTTCCTCCCCAAAACACCCCTTTGGATCCCCCAAATAAGAAATACTCTCCCCAAAGTAGCGCTTTCGTTTCCTTTCCCAAATATGAGACATTGGAAGATGAAAGGCAGTATTCTGGGGAGAAAATGCCTTTTTGGGGGGATAAAGAGTGGCACTTAAGAGAGAACCTGTCTGGTTTCTGGGATGAAGCGTGATATTCGGGGAGAAAATGTCTAATTGTTGGCAGAAATTGATATGCAGGGGAGAAATGGTTGTATTTGGGAGAGAAAAAGAGTGTTTTGGGGAGAAAATGCATGAGTTTTGGGGATAAAGTGCATTATTTTGGCGTGAAAGCATGGTATTGAGCTAATAAGCAGCATTTTGTGGAGAAAATGTCTTCTTTTGAGGATAAAGGTGATCTTTCGGGGAGAAAATGTCTGATTGGCAGCATAAAAAGACGCATTTGGGGAAGACAGCGTCTTTTCTTGGGACATCACATTTTATTCCAATAATAACACATTTCCTTCCCAGAATACCGCCTTTTATCCCCAAAAGAAGGCATTTTCTTCCCAGAATACTGCTTTTTAGACCGAAAATAAGTCATCCTCTCCAAAAAAGACCTATTTCTGTCCTCAAAATGAGAAATATTCTCCCCAAAATATCATTCTTGGTTCCAAATAGAAGATTTTTTATCCATTAAATGCCACGTAGGGTTCCCTATATTACACATTTTCTCCCCCAAATTGCTCTTTTGATCCCCAAAATGAGGCGTTCTCACTCAAATAACACTTGTGATCCCAAGAATCAGGCATTTTCTCCGCACAAGACTGATTTTATTACCAAAACAAAACATTTCTTTCCAAAAACGCATTTTTTAATTCCCAGCATTAGACACTGTCTCCCCCAAATGCCAATTTGTATCCCTCCAATATGAAATTCTCCCCGTCAAATATGGCTTTGTGTAACAAAAGAAGACATTCGCTCCCCAAAATACCGCTTCTTATCCCCTAAGGAAGACTTTTCCTCCCCAAAACACCCCTTTGGATCCCCCAAATAAGAAATACTCTCCCCAAAGTAGCGCTTTCGTTTCCTTTCCCAAATATGAGACATTGGAAGATGAAAGGCAGTATTCTGGGGAGAAAATGCCTTTTTGGGGGAATAAAGAGCGGCGCTTAAGAGAGAACCTGTTTGGTTTCTGGGATGAAGCGTGATATTCGGGGAGAAAATGTCTAATTGTTGGCAGAAATTGATATGCAGGGGAGAAATGGTTGTATTTGGGAGAGAAAAAGAGTGTTTTGGGGAGAAAATGCATGAGTTTTGGGGATAAACTGCATTATTTTGGCGTGAAAGCATGGTATTGAGCTAATAAGCAGCATTTTGTGGAGAAAATGTCTTCTTTTGAGGATAAAGGTGATCTTTCGGGGAGAAAATGTCTGATTGGCAGCATAAAAAGACGCATTTGGGGAAGACAGCGTCTTTTCTTGGGACATCACATTTTATTCCAATAATAACACATTTCCTTCCCAGAATACCGCCTTTTATCCCCAAAAGAAGGCATTTTCTTCCCAGAATACTGCTTTTTAGACCGAAAATAAGTCATCCTCTCCAAAAAAGACCTATTTCTGTCCTCAAAATGAGAAATATTCTCCCCAAAATATCATTCTTGGTTCCAAATAGAAGATTTTTTATACATTAAATACCACGTAGGGTTCCCTATATTACACATTTTCTCCCCCAAATTGCTCTTTTGATCCCCCAAATAAGAAATACTCTCCCCAAAGTAGCGCTTTCGTTTCCTTTCCCAAATATGAGACATTGGAAGATGAAAGGCAGTATTCTGGGGAGAAAATGCCTTTTTGGGTGGATAAAGAGTGGCATTAAGAGAGAACCTGTTTGGTTTCTGGGATGAAGAGTGATATTCGGGGAGAAAATGTCTAATTGTTGGCAGAAATTGATATGCAGGGGAGAAATGGTTGTATTTGGGAGAGGAAAAGAGTGTTTTGGGGAGAAAATGCCTGAGTTTTTGGGATAAACTGCATTATTTTGGCGTGAAAGCATGGTATTGAGCTAATAAGCAGCATTTTGTGGAGAAAATGTCTTCTTTTGAGGATAAAGGTGATCTTTCGGGGAGAAAATGTCTGATTGGCAGCATAAAAAGACGCATTTGGGGAAGACAGCGTCTTTTCTTGGGACATCACATTTTATTCCAATAATAACACATTTCCTTCCCAGAATACCGCCTTTTATCCCCAAAAGAAGGCATTTTCTTCCCAGAATACTGCTTTTTAGACCGAAAATAAGTCATCCTCTCCAAAAAAGACCTATTTCTGTCCTCAAAATGAGAAATATTCTCCCCAAAATATCATTCTTGGTTCGAAATAGAAGACTTTTTCTCCATTAAATACCACGTCAGCTTCCCAATATTACACATTTTCTCCCCCAAATTGCTCTTTTGATCCCCAAAATGAGGCGTTCTCACTCAAATAACGCTTGTGATCCCAAGAATCAGGCATTTTCTCCGCACAAGACTGATTTTATTACCAAAACAAAACATTTCTTTCCAAAAACGACTTTTTTAATTCCCAGCATTAGACATTGTCTCCCCCAAATGCCAATTTGTATCCCTCCAATATGAAATTCTTCCCGTCAAATATGGCTTTGTGTAACAAAAGAAGACATTCGCTCCCCAAAATACCGCTTCTTATCCCCTAAGGAAGACTTTTCCTCCCCAAAACACCCCTTTGGATCCCCCAAATAAGAAATACTCTCTCCAAAGTAGCGCTTTTGTTTCCTTTCCCAAATATGAGACATTGGAAGATGAAAGGCAGTATTCTGGGGAGAAAATGCCTTTTTGGGGGGATAAAGAGCGGCACTTAAGAGAGAACCTGTTTGGTTTCTGGGATGAAGCGTGATATTCGGGGAGAAAATGTCTAATTGTTGGCAGAAATTGATATGCAGGGGAAAAATGGTTGTATTTGGGTGAGGAAAAGAGTGTTTTGGGGAGAAAATGCATGAGTTTTGGGGATAAACTGCATTATTTTGGCGTGAAAGCATGGTATTGAGCTAATAAGCAGCATTTTGTGGAGAAAATGTCTTCTTTTGAGGATAAAGGTGATCTTTCGGGGAGAAAATGTCTGATTGGCAGCATAAAAAGACGCATTTGGGGAAGACAGCGTCTTTTCTTGGGACATCACATTTTATTCCAATAATAACACATTTCCTTCCCAGAATACCGCCTTTTATCCCCAAAAGAAGGCATTTTCTTCCCAGAACACTGTTTTTTTGGCCTAAAAATAAGTCATCCTCTCCAAAAAAGACCTATTTCTGTCCTCAAAATGAGAAATATTCTCCCCAAAATATCATTCTTGGTTCGAAATAGAAGACTTTTTCTCCATTAAATACCACGTCAGCTTCCCAATATTACACATTTTCTCCCCCAAATTGCTCTTTTGATCCCCAAAATGAGGCATTCTCACTCAAATAACGCTTGTGATCCCAAGAATCAGGCATTTTCTCCGCACAAGACTGATTTTATTACCAAAACAAAACATTTCTTTCCAAAAACGACTTTTTTAATTCCCAGCATTAGACATTGTCTCCCCCAAATGCCAATTTGTATCCCTCCAATATGAAATTCTCCCCGTCAAATATGGCTTTGTGTAACAAAAGAAGACATTCGCTCCCCAAAATACCGCTTCTTATCCCCTAAGGAAGACTTTTCCTCCCCAAAACACCCCTTTGGATCCCCCAAATAAGAAATACTCTCCCCAAAGTAGCGCTTTCGTTTCCTTTCCCAAATATGAGACATTGGAAGATGAAAGGCAGTATTCTGGGGAGAAAATGCCTTTTTGGGGGGATAAAGAGCGGCACTTAAGAGAGAACCTGTTTGGTTTCTGGGATGAAGCGTGATATTCGGGGAGAAAATGTCTAATTGTTGGCAGAAATTGATATGCAGGGGAGAAATGGTTGTATTTGGGAGAGAAAAAGAGTGTTTTGGGGAGAAAATGCATGAGTTTTGGGGATAAACTGCATTATTTTGGCGTGAAAGCATGGTATTGAGCTAATAAGCAGCATTTTGTGGAGAAAATGTCTTCTTTTGAGGATAAAGGTGATCTTTCGGGGAGAAAATGTCTGATTGGCAGCATAAAAAGACGCATTTGGGGAAGACAGCGTCTTTTCTTGGGACATCACATTTTATTCCAATAATAACACATTTCCTTCCCAGAATACCGCCTTTTATCCCCAAAAGAAGGCATTTTCTTCCCAGAATACTGCTTTTTAGACCGAAAATAAGTCATCCTCTCCAAAAAAGACCTATTTCTGTCCTCAAAATGAGAAATATTCTCCCCAAAATATCATTCTTGGTTCGAAATAGAAGACTTTTTCTCCATTAAATACCACGTCAGCTTCCCAATATTACACATTTTCTCCCCCAAATTGCTCTTTTGATCCCCAAAATGAGGCGTTCTCACTCAAATAACGCTTGTGATCCCAAGAATCAGGCATTTTCTCCGCACAAGACTGATTTTATTACCAAAACAAAACATTTCTTTCCAAAAACGACTTTTTTAATTCCCAGCATTAGACATTGTCTCCCCCAAATGCCAATTTGTATCCCTCCAATATGAAATTCTCCCTGTCAAATATGGCTTTGTGTAACAAAAGAAGACATTCGCTCCCCAAAATACCGCTTCTTATCCCCTAAGGAAGACTTTTCCTCCCCAAAACACCCCTTTGGATCCCCCAAATAAGAAATACTCTCCCCAAAGTAGCGCTTTCGTTTCCTTTCCCAAATATGAGACATTGGAAGATGAAAGGCAGTATTCTGGGGAGAAAATGCCTTTTTGGGGGGATAAAGAGCGGCGCTTAAGAGAGAACCTGTTTGGTTTCTGGGATGAAGCGTGATATTCGGGGAGAAAATGTCTAATTGTTGGCAGAAATTGATATGCAGGGGAGAAATGGTTGTATTTGGGAGAGAAAAAGAGTGTTTTGGGGAGAAAATGCATGAGTTTTGGGGATAAACTGCATTATTTTGGCGTGAAAGCATGGTATTGAGCTAATAAGCAGCATTTTGTGGAGAAAATGTCTTCTTTTGAGGATAAAGGTGATCTTTCGGGGAGAAAATGTCTGATTGGCAGCATAAAAAGACGCATTTGGGGAAGACAGCGTCTTTTCTTGGGACATCACATTTTATTCCAATAATAACACATTTCCTTCCCAGAATACCGCCTTTTATCCCCAAAAGAAGGCATTTTCTTCCCAGAATACTGCTTTTTAGACCGAAAATAAGTCATCCTCTCCAAAAAAGACCTATTTCTGTCCTCAAAATGAGAAATATTCTCCCCAAAATATCATTCTTGGTTCCAAATAGAAGATATTTTATCCATTAAATGCCACGTAGGGTTCCCTATATTACACATTTTCTCCCCCAAATTGCTCTTTTGATCCCCAAAATGAGGCGTTCTCACTCAAATAACACTTGTGATCCCAAGAATCAGGCATTTTCTCCACACAAGACTGATTTTATTACCAAAACAAAACATTTCTTTCCAAAAACGACTTTTTTAATTCCCAGCATTAGACATTGTCTCCCCCAAATGCCAATTTGTATCCCTCCAATATGAAATTCTCCCCGTCAAATATGGCTTTGTGTAACAAAAGAAGACATTCGCTCCCCAAAATACCGCTTCTTATCCCCTAAGGAAGACTTTTCCTCCCCAAAACACCCCTTTGGATCCCCCAAATAAGAAATACTCTCCCCAAAGTAGCGCTTTCGTTTCCTTTCCCAAATATGAGACATTGGAAGATGAAAGGCAGTATTCTGGGGAGAAAATGCCTTTTTGGGGGGATAAAGAGTGGTACTTAAGAGAGAACCTGTTTGGTTTCTGGGATGAAGCGTGATATTCGGGGAGAAAATGTCTAATTGTTGGCAGAAATTGATATGCAGGGGAGAAATGGTTGTATTTGGGAGAGAAAAAGAGTGTTTTGGGGAGAAAATGCATGAGTTTTGGGGATAAACTGCATTATTTTGGCGTGAAAGCATGGTATTGAGCTAATAAGCAGCATTTTGTGGAGAAAATGTCTTCTTTTGAGGATAAAGGTGATCTTTCGGGGAGAAAATGTCTGATTGGCAGCATAAAAAGACGCATTTGGGGAAGACAGCGTCTTTTCTTGGGACATCACATTTTATTCCAATAATAACACATTTTCTTCCCAGAATACCGCCTTTTATCCCCAAAAGAAGGCATTTTCATCCCAGAATACTGCTTTTTAGACCGAAAATAAGTCATCCTCTCCAAAAAAGACCTATTTCTGTCCTCAAAATGAGAAATATTCTCCCCAAAATATCATTCTTGGTTCGAAATAGAAGACTTTTTCTCCATTAAATACCACGTCAGCTTCCCAATATTACACATTTTCTCCCCCAAATTGCTCTTTTGATCCCCAAAATGAGGCGTTCTCACTCAAATAACGCTTGTGATCCCAAGAATCAGGCATTTTCTCCGCACAAGACTGATTTTATTACCAAAACAAAACATTTCTTTCCAAAAACGCATTTTTTAATTCCCAGCATTAGACATTGTCTCCCCCAAATGCCAATTTGTATCCCTCCAATATGAAATTCTCCCCGTCAAATATGGCTTTGTGTAACAAAAGAAGACATTCGCTCCCCAAAATACCGCTTCTTATCCCCTAAGGAAGACTTTTCCTCCCCAAAACACCCCTTTGGATCCCCCAAATAAGAAATACTCTCCCCAAAGTAGCGCTTTCGTTTCCTTTCCCAAATATGAGACATTGGAAGATGAAAGGCAGTATTCTGGGGAGAAAATGCCTTTTGGGGGGGATAAAGAGCGGCACTTAAGAGAGAACCTGTTTGGTTTCTGGGATGAAGCGTGATATTCGGGGAGAAAATGTCTAATTGTTGGCAGAAATTGATATGCAGGGGAGAAATGGTTGTATTTGGGAGAGAAAAAGAGTGTTTTGGGGAGAAAATGCATGAGTTTTGGGGATAAACTGCATTATTTTGGCGTGAAAGCATGGTATTGAGCTAATAAGCAGCATTTTGTGGAGAAAATGTCTTCTTTTGAGGATAAAGGTGATCTTTCGGGGAGAAAATGTCTGATTGGCAGCATAAAAAGATGCATTTGGGGAAGACAGCGTCTTTTCTTGGGACATCACATTTTATTCCAATAATAACACATTTCCTTCCCAGAATACCGCCTTTTATCCCCAAAAGAAGGCATTTTCTTCCCAGAATACTGCTTTTTAGACCGAAAATAAGTCATCCTCTCCAAAAAAGACCTATTTCTGTCCTCAAAATGAGAAATATTCTCCCCAAAATATCATTCTTGGTTCGAAATAGAAGACTTTTTCTCCATTAAATACCACGTCAGGTTCCCAATATTACACATTTTCTCCCCCAAATTGCTCTTTTGATCCCCAAAATGAGGCGTTCTCACTCAAATAACGCTTGTGATCCCAAGAATCAGGCATTTTCTCCGCACAAGACTGATTTTATTACCAAAACAAAACATTTCTTTCCAAAAACGACTTTTTTAATTCCCAGCATTAGACATTGTCTCCCCCAAATGCCAATTTGTATCCCTCCAATATGAAATTCTCCCCGTCAAATATGGCTTTGTGTAACAAAAGAAGACATTCGCTCCCCAAAATACCGCTTCTTATCCCCTAAGGAAGACTTTTCCTCCCCAAAACACCCCTTTGGATCCCCCAAATAAGAAATACTCTCCCCAAAGTAGCGCTTTCGTTTCCTTTCCCAAATATGAGACATTGGAAGATGAAAGGCAGTATTCTGGGGAGAAAATGCCTTTTTGGGGGGATAAAGAGCGGCACTTAAGAGAGAACCTGTTTGGTTTCTGGGATGAAGCGTGATATTCGGGGAGAAAATGTCTAATTGTTGGCAGAAATTGATATGCAGGGGAGAAATGGTTGTATTTGGGAGAGAAAAAGAGTGTTTTGGGGAGAAAATGCATGAGTTTTGGGGATAAACTGCATTATTTTGGCGTGAAAGCATGGTATTGAGCTAATAAGCAGCATTTTGTGGAGAAAATGTCTTCTTTTGAGGATAAAGGTGATCTTTCGGGGAGAAAATGTCTGATTGGCAGCATAAAAAGACGCATTTGGGGAAGACAGCGTCTTTTCTTGGGACATCACATTTTATTCCAATAATAACACATTTTCTTCCCAGAATACCGCCTTTTATCCCCAAAAGAAGGCATTTTCATCCCAGAATACTGCTTTTTAGACCGAAAATAAGTCATCCTCTCCAAAAAAGACCTATTTCTGTCCTCAAAATGAGAAATATTCTCCCCAAAATATCATTCTTGGTTCGAAATAGAAGACTTTTTCTCCATTAAATACCACGTCAGCTTCCCAATATTACACATTTTCTCCCCCAAATTGCTCTTTTGATCCCCAAAATGAGGCGTTCTCACTCAAATAACGCTTGTGATCCCAAGAATCAGGCATTTTCTCCGCACAAGACTGATTTTATTACCAAAACAAAACATTTCTTTCCAAAAACGACTTTTTTAATTCCCAGCATTAGACATTGTCTCCCCCAAATGCCAATTTGTATCCCTCCAATATGAAATTCTCCCCGTCAAATATGGCTTTGTGTAACAAAAGAAGACATTCGCTCCCCAAAATACCGCTTCTTATCCCCTAAGGAAGACTTTTCCTCCCCAAAACACCCCTTTGGATCCCCCAAATAAGAAATACTCTCCCCAAAGTAGCGCTTTCGTTTCCTTTCCCAAATATGAGACATTGGAAGATGAAAGGCAGTATTCTGGGGAGAAAATGCCTTTTTGGGGGGATAAAGAGCGGCACTTAAGAGAGAACCTGTTTGGTTTCTGGGATGAAGCGTGATATTCGGGGAGAAAATGTCTAATTGTTGGCAGAAATTGATATGCAGGGGAGAAATGGTTGTATTTGGGAGAGAAAAAGAGTGTTTTGGGGAGAAAATGCATGAGTTTTGGGGATAAACTGCATTATTTTGGCGTGAAAGCATGGTATTGAGCTAATAAGCAGCATTTTGTGGAGAAAATGTCTTCTTTTGAGGATAAAGGTGATCTTTCGGGGAGAAAATGTCTGATTGGCAGCATAAAAAGATGCATTTGGGGAAGACAGCGTCTTTTCTTGGGACATCACATTTTATTCCAATAATAACACATTTCCTTCCCAGAATACCGCCTTTTATCCCCAAAAGAAGGCATTTTCTTCCCAGAATACTGCTTTTTAGACCGAAAATAAGTCATCCTCTCCAAAAAAGACCTATTTCTGTCCTCAAAATGAGAAATATTCTCCCCAAAATATCATTCTTGGTTCGAAATAGAAGACTTTTTCTCCATTAAATACCACGTCAGCTTCCCAATATTACACATTTTCTCCCCCAAATTGCTCTTTTGATCCCCAAAATGAGGCGTTCTCACTCAAATAACGCTTGTGATCCCAAGAATCAGGCATTTTCTCCGCACAAGACTGATTTTATTACCAAAACAAAACATTTCTTTCCAAAAACGACTTTTTTAATTCCCAGCATTAGACATTGTCTCCCCCAAATGCCAATTTGTATCCCTCCAATATGAAATTCTCCCCGTCAAATATGGCTTTGTGTAACAAAAGAAGACATTCGCTCCCCAAAATACCGCTTCTTATCCCCTAAGGAAGACTTTTCCTCCCCAAAACACCCCTTTGGATCCCCCAAATAAGAAATACTCTCCCCAAAGTAGCGCTTTCGTTTCCTTTCCCAAATATGAGACATTGGAAGATGAAAGGCAGTATTCTGGGGAGAAAATGCCTTTTTGGGGGGATAAAGAGTGGTACTTAAGAGAGAACCTGTTTGGTTTCTGGGATGAAGCGTGATATTCGGGGAGAAAATGTCTAATTGTTGGCAGAAATTGATATGCAGGGGAGAAATGGTTGTATTTGGGAGAGAAAAAGAGTGTTTTGGGGAGAAAATGCATGAGTTTTGGGGATAAACTGCATTATTTTGGCGTGAAAGCATGGTATTGAGCTAATAAGCAGCATTTTGTGGAGAAAATGTCTTCTTTTGAGGATAAAGGTGATCTTTCGGGGAGAAAATGTCTGATTGGCAGCATAAAAAGACGCATTTGGGGAAGACAGCGTCTTTTCTTGGGACATCACATTTTATTCCAATAATAACACATTTCCTTCCCAGAATACCGCCTTTTATCCCCAAAAGAAGGCATTTTCTTCCCAGAATACTGCTTTTTAGACCGAAAATAAGTCATCCTCTCCAAAAAAGACCTATTTCTGTCCTCAAAATGAGAAATATTCTCCCCAAAATATCATTCTTGGTTCCAAATAGAAGATTTTTTATCCATTAAATGCCACGTAGGGTTCCCTATATTACACATTTTCTCCCCCAAATTGCTCTTTTGATCCCCAAAATGAGGCGTTCTCACTCAAATAACACTTGTGATCCCAAGAATCAGGCATTTTCTCCGCACAAGACTGATTTTATTACCAAAACAAAACATTTCTTTCCAAAAACGCATTTTTTAATTCCCAGCATTAGACATTGTCTCCCCCAAATGCCAATTTGTATCCCTCCAATATGAAATTCTCCCCGTCAAATATGGCTTTGTGTAACAAAAGAAGACATTCGCTCCCCAAAATACCGCTTCTTATCCCCTAAGGAAGACTTTTCCTCCCCAAAACACCCCTTTGGATCCCCCAAATAAGAAATACTCTCCCCAAAGTAGCGCTTTCGTTTCCTTTCCCAAATATGAGACATTGGAAGATGAAAGGCAGTATTCTGGGGAGAAAATGCCTTTTTGGGGGGATAAAGAGTGGTACTTAAGAGAGAACCTGTTTGGTTTCTGGGATGAAGCGTGATATTCGGGGAGAAAATGTCTAATTGTTGGCAGAAATTGATATGCAGGGGAGAAATGGTTGTATTTGGGAGAGAAAAAGAGTGTTTTGGGGAGAAAATGCATGAGTTTTGGGGATAAACTGCATTATTTTGGCGTGAAAGCATGGTATTGAGCTAATAAGCAGCATTTTGTGGAGAAAATGTCTTCTTTTGAGGATAAAGGTGATCTTTCGGGGAGAAAATGTCTGATTGGCAGCATAAAAAGACGCATTTGGGGAAGACAGCGTCTTTTCTTGGGACATCACATTTTATTCCAATAATAACACATTTCCTTCCCAGAATACCGCCTTTTATCCCCAAAAGAAGGCATTTTCTTCCCAGAATACTGCTTTTTTGGCCTAAAAATAAGTCATCCTCTCCAAAAAAGACCTATTTCTGTCCTCAAAATGAGAAATATTCTCCCCAAAATATCATTCTTGGTTCGAAATAGAAGATTTTTTATCCATTAAATGCCACGTAGGGTTCCCTATATTACACATTTTCTCCCCCAAATTGCTCTTTTGATCCCCAAAATGAGGCGTTCTCACTCAAATAACACTTGTGATCCCAAGAATCAGGCATTTTCTCCGCACAAGACTGATTTTATTACCAAAACAAAACATTTCTTTCCAAAAACGACTTTTTTAATTCCCAGCATTAGACATTGTCTCCCCCAAATGCCAATTTGTATCCCTCCAATATGAAATTCTCCCCGTCAAATATGGCTTTGTGTAACAAAAGAAGACATTCGCTCCCCAAAATACCGCTTCTTATCCCCTAAGGAAGACTTTTCCTCCCCAAAACACCCCTTTGGATCCCCCAAATAAGAAATACTCTCCCCAAAGTAGCGCTTTCGTTTCCTTTCCCAAATATGAGACATTGGAAGATGAAAGGCAGTATTCTGGGGAGAAAATGCCTTTTTGGGGGGATAAAGAGTGGTACTTAAGAGAGAACCTGTTTGGTTTCTGGGATGAAGCGTGATATTCGGGGAGAAAATGTCTAATTGTTGGCAGAAATTGATATGCAGGGGAGAAATGGTTGTATTTGGGAGAGAAAAAGAGTGTTTTGGGGAGAAAATGCATGAGTTTTGGGGATAAACTGCATTATTTTGGCGTGAAAGCATGGTATTGAGCTAATAAGCAGCATTTTGTGGAGAAAATGTCTTCTTTTGAGGATAAAGGTGATCTTTCGGGGAGAAAATGTCTGATTGGCAGCATAAAAAGACGCATTTGGGGAAGACAGCGTCTTTTCTTGGGACATCACATTTTATTCCAATAATAACACATTTCCTTCCCAGAATACCGCCTTTTATCCCCAAAAGAAGGCATTTTCTTCCCAGAACACTGTTTTTTTGGCCTAAAAATAAGTCATCCTCTCCAAAAAAGACCTATTTCTGTCCTCAAAATGAGAAATATTCTCCCCAAAATATCATTCTTGGTTCGAAATAGAAGACTTTTTCTCCATTAAATACCACGTCAGCTTCCCAATATTACACATTTTCTCCCCCAAATTGCTCTTTTGATCCCCAAAATGAGGCGTTCTCACTCAAATAACGCTTGTGATCCCAAGAATCAGGCATTTTCTCCGCACAAGACTGATTTTATTACCAAAACAAAACATTTCTTTCCAAAAACGACTTTTTTAATTCCCAGCATTAGACATTGTCTCCCCCAAATGCCAATTTGTATCCCTCCAATATGAAATTCTCCCCGTCAAATATGGCTTTGTGTAACAAAAGAAGACATTCGCTCCCCAAAATACCGCTTCTTATCCCCTAAGGAAGACTTTTCCTCCCCAAAACACCCCTTTGGATCCCCCAAATAAGAAATACTCTCCCCAAAGTAGCGCTTTCGTTTCCTTTCCCAAATATGAGACATTGGAAGATGAAAGGCAGTATTCTGGGGAGAAAATGCCTTTTTGGGGGGATAAAGAGTGGTACTTAAGAGAGAACCTGTTTGGTTTCTGGGATGAAGCGTGATATTCGGGGAGAAAATGTCTAATTGTTGGCAGAAATTGATATGCAGGGGAGAAATGGTTGTATTTGGGAGAGAAAAAGAGTGTTTTGGGGAGAAAATGCATGAGTTTTGGGGATAAACTGCATTATTTTGGCGTGAAAGCATGGTATTGAGCTAATAAGCAGCATTTTGTGGAGAAAATGTCTTCTTTTGAGGATAAAGGTGATCTTTCGGGGAGAAAATGTCTGATTGGCAGCATAAAAAGACGCATTTGGGGAAGACAGCGTCTTTTCTTGGGACATCACATTTTATTCCAATAATAACACATTTCCTTCCCAGAATACCGCCTTTTATCCCCAAAAGAAGGCATTTTCTTCCCAGAATACTGCTTTTTAGACCGAAAATAAGTCATCCTCTCCAAAAAAGACCTATTTCTGTCCTCAAAATGAGAAATATTCTCCCCAAAATATCATTCTTGGTTCCAAATAGAAGATTTTTTATCCATTAAATGCCACGTAGGGTTCCCTATATTACACATTTTCTCCCCCAAATTGCTCTTTTGATCCCCAAAATGAGGCGTTCTCACTCAAATAACACTTGTGATCCCAAGAATCAGGCATTTTCTCCGCACAAGACTGATTTTATTACCAAAACAAAACATTTCTTTCCAAAAACGCATTTTTTAATTCCCAGCATTAGACATTGTCTCCCCCAAATGCCAATTTGTATCCCTCCAATATGAAATTCTCCCCGTCAAATATGGCTTTGTGTAACAAAAGAAGACATTCGCTCCCCAAAATACCGCTTCTTATCCCCTAAGGAAGACTTTTCCTCCCCAAAACACCCCTTTGGATCCCCCAAATAAGAAATACTCTCCCCAAAGTAGCGCTTTCGTTTCCTTTCCCAAATATGAGACATTGGAAGATGAAAGGCAGTATTCTGGGGAGAAAATGCCTTTTTGGGGGGATAAAGAGTGGTACTTAAGAGAGAACCTGTTTGGTTTCTGGGATGAAGCGTGATATTCGGGGAGAAAATGTCTAATTGTTGGCAGAAATTGATATGCAGGGGAGAAATGGTTGTATTTGGGAGAGAAAAAGAGTGTTTTGGGGAGAAAATGCATGAGTTTTGGGGATAAACTGCATTATTTTGGCGTGAAAGCATGGTATTGAGCTAATAAGCAGCATTTTGTGGAGAAAATGTCTTCTTTTGAGGATAAAGGTGATCTTTCGGGGAGAAAATGTCTGATTGGCAGCATAAAAAGACGCATTTGGGGAAGACAGCGTCTTTTCTTGGGACATCACATTTTATTCCAATAATAACACATTTCCTTCCCAGAATACCGCCTTTTATCCCCAAAAGAAGGCATTTTCTTCCCAGAATACTGCTTTTTTGGCCTAAAAATAAGTCATCCTCTCCAAAAAAGACCTATTTCTGTCCTCAAAATGAGAAATATTCTCCCCAAAATATCATTCTTGGTTCGAAATAGAAGATTTTTTATCCATTAAATGCCACGTAGGGTTCCCTATATTACACATTTTCTCCCCCAAATTGCTCTTTTGATCCCCAAAATGAGGCGTTCTCACTCAAATAACACTTGTGATCCCAAGAATCAGGCATTTTCTCCGCACAAGACTGATTTTATTACCAAAACAAAACATTTCTTTCCAAAAACGACTTTTTTAATTCCCAGCATTAGACATTGTCTCCCCCAAATGCCAATTTGTATCCCTCCAATATGAAATTCTCCCCGTCAAATATGGCTTTGTGTAACAAAAGAAGACATTCGCTCCCCAAAATACCGCTTCTTATCCCCTAAGGAAGACTTTTCCTCCCCAAAACACCCCTTTGGATCCCCCAAATAAGAAATACTCTCCCCAAAGTAGCGCTTTCGTTTCCTTTCCCAAATATGAGACATTGGAAGATGAAAGGCAGTATTCTGGGGAGAAAATGCCTTTTTGGGGGGATAAAGAGTGGTACTTAAGAGAGAACCTGTTTGGTTTCTGGGATGAAGCGTGATATTCGGGGAGAAAATGTCTAATTGTTGGCAGAAATTGATATGCAGGGGAGAAATGGTTGTATTTGGGAGAGAAAAAGAGTGTTTTGGGGAGAAAATGCATGAGTTTTGGGGATAAACTGCATTATTTTGGCGTGAAAGCATGGTATTGAGCTAATAAGCAGCATTTTGTGGAGAAAATGTCTTCTTTTGAGGATAAAGGTGATCTTTCGGGGAGAAAATGTCTGATTGGCAGCATAAAAAGACGCATTTGGGGAAGACAGCGTCTTTTCTTGGGACATCACATTTTATTCCAATAATAACACATTTCCTTCCCAGAATACCGCCTTTTATCCCCAAAAGAAGGCATTTTCTTCCCAGAACACTGTTTTTTTGGCCTAAAAATAAGTCATCCTCTCCAAAAAAGACCTATTTCTGTCCTCAAAATGAGAAATATTCTCCCCAAAATATCATTCTTGGTTCGAAATAGAAGACTTTTTCTCC
Source organism: Alectoris magna (assembly GCA_030625065.1). Taxonomy (NCBI): domain Eukaryota; kingdom Metazoa; phylum Chordata; class Aves; order Galliformes; family Phasianidae; genus Alectoris; species Alectoris magna. The sequence goes on along the minus strand of CM060573.1, from coordinate 17,335,590 downwards.
ATTAAATACCACGTCAGCTTCCCAATATTACACATTTTCTCCCCCAAATTGCTCTTTTGATCCCCAAAATGAGGCGTTCTCACTCAAATAACGCTTGTGATCCCAAGAATCAGGCATTTTCTCCGCACAAGACTGATTTTATTACCAAAACAAAACATTTCTTTCCAAAAACGCATTTTTTAATTCCCAGCATTAGACATTGTCTCCCCCAAATGCCAATTTGTATCCCTCCAATATGAAATTCTCCCCGTCAAATATGGCTTTGTGTAACAAAAGAAGACATTCGCTCCCCAAAATACCGCTTCTTATCCCCTAAGGAAGACTTTTCCTCCCCAAAACACCCCTTTGGATCCCCCAAATAAGAAATACTCTCCCCAAAGTAGCGCTTTCGTTTCCTTTCCCAAATATGAGACATTGGAAGATGAAAGGCAGTATTCTGGGGAGAAAATGCCTTTTTGGGGGGATAAAGAGCGGCACTTAAGAGAGAACCTGTTTGGTTTCTGGGATGAAGCGTGATATTCGGGGAGAAAATGTCTAATTGTTGGCAGAAATTGATATGCAGGGGAGAAATGGTTGTATTTGGGAGAGAAAAAGAGTGTTTTGGGGAGAAAATGCATGAGTTTTGGGGATAAACTGCATTATTTTGGCGTGAAAGCATGGTATTGAGCTAATAAGCAGCATTTTGTGGAGAAAATGTCTTCTTTTGAGGATAAAGGTGATCTTTCGGGGAGAAAATGTCTGATTGGCAGCATAAAAAGACGCATTTGGGGAAGACAGCGTCTTTTCTTGGGACATCACATTTTATTCCAATAATAACACATTTTCTTCCCAGAATACCGCCTTTTATCCCCAAAAGAAGGCATTTTCTTCCCAGAATACTGCTTTTTAGACCGAAAATAAGTCATCCTCTCCAAAAAAGACCTATTTCTGTCCTCAAAATGAGAAATATTCTCCCCAAAATATCATTCTTGGTTCCAAATAGAAGACTTTTTCTCCATTAAATACCACGTCGGGTTCCCAATATTACACATTTTCTCCCCCAAATTGCTCTTTTGATCCCCAAAATGAGGCATTCTCACTCAAATAACGCTTGTGATCCCAAGAATCAGGCATTTTCTCCGCACAAGACTGATTTTATTACCAAAACAAAACATTTCTTTCCAAAAACGACTTTTTTAATTCCCAGCATTAGACATTGTCTCCCCCAAATGCCAATTTGTATCCCTCCAATATGAAATTCTCCCCGTCAAATATGGCTTTGTGTAACAAAAGAAGACATTCGCTCCCCAAAATACCGCTTCTTATCCCCTAAGGAAGACTTTTCCTCCCCAAAACACCCCTTTGGATCCCCCAAATAAGAAATACTCTCCCCAAAGTAGCGCTTTCGTTTCCTTTCCCAAATATGAGACATTGGAAGATGAAAGGCAGTATTCTGGGGAGAAAATGCCTTTTTGGGGGGATAAAGAGTGGTACTTAAGAGAGAACCTGTTTGGTTTCTGGGATGAAGCGTGATATTCGGGGAGAAAATGTCTAATTGTTGGCAGAAATTGATATGCAGGGGAGAAATGGTTGTATTTGGGAGAGAAAAAGAGTGTTTTGGGGAGAAAATGCATGAGTTTTGGGGATAAACTGCATTATTTTGGCGTGAAAGCCTGGTATTGAGCTAATAAGCAGCATTTTGTGGAGAAAATGTCTTCTTTTGAGGATAAAGGTGATCTTTCGGGGAGAAAATGTCTGATTGGCAGCATAAAAAGACGCATTTGGGGAAGACAGCGTCTTTTCTTGGGACATCACATTTTATTCCAATAATAACACATTTCCTTCCCAGAATACCGCCTTTTATCCCCAAAAGAAGGCATTTTCTTCCCAGAATACTGCTTTTTTGGCCTAAAAATAAGTCATCCTCTCCAAAAAAGACCTATTTCTGTCCTCAAAATGAGAAATATTCTCCCCAAAATATCATTCTTGGTTCGAAATAGAAGATTTTTTATCCATTAAATGCCACGTAGGGTTCCCTATATTACACATTTTCTCCCCCAAATTGCTCTTTTGATCCCCAAAATGAGGCGTTCTCACTCAAATAACACTTGTGATCCCAAGAATCAGGCATTTTCTCCGCACAAGACTGATTTTATTACCAAAACAAAACATTTCTTTCCAAAAACGACTTTTTTAATTCCCAGCATTAGACATTGTCTCCCCCAAATGCCAATTTGTATCCCTCCAATATGAAATTCTCCCCGTCAAATATGGCTTTGTGTAACAAAAGAAGACATTCGCTCCCCAAAATACCGCTTCTTATCCCCTAAGGAAGACTTTTCCTCCCCAAAACACCCCTTTGGATCCCCCAAATAAGAAATACTCTCCCCAAAGTAGCGCTTTCGTTTCCTTTCCCAAATATGAGACATTGGAAGATGAAAGGCAGTATTCTGGGGAGAAAATGCCTTTTTGGGGGGATAAAGAGCGGTACTTAAGAGAGAACCTGTTTGGTTTCTGGGATGAAGCGTGATATTCGGGGAGAAAATGTCTAATTGTTGGCAGAAATTGATATGCAGGGGAGAAATGGTTGTATTTGGGAGAGAAAAAGAGTGTTTTGGGGAGAAAATGCATGAGTTTTGGGGATAAACTGCATTATTTTGGCGTGAAAGCATGGTATTGAGCTAATAAGCAGCATTTTGTGGAGAAAATGTCTTCTTTTGAGGATAAAGGTGATCTTTCGGGGAGAAAATGTCTGATTGGCAGCATAAAAAGACGCATTTGGGGAAGACAGCGTCTTTTCTTGGGACATCACATTTTATTCCAATAATAACACATTTCCTTCCCAGAATACCGCCTTTTATCCCGAAAAGAAGGCATTTTCTTCCCAGAACACTGTTTTTTTGGCCTAAAAATAAGTCATCCTCTCCAAAAAAGACCTATTTCTGTCCTCAAAATGAGAAATATTCTCCCCAAAATATCATTCTTGGTTCGAAATAGAAGACTTTTTCTCCATTAAATACCACGTCAGGTTCCCAATATTACACATTTTCTCCCCCAAATTGCTCTTTTGATCCCCAAAATGAGGCGTTCTCACTCAAATAACGCTTGTGATCCCAAGAATCAGGCATTTTCTCCGCACAAGACTGATTTTATTACCAAAACAAAACATTTCTTTCCAAAAACGACTTTTTTAATTCCCAGCATTAGACATTGTCTCCCCCAAATGCCAATTTGTATCCCTCCAATATGAAATTCTCCCCGTCAAATATGGCTTTGTGTAACAAAAGAAGACATTCGCTCCCCAAAATACCGCTTCTTATCCCCTAAGGAAGACTTTTCCTCCCCAAAACACCCCTTTGGATCCCCCAAATAAGAAATACTCTCCCCAAAGTAGCGCTTTCGTTTCCTTTCCCAAATATGAGACATTGGAAGATGAAAGGCAGTATTCTGGGGAGAAAATGCCTTTTTGGGGGGATAAAGAGTGGTACTTAAGAGAGAACCTGTTTGGTTTCTGGGATGAAGCGTGATATTCGGGGAGAAAATGTCTAATTGTTGGCAGAAATTGATATGCAGGGGAGAAATGGTTGTATTTGGGAGAGAAAAAGAGTGTTTTGGGGAGAAAATGCATGAGTTTTGGGGATAAACTGCATTATTTTGGCGTGAAAGCATGGTATTGAGCTAATAAGCAGCATTTTGTGGAGAAAATGTCTTCTTTTGAGGATAAAGGTGATCTTTCGGGGAGAAAATGTCTGATTGGCAGCATAAAAAGACGCATTTGGGGAAGACAGCGTCTTTTCTTGGGACATCACATTTTATTCCAATAATAACACATTTCCTTCCCAGAATACCGCCTTTTATCCCCAAAAGAAGGCATTTTCTTCCCAGAACACTGTTTTTTTGGCCTAAAAATAAGTCATCCTCTCCAAAAAAGACCTATTTCTGTCCTCAAAATGAGAAATATTCTCCCCAAAATATCATTCTTGGTTCGAAATAGAAGACTTTTTCTCCATTAAATACCACGTCAGGTTCCCAATATTACACATTTTCTCCCCCAAATTGCTCTTTTGATCCCCAAAATGAGGCGTTCTCACTCAAATAACGCTTGTGATCCCAAGAATCAGGCATTTTCTCCGCACAAGACTGATTTTATTACCAAAACAAAACATTTCTTTCCAAAAACGACTTTTTTAATTCCCAGCATTAGACATTGTCTCCCCCAAATGCCAATTTGTATCCCTCCAATATGAAATTCTCCCCGTCAAATATGGCTTTGTGTAACAAAAGAAGACATTCGCTCCCCAAAATACCGCTTCTTATCCCCTAAGGAAGACTTTTCCTCCCCAAAACACCCCTTTGGATCCCCCAAATAAGAAATACTCTCCCCAAAGTAGCGCTTTCGTTTCCTTTCCCAAATATGAGACATTGGAAGATGAAAGGCAGTATTCTGGGGAGAAAATGCCTTTTTGGGGGGATAAAGAGTGGTACTTAAGAGAGAACCTGTTTGGTTTCTGGGATGAAGCGTGATATTCGGGGAGAAAATGTCTAATTGTTGGCAGAAATTGATATGCAGGGGAGAAATGGTTGTATTTGGGAGAGAAAAAGAGTGTTTTGGGGAGAAAATGCATGAGTTTTGGGGATAAACTGCATTATTTTGGCGTGAAAGCATGGTATTGAGCTAATAAGCGGCATTTTGTGGAGAAAATGTCTTCTTTTGAGGATAAAGGTGATCTTTCGGGGAGAAAATGTCTGATTGGCAGCATAAAAAGACGCATTTGGGGAAGACAGCGTCTTTTCTTGGGACATCACATTTTATTCCAATAATAACACATTTCCTTCCCAGAATACCGCCTTTTATCCCCAAAAGAAGGCATTTTCTTCCCAGAACACTGTTTTTTTGGCCTAAAAATAAGTCATCCTCTCCAAAAAAGACCTATTTCTGTCCTCAAAATGAGAAATATTCTCCCCAAAATATCATTCTTGGTTCGAAATAGAAGACTTTTTCTCCATTAAATACCACGTCAGGTTCCCAATATTACACATTTTCTCCCCCAAATTGCTCTTTTGATCCCCAAAATGAGGCGTTCTCACTCAAATAACGCTTGTGATCCCAAGAATCAGGCATTTTCTCCGCACAAGACTGATTTTATTACCAAAACAAAACATTTCTTTCCAAAAACGACTTTTTTAATTCCCAGCATTAGACATTGTCTCCCCCAAATGCCAATTTGTATCCCTCCAATATGAAATTCTCCCCGTCAAATATGGCTTTGTGTAACAAAAGAAGACATTCGCTCCCCAAAATACCGCTTCTTATCCCCTAAGGAAGACTTTTCCTCCCCAAAACACCCCTTTGGATCCCCCAAATAAGAAATACTCTCCCCAAAGTAGCGCTTTCATTTCCTTTCCCAAATATGAGACATTGGAAGATGAAAGGCAGTATTCTGGGGAGAAAATGCCTTTTTGGGGGGATAAAGAGTGGTACTTAAGAGAGAACCTGTTTGGTTTCTGGGATGAAGCGTGATATTCAGGGAGAAAATGTCTAATTGTTGGCAGAAATTGATATGCAGGGGAGAAATGGTTGTATTTGGGAGAGAAAAAGAGTGTTTTGGGGAGAAAATGCATGAGTTTTGGGGATAAACTGCATTATTTTGGCGTGAAAGCATGGTATTGAGCTAATAAGCAGCATTTTGTGGAGAAAATGTCTTCTTTTGAGGATAAAGGTGATCTTTCGGGGAGAAAATGTCTGATTGGCAGCATAAAAAGACGCATTTGGGGAAGACAGCGTCTTTTCTTGGGACATCACATTTTATTCCAATAATAACACATTTCCTTCCCAGAATACCGCCTTTTATCCCCAAAAGAAGGCATTTTCTTCCCAGAATACTGCTTTTTAGACCGAAAATAAGTCATCCTCTCCAAATAAGACCTATTTCTGTCCTCAAAATGAGAAATATTCTCCCCAAAATATCATTCTTGGTTCGAAATAGAAGACTTTTTCTCCATTAAATACCACGTCAGGTTCCCAATATTACACATTTTCTCCCCCAAATTGCTCTTTTGATCCCCAAAATGAGGCGTTCTCACTCAAATAACGCTTGTGATCCCAAGAATCAGGCATTTTCTCCGCACAAGACTGATTTTATTACCAAAACAAAACATTTCTTTCCAAAAACGACTTTTTTAATTCCCAGCATTAGACATTGTCTCCCCCAAATGCCAATTTGTATCCCTCCAATATGAAATTCTCCCCGTCAAATATGGCTTTGTGTAACAAAAGAAGACATTCGCTCCCCAAAATACCGCTTCTTATCCCCTAAGGAAGACTTTTCCTCCCCAAAACACCCCTTTGGATCCCCCAAATAAGAAATACTCTCCCCAAAGTAGCGCTTTCGTTTCCTTTCCCAAATATGAGACATTGGAAGATGAAAGGCAGTATTCTGGGGAGAAAATGCCTTTTTGGGGGGATAAAGAGTGGTACTTAAGAGAGAACCTGTTTGGTTTCTGGGATGAAGCGTGATATTCGGGGAGAAAATGTCTAATTGTTGGCAGAAATTGATATGCAGGGGAGAAATGGTTGTATTTGGGAGAGAAAAAGAGTGTTTTGGGGAGAAAATGCATGAGTTTTGGGGATAAACTGCATTATTTTGGCGTGAAAGCATGGTATTGAGCTAATAAGCAGCATTTTGTGGAGAAAATGTCTTCTTTTGAGGATAAAGGTGATCTTTCGGGGAGAAAATGTCTGATTGGCAGCATAAAAAGACGCATTTGGGGAAGACAGCGTCTTTTCTTGGGACATCACATTTTATTCCAATAATAACACATTTCCTTCCCAGAATACCGCCTTTTATCCCCAAAAGAAGGCATTTTCTTCCCAGAACACTGTTTTTTTGGCCTAAAAATAAGTCATCCTCTCCAAAAAAGACCTATTTCTGTCCTCAAAATGAGAAATATTCTCCCCAAAATATCATTCTTGGTTCGAAATAGAAGACTTTTTCTCCATTAAATACCACGTCAGGTTCCCAATATTACACATTTTCTCCCCCAAATTGCTCTTTTGATCCCCAAAATGAGGCGTTCTCACTCAAATAACGCTTGTGATCCCAAGAATCAGGCATTTTCTCCGCACAAGACTGATTTTATTACCAAAACAAAACATTTATTTCCAAAAACGACTTTTTTAATTCCCAGCATTAGACATTGTCTCCCCCAAATGCCAATTTGTATCCCTCCAATATGAAATTCTCCCCGTCAAATATGGCTTTGTGTAACAAAAGAAGACATTCGCTCCCCAAAATACCGCTTCTTATCCCCTAAGGAAGACTTTTCCTCCCCAAAACACCCCTTTGGATCCCCCAAATAAGAAATACTCTCCCCAAAGTAGCGCTTTCGTTTCCTTTCCCAAATATGAGACATTGGAAGATGAAAGGCAGTATTCTGGGGAGAAAATGCCTTTTTGGGGGGATAAAGAGTGGTACTTAAGAGAGAACCTGTTTGGTTTCTGGGATGAAGCGTGATATTCGGGGAGAAAATGTCTAATTGTTGGCAGAAATTGATATGCAGGGGAGAAATGGTTGTATTTGGGAGAGAAAAAGAGTGTTTTGGGGAGAAAATGCATGAGTTTTGGGGATAAACTGCATTATTTTGGCGTGAAAGCATGGTATTGAGCTAATAAGCAGCATTTTGTGGAGAAAATGTCTTCTTTTGAGGATAAAGGTGATCTTTCGGGGAGAAAATGTCTGATTGGCAGCATAAAAAGACGCATTTGGGGAAGACAGCGTCTTTTCTTGGGACATCACATTTTATTCCAATAATAACACATTTCCTTCCCAGAATACCGCCTTTTATCCCCAAAAGAAGGCATTTTCTTCCCAGAATACTGCTTTTTAGACCGAAAATAAGTCATCCTCTCCAAAAAAGACCTATTTCTGTCCTCAAAATGAGAAATATTCTCCCCAAAATATCATTCTTGGTTCGAAATAGAAGACTTTTTCTCCATTAAATACCACGTCAGGTTCCCAATATTACACATTTTCTCCCCCAAATTGCTCTTTTGATCCCCAAAATGAGGCGTTCTCACTCAAATAACGCTTGTGATCCCAAGAATCAGGCATTTTCTCCGCACAAGACTGATTTTATTACCAAAACAAAACATTTCTTTCCAAAAACGACTTTTTTAATTCCCAGCATTAGACATTGTCTCCCCCAAATGCCAATTTGTATCCCTCCAATATGAAATTCTCCCCGTCAAATATGGCTTTGTGTAACAAAAGAAGACATTCGCTCCCCAAAATACCGCTTCTTATCCCCTAAGGAAGACTTTTCCTCCCCAAAACACCCCTTTGGATCCCCCAAATAAGAAATACTCTCCCCAAAGTAGCGCTTTCGTTTCCTTTCCCAAATATGAGACATTGGAAGATGAAAGGCAGTATTCTGGGGAGAAAATGCCTTTTTGGGGGGATAAAGAGTGGTACTTAAGAGAGAACCTGTTTGGTTTCTGGGATGAAGCGTGATATTCGGGGAGAAAATGTCTAATTGTTGGCAGAAATTGATATGCAGGGGAGAAATGGTTGTATTTGGGAGAGAAAAAGAGTGTTTTGGGGAGAAAATGCATGAGTTTTGGGGATAAACTGCATTATTTTGGCGTGAAAGCATGGTATTGAGCTAATAAGCAGCATTTTGTGGAGAAAATGTCTTCTTTTGAGGATAAAGGTGATCTTTCGGGGAGAAAATGTCTGATTGGCAGCATAAAAAGACGCATTTGGGGAAGACAGCGTCTTTTCTTGGGACATCACATTTTATTCCAATAATAACACATTTCCTTCCCAGAATACCGCCTTTTATCCCCAAAAGAAGGCATTTTCTTCCCAGAATACTGCTTTTTAGACCGAAAATAAGTCATCCTCTCCAAAAAAGACCTATTTCTGTCCTCAAAATGAGAAATATTCTCCCCAAAATATCATTCTTGGTTCGAAATAGAAGACTTTTTCTCCATTAAATACCACGTCAGGTTCCCAATATTACACATTTTCTCCCCCAAATTGCTCTTTTGATCCCCAAAATGAGGCGTTCTCACTCAAATAACGCTTGTGATCCCAAGAATCAGGCATTTTCTCCGCACAAGACTGATTTTATTACCAAAACAAAACATTTCTTTCCAAAAACGACTTTTTTAATTCCCAGCATTAGACATTGTCTCCCCCAAATGCCAATTTGTATCCCTCCAATATGAAATTCTCCCCGTCAAATATGGCTTTGTGTAACAAAAGAAGACATTCGCTCCCCAAAATACCGCTTCTTATCCCCTAAGGAAGACTTTTCCTCCCCAAAACACCCCTTTGGATCCCCCAAATAAGAAATACTCTCCCCAAAGTAGCGCTTTCGTTTCCTTTCCCAAATATGAGACATTGGAAGATGAAAGGCAGTATTCTGGGGAGAAAATGCCTTTTTGGGGGGATAAAGAGTGGTACTTAAGAGAGAACCTGTTTGGTTTCTGGGATGAAGCGTGATATTCGGGGAGAAAATGTCTAATTGTTGGCAGAAATTGATATGCAGGGGAGAAATGGTTGTATTTGGGAGAGAAAAAGAGTGTTTTGGGGAGAAAATGCATGAGTTTTGGGGATAAACTGCATTATTTTGGCGTGAAAGCCTGGTATTGAGCTAATAAGCAGCATTTTGTGGAGAAAATGTCTTCTTTTGAGGATAAAGGTGATCTTTCGGGGAGAAAATGTCTGATTGGCAGCATAAAAAGACGCATTTGGGGAAGACAGCGTCTTTTCTTGGGACATCACATTTTATTCCAATAATAACACATTTCCTTCCCAGAATACCGCCTTTTATCCCCAAAAGAAGGCATTTTCTTCCCAGAATACTGCTTTTTAGACCGAAAATAAGTCATCCTCTCCAAAAAAGACCTATTTCTGTCCTCAAAATGAGAAATATTCTCCCCAAAATATCATTCTTGGTTCCAAATAGAAGACTTTTTCTCCATTAAATACCACGTCAGGTTCCCAATATTACACATTTTCTCCCCCAAATTGCTCTTTTGATCCCCAAAATGAGGCGTTCTCACTCAAATAACGCTTGTGATCCCAAGAATCAGGCATTTTCTCCGCACAAGACTGATTTTATTACCAAAACAAAACATTTCTTTCCAAAAACGACTTTTTTAATTCCCAGCATTAGACATTGTCTCCCCCAAATGCCAATTTGTATCCCTCCAATATGAAATTCTCCCCGTCAAATATGGCTTTGTGTAACAAAAGAAGACATTCGCTCCCCAAAATACCGCTTCTTATCCCCTAAGGAAGACTTTTCCTCCCCAAAACACCCCTTTGGATCCCCCAAATAAGAAATACTCTCCCCAAAGTAGCGCTTTCGTTTCCTTTCCCAAATATGAGACATTGGAAGATGAAAGGCAGTATTCTGGGGAGAAAATGCCTTTTTGGGGGGATAAAGAGCGGCACTTAAGAGAGAACCTGTTTGGTTTCTGGGATGAAGCGTGATATTCGGGGAGAAAATGTCTAATTGTTGGCAGAAATTGATATGCAGGGGAGAAATGGTTGTATTTGGGAGAGAAAAAGAGTGTTTTGGGGAGAAAATGCATGAGTTTTGGGGATAAACTGCATTATTTTGGCGTGAAAGCATGGTATTGAGCTAATAAGCAGCATTTTGTGGAGAAAATGTCTTCTTTTGAGGATAAAGGTGATCTTTCGGGGAGAAAATGTCTGATTGGCAGCATAAAAAGACGCATTTGGGGAAGACAGCGTCTTTTCTTGGGACATCACATTTTATTCCAATAATAACACATTTCCTTCCCAGAATACCGCCTTTTATCCCCAAAAGAAGGCATTTTCTTCCCAGAATACTGCTTTTTAGACCGAAAATAAGTCATCCTCTCCAAAAAAGACCTATTTCTGTCCTCAAAATGAGAAATATTCTCCCCAAAATATCATTCTTGGTTCGAAATAGAAGACTTTTTCTCCATTAAATACCACGTCAGGTTCCCAATATTACACATTTTCTCCCCCAAATTGCTCTTTTGATCCCCAAAATGAGGCGTTCTCACTCAAATAACGCTTGTGATCCCAAGAATCAGGCATTTTCTCCGCACAAGACTGATTTTATTACCAAAACAAAACATTTCTTTCCAAAAACGACTTTTTTAATTCCCAGCATTAGACATTGTCTCCCCCAAATGCCAATTTGTATCCCTCCAATATGAAATTCTCCCCGTCAAATATGGCTTTGTGTAACAAAAGAAGACATTCGCTCCCCAAAATACCGCTTCTTATCCCCTAAGGAAGACTTTTCCTCCCCAAAACACCCCTTTGGATCCCCCAAATAAGAAATACTCTCCCCAAAGTAGCGCTTTCGTTTCCTTTCCCAAATATGAGACATTGGAAGATGAAAGGCAGTATTCTGGGGAGAAAATGCCTTTTTGGGGGGATAAAGAGTGGTACTTAAGAGAGAACCTGTTTGGTTTCTGGGATGAAGCGTGATATTCGGGGAGAAAATGTCTAATTGTTGGCAGAAATTGATATGCAGGGGAGAAATGGTTGTATTTGGGAGAGAAAAAGAGTGTTTTGGGGAGAAAATGCATGAGTTTTGGGGATAAACTGCATTATTTTGGCGTGAAAGCATGGTATTGAGCTAATAAGCAGCATTTTGTGGAGAAAATGTCTTCTTTTGAGGATAAAGGTGATCTTTCGGGGAGAAAATGTCTGATTGGCAGCATAAAAAGACGCATTTGGGGAAGACAGCGTCTTTTCTTGGGACATCACATTTTATTCCAATAATAACACATTTCCTTCCCAGAATACCGCCTTTTATCCCCAAAAGAAGGCATTTTCTTCCCAGAATACTGCTTTTTAGACCGAAAATAAGTCATCCTCTCCAAATAAGACCTATTTCTGTCCTCAAAATGAGAAATATTCTCCCCAAAATATCATTCTTGGTTCGAAATAGAAGACTTTTTCTCCATTAAATACCACGTCAGGTTCCCAATATTACACATTTTCTCCCCCAAATTGCTCTTTTGATCCCCAAAATGAGGCGTTCTCACTCAAATAACGCTTGTGATCCCAAGAATCAGGCATTTTCTCCGCACAAGACTGATTTTATTACCAAAACAAAACATTTCTTTCCAAAAACGACTTTTTTAATTCCCAGCATTAGACATTGTCTCCCCCAAATGCCAATTTGTATCCCTCCAATATGAAATTCTCCCCGTCAAATATGGCTTTGTGTAACAAAAGAAGACATTCGCTCCCCAAAATACCGCTTCTTATCCCCTAAGGAAGACTTTTCCTCCCCAAAACACCCCTTTGGATCCCCCAAATAAGAAATGCTCTCCCCAAAGTAGCGCTTTCGTTTCCTTTCCCAAATATGAGACATTGGAAGATGAAAGGCAGTATTCTGGGGAGAAAATGCCTTTTTGGGGGGATAAAGAGCGGCACTTAAGAGAGAACCTGTTTGGTTTCTGGGATGAAGCGTGATATTCGGGGAGAAAATGTCTAATTGTTGGCAGAAATTGATATGCAGGGGAGAAATGGTTGTATTTGGGAGAGAAAAAGAGTGTTTTGGGGAGAAAATGCATGAGTTTTGGGGATAAACTGCATTATTTTGGCGTGAAAGCATGGTATTGAGCTAATAAGCAGCATTTTGTGGAGAAAATGTCTTCTTTTGAGGATAAAGGTGATCTTTCGGGGAGAAAATGTCTGATTGGCAGCATAAAAAGACGCATTTGGGGAAGACAGCGTCTTTTCTTGGGACATCACATTTTATTCCAATAATAACACATTTCCTTCCCAGAATACCGCCTTTTATCCCCAAAAGAAGGCATTTTCTTCCCAGAACACTGTTTTTTTGGCCTAAAAATAAGTCATCCTCTCCAAAAAAGACCTATTTCTGTCCTCAAAATGAGAAATATTCTCCCCAAAATATCATTCTTGGTTCCAAATAGAAGACTTTTTCTCCATTAAATACCACGTCGGGTTCCCAATATTACACATTTTCTCCCCCAAATTGCTCTTTTGATCCCCAAAATGAGGCGTTCTCACTCAAATAACGCTTGTGATCCCAAGAATCAGGCATTTTCTCCGCACAAGACTGATTTTATTACCAAAACAAAACATTTCTTTCCAAAAACGCATTTTTTAATTCCCAGCATTAGACATTGTCTCCCCCAAATGCCAATTTGTATCCCTCCAATATGAAATTCTCCCCGTCAAATATGGCTTTGTGTAACAAAAGAAGACATTCGCTCCCCAAAATACCGCTTCTTATCCCCTAAGGAAGACTTTTCCTCCCCAAAACACCCCTTTGGATCCCCCAAATAAGAAATACTCTCCCCAAAGTAGCGCTTTCGTTTCCTTTCCCAAATATGAGACATTGGAAGATGAAAGGCAGTATTCTGGGGAGAAAATGCCTTTTTGGGGGGATAAAGAGTGGTACTTAAGAGAGAACCTGTTTGGTTTCTGGGATGAAGCGTGATATTCGGGGAGAAAATGTCTAATTGTTGGCAGAAATTGATATGCAGGGGAGAAATGGTTGTATTTGGGAGAGAAAAAGAGTGTTTTGGGGAGAAAATGCATGAGTTTTGGGGATAAACTGCATTATTTTGGCGTGAAAGCATGGTATTGAGCTAATAAGCGGCATTTTGTGGAGAAAATGTCTTCTTTAGAGGATAAAGGTGATCTTTCGGGGAGAAAATGTCTGATTGGCAGCATAAAAAGACGCATTTGGGGAAGACAGCGTCTTTTCTTGGGACATCACATTTTATTCCAATAATAACACATTTCCTTCCCAGAATACCGCCTTTGATCCCGAAAAGAAGGCATTTTCTTCCCAGAATACTGCTTTTTAGACCGAAAATAAGTCATCCTCTCCAAAAAAGACCTATTTCTGTCCTCAAAATGAGAAATATTCTCCCCAAAATATCATTCTTGGTTCCAAATAGAAGATTTTTTCTCCATTAAATACCACGTCAGGTTCCCTATATTACACATTTTCTCCCCCAAATTGATCTTTTGATCCCCCAAATAAGAAATACTCTCCCCAAAGTAGCGCTTTCGTTTCCTTTCCCAAATATGAGACATTGGAAGATGAAAGGCAGTATTCTGGGGAGAAAATGCCTTTTTGGGGGGATAAAGAGTGGCATTAAGAGAGAACCTGTTTGGTTTCTGGGATGAAGAGTGATATTCGGGGAGAAAATGTCTAATTGTTGGCAGAAATTTATATGCAGGGGAGAAATGGTTGTATTTGGGAGAGGAAAAGAGTGTTTTGGGGTGAAAATGTATGAGTTTTGGGGATAAACTGCATTATTTTGGTGTGAAAGCATGGTATTGAGCTAATAAGCGGCATTTTGTGGAGAAAATGTCTTCTTTAGAGGATAAAGGTGATCTTTCGGGGAGAAAATGTGTGATTTGCAGCATAAAAAGACGCATTTGGGGAAGACAGCGTCTTTTCTTGGGACATCACATTTTATTCCAATAATAACACATTTCCTTCCCAGAATACCGCCTTTTATTCCCAAAAGAAGGCATTTTCTTCCCAGAATACTGCTTTTTAGACCGAAAATAAGTCATCCTCTCCAAAAAAGACCTATTTCTATCCTCAAAATGAGAAATATTCTCCCCAAAATATCATTCTTGGTTCCAAATAGAAGATTTTTTATCCATTAAATACCACGTAGGGTTCCCAATATTACACATTTTCTCCCCCAAAACACCCCTTTGGATCTCCCAGATAAGAAATACTCTCCCCAAAGTAGCGCTTTCGTTTCCTTTCCCAAATATGAGACATTGGAAGATGAAAGGCAGTATTCTGGGGAGAAAATGCCTTTTTTGGGGGATAAAGAGTGGCACTTAAGAGAGAACCTGTCTGGTTTCTGGGATGAAGCGTGATATTCGGGGAGAAAATGTCTAATTGTTGGCAGAAATTGATATGCAGGGGAGAAATGGTTGTATTTGGGAGAGAAAAAGAGTGTTTTGGGGAGAAAATGCATGAGTTTTGGGGATAAACTGCATTATTTTGGCGTGAAAGCATGGTATTGAGCTAATAAGCAGCATTTTGTGGAGAAAATGTCTTCTTTTGAGGATAAAGGTGATCTTTCGGGGAGAAAATGTCTGATTGGCAGCATAAAAAGACGCATTTGGGGAAGACAGCGTCTTTTCTTGGGACATCACATTTTATTCCAATAATAACACATTTTCTTCCCAGAATACCGCCTTTTATCCCCAAAAGAAGGCATTTTCTTCCCAGAATACTGCTTTTTAGACCGAAAATAAGTCATCCTCTCCAAAAAAGACCTATTTCTGTCCTCAAAATGAGAAATATTCTCCCCAAAATATCATTCTTGGTTCGAAATAGAAGACTTTTTCTCCATTAAATACCACGTCAGGTTCCCAATATTACACATTTTCTCCCCCAAATTGCTCTTTTGATCCCCAAAATGAGGCGTTCTCACTCAAATAACGCTTGTGATCCCAAGAATCAGGCATTTTCTCCGCACAAGACTGATTTTATTACCAAAACAAAACATTTCTTTCCAAAAACGACTTTTTTAATTCCCAGCATTAGACATTGTCTCCCCCAAATGCCAATTTGTATCCCTCCAATATGAAATTCTCCCCGTCAAATATGGCTTTGTGTAACAAAAGAAGACATTCGCTCCCCAAAATACCGCTTCTTATCCCCTAAGGAAGACTTTTCCTCCCCAAAACACCCCTTTGGATCCCCCAAATAAGAAATACTCTCCCCAAAGTAGCGCTTTCGTTTCCTTTCCCAAATATGAGACATTGGAAGATGAAAGGCAGTATTCTGGGGAGAAAATGCCTTTTTGGGGGGATAAAGAGTGGTACTTAAGAGAGAACCTGTTTGGTTTCTGGGATGAAGCGTGATATTCGGGGAGAAAATGTCTAATTGTTGGCAGAAATTGATATGCAGGGGAGAAATGGTTGTATTTGGGAGAGAAAAAGAGTGTTTTGGGGAGAAAATGCATGAGTTTTGGGGATAAACTGCATTATTTTGGCGTGAAAGCCTGGTATTGAGCTAATAAGCAGCATTTTGTGGAGAAAATGTCTTCTTTTGAGGATAAAGGTGATCTTTCGGGGAGAAAATGTCTGATTGGCAGCATAAAAAGACGCATTTGGGGAAGACAGCGTCTTTTCTTGGGACATCACATTTTATTCCAATAATAACACATTTCCTTCCCAGAATACCGCCTTTTATCCCCAAAAGAAGGCATTTTCTTCCCAGAACACTGTTTTTTTGGCCTAAAAATAAGTCATCCTCTCCAAAAAAGACCTATTTCTGTCCTCAAAATGAGAAATATTCTCCCCAAAATATCATTCTTGGTTCCAAATAGAAGATTTTTTCTCCATTAAATACCACGTCAGGTTCCCTATATTACACATTTTCTCCCCCAAATTGATCTTTTGATCCCCCAAATAAGAAATACTCTCCCCAAAGTAGCGCTTTCGTTTCCTTTCCCAAATATGAGACATTGGAAGATGAAAGGCAGTATTCTGGGGAGAAAATGCCTTTTTGGGGGGATAAAGAGTGGCATTAAGAGAGAACCTGTTTGGTTTCTGGGATGAAGAGTGATATTCGGGGAGAAAATGTCTAATTGTTGGCAGAAATTTATATGCAGGGGAGAAATGGTTGTATTTGGGAGAGGAAAAGAGTGTTTTGGGGTGAAAATGTATGAGTTTTGGGGATAAACTGCATTATTTTGGTGTGAAAGCATGGTATTGAGCTAATAAGCGGCATTTTGTGGAGAAAATGTCTTCTTTAGAGGATAAAGGTGATCTTTCGGGGAGAAAATGTGTGATTTGCAGCATAAAAAGACGCATTTGGGGAAGACAGCGTCTTTTCTTGGGACATCACATTTTATTCCAATAATAACACATTTCCTTCCCAGAATACCGCCTTTTATCCCCAAAAGAAGGCATTTTCTTCCCAGAATACTGCTTTTTAGACCGAAAATAAGTCATCCTCTCCAAAAAAGACCTATTTCTATCCTCAAAATGAGAAATATTCTCCCCAAAATATCATTCTTGGTTCCAAATAGAAGATTTTTTATCCATTAAATACCACGTAGGGTTCCCAATATTACACATTTTCTCCCCCAAAACACCCCTTTGGATCTCCCAGATAAGAAATACTCTCCCCAAAGTAGCGCTTTCGTTTCCTTTCCCAAATATGAGACATTGGAAGATGAAAGGCAGTATTCTGGGGAGAAAATGCCTTTTTTGGGGGATAAAGAGTGGCACTTAAGAGAGAACCTGTCTGGTTTCTGGGATGAAGCGTGATATTCGGGGAGAAAATGTCTAATTGTTGGCAGAAATTGATATGCAGGGGAGAAATGGTTGTATTTGGGAGAGAAAAAGAGTGTTTTGGGGAGAAAATGCATGAGTTTTGGGGATAAACTGCATTATTTTGGCGTGAAAGCATGGTATTGAGCTAATAAGCAGCATTTTGTGGAGAAAATGTCTTCTTTTGAGGATAAAGGTGATCTTTCGGGGAGAAAATGTCTGATTGGCAGCATAAAAAGACGCATTTGGGGAAGACAGCGTCTTTTCTTGGGACATCACATTTTATTCCAATAATAACACATTTCCTTCCCAGAATACCGCCTTTTATCCCCAAAAGAAGGCATTTTCTTCCCAGAATACTGCTTTTTAGACCGAAAATAAGTCATCCTCTCCAAAAAAGACCTATTTCTGTCCTCAAAATGAGAAATATTCTCCCCAAAATATCATTCTTGGTTCGAAATAGAAGACTTTTTCTCCATTAAATACCACGTCAGGTTCCCAATATTACACATTTTCTCCCCCAAATTGCTCTTTTGATCCCCAAAATGAGGCGTTCTCACTCAAATAACGCTTGTGATCCCAAGAATCAGGCATTTTCTCCGCACAAGACTGATTTTATTACCAAAACAAAACATTTCTTTCCAAAAACGACTTTTTTAATTCCCAGCATTAGACATTGTCTCCCCCAAATGCCAATTTGTATCCCTCCAATATGAAATTCTCCCCGTCAAATATGGCTTTGTGTAACAAAAGAAGACATTCGCTCCCCAAAATACCGCTTCTTATCCCCTAAGGAAGACTTTTCCTCCCCAAAACACCCCTTTGGATCCCCCAAATAAGAAATACTCTCCCCAAAGTAGCACTTTCGTTTCCTTTCCCAAATATGAGACATTGGAAGATGAAAGGCAGTATTCTGGGGAGAAAATGCCTTTTTGGGGGGATAAAGAGTGGCACTTAAGAGAGAACCTGTTTGGTTTCTGGGATGAAGCGTGATATTCGGGGAGAAAATGTCTAATTGTTGGCAGAAATTGATATGCAGGGGAGAAATGGTTGTATTTGGGAGAGAAAAAGAGTGTTTTGGGGAGAAAATGCATGAGTTTTGGGGATAAACTGCATTATTTTGGCGTGAAAGCATGGTATTGAGCTAATAAGCAGCATTTTGTGGAGAAAATGTCTTCTTTTGAGGATAAAGGTGATCTTTCGGGGAGAAAATGTCTGATTTGCAGCATAAAAAGACGCATTTGGGGAAGACAGCGTCTTTTCTTGGGACATCACATTTTATTCCAATAATAACACATTTCCTTCCCAGAATACCGCCTTTTATCCCCAAAAGAAGGCATTTTCTTCCCAGAATACTGCTTTTTAGACCGAAAATAAGTCATCCTCTCCAAAAAAGACCTATTTCTATCCTCAAAATGAGAAATATTCTCCCCAAAATATCATTCTTGGTTCCAAATAGAAGATTTTTTATCCATTAAATACCACGTAGGGTTCCCAATATTACACATTTTCTCCCCCAAAACACCCCTTTGGATCTCCCAGATAAGAAATACTCTCCCCAAAGTAGCGCTTTCGTTTCCTTTCCCAAATATGAGACATTGGAAGATGAAAGGCAGTATTCTGGGGAGAAAATGCCTTTTTTGGGGGATAAAGAGTGGCACTTAAGAGAGAACCTGTCTGGTTTCTGGGATGAAGCGTGATATTCGGGGAGAAAATGTCTAATTGTTGGCAGAAATTGATATGCAGGGGAGAAATGGTTGTATTTGGGAGAGAAAAAGAGTGTTTTGGGGAGAAAATGCATGAGTTTTGGGGATAAACTGCATTATTTTGGCATGAAAGCATGGTATTGAGCTAATAAGCAGCATTTTGTGGAGAAAATGTCTTCTTTTGAGGATAAAGGTGATCTTTCGGGGAGAAAATGTCTGATTGGCAGCATAAAAAGACGCATTTGGGGAAGACAGCGTCTTTTCTTGGGACATCACATTTTATTCCAATAATAACACATTTTCTTCCCAGAATACCGCCTTTTATCCCCAAAAGAAGGCATTTTCTTCCCAGAATACTGCTTTTTAGACCGAAAATAAGTCATCCTCTCCAAAAAAGACCTATTTCTGTCCTCAAAATGAGAAATATTCTCCCCAAAATATCATTCTTGGTTCGAAATAGAAGACTTTTTCTCCATTAAATACCACGTCAGGTTCCCAATATTACACATTTTCTCCCCCAAATTGCTCTTTTGATCCCCAAAATGAGGCGTTCTCACTCAAATAACGCTTGTGATCCCAAGAATCAGGCATTTTCTCCGCACAAGACTGATTTTATTACCAAAACAAAACATTTCTTTCCAAAAACGACTTTTTTAATTCCCAGCATTAGACATTGTCTCCCCCAAATGCCAATTTGTATCCCTCCAATATGAAATTCTCCCCGTCAAATATGGCTTTGTGTAACAAAAGAAGACATTCGCTCCCCAAAATACCGCTTCTTATCCCCTAAGGAAGACTTTTCCTCCCCAAAACACCCCTTTGGATCCCCCAAATAAGAAATACTCTCCCCAAAGTAGCACTTTCGTTTCCTTTCCCAAATATGAGACATTGGAAGATGAAAGGCAGTATTCTGGGGAGAAAATGCCTTTTTGGGGGGATAAAGAGTGGCACTTAAGAGAGAACCTGTTTGGTTTCTGGGATGAAGCGTGATATTCGGGGAGAAAATGTCTAATTGTTGGCAGAAATTGATATGCAGGGGAGAAATGGTTGTATTTGGGAGAGAAAAAGAGTGTTTTGGGGAGAAAATGCATGAGTTTTGGGGATAAACTGCATTATTTTGGCGTGAAAGCATGGTATTGAGCTAATAAGCAGCATTTTGTGGAGAAAATGTCTTCTTTTGAGGATAAAGGTGATCTTTCGGGGAGAAAATGTCTGATTGGCAGCATAAAAAGACGCATTTGGGGAAGACAGCGTCTTTTCTTGGGACATCACATTTTATTCCAATAATAACACATTTCCTTCCCAGAATACCGCCTTTTATCCCCAAAAGAAGGCATTTTCTTCCCAGAACACTGTTTTTTTGGCCTAAAAATAAGTCATCCTCTCCAAAAAAGACCTATTTCTGTCCTCAAAATGAGAAATATTCTCCCCAAAATATCATTCTTGGTTCCAAATAGAAGATTTTTTCTCCATTAAATACCACGTCAGGTTCCCTATATTACACATTTTCTCCCCCAAATTGCTCTTTTGATCCCCCAAATAAGAAATACTCTCCCCAAAGTAGCGCTTTCGTTTCCTTTCCCAAATATGAGACATTGGAAGATGAAAGGCAGTATTCTGGGGAGAAAATGCCTTTTTGGGGGGATAAAGAGTGGCACTTAAGAGAGAACCTGTTTGGTTTCTGGGATGAAGAGTGATATTCGGGGAGAAAATGTCTAATTGTTGGCAGAAATTTATATGCAGGGGAGAAATGGTTGTATTTGGGAGAGGAAAAGAGTGTTTTGGGGTGAAAATGTATGAGTTTTGGGGATAAACTGCATTATTTTGGTGTGAAAGCATGGTATTGAGCTAATAAGCGGCATTTTGTGGAGAAAATGTCTTCTTTAGAGGATAAAGGTGATCTTTCGGGGAGAAAATGTGTGATTTGCAGCATAAAAAGACGCATTTGGGGAAGACAGCGTCTTTTCTTGGGACATCACATTTTATTCCAATAATAACACATTTTCTTCCCAGAATACCGCCTTTTATCCCCAAAAGAAGGCATTTTCTTCCCAGAATACTGCTTTTTAGACCGAAAATAAGTCATCCTCTCCAAAAAAGACCTATTTCTATCCTCAAAATGAGAAATATTCTCCCCAAAATATCATTCTTGGTTCCAAATAGAAGATTTTTTATCCATTAAATACCACGTAGGGTTCCCAATATTACACATTTTCTCCCCCAAAACACCCCTTTGGATCTCCCAGATAAGAAATACTCTCCCCAAAGTAGCGCTTTCGTTTCCTTTCCCAAATATGAGACATTGGAAGATGAAAGGCAGTATTCTGGGGAGAAAATGCCTTTTTTGGGGGATAAAGAGTGGCACTTAAGAGAGAACCTGTCTGGTTTCTGGGATGAAGCGTGATATTCGGGGAGAAAATGTCTAATTGTTGGCAGAAATTGATATGCAGGGGAGAAATGGTTGTATTTGGGAGAGAAAAAGAGTGTTTTGGGGAGAAAATGCATGAGTTTTGGGGATAAACTGCATTATTTTGGCGTGAAAGCATGGTATTGAGCTAATAAGCAGCATTTTGTGGAGAAAATGTCTTCTTTTGAGGATAAAGGTGATCTTTCGGGGAGAAAATGTCTGATTGGCAGCATAAAAAGACACATTTGGGGAAGACAGCGTCTTTTCTTGGGACATCACATTTTATTCCACTAATAACACATTTTCTTCCCAGAATACCGCCTTTTATCCCCAAAAGAAGGCATTTTCTTCCCAGAACACTGTTTTCTTGGCCTAAAAATAAGTCATCCTCTCCAAAAAAGACCTATTTCTGTCCTCAAAATGAGAAATATTCTCCCCAAAATATCATTCTTGGTTCGAAATAGAAGACTTTTTCTCCATTAAATACCACGTCAGGTTCCCAATATTACACATTTTCTCCCCCAAATTGCTCTTTTGATCCCCAAAATGAGGCGTTCTCACTCAAATAACGCTTGTGATCCCAAGAATCAGGCATTTTCTCCGCACAAGACTGATTTTATTACCAAAACAAAACATTTCTTTCCAAAAACGCATTTTTTAATTCCCAGCATTAGACATTGTCTCCCCCAAATGCCAATTTGTATCCCTCCAATATGAAATTCTCCCCGTCAAATATGGCTTTGTGTAACAAAAGAAGACATTCGCTCCCCAAAATACCGCTTCTTATCCCCTAAGGAAGACTTTTCCTCCCCAAAACACCCCTTTGGATCCCCCAAATAAGAAATACTCTCCCCAAAGTAGCGCTTTCGTTTCCTTTCCCAAATATGAGACATTGGAAGATGAAAGGCAGTATTCTGGGGAGAAAATGCCTTTTTGGGGGGATAAAGAGTGGCACTTAAGAGAGAACCTGTTTGGTTTCTGGGATGAAGCGTGATATTCGGGGAGAAAATGTCTAATTGTTGGCAGAAATTGATATGCAGGGGAGAAATGGTTGTATTTGGGAGAGAAAAAGAGTGTTTTGGGGAGAAAATGCATGAGTTTTGGGGATAAACTGCATTATTTTGGCGTGAAAGCCTGGTATTGAGCTAATAAGCAGCATTTTGTGGAGAAAATGTCTTCTTTTGAGGATAAAGGTGATCTTTCGGGGAGAAAATGTCTGATTGGCAGCATAAAAAGACGCATTTGGGGAAGACAGCGTCTTTTCTTGGGACATCACATTTTATTCCAATAATAACACATTTCCTTCCCAGAATACCGCCTTTTATCCCCAAAAGAAGGCATTTTCTTCCCAGAACACTGTTTTTTTGGCCTAAAAATAAGTCATCCTCTCCAAAAAAGACCTATTTCTGTTCTCAAAATGAGAAATATTCTCCCCAAAATATCATTCTTGGTTCCAAATAGAAGATTTTTTCTCCATTAAATACCACGTCAGGTTCCCTATATTACACATTTTCTCCCCCAAATTGATCTTTTGATCCCCCAAATAAGAAATACTCTCCCCAAAGTAGCGCTTTCGTTTCCTTTCCCAAATATGAGACATTGGAAGATGAAAGGCAGTATTCTGGGGAGAAAATGCCTTTTTGGGGGGATAAAGAGTGGCATTAAGAGAGAACCTGTTTGGTTTCTGGGATGAAGAGTGATATTCGGGGAGAAAATGTCTAATTGTTGGCAGAAATTTATATGCAGGGGAGAAATGGTTGTATTTGGGAGAGGAAAAGAGTGTTTTGGGGTGAAAATGTATGAGTTTTGGGGATAAACTGCATTATTTTGGTGTGAAAGCATGGTATTGAGCTAATAAGCGGCATTTTGTGGAGAAAATGTCTTCTTTAGAGGATAAAGGTGATCTTTCGGGGAGAAAATGTGTGATTTGCAGCATAAAAAGACGCATTTGGGGAAGACAGCGTCTTTTCTTGGGACATCACATTTTATTCCAATAATAACACATTTTCTTCCCAGAATACCGCCTTTTATCCCCAAAAGAAGGCATTTTCTTCCCAGAATACTGCTTTTTAGACCGAAAATAAGTCATCCTCTCCAAAAAAGACCTATTTCTATCCTCAAAATGAGAAATATTCTCCCCAAAATATCATTCTTGGTTCCAAATAGAAGATTTTTTATCCATTAAATACCACGTAGGGTTCCCAATATTACACATTTTCTCCCCCAAAACACCCCTTTGGATCTCCCAGATAAGAAATACTCTCCCCAAAGTAGCGCTTTCGTTTCCTTTCCCAAATATGAGACATTGGAAGATGAAAGGCAGTATTCTGGGGAGAAAATGCCTTTTTTGGGGGATAAAGAGTGGCACTTAAGAGAGAACCTGTCTGGTTTCTGGGATGAAGCGTGATATTCGGGGAGAAAATGTCTAATTGTTGGCAGAAATTGATATGCAGGGGAGAAATGGTTGTATTTGGGAGAGAAAAAGAGTGTTTTGGGGAGAAAATGCATGAGTTTTGGGGATAAACTGCATTATTTTGGCGTGAAAGCATGGTATTGAGCTAATAAGCAGCATTTTGTGGAGAAAATGTCTTCTTTTGAGGATAAAGGTGATCTTTCGGGGAGAAAATGTCTGATTGGCAGCATAAAAAGACACATTTGGGGAAGACAGCGTCTTTTCTTGGGACATCACATTTTATTCCAATAATAACACATTTTCTTCCCAGAATACCGCCTTTTATCCCCAAAAGAAGGCATTTTCTTCCCAGAATACTGCTTTTTAGACCGAAAATAAGTCATCCTCTCCAAAAAAGACCTATTTCTGTCCTCAAAATGAGAAATATTCTCCCCAAAATATCATTCTTGGTTCGAAATAGAAGACTTTTTCTCCATTAAATACCACGTCAGGTTCCCAATATTACACATTTTCTCCCCCAAATTGCTCTTTTGATCCCCAAAATGAGGCGTTCTCACTCAAATAACGCTTGTGATCCCAAGAATCAGGCATTTTCTCCGCACAAGACTGATTTTATTACCAAAACAAAACATTTCTTTCCAAAAACGACTTTTTTAATTCCCAGCATTAGACATTGTCTCCCCCAAATGCCAATTTGTATCCCTCCAATATGAAATTCTCCCCGTCAAATATGGCTTTGTGTAACAAAAGAAGACATTCGCTCCCCAAAATACCGCTTCTTATCCCCTAAGGAAGACTTTTCCTCCCCAAAACACCCCTTTGGATCCCCCAAATAAGAAATACTCTCCCCAAAGTAGCGCTTTCGTTTCCTTTCCCAAATATGAGACATTGGAAGATGAAAGGCAGTATTCTGGGGAGAAAATGCCTTTTTGGGGGGATAAAGAGTGGCACTTAAGAGAGAACCTGTTTGGTTTCTGGGATGAAGCGTGATATTCGGGGAGAAAATGTCTAATTGTTGGCAGAAATTGATATGCAGGGGAGAAATGGTTGTATTTGGGAGAGAAAAAGAGTGTTTTGGGGAGAAAATGCATGAGTTTTGGGGATAAACTGCATTATTTTGGCGTGAAAGCCTGGTATTGAGCTAATAAGCAGCATTTTGTGGAGAAAATGTCTTCTTTTGAGGATAAAGGTGATCTTTCGGGGAGAAAATGTCTGATTGGCAGCATAAAAAGACGCATTTGGGGAAGACAGCGTCTTTTCTTGGGACATCACATTTTATTCCAATAATAACACATTTCCTTCCCAGAATACCGCCTTTTATCCCCAAAAGAAGGCATTTTCTTCCCAGAACACTGTTTTTTTGGCCTAAAAATAAGTCATCCTCTCCAAAAAAGACCTATTTCTGTTCTCAAAATGAGAAATATTCTCCCCAAAATATCATTCTTGGTTCCAAATAGAAGATTTTTTCTCCATTAAATACCACGTCAGGTTCCCTATATTACACATTTTCTCCCCCAAATTGATCTTTTGATCCCCCAAATAAGAAATACTCTCCCCAAAGTAGCGCTTTCGTTTCCTTTCCCAAATATGAGACATTGGAAGATGAAAGGCAGTATTCTGGGGAGAAAATGCCTTTTTGGGGGGATAAAGAGTGGCATTAAGAGAGAACCTGTTTGGTTTCTGGGATGAAGAGTGATATTCGGGGAGAAAATGTCTAATTGTTGGCAGAAATTTATATGCAGGGGAGAAATGGTTGTATTTGGGAGAGGAAAAGAGTGTTTTGGGGTGAAAATGTATGAGTTTTGGGGATAAACTGCATTATTTTGGTGTGAAAGCATGGTATTGAGCTAATAAGCGGCATTTTGTGGAGAAAATGTCTTCTTTAGAGGATAAAGGTGATCTTTCGGGGAGAAAATGTGTGATTTGCAGCATAAAAAGACGCATTTGGGGAAGACAGCGTCTTTTCTTGGGACATCACATTTTATTCCAATAATAACACATTTCCTTCCCAGAATACCGCCTTTTATCCCCAAAAGAAGGCATTTTCTTCCCAGAATACTGCTTTTTAGACCGAAAATAAGTCATCCTCTCCAAAAAAGACCTATTTCTATCCTCAAAATGAGAAATATTCTCCCCAAAATATCATTCTTGGTTCCAAATAGAAGATTTTTTATCCATTAAATACCACGTAGGGTTCCCAATATTACACATTTTCTCCCCCAAAACACCCTTTTCGATCTCCCAGATAAGAAATACTCTCCCCAAAGTAGCGCTTTCGTTTCCTTTCCCAAATATGAGACATTGGAAGATGAAAGGCAGTATTCTGGGGAGAAAATGCCTTTTTTGGGGGATACAGAGTGGCACTTAAGAGAGAACCTGTCTGGTTTCTGGGATGAAGCGTGATATTCGGGGAGAAAATGTCTAATTGTTGGCAGAAATTGATATGCAGGGGAGAAATGGTTGTATTTGGGAGAGAAAAAGAGTGTTTTGGGGAGAAAATGCATGAGTTTTGGGGATAAACTGCATTATTTTGGCGTGAAAGCATGGTATTGAGCTAATAAGCAGCATTTTGTGGAGAAAATGTCTTCTTTTGAGGATAAAGGTGATCTTTCGGGGAGAAAATGTCTGATTGGCAGCATAAAAAGACACATTTGGGGAAGACAGCGTCTTTTCTTGGGACATCACATTTTATTCCAATAATAACACATTTTCTTCCCAGAATACCGCCTTTTATCCCCAAAAGAAGGCATTTTCTTCCCAGAATACTGCTTTTTAGACCGAAAATAAGTCATCCTCTCCAAAAAAGACCTATTTCTGTCCTCAAAATGAGAAATATTCTCCCCAAAATATCATTCTTGGTTCGAAATAGAAGACTTTTTCTCCATTAAATACCACGTCAGGTTCCCAATATTACACATTTTCTCCCCCAAATTGCTCTTTTGATCCCCAAAATGAGGCGTTCTCACTCAAATAACGCTTGTGATCCCAAGAATCAGGCATTTTCTCCGCACAAGACTGATTTTATTACCAAAACAAAACATTTCTTTCCAAAAACGACTTTTTTAATTCCCAGCATTAGACATTGTCTCCCCCAAATGCCAATTTGTATCCCTCCAATATGAAATTCTCCCCGTCAAATATGGCTTTGTGTAACAAAAGAAGACATTCGCTCCCCAAAATACCGCTTCTTATCCCCTAAGGAAGACTTTTCCTCCCCAAAACACCCCTTTGGATCCCCCAAATAAGAAATACTCTCCCCAAAGTAGCGCTTTCGTTTCCTTTCCCAAATATGAGACATTGGAAGATGAAAGGCAGTATTCTGGGGAGAAAATGCCTTTTTGGGGGGATAAAGAGCGGCACTTAAGAGAGAACCTGTTTGGTTTCTGGGATGAAGCGTGATATTCGGGGAGAAAATGTCTAATTGTTGGCAGAAATTGATATGCAGGGGAGAAATGGTTGTATTTGGGAGAGAAAAAGAGTGTTTTGGGGAGAAAATGCATGAGTTTTGGGGATTAACTGCATTATTTTGGCGTGAAAGCATGGTATTGAGCTAATAAGCAGCATTTTGTGGAGAAAATGTCTTCTTTTGAGGATAAAGGTGATCTTTCGGGGAGAAAATGTCTGATTGGCAGCATAAAAAGACGCATTTGGGGAAGACAGCGTCTTTTCTTGGGACATCACATTTTATTCCAATAATAACACATTTCCTTCCCAGAATACCGCCTTTTATCCCCAAAAGAAGGCATTTTCTTCCCAGAACACTGTTTTTTTGGCCTAAAAATAAGTCATCCTCTCCAAAAAAGACCTATTTCTGTCCTCAAAATGAGAAATATTCTCCCCAAAATATCATTCTTGGTTCGAAATAGAAGACTTTTTCTCCATTAAATACCACGTCAGCTTCCCAATATTACACATTTTCTCCCCCAAATTGCTCTTTTGATCCCCAAAATGAGGCGTTCTCACTCAAATAACGCTTGTGATCCCAAGAATCAGGCATTTTCTCCGCACAAGACTGATTTTATTACCAAAACAAAACATTTCTTTCCAAAAACGACTTTTTTAATTCCCAGCATTAGACATTGTCTCCCCCAAATGCCAATTTGTATCCCTCCAATATGAAATTCTCCCCGTCAAATATGGCTTTGTGTAACAAAAGAAGACATTCGCTCCCCAAAATACCGCTTCTTATCCCCTAAGGAAGACTTTTCCTCCCCAAAACACCCCTTTGGATCCCCCAAATAAGAAATACTCTCCCCAAAGTAGCACTTTCGTTTCCTTTCCCAAATATGAGACATTGGAAGATGAAAGGCAGTATTCTGGGGAGAAAATGCCTTTTTGGGGGGATAAAGAGCGGCACTTAAGAGAGAACCTGTTTGGTTTCTGGGATGAAGCGTGATATTCGGGGAGAAAATGTCTAATTGTTGGCAGAAATTGATATGCAGGGGAGAAATGGTTGTATTTGGGAGAGAAAAAGAGTGTTTTGGGGAGAAAATGCATGAGTTTTGGGGATAAACTGCATTATTTTGGCGTGAAAGCATGGTATTGAGCTAATAAGCAGCATTTTGTGGAGAAAATGTCTTCTTTTGAGGATAAAGGTGATCTTTCGGGGAGAAAATGTCTGATTGGCAGCATAAAAAGACGCATTTGGGGAAGACAGCGTCTTTTCTTGGGACATCACATTTTATTCCAATAATAACACATTTCCTTCCCAGAATACCGCCTTTTATCCCCAAAAGAAGGCATTTTCATCCCAGAATACTGCTTTTTAGACCGAAAAAAAGTCATCCTCTCCAAAAAAGACCTATTTCTGTCCTCAAAATGAGAAATATTCTCCCCAAAATATCATTCTTGGTTCCAAATAGAAGATTTTTTCTCCATTAAATACCACGTCAGGTTCCCTATATTACACATTTTCTCCCCCAAATTGATCTTTTGATCCCCCAAATAAGAAATACTCTCCCCAAAGTAGCGCTTTCGTTTCCTTTCCCAAATATGAGACATTGGAAGATGAAAGGCAGTATTCTGGGGAGAAAATGCCTTTTTGGGGGGATAAAGAGTGGCATTAAGAGAGAACCTGTTTGGTTTCTGGGATGAAGAGTGATATTCGGGGAGAAAATGTCTAATTGTTGGCAGAAATTTATATGCAGGGGAGAAATGGTTGTATTTGGGAGAGGAAAAGAGTGTTTTGGGGAGAAAATGTATGAGTTTTGGGGATAAACTGCATTATTTTGGTGTGAAAGCATGGTATTGAGCTAATAAGCGGCATTTTGTGGAGAAAATGTCTTCTTTAGAGGATAAAGGTGATCTTTCGGGGAGAAAATGTGTGATTTGCAGCATAAAAAGACGCATTTGGGGAAGACAGCGTCTTTTCTTGGGACATCACATTTTATTCCAATAATAACACATTTCCTTCCCAGAATACCGCCTTTTATCCCCAAAAGAAGGCATTTTCTTCCCAGAACACTGTTTTTTTGGCCTAAAAATAAGTCATCCTCTCCAAAAAAGACCTATTTCTGTCCTCAAAATGAGAAATATTCTCCCCAAAATATCATTCTTGGTTCCAAATAGAAGATTTTTTCTCCATTAAATACCACGTAGGGTTCCCAATATTACACATTTTCTCCCCCAAAACACCCTTTTCGATCTCCCAGATAAGAAATACTCTCCCCAAAGTAGCGCTTTCGTTTCCTTTCCCAAATATGAGACATTGGAAGATGAAAGGCAGTATTCTGGGGAGAAAATGCCTTTTTTGGGGGATAAAGAGTGGCACTTAAGAGAGAACCTGTCTGGTTTCTGGGATGAAGCGTGATATTCGGGGAGAAAATGTCTAATTGTTGGCAGAAATTGATATGCAGGGGAGAAATGGTTGTATTTGGGAGAGAAAAAGAGTGTTTTGGGGAGAAAATGCATGAGTTTTGGGGATAAACTGCATTATTTTGGCGTGAAAGCATGGTATTGAGCTAATAAGCAGCATTTTGTGGAGAAAATGTCTTCTTTTGAGGATAAAGGTGATCTTTCGGGGAGAAAATGTCTGATTGGCAGCATAAAAAGACACATTTGGGGAAGACAGCGTCTTTTCTTGGGACATCACATTTTATTCCAATAATAACACATTTTCTTCCCAGAATACCGCCTTTTATCCCCAAAAGAAGGCATTTTCTTCCCAGAATACTGCTTTTTAGACCGAAAATAAGTCATCCTCTCCAAAAAAGACCTATTTCTGTCCTCAAAATGAGAAATATTCTCCCCAAAATATCATTCTTGGTTCGAAATAGAAGACTTTTTCTCCATTAAATACCACGTCAGCTTCCCAATATTACACATTTTCTCCCCCAAATTGCTCTTTTGATCCCCAAAATGAGGCGTTCTCACTCAAATAACGCTTGTGATCCCAAGAATCAGGCATTTTCTCCGCACAAGACTGATTTTATTACCAAAACAAAACATTTCTTTCCAAAAACGACTTTTTTAATTCCCAGCATTAGACATTGTCTCCCCCAAATGCCAATTTGTATCCCTCCAATATGAAATTCTCCCCGTCAAATATGGCTTTGTGTAACAAAAGAAGACATTCGCTCCCCAAAATACCGCTTCTTATCCCCTAAGGAAGACTTTTCCTCCCCAAAACACCCCTTTGGATCCCCCAAATAAGAAATACTCTCCCCAAAGTAGCGCTTTCGTTTCCTTTCCCAAATATGAGACATTGGAAGATGAAAGGCAGTATTCTGGGGAGAAAATGCCTTTTTGGGGGGATAAAGAGTGGTACTTAAGAGAGAACCTGTTTGGTTTCTGGGATGAAGCGTGATATTCGGGGAGAAAATGTCTAATTGTTGGCAGAAATTGATATGCAGGGGAGAAATGGTTGTATTTGGGAGAGAAAAAGAGTGTTTTGGGGAGAAAATGCATGAGTTTTGGGGATAAACTGCATTATTTTGGCGTGAAAGCATGGTATTGAGCTAATAAGCGGCATTTTGTGGAGAAAATGTCTTCTTTTGAGGATAAAGGTGATCTTTCGGGGAGAAAATGTCTGATTGGCAGCATAAAAAGACGCATTTGGGGAAGACAGCGTCTTTTCTTGGGACATCACATTTTATTCCAATAATAACACATTTCCTTCCCAGAATACCGCCTTTGATCCCCAAAAGAAGGCATTTTCTTCCCAGAACACTGTTTTTTTGGCCTAAAAATAAGTCATCCTCTCCAAAAAAGACCTATTTCTGTCCTCAAAATGAGAAATATTCTCCCCAAAATATCATTCTTGGTTCCAAATAGAAGACTTTTTCTCCATTAAATACCACGTCAGCTTCCCAATATTACACATTTTCTCCCCCAAATTGCTCTTTTGATCCCCAAAATGAGGCGTTCTCACTCAAATAACGCTTGTGATCCCAAGAATCAGGCATTTTCTCCGCACAAGACTGATTTTATTACCAAAACAAAACATTTCTTTCCAAAAACGACTTTTTTAATTCCCAGCATTAGACATTGTCTCCCCCAAATGCCAATTTGTATCCCTCCAATATGAAATTCTCCCCGTCAAATATGGCTTTGTGTAACAAAAGAAGACATTCGCTCCCCAAAATACCGCTTCTTATCCCCTAAGGAAGACTTTTCCTCCCCAAAACACCCCTTTGGATCCCCCAAATAAGAAATACTCTCCCCAAAGTAGCGCTTTCATTTCCTTTCCCAAATATGAGACATTGGAAGATGAAAGGCAGTATTCTGGGGAGAAAATGCCTTTTTGGGGGGATAAAGAGCGGCACTTAAGAGAGAACCTGTTTGGTTTCTGGGATGAAGCGTGATATTCGGGGAGAAAATGTCTAATTGTTGGCAGAAATTGATATGCAGGGGAGAAATGGTTGTATTTGGGAGAGAAAAAGAGTGTTTTGGGGAGAAAATGCATGAGTTTTGGGGATAAACTGCATTATTTTGGCGTGAAAGCATGGTATTGAGCTAATAAGCAGCATTTTGTGGAGAAAATGTCTTCTTTTGAGGATAAAGGTGATCTTTCGGGGAGAAAATGTCTGATTGGCAGCATAAAAAGACGCATTTGGGGAAGACAGCGTCTTTTCTTGGGACATCACATTTTATTCCAATAATAACACATTTCCTTCCCAGAATACCGCCTTTTATCCCCAAAAGAAGGCATTTTCATCCCAGAATACTGCTTTTTAGACCGAAAATAAGTCATCCTCTCCAAAAAAGACCTATTTCTGTCCTCAAAATGAGAAATATTCTCCCCAAAATATCATTCTTGGTTCCAAATAGAAGATTTTTTCTCCATTAAATACCACGTCAGGTTCCCTATATTACACATTTTCTCCCCCAAATTGATCTTTTGATCCCCCAAATAAGAAATACTCTCCCCAAAGTAGCGCTTTCGTTTCCTTTCCCAAATATGAGACATTGGAAGATGAAAGGCAGTATTCTGGGGAGAAAATGCCTTTTTGGGGGGATAAAGAGTGGCATTAAGAGAGAACCTGTTTGGTTTCTGGGATGAAGAGTGATATTCGGGGAGAAAATGTCTAATTGTTGGCAGAAATTTATATGCAGGGGAGAAATGGTTGTATTTGGGAGAGGAAAAGAGTGTTTTGGGGAGAAAATGTATGAGTTTTGGGGATAAACTGCATTATTTTGGTGTGAAAGCATGGTATTGAGCTAATAAGCGGCATTTTGTGGAGAAAATGTCTTCTTTAGAGGATAAAGGTGATCTTTCGGGGAGAAAATGTGTGATTTGCAGCATAAAAAGACGCATTTGGGGAAGACAGCGTCTTTTCTTGGGACATCACATTTTATTCCAATAATAACACATTTCCTTCCCAGAATACCGCCTTTTATCCCCAAAAGAAGGCATTTTCTTCCCAGAATACTGCTTTTTAGACCGAAAATAAGTCATCCTCTCCAAAAAAGACCTATTTCTATCCTCAAAATGAGAAATATTCTCCCCAAAATATCATTCTTGGTTCCAAATAGAAGATTTTTTATCCATTAAATACCACGTAGGGTTCCCTATATTACACATTTTCTCCCCCAAAACACCCCTTTGGATCTCCCAGATAAGAAATACTCTCCCCAAAGTAGCGCTTTCGTTTTCTTTCCCAAATATGAGACATTGGAAGATGAAAGGCAGTATTCTGGGGAGAAAATGCCTTTTTTGGGGGATAAAGAGTGGCACTTAAGAGAGAACCTGTTTGGTTTCTGGGATGAAGCGTGATATTCGGGGAGAAAATGTCTAATTGTTGGCAGAAATTGATATGCAGGGGAGAAATGGTTGTATTTGGGAGAGAAAAAGAGTGTTTTGGGGAGAAAATGCATGAGTTTTGGGGATAAACTGCATTATTTTGGCGTGAAAGCATGGTATTGAGCTAATAAGCAGCATTTTGTTGAGAAAATGTCTTCTTTTGAGGATAAAGGTGATCTTTCGGGGAGAAAATGTCTGATTGGCAGCATAAAAAGACGCATTTGGGGAAGACAGCGTCTTTTCTTGGGACATCACATTTTATTCCAATAATAACACATTTCCTTCCCAGAATACCGCCTTTTATCCCCAAAAGAAGGCATTTTCTTCCCAGAACACTGTTTTTTTGGCCTAAAAATAAGTCATCCTCTCCAAAAAAGACCTATTTCTGTCCTCAAAATGAGAAATATTCTCCCCAAAATATCATTCTTGGTTCGAAATAGAAGACTTTTTCTCCATTAAATACCACGTCAGGTTCCCAATATTACACATTTTCTCCCCCAAATTGCTCTTTTGATCCCCAAAATGAGGCGTTCTCACTCAAATAACGCTTGTGATCCCAAGAATCAGGCATTTTCTTTGCACAAGACTGATTTTATTACCAAAACAAAACATTTCTTTCCAAAAACACATTTTTTAATTCCCAGCATTAGACATTGTCTCCCCCAAATGCCAATTTGTATCCCTCCAATATGAAATTCTCCCCGTCAAATATGGCTTTGTGTAACAAAAGAAGACATTCGCTCCCCAAAATACCGCTTCTTATCCCCTAAGGAAGACTTTTCCTCCCCAAAACACCCCTTTGGATCCCCCAAATAAGAAATACTCTCC
Source organism: Alectoris magna (assembly GCA_030625065.1). NCBI lineage: Eukaryota > Metazoa > Chordata > Aves > Galliformes > Phasianidae > Alectoris > Alectoris magna. Next base: position 17,301,701 of record CM060573.1, on the reverse strand, counting down.
CCAAAGTAGCACTTTCGTTTCCTTTCCCAAATATGAGACATTGGAAGATGAAAGGCAGTATTCTGGGGAGAAAATGCCTTTTTGGGGGGATAAAGAGCGGCACTTAAGAGAGAACCTGTTTGGTTTCTGGGATGAAGCGTGATATTCGGGGAGAAAATGTCTAATTGTTGGCAGAAATTGATATGCAGGGGAGAAATGGTTGTATTTGGGAGAGAAAAAGAGTGTTTTGGGGAGAAAATGCATGAGTTTTGGGGATAAACTGCATTATTTTGGCGTGAAAGCATGGTATTGAGCTAATAAGCAGCATTTTGTGGAGAAAATGTCTTCTTTTGAGGATAAAGGTGATCTTTCGGGGAGAAAATGTCTGATTGGCAGCATAAAAAGACGCATTTGGGGAAGACAGCGTCTTTTCTTGGGACATCACATTTTATTCCAATAATAACACATTTCCTTCCCAGAATACCGCCTTTTATCCCCAAAAGAAGGCATTTTCATCCCAGAATACTGCTTTTTAGACCGAAAAAAAGTCATCCTCTCCAAAAAAGACCTATTTCTGTCCTCAAAATGAGAAATATTCTCCCCAAAATATCATTCTTGGTTCCAAATAGAAGATTTTTTCTCCATTAAATACCACGTCAGGTTCCCTATATTACACATTTTCTCCCCCAAATTGATCTTTTGATCCCCCAAATAAGAAATACTCTCCCCAAAGTAGCGCTTTCGTTTCCTTTCCCAAATATGAGACATTGGAAGATGAAAGGCAGTATTCTGGGGAGAAAATGCCTTTTTGGGGGGATAAAGAGTGGCATTAAGAGAGAACCTGTTTGGTTTCTGGGATGAAGAGTGATATTCGGGGAGAAAATGTCTAATTGTTGGCAGAAATTTATATGCAGGGGAGAAATGGTTGTATTTGGGAGAGGAAAAGAGTGTTTTGGGGAGAAAATGTATGAGTTTTGGGGATAAACTGCATTATTTTGGTGTGAAAGCATGGTATTGAGCTAATAAGCGGCATTTTGTGGAGAAAATGTCTTATTTGAGGATAAAGGTGATCTTTCGGGGAGAAAATGTCTGATTTGCAGCATAAAAAGACGCATTTGGGGAAGACAGCGTCTTTTCTTGGGACATCACATTTTATTCCAATAATAACACATTTCCTTCCCAGAATACCGCCTTTTATCCCCAAAAGAAGGCATTTTCTTCCCAGAATACTGCTTTTTAGACCGAAAATAAGTCATCCTCTCCAAAAAAGACCTATTTCTATCCTCAAAATGAGAAATATTCTCCCCAAAATATCATTCTTGGTTCCAAATAGAAGATTTTTTATCCATTAAATACCACGTAGGGTTCCCAATATTACACATTTTCTCCCCCAAAACACCCCTTTGGATCTCCCAGATAAGAAATACTCTCCCCAAAGTAGCGCTTTCGTTTTCTTTCCCAAATATGAGACATTGGAAGATGAAAGGCAGTATTCTGGGGAGAAAATGCCTTTTTTGGGGGATAAAGAGTGGCACTTAAGAGAGAACCTGTTTGGTTTCTGGGATGAAGCGTGATATTCGGGGAGAAAATGTCTAATTGTTGGCAGAAATTGATATGCAGGGGAGAAATGGTTGTATTTGGGAGAGAAAAAGAGTGTTTTGGGGAGAAAATGCATGAGTTTTGGGGATAAACTGCATTATTTTGGCGTGAAAGCATGGTATTGAGCTAATAAGCAGCATTTTGTTGAGAAAATGTCTTCTTTTGAGGATAAAGGTGATCTTTCGGGGAGAAAATGTCTGATTTGCAGCATAAAAAGACGCATTTGGGGAAGACAGCGTCTTTTCTTGGGACATCACATTTTATTCCAATAATAACACATTTCCTTCCCAGAATACCGCCTTTTATCCCCAAAAGAAGGCATTTTCTTCCCAGAATACTGCTTTTTAGACCGAAAATAAGTCATCCTCTCCAAAAAAGACCTATTTCTGTCCTCAAAATGAGAAATATTCTCCCCAAAATATCATTCTTGGTTCCAAATAGAAGACTTTTTCTCCATTAAATACCACGTCAGGTTCCCAATATTACACATTTTCTCCCCCAAATTGCTCTTTTGATCCCCAAAATGAGGCGTTCTCACTCAAATAACGCTTGTGATCCCAAGAATCAGGCATTTTCTCCGCACAAGACTGATTTTATTACCAAAACAAAACATTTCTTTCCAAAAACGACTTTTTTAATTCCCAGCATTAGACATTGTCTCCCCCAAATGCCAATTTGTATCCCTCCAATATGAAATTCTCCCCGTCAAATATGGCTTTGTGTAACAAAAGAAGACATTCGCTCCCCAAAATACCGCTTCTTATCCCCTAAGGAAGACTTTTCCTCCCCAAAACACCCCTTTGGATCCCCCAAATAAGAAATACTCTCCCCAAAGTAGCGCTTTCGTTTCCTTTCCCAAATATGAGACATTGGAAGATGAAAGGCAGTATTCTGGGGAGAAAATGCCTTTTTGGGGGGATAAAGAGCGGCACTTAAGAGAGAACCTGTTTGGTTTCTGGGATGAAGCGTGATATTCGGGGAGAAAATGTCTAATTGTTGGCAGAAATTGATATGCAGGGGAGAAATGGTTGTATTTGGGAGAGAAAAAGAGTGTTTTGGGGAGAAAATGCATGAGTTTTGGGGATAAACTGCATTATTTTGGCGTGAAAGCATGGTATTGAGCTAATAAGCAGCATTTTGTGGAGAAAATGTCTTCTTTTGAGGATAAAGGTGATCTTTCGGGGAGAAAATGTCTGATTGGCAGCATAAAAAGACGCATTTGGGGAAGACAGCGTCTTTTCTTGGGACATCACATTTTATTCCAATAATAACACATTTCCTTCCCAGAATACCGCCTTTTATCCCCAAAAGAAGGCATTTTCTTCCCAGAACACTGTTTTTTTGGCCTAAAAATAAGTCATCCTCTCCAAAAAAGACCTATTTCTGTCCTCAAAATGAGAAATATTCTCCCCAAAATATCATTCTTGGTTCCAAATAGAAGACTTTTTCTCCATTAAATACCACGTCAGGTTCCCAATATTACACATTTTCTCCCCCAAATTGCTCTTTTGATCCCCAAAATGAGGCGTTCTCACTCAAATAACGCTTGTGATCCCAAGAATCAGGCATTTTCTCCGCACAAGACTGATTTTATTACCAAAACAAAACATTTCTTTCCAAAAACGACTTTTTTAATTCCCAGCATTAGACATTGTCTCCCCCAAATGCCAATTTGTATCCCTCCAATATGAAATTCTCCCCGTCAAATATGGCTTTGTGTAACAAAAGAAGACATTCGCTCCCCAAAATACCGCTTCTTATCCCCTAAGGAAGACTTTTCCTCCCCAAAACACCCCTTTGGATCCCCCAAATAAGAAATACTCTCCCCAAAGTAGCGCTTTCGTTTCCTTTCCCAAATATGAGACATTGGAAGATGAAAGGCAGTATTCTGGGGAGAAAATGCCTTTTTGGGGGGATAAAGAGCGGCACTTAAGAGAGAACCTGTTTGGTTTCTGGGATGAAGCGTGATATTCGGGGAGAAAATGTCTAATTGTTGGCAGAAATTGATATGCAGGGGAGAAATGGTTGTATTTGGGAGAGAAAAAGAGTGTTTTGGGGAGAAAATGCATGAGTTTTGGGGATAAACTGCATTATTTTGGCGTGAAAGCATGGTATTGAGCTAATAAGCAGCATTTTGTGGAGAAAATGTCTTCTTTTGAGGATAAAGGTGATCTTTCGGGGAGAAAATGTCTGATTGGCAGCATAAAAAGACGCATTTGGGGAAGACAGCGTCTTTTCTTGGGACATCACATTTTATTCCAATAATAACACATTTCCTTCCCAGAATACCGCCTTTTATCCCCAAAAGAAGGCATTTTCTTCCCAGAACACTGTTTTTTTGGCCTAAAAATAAGTCATCCTCTCCAAAAAAGACCTATTTCTGTCCTCAAAATGAGAAATATTCTCCCCAAAATATCATTCTTGGTTCCAACTAGAAGACTTTTTCTCCATTAAATACCACGTCAGGTTCCCAATATTACACATTTTCTCCCCCAAATTGCTCTTTTGATCCCCAAAATGAGGCGTTCTCACTCAAATAACGCTTGTGATCCCAAGAATCAGGCATTTTCTCCGCACAAGACTGATTTTATTACCAAAACAAAACATTTCTTTCCAAAAACGACTTTTTTAATTCCCAGCATTAGACATTGTCTCCCCCAAATGCCAATTTGTATCCCTCCAATATGAAATTCTCCCCGTCAAATATGGCTTTGTGTAACAAAAGAAGACATTCGCTCCCCAAAATACCGCTTCTTATCCCCTAAGGAAGACTTTTCCTCCCCAAAACACCCCTTTGGATCCCCCAAATAAGAAATACTCTCCCCAAAGTAGCGCTTTCGTTTCCTTTCCCAAATATGAGACATTGGAAGATGAAAGGCAGTATTCTGGGGAGAAAATGCCTTTTTGGGGGGATAAAGAGCGGCACTTAAGAGAGAACCTGTTTGGTTTCTGGGATGAAGCGTGATATTCGGGGAGAAAATGTCTAATTGTTGGCAGAAATTGAAATGCAGGGGAGAAATGGTTGTATTTGGGAGAGAAAAAGAGTGTTTTGGGGAGAAAATGCATGAGTTTTGGGGATAAACTGCATTATTTTGGCGTGAAAGCATGGTATTGAGCTAATAAGCAGCATTTTGTGGAGAAAATGTCTTCTTTTGAGGATAAAGGTGATCTTTCGGGGAGAAAATGTCTGATTGGCAGCATAAAAAGACGCATTTGGGGAAGACAGCGTCTTTTCTTGGGACATCACATTTTATTCCAATAATAACACATTTCCTTCCCAGAATACCGCCTTTTATCCCCAAAAGAAGGCATTTTCTTCCCAGAACACTGTTTTTTTGGCCTAAAAATAAGTCATCCTCTCCAAAAAAGACCTATTTCTGTCCTCAAAATGAGAAATATTCTCCCCAAAATATCATTCTTGGTTCGAAATAGAAGACTTTTTCTCCATTAAATACCACGTCAGGTTCCCAATATTACACATTTTCTCCCCCAAATTGCTCTTTTGATCCCCAAAATGAGGCGTTCTCACTCAAATAACGCTTGTGATCCCAAGAATCAGGCATTTTCTCCGCACAAGACTGATTTTATTACCAAAACAAAACATTTCTTTCCAAAAACGACTTTTTTAATTCCCAGCATTAGACATTGTCTCCCCCAAATGCCAATTTGTATCCCTCCAATATGAAATTCTCCCCGTCAAATATGGCTTTGTGTAACAAAAGAAGACATTCGCTCCCCAAAATACCGCTTCTTATCCCCTAAGGAAGACTTTTCCTCCCCAAAACACCCCTTTGGATCCCCCAAATAAGAAATACTCTCCCCAAAGTAGCGCTTTCGTTTCCTTTCCCAAATATGAGACATTGGAAGATGAAAGGCAGTATTCTGGGGAGAAAATGCCTTTTTGGGGGGATAAAGAGCGGCACTTAAGAGAGAACCTGTTTGGTTTCTGGGATGAAGCGTGATATTCGGGGAGAAAATGTCTAATTGTTGGCAGAAATTGATATGCAGGGGAGAAATGGTTGTATTTGGGAGAGAAAAAGAGTGTTTTGGGGAGAAAATGCATGAGTTTTGGGGATAAACTGCATTATTTTGGCGTGAAAGCATGGTATTGAGCTAATAAGCAGCATTTTGTGGAGAAAATGTCTTCTTTTGAGGATAAAGGTGATCTTTCGGGGAGAAAATGTCTGATTGGCAGCATAAAAAGACGCATTTGGGGAAGACAGCGTCTTTTCTTGGGACATCACATTTTATTCCAATAATAACACATTTCCTTCCCAGAATACCGCCTTTTATCCCCAAAAGAAGGCATTTTCTTCCCAGAACACTGTTTTTTTGGCCTAAAAATAAGTCATCCTCTCCAAAAAAGACCTATTTCTGTCCTCAAAATGAGAAATATTCTCCCCAAAATATCATTCTTGGTTCCAACTAGAAGACTTTTTCTCCATTAAATACCACGTCAGGTTCCCAATATTACACATTTTCTCCCCCAAATTGCTCTTTTGATCCCCAAAATGAGGCGTTCTCACTCAAATAACGCTTGTGATCCCAAGAATCAGGCATTTTCTCCGCACAAGACTGATTTTATTACCAAAACAAAACATTTCTTTCCAAAAACGACTTTTTTAATTCCCAGCATTAGACATTGTCTCCCCCAAATGCCAATTTGTATCCCTCCAATATGAAATTCTCCCCGTCAAATATGGCTTTGTGTAACAAAAGAAGACATTCGCTCCCCAAAATACCGCTTCTTATCCCCTAAGGAAGACTTTTCCTCCCCAAAACACCCCTTTGGATCCCCCAAATAAGAAATACTCTCCCCAAAGTAGCGCTTTCGTTTCCTTTCCCAAATATGAGACATTGGAAGATGAAAGGCAGTATTCTGGGGAGAAAATGCCTTTTTGGGGGGATAAAGAGCGGCACTTAAGAGAGAACCTGTTTGGTTTCTGGGATGAAGCGTGATATTCGGGGAGAAAATGTCTAATTGTTGGCAGAAATTGAAATGCAGGGGAGAAATGGTTGTATTTGGGAGAGAAAAAGAGTGTTTTGGGGAGAAAATGCATGAGTTTTGGGGATAAACTGCATTATTTTGGCGTGAAAGCATGGTATTGAGCTAATAAGCAGCATTTTGTGGAGAAAATGTCTTCTTTTGAGGATAAAGGTGATCTTTCGGGGAGAAAATGTCTGATTGGCAGCATAAAAAGACGCATTTGGGGAAGACAGCGTCTTTTCTTGGGACATCACATTTTATTCCAATAATAACACATTTCCTTCCCAGAATACCGCCTTTTATCCCCAAAAGAAGGCATTTTCTTCCCAGAACACTGTTTTTTTGGCCTAAAAATAAGTCATCCTCTCCAAAAAAGACCTATTTCTGTCCTCAAAATGAGAAATATTCTCCCCAAAATATCATTCTTGGTTCCAACTAGAAGACTTTTTCTCCATTAAATACCACGTCAGGTTCCCAATATTACACATTTTCTCCCCCAAATTGCTCTTTTGATCCCCAAAATGAGGCGTTCTCACTCAAATAACGCTTGTGATCCCAAGAATCAGGCATTTTCTCCGCACAAGACTGATTTTATTACCAAAACAAAACATTTCTTTCCAAAAACGACTTTTTTAATTCCCAGCATTAGACATTGTCTCCCCCAAATGCCAATTTGTATCCCTCCAATATGAAATTCTCCCCGTCAAATATGGCTTTGTGTAACAAAAGAAGACATTCGCTCCCCAAAATACCGCTTCTTATCCCCTAAGGAAGACTTTTCCTCCCCAAAACACCCCTTTGGATCCCCCAAATAAGAAATACTCTCCCCAAAGTAGCGCTTTCGTTTCCTTTCCCAAATATGAGACATTGGAAGATGAAAGGCAGTATTCTGGGGAGAAAATGCCTTTTTGGGGGGATAAAGAGCGGCACTTAAGAGAGAACCTGTTTGGTTTCTGGGATGAAGCGTGATATTCGGGGAGAAAATGTCTAATTGTTGGCAGAAATTGATATGCAGGGGAGAAATGGTTGTATTTGGGAGAGAAAAAGAGTGTTTTGGGGAGAAAATGCATGAGTTTTGGGGATAAACTGCATTATTTTGGCGTGAAAGCATGGTATTGAGCTAATAAGCAGCATTTTGTGGAGAAAATGTCTTCTTTTGAGGATAAAGGTGATCTTTCGGGGAGAAAATGTCTGATTGGCAGCATAAAAAGACGCATTTGGGGAAGACAGCGTCTTTTCTTGGGACATCACATTTTATTCCAATAATAACACATTTCCTTCCCAGAATACCGCCTTTTATCCCCAAAAGAAGGCATTTTCTTCCCAGAACACTGTTTTTTTGGCCTAAAAATAAGTCATCCTCTCCAAAAAAGACCTATTTCTGTCCTCAAAATGAGAAATATTCTCCCCAAAATATCATTCTTGGTTCCAACTAGAAGACTTTTTCTCCATTAAATACCACGTCAGGTTCCCAATATTACACATTTTCTCCCCCAAATTGCTCTTTTGATCCCCAAAATGAGGCGTTCTCACTCAAATAACGCTTGTGATCCCAAGAATCAGGCATTTTCTCCGCACAAGACTGATTTTATTACCAAAACAAAACATTTCTTTCCAAAAACGACTTTTTTAATTCCCAGCATTAGACATTGTCTCCCCCAAATGCCAATTTGTATCCCTCCAATATGAAATTCTCCCCGTCAAATATGGCTTTGTGTAACAAAAGAAGACATTCGCTCCCCAAAATACCGCTTCTTATCCCCTAAGGAAGACTTTTCCTCCCCAAAACACCCCTTTGGATCCCCCAAATAAGAAATACTCTCCCCAAAGTAGCGCTTTCGTTTCCTTTCCCAAATATGAGACATTGGAAGATGAAAGGCAGTATTCTGGGGAGAAAATGCCTTTTTGGGGGGATAAAGAGCGGCACTTAAGAGAGAACCTGTTTGGTTTCTGGGATGAAGCGTGATATTCGGGGAGAAAATGTCTAATTGTTGGCAGAAATTGATATGCAGGGGAGAAATGGTTGTATTTGGGAGAGAAAAAGAGTGTTTTGGGGAGAAAATGCATGAGTTTTGGGGATAAACTGCATTATTTTGGCGTGAAAGCATGGTATTGAGCTAATAAGCAGCATTTTGTGGAGAAAATGTCTTCTTTTGAGGATAAAGGTGATCTTTCGGGGAGAAAATGTCTGATTGGCAGCATAAAAAGACGCATTTGGGGAAGACAGCGTCTTTTCTTGGGACATCACATTTTATTCCAATAATAACACATTTCCTTCCCAGAATACCGCCTTTTATCCCCAAAAGAAGGCATTTTCTTCCCAGAACACTGTTTTTTTGGCCTAAAAATAAGTCATCCTCTCCAAAAAAGACCTATTTCTGTCCTCAAAATGAGAAATATTCTCCCCAAAATATCATTCTTGGTTCCAACTAGAAGACTTTTTCTCCATTAAATACCACGTCAGGTTCCCAATATTACACATTTTCTCCCCCAAATTGCTCTTTTGATCCCCAAAATGAGGCGTTCTCACTCAAATAACGCTTGTGATCCCAAGAATCAGGCATTTTCTCCGCACAAGACTGATTTTATTACCAAAACAAAACATTTCTTTCCAAAAACGACTTTTTTAATTCCCAGCATTAGACATTGTCTCCCCCAAATGCCAATTTGTATCCCTCCAATATGAAATTCTCCCCGTCAAATATGGCTTTGTGTAACAAAAGAAGACATTCGCTCCCCAAAATACCGCTTCTTATCCCCTAAGGAAGACTTTTCCTCCCCAAAACACCCCTTTGGATCCCCCAAATAAGAAATACTCTCCCCAAAGTAGCGCTTTCGTTTCCTTTCCCAAATATGAGACATTGGAAGATGAAAGGCAGTATTCTGGGGAGAAAATGCCTTTTTGGGGGGATAAAGAGTGGCACTTAAGAGAGAACCTGTTTGGTTTCTGGGATGAAGCGTGATATTCGGGGAGAAAATGTCTAATTGTTGGCAGAAATTGATATGCAGGGGAGAAATGGTTGTATTTGGGAGAGAAAAAGAGTGTTTTGGGGAGAAAATGCATGAGTTTTGGGGATAAACTGCATTATTTTGGCGTGAAAGCATGGTATTGAGCTAATAAGCAGCATTTTGTGGAGAAAATGTCTTCTTTTGAGGATAAAGGTGATCTTTCGGGGAGAAAATGTCTGATTGGCAGCATAAAAAGACGCATTTGGGGAAGACAGCGTCTTTTCTTGGGACATCACATTTTATTCCAATAATAACACATTTCCTTCCCAGAATACCGCCTTTTATCCCCAAAAGAAGGCATTTTCTTCCCAGAACACTGTTTTTTTGGCCTAAAAATAAGTCATCCTCTCCAAAAAAGACCTATTTCTGTCCTCAAAATGAGAAATATTCTCCCCAAAATATCATTCTTGGTTCCAACTAGAAGACTTTTTCTCCATTAAATACCACGTCAGGTTCCCAATATTACACATTTTCTCCCCCAAATTGCTCTTTTGATCCCCAAAATGAGGCGTTCTCACTCAAATAACGCTTGTGATCCCAAGAATCAGGCATTTTCTCCGCACAAGACTGATTTTATTACCAAAACAAAACATTTCTTTCCAAAAACGACTTTTTTAATTCCCAGCATTAGACATTGTCTCCCCCAAATGCCAATTTGTATCCCTCCAATATGAAATTCTCCCCGTCAAATATGGCTTTGTGTAACAAAAGAAGACATTCGCTCCCCAAAATACCGCTTCTTATCCCCTAAGGAAGACTTTTCCTCCCCAAAACACCCCTTTGGATCCCCCAAATAAGAAATACTCTCCCCAAAGTAGCGCTTTCGTTTCCTTTCCCAAATATGAGACATTGGAAGATGAAAGGCAGTATTCTGGGGAGAAAATGCCTTTTTGGGGGGATAAAGAGTGGCACTTAAGAGAGAACCTGTTTGGTTTCTGGGATGAAGCGTGATATTCGGGGAGAAAATGTCTAATTGTTGGCAGAAATTGATATGCAGGGGAGAAATGGTTGTATTTGGGAGAGAAAAAGAGTGTTTTGGGGAGAAAATGCATGAGTTTTGGGGATAAACTGCATTATTTTGGCGTGAAAGCATGGTATTGAGCTAATAAGCAGCATTTTGTGGAGAAAATGTCTTCTTTTGAGGATAAAGGTGATCTTTCGGGGAGAAAATGTCTGATTGGCAGCATAAAAAGACGCATTTGGGGAAGACAGCGTCTTTTCTTGGGACATCACATTTTATTCCAATAATAACACATTTCCTTCCCAGAATACCGCCTTTTATCCCCAAAAGAAGGCATTTTCTTCCCAGAACACTGTTTTTTTGGCCTAAAAATAAGTCATCCTCTCCAAAAAAGACCTATTTCTGTCCTCAAAATGAGAAATATTCTCCCCAAAATATCATTCTTGGTTCCAACTAGAAGACTTTTTCTCCATTAAATACCACGTCAGGTTCCCAATATTACACATTTTCTCCCCCAAATTGCTCTTTTGATCCCCAAAATGAGGCGTTCTCACTCAAATAACGCTTGTGATCCCAAGAATCAGGCATTTTCTCCGCACAAGACTGATTTTATTACCAAAACAAAACATTTCTTTCCAAAAACGACTTTTTTAATTCCCAGCATTAGACATTGTCTCCCCCAAATGCCAATTTGTATCCCTCCAATATGAAATTCTCCCCGTCAAATATGGCTTTGTGTAACAAAAGAAGACATTCGCTCCCCAAAATACCGCTTCTCATCCCCTAAGGAAGACTTTTCCTCCCCAAAACACCCCTTTGGATCCCCCAAATAAGAAATACTCTCCCCAAAGTAGCGCTTTCGTTTCCTTTCCCAAATATGAGACATTGGAAGATGAAAGGCAGTATTCTGGGGAGAAAATGCCTTTTTGGGGGGATAAAGAGCGGCACTTAAGAGAGAACCTGTTTGGTTTCTGGGATGAAGCGTGATATTCGGGGAGAAAATGTCTAATTGTTGGCAGAAATTGATATGCAGGGGAGAAATGGTTGTATTTGGGAGAGAAAAAGAGTGTTTTGGGGAGAAAATGCATGAGTTTTGGGGATAAACTGCATTATTTTGGCGTGAAAGCATGGTATTGAGCTAATAAGCGGCATTTTGTGGAGAAAATGTCTTCTTTTGAGGATAAAGGTGATCTTTCGGGGAGAAAATGTCTGATTGGCAGCATAAAAAGACGCATTTGGGGAAGACAGCGTCTTTTCTTGGGACATCACATTTTATTCCAATAATAACACATTTTCTTCCCAGAATACTGCCTTTTATCCCCAAAAGAAGGCATTTTCTTCCCAGAATACTGCTTTTTAGACCGAAAATAAGTCATCCTCTCCAAAAAAGACCTATTTCTGTCCTCAAAATGAGAAATATTCTCCCCAGAATATCATTCTTGGTTCCAAATAGAAGACTTTTTCTCCATTAAATACCACGTCAGGTTCCCAATATTACACATTTTCTCCCCCAAATTGCTCTTTTGATCCCCAAAATGAGGCGTTCTCATTCAAATAACGCTTGTGATCCCAAGAATCAGGCATTTTCTCCGCACAAGACTGATTTTATTACCAAAACAAAACATTTCTTTCCAAAAACGCATTTTTTAATTCCCAGCATTAGACATTGTCTCCCCCAAATGCCAATTTGTATCCCTCCAATATGAAATTCTCCCCGTCAAATATGGCTTTGTGTAACAAAAGAAGACATTCGCTCCCCAAAATACCGCTTCTTATACACTAAGGAAGACTTTTCCTCCCCAAAACACCCCTTTGGATCCCCCAAATAAGAAATACTCTCCCCAAAGTAGCGCTTTCGTTTCCTTTCCCAAATATGAGACATTGGAAGATGAAAGGCAGTATTCTGGGTTGAAAATGCCTTTTTGGGGGGATAAAGAGTGGCACTTAAGCGAGAACCTGTTTGGTTTCTGGGATGAAGCGTGATATTCGGGGAGAAAATGTCTAATTGTTGGCAGAAATTGATATGCAGGGGAGAAATGGTTGTATTTGGGAGAGAAAAAGCGTGTTTTGGGGAGAAAATGCATGAGTTTTGGGGATAAACTGCATTATTTTGGCGTGAAAGCATGGTATTGAGCTAATAAGCAGCATTTTGTGGAGAAAATGTCTTCTTTAGAGGATTAAGGTGATCTTTCGGGGAGAAAATGTCTGATTGGCAGCATAAAAAGACGCATTTGGGGAAGACAGCGTCTTTTCTTGGGACATCACATTTTATTCCAATAATAACACATTTCCTTCCCAGAATACCGCCTTTGATCCCGAAAAGAAGGCATTTTCTTCCCAGAATACTGCTTTTTAGACCGAAAATAAGTCATCCTCTCCAAAAAAGACCTATTTCTGTCCTCAAAATGAGAAATATTCTCCCCAAAATATCATTCTTGGTTCGAAATAGAAGACTTTTTCTCCATTAAATACCACGTCAGGTTCCCAATATTACACATTTTCTCCCCCAAATTGCTCTTTTGATCCCCAAAATGAGGCGTTCTCACTCAAATAACGCTTGTGATCCCAAGAATCAGGCATTTTCTCCGCACAAGACTGATTTTATTACCAAAACAAAACATTTCTTTCCAAAAACGACTTTTTTAATTCCCAGCATTAGACATTGTCTCCCCCAAATGCCAATTTGTATCCCTCCAATATGAAATTCTCCCCGTCAAATATGGCTTTGTGTAACAAAAGAAGACATTCGCTCCCCAAAATACCGCTTCTTATCCCCTAAGGAAGACTTTTCCTCCCCAAAACACCCCTTTGGATCCCCCAAATAAGAAATACTCTCCCCAAAGTAGCGCTTTCGTTTCCTTTCCCAAATATGAGACATTGGAAGATGAAAGGCAGTATTCTGGGGAGAAAATGCCTTTTTGGGGGGATAAAGAGCGGCACTTAAGAGAGAACCTGTTTGGTTTCTGGGATGAAGCGTGATATTCGGGGAGAAAATGTCTAATTGTTGGCAGAAATTGATATGCAGGGGAGAAATGGTTGTATTTGGGAGAGAAAAAGAGTGTTTCGGGGAGAAAATGCATGAGTTTTGGGGATAAACTGCATTATTTTGGCGTGAAAGCATGGTATTGAGCTAATAAGCAGCATTTTGTGGAGAAAATGTCTTCTTTTGAGGATAAAGGTGATCTTTCGGGGAGAAAATGTCTGATTGGCAGCATAAAAAGACGCATTTGGGGAAGACAGCGTCTTCTCTTGGGACATCACATTTTATTCCAATAATAACACATTTCCTTCCCAGAATACCGCCTTTTATCCCCAAAAGAAGGCATTTTCTTCCCAGAACACTGTTTTTTTGGCCTAAAAATAAGTCATTCTCTCCAAAAAAGACCTATTTCTGTCCTCAAAATGAGAAATATTCTCCCCAAAATATCATTCTTGGTTCCAAATAGAAGACTTTTTCTCCATTAAATACCACATCGGGTTCCCAATATTACACGTTTTCTCCCAAAAATTGCTCTTTTGATCCCCAAAATGAGGCGTTCTCACTCAAATAACGCTTGTGATCCCAAGAATCAGGCATTTTCTCCGCACAAGACTGATTTTATTACCAAAACAAAACATTTCTTTCCAAAAACGCATTTTTTAATTCCCAGCATTAGACACTGTCTCCCCCAAATGCCAATTTGTATCCCTCCAATATGAAATTCTCCCCGTCAAATATGGCTTTGTGTAACAAAAGATGATATTCGCTCCTGAAAATACCGCTTCTTATCCCCTAAGGAAGACGTTTCCTCCCCAAAACACCCCTTTGGATCCCCCAAATAAGAAATACTCTCCCCAAAGTAGCGCTTTCGTTTCCTTTCCCAAATATGAGACATTGGAAGATGAAAGGCAGTATTCTGGGGAGAAAATGCCTTTTTGGGGGGATAAAGAGCGGCACTTAAGAGAGAACCTGTTTGGTTTCTGGGATGAAGCGTGATATTCGGGGAGAAAATGTCTAATTGTTGGCAGAAATTGATATGCAGGGGAGAAATGGTTGTATTTGGGAGAGAAAAAGAGTGTTTTGGGGAGAAAATGCATGAGTTTTGGGGATAAACTGCATTATTTTGGCGTGAAAGCATGGTATTGAGCTAATAAGCGGCATTTTGTGGAGAAAATGTCTTATTTGAGGATAAAGGTGATCTTTCAGGGAGAAAATGTCTGATTTGCAGCATAAAAAGACGCATTTGGGGAAGACAGCGTCTTTTCTTGGGACATCACATTTTATTCCAATAATAACACATTTTCTTGCCAGAATACCACCTTTTATCCCCAAAAGAAGGCATTTTCTTCCCAGGGTACTGCTTTTTAGGCCAAAAATAAGTCATCCTCTCCAAAAAAGACCTATTTCTGTCCTCAAAATGAGAAATATTCTCCCCAGAATATCATTGTTGGTTCGAAATAGAAGACTTTTTCTCCATTAAATACCACATCGGGTTCCCAATATTACACATTTTCTCCCCTAAATTGTTCTTTGGATCCCCAAAGGAAGGCATTTTCTTCCCAGAATACCGCTTTTTAGACCGAAAATAAGTCATCCTCTCCAAAAAAGACACATTTCTGTCCTCAAAATGAGAAATATTCTCCCCAGAATATCATTCTTGGTTCCAAATAGAAGACTTTTTCTCCATTAAATACCACATCGGGTTCCCAATATTACACATTTTCTCCCCCAAATTGCTCTTTTGATCCCCAAAATGAGGCGTTCTCACTCAAATAACGCTTGTGATCCCAAGAATCAGGCATTTTCTCCGCACAAGACTGATTTTATTACCAAAACAAAACATTTCTTTCCAAAAACGCATTTTTTAATTCCCAGCATTAGACACTGTCTCCCCCAAATGCCAATTTGTATCCCTCCAATATGAAATTCTCCCCGTCAAATATGGCTTTGTGTAACAAAAGAAGACATTCGCTCCCCAAAATACCGCTTCTTATCCCCTAAGGAAGACTTTTCCTCCCCAAAACACCCCTTTGGATCCCCCAAATAAGAAATACTCTCCCCAAAGTAGCGCTTTCGTTTCCTTTCCCAAATATGAGACATTGGAAGATGAAAGGCAGTATTCTGGGGAGAAAATGCCTTTTTGGGGGGATAAAGAGTGGCACTTAAGAGAGAACCTGTTTGGTTTCTGGGATGAAGCGTGATATTCGGGGAGAAAATGTCTAATTGTTGGCAGAAATTGATATGCAGGGGAGAAATGGTTGTATTTGGGAGAGAAAAAGCGTGTTTTGGGGAGAAAATGCATGAGTTTTGGGGATAAACTGCATTATTTTGGCGTGAAAGCATGGTATTGAGCTAATAAGCGGCATTTTGTGGAGAAAATGACTTATTTGAGGATAAAGGTGATCTTTCGGGGAGAAAATGTCTGATTTGCAGCATAAAAAGACGCATTTGGGGAAGACAGCGTCTTTTCTTGGGACATCACATTTTATTCCAATAATAACACATTTTCTTGCCAGAATACCACCTTTGATCCCCAAAAGAAGGCATTTTCTTCCCAGGGTACTGCTTTTTAGGCCAAAAATAAGTCATCCTCTCCAAAAAAGACCTATTTCTGTCCTCAAAATGAGAAATATTCTCCCCAGAATATCATTGTTGGTTCGAAATAGAAGACTTTTTCTCCATTAAATACCACATCGGGTTCCCAATATTACACATTTTCTCCCCTAAATTGTTCTTTGGATCCCCAAAGGAAGGCATTTTCTTCCCAGAATACCGCTTTTTAGACCGAAAATAAGTCATCCTCTCCAAAAAAGACACATTTCTGTCCTCAAAATGAGAAATATTCTCCCCAGAATATCATTCTTGGTTCCAAATAGAAGACTTTTTCTCCATTAAATACCACATCGGGTTCCCAATATTACACATTTTCTCCCAAAAATTGCTCTTTTGATCCCCAAAATGAGGCGTTCTCACTCAAATAACGCTTGTGATCCCAAGAATCAGGCATTTTCTCCGCACAAGACTGATTTTATTACCAAAACAAAACATTTCTTTCCAAAAACGCATTTTTTAATTCCCAGCATTAGACACTGTCTCCCCCAAATGCCAATTTGTATACCTCCAATATGAAATTCTCCCCGTCAAATATGGCTTTGTGTAACAAAAGAAGACATTCGCTCCCCAAAATACCGCTTCTTATCCCCTAAGGAAGACTTTTCCTCCCCAAAACACCCCTTTGGAGCCCCCAAATAAGAAATACTCTCCCCAAAGTAGCGCTTTCGTTTCCTTTCCCAAATATGAGACATTGGAAGATGAAAGGCAGTATTCTGGGGAGAAAATGCCTTTTTGGGGGGATAAAGAGCGGCACTTAAGAGAGAACCTGTTTGGTTTCTGGGATGAAGCGTGATATTCGGGGAGAAAATGTCTAATTGTTGGCAGAAATTGATATGCAGGGGAGAAATGGTTGTATTTGGGAGAGAAAAAGCGTGTTTTGGGGAGAAAATGCATGAGTTTTGGGGATAAACTGCATTATTTTGGCGTGAAAGCATGGTATTGAGCTAATAAGCAGCATTTTGTGGAGAAAATGTCTTCTTTTGAGGATAAAGGTGATCTTTCGGGGAGAAAATGTCTGATTGGCAGCATAAAAAGACGCATTTGGGGAAGACAGCGTCTTTTCTTGGGACATCACATTTTATTCCAATAATAACACATTTTCTTCCCAGAATACCGCCTTTTATCCCGAAAAGAAGGAATTTTCTTCCTAGAAAACTGCTTTTTAGACCGAAAATAAGTCATCCTCTCCGAAAAAGACCTATTTCTGTCCTCAAAATGAGAAATATTCTCCCCAAAATATCATTCTTGGTTCCAAATAGAAGACTTTTTCTCCATTAAATACCACGTCAGGTTCCCTATATTACACATTTTCTCCCCCAAATTGCTCTTTTGATCCCCCAAATAAGAAATACTCTCCCCCAAGTAGCGCTTTCGTTTCCTTTCCCAAATATGAGACATTGGAAGATGAAAGGCAGTATTCTGGGGAGAAAATGCCTTTTTGGGGGGATAAAGAGCGGCACTTAAGAGAGAACCTGTTTGGTTTCTGGGATGAAGCGTGATATTCGGGGAGAAAATGTCTAATTGTTGGCAGAAATTGATATGCAGGGGAGAAATGGTTGTATTTGGGAGAGAAAAAGAGTGTTTTGGGGAGAAAATGCATGAGTTTTGGGGATAAACTGCATTATTTTGGCGTGAAAGCATGGTATTGAGCTGATAAGCAGCATTTTGTGGAGAAAATGTCTTCTTTTGAGGATAAAGGTGATCTTTCGGGGAGAAAATGTCTGATTGGCAGCATAAAAAGACGCATTTGGGGAAGACAGCGTCTTTTCTTGGGACATCACATTTTATTCCAATAATAACACATTTCCTTCCCAGAATACCGCCTTTTATCCCGAAAAGAAGGAATTTTCTTCCTAGAAAACTGCTTTTTAGACCGAAAATAAGTCATCCTCTCCGAAAAAGACCTATTTCTGTCCTCAAAATGAGAAATATTCTCCCCAAAATATCATTCTTGGTTCCAAATAGAAGACTTTTTCTCCATTAAATACCACGTCAGGTTCCCTATATTACACATTTTCTCCCCCAAATTGCTCTTTTGATCCCCCAAATAAGAAATACTCTCCCCCAAGTAGCGCTTTCGTTTCCTTTCCCAAATATGAGACATTGGAAGATGAAAGGCAGTATTCTGGGGAGAAAATGCCTTTTTGGGGGGATAAAGAGCGGCACTTAAGAGAGAACCTGTTTGGTTTCTGGGATGAAGCGTGATATTCGGGGAGAAAATGTCTAATTGTTGGCAGAAATTGATATGCAGGGGAGAAATGGTTGTATTTGGGAGAGAAAAAGAGTGTTTTGGGGAGAAAATGCATGAGTTTTGGGGATAAACTGCATTATTTTGGCGTGAAAGCATGGTATTGAGCTAATAAGCAGCATTTTGTGGAGAAAATGTCTTCTTTTGAGGATAAAGGTGATCTTTCGGGGAGAAAATGTCTGATTGGCAGCATAAAAAGACGCATTTGGGGAAGACAGCGTCTTTTCTTGGGACATCACATTTTATTCCAATAATAACACATTTTCTTCCCAGAATACCGCCTTTTATCCCGAAAAGAAGGAATTTTCTTCCTAGAAAACTGCTTTTTAGACCGAAAATAAGTCATCCTCTCCGAAAAAGACCTATTTCTGTCCTCAAAATGAGAAATATTCTCCCCAAAATATCATTCTTGGTTCCAAATAGAAGAATTTTTCTCCATTAAATACCACGTCAGGTTCCCTATATTACACATTTTCTCCCCCAAATTGCTCTTTTGATCCCCCAAATAAGAAATACTCTCCCCAAAGTAGCGCTTTCGTTTCCTTTCCCAAATATGAGACATTGGAAGATGAAAGGCAGTATTCTGGGGAGAAAATGCCTTTTTGGGGGGATAAAGAGTGGCACTTAAGAGAGAACCTGTTTGGTTTCTGGGATGAAGCGTGATATTCGGGGAGAAAATGTCTAATTGTTGTCAGAAATTGATATGCAGGGGAGAAATGGTTGTATTTTGGAGAGAAAAAGCGTGTTTTGGGGAGAAAATGCATGAGTTTTGGGGATAAACTGCATTATTTTGGCGTGAAAGCATGGTATTGAGCTAATAAGCGGCATTTTGTGAAGAAAATGTCTTATTTGAGGATAAAGGTGATCTTTCGGGGAGAAAATGTCTGATTTGCAGCATAAAAAGACGCATTTGGGGAAGACAGCGTCTTTTCTTGGGACATCACATTTTATTCCAATAATAACACATTTTCTTGCCAGAATACCACCTTTTATCCCCAAAAGAAGGCATTTTCTTCCCAGGGTACTGCTTTTTAGGCTAAAAATAAGTCATCCTCTCCAAAAAAGACCTATTTCTGTCCTCAAAATGAGAAATATTCTCCCCAGAATATCATTGTTGGTTCGAAATAGAAGAATTTTTCTCCATTAAATACCACATCGGGTTCCCAATATTACACATTTTCTCCCCTAAATTGTTCTTTGGATCCCCAAAGGAAGGCATTTTCTTCCCAGAATACCGCTTTTTAGACCGAAAATAAGTCATCCTCTCCAAAAAAGACACATTTCTGTCCTCAAAATGAGAAATATTCTCCCCAGAATATCATTCTTGGTTCCAAATAGAAGACTTTTTCTCCATTAAATACCACATCGGGTTCCCAATATTACACATTTTCTCCCCCAAATTGCTCTTTTGATCCCCAAAATGAGGCGTTCTCACTCAAATAACGCTTGTGATCCCAAGAATCAGGCATTTTCTCCGCACAAGACTGATTTTATTACCAAAACAAAACATTTCTTTCCAAAAACGCATTTTTTAATTCCCAGCATTAGACACTGTCTCCCCCAAATGCCAATTTGTATCCCTCCAATATGAAATTCTCCCCGTCAAATATGGCTTTGTGTAACAAAAGAAGACATTCGCTCCCCAAAATACCGCTTCTTATCCCCTAAGGAAGACTTTTCCTCCCCAAAACACCCCTTTGGATCCCCCAAATAAGAAATACTCTCCCCAAAGTAGCGCTTTCGTTTCCTTTCCCAAATATGAGACATTGGAAGATGAAAGGCAGTATTCTGGGGAGAAAATGCCTTTTTGGGGGGATAAAGAGTGGCACTTAAGAGAGAACCTGTTTGGTTTCTGGGATGAAGCGTGATATTCGGGGAGAAAATGTCTAATTGTTGTCAGAAATTGATATGCAGGGGAGAAATGGTTGTATTTTGGAGAGAAAAAGCGTGTTTTGGGGAGAAAATGCATGAGTTTTGGGGATAAACTGCATTATTTTGGCGTGAAAGCATGGTATTGAGCTAATAAGCGGCATTTTGTGAAGAAAATGTCTTATTTGAGGATAAAGGTGATCTTTCGGGGAGAAAATGTCTGATTTGCAGCATAAAAAGACGCATTTGGGGAAGACAGCGTCTTTTCTTGGGACATCACATTTTATTCCAATAATAACACATTTTCTTGCCAGAATACCACCTTTTATCCCCAAAAGAAGGCATTTTCTTCCCAGGGTACTGCTTTTTAGGCCAAAAATAAGTCATCCTCTCCAAAAAAGACCTATTTCTGTCCTCAAAATGAGAAATATTCTCCCCAGAATATCATTGTTGGTTCGAAATAGAAGAATTTTTCTCCATTAAATACCACATCGGGTTCCCAATATTACACATTTTCTCCCTTAAATTGTTCTTTGGATCCCCAAAGGAAGGCATTTTCTTCCCAGAATACCGCTTTTTAGACCGAAAATAAGTCATCCTCTCCAAAAAAGACACATTTCTGTCCTCAAAATGAGAAATATTCTCCCCAGAATATCATTCTTGGTTCCAAATAGAAGACTTTTTCTCCATTAAATACCACATCGGGTTCCCAATATTACACATTTTCTCCCCCAAATTGCTCTTTTGATCCCCAAAATGAGGCGTTCTCACTCAAATAACGCTTGTGATCCCAAGAATCAGGCATTTTCTCCGCACAAGACTGATTTTATTACCAAAACAAAACATTTCTTTCCAAAAACGCATTTTTTAATTCCCAGCATTAGACACTGTCTCCCCCAAATGCCAATTTGTATCCCTCCAATATGAAATTCTCCCCGTCAAATATGGCTTTGTGTAACAAAAGAAGACATTCGCTCCCCAAAATACCGCTTCTTATCCCCTAAGGAAGACTTTTCCTCCCCAAAACACCCCTTTGGATCCCCCAAATAAGAAATACTCTCCCCAAAGTAGCGCTTTCGTTTCCTTTCCCAAATATGAGACATTGGAAGATGAAAGGCAGTATTCTGGGGAGAAAATGCCTTTTTGGGGGGATAAAGAGTGGCACTTAAGAGAGAACCTGTTTGGTTTCTGGGATGAAGCGTGATATTCGGGGAGAAAATGTCTAATTGTTGGCAGAAATCGATATGCAGGGGAGAAATGGTTGTATTTGGGAGAGAAAAAGCGTGTTTTGGGGAGAAAATGCATGAGTTTTGGGGATAAACTGCATTATTTTGGCGTGAAAGCATGGTATTGAGCTAATAAGCGGCATTTTGTGGAGAAAATGTCTTATTTGAGGATAAAGGTGATCTTTCGGGGAGAAAATGTCTGATTTGCAGCATAAAAAGACGCATTTGGGGAAGACAGCGTCTTTTCTTGGGACATCACATTTTATTCCAATAATAACACATTTCCTTCCCAGAATACCACCTTTTATCCCCAAAAGAAGGCATTTTCTTCCCAGGGTACTGCTTTTTAGGCCAAAAATAAGTCATCCTCTCCAAAAAAGACCTATTTCTGTCCTCAAAATGAGAAATATTCTCCCCAGAATATCATTGTTGGTTCGAAATAGAAGAATTTTTCTCCATTAAATACCACATCGGGTTCCCAATATTACACATTTTCTCCCCTAAATTGTTCTTTGGATCCCCAAAGGAAGGCATTTTCTTCCCAGAATACCGCTTTTTAGACCGAAAATAAGTCATCCTCTCCAAAAAAGACACATTTCTGTCCTCAAAATGAGAAATATTCTCCCCAGAATATCATTCTTGGTTCCAAATAGAAGACTTTTTCTCCATTAAATACCACATCGGGTTCCCAATATTACACATTTTCTCCCAAAAATTGCTCTTTTGATCCCCAAAATGAGGCGTTCTCACTCAAATAACGCTTGTGATCCCAAGAATCAGGCATTTTCTCCGCCCAAGACTGATTTTATTACCAAAACAAAACATTTCTTTCCAAAAACGCATTTTTTAATTCCCAGCATTAGACATTGTCTCCCCCAAATGCCAATTTGTATCCCTCCAATATGAAATTCTCCCCGTCAAATATGGCTTTGTGTAACAAAAGAAGACATTCGCTCCCCAAAATACCGCTTCTTATCCCCTAAGGAAGACTTTTCCTCCCCAAAACACCCCTTTGGATCCCCCAAATAAGAAATACTCTCCCCAAAGTAGCGCTTTCGTTTCCTTTCCCAAATATGAGACATTGGAAGATGAAAGGCAGTATTCTGGGGAGAAAATGCCTTTTTGGGGGGATAAAGAGCGGCACTTAAGAGAGAACCTGTTTGGTTTCTGGGATGAAGCGTGATATTCGGGGAGAAAATGTCTAATTGTTGGCAGAAATTGATATGCAGGGGAGAAATGGTTGTATTTGGGAGAGAAAAAGCGTGTTTTGGGGAGAAAATGCATGAGTTTTGGGGATAAACTGCATTATTTTGGCGTGAAAGCATGGTATTGAGCTAATAAGCGGCATTTTGTGGAGAAAATGTCTTATTTGAGGATAAAGGTGATCTTTCAGGGAGAAAATGTCTGATTTGCAGCATAAAAAGACGCATTTGGGGAAGACAGCGTCTTTTCTTGGGACATCACATTTTATTCCAATAATAACACATTTTCTTGCCAGAATACCACCTTTTATCCCCAAAAGAAGGCATTTTCTTCCCAGGGTACTGCTTTTTAGGCCAAAAATAAGTCATCCTCTCCGAAAAAGACCTATTTCTGTCCTCAAAATGAGAAATATTCTCCCCAGAATATCATTGTTGGTTCGAAATAGAAGACTTTTTCTCCATTAAATACCACATCGGGTTCCCAATATTACACATTTTCTCCCCTAAATTGTTCTTTGGATCCCCAAAGGAAGGCATTTTCTTCCCAGAATACCGCTTTTTAGACCGAAAATAAGTCATCCTCTCCAAAAAAGACACATTTCTTTCCTCAAAATGAGAAATATTCTCCCCAGAATATCATTCTTGGTTCCAAATAGAAGACTTTTTCTCCATTAAATACCACATCGGGTTCCCAATATTACACATTTTCTCCCAAAAATTGCTCTTTTGATCCCCAAAATGAGGCGTTCTCACTCAAATAACGCTTGTGATCCCAAGAATCAGGCATTTTCTCCGCACAAGACTGATTTTATTACCAAAACAAAACATTTCTTTCCAAAAACGCATTTTTTAATTCCCAGCATTAGACACTGTCTCCCCCAAATGCCAATTTGTATCCCTCCAATATGAAATTCTCCCCGTCAAATATGGCTTTGTGTAACAAAAGATGATATTCGCTCCTGAAAATACCGCTTCTTATCCCCTAAGGAAGACGTTTCCTCCCCAAAACACCCCTTTGGATCCCCCAAAAAAGAAATACTCTCCCCAAAGTAGCGCTTTCGTTTCCTTTCCCAAATATGAGACATTGGAAGATGAAAGGCAGTATTCTGGGGAGAAAATGCCTTTTTTGGGGGGATAAAGAGCGGCACTTAAGAGAGAACCTGTTTGGTTTCTGGGATGAAGCGTGATATTCGGGGAGAAAATGTCTAATTGTTGGCAGAAATTGATATGCAGGGGAGAAATGGTTGTATTTGGGAGAGAAAAAGCGTGTTTTGGGGAGAAAATGCATGAGTTTTGGGGATAAACTGCATTATTTTGGCGTGAAAGCATGGTATTGAGCTAATAAGCGGCATTTTGTGGAGAAAATGTCTTATTTGAGGATAAAGGTGATCTTTCAGGGAGAAAATGTCTGATTTGCAGCATAAAAAGACGCATTTGGGGAAGACAGCGTCTTTTCTTGGGACATCACATTTTATTCCAATAATAACACATTTTCTTGCCAGAATACCACCTTTTATCCCCAAAAGAAGGCATTTTCTTCCCAGGGTACTGCTTTTTAGGCCAAAAATAAGTCATCCTCTCCAAAAAAGACCTATTTCTGTCCTCAAAATGAGAAATATTCTCCCCAGAATATCATTGTTGGTTCGAAATAGAAGAATTTTTCTCCATTAAATACCACATCGGGTTCCCAATATTACACATTTTCTCCCCTAAATTGTTCTTTGGATCCCCAAAGGAAGGCATTTTCTTCCCAGAATACCGCTTTTTAGACCGAAAATAAGTCATCCTCTCCAAAAAAGACACATTTCTGTCCTCAAAATGAGAAATATTCTCCCCAGAATATCATTCTTGGTTCCAAATAGAAGACTTTTTCTCCATTAAATACCACATCGGGTTCCCAATATTACACATTTTCTCCCAAAAATTGCTCTTTTGATCCCCAAAATGAGGCGTTCTCACTCAAATAACGCTTGTGATCCCAAGAATCAGGCATTTTCTCCGCCCAAGACTGATTTTATTACCAAAACAAAACATTTCTTTCCAAAAACGCATTTTTTAATTCCCAGCATTAGACATTGTCTCCCCCAAATGCCAATTTGTATCCCTCCAATATGAAATTCTCCCCGTCAAATATGGCTTTGTGTAACAAAAGAAGACATTCGCTCCCCAAAATACCGCTTCTTATCCCCTAAGGAAGACTTTTCCTCCCCAAAACACCCCTTTGGATCCCCCAAATAAGAAATACTCTCCCCAAAGTAGCGCTTTCGTTTCCTTTCCCAAATATGAGACATTGGAAGATGAAAGGCAGTATTCTGGGGAGAAAATGCCTTTTTGGGGGGATAAAGAGTGGCACTTAAGAGAGAACCTGTTTGGTTTCTGGGATGAAGCGTGATATTCGGGGAGAAAATGTCTAATTGTTGGCAGAAATTGATATGCAGGGGAGAAATGGTTGTATTTTGGAGAGAAAAAGCGTGTTTTGGGGAGAAAATGCATGAGTTTTGGGGATAAACTGCATTATTTTGGCGTGAAAGCATGGTATTGAGCTAATAAGCGGCATTTTGTGGAGAAAATGTCTTATTTGAGGATAAAGGTGATCTTTCAGGGAGAAAATGTCTGATTTGCAGCATAAAAAGACGCATTTGGGGAAGACAGCGTCTTTTCTTGGGACATCACATTTTATTCCAATAATAACACATTTTCTTGCCAGAATACCACCTTTTATCCCCAAAAGAAGGCATTTTCTTCCCAGGGTACTGCTTTTTAGGCCAAAAATAAGTCATCCTCTCCGAAAAAGACCTATTTCTGTCCTCAAAATGAGAAATATTCTCCCCAGAATATCATTGTTGGTTCGAAATAGAAGACTTTTTCTCCATTAAATACCACATCGGGTTCCCAATATTACACATTTTCTCCCCTAAATTGTTCTTTGGATCCCCAAAGGAAGGCATTTTCTTCCCAGAATACCGCTTTTTAGACCGAAAATAAGTCATCCTCTCCAAAAAAGACACATTTCTGTCCTCAAAATGAGAAATATTCTCCCCAGAATATCATTCTTGGTTCCAAATAGAAGACTTTTTCTCCATTAAATACCACATCGGGTTCCCAATATTACACATTTTCTCCCAAAAATTGCTCTTTTGATCCCCAAAATGAGGCGTTCTCACTCAAATAACGCTTGTGATCCCAAGAATCAGGCATTTTCTCCGCACAAGACTGATTTTATTACCAAAACAAAACATTTCTTTCCAAAAACGCATTTTTTAATTCCCAGCATTAGACACTGTCTCCCCCAAATGCCAATTTGTATCCCTCCAATATGAAATTCTCCCCGTCAAATATGGCTTTGTGTAACAAAAGGAGACATTCGCTCCCCAAAATACCGCTTCTTATCCCCTAAGGAAGACTTTTCCTCCCCAAAACACCCCTTTGGATCCCCCAAATAAGAAATACTCTCCCCAAAGTAGCGCTTTCGTTTCCTTTCCCAAATATGAGACATTGGAAGATGAAAGGCAGTATTCTGGGGAGAAAATGCCTTTTTGGGGGGATAAAGAGTGGCACTTAAGAGAGAACCTGTTTGGTTTCTGGGATGAAGCGTGATATTCGGGGAGAAAATGTCGAATTGTTGGCAGAAATAGATATCTAGGGGAGAAATGGTTCTATTTGGGAGAGAAAAAGAGTGTTTTGGGGAGAAAATGCATGAGTTTTGGGGATTAACTGCATTATTTTGGCGTGAAAGCATGGTATTGAGCTAATAAGCAGCATTTTGTGGAGAAAATGTCTTCTTTTGAGGATAAAGGTGATCTTTCGGGGAGAAAATGTCTGATTGGCAGCATAAAAAGACGCATTTGGGGAAGACAGCGTCTTTTCTTGGGACATCACATTTTATTCCAATAATAACACATTTTCTTGCCAGAATACCGCCTTTTATCCCCAAAAGAAGGCATTTTCTTCCCAGGGTACTGCTTTTTAGGCCAAAAATAAGTCATCCTCTCCGAAAAAGACCTATTTCTGTCCTCAAAATGAGAAATATTCTCCCCAGAATATCATTGTTGGTTCGAAATAGAAGACTTTTTCTCCATTAAATACCACATCGGGTTCCCAATATTACACATTTTCTCCCCTAAATTGTTCTTTGGATCCCCAAAGGAAGGCATTTTCTTCCCAGAATACCGCTTTTTAGACCGAAAATAAGTCATCCTCTCCAAAAAAGACACATTTCTGTCCTCAAAATGAGAAATATTCTCCCCAGAATATCATTCTTGGTTCCAAATAGAAGACTTTTTCTCCATTAAATACCACATCGGGTTCCCAATATTACACATTTTCTCCCAAAAATTGCTCTTTTGATCCCCAAAATGAGGCGTTCTCACTCAAATAACGCTTGTGATCCCAAGAATCAGGCATTTTCTCCGCACAAGACTGATTTTATTACCAAAACAAAACATTTCTTTCCAAAAACGCATTTTTTAATTCCCAGCATTAGACACTGTCTCCCCCAAATGCCAATTTGTATCCCTCCAATATGAAATTCTCCCCGTCAAATATGGCTTTGTGTAACAAAAGATGATATTCGCTCCTGAAAATACCGCTTCTTATCCCCTAAGGAAGACGTTTCCTCCCCAAAACACCCCTTTGGATCCCCCAAAAAAGAAATACTCTCCCCAAAGTAGCGCTTTCGTTTCCTTTCCCAAATATGAGACATTGGAAGATGAAAGGCAGTATTCTGGGGAGAAAATGCCTTTTTTGGGGGGATAAAGAGCGGCACTTAAGAGAGAACCTGTTTGGTTTCTGGGATGAAGCGTGATATTCGGGGAGAAAATGTCTAATTGTTGGCAGAAATTGATATGCAGGGGAGAAATGGTTGTATTTGGGAGAGAAAAAGCGTGTTTTGGGGAGAAAATGCATGAGTTTTGGGGATAAACTGCATTATTTTGGCGTGAAAGCATGGTATTGAGCTAATAAGCGGCATTTTGTGGAGAAAATGTCTTATTTGAGGATAAAGGTGATCTTTCAGGGAGAAAATGTCTGATTTGCAGCATAAAAAGACGCATTTGGGGAAGACAGCGTCTTTTCTTGGGACATCACATTTTATTCCAATAATAACACATTTTCTTGCCAGAATACCACCTTTTATCCCCAAAAGAAGGCATTTTCTTCCCAGGGTACTGCTTTTTAGGCCAAAAATAAGTCATCCTCTCCAAAAAAGACCTATTTCTGTCCTCAAAATGAGAAATATTCTCCCCAGAATATCATTGTTGGTTCGAAATAGAAGAATTTTTCTCCATTAAATACCACATCGGGTTCCCAATATTACACATTTTCTCCCCTAAATTGTTCTTTGGATCCCCAAAGGAAGGCATTTTCTTCCCAGAATACCGCTTTTTAGACCGAAAATAAGTCATCCTCTCCAAAAAAGACACATTTCTGTCCTCAAAATGAGAAATATTCTCCCCAGAATATCATTCTTGGTTCCAAATAGAAGACTTTTTCTCCATTAAATACCACATCGGGTTCCCAATATTACACATTTTCTCCCCCAAATTGCTCTTTTGATCCCCAAAATGAGGCGTTCTCACTCAAATAACGCTTGTGATCCCAAGAATCAGGCATTTTCTCCGCCCAAGACTGATTTTATTACCAAAACAAAACATTTCTTTCCAAAAACGCATTTTTTAATTCCCAGCATTAGACATTGTCTCCCCCAAATGCCAATTTGTATCCCTCCAATATGAAATTCTCCCCGTCAAATATGGCTTTGTGTAACAAAAGAAGACATTCGCTCCCCAAAATACCGCTTCTTATCCCCTAAGGAAGACTTTTCCTCCCCAAAACACCCCTTTGGATCCCCCAAATAAGAAATACTCTCCCCAAAGTAGCGCTTTCGTTTCCTTTCCCAAATATGAGACATTGGAAGATGAAAGGCAGTATTCTGGGGAGAAAATGCCTTTTTGGGGGGATAAAGAGTGGCACTTAAGAGAGAACCTGTTTGGTTTCTGGGATGAAGCGTGATATTCGGGGAGAAAATGTCTAATTGTTGGCAGAAATTGATATGCAGGGGAGAAATGGTTGTATTTTGGAGAGAAAAAGCGTGTTTTGGGGAGAAAATGCATGAGTTTTGGGGATAAACTGCATTATTTTGGCGTGAAAGCATGGTATTGAGCTAATAAGCGGCATTTTGTGGAGAAAATGTCTTATTTGAGGATAAAGGTGATCTTTCAGGGAGAAAATGTCTGATTTGCAGCATAAAAAGACGCATTTGGGGAAGACAGCGTCTTTTCTTGGGACATCACATTTTATTCCAATAATAACACATTTTCTTGCCAGAATACCACCTTTTATCCCCAAAAGAAGGCATTTTCTTCCCAGGGTACTGCTTTTTAGGCCAAAAATAAGTCATCCTCTCCGAAAAAGACCTATTTCTGTCCTCAAAATGAGAAATATTCTCCCCAGAATATCATTGTTGGTTCGAAATAGAAGACTTTTTCTCCATTAAATACCACATCGGGTTCCCAATATTACACATTTTCTCCCCTAAATTGTTCTTTGGATCCCCAAAGGAAGGCATTTTCTTCCCAGAATACCGCTTTTTAGACCGAAAATAAGTCATCCTCTCCAAAAAAGACACATTTCTGTCCTCAAAATGAGAAATATTCTCCCCAGAATATCATTCTTGGTTCCAAATAGAAGACTTTTTCTCCATTAAATACCACATCGGGTTCCCAATATTACACATTTTCTCCCCCAAATTGCTCTTTTGATCCCCAAAATGAGGCGTTCTCACTCAAATAACGCTTGTGATCCCAAGAATCAGGCATTTTCTCCGCACAAGACTGATTTTATTACCAAAACAAAACATTTCTTTCCAAAAACGCATTTTTTAATTCCCAGCATTAGACACTGTCTCCCCCAAATGCCAATTTGTATCCCTCCAATATGAAATTCTCCCCGTCAAATATGGCTTTGTGTAACAAAAGGAGACATTCGCTCCCCAAAATACCGCTTCTTATCCCCTAAGGAAGACTTTTCCTCCCCAAAACACCCCTTTGGATCCCCCAAATAAGAAATACTCTCCCCAAAGTAGCGCTTTCGTTTCCTTTCCCAAATATGAGACATTGGAAGATGAAAGGCAGTATTCTGGGGAGAAAATGCCTTTTTGGGGGGATAAAGAGTGGCACTTAAGAGAGAACCTGTTTGGTTTCTGGGATGAAGCGTGATATTCGGGGAGAAAATGTCGAATTGTTGGCAGAAATAGATATCTAGGGGAGAAATGGTTCTATTTGGGAGAGAAAAAGAGTGTTTTGGGGAGAAAATGCATGAGTTTTGGGGATTAACTGCATTATTTTGGCGTGAAAGCATGGTATTGAGCTAATAAGCAGCATTTTGTGGAGAAAATGTCTTCTTTTGAGGATAAAGGTGATCTTTCGGGGAGAAAATGTCTGATTGGCAGCATAAAAAGACGCATTTGGGGAAGACAGCGTCTTTTCTTGGGACATCACATTTTATTCCAATAATAACACATTTTCTTGCCAGAATACCGCCTTTTATCCCCAAAAGAAGGCATTTTCTTCCCAGGGTACTGCTTTTTAGGCCAAAAATAAGTCATCCTCTCCGAAAAAGACCTATTTCTGTCCTCAAAATGAGAAATATTCTCCCCAGAATATCATTGTTGGTTCGAAATAGAAGACTTTTTCTCCATTAAATACCACATCGGGTTCCCAATATTACACATTTTCTCCCCTAAATTGTTCTTTGGATCCCCAAAGGAAGGCATTTTCTTCCCAGAATACCGCTTTTTAGACCGAAAATAAGTCATCCTCTCCAAAAAAGACACATTTCTGTCCTCAAAATGAGAAATATTCTCCCCAGAATATCATTCTTGGTTCCAAATAGAAGACTTTTTCTCCATTAAATACCACATCGGGTTCCCAATATTACACATTTTCTCCCAAAAATTGCTCTTTTGATCCCCAAAATGAGGCGTTCTCACTCAAATAACGCTTGTGATCCCAAGAATCAGGCATTTTCTCCGCACAAGACTGATTTTATTACCAAAACAAAACATTTCTTTCCAAAAACGCATTTTTTAATTCCCAGCATTAGACACTGTCTCCCCCAAATGCCAATTTGTATCCCTCCAATATGAAATTCTCCCCGTCAAATATGGCTTTGTGTAACAAAAGATGATATTCGCTCCTGAAAATACCGCTTCTTATCCCCTAAGGAAGACGTTTCCTCCCCAAAACACCCCTTTGGATCCCCCAAAAAAGAAATACTCTCCCCAAAGTAGCGCTTTCGTTTCCTTTCCCAAATATGAGACATTGGAAGATGAAAGGCAGTATTCTGGGGAGAAAATGCCTTTTTTGGGGGGATAAAGAGCGGCACTTAAGAGAGAACCTGTTTGGTTTCTGGGATGAAGCGTGATATTCGGGGAGAAAATGTCTAATTGTTGGCAGAAATTGATATGCAGGGGAGAAATGGTTGTATTTGGGAGAGAAAAAGCGTGTTTTGGGGAGAAAATGCATGAGTTTTGGGGATAAACTGCATTATTTTGGCGTGAAAGCATGGTATTGAGCTAATAAGCGGCATTTTGTGGAGAAAATGTCTTATTTGAGGATAAAGGTGATCTTTCGGGGAGAAAATGTCTGATTTGCAGCATAAAAAGACGCATTTGGGGAAGACAGCGTCTTTTCTTGGGACATCACATTTTATTCCAATAATAACACATTTCCTTCCCAGAATACCACCTTTTATCCCCAAAAGAAGGCATTTTCTTCCCAGGGTACTGCTTTTTAGGCCAAAAATAAGTCATCCTCTCCAAAAAAGACCTATTTCTGTCCTCAAAATGAGAAATATTCTCCCCAGAATATCATTGTTGGTTCGAAATAGAAGAATTTTTCTCCATTAAATACCACATCGGGTTCCCAATATTACACATTTTCTCCCCTAAATTGTTCTTTGGATCCCCAAAGGAAGGCATTTTCTTCCCAGAATACCGCTTTTTAGACCGAAAATAAGTCATCCTCTCCAAAAAAGACACATTTCTGTCCTCAAAATGAGAAATATTCTCCCCAGAATATCATTCTTGGTTCCAAATAGAAGACTTTTTCTCCATTAAATACCACATCGGGTTCCCAATATTACACATTTTCTCCCAAAAATTGCTCTTTTGATCCCCAAAATGAGGCGTTCTCACTCAAATAACGCTTGTGATCCCAAGAATCAGGCATTTTCTCCGCACAAGACTGATTTTATTACCAAAACAAAACATTTCTTTCCAAAAACGCATTTTTTAATTCCCAGCATTAGACACTGTCTCCCCCAAATGCCAATTTGTATCCCTCCAATATGAAATTCTCCCCGTCAAATATGGCTTTGTGTAACAAAAGATGATATTCGCTCCTGAAAATACCGCTTCTTATCCCCTAAGGAAGACGTTTCCTCCCCAAAACACCCCTTTGGATCCCCCAAAAAAGAAATACTCTCCCCAAAGTAGCGCTTTCGTTTCCTTTCCCAAATATGAGACATTGGAAGATGAAAGGCAGTATTCTGGGGAGAAAATGCCTTTTTTGGGGGGATAAAGAGCGGCACTTAAGAGAGAACCTGTTTGGTTTCTGGGATGAAGCGTGATATTCGGGGAGAAAATGTCTAATTGTTGGCAGAAATTGATATGCAGGGGAGAAATGGTTGTATTTGGGAGAGAAAAAGCGTGTTTTGGGGAGAAAATGCATGAGTTTTGGGGATAAACTGCATTATTTTGGCGTGAAAGCATGGTATTGAGCTAATAAGCGGCATTTTGTGGAGAAAATGTCTTATTTGAGGATAAAGGTGATCTTTCGGGGAGAAAATGTCTGATTTGCAGCATAAAAAGACGCATTTGGGGAAGACAGCGTCTTTTCTTGGGACATCACATTTTATTCCAATAATAACACATTTCCTTCCCAGAATACCACCTTTTATCCCCAAAAGAAGGCATTTTCTTCCCAGGGTACTGCTTTTTAGGCCAAAAATAAGTCATCCTCTCCAAAAAAGACACATTTCTGTCCTCAAAATGAGAAATATTCTCCCCAGAATATCATTGTTGGTTCGAAATAGAAGAATTTTTCTCCATTAAATACCACATCGGGTTCCCAATATTACACATTTTCTCCCCTAAATTGTTCTTTGGATCCCCAAAGGAAGGCATTTTCTTCCCAGAATACCGCTTTTTAGACCGAAAATAAGTCATCCTCTCCAAAAAAGACACATTTCTGTCCTCAAAATGAGAAATATTCTCCCCAGAATATCATTCTTGGTTCCAAATAGAAGACTTTTTCTCCATTAAATACCACATCGGGTTCCCAATATTACACATTTTCTCCCAAAAATTGCTCTTTTGATCCCCAAAATGAGGCGTTCTCACTCAAATAACGCTTGTGATCCCAAGAATCAGGCATTTTCTCCGCACAAGACTGATTTTATTACCAAAACAAAACATTTCTTTCCAAAAACGCATTTTTTAATTCCCAGCATTAGACACTGTCTCCCCCAAATGCCAATTTGTATCCCTCCAATATGAAATTCTCCCCGTCAAATATGGCTTTGTGTAACAAAAGGAGACATTCGCTCCCCAAAATACCGCTTCTTATCCCCTAAGGAAGACTTTTCCTCCCCAAAACACCCCTTTGGATCCCCCAAATAAGAAATACTCTCCCCAAAGTAGCGCTTTCGTTTCCTTTCCCAAATATGAGACATTGGAAGATGAAAGGCAGTATTCTGGGGAGAAAATGCCTTTTTGGGGGGATAAAGAGTGGCACTTAAGAGAGAACCTGTTTGGTTTCTGGGATGAAGCGTGATATTCGGGGAGAAAATGTCTAATTGTTGTCAGAAATTGATATGCAGGGGAGAAATGGTTGTATTTGGGAGAGAAAAAGCGTGTTTTGGGGAGAAAATGCATGAGTTTTGGGGATAAACTGCATTATTTTGGCGTGAAAGCATGGTATTGAGCTAATAAGCGGCATTTTGTGGAGAAAATGTCTTATTTGAGGATAAAGGTGATCTTTCAGGGAGAAAATGTCTGATTTGCAGCATAAAAAGACGCATTTGGGGAAGACAGCGTCTTTTCTTGGGACATCACATTTTATTCCAATAATAACACATTTTCTTGCCAGAATACCACCTTTTATCCCCAAAAGAAGGCATTTTCTTCCCAGGGTACTGCTTTTTAGGCCAAAAATAAGTCATCCTCTCCAAAAAAGACCTATTTCTGTCCTCAAAATGAGAAATATTCTCCCCAGAATATCATTGTTGGTTCGAAATAGAAGAATTTTTCTCCATTAAATACCACATCGGGTTCCCAATATTACACATTTTCTCCCCTAAATTGTTCTTTGGATCCCCAAAGGAAGGCATTTTCTTCCCAGAATACCGCTTTTTAGACCGAAAATAAGTCATCCTCTCCAAAAAAGACACATTTCTGTCCTCAAAATGAGAAATATTCTCCCCAGAATATCATTCTTGGTTCCAAATAGAAGACTTTTTCTCCATTAAATACCACATCGGGTTCCCAATATTACACATTTTCTCCCAAAAATTGCTCTTTTGATCCCCAAAATGAGGCGTTCTCACTCAAATAACGCTTGTGATCCCAAGAATCAGGCATTTTCTCCGCCCAAGACTGATTTTATTACCAAAACAAAACATTTCTTTCCAAAAACGCATTTTTTAATTCCCAGCATTAGACACTGTCTCCCCCAAATGCCAATTTGTATCCCTCCAATATGAAATTCTCCCCGTCAAATATGGCTTTGTGTAACAAAAGAAGACATTCGCTCCCCAAAATACCGCTTCTTATCCCCTAAGGAAGACTTTTCCTCCCCAAAACACCCCTTTGGATCCCCCAAATAAGAAATACTCTCCCCAAAGTAGCGCTTTCGTTTCCTTTCCCAAATATGAGACATTGGAAGATGAAAGGCAGTATTCTGGGGAGAAAATGCCTTTTTGGGGGGATAAAGAGTGGCACTTAAGAGAGAACCTGTTTGGTTTCTGGGATGAAGCGTGATATTCGGGGAGAAAATGTCTAATTGTTGGCAGAAATTGATATGCAGGGGAGAAATGGTTGTATTTGGGAGAGAAAAAGCGTGTTTTGGGGAGAAAATGCATGAGTTTTGGGGATAAACTGCATTATTTTGGCGTGAAAGCATGGTATTGAGCTAATAAGCGGCATTTTGTGGAGAAAATGTCTTATTTGAGGATAAAGGTGATCTTTCGGGGAGAAAATGTCTGATTTGCAGCATAAAAAGACGCATTTGGGGAAGACAGCGTCTTTTCTTGGGACATCACATTTTATTCCAATAATAACACATTTTCTTGCCAGAATACCACCTTTTATCCCCAAAAGAAGGCATTTTCTTCCCAGGGTACTGCTTTTTAGGCCAAAAATAAGTCATCCTCTCCAAAAAAGACCTATTTCTGTCCTCAAAATGAGAAATATTCTCCCCAGAATATCATTGTTGGTTCGAAATAGAAGAATTTTTCTCCATTAAATACCACATCGGGTTCCCAATATTACACATTTTCTCCCCTAAATTGTTCTTTGGATCCCCAAAGGAAGGCATTTTCTTCCCAGAATACCGCTTTTTAGACCGAAAATAAGTCATCCTCTCCAAAAAAGACACATTTCTGTCCTCAAAATGAGAAATATTCTCCCCAGAATATCATTCTTGGTTCCAAATAGAAGACTTTTTCTCCATTAAATACCACATCGGGTTCCCAATATTACACATTTTCTCCCAAAAATTGCTCTTTTGATCCCCAAAATGAGGCGTTCTCACTCAAATAACGCTTGTGATCCCAAGAATCAGGCATTTTCTCCGCACAAGACTGATTTTATTACCAAAACAAAACATTTCTTTCCAAAAACGCATTTTTTAATTCCCAGTATTAGACATTGTCTCCCCCAAATGCCAATTTGTATCCCTCCAATATGAAATTCTCCCCGTCAAATATGGCTTTGTGTAACAAAAGAAGACATTCGCTCCCCAAAATACCGCTTCTTATCCCCTAAGGAAGACTTTTCCTCCCCAAAACACCCCTTTGGATCCCCCAAATAAGAAATACTCTCCCCAAAGTAGCGCTTTCGTTTCCTTTCCCAAATATGAGACATTGGAAGATGAAAGGCAGTATTCTGGGGAGAAAATGCCTTTTTGGGGGGATAAAGAGTGGCACTTAAGAGAGAACCTGTTTGGTTTCTGGGATGAAGCGTGATATTCGGGGAGAAAATGTCTAATTGTTGGCAGAAATTGATATGCAGGGGAGAAATGGTTGTATTTGGGAGAGAAAAAGCGTGTTTTGGGGAGAAAATGCATGAGTTTTGGGGATAAACTGCATTATTTTGGCGTGAAAGCATGGTATTGAGCTAATAAGCGGCATTTTGTGGAGAAAATGTCTTATTTGAGGATAAAGGTGATCTTTCGGGGAGAAAATGTCTGATTTGCAGCATAAAAAGACGCATTTGGGGAAGACAGCGTCTTTTCTTGGGACATCACATTTTATTCCAATAATAACACATTTTCTTGCCAGAATACCACCTTTTATCCCCAAAAGAAGGCATTTTCTTCCCAGGGTACTGCTTTTTAGGCCAAAAATAAGTCATCCTCTCCAAAAAAGACCTATTTCTGTCCTCAAAATGAGAAATATTCTCCCCAGAATATCATTGTTGGTTCGAAATAGAAGACTTTTTCTCCATTAAATACCACATCGGGTTCCCAATATTACACATTTTCTCCCCTAAATTGTTCTTTGGATCCCCAAAGGAAATCATTTTCTTCCCAGAATACCGCTTTTTAGACCGAAAATAAGTCATCCTCTCCAAAAAAGACACATTTCTGTCCTCAAAATGAGAAATATTCTCCCCAGAATATCATTCTTGGTTCCAAATAGAAGACTTTTTCTCCATTAAATACCACATCGGGTTCCCAATATTACACATTTTCTCCCCCAAATTGCTCTTTTGATCCCCAAAATGAGGCGTTCTCACTCAAATAACGCTTGTGATCCCAAGAATCAGGCATTTTCTCCGCACAAGACTGATTTTATTACCAAAACAAAACATTTCTTTCCAAAAACGCATTTT
The DNA here is from genome assembly GCA_030625065.1 of Alectoris magna. Lineage (NCBI taxonomy): Eukaryota > Metazoa > Chordata > Aves > Galliformes > Phasianidae > Alectoris > Alectoris magna. The sequence continues at coordinate 17,264,918 of CM060573.1, read as the reverse complement.
TTAATTCCCAGCATTAGACACTGTCTCCCCCAAATGCCAATTTGTATCCCTCCAATATGAAATTCTCCCCGTCAAATATGGCTTTGTGTAACAAAAGGAGACATTCGCTCCCCAAAATACCGCTTCTTATCCCCTAAGGAAGACTTTTCCTCCCCAAAACACCCCTTTGGATCCCCCAAATAAGAAATACTCTCCCCAAAGTAGCGCTTTCGTTTCCTTTCCCAAATATGAGACATTGGAAGATGAAAGGCAGTATTCTGGGGAGAAAATGCCTTTTTGGGGGGATAAAGAGTGGCACTTAAGAGAGAACCTGTTTGGTTTCTGGGATGAAGCGTGATATTCGGGGAGAAAATGTCTAATTGTTGTCAGAAATTGATATGCAGGGGAGAAATGGTTGTATTTGGGAGAGAAAAAGCGTGTTTTGGGGAGAAAATGCATGAGTTTTGGGGATAAACTGCATTATTTTGGCGTGAAAGCATGGTATTGAGCTAATAAGCGGCATTTTGTGGAGAAAATGTCTTATTTGAGGATAAAGGTGATCTTTCAGGGAGAAAATGTCTGATTTGCAGCATAAAAAGACGCATTTGGGGAAGACAGCGTCTTTTCTTGGGACATCACATTTTATTCCAATAATAACACATTTTCTTGCCAGAATACCACCTTTTATCCCCAAAAGAAGGCATTTTCTTCCCAGGGTACTGCTTTTTAGGCCAAAAATAAGTCATCCTCTCCAAAAAAGACCTATTTCTGTCCTCAAAATGAGAAATATTCTCCCCAGAATATCATTGTTGGTTCGAAATAGAAGAATTTTTCTCCATTAAATACCACATCGGGTTCCCAATATTACACATTTTCTCCCCTAAATTGTTCTTTGGATCCCCAAAGGAAGGCATTTTCTTCCCAGAATACCGCTTTTTAGACCGAAAATAAGTCATCCTCTCCAAAAAAGACACATTTCTGTCCTCAAAATGAGAAATATTCTCCCCAGAATATCATTCTTGGTTCCAAATAGAAGACTTTTTCTCCATTAAATACCACATCGGGTTCCCAATATTACACATTTTCTCCCAAAAATTGCTCTTTTGATCCCCAAAATGAGGCGTTCTCACTCAAATAACGCTTGTGATCCCAAGAATCAGGCATTTTCTCCGCCCAAGACTGATTTTATTACCAAAACAAAACATTTCTTTCCAAAAACGCATTTTTTAATTCCCAGCATTAGACACTGTCTCCCCCAAATGCCAATTTGTATCCCTCCAATATGAAATTCTCCCCGTCAAATATGGCTTTGTGTAACAAAAGAAGACATTCGCTCCCCAAAATACCGCTTCTTATCCCCTAAGGAAGACTTTTCCTCCCCAAAACACCCCTTTGGATCCCCCAAATAAGAAATACTCTCCCCAAAGTAGCGCTTTCGTTTCCTTTCCCAAATATGAGACATTGGAAGATGAAAGGCAGTATTCTGGGGAGAAAATGCCTTTTTGGGGGGATAAAGAGTGGCACTTAAGAGAGAACCTGTTTGGTTTCTGGGATGAAGCGTGATATTCGGGGAGAAAATGTCTAATTGTTGTCAGAAATTGATATGCAGGGGAGAAATGGTTGTATTTGGGAGAGAAAAAGCGTGTTTTGGGGAGAAAATGCATGAGTTTTGGGGATAAACTGCATTATTTTGGCGTGAAAGCATGGTATTGAGCTAATAAGCGGCATTTTGTGGAGAAAATGTCTTATTTGAGGATAAAGGTGATCTTTCGGGGAGAAAATGTCTGATTTGCAGCATAAAAAGACGCATTTGGGGAAGACAGCGTCTTTTCTTGGGACATCACATTTTATTCCAATAATAACACATTTTCTTGCCAGAATACCACCTTTTATCCCCAAAAGAAGGCATTTTCTTCCCAGGGTACTGCTTTTTAGGCCAAAAATAAGTCATCCTCTCCAAAAAAGACCTATTTCTGTCCTCAAAATGAGAAATATTCTCCCCAGAATATCATTGTTGGTTCGAAATAGAAGAATTTTTCTCCATTAAATACCACATCGGGTTCCCAATATTACACATTTTCTCCCCTAAATTGTTCTTTGGATCCCCAAAGGAAGGCATTTTCTTCCCAGAATACCGCTTTTTAGACCGAAAATAAGTCATCCTCTCCAAAAAAGACACATTTCTGTCCTCAAAATGAGAAATATTCTCCCCAGAATATCATTCTTGGTTCCAAATAGAAGACTTTTTCTCCATTAAATACCACATCGGGTTCCCAATATTACACATTTTCTCCCAAAAATTGCTCTTTTGATCCCCAAAATGAGGCGTTCTCACTCAAATAACGCTTGTGATCCCAAGAATCAGGCATTTTCTCCGCACAAGACTGATTTTATTACCAAAACAAAACATTTCTTTCCAAAAACGCATTTTTTAATTCCCAGTATTAGACATTGTCTCCCCCAAATGCCAATTTGTATCCCTCCAATATGAAATTCTCCCCGTCAAATATGGCTTTGTGTAACAAAAGAAGACATTCGCTCCCCAAAATACCGCTTCTTATCCCCTAAGGAAGACTTTTCCTCCCCAAAACACCCCTTTGGATCCCCCAAATAAGAAATACTCTCCCCAAAGTAGCGCTTTCGTTTCCTTTCCCAAATATGAGACATTGGAAGATGAAAGGCAGTATTCTGGGGAGAAAATGCCTTTTTGGGGGGATAAAGAGTGGCACTTAAGAGAGAACCTGTTTGGTTTCTGGGATGAAGCGTGATATTCGGGGAGAAAATGTCTAATTGTTGTCAGAAATTGATATGCAGGGGAGAAATGGTTGTATTTGGGAGAGAAAAAGCGTGTTTTGGGGAGAAAATGCATGAGTTTTGGGGATAAACTGCATTATTTTGGCGTGAAAGCATGGTATTGAGCTAATAAGCGGCATTTTGTGGAGAAAATGTCTTATTTGAGGATAAAGGTGATCTTTCAGGGAGAAAATGTCTGATTTGCAGCATAAAAAGACGCATTTGGGGAAGACAGCGTCTTTTCTTGGGACATCACATTTTATTCCAATAATAACACATTTTCTTGCCAGAATACCACCTTTTATCCCCAAAAGAAGGCATTTTCTTCCCAGGGTACTGCTTTTTAGGCCAAAAATAAGTCATCCTCTCCAAAAAAGACCTATTTCTGTCCTCAAAATGAGAAATATTCTCCCCAGAATATCATTGTTGGTTCGAAATAGAAGACTTTTTCTCCATTAAATACCACATCGGGTTCCCAATATTACACATTTTCTCCCCTAAATTGTTCTTTGGATCCCCAAAGGAAATCATTTTCTTCCCAGAATACCGCTTTTTAGACCGAAAATAAGTCATCCTCTCCAAAAAAGACACATTTCTGTCCTCAAAATGAGAAATATTCTCCCCAGAATATCATTCTTGGTTCCAAATAGAAGACTTTTTCTCCATTAAATACCACATCGGGTTCCCAATATTACACATTTTCTCCCCCAAATTGCTCTTTTGATCCCCAAAATGAGGCGTTCTCACTCAAATAACGCTTGTGATCCCAAGAATCAGGCATTTTCTCCGCACAAGACTGATTTTATTACCAAAACAAAACATTTCTTTCCAAAAACGCATTTTTTAATTCCCAGCATTAGACACTGTCTCCCCCAAATGCCAATTTGTATCCCTCCAATATGAAATTCTCCCCGTCAAATATGGCTTTGTGTAACAAAAGGAGACATTCGCTCCCCAAAATACCGCTTCTTATCCCCTAAGGAAGACTTTTCCTCCCCAAAACACCCCTTTGGATCCCCCAAATAAGAAATACTCTCCCCAAAGTAGCGCTTTCGTTTCCTTTCCCAAATATGAGACATTGGAAGATGAAAGGCAGTATTCTGGGGAGAAAATGCCTTTTTGGGGGGATAAAGAGTGGCACTTAAGAGAGAACCTGTTTGGTTTCTGGGATGAAGCGTGATATTCGGGGAGAAAATGTCTAATTGTTGGCAGAAATTGATATGCAGGGGAGAAATGGTTGTATTTGGGAGAGAAAAAGCGTGTTTTGGGGAGAAAATGCATGAGTTTTGGGGATAAACTGCATTATTTTGGCGTGAAAGCATGGTATTGAGCTAATAAGCGGCATTTTGTTGAGAAAATGTCTTATTTGAGGATAAAGGTGATCTTTCGGGGAGAAAATGTCTGATTTGCAGCATAAAAAGACGCATTTGGGGAAGACAGCGTCTTTTCTTGGGACATCACATTTTATTCCAATAATAACACATTTTCTTGCCAGAATACCACCTTTTATCCCGATAAGAAGGAATTTTCTTCCCAGGGTACTGCTTTTTAGGCCAAAAATAAGTCATCCTCTCCGAAAAAGACCTATTTCTGTCCTCAAAATGAGAAATATTCTCCCCAGAATATCATTCTTGGTTCCAAATAGAAGACTTTTTCTCCATTAAATACCACATCGGGTTCCCAATATTACACATTTTCTCCCAAAAATTGTTCTTTGGATCCCCAAAGGAAGGCATTTTCTTCCCAGAATACCGCTTTTTAGACCGAAAATAAGTCATCCTCTCCAAAAAAGACACATTTCTGTCCTCAAAATGAGAAATATTCTCCCCAGAATATCATTCTTGGTTCCAAATAGAAGACTTTTTCTCCATTAAATACCACGTCAGGTTCCCAATATTACACATTTTCTCCCCCAAATTGCTCTTTTGATCCCCAAAATGAGGCGTTCTCACTCAAATAACGCTTGTGATCCCAAGAATCAGGCATTTTCTCCGCACAAGACTGATTTTATTACCAAAACAAAACATTTCTTTCCAAAAACGCATTTTTTAATTCCCAGCATTAGACACTGTCTCCCCCAAATGCCAATTTGTATCTCTCCAATATGAAATTCTCCCCGTCAAATATGGCTTTGTGTAACAAAAGAAGACATTCGCTCCCCAAAATACCGCTTCTTATCCCCTAAGGAAGACTTTTCCTCCCCAAAACACCCCTTTGGATCCCCCAAATAAGAAATACTCTCCCCAAAGTAGCGCTTTCGTTTCCTTTCCCAAAAAGAAGACATTGGAAGATGAAAGGCAGTATTCTGGGGAGAAAATGCCTTTTTTGGGGGGATAAAGAGCGGCACTTAAGAGAGAACCTGTTTGGTTTCTGGGATGAAGAGTGATATTCGGGGAGAAAATGTCTAATTGCTGGCAGAAATTGATATGCAGGGGAGAAATGGTTGTATTTGGGAGAGAAAAAGCGTGTTTTGGGGAGAAAATGCATGAGTTTTGGGGATAAACTGCATTATTTTACAGTGAAAGCATGGTATTGAGCTAATAAGCAGCATTTTGTGGAGAAAATGTCTTCTTTTGAGGATAAAGGTGATCTTTCGGGGAGAAAATGTCTGATTGGCAGCATAAAAAGACGCATTTGGGGAAGACAGCGTCTTTTCTTGGGACATCACATTTTATTCCAATAATAACACATTTTCTTCCCAGAATACCGCCTTTTATCCCGAAAAGAAGGAATTTTCTTCCTAGAAAACTGCTTTTTAGACCGAAAATAAGTCATCCTCTCCGAAAAAGACCTATTTCTGTCCTCAAAATGAGAAATATTCTCCCCAAAATATCATTCTTGGTTCCAAATAGAAGACTTTTTCTCCATTAAATACCACGTCAGGTTCCCTATATTACACATTTTCTCCCCCAAATTGCTCTTTTGATCCCCCAAATAAGAAATACTCTCCCCCAAGTAGCGCTTTCGTTTCCTTTCCCAAATATGAGACATTGGAAGATGAAAGGCAGTATTCTGGGGAGAAAATGCCTTTTTGGGGGGATAAAGAGTGGCACTTAAGAGAGAACCTGTTTGGTTTCTGGGATGAAGCGTGATATTCGGGGAGAAAATGTCTAATTGTTGGCAGAAATTGATATGCAGGGGAGAAATGGTTGTATTTGGGAGAGAAAAAGCGTGTTTTGGGGAGAAAATGCATGAGTTTTGGGGATAAACTGCATTATTTTGGCGTGAAAGCATGGTATTGAGCTAATAAGCGGCATTTTGTGGAGAAAATGTCTTATTTGAGGATAAAGGTGATCTTTCAGGGAGAAAATGTCTGATTTGCAGCATAAAAAGACGCATTTGGGGAAGACAGCGTCTTTTCTTGGGACATCACATTTTATTCCAATAATAACACATTTTCTTGCCAGAATACCACCTTTTATCCCCAAAAGAAGGCATTTTCTTCCCAGGGTACTGCTTTTTAGGCCAAAAATAAGTCATCCTCTCCGAAAAAGACCTATTTCTGTCCTCAAAATGAGAAATATTCTCCCCAGAATATCATTCTTGGTTCCAAATAGAAGACTTTTTCTCCATTAAATACCACATCGGGTTCCCAATATTACACATTTTCTCCCCTAAATTGTTCTTTGGATCCCCAAAGGAAGGCATTTTCTTCCCAGAATACCGCTTTTTAGACCGAAAATAAGTCATCCTCTCCAAAAAAGACACATTTCTGTCCTCAAAATGAGAAATATTCTCCCCAGAATATCATTCTTGGTTCCAAATAGAAGACTTTTTCTCCATTAAATACCACATCGGGTTCCCAATATTACACATTTTCTCCCAAAAATTGCTCTTTTGATCCCCAAAATGAGGCGTTCTCACTCAAATAACGCTTGTGATCCCAAGAATCAGGCATTTTCTCCGCACAAGACTGATTTTATTACCAAAACAAAACATTTCTTTCCAAAAACGCATTTTTTAATTCCCAGCATTAGACACTGTCTCCCCCAAATGCCAATTTGTATCCCTCCAATATGAAATTCTCCCCGTCAAATATGGCTTTGTGTAACAAAAGAAGACATTCGCTCCCCAAAATACCGCTTCTTATCCCCTAAGGAAGACTTTTCCTCCCCAAAACACCCCTTTGGATCCCCCAAATAAGAAATACTCTCCCCAAAGTAGCGCTTTCGTTTCCTTTCCCAAATATGAGACATTGGAAGATGAAAGGCAGTATTCTGGGGAGAAAATGCCTTTTTGGGGGGATAAAGAGTGGCACTTAAGAGAGAACCTGTTTGGTTTCTGGGATGAAGCGTGATATTCGGGGAGAAAATGTCTAATTGTTGGCAGAAATTGATATGCAGGGGAGAAATGGTTGTATTTGGGAGAGAAAAAGCGTGTTTTGGGGAGAAAATGCATGAGTTTTGGGGATAAACTGCATTATTTTGGCGTGAAAGCATGGTATTGAGCTAATAAGCGGCATTTTGTGGAGAAAATGTCTTATTTGAGGATAAAGGTGATCTTTCGGGGAGAAAATGTCTGATTTGCAGCATAAAAAGACGCATTTGGGGAAGACAGCGTCTTTTCTTGGGACATCACATTTTATTCCAACAATAACACATTTTCTTGCCAGAATACCACCTTTTATCCCCAAAAGAAGGCATTTTCTTCCCAGGGTACTGCTTTTTAGGCCAAAAATAAGTCATCCTCTCCAAAAAAGACCTATTTCTGTCCTCAAAATGAGAAATATTCTCCCCAGAATATCATTGTTGGTTCGAAATAGAAGAATTTTTCTCCATTAAATACCACATCGGGTTCCCAATATTACACATTTTCTCCCCTAAATTGTTCTTTGGATCCCCAAAGGAAGGCATTTTCTTCCCAGAATACCGCTTTTTAGACCGAAAATAAGTCATCCTCTCCAAAAAAGACACATTTCTTTCCTCAAAATGAGAAATATTCTCCCCAGAATATCATTCTTGGTTCCAAATAGAAGACTTTTTCTCCATTAAATACCACATCGGGTTCCCAATATTACACATTTTCTCCCCCAAATTGCTCTTTTGATCCCCAAAATGAGGCGTTCTCACTCAAATAACGCTTGTGATCCCAAGAATCAGGCATTTTCTCCGCCCAAGACTGATTTTATTACCAAAACAAAACATTTCTTTCCAAAAACGCATTTTTTAATTCCCAGCATTAGACATTGTCTCCCCCAAATGCCAATTTGTATCCCTCCAATATGAAATTCTCCCCGTCAAATATGGCTTTGTGTAACAAAAGAAGACATTCGCTCCCCAAAATACCGCTTCTTATCCCCTAAGGAAGACTTTTCCTCCCCAAAACACCCCTTTGGATCCCCCAAATAAGAAATACTCTCCCCAAAGTAGCGCTTTCGTTTCCTTTCCCAAATATGAGACATTGGAAGATGAAAGGCAGTATTCTGGGGAGAAAATGCCTTTTTGGGGGGATAAAGAGTGGCACTTAAGAGAGAACCTGTTTGGTTTCTGGGATGAAGCGTGATATTCGGGGAGAAAATGTCTAATTGTTGTCAGAAATTGATATGCAGGGGAGAAATGGTTGTATTTGGGAGAGAAAAAGCGTGTTTTGGGGAGAAAATGCATGAGTTTTGGGGATAAACTGCATTATTTTGGCGTGAAAGCATGGTATTGAGCTAATAAGCGGCATTTTGTGGAGAAAATGTCTTATTTGAGGATAAAGGTGATCTTTCGGGGAGAAAATGTCTGATTTGCAGCATAAAAAGACGCATTTGGGGAAGACAGCGTCTTTTCTTGGGACATCACGTTTTATTCCAACAATAACACATTTTCTTGCCAGAATACCACCTTTTATCCCCAAAAGAAGGCATTTTCTTCCCAGGGTACTGCTTTTTAGGCCAAAAATAAGTCATCCTCTCCAAAAAAGACCTATTTCTGTCCTCAAAATGAGAAATATTCTCCCCAGAATATCATTGTTGGTTCCAAATAGAAGAATTTTTCTCCATTAAATACCACATCGGGTTCCCAATATTACACATTTTCTCCCCTAAATTGTTCTTTGGATCCCCAAAGGAAGGCATTTTCTTCCCAGAATACCGCTTTTTAGACCGAAAATAAGTCATCCTCTCCAAAAAAGACACATTTCTGTCCTCAAAATGAGAAATATTCTCCCCAGAATATCATTCTTGGTTCCAAATAGAAGACTTTTTCTCCATTAAATACCACATCGGGTTCCCAATATTACACATTTTCTCCCAAAAATTGCTCTTTTGATCCCCAAAATGAGGCGTTCTCACTCAAATAACGCTTGTGATCCCAAGAATCAGGCATTTTCTCCGCCCAAGACTGATTTTATTACCAAAACAAAACATTTCTTTCCAAAAACGCATTTTTTAATTCCCAGCATTAGACATTGTCTCCCCCAAATGCCAATTTGTATCCCTCCAATATGAAATTCTCCCCGTCAAATATGGCTTTGTGTAACAAAAGAAGACATTCGCTCCCCAAAATACCGCTTCTTATCCCCTAAGGAAGACTTTTCCTCCCCAAAACACCCCTTTGGATCCCCCAAATAAGAAATACTCTCCCCAAAGTAGCGCTTTCATTTCCTTTCCCAAAAAGAAGACATTGGAAGATGAAAGGCAGTATTCTGGGGAGAAAATGCCTTTTTTGGGGGGATAAAGAGCGGCACTTAAGCGAGAACCTGTTTGGTTTCTGGGATGAAGAGTGATATTCGGGGAGAAAATGTCTAATTGCTGGCAGAAATTGATATGCAGGGGAGAAATGGTTGTATTTGGGAGAGAAAAAGCGTGTTTTGGGGAGAAAATGCATGAGTTTTGGGGATAAACTGCATTATTTTACAGTGAAAGCATGGTATTGAGCTAATAAGCGGCATTTTGTGGAGAAAATGTCTTCTTTTGAGGATAAAGGTGATCTTTTGGGGAGAAAATGTCTGATTGGCAGCATAAAAAGACGCATTTGGGGAAGACAGCGTCTTTTCTTGGGACATCACATTTTATTCCAATAATAACACATTTCCTTCCCAGAATACCACCTTTGATCCCCAAAAGAAGGCATTTTCTTCCCAGAGTACTGCTTTTTAGGTCAAAAATAAGACATCCTCCCCGAAAAAGACCTATTTCTGTCCTCAAAATGTGAAATATTCTCCCCAGAATATCATTGTTGGTTCCAAATAGAAGACTTCTCCATTAATTAACACATCAGGTTCCCAATATTACACATTTTCTCCCAAAAATTACTCTTTGGATCCCCAAAATGAGGCGTTCTCCCTGAAATGCCTCTTTTGAACCCAAGAATCAGGCATTTTCTCCGCACAAGACTGATTTTATTACCAAAACAAAATATTTCTTACCCAAAACACACCTTTTTATTCCCAACATTAGACACTGTCTCCCCCAAATGCCAATTTGTATCCCTCCAATACAAAATTCTCCCCTACAAATATGGCTTTGTGTAACAAAAGATGATATTCGCTCCCGAAAATACCACTTCTTATACCCTAAGGAAGACTTTTCCTCCCCAGAACACCCCTTTGGATCCCCCAAATAAGAAATACTCTCCCAAAGTAGCGCTTTCGTTTCCTTTCCCAATAATGAGACTTTTGAAGATGAAAGGCAGTATTCTGGGGAGAAAATGCCTTTTTGGGGGGATAAAGAGTGGCACTTAAGAGAGAACCTATTTGGTTTCTGGGATGAAGAGTGATATTCGGGGAGAAAATGTCTAATTGTTGGCAGAAATTGATATGCAGGGGAGAAATGGTTGTATTTTGGAGAGAAAAAGCGTGTTTTGGGGAGAAAATGCATGAGTTTTGGGGATAAACTGCATTATTTTGGCGTGAAAGCATGGTATTGAGCTAATAAGCGGCATTTTGTGGAGAAAATGTCTTATTTGAGGATAAAGGTGATCTTTCAGGGAGAAAATGTCTGATTTGCAGCATAAAAAGACGCATTTGGGGAAGACAGCGTCTTTTCTTGGGACATCACGTTTTATTCCAACAATAACACATTTCCTTCCCAGAATACCGCCTTTTATCCCGAAAAGAAGGAATTTTCTTCCCAGAATACTGCTTTTTAGACCGAAAATAAGTCATCCTCTCCGAAAAAGACACATTTCTGTCCTCAAAATGAGAAATATTCTCCCCAAAATATCATTCTTGGTTCCAAATAGAAGACTTTTTCTCCATTAAATACCACGTCAGGTTCCCAATATTACACATTTTCTCCCCCAAATTGCTCTTTTGATCCCAAAATGAGGCGTTCTCACTCAAATAACGCTTGTGATCCCAAGAATCAGGCATTTTCTCCGCACAAGACTGATTTTATTACCAAAACAAAACATTTCTTTCCAAAAACGCATTTTTTAATTCCCAGCATTAGACATTGTCTCCCCCAAATGCCAATTTGTATCCCTCCAATATGAAATTCTCCCCGTCAAATATGGCTTTGTGTAACAAAAGAAGACATTCGCTCCCCAAAATACCGCTTCTTATCCCCTAAGGAAGACTTTTCCTCCCCAAAACACCCCTTTGGATCCCCCAAATAAGAAATACTCTCCCCAAAGTAGCGCTTTCGTTTCCTTTCCCAAATATGAGACATTGGAAGATGAAAGGCAGTATTCTGGGGAGAAAATGCCTTTTTGGGGGGATAAAGAGTGGCACTTAAGAGAGAACCTGTTTGGTTTCTGGGATGAAGCGTGATATTCGGGGAGAAAATGTCTAATTGTTGGCAGAAATTGATATGCAGGGGAGAAATGGTTGTATTTGGGAGAGAAAAAGAGTGTTTTGGGGAGAAAATGCATGAGTTTTGGGGATAAACTGCATTATTTTACAGTGAAAGCATGGTATTGAGCTAATAAGCAGCATTTTGTGGAGAAAATGTCTCCTTTTGAGGATAAAGGTGATCTTTCGGGGAGAAAATGTCTGATTGGCAGCATAAAAAGACGCATTTGGGGAAGACAGCGTCTTTTCTTGGGACATCACATTTTATTCCAATAATAACACATTTTCTTCCCAGAATACCGCCTTTTATCCCGAAAAGAAGGAATTTTCTTCCTAGAAAACTGCTTTTTAGACCGAAAATAAGTCATCCTCTCCGAAAAAGACCTATTTCTGTCCTCAAAATGAGAAATATTCTCCCCAAAATATCATTCTTGGTTCCAAATAGAAGACTTTTTCTCCATTAAATACCACGTCAGGTTCCCTATATTACACATTTTCTCCCCCAAATTGCTCTTTTGATCCCCCAAATAAGAAATACTCTCCCCCAAGTAGCGCTTTCGTTTCCTTTCCCAAATATGAGACATTGGAAGATGAAAGGCAGTATTCTGGGGAGAAAATGCCTTTTTGGGGGGATAAAGAGTGGCACTTAAGAGAGAACCTGTTTGGTTTCTGGGATGAAGAGTGATATTCGGGGAGAAAATGTCTAATTGTTGGCAGAAATTGATATGCAGGGGAGAAATGGTTGTATTTTGGAGAGAAAAAGCGTGTTTTGGGGAGAAAATGCATGAGTTTTGGGGATAAACTGCATTATTTTGGCGTGAAAGCATGGTATTGAGCTAATAAGCGGCATTTTGTGGAGAAAATGTCTTATTTGAGGATAAAGGTGATCTTTCAGGGAGAAAATGTCTGATTTGCAGCATAAAAAGACGCATTTGGGGAAGACAGCGTCTTTTATTGGGACATCACGTTTTATTCCAAAAATAACACATTTTCTTCCCAGAATACCACCTTTGATCCCCAAAAGAAGGCATTTTCTTCCCAGGGTACTGCTTTTTAGGCCAAAAATAAGTCATCCTCTCCGAAAAAGACCTATTTCTGTCCTCAAAATGAGAAATATTCTCCCCAGAATATCATTGTTGGTTCCAAATAGAAGACTTTTTCTCCATTAAATACCACATCGGGTTCCCAATATTAACACATTTTCTCCCCTAAATTGTTCTTTGGATCCCCAAAGGAAGGCATTTTCTTCCCAGAATACCGCTTTTTAGACCGAAAATAAGTCATCCTCTCCAAAAAAGACACATTTCTGTCCTCAAAATGAGAAATATTCTCCCCAGAATATCATTCTTGGTTCCAAATAGAAGACTTTTTCTCCATTAAATACCACATCGGGTTCCCAATATTACACATTTTCTCCCAAAAATTGCTCTTTTGATCCCCAAAATGAGGCGTTCTCACTCAAATAACGCTTGTGATCCCAAGAATCAGGCATTTTCTCCGCACAAGACTGATTTTATTACCAAAACAAAACATTTCTTTCCAAAAACGCATTTTTTAATTCCCAGCATTAGACATTGTCTCCCCCAAATGCCAATTTGTATCCCTCCAATATGAAATTCTCCCCGTCAAATATGGCTTTGTGTAACAAAAGATGATATTCGCTCCCCAAAATACCGCTTCTTATCCCCTAAGGAAGACTTTTCCTCCCCAAAACACCCCTTTGGATCCCCCAAATAAGAAATACTCTCCCCAAAGTAGCGCTTTCGTTTCCTTTCCCAATAATGAGACTTTTGAAGATGAAAGGCAGTATTCTGGGGAGAAAATGCCTTTTTGGGGGGATAAAGAGTGGCACTTAAGAGAGAACCTGTTTGGTTTCTGGGATGAAGCGTGATATTCGGGGAGAAAATGTCTAATTGTTGGCAGAAATTGATATGCAGGGGAGAAATGGTTGTATTTGGGAGAGAAAAAGAGTGTTTTGGGGAGAAAATGCATGAGTTTTGGGGATAAACTGCATTATTTTGGCGTGAAAGCATGGTATTGAGCTAATAAGCGGCATTTTGTGGAGAAAATGTCTTCTTTTGAGGATAAAGGTGATCTTTTGGGGAGAAAATGTCTGATTGGCAGCATAAAAAGACGCATTTGGGGAAGACAGCGTCTTTTCTTGGGACATCACATTTTATTCCAATAATAACACATTTCCTTCCCAGAATACCACCTTTGATCCCCAAAAGAAGGCATTTTCTTCCCAGAGTACTGCTTTTTAGGCCAAAAATAAGACATCCTCCCCGAAAAAGACCTATTTCTGTCCTCAAAATGTGAAATATTCTCCCCAGAATATCATTCTTGGTTCCAAATAGAAGACTTCTCCATTAAATAACACATCAGGTTCCCAATATTACACATTTTCTCCCAAAAATTACTCTTTGGATCCCCAAAATGAGGCGTTCTCCCTCAAATGCCTCTTTTGAACCCAAGAATCAGGCATTTTCTTCCGCACAAGACTGATTTTATTACCAAAACAAAATATTTCTTACCCAAAACACACATTTTATTCCCAACATTAGACACTGTCTCCCCCAAATGCCAATTTGTATCCCTCCAATACAAAATTCTCCCCTTCAAATATGGCTTTGTGTAACAAAAGATGATATTCGCTCCCGAAAATACCGCTTCTTATACCCTAAGGAAGACTTTTCCTCCCCAGAACACCCCTTTGGATCCCCCAAATAAGAAATACTCTCCCCAAAGTAGCGCTTTCGTTTCCTTTCCCAATAATGAGACTTTTGAAGATGAAAGGCAGTATTCTGGGGAGAAAATGCCTTTTTGGGGGGATAAAGAGTGGCACTTAAGAGAGAACCTGTTTGGTTTCTGGGATGAAGAGTGATATTCGGGGAGAAAATGTCTAATTGTTGGCAGAAATTGATATGCAGGGGAGAAATGGTTGTATTTTGGAGAGAAAAAGCGTGTTTTGGGGAGAAAATGCATGAGTTTTGGGGATAAACTGCATTATTTTGGCGTGAAAGCATGGTATTGAGCTAATAAGCGGCATTTTGTGGAGAAAATGTCTTATTTGAGGATAAAGGTGATCTTTCAGGGAGAAAATGTCTGATTTGCAGCATAAAAAGACGCATTTGGGGAAGACAGCGTCTTTTATTGGGACATCACGTTTTATTCCAAAAATAACACATTTTCTTCCCAGAATACCACCTTTGATCCCCAAAAGAAGGCATTTTCTTCCCAGGGTACTGCTTTTTAGGCCAAAAATAAGTCATCCTCTCCGAAAAAGACCTATTTCTGTCCTCAAAATGAGAAATATTCTCCCCAGAATATCATTGTTGGTTCCAAATAGAAGACTTTTTCTCCATTAAATACCACATCGGGTTCCCAATATTAACACATTTTCTCCCCTAAATTGTTCTTTGGATCCCCAAAGGAAGGCATTTTCTTCCCAGAATACCGCTTTTTAGACCGAAAATAAGTCATCCTCTCCAAAAAAGACACATTTCTGTCCTCAAAATGAGAAATATTCTCCCCAGAATATCATTCTTGGTTCCAAATAGAAGACTTTTTCTCCATTAAATACCACATCGGGTTCCCAATATTACACATTTTCTCCCAAAAATTGCTCTTTTGATCCCCAAAATGAGGCGTTCTCACTCAAATAACGCTTGTGATCCCAAGAATCAGGCATTTTCTCCGCACAAGACTGATTTTATTACCAAAACAAAACATTTCTTTCCAAAAACGCATTTTTTAATTCCCAGCATTAGACATTGTCTCCCCCAAATGCCAATTTGTATCCCTCCAATATGAAATTCTCCCCGTCAAATATGGCTTTGTGTAACAAAAGAAGACATTCGCTCCCCAAAATACCGCTTCTTATCCCCTAAGGAAGACTTTTCCTCCCCAAAACACCCCTTTGGATCCCCCAAATAAGAAATACTCTCCCCAAAGTAGCGCTTTCGTTTCCTTTCCCAAATATGAGACATTGGAAGATGAAAGGCAGTATTCTGGGGAGAAAATGCCTTTTTTGGGGGGATAAAGAGCGGCACTTAAGCGAGAACCTGTTTGGTTTCTGGGATGAAGAGTGATATTCGGGGAGAAAATGTCTAATTGCTGGCAGAAATTGATATGCAGGGGAGAAATGGTTGTATTTGGGAGAGAAAAAGAGTGTTTTGGGGAGAAAATGCATGAGTTTTGGGGATAAACTGCATTATTTTACAGTGAAAGCATGGTATTGAGCTAATAAGCAGCATTTTGTGGAGAAAATGTCTTCTTTTGAGGATAAAGGTGATCTTTTGGGGAGAAAATGTCTGATTGGCAGCATAAAAAGACGCATTTGGGGAAGACAGCGTCTTTTCTTGGGACATCACATTTTATTCCAATAATAACACATTTTCTTCCCAGAATACCGCCTTTTATCCCGAAAAGAAGGAATTTTCTTCCTAGAAAACTGCTTTTTAGACCGAAAATAAGTCATCCTCTCCGAAAAAGACCTATTTCTGTCCTCAAAATGAGAAATATTCTCCCCAAAATATCATTCTTGGTTCCAAATAGAAGACTTTTTCTCCATTAAATACCACGTCAGGTTCCCTATATTACACATTTTCTCCCCCAAATTGCTCTTTTGATCCCCCAAATAAGAAATACTCTCCCCCAAGTAGCGCTTTCGTTTCCTTTCCCAAATATGAGACATTGGAAGATGAAAGGCAGTATTCTGGGGAGAAAATGCCTTTTTGGGGGGATAAAGAGTGGCACTTAAGAGAGAACCTGTTTGGTTTCTGGGATGAAGCGTGATATTCGGGGAGAAAATGTCTAATTGTTGGCAGAAATTGATATGCAGGGGAGAAATGGTTGTATTTTGGAGAGAAAAAGCGTGTTTTGGGGAGAAAATGCATGAGTTTTGGGGATAAACTGCATTATTTTGGCGTGAAAGCATGGTATTGAGCTAATAAGCGGCATTTTGTGGAGAAAATGTCTTATTTGAGGATAAAGGTGATCTTTTGGGGAGAAAATGTCTGATTTGCAGCATAAAATGACGCATTTGGGGAAGACAGCGTCTTTTATTGGGACATCACGTTTTATTCCAAAAATAACACATTTTCTTCCCAGAATACCACCTTTGATCCCCAAAAGAAGGCATTTTCTTCCCAGAGTACTGCTTTTTAGGTCAAAAATAAGTCATCCTCTCCAAAAAAGACCTATTTCTGTCCTCAAAATGAGAAATATTCTCCCCAGAATATCATTGTTGGTTCGAAATAGAAGACTTTTTCTCCATTAAATACCACGTCAGGTTCCCAATATTACACATTTTCTCCCCCAAATTGCTCTTTTGATCCCCAAAATGAGGCGTTCTCACTCAAATAACGCTTGTGATCCCAAGAATCAGGCATTTTCTCCGCACAAGACTGATTTTATTACCAAAACAAAACATTTCTTTCCAAAAACGCATTTTTTAATTCCCAGCATTAGACATTGTCTCCCCCAAATGCCAATTTGTATCCCTCCAATATGAAATTCTCCCCGTCAAATATGGCTTTGTGTAACAAAAGAAGACATTCGCTCCCCAAAATACCGCTTCTTATCCCCTAAGGAAGACTTTTCCTCCCCAAAACACCCCTTTGGATCCCCCAAATAAGAAATACTCTCCCCAAAGTAGCGCTTTCGTTTCCTTTCCCAAATATGAGACATTGGAAGATGAAAGGCAGTATTCTGGGGAGAAAATGCCTTTTTGGGGGGATAAAGAGTGGCACTTAAGAGAGAACCTGTTTGGTTTCTGGGATGAAGCGTGATATTCGGGGAGAAAATGTCTAATTGTTGGCAGAAATTGATATGCAGGGGAGAAATGGTTGTATTTGGGAGAGAAAAAGAGTGTTTTGGGGAGAAAATGCATGAGTTTTGGGGATAAACTGCATTATTTTGGCGTGAAAGCATGGTATTGAGCTAATAAGCAGCATTTTGTGGAGAAAATGTCTTCTTTTGAGGATAAAGGTGATCTTTCGGGGAGAAAATGTCTGATTGGCAGCATAAAAAGACGCATTTGGGTAAGACAGCATCTTTTCTTGGGACATCACAATTTTATTCCAATAATAACACATTTTCTTCCCAGAATACCGCCTTTTATCCCGAAAAGAAGGAATTTTCTTCCTAGAAAACTGCTTTTTAGACCGAAAATAAGTCATCCTCTCCGAAAAAGACCTATTTCTGTCCTCAAAATGAGAAATATTCTCCCCAAAATATCATTCTTGGTTCCAAATAGAAGACTTTTTCTCCATTAAATACCACGTCAGGTTCCCTATATTACACATTTTCTCCCCCAAATTGCTCTTTTGATCCCCCAAATAAGAAATACTCTCCCCCAAGTAGCGCTTTCGTTTCCTTTCCCAAATATGAGACATTGGAAGATGAAAGGCAGTATTCTGGGGAGAAAATGCCTTTTTGGGGGGATAAAGAGTGGCACTTAAGAGAGAACCTGTTTGGTTTCTGGGATGAAGCGTGATATTCGGGGAGAAAATGTCTAATTGTTGGCAGAAATTGATATGCAGGGGAGACATGGTTGTATTTGGGAGAGAAAAAGAGTGTTTTGGGGAGAAAATGCATGAGTTTTGGGGATAAACTGCATTATTTTACAGTGAAAGCGTGGTATTGAGCTAATAAGCGGCATTTTGTGGAGAAAATGTCTTATTTGAGGATAAAGGTGATCTTTCAGGGAGAAAATGTCTGATTTGCAGCATAAAAAGACGCATTTGGGGAAGACAGCGTCTTTTCTTGGGACATCACCTTTTATTCCAAAAATAACACATTTTCTTCCCAGAATACCGCCTCTTATCCCCAAAATAAGGCATTCTCTTCCCAGAATATCGTTTTTTAGAACGAAAATAAGTCATCCTCTCCAAAAAAGGCATATTTCTATTCACAACATGAGAAATATCCTCCCCAAAATATCATCGTTGGTTCCTTCCAAATAGAAGACATTTGCTGCCTTAAATACCACGTGGGGTTACAATATTAGAAATTTTCTCCCCAAAATTGCTCTTTTGATCCCCAAAATGAGGCGTTCTCACTCAAATAACACTCTTGATCCCAAGAATCAGGCATTTTCTCCCCACATGACTCATTTTATTACCAAAACAGGACATTTCTTACCCGAAACACACCTTTTCATCCCCCAAATTAGACATTGTCTCCCCCAAATGCCAATTTGTATCCCTCCAATATGAAATTCTCCCCTTAAAATGTGGCTTTGTGTAACAAAAGAAGACATTCGCTCCCGAAAATACCACTTCTTATTCCCTAATGAAGACATTTCCTCCCCAAAACACACCCTTTGATCCCCTAAATAAGAAATACCCTCCCCAAAGTTTCGCTTTCATTTCCTTCCCCAAAAAGAAGGCATTTGAAGAGAAAAGGCAGTATTCTGGGGAGAAAATGTCTTTTGGGGGGGATAAAGAGTGGCACTTAAGAGAGAACCGGTTTGGTTTCTGGGATAAAGAGTGATATTCGGGGAGAAGATGTCTAATTGTTGGCAGAAATTGATATGCAGGGGAGAAATGGTTGCATTTTGGAGACTAAAAGAGTATTTTGGGGAGAAAATGCATGAGTTTTGGGGATAGACTGCATTATTTTGGGGTGAAAGCATGGTATTGAGCTAATAAGCGGCATTTTGTGAAGAAAATGTCTTCTTTTGGGGATAAAGGTGATCTTGAAGTGAGAAAATGTCTTATTGGCAGCATAAAAAGCAGCACTTGGGGAAGATAGAGTATCTGATTGGGACATCACCTTTTATTCCAAAAATAACACATTTTCTTCCCAGAATACCGCCTCTTATCCCCAAAATAAGGCATTCTCTTCCCAGAATACCGCTTTTTAGACCAAAAATAAGTCATCCTCTCCAAAAAAGGTATACTTCTATCCACACCATGAGAAATATCCTCCCCAAAATATCATCGTTGGTTCCTTCCAAATAGAAGACATTTGCTGCCTTAAATACCACGTGGGGTTACAATATTAGAAATTTTCTCCCCAAAATTGCTCTTTTGATCCCCAAAATGAGGCGTTCTCACTCAAATAACACTCTTGATCCCAAGAATCAGGCATTTTCTCCCCACATGACTCATTTTATTACCAAAACAGGACATTTCTTACCCGAAACACACCTTTTCATCCCCCAAATTAGACATTGTCTCCCCCAAATGCCAATTTGTATCCCTCCAATATGAAATTCTCCCCGTCAAATATGGCTTTGTGTAACAAAAGAAGACATTCGCTCCCGAAAATACCACTTCTTATTCCCTAATGAAGACATTTCCTCCCCAAAACACCCCTTTTGATCCCCCAAATAAGAAATACTCTCCCCAAAGTAGCGCTTTCGTTTCCTTTCCCAAATATGAGACATTGGAAGATGAAAGGCAGTATTCTGGGGAGAAAATGCCTTTTTGGGGGGATAAAGAGTGGCACTTAAGAGAGAACCGGTTTGGTTTCTGGGATAAAGAGTGATATTCGGGGAGAAGATGTCTAATTGTTGGCAGAAATTGATATGCAGGGGAGAAATGGTTGCATTTTGGAGACTAAAAGAGTATTTTGGGGAGAAAATGCTTGAGTTTCTGAGGTAAGTAAAGCCACACAGGGGCCTTCCCACTGTGGTGTTAATGTGGCTTCTTTCCAAGTTTTTATTAGGACCTTATCTGTATCTAGGCTGTTTCTTAGGGATTGCTATTTCCAATGGGAATCACTGCGCAATCTGACCCTTCTTTTGTAATTCCTTGCGCCTATTCATTAATTGAATAAGGTAAGGTTTTATCTGGTCATCTTCTAAATGGGGTGATCAAGACGTATCTCAAGACTGTAGGGCATACCATACAACATTTCGAAGGGTGAGATTCCCAGATCAGTCCTGGGCTTCACACATATACTTAACAGAGCTAACGGCAGGCATTTTATCCAAGAGGACTTGGTTTCTATCATTAATTTGGTAAGTTGTTTTTTAATTTCCCCACTCATTCGTTCTACTTTACCAGAGCTCTGAGGGTGCCAAGGAGTGCGATATTCCCATTTAATCCAGAATTCTCATTGTGCCATGTGTAACCTTTAACACAAAATGTGGTCCCCTGTCAGAATCTATTGCTTCTATAATTCCATACCAGAGAATTATGCTTTCTAATAGTACCTTTACTACAGTTTGCACTGTAGCCCTTGCCATAGGGAATGCCTCAACATAGTTTGTATGTTCTACAATACAAGACTGTATGGTCTACAATCACTAATAAATATTTATATCTCCCAGTTTTGGGGAGTTCAGTAAAGTCCAGCTGGATCCTTGCGAAGGGTCGATAAGCCAATTCTCGCCCTCCTGGGACTCTTTTTCTCATAGTTTTTGCATTCACCCTCCGGCAAGTCATACATCCATTAACAATCCCCTTTGCTATGTTATATACCCCTATACACATATAATTATTGGCAAACTGATCCACTAAGGCCTGACTACCCCAATGCATTTGTTCGTGGAACCTCCGTAACACCCTTGTAGCTACTGATTTTGGTAAAACCTCCCGTCCATCAGGTAGTATCCATTTTCCCGTTTCATTTTCCCGAATCCCCATTTGTATCATCTTTTCTTTTTCCACAGATGTGAAACAAAACAGGGGAAGATGATCTGACCCGCCTTCTGCAAACATGGCCAGGCGGTCCTCCCTTCTGGTCACCTCATATATGCACATAAGAGCGGCCTTTTTGGCCTCTTGGTCAGCTAGGTTATTACCTCTAATTTGAGGATCCAGTCCTTGCTGGTGACCCTTTACATGTACTACTGCAATCTCTTTTGGTTCTCTAATAGCTTTCAAGACTTGAAGGATCAATTCCTGATTAATTAACCCCTTTCCCTGTGAATTTATAAGTAAGTCCTCTCTCCTCCCATGTTTTCCCAAAAGTGTGTACTATCCCATACGCGTATTTAGAATCTGTATATACTGTACTGCTCTTGCCTTTTAATAATTTTAAAGCTCGTAGCAGGGCATACAATTCGCAAGCTTGAGCGGACCAGCACGGGCTCAATGGTCCAGATTCTATTACCTCAAATGTTTTTCTATTTACCAGTGCATAGCCTGACTTCCTTCAACTACTCTGGATGAGCCATCTATGTATATCTTTTCCCCTGTAGGTAATTCCATGTCATCTAGATCAGGTCTCAGTTTTATTTGCTCCTCTATATTTCTAAGACAATCGTGTTCTAGGTGCTCACCTGGTTCACCATAGAGGAACTGAGCCGGGTTCTGCACTGAAGTTGTTTCTAGGGTCAGTTTCGGGGAGGAAATCAGAATTCCCTAGTACTTTAACAGTCTCACATCTGTGACCCATTTATCAGCTTTTTGTTGCAACACCCCGCATATATTGTGGGGGGAGATTACCTTAATCTCTCCTCCAAAGGTTATCTTTTGTGCTTCCTCCACCAAGAGAGCAGTGGCTACTACTGCCTGCAGGCAACTAGGCCAGCCCCGGCTAACAGGGTCCAATAATTTAGACAGGTAAGCCACGGGCTTTTTACCTCCTGCCCAATCTTGGGCAAGTGCTCCATAAGCAGTTCCCTCTGCACTGTTTACAAATAGAAAAAATGTGTTTTTTTTAACTCCGGGAAACTCAGGACTGGAGGGTGCATAAGTGCCTCTTTTAACTTATTCAATTGCCCTTCATCTGTCTCTGTCCATTTAAGTAATGTCTGTTTAATTTGCTATAAAGGAATTTGACTTTTCCACTGTAATCCTCTATCCACTGCCAGCAGTATCCTGTTAATCCCAACAATTGTCGTACCTGCCTTTTTGTTGTTGGAGCTTTTAGGGCCAACATCCCCTTGACTCTCTCTGGGTCCAGTTTTTCAGTCCCTTTGCTCAGCAAATGACCTAGATACTTCACCTCTTCTTCTACAAACTGCAGTTTCGATTTGGAGACCTTTAATCCCTGTAAGCTAAGGAAATTTAACAACTGTATACTAGCCTGTCTCACACTATCTTCATCTTTCCCTGCTATTAACAAGTCATCCACATATTGTACCATTGTTGTTCCCGGTGTCCTATCGTAATCTTGCAAAATTTGTTCCAGAGCCTGACCAAATAAGTTTGGAGATTCTGTAAATCCCTGGGGAAGAACTGTCCACCTCAGCTGTTGCCTCCTATGAGTGTTGGGGTCTTCCTACTCAAAGGCAAAGTACTCTCTACTGTCCTCATCTAAGGGGCATGCCCAAAACGCATCCTTCAAATCTATTACACTATACCACCGGTCATCTGGGTGTAATTGGCTTAATAAGGTACGCGGATTTGCCACTACGGGGAATCCAGTTATAGTTCTCTTATTGATTTCCCTTAAATCGTGTACCAGCCTGTACTGGCCACCCTTCTTTTTTACTGGTAGTATTGGGGTGTTAAAGGGAGACATACAAGGTTCTAATAGCCTTTGTTGTAGTAGTCAGTGTATTTCAGGCTTCAGTCCCTGCCTTCCCTCCTCAGACAAGGGATATTGCTTAATTCTGACTGGTATATTTGGATTGCTTATGGTAACTTTGAAAGGTTTAATATCCAGTTTCCCTTTCTGGGGTGTACCAGACTTCAGGATTTATCTTTTCCTCATCTTCTACTCTTAGAGGACACAACCGAATTTCTAATCTTCTATCTACTACTTCTAAACTTATTCCTAATTCTACTATTAAGTCTCTACCTAATAGATTGCATTCGGCCTCAGGTACTAAAAGCAGAGACCCAACACCTATTTTAGAATCTGATTCAATCAATACCCTTTTTATAACGGGGACCGCAAATGGTTCCCCTTTTGCCCCGATCACCTGTACTTTTTCTGCAGAGGCCTTACATCCTAAGGGCAGTGTTTGGACTGTCGATCTTTCAGCCCCTGTATCTACGAGGAATTCTATTTCCTCACGTTGGGGACCCACTTTTAATTTTATCAAGGACTCACTCTTTCCTCGGGTCCCCAGCAAAGAGCCCCTGACACCCCTATTCACTCTTGAACATTTTCTCATATTCTATTCTCTGTTGACACTCCTTTTTCATGTGACCCTTCTTATTACAGTAAAAACAAATCACATTCCTCTGACATTGATCATTCCTTTCTTCTCTCCTAAACCTCCCAGATGCCATTCCTGGCCTTCTCCTTTGCTTGTTCTCCTTGTGTTCTTCCCGAACAGCAGCCACCATCATCCGCGCTTGCTTCCTTTCTCTCTCATCTTCCCTCCTAACATACACTTTCTGCACCTCCCTTAGAAGCTCATCCAAGCCTCTGTCTTGCCAATCCTCCATTTTCTCTAACTTCTTCCTAATATCTGCCCAGGATTTGGCCACAAACTGAGTTTTAAGCAATGCCTCCCCCGCAGGGGTTCCTGGGTCTAAATCGCTATATAACTGCAAACTTTTTCGCAACCCTTCCAACCATTCTGTTGGAGTCTCATCCTTTTTCTGTTGTTCGTTAAAAGCCTTATTTATGTTCTGTCCTCTCGGGACTGATTCCCTAATACTCTGAATAATAATAGTTCTTAGGTCCTGCATATGGCCTCGATGGACCAGGTTCCGATTATCCCAATTCGGTGGCTGTATTGGCCATTTTATGTCTGCAGCCGGCCCCTGCTGATGCTGCTGGTCCCAAATTCGCATTCCTGCTTGTCTAATCATTCTTCTCTCTTCTGATGTGAACAGAATTCCCATAATGGACTGCAGCTCTGCCCAAGTATAGATATTTGGGCCCAAGAACTGATCTACTCGTTCTGCTACCCCTAGTGGGTCCTCCAATAGGTTTCCTATTTCTTTCTTAAAGTCCCTCACATCCCCGGAATTAATAGGGACAGCCACATATCCCATCCCGGGTTGGGGTCCTCCCATCGTGATTTCCCGCAGTGGGTATAGTCCCCGTCCCGTGGTGGGATTCTGCACCCTCATCCAGCTTCTGGTCATTGGCCCCTAACCCTGACTAAAATCCTCATCTGATTCCCCCGAGGATGGAGACTCATCAGACCCCCCGGCAGACGGGGTCGTGGGTGCAGGTGGGGGGTATGTAGGGCAGTGGTGACACTGGGACTTTGAAATCCCTTCTCTTCTTCTTCCGCCCTCCTTTTTCTTTTAGGGGGTATAAGAGCATCCTCGTTCCCGAGGTTATCCAGAGGTGAGCATATTCATTTTCCTCTGAACTGAAAGGCTCCTTAGCATTAACATAGAGGTTGAGGGCTTGACATACCCAGTCCTCAGAGGAGCCAAAAAGGGGCCAAAATACACTTTCCCCTTTTATGGGCTTGTTGCCCCATACTTCTACACAATAATGAATCATTTTGACTTTACTTTTTCCTCGCCTAGAAGGGGAATCATTCCAATATTTAATCATTAATCCTAATGGACTATCTGGGGGAATAGGGGGTATACCCATACCACTAGTTCCCCCACCCATGGGATCAGAAGGCTTACTCTTCTTCTGTCCCATCTTCCGGAGCACCTTCACGCACACTCACTTCCCCCTTTTCATGGCCCAGACCCTCACGGGATGTGGGAACCGCACTACCGAGGGGTCCGCACTCGCTTCGCCCGCAATTGGACGTCTCAGTTGTTGTGCTCCGGGATACACCCCAACCAAATGGATCACCAGCCTATACTTACCCACCCCGTGGGTCTTCGTGCACAAAGATTACTAGGGGTCTACCAGTTTTATTTTGCTTGTGTTTTAATTTAGGTTCATCAGTGAAGGGTTCGAGCAGGAGTTTCCACTCCTGGGGCCGCTGAAATCAGTGGGGCGCCTCCCCAGATGGACTTCTGATCAAATTACCTTCATCCGAGTCACGGCACCAAATTGTCATAAATTAGACCACATCAATTTCAGGTCAAAACGGTTTATTAATTTGAGTAAGCAAAACACAAGCAAAAACAGCGCTGGGCGGCCAGGGAGTCGCAGCTCCGCACGTGACTCTCGCGCGCGTCTCTCCATCTGCTGGTCCCCTGCTTTTATAGTCCCTTAGTTCCTCTGAATGGCTGGTGTGTCAGACCCCTGCGACTGCGCTCCCTGTTGCCAGGTGCCACCTCAGCCTTCCCTGTCCTGAGCCTGCCCATCTGGGGTGGGGGGGGGGGGCGAAGCGGCGAAAACAGGGCAAAACCAGAAAGCCCACACAACCCTGCCCCCCGTACATCCCTTTAACAACATCTCCCTCCCCAATGCAATGAACAAACACAAACTTTATTACAATATGCACAGATGCTAATTATGTATTACAGTGCCACATGCTCATAGTACCATCTGGAAAGAGCAAGGATTGCTCATACACAAGGAAAACAGCATGATGTAAATCTACATATGGCTATTAGACATTGTAAAGGACATCAGAAAGGTAATGCTGTACAGGAAACTGGAAATAAGATGATGGATCAGGTGGCAGAACAGGCAGTTGAAGAAGGCTTCAATTCCAGACGGTAAGCTTAAAATTTCTGAACCCAAGTCAAAACCTGTAAAATATTCTAAAGAGGACAGGAAATTTAATTAATGATTTAGGAGGGAAGAGAACAAGCTGACAGATGGGTGCATGCCCAGATGGACACATTGTTTTGCCCTTCAGTATTTTATGGAAATCAGTTCTAAGGGCAGACAAGAAAACCTATTGGGCGAACAGACCCTACGAAGTATGATCCCAGTACCAGGAACAGGGCACAAGTGGGCCTATAGGAAAGGGAACCTTCCAGGGCAACGAGGGCAAGTTGGTTTCTCGGAACTCCCAAGAAAAGGGTGGTATCACTGTATGTTGGTAATAACTGATACCTTTTTACAGTGGCCGGAGGCATCCCCTTGTAGGACTAATAAGGCATGTGGGGTAACTAAAGTACTGTTACAGGAGGTTATTCCAAGATGCTGAGGAACTACTTGGTCTGTCAAGGAAAGTGCACCATCGAAAGTTAAACTCACAAAGAGAAGATGAGTCAGTCACTAATTTGCTTTATCTCAGTGTGCACAGGAGGTTTGAGCCAGCGAACTCTTTTTACAATGTAATTAGTAGCTTTTCTAAAACTTCCCTAACTGCTGGGTATGTACACAACTACCAAAGGCAGGGATGGAAGCACCGCAGTCTGGGATCCTGTCACTAAATTGGTCTGCTCAGTAGAAATATAAATGAGGTCAAAGGGAGTCCATTTATTTAGGGGCAGGTGAGGAAGCTACTGCTAACAGTGCTATTATTCTAGGACCTTATATTTACATATTTAACAGTGGCCACCACTAAGGAGAGTGGTAACGCCCTATTAGAGGGAACAAATATTATAATGGAAGGAGTATAACGAGCAGGTGCCGCTTGGGTAAAGGGTTCTGGTGGTTATGGGGAGATGGGAGACCTCGAAAGCCAGTACCAATACACTGAAAAGGACACTGTATAGGAGGGTACTTGGCACCACGCATGCGCCAGATACAGCACAGCAATATGCACGTTCTTGTTCCAGCACACTACACATGCGCCACTTTGGGCACAGTAGTACACATGCGCTTATTCTGGCACGATGCTACGCATGCACCAGTTTCGGCAAAACACTCCCCATGCTCCAGTTCAAGCAAAGCAGATTCGGCACAAAACCACACTTGCACCAGTTCCGCCAAAGTACAACACACGCGCCAGTTCCGGCACAGCCGCTTCACGCAACGCAAACCGCAGGCGCCAGTTTCGGCACAACACCACGCATGCGCCATTTCGGGCACAGCACTACGCATGCGCGACGCATGCACCCGTCTCAACAAGCCACTCCGCCAGCGCCAGCGGTGACGCAACTCTGCACGCGTCTCGACAACTCCACTACGCATGCGTCAGCCTCCGAACCTCCCCCTGCCCCCCAACGACGCATGCGCCAGCCTCAGCGCGCCACTACAGTTGAGCAATTTTGGACGGGTTGCTACACGTGCGCTTGTCTAGAGACAGCGGTATGCGTGCGCCATTCTCAATACAGCGCTGCCGTATACATGCAGCAGTCAGTCTCGTCGCGCGCATGCGTCTTGGTTTCCGCGGTGCCAGATACAGACGGACGCAGTTTTCCAGTTTGTCCACGCGGCGGCAGCAGAGACCAGGGAAAGAACTTCGTTGGGCTTGGCGCCGAGCCGCGGCACGCTCTGCGGCCATCCGTTCTGCCTTGCTGACAGCGGAAAAACACGAAGTTAAACGGGGCGGGGAAGCATTAAAAAAAAAACAAAAAAAAAAAAAAAAAAAACTTCTCTAAACCCAGCAAACCTGTGCTAAGTGCTTCTGAATATCTGTAAATAATCATCGAATTGATGTTGTGCTTTTTTTTTTCTCCCAGCATCTGGGATGATGAACAAAACAGGCATGCAGTGCAGCCAAGGATGGTTTGGAATGATTAGGAGAGCAAAACAGCCAGCTTCCATACCTGGCCTCACCACTCAGATTCCGTCCCATTTGCTCAAGGCTTGTAAAGATCCTCAGGATCAGTTTTGTTACCCAGACATTTGTCATCAGTTCTTTCATTCGCAACTGTTGCAGCATCTGCCTCAGGGTGTTCTGAGCACAGGCACCACGGCAGAACCATTTTAATAATGGTGGATTCCAAGTCACAGTTTCAAGAATTTGGTCTACTTTTGCCCCAAAGGAAGAATTAATACAAAGCATGAGGTATGTATAAGTCATCATAAGACACGCTTCTCAGCATCATCTTTGGGAAACAGATAACGGATTTGTAATAAAAATCCTAGTACAGCAGTATTATACAGTGCTACATAAGAATAATATGAGAACTCTTCACAAGGAGGGAAGGAACTTTATGACCTCCATCTGAGAAATCCAGCACCATTTCCTGCAGACACTTCTTTGGCAACTGTTCCAGGTCCAGCTGTCCGTTCTGTTCAGGAGTACAACCCAGAAAAACAATGGAAAAAAAGGTAGTTTATGATAGGCAGAAGAAAAAGAATGGTATGTTTGTATCAGTATTTAAAACAAGCAAGTAAGCCATCAATGACAGAAGCCATTCCTAGAATACTGCCATGGGAAACACAGCGGCAGAGAATGAAGCATCTACATTGTCCAGAACTACTGCTCCAGGAATAAAAAAAATAAATAAAAAAAAATTCCTTGTAGATGTTACCTGTGCAAAGGCACCCACCATCCTGATTTTAAAAACATGGAGAAAAAAAAAAAAAAAAAAAAAAGCAGAGTCATCTCCTCCAACATTACGTGTATTTGCTCTAGGCAGCAAGTGGCGCAGCTCAGTATCATAGAGAACTGAAGCCATAAGCACCAAGCACCAAGCTCCTCAGCTCCAGACAAACCAACCAAACGTGCCTACAGACCGACAGAATCCTTAAGTAGGACAGCCGGTAAAACAGTCAAACAAAGCACCTGATTCTCAGCCTACTCGTTTGTTTTTGAAAATCCAGAGGCCTCCCTGCTAGCTCCACCGCTGGCCCGTAAAGCCTGAGCTCGTAGTCTGTAGGAAGTCCTTGTAACTGAACAGCAGAGAATTTAGATTGGACGGAATTTTAGGAAGGCATTGCATTAGATCAAAAATAGTGCCTCCCTGAGCAACAAAGTATGAGGCTAAAGAAAAAATGGCTTAATTCCTAAAGAACAAGGTTAATTCCCCCTTTCCAGATTACAGAAAGGACTAACATGAAACAGGATGAGCAGAATGCAGGAACAGTTTAGTGTTACCTGCAAATTAGCAAGGGACATCACACGAGAACAGCTTCAATTCTAGAAACTGTCCAAACTGAGGCAACAGCAAGGCTGCAGCCCATGCTACGACATACCTGATCTCCTCCTGCAGCGCTGTTTGGGAAAGCCAACACAACAGATATTCCTCTCTTTGACTGGACGCAGAATTATGCAGCATGAAGATGACCGAATCCAAGAACTGCACACCTGCTTTGGGGCACCTGAAACATCTGCTTGCTCAAGTATGCCAGGCTAGTCTATGACGAGAAGAAAAACTGCTCAGTGCGCGTGTCCACAAAAGCCAGCACCACAAAGAACTACGATGCCCCAATGCTGCAGCACACCACAAAGACGGCACTGACACACAAAGCCTCTGTGACGAGAGGAGTGCTCTAGGAGCAGCACGGGAGGCTGCACGTCTGAAGGAAGCAGAACAGATCCCAACAGGCTCCTGGCTTTTCACTCAAAGCTTTCAAACCTCCCCCTTTTGCTTGCTCAGTCTCATCGTGTCAGAGAACTTCTTGTTCTCCTTAGAAAGCTTTTCACTGTGAGAAACAACATCCTGCAAAGAACAGATCCCACTCTTCAATATTCCAAAACAAGAAACAATGAAAAAGGTTGCACCTGAGTGGCCACTTTCTTGCATGTGGAAAAGTCAAAGGTGAGGTGGAGGGGAACGTCATTTGTTAGAGCAGCAAGTTCTCCATCCTGTCCCCGAATTCCTGAGTGAGTTGAGAACCCCAGAAGGGCTAATTGCCTCTGAGCAGTGATTATTATTAGAGCTTCCTGAAGATGCTTGAAAATGCCTTTCTTCCTAAACTGGGCTTATAGCCCCAACCCGTTTCCTATTTTGCTGCCTCACTGCCTCTCCACACTCTGAGAACAATGGCACTTTTTGCTGCCAGCATCAGCCCAAGAGTTGGAGCCTCCTTCAGAGCTGAACTTTACTGCCACAGTTCGGATTTCACACCAAGTCAAGCTGAGCACCACGCTATTCAGGATCAAAGGAAAAGGTGACCCAAACTTCAGCTTGAACGGAAAAAGGCACCGCTGCATCAGCAATGCTGTTGGGTTTTTGAGAAACTGATCATCAGCCAAGTGACAGAGGGGGCTTCCATCAGCCAACAAACACCAAGCGGCCTGGGTACATTTCCTGCTCTGAAATCACCTGCCCCCTCCGTTACAGCATGCAAAATGCAAGAAATTACGGTGTGCAAGTTCGTGACTAATGGAACCACAGGTGAACAACAGAACAGTTCTCAAAGCCTTCCACCATTCAATCTGCTGCCTTCATTGGGTCAGCGCAGTTTGGTGCGGGTTTTCTTTCCTGCTCTTTTGTTAGTTTTTAAAATGCTTCAGGTCTCGACTCTTTTTCTTCTTTTACAACCATCCTTCTAGGGATACATGCTAAGGAAGCGGAACAGAGTACGAACTTACTGAGAGGAAAGCCTGCAAGTCTGGGGGAATATTTTCCAGTGAGTCACAGCAAGCGAGACCTGAGGCCAGGAGCATTTTGCACTGATTAACTGCCCCAGCCTCAATTCATTCTGTCGGTCTCCTAACAGCACACTTCATTCCTGCAGCATAATTTCTGTGGGAAAAAGAAAGTCATTATCTTTCTAATGAGTAAAAAAGCTTAGCAATGACTTGAGCCAGACGTAAACACACACGACGTGCCTGGTTCCTACCTGTGACCAGTTGCTGTTGAGCAGGTATAAAAGGCTGTAAGCACCTACAATAAAGGTCCTTCATTCTGCACCAGCAAGGGAGTCTGCGCCCCTCTCACTGCACGTGCAAGGGAGCTCAGAGCCCTCTTGCCACAATTTTGTTTTTCCACTAGCAGCCCAATTTTGTTGTCCATTAAACTGAAATCGTTTTCAAGTTGCTGATTATACTGGATGAAGATTACAACCTCCTCACAGAGTTACATCAGCTCAAGGTCCTCCTGAAAATCTTGGTCACTCATTGAGCAAGCGGACATATTTTCAAACTGCACCCATTGATGGTTTTCAGCATTAAGTAAAAATAAATGACAAAACTTCAGAAAAGAGATGCTTACCTTGGGAATCATGCAATCACAGAATTGCACATGTTGGAAAAGACCTTCAAGATCAAGTCCAACCACAACCCAACCATCCTACCCTAACAACCCATCACAAAATCATGGCCCTGAGCACCACATCCAAGCAGTTTTTAAACACATGCAGGGACCATGACTCAGCCACCTCCCTGGGCAGCCCATTCCAGTGTCTAACAACCCTTTCTGTAAAGAAGTTTTTCCTGATATCCAACCTAAACTTACTCTGGCACAACTTGAGGCCATTTCCCCTCATCCTGTCACCTGTGAGAAGAGACCAGCCCTGCTCTCGCTGGAAGCACCTTTCAGATTTTGGAAGAGAGCAACAGGGTCTCCCCTCAGCTTCCTCTTCCCCAGACTAAACAGCCCCAGTTCCTTCAGTCTCTCCTTGTAGGCCATATTCTCCAAGGCCTTCCCCAGCCCTGCTGCCCTTCTTTGGCCCTGCTCCAGCATCTCAATGTCCTTTCTGTACCGAGGTGTCCAAAACTGAACGCTGTACTGGAGGTGAGGCCTCACCAGTGCCAAGTACAGGGGCAGGATGACTTCCCTAGTCCTGCTTACCATGCCATTCCTGATCCAAGCCAGGATACTATTGGCCTTCTTGGCCACCTGGGCACACTACTGGCTCATATTCAGCAGGCTGACCATCAGTACACCAACGCCCCCTTCCATCAGGCAGCTTCCCAGCCACTTCTCCCTGAGCCTGCGGGGCTGCCTGGGGTTTTTGTGACCAAAATGCAGGACCTGACACTTAGCCCTACTGAAACTCACGCAGTTTACCTTGGCCCATCGATCCAGTCTATCCAGGTCCCTCTGTAGTACCTTCCTCCCCTCAGACAGATCAACACTCCCTCCCAACTTGGTGCCATCTGTAAACTTACTGAGGATGCACTCAATCCCCTCATCAAGATTGTTAACAAAGATGTTAAATAGAAGCAGCCTCAGGTAGACAGAGAACTCCAGCAAGAGATACCCTCACCTCCACTGCCAACCCTTAAATGAGGTCTGGGAAGGGGTGGATCCTGGCTCCACCCCTTCCAGACACTGAGTGATACACTGCATGCACCTGAGCTTCCCTGGGTTGGCCCTGCCTTTCCAACAGGTGCCCAATCACTGTTTCAGGCTGTGTCTTAGCATTTCCACTACACATACTTCGTACTGTCATATTTCCAAAACACCAAATGAGATGGTATGATATGTGACATGATATGACAAATGAGATAACATGATAGGTGAACATTACTCAGATGTGCTTTTTCTCTCTGCTATTCTGTTTGAGAAGAGTTTATTGCTCATGTATCACAAAGAGAAGTAACTTATACAAAGAGATTCTTTGGGGGAAGGAAATGCCTTTCAATAATCTGCAAAATGAGGGGAAGATACCTAACTGCGTGGCAACTCTTTGTATTGAGCAAAACTAGTCAATAAGTGTGTATATAGAGAGCAACTGACAAGTACAAGTTTCAAACAGGATTAAGGGACTCCATACCTGGATGTGAGCGACTGCTGGAACTTGTTTCTTCCAAAAACTCACTCTGAGTTGAATTCCTGACAAACAAGAGAGCCTCAACAGCAAGCCTGAAGCTTCACAATCAGGTTCTCGTTGGACAGCCACAAATGCTCTTGCTTGTATGCCACAGTGACTCCAAACACTGTGCTCTGGATTAGCGCTATGATATGAAAAAGAGCCAGGAAGAGAGAACAGAGATGCAAGAAATGGGGTGTTACACAGTGGTTTCTGTATTGTGCCCAAGAGGAACTTACAAGATGCCTTTCAGTAAACAGCAGCACCACAGTCCTGTACCCTTTTACCAACAGAGTAAATTTTGTTAAATAAGACAGAGGTTTTGACATGCAAAGGTAGGCAACACACAGCAAAATGAGTCAAAAGGCTCGTTAACAGTACTACTGTGGTGAAACACTATCTCTTAAAGTCGTGATAAGGACTGAAATGGTGGCAACTTCATCGTTAGATAAAAAGAGCATATATATCTGTATCTCCTGCCATGACAACTGTGCCATCTTGCACAAATTCAGCCGGTGCATCCCATCCTCCCTCTTTGGTCCACTGGTTATGATAACAATGACAGACTCCTCTCACCCAGCGTTTCACCCATTCGCTGCCATTGCCTTCCAAAAGCAGAAACTGCAGCATGCTGAAAAAAGACACGTCTGTCCTTTCCATATACAAATGTTACAATAAGGAAATACATTCACAGAGGTGCCTTCCTCCAAGCAAGAGAAGGAATGCCTAAGACCTCAGTGAACTACTACAAAAACTACCCTAGCACAACACGTTCTACAAATCAGGAATACTTTACTATTAACTTTTTATTTCCCCCCCCCCCCTTTTTTTTCTCCTTTCTTTTTTTTTTTTTTTTTTTTTTTTTTTTGGTAACAAAGACTTCAGTTTACAAGGCAGTCTCAATTTCCTGTAACACGGGATTCCAACAACAAGACACCCATAACGCAAAAGACTTCTCCCCAGAGGTTTTTTTTCTCTTTGGTTTCCATTCCATGTGCAATCATCTTGAATTTACTGCACTAACAGTTAGTTATTTGAGGTTCACCTGTTGCCGTATTTCCTCTCTTGACTTCTGCCAACTCTTGCTGCTTTGTCACCACACACTCTGGAGTGACTGGAGTGATCAGATCACTGCTCAAAAGCCAGACAGAATGTTTGGAAATAATCTGGCAAGTAATACAGAACATAGGAGACAAAAAATATATACTTCAGTCAATCTACATTCATCCTGCATCAGAGAATCACAGAGCAGTTTAGGTTAGAAGGGACTTCTGGAAGTCATCTGGCCAACCCCCTGCTCAAGCAGGGATGTGTTGAACACTGTGGATAGTGCAGGCCTCTGCTTATCAGAAACAACAAAGGAGAATGACAGGAGTACAAGAAAGGATGACAGGAGGTACAAACCACGCGCTGTACAAAACGGACTCTGCTTCTTCAACCACAAAGAGCACAAAGAAGGGGAAACCAAGTTCTGTAGCTATCACAGAAACTTTATTATTCTTCGTCTTCTGCAGTAAGTCTTAACAGCCATCAAATAAAGTAGTGACTTTAAGCACACAAAAGTCTCTATTTCTTGTAGCACCCGGATACACTAATGCTCACTTTTCAGCCAAATACCATGAATGCTGTAACCTTGCCCAACTCCATCAATCACTAGGATAGAGTTACACAAAACACATAAAGACAGGCTCCAGCTCATGAAATTTATTGGCCGCAGGTCACAACTGCTGAAATAATATTCCAGGACTACCTCTGACAACAGACCAGAAACTGGATTTCTTTTGATCAATTATGACAGTTTTCTCAGCAAATTTTGTCAACATTTGCTTACTTACTAGCTATTCCATGTTAATGTTGACACGTAAAAAAAATAAAGATCTTTGTGTGTTCCTTTTATGGCACCACAGACCTCCAGCACACCACAGCCACAGCCGCAACTCCTCAGGTGGCCTGGTTTTGTTCACAAAATGCCCTCATCCTTGAAAAGAATGTCAGAATTACAGAAAGCTGCTGCCATTAAATTCAATGACTCATAGCTGCTTTCCTGTTCACCTAAGTACATCTGGAGTTTCTTACCACCTCAGGCTTATTTACACAAAAATAAGAATCACAGCTGAGACCTTCGATCATTATAATCAACCAAAATGTTACTGTGCTGCACATTACCTTGAATTTTATGTCAGATTTCTGACTATGTACGAATCGACGTCAGAAGTGCTAGAACTAAACTCACTCACTCACTACAGAGCGCTTGTCTTCCAATTCACAGCAGCAACCGCCATTGCTTTAACAGCTGCATTTCACAACGTCTATCTCCAGTAGCATTTCAAGAACACAAGGCACAAAGCAACAGGCCACACAGCACACAAGGGGAAGGTGGGTTCTTTAGAATCGCCACAGCAGACTTATAGCCCTTTATTTCTAAAGGAAAAGCGACTGAAGGATCTATTCTTCTAGAAAGATTCTGAGGCCGAGCAGTGCAATTAAAGAGCAAAACAACCACCTAGGCAAGGACTGTCCACATTTCCGCAAGTGAACAGCAGCTTACAGAAAGGCTCTACAGAAGAAAAGTCTGGCTGAACGTGGGCAATGGCCCCTTCAGCACTCCTCGGGTTAAACTGCACCGTACCTATTTCTGACGGACGCATACAAAGCGACACAGCCCCCGTGAAAGAAACCGCACCGGAACACGGAGCGAGGGAAGGTCAGGGGCCCGCCCTCAGCCGCAGCTCCCCCGGGCTGGGCCGCACCGTGCGAGCGTCCGAACGACTCTGGGCCTACTGCCGGGCCCTGGGCGAAGCAGATGCTGCCCAAACCCAGAGCCGCCCGTGGCCAATTCAGGGTCCGCCGCGCGCGAAGAACCCGCCGGACCGCCCCCAGGGCGAGGGCGGAACCACGCCATGGCAGCCACCGCTCCCAGGCCAGCTGGCTCCCGGAAGATCCGTCGCGTAGTCCCGGGAGGGTGGAAGCAGGAAGTGCCTTTTTTGGGCCTCGGAAGTGCCATAAAAGGTGAGGAGGAAATGCCAAATATGGTGGTCCTGGTTCCGGCCGCCGCTGGAGCAGCGTTTCCGTTCGGCCTTGGCGGCCCTGTGCGTGCGTGACGCGGCACCGGCGCGCTCCGGGCAGTGGCGCGGCGTACTGCTGCTCGGCGCGGCTCGGCTTCGGCGGCGTTCTGCGAGCGGCCGGGGTGGGTCTCCACGGTGCCCCCGAGACCAGCCGGGCTGCTGCCAGCGGTGACGCACGGCTTTTTTTTTCTGTCACTAAGAATCACAGCTGAAGCCAGGCTTTAAATCACAAACCGCTGAGGTTTAAATTAGCCAAACGAATTTTCTAACAGCGGCCTGAAAAGAGGGCCGGTGCTGCCCCGGGTGCGCTTCTTGCCTGGCTTCTGACCGTATTTGCTCAGAAGGGGGGAAGTTTCCCAGCCACTGGGCAGTGCCTGCTGCTTCCCTGGGAGCAGCCTCCTTGAGAGAGACTTCTAGCGGTGCTGTGGCCTCCTCAAAAGAAAATTCTCACGCTCCCAATAAAACTACGGAGTAAACTTCATAAGACTTGTTCTCTTCAGACCAGCATGAAATAAGAAGACTTCACAGAACACGCACAGAAACCCTGAAATCTACTCCCCTGTTAATGGACAAAGGCCGCAAAAAGCCCAGGCACAGAAGGCCATGTATTTTCTTTCCTTCCTGTCATGCGTATGGACAGACAATTCAAAGCAAAAGTTGCCACAGTTTAGACCAAAATCTAAGGACTGCATCCAAGAACTAGCCAGGAAATTCAGCTTGTTGAACTGCTGAGCCGGTGGACTTGACTTTGGCAAGCGTTAAGGTGTGCTGTCTCCTACAGAAACTGCTTGCCATTGAACATTATGCCAGATATAGGCATCAACTCCTGTATTTGCATCTCAGCTCCTCACAGCTCCAGATATATCAAGTAGTTTGTAAAGAACCTACCTGGAAGGTGGAGATCTGCACTGTCACTTCTCACAGTTGCAAACTCCTCTGAATTCACTTCACAGAGAGTTCATGCACCCTGAAATGTGTTTTAAGCCATCAAATAAGGATGTGTTTTCCTCCTGCAAACACTAAAGCATTTGTACTGAAGGCCATCGAGCATATGCATTTCTTATTCCCTATGCCATGTAACAGAAGAAGCTATGACAATTCTCATCTCCCGGCCTTCCATCCACCAGCCACAGGTACTGAGCTGATTTTATTTTCAGCCTGGAAACTATGCCATTGCCTTGACATCCCCTTTTCACTACCCAGTAAGGTCTTTGCATAGTGGAGCGACTGGTACTCCTTCCTTTCTTTGTGCAGGTACTTCTCCAGGAAACAAATAGCACCCATTACTTCCCAGCAGCCAGGTTTGCTGCAGCAGGCTTCCTATGTGGTAGCTTAAAGGAAAATGTGAAAACTTACATGATTTGATTTTGTTTTTTATTATGTTTTCTGAAGGGTATTGGTACACCAAATATCCCATTGGCAGGAAAGCGCATTCAATGTATTTAGAAGCCAAACAGTCACTTTCATTTTAACAAACACAATTACAAAGTAAAAATAAATCACAAAATAATGAACCGCATGTTCATAACATACAAAAATTGCTGCCTACTCAGTAGGTAACTACAACATTCCAACTCCTGAATATATTTATAAATTTACATTTTTGTAACAAAAATAGACTTTGAGAAGTGGGGTTTTGTTGTTGTTGTTTTTCATCTGTTTCTGGTTTGTTTCTGTTGTTTTTTTTGCTTACATTCTGTCTCCCAGGGCATACTGGTGCTCCCTTCCCCACCCGTTCCCTGCTTTCTCTTACATTCTTTGCATAACATCCCTTTTGCTTTAAGGCAAGATGCAAAGCATCTATTCACACAAATGCATGACATCAGCAAGGCTTCACAAAAAGGCACCAAGACTTGTAACTTTAAAAACAAAACTTCTGCCACATTTGAGTGTCTTATCAGGTGATTTTTACATAACATTCACTCTTACATGCTCAAATACAGTAAGTGCTGTACCCAAAGAAGTTTTAAACTCATTACAGCATTGCCACTAAAATAGAATTGACATTTACAAAATATGGCCCTGCAAACTCCAAATAATACAACGTGGATATGCAAAACTTTTTCAACATCAACAGTACCTAAAGGAAAGCAAAACCATGGCACACGTACAATTTACATCAGCTATGTGCTTAATTAAAGGTCCTTTCCTCCTAATAAAATACTATTGTTTGTTTATGGGGAAAATTATACTGAACTTATATCCACAGTCCATGCAAATTAAGTTAATCGACAGTGGTGGAAAACTTAAACAGCAGTTTTTTCAGGCAGCTGAATTTTGAAGAAATATTAGATAGCCTTGCAACATACAGTGTTGGGGGAGTAATCAGAGACTCTGTGTCTCATAGTACCAGTGGAAGAGGTGAATGCTCCTGTTCCAGAAGGCAATCTTAGCAAATCTCAATTGTCCTTGGAGAAAAGGTTGATGTCATGTCTGAAAGTGCTGAAGTCACCTGTGAGCTGAAATTATTGGTAACCCCTGGAGATGGGAAGGAAGTGGCCACTTGGGTCTGAAAAGTGGCAGTGCCAGAGGGGTAAGTGGTTGCTATAGATGGGGATGGGAATGCCGTGTGTGCAGGGGAGGGATAGGAAGAGGAAGCAGGGGAGGAATACACTGTGCGCACTGGTGAGGGGTAAGTGGTGGCTATGGAGGAGGAGTAGGATGTAGCCACAGAGGATGAGTAGGCAGCAACAGGGGAAGAAGTAGTTGAGACCGAAGGTGCCTTTTCCACTTTCTTGTCCTTCTGCCTGAGGTGGATTTTAGTGTGTCTCTTCCTCTCATCACTTCTGGCAAACTTTCTGCCACAAATGTCACATGCAAATGGCTTCTCTCCTGTATGCGTGCGGATGTGCGTGGTCAAGTGGTCACTCCTGCTGAAGTTCCGCATGCAAATGCGGCATTGAAAAGGTTTCTGTCCAGTGTGGATGCGAATGTGACGAGTTAGTTCATCGGACCGTGAAAATCGCCGGTCACAGGACTCCACTGGGCAAGCGTAGGGCCGTTCATGAGGAGGTGTCTTGCTGGGACGATTAGGGTATTTCCTCATCCTGCTGGGCTTGATCAGCTGGGACTGATAGTTAGTGTTGAGGGTCTTCAACTCCTGAGAGCCAGTCTGTGTGGCAAATGCCTTGATAGTGGACAGCGGTGTGAGGGAGGGCTGCTGTGCTCTGGTCTCAAGGGCTGAGAAGGGCTTCTGATCAGCTGAGATAAGGTTGAGCTCACTCTGTTGCTGAGGGAACAGGTAATCTGGGATCATTGGCACCTGGAAGTTGGTTTTAGCAGTCGGATAAGCTGGAGGTGGATACTGGATGGGGACTCCAGAGGGGTTGGGAAAGGACTGGGTCTGTGGTTCAGGGAAAATATCAGAGCTGGAAGTGGGGAAAGTTGGTGCAGCCGAATAAATTGGACTGTTTTCACTGGCTTGGACAGAACAGCTCAGGGGGGTGCTCTGCGAAGAGGAGGGCGATGATGAAGAGGGTGTAGAGGTGGGAGGTGCATTAGCCATGCTCACCAGCCCACTGACAAGGCTGAAGAGGGGCTCTGGCCATAAGGTGTTGCTACCGTTTGGGGCCGGCTCCAGGGAGAAGCGCCCCGTGTAGGTAATTGGCGGCAGCCGTGTTGTTTGGTTGGGATAGCTGGTTTCTGGCACGGTTTTCTCGTTGTTCAGGGAGATCTCAGGAAACGTGTCTGAAAATAGAAGAGAAGCGATTACTTCTAGCAGCAGCCACTGCAGCTCTGGAGCTGCCGCCAGTGGTTCACGAGCCATCCCCATGCAGTGCAGCCCCAGATCTTTGCTTCTGGTTAATTAATAATTGAGTGCAACATATTGCAGCGCCTCTGGCAGGTCTCCAGCAGCAACGAGCCCAGAGCCGCTGACGCACAGCACAGGAGATATCCCCGCGCAGCCGCCGGGTCAGAGGCACCGCTGCGTCTCGGAGCTCCCACAGGCGCTGCCGCCTCCGCGGTTGACCAGGACTCCCCTTGCCCGCCCGGGCGAGGCCATCACGCTTACCTGCCGCGAGGTGCTCAAAATGTTGCTCGCTGGGCTCCCCGGCCGCGCCGAAGCCCGCACTCTCAGGCGCCCCGGAAGGCGCAAGAAACTGCTGTCCCCCGCCACTGAGCAGCATCATCTCCTCCAGTTTGGGATAGTGGCCGTCCATGGCAGGAGGCGAGTGCGGAAAGACGCCGAAGGGGTCGGAGATCTGCAGCGAGGGCAGGAGCTGCATCTCCGCCTTGGCCGCAGCCATGAGGGAGCCGGGTTCTGGTTCTGACGGGTGACGCCGCCGCCGCGGGCCCGACGGACGGGCCGGCTGCGGCGAGGCGCCCGTTGCCTGCTGCCTGCCTTTGCGCCGCGGCCACCCAGCGCTGCCCGCTGGAAGCGATCGCCGCCCGCCCGCCCGCCGGACGGCCCGAGGCTCCCCCCCCCGCTGCCCGCTGGAAGCGCTCCGTTCCTCGCCCGCCCCGGAGCCGCTTCTATATATCGGATCCCACCGGCCGCAGCCCGCCCCAGCCCTGACGTACATGGCCATATATGGGAAGCAGGAAGCCCTTATTTGGAGGCGAGCCGGAGGACCCCGCCTGGCGTCAGCGCCTGGCACCGGGGAAAGCCGGGCGGTGGGGGCCCCACCCGCCCCGGACTGAGAGCCCCGCGGCCGCCACGGCCCTCACACCCGCCGCGGCCCCGTGCCCCGTCTCGAGCAGCATCACCTCAGCGCTACCGGCCCTGAGGCGCGCGCTAGTCTGGCCCCCACCTGCCCCGGCCTGCCTGCCGGAAGCCTCTGCCGCCCTTTCCATATTAGGAAGCGGCCATATAAGTCTCGGTTCCGGCGGAGACATCCCGCTCCTTATTTGGTGGTTCCGGTCCCGGCTAGGCGGGGCCGGGAAGCCCTGGCGCGGGAGCCGGGTTGCCGCCGGGACGTGCGCACCCGCCCCCCGGCCGCGAAAGCGCGCGGCTCCGCCGCCGGGCGGACGACGCGGAAGCATTGGGGCCCGCCCGGGTTGTCCCCGTTCCGCCGGCGGCGGCAGGCTCGAGGCAGGGCTTCCGCCACCGCCTCGTTCTCGGCTCGCGCTGTTCGCTTCCCCCGGTGCCCGTGCAGGGGCCGCGCGCCGGCTGCTCGCTCTCTGCAAAGGGAACCTCCGGCACTCCGTAGCTCTGCCGAGATGGAAGGAGCTCTGCACGCGGCCCCGGGCCGGGAATCTCTGCGTCTCACTCCCTCAACGGAGAGCGGGCGCCGCACGGCTACGGCACCCGCTGTGCTGGGCGCGCTGGGCATCGACACCGCTCGGGACTCCGCTCTCACACCCTCAGGGATGCCCCTTAACGCGGCCCCAGCTATTTGCCGCCCAGCAGCCGGCTCTCCCACCGGTACCGCACGGAACCGCGGCTGTTTACGAAGCGGCGGGGAGCTTCAGCTTCCTGCCCGAGGCGGCGCACACAGCGCGGAGATACAGGAGAACGCTCCGCGGACCAGCGGGGACGGTCCAGTGCTATAAATAGGCGGTCGACGCGGCCGCTGCTCCGCCCTGCTGCCAGCCCGGGGCTCCCCTGGCGCCGGGCCAAGCGGCACCAGCGACGCAGTGCGGTCGCAGTGCGCACGCGCAT
Source organism: Alectoris magna (assembly GCA_030625065.1). Classification (NCBI taxonomy): domain Eukaryota; kingdom Metazoa; phylum Chordata; class Aves; order Galliformes; family Phasianidae; genus Alectoris; species Alectoris magna. The sequence continues at coordinate 17,223,491 of CM060573.1, read as the reverse complement.
TGTCGCGGTGAGGGTTTCCCCGCATTGCGCGGGGTTTCTGCCGACCTGTGCCGGAGGGGGGGGTTGCCGCGGGCGAGTCACTCCGTGGTCCCCGCCTGGATGTTTGCACCGGCGTGCTCGGGCTGGCCCGATCGGGTTGCGTAGGGCCTGTGGCGCTGCGGGAAGCCTGGATGCGGCGGGAGCTCGCCGAAGCGCCTACTCGCTGGCCCTCGCGTCTCCGTGCCCTGTTAGAGCTCGTTTTGCCGCATAGATGCAGGGGAGCGGCGGGCGCCCCGGTTCCTGCAGTTCGCTGGCTCTCGCTGTAGGCACGGCCCGCACGCAGGCGGGAACTCTCAGCCCTGCCTGCAGCCGCAGCGCTACGCGGCCGGCAGCAGAGCTGGCGTTTCCCCGCGGAAATCCCGTCGCCCCTCGGATGTCGCCCCGCAGCCCCTCTTGTGCCGCTGGAAGGCGATTGGGTAAATTGCAGCACCAGGTGCTGCTGCCTTTTTGATTAACATTCAAGGTGCGAGTGACAACAAGGCTCAGTCTGCTCGCTTTCATAGGAAGTTTATGCCTCTCTCGTGTACTGTTTTATCTGAGTTGCTATTTGTAGAGCCGTGTCTTGTCTGCAAGACTGCAGTGCCTCCTACACTTGTGCGTTCCCACTCCTAAAATCAGCTGTGGGTTGCAGCGGAGCAGTGCCCCCAGGAAATGCATGAAAAGCTCCTTCCCATCTGCAACCTCTTTCTCAGTGGCAATTAACTGGGATTTGTTTTTCGATAACGACTCTCTAGGGAGATAAATTGCACTGTTGTTCAAATGTCATTGCACCAGTCCAGACCTTTAATTTAAACGTGATTCAGAGATCATCCTTTTCTAACAGATTCAATTCTCTGCTGCAGGTTTTGAGAAGTCTTACACACAGTGACTGCAGCTTGTCTCTGGTTTCCACTAGCACATTGCAGTTCAAAGTCCTGTCAGAAAGAATCATTCTAATGCTATAGGCCTTACACCGAATAAAAGAAAATGCTGAGTTTGTAAGAGTCATCTGGAGGTCGTTTGTTCTACTGACCTCCACACAACAGGTCCAAGTACAGCGAGCTGAGCAGGGCCTTGTCCAGTTGAATTTTAAATATCTCCAAGGATGGAGCCTTCACAACTTCTCTGAGCAACCTGTTCAAGCATTCAGCCATCTCTACAGGAAAAGAAAGAATAAAATAAAATAAAACCACCAACAACAACAAAATCCACACCTTTTGTTTAAAATGCCTTATTATTATTATTATTATTTCATGTTGTGTGCATTGCTTGTCACTAGACACCACTGAGAAGAATGTGGCCCTGTCTTTTTTATACCATCTTTAGGATATTTATGCATGCTGATGTCAATCTCTTCTGAACTTTCTCTTGTCCAGACTGAAAAGACTTCTTCTCTCTCAGCCACTCCTCATATAACAGTCCTATAATGTCAAAGGCCAGCCTACTCAGTGGATAAGGAATTGGTTGGAAGGTCATAGACAGAGATGTAGCCAATGGTTCTATTTCCAGGTGGAGACCAGTGATGAGTGTTGTCCCCCAAGGAGTCAGTTTTGGGACTGGTACTCTTTAACATCTTAATCAGTTTTAAAGATGATTGGGATCAAGTGCACCCTCAGCAAGTTTGCAGATGACACCAAGCTGACTGGTGTAGTTGATATGGCAAAAGGAAGGGATGCCATGCAGAGGAACCTTGACAAAATCAAAAGGTGGGCCAAAATAAACCTAATGAGGTTCAACAAAGCCAAGTTCAAAAAGTGTCGCGCTTGGGTCAGGGCAATCACGGATACGTATACAGACTGTGAGAAGAACTCACTGAGAGCAGCCCTGCCAAGAAGGACTTAGGGCCTTGCAGCCCAGAAGGCCAACAATATCCTGGGCCGCATCAAAAGAGGAGTGGCAGCAGAGTGAGGGAGGGGATTGTCCCTGCCTACTCCACCATTGTGAGGCCCCACACAGAGTACTGCATCCAGGTCAGGGGCCCCCAGCACAAGAAAGATGTGGAGCTGTTGGAGATGGTCCAGAGGAGGGCCACAAAGATGATCCGAGGGCTGGAGCACCTCTCCTACAATGACAGACTGAAGAAGCATGGCTTGTTCAGGCTGGAGAAGGCTCCAGGGACACCTCATTACAGCCTTCAAATATATAGGGAGATTATAAATAGGAAGGAAATAGACATTTTACACAGATACATAGTGATAGAATAAAAGGGATTGGTTTTAAACTAAAGGAGGGGAGTCTTAGATTAGATGCTGGGGAGGTTTTTCACTGAGAAGGTGGTGAGGTGTTGAAACAGGCTGCCCAGAGGTTGCTGATGCCCCATCCCTGGACGTGTTCAAGGCCAGGTTGGATGGGGCCCTGGGCAACCCGATCTAGTGCTTGATCTAGCAATTGGCAACCAAGCCCACGGCAGGATGGTTGGAACCAGATGATCTTCAAGGTCTCTTCCAATGCAAACTGTTCTAGGATGTGCTCCTGTCATATAATATTGCTAGCAGCCTCCCGCTGGACTTGCTCCAGTTTTTTTTATCTCAGAACTCCTATATAGGAAAAAAAAGTTTTTTGATTGACAAAACTCAAATTTCAACTATATCCTCCTGATCAATGATCATTATGTTCCTGTCATCTCATTTTTTTACTAAAAGAAAGAATCTTTTGCACTGCCTTGCTGAAGCTTTATGATGTATTAGCTGAGTCATTTTTCTTGCAAAGATGTTGTGTTTGCCTGGATATATAGTAATAACATCAGCATTTATAATTTCTCTAGGTCTCTTACTAATCACTCAGATTCACACTCCTTTGATTTTCTTTATTCCAAACCTCTGATTACCTCATTCTTTTCTCTTTTCTATTTCTTGGTACTGTATTTAACATTCCAAACTGTACAAGTTTTCATAGGTACCCCCTTTAAAAAGTTGTATTATTCTCTCTTTATCATTGTATATTATACTGTATGCCCAAGGAATTAAAATCAGGAATGAGAATTCCAGCTTTTTAAATAAATGCTGTAGCGTTGTTTCCTCTCCCTCCTACCTCCTGGAAGCAAGGCGTATGATTTAAAAAGCCGCTACATTGTTGTGCTGTAACATATTCAATGGATGTTTTGCATGTATTTATCATTAATTTTGTTTACCTGCAGTCAAAATCATTACAAGAAAATTTTTGGATGGAGGCTCAAGGAGAAGACAATTTACGATTTAAAAGTACTTACACTTAAGTAATCTTTCCAATACTATGACAGCGAGAAACAGATTTTATCAGTATTGTTGAATGTATGGCTTTGCTCTGAAATGGAAATCCCCTTGTTTGCTGCAAATTCTTACTGCTTTCAGGTGTTTGATTTCCTTCATTTTGTAAACAGGTCTGAAATGCACCGTGCACTTCCTTTGTAGTGGTGCAATTAACCACAAGAGGGAACTCCTCCCAGTTACTATTTCAGGTGGTGGACGTGGTCTACCGAATGAAGCAAAGTGCTGCTTGTGTAAGAATCAGTTTATGTAGGTTTTTTTATTATTATTATTATTTATTTGTTAGTTTTTCCTTGCTCCTCAGACATTATGTATGAGCAGAAAGGTGGAGTTACAGATTTTCCTTAGAAATCTAGGAAATCTAGGTTTTCCTTCAAGTTTTGATGCTTCAATTTAAGCAAATCCTTAAAAAGAGCTATTTTAGGATGCATGACTTAGTGGACTTCAAAAGCCTATAAAGCTTGTGTAATTGCAAAAATAATAATTAAAAAAAATAGCTATACACTACTTGAAATATTCAGACATCTCTCCCCTACTACTTTAGAGTACCTCTGCTCTGCTCAGTTCTGCTCTTCAGCTTTGATAGCTTGGCTGAGGTTGCTAAGAGACAATGCTTACCTTTGTTCACCGTTTGCCCTGTGACAAATGGTATTAGGTTTCCTAAAGCATCAGAACAATATTGTCACCCACATGTAAGTCTCTTTTATCCCTGCAGAATTATTATATGAGAAATGTTACTCAAAGTAGAGGTAGGTAGTAATAGAAATGCAAAGCAGGTAAAAGTCATGAGCACCGTAACATTCAACAGCTGCAATCAATAAGCAGAGAAGACTGATGACTATAGCAGTGCTGGGATCTCACTGTTACGGTGGCACAAATAGGCGTTTTCCAGCTGAGTTGTCCTCAAAGCAAACCTTCATCAGTTTGTAGTAAAGCACTGTGAAAATTAGGTTAAGTAACAGAAAGCATGTACTAGCAGCGTGTAAAAAGGAAGGGCAGCAAGAGCTGTCTGCCTCTGCATCAGTTCAGGCTTTTTTTTCCTAATACTTCTTTAAATTCAGTATTTCATGCATCCTTATGACCCAGATGTGATTGTGAGAATGAATCAGAGGCTGAAAGGTTTGGAATTATTTTAATTCTTCTGGTTAGCTGATGAAACAACCAAGTTCTCAAAGGTTCTTCTTTGTTCTGCAACTTGTATTCATGGATGAAACTTCCAAAACTGCCCTTGTTGAGTTTCTTTTTATATTTCTTGTCTGACACTGTAATCCATTACTATTCTGGTTCCGGGCTTCAGAAGATATTTTCAGTTAATAACTATCTTAACCATAGCCTATTTTAAGTTCCTGGATGCATTTCCTAACAAGTGAGGAATAGTTTGGGATATAGTCACTTTGAATTCCAACAACAGCATTTCTATTCCATTTTTGGCTTCTCCCAAAACAAACATGGCATTATTTTTTTCTCTGCCTATGAAGCTGACCAGAATATATAAACAACAATATAAACAGGTTGGCATGAGAAGTTAATGAAAATTTTAATTAGGGTCAATAGGAGGAGATGCTCTACAGCTTTCTTGAGTAGGAGCAGCAGACCACAGATCCAGGTGTTGAAACAAATTCTGCTCAGAAACATTCACAGATATACCATCTGTCTTCATAGATATTATCAGAGTTGTACAGCCTGTAATTGGTGGACTGGTGCATGGATGAAATAAGGTGATGAGCTTTCCCAAGTCTCTAGAGTAGAGCAATTAAAAATCCAGTGCTTAGGTACTACTTCGAGTCAAATGAGTTAAAAAAAACTCAGCACACAATTGCCAAATATCTTTTCTCTTTTTCTATATCTTACATGTTTTTAAACCACCACTTATCAGTACATCTAGCACTTAACTTGTAAGGTCTAGAACTAGAATTTGGCTTTTCTGTATTAAATCTTTAACTGACAAACATTTCCATCCCATTTGCTCAGTGTTAGTAAATGCTCTGCTGCATTTACTGGATGAACGGTAGTTGCATTTAAACCATGTGAACCCTTGGTGTCATCGTAAGAGATTGTCAGAAGCTCCAGTTTCAGCCTCTTATCTTCCCAAGTTTCAATCTGGCTTGTTTTGTTTCTAATTGTAGCTTAAATTTGTGCAAGTTCCTTGCACTCCTTGTACACAATTTTCAAAGAGGATAATACTTTTTCATTCTCTTAACATTCCTCAAATGTTTATTTGCCCCTTTTTCTTTAAAAAGAGAATTGAATGCTGTAAAGACCCCCCTTCCCCAGTAACAATGACAACAAAACAAATCACAACAGCAACAAAAAAACACCGCCACCAAAACCGGAAACTCCAAACCTCACCGTGTTAGGAAGCAAGCTATAGCAAAACGAAGCTTATGGTTCCTATGAGTGCCAATGCTGCTTCTGGCTCAGTATCCATAGAAACCTGATCTCCAGTCCTGCTGCAGGAATTAACTGAAGATCACAACCACTTGTGTGGAGAACCACTTTGATATCAACTCACGTCAATGTCCCTTAAGTTTGTGTGTGTGTGTATATATATAAATTACCTTATATACAGGGGAAAAAAAAAAGAGGGAAAAAAAAAAGGTTATATTTGCTTTTACAAACTGAAAGGAAAAAGGCAATCTATCTCTTTAATTCCTTAGAACTAGGACACAATACATAAATACTGCATTTTAGAAAAGATTTATTTCAAAACGAGCTTGGCCTAAATGTTGACAACAGGAATTTTCAAACACCTGGGAACTCCCTATGCAAAATTTCTTCCCCTCTTTGTACAAGCTCTGTTTTTTACCTATCTTGTATCAACTCAGGGGAAAAATCTGCCACCCTTTGGTATCAGAACATAACTTCCTCTACACCTGTTGATTCTGTCCTAGGTTATAATGTACAAAGCTTCAAAAAAGAGGGACCAACATGGATCTTTGCTAGGGAATACTGTAGCCAGATTTCTCTTTGAAGGTTTTTTATTAATTCTAAACATGAGTGCATAGCATTCTCAAGTATTCTACTGGACCACCCATGTCCAGGCATCTACTTTTACACTTTCTTTTGTTTTGCTTCTATTTCCTGCTTAATTTCCTCATAGTTGTCTCCACTCCCTTTATTTCTCACCAACTCCGAATCATCTTATACTTCACTTTTCTTTTTAAACACCAGTTTTCTCCATTTTCATTATTCTGATACTTTGTATTTAGATGCTGCTCCTTTTGTAATAATAGCAATTACAAGTATGCCACGAAGTCAGATCCTACCTGAAGAACTGAATCTCCTTAAATGACAGTTATGCTGCTTGAACTGATATGTAGTGTTCTGTAGCCATGGGAGGAGCTTTGTTTTGAACCTTTTGGCTCACAGACAAAATTCAACAAAGGACAAGTTGTTATATTAGCCAATATCAAGAGCCTTTCTCCATCCCCCTATATTATGCTATTGAAATAACGTGAACTATGATAGCATGAACTGGGATATTGGCTTGGTAGGAGAAGACTTGGGAAGCAAAGTCCCTCCCACTGTAAGTGAAGCTCAGGTTCGTGACCACCTGGGGAACCTGAACGTACAGGAGCCTATGGGTCCCAATGAGATGCATCACAGATTTCAGAGGGAATTAGCTGACGTGGTTGCCCAGTCACTGTCAATGACATTTGAAAAGTCGTGGCAATCAGGTGAAGTCCCTGGTACCTGTTAAAAAGGAAACATGACACCCAATTTTAGAAAGGGTAGAAACCACCCAGGAACCACCCACCTGTCAGTCTCACCTGTGCCAGGGAAGATCGTGGAACAGATCCTCCTGGGAGTGATGCTAAGGCGCATGGAAGGCAGGGAGGCAATACAGGAGAACCGGCATGATTTCACCAAGGGCAAATCCTGCTTGACGAACCTAGCAGCCTTCTATGACGGTGTCGCTGCATCAACAGACAAGGGAAGAGCACTGATGTAATCTACCTCAACTTCAGTAAGGCATTTGACATGGTACCCCACAACATCCTTCTCTGCAAATTGGAAATAGATGGATTTAATGGGGAGACTGTTCGATGGCTGAAGCACCGGCTGCAGGACTGGGTCCAGAGAGCGATTATCAGTGGCTCAGTGTCTGGATGAAGATCAGTGACAAGTGATGTCCCCCAGGGGCACCTGGGACTGGAGGATTAACTCTTTAACTCCCAGTGTACTACATGATGTTATGATGTGGAATACCAGTAACAAAAATTGATTCATTTTCCTACAGGAGAAAAAGGTGCAGGGAAGATGACATACCTTGCATTTACATACCCATCAGTGTGAAATGAGACACTACAGCATGTGCAATTGTACTTACGAGAGATGATCTCCAATCATTGAACATGAATAAGCTCATTGGTGGATGTGAAAATAGACTATTGTAAATATCCCTGTTAGGGTAAGAAAGGGGATGCATTTCAAGTATTGCAATTTCTTCCCGTTTGTGTGAAAATGTGAAAGGTACATAATCTCTCCAAGAAAGCTACATGAGAATTGTCTCAGTTTGTGATATGGACAGAATGTTTCCAGATACATCAAAGCAGAAGCTGGAATAAGTAATTCCAACCACACCTTTCACTGAGACTGAAGCTGGCCTTCCTACTATCTGTCTGTGTAGAGAGCATACATTCAGAGTGTTGTAAAATACATTGTGCTCAACTGCATACCCTACTGGAGCTGAAAATAGTATACATTCTTTAGACATTGACAGTGAGGGAAATGGTACCATTCTTCATTTCTACATTTAATGACCTTTTCTATGGCTGACAGAAACAGTGATTGCAACCAAATTCAGATCACCTTTTCCCCACCATGAATAGAAACTGTGAAGTTCCTGTCTGTCGTTCAGAAGAGTGTTTTCTAAGGCTGAAAGCCTCCTCTTCATGGGTCCTCTCTGTAGTAGTTTTCTTACGGTGACAGAATGTACAGACACATTTAGAACCTGAAGGGTACTACAGTCTTGTATCTGTAGAGTCCTTCCATTGGCAGTTTCGCAGAGCAAGATTGTCATCAACCAGATGGAGCTAGGGTTGATTTCCGGAAAGCCTGAACGATCAATTGCGGAGTTATGGGTAGACACAGAGATCAAGAATCAAGGGAATTTTAAAAGTATTTTTTCTCCCTCAAATCCTTGAGATCAAATAACATTTGGTATCAAATCTGACGCTTACGTAAGCTTCTCTAGCAATTTGTGGCAGGCCTAGAATTTACATGGTGTGATAGCTGGCTCAGAAAGAGGTGCTAAATAGTTCAAAGTATACAGATTCTACAGCTAGTTTCCCATTTCCTCTGATAGTACAGGCATTGCTAAACATCAGTAAGAGATGAACACAGATGTAATATACAGGCAGGCATGCACAAACAGCCCGTCATTCTCTCAAACGTGTCTTCACATGGTGCTTCAGAACTGGCACATGGACAAAAATGCAGATGCTTTTACTAAGAATTTCTGAGCTAGAATACCAACAGACATCTCTGGGTTCTCTTTCATGCAAGTCCACAGACCTACTGTAATCAAGGCTTGTTGACAATACCTGATGCTATTAGTGAATAAAAGGCAAGTAACCTTGCTTTTCTCAGAGAAGCAGATTTGTTCTACAGGCATTGTGATTATAATCATTATCTTAGCTCATGAGGACCAGTATTTTTAAGGGAAAATAATTTTCCCTTCAAGCTAAAGTAAAAAATACCACATTGTGTTATATTGTTATTGACCATCAAGACTGAGAATCCCATCTATAATTAATCAGTCTTCAGTTTCAGGGTCTCTCAGGCTAGTTTCCTAGGATCAGATTCTTTGTGCATCAAGGGATTCAAATATGATCAGAGATGAGAGCTAGCCAAACACAGATTCTCTGGGAGAAATCAGCAGGCAATCACTTGCATATACACACATACACAGACACACACCAGCTAGACTTCCCTGTGTTCCTCTTCTCCCACTGTAAAACAAATAAACAAACAATATAACAAACAAAACCAACTAAACAAAACCATCAGCTCACTTGCTCATATCAGTAATTACCATCAGGCATTCTGAATTTAAGTCCTAGGATATAGTACCAACTCAGTGAAAACACCTGATTTATGTTCATCTGCAGTATGAATACAAGAAGATTTACCATAATAAAGTGCTATCAGAAACCATAACAAAAAACATACATATGCTGTCTTCACTCAGTTCAGGCTACTTAGACTTCACAAAGAACATGAAAGAAATAATGAAGCTAGCCAGCACAATTTTACATGAGCTTAGAGTGAAAGGGGTAACTCAGTGAAACAATGAGGTAGCTAAATAAAATAAAATAAAAACAAAAAAACCCACCAATTTTCTGTGTTAATGCTCACAAAATGCAATTTGAAGCTGGGTAATTCTATAGAAGCCACAAATGTAAATTATTACAAAACAGGCTGCACAAACTAATGAAGGATTATCTATTGGTTGCTATTAAACAATGTTGAGAAGTAGCTCCTGGCTCAGGAATCATTTAAGAGTATATGATACAATGGAGAACAGAAGAAAGAATAATTGCTCTGTGCTTGTTCCCTGTGTTACACATGTTGGAAATACCTCAATAATTTTTGGTCAGGACAGTATCTCTGATAAAAGCCGTTTTTATTCGCGATTGCAATGGCGGGCGCCCTGCTATCAGTAGCGCACCAAAGGACACGATATTACAGTTTTTACACCTTTTCTCCCATGTTCCCTTCCCTGTTTCCCCTTTGGTTAGGTATTCCAGGTTGCAATTTTACCCGAGGTTTGTATTTCTAATTACATTCTGACACTTGTTAATTCATGTGCTATCTTGTGCCAGTCGGTTGCCATCCTGCTGTTTTGGTTTCCAAGATGTCTCGGTACTCTTATCGTATTGATTTGTTGATTCCCTTCAAAGCTTCTTCCATTCTGTCCGAGGGACACTTTGTTAAACAAAGAGCCCCGGAAGGGGGGCAGTGATTCCAGTCCTTCCTGATATCTCCTTAGGCACGTCCTCAAGTATGTCACGACTTGTATATTTTTACAATGTGTACAACAAAACATTATATATATATCTAAACATACATTGTTGCTAGTTCATACAGGTATATTATTAATTATTTTAACTTCTCTTCTTTGGATCCTTTATTATTCAGGCCTTGTTTGTCCAGCACCAAAAATCAGTAGTTTTATTTCAGATGACCTGTGGAACAGCACTCAGACTCACAAGAGTCAGAATGTAAGGTAGTTTATTTTAGGTGTATACACCGGCACACTGGGGGGGCTTGCACCACCCCAATTGCGCAACTAGTGTCTCTTAAGCAGCCATATTTATACCACACAAAATGCACACTCACGGTTACGCAATAGCAGGTATTGCTAACTCACTCTAGACAATGGGTTGTCCTATGCTAACTAATTCCTTGAATGTTTTCTCGTTTTTCACTCCTCCTTGGTCATGCGCAGTGTATAGTCAAGTCAGTTTGAATGAGTTTTCCTTTATGGTGATTGGTCCATTTTCTTATCTGAAGGTCTCAGGCCTGGAATTCCAAGAGCTTCTTCCTTTGCAATATGCTATTGATAAGCGAAAGCCTTGCCCCCATTCTACCAAACTCCTCCCAAGTCCTGCCTATTCCCGGTAATCCGCTCCCCAAACTCCGCCTAAACTCCCCCAAGTCCTGCCTATTCCTAGTAAGCTGCACCCCAAACTCCGCCTCTGAAGTAAGGGTTCCTCCCTTCTTTAATTTCTATGGAATTAAAGCGAGCCCCCCCCCGTACATGTACAGGGGGCCCCCCTGTACAACCCCCCTGTACAAGGATCATCCTAGGGTTTCTACCTTTACTCACAGACAGCTGGGCAGACAGGAGCTGCAGTCTTTGTACCTATGACTTTTACCTAATTTTTAATAACTACAAATTGCTTCAATTATATACTGAGACCTTAAAATAAAATATTCTTATCTTATCTTGTTCAAACATTTGAAACAACATTTGATTCCCACACACATTATCAGCATCTACTGGGAAATCTGAGCCAGGAATTAGATGGGTTAAAAAGATCTGATCTTTTTTTCTGATCAATTTTTCCCATAGCAAAACTGTGCAGAAGAATTCTCAAAATGCTCAGAAGTCTTTCTTTTACAAAAGGAATAATTGAGAAGCACCACGATGATTTTAAGAAGTGTTATAGGATGTAAATAAGAGATCTAAATACATCGTCCCCAGAATCAGAACACAAAAGAAATACATTTTTGCTCAATATCTAACCCATGGAATTGCCACAAAATACCACAGATATGCACATCCAGCAGGCAGAGGAAACGCTGTGCACCACACCTATAGTTAACAACATGTTTTAAACTGGGTTTATTTTAAAGACAGACTTTTCCCTATCTGACCATGACTGCTTCTATATGGCATTGTCCACACTACCGATTTTAAGTATTTTCAATTCCAAGATTTAAAAAAGAAGCCATATTATCCAAGTCAAGAGACTTAACAGCCCTTGCAGTTATCTACCTCTGAATCACACGGTACCATCAGAGATATGAACCTGGATAGGCTTAAACACATATCTAGTTAATCCAGTAGTTCTGAATCAAGGAAACTATAGCTTTGTTGGCAAACTTTAAGGAGAAACACAGACACCACAGGAATGTGAGGTCACTGGAGTCCGTGAAGATAAGGCAGAGCTGACAACAGAATGGAGGATAAAAAATGCCGTTTACATCACAATGAAGGGGCCAATGAAGATAAGCAGAGATGCTGTCTGCAACTCAAAGGGGGTAAACAGCAGCAGTTGCTGTTGCCAAACGCCCTAAAGGTTTTGCCCTCATCCAACGACCACCAGATGGGCCCAGAGAACCTCCCCAGGACGCGTGCTGGGGGGCGGCATGGACACATCCAGTGTGCATGTAACGAATTTCTTGGAAATGTGATGAATACGTACACGCTATGCCTATAAATCTGCAGTCGCCGCTTTCCTTGGTGTACGAGTGTCTTGAGTTTTCTGCAGAGTTTATTGCTTGCCATAGGATCAAATATGAAATGGAAATTTTGTGGGTTTCAGATAAAAATATAAAATCATTCATCTTTCATACAGGTGGCCTTAAGGAGAAGAAAAGAAGAAATAGCTGTTCTGTTACAACAGGAATTTCAAACTCATGCTTTCAAATCCAAAATGCCCATGAGAAAATTTCATTGCTACTAAATACTACCCATAGCATAGCATAGGTTTGTCTCCTATGAGAAGTCAGGCTTCTTGTAAATGGATTAGGTGGTGTCATAACCACTTAACATTTCTGCATTCATTTGCTTTTTTTTCTTCCGTCCTTAAGAGCTCCACAGAGATTGTTTCTCTAGAAGCTATAAACTAATCCTAATGGAGGTGCTCTGTTTGCCTGTATTTGTCTAGCAGGCCAGATAACACCATCATTGGAGTTTCTTCTGGCTTCCAGATCTTTTATAAACAATCCTAATGTGTTAACTGGCCTCCTACTTTTTTGCTTCTATTGGCTTTTACTTCTCTATAATGTTTTAGCACCCCTGAAGGACCAGCCAGACTACCCAGTCAATAACCTAAACCAAGTTTCAGCGTTACTTATGCACTCCCTCTTATTTCACCTTGTTTTTTTTGTTTGTTTGTTTGTTTTTAATTTCATGATAGACCTCCTTTATCTGGAGACTCAAACATCGAGCATTTTCACTATTCTGCAAGTATTTTTCAAAAAAGGAGAGTATTTGGACCTTTGGTGGAGAAAGGACCCAAGCTGATTCTAAATCTCCCAGAAGCAAAAAGAAGAGCACTGCCAAATTTCTTCTGCTTGCCAACACATTTTCTCCACTACAAAACTCCTGTAAAAGCCACTGAAGTGAGCAAAAAGAAACCCCCCAAAAAACAAAACAAAACACCCACATTTTTCAGTTTATGGAGCACAGGATCTGTTTCTGTGTCTCGCTTGAAGGACAATTTAATTAGAGATTAGCACATTGGAGAACGAGAAGGTGTGAAGGAGTTATGTTTGAGAAGGCAAGGCAAGGCAAGGCAGGGCAAGGCAGGGCACGGCAGGTCAGCTTTGGTTTGTTATACCAGTTTCATTAAGGATAAAACTGTAATCCAATGAAATTTGTCAAATCTATGGTAAGTCCTCAGATTTCAGTGAATGTTTCAGAATATCCATGCTATTCCTTGTTTTATACATATCCATGTATATTCCTTGTTTTATCAGACTGCAAAGTTTACCCCAATCCATTATTTCACAAAAATAAGTGTGTTCATAAAACAATCAGCAGCTTCTACATCGGTTTGCATATTGAATAAAACCCCAAAGCGTTTAAACAGAAGGGTTTACAGAATATAGAAGTACATCAATAGACAGCATCTGAAGCTCCAGAAATACAGCGTATTTATCCTCATGGAGCTGGGTCCCTGCCCAAACGTATCAGTTCCTTCTATACTGCTGTCAATCTTTTATTTCATTTGGGAAAGTATTGTCCTGTGAAGATTCAGAGAGGAAAAAAAATAAAATTAAAAATAAAAAGAGAATATAGTGCATAAATGCCATTAACAGAAACCCACAAATTAATAGGCAGTACAAATGTTTTTCTACCTTTTAAGAATGATTTAAAAATAGCTTTAGCAATGTTTTCAAAAGTATTTTTGGTAACATGAGACATTTAACTGCCATTTTTTTCAAGTTGTTTTTCATGCAAATCTTTAAAGCATATTTGTCTTTACATATTTGCACTTGGCAGTGGAACAGTCAGCTCCAGCTCAATTCTGAGAACAAAAAGCGGGTAAAACTATTTCCAAGTAGGGCTGCTTTGAGTCAGACTGGAAATTGTAGTAGCCCTAAATGGTATTGCTAGCATTACCTTCTGATTTTAACATATGCTAAATTCTCTAGATACTTCACTTCATGGGAATTCATTTGTTAAATATTCTACAAGCCCATTTCTTCATAATAAAATATACTTCATTTAATATTTCGTACAGCTGAATTAAAGTAACTCTATGAGATTAATGTATGAGGGTTCATATCAGTTTTGTATCACATAGCAGCAATATTACTCATGGACAGTGCAAGACTGTCGAGTTCATCTCTGAATTGATTAAATACTCAGTAAAGAAAGAACACAAACAGGTATTTCCAGTATACAGAATAAGGCTACTGTTGCCTACTGCTAAAAGTAAGATGTACAGAAAGCTTGCATCTATACTCTTTAATAGCATAAAGGATTTATTATAATAGACTATTAGACCAACATGAGTCTTGCAGTTAGAAAAAGACATTCAACCTATTTTGTGTTGTGTAAATACAGAGCACAGAAGAGATAAGATGATTGATTGGCCTGGATGCAGCTGACACAGAGGAGGCTGAGGTACTTAATGACATTATGTCAGCCTTCACCTGTGAGTACTCCAGCCACAACACCCAAGTGTCTGCTGGTTTGCAGCGGACACCAAGCTGTGTGGTGCAGTCAACACGCTGGAGGGAAGGGATGCCATCCAGAGGGACCTGGACAGGCCTCAGAGCTGGGTCCTTGCAAATGCCACAGAGTTCAACAAGGCCAAGCACAAGGTCCTGCACCTGGGCCAGGGCAACCCCAAACATGAATACAGGCTGGGCTGCGAGTGGATTGAGAGCACCACTGTGGAGGATTTGGGGGTACAGGTGGACAAAAAAAAAAAACTGCTGCAGAAGCCTGATACTTTTGATTAACAAGTTGATATCATTTGAGGCAAGAATGGTTCATAATACACTGTAGCTACATTGTATGAAAACTGTACTGAAACTTTCTGCTCAACTCAGTTCTCACTGTGCTATTTCTGGTTCCTCTGGGGCTGGGGGACAGAAAATGTTACCCTACTCTTTGCCAGTCATCAGGAGCAACCAGCATGCTGATACTAGCAGTGGCCTGACAAGGTGTTTTACACTTGCTATTGCTTGATACCATCAGTGCTTTGGGGCAAATGCTGTGTTAGGTACTTGCAGAGTACAAAGGTTATACAGGTATGTTTCCTGTCGGTTATACCTCTGTGGTGTACTAAGTGCATGGTGGGCCAGGTCTATTACCTATTTTGGGACTGCAGCAACAAGATAACTTTGCTTCTAGCATACCTACAATTTGCTGAGGATGGAGAAGGAAGGAAAGAGGAGTAGCTGTTTTTTCCTGGGATATTTTTGCTTCCTGATTTACCTTAATATTCTACCTTTGAATAATCATGTATACCATAAAACAAATTGAATGCTTAAATTGAAAGCTCATTTTTAGATATTTTTCAGCAATGATTTCCACAGGTTAGCAATTATAATGTTAAAAACTCCTGTGTTTTGGAGACAACCTTTGGTTGTTGCAATGGAAATAGGTGTTGACTTTTTCTTATTCCCAGTAATTTGCATATGATATAGATTTAACAGTATCTTCCTTTGTTCTTTTTTGTTAACACAGAATTAAATGTAACGTGGCTCTTTCACACTCTGTTAACCTTCATATTTGTATTTCCCAAGACTTAATTTTAGCCATTCAGTTTTTATTTTTAAATGGTAGGTGAACAGAAGCTTTTTTTCACTGCATTCAATAAAATCTTAAGCACTTTAAAAACTAAATGTCACAGACAATTTAGCTAGCTCTCCACTCATAATTCTCAACAGGTTATTGCTTCTGATTGCATATTATTTACTTCTTTTTTTTCTCAAGATTAACCTATGCTGGAGACTCCAAAACAAAATATAGATTTCCTTCAAGGAAAATCTGAAAGCAAAAAATCAACGTCTAAGCCTAGAGTAAGTTAAAAATCATTATCTCTGGATAGAACAAGTCTTACAGATATGAGACTACAGGTAGACTTACACTGAGTCCAGCTTGTAAAGAAGAAGAAAAGTGTGATTGTAATACAATTAAAATATGCTACAGACATGTCACCAAGTGCAAGAACTTCTCACCCATGACTGAAATAGCCCAAGCCTGGATCGTATGCATGGAGGTATTCAAGCTTCATCTGTTGCCTACCTGTGTGAGTTCCTGTAGGGTACCTTCTATAGCAGAAGGGTTAGACTCAATCTCTTGAAATCCCTTCCAACCCCTGCGATTCTGTGTCGTTATCTTAATCCTGAACTCATTTAAACTGTCCTATTACTGAATGCTGAACAAGAACTCTAGAATTAACCTGAGTGAAAGTGGGAGCTCATTGCTGTTTTCTGATTAATATGCCAGAAGGTCTGTGTGACATTTCTGTGGAATGCCTCTGTGCTCTTGGGACTTGATGATTCAGTGCAGAGCTGCCTGGAATTTCTACAAAACTTCAGCCCTTCTCACTTTTCCAATGGTTTCCTATTACCAGCCTGTCAAGTTAAACTAAAAATAATTATTTTGTCTGCAATAATAAGGGGAAGATCAAAATTTCACAGCACAATGCGTGCTGCGCAGCTTACTAGAAAGCGGCAACTGTGTTTTCAAAGAGCAGCACAAAATGTTCCTTTTGCTTTTTTCCTGGAGAAAAAAAACAACAAAGTTTTAGCTGCAAACTTCACAAATTTTGGTAACACTTGAGAAAAAGAGGTCTGCAAATAAATCTCCTCAAGGTCAATTTGACAATACATGTTCCTTGCTCATTGTGAAAGAACAGAGATCACAGAAATGGCTGTATTTAGAAGAGGGCTAGTCACTGGCAAAACAGACAAATGAAATAACTGGAAGCCTCATGGAGTATCAGAAATTAGCATCGTTTTGCTCTTCAAAGCACTGCAAGTTTAGAGACTACCATGAGTCAGTCACCACAAAGTAAATGGTATTTAACGGGAAAGACCAACTTCAATATGAAGCACCTCACTGGACCTCTCAGGGTCCAGAAACTGTCACCTACCTGCCTAAAGACAGGTGGACACTGATCTCTATTCTGTGCACATGCCATTCTGTTACACATCATCCTCAATTTAGCAGCAAAACAGAATGAGGACAAAGACAAAATAAACTGTGGGATCTACAGGTAAGCAGTAGCAAAAGACTTTACTAATATTCTTCCTACATGAAATACTTCTTTTGAAACAGGAGATAGAAACGTAATTTACAAAAGCAACTGGAGTAGGTGGAGCTGAAATTGTTTGCCTATATTGAATGCAGGAGAAAGCAAATGGACAAAATGTAATGCATAGAACAGACCAGGAGTACCTTCACAGACATTGAAGAAGACATGATACTGCGGACTTCTAAAGTCCAGGCGCAGAATAAGCACCTACCGCATTAAAGAAAATGCCTGGGAATACCGGTGTAAGTGCACTGTATGCATATTTGATGCAATGTTAAATTGTATACTTTAAGATCCCTCATAGGCTATTTCAGAGGGAAAGTAACAGATCATTACTTAAATTTCTTGAAAGCTTTTAATCATACTCAATTATATCTCAGAAAATTAAAAATCTGGATATCACACTTTTGTTGACAAAGACCTACAAACACAACAGGTTGAAAAGGCAGTGAGTAGAATACTTAAAAGCTAGCATGTTTTGGAGTAACTAGTGAATCTTAAATCAAATCCACAAAAATGCAAGTTGAGGTGCAATGCAAAAGCTGTTGAATATAGATATGAAATATGAAGGATTCTACTATACGTGTAATGGTTAAATTCCTTTTGATTTCAGGAATGCAGGATTGTATCGGAAAGCTGAAGGGAAATCACAGTAAGAATTGAATTTAAAAAAAAAAAAAAAAAAAAGGCTGCAGAATAGAAGGGGAAAAAAAGGTTGAAAGTACTATTCTTCTAAGTAGAAATAATGACTTTAATGACCTGAAAAGAACACCAGAAAACAAGATACAGAGAGCAGTAAGAAACTGCCAAATTCATATTTGAGATGCATCACAGCAGCAGCAAAAGATGCTGTTTTTCTTCCTATAATCTCACACACGCAAAAAAGGTCACTGTACTTTCAAGGAGTCCACGCTTGCTGATGGACGCATCGACACAAAAAAAAAAAAAGGGATTCACACAGAATGCACAACGTTCAGTCAGGAATATTTTCTGCAAGAACTTTTAAAGGACAAAGTATGTAAGGTTTAGTAAAATACACCCCATGTAGTCTAACCTGTGTATTCAATGACATCTTTCTTCTCTGAGAAGTTCTAAATAGGTCAGGATTTTCCAGACATCTTAGTTTCTGTCTATGCTTAACATCTTCAAGTTCACAGACTCACAGAACTGCAGAAGTTGGAAGAGACCTCAATAAACCTTCAGTTCAACACCCCTGCTAAAGCAGGTTCTCTACAATAGGTTGCACATGTCAGCGTGCAGACAGGTCTTGAATATCTCCATAGAAAGAGACTCCACCACCTCTCTGAGCAACCTGTACCAATGCTCCATCACTCAGACTGTAAAGAAATTCTTCTGAATGTATGCATGGAACTTCCTATGTTCAAGTTTTAGACCACTGCTCCTTGTCCTAGTGCTGCACACCATGGAGAAGAGCCTGGCCTCATCCATTTGCCTCCCACCTATCCCCTCACTCTTCTTTTCCCCAGGCTGAACAGACCCAGATTACTCAGCCTTTCCTCATACAGGAGAAGCTCCACAGGCCCTTTATCATCTTCATGGCCCTTTACTGGACTCATTCTAGGAAATCTCAGTTTTTTAAACTGGGGAGCCCAGAACTGGTTACAGTGTTCTAAGCATGGCCTCAACCAGGCGGGGCAGAGCAGGGAGGATTGCCTCCCTCAACCTGCTGGCCATGCTTTTTTCAAATGTACCCCAGGATACCATTGACTTTCTTGGCCACCAGGGCACGCTGCTGGCTTGTGGCCAACTTGCTGTCCAACGGTCTGTCCAGGTCTTGTTGGGTGGTAGCACAGCCGTATGGTGTATCAGCCACACCTCCCAGCTTTGTATCATCAGCAAACTTGCTGATTGTGAGCACTATCCCTTCATCCAGATTGCCAATGAAGATGTTGAACAAGACCATCCCTGGCACTGACCTCTGGGGAACACTGCTAGTTACAGGCCTCCAACCAGACTCTGCACCTATGGTGACAACATTATGCCAGCCAGCCAGTTCACAATCGCCCAAGTTACTTCTTTAGAGTGGATGTTTTCTTCTACCATAGATGTGTACACCTGTGTACGACGTGTACCTAATGTGCAATGACTTTGCTCACCCAGTGTACATTCCTCTTAGTTATTTGCTTGGTTGCACCTCTGCTAATTATTACCAATTAGACTCTTCTTTCTCCACTTCTGGTTTTCGCTCTTTTGCTGCATGGAAATTTACTGTAATCCCAGTATACAAGTTAGCTCACTTTCTGAAAGTAATCTGAATTACTTTGGCAGGACTGTATCTCCAGCTTCCCTTCTAGAACATAGATTTAATTAAGCCTGTAGAAATCAATTAAGGTTATGTCTGGTACTTTTTTTTTTTTTCTTCTATAAGCTGAATACTGGTAGCTTTTGCCGTGTTCTACTGTGATGATGGCAGAATCTCCATGGCAACAGCATATTTGCATTCTGACAGACATCATATTGTGCCTATACGCTCTATCTGAAAAAGCTTTTTGATAAATATAATCACAGTTATGTAGTTTATGTACTAAAGGATTTATTCTCATTAAGATAATAAAATTGTAACTAAAAAGCTTTGCTTATTTGCTTCACATTTTCACTGTTCCATCTTTATTGGAGTTTAGAACAACAATATGTCTTTGATGTTAAGTAATTGGAAGTTTTTACCTTCTTCCCCTGTAATTCACTAACACACAAACGTGCACAAGAGCTGTCTAGATTGTTTAAACAAACTTTCTCTGAAATAATTCTTTGTTTCTTCTGCAGAATCTCTGATTCTTTTCTTCGGATGTAACACTTCAAGGTCTTCACTCCCTTAACATCATCCAAGAAAATATTCTCATGAAATACATATAAGCAAAACAGAACAGATTAGAAAAAAAGGGTGAGGTACAATTACATGAAATGCAACAATTCATACATAACATAAATACATGTTAAGACTGAAATCAGAACATCGTGGATACCGTTTTACCCTAAATTCTAACACTTCTAGCAACTGGACTAAGAGATTTTAAAATGAAGCTACCTTATATTTTTTTCCTTTATCATCATCTGTAGCATGATTGTAGAAAGCAGGCCTTGTTTCACATGTCAAATCCAGGACAGAAGCACAAAGACATTACACTTAAGTCACTTCATTGGTTGGTAGCCTCATTTCCATTTTGATCCCCTATGTGGCTAAATGACATCTGTGGTTAGAAAAAACAACTCCAATAGTTTCTAGATATTTTAAGAACAGAGATTATTCCCCTCTCCAAACGGTAGAAAAATAGCATGTCAGCTCAGGATAGGCTGAATTTTAGCTAAGGATTTCAACTCAAATCAAACACAGAGACTCAGCTAGTTCATTGCTGAAGTTACTAAGTTCAAACACGGGCCACAGTCCTTCAGCTCAAGAACTCAGTACTATCCAAAACACAAAGTAGAAAGACGCCAAGAGAACCCTGCTAACTGAATGTATCTCTTATCAGACTCACTATAACTGCTTGCCCTGATTATCCACATTACTGACTAGCAGGGCTGACAAAGGACCAACCATTGATACCAACCACTGAAAGTTATTCCCATGGCCCTTCCCCCTCCCCCCCCCCCCCGTTAATTTCACATACCCCCTCTGCCCATTTGTTAGCAACACGGGTATCTCAGTAAGTTTGCTGAGTTCTTGCTACGTGTTCTGTGGGACTGCAGATTTCTCACCAATCTTACACAAGTAAACATTCTAGCTATGTAGCACTGACTAATGCATATCTGACATCATATCTGCATATGATATTCACCACTCTCCAACTCTGCATATATAAATCCTTTTATACCTCTATCCCCCCTCTCTCCCCCCCCCCCCCCCAAGACATTATTTGTAGGTGCAGCTGAGGTGGGTCAGACACATTTCAGTAATAGTACTTGATCTTACCACAATCTGTACCCGCACAAGTGAAAAGGCCACATGGATTCAAAACACAACTACATATACAAGTCTTCATTTAACAGTTAGAAATTGGAAATAACCTGATTATTAAATGGCAACATCTAAACGAGGAAACAAACCAGATTCTTTAGATTTGCCTTGATTTTTACATGGCAGAAATAGTAGGGCTTTGTATTAATTTTCATATTTTCATTCAATAATGGAGGGGGAAAGATAGAAAACTAAACACAAATGAAGGACATAGAGAGACATTAAAACTTTAAGACAATGCTTTGAGAAACTAAAAAAAACATTAGCCCTTTTAAAGAAAAATACTCAAGCATAGGAAGGAAGAACCTGGGGGAAGTGGGGAAGAGGGCAAGAAAAAAAAAAAAAAAGGGAAATATGTAAGCTCAATAGCAAAGAGCAAAAGGGCGTACCTGCAATTATCTGCAAACTTTTTCTAACGACAGTTGGAATTTTCAGTTTAAGTTATCCAAAACATTTAACTGACAAAATAAATTAGAAGTGGAAAGTGAGTAAATCACTTCTAGAACCTCATCCTCTTCCCCTAAATCAAATAAATAACTTAGTCTCTTTCAAAGCAACATTTATTGACCAATGCCACCTTATACTTCTGCTTGAAGCACCACTTAGAAAAGAGACTCATTTAAAACATTAGCAATATGTAATATTAAAAATTTAGTCTTTGATGATGCCTTTTTGTCTTGCCTGCTTGTCTGCCTTCAGCAAATGAATACAGCTTGAATAGTGTCCCAAAGACTCTTTAGCCCTAGCAGAAGGTCTGTATTTACAGATTCATGACCCTTATTGCCAGGGAGGAGGACCTGACCAGGAAAGCTGCTTTTAAAAGTATAACCAAGTGAATTAAGAATTACTTGGTACCCTCTTGAATGAAAGCATATCTTCACACACACACAAAAAGTACAGTACTCTTGGAGAGAAAATGAAGGAAAACAAGTCCTTTGGAACAGGAGGGAAAAAAAATGAGAGCAAAAGAGCAAGGTATCAAAGAGATAATACACGGTTATCTTACTCAAAAGAGCCTGGGTATGAAAGCAAGTATGACGCAAGACCTTGATTGCCTTTGGGTTTTGATATTTAATATAATAATTGTGGAATCCGGCAATGGTTTGGCTTGGAAGAGACTGAAAGACCATCTAGTTCCAACCCTCCTGCCATCATTACTTTGCAGCAATTGACCAAACATTTTATGACTGTGCAAAAAAATCTAGAGAAATAATTAAAAAAAAACCTCTATCATAAGAACAAATCAAAACAACGACCCAGTCATTAAACATCACAATGCTTTAAAGCACAAGTAAAAAGATAACAGTGTCAGGAAGTAGCTTTCCCAAGATGTGTGTTAATTCCACACTACCCACTTGTCATCGTATGGAGCGAGCAGTACCAGAGAGAAGACTGGACTATCAGAACCAATTCAGTTTGGCCTGGTATTTTTTTTTTTCCCCAACCATTTTCTGACTTAATGGCCTGAGAGCACCTCAGTGACTCCACTGATGAGCTGGTGCAACCCTGTGGCAAATGCAAGTCCAGTCAGAACAGCTAGTTTTACAAAAGTTAGCTTCTAAATGAAGCTTCAGTTCTATTTAATTAAAGACATGCCCAATATTTATGGGTGATAATAGCAATACCATAATTTCCATTCAATTTTCAGACAGGGCCTAGGGAAAAAGAGTAAGCTTGAAAAATTCTGCAGTATGGCTTTGACCAAACTCATATCCAGCATATTTCCCTTTAAAAGTTAGGCTGAGTGTTAGCAGTATGGAGATTTTACATTATGCTAGCAGAGAGCCACTTGCTACAGACAAGATTTAGTCATGAGAGCCCACTTCCACCTCCTTTAGTATATATTTACTGCAAATATCATTCTTAAAATCATGATTCCTTCTTATAATGGCTTATAATTTCTCCTGGGGTCTCAACTGCTTCAGAGCAGCCAAAACTTAGCACTGATCTGAAAGTGCTATGTTGTTTGACTCTCTGATCTCATGATGGAAAAGTGGAACAGAAACATATCAAACCTATGTTACACATTTAACAATAGTCTCTGTCCCTTTTCTAAACTATTCTCCTTCCTACAGCAACTTCCTGATATGTCCTTCACCTGTCTTGAATCTAAGTTTCTGTCTATGACATGGCAGATGAGAGAACTCTTCTTTCTCAAAATCACAAAGATTGTGTGTAGTTTCATTATGTGCCTATTAAAATTCCAATGTATTTTGAGATGGAAATCCCTTCTATTAATGCAGTCTTACACGGTTAAAACAAAGTCATTGTATTTCCTGAAATACTTGAGCTGTTAATTAGCTTGTTGACTGAAAACAAAACAAACATACAAAAAACCTTAACCTCTACCAGTTTTTCCAGAGTGCTACCTCTCTGTTGCCATGGTTGCAAGTTACCATAGAAACTATTAGACTCATCTGTATTTTTAGATTAAACTTCTACTTTCACAAGACATAGATTCAATTGATAGAAACTACTGATTCTTACCAGAAAATACTACAGAATTCAAACCATAAATTGGAGTGACACTGCTGAGGCACACAGACACAAAGAAATTGTTCAATATCAGGAGAAACAAAAAAAGTTGCAAACATTACCATTTACAGAGCTCCTTCATGAGCTAGAAAATGGTCTGAATGGACAGTCAAAAGATCTGAGGACAGTTCCTGTCTAATACTGTTGTATCCTTAAGCTTTACTAGAAAATATTTAAATTTAAAAGCTCAGCAAGTTTAAGCAGCCCTTTTAGATAGGAGATATCTGCAGCATTACTTTGTACTTCTCTGCTAAAGCCCCTCCTTTTTTCTTTTTTTTCTTTTCAATTTTTTATTTTGTAAGGCCGATTTTACTTATTTATACCATCTCTTTCTAAGCAGGAAGTTCACACTCAATACGTTTGACCAGTCACACTCCAGCTGTTTTCAGGCAGGTCTTCACTCCCTCACCTTCAGTGATTTCATGCTGCATCGTGCCCTCTGGCGGACAAACAAATTCACAACCCTGCGAATTAAATGCTGTTAGATCAGCACTATGCTAATCGAAACTTTATCAAGAAAACGTTATATCAGAAACGAGCATTACCACGTAGTCTTCAATTTGTGCACTTCCAGGAAGGTCTTTCGACAACCTCTGCCTGGCTAGATTCATCTCAGCTTTTCCATTTTCTCTCTGGACTCTCATTCAAACAATGCTAACTCATACATAGCTCAGCATACCTGAATTTAGATGCGAATTCAGGGTCAAATGTCAAAATAAATGTTTCACCTACCTGTGCCATTCACAACATTTGAGAAATAATATGAATGGGAAAGTCAGAAATGAGGAGTCCATCAACACAGTGATTTCCCTGGGAGGCAGCACCATGAATAAAAAAACAAGGTTTGAGAATCTGTGCTGTTTAAGAAAGTCATCAAAAGAAATACAGCTTGCTTTCTTGTTGGTAAGTCACCAAGCATTACTTAAGATAAAAAGCTTAGTTTCTGTGTGAAAACACCACCTAACTTGTAAAATCTGGAACTATGTGAAGCAAGTGATGGCACAGGTAATCTAACAATAACAAAATACATACATGACTGCTGATTTCCCCATTTATTAACTGAATCCTGTTGCTCCTTAATATTTTATTGATCGTAAACTAACTTAATTCTCTATTTTAAATACTCACTGCATATTTTTGCCATCATTCCTCGAGGTAACCTGCCACAGTTCTCCCAGTTGCATCTTCACACAGCCACTTTCCTGACTTTACAATTTTCCAACAGAATCCTCTCTTTCTATACTTTACATCTCCACTGATATGTAGTGACCAATAGTAACTCAAGATTGCAATTAAGGCTTGACAGGAGAGCATTCTGGGTGCTGACCTGCACTCTAAGCAGAAGTTTGCTTTACAACGCTTTGTGCAGTATTGTCTACACTCTGGCTCCTGAAAGCTCTAAGAATCAGTTGGAATCAATGCATAAATAATGGAAAACATTCTCTCAAATTAATCCTCTCCAATCCCTTTTGGGCAAGGTTCCTCTGATACTCCATACAGTTTTGTCTGGCTTGGCTTTTTTTCCCTCTGCTTGCACTGGGAATTAATTTTTGAAAACTTACAGTGAAACCCTCTCGCGCTCCAGTGGAAAATGCTCTTTGATAGACACACAGTTAGAATGATAGTATATTGCAAGTTGGGTGGGACCCACAAGGATCACTGAGTGTAACTTCTGGCTCCACACAGGACCACCCCCCCAAAAAAAAATAAAAATCCAGCACTGCGTCTGAGCACTGTCCCAGTACTTCTTCATCTCTAGCAGCCTGGGGACGTGACTGCTGCCCTGGGGAGCCTGTTCCACGCCCACCACCCTCAGGTGCACAACTCTCCCCAAACGTCCAGCCCGACTCTCCCCTGCCAAAGCTCCATACCGTTCCCTGGAGTCCAGCCCCTGTCACCAGAGATCAGAGCTCAGCACTGCCCCTCCACTCTGTATGAGGCCGTCATGAGGCTTCTCCTCAGCCTGTCCTCATCCTCCCCTGCGCTGAGCAAACAAAAATCACCTTGTCCACCGCATATACATCTTGCCCTCTAGACCTTTACCTTATGGCCCAGGGTACAGTTGGCCATTTTGGCTGCCAGGGCACACTGCTGACTCATGTTCAACCTGCTGTCAACCAGAACCCTCAGATCCCTAAAGACAGGCAGTCAAGTGCACATGCAGAAGTGATAAGCTATGTAAAAAGGTGATATTCAGTAAAATACTGAATTAAGATGGTAAAATATTGTTGAATACCTTAAACACTGTCTATTTGAAGGAATTTATCTTTCAGAGGCCATCAAACTGGCTTTCATTCACACACAAAAGCTAGTAATTTGTTAGGGAGTAACCATTTTATTCTTACAATCCCTGACGTAGTCTTCTTTCTAGAAAACTATAACAGAATTAAAATGTTCATATTTTAAGTCTAACTTACCTCTCATGAAACATGTCAGCTGGGCAGTAGAAGTGTATTTCTGATGTCCATTGTCATGAATATAGATACCACAATTCTGATACATGGTGAGTCAAATAAGCAAACAAGATAAACTACACGAGTAGAAGTGCTTCTTACTCTCAATTTCAGAATATTTTTCAATGCATTTTAAACACACACACAATCTGTGTGCCAATGAGGCGTTCAAACAAAGCTTCAAGAGAAACGTCTCCCACCCTTGACAGTGTAAGCATGCTTGAGACCCATCTCCTGTATGACGGAGAACATTTTGCCCAAACTCTGGATAATAACCAGAAAACTTATTTTCTCCTGCTGTTAACAAAGCAATGAAAACTATAGAAGTCTCTGGGGTTTTTTGTTTGTTTTGTTTTTTCATCATTTGTCTGAATGGGTGGAGAGGAAAAAAGAAATAAAGGAAGTTTCTTTAAACATGTTGTAATTGCCCATTGTTTAAACACACATAGTATAGACACCCATACACAGCTCATTCGCCTGGATGAGCTAGGCTAATCTTCCTTGTCAAGAAACAAGGCAAATCAGCAGGTCAAATTTTGCTGCAAGTCGACTACTGTGTATTGATACTCACTTATGCACACCCAAGCTGTTATTCCCACAACACTGCTATGAAACGCACTCTGGCAGTACTGCCTACATTTATGTTTGCCATTTAGTAAAGATCTCCCTTTCTGACCTGCTGCAAAGACTACGGCTGAATTTCTCATCTTTGATTAGTCAGTTTAGCTCTGCATTTCAGCTGTAACAGCAAACATTTCAGATACAGTCTCAGAAAGTTGCCCGTTACATTAGACTCTACCTATAGGTCACTGAGAGTACGTTCAATTTTGCTTCTTCTTACAAATGTTACTTCTAGGGTGTTACAGCCGAGAAATGGAGCAAGAAAACAATGGCTTGCTTAGTATGTGTTTATAGAAACGGTTTTATGAAAAGCAGCAGCTAAAACCTAATTACCAGGAGAAAAACAAAAGAAAATGAAAAGCATGCCAATCACCGTTTCTTTTCACTTTATGTTATTGTGATTCCAGTTTTTCTTTACAAACAGAACACTGACAATCATGACACAGAAGACAGCTGGTACATAACTGTAGCAAAATCCAGCGTTTAGGAGGTGCAAAACACAAGTTTTGATTGTGCATTCAATTTCCCAGATGAACCCATCCCCTGGAGCTCCCTGCTAGCGTTTCCCCAGTATAAGATGTCTACTACAAAGTGCTTGATAATTATCAGGTACTTTCCACAATCTGACTGACCAGTGAGGAAAAATTCAAACTCTGTGGTTCCGAAGTGATGAAAGGTTCAAGAATCTAAATACACATAGGTCAAGCCCAGCTTAGAAGGGTGGATGGTTTCTGTAAGAGAGAAATCAGATTCCCGTCTGTAGGGTGCAGAGCTGAAGTAAGGTCAGAGGTTCAGAAAAAAGTTGTCAGTATTCCCCAGACAAATCTGTACTGCACAGAGCCCATTTTCCACCCTACCCTATCTCACAAGACAGGTTCTTTGCTACTGTGAAAGCGTACTGTCTTCATTAACCTTCAAACTACTTGTTCCCACAAGTTACCCCGTACACTCCTTAAGATCTCTTCTCATTTGAAGCCGTTAGGCTTCATAGCAGTACCCTAGAAACAAGATAAAACTGAGTTGTTTACAGCATAATGTGATAGTGCCAAATTCCAGATGGAAGGTGACCCTTCTCCAATCCTTTTTCCTTGGTAACCCTAAAGAACATCCCCATGCTGCCTGTGCATTTATGTATATACAAAAACATTAAATTCAATAGGCTCCAGACCACGTATAACACGGGAACTGTTGGGCAACTAGCTTTAGGTAGTCCTGCTCGAGCAGGCCAGTTAGACCAGATGACCTGCAGAGATTCTCCTCCGAACTCAACTACTCTCTGAATTCACACGGCCTCAAGAATATCCCACAGGTTTTCCATGTGTGTTTACAGGGCAGCTCAGAGAGCAGCACAAGATGCGTCAGCGTGGTGGCGGGCTAGAAATTCCCAAAAGGAATCTAAGAAAACCTGTAATACTGAACAATTACACAGAGGAATACCATTCAGCATTTCCCAACAAACAGCAGAGTAGTATGTCAGTTCAATGTCTCCATCAGAAAGAAGGATAAGACTTTTCTTCCTTTTTCCAGATTTCTCTCTTAGGCAATAACCCATACTTTCCAGAATTGCACACAAGTTTGGAAGACAGAAAGGAAAAACTCAGTACAGCTCAACAGTTGCTCTCAGGCTCATTGACACTACACAGTTAACACACAAGCTGCCTTCATACAATGCTCTGTGTGGCCAGAGAACTAGCAGCATGTCCCATAACCCTTCCAATTTCCTCCTAAGGCACACATTCCCTGCTGATTAAGATGGCAATAGAGAAATAAAATTCAAAAGTATCTATTTCTGGAAATGCAGGGTACTCTAGAAATCTCTTTCTGTGTTTCTTTCTGTGTCCAGACGTTATGAGGAAAGAGGTATGAACGCTCACTGAACTCACTGGGTTCTACTGCTAGGTACGGATTTAACCATTTGCTTAACTGCACAATCAAGCTCAGAAGACACTGAATAGAAACTGCATTCCAGCATTTCCGGCTGAAAACATCAAACAACAGCTGTTAAAAGCATTTTACCAAAAAAGCACATTCAGCATTCTTATTAACAAGAGAATTTCTATGCAAGACCATGTCATCCAGTGCAGAACTGTATCTAGGAACTCACCAAAGGTGGTGGCAGATCTGCAGAGGCTTTGATCAAGCAGAGTGAAATCTAGCACTCACATTTGTACTGGAAGAAAACAATGTCCATACTAAGACATTCTCTTGCTCTGGGTTAAGTTCCGTTGCCTAACATCATCAGCTTTGCATATCACACACTTCACACAGCCTGTAACAACTCCAGATTCTCAATTAAAAAAAATCATTTAATTTCCCTATACAAGAACTCAGGGTGATTGACCCATACATACCCAAAGGCTATGATATCAAGCATCAATGTTAAGTAAAAGATACTTGGTAAAACTTCTAGTTCAGGAGGACAAAAGCAAATCCAAACACCAAAATTGAGTCTTCAGAAATTCTTCTTGCAATTAAAAGCAGAAGAAGTTACTGCAGATGAACTGAATCTCGAAAGCATTCTGGAAAGTCACTGTACGAAAACCAAATAATCAGAGACTATCAAAACATACATACAAGAAGGCTGAAAGATTAGCATAAGGACAGACTAACTAATCCTTTGCCTCCAAATCAACTCCCTCACAATGATTCAGATAAACAATTTGCCATGGAGATTTCTAGTTGGAAAAGAAGAATACAGAAATACGGTTATAGTGGTATTCTGAGTATAGAGAATAATAGTTTGTCTTGTGTCCTAGACTTTCTTGCACTGAACAATTCCTCACAACTTAATCTTCCTCATTCAGTAAGGAGAGGTATTTCCACTGGGAACAGAGAGAATTCTTGCTGTAGTACTTGCCATTCCATGTACTAGCGAGGCATGTATATGTTTTCTAGCAGAAGAAAAAAAATGAACACTTTTTACTTCCCCCTTCCACCCTCTGCCTCCCAAACTAAAATCCCAAAGTCAAATCAGAGATTTCCTACTGGATTCTGGGTAAGAATTTGTGCATACTTTGGGACAAATACTTGTAACAAGATACAAATTTTTAACATGGTCAGTTAAGGTTTAAAATTTTAAAAGCAACAAAGAAAAGTAAAAACCACTTAATTGTTTTCCCCAAACATGAGGTAATTCATAACAATTTGCCACCAAGACAACACGAAATAAAAAATTCAGCCTCAATCTTCAACTCTACAAACTTCTGAAGGGCTACACTTTCGGACAGAAATATTGGTGGAATCTTACCATAGGGCTTCTATACATTGTCAATAACAAAATGCTGGGCTCTGTGATGAATCTACCGTAATTTGAGAAATATACAGCAAGAGACACAAGCAAACATGAATGTCTGCATCACGAGCTCCCTGTGATGGTGCTCCCCAATTACAGATCTCAACAGCAGGAGAACCACTACTTTCTATTCATCTTTTCCTCTGCAGTTTCACTCCCACAACATATTTTCTACATACAACGTAATTCTGTTAAGCACTGGATGTTGCTCAGGTCTCAGGACATTGGTAAATGTGGTAAATGGTCTAAAAGGAAAATTTGTGCAAGAGCTGGAGTAGGATAAAGCAAGAGGACTGGTAATGCAGAATAGTCCTCACTCTTTCACCCTCCACAAACTGAATTCTGCAATTAGACAAGGTCGTCCATCAGCCATTTGTCTGCTCTTGTACTCCAAGGATAGATCTCCTAAAGCTGAAAGACAAAGGCTTCTGGAATTCTCTAGTATGTCTGCAGACTACAGATTTTCCCCAGAAATCTGCTAGAACAGAACAATTAGTCTGTAGGAAAGCATCATCATGACATGGAATTCAATAAATGGCAAAGCAACATCACCCCTGACTGCTTGTCCCACTACACAGAAATCCTCTCATGCTGATGATTTTACCGGAATCAAAGTGAAAAACAGAAATAAAATTCAAGTAGCCTTCAAAAAAAAAAAAAAAAAAAAAAAAAAAAAAAAGAAGTTGCCAAATTCTTATGGATGATCACCTTCCCTTCTCAACAGTTACCTCCCGTGGATATCTGTATCTGCTGCTTCATGCATGCAGGCAACAGCACATTTTCTTCATAACTAAGCTTACTAATTTCCTCACTTAACCTTTTAGAAAAATAAAAGCAAGCTCATCTTCCAGTACTAAAATCTATAATCTGGTTTACTCCTCCCATGACGAGTCCTTTACATTCAAAAGCACTCAGCATACATCATTTAAATCACCTTCTGGAAGGGGATGGACATGACAGTTGTGGTCCACTCTTAAGACAGATGAGTCACTGCGGGCACTTCTTAACACAGCTGCAGAAGGATACCCAGCGCAAAATAAGACAACCTGAGGAGCCACCCAACCCTGAGCAACTCCATTGTCTAATTATTTTTCCAGCATCTGCGCAACAGGCATTTCTAACCCTAGTCAGTTCTCCCCATCAAGATTCTAACCAGCTAGGGTTATACAGAGGGAATTTCAAAGCAACAGGTTATGTACAGACACATTAGCACTTCCTCCAAGAGGGGGGGGTGAAAAGGAGAAAATTCCTGAGGATGTGCATCCTCTGTTCCACATTCTGAATCCCAGCTTCCCCCCTTGACCTTAGAATGAGCTCTACAAAGCAGTATCTGTTATGTACATTAATCCCAGCTCCCTTCCTTTAGAGAGTTTCCACTCAAAAGTTACAGGCAAATCCTGGGACAGAGACGGGTGTTGAGGAGAGGTCTTCCTTAGGATGACTCTCCAGAAGTAAGAGAACCTGCAGCTTTCTTCTTAGGGCGGGCTTTCACGCTTTTTACAGGCAGCTGAGGAAGAAAAAAAAAGAGGTATCTTACATTAGTTTACTCCAACACCTACATGTCTAATAGGAAGAGACAAAGATGCAGAGTGAAAGCAGGACAAAAGAGCTACAAGCACAGTGACCCTATTCACATCACCTGTTGTTTCAAACAAACTATTTAAATATTCATTTTGTTTCTAATCAAATTACTCTGAGCATATCCTTCAGAAAACAATAAGGAGAGGAAGACACTATAAAACAGGAAATGCAATAGCAAATTGAAGTTAGCTGTCTTGACAAAACTTTAGACATCACAAAAGTTCTAAGCAGTAACACTGACGTAGCATTTCATTGCCATTAACTTTTCTGCTTTTTGATTGACCGCTCCTAACAGCCCAAATTGTAGAAACATCTTGAATTAGTAACTCAAACTAAAGAATAGGCCATGTATGAAAACCAATATGCTTACAAAGGGCTTTATTGGAATTTCTGTATTCACAGAGTCATTACAGCCTTTTCATAACTTTTGAGTCACTTCAATTCCTCACAAGGAAGCATGGAAACAAATCTTTTTCCTTATGTTTCCCTACCCATTTCCACTATACTATGGAAGAAAGTAGAGAAGGGTCAACATAGAAGTAAGCCTCGGAGATTTAAAAAAGATTCAGACCTATTCTGAACACTTTATCATAGAATTATAGAATCACAAGGTTGGAAAGGACCTACAAGATCATCTAGTCCAACCGTCCTCCCATTACCATAGCTACTGAAAAACCACTAAACCATATCTCTTAGCTCCTTATCCAGATGCCTCTTGAACACTGCCAGGGATGGCGACTCCACCACCTCCCTGGGCAGGCCATTCCAGTGCCTGACCACTCTCTGAGAGAAAAAGTTTTTCCTTATGTCTAATCTAAACCTCCTCTGGTACAACATGAGGCCATTTCCTCTGGTCCTGTTTGTTGCCTGGGAGAAGAGGCCAAGCCCCTCCTCATCACATCCTCCCTTCAGGAAGTTGTAGATTGCTATGAGGTCTCCCCTGAGCCTCCTCTTCTCCAGGCTAAACAATCCCAGTTCCCTGAGCCGTTCCTCGTAAGACTTGTGCTCCAGACCCCTCACCAGTTTTGCTGCCCTTCTCTGGATACGTTCCAGGGCTTCGATGTATTTCTTGTAGTGAGGAGCCCAAAACTGAACACAATACTCGAGATGTGGCCTCACCAGAGCTGAGTACAGAGGGATGATTACCTCTCTGCTCCTACTGGCCATGCTGTTTCTAATACAGGCCAGGATGCCGTTGGCCTTCTTGGCCACCTGGGCACACTGTCAGCTCATGTTCAGCCGAGCATCAACCAACACCCCCAGGTCCCTTTCCTCCTCACAGTCATCCAGCCACTCACTCCTAAGCCTGTAGCGCTGCATGGGGTAATTGTGGCCGAAGTGCAGGACCCGGCACTTGGCCTTGTTGAACCTCATCCCATTCACCTCAGCCCAGTAATTCAGCCTATCTAGATCCCTCTGAAGGGCCTCCCTACCCTCAGGCAGATCAACACCACCTCCCAGCTTGGTGTCATCTGCAAACTTACTGAGGGTACACTCAATCCCCTCATCCAGGCCATCAATGAAGATGTTAAACAAGATGGGCCCTAGAACCGACCCCTGGGGACACCACTTGTAACAGGTCGCCAGCCGGACCTAACTCCATTAACCACTACCCGCTGGGCACGGCCCTCTAGCCAGTTCCTTACCCAAAGGAGGTATACCTGTCCAGGCCAAGAGCGGCTAGTTTCCTCAGGAGAATACTGTGAGAGACTGTGTCAAAGGCTTTGCTGAAGTCAAGGTAGACTACATCAACCGCCTTTCCCTCATCTACCAGTCTGGTCACCCAATCATAGAAGGAGATGAGGTTGGTCAAGCATGACCTGCCTTTCGTGAATCCATGCTGGCTAGGCCTGATCCCCTGGACGTCACACACGCCGTGTGATCTCACCCAAGATGACTTGCTCCATAACTTTCCCCAGTACCGAGGTCAGGCTAACAGGCCTGTAGTTCCCCGGATCCTCTTTACGACCCTTCTTGTAGAAGGGAATCACATCAGCAAGCCTCCAATCCTCCGGCACCTCTCCAGTTAACCAGGAGTGCTGGTAGATGGCTGAGAGAGGCTCAGCAATTACCTCTGCCAGCTCCCTCAGCACCCGAGGGTGAAGCCCGTCCGGTCCCATGGACTTGTGGCAGTCCAGGTGGAGGAGGAGCTCTTTAACTGTCTCCACCTGAATCACTGGGGGTGTATTCTGCACTCTATCCCAGACATTCAGGTCAGGGCATAAGGTGCCCTGAGGATAATTGTTCTGCCCATTAAAGGCAAACGTAAAGAAGGCATTGAGGACCTCAGCCTTCGCCTTACCCTCAGTGGTCACATTCCCCGCTGCATCAAGTAAGGCGTGGATGTTTTCCTTGGTTCTCCTCTTACCATTGATATATTTGTAAAAAGATTTTTTATTCTCTTTTAATGTCGTGGCCAACCTAAATTCGAGTTGGGCCTTTGCCTTCCTAACTTCTTCCCTGCATACCTTTGCAACTTCCTTATAAACTCCCCAAGTAGCCTGTCCCTGCTTCCAGAGGACATAAATTCTCTTTTTCTTCCGGAGTCTCAACAATAGATCCCGATTCATCCACATCGGTCTTCTTCCCCTACGGCTCGCCTTGCGGCATTCAGGGACAGCCTGTTCTTGTGCCTTTAAGATTTCCATCTTGAGGAGCATCCAGGCTTCCTGAATGCCTTTACCGTTTAGGAGTGACTCCCAAGAGACCCCTGCAAAAAGCGTTCTGAACAGGTCAAAGTCTGCCCTCCGGAAGTTCAAGAGAGCAGTTTTACTAGTCACCCCTTCTGACATCTCCAAGAACAGAGAATTCTAGAATTTTGTGGTCGCTCTGCCCAAGACAGTCCCCAACCTTCACATCACTCACCAGTCCTTCACTGTTAGTGAAGAGCAGGTCTAGCAGGGCACCACTCCTGGTAGGCTCCCGTACCAGCTACATAAGGAAGCTATCTTCTACACACTCCAGAAACCTCTTGGACTGCTATTTAAAAATATCTACTGCTATTTAAAAATATCTACTGCCTAACTATGAAAGCAAAGCTAGGTCCTGGCTTATGACAGAGGCAGGTAATAAAAATACAAAAACTAGAGACCAGGACAGCAAGCAGATGGCAAGTCCTCTGATGTATGACTCTGGCAGCAAACTATCCAATAACGTTTACAATGAACAGCTTTTAAACAGACAGACTACGAAGCCAGAGCCTTCTGACAAAACTCAGGAATCAATGTCCGCGTTTGAAACAATTTATACACGTGCTCACCTCAGATTTTGTCACCTTCTTAGGAGCTTTGAGGCTCTGTATACGTTTTGGCAGTTTGTCTCCCATATCTTCATCTGATGGGTCTGTTCTAATCTCTGATGGGGTTCCGTTAGGTCTCTGTGCCACACTGCTCTCCTCTCCTGAGGAGTAACAGGATGCTAAGAAATAAGAAAAAGGTTTTCTCAAATATTTTTGAAAAACCATGTCCAGATGTGATTTTTAGACTTTATGTGCTGACATCTAGTCTAAAATGGCCCATCCTTAAGGACCACACGGAAGAGAGATGTCAAAAATCCTTAAGAAGGACAATCCAAGGAGTACAGGGATTTATTAGTAGTTGGGAAGGGACAAGGAAAAAGAACAGTTTCTCCCAGACAATTCGCAAACTTGTGGTTCTTCAGAGACCTGGTGCATGAAGTCCAGGGATCCTCTCCTCACCTGCTTGCTTACCAAGTGAGGTCTTACACAGTGGCCCAGCATGGATGTTCCGTACCTGAATCTTCAATAGTTTCAAGGAGACTTCCTCCAGAGGGGCGAAGCTGTGACTCATGGCTTTGCAAATGCACAGCATCTTCATCCCGGATCAGAGTGAGATCTTGCATGCTGAAACTTCGTAGCTTCTCAGACAAAACTCCTTGGCCCTAAGGACATAAAAATTTGGGTCAAAGACACGTCACCAAAATCATCTCATTCAGAAAAAGGAAGGTGCCACACTCCCCACTACAATACTCTAAGACAAGCATAAATAAACCAACATCATCAGAAAGAGAAGGAAAAAAAATATGCTCCCAAGCCCCATGGGGAAGAGGTTAGAGCAAAATCCATTCCACTCTACTCCCCATAAATCAAAGGATGAGATTTACTGCAAGGCAAGCGGGTGTTATGGTAAAACAGACAGTTGAGTACTAGCACCCCTAACAGACTCACGTAAGTAATTCCTGGCATACAAAGCTAAAGTATTGTGGAATTCCAGAGTGTCACAGAAGGTTAAACTGTGTTTGTAGTGCAAGGTGTTCCATTACCTTTGCAGCTGCAGTAACTGCTGCATTGGCAGCCAGGTTTAATCCTCTTTTACCAACTCGCATCATGGTTTCATAGCTTTTGTCACGAGCCTGAGTAATGTATTCATCAATTTCCTAAGAAGACAACATGCACCACATCATTTAGCTACCAATGAAAAGCAAACCAACCAACAAATGCAAACGCTTGATCAGTCTTCCCCATCATCATCTTTAAAACTCACAGCTCATCAGGGCACCTTTTTTTCTTTCAGGCTGCCAGACTAATCTGTCATAGATCAAATAATTGTATTTTTTCCACTACTTACAGGAAGCTTGCAAATGCAACTGTAATTTAAAGAATGCAATCTCCAAATTATCACATCTGAAACAAAGCAATTGCTTACAATGAGAACGCGAAAAAACAGCCTGGCTATAGAACATATGGCTACTAACATGACTGAAAAAATATAACTACTGATAGTAGCTATAAGGGCTAAAGATACTAGGATAGCCAAACATATTTTCTAAGCATTAGGCAAAATACTGATTACATTATAGTCTTCAGTAGGCTGCAGAATGACAGCACTGTCAGAGACGATCATTCTATGCCTACACACGTCAGCAGAAGCTCAAATCATGCATTTGAGTTTTCATTAAGATTCACAGCTGAACCAAAATTCAATCAACTTCCAGACAGGTCAGTATCTTCCAACAAGCGAGTACCTTCTCCTTATTGGAGAGCGTTGGGTGCACAAACTTCCTGTAGAGGACACTGGAGCCCTTGGTGTAAGGAGAGAGCAGCCAAATCACAAATGCGATTTTCAACTCGAAATAAAAGGGAAACCTGAGAGAAAGAGGGAAGGGAAGAAAAAAAAGAAAAGAAAAAGAGGGAGAAAGATGGAGAATTGGAATCATGATCATCACAGAGACAGAAGGAGATGATAACTGGTAGACAGCAGTATAGGCAGAAAGAGTAAAGAGAGAGCAAGGACTCAAGCATGAAAGAATAATAATAATCAATATAATAGGCCAGAATAGCAGAATCCTCTCTGGAACCCTAGGACACACCTCCTTGGAACTTCATTTAGTCTGGTACGCATACCCATGAAAACTCCATGAACTGGGTACCTCTAGCCCTGCAAACATACCTATCTGATCGCTGCTCTCATCATTCTTAAGTTTGTTCGAAGACTACCTGCCGGATGCTACTATTACAGCAGTTTCATTTATCGGAGTTTTCAATTCTGTATCTCTAGAGCTCCCTAGTTGTTACTAATGCTGGTGGCTAAGAACGGGCAGCATATAAGCCTTTCATTGCTATTTCTTACTCGGTAAAGTCTCCGGAAAGATACAATAGTGGAGATTCAAATAAGCGAATGCAAAATTTCTCCTATCTCTGCTAGTATTAAGAGACTTCTGTTGTTACCAGTGGATCATTTTTAAGTGAAAGCTTTTGTACTTTTCAGATCTTTGCTTTCCAAAATTCTATGCAGGAAGGGGCAAAACAGTGGAGCATATTCGTAAAGCATATGTAGCCACTTTCTATTTCTTTAAAAGACATAACTCTGACTAGACTGTATTCTTCTAGATTTGTGCAAGGTACAGACACTAAAGCAATTAAGAAAATGATGATACTCTCTTGTCATTGTTGAAGGCCTCTGTTTGAATACTGCCATGCATGACACACAGTACTGAGGGATATAAAGCTGCCTCACTCCACCCTGGTAGCGGAAGACATTTTCATCATGCAAAACATCTCAGAGCAAAGGCATGCATCCACTCTGCTCCTCCGTACAACAGGCTTGCAAAGCAAAACAGGTCCTTTCCTTCTACCATCCTCCTCCTCTCCCCCCCCACCTTTTTTTGTGCCTCCAACTTTATCACTTCATGTAACAGCATCTCAAAAATATTTCATGCTGTAAATGGGCAAAACCCTCTCAAAGA
The DNA here is from genome assembly GCA_030625065.1 of Alectoris magna. NCBI lineage: Eukaryota > Metazoa > Chordata > Aves > Galliformes > Phasianidae > Alectoris > Alectoris magna. The sequence continues at coordinate 17,185,551 of CM060573.1, read as the reverse complement.
GGCTGAATCTATCCTAGCTGTCTGAAATTACAGATTAGGAAACAGTTAAGACAGCAGCTTAGACACAATGTTTACAAACCTACATACTTCATGGGGATTGAAAACTCCTACACAAGAGAAAAACCTTATTCTTAGCGCTACCTTAAAAAAAAAAAAAAAAACTCAAAAAAATCAAAAACAAGCAAAACCACCACATGCTACCAAAGAACTCACCAAGAAAGAACAATGTCTGTGAGCGTTTCTGCAGTGGTGAAAAAGGCAAAAACAATCCAGTACATCATCCACTTCACCTGCAAAAGAGCAATCACTCACATCAGAAAAGAGAATAGCAAAATGTCCTCTCAGTAAAGATGACTCATCATTTTCACACACTAAGATGAAGTCAGCAGAAAAAAAACCCAACACATATATAATCAGCAGTACAGATGCCAAATGTTACATTTAGTACAAACCATGTAATATTGATGTACACTAAACACATAAACATTATATAAACAATAATATAAAACAGCATTAGATATATAGCATACGATAATGGTGGGTGGCACCGCTCAGGGGTCTGTATAAGGGATGGAACTATTTAACATCATTATCAGTGACATCAGTGAAGTAGCACTGAATGCACTCTCAGCAAGTTTGCAGCGGACACCAAGCTGTGTGGTGCAGTCAACACACTAGAGGGAAGGGATGCCATCCAGAGGAACCTGGACAGGCCTCAGAGCTGGGTCCTTGCAAATGCCACAGAGTTCAACAAGGCCAAGCACAAGGTCCTGCATCTGGGCCAGGGCAACCCCAAACATGAATACAGGCTGGGCTGCGAGTGGATTGAGAGCACCAATGTGGAGGATTTGGGGGTACTGGTGGACAAAAAGCTGATGATGAGCTGGCAGAGCACACTTGTAGCCTAGAAATCCAATCATATCCCAAGCTGTGTCAAAGGATGCACATACAATGGGCTGAGGGAGGTGATTCTCCCCTTCTCCACTCTCATGAGAACCCACCTAGGTGCTGCATTCAGCTCCCAGGTCCCCAGCATAAGAGAGACAAACAACTTGTTTGAGCAGGCTCAGAGAGTGGCCACAAAGACAGGCTGAGACCTAACAGTGGCCTTCAGTATTTAAAGGGGGCCTACAGGAAAGACTGGGAAAGACTTTTTGGAGTGCAGTGGTAGGACATAAGGTCATGGTTTTAAGCTAACTGAGGGGTAGGTTGAGATCAGCAGTTAGGAAGAAACCCTTTGTAGTGAGGGTTATGAGGCACTGGAACATGTTACCCAGAGGGATGCCGCATACCTGAAAGTGTTCAAGGCTGGTTGAATGGGTCTTTAGGCAACCTGATCTAGTAGTAGGTGTCCTTCCCCATGGAAGGGGAGTTGGAACAATGTGATCTTCAAGGTCTGCGATCATTTTATGATTCAACGATCATATTTGTTCTTAAAGGGTCAAAGTTAATTTGCAGATGACACCCAAAATATCAAACAGACTTGCAGCGTTGCTAGAAAGACAAAAATTATTTACTTACCCCTGAGCTACACTATCCCTAACTCTCATTACACTGCTTCCCTAATATGGGCTACAGAGTCACTACCAAGTTTCCAACAAGCTTACATAAACATTAAAATTTCCTGTACTGTTGAAGATGAAAGGTAAGCGGCTCTTGAGGATTAACAGTTGGCTCAAAGACATAAAAGAAAGAATAAAAATAGAAGGAAAAAGACAAAAGAAAGGATAAAAATTCATTTTCAGAATGAAAACATTACCAGAAAGAAATAAGTACCACGGTTACATAAGTTAGCTCATAACAGCCAGAAATAGTCACAATAGACAGCCTAACAAAACTAAGTTCCATCTTATAAGACCTTTTTAGTAGTAATGCAATGCTCAGGAGAACTGAGTGGAAGCATGAAGAAGTAAAAAACATTGCTATGTTACTGTTCAAATGTGTAGTACATTTAAATGTATGGTATATTCACATCTTCAATAAGGGACATGGATCTGGGTCTTGCTCTGTCTCCTCTTGCCACCATTCATCCTAGCCCTCTATCCCAGAGGAAAAAGAAATACCATTAAATATGTCAGAGGGACTAAAGTTCTAGGTCTAGAAGTCACTGAAGTGCAGATTCTCAGGAACTAGAAAAGCGGAAAGCATGGGGAGTGGCAGAGGGGGAAGAATACTTTTTTATTTTCCTTATATTTCTAATCCACAGATCACTAACATCTTCAAAAAACTGACAGTCAAGCTAAGCTATATTTGTTCTTTGATAGATTAAACAGAAGTCGGGTCCTTGTTGCTCAACAGATGAACAAACACCTGTTTCAGCTGACTGCACATCTGCACGTACATCGTTTCCCCAATTTGTACCAAGAACCGAAATAAAGGCACTAAGTACAAAAGCATAAATGAAATGTACATTTATCAAAGCTACACACCACATGTAAAAGGAAAAAAGATATACCTTTAAAGTAGCGTAAGGTACTAGAGGTAGTCTGTCAAGGCTGGTTGAGGACATGAATCTTTACCATGGTGGGCTAAGAATGACTGCACTGTACTCTAACACTGTTGCTGAACTGCTTCTGGTGTCTCGATCTGTATCACGGTGGCCTTCAATACATCACACTCTCCAGCACTGATACACACCTGTAAGATCTTCCCCTACCACCCATGTTGGTTCTTCAGCACTATGAGCAAGCAGTAGTGCACAGACAGCTGGCTCTGTAACCACGCACCACAGCAATCAAGTTTTCCACTGACATTTCACATGAGAAGTTTGAACAGATATTACTCTCCCCTTTACTATGTTTAAACAAAACTTCTTTGTTCTGGTCTCTCTACTTCTGTCGAAAAACATAAAGCGCTCTGAAGGTTAATTAATTGGACAGCTGGAATCCATCATATACATGTTTAGTTCTTATATAGTCCTCTTAAGAATAAATAATTTAAGAAGAGGACGAATTTTGCTACTTCAAATGTGTTTACTTGAATCAAAGATCAGGTTAATAACATGTAATTAGCTGCCATTTTGGTTCTAAAAACTTAATGAAACTCTAGTACTGTATTTCATTTCTTCTTCACTGCCAGATTAAGAAAGACCTACTGCAATTTAGGTAACATCTACCAAAAGAAAATCAGATCAATACAAGGTTTATATCCTGCAAGACATTGCACTTCTGTACCTCAGCAGCCAACCTACCTACAGAAAATAAGAAAACAATTTTACTGTAAAGTGTGTCTACAAATTCAAAGACTGTTTGGACCATGAATTCTATAACCCTAACCCCAAGCTCAGTAAGGTTCAAAGAATTCCTGACTACACCTCTAATACTCACTCCTCTTTTGGTTATCAGTATATACTGAACATTTTACAAGTTTTTACTTCTCGTTGAAAGAAAGAAAGGAAAAGTAAAAATCAGATGAGCTAACTGTTGTTTTTAAGGCTTGCCACTATGACGATTTCACCTCAGCCATGGTCGCCTTCTAAACCCTGTGGGCTGAATTTTAAGCCAACGCACAGGAAATGTCTAGGCAGTTCTACAGGGCTGAAGCAGCATAAGATCCTGCAACGTTTATCACTGACATGCTATTTTGTAAGCAGCAAACAGAGTTGGCTGGATGAAGAGTCTCAGACTATACCACATAGCAACATTAGCAAATTACATCTTACTCAGCCACACTATCTCTTCCCTACCTGATTATTCATCACCCTAAACAGAAATTCATCCTACCCGTAAGCCAAATAAATCACCTCCACTAATCAACTTAGAACAGCACTTCTCTAAAGGTGGCATATATAATCACTGAAAACCACCTGGTGCTTTAAATAATACAATTGCAAAAATAGCATAGGGAGAGACAGAGAGGGGGAAACGATCCCAGGAAGGAATGAGAATGAAGTCTTGACCAAGAGGAATTGCTGCTAACAGCGAGGTAGATAAGAAAACAAACCAAGCAAGATTGCTCAGGCTTTTAGAAGAAAACAGAAGCAGTACTGAAGGAGTTGTAAAACGACACTGCGTAAGAAAAGAGTTCAAGAAATAACTTGTCCTTGGACTTCCATGCGCTTCCAGACCGCAGTGTTTCCTCCCACTTCTCCTTCCTCAGACATTTCCTGGGAAAACAAAAAGCAGACCCACAACCCACATTTACAGCTTTAAGCCTCTCCTTTCAGTAGGCATCCTTTGCCAGCAACTTCTCCAAAGGCCGTCGGGGCTGCTCTTCAGCCAGCCTGGCCGACCCGACAGCACTGCGGGGCGGGCAGCTCCCGGCACCACCGGGCCGAGCCGTGGATTCGCGGGGCAGCCCCATACTCACATATTCCTTCACGTTTTTCGTCTTCACGGCCTTGTAGGAAGAGTAGGCGGGGTAGAGGGTGCCGAATATCAGCCTGCAAGAAGAACCGACCCCTCAGCACTTCGCGGCTCCCCTGCGCTCTGCACCGCCGTTGCCCCTGCCCGCCTCCACGGCCCCAGAGGCTCCCACTCCTCCGCAGCCGCCGCAGGGAGGGCTCGGCCGCCCCCATCGCCGCGGTGCTGCCCTTACAGAAGGCCGCCGCTCCCGGGCCGCGGAAGCCTACGCAGAGCCGTCCGGACGCGGCCGCAGAGAGCGAGACAGCGGCCGCCCTGCCTTGTTCTTCCCCGGGCTGGAATCTGCGGCACCGCTGCAGCTCCGCTCCGGGCGGCGGCCGCGCCCCCAAGCGGGGCGACCCGGCCCGAAAAAGCCCCGCGCATCCCTCCTCCCAGGCTGCGCTACTCACACCACGAGACGGGAGATGATCCAGGAGACCATGGCGGCGCCGGGCAGGGTCGGGCGGCGACGCAGGGCTCCGCGGCGGCAGGAGGCGGCTCTTAAACGGCGGGTTCCTGCAGCAAGCACCGCGCAGCCCCGCCCCGGCTTCTTACGAGGGCGGAGTCGACGGGCCGCATCGCGCCCCGAACCTCACCGCCCCATTGGGGCAGCACGCGGCACTGGGGCGGTTCCCGCGGCGGTTCGCTCCGGGTGCGAGAACGGTGCGCTCCCTGGGGGACGGAGTGGCTTCTCCCCCGGGCGGAGGAAGGTAACGGTAGCGTGGCTGTAAAGAGAACCTACCGGAAAGATGGCAGGCGAGTAACATGTGCGATGTAAGAAAAACTGTAGAAGAGGGCGTGATGAATTAAGGTGACAGACACTTTTAGGAGGCAGTAAGAGACCATCGACAAAGCAGTCTTCCAAAGTTAAGTTACCTGCTCTACAGTCCAACACAACAGCCAAAACACTGCTAACAAACAGATTACTTAAAAACCTTTCCAAGACTCCCGCTTCCCGGGATGTGAAATCAAATTAGCTAACAGACACAGGTCAGTGTTACCAAACTTAAGGGATAGAGGCTGTTTCCAGGATAACTCCGTGCTGCCTGGTGCTCTTGCTCTTGAGAATCGCTGTGAGGCCTAGAATTGCCTAGCTATACAAATAAAGCTGAAGAGGAGGGGAGTAAATATTATCCATCTGCATATTTCAACACAACAGCCTACCAGAAAACAGAGTAGCAAAGATTGTTTTAACAACTCAACTGAGAGTACCGTTCAGAGAATCCTCCCCTAAAACCATTGCAAGAGTTAATTAATGAACTGCTTTGCACCCCCTAAGAAAACTAGAGACAAAGACTGACCAGGCTCAGCACACTGATCTTTGAATTGCATTAAGATCATTATGTAAGCTGTTTTTTAATTAAAAAAAACAAAACAAAACAAAACAAAAAAAAACAACGATTTGCTAGAAAGCCTAAGGTAGTTCCTTACTACCAAAGTATAAATAACAAAAAGAACACAAACAACAAAAATATATTAAGAAAACGAAGGAAAGTACTATGGCAGAATCCCGTTAGTTGTGTAAACAGCCCTTCTGAAAAGGGAATAAACCAAAGATCAAACAATGCGTTGCTAGGGAATAATTTTCTCACGGATGCATGAACCTCAGCATAATGAGCAATGATGAAAAACGCAAAACCTCAGCAACTTTCCGTTACATGTAAGAGCTGAAAACAAAACTGTTGCTACAGACAGTGACAAAGAGCATTCTGTCACAGTCTGCTCGTGGATATGAATGGCCACAAAATGATTGCATAACAGACCGCACCATTTACAACACTGGCAGCACAAACTACCTACAAATAGAATAAAAGGAATATCCTTTCACAAGTCCAAGCAACATAAACGTGCACGTCCCCCACGAGAATTACTATATATTTATTCCCACCCGTTTCCTATCGGCTGACAACAACTCTGGTATCTGAATAATGTGTTCACATCCAGGTGAGCAAAAGATGCTGACAGAACAGGGAAAATTTGGAGACATCTTGGGTACAATGTACAACGAGAATGCAGCATAGGTAAGCAGCAGGCAAAGGAAGCGTGCCTTAGTGTTTCAAACCGTTCAATGCATTGAGGAACAGTCTGAACATCTGCAGTGTATTATAAATAAACAGTGACACAGACAACAAAATACAAACATCGATATTAGTAAAGCAAGCAGACTTATGAATGTCTTAAGTGGGAGTTTATCGTTAAGTGGCAAACTGAGCTTTAGAACAAGTTTAGCAGAAGCACTGTAAGACAACAGTATATAGTTAGCAACAAGAAGCTCTATTTCTTTCAGAAGAATGATAAATTAATCCATTAACTTACCTTCTCACAAGGAAAAACTGTTGGTACTGAAAGGCTATTTTTTGTAACAAAAGCAAGCTGCAAGTCAAGCGTTAAAAAAAAAGTATGATTTATTGCAGTAGCATTTTATTAAGTCACTACTTATATAGCATCACGTTGTATAACTGAGACTGGAAGACTTATCTAAGGGAGGTAGAAAAACCGTTTTCAAATTCAGGCTGTTCTTCTACCAGAAATGCTACTGCTGGAGCAACTTGTGACAAATGTGTTCTACAAATGGTTAGAATAGGTGATGATTGGCCATTATGGCCTAAACAACCAGGCAAGGAAATAAAATCTTCCCTGAGTCAAGAAACTTGAGCGAAGCTACATTTAGACCAATGCCAGGTCAGATGTGGAGATCCTGCCAAACAGAGGATCACGCAGAAGCTGCTGTAATTCAGAGAAATAACAATTACTCAGCATCAAGAACACAGTAGTAGCTTTGGATGAAACCTGCAGAATAACTAAGGGTCTTAGTAAGAAACTCCTGGCAAAAGCATGCAGCTGGTTTTCAAAAGTTGAGAGATGGGATCTTAAGAGACACGGCTACTTAAGGAGAAAAGCAGCTGTGGGCTGATTTCAGGCTGTGAGATGCAATTGGGGAGAATGACCACAAACGGTTCTATGCATTCCAGATGGACATGGGATATCACGGAAAATGCTGAGGGTGGCAATAAGAAGACGTGGTAGCTTACTGTAACCAAAGCCTCCAAGATGCACTGTTCACAGTTGCTTTCATCCTGTGCCCCACTCACATGTAATGTAGCTCCACACAAATTTTCCACCTAAACAATACTTTAACAATACACTAGATGGCTGAGCAAGTCACTAGCATGTGTTATACATCTCAACCATTACTTCTTAACTGAAAATGTGAGAAAAAAAGAGGGAAGTCCTATATACACAGGAGTAATACATTTTAAAGAATATTTGTGCCCGATAACTTCTTTCATCTCATTTTTACTGCAGGTAAATCCAAATTACTGTACGACACCCAACTTTTCCACTACAGTTTTGATTCCACGGTTTTGGGTTCTAGAATAGATTACCTTGGACTCTAGCTGAGGATTAGCAAATGGGTCACAGCCATCAACGTTTTAGTTACTTTTTTCCATATTTATTTTGCCTCAGAATACAGTTTATAAACAGAGAAATTATTAAGTCTTGTAAAGTTAGCCTTTGCAGACTGTTACAATTTTTAATCAAGATCAAATAAGGGAGCTGTTGAGTTAATGAGAGATCTTCAGACTGGAAATATATATGTATTTTTAATCTGAGACCAAAAGAGATGCGTACATCCATGTAACATTTTGAAGACCTTGAAACAGCCAAATGACAGTGCTGAGTATGCCCTAGTGAGGCTGAACACGCATCAAACCTTCTGCACTGTGAATGCATTCTAAATTCACTTGGGCAGGTATACAGCTGTAAAAGCCTGAATCCCTGCTTCCGTTTGATTGCAGTATCACAGGATTCTGGCTGAAAGGCAGAGTGTAAAGCCAATATTAAAAATGTTGCCTGCCCGCCATCTTATGCAGCTCCATTCTGTAACAGGAAGTCAGCATTCAGTAGCATATTTGTCATGACTGCAGCAAACTACATTTTAAGACTTGCAACCAAAGTGTTTATTTCCCCTCTGCTCAAAAACGTCTCCTTTTATTTGCTTAAGATTCCATGTTTCACAGATGTGGCTTCTAAAAAAGATGATAAACAGAAAATCCTGTGATAAAACTGCTTTTTGCACATCTTAAAACAGCTTCATAATCACTTCAGTTTGCTAGTTTTGCTCTCTATATGAAGCAGTTATGGGAGAGGGGACCTTAAAAGCCGTCTAGTTTCAACTCCAGGCAGACCTGACAATCACCAGATCAGGCTGCCCAGGATCCCATCCAACCTGGCCTTGAATATGCCTCCAGATATGGAGCATCCACAACTCCTCTGCACAAACTGTTCTGGCACCTCACCACCCTCTCAGTTAAAAATGTATTCCCAATATCTAACCCTCTTTTAGCTAAAAGCCATTCCCCCTTGTCCTATCACTATCAGACAGTATTAAAAGTCGGTTCCCCTCCTGCTTGCAAGCTCCCTTCAAGTACTAGAAGCCCTTTGATGATTTGTGAGAGTCCTCTGGACTCACTTCAACAGATGTGCATCCTTCCTGTACTGGGGGCCCCAGGATTGGACACAGTATTCCAGATGGGGCCTCACAAGGGCAGAACAGAGGGAGACAATCCAAATCCCAACCTGGTACAAAAATAACAAGAGGCAGGGAGCACTGCACAACAGATGAGATTTATGATGAAACAGATCCTCTTCCCAAACTACCTCTGAGAAAAAAAAGAATCTGCAGGTAGCCTGGTATGCTCCCATCCAGTATTTGGGACTCCAGACATAAAATACCCAAGCCTTCTAGTCAGACTCATGGCAAGAAGTTATCAGGCAGTTTACACTACTCGGAGGCAGAAGCTGAAATAACTTCATAGCAGGAACATCAGTGTCCAAGTCTGAAAGAAACTGCCCAGACTGTTACAGTAAATGACTTTTATTTAAAAAAAATGAAATAACCGTGAACATATTAACAGGCCTGCAGGTGGCACTACAGTACAGCTGGATATAAGGTAGATATATTTCCCCATGTACCCAACCAATGAAATCCATTGCATCAATGCTGACATTAGTAAAATCTGAATACAGTTCTATCAAGCAGGAACATTTTACTTAAAATAGTTCTGGACAAAGTTGATACTTGAAGGATAACTTTTCCTTCACTTTTGGAAAGGATAAACGTTTTCAGCTAGCACTGGTACTGGAAAAACTATTGCCTGTAGTTACCAGTGCAGGTAGAGATGTACAACATCTCTACATGAGAACAGAGTTCCAACACCTTTTTACTTCTCATTCTGTGGAAGCAGCAGGGAGACAGGAGAAGATGAGTGAGGAATATGGGTAAGGAAGGTGGGTTGTCAACTTCTATTCACTCTCCTTTGGCTGTTTTTGTGCTATTTTGGACTGCTTTCTAAAAATCACTTCTTGATTTTATTAAAAGGAAGACTAAATGTATTATGCCTTTCCTTGAAAATCCAAGAACAGTTGTGGTACTTCAAAAATACTAAAAATATCTACTTTCATGAAATATTAACTGTTTAACTACAAACCTAGTTTTTCACTAAATACACAATTCTCCTGTTTCTGGAGTCTCCTGGGAAAAAAAAAAAGTGGGTTCTCCCTTTAGTTCTGCAACTCTACAGTGTATAGGGAAATGGCTGCAAGAAGGGGAGTGCAAAGAACAGCTCCGTCTTTTTCCTTGGCCTGTATCTCACGTGGGAAATTTACTTAAATTTCTGCAGTTGGGCTACTGTTACTCACACTCTTTCAGCAGCTACCAGCTAAGTCTGCAGTAGGATGACCCACCTCCAGCAAACTTTGCTACCTTCAAGGAGACTAACTAGGCATGAGGAAAAACATCCACACTCTTTTCACCATTTCTGACCCATAATATGTAGGAACACCAAGTGGTTTCCATGTTCTTCCAATTTACAAAAGGCCACAAGAAAGGGACATGGCACCTTTCATTAGAATCTGGAATTCCGCGTGTAGAAGTGCAACCTTCCGTTAGACCTTCAGTGTTGAGGCAGCGTAGAAAACAGTAGCTGAAGAGTGTATAATAGGAACCGCACCAGCTCTCAGTGTGAAGCCTCTACTCCTGCGGAGGCAGACAGGTGTAGTCCCTGTATATACTGCTAGTAAAAGGCTTACTTCACAGGGTGCTTGGACTTAGCAGTTCCTATGATCTAGCTAGTTTGGATTCATGAGCTTTCAGTGTGCCAACAGCGTCTTTCACTGCATGGTAGATAATGTTCTTCACCTGTAAATAGGAGAAAAAAAAAAAAATCAACTTTTCCACACTAACAAGGAGTCAACTGTGGTAGCTGAATCTGTGGTTAGTAAGTATACTATTACTGCTTCAGGATATCAACAGCACAAAATTTAAACTGTCACTGCAGAAATATTTCAGACACCTGCACTGATTTATTTATGGACCTTTTGGTCAGCAACTCATTTACCTATGTGACAATAAATCATATGGTTAAAACCCAGAGATTCTTTTAATTTGTGCATTTTCCAGAAGGCCAAACAAGATCAGAGGTGAAAAATCCACTACTGCCCACAGCATTCTGCTCCACGTTTAGCTATCTAAAGCTGTATCTTATTTCTGACTTTTCTGATTTAAGTTCATTTGAATTTAGTTTCTAGCTACTGAACAGAACAGTTTCATCGCTAAATGAGTAGCTTAACTTTGCTTGCTCTACTATTTCCAAAGCACCACTATGTGTAAAACACCACCAGTGACGTACCTAGGATCTCACAGTATTTTGTATTGGATGTGTGACAGTTTAAGGACTTACTCTAGTTATTCTGCCTCATATCTATAAAATATAAACACATAAAAACAAGTGTACGAAAAAAATGCATGTAGCACTATATAAAAACTGAGAAATTAAAAGTTACACAGATGTAAAACCAATCCATTTACAGGTATATTTCCATGTCTGTATAACTACAGCTGAACAGTGTTAAAAGCTGGATTCTTCAAAAATAGAGCTGAGTTTTCTGCTCTACTTTAAGAACCTACGCCAAGAAAAAAAAAAGAAATCTACAGCAAATTTTGACTGAACTCTGTGAGAGAACCAACCTACGAGTTCTGATGTTAGTGGGCGACATTTCTGGGAGAATGTCTGGCTCAATACCGAGTATTCATTCTCCCAAGAATGGCCATTTGGCAGACCTTCACCACCATACTACATGCATGAGATTATAAATCAACAAATATGCTGAAATATGCTGACAACATTTGCAAACAACGCAGATAATTAACTCCTTAGAAGCATACACGGGTGAAATCAAGAAAGGTCTCCTTACAGTCTTCTCTATGTTTTCAAGGCAGTAAGTCCTACAGCGTACTTTTTCTGTTCGGTGAATATAATCTTTTGCGCAGAATGGTTTTTTGCAACTGGTTTAAGGAGTTGCATTTCTTCAAAGTTGAAGCACATTCCACTTTCCTTTTCAGGACTGATTTAAAGAAGCAATTCTTTACTTCCAGAGCAACTTTTAGACAATACAGAAACAAATACAAGTTTCCTCAGTGAAATAAACATCTCTTCAAAACACAGAATTGCTTTTTTCTTTTTTTCGGTAAGGACTTGTTTCCTACTCTGTGTCACCATTACTGAGGACTCATCCACTTCTAGCCTAAAACTGACACATGCACTAGTCTAATAGGGGGAAAGTTCTCTGGGAAGTCAGAAGTTTATTATTAATTTTTGTTTCTATAATACTGTAGACATAGATACACTAATTACTTTTCAAAATATTTACCAAATAAGAACCTCCAAAGTTGCGCAAAGTTGTTTTTTGTTTACTTCCCCCCCCCCCAAATCATTAGTCACAAGTTTCAAATACTGAATAAACTTGGTGAAACATGGGATATACTTTGCAACTATCATCCTAAAATGGTTACCTGTAGTTTATCTTCATGGTTTGTATGAGTGTTAGACAGGTGCCTGAACTCCTGAGTCAGACGGAAGCAGTGCTTCACATGTTCTGGAGATACAAAATCTTCTGCCACTTTAATGCAACTGTACAAATTATGAACCTAGAGCAAACCACACAGTATTAGTAAAAAACCAAACCAAACCAGAACACCTGCAAACACATGTTAAGTTCTTCTGCATTGTCTCATCAGAAAAACGAACTAACCTATTTTTGTTTCATACAGAACTATACAACTAACACTGGAAACAGAGCAAAAGACCTGACATCTCAGCTGTCCTATCATCCTCCCTCATCTATTACTAAATTCTATTGTTTCCTAAAGTCATTCGCTTCTAATCTCCACAGTTTTTCAGAATTCTGTTCCCCAGGCTGAAGATTTACAACACAATTGTTTTCCAACCATTCATCCTAAGTATTTTTTTTTTCCTTAATTCTATCACGCTACTGTAAATGTAATTCCAGTATTAGCATTGTTTTTACTAGTGTAATGATGAAGGTTCAATTCATACAGTTCCTGTAAGAACTGCACATACACACAGAAAGACCTTTAAGTCAGCAATGATAACTACATTATTTGGAAGTCCAAGTTCTACTGTGCTTCAAATTCAATTGTATCTGTCAACATGTCCTACAGTTGACATACTTACCTGATGGGGAGCACCTGCGGGAATGAACACAGCATCTCCTAGGAACTGCACTATTGCCCAGCCTTGTACACCATACTCATCATACAGTCTCTTACGTAAGGTCTGGTCCAAGTACCAACTTTGGTCATGAATAGGGTCGTGATCTGGGGGATTTTCTTGGCCTTGTTCTTCTCCAACCTAGGGCCAAGATACAAACAGCAAAAAAATATCATGACACAGCACTTTTATACTATTGGCTCATAAAAAGCTTGGCGCCAAAACGCGTAACACAACCTTAAACTATTTCAAAGTGGGATGCTGCTGGCAACAAGTTCTTTTACATTTTACTTAGTGAGATGTGTGTTAGCATGAAGACCCTCGACTATAAAGTCCTGGGAAAAAATAAACTACTTATTTACACTCTCAAAGATAGCATTAGAATATCTTCGCACTTGATGTCAATAGCAATTTGTAGCATTTGGCTAGTATAATTAAGCTTATCCAGAAATCCTGTGGGCTCAAGCCTCTTTTGTCAGAAACGTACCTTCCGGAGAAGTTCCCGTATCTTTTCAGCATCCTTGGCAGCATAGATATGCCACAGCGCTCCAGGTTTTTCCCTTCCTTCATGGATTCGCTGCTTAGTTACATCATCAGCATCACCCTCGTCAATTGTTTTCAAAACTTCTGCAAGGGGAGCCCACATGAAAGCAGCATTACTATGAAACTTCTCATTTTTCACACACAGAACAGGAAGCAGCCTTTTGAAACACTAAATTGCAGCAGTTGCAGCATGGTGAATCGTAGAGTACAATAAGTGCCTCAAGCTTTATCTTAACAAAATTCAAAAAAGCACGCAGACTGACAGCTAATCAGAAGCCTCAGCCAATTAATTCAAACCAAACTAGCTACAAGTAATAAAATAAGGAGAAAGAGTAATTTTTCTCCTACTTTATAGAGGCAAGTCTACCTAATTTTCTAACAAAATTCTGCTCCTTCCACAGCTAGGAACCAATTCAAGATTACTGAACTTTTAAATATGCACTACAGACACATCAAACTGCCTTGCATATCTGGATTATGTCTCTCTGTTATGAAAAGCTTAAGCAATAAAACATAGTCTTTCTCAACAGCATAATTGATTTTTAATGGACAGAAAGCAGCTTTCCCCAAACATTACCATCATCATGAGTCCCTTCCCCAATGGGAATTCCAACGTACACCATGACATTCACAGCATCAGACACATCCAAATGCAGATTTGTTGTACCAACTCGTCTGTCTTCTGCAGTGATTAAGCCTATAAGAATGCGTAAAATAAAATCAAATTCTATTTGATCTCCTAAAAATTTACCTTCTTGAAAAATCTTTAATGATTGCTACATTAATGCAGCAATAAAAGCAGGAACCAATGTCAAAGAATAGCTCTAGCAATTTTCATATCATAGGTGGAACTAGTAAAAAAAATACTGATAATTAGTATTGTTATTCTTTACAGGAAATAGTATAGTTCACCCCAACATAAGAAAAACATTTCAAAAATAAAGCCTGAATCTGTAAAGCAACGATTTCATATAAATGACCCTTAGAGAAGCAATCTACGGTAGGGAACTTTGCACTTACAATACAAAGGTAGTACGCATCCTCAGGCACTGTTTTCTTTAGCTTGTAGATTAATACAGACTTCCATCAATTAATTAATCATATTTAGCCACAAAATTCACGTGATCCATTAAATTCATAGTAGTTACTGTCCAATTCATTGTGATGTCTATAACATCACAGATAACAAACAAGTAAAGAAAAACACATACAGACTCTCAACTGCTTATACCTTTATGCATTGGATGATCTCACTCCTCTGAAATGGCTATGACTAATGGATAGAAAGAAACCTCAAATGCTTACTGCTTTATTCTTTCACTTTCTCATGTAAGACATTGTCTTCCTCTGATCCTTAAATAGCACCCTCTACTTTTAACACTTCCTCTAGCAAGTAACAAAGGAAAGAAATCTAAGAGATTACAAAAATGGTATCAGCAAACACTAACAGATGTATGACCACTACATTCCAGGATCACCATCACCATAATCTCTTTCCTATTTAAAATATACATTTTTTGGAACAGGAGTTCAACTTGCTGTAAAGTACTTATCAAAAACAACCACAGCTAATTTAGACAGTTTGTAACACTGTAAGATTGTGCTTTAAGAAAGCACAATTGAAATACAAATATGGATAAGCAACACAAAAACCAGACAGTTAATTACTGACCTTAAGTAAGAGCCCTTACAGCCCCCAGATCCCCCCAACCCCCTGTGTTTTATTAGATAGAGCAGGTAATTCTTTCCTTAAATATTTTCTACTGGTCTAAATCACGAAGAATGTGCTGGGAAATATGTCACCAATAACAATTCTTACGTTAAACATTTTAGGTATTTACTTACAAAATTTGTGAAAATCTAAGGGTCATATACACACAAAACCTGTTGAACAGAACAGGAATTCTTCATGGTTAGCTCCTATAAATGTGTACTTTTATTTAGGTAACTGATTAATACTAAGTTTCATTCATAGTTTTCTCATCTTGATGCTTGAAAATACTAAGCACATAAAAGCCTCTACCTCACAACTAAGAGCTCTTCTCCACCACACATTCAAAAAGCAAAGTCAAATATTTACAATTGTGACATATTTAATAAACTAAATAAGTGACTCTCATTCACCATGGACAAAAGTGCTATTCTTATTCCTAGTTTCACCCTTCATTTTATAAAGCAGCTATAAAGTCAAAAAGATAAAAAATCTAGCTGATTTTTTTTATTATTTGAAAATAAACGAAATGTCATGCTATCTCTATTTGGACCAAGATCTATATCTGTAAGGAGGATCAAATACTGGAGAGTTACATTCCCTACCAAGAAATACCATCAGCATTCCCTCTGCAAACTCTTATGTACTGGAAAAGAAAACTTGACATTTCAGATAAATTTAACAAAATGAACTGTTAGCAACCAGCAGCACACAAAAACAAGTTAACTGTCACTGATTACTTTGCTTCTTGCTGCACTACTGTTTGCGTTTTTTACTAGATAGGCTCTTCAACAGAGCCTACTCTGTTTGGCTTACATGTCAAATAACACAAATCAAAACACTGGACACTTTTTAATACTAAAAAAACCCGCCCATGTTCATTATACCTCCTCATTTGTTCTTTCTTCTGAATCCCTTACCTGTAACTACAGTGATGTCATGCTGATGTGAAAAAAAATTACGAAAATTTCACCTCACACGCTTTTTCAGAAATTCAACAAATTGCTTACAGTTTATTAAGGTAAATCCATATCTGGTTACTGAGTTATGAATGTTACTGTTAGAAAAACACAGTTCCAGTCAGCTCCAAGACAATCCTGCCACAAGCCAAAGCTCAGTCCATTTAGCCACTGGCTTATTTTAACTGTATCAGCTGGTTGCAAAAATGTATGAACATTTCATTGAATCATGCCTCAGTATTACGCTTATTACAGGTACTGAATAATAATTGTAAATTAACTTATCACATGTATGTTGCTTGAAAACTACAATACAAAAAAGGGCACATATGAGACAGAGAGAACTAGCACAGGTATTGATTGCAGGACCAACTCAAGAACACAAGCATGACCTAGGGTAAGTTCTCATAGTTTTGATAATGCCTCTTCCTTCCATGAATATAATAACAAGTCATTAAAATCTGCAGAATTATTCTCACATACCATAAGCATTGTACATTTTGGGACCTAAGTCAGGACGGACAAAGTAGCTTGGCAGCCTAGAAGCCAAATTCAATCTGCCATCTCTCTTTGTATATTCAGGAAGAGGAAGATTTTCCATCAAGTCCTCAAACCTAGAGAGCAAAAAGAAAACAAAAGTATATTTTCCTCAGTTCTATGACCAACATATCTGCAGTGTCTACAGCACTCCTGTTGGCACTGATGTTAAGATTTACTTACCTTGTAGGCATCATATCTCTGAAGTCCTCCCCTGGCGGCCAGTCCTTTAATTTTAGTACCATTGGCTGACCATCCTCTGATCTGAGCCGCTCTGCAAGAAAAAATAAGATTTACTCGTGTTATATCTCTTCACCACAACCCTCTACCTTCTTTAAGCGACATGTGTTTTGTATCAAGAACTCCTACACCGCACAGCTAAACCAGTCCTGATTTTTTGGGGGGTTCTCAAATATTATTGTAATACAATCAAATAGCAGTTCAGCAATTAGACAGCTTATACCATTGTCTGCTGCAAAGTCTCACAGGTCTTGCACAGCTGGTAAGTTTCTATTAAACTCTGAAAACAAGCATCTCCAAATTATTCTGCCTTACTACTTGCAACGAAGCCTAAAGGAGTTTCATCCCTCATTTCAAGAGAGGGTTTTCTATAAAATTAAAATTATTGGCTAATTGAATGAACATGAATGAATCCTAACTTAGGTATAAAGTACAAGCCATGATACACCATACTCCAAAAGCTAAATGGCAGACGGTTACTTAAGAAGCCTTCAGCTTCAACACCAACTGCTGTTCTGGCTCAGATATTGGAACGGCTATGGAAATACCTGGAAGCATGTACACAGCAACTCAGAAGACTAAGCATAACAAGTAGAGAGAAATGGAGTTCACTCTTCTAACACATTTGACAACTCTATAAGAAAACATCAAACGGAAAACAGGATAGACTGCAGCTTGCCACCTCCGTATATCTTTTCCCCAGAAATTAACATTCTTCACCACTTTCTACCACAGCAACGACTGTCAGCCAAAAAGCAGCTAGCTTCATTCAGACTGTGGAACCTTGCAGAGCTGCTGAGAGCACCAATGGAGAGAAAATACATAAAAGAAACTAGGACTTAGAAACCTGTGAATCACTTCTGCATTAGAAATCAACAGGCTACAGAAGACAGCTCTACTTCGCAATGTAAAATAAAAAGATGTTATTTAAATTAAAAGGAATGAAGAATTACAGGTACATTAAAAAAAAGGACTGATGTAAACAGAGCAAACCTTGATGAGCTAGGCATAGTGAACTGAAAAGCTCAGGGACTTAGATTAAAGATGTTTCAGAACTTGTCGCATTCAAGATTGTGAACTCATCAAGGATCTTTTTTCCAAAGCAGGAGAAGAAACTTATAAGAAGGCTACTCAGAAACAACAGAATGCAAAGCTACTTAGAGGAGAACATAAAAGATCTGATAAATTAAGCCACAAAAATATAGAAAACTGGCAAAGAAAAACAGGTCTGAGAGTGATCAAACAGTTAAAACTGCCAGAAATCCACTTCGAACTCACAGATGTTAAAAGTAAGCAGCACAAGATTAAAACTAACTCAAATAAAGAACCATACAGCACAATTTAGGGACCATCTCAATACCACCTCCAAATCAAGAGGCTGCTCTGTAACTCTTCAATAAGTAAGTGACAGTCTAGTAAAAAAAAAATCCACACATTTGAGAAAACAAAAATTTATTTAAAGAAATCAGAATCATTATATAATTCCCAAACAATTTTCATATGACTTTGTGTGTGAAATCTCGGGACCAGCATCAAATAATTCTTTAATTTAGAGATTGCACATGGCTGAAAAAAAAAAAAAAAAACACTATATAAAATATATTTTAAATACATTTGCAAAATCGATAAGGTTTTCCATCCTGGAATCTGAATGTTTCTCAAACAAAGAGAGAGAAGGGCATTGCCTAAAAGGAATGCAGTAGTTGATTTTGCTGAAAGGAGCATATTTGGGGACAAATCACATACAGCATTTCTCAAGCATAACTTGACTCACAAATTCATTATTTTTATGAATGGCCCTTGTAAAAAAAAGTGTTTGTGAAGTTCGCCAATCAAGTTAATGCAGAAAGAAAACACACATATCCTTCTAGACAGTTTATTTCTGAGTAAAAATAGAAACAGTATGAAAATTAACAGTACAAAATACAATACCATGTACTTGGAATGACACAAATACAAGTCAAAAGCTGGGATTTCTTTGACTAGACACGATTATTGATGGGAATATTGTTGGTTTAAAAACCTATCATTTTATTTGACATTGAACAAACATTCGTCCCATTAAGTTGTCCAGTAGCTCACCATTTTTCTTATGTGCACACAGCAATAAATACAGAATCCATTTTATAGATAGCACTTCCAAAAAATCAGCAGCATTACAATGAACTGTCACAATCCTAACACTTGTGAATGTAAGATCATTCTGTTGGAGGCATATACAATCTACAACAGTGCTCCCTGCTTATCAGTAGCTCTTTAATTTGACCAGCATTTCAACTGGGTAACTTGCACATCCACACCTGACAGAAGGACTTCTCAAAGCAGATCTCAAGCATTAGCAATGAGTTTTCACATAAGGTATGCATACAGCATTGCTATTCATTATTCATATAAAAATATCTTTGTACTTGCAAAAGATCTGCTATAGAATTGCTTCGTAACTTCCAATTTATTTACTGCAGGTACCCTTCAGTTTTAAATTAAATGCTGATGCTGGAAGGAGAGCAAGGGAAGCCAAATTACTTAGCGTCTTAGTAATAACAATGGATAATTAATTTCACTCAGAAAAGTTCAAAAAATATATTCCCCTTAAATTAATCACCTTTTGACACATCAAAATAATGTGCCAAAGTTTTCTTCAGTAGCCTGGCTTTCATCTTCACCAATAGAATACTTTCTACGGTGCGCAACAGTTAAGGAGAAATGGCTTCTTTGGATGATACTGATAACTGTCAGGACTTTTTTTTTTTTTTTGAGAAAAATATTGAAAAAGGAGAAGTTGAAGGTAGGAATACATACTGCTCAGTTAAACTAGAACTAATCAGCTGTAAGTATTACTTACTAGATATTATTTCAAAGCCATCCCAGAAGTCACGCACTTTCACGTCTGAAATTATGGCACAGTTCCTGCAGTTCACCAAATCTACATCTTGATCTCCAAATTCCAGGCTGAAAGCTTCTGGTTTCCAAAGCTCTGACTTCAACTTCTTATGGACACCAGATACCAGCACGGGCTGAGAATACAAAGATGCATGCTTACTCCATCATAACCAAATTTCTTTACACATGCAGCCAAAATTTAAGAGGTAAGACCTCTGGCTACTTCACACAAAAGACATGATAAACCTATTTTCATTCACTTCTGTTTTTTGTGCATCAAACATATAGTCAGAATCAAAGAAAACTTAAGGCCATGTGCAATTGCCTTATAAATGATACTGCATTAGGCAAGTGTTTTGGGGTTTATGTGTCAAGGTTTTGGTATCTGGGAGACTACAAAGGCCCAGTTGCATGAGATAAGTTCCAGTCAACCTCAAGACAGACCCACCATGGAACCATTACTGATGCTGGTACCGCTCCTGTGATAACATGTTTAAGAAAGCATATGAATCACTGCAGCAGTTCTAAGAGAGGGAGGAGGGAAAACTTCAAAGGAAACAACCCTGCGGACCATCAAGGTGAGTGAAGAAGGATGAGGTCCTTCAGGTGCTGGATCAGAGATTCCCATGCAGCAAATGGAAAGGACCATCTGTGATTCCAGGCTGTCCCCCCACAGCCCACGGACAGCCAACACCAAAGTGGATCTCCATGCTGTACCTTATGGAAAAGCTCATGACGAAGCAGGTAGATCTGACCTAAAGGAAGCAGCAGCCTATGGAGAGCCCAGGCAGTAGAAGGCTCCTGGTGGGAAATGCAGCTCCATGGAGAGATGACAGGAGCAGACTTTCTGGCAGGACTTGCGTATGTGGGGGACACACACTGGAGCAGCCTACTCCTTAAAGATTGCATCCCATGGAAAGAACCATGGTGAAAAAGTTTATGAATGTCTGCATTCTGTGGGAGGGACCACACACTGGAGCAAGGGAAAAGCATGAGGAGAAAGGAACAGCACAGAAGTGTTATGAACTGACTGCAACTCCCATTTCCTATAGCTCCACAGCACTCAGTGGGGGAAAGGTGGGAGGGAGTGAAGAAAGGTAGAAAAGAAGGGAATGAAGGAGTGAAAGTAAGACTGGGAAGTAGAACGGGTGAGCGCAGTTAACGCATTTCATTTGCTTTTTGTTTGTTAACACATTAATTTTGCACAGGTTACATCCATTTTTGTCAATAACTAATAAGCAATCTCCCTGTCTTTATCTTGACTCACAAGCTTCTCCATCTTCCTTTCTCCTCCTGTCCCACTGCAGGAGTGAGAGCAGCAAGGTGGGAGTCTGGCAACCCAAGTTCAATCTCTGTAAAACCGCGTGTCCCCAGCATCCTCTTTTTTAAACAAAAATGTAACTACCACTAGAAACTGCATTTGTATTAAAACATACACAACATTTTTGTATTCCAGTATGTGTTTGTTTTTAACTATTTCCCTCATTTTTATATACAATTACAGTTCATCATTAACTCTTCAATACAAAACCAAGGAATGGAAAAGAGGCTATTTACATTAAAGAGGTGCACCAGGGAATCCTCCCCAACACTGGCCAAGTACTCGTAAGTTTACAATGACTTGAGCCTCTCAATACATTTTAACTTCTGCACTCTCTAGAGAGTTAAGACTTTGAGAGAAGGGAAACAAAAAAAGCAAAAAAAACTTCAGGTTTAGCCACTGCTACCTATGTTCAAATGACAATTCACATGTCTGCGTAAGCTTGAATCAGCTTCAAGCTGTGCCTTATATTAGCAATGATTTAAAGCTGGATCTCTGTTTTAATTGCATGAATAAAGAACGCTGTACAATTCTGAGGAGAACATCTTAGTATTATCAGAGTTCTAGGCAAAGGTAACTGGAGAAGGTAGAGAGAAGCGATTTTGAAAATACATTGCTTAAAAAACACTCCAGTAACTACCTCTGCTTCACCTGGATTTGTCGGCAAAGGCCTACAAGATCCATCCTGTTCACATTACCTCACACTGCTTGCTTGCCAACCCAGTCAGCTAATTCCTTTGTGGACTGCTTGTCATCATCTCCCTCCATTGTTGTTCCTAGTTTGTAGCTCTCCTAATCAGGGTCGTCAGCCTGCTGGCAAGGGTGTTACTATCCCACCTAGAGGATAGTATCTTTCCCAAGCAATCACTGATGCTGAAAAACGTTCCCACAACAACAAAACCCCAAAACTCTGCTGCTAAAACCTGATGCATAAACAACAGTTGACATGGAGGATCAGCCCATCTCTCTTTGAGACCTCTGGCCTCACTCACAAGACTGAGAAAACCAGCTGCCCCCTGTGCCTTAGATCACTACTTCCAGAGCCACAATCACTCTTGATACTGTCTGTCCAAGTCTCCTCCCCAGCAGAATTGTATGCACCAATACGGAAGAGCAATAGGTGGTAAATGTCTGAGGGCCGGATAAGATTGGGCAGTCCTTCCACCGCATTACAAACACATGCCTCTGACAAGCAGCAAAGCTCTCTAAGATGACAGAGGAGATACACTGATCCCAAGGTTAACTACATTCTCTGATCTCAATAGAAATTTTAACTTTAAAGTAATGGAAAGCCTTTAATCATATTTTACAACAAAAAGAAAAAAAGATCATGGATGAGGAAAAAAATACATTTACTGATATCACCACCCTGAATGATGCCCAGAAGCTTTTGGGCAACTTGCAATGGTTAAAGCCTGTGACAGGCATCCCAAACATGCTGTTGGATAAGCTGTTGCCCCTGTTGAAAGGCACGGATCCTTCTGCCCCTGTCACACTTACAGCAGACCAACGGGCTGCGTTACAGAGCATTATGGACTGTGTGCTGCTGAACTGTGGGGCTGTGACTTGTCGTGCTTGGATACTGTTACGCTGCGGGGGCTGTGGGCGAGATGTGTGGGTTTTTCAGATGAATATTACTGCACTGTGGTGTGTTGCTTGTAAAGAGGAATGGAGGCATAATACTTTCCAGCAGGCAGTAGAGTCATACACAGGAAAGCCATTCATATCTGCTGCCCGGCTGTTTGAGAGCTTGTAGCAGCGAACTTTAGCCCACCTTCACTGGGAGCTCAATCATTCCGTTGAGAGAGCTCGAGCCATTTACAATTCTCACATTCTGCAGAGTCAGTGTGGACAAGCCTGTACATTCCCTCAGCTTAGAGTAAAGAAGAAGTCACAATGCCGGCCGTAGTGAAATATATAATGTTGCTAGTTGCTGTATTGCAACTCTACTGGTCTGCCGGCGCTTTTTGGGTGCCCCCGCAACCAAAAGAAAATGTTTGGGTCACCCTGGCTTACAAGACAGGTCAAGATGCTATTTGCTTAGCACTATCTTCCCCTGGCAACCCCTTTTCTACCTGCTTGGTAGGAGGACCTCTGGATAACCTGCCTTGCCCACCGGTGGCTACTAACTGTAGATCAAATGATTCAAAGTCCTATGCTAATCAGTGGGACCAAGTGGTGCCTTATTTCCCTGTAGCCACTTTGGAGCCCCAAAAGCTCAAGATACTAGGTTCCCTGAAGTCAGATTGGTGTATCTACTTTAATTGGACAAGTGTCTATCGGGCTAGCCCACGAAAATCAGATCCTAACCTATCCGATAAATGTTAACTCGACATTGTCGGTATACAGAAATGCTTCAGCATGGTGCAACTATACGAGCACTAAGGTATCGATCTCATCCAACAATCCCCTTGCACTGCCACATGGAATATTTCTCATTTGTGGGGACAGAGCTTGGGCTGGGATTCCTTCCAAATTAAGAGGAGGGCCATGCACATTAGGTCGCTTAACACTGCTAACTCCAAACACTTCAATGATCCTGCAAATGCATAGGCAGCATTCTAGGGCAAAACGAGTAGCACATGCCTTTGCGCCAAATTGTAATGATAAGGTAGAGTTTTGGTCAGCTGCACAGAGAATATTTGCCTCCTTTGTTGCGCCAGTTGCCTCGGCTCAGGCTTTGGCAACGCTGAACAAGTTAGGATGTTGGCTAGCAAAACAGACAAATGCCACCTCAACAGCCCTGTCACAGCTATTGATAGATGTGGACTTGGTAAGGCATGCCACCCTCCAGAATAGGGCTGCGATCGATTTCTTGTTGTTAGCCCAAGGACATGGATGTGAGGAGTTTGAAGGGATGTGTTGTATGAACTTGTCAGATCACTCTAGCTCTATACATGCACAATTGCAAACTTTGCATACATTGACCACGCACCTGAAGGTAAACACTGGTTTTGGACTTGATGACTGGCTGAAGGGGCTAGGTCTCGGTCCTTGGCTGACTTCATTATTGCGGCAATTAATTATGATAGGGATTATGATTTTGGTTGTCATTTTGATAGTGCCTTGCCTCTTTAGACGCTTGCAAAATGCGCTGACAAAAATAGTGGATACTAAGTGGAACACTTCTCTGCTTGTGCAAAAAGAAAACGGGGGAAGTGTGGAGAGTTTGTCAGAAGACTGGCTGCGCAGCAAAGGCCATGATACTGTCAAGTTAGTTAAAGTATAAGTGCAGCTATGCTTCTAGCAGCAAGGGGGTCGACCAATCAGTGACAAGGGCACGATGCCCTTGTGCAACATTAAGATATCGGGAATGCACGGCATGCAGAAGAATGCACAGAATTAGGGATGCGGCAACCGCAAGGCTAACCACAAAGATCATGTGCGCAACAAGGGGTTAACCAATCCTGAGCCATGCTTTTGCAATATGTATGAACTAATTACGGTTTGTATAAATATACCAATGATAAGCACAATAAACTGAGACTTGTTGATCATGATAGCATGAGACTCATCTCCCGCGGTCTCCTTTTCCGACATACATTTTAAAAAAAACACAGTACCTTTAACAGGATGGGTAGACACTTCTGCCAGGTGGACTTTAAGCTGACAGATAAGCTATTCTTCTTCAGGCCAGGTAAGTAATATCACATTTTGTTCCCTGCTGTATTCACTTGACTACCTGAATGTTAACAATATCAAAAATGTACTACAAACCTAGAAGAACCCTTTCAGATACTAAGCAGAGAATTTCCCATGAAAGAAAATGTTCTCCTTCTAGTGAATAATGCAGCTAGAGTTGCAAGATAAAAAACAAACAAAAAAAACAGTAGACTTGTTTGCCAGACATCCACCGTCAGAAAGTAGGAAGAAAACAAATGAAAACGTCTAACAGCAACCTAAATTTTAAGGTATCAGAAAAAAATGAGAAAGCCTAGCTTAAAAGACAAAAAACAGGATTCTATCAGATAAAAATCATGTAACAGTATCCCTAAACAAGCAATAACCACGTACAGGATAGCAAAATGCTCTTGGAGAACAGCTCCAGAAGGAAATAATCCTATGGCCTCTCAGCAAAATCTGGGTTAAGTCAAAATTTAACTTAATTATCATCATTTCTAAGACAAAATAGCTGAAAAATGCTGCTCCTCTTAAATGATATCGAAAGAGCACTGTTATCCATATGTGAAGGGAAAATAATTTCCTCTGATACCAGTTTGGAACGCTACCGTAACTAAGATTGTCATATGGCTCATATCAAACATCTAGGGTGCATATATGGGGCTAAGGGGTAGTCAAGAATTTTACTTATTAACCTTCTTCAAACCACAGAAGGGGGAAGGTGAAGGTCATTTTTCAGGGGTAAAAATCATGTTGACTTCAAAGGTGCAGCTGCACTGCATATAGGAAGTCAGTTGATAGAGAACTGTGATACAGTAGCGTATGCTGAGAGAATCTCTGCTTAAACAAATTCTGTTTACAACGGATTTGCCAAGACAGCAGCACCTAGGTCAGCGGTGCCAGAATGAAAGAGTTCCAGTAAGCTTGTTATCTGCATCTCAGCAGTAAACGCAAGCGACTGCAACATCACTGGAGAATCCTTGAACAAGCAAGGAATTCAACTCGGTTGTTGCTATGCCTTCTGAATGATAAAATCATGCAAAAAACACTCCTACCACATGCTGGGAAAAAGCCTAAAAATAGAGGCTTAGTTACTAAGAGTAACTATTTTACTATGATGGTATCCTGGGCTCCATCAGGAGAGGGGTGGCCAGTAGGGATAGGGAGGTGATTGTCCCTCTCTACTCTGCTCTTGTGAGGCCCCATGTGGAGTACTGTGTCCAGGTATGGAGCCCTCAGTACAAGAAAGAGAGCTGTTGAAAAGGGTCCAGAGGAGGGCCACGAAGATGATCGGGGGCTGAAGCACCTCCCCTATGAAGACAGGCTGAGGGAGCTGGGCTTGTTCAGCCTGGAGAAAAGAAGGCTGCAGGGTGACCTCATTGCAGCCTTCCAGTACCTGAAGGGAACCTATAACCAGGAGGGGAGTAAACTCTTTGAAAGGGCTGATAATAGCAGGACAAGATGAAATGGTTAAAGTTGAAAGAGGGAAAATTTAGGTTGGATGTTAGGGGGAAGTTCTTTACTAGGAGAGTGGTGAGGTGGAACAGGCTGCCCAGGGAGGTTGTGGATGCCCCGTCTCTCAAGGTGTTCGAGGCCAGGTTGGATGGGGAGCTGGACAACCTGATCTAGTAAATGTGGAAGTTCAGTAGCCCTGCCAGGCAGGGGGGTTGGAACTTCATGATCCTTAAGGTCCCTTCCAACCCGGGTCATTCTGTGATTCTGTGACATGACCAGAGCCTCAAAATCAACACTGACCTGGAGGGTGACGCACACTGCAAGCTACACATCTGACAGAACATTCAGTAATTCCATCACTAGATTCTGTAAGTCTCAAGATTCATTAAGCATCTCACAGCCACATGCCGCACCTTGTGCCTAGTGATTAGCTAGTCTCATCTGCAAAGGTACTGATGAGCAAGTCTTCAGTCCAATTACTCAGGATCCTCCTCCAAGCGAGAATATTATTTGCTGACAAAGAAGACTGAAAAAATTAATGAGCATTCTGACCAGAAATTTAAGAGCTCTTAACCAAGACGGATGACTGACACCACAGCAGTGTCGAAGACTGAACTGAAATCCTTTAAAACTCAGAAAAGAGACTGGGTTAAAAAAAAAAAAAAAAAGATGAGATCCCTGTGCACTCCAAAAAGAACGAGGAGGATAAGAAAACTGCTACAGTTTGAGGGAAAGCTGTCAATACCAGCTGTAGTCTACGTTTCTAGACAGGCAAGGGAAGCACAGTGACCTTAAGCATCTATTAGAGAGCTGTCTATGGGAGTCAGCAACAGGAACAGCAGATCTGTAGTTGGCAGTGTACACCTCTGCAGATTTGATGGGTATCCAATAGTTATGCTTGTGTCCAAGGGATGCAAAGAATGTGAAGTTCCATGGGACACGCTGAAGTTAACTGAAAAGCACTCTTCCACTGACAGGAGTAGATCCTGAGCTACAAAGCAGCCCAGTGTGCTCCGCCATTACAGCTCAATGACATGCATGGCTTGTGAACAATCCAAAATAAGGCACAATAGTGCCAAGAATGTTAGAACAATAACAATAGCACTGCTAACAACAAGGACTTCTCTAGAATAGAAGATGAGGAACATATCTGCCTAGCACAGATGGTCTTAATTCTGAGTAGCCAGTGAAGGTAACAGTAGTAGAGGTAGTTGCAGAACCCAAATGCTAGGAACATACGTTGAACACTGATGGACACTAGATTCTGTCATATTTATTGGTACACTTTCTCTGCAGCAGCAGATGCTCATCCATTTTTTAAGCTTTAGCTTGTCAGATTAGGCCAATCTTAGTGACTCCAGAGAATTTTAAGAGCTGTGGCACTACAAACTGAGATCTGAGATGGCTATACTGAAAGCAGGTCTAAGGTCCTGTTCACTCGACTGTAGATCTAACTTGTCCATGACCACTAAAGACAATCCAATAGAGAGCTCAACACATGAGATGATGAGCCCAAAACAACCCTTGGGTTCATATAAGTTGCAGGTTCAGGATAAGATGCCGCCAATAACCTACTCCAACATTTTAGCAGAAGTTACTTTATGGAACTCTGGTACTCTTGTACATGCTGCAGCTGGAAGGAATGGACCTTTCCCTGAGACTAAAAAAGCATCAAGTATGAGACAGATGCTAGGATGCAAGCAGGAGTCAATGGATTTGCTAATGGGTTATGGCAGAGTAGGTATAGCACAAATCACACTACAAGCACAAGCACCTGAGTCAGTACAGCATGGAATGGACAGGACCGCTGCATCCCCTGTTTACATTGTTACAGTTGAAATCTTTGCTCATCATATGCACCCAAGAGCAATGGGCCAAAGTTTGAATGGACACAATAAAGGTACAGGTTAAACTGTCAGAACACTTTCAAGCAATAATGGGTTCGCAATATGTAATCACCCACCTGGCCTTGTTTCCAGCACTCCCTGAAGATCTTCCAGTTGTTTTTGTTGCTAGGATCATGAAGGCAAAGGAGTCTACCATCACACAGCCAAGAGTGTGAAGTGTGTGGATCCAGCACATTCAAGCCCATTACCATTTCCTTCACATCTCTTTGCGTGTCAGCTAAATTACTAGCACGTTTTGCAGCATCAGATGTCTTCTTATTTTCCACCACAGAAGCAATGATATGGTCTAAGAAGTTAGGCAAACTGGCTTTACCTTTGGCCCCCTAGAAGATGTAAAACCAGAGGTAAGTTTAGTCTTGCAACAGCGCACACATTAACACATAGCTGCTTTGACTCAGCTTTTAGTCATGAACACTTTGTTACCAAAAAAACATGCAGAAGTAATCAAATCAGCACAGAGACAGGCATGCATCCAGTAAGAACAATACCAGATATCTTGTTTTATTATGGTAAAATTTAATTACAAGCTGCTCTAGGCTACCTAGAAAAATATTACAGAATATTTAGAATATCTAGAAAATAGAAAAATACAGAAAACAGTTACAACAGAAAACTTCAGCAGTTGTAGCCTCTGCTACTTTAACGCTATGGATAGATCATATTGTTCATACAAGATTTTCCCTTTTTGGGGGTACAGTCTTGCAGTGTTTTCAAAAATGGAGAATATAAGTGAGCTTTTATAGGGAAGTGGATCATCAATTAAACAATTTAAAGGCTATACTTAACTCACTTTCTTGGTCTCTCAGAAGGAACAGCTTCTCCACAGCAATAGCAAACTAAATCGCAAACTAACAATTAGCATCAAAGTGATCTACAACTTTCTGGAATGGTAGACTTGGCTAAATACTGCATTTGTTTCAATATCTGAGACTAAGATACTATAAAAAAAAAAAAAAGTAAATGAAAACTATTAGATCATTATGAAATTCTTTCCTAGAACAGACACTGTTAAAGGAATTAGAAAACTACTTACCGTAGAAGCTGCAGAAAAGACTGGAGGAAAGGGGATTCCTGTGTCTAACGGAACCTGAGGAAGCTTTCCTGGCCCTGTGTGTAGGAGATCTCTGAGGCTGGAGCCTTCAGCTTTGTTGCTAGATGTCACTGGGCCCAACAACAGGCTATTAAACAGCTTCGGGGTTAGTGGGGAAACCTTTGTACTGGTGTTGAAGGAATCCAATCCAAAGGGTGAGTGGGATTCTTTATTAAGCACTGACCTCAGTGATCCTGATTCTGTAAGAAAAATAATGACACTGAGAAAAAAATGAAAGGCAAAGTTCAAATGATTACAAAGTTCTCTGAGATAACTCGTTCTTGCATCAAATATGATACTGGCAGCATCCTGTGGTAAACTATCATTCCAACAGCGAATAGTAACCTCAAAGAGAATCACAAAAACATCATGTATTTCAGACGTGTTTTACCCTTAGTGTGCTATTAGTTAAGGTTTTGAGCAGCACGGTAGATTATCTGATCTGAAAGTAATGTTCAATAAGCCACAAATTTATAATCTGCTTAATTATAATAAAACTGCCTTGATCTTCTGAATTATTTTTTCAATATAAATTATTTCAAGTGTTAACTGCTAAGCAGTTCAAAGCTAGTTAGAAATTCAAAAACATTTAACACCGACATATGAAGTACTTTTTGCTAAACATGTGGACAAGACTAAATTCTGTTAGTTGTGCTATCTGTGGCAACTGGAAGGTGTATATTGTAAACAACTATTTTCAGACTGGTAATTAAATTGTTAATCCACTGAACACTAAAAGAATTTCTAAGCTTTCATTTGACTCTTCAGGTAGGCTCTAGTTGCTCAATACTTAGGAAATGCACTTTTCATATTGCTCACTGAGCAGATTTGTTTACTTCAATAATTAATAAAT
The DNA here is from genome assembly GCA_030625065.1 of Alectoris magna. Lineage (NCBI taxonomy): Eukaryota > Metazoa > Chordata > Aves > Galliformes > Phasianidae > Alectoris > Alectoris magna. The sequence goes on along the minus strand of CM060573.1, from coordinate 17,155,521 downwards.
AGACAAATCTGTATCTGAAATAAATCACTACCATTTTTCATCAAGATACCAGCTGGTTATTACTTAGAAAGTAAATATACTGGCAATTAGATACACTGGGAGTCAGACAGTATTTTTTATCATCAGCTATATCATTATCACCCTAGTCTTCCATATTCCTAAGCCTGTAAGAAAACAAACAAACAAACAACTTCAGGTTTTTGAAGAAAAACATCTTCTTTCAACAAGAAATGAAGAAAAACACAAGTCAGCATGGGTCTATGGCTGGAAAGCTGCCTGATGGAAAGGGACCTTGGTGTACTGATGGTCAGCCAGCTGAATATGAGCCAGCAGTGTGCCCAGGTGGCCAAGAAAGCCAATGGCATCCTGGCTTGGATCAGGAATGACGTGGTGAGCAGGACTAGGGAAGTCATCCTGCCCCCTGTACTCGGCACTGGTGAGGCCTCACCTCCAGTACAGCGTTCAGTTTTGGACACCTCGGTACAGAAAGGACATTGAGATGCTGGAGCAGGGCCAAAGAAGGGCAGCAGGGCTGGGGAAGGCCTTGGAGAATATGGCCTACAAGGAGAGACTGAAGGAACTGGGGCTGTTTAGTCTGGGGAAGAGGAAGCTGAGGGGAGACCCTGTTGCTCTCTTCCAATATCCGAAAGGTGCTTACAGCGAGAGCAGGGCTGGTCTCTTCTCACAGGTGACAGGATGAGGGGAAATGGCCTCAAGTCGTGCCAGGGTAAGTTTAGGTTGGATATCAGGAAAACAGGAAAAACTTCTTTACAGAAAGGGTTGTTAGACACTGGAATGGGCTCCCCAGGGTGGTGGCTGAGTCACGGTCCCTGAATGTGTTTAAAAACCACTTGGATGTGGTGCTCAGGGACATGATTTTGTGGAGGGTTGTTAGGGTAGGATGGTTGGGTTGTGGTTGGACTTGATGATCTTGAAGGTCTTTTCGAACATGCGCAATTCTATGATTCTATAACTTAATAATAAGACTAAGCACTCTCACAAAGAATAGTAACAAAGCAGCACATTAACTTTTTTTTTTTAATCTCCACCCCCAGAAGGCATGTGTTCTGCTCACCTTTTGTTTCTTCTTTTGCTTTTTGCGTTGCTAGGTCTGCAAGCCAGTGTAAGGCTGATGACGGGGCTGTTTCTGAGCAAAGTGGTCTGTTGGTCTTTGTTTCAGCAGTGTTACTGATTGGTAATGTCTCTGTTTTTGCCGGTTCTTCTAACCTGCTATCATTTGCTTCAGATTTTGGAACACTGTCCATTTCTAACTGCCCCACTCCTGCTGTCCCTGCTCCAGTGGAAAAGGTGCTCTCATTTCCAGAGACTGATGCACTGGGATTAACAGTTGGAAGCTAAAACAAAAACAAACATCTGCTAAAAGCTGAATAAAGGAAGAATTCACCTCAAAAACATCTTATTTACTCAATGCACTGGGCTTTGGTTGGTTGGCTGTTTCAAGTGAACAGCAGCGTTCCTTTGTGCTTCTGTAGTAGCAGAGTACAGAAGCTTGTTCTCTGTGTATATTAGACCTTGTGCTGTAGTCTCAACTTTTTTCATTTACTGCTGAGCAAGCTTTTTTTGCTGTTTTTTCTTTTTTTAAACACAAGCTCAGACTTCCTTTTTTTTTTTTTTCCACCAGGATGTTGCGGGCTTTTTTTTTTTTTTTTTCCTCCCTGGTGTGTGTGTGAATAGTAACAAAACTCCTCTAGCTTCAGCATAATTTTCAGGAACTGTAACAAAATAAACGCACATGCTGCAAGCTACTTGCACTGGTTTGTTCTAATTTATGGATGGTTTTTTACTCAGACTTCTACTTAAAGAGTATTAGTCCAAATATCCCCTTGGTAAATAACAATTACAGCACGCAGTTCTGAAAAGTTTCCTGGAAGATTTTTTGCCAAAACACAACACGTACTGAGAAAATAAAGTATATATTTCACAGCAGATAAGCCTACATGATTAAAAAAATTAAAAAAATAAAAAAAATCAATAGATCTTAATGTTATGCCAAAGTGATTTCAGTCCAAAACAACATACCTGTGATATTCCATTAGTGACAGCTGGTCTCAATACCGATTTATTCTGTCGATTAATACATGGACAATTGGCTTTTATACCCCATTTGCCTCGTGCTGCATGAACCATATCTCCAATATTGTAAAGGGCTGGAATAACATTTAAATCTTTAAAATCACACGAAAAGAAATCTAAAAACATGGCCTTGACTACCAAGTTCAATGCCTTCTATTTCTTTTTGAGTTATTATTGATAAGTATCTTTAAAACCATGTGTTATAACATGACATTCACCTCTGAACAGTGCAGAAAATTGTGCTAACTCTAGCTTCTAGGACCAGTTATGTGAATAGTCAACTCTGAATGTTTACTTTCCCATGCCATCTCCCAAAAGAAAAAGATCTTCCTTGAAAACTAATCAAGAATAGTCTTGAAAAATATCAGTCAATTATTGATGAAACTAAAAATAGCTGAGCATGCGTAGTCAAAGTTATTACCAGAAAGTATCACTTTGAATTCACATCACTTCACTTGTACTACCATTCCTTCAACACTTCTGCCTATAGAAAATGGAAGCCTCCTCTGCATCTAAGCTAGACAAGGCAACAGCTAGAAAACAAACAATTTAATTTTGTTTCCACTTGTTTGCTCAGAACTGGGACGAAATTGCTTCTTTCAGCCTTCAAGCATTACCTGTACCAGGAATGATCTGTGTTGGCATAAGGTTTTCTGGTTCATGAGACTGACCCTTTGCACATTTCAGCCACGAGAAGACTTCCTCATCACCAATCTCCTCTGTCTCTGCAATAAAGACAAATAACCCCAAATTTATTTAAATAAATACATTTTAAGAGGTTAGAACTGGAACTACAGCAACTTCTATCCCCCGAGGTTATAAAAATACCAAATTCATTTTTGCTTTATCTCTAGTAGTATCTTATTTTCTATCACCTAAAAATGTTCCCTTCTTGCCTCAATTTTTGAAGATCATTACTGTTCTCATACTGCCTTCTTAAATCATAGGGTAATTCTAACTTTTCTGGTAACCATCTCATGAGGGTTTTCACAAAGAATACCTGCAGATCAATTTGAAAAAATAGAAACTAAGGTTTTCTGTGGCTACATCTACTTAATAAAGCTAAAAAGTTACAAATGAATTGATTGAAAAGTAGCCTGACAAATTTATATTTCTTCATATTTTAAACTAGGTTGAGTCCATGAATGTAGAAAGAATTCTTTCAACTATTTCCATTACATCCTGGTTAAGAACATCTTGAAGAACGCTATGCTCTTTTCTGGTGCATTCCGGCAGTAATTTCATAGGCTGCAATATGTAAAAATAGGGAAAGTTTAATCTATTTTTAAAACATGTTACGTTTATCACTAATTCACTTCTCTCTGGCAACTTATAAGTAGACAGCGGTACTCATGTTTACTAACACCCTATGTTTTGCATATCTGCTTCATAGAGCAACGTAACTGCCATTAGTAGACCTACATTAAGATGGTCCACTGTCAACATACACTCTACCAAAGCTGTCCCAATGCAAATAAACACAAAAGCACCAGATAATCACTTTTGTAAATACCTTTATTTTTTTAGCAATATTTGTTTTCCTGAATCACAAATCTGAGTGCACCAAGGAATCAAAAAAAAAAACAACACCTTTCCAACAACTCCTTTGTACCAAAAGCAGTTCTCTGCAGTATCTGCTTACTAGCCCATCTTGCGATGGCTCACAATAGGCATGGTATTATTTAACTCTCATATCTTCCCTAAGGAAAAGACAGAACTACACAGCAGTCTGTTTCAGTACATACCATCACTACTATACCTACCAATGTTGAAATTTTAATATAAGAACTCTAAATAAATAGATAAAATACAGGCATTTAAGGAAACATAGAATGGAATGACATCAAGTAAGACTGCACTGCTAAAATTCCAGACCTATAGATTCCCATGCCAATAGTTACCAACTCTTCTGCAAAACCTTCAGCAACTCCCTAGAAACTATCCCCACTGAAAGCCAGCTATTTCCTAGATTACAGTGGGGGGGAAATCTAGTACTTACCACTACGTGGACGATTCTTCCTCAGCCGGTAACAGTCCAGACAGACCCCAAACCCACACTTGCGACAAACCCAATGAATATTGAATAGAGTTGTCTCACATACATCACACATTTCCCGCACACCACGTACTGCTCGCTTCCACGCCACTTTCTCTGTAAACAGAAGAAACATTAGGAATTATTGCTTTGACATTCTGTATTTCTCCCATCTAATGAGAACATCACAACATTGATAAACAATTCACAGATACACAACTTGAGGGCAGAACATAAAAACACATACTTTTTTTTTAATATCCAGAGACATCTTTTGAGTCGGTAGTCTCTTGACGCTACTAACATCACCATTTCTAAGTTGTAAGGCCAAGTCCCAAAAGATATGCTACAGGGAAATTAGACATTTCACAGAGCTCTGTAGAAACTGAAATTCAAGTAGCACTTAAGGAAGTTACAAGAAAATGGAAAAAAAGAACGTCTGCTAGTTTTATGAACAAATAATGTGAACTCATAAAGACTGAGTATTTAATTTTATTAATTAGATGAATGTCAGTTCTTTGGATTTCGAACACATTTGGTAAAGAATGGCTCCTGCTGCACACTTGAAAAGTGAAAGTGAAAAATCAGAGCCATGCATGCAATACCCTGAATTGGATACATTGAAGAAATTTGTTTAAAACTCACTTTCCCCCATAGTGGCAACAGCTGTCAACTAGCTGCTCAGCTGAGTCACTGCGAGCTGAATGTACAAGCTGTCTCTTACATGGAGAATTCTGTACTTATGTGATGTCCCTGGACATCACAGCGACAGAGTATGTTTAAAAAAAAAAAAAAAGCTGATCATTAAAAGGAAGTTGGTCAATGTGGCAAAGCGTTCACTTCTGTTTTCTTAAAAAAAAAAAAAAAAAAAAGAAGGGTCAGCTTCGTAATTTTTCAATAAGCAAATGCAATAACGTCTGGGAAAGTTAACGTTATCTTCCTTGGTAGAAATACTACACTGATCCAAAAGACAAATCTCAAACATTGGTCCAACGCTTACACACACCTTCAAAAAGTGAGTATAGCTGCCTTTTTTGGGAAGAGAATCATTTTTAATAAGAAATAACATTATTTTGTTTCACTGCATTGTATACACATTACACAGAGAAGATCGATAAAAAACACGTCAAAAGCCCTGCTTACGATGTGGCTCCACCATCATCATTGCTTCCTTTTCTGACATAACGAGCTGGCAAAACTGGTCTCCAACATTGGCAAGGATGTATTTTGAAGTCTCCAGGTCAATACCCTCTGCAGGGGAGGAGGAAGGAATCCACAGACTCATGGCATCAGGGTCACTCTGTTGTGGGTTCAAGAAACCCTCTACTCTTAAAATACCTTTCCGGGTAAATATAAGCCTGCAGAAAACAGGATGAAGTAACTAAGAATCTGCTCAATGACCTCTAATTACTTTAATTAATGCCATCTACATCAGAACATAAACACAAAAGAAAATAAAAAAAAGGCCTGAGCTACAGCATTATAGTGGTAAAACTATTACGTAAATCCAAATAAAGCAGGGAATAAGATATACAAAGACAACAGCAGCAAAACCCACCAGAATGCATTTCTAGGTCTCAATACATGTTGGTGGGAAATTCCACACACAAGAGATTGTTACAGCTTGCCACATTTCTATGCTATTAATAGAGCAAGATGACAAAACCCAGATTACTTGGGCTGCTGAAGATACTGCCTGTAAAATTATGTATGGTTCACACTATATTTAAACTCAGTAGACAGTTATTTCCCAGCTTTTGGGAAACCAATATTTCAATTCTGGCTAGTGCTGCTAGCACTTCACAGCTGTTTAAACTGTTCACATTACAAAAATATTTATTGTACCTACTCTTCTTGAGACTGCTCTTCATACAGAAAACTATTTTTTAATTAGTAGATCAATAGTCCTCATGCTGTTAAACTTTTGACAAATTAGGAAAGCCTGAATAACTTCAACCATTATTAAAAGTAACTGCTTTCTTTGGCAAAGATAATCTACACTTTAATGCAAATTAATTCTGAACAAGTTCAGGACGCAGTTATAATCCTTACGGGATAGTCAATGCATACTGAAATTGCACTTCATTTCAATGCCCAAAAGTGAGCAACAGTCCTTCTCAAATGATGCCTTGCACTCACTAGAATGGGCAGATAAAGAAGTAGAAGAGAAACTGACTAGTAAAAGATCCAGAAGGAGCATAACGTGGATGGGAAACTGGACATGAGTCAGCAGTGCGTGCTTGCAACCTGGAAGGCCAACTCTATCCTGGGCTACCTTAAAAGAGGAGCAGCCAGCAGGGAGAGGGAGGTGATTGTTCCCCTCTACTCAGCCCTTGTGAGGCCCCATCTGCAGTACTGTGTCCAGGCCTGGGGCTCCCAGCACAAGAAAGATGTGTAACTCTTGGAATGGGTCCAGAGGAGGGCTAGTAAGATGATAAGAAGGCTGGAGCACCTCTCCTATGAAAAAAGGTTGAGGGAACTAGGCTGGTTTAGCTTGGAGAAGAGAAGGTTCCAGAGGGAGACCTCATTGCCTTCCAGTACTTGAAGGGAGTGTATAAACAGGAGGGGGAACGGCTGTTTATGAGGGTGGACAGTGAGAGGACAAGGGGGAATGGTTTTAAACTGAGATGGGGAGGTTTAGGTTGGATATTAGGAGCAAGTTTTTCACTCAGAGGGTGGTGACACACTGGAACAGGTTGCCCAAGGAGACTGTGGATGCCCCATGCCTGGAGGCATTCAAGGCCAGGCTGGATGTGGCTCCGGGCAGCCTGGTCTGGTGGTTGGTGACCCTGCCCACAGCAGGGGGGCGTTGAAACCAGATGATCATTGTGGCCTGGGTTGAAAAGGATCATTCTATGATTCTGTGATGATTCTATGATAAGCGTTACAAAGAGAAAACACGTGATATCCTGTTCCTCCTATAAATCAATTCTGTACTCAACTTAGAAAACCTAGTAAAACACTAGCCTCATGATAACAGTACTGTCACTTGTTAAGTAAATTAAAATTTTATCTCTATTCTGAACTCCTTATGATGGAGCAAAAGAACAGTTACTGCATACAAACTGCTATCCAATAAAGCAAATTAAACCTCCCAAGGCTAAGCATAGCAGCCCCCATGGCGCCATCCATACAACTATACCTTCTAAGAGCAGCTCTTCCCCCACCTCTCCAACTGAGAGTGAGGGAATTCCAGGCAGGTGATACAAGTAAACACAAAACAGTTAAAATCTTCATTATTGTACCCAAGGAAATTCAGTAAGAAATGATTACTTTGTGCTTGGACCTGATCCAAGCTCTACATTTAGACTATGTATGAAGGAAGGAAGGATTTGAGCACCTCCGGAAATGGAAGAAACGACATGCCACAGTTGAGTCATCTTGCTCTTGCTCCTTAAATTTGCGGTACCGCTCCAGACGGCACTCCCGGCACTTGTGCAGATGTGGGGCTACATTGATGCAAGAACCATCTTGGAGAAAAGGCTCACCTGACTGCTTCAGCTTCCTCACCTTACTCATATCTTTCAGCACAGACTGGCCAACTAGGTGAGACAAAGCAGAAGTAAAAAAATACATATTAAAAAAAAAAAAAATTATACAACAGTAATAAAAAAAGTTAACTGCAACAGCAAAAGGATACTGGCCCCAACAAACATATCCATATGTTCATAACCATGCCAAATTAACAATACGGTCCATTTTATCAGACAAACTATTAGCCTTTCACGTACCACTAGAACCAGGGCTGCTATAAAGTAAAAAGCCTCCAGAAAATGAAGGGTTACCTGGTTAAACTGGGCTACAGAAACAAAGTACTTAACATCATTTATTAATAGACATCTCAGCTTTCGCTCTCAATCTCAACAATCAGCTATTTTGAACAACACCTATAGCCCATTCTCATCAATCAATGACAGCAGGAACTTTCAGTTAGGATGCAAACTGGAAATAAAATTAACAAATTCACACCAAAAAGACAAATCTGATGTTTTCAAGTCCACAGGCTACCACAATTTAATCCTCACATATATATTCTTGAATAATTCTTAAGACAAATATGCTACTTCCCCATAAACAAGGCTGTTTCACAGAGTTCATTATACAGAAGAAATGCTAGCATCCCTTTGTGTTTCCAAGACACTGTGCATTTACCTTTTAGGGGAGCCGTGCGAGGCCGGCCCTTTGGGGCTTGCTTCCCTTTTCCCTTCCCCATCAGCAATTCAGCATTCCGCTCTGCATTGGGACCTAGTTTCGCAATCAAGTGGTCTGGGATGCCCTTCATACAAGCCTTGGCCTGCAACTGTTCTTCAGAGTCACTTAAATCTGAGAGGTCACTATTGGTACTGGAGTCTGAATCCTGTTTAGATGTCAAGCTCCGCTCATCTAGTGAGAATCTTTTCACAGCTTCAAAGGGGGCTTTGCTGTCCTGTGGAAACTCAGCCTGTGAAGAGAAAAAGCCAGGTGGATGCCTGCCAAACACATTAGAAAAAGTTTTCAGAAGAGGATTGTCCTGCTGGCCAGGCCCAACAGCTGGTTTTTCTTCTGTTGGGCTGGAAGAAAGAGTTGGCATCTCAATAGGCTGTGTCAGGCTGCTGGTTGGTGAGCTGGAACGGCCATTCCCTGCAGTGGAAGGACTCTGAACACCAACAGAAGCTGCTGAACCAGGAGTACCGGACATCACCTTTGAAGAATCAGTTGTTATAAACAAGGTTTTCTTCTTAACTAGAGAGTCTGTAGCTGTGATTGATTCTGGCCAGCCAGAAGCAGTCTTATGACCCACAGATGTACACAGAGTAGAAACCCCTGTCTGAGATGATGCAAAGCCACTGAAAGGACTAAGTTCTGTTTTCTCAGCAAATGCCAGGAAAGGGTTTGAGGGTTCCTCCCTTGATAGTTTTGGGGGCTGTAAAAATAAGTTTTCATGACTATCTGGGGGGCGAGCATTCAACAAGCTTCGTGAAAAAGCTGGAGTCAGGGTAGGCATACATTCCACAGGCAGCTTCCGCTCCACGGAACTGCCAGACTGCGTGTCTGCTGAAAGAACTTTACTTTTGCAGACCCCAGCACCCATGCTTTCTGTGCACTGCTTGAATGAGTCCCGACTAGAGGCATCTTCAGATAAGCTTTCTGAAATGACTGTGAAGTAGTTACTGGAAGGTAGGTTTTGGGTCATGCATTGAAAAAACAAGTTCTTAGACAGATCAGAATCTTTCTGAGCGTCTTGTCCAGTACTACAACCAAAAATAAATCCAGCAGGCTTGCTTTCTGGAGTCACCACTCCATTTGACTGGCTTCTTCCACCTCCAAATGCCAAAGACTGGGAAGCACCTGGGAGAGAGATTCCAAATCCAGAGGAAGCTGAAAGTGAATTTCGAGAATTCTGAAACAAAATTAAAAAGCATTAGTCTGTAAAAGGATTCTTCTTTGATTCAGCAAAACTTTGGTTCATTTAATTATACAACTAGCCACCCATGAAAACCTCGTAACAGAAATACTGCTAGATCTCTTTAATGATTCTGTTAGAATAGCTTCTTCTACATGAAAAGGTATTGAAAATGTTGAGCTACTATTATCAAATAATAATCTAATGGGCCCATTATTACTGAAGACACATGGAAAAACAACACTTAATGACCTACCAGGTTTTAGAGCAAAATCACAACACAAGACAAAGTGGGCTAATTCACTGAAAAACAAGCAACTTAAGATGCTATTTGTTTTAGTTCCAATAGATAAGCAAAAAGATGAGAAATGCAACTCATATTGTGGTTCAGTCATACACTGTCCTGTAGCAAACTCATCCACTCAGTCTTTTGCCATTTTAGTAATTGCCCTCCCCTAAACTCATCCTGATGATTCTCTCCTACTTAACCAGCATCCTTGAAACAATTAACTTATTTTGTGAAGTTAATTAAACAAAGAAAGTCCTCTAGCAGTTACTGAACAGAGGGCTCCAAATGACTGGAGGCCACACCAGCTGACAGGCACATCGATGCAGAAGTAATGGTGCCTCCCAGAGGACTGTTCAATGTAAAGTACAAACTGCTTGACTTTTTTTAAAATATTGTGAATTTTTTTTCTTGCAGGTTTCCATCACTGTTATGACATTCATTTGCTCTCTTCTCAATTTATTCAGATTCAGTAATTCTCACAGCCAATCCTGCTATAACGTTGAATTCTACAATTAATTCATCAGTTCTCTTCCTTTACTTCAAATTTCCACTTAGAAATCTTCACATAGGGAATACTCATAATAAGGGTGTGTCTCCTTTAAGCATCAAGGTTCTTTTTCAATCCTACAAGGGACAGTAAGAAAGTAAGAAAGAGGGGAAGCCATAAAGGGAAAGCCAGAAAATAAAATACATCAAGACACTGATCCAGCGAAGAAAACCCCACAAAACACGGGCACAAGGACAAGAAACAGACTTCCCACTCCCACTAATTTACAGGCTATCAAGAAGCTACAGGCATTGCTTCCAGCACAATCAAGATGCGCTTTGATTCAATAAGCGGTGAGTCAACAAGTCAACATCGCTCTGAAAACTCCTGAGGGGATGTACAGAAAAAGGGAGGAACAAACAATTGAGGTAGGCAGAAAAAGTGTGCAAAAGGGGGCTGTTAGTGCATTTTTCTGGCTGAGTGCAGAGCCCAATCACTGCAGTCTTCCTTACCTTCTTACTAAATCTTCATTATTCATCTCTCTCCCTTATCTGTGTGCAATGTAAGGACCAAGTGCTACCTACTGGCATGACTCGTGTAGTGAAAACTGGTGCCAGCTACCAGACCAGAGGGGTTGGACAACCTTGTCTTCTGGTGCTCCCAGAGCAAGTGGGTGTCTTCTACTCCCAAGCACTGGGGCAGGCATTCTGTGCATTTCTAAAACCAGCTGTGGGATGGAGGGATGACCAGTAGGAGCGAGGACTCAGGCCCACATGCCTGGTGCCAGCTGCTGGGGATAAGCTGGTGCAGGATGGGCATCATTAGCACCTAATATACTGCAAAGTCGCATTTAGATTGTTCCTTGCTATCAACCTCCTACATACTAACTTTAACAATATATCAACATACCCATGCTAGTTCTTCCAGATACCAGAATTTCAGATTTTTCTTTTTGAAGCCAAACAAGAATCCTCCTTCTCTCCCTCACTCCCTCTCACTTCCCACACAGCAGAGGCAAGTAGGGGATACGTACTGAAACAATAACTTGTCTCAATACAAGTTGTCTTTGCCAGCATTTAGAATTACTACATTAAACATTCTAACAGTTTTCAAACAGCATGCCTATATGGATGCAAGCCAAGGACTAGATCACACTGTGATAAAGTGGATAGCCCAGCCCAAAGCAATAGCTCAAGAACTATAACTTCAAAAGAAACAACCAAAAACAAAAACACATTTCAACATTTCAATCAACCAAAAAAAAAAAAAAAAACCCACAAAAAACTTGTTTGCACTAGATTTCCTCCCCTAAAGAAAATACTGTTTGATATAGTGCTTCGTTTTTGGCCTAGTGGTCTATCTGCAAATTATACAGCCAGAACATTATTATTAATTTAAAACAAGTAATTTGGGGTTATGGAGAGTACAGTAGAAAACAAGTTTCTTTTTTTCTGTCCTCCTTACAGAGATGGGGCTTCATGTTTCTTTTTTGTTTGGTTATTGATTTTTTTTTTTAAATAGGCCGCCTTCTGATGACCTAAATACTCCTTTTCCTCCTTGAAAAGCAAAAGTAAAACTTAATAGGATTTCCGTTCAATTATTCCCATTGAAAATAAGGATACATAACTAAAAGATCCTTAAGCCACTACCATACCAAGCTCCTTCAACAAACTGATTCTGAAGGTACCCATCTCAATTCTTTGAATTACTTTGTTTTCAACCCTACAAAGCATATGATGCTATTGGCTCATTTTTCTCATATGGGGATATGTTTTCCATAAGAGAAACTGGGAATCTATAAAAGGTCCTCCAAACATAGCTCCACATAACTTAAACGTTCAACTGAAAGCATATTCTCATGCATATTTCTCAATATGAAGGCAAGAAATTTTAAGTAGTCTACCTTCCATGTGACACGACCAAATTGATTACATTAAATGCAGTGCTCTAAATCACTTTAAGGCCACATTGTGTAAAAAGTTACTCTTAAGAGATTAAGGCTGAATAAAGAACAGAGTGCTAAAAAGTTGTCTCCTAAATGTTCTCTATTAAAAACTACTTTCTTTTGGATCCTTTCTTAGATCAAATGATTGAAAGATCACTGTCTCTGGAAGGGAGAGGTTTATGAAAGCAAAAATAGTTTTCAGTTCTATGGACACACTTAGTACTAGAAACAAGTTATAAAAGATCTGATGCTGAATACATATTTCTTTCTCAAATATGGCAAGATCATAGTCTACTCACCTCTCCCTGGCTTTGTGGTCGGCCTGTTTTCAGTTTTTCCTGTCCAGTAATTGCTGGCAAACTAGTATCAGAGATTCTCACAGTTGTTGGTGTCAAAGCAGTAGTACTAACAGTGGTTGCAGAAGTCACTGTGCCTTGGCCAATCTGTTCCAGTGATTTTCCGGCCTCTTTACATCCAGATCCAACTAGCAATGGTTGTCCAGCCACAGAGGAAAATGGAATGAATGGTACTGGTGTGTCACCTCCAACTGGCTCATCTTGGACTACTAATGTTCGACCATTCTCTTTGGTGTAAGTAGCAAAGCGAATATTGCGATTAATTTGAGGAACAAATGAAGGCAACTGTTTGGCCCTTGGATCCAGTCCTGTTTCACTACTAGAGACTCCTTTCCAAGGACCCCTGCTTGCCTCACCTCCGTCACTACCGTTGCCATCCACCTCACCCCTCTCCTTTAGCTTCTTTGTTGCAGGATCACATCCAGAATCTGGAACATTTTTCCTCCTCCGTCCGTCTTTTCCCTCAAAACTTTCTCTCTTCTTCTTCCCTTTAGAAGGCTTAGCTGCTTTTAGGCCCCCTCCCTATAATTAAAAAAAACCATACAATCAGTAAACAGAACAAACAGGTCTACTTCTAAGAGCATTGTCTTTGTTAGTACAAGGATTATAGTAATCTAAGCTTAAAAACATTTATTTTAAAAACAAACTGGCAGATCTGAAGAAGGATACAATGTAAACAAACATAAGCAGTCTTTTTTGTGGTTGCTGAAGGGGGCTCTACATTTTTGCATTAGGATAGGATCTCCAAAATAAGCTTGTTAGGTGAGCTATGCTGCTACACCACACACCATACCATAGCAAACTTTGGGAAACATGCAACATGGACACACTCCAACATAATTCTTGCTCATGTAAGGCAGATATCTGCACACCAACTAGTGCAACAAGTCTAATAACTACGGTTCATTTCAAGGGCAGACTTCCTAACCATTACCCAAAGCCTATAATATTCAACTGCCGGATATACTTTATTCTTTAGCCTAGGGTAAAAGCACAGGTCCAAATGTTATCATGGTACTTCTCAACTGCAACAATGAAATGCCACAAGCATACCAGCCTGCTTTAGAGAGGCCAGAAGATACTTTTTAGAAATGCCTAGCAAGGTCTGTGGAGAAACATAAGGTGATCCTCTTAAAAGAAGGCTGTGAGCATAGTGACATTCTTTAGCAGAGCATTATCTCTTGAAAAGGAACACAATAATGCTGATTACTGAAACCCCTCAGGAGCCATGCTGAAATTAGTTAAACAGCCCTGAACCAGAAAAAAATAAGATTGTTTAAAGAAAACTGTGCCCATCTCTTAAAGCAGTAACTGAAAGAGGAAAACTTTCTTCACATTACCAAAAGCCCACAGCAAACACAGCATCAACGTACAGCTATTCTCATATTTTCTTTTTCCAAAACTCTATATAAATAAGACCTGAAATATTACAGTACCTCACTCGGAGAAGTGTTATCCATCACAACATGAATCAGGCGAGGATCCACTGACTTTATTTCACCAGTCTAATTTTTATGCAAATGAATATTGAGGAGGTAGAAGGAAGAAGTGGTTATTTTTTTAAATTCAGAGTACACAGTATCAACATTAAAAGACCTTAAACACATGCTTGAATTCCTCAGCAATAACGAAAGGCTTTCAGTTTACCTCCCATTTGTTCCATCTCTCTAGTCCAAGAACTTTCAGATTTGATTGCTATCATTGCTTATTTATATATTTGTTCTACTGAGCATCTCTAGGTACATCTCACTGCATTAAGCACAACTGTCTAAATCTGTTTTAGTCTTGTTCTAGAATTCTGCAAATTCACGCTGTTAGACATAGAAAAGACTACATCAGTTTATGCTAACAATCCTCATCGGTACCTTCGCTAAAGCAGCGATGACTGCCCAATTTTTGTAGCAGTGCGTGGAGGTTACCTTTTTACCTGACAGTAGATACATAGTAAATTTGCTTCTTTCCTGGCAAGCATCTGCTGAAAGCCTATACTCTACAATTTCCGTCTCTCCAAAGTACCAGAATTATTAACCATACACAGTATGGTTAATCTTTCTTTCCTGTGAATTAGCAATAAATACAGTATTCAAAGCATCAGATCACTGCACATGTGTATAGGACTCACTGGGCACGCTCAGTGCATTTGTTCTGCACACTTACTGCATATGCAAAAGGCTACAAGGAAAAAAAAAAAAAAACAAATGCTGCTATAGGAACTTCACACAGACTTACAGATTTGTTCCTAGCTGTTTCTGAAAAAGGAAGCCATTAGAAGCAGGCTGCTGGTAAGGCTGAACTACCTGTCAAACTCCACATAATCACAAAATGGAAAACAAAAAATGATTGGAACAGCCTAAACTAAAGTACCTCAGTTTAGACTAAGATTGCATCCTCTATAATGCACTTATTTTAAACCAATTCCCCAGTATGTCAGACAGAAGCTGAGAAACAGCATAGGAAAACGACAGCATAACTGACCCAGAAAGAAGCTTTCCTTACTTCTATCTCATGGAGAATAACAGCTTCATCAAAATTTGAGCTTCCGGGAAGAAACTATTTCAGAAAACTTAAAGCAGCACTTCATATTTTTACCTCAGTCACAGACACCTCCATAAGACGTGTTATTGGGTCTTGATGGCTCACAACACCACAGAGCCAGCTATTTTCATCTTCTGGTTGGTAAACTTTAACTCTTTGGCCTTGGATACTGTAAGGAACTGGAAAAGAAGCACTTTTGAGTTTATTTTCAAGACAAATTCAGCATCATGCAAGATAAGTATCATATAATAAAAAGAGTTCAGGCCCTAATTATGTGTACAGAAGTGTCAGCTTTCTAGCAGAACAAAATTAAAATGCTAAGTCTTCTGCTGCAAGTTGTCCAAGCCAAGCATTCTGCTCTTTAAGTAACTCCAAGCTACCGTAAAGTCAAAACTCCTTCAGTTTACAAGGAGGGAAAAAAAAAAAGATCAAAATGAACTTGCTCCTTCTACAGAAAACAAGTGTGGGATACCTGCTAACTATATTCTTTTCCTTTCTAACCTACAGGTCAGTAATTATGAGGCATCAACCCAGAAACTCAGTTCAGATGCATTAAATCCCTGAACAGTATGTAGTTCAGAGCAGAGGCATATTTGTAACTATGAAAATAATAATAATAAAAAAATCAATGTAGTTGCATAAATACCCAGGGTCTCTAGATCAACCATCTTAATTCCTTGACATGGGGAACATGCCATCTACAGAAAGGTTTACTCCCAACCCACTCCCACTCTCCAAAATAGCATGCAACATGTTCTCCCTGCAGATTAAAAAAAGTTAAGTAATGAAAATTATCACAATCCACCAGTCTGTACCTGCAGGAAGAAAATCAGAAGCCCAACTGGAACTCTACTTGCCTAGTATAGTAGAAGACAATATAAATACATTAGGAGCAAAAGGAGGATTAAGGAGAATAATCTTAATTGTATGTGAGGGCAAGTGCAGTGACAAAAGATATGAGCAAGGCTGAGGTACTTAAATGCCTCTTTAGCCTTGGTCCGTATCAGTAAGGTCAATTCTCAGAGTACCCAGCCCATCAAGTCAGATTATGGTGACAGGGAGCAAGATGAAGGCCCTATGATCCATTCAGAAGTCTACACAGACAGATGGGATTCATCCAAGGGTACTGAACAACCTGGCATAAGTGCTCACTAAGCCACTTTAAATAATTAGCCACCCTAGCTAACTGGGAAGGTTCCAATGACAAGAGGTTGGAGAACATGAATCCAATCTACTAGAAGGGTAAAAAGGAGGACCCAGTGAATTACAGGCCTGTCACTTTGACCTGAGTCCCAGGGAATGCGACAGAGCAGATAATCTTGAGTGCCATCACAAAATCCATACAGGACACTCGAGTGATCAGAAACAGCTAGCAAGGGTTTATGAAATGGCATGTCCTGCCTGACCAACCTGATCACCTTTTATGATAAGACAACCTGCTTAGTAGATGAGAGAAAGGCTGTGGATGGAGTTTACCTTGATTTTAGCGAAGTGTTAGGCGCTGGGTCCCACTGTATTCTCCTGGAGAAAATAGCTGCCTAAGGTATAGACAGGAGGATTCACTGGATGAAGAACTGACTGGACAGCCAGGCTCAAAGTGTCATTTAAATGGAGTTCAATCAAGTGGCATACCCCAGGTCTCACTATTTGGGTCCATTGTGATTAACATTTTCATCAACAATCTGGATGAGGGGATTGAGTGCACCCTCAGTAAGTTTGCAGACAAATAATGAGTTAGGCAAGACCACTGATATGCTTTAAGGTAGGAGAGGTCTGCACAGGGATCTGGAGAGGCTAGATTGATGAGTTGAATCAGACACATTACATTCAACATGGCTAAGTACTGGCTCCTTCACGTGAGTCATCAACAATTCTATGCAGCAGTACAAACCAGGAAAAGTGTGGCTGGAAAGCTGCCTAGCAGTAAAGGACATGCGGGCACTGGTCATTAGCAGGCTGAATGCAAGCCAGCAGTGTGCCTAAGTAGCTAAGAAGGCCAAATGCCATCCTGGTCTGCATCAGAAACAGCATATCCAGCAGGACTAGGAACTGATTGATAGACCCTTTGTGATCAGTTTTGGGTCTCTCACTACAATAAGGATTTGGAGTTACTCAAATGTGTGCAGAGGAGAGCAACAAAGCTGGTGAAGGGACTAGAAAGCAAGACATAAGGAATGGCCAAACAATTTCAGTTGTTTAGTTTGGAGAAGAGGAGGCTGAGGGGAGACCTCATCGCTCTCTATAACTATCTGAAAGGAGCTGCAGCAAGGAAGGTGTCAGCCTCTTTTCTCCAGTAACTAGTCACAGAACAGAGGGAAAGGATCTCAAGTTGTGTCAGGGGAGGTTTAAACAGGACATTAGGAAGAATTTCTTCACGGAAAGATGCCCTTACCTCCACTGCCAACCCTTAAAAATGAGGGCTGGGAAGGGGTTGATCCTGGCTCCCCCTTCCAATCACTCAGATGCACTGCTTGCACCTCATCTCCCCTGGGTTGGCCCTGCCTTCCCACTAGGTGCTCAATCACTGTTTCAGGCCATGACTTGGCATTTCCACTACAGTTGGTCACTCACATAATTTATATCAATACACATTTTATTCAAGCAAAAGGAACCAAGTAAATCTCCATTAAGAATTATGTTTCCCTTCAAATGTAATACAGAGGCCTACCACTAAGGGGGCTACCTGACCAACAAACCCAAATTCTGGATGAAAAAAATCATTTTAGCAATTGAAGACCACAACACGACAAGCAAAACCTATAAACAGAATTAAATGATCAAACGCAACCTAGATAATGGCTACAGTAGTAACACTGTGCTAAACAGCCCCAGTCACATAGTATTTTAAACTTTGGTGATTCAGGCATGAAATTAAAACACCAGAATGTGAATTTGATGCAACAAAGAAAAATTTTCCCCAACCAAAAGATCAATGAATACAGAGTAACTTAATCTCTAGATTTCCAAAACTAAAGAACAGAACCATAGAACAGCAACAAAACTTAAAAAAGAAAAACCTCAAAACAAGCTTTAAAAAATAAAAATAAAAAAAAAAAATCAAGAAAGTTGTAAATACATGGAAGTTACCAATAGTATTCTGTGCTACTTTAATTACATCTTCAGTGATAAATACAGTATTTTTAGTTGTATCTTAGCAACATTCTTATTGGTATCTGTCACAAGATAATGCTCCTTTAAATAAAGAACTTAAAGAATAGAGAAAACTGATCTTCCAAACCAAACAGCAACAGATACTTCTATTATTCTCCTTCACAAATCATGGAATAATCCAATTGTTACACAACAGTCATAGCAGCTCTGAGCAACAAAAACCAGTCTTACCTCTACTAAATATCTCCTGAAGTTTCTGGTCACTGAACAATGAATTGACAGATTCTCTTAGTAAAGGCTGTTCCTGCAGAATCTGATTCTGACTCTCTGTTCCCATCTGCCAACAATAAACAATTTTAACACACAAGTAGAGTGGTTTAAGGTAAGAAAATCTTCAGTTTTTGAGGGACAGCTCTTCTTGGACTGCTTCCAAAAAACAAAACAACAAAAAAAAGTAGCTGTGAAACTTCTGTTGCAGTTATCAGCTACGTAATTGCTTAACTTCTAGCTCATCAGGTGAGCAACATGGGCAGGAACAAGGGCTTCCATAAAGCAGATAGAGAAAAGTATAAGTACCTGGAAAAGCATGGAAAGAAGCCCAAGACATGTTAAGGCAGTGAAAGGAAACAGTAATATGGAAGAAGTAGATTAGTACAAAAAAAAAAAATTGACATACACAGTGTAAAGTTAAATTTTCACTATATCTGAACAAATACCTGAAACAGTCGCAATCCACTGGCATCAGACAGGAAACGTAAATGTTTGTCCAGAAGAAACTCCACTGGGACCACAGAGCCTAAACCCAGCTTATCAACTAGAGGAGTGAAGGTCTGTAATGAACAAAAGAAAATGAAGATTATAAAAAACAACTGAGCACACACATAGACCAACAACAGTTGTCTTCATCTACTATTTAAATATGACAAAAAAATAAAAAGTTTGATTTCTTAATCTGCACTTCCCAGTGCCTGGGTTTTAGCGCAAATTATTACTCACTGTGTCTCAGCCAGTATTTCTTGCAAGCGTGGCACTGCACAAAATTAGCTCCACTTCATTAAAACTCAAAGCAGAACTGAAAACGTTTTACTGTATTTGATTTTCTAAGTGTCAGGTTAAAAAAACAACGCACCTTTATATATACAGCTTCCTCTAAAAATAATGCCTCCTGCTTGATTCCATACAAACAACAGATACAAAAAGCATAGCAAATTCTGTTACAAAACACTAATTTTCAACACAGTCGCCACCATTAGCTATATATTTTTGCCAGTGATAAACAAGAGCCTGCATGCTGTGCTCATAAAAATCTGCACCAGGGAAGGTGCCCCACTGTCACCACTGCTGAGACACAGCATCCACCCCTCACTAAGCTGACATCCACTCTTTGGCCTCCCTAACCATTCAGCAAGCACCAATTAATGTCAATGGATGTTTTCTTTTTTCCTGCATGAAGGAATTCAATTCCACACCTTTGCTTAATACACACTTCATGTCAGAGGCCATTTTGACAAACTGCCACCTGTCACGTGGCAACAAAATGTAATGCAACACTGACAGGAAGGTTCAATCTCTGCTGCCATACCACCGTCTGCCTTCGACATCATGGGCCAACATGATAAAATAGGAAGCATTACTTTAGGAGAAACCTTTGTATTTCAGGTATAGCCTCAAAACAGAGGATTTTCATTCCTGCACAAAAGTTACATGTAAGCGCTTAGTAGACATGTAAATGAAGGGAAGCGTTTCTTGCTACTGTTCTATGCAAATTTGAAGCTCATATCAGGTGTACTACTGACAACCAAACTGCAGAACATGTTACTAATGAAGAATATGCAGCAGACTCAGAACGATAACCTGACAATGTAATTTGCTGATGGAAGAAGTTACTAACCCCTGGAGTCTTGGAAATGTGTAATCTGTCTCATGAATGCACTTACATGATTTTAACACAAATGTATTAATGACTTTTTTTTTTGTCTTCACCGCTCATTAAGTTTATTCATACTCCATTCTCTTGTTCATACTGACAATACACATTTATTTTCCCATTGAAAGGAAAGTTCCACCTACAGAAAAAAAAAACACATTCTGTCCACAGAATCTCTACCATAAAGCCTGGTTTTATTCTGCCTTAAGACAACTGCATGGAAAAAAAAATCCTGGGAAAGATGCAGCACCAAACTTTCTGCTTTGAGTTCAAGCGTTCTTTTAAGATACCAAGTTCAGATTCTACCAAGGCAAAAGGTTTTTGTTTGGAAAAAAACATTCCAGTGGGATCATGCACAAGATGTAGTATTAAAAAAGTGGACAGTAGCATCCCAAGTTCAAGGACAACAGGAAAAGAACAGAACAACGGTGAAATAATAAAAATCAGACCGCATAAAAACTTGAGTAAGATTCTTACATATGACCTTTCCTCTTCAAAAGGCACTACAAGAAGAAACTAGGACATAAGGAATCCTCTTCACTCATCAAGATGTCTGAAGGATGGATATACTGGCAATTCTGGCTAAAACAGTCTCCAGTCTCATAGCATCTAAATGCCATGTGAAGAGCCACGTGGATTACCACTCCATGTAACAAGAGAAGGATCTGCACATCATGTTAGTTAATGCTGACAACACAAACAAATTTTTGTAGTTTAGATTAGGAGTATACAACCTATACTGCTAATAGATCAGGCACAGTCCAGAGCCTCTTTTCTTTCCCGAGGACTTTCAGGAATGCCTGTTAATATGATGTAGCAATCTCTATCATATAGAGCTCTACCAAGTCCATAATAAGACGCAAAGGCTTATTCTTATAATTCTAGAAAAGCCTTACACACTCCAAGTTCTAAAATTGGGAGAAATAATTATCCTTGTATGTACCACATTTACTCAGACAAAGGCATTATTTCATTTCTGTAGGCTTTTCATTTCTAGAGCAGGAACTATAAGCAACTATCTTTACAAGGGCACTACAACTCCCAGTTACTCTCCTCTTTACAAAAGAAAAAAAAAAATCTGTCTCCAATCAAGTTTTAGTACCTGCACAATGGAGTCCTGTACTATACGCACATCTTGTGATCCACTGTCATGCTGATGCAGATCTCTGAAGGATATGAAAACCTTCGGCCAAATACTCACCAGTGCGGGCCACTGTTTTGGCGAGACTCGAGCCCCTGGAAGCAGAACCGGATCATTTCGAGGCGCCCACACCAATGATCCTTCCAGCAACAGCACTATAACCTCTTCAGCATGGACTTTTACCCAGGCATGTTGCTTCCAGTTACAGCCATCGAATTCCACAAAGATCTGATTTGGTTAAGAAAAAAAACAAAAACACACCATATAACTTTTTTTGGACACTGAGTAGAATATATGAGATTCTACAATCTCTATCAACAGGGGAACAGCAGTTTTAGTCAGGAAAAAAAAATAAAATCAGGATTAGTATTTTAACGTAACCCTGAGAACATCACATCTACATGGCTATTGTATTTCAAAACAGACAGAAATCTAATTCATAGCAATTACTAAACTACAGAAGATGACTTATTGCCCAAACACACATCACTGGCATCAAACACTACCTTCCTCCGTACAAGACTAAAGATGCAAAACTTGTTTATTCCAAAATACAACTGCTGATCCAATGCAACTTTCCTGCACTTCGGTAATGACAGGATTTAGAGACAACTGCTTGTCATTTCAACAGACAGCCTGTATCTTTCCTTCGTTCTCAGATATCTTTCCCCCCCCCCCCCCCCCATCACATTAAAGCTATATGTGATTACACTACAAGAACGCTAAACAAAGGAGCAAGTTACAAGTCTCACTTCATGCCCTAACAGTAAGGACCGTTAAGGATTAAAACATTTACCCTCCAGTCCTTCAGCTATAGAACTTACCTACTACATGTATACAATCAAACAGAAGTCAGGTGAAGGGCAGGAAATTCCTAGTAAGCTAAGAAATACCTTTATCAGGATAGTCAAAATATACTTTAATATAAAGTACATACAAGACCACTGAGGATAACTGGGCACTAACCAGAAACGAGAAGTGCTCTGCTTTACCAATACTCTGCACTAAAAGAGGCAAAAGGAGACCACTCCTCTTCCTCACCTGTTTTTTCCAGATGCAAAAGCTGCCCAGAGAGAGGGGAAGAATATGAAGCATCTCTCCTGATGAAACCTTCAACTCTATTACTGTCTAAACTGCCCTTCTGAGAAAGAAGACTGTGTTTCTCAAGGTATTCCTTCCTTAAATTCAACCAATTCCAGAAATATACTGAAAATTCAACTTAACACCTTTCCTGTTCCAGGATCTGTACCTTTGTTAATATCATATTTATGCTACCATGGCAATAAAATGCAACAAAGGACTATCGTGTTATGACTCTTAACATACAGATTAAATGAAAAAAGTGGTCAAAATGAACTACTGGAACGATGTCACCTTTGAAATATGTCTGTTGTCTTCTGCGTAGTCCATGGCAACATACAGCTCCTCAGAGTGAGCAACCGTGCCTGCGTTGGTGTGTCGACCCTCAAGCCCAAACCGGGCTCCGGGCCATTCCAACATGATAAATGCACCAATATGGCAAACGGCAAAATGGCGTTTTTATTCTGCAGTTTCTCTCCTTATATACAATACCTTCTTCGTCTACACCCATTAGTTCCATGTCACTAACCACACCATAAGCAGGGGGGGTTCTGTCACATCACAGCCCATACTCAAACCCTCCGCCTACTACATCTCCCCCTCCCCATGCTCAAACAAATCCACCACAACTCAAGAGGACCCTGACCACGTACACCCAAAATCCCCACGTTATGCCTACACATTCTATTGTCCTCTCGGTTGAGGCTTACCGCATTACTTAAAATCCCATCTAAAAGATATTTTCTTTCAAACCTAAACACACAGCAAATTCACACACACACACAACCATTGACATCTAAAACCTCATTAAAACCTACCCTATCTAAAACTAAACTAACTCAATTATCCAGCCCACGCCATTTCCTGTCATAATCGCTCGTACACCTTCTGATACTCCTTTCTTTCTCTAAACATTCCTTCCACCATTTGCCGTAAAAAGCTTTGCAAACGTCCCACACAGCATGGTAAACAAATATTAGACCCAAGATGATTATGTGTCCTATCACACACACCTTCAATATCTGCTTTCACCAGGATCCCATTCTTCCAAATATTCCTTCCAACCAATCTCCTAACGGGTCATCAGTCGTCTGGATCTTCTTTGTATGATCTTGCATCCACTGCTGCTGATGTATTGACACACTGATCACTAAGATTAAAGCAACACATTCTTTCCGCATCCTGGCATCCATGCCCTTGGGCAAGCAAAAGAAAATCTATGGCTGCTCTATTTTGGAGAACTGCATGCCTGATGCTGTCATTGTCCATTAAAAGCTCAGAGAGCACTTTGGTAGTCATATTGGCCTGCTTCACAGACCAATGCACCAGTCTCTCTATTTCTTTAAGTGCATGTGCCGCAGCCACCCCTGGTGCTAAAATAGATGCAAAAATCCTGGCTGTAGGTCCCCAAAGCCTAATGTTATCACCGCAGTCCTCCGTCAGGCTGTGTACTGCTCTACAGCTTCACCAGTGCATTACATTTGCCTTCAGCCACATAGTGATATTCAGAGCCATCATTGTCAATTTACCTTAATAACATGGCCCCCCCATGGGGTTTCTTGGAATCCCCTGCCATGCTCTGTCCCCACAGATAAGAAATATATCCAGAGGCAGTGCCTTGGTAGTACCATTATTCCACACTCGAGGGTATTGCCATCCACCCGGGCTTAAGATGTATCCTTCCCCACAAAGCGGATATGTATTTACACAACATCCCGAGCGATTTCCCATATTTCTTGTCCATGTACATGTGATGTTAACCATGGTTCCATTAGGATGTTGTACCGTATAGCTGTTATTGAAGGAGACCCACTGTCGCCCCCCCCCCCCCCAATTTGTACAACGCATTTTCCATATATTCATCTCACGGCTACAATTATGGGGAATCTTCCAAGGCTGTTTAGCGGTATAACCACAATATGGGCCATCCCAATTAAACACCTTATCATGTTTGGGATTCACCAAAGTAAATGGTTTACTCTTATTTTGCTTCTTGTCCCAATAGGGACCAGTTGCCATTAGCAAATGCCATTGCGTGGTAGGATTTGATAATTGGCCTGAAACACCAAAGCCAGCAAAACAGATGCACCTAGTTGTATCTTCCCATTGTTGGGTGCCTTTGTCCCATGTTTCGTTAAAAACAGCCCAGGACCCCAACAACTGCAGCTCAGGAGGGTTCCAAGACAAGGACATATTTAATGACTGTATGAAACATGCAGTCATGTTATCCCATGCTATAACATTCAATACATCTATTCCCATAAATCTTGCTGTATACTTTAGCCTTCCTCTCACACCCCAGGAGATCCTTTACATATCCCTCAAACTCCTCTGGACTCCAGGTTGAGATACCCAGGAGACATGTGCTGAAAGGCAATGTGGCGGACTGCAAACTGAGACAAAAACTCGACTGACCCGTGTGGTTAGCCCATGTCACCCATAGGTTTTCTGGTTGTTGCATAAAATGAACACCTTCCCCCATCTCAAGAAGACACAAAAACAAATCCATCAAAATAGTCATTCTCGTCGACATCAACAGTAGCTCCTTATCCGTTCCTTTTCCTCTACTGGAGGGATCAAATCATGGGCATGCCTCTCACAGCTTTCCCAGTAGCCATTCCTTAACAACAGACTCCATGTTTCCCTGGGGTGATCAGCCCCTTGCCTTATCCGGCCTTCCACCGGCTCTCCAGCATGGGCTCCTTTACATAGTGCTACTCACAGCCTATCCGGCTCCTCCGCTCACTGTACCACGGCAGGATGCTGGATCAACCTAACCATCTCTTCTGCTCGCTGTACCACGGCGGGGTCCTGCATCCATCACGTAGCTAGTCATATCCAACACTCCCAGACTGCTCCCGCTCTGATCCTCACACGGGGCACCAGTTGTTGCCTTCTGCGTAGTCCACGGCAACATACAGCTCCCCAGAGTGAGCAGCCATGCCTGCGTTGGTGTGTCGACCCTCAAGCTCAAACCAGGCTCCGGGCCATTCCGATGTGATTGTCATGGTTTTGTAATTTTTGCTATTGGTATTCCACATCATAACATCATGTGGAGCACAGAGAAGAAGTACTACACATCCCAGGGGACCTCGCGGTCAGAGAGGAAAATACGTCATGGAAGCGACGCTGGCACTCTCTCTCTCTCACTGCCTGGCAGCGAGTGTGGGTGTGCTTCCAAGCCGCGGCGCCTTCAATTTCAAAGTAGGCTTCTCGGTCTTCGGAAACCTCTCTTTCTCTCTCTTATTTCACTTGATTTATTAGCCTCAATTTCAATTAGATTGTATTATAGTAAAATAAGTTTTACTCCTTAGATCGTTGCCGCTGCTCTGTTTGTTTCTTTGAGCCCAGCTCCCATCTCCCTACCCCTTTCCCTTTTTCCCTTCCCCTTTGTTGGGGGCCAGGGGCGCACGGGCCTACCGCCCCCCCCGTCACGGACACAGATTGATCTAGATAACCCCGTGACAGTGATAAATGCACCAATATGGCAAACGGCAAAATGGCGTTTTTATTCTGCAGTTTCTCTCCTTATATACAATACCTTCTTCGTCTACACCCATTAGTTCCACATCACTAACCACACCATAAGCAGGTTCTATCACATCACAGCCCATACTCAAACCCTCCGCCTACTACATCTGTCTTTTCACAAGGTACTTTTAATAAAAGGAGGATTTTATAAGCAACTACATAGAGAGACCACCTCTCTGTAGAACATACTCTTGAACTACTTGGCAAACAACACTGAAAGCAGACAACAAATCCAACAGCCATTAATTCAAATAAACAGTGAAGCACAGCTTGCCACCCAATCCCAAAAAATAATATCTATTGGCTTAATTTTTAATTTATTGCTTTATATACAACGCAAGGTAATTTATCACATTACAGATGTGAAATCAGGCTATATGGAAATTTCTTCCAGTCTTAAACTACAATACATCTCACACTTCTAACAATTACTACAAATCAACCAAGCGGAAAAGCTCTACTTTAGCTGCAAATTTAACAAGTTACTTCCTGGTTTAAAAAAAAAAAAAAAAATGACTGCACAATCCCAGAAGAAATAAACAGTCTTTGATGAACTTCAGGATGGACGTTCCACATTTCTTTAAGGTGCTCACTAAATACAGTGACAGGTACTGTGATTGCCAACACACACAAAGCAGCAGCAATGCCTTCTGTTACTTAAATCTAGAAACAGATCTCAAAGTCTCCCATATTGAAATCTCAGATCCAGAACCGGAGCTGGGAGAAAAGTCTTATAAAACTATCATACCAAGCTCACCCCTCTTCCCTGCAATACAGAAGAGTCATGGCAAGTTTGTTTTACACAATTCATGTCCAACACTCAGTTTTATTCCATCTTTGTATGCATCAGAAACTGAGCCTCTTCAAACTCTGATTTACTATCATGGAAAGCCATAATTAATTCTAAACCAATAACACGTAGAGTACTTTCCTCAACAGAAATGCACAGAGCAGTTGTTCTAGGCCTATGCAAGACAATACATTGTATCAGGAGAAACTACCACTGTTGTTTTCAAGAAATCGTATCAAAATACAAGGGCGGCAAACCTCAAGACCAATAGCTGCGTTCTTAACTTCTCTTAGAAACAGCTTTTCTGTGTACTGGGAGCAGCAACGAGCAGAAGATGACTATTGTTTGTGCATGTACTGCCTTGTGTGACTACAGAAAATAACTACACGATGCATAAACAGAGGCCCAACACACGTAGCGTAAGAAAACTCCTAAGGGAATCCTGAAACATAAGTCCAAAGCAAGGGACAGACTTGTGAGTAAATAATACTTATTTGCTTTTGACACGTAAAGTGGCAAAAAAAAAAAAAAAAGTTCTACCTTTGTTGTAAAACTCAGAAGCTTTAAGCAAAGCTGTCACACTGTAAAAGAACCTCCTCTATTTTTTTTTTTTCCATCTCAAAAATTCTGTAGTTCTGAGTCAAAGGGAAATGCTAAAGCCATGGCTACACTGGAAAGAATTACCTCTCCAATGAATCAATGGTCCTACAATTCACGTGATCACAGGCACCATCACCTGCCAATCCTTCTAACTTTGCTTGTAACCATTTTAGACAATCCAATGATAACAACAGCAATGGTGCTTCACTAATACCAATGCTTTTGGTATTGACAAGTAGGTATAAAATAAGTGCAGACATATCCACATAAAATAGTAATAAAAAAAAAAAAAAAGGATACTGCTTAGATAAAATGCTCCTGCAGGATTCCCAAGTTCTTCCATGGTGAAAATGCCTTCCTGAAGCAGTACAGGAACTCTGTAGTTCCTGAACTACAAAGAATCTTGGGTTTTTCTAGATTTTAAAAAAATAGAAGTTCTCTTGCAGCATAAAAAGGGCCACAAAGATGATAAAGGGTCTGGAGCATCTCCTGTACAAAGAAAGGCCAAGTAACCTGGGTCAAAGAAGATTGAGAGGGGATCTGATAATTAATTGTTAACTAATAATTAATTAATTAACTAATGTTAATTAATAATTAACTCTCAAAAGGGAGGTGGGAGGCAAATGGATGAGGCCAGGCTCTTCTCCATGGCGTGCAGCACTAAGACAAGGAGCAATGGCCTAAAACTTGAACACAGGAAGTTCCATACAAACATGGGTGATGGAGTACTGGTACAGGCTGCCCAGAGAGGTGGAGGAGTCTCCTTGTTTGGATATGTGCCAGACCCATCTGAACACCAGCCTGCGCGACCCATTGTGGGGAACCTGTGTTAACTGGGGAGGTGGACTTAATGACCTCTTGAGATCCCTTCTGACTCCTGCAATGTTGTGATTCTGTGAAAATACAGAGGATGCAAACACATCTGTAATTCTCCCAGTCCATCTCCTCACTTTTATTTTTTTTTGTCCAGTCCAATAAAATGTGACACTAAAAAGTACAGCTGTTGCTCTGCTTTATTTGATATACAAAGACAACCTAAGGCTGGCCCAGAAGATACATTTTTTTCCTCTAGCTGTTACACTAACATTCAGGTCTTCATGTATTCCAAATAACTACAGGCTGCTACAAATAGAACTTCTCCAAGTTTTCCAAGGTCAGTTCCTCCAGAAAAGCAGTAACAAAACAAAAGTAGTACTACAGACATATTGTTCTTTCGCATCACATGACAGGCTCCAAACATGATTTATAAAAGAAAAACTACTGGAATTCGCTGCATTACAAATTGCACAAAGTACAAATGTAGACACCAAGTAGGAAAAATGTAAGAAAAACTTCACATTTTAGGGGTTTATATTCTTTACAAAAAATAAAAAAAGGCAAAAAATCCGTCAAAAGTATCCCTTAAAATGGTCCCAAATTTTACCTAGTTTTGAAAGGAAGGATCAGTTGGTTGCTAGAGAGTAGACAGAGGCACAGGTTCAATTCCCTGCTCCATCAGAAGCTTCCTGAGCGACCTTGGACAAGCCATTTAACCTCACTGGCTGCGTTTCCACATTGTTCTCATACAGCTAACACCTGCATTAAATTAGATTAAAAAACAAAAAGAAATAGAACTACAGAAGTTTTCAAATTGCTAATGCATCCAAAGAATTATTTGAAAATCCACAGCAAACTACAATGAAGTTCATGCCTATGCACAGAAAACTTTCAGCTTCAAGTCCAACCTGAAACACTTATATCTTAGGTGTTTTAAAATGGCTCCCAAAACTAAGAAAACAAAGCAGAACGCAGATCAAGAAAATCCTTTTTCTATAATAATTTATAATCAAGCCAGATAAAAATATATATATATATATCATCATATGGCCAAAAAGAATCTCACCACAATTACTACAAGGATCAACTATGCTTAAATGCTGGTACTGACTAATAATAGGTAACACAAAATGGTTGAGGTTGGAAGGAACCACTAAGGGGCATTTGATCCAACCCACCTGCTCAGGCAAGGCTACCCAGAGCCAATTGCTCAGAACTACGATTACATGCTTCTGAGCATCTCCACGTGTAGCAATTGGACAGACCAATATGATGGGAAAAGGTGTTGCACCTGAGGTGTAAAGACAGGAAGGACCAGCACAATAGAAAGGTGCTATAAAAGAAGGGAAGGAGATTGCTTCCCCATATCAGAAAATCCCAGGTTCACAGGGAAAGCTCTATCAAAGAAGGATCTCCAACCAGCGATCCTTCCCCAGTAGCAGTCAGCCCTTAAATGGGGTCTAAGAGAGATGCAGCCAGGCTCCACCCCTTCCTGTTGCACAGGTAAACTGCCTTCACCTGTGCTCCCAGGGCTGACTGGGTCCTTCTCCACTCAATCAGTGGTTCAGGCTATGACTCAACAGTTCCATACACTGTGGAAAGAGATTTCACCACCTCTGCAGGCAACCCTGTTTTCAGTTACCCTCACCCTGCCCTCTTTTCCTGTCACTGAGCATCACTTTAAAGAGCCTGGCTTCATCCTCATTGCACTCTCCCGTTAGGTATTTGTTTATACTCATAAAATTCCAATATGAGCTCTTGTAATGGTGAGGGGAGCAGACCACGCACACATCAGAACTAGATCCAGCACTCCAGCTGTGGCCAGTACTGAGCAGAGGGAAAGGATCACCTGCATCAAACTAAACCTAAAACATTAGGCAGGTATATTCTGCCTAATGCAGCCCAGAATACTGTTAGACTCCCTCATACCACAGGCACGTTGTTGACTCATGAACTACTTGGAGGCCCCCACATCTTCTTCTGCAAAGCCGCTTTCCAGCTGGGTGACCCATAGTACTTACTGGTTGTTCTTTCCCAGGTGGAGGACTTTTGATCATCTTTCTGTTGAACTTTATGAGGTTCCCATTAGCCCATTTGTCAAGCCCATTAAGGTTCTTCTGGATGGCTACATGACACTCCAGCACATCAACCACTCCCCCAGATTTTGGGTCATCTGCTAATTTGCTGAGAATATACTCTGCTCTATCATCCACATCAGTAATGAAAATGTAAAACAAGACTAGACTCAGTGCTGACACCCAGGATACTCCATGCATCACTGAGCACTGACTATATGTTGCACCACCACCAATTACTACCCTCTGGGTCTGACCATTGAGCCAGTTTTTGATACACCTCACTGTCTGCCTGTCCAGTCCATACATCAAGAGCTTCTCTACAAGGATCTTACAGGGTAAAATGTCAAAGGCCTTAATGAGGTCCAGAAAAACAGCACCCACTGCTCTTTCATCAGTCAAGCCTGTAAGTACATTAGAGAAAGTTGGTCAAACATGACTTCTCTTAGGTGAATTCACGCTGACTACTCCTGATTTTCTTTTCTTTCACATGCCTGGAAAGGCTTCATCTTCTTCCTAGAGATCGATCTGAGGCAGACCAACCTGCACTTCTTGAAGAAAGCAGGGACACTGTCTTCCCTTCAGTCACCAGGCTCTTCTCCCTAGTTTCCATGATTGACCAGGCATCACCAACAACAGCCTCACAGTGACATTTGCCAGTTCCCTCAATACTTGTGGGTACATCCCATTGGGTGATTCTATTCTATGATCTTCATATTCCCAATTTCCACTCATTACTGGTGAGAATGAGGTCCAGAAGAGCCCCTCTCCTCATTGTCTCCTCTGTCACTTGGAGAAAGAAGTTATCACCAACACCTTTCAGAAACCTCTTTGATTGTTTATGTCCTGCCAACACTGCTCCTCCAACAGGTATCAGGATTGCTGAAGTTCCCTATGAGGATCAGGGCTGGCAAATGAAAGGCTGCTCCTATCAGTCTGTAGAGAGCCTCATCTGCTAACTCCACTGTACATTATCTAATCCTCCCTTTAAACCTAAGGGTTAAAGAAGGGTTAAGAAACCTCGCATTTCTCCTTTGCAAAAGAAGCACCATAACCTAATGCAGGCAAGACACAAAAAGGGACTCTTTACAGCAAGTACTGGCAACACAAGGTAGTCACTACTAAGCAGCACTACCTCACATGAGCAAGATCAGTTAGTCAGTCAGTGATAACAACAAGGAAGTAATAAGATTTTTGAAATAAAACAGGCTTAGAAATTGCAGAAGAAATCAATCTGGTTACAGATTGAAAAGTTAAATGCTTTGATTAGATAGAGCATCTAATCAAAAGGAGGTGGCACAAACTATTAAATGCAGCCAGTGGCGGTTCAACAGGGAAAGCCTGAAGCATCACGCAACTGGAGTCACAAGCACAGCAACCTCGGGACGAGAGCTATACAGAGATTAAAAAAACAGAATTTTTGTTTGGGTTCTTTAATTGGCACTTGAAACTGGAAGCACTATGCCTACTTCAAGAGCACTCTTGACACTACCAAGAAAAGTTAATGTATGAGCAAACGCATATAATGACCACATTAAGAAGCTACTGAGGGAGGAATTGGGTTAACTTCCTGCACAGTAGCTGGTATGACACTATTCTGGATTTGTGATGAAAAACACGTTGATCAAATCGCTGATGTTTTAGCCGTTGCTAAGTAGTGCATACACAGAGTCAAGGACTTTTCTGTTTCTCACACTGCTCAGCTAGCAAGGAGGCTGAGGGTGCACGAAAAGCTGGGAGGGAGCAGTCAGGACAGCTGATCCCAACTGACTAAAGGGATATTCAATACCACATGACGTAATGCTCAGCAACAAAAGCTGGGTGAGGAAGAGGTAGCAGGATGGGTGTTTGCAGTTACGTCTTGAAAAGACGTAACTTTTGTTTTCTCAAGCAAACGTTACACATGATGGAATCCAACTTTCCATCTGCCTGCTGATGGGAAGTAGTATTTTGCTTTGCTTGTGCATGCAGCTTTTGCTTTACTTATTACACCATGTTTATCTCAGTCCTCAAGTTTTCGGAATTTTATCTAAACAATTTTTATCCTGATTAAGCTGCGAGGGAAAACGAGCAACTTACATAAGCTACAACTGCAGAGAGGTATTCCATCTCCCTTGTAATGTCCCTGTTCCTTGCACTTCACTGTAAGTAAGTAGTTACAGAATCCCTCTTGACACTTTTGATTCTTGAGAAAAGCAGTCACTGGAAACACAAAAGACATCACTCACTGGATGAATGCAAATTTTTTCAGTGTCGATTTCTATCTCACATGTTGGAAGACAGTGGAAAAGAAAAACACAACACAACAAGAATTCATAATACTTTGTACTAAGGCCACCAAAAAAGTATCATATAGTGAGTGGGGAAAATGTATACCCACTGCTTTGCAATCAGCTCTCTTCCAAAGAACGGTATTTCACTTGCAAAGTAAGTAAAAATTCATTAAAAAAAATGTTCAATATCCTGTTGGTCCTCAAATATTTATTTCATAACAAGAAGTATTACAGGTATGCCCTACCTACTGGCCTGAAGAACATCCATCCAGGCCAGCATTCTACCTTCAACTGCAACGATAGGAGACAGTGAATAAAACACATCAGACCACTTCTTGGGATCTATATATAACTTCATAAACCCTTCCAACATGCTATCTCATATATGCATCTTGCTGACAGGAAGAATGATCCAGGATCATGACCATCCTTGCAAGACAGAATAAAGCAAAGACAAGTAGTAGAGAAAGCAATATAGATACCATACAACTCTCCTAGATTGTTGTGAACATTCCTACCACTTCCAGAGTCCCAGTTTCAACTACTTATCAGCCAACTCATCTTGCAACGTTTATTGCAATCTGAATGCCTGTACAAACTTCCCATTCAGTCTCAGACAAATAACACCAAATTCTGCAGCAGACATAAACCCTGACACTCTACCGCACATGGGCAGCATGTGCACTTTTTCCTCCACATTTTTTCCTATTGCCAGGAAGGCTTCCAAGTAACACCTCAAAACTGACAGAGAGCACAAACACCTAAATCCAGCCCTGTAGAGTTGCAGCATCATTACTTAAAAAAAAAAAAAAAAAAAGATTTACTCCCATAAAATCCCTTACGAATAAGACACTTCAGACTACAACATGCTTTTGTAGTAATACCGCTTTTCCAGTATTAAAATACTATTTTAACAACTCTCTGAAGTGTCTGAAATTCCATACTTTTTGACTGTTCTCCATCTTCCTGCTTTGGAAAGGCAGAGATATAAAACCGTTCTGTATTTCTTAGAAGTGAACATGAGACTATGGGCTACTAAGAAAAACCATCTTTACAGGATATCATGAGAAAGCACAGTCTTAATTCAAAGAGTAGATTAGACTTTTTTTTCTAGCCTTCCTCAGACCTAGTTCACACCATTATCTCAGAACAGTAACTCCTGAACTGGTACCAAGTCCTCACTTCTGGCTGAATGGATTTTTGAAAAGATGACATTTTCCTAACAGGACACCATTACAGAATGGAAAAGTTCTGTTGGAATGGACCTTGGAAGATCATCTAGTCCAACTGCCTGACAACTTCAGAACTAAATAAAAGTTAAAAGGACATTACTGAGGGCATTATCCAAATGCCTCTTCAACAATAGGCATGGGGACATCAACCACTTCCCTAGGAAGACGGTTTTGACATTTGACCACCCTCACAGAAAAGAGGCTTTCTCCAATGCCCAGTCTGAACTTTCCTTACAGAAGCTTTGTGTCGTTCCCACACATCTTTTCATTAAATACAAGGGAAGAGAGACCAGGACCTCTCTCTCCACAAACCTGCAGAGGAATAAGGTTGCTTCTGAGCCCTTTCTCCAGACTGGACAACTCAATTGTCCTCAGCCTCTCATCGTTCCAACCCTTTTATTGATTAACAATGTCAAAGCAGTGTTTATTATACACAGAAAGATCCATTACAAAACTAAATGATCCACAGTACAGAACTATGAAAAATTCATCTTGTGTATTTTAGACAGCTTGTATTCAGTAGTCCTTCTACAGATTTGGAGAATACAATATTTAGCGACAACTGCATCATTAAAACAGCGTGAAATTGAAAGTTATTCATGAAAAAAGTGGGTTGAGAACAGCAGCGTTACAAGAAAGCTATGAATTCAAATAAGTCAAGAAAACAACAAATTACTTCCTATGGTATCAAACACAGGATTTGATTTTTTTTTCTTTGTTAAAGCAGTCTATCATGTCACATGACTAACAACGACACAAATGAGTTACTTTTAGTCGTTCGAGCAACACTCCTCCAGTTCATATAGCTAAATAACAGTAGGAACAGGCATTACAAACACTCTTCACATCATAATCACATTTGTATCAAACAGGATCATAACATAAGGGTACCAATACACGTTGTAGAATCAATAATATATAGATGCCGTATAGAACATGGAAAAGTTAAGCTGATACGATTATCACATTGGAAAAGAAAATCAGAGATAAACAGGAAGTGCTCACCAGGGTTATAGGCTTGCAAGAAAATCCACAAGGATTGATCTCCAGAGAGAGATTGTTCCTCAGTGGCAGTCAGCCCTTAAATGGGGTCCAGGAGAGGTGGAGCCAGACTCCACCCCTTCCGATCACACAGGTGAATTGCCTTCACCTGTGCTCCCACAGCTGACTCAGTGCTCACCTCAGGTGAT
Source organism: Alectoris magna (assembly GCA_030625065.1). Taxonomy (NCBI): domain Eukaryota; kingdom Metazoa; phylum Chordata; class Aves; order Galliformes; family Phasianidae; genus Alectoris; species Alectoris magna. The sequence goes on along the minus strand of CM060573.1, from coordinate 17,120,631 downwards.
CAATCAGGGGGTTCAGGCTGTGATTCAACAGTTCCCACACACACGTCAAATCCAGTCTGTTACAAAAGTGGCTTTCCAGACCAGATCACAGCCCTAATGCGTTTCCACATTTCACACAGCCTCAGACACCTCTCCTAATTTCTTTCTCAATATCCCCTCTTCTATGTATTTATTTATTTGCCTCCAGCTTAAATAAACATGGTAGAAGCAATAGTGCATCACCCAGTCCTCTGATGCAGCTGGTAAATGCCAGGCCACGGGGGTTTGCAAAATATGCCATCACTCACAACAAATCCTAGAAGTGGCACACACAAAGAGAAACAACTAGGATGTCTGTCCAGAGTTCTTTCCACAATCTCCACCCACACACTGCGCTACACCAGAGAGAAGCAAAACAAAACCAAAAGTGTTTAAATGCATTACACAAAATGCAAATTGCTGCAGCTGAAAACAGAACCCAAGACCTAAAACCACCAACCACAACACAGAAGTACGTATTTAAACAAGGAACCTCACTTAGCCTGATGAAGTATACTTAACGTCTTTCCTGGAAGCAGTACCGAAAAGTTGTGCATGCAAGCAGCAGCTCTGTACTTCATTTATCAGAAATCACAACAGCTGAGGCCGCCGGCTCCCCTCCACCCGACGCACGCCCCGGCAGCGCGCTCCCGCAAGCTGGGCCCGCCTTTCCCCAGCCCGAAGCGCGTCCCGGCAGGCCCAGGAGCAGCGCGGGCAGAGCTCCGCAGAGAAGGGTCGCCAGCACAGCGCCGCCGCGGCCCGACCGGGAGGAAGGCAGCGCTCCACAGCCCCGACCAGGAGCCGGCGGGCCGCTCTCCCCGCAGCCCTGCCCTGCCCAGCCCGCGCCGCCGGCGGGAGGCCGCAACACACGCGCGGGCGCCCCGGCCCGGCCCACGACCCCCGCCCGAGCCCCATCACCACCGCCGCCGCCGGGTCCTCACCGCCAGGTCCTGGGGCACCGCTCCGCTCATAGCCCGCACTGTGCCGCTCCGCCAGGCCCGAGAGGGCAGCGCAGGCCCAGAGTCCGGCCCCGCCGCCTCGCCCTCGCCCGGCGCCGCCGCCAGCAGCAGCAGGAGCCGCTTTCCCACGGGGGAGGCCGCTACATCCGCCATCCCCGCCGGACAGAAGCCTCCTCCGCCGCCGGCCCGAGCCCACCAACCGACGCGGCTCCGAAGCACCGACGGAACGACTGCCCCTCTCCAGGCCTCCGAGCGCCGCCCGCCCCGATCCCGGCATGCACCTCGCTAGGACGGTCTTCCCTCCCTCCTTCCTCTCCCCCACAATGCCCCGCGCAACCCGCGCCCGGTTTGCTGCATTTGCGCGCTTGGCTGTCGTGAGGAGCAGCGGCGGCGGGTCGGGCTGTTCTGCGGCGGAGGAACGGGGAGCCCTCCGACCACAGAGCTGCAGCGGCCACGGACAGAACCTGAAGCAGTCGCGGAGCCGAGGGCCGATCGGCGGCCAGGTGCCGTAGGAGGCCTTCCTGCGGCAGAGCTGCTTATGAACTCCAGGTTCAGTGTCTGAAATAACAGAAATTAAGGAGTTTTTACCTAAGTTTTGAGGTAAACGGACATTATAAAGAAGATACAATAACAGCTGTACAAGTGGAGTTTGAGTTGCTTTAGATGGCTCTGAGTTGGCCCTGTAGTAAAAGCAATATTACTAGTCTGGGTTCTTCCCTGTTAGGTAATGCAGTTTTTTAATGGTGTTTATTAGGGGATAATTATGATATATCACAGCACGTGGAGATGGGATCAGGAAACCCAAAGCACAGATGGAACTCTACTTGGCAAGGGATGTGAAAAATAACCAGGGATTCTGTAGATGCATTGGTCAGAAGAGACAGGCCAAGAAGAGTGTACCCCTTCTGACAAATGAGAAGGGAGAACCAGAAATAGACACAGAAGACTGAGATATCCCACTAGTTCTGTGCCTCAGTCTTCACAGGCAGCCAGAATTCATGTGTCACTCACATCCCTGGACCTCTAGGTGGGAAATGGGGAAGCAAAATCCCTCCCACTGGAAGAGAAGAGCAAGTCTGAGGCTGTCTTATGAGAATAAATGTGTACAAGTCTATGAGGCCTGATTACATGCATCCCAGAGACTTGGAGAAACCAATGGATGTGGTTGCCAATCCATCAGTTTTGAAGTCCATCATATTTGAAAAGTTGCGGCTCTCAGGTGAAGTCCCCCATGATGGGAAAAAGGGAAACATCACTCTCATTTTTAAGGGAGAAAAGAAGATCTGGGGAACTACATTCCGGTAAGCCTCATGCCAGTGTCTGGGAAGATAATGAAACACATCCTCCTTTATGACATGTTGAAGCACATGAGGGACAAGCAGGTGATCTGAGAGAGAGCCAACACAGCTTCACCAAGGGCAGATCATTCCTGACCAATCTGGTGGCCTTCTATGATGGAGCAACAGCATCGGTGAACAAAGAAAAGAGCAACTGATGTCATCTACCTGGACTTGTGCATGGCCTTTCACATGGTCCCGCACCACACCTTCATCTCTAAATTGAAGAGATATATGGTTTTGAAGGCTGAACTATTCAGTGGATAAGGAATTGGTTGGAAGGCCAAAGCCAGAGAGTTGTGGTCAGCAGCTCTATGTTCAGGTGGAGGCGAGTGACGAGCGGTGTCCTCCAAGGGTCAGTCTTAGGACCGGTACTCTTTCACAGAATCATAGAATCACAGAATCACCAAGGTTGGAAAAGACCTACAAGATCATCCAGTCCAACTATTCACCTATCACAAATAGCTCCCACTAAACCATGTCCCTCAACACAACATCCAGTCGTTCCTTGAACACCCCCAGGATCGGTGACACCTCCCTGGGCAGTCCATTCCAGTGCCTGACCACCCTTTCTGAGAAGTAATATTTCCTAATGTCCAGCCTGAATCTCCCCTGCTGCAGCTTGAAACCATTCCCTCTAGTCCTATCACTAATGACACGAGAGAAGGGGCCGACCCCCAGCTCACTACAACCTCCCTTCAGGAAGTTAGAGAGAGCAATAAGGTCTCCCCTGAGCCTCCTCCAGGCTGAACATTTCCAGCTCCTTCAGCCTTTCCTCTTAAGGCCTGTGCTCCAGACCCCTCACCAGCTTTGCTGCCCTTCTCTGAACACGCTCCAGGGCCTCGATATCTTTCTTGCAGTGAGGGGCCCAAAACTGGGCACAGTACTCGAGGTGCGGCCTCACCAGTGCTGAGTACAGGGGGACAATCACCTCTCTGTTCCTGATGGTAACACTGTTTCTGATGCAAGCCAGGATGCCATTGGCCTTCTTGGCCACCTGGGCACACTGTCAGCTCATGTTCAGCCGAGCATCCATCAATACCCCCAGGTCCATCTCCTCTACAGTCTTCCAGCCACTCCACCCCAAGCCTGTAGCATCGCCTGGGGTTGTTGTAGCCGAAGTGCAGGACCCAGCATTTGGTCTTGTTGAACCTCATCCCATTGGTTTCAGCCCAGCTCTCCAGCCTGTCAAGATCCCTCTGTAGGGCCTCGCTACCCCCAGGCAGATCCACACTCCCAGCCAATCTGATGTCATCTTTAACATCTTTATCAGTGACACAGATGATGGGACTGAGTGCACCCTCAGCAAGTTTGCAGACGAGAAGTTGAGTGGGTGCAGCTGATACGACAGAAGGAATGGATGCCATCCAGAAGGACCCGAACAAGCTCAAAAGGCAGACCCGTGTAAGACTAATGAGGTTCAACAAAGCCATGGGTCAGGGCAATCATGGATACGTATACAGACTGGAAGAAGAACTCACTGAGAGCAGCCCTGCCAAGGACTTAGGGGCTTGCAGCCCAGAAAGCCAACAATATCCTGGGCTGCATCAAAAGAGGGGTGGCAGCAGAGTGAGGGAGGGGATTGTCCCTGCCTACTCCACCATTGTGAGGCCCCACACAGAGTACTGCATCCAGGTCAGGGGCCCCCAGCACAAGAAAGATGTGGAGCTGTTGGAGATGGTCCAGAGGAGGGCCACAAAGATGATCTGAGGGCTGGAGCACCTCTCCTACAATGACAGACTGAAGAAGCATGGCTTGTTCAGGCTGGAGAAGGCTCCAGGGTCACCTCACTGTGGCCTTCCAGTACTTAGAGGGAGATGATAAGCAGGAGTGAGACTGACTTTTTACACAAGTCTGGTAACGATAGGACAAGAGGAATAGTTTTAAACTAAAAGAGGGGAGATTTAAATAAGCTGTGAGGGGGAAGTTTTTCACTGAGAAGGTGGTGAGGTGTTGGAACAGGCTGCCCAGAGAGGTTGCTGATACCCCATCCCTGGACGTGTTCAAGGCCAGATTGGATGGGGCCCTGGGCAACCTGATCTAGTGCTTGATCTAGCAATTGGCAACCCTGCCCACGGCAGGGTGGTTGGAACCAGATGATCTTCAAGGTCTCTTCCAACCCAAGCCATTCTGTGATTCTAATATGTTAAAGGGATGCTGTTGTCATGATCACCTGCTACATTTCAGCAGTCCTTATGTAGAATAGTGCAGTGCCCCAACCCTACTCCTTTTCAATGTTCTTGTACAACAGCTTAGTTCTTCAGAATTCTACATGCAGCTTTACACCTCTTTCTGCTTGTGCATTCAAGACACAGTAGCACTGATTGAAACTGGAATGAGGAGTAGATGCTACGCTTGGCATCAGAACAGGGATGTTCTTGTGAAAATCATTTATTCTTTACTGTTTTCTCAGAGTCACAGTTAACTTGACAGTGAGTCACCATCAGCAGAGACAAGTTGCTTGCTTTCACCTACATCTATTCAGAATGATTGCGCCAGGTTGTTTTCACTAAATGGCAGTATTTCATCTTTGTTACTTTCTGGTTACAGGGATACAACTGATTTTAATAGCAAATGGGTACAGTGATGCCCAGATACCGGTTTGTAGAATGCCTGTCCTCAGAATTGTATTTCTTTATCCCCTTATCTGTATTCCTTATAAATTGTCTGATGTTAGTCCTGATGTGGGATGCTGATAAAATAGTAGAAAGATTTCAAGACAGATTATTATATTTAGAGAGAGGCTCAAAAGACTCTTTTTTGGATGCTGTGTCTGCCCTTGGTATTTTAAAGAACTATGAAAAATGTAGGAATTTCCAAGATAAGACATGAAACCCGTAACTGTCTCAAAGAGGAATTGGTTACTGCTCAGAAACATCTATTTAACCTAATACTTTAGGGAGGGGAAAAGAAAAAAAAGAAAAAAAAAAGCCGGCCACACTTTCAACTTGTGAGAAGGCAAATAAGCAAGTACTAAGAACTGGGCTGCACCCAAAGCTGTCTCTTAACCCCTGAAGTTGACTGCTTCTTCAGTCTGTCACCTCCAGTCTTTGTTGATAGTGAGTTCTCCAGAATACAAAGAAAGTCATTCACCATTGGGATCTAGGGAATAACTGTGGAAAATCCAACCCATCTATTGTGAGAAAAGTGGGACCGATGAAGACAATTACATGTACATGCTTGGTTTTTGGGTTTGTTTTTTTTTGCTTTTACATCACCCCAACCCCCTTCAATGTATGCTGTATTTCAGGCCACCACTTCCACAGACAGCAGCCACATTCTTTGGAGAAGTTTATTAAAATATATCCAAGAAGTAATCAAACATTATCTAATAAGTCAGGAGAGAACTGGAGTGAGAGAAACATCTGTACAGAGGACAGTGCTGTAAGCTTTTGTTTTACATGCTTTATTTCAATGTTTCACAGTTTAGTTATTGTCTACAAAAATATATTTCTGAAACTCTGAGTCCTCTATAAAAAAGCTGGTCAGCAGCAGTGACCCTGACAAACAGAATGTACCTTGGGACAGTATAAGCACCTCCTGTAAGCAGGTTAGTGAAGGTAGGGCACACCTGCCTCACCCTAGGAAACTTCTGTTCTTTGGGAATAAAGCTCTGCACTAGTTCTGAAGGAAGGTATTTTAAGACAAAAAAAAAAAAAAAAAAAAAAAAAATCCTTCCACTTCTGTATACTGCCCTAAAGTTAAGAGGAGGAGCTGTGAGTCAGTTTATCACACATGAGAGGGTGCTGTTGAAAGGACTTGGCACTCACGGGATGGAGAAGACCACAGTATACTTCAGTACTGGTCATTTTTTCTATGAGCTGTCTGTTCAGAACAGCCTTTGGTCTGGTGATAGCAAGTTCAGTCTACACACAGAGGTACAAATGGCACACAAGCACAGTAATTCTACAAGCACAAAGAGAGCCCTTTACTGAAGTCATGGTCAAGGTTCTGTTCAATTTTTACCTCAGCATTTTCTGCTGAGGCTCTCATCAAGGGAAACACCTTCATATCCAATCACTCTGCATGGTGTTGGATAAAGCAGAGCCACTATCGCTGTCACGTTCCACCCATAAGTGAAGGGATGCCTAGATTCACAAATACAATCACCGGTGCTGTCAGCCTCAACTCCTCAGTACCCATAACAAAGTATTTCTTACAACATCAATTAGTTACTCCTACATTTACTAATCACCAAATAAAATGAAAATGAGAAAGTCAAAATGTCCCCTAAATGAGATCTTCCCACTCTTCTTCAGAGCGCACAGAGCTGCCTGACTGACCTTAAATATATAGACAGATAGATACGCTGCCTTTAACAAAAAACATCTACCTTACATTGTGCTCTAAAATGGAGAAGATGAATATACTCTGATTCTCTGTACTCACAAAGGTCATACCTAGAAGCACCATACCATAAAATAATCTGCAGACATGAACCTCTATGCAGAGTAGGAATTTTTAAACAGCAAATAAGGAAACAGTATTTATGGACAGACTGCTTCCCTAATGCAGTCCTAATAGACAGATCAGCTCTCAGTCCCTGAATGAAACATTTTCCCCTCCCATCTGTCTGTCAGAAGAACAGCTTTCTGAGTTAACAGTTTGCAAAATTTGGTTACCTAAAAATTACAGAAATCAGAAAAGAGCTGCTGGTTATTTTAGGTACGGCTCAAAGTGAAGTGCTTCTGAGCTCTAAGCTTTCATTCAGAAGAATTCTCCTGCAACTTGCGCCTAACACCAGTCCCAGTCTGACCTGGTAAACCTGAGCAGCCAAGGAGGTATATGGATTTTAATCAGAATCAGCATCATCCATGAAACACAGAAGCCAACCTTCACCAACACAAATACCTTACCAAAAAAAGACACTCAACACTAAAGAACAAATATCTCGCTAATGCTGAACAGTTAAAAAATGTTAAATCTGCAAAGAAACACCTGAAGCTTACATCTTGTCTATTTTTCTTTCTTGAATTGCCAAAGTTCTTTTGTTCTTGTTTTTGTGTGGTTGGAGGGACGGTGGCAGTGCAGACAGGCAGGCACATACGGGGAAAGGAATGAATCACTTTACCGTATCAATAGTAAGCCAGATTGTAGGCTTACAAACACAGTGTTGGAGAATAACATAAAGACAGGGAAGAGCCTGAAACCTTTGCTACTCTGAAAGCTTTGTTCAACTTCTTGAACTGCGAACAGCCTAAATACATTATTTCATCCGCTCCTCAAAGTGTATTTCCAATCTGTTCCCACCTATTCACCTCCCAGTCACAGACACACAAAAGGATTCAAGCAAGGCAGATAAAACCACATATAGGGTATGCCTCCTGTATAGGATAACAAGATGAAAGGAATATTTAGAATTAAGGAAAATCTCCTGGGGAATCTGTTCTGCTGAAGGCTTCAACCCCCTCAAAGAAGTGAATCAACTGTTAGGGACAGAGAAACAGGAAAAAGCTTCAGAGTAAGAATTCTGCCTTGGCTTCAGGTGATAACATAATTGTGTTCTTTTCTCCTTTGTATGAATAAGCCTATGCGAACAGCCTTTCTCCTACATGAATAAGCCTTGTGATACCAAAAAAAAACAAAACCAAAACAAAAAAAAGCTCAATTTTACTCTGCCCTCTACGGAAAACGCAACACATGCTAGCAGAGCTATACTAACTAGACTAATTTGGTCAAGCCTTAAAAGCTTTCTCCATCAACAGAGACTAGTGTCACTAGTACTGCTATGTTACTTCTAATTGGTGCATTTATGCCTACAAAGTTCCGTAGAATAATTTTAACATCATATACTCTGCAAATAAACAGCGTCATTAGACTGAGGTACACGTGTGCAAGGAACCAGCAACCGCAGCTGCAAATTATTGCTACTTGCTGTCTCCCAGTGCAATTTTTTCCTATTTCTGCATTTTCTTGTCTTCTCTGAGGTACATTCACATAGGTGAATTATTTTGAAGCCTTGCAAACACAGTGGCCACTGGAACACGTGATAACTTTTTGAATTCATTTCAAATTATTTACAAGGCTGAATTTGAAACTGTAATTTTTATCTTCAGGCCTAGTACTGCATAGACAAAACTTACAGTCACGAACAAGCACTGCTTGTGCTGTCCATTCTCACAGGTTAATTAATTAAAATTAATTAATTTAATTAAAACAAGCAAGGTAATGCACAGAGCTGAAGTTGCATTTTACTGACAGCATAATACAGACAAGTCACAACTTCTCCAATTTATTAATCTTTTTCTGGTATTCCCCATGTCTACACTTTGAGAGGTACAGCCAAAAGGAACTTACACTGCTACAACTGAAAAACATGTCCTGAAGTCTGTGGTTAGGGACACTAAAGGCCATCCCTGATCAGGCAGCATTACCTCTTCTATATTCAAGTGCACTAGAACAGTTCCCTGTCACAGACAACTGAGGCAGACATATAGGAAAAAAACACTGGTTAAACCAAGTATTCCTCAGGGGAGGCAAGGTCACTGCTGCCCTGCCCCAGAGAAGGAGAAAGATTAACCAAGAGATTATAACTAAAAGGGTTACAAAAATAAAGGCAAGACCTAAAGTCTGCCAGCAATGAAATGCATTGTCCTGTCCTGCATTAACAGGAAATGGTCTCTGCAGGGTGTTAAAGGAAGTCCTAGCAGAAGATACTCTTTTTTTTTTTTTTTTTTTTTTTTTTCCTGCTGCCAGAGAAGAGAAGATAAAGATGCTGCTACTGATCAGCAGGAATCTCTCTGTCTGCATCCAGTTTGCTTGTTTCTCCTGGGGAAGGGGTACGCGGTGCAGAGTGGGAAACAGAAGGGATCCCATGAGCTACAATCCCTTCCACTACTGGTGGTTCTGGTAGCCCAGGGGTGGTTACTCCCACTACTCCTGGAGGAAACCTGAAACCAATAGAAACATAGAAGTTACATGCTGGTCTAGCAGTTATGCAAGGGGAAAAGAGATGTGTGCGCCCTCAGACAACTGCTGAATACAGATCCGTCTTCTCAGCAGAGCTGCTCCAAAACAGAATGCAGGGAAAGTCTCCAGAGCTGAGGAGTAGCAGTTACCACTCATTACCAAATTACACTTGTTTTCAGACAGGCAGAGGCAGTTCTAAGTCATGTACTAAGCATTTGGAAGACAGGTGCAACATTCGTAACCAGTGGGAAACAGCATGAGTCACAGTGTGGAGGTAGCCTGAAGAGCTGGCCTCTCCAACAGAAAGAACGCAGTCTACCAGCTATCCTTCACTGGGCTCCAACAAAGAAAAGTAAAGAGCTAGACTAGAAAAACAGTCAAAATAAGATGAAAAATAGTAAAGACACCTATGAATTGCTAATGAACCCTTTACTTCCACGTGGCCTCCTTATACCTTTCTTCTCCATAAATACATCAGAATATGCAGATATCTCAGAGAAAGGAAAAGAATATATTTTCTATTTTACAGACAGGAGAAAAACAGATGGGAAACAAGCTATCCACAACCACTTGGCAGGTCTGTAACAACCTGAAATATAACCCATTTAGGCCACTGCCTAAAACTACTGGACGATGTTTTTTTTAAAGTCCTCATCTGTGATGCAGGTAAGAGCCATGTTTTATTTATACAGCCACAGCAATACACACACCTGCTGCATGCTAACATCCAGACCTCTTTTCAGGCATCCAGCAGGCTTTTTTATATCTACTGGAAAAGTCTTGCAAGAATTAGGAAAAATGAATCAGCACCCAGCTGGAACTGAGCATGTTCAGGAAAATGTTAAATCCTAGAACGGTCTCAGGAGTGCTGCTGTTAGGTCATTGCAAAAAGCTAATTTACAGTGTAAAAAGGCACAAAAGCACATCTGCTTGCAGGTACAAGCAATTCTCAAACCCCAACAGTGATGACTGATCTACTGCAGCAGGAAGATATGTTTGGAAGCAATAACTCGGACAACCTGCGTATCTCACCTGTACGCTGCAGCTCCGTTGAGTTCTGGGTGGACACTTGCAGGATCAATACCAGACCACTGAGCTGCTAACAGCAAATACTCCTTATTAACACAGTTCCTTAAAGCGTCAGGAATATGACCTGTGGGAACACCAAGAATGACAAACAAAACAAACGACCAAATAAAAACAGGAGACAAATAGCAGGGAAACGGGAGACAAACAGAAGAAAAGTAAAAAAGGAAATGCTCAGTATCTTTTCCATCTACTCCCGTACGATAATGATGTTCAAAGGAGTCTCCCTTGCCCAACACAAAAAACTGATCATTCCTTACCACTTCTGTGACTTTGGGGAAATCACTGGCCACATAAACTGCAATTGCCAAGGCTTACCTTCCCTAAGAGACAACCTGTGCTACTCCAAAAAAAAGTGTGCAAAGTAACTGTTGAAGGAATTATTGCAAAGGATTTAGAAAATGTAGTAAGTAAAAGATTGCAACTCTTACGCCTTCCAAAGAAAGGAAAGTGCCACTCCAGCATCAGTTAATAGATTCTTAAAAGGCAAAGAGACAACTATCAACTCACACTCCAATTCCAGAAACTAGTTAATAAGCTTAATATTTAAAGAACAATTAGCAGTTCCAAACCCATAATCCTTGCAGTGAACTAACAAAAAGAAAGACTTCTTATCACCCACCAGCAGCTGCAGAGCGCTTCCTCATTACCTGTAATAGCTCTGCGGATCTCTTTAGCTGCATCTTCTCTGGATTCAATGGAAGCCTGCTCACTGTACCAGGCAGTGTGTGGGGTGCAGATCACATTGGGTGCATCTTTTAAGGGCCCCTGAGCAAAACTGTGCGGAAAAAGAAAAGTAAGAGGTTTCTCTCCAGAAGCGATAATCCCACCTTGTCCTCTCAAGTATCACTGTAATTTAAATAAAAAAAGAATCATCCACTGCATGGATCATACGATAACACAGGCATGCAGGTGCAGCTTTACCTGAAAGGCTCAGATTCATGTACATCCAGTGCCGTTCCTCTGATTCTCCCCTCTTTCAAGGCTTGTGCTAAGGCTTTCTCATCGACCAGACCTCCCCGGGCTGTGTTCACTAAGAAGCAGCCCTGGCGCATCTGGAAGAAGAAAAACATTAAGTGCATTGATAAAGAGACTTTACAGGGGAACAAAGTCAATCTTGGGAAGTCTACTGGAAATGAGCAGCAGCCTGCAGTGATTAGATGAGGCCTGGACGAACTAGGAGTGCTCTCACTGCATAGCTAACCACAGGGGAAATGCCTGCAAGCAATGCTTGAGAAATTTGCTTTTAAAATGAACAAACAAAAACCACAAGACAAGAAGGGCAAAAGTGGAACTCTCAAGTTTTGCACTCTGTATTCATCCTACTATTTTAAAGAAGAAAGAGGACACGAATCAAGTACACAGCTATACAGGACTGGACTGTTCTATCCAGGTGTCTCTCATGAAAGCACAGAAAAGCATTCACAAACTACTGGAGTAGAGCCCGAGACTGGCTTTGCAGTGGGCTTGGGCAGAAAGACTTCAGCAGAGCAGCGTAAAGAAGCTCATGGTCCCAGCCACACCAGATCTGGCTCTAACCAGTAAAGCCAGTTATGAATTTTAAAGGTAATTTGAAATTATTTAATCACTTAAAACACTCTTAATAATAATTCTTAACAAATTACTTGGCAAGAAAAGATAGTCCTATTTTTCTCTTAACAAGAAATTCTATAAGCACAAAGCACAGGCACCCAGATCCACATGCTCCCAGCCTCCAAAGGCAGCAGGAGGCACACGGTAGAGGCAGCAGGATTCACACGCTCTCAGCCTCTGTGAAAGCAGCAGTTTCTGTTTGCATTCATTTCCACAGTGTTCTGTGGAGGAAATCAAGCTCCTGCTGCACCTGTTTAATAGTGAAGTCATTGATGAGGTGATGGTTATGTTCATTCAGGCTGCAGTGCAATGTGATGCAATCGCTGTGCATTAGTAGATCCTGCAGGGTTCCTACTCGTTGTAAACCCAAGGATCGCTCCACTCCATCCGGCAGATAGGGATCATAGAAAATCACGTTGAAGCCAAAGGACTTGGCTCGCAGAGCCACTGCCTGTCCAACTCGGCCTTCACAAAAGAAAACCCACAATCATCAAGGAAAGGTAAAACAAACTTTAAAGACAAGATACTGGGGTAGACTGGGAGCCTACGCTGGAGTTTACTGCCAAGGCCCAAGGTAATGCAGCCCTGGACGTTCCTAGGATTGCCATAGCAACCCACAGTAGGCAATTCAGTGTTGATCCCATGTGGCTAATTCTAGCTCTTCCCCATGCAATAGCCTAAAAGGAGCTCTGTTTTTCAAATCAAGCCTGTACCCTGATTCGGAGGCAGTAAGAACTTGAAGGAAATGGAAGCTTTCAAGCAGCTGGGTTACTGATAGAGAGCCTAGTAAATAGGGAAACAATCACTGAGAATAGCTGCCTGAAAATTCCAATTCTTCTAACAATATGAATAAGGGAAAAAAAAATCCCCAAACCCATGACATATACCCAACTCTTCAAGATGTTCATCATCACAGAATAGGGCACTAGCATTTCTTATGAGTCAGTGTGTTTCACAATGAACAGCTGTAGAATTATCTTTTTTTTTCCCCTCTCCAGTCTGTGACTCTTTTGGTTCCCAAAGACATTCAGTTTACCTCTCAGTCTAAAGATTCCCATCACTTACCTAGTCCAATGATGCCCAAAGTCTCCCCACGGATACGCACAGCACCTCCAGCCACTTCTCGAATCTGCTCTACACTTGAGGCTCGATTCCCCTCCCGCATAGCCTGATGTAGCCAAGTAACACGTCGATAGAGGTTCAAGATATGGCAGAGGGTGGAGTCAGCAGTTTCCTCAACTGAGGAGGAAGGGATGTTGCAAACTGCAATGCCTACAAAGCCATAGAGTTCATGAGATTTTTATCGTCACAACACTAAGGCAAAACACAACTCTACAGGCAGAAGTACTGAAACATAATTCAGTGCTCCAGAACTACTACCAAGAAATGCAGAATTCATTTCAAAAAGTAGTTCTACAGCAAAATAGATAGGACCAGATAGCTTTTTAACCCCAAGGAAATATCATCCCTTCCTTATACACAGATATTAATTCAACACCCTAACCAGCCAAGGAAAAAAAAATGAAACAAAAAAAACCACCAGGCTGAAATGAGGACAACTGGATCACACCGGTGACACGAGAAAACTTTGTAAGGTCTACACTCATTCCAGCGATACTCTTGGACAGACTGTAGAAGAATTAAGACGACAGATGGTTAAGCTCTTTCATGCCTCACTGACCAGATGCTGACTGCAACCAACAGCTTCTCCAGGAGGAAGACTAATTAATGTATTAATTGTAGAGAAAAGCCACAAAAGTTTGAAATTACATTTAAAAATAATGACACGTAATATTCATACTCTAGAAAAACATACAGCCGCCTGGGACCACAAAACAAAGGCTAGAGCCATTGGGTAAATTACTAACACCAACAGAGTTAAGGCGCTGGAAACGCAGATTAATGTCAAAAAACAGAAAGACATCAGAGCACTGTAACAAAATCTGGTCATTCCTGAACAACCTGCCCTCCTCCTCGTCATAAGAAAACAAAACAAAAATCACAGAGAGGCAGGCAGCATACAGCTTCACTGCTACCATCCTTCACTCAACAGCCTTCTGCTCCCCAATAGGGGTAATACCTCTTTTTAAGAGAGTTTTTTTTTAATCTGACAAAATTTTTAGCAGTCAAGAAATAAAAATAACTTGATTAAAAAAAAAACAAAAAAAAGGCCTATTCTGAACCATGACCCTAGTCACTTGTCAAAACAGGCAAACTTTTCTCCCTCAAAAGTCCACCAGCTATCGAAAAATTAGGGGTAAAATTTAGGTAATGGTTGGAAATTCAGCAGTACACCACAGAAGATGTTCAACTAATTTCAGATCACAGTTTCATCCCTAGCCAATTAGGAAAGCAAAAGCTACGCACAATCCCAGATATGACTGCTTTTATCTATCAAACACTTTATAATTGTGTCACAATGCCACACACTTTGTTTGGAAGAGATGAATAGAGCAGACAGGAAAACCCAACTAACTTCTTTTAATTTCAGTATTTACCAGCTCATTCATCTTCAGAAAAGCCACATGCATTCATCTCTTACGTAACTAGGCACATATTTGTGTTTACACGCAGTATGATATTTGAGTGGAAGAAAGCACACACACAACCCTTTGGACCAATCAAAGGATTGGGAACATGTTAGAAACAGTATCATACCTCAGAATGAATTAAAGGGACTGGCTAAGCATGGAAATAATCATGAGTTGTCCACTGGAAAGAAAATTTGGCTATGAATAAGAAGCATCACACTAGCTTTCCGAAGCAAAAATGGCAAGAAGCAATCTGATGGTGAAAGAACTTTGCCTGCTTTGGTTCAGTGCAGAATGAGAAGGGAAAGCTTTGAATCTGAATCAAAAACATGCACGGTAACACTAAGTAGAGAACCCCAGGAGAGGACTAGGTTTGGAACGCAGCCCTGAAGACTAATGGCTGGGTAAGAGGCAGAGACCTTGCAAGGAAATCAGCTATCTTTAGCCAAGTGCTTCAGATGAAAACACTCTTTAGACTTCAATCAGTCACTAGACAAACTTGCATTCTTCATTTATTTATAGTTCATCTGTTCCTACAGATCTTGGAACCATATAGTCTATTACAATTTTATATACAAATACTTGCATTTAGTTTAAGCTTAAATTGGTTTGCATTAAAAAAACTTTCAAAACACTGAAACGACGTCAAGAAAGAAGGTAAGGGATTCTTAGCTGATCCATCTCCCTAAGGAAACTACAAAATTTAAAAGCCGCACTGCCATATCGTTAGTAACAAATAGCCATTTTTGTCACCTGATAACGAGACCCTTCCCATGCCTAAACTCCGAAGTTCTTAAGTAATCCATAAAATGTTGTATCAAAATCTACCTGCTATAAAAACATTAAAAAAACTCACTAAACTAGCATCTACAATGAGCTTACCCTGCATCAGCTTTTGAAGGCTGCTTTCAGACATCAGTTTGCACAACCATTTTCCCACAATCAATCCAAAACTGCCTCACTGAGAAGTTATGAAGACATTGTATTTCAAGTTCCTGAACTCCAGACAATTTCAAAGAACCCACCTCTACAGCAGAGAAGTTTGAGATCTGAGAATCTTCCTTTCAGTCCTCCTAACAGCTCAGATACTTCCCTGCAACCTAAATATGCAGCTCCATGGGAGCTCCCACTGAGCAGCTCCAAATCTTTTCATGTAAAAGTTTCAAACGTACTCAGTTATAAAAGCAGAAAAAAATGTACAGTGTTCCACTCCTCATTCAGTTCTGATCACAAAAGAGCCCACATGGCATCATCATACCTAATTCTGCAGCAGATTTGATGTCAACATTGTCATAGCCACTGCCAATACGCACAATGACCCTGAGGGCTTTGAATTTCTCCAGATCCTGACGAGACAGGGTAATGGTGTGATACATCAGAGCTCCTACTGCCTCATTCAGTACCTACAACAGAAAGTCCAAATCAATCTCTGCTTCCTTACTCAAAGAGACAGAGCTTCGTGTTTAAATGCTCTCAAGTTTTCTTCCCCACCTTCTCATGGATTTCCTGAGTCGACTGAGCATCGCAAAATGCAACTGTAGCAACATCCTTCAGGATGGGCATCTCCACAGTGCAATCTCTTCCATCCAGGAGCGCAACCAGTGGCCGTGATGGCATTGGGCCATTCACAGTAGGAGGCCGTATGCCTATTAAGAAAGTCAACAGGAGTGGTTACCTGAAAGATAAGAACTCTGGAGCCCTCATCTGAGGTCCAAGAAATCCCTCAACAACTAGGAAATGAATCTAGGAGGAAAAATAAATAATACTCCCATACCATCATTGATTCAAATCTTTCTTTTTTTTTTTTTTTAATAAAGCTCAATCGTTCATTAAGGTAACAGAAACGACATACTGGCAAGCACATCATCTTACTCGAGGATCCTAAAACCAACAGCAATCGATTCAGGCCCAGTGTGCATTACACCGCCTCCCTCCGGCTCAACATTCCCACGGAGCGGTTCCGTTCCCTTCTTAAGCGCGCAGAAGAACCTCCGAGCTCACGGTGCCCCTGACAGTCAACCCCTGGCCGCCCCTTTCCGGGAGAAGCGCTGACTGCGGCTCAGCGCCAGGCACGCCAACGGCGCAGCAGAGGACCGCGTCGCAGGAGAAGCGCGCCGGGAAGCGGCTGGAGAGGCCCCGGTCGGGTGGGGAGCGCCGAGGCCGGATACCCTCCGCACAGGGGCGGCCGCAGCACGGGGTCGGACCGCCCACGCGGCACCGCCACGGCCGAAAGGCGCCTACCCGCCTCACCTTCACAGATCCGGTCCAGCCGCTGCCGCTTCACCTTGTGCCGGTCCATGGGCCGCGCCGCGCCAACGCTCCGTGCCGTGAAGGAACGCCGCCAGCTCCGGCGGGAAAGCAGAAGGGCAGGGCCGCAGCCCCGCGCCGCGCGGCACAGCAGCCGCAGAAGCGTCGCAGACGGAGCGCCCCTCTCTTCCGCTTCCGCCTGCCGCCGGCGCGCGACACCGCGCCCCGCCCCACAAACCTTTGCGGCGCGGCCGGGAGGGGGACCCTGCGAGGCCGAAGGGCGGCCGCCGCTGCGCTGAAACCTGCCGCTGCTCACCGCCCGGGCCCTACTGCTGCTCGGTCAAGGCCAGCCCTGAGCCGTCCGAGCCCTGCGGGAGCGGCGTCTGCCGTCGCGCCGGGAATCAGCGCCCTGCCCGTACAGCCGCTGCGTCCGGGCCCTACCGGGAGCCGCCCCCCTCTCGCGGGTAGCGAAGGGCCGCTCCGGGCGTGAGCTGCGCGGCTTCGCAGCGCTGCCCGATAAGGGCCGGGCGGCGTCAGAGGCACCTCTTTAGAGAGCGGTACTGCCGCCTCGGCTCCGCTGGAAGGACGATCGCGGTGGCAAAGGCCCCACATCTTTCCTTGTGGGGCGGCATGATTGGGCTGCCCCATGCTTCGTACCCCGGTAGCACCAGGAGGAAGGTCTCAGTGCTCTGCTTCTAGAGCCAGAAAATGGCCTGAGCACTTCTCTCTACTCCATAAATGCATGTCCTCCACATTGGAAACTAACAGCTGGCCATATCCATTTCACATTCATATTGATCTTTAAAAAAAAAACAAAAAAAACAAGACAACAACAACAACAAAAAAAAAGACAAAAAAAGACGGGGAGGTTGAGGGTGGGCAGGCAGTAAGGTTAAAATCCATGCAGATACTGACCCAGATGCACGTGGAGGAACTGCCAGCACAGAGTGCATCTTGAGCAATCAGGGAAAGGCTACAGAGAAAAACACAGTCACCAGAAAACCCTCACACATCACAGCAGTGATGGCCAGCTGCACAAATGCCGGTAATGCATGCCATGCCACCTCCCATGTCACCAAACACCCTCCAGGAAGCATAGAGCGCTTAACCAAAGTCAGTATTCTCTGAGCACGCCTCTGTCCTCCCACAGTCTTTTAGTCAGTGAACTGACTCTTGTCCAACAGGTAAGATTCTTCCCTTCCGCATGCCATCCACGGAACAGACAGTTCATGCGGATAAGGGCCGCCATCCAGGGAGACCCAAACAAGCTCAAAAGGCAGACCCATGTAAGCCTAATGAAGTTCAATAAAGCCAAGTGCAAGGCATAACACTTAGGTCAGGGCAATCATGGATACATTACAGACTGGAAGAACTCACTGAGAGCAGCTCTGCCAAGAAAGACTTAGGGGCTTGCAGCCCAGAAGGTCAACAATATCCTGGGCTGCATCAAAAGAGGGGTGGCAGCAGAGTGAGGGAGGGGATTGTCCCTGCCTACTCCACCATTGTGAGGCCCCACACAGAGTACTGCATCCAGGTCAGGGGCCCCCAGCACAAGAAAGATGTGGAGCTGTTGGAGAGGGTCCAGAGGAGGGCCACAAAGATGATCCGAGGGCTGGAGCACCTCTCCTACAATGACAGACTGAAGAAGCATGGCTTGTTCAGGCTGGAGAAGGCTCCAGGGTCACCTCACTGTGGCCTTCCAATACTTAGAGGGAGATGATAAACAAGAGGGAGACTGACTTCTTACACAAGTCTGGTAGGGATAGGACAAGGTGAAACAGTGGTTAGAAGCAGCTCCATATGTGTCTGCACAGATGCACCCAAAAATTAGCTCACACAGTATTGGGTGAAACAGCCTGACAGCCTACACATGGGCACTGTGGTGCTACAGTGTAGAGCTGCTATGCTTGTATATTGCAGCTAGTAATCACTAGTACTTGCTTTGTTGCAGGGTGTGACCCTTAAGAAGACGCTTCACTCCCAGAAGATGGTTCTACATTAATTTATCAGTTCTTATGTAGCAAAATCCATCTGAGAGCAACAGAGTCTGAAGATCATGCTTGCTAGGAAAAGAAAACTCACCTTTGATGTGCATCCTCTGGAGAGGGTAGATAAACATAGTATTGTTCCTCAGAGTATTTTCCACTGAGGTGACTGTCAGGTAAGCCCCCCCTGCCACGCACCCAGCAAGGCTCAGGGCTTCTGCGCACATGGGGGGAAGGGACCCACCAGGTGGCACTCCTGCAACACTGAGGACCATATTCAATATTTGGTGCAGCCAACTGCTATTGCAGCATATCCCACTCTAAGAAAAAAGGAAATAAAGA
Source organism: Alectoris magna (assembly GCA_030625065.1). NCBI lineage: Eukaryota > Metazoa > Chordata > Aves > Galliformes > Phasianidae > Alectoris > Alectoris magna. The sequence continues at coordinate 17,101,624 of CM060573.1, read as the reverse complement.
CAGCTCTTTCTTGAGAGATGGCACGAACAGAAACTTCAGAGTGCAGCGGAATATCTAGTGTTCCTGAGCTGCCTTAGGGCTGCATGATGGGATTCTTTTTTCCCCTGCAGGGCTTTAGCTGGGCTACAGGCTCCAGCACAAACACCCACATGTACACATTCATCAAGCAGACTTGGTTTGGTACTCATTTAATGAGTTACTTCCAGGTATCTGTCCTTCCCAACCATGTGGCCTCCCAGTGAACAGGGCCCTAAGGATCTAGCTGGAGTATCTTCCATTTTACTACAGTGTACCTGGCCTGCTGTAAAAGAAGTGCATGAGCATACCTGTGATGGTGCCTCAGCCACTGAGGCAGCTTCCTTTTAGCACAGCTTTGTTTTAAAGAAAAAAAAAAAACTGGCTACATATTACAACCAAAACGTAAGGGGGACAGCTTCTTTACCCCTTTGACTTGCATGCAGAATCTCACCTTAACTTCTCACCTACTAGCCAAACAGCCTTAGTGTTAGGGACCATGTTGCACATGGAACATGCAGTCTTCCTTTACATTTATGCTGACTGACCTCACCTCTATGTAGAAACCTTATTTTAAAGGTCTGTGAATAGTGTGCATGGTGAGATATCCTCCTCAGCTGCCAACATTATCTTGCTGATAGCTTTTAAGGCAAGTAAATAGTTGGATCCTAAAAAAGAATATGAGAGAAAGGAGGAAAAACATGAAGTAGAGGGTTTTCTTGAGGGCAAAGAAAGAAACTGGAAATCACAGAAACCGTGTTACCAGAGTCAGAACAGGTAGAGACATCCGGACACAGAAGCTCTGCTGTAGTCCAAAGTCCTGCCATGTGGGAGTGGCTCATACCTAGGTCTTTCCTGGTAGACTCTAAAGTACCTAATGCTGTTGATAAGATGTAGAGTAAACATTAGACCCTGTGCAGCTGCCCTGCCATATTTCCATTTGTTTCACAAGCAAAGAGGAGAAAAGGTGGAGGAGTATTGAAAATAAAGTCCTGCTGCAAATCACGGGAGACTGCCACCTCCAGTGCTGCCTTCCACAATGCTGAAGGCAATGAAGGTGGCAGCAGGGTGCTATCACTGATCTTTCCTTCTAGGGCGCCTGGGAGTCCTCTGTCTCATAGTTTGATGAGAATGGAAATCCAGCCAATTTTCTCATGGAAAGCAGAAGCAGGGCTGCTAAGGAATCCAGAGAAAATAATTTAATACATGTTCTGTCACTTCTCAGATCTGTTTGAGTACCTTGCCAACCTACAAAAACAGTAAAATATTTAGATCCTATTATTTTTCTGTAACAATATTCAGTATACATGCCTCTGAACAGCTGCTACCCAAGACATTACATCATTACGCCAGTATCTTCCTGGTTCTGTCTTGCCATTACCGCATCCACAGTTCTGCATGTTAATTTACCTTCACTTGAGAGAAAGAGAAAGCAAGCAGCTGCTCTGACAATGTGTGACATTAAAGTTAATTGTTCTATGTTCTTGTCTCTGGAAAAATAAAGGAGACTTAAGGTGGTATAACAGTACCCTCAGAAGGAGCTCCTCTGCTCTCCTGACAAATTTTAGCTTTCCTCTTACAAAAAGAGTTTTCTTAAGAGCTGCTCATTACTTGGGTTGCTCTAGAATCTGTCACTTAAGCACATGCACTCTAACCACTGCCATGACTGCTGGTGGGAAGGGCCTCACAGAGTCTCTAGTCCAACATGTGTTTAAGGCAGTACTACCACCAACACAAAAGAAAGTTGCTACAGCTTTTCCTACAAGTTTTGAAAATGTTTAAGAATACAATGCATCTCCAACACATTCACAGATAACCTATTCCAGCACTGCACCAACTTTGTTTTTGCAAAAAAAAAAAAAAAACTGAAGAGTCACAAGCAAGTTGAAAGTCTATGGGTGACAGAGACTGATGCAGCAAAAGGAGTCCTATGATTGGTATCTACTACAGGCCACCAGGTCAGTCAGAGCCTGTTGATGAGGCTTCCTACCTCCACAGCTAGGCAAAGCTCCACAATCACAAGTGCTCATCCTCCTGAAGGACTTCAGCCACCCGGAGATCTGCTGGAGAAGTAACACAGCAAGCTGTAGGCAATCTGGGAGGCTCCTGGAATGCATGAGGATAACCCCCCTGAGTCAAGTAAATGACAACCCCACTGGGGGGATACAACACTGGACCTGTCGCTCAGCAACATAAATGAGCTGATTGATGACATCAGGATTGGAGGCTGCCTGGGCTGTAGCAAGCTAGAGTTGAGTTCATGCTTCAAAAGGACATGAGACAAGTGAAGAGTAAAACTAGGAAGCTAAACTTCAGGAAAGCTAAATTCCAGCTCTCCAGGGAGTTAATCAGCAAAACACACTAGAAGACTGTCCTCATGGGCAAGGGTGTGGAGCAGAGCTCACAGATCTTTAAGGAGGCTTTCTTCAGGGCATAAGAGCTCTCCATCCCCAAGAGTAGCAAGGCAGGAAAGACAGGCAAGAGACCAGCATAGTTGAACTGGGACCTGGTATCATAGGAAGAATATAAGGAAGCAGCTATACTGTGTAGGGATGGGGTCAGGAAAGCCAAGGCCCAGCTTGAACTGAACTTGGCAAGGGATGCCAAAAAGAAAGGCTTCTACAGGTACCTCAACCAGAAAGGAAAAGTCCAGGAGAGCCCACCCCACCTAGTGAGCGACACAGACAGACCAGTAACAACAGACAAAGATGAAGGCTGAGGTACTTAACAGCTTTTTTGCCTCTAACTTCACTGATAATATCCTTAAATATTTGGTTTAGTAGGAAAGAATCAGGGAAGTAAAGTCCCTCCCACTGTAAATGAAGATCAAGCTTATGACCACCAGAGAAAAATACATATTCAGAAGTCTATGGGTCCCAACGAGACGCATCCCAGAGTCTGGAGGGAACTGCTGATGTAGATGCCAAGCCACTCTCTATATTACTTGAAAAACGATGGCAATCAGGTGAAGTCCCTAGTAGCTAGAAAAAAAAGGAAACATCACACCCAATTTTAAAAAGGGTATAAAAGAATGACCCTAGGAACTACTGACCTGTCAGTTGCACCTCTGGGCCAGGGAAGACTGCAAAATAGAACCTCCATGAAGCAACCCCAAATCACACGAAAGACAGGAAGACAATATAGGAGAACCAGTACAGCTCCACCAAAAGCAAATGCTCCCACTTGACCAAATGCAGCAATTGAGCAGACCCATACAATGGAAAAGGTGCTACAACTGAAGTGCAACGACAGATGGACTAGCACAAAAGAAAGATGCTATAAAGAAAATACATATATCAGATAATACAAGGTTTACAGAAGAAAGCTCCACCAAAAAGAAATCTCCAGAAAGTAGACCCTTTCCCAGTGGCAGTCAGCCCTTAAATGAGGTCTAAGAGAGGTGCGGCCAGGCTCCACCCCTTCCTGTCCCACAGCTGAATTACCTTCACCTGTGCTCCCAGGGCTGACCGGGTTCTTTCCCCAGGTGCTCAATCAGTGGTTCAGGCTGTGACTCAGCAGTTCCCATACAACCAACCTAGTAGCCTTCTGTGATGATGTCGCTGCATCAATGGATAAGGCAAGAGCCACTGATGATTCTATGGTTCCTGGCAAAAATAATTTTCATAGTATCCAGTCTGAACCACCCACATTACCAACTGAGGCCATGATCACTTCTTAAGTCAGGTGCCCGTTATCAACATTGATTTGGCTTTGTCATTGTAGCAGAAATGCTGAGTCATGGCCTGAAACAGCGATTGGGCACCTGGTGGGAAGTCAGGGCCAACACAGGGGAGCTTGGCTGTATGCAATGTACCTGAGTGACCAAAAGGGTTGGAGCCAGGATCCAGCCCTTTCCAGACCTCATTTGAGGGTTGGCTCTGGAGGTAAGGGTATCTCTCTCTGGAGGTCTCCGTCTATCTGAGAATTTGAGAATTTCTGAAGGTAAGCTGGTAAGTTTTTTGTTGTTGTTGTTGCTTTTGTTTTTTGTTTTTTCCCCCCGATTGGTTTCTGTGCTTATAGTTACTCTTTTTGGGCTTGTCCTTATTTGCTGCAGCAAAAGACTTTGTTGCCCTGCTATTATTGCTGTACTTTTTAATTGTGTTATAGCTTGATTTCTGTAACTCACCGTCCTGTAGCTGTAGGCTGGTAGCAAGTCCCCCTTTGCTAAGCAGAAAACTTGGTTAATTTCTTTTTGAGATGCATCCTACTTTTTTGGTAGCCCCCTGCAAGTTCCTTCACTTGAACTCTGGGGTTAGGGAATTTCACACTGCGTTCCAGGTGTGGTGTTATGAGTGCTAAGCAAATAGAAATAATTGCTTTCAATTTTCTGGCTGTGTCCTTCCTAATACGGTATAGAGGGGATTGTCTTATTCAGGATCAGCACATACTCGTGTCTGTGGTAATCTCTAGGTCCTTCCTGTGAGGCTGCTTCTCAGCCAGTCATTTCCTAGCCAAAACAGATTTATGGGGTCAGCTCTGCCCTATTACAGGGCTCTGTCTTTCCTTTTTCAACTTCACAATATCTCTGTTAATTCAGTCCTCACGTTTCTAAAGTTCTCTCTGGATTGAAGCTCTACTGTTCAACTTATCACTCCTTTTAAATGATCATTATCACAGACTTGCTTTTTCCTTTCTCTTGTAGGATGACTCTTTTTAAGGGGAATTATTTTGACTGAAGATGCAGTCTATATGTTGAGCTGTATGACTCTTTATCTATCCACACCTAAATGTCTTTGATATTCCCACTGGGAATGATACTGAGGCAAAAATACAGGAGCAGATTTGAATGTTTTCTTTGTTGGAACAAAAGAGTAAAACTGTATGAGCCATAGGTGGCCAAATGCTACAGGTACAGAGGCAGAAAACTATAGGCAACTGCTTTGGCTGTCAAGACTCTGAACCATCATCAACCATGAGTAGCCAGAGCTGCTTAGGGAACCAACACTCATGCTAGGAGATGGAAGAGGTTTTTGTTTGGTTTTCTCTGAATACAGACATTAACTTCTACAGGGCTGTTTACTTTAGGTTAATATTTCTGTAGTGTACAGATGTTGATATGAGCTGTGTCTGCTGTCTGTCACCAGTCCGGTAAAGAGCAGAGTGTGGCGCTGTAAACATTAGCCCAGGCAGAGAAGTGTTTGCGCAGCCTTCCTCTGCCTCTTGCGGTAGTACTCCAGTATGATAGCACTCACAAATAATCTGGGGTTCAGCTGTTGGAGTCTCAGCGTCTTTTGTATTGTGAAGTAACATGCTCTAGTTCTGACTCGAAAAGCACTGCAGTGATCAAATCTTGCAAAATGCAGTGAAATCACCAGTGCGCATCTTCTTCAGAAGATTAGTACTACATAAAATAAGGTACGCTAAGTACCTCAATGCGGGAATACAAGAAAAATTAGTCAGAGCAGCAGTTGTGGAGCAAGGTAAAAAACATGAGAACCAAGGACACCTCTAGAAGAGCAAAAGCAAAAGGAACGGCTCACTGGTCTGATTGGATTAGCGCCCGCATGCACGGTTAAGGAGTGTTTGTAGAACACTCTATTGTCACGTAAAGGTGGATGGGAAAGTTGCAGGGGCGAATGGGAAAGCTAAAAAAGGAAACTCGTGAATGTATGTAAGTGATGTGAGAACTTGTAATAAATGATTTGGATCATTCACATCTGAGTCCATGCGTCAGACACTGCACCTCAGCATACAGAACAAACAATACTTGTTTAGTCAGTCTCACTCTTCATTGGCAGTGGCAGTCCCAGATGCAGAGAAGAAATGGCTAGCACATCACTGAAACACTGCTGCATGTTCTAGTACAGTGCTATACAGTCATTTCAGAAGGAAACTAAGAAGTTGTGCTCTTGGTTTGTTCAAAAGGGCTCCCCAGTAAAGAAAAGAAAGGTCCATTGCTGTTGATTTAAACAGATGAGTGTGAAACAATATCCTCCTGCAGATACCACGGGGATCTTCCGGCCACCAAAGAGGGGAACAACTGATGTGAAGTGGCACCAGCATGGTAAATGGATTCCCTGTTCCACACATAGTCTATGATTAGAATTAGCATAGATGTATCCAAACCTTGATAGAAAAAGAAACTTGTGCTGTGCCTAGTTCTTCATAACTGAAAGCAAAATGGAGAAGAATGAGATCTTTTTAATGAATTTCAAGGAACATCAGAAAGGTCTGTCTGGATTTTTCTCGGCTAAAATGCGGAGAAGCATTCTCCACATTTTATGGAGTATGCATATCACTGCCATCAGGACCCTCATCAAAGTTCTTGTTGCCACAGGAAGTGCAACAAAACGCCTTTGTTCATGCTCTGGTCCTGACTTCCTGGAAGTTTTTTTTTTATGAACTGTTCAACACAAATGCAACAGGTGGGCAAGTCAGAGCTGCAAGTTAATAAATAGTTATAAAGTTCATTGACATTGTCAGACACCCTCACAACTACGTACTTGAAGGCATTTGTCTGCCTTAGGGTGAAAGTGGATCAACACCATCCATTCCTTTACGGGCCCCAAAACAGATAATACAAAAGCCCTTTTCCCCGAGGTGAAGCACACCAGGCTTTTTTTTTGTTCTCCCAATCCAGTACTGAGCCAAGTGGATTGAAAAAGCTGAAACATTCCAGTTTTCAGAGTTGCTGTTTGTAGAAAGAAGAAAGCAAATTCAGTATTGCATTATTGCAATATTGCAGTATTGCAAAGTCAATAGAGAATGTACTATAAAAAGTCTTTGGATAAAGCACATGTGGTACATGCAACCTCACTCTAAGATCAGCAGCTAGTCAGATATCCCCCTTTACTCCAAAGCATGTTGGAGCTTTGAAGATGTAACAAGCTGATGTGTATGCTAGTAAGTATCTATTATACTGAAGTGAAAAGCAAATAGACGCTTCAGAGAAAAGGAGTAATGTCCAGAATTCTTAGCTTTTCCAGTGAACTCTTATCAGAGATTCATGGAATGACCTTGGAGTAGACATTGCTCTATGTCCCAGTTTAGCAATCTGTTAACAGCATATTGATTTCTCAGTAGTAATGCAACAGTAAACTAACTTCAGTAATATCCTTTTTCTATGAAGTTGTAGGCACTAAGATTTATTTTTACAGAGTTCATTTTATACTAACCCATTTATTCTAATAGCTGCCACCAAAATATTAGGAAAGTCATTTCTACTTCTTATCAATAAGTCAGCTGGGTCACAGAAAAAAAAACCAGCTGAGATACTGTGTGTTCATGTGCATACAGGAAGTAAAATTATTTCTAGTGGGGTGGTCTGAGATGTCTTCTGCATAAGGTTAGGTGCTAATATTTTCCATTAGAGGCTATTGGATTGTAATCTGCATTGCAAAGACCAGAGGATCCTCCATACTCATGAATGATGAAACAAAAATGAGAAGCAAAGTAAGGCTGTATTCCAGAGGGAAGGTAAGGTGGTGAGGAGAGGAAAAACAGTGTGTATTAGTTTTGCTGCCCATAGCGTACCAAGGTAGTGAGAGAGTTCCTGTGACTGCTGTAAAAGCAGTTGCTCTCTTTGACTGATGATTTTCAGTGTAACAATCAAAACCACACAACATCCCCGAGGATGAAATAATGATGAAATGGGCAATGCAAATCTGATGCCCGATCAGCTTGTATATAGCTGTCCTCTTCAGTCTCAATGTGCATCAGCAAGGGTATAATTTACCTCTGAGAATAAAAGCTGAGGAAATGGTTTTCTCCTGGAGTCAGAAGTCTATCTTCATGGGATCAGGGCTCAGAAGAAGGGGAATGCAGCTTTTATAATAACACTGGCTCTGGTTGAAAAGTAACTTAGTGCCTACTTAACCATGACATTATTGAACGTTTCCTTTAGCTTTTCTCTCGTAAGAAAGATTTGTGATTTCCCATCACAAATACATGTGCAGAGATGACACACTCCAACCAGTTGCTGGGGAGCTAATGCTCTCTAGACTATGAAGAGTGTGACCGCACAGCTCTGAACTCAAAGTGAATTCACACGCAAGTTGACTTCCTTGATGAATTTGAGCACATTTGTTCCTCAAGATCCCATATGTAAATAGTAGCCGTTATGTAGAGCTTATGTTTCAGAGTAAGTACCCGAGTGATGGTAAAATCTTATGAATAGAACAGTGCTTACTGCAGGAGGCATTGACAAGATGTTAAGAACAAGTCCAGGAGGACAAGAAGTGACCAATTTCTGCATGTGTTTAACTCCCATACAACCCTGAAACTACACACAGGATTAATGCTTTCATTTTGGGCAAGATAAGACATTGACAAAGATCTGAGAAGAATTTACTTCCTACGTTCCACAGTTCTGTCAGTTTTATTTCAGGACTTGATGACATCACTTACCCCAGTCCAGCCAAGACCTACATGAAAAAACAAAGAGTAAAATAGATAACATAAAACACGGAACTGAGGCTAAATGTAGAGGAGATCAGATCAGTGTTGATCACAGTTTCTACAGCTGCTTAAGTAGGTCAAAGGCCTGGAAGTGGCAGAGAATTAGAGAGACTGATTTGTGTGATATTAAATATTACACTGGTAGATGGTTCCCATAGGTCAGAGTTAACCTATAAAACTACAAATGGAAAGAGTGATGAAAGCACTAGTCATGACAGGCCGGTAATTATTCAACTCTCTGAAATGTGTAATGAGGTTAAAGTGCTACTCAGTATGTGTGCATGGGGAAGAATAAACAAATAACCTTATACGTCACGGATCCCTGGCAAAAATACATGTGAGCAATCAGAAGTCAAGAAAGGGATGGTTCATCACAATAAGTTGGTGTGCTGGCTGGTGAAGTGGCCAGCACTTCGTCAGATGTTAAGCAAGAGTTCCTTTGCTTGGCTACTCATCAAGGCAACCTGAAAGCACTGCTGCAGCAAATGCTTTTAATATGGAGGGAAAATATTTCCCTTTCTATTTTTATCCACTACAAAGAATAACTCAAAACTGAGTTAATTAATTACTTCTGTGGGATTTAGGTGAAGATTTACAATCACAAGATCAGAAAAATAGCCTGGAAAGGACCATTAAAGACACTCTCATCCATCCTCTTGTACAGTTAGACTGACCTGCTGAAAGCTGTTCTTAAAGATCCCCAGTACCGATGAGCTCTTCTTTTCTCCCTTCCCTACAAAAGTTGTTATTCTGTTACAGAAGAAATCATGCTGGTTCTTGATGAATGCACTTTGGAGACTAATAGGAAGCCTGTTGTTGTTGTTGTTTTTTCCCCACATGCTAACAGAATGTTTATACACGCCAGAATTTTCCCACAGCTTGACATTAAGATTAATGGTTTATATTAATTCCTTTCTCAAGGTACAATGATGTTTCTCTTCTCCTGTGAGCTGCTGTATATTAGTTCCCTGAATTTACCAGAATCTGTTTTTGTTTAGAAGAAGCGAAAAATAGTGAAATAGAAACAGCAGACTAAGGATCACTGGCTGGTAATTACTGTCATCCCGATTACCCTTTACATTCATATCTTCACAAAGCTATACCTGCCGCTACAATCCGGTCTAGCAGAGCTTCCCCTCCTGTGGCTGTTGTCATCTTCAGCTGTACCAAGAGAGGCAGTAATATTGGCCACAAGCCTGCTGAAGCATTTGTACTGGGCTGCTATAACTTCACACCTTTGTATAAGTAAGCCTCCTTGCTCCAAGTTATATCTTCAGTCCTCCCTGAGTGACGACTGAAACCAATTCTCCTCAAAGTTAAAAAGGCTGCTTTCCCTCCACCGTTTGCTTTAAGTTCCCCCAGCCATTAGACTTCAATAAGGGCTTTAAGAACGGTGAGAACATTTTCTCTCCTTGAACAAGAAGTGAGAGCTTCCAGTGCTTGTGGACAACTCGGTAACAACCAGAAGAATTCTCTCACAGCAGTAAACAGAAGGACAAATCTTTTTCAAAACCCAGAAATGGGAGAGCAGCACTGAATTGGACTGTGAACGCTTAATGTGTTTGCACAGTTATTTCCCTTTGTTAGGCTTTTTGGACAGATGGAGTTGGTTTCTCTCCTTGTACAAACAACTGTTCTGCCAAAAGTTCACCTTATTTTCATACGTTAATGTATGTGTACGTGTTAGACTGTTACTTTTTTTCGTGTTGGTTAATTTGATCTTGGTATGGAAACTAAACAGAAGGATTTGTTCAAAAAGAAGCATGGCTGCCTAAATGTTGAGTAGGCTCCCAGAGATGCCCTGCTCAACGGGACAGAGTGAAACAGCTCAACAGAAGCCAAGCCCACAACCAGTAAGATTCTGAAATAAGACCCTTAACAGCAAAGCCAGTGGGAAGGAGCCAAAAGCTCCCACCCATCACTTCGGCAGACCAAAGAAGCATCAAGGGAATCGACTCGAGAACTAGCCAGCATCTGTTCCCTGCGAGGCCATCTTCTTCAATTAATGTTCACTTTCTTTTAACAAAGCTACTCCTGTGAGCGCTCCTCGCAAAAGTAGGAGCATCCACAGCCTTACCCTCTGTGCTAAGACGTACCGCGAGCCAATAAGCCAACCATCAAACGGAATTTTTACGTAACGCCTTTTCAAAGCGCCCCTGCCGAAACACTCTCTGGGGCGCGCGCTCCCTCACTGCGCGCACCGCGGAGATCCATTCGCCCTCAGGGCGGCCGCGCCGCTCCCCGCCCTCCCCCACCCAACCCCGCCGGCTGTGGGGGCGGGCCGTGCCGCGGGGCGGTGCTCGCCGTCCGCACCTCGACGGGGCGGCGGCCGCTCACACGCCGACGGGCAGCGTTCGGGATGTGAACGGCGGCTCCAGCGCCCGGAGCGAGCGGCCGCCGGCGCCGAGCTGCAGCATGTGGCTGGCCCTGCTCCTGGGGCTGCTCCTCTCCCGAGCCGGTAACGAGCAGCGCGGGGCGGCGAGTGGGAGGGAGGGCTTGGCGGGGAAGAGCTTCGCGGAGGCGCGTGCCGGTCCCGCTCCCGGCGGGCGGCGAGAAGCTGCGTGCGGCCGTCCCGTCCCGTCCCGTCCCGAGCAGCTGCTGGCGCTCGGCGGAAAATGCGGGCGGTGCGACGCTTCGGCACCCCTTGGTGTCCCGTCCGGGAGGTTGGGTTGTGCGGAGCTCGGGGTGCGTCCCGACTCGGGGCTCCCGTCCGCGGCCCGGCAGCAGCTCCGCTGAGAAGGAACCGTATTTCAAAGCAGGAAAGGCGCGCTGCTGCTTTGACCTGCGCTGTGAATAGCAAGTGTCGATGTGACCAAACTGGCTGGATGCTCTGCGGAAGGGAACTGAATTTCCTCGAGGCAAAGCTCGCGGAGGTAAAGGAGGCGGTTTGCTCCCCTCGCTCGCAGCAGGGAGGGACCGATGTCAGGAGCTGATCCCTCAGCGCGGCGTAAAGACAGCAACCCTTTAGGGCATAAAGACAGCATCTGTTCTAGCTCTTGGAGAAGACACGGAATCTGAGATATCTTTGCCGAAAGCTGTTGTTTGGTGTGTTTTTTTTTAACCCATCTTCCATGCACTCCCCCTCTGAATCGCTTCAGGCTGATACTCTGATGAGGCTCGGTTTGCAAAGACCAGTCCAGGAAGCTCCTGCAAAGATGCATCTGTTTGTCTTACGCTCTGCACTCTGGTATTGCCGAGTCACAAGATCTTGAGGGGAGAAATGATTCCTCTTTCATATTCACCTCTTGTGCAGTCTTCATAATCGCAGTGGCAAAAAATACAGAAGTTTCAAAAGTGCTCTGAAGCACCCGACCCTACCTATGAGATGTCAGTGCTTGACATTAAAAGAAAAAAAGCAACTGCTCAATATCACGACTCCTATAAAGACGAGCTGTTGCACCGAGCCCTCAGTCGCATCTGCAGCCTCATAACTACAGTGGATTTCCCCCAAATTTCCATTGTCCAAATACTAGTGCTTGTTTTAAATCTATTCTTAATACGTAAAGTTTCCCTTCTGCAATTGTCCTCTCTTTCAGTGGTGTGGATGACAAGGGATACTAAGTTAACGATAACATTAATTGTAATTTCATAGGTATGTGACAGGACATGGATTCAAAAGTGAGAATAAATGGGCATTGTATTCACTTTCGCTTTGTTTTTCTAAGGTATAAATAATCAGTGTTTGTGAAGTGATTATTATCTTTTAACTTTTCATTCAGCTAAAGGGGCTCTGATACACATGCACATTCAGTGCTTTCTGCAACCTAGACCAGAGAGCTTTCTAATACAGTACCAGATATTTCACCCGGTTATCCGGTATTATAAGTACTAAGACAACTCTTTTTTTTTTCAATGAAACTTTATGCACTAGGGATCGAGACTGCATAGCTATTAAATTCTGTTAGTCAAGGAGGACTGCTCTAACTTTTTCTGCTTTGATGCTTCCAGAAGCTTCACCCAAAGCATCTGGTACAGGCCTGTGGTACTTCACACTCAGCTCTGCCCTATGCTGTCAATTACGATATTGTTGTAAAGTTTTGAAAATGTCGCTTCAAGCTCTGGTGATTTTTAAGCAGAGCTCGTAAGGCTGGCAGTGTGTCCTGTCCTTTCATGAACTTACTACAACAGCTGCTGCATCCACTGAGGGCAGTGGTACCCTGCTCTGGCCTTGCGAGGTATGACAGTTTGCTCAGCTCAGAATCCCAAAACCTCCTGGAGGTAGCAGAATCATAGAATGATTCATGACAGATGGCAGTAGAGGGGCAGTCTGACCAAATGCTCTCTGACATGGAAGCACATATGAAGCAAAGGTGTGGAATTGAATTCCCCCATGTGGAAAAAATTGCACTCATTGACTTTAACTGATGCTTGCTGAATGTCAGCACAGTAAGGAGTGGGTGGCGCGTTTCAGCGGTTGTGATAGCGGGGCACCTTCCCTGAGGTAGACTTTTATGAGCACAACAAACAGTTCATCGCTGATGAAAATGCGGAGGTGGTGACTGTGTTGAAAAATAGTGCTCTGTAGCTGAGAATTTGCTCTATCAAATAGTGTTCTTGTGCTCTTTGTATCTGTTGTAGTTTCAGCGGAAATAAATAGGAGTCGTTACTTTCAGAGTGACCTGTGTGCTTAGCAACAGCAGCAGCACTGACTTACACCACACAGTGTGGTGTTAGTACTGCTTATTGCACTAAGCTTCTTATTACCCAGATAGGTGAGCTTCTTCAAAGAAGGCCTCAGCAAAGCCAAAGTTTTCTTAGGGATTTACTGCTCTAGGAAAACAGAGAGCCACCTCTGATCCCAGCCAAGCTGAAGGAGTTAAAGGTGGTTTAAAAAGAAAAAGGAAGGGGGGTGTTATTAAACAAAATTGTGTTGGAGATTTATCATTAATCTTATGTTCTCTCTTTCACACGCTAATACTCATTCTTTTGTTTCTAAATGGAGAGAGCTCTCGCACTGCTCCAATATGAAGGACCCCAACCAGTTCTGCCCCTGGGGTTCTTGCTGTAGGCTGAGGATGCCTACGAAACAAAGACAAGGTGCTTGTGTGGCATTTATCACGACTGAAATCCTAACAATCTTTTCCCTTCTTTACCAGGAGACTTCCTGGCTCTGCCACGAAGTGATTGCATAGTAGCAGAACAGCTGTGCCTCTTAGACTCCATCTGCAATGCCACTTACAGGACTCTGGAAAACTGTGACCTTGCTCGGACGCGTTTCGTCACGCTGGATCATGATAGCAGGGTCAGATGTCTGAATGCAGAGCTATACCTCGGGAACAGCTCTTTACTGCACTGCAAGTGCCATCGGCGCATGAAGAGACAGGAGCATTGCCTGCGCATTTTCTGGACCGTTCACTCCAGCATGACAGATGGTGAGATAAAATAATATAAATTTAAGAGGTACTAGTTAGGCTCAACATTGCCCCTCCCACCCGACAGCAGTGGTAAAAGGCCGCTTCCCAATACTGAAGGTCCCCCTTTGGTCTCCTGGTCATTACTGCTGTGTATGATACGCATGGAAAACCAATCTGGCCTGAGACTTGCCTCTCAAAAATACACCAGGGAGCCTGACAAACAAAGGTAGCAACTTTGAGACAATTACTTAACTGTAGTTCTGTGAAAATCACCTCAAAGTGTTTACATCTGTCTGTCACTGAAAATGGATATGGGTTTATCACATACTGTAATAGCATCCCTGATCAGTGTTTTATTTCACTCCAGCTTTACTGAGATGCTTCTACTGGCCTACCACCAGGCACTGCCTGTCCTGCACAACTCCTTAGCACCAAGGCTGAAAAAAAGCTAATTTCAACATAGGCCAAATTCCAGCCAGAGGAAATCTAATGACAAAATGTTGTGCTGTTGCTACACAGTAACACCTTTGCATCTCCAGCAGAACCGTTCTTGGCAGTTGGCTTTCAACAGGACAGAACACCTCTGAATTCCAGCCTGAAGAAATGCAAATAAGGAAAAAAAAGAAAAAAATAAAAGCTGGCGTGTCTCTCATTGCATAAAACACCTTGTGTCTTGCCCAGGTTATTTCAATTTGGAAACCTCTCCCTATGAGAATCCAGCAATTGAAGAGCACTGGAAAACAGATTATAATGAACTGGCAGCTCTGGTATCAGGTAATAGTTTCTAACAGCTACATGATACAATTCTTTTCTTACCTTTTCAGGGGCTCAAAATTATTGATAATAATGATTTGAGGCGATTATCCTTTTAATCAGATGAATGCCTGCTCTGGATACTTGCCTGTATTTGCACTCTAAATGTAAATACAGTTACAGACCTAGGCCCATGAAAGAGGGAATAACTCACAATGATGTATTCTCTGAAAAAAACATCCTAACATGAACCAATAAAATATGTGATTTTGTAGCTAGCATCATTGTAGTGTCTTACTACAAGCAGACAGCAGGACTTTGTTCATTTCGATGTTCCAGTTTGTCCATCGAGTAAGGGCTACTCCTGTCTCTATATGAAGTTTCTTCTGGAGATTTGCTTCTTTGTTTACAGATTTATTTTGGCTTCGTAGGCTCTCAGTTAGCAGGAGATGCAACAAACCCATGCCTGAAAGCAACTCACGTCTGTAATCTGAGCAAGAAGTGTGTTCGGCTGCGCACAGACTATGCCTCCATCTGTACCAGAGGGGCAGGAAGTGAGGACATGTGTGACCGTCGCAAATGCCATCGAGGGCTAAGAAATTTCTTTGAGAAAGTCCCTGAGGATTTCACTAGAAGGATCCTATTCTGTCCATGTCAAGATGAACTCTGTGGAGAACGACGCCGGAAAACTATTGTTCCCGATTGTTCCTTTCAGTATAGCACCAAACCCAATTGCCTTTGGCTTCTGGACTCCTGCTTGGAAGACCATATCTGCAAGTAGGTCTGGCAGCAGCAGGCACCAGCCACCAGGAGAGAGTGACATGGGCACTGATAGTCTCGTTTTCATTCCTACAGATCCCGACTGGCTGATTTCCAACAAAACTGCCAACCTGCAGATATGTCCCCAGATGGTTGCTCTCAGCACAACCATGCTGCATGCCTGCAGGCTTACATGGGGATGATTGGTAAGTGATGCTCACGGAACATACAGGGTTACCTTCATGCAACAAACTTGTAGCCACATTGTTATGCTGAGAGGGTCTGTCTTGCTTTGCCGCAGGTGATGGTGCTCAGCATGCCAATGAACATGCCTTAGCCTAATGGATTCTAATGCTTCCACTTGTTTCTGAGGTAAATGCAGCACAAAGAGAGCTCCTTCGTGGCATTTATCACTCTGCTTTGTCCCATCCTCTGCTGGCAAAGCAGCAGCACTTGCCAGGGTTTCTTGCATTCCTGTTTGCATCACTAGCTGATGCAAAGTGCTCTAAATACCCATCCTCTAAGTCTTTCTCAGCTTGTATGGATTAAGTTATTCCTGCTGCTGGAACTGCATCGCAGTCACAGCAGAATGCAGTTATAAGATCATTGTTAAAGCTGACATTCCCTTGTTGCTTGATGTTTAGACTCATGCTGGTTTAACACTGTGTATGCACTATCTTCTCAGAGCCAGTCAGAACAACAGTTACACAAGACACTACCAGCTGCTGAATGGAAGGTTGTTTTTAGTTACAGGTATTCACTGCCAAATTGCTTTTACTTTTTCAGAGTGGCTCAAAGGAGCTACAAAATGCAGTAGTATCTCAGAAGCTGAAATTCTAGACTATATCTTCTGGTTTTCCAGACATCTTTGCTGTTTTCATGCCAAATAAGCTCATTACTCTGAATGGCACACTACAGGTGTGCAGCACTTGTTTGGAAAAAAAAGCATTTGGCCACGGAGTGCTGCCAGCTACATGAGAGTTTGGAGAGCCATGTGCCAGTACTGCTGTTGAACCTCTGCATCTGCTTCCCATCCTTCAATCTAATGTTTGCTCAAAGTTCAGTTATCAGTGTGCTTCATCATCAGATTGACTGAGTCAGGGGTAGCAATCTCCACCCTTCCTCACAGAGCAGCAGACTGCACATATGTTCACCAGATGTGGGTCACGTTGCAGGCGCTCTGCGAGGTGACTTCTGAATAATGGAAGGCTTTTGCCTCCAGGGCAGCATTGTCTTTAGGATAAGGGGACTCATCATGCTTCTTTCATTTGATGAAGTAAATCCTGATTCCCATTTCTGGGTGCTCGGGACAGGCACGCCAATGACACCCAACTACATCAGTAACTCCAGCGTGGAGGTCTCCCTGTGGTGTACCTGTGAAAGCAGTGGCAACCAGAAGGAGAAGTGTGACCAGATACTTGGCATGTTTGAGAGCAACAAATGCCTCGGTAAGCAATATGTCACGGAACTGGAGAAACAACTCAGCACAGGGAAGTTCTAAACCTGCTGATTTCAAGATCCTATGCTGCATGCTCTAGCATATACTTCTGTCTTCTGCAGCATTTCCATGATCTCCTAAACAACCTACAAGACTAGCATGGATCTGCTTTTGGAAGCGTTTCTGTATCTTTTACCAACACTTCTGTTCATCTCAAACACTATGAAGCTATCTACAAACAGCATACAAATGAAGGGGTTGCAAAAAAGCAACACTGTGGGGAGGTCAGACTTGCTGTATCCACAGGTTGTTGAGTAGTCACATCAGCGCACCAGGATTATGGTGCTTTGGTTTCCACGCTTGGTCCTTTCATAGAATCATAGAATTGCTTGGGTTGGAAGGGACCTCAAAGATCATCTGCCGTGGGCTTGGTTGCCAATTGCTAGATCAAGCACCAGATCAGGTTGCCCAGGGCCCCATCCAACCTGGCCTTGAACACGTCCAGGGATGGGACATCCACAACCTCTCTGGGCAGCTGTTCCAACACCTCCCCAACGTCTAATCTAAATCCCCCCTCCTTTAGTTTAAAACCATTTCCTTTTGTCCTGTCACTATCTACCTGTCTAAAAAGTTGTTTTCCTTCCTGATTATGATCTCCTTTAAATACTGGAAGGCTGTAACAAGGTCTCCCCAGAGCCTTCTCTTCTCCAGACTGAACAAGCCAAGCTCCCTCAGTCAGTCTTCGTAGGAGAGGTGCTCCAGCCTTCCGATAATCCTGTGCTTGTCTTTGGCCCTTATTTTGCCAAGATGAGTAGCTCCTGACACAGTCCTTGTCAGTAGATTCAGCAGCATAGCAATTCCAAAAATCATGTTATGTCCAAATATTTCCTGTGTGGAGCCAGGATGTGGACTCAATGGTCCTTGTGGGTCCCTTCTAACTCAGGATATTCTATGATGTATATAATCCTAAATTGGTATTTCTTTTATCTCCCTAGCATATTAACAACAGACCTTAATAAGATTTAAATATTTTATGTTTTGTAAAAGGTTCTGAAGTATATCAAACAAATAAAATACCATCTTTAGATAGAAGGTTAATATTTAAATCTACCTGCTGCTGTACTGAAAAGCCTTACACGCACCACTACGGATACATCTATAACCTGAACATCCCACCTGAGATACTACAAGAAAAGCACAGTAAGACTCTCGCTTTGCTTCTGTTTGCAGAAAATGCTATTTTGTCTCAAATGCACCAGAAGCTGACAGGTCTGGAAAGACAGAAAGACTTATATTATTCATCTTCCCTAAGTTTCCAAGGAGACAGTGCCAGCACATCTCTTGCTTCGGAAATGTCCCAGGTATGCATTGCTTTGTTGCCTCCAGTGTCAGGTCCAGTGGCCTAGAGAAGGTAGTTCAAAAACCTTGTATCTGGAAATGTGTGATTTTGGACATAAAAGTGAGGGATGCCATGTGCATGCAGACTACTTTGACTCCAGATATTCCTTCCACAGACAAGCACAAATTGCAGGCCATGCTGCCTGGCTGCAGAAGTTTTCATGTCATCAGTGTCCAGAGCTTGAGGCCCATCTGCTATCGGTGTTTGAACACGAATGGGACTAACTGGGATTCATTCCTCCTTTTCATTTCCTAGGTGGCTGAAGTGAAGACACAGCAAGACACCTCTGAACACCGCAGTTTGCCTATGGCCTCCTCTGTATATTCTGGAGCTGTTGTTTCTTGGCCGTCTCTGTCTCTATTCCTTCCCCTGTTGCTGAGCCCACTTTAACTTGGCATAAGTGACATCTTTCCTTCCCATATTATTAATCTTATCCCATATCCAGGCACCTCCCATTACTGATTTACCCTCAAGAAACAAAAGGCCTCTGTAAAAGAGGAAGGGAACAGCCTTAACCTATAACTGCAGTCACTGAAAACCTCTCCCTGACTTGCGCCCCTCTTTCCTCCAATCAGTCTGCACTGAGAGCTGCAGATTTGGTGCCCGCCATTGCTTCTGCCACATTTAGCATTTTGAGTCACAGTCAGGCTAATATTCAATCACAGTATTTTAAAACAAGTCTGCATTCTGTCAGAACTTGTGTGGAGTTAGGTTTCTAATTAGAGGGATGCACATGACACTGTTTCCTACCACCCTACCTGTTTGAGCTCTTCCTTTGGCATAGAGTACGGCATACCATTCTTAAGTGTCAGGTCCTGCGCTTTGGCCACAACAGCCGCAGGTAACAGTACAGGCCTGGGACAGAGTGGCTGGAAGACTGCTTGGAAGAAATGGGCCTGGGGGTGTTGATCAACGCTTGGCTAAACATGAGCCAGCAGTGTGCCCAGGCAGCAAAGAAGACCAATGGCATCCTGGCTAGTGTAAGAAATAGCGTTGCCAGCAGGAGCAGAGAAGTGATGTGCCCTGTATTCAGCTCTGGTGAGGCTG
This sequence comes from Alectoris magna, assembly GCA_030625065.1. Lineage (NCBI taxonomy): Eukaryota > Metazoa > Chordata > Aves > Galliformes > Phasianidae > Alectoris > Alectoris magna. The sequence continues at coordinate 17,082,462 of CM060573.1, read as the reverse complement.
CACCTCAGATACTGTGTTCAGTTTTTGACCCCTCACTACAGGAAAGACATTGAGGCCTTGGAGTGTGTCCAGAGGAGGACAGCAAAGCTGGCAAAAGGTCTGGAAAACAAGCCTTATGAGGAGCGGCTGAAGGAGCTGGGATTGTTTGGTCTTGAAAAAAGAAGGCTCAGGGGAAATCTTATCGCCCCCTACAACTACATGAAAGGAGGTTGTGGTGAGGTGAGGGTCAGCCTCTTCTCCTGCGTAAGTAGTGATGGGACTAGAGGGAATGGCCTCAAGTTGCACCAGGGGAAGCTCAGGCTGGATGTTTGGAAAAATTTATTCTCTGAAAGTGTGGTCAGCCACTGGAATGGGCTGCCCAGGGAGGTGGTTGAGTCACTGTCCCTGGAGGTGTTCAAGAAAGGTTTAGATGTTGTACTGAGGGACATGGCTTAGTGGGGAAATAGTGGCGGTGGGCGGACAGTTGGACTAGATGATCTTGGAGGTCTTTTCCAACATTGGTGATTCTATGATGAAGATTAAGAGCCCTCACTGCAGGGTGGTTGCAAGTTAAGTAAGCATGAACATAAAACCCCTGTAAAACGCCAGTTCTCAATTACTTTCAGTTCCCGTATTTTTTTTTTCCAATTCGTTCTTTTAAATACATGAAAAATACCATTCCGGTTTGAAGACACTATACTCCAGTTTACGTTCTTGCTCCTTTCTGTTTTGCCCCTTATAACTATGTATATCATCCCTTATCATGGATAGCAATAGACTTGCATTTTGTGGATTAGTAGGGATTCCTGTATTCAACCCTAATAGATCTACCTAGCCAAGGATGACTTTACGAGACCTCAGGCCAAAGCTTTTTAGGAATGCCTAGGGAAGGTGATGCTCTATTCACCACAGATCCCCCGGGTCATTCAGTTACAAAAGCCTCCAGGAGCTGGAACTAGTTTGTACCTCTCCACACACTGAAGTTGTCATTTTCCCCTTTCACCTCCTGCCAGTCTCCTCCACTGCCAAGTTCTATTTCATGATCTGTTTATTCTGAATGCAAACATGTGCACTGTGTAACTGCTGTTACTTTATGCTACGCTAGCCCGTTAGAATGTGGTGTTAAGTGAATATTGATTTCTGAGCATAGGTTAATAGTCCACAATCAATTGTGTGCAAGAGTTGCCTCATCAGCCAACCCACACTTTCAGGATAGCTAGAAATAGCTTAAAGCAGCTTCTCCATACACAGTATAATGCCTCTTGTTTATTCTATGAAATACAACAGGTCTGGACAATATTATGCACAGCTGAGCAATATTACAATCTAGAGTAGATACAGAATAAGTGGCTATTTCTTTTTACCCCGTGTTTTATCTGAACCTCATGAAGGTGCCAACTAGGTAATAGTTTTGGTTCCCAGTCACTGTCAGATCCTTCTTACTAGAGGATCTTCCATTGCTGCATGTATCTCCGTTTAGCTGTCCTTCTCTGCAGTGGTAATACTGCCATTTCAAATTCTGGCCTTTTCTTATATCCCTGGGCAGGTAGGGCAGGGAAATGATAGTATGGAAAAGAAGCTGTTCCTCTGATGCACGGAGAAGCAACACCGCATTTCCATGCAAAAGGAACAAGTATCATGTCATCTTGAGAGGAGGCTTAGGAGAGACCTTTAGCTCTCTACAACTACCTAAAAGGAGGTTGTGGTGAGTTGGGGAATCAGCCTCTTCTCCCACATAACTAGTGATAACACTAGAGGGAATGGCCTCAAGTTGCACCAGGGGAGATTCAGGTTGGATATTAGGAAAAATTTATTCTCTGAAAGGGTGGTCAGCCACTGGAATGGGCTGCCCAGGGAGGTGGTTGAGTCACCGTCCCTGGAGGTGTTCAAGAAAGGTTTAGATGTACCGAGGGACATGGCTTAGTGGGGAAATATTGGAGGTGGGTACACAGTTGGACTAGATGATCTTGGAGGTGTTTTCCAACACTGGTGATTCTATGATCTTAACTAAGAGTAGTCAGTGCTGGTATTTCACGCCATCTACTGAAACATGGCTACGTGACTGAAGAGGCAGCATTGTTTCCATGTTTGCTACCTCTCTGTAATGAAAACAGCCTGTGTTATTATAGGACTCTGAGATCTACATTTGGCCATCCTTCATATGGTGGGGCTGGAACTGTAGGGTCTGTCACCTCCAGAGATTACTTGTGAATAACAGGGAAGAGGAAGATGTTTATCTGCATTGTGAGCTTTCCTCTTTCTACGTGAGTGCTCTAAGTCAGGTTGATGTGGGAAAAGCTGTTATTATTTTGTTGTTCATATTCATCACACTGTGGACTTCTAGTCCTCTTACTCCTACTAAGAAAGTTATTGATTGCAATTGCAGCCTCTAGTCATGTCCTGGATTAGACAGGAAAATGCTTTATAGTCCCACAAAATCCTGCTCTAGACAGAAATTAAACAGAACACAACATTTCCTTCAAATGTCGCTTTTCCATGTTCATATGCACTTTTATATGGATATCGGCCTCTTACAGTTGTTCATCAATAACTGGAAGCAAAAATCACCTCTAAATACACCTGCACTGGTAGATACTCGCTCTGATGTGTATACAAATCCTTTTTCATTTAGATTTTTGCAGCACCTAACCTTCAGATACCAGAGCTGCTCAATGTCACAGCATAAATGCATGCACAACTACTACTAAAAAATGTGTCAGTAACTGTCACTTCCTGCCATCTGTACTGCAAGGCAATTTACAAAATACAAAAATAAAACACAAAAACCTCAGTGCTTATTCATTAGAAACTGGAATACAACATCCTGCAAGCACCTTTGCTCTAAGTACAAAAATAATGTAATAGAAATGCTCTGTTCTGACAGTCTTCACATTGACATCTCAGCAAGCATACAAAAGGAAGAAACCTACTTGATGTAATGTAAATTATTTTTAAGAGTGTAAAATAATACCAAGACTCGCTAATAAAATTTATCTTGCAATTTTAGAAGTCTTCCTGTGCATTTAGTAGAAGCTGCAGTGTTTGTGTCCTCCTGCTGGAGGCATTAGGGGGAAGAAATCTACAAAGCAATGTCAACAGCAACTTAAGCAGAAATCACTGTCAGATTTCAGACATGACATCTAGGAATCTGACACGGAGTCAGATTTCTTGACATGGTCCACCATAGCATTTACTGAGACCATTAGCATAGCCCTTTTTGAGCAGCTAGCTCAGTCACTGTTAGTTGATCTTATCTGACAAGTAAGAGAACTGATAGACATTTCCTGCCAAAAGTCACAAGCAAGGTGATGCGAGAAATAAGCCTTGAATTCCAAATCCCCAAACTACCATGACCTTACCTCATTAAAATCATTCCTGCTTTCCACAGCAAAAGCTTATGTTTCAGGAAGGATGTGGTGTTCTTTTTAAATGGGACACAATCTGTATCACAGGTATGGAAAAAGCTAAGTTTTACATTCAAATGTAATGCTTGCTGCAGAATCCTGGCTTGCCTCTCAAAACCTGCTGACAGTATACAGCAACTTCACGTTTACAAAACACTACAGGTTCAGCGACCACAAAGAGCAAAGGTATCTTAATGCATCATAAAAATTTACTTTGCTAAAATGGAACGTAATATTACCTGTAGAGCTCTTGGAACAGGTCCAGAGGAGGGTCTCTAAGGTGATCGGAGGGCTGGAGCAGCTCTCCTATGAAGAAAGGTCGAGGGAACTGGGCTGGTTTAGCTTGGAGAAGGCTCTGGGCCTCATTGTGGCCTTCCAGTACTTGAAGGGAGTGTATAAACAGGAGGGGGAACGGATGTTTATGAGGTGGACAGTGATAGGACAAGGGGGAATGGTTTTAAACTGAGACAGAGGAGGTTTAGGTTCGATATTAGGAGGAAGTTTTTCACACAGAGGGTGGTGACGCACTGGAACAGGTTGCCCAAGGAGGCCGTGGATGCCCCATCCCTGGAAGCATTCAAGCATCATCCCTGGATGTGGCTCTGGGCAGCCTGGTCTGGTGGTTTGCGACCCTGCCCACAGCAGGGGGTTGGAACCAGATGATCATCGTGGTCCTTTTCAACTCAGGCCATTCTATGATTCTATGACCACAGCAAAACAGGAAACCAACGAACGATACTGAGTGTGATGCAGTCTTTCAGTACTGCTATGGAATGAGAACCAGCTGCTGCCCGGCTGTTGCTTCCTCCATCAAAATGTCTACTGGCAAATATGATCAGGGGCTAATCACCCATACCTCAGGGACTTTGTGGCTGAACCTTTTTTCAGATGAGGGAAGGCCGTTTGAGCTTGGTTTTGTCTCTAATGGAAGCTCTTCTTATGGTTGATTAGCTCTACTCCAGGAAGTGTTTTGGTGTTTGGATTTCTTGCAAACCATAGGGTTAGCAGAGGTCGCGGGATACAGCACTTTCTCCATGTGCCTTCATGAAAATAGCCCTGCGTACTTCCCATTTACAGCTGATCACCTCCATTATCTGCAAGCTAGGAGGAGATGATCAGCTATTGTTAAGTGCTTGTATCAGACTAATAGCTCACTGCTAATTCCCCCAGTAATGTGAATCTAAATTCCTGGTAAACAAACTGACTGCTTTTCACACACAGGGATGATTGCCAAAAGCCTAATATTGGAGCTCTGGAGCTAAAGCTTTTAGAGCAATCTTGTCCACTCAAAGAAGTTTAATTACATTATATTATGTACTAAATAATTAGAAAATGAAGGCCCACTTGGAATCAATGAGTTATTGTCTAATTAAGATGAAAAAGGGGCTCTACTAGGTTTTAAACAAGTTTATACTAAAATGGTGTACCTGATAAATGGCGCTGATAGCCAGCTCTTTACCTGTGGGCAGAACAAGGCAGCCATTAAGCTAGTAGATGATAACTCTTTGTGTGATTTTTGGCTCATATTTTCTTCTTACTGGTCCCACCTGTTTTCCTGAAAGGCATGACCTTTGGCAGCTGTTCCCCTCTCCCCATCAGATGATAAATTTTATTAAGCTCATTCAAATAACTTATCCTGATACAGATAATCATCTTTGACTTTGTTTTACTAAGTTCATACAACTAGATGTTTGAAGAGCTGAGAGACGTAGCTTGGAGCCTCTAGAAGGAATTTTAAACAGCAATTGCTAATAAGCTTCATGAGAATACAGGAAAAGATTACAGTTATCTCTGCTTGTAGAAAGAAGACCAAGAAATGTTCTATTGATTATCTGACTGAATTATAATTAATTAGTAAATTAGTCTTGAATTGAATTATATCTCAGTAATCTCTGAGCAACATGAAAACCAAAATTCTAGAAAAGCAATAAAGCGTTAGAGCAGCTGGCACTATTTACCTATCTTTTTAATTCCACCTTTGTTATACAACACACAACACTTGAAGAAAGTACAAGCCCTTGCACTTTAATATTGAACTGCTGCATGAGGCTTCTGTTTTCTTCCTCCCATCACAGTCATCTAGCATTCCACACTGAGCCACGAGATTATTTATATTCACATTAAAAACTAAGAGATGTTAGCATATTCCTTCCAGTGTACTCCTTCCAGTATACTACACAGATAAAGAAAACAGAAGTGTTTTCCAACTGCTTCTTGTTTAAAACCATATTTATTCCTACTCCTAACGTTCTGGCATGTGGTCATGGGGGAATATGCATGGCAACACATACAGAGAACCAACATTAAAATTTGTTGATTTACAATGCCATATTTGTCTAGAAAAAGCTGCAGGCTGTTTTATAATGCTGGAGTTGCCGTAGCAGATAAATTCCCTTGGCATCCACAAGTGACTAATCTAAGTCCCACTGAAATAAAAACATTTATTCAGTTATTGTGAGACATGTATATCGTAGCACATTTACCCTCAGAAAAACAAGTATGTGATAAATTACACATATGAGGTTCTGACTGTGGCAACAGGAGATCAGATTTGGTGGAGGAACGGAAGGTTCCTCGCATGCTTAAATCTCCAAACAGAGCAAATAGAGCTTTCAAAACTGTTTTCCTCAACATTCATTCCATTTTAATTTTTCTGGTTTTGTTCTTATAATATTGGGCATTTTTGTGGAACTACCAAAAAGGTGATTATCTCTCTTATGCCCCCACTTATTAAAAGATTTAGCATTCAAAGGTCATACGCTGAACATAATACAATGTATTTACTCCTGTGAAAATGACACTGTGACAAACCAAGAGGACTTCAAGTCTACATGGTAGTTTAGAATCACCTATCCATGAGTTATATAAACTGTGAGTTTTTTCCCTGGGCTATTCAAAAAAGGCTATGTAGTTGGAGACCCGTGGGGTATCAGTTATAATTCAGTGCTTCCTTTTACCTAGGGCTTCAGGAAAATGACTCAAAAGTCCCTGGAACATGAGTCTGAGTATGGGTAAGTGTTTCCCTGTAGTGGAGCATGCAAATATTACAGATTATGCACACAGCATAATTCTGTTCTCTTAACTCCTATTAATGCCATAGTCTGTATTATGCTTGCAGATTCATATACACTGGGTTAAAGAAATGTTTTAATAAAGGGTAAGCAAAGTGCCACTGTACTTCTTTTTCTACTCTCCTCCTTTTCACCTCCCCCCCACGCTATTCTAGCACTTAAATTACATTACCTTCCATTTATACTTGCCCATTACATACTGACATTACAGGTCACTGAGATCCTCTTCTAGGAGCTGAAATGTCTTTAACCATTTATACAGTTACTTGTCCAGCAGCCTCCCAAACTGCTTTTTTCTTGCTTGCTTTTTTTTTTTTTTTTGTAAACTGAAGTCAATTTTGCTAAGTGCTAGCAGCTTTCAGAGCTTGTTGTGTCAGAAATCCCCAGGGCTCCATTATGTCTTCAGGGCTGTAAAACAGAAATTGCTCAGTCTTTTCATAGAAATGTAAGATTAGTAGCTAATTCTTCCAGCTTTAAGCTCTTTGGATTTCACTCCATAATTCCAAATCATAAAAAACGTGGTTATTTTATGAAAGTTCTTGCAGTACCTATTAAGAGATTTCTCATCTTCAATCCAATCTTGTACAAAACCTTTACTGCACAAATAATCTAGGTCCTCAAATATACTATGTATGTGACCTGTTGCTATTCTACATCCAGCTTGGAGCTCCAGTGGTATCACATCACTTCTTAGTGAGCTGAACACTTCATTCTCAGTATGCATATTTCTAAAAAGAAATGCAAATCACGGTGCAGATGCAAGTTTTATACTCATCTTAAATGAAGAAAGGCCCTGAGGCAGAGAGATTTCGACTTGTTATGCAGGGACTTACTAGAATGTTGTCACTAACATCTCTGCTGCATTCATACCACATAGGACATGGATTAGCCTCTGTTCTCAAGCATCACCAGGTTAACTTTTCCACCTGGTAAACCAGGCACAGATCTCAGCTAGTTGGCAGATCTCATCAGAAATCCTGTAATAATTCACGATAGCGCAGCTTTACTCAGTTATCCACCTAAGCCCGTGTTTCAATTCAGATTTTTAAGCATATATTTTTAAATTCAGAAGGCTTTCACTTGAGTTAATACATAGCATTTCCAAGACTTAATCTAGCACACTGTTGTAACGTCTTACATGTTTCAGTTCTGATAAAGTCCTTAATCAGCAATGACACAGATACAAGTACAAACAGTCTGCATACTAGGTAATGTAATTCAGTTTTACTTTTAAGATGAATGAATCTTAGATAATCTGATATGTTGTAAACAAACACAAACACAACGTTTAAAACTAAGTTCAGTCATACCACATCCTGCTGTCACAGAACTTAGCTAACCAGGGAACATGTCCTGCCAAGGGTTACAAAACCATCTGCAACAAGTTATGGCTGGTCTTTGATATTCCTCAGAAACAAATGCCACTTCAGTAGAAGCAGCAAGCAAAGCGCCTTTAATATGTCAAGACTCTCGCATGTCATATGACTTTCCTAGTAGAGGCAAAGCTTCCAAATGGAATAGAAAATCCCCTTTGCCCATGAAACACCTTCATTGTATTCTTCTGTTCTCAGCTCTTGAATAAGGCCAGATGCTTGAGGAGGGAGAGAGGGATGAAAAGATCCCTCCCTCCACATATGAATTACAGGGTAAACACTCTTGGAGTCAAAATCCTATGTATCTTCAAATATCTTCCAATATATTTATTCAACTTCAGCTAAATGTCATTTACATCTGATGAATGTTTCATGCCCTCATACAAAGAAAGTGACTCACTCATCTTCAGGTCTTCATACTCCACCTTTTTTTAAATTTTCACCTGGCCTCAAATCAGCAATAGGGACAAATAATCCACTGGGAAGAATTAGAAATGCATCCAGTCAGGGAACCAGCCCTGATCAGACACACCGGCAACATAAGCCCTGGGCACATGGGTAGGACTGTCAGCAGCAGAAAAACAAACTTGCTTTACAAGCTATTTAAAAGTAAAGTCATTGCTTAGGTTATCTATTTTGCACAGAATAAGCTAATCTGGACAAAATCAAACATAAAAGGAGGACACATTTCATAACAAACAAGTAGACAGCTTCAAGCAGAAGGCTCTTGTTCAGCCTAATGCAGATGTCAGTTAATTAGAATAGAAGGTTATATCATTAGTTGCCAAATCAATATAAAAGGAATTAAGAGCTCGGACAGCAAGCTTTTCTGCTTTCCAGCACAGCACCCGAGGCTGTATTTAGCTAAAATTCAATACACATTAGTGGACAATCAATGCAGTCTTGTATGAGGATGATTTCTTGAAATATTTTAATTGGACTCTCTGGTGTTATCAGTGCTAAACAAGATGTCAGACAAAGGTAGAAGCTTTCCCAAAGGGGGTTGGCAGCTCACAGTTTGGAGAAGCTGCATATGCTTCTATTAAAATCTTACTGCATTTCCAATATGTATTAATAGTGCTATTTTCACAGTTATCTTAAGCAAGAGCAACAGAAAAGCATCCTTCCATCCATCCTGTAAAATTCAGCCATGTGCATTCTGCCAATAGCAAATCCATGCTTTTTTGAAATTTCAGTCCTAGGCTTCATTAATCAAGAACCTGTCAGTCACACTGGACTGACTGTTTTTACTCTGAATTTGTAACCTCTTCAAAAACCACAAACCAGTACTGAAATCAGCAAGTGTAAAACACTCAGTTGACAACTCTCATAACCAGTATGACTTTTCACATGCCTATACACATAAATGTAGCAGCCAGATGCTTTTCATGACAAACATTTTAAACACTTTTAATTCTGTATATTTTCTAGGAAAAACTGCAGTACTTCTTACCTAATCCGGAAATTATTGTTACTGTATTGAATTTTATCTTTGCTGTTCAGGTAGGTAGTGCATAGGTGCTACATTACAAATTACCTGCTCAGTGGAGGAGATGCTATGATCAGAAGACAAATGCTTCCTCTGAAAAGTTTTACCTAACTAAGATAAGAGACAAATAGATCTGTAAGATGACAATATTAAAACAAGAAACATGTTTACAATATCCATATTATTCCATAACCAACTAGCAAGGACCCATACCACAGCTCCCACTGACTGGTGCTGTAATCTGACATGAGTGTTTATAATCTGCAAAGTGCTAAATGAAAGTAGTGTCTGTAGGGCAGAAAGCAGCAGTAACATGGAATGTTCACTATTCACGTTTACTCTGGAAAACACAACATCAGGAAACATAATAGCAGATTGAGAAACACATTATCAGGGATGTTACAGAGTGCAAAAGAATCAGAACAAAAAATGAACTCAGAAATTGTAAGCAGAGATGAGAAATAACAAACATTCAAAGTAAAAGTGTATAAGAATAGGCCAGCCAGAGGCTATTAAACTTCTGATCGTCTCAGAAGCAGTTTCCTTCAGTACAAGGGAAGACGTAAAGGTGTCCCTTCTGCTATAGTGGGGAAAAATGTTTTGGACAGTACATCTTCCCCAACCTAATTCTGTTATTTTTGGGGGAGACAAAGACATGAATGCAGGTGTGGGATCCTATCTCCCTTCTGTCCATGACATCATGCACCACAACAGCTTAGAGTACAATGCTTTGTGTCAGCGACCTGAATGTCTGATTCCAAGACACTCTATTGGGCAGCCCACCTACACACTACAGTTTTGTCAAAGGAATTGATCAAGAAACTTTCTAGAACTAAGCAATAAGCTGTTTCCATGAACAACTTTTTCTTTCTGCACAGATTAAAATTTCTTTGCTTTCTTTCATGTTCCTTGAAAAGCTGTCACAACGTAAGTGGATTCTTAGCAGCAGATGTTTCCACTGCAAAAGACTTAAGAATAAATGTAAGAGAACAAGAGAAGTGATTAGAATATGATGAAGTCTCTTCTACAAATATTAAATATCCCAGTATTTAATAGTAAAATATGTCCCGAATTAATGAAAAATCTTCATATTTTCCCCCCTTCAAAACATTTTCTTCCTAAGAACCCTAAGCTCTATTGCTTTAGTTAACTCTTTTTTGTTTAAAGGTTGTTTCAAGACATACATTTATAAAATACATGCCCTGTTTTGAATTATCCTATAACCTCTCATTTCCAGGAACTTAACGTAAGACATTATTATGTAGTTTATTTTCTCACATTTCATAGAATCATAGAATCACTCAGATTGGAAAAGACCTCAAAGATCATCAAGTCCAACCACAGCCCTAGCAACTATAGTGCCCTAACTCCAACAACCTTCTGCTAAATCATATCTCTGAGTACCACATCCAAACAGCTCTTAAACACATCCAGGGACGGTGACTCAACCACCTCCCTGGGGAGCCTATTCCAGTGTTTAACCACCCTTTCTGTAAAGAAGTGTTTCCTAATGTCCAACCTAAACTTACCTTGGCGCAACTTGAAGCCATTTCCCCTCATCCTGTCACCCGTCAAGAGTGAGAAGAGACCAGCCCCACTCTCACTCTAAGCTCCTTTCAGATACTGGAAGAGAGAACCTAGTCCTGCTTACCACCCCATTCCTGATACGAGCCAGGATGCCACTGGCCTTCTTGGCCACCTGGGCACACTGCTGGCTCATATTCAGCCGACTGTCCATCGGCACACCAAGGTCCCTTTCCATCAGGCAGCTTTCACTTAAGTTCACTTAAGTATAAAAAGGATGATAATAATTTATATCAACGGATAAAAAGAAGACAGCATCTACAAGAAGTCCCTCATATTTGGTCTTCATTATTTCACATATGGAACAGGACACAAAGTGTGCTTCTACATTTCAGTATCCTCAGCCAAAATCTCCTGAAAATAGGTAATTGCTTGCATAAAAATGCTCACATGGCACACAGTAAAAAAGAAAAATCTAGCTTTCGATTACAACTACTACTAAACACTTTCAACTGGATTAGTCTGCTCCACTCGGTTTTTCAAACAATGCAGTCTTATCCAAATGTTACCAAATCCTGTTGTATTTCCCCAGCCCCAAACAATTCTTAATTCTATTTCTGAAAGACTGTCATGCATTCTCTGTCACTATCATCTTTGGACAGCCTTAACTTTATGTCTGGGGTTACCATACTAAGTGGGAGGAATGACTTAGGTCAAAAGCAGCAGAGATGTTTCACAAGTAAAGTTCGTATTGCTCAGTGTACTGGAAAATATAGTGACAACTGAGGAATTGGAAAGACTATATGAATTACTATGTAATGTACAATGGAAAGAACTGTCTTCAACTGGACTTTTTGAAGTCAGTGCAAAGAACATTTATTTAAATAAGCAAAATGTTCCTAAAGTAGGCATCAGCAGTGCTCACTGCATAACACAACTGTCAGAGATTTCAGCTGGAACAAAAAAAACTACAGCCCAGTCCAGGAAGAAAACCGACATTCACTCACTTCACAGCACCCAAGCACTATGTAAACTTGAAGGTCTTGCTCAATGAACCTCCAATCACCACTGTTTTTAAAAACAGTGATGCCTCTGAAAAATGCATGGCAACGTCTACAGAATACAAAACACATAACTGCCCAACAGCAGGAACGTATAGCACAATAAATCTCTAGTTGACAAGCAGCAGCACATCCATCTATGTTACCTTCATTAAAAACAAAACAAAACAGAGGAAAAAATATGACAAGTCTTCCTAGGGAACCACAATAGTACTTTAACAGACAACATACAATGATACAACAGAGTATATTAATAACCTACCAATAAACCTACCAAGAACTGCCTGTAATTCCCAAAACACACACTGACACAAGGAAACAGGTTATCTCCCATTGTTACACTGCTGATTTTTTTTTAATTTGTCAAGTGTGTTTTAAGCTACAGTACCCCAAATTCTTCAAATAGGCCACCAGAATGTATTGCTTTTGGATGTACAGTCTAAAAACCTACATTGCATAACAAAAATTCTGAAGGTTATATCACAGTAATCTGTGCCATTTTCAAATGTCATATAGCACTTTCATATTGTGTCCCAGAAAAACATGAAGCCATTTTTTCTCCCCAGTAACAACTCATCTAAGCCATGGCGTACTTTCCATAATAACAGGAGCTGAACGCTCCGTCTTCCATTACCTTCCAGTTTAATTAAATGTTCCTCAAATAAATCTTGTGTTTACATTCTTGTGACATGTTACCAATGATGACTTCTCCATTTATAAACAGTCTGGATACAGCTCAGTCATCACTGTTTATTGTACCTGCCATTCACCGAAAAATCCAGACTCTTAAAAACATTTCTCTTTGGGTCTCTCTTTGCTAGCAATCAATTTGATTTGTCTGTTAAACTGAATTAATTAGGTGGGGTACGTACCAACAGACTTCTTTTAAGTTGCTTATGTAGAGTGGCCAGGAGGTTGAGAGAGGACGGGACACCAACATTCCTTGAACTGGAACTGCTAGAAAAACTGTAAATTACTAAGCAAGAATACATGCACCTGATCCAGTTTCAGCTTCTAATTAGAGCTGGAAAGCATTGCTTCAGGGAGTACAAAAAACCTCCTCTTTGCCTATGAATATAGAATCTTCTCACTTATTTACCCTGACTGTGTAATAATATATATATTATTTTTATATATATACACAATATATTACATTACTATATCTATATATATATATAAATATATATATATATATGTATGTATGTATGTATGTATGTATATACAGTTCCAGTGTCTCACTACCCTCACAGGAATGAACTTCTTCCTAATATCTAGTCTAAATCCACCCTCTTCCAGTTCAAAGCCATTTCCCCTCTTATCCTGTTGCTACCTGCCCTTATAAAAAGTCCCTCCCCAGCTCTCCTGTAGGCCCCCTCAGGTACTGAAAGGCCACGATAAGATCTCCTCAAAGCCTTCTCTTCTCCAGGCTGAAGAGCCACAGCTCTCTCAGCCTGTCCTCATAGGGGAGGTGTTCCAGTGCTCTGATCATCATCATAGCCCTCCTCTGGACCTGCTCCAACATCTCCGTGTCCTCCTTGTATTGGGGGCTCCAGAACTGCATGCAGTACTGCAGGTGGGTCTCATGAGAGCAGAGTAGAGGGGCAGAATCACCTCCCTCGCTCCGCTGATCACACTTCTCTTGATGCAACCAGGATATGGTTGGCCTTCAGGGCTGCAAGCACACATTGCCAGTTCATGTTCAATCTTTCATCAATCAACACTCCCAAATCCTTCTTCTCAGGGCTGTTATCAAGCTATTCTCTGCTCATCTGTGCTTGGGATTGCCCTGACCCAGGTGCAGGACCCTGCACTTGGCCTTGTTGAACTTCCTGATGTTGGCATGGGCTCACCTCTCAAGTCTGTCCAGGTCTCTCTGGATAGCACACCTTCTCTCTAGAGTGTCTAGCTGTACCACTCAGCTTGGTGTCATCTGCAAACTTACTGAGGGTGCACTTGATCTCACTGTCCATGTCACCTACAAAGATATTAAATAGCACCAGTCCCAACACCAATCCCTGAGGAACGCCACTCGTCACCGAGTGTCACAAAACTCTGAAAATAGCTTACAAGCATGTATTACTGAAATTATAAAGCTACGTATTTCAATGGCTTGAACTAACACTCAACATAACAGCACTGGAGTTAAAACACCAATTAAACTGAAGGTCCTTAGCACTCCAATATCTGATGAACTGTAGAAATTTAACTGGAAATAGACAACATCATAGAAATCACTGTTAGGTTTCTTCAACTTTCTAATCCGTTGTAATATGACTGCCACCAGACAATTCTGAAGTATGAATTTATGTTTGAGAACAGCATCCTTCCCTCAAGTAAAGAAAACAAAGTCAATTATGCGCAGAACATAGTTTAGTAACATTTAACTTCATTTTCCTCAGGATGCTTAATACGATACACTCTTACATCAAGGAAATACATTTTATAGTTTTTATCAGATCTAGGGACAACAGAAACCTCTCACAGCAATCCATCAACACAGCAGAAGTCTACATGCGCTCAACTTCATCTTCCATCTGAATTGATACAACTCAGTTAAAAAGCTAGGAATTCTAGCGTAATTAGCTTTGTAATTTAGAATTGCTCTTTACCTGAATATACTCAGCATCCCAGAAATTCATAATTCAAGCAAGACTTACAAATCATAAAATTTCAAAAGAACTGATGATATTTGAGAAGTTTATTAAAATTAATTTTATCACCATCACATTAGAACTTACCCTGTTAAAAAAACAATCCGAAATTTTATTCTAACGATGGGCCTACGAAACAGAAAGAACACTACTTTCTTAGTGCATGTACCAGTACACGCTGGCAGTCACCCAGCTGGAAAGCAACTTTGCATAAGAGGACTTGGAGGTCCTGGTGGACATGAAGGTGAGCCATAAGCCAGCTATATTCTCTTGACACAAATAAGGCTAAGCGTGGTCTTGGGCTGCATTAGGAGGAACATCACTGCAGCTGAAAGGAGGTGATCCTTCCACTCTACAAAGCGCTGGTGTGGCTACACCTAAAGCACTGTGTTTGATTCTGGGATTCTGGGCCCCCCGGTGCAAGAGGAGAGAGTTCAGAGAAGGGCCATGAAGATGAAGTAATTGGAGCATCGCAAATATGAGGAAAAGCTAAGAAAGCTGGGACTTGTCAGCCTAAAGAAGATGAAGCACAAGGGAATCCTATGGATGTACACAGATACCTGATGGGAGGGTGCAGTGAGGATGGAGACAGGCACTTTAAAGTGATGCCCAGTGATGAGTGCAAATTGGAACACAGGCTCTGTCTGACCATCAGGAAGCAGTTTTCCTCTGTTGGGGTGACTGAACACTGGCACAGGCTGCCCACATTGGCATTGGAGTCTCCCTGCAAGGAGACGTTCAGAAGCTTTGAGGTCATGGTCCTGGGCCATTGCCTCTGGGTACCTTTGCCTGAGCAGGCAAGTTGGACCAGATGCCCTTTAGAGGTACCTTCTGACCTTAACCATTATGTGGTAATGGGATTCTATGAATTTTGTTTCTCTGTAACTACAAGACAGTTTAATTGACCTAAATCCAAACAAGCTGGTGCACAGCATCTGTACCCAAACTCATGTTTTGTGTTCCAATCTAGCATCTGAGCCATGTGAATGATCAAACAGCTCTACTGCTTCAGACTAAAAAGACTTGTGTAACACAAAGTAGTTCCAGGCTACCAAATATCATGCAAAGCCATTTCTTGTATACCTCCTGCTTTGCTCATCAAACCTGTTATTTGGCATCTTCTGAACTAAATTTTTTTTCACAAATCATGATGGTTTGTTCTAGTCATCCCAAAACGCTTCCAAGGCATCAAGTTTTACTCAAGTTTCTTCTTATCACATTTTCTCCTTTTGTGTTTCCTGCACGGAGCCCAGAAGTTCCACCTCAAAAATTTCCCAAGTATTCTCCATTTTCCTATCTGCCAAACTTTTTTTTTTTTCACTCTGGATATTAAAAAAAATAAAAATTAAAAATAAATAAAAAAATTTTTAAAAATCCCCACAACACCAATAAAAAGACCTCGTTGAGTCCTCTCATTCTATCTTGCTCTTATACTGGATTTAATATTCCTGCTTTTGAGAACTGGTGATGCTTATGAACTCTCACAACCTGACTATGGTTACCAAGACCAGCTAAGTTTTCAAGACAACTTCTATCAGGTCACCCAGAGTGCTAGCACCTTTAGCATCTTAGGAACTAACATATTCTAATATTTTCTAATTTATACAATTCTGATTTGTACTGTGCTTTCATTACCTACTTCTGTTATGCAGAAGAGTCATGCATTCCTTTGCTGGGAAGTTGATTTACAGGTGTTTTCTAGTTGTTTTTTTCCTTAATGAAGTACGCAGAAAATATTAAACATTCCAGGTCAAAGGAATATTGGATAAATAATATTTTTTATTTAAAAAGATCAACTTGAGGATGACATATTTTCTATTAATTATACTCACTCAGTAACAGATGCAAAATGGAAATGCGAATAAGCATTCTGATTCTGTGATATGCTGAGCAATCACAATTCCTTCTTGCAGTCAGGAGAAGCTGTGGATACTAGTTATTTATTTATTTTGTAAGGCTAAAATTACTCTTCCGATCTGTATACAATGCTACTGCCTTAAAACATAATAACGGACTGGCCATCACCATGAAACATCCTCCTCCTTTTTAAAATGGAGAGTAAATATGAAGAAAAATGGGGGAAAATGCCTGGACAGACCAAATACAAATAAGGATCTGTAGAAAGGATTTTTTTAAGGTTTCTGGGTGTTAGAAACCCACACTGACTTTCTCAGCAGCGAAGCCCTGATGTATAAGGAAACTAGCAGCAATCTAAACCAGTATGTTTTCAGTTCCTAAAGGGAGGGGAGAAGAATCACTGCATATCAGTAGGTTATATGTGCTCCAACTTAAATTTACACAAACAATGAAAGGAGTGGGCCTGCTTTCCCACATTCACCGCTCTCACTCCTATGCTGATTCCACTGACACCATGAAAAAATATCCATGGATTTTCAGCTCAAGCATTTCCTTCATCACCATCCAGATTTACAATCATTAGCATCAAAACTAGGATGGAAGGTGTAGGAGTAACCTTTCCAGCAACAATGTAGGCCTCTGTTGGGTGGCTGCACCAGTAGAAACAGCTGTAGTACCAAGTGGGCTACTACTGTCTCATCATTCACAGAGTCCTACTGCTCAGCTGCAAGATGAAGATGAACACTGAATGTATTGTTTCTGGTCTCTCTTCTCTTCAGTGGCTTTCAAGATGCCTAGCTGCACACAAAACACAATCTAGACAAACTAATCTAGTTCTTAGCATTCAGCCTAACCATGATTTTTGAAGATTGCTTAAAATAGGTGCCTTGAAATCTTGAAAAGAGAGCAAATCTATTTGCCATTAAGACACAAACTGCAGTTTAACAACAATCTCATTGCTCACGAACAACAGAATCACTGTGACACTGCACAGTTCTTTACAGTTTCACTGTGATAACAGGGGCCTTAATTGCTAAGTACAATGAGCAAATGGGGAATACTGAATTTCTTCAGAGAACTTGGGCTAATTATGCATGCGCAGCTGATAGTAAATTCAAGCTCACCAGAAACTGCAAATAAATATAAACCCTTCAAAACAGAAAATAAATGGTATAAGTAAACAGATTTCTCAGACAAAAATAAGTGATTCATGCACTGTAAATACTTCCGTTAAAGGACACCAGGGTTCTCAGAAGCACTTTATGTCACTTCATCTCAATTATCCTCCCAAGAAAGCAATTCAGATTCAAGAAAGAGAGAGAAAAAGAAGTCAGTTACTGACAACACAGACTGCTCTGATGTCATAGTACTGTATTGCTTGAGTCACAGACTGATTTCCTGGAATTCAGTATTAAAGCAGGAAAACAGACAGAGAAATCATAGAAGAAAAGACACCTACTTTGAACGAGAGGAGAAATTATTTCAGATACTGGCTTAATACCAATTAAGTTGTTATTATTACTGATGTGGTTTAAAGCTTACAGAGCTGCACTGTAATACATTATTTGGCTTTGAAACATTCCCCCAACTTAATATATAAGCTGCAAACGAAGAATACGATAGGTCCATGTAGCAGAAGTACTGTCATGGCCTGAAATAGTGATTGAGCTCTGGTGGAAGGCAGGGCCAATCCAGGGGAGCTCAGGTATATGCAATGTACCTGAGTGACCGGAAGGAGTGGAGCCAATATTTAAGGGTTGGTAGTGGAGGCAAGGGGATCCTGCTGGAGATCCCTGCCTACTTGAGGCTTTCTGATGGTAAGAAGTTTTTTCCTTTGTTTCTGTTTACAGTTGCTGTATTTGGGCTTGTCCTCATTTGCTTTAGCCAAAGACTTTGCTACCCACTATTACTGCTGTACTTTTCATCACATTGCAGTCTGACGCTCTCACAGTATTTTCTGTGTCACAAGATGCTTTTCTATTTCTATACTTCCAAAAAAAGACAACTTACTGTAAGCTTGTAGCTGCTACTGCCTCTTCTGACACATTCTAGCATCACCTTTATGTAGTAATTCCAACTGCCACTACTGTTATGCTATTCTAAGACATTTCTTTATTGCTGTTTTACTTTCTAACTGCACTACATCACATTCCGCATACAACCAGGAAGTATTCCAGCTTCAGAGAAGTGATGAAGACAAATCACAAGGGTTGTTGTAGCTACATGTGAAGGTCCCTAGAGTTCTAGTAATACAAAAAAATTCTTTCTAGTGAGACTATCTTAATCATGAAGTATATTAATTGTAAAATGCATAACCTTAACTAAACCAGGCTTTAGTGCTGCTTGGTCTGGATGCTCTATCAACCTTCCTCTCATTCCCAGTCTTCCATTTCATACTCCTGGAATGGTTCCACTACTCCTCTCTTGCACTGTGCTACCTCAAACAACTGCATCGAGAGTGCAAGTATTAGTAGCGTTGTGCACAGGAACTGCATAGCAATAGTCCAAAATTTCATCTTCATGCACTGACTAATGATGGCTCTTTCCTACACCACAACAGACACGCTTTTGATAGAGGGGCTCTATGCGACACTTCTCCATACCAATAACAACTCTGTTGGAGGAGAACTAATATAATTAAAACTAAAAAGTCACATCTTGTTAATTGAAAGTATAAATTTTAAGTTGAATCTTGCTTTACAGTTGATCCTACATTGCTCAGGGGTTAGATCAGATGACCCCAAGCTTTCCAGTTTCCTCTGTCTAAATTAGGCTATAATTCTCTGGGAAGAGAATGCAAGGGTTAAAAGTTAAAGTTATCCGAATAGGACCCAGGCTTTGAGATAAATTGCTATGATTTTGGACAGATGTAAAATGGTTTCTTTGCTCTTTACTTCTGGTTAAACATACTAAAGATGATGCTATCTATACATGAGTTCCAAGAGCAGCCTTGGGAAGAAAAAGTACTTTTCTCTTATTTGTATGCACAGTTCCCACATCCTTTCCACTGTCAGTGCTTTCCAGAATACCCCCCCATTTTACAGGTACGGACCACGTTTCTGCTCAGACATACAGCTTTATATTTCATTTCAATAAGCTCAGCATACCAAATGAGCCCTATGCCTTTCTGGTTATCCTTTCCTCTGACTACCCTTTCTGATTGCCCGATTACTTGCTGGCAATTGATGCACCAACAGCTTATCACGCACTGTTGATTCAAATGGCGAACTGCATTTGGCTGTTGAACTTAGTAAACATGTACTTTAAACTGTCCTCTTGAATAACCAGTCTCTTTCAACAGCTATGAAACAACTGAGCAATAGTTTTTGTTTAGCCACAGAAGGTGGCTAAAGAAGGGTGGTTAAATTTAGTGTTGTTTAAGGTGAACAAAATCTGAAGTTCAGCCCCCTCGCAGAATTGTATGTGTATGACTCTTCAAAAACTATTTTATTGACTAAACCTATGATCTCAAAGAACAAAATACAGTTTGAAAACAACTGATCCCACCCACCCCTCCAAAAAAAACAAACAAACCGATCCATGATTAAAGCAGGGATCTTATGCTGGATTTTCTTTATCTGAAGTCTATTGCCAGCTTAAGATAACTATCAGCCAAGGAAGTTCTCTTGCTCATCCGTCTTAAAAACTGGCATAGTATTATATATAACATATGTTACTTACTTAAAAAAAAAAAAATTAAAATATTAATATATTTGGGACAAAAATCTCTTCAAGAAATTATGCTAGGATTCCTACAATTCTGTGATTCTGTGATTCTCTCTTCCTGCTTATTTACAAGTAATTATCACACAGTTCAGCAGCTCCATCTGTTAGTAATATTTTAAGCAACCTCTCATGCTTATATGATACAGACTCCCGTGTTTTGCAGATATTCCCCATTTTGTTCTAGGATTTTTCACCAATTTTACAATTTTAGTACACCAAAACTATGAAGCTACAACACAACATCAATGCCCTTAAGAACAAGAGCAGATATTTTTTTTAGCACAGATCAATGAATGATGCCATTCTTGTTAGCAGAGCTACTTCTGCACCTGTACAGTGCCTGATTTCTAATGTGAGCTCTTCACCCATTTCTCATACTCCAACAGGATGAGCAGGTTAGTTTTTCAATCATAACTCTATTGTTTCTTTATCTTCCTTACTAATGAGAGGGCTGAATATTAACAGCTGTGTGATTACATATCACTTTGGAATTGGACTACTGTTTTATTTGACAATGACTGACACACAAAAGTCTGCTAAATGTCACCTGATCAGGAAGACCAAGTGGATGAGGCCGTCTATAAATAGATAGGAGCAGCTTTGCATTCACAAAACATGATCCTCATGGGGGGACTTCAACAACCCTGGTATCTGTTGAAAGGACATCTCACCAGAGCACTAAAAATCGGAGAGGTTCATGGAATGTGCTAATGATAACTTCCTCTTCCAAGCAGTACAGGAACACCTGAGAAAAGGTGCTATGCTGGGCCTTGTCCTCACCAACAAGGAGGAGCTGGTGAGTAACGTGAAGCTCAAGGGAAATCTTGGCTACAGTGACCATGAAATGGTGGAGTTCAAAATCCTTTGGGTGTCAAAGAGGACATGCAAAAAGCTTGCTACTCTGGACTTCAGGAGAGCAGACTTTGAACTCTTCAGGGAATGCTTGGAAAGGTGACATGGGAGAAAGCCCTAGAGGGAAGACAGGCCCAAGAAAGCTGGTTGGTATTCAAGGATCATCTCCCCAAGTCCAGAAGCAGCACATCCCAAGAGAAAGGAAGGCAGGCAGGCAAAAAAGCCAGGAGGTCTCTGTGCATCAACAAGGAGCTCCTAGACTGACTTTGTCTCAAAAAGAAATTCCATAGGGTGTGGAAGCAGGAACGAGTTAACTGGGATGACTACAAAGGAGATGTCTGAGCAGCCAGGCATCAGGTTAGGAAAGCAAAAACCCAGACAGAATTAAATCTAGCCGGGGATGTCAAGGGGAGCAAGAAGAAATTCTACAGGTAGTTAGGGAGGATGTGGGCCCTCTCCAGAAGAAAACTGAAGACCTTGTCATGAGAGATACGAAGAAGGCTGAAGTGTTCAATGACTTCTTTGCCTCAGTCTTCACTAGTAAGGGCTCTAGCCACATCACGCAAGTTGGAGAAAGCAATGATAAGAACTTGGAGAAGATAGATCTGCCTGCTGTAAGTGAAGATGATGTTCAAGACCATCTAAAGAATCTGAAGGTGCACAAGTCCATGGGACCTGCTGAGATCCATCTCCAAGTTGTGAGGGAATTGATGGATGAAGCTGCCAAGCTGCTATCCATCATATTTGAAAGGTCATGGCAGTTTGGTGAGGTTCCCACTGATTGGAAAAGGGGAAACATAACCCCCCCTTTTCAAGAAGAGGAAAAAAAAGATCCAGGGAACTGTAGGCCAGACAGTCTCAGCTCTGTGCCTGGCAAGATCAGGGAGCAGATCCTCCCGAAGGTGCTACTAAGGCACATGTATATAATAAAGCTTGTACTTCTGAAGAAGTTACCATCAAATTTCAGTTGAATAGTCAATTTCAATCCAACTGTCATTTCTGCATGCAAGAATGCTAGTGGAAAGAAGTGGGAAGAAATGGCTGTCTCCATGGGATGAAAAGTTTGAGAGGAGTACTCCCAAATAATAAAAGTTCCACACTCAAGACCTCAATAACTGCACCACAAAGCTGATACAAATTGTTAGACAATCTCCTGTCTTTTGGAAACTGTTCACAGTTTGTGAGAATTTAATCTTCAGTGTTCTTCGGTGTAAATCAAGCATAAATGGTTTCCTTTGCATTTCAGGATCACATGGTTTCCAAGCTGTTATATTAACAATGTTCTGGCAAACTGTGTAACAAGCAATGGCAGGAGCTGCATAACTCTTCTCTGCATAACACAGAGAATGCAGCCACCAGTGGAAGAGAAGCTTTTATTACTTGAAGTTTTTCAGTGTAAAATTATAAAACAACCTCTTATCAGACTTGATTTTTAAACAAATTCAAAAGTACAGGTTAAGAAAAGCAAAATAAAGAAACCAAATTTGAGTAATGAAGAAATCAGAATTTTCTAACTGTGGCTGAAACATCTGCAAACAGCTGAAATTCCCTGTCCTAGTAAGGCAGTTCATCATTTGTAAAGACCATATACATTGTATTTCATTGAGGGATGGTTGTACTTTTGAAGTTTTTAACTTTGAAATATTTAGTCTTTTTAATGCAACACATTGGTATGACGGACAGGTACTGACTTTCATTGGCTTTATTACCACGTTTCTGTGAGGGACTAGAGCCAGTCTCAGCCAGGTAGCTGCGTGGTGACATAGCAAACAAGCTCCAGCAGCACCCAGCGCAGCTAAGTCAGCCAGTATCTCCTCCAGATATTATCAGTTTCATGCACAGTATTTAATTATTCTCCTGCTCTAAAAGCCAGCCTTGGGTGTCATTTAAAAGACGCATCTACTACGTAACGGAATGACAGAAAGAATTATGAGCTCTCATCATGAGGCAAGCCTCGAGAAATCGAATTACCGAGTACTCTTCGCCATCGCTAAGCCCTCTTCTGGCCTTTCTATATTACTTCAAGAGCTCACAGCGCCACCTTCTGTTCAGCGGTTGGTATCACGAACGTCAGCACTCGGAGGGCTGCTGCGGGAACCGTGTTCACGCAGATCTGTTGGGTTGGGTAGGAGGAAAATCCCTTATGTTTTCTCTTTAAACAACGCAGCATGTCATACCTAGAAGAGCTGCTGCTCTTCCAGAAGTGCAATCATATAAGCAGCCAGAACATAGCTGTCCAAGTGGCACACAACCAGAACCTGATGCAAAGGACATTTTGCCTAAGTTTCAGTAAGTGTCCAAACCAGTAGCAGCGCCTCATACATTTTTTTTGCAGAAAGTTCTGTATTTCTTACTGAGATCTCATAGAGCACACTAAGAATACTTCCACCATCTCCAGCCAGGAAAACAGCACACAACAGGGGGAAAGGGAAGATAAAATGAGTTTGATAAAATTATTTCATAGACCTCACTAAAATTCACTCATTGCATCATTTTATCAACTTTACACAATGTAATTATAAAGAAAATATCAAATACAAATTATTGGAATATAGAACAACTCACTCTAACAGCTCATCCCCAAATATGAAGAACATGAGACCCTGTAAGGATAACAAAAAATATTGTTTTCAGAGAAAAATCTGAGTCTCTTTCATTTGTGTTCTGAGACAAGGCAAGGAGAATGAGAAATGATCCATAGGCATTTTGTGTGTTGATTGGACATCTTTGCCTAATAGTACGAATTGTGAAGAACTTTTCATTTATATCTTGGCTATGTGAACTGGCAGAGTACTTTTTGTCAAAGCTGCAACTGAACTTGGAATATATTTGGCTAAAATCTACAGGGTTCTAATAGTGTTCTAATAGCACACTTAATAGTTTTATGTCCTCCTGATATTGCAGCATGCAAACGTGCACCCAACCCTTGAGGTAAGGTCACACTGAGCAGATCAGGACGATCCCTTCCATGGCCCAGCTGGCAGTGCTGGGTCTGGGGCACTCCAGGTCACAGATGGCTCTTTGGGCTGCTGGAGATGCTGCCATCTCAAATTCAACTTGCTGTCGCTAGAACCTCACGAATGGCTGCACTTCAGCCTCCTGTTCTCCATCCTTTACACAGAGCCATGCCTGCCCTGTTTTAGGTGCAGACTGCAGCAGTTGATCCTGTTGATTTTTAACATGGTTGGTGACTGCCTAGCCCTATTTATCAGGATCTCTCTGTAAGGCCTCTCTAGGCAGGAGGGAGTCAACATCTCCCCTTAATGCAGTATCACCTGCAAATTTACACAGCATGCATTTGAGTCCTGTACCCAGATCATTTTAAAAATACTGACAACTAAGCCTAACATGGAGCCTTGTGGGGCCCTGCTAGCACCTGTCCATCATGCAGACAGAACCCATTTGCCAAAACCCTTTGGGCTCAGCCGTCTGATTGCTGGCCATGCTTCATATTTACGTTTGTCCAGAAGGACGTTGTAAGAAACAGTATCAAAGGTGTTGCTGGAAAGTCAGTAATAAATGAGATTTTCAGTTGCTTCTAAGCTGGGGAAGACCATGCAAAAAGCCTTCTGCATGCACCAACCCTTCTTCAGAGTTCCCTGGAAGGGCTGCCTTCGTTGACCCCAGGTTTCCGCCGTGCAGGCCCCTGCTATAGAAAGACGCCAGGCCTCGCCGCCCTCAGGACCGTGCGCTCAGACCGCAGAGCGGCGGGATGGCGCCCCCGCACCGGCTGACCAATCAGGCATCAAAGCCTCAGTGCATCTTCTGTGATTGGGAACGGGACTTATCGAGATCGCCCAATGAGAAGACTGGGTCTACAGAGCCGAGGGGAACTCAGTACGAGAAGCCGTGATTGGCTGTGGGGTGCGGTGGCGGGATGGCGGCCGTGGGGGCGGTGGTGGGGTTGGGGAGCGCTGACTTCTCGGACCTACGGGAGATCAAGAAGCAGCTACTGAGCGTGGCGGAGCGCAGCCGTGAGCGCGGCTTGCAGCACAGTGGGAAATGGTGAGCACCACGGACTGGACGGGCGGGTACACCCCGATGGGCCCCGTGCTAACGGCCGTCTCTCCGCGTAGGGCCTCTGAGCTGGCCTTCGCCCTGGAGCCGCTGCTGCTGAGCGAGCTGCCGCCGCCGCCCGCGCTCACGGAGGTAAGCACAGGGGCGAAGGGGCCTGGCCGCCTGCCGCGCCGTTAGCGAGCGTCAGTGCGCGGGGTGGGGCTGAGCCCTTTCTGAGTTCGTCGGTGCAGGGGTGGCTGAGGTGTGCAGAGAGGTTGTGCAGAGCTTCCCGTTGGCAGAGCTGCGAGCTTCTTTTTAGTCCTCTCCAAACCTGCTACGGGGAAGTGCGATAGCGATATTCTTAACAACTCCTGTGCAGGAGACGTTTCTGAGTGCCAGTCTCTTTACAGTGCTGTTAAGTTTCTTTCTGGTGTATGTTTTTTTCCGGGAAGATGGACAGGCCTGAGTGTGCTTCCCAGATGAAAGCATTCAATTTCCCATTTTGCTGTGTCCTAAATGAGAAATTTATAAGTTAAATTTGAAATCGCACTGTGTAATGTTGATTTGTTCATCTTAGCTGAGGGTTTTTAGCTAAGGCTTAAAAGTCACTGCAGTCTAAATTATTTTATGTCAGTAAAGTTGCGTTCCTTAGGACACAGGAAAAATGAGTTGTGTCTTAATCACCGCTTCTATAGAAATATTGTAGGACTTGTAGGTGTAATACTCCTTAAGTTACTGCAGTGTAACATGCCATAAATGTATTTCACAAAATGTTTGAGGTTGGAAGGGACCTCTGGGTTCATCTTGTCCAGCTCTCCCTACTCCAGCAGGACAACTCGCAGCAGGTAGCCCAGGACCACATCTGGGTGTTTTTTGAGATTCTCCCAAGAGGGCAGACACAAGAAGCCCTCTGGGCAGCCTGTGCCAGTGCTTTGTCACCCACACAGTATGAAAGAGCTCCCTGATGTTTACAGAGATTCCTTTGTTTCAGTTTGTACCTGTTGCCTCTCATCCTGTCACTGGACAGCACTTAGGAGGGCTTTGCTCATTCCTCTTTGTACCTTTCCTTCAGGTATCTATGTACATTGATGAGATCCCCCTACACCTTCTGTCCCACAAGCTGAACCAGTCACAACTCTCTACCTTTCCTCATATTTGAAATGCTTCAGTCATTTCATCTTCATGGTCCTTCATTGAACTCTCTCCTATATGTCTGTCTTTTCTGTACTGATGAGCCCGGAAGTGGACAGAGTATTCCAGATGTTGCTCCACCAGTGCTGAGTGGGGGGCAAGGATCACCTACCTTGACCTGCTGGCAATATTTTACATAGTTCAGCCTAGGATACCCTTGTCTTTCCTTGTGGCAAGCTGGCTTGTGTACAATTTGGTGTCCCCCAGGTTCTTTCCTGTCAATAAATTGTTCAAGGCATAGGTACCAAAGAAATGTTTGTGTTTAAATAAGCAGGTTAATATTGTTGGATATGAAATACCTGAGTACCTTTCTTTCTTGTTACCATTTTGCTTGAACAGCTAATTCTTGCCTTCTGGCAACTTGCCACAATTTATCTTTTGGAACCTAACTGTTTATTTCAAATGTTTCTAGCCAGTCAGAATCCTTGTTTTCACATGAGTACCAATTGTGTGAAGGAGCAGAGAGAGTTTTCTGATGGTGCTCAACTTTAACGTGAACAAAAAACCTGTTTTGTTGTTACGTTTTTGTGTTGTTTTTTCTCTTAACTTTCAAGGCAGTTTCATTGATACGCTTGTAAGTAGGTGATTTTCCTACAGAATGTCAGAATTTCTAAGGTATTTAACTCTTCTTTGTTCTTGCAGGAGGATGCTCGTGATCTGGATGCCTATACATTAGCCAAGTCTTACTTTGATCTAAAGGAATATGACAGAGCTGCATATTTCTTACGGGGCTGCAAGAGTCAGAAAGCTTACTTCTTGTATATGTACTCTAGATACCTGGTAAGATAGAAGGAAAAGTTGCCTTTAAGCACTGAATTCCTTGGCTTTGCTTCCTTTCCGCATGTAGAATGTAGCATACCTTATGTATGCTGTTGTAAAATAATTTTGATTTTCCTCTGTTCTCCACAGTCAGGGGAAAAGAAGAAGGATGATGAGACGGTGGATAGTTTGGGTAAGACTACTGTCAAGGAACATGAGACGATGTAACGAAACTTCCAGTAACACATCTTCATGTAAATCACTTTGGTTTTATGGCTTTTCCATTGATGGTTGAGTAAGAGTGGACTGTAACATAATTTGCTTTCGTTTTCTCTCAGTTGATTGGCTCAGTGCAGGTTACACAATTTCTTTTCTTATTTATTCTGTTAAAGCGGGTCATTGGACTAGGAGATTTGATTTTTATAACAGAAAAATAGTCACAGACAGGGAAGCTTTCTGGCCATGTTGGTGATGATTCTGAATATACCCTAGACCTCACAGTTAACATACTGAGACTCCTGAATGAAAGCTAGGTGTTTGACTTTCTTCACATGCAGGACCACTGGAAAAAGGACAGGTGAAAAATGAAGCTCTGCGAGAGCTTAGAGTTGAGCTCAGTAAGAAGCACAAAGCACAGGAACTGGATGGATTTGGCCTTTATTTGTAAGTGTCTGCATCTGTTCTTAATGTATTTGTATACATTTATGTGGACATGCAGAGTTTTATGACTGATTAATTTGCTTTACAGGTACGGTGTTGTGTTGCGGAAGCTGGATCTGGCTAAAGAAGCAATAGATGTATTTGTTGAAGCTACTCATGTCTTACCTTTGCACTGGGGAGCTTGGCTGGAACTTTGCAACTTGATTACAGATAAAGAGATGGTAAAACTTGGGAGATATCAAGTGGTGATAACAAATTCCAGTCTTTAGTCTGATTCAGTTGCCAGATTAGTGTTGCGCACTGCTTTATTCTGTGACTCTCAGACAAGACAACCCGAGACTGTAAAGGCTACTTGTGACATGAATGAATTCAACCCAGGCTGTTTTTTTTGTGGTTTTTTTGTTGTTGTTGTTTTGTTGTGTGTGTGTGGTTTGTGGTCTTTCTGCGGGGGGAGAGCATTCTAGTTCTGCAGTTACTACGCAATTTTTGTGATTTGAGGGTGTATATGTAGAATCACTGTTTGCAGTTTTTTCAAATGACTGGAAGTTTATGCTTTTCCAATCAGTTATGATTGTGCAAATTATTTGCAATGATGTGGGTCATCTAGTGAGCAGCGAGCACCATTGAGCAAGATAAGCCTTTAATATGTCAATCACTTCATTACTTACCAAGTAAAGCATAGTAATCTTAAATCTGTAACAGGAAATAGTTGACTTACAAGACCTGATGTTCATACTGTGTGTGATTTGGGGAGATTACTTTGAATGTCCTCTGATACGGTTTTGTGGCTTAGATGCCTATTAGTAATGGGAGTGTATCTATTGAATTTAGTTTTATCCCAGGAGAATCTAAGATAGTCTGATACAGCTCCATGATGTGAAATAAAATGTGCTTCATCACTGAGAAATTCACTTCAGAAGAGCAAATCTTATTCAGACTAAAACACTAATGTAGATATTCCCTTGTCAAATCCAAAGTCTCTATGAGATGAACTGTATCAAAGAGTTGAACTTTGGTGTAAAAGGTGATTTTGTCTTTATGCATGGGGTTTATGATACCACTCCTGTAATTCTTCAGTCAATTCTGGCTACGTATTCTGGATATATTTTGAAAAGTAGAGATGATGCAGAAGAGAACCCTACTGATCTTTGAAGAACAGGGAATTAATTTTTTGTGAAATTATTTAGCTTATTCTGTTCATATAGCTTATTACAAGGAAAAAAAGAATTGAAGACAAAAAAACTCATCTATTTAATAGTGATGTGCAAACTTGGGGAAAAATAGTCTTTCAAAGGAGTCTTGAATTTGGTGTAGAAATTAAGCCAGTAGCTGAAGCAGAAGCCCGGTGCTTTCATATTTGAAAATAATCGTTTCTTCACCAATCAATTGACCAAATAAAATACCATCAGTTTTTTTTATTTCGAGTCACTGGTATAAATTGGGAGTGATTAAATGGAATTATGTAGTCTGTATTGTAACACTTTTTAGAATAGGCATCTTAATGTGCCTTTCATTTTCCGGTGTTCTTAATTGTAGACATTTTTTAGCCTCCACCGTGGAAGAACTCTATATTAATTTTTGGTCCTAATACTATTCTTTCATAGCTGGTGTTATGGCCTAAGAAAGCACTTACAGGAAAGTCTTCTACCTCAAGACTGTCTACTAGCTCATGGGAGGGAAGATAACGGATTCTTTGCCACAGGTGGCTCTTAGAATACTACTGATTGTCATCTCTTCCTCCTCTTCTTTGGTTCTTGCTAGTTGAAGTTCCTGTCCTTGCCAGATACATGGATGAAAGAGTTCTTTCTTGCACACATTTATACAGAGCTCCAGCTGATAGAGGAGGCTCTGCAGAAGTATCAGAGCCTCATTGATGCAGGATTTTCTAAAAGCACATATATCATCTCTCAGATTGCAGTTGCCTACCACAATATACGAGGTCAGTGATGTTTACTAACTAATAGGAATGAGCCTTTTAATGCAAACTTAGCATTTGTTGTTCTCACATCTTCTCTTCTTTCTTCAGATATTGACAAAGCTTTATCTATCTTTAATGAACTAAGGAAACAAGATCCTTACAGAATAGAAAATATGGACACTTTCTCCAACTTGCTGTATGTCAGGGTAAGCACTTTTTCTGTTGTTTGTCCATGATGATACTATTTGTCGGAGGTAAGTTGAACACTGGCAAAGCAATTGCTGTTATCTAGTTTCTCTGAACATAAGCTCTCAGCTTCTGTTTGCACCTGTTTTGTGGAGCTGTGAGGTAGAAATGTGTGCATTGTCCACTACCTAGATCGTCTTTGTCTGAAACTGTAATGTGATCCTTTATTCATTGTTTCTTTGTTTCACTAGAGCATGAAGCCTGAGCTGAGCTACCTGGCTCACAATCTCTGTGAGATAGACAAGTATCGTGTTGAGACCTGCTGTGTAATTGGTGAGAGCCAACCCTTTTATGTGTTCTTATTTTGTTGTCTCCAGGCTGTGGGAAGCAATTTTAGTAATAGCTGTGAAAATGATGAACTGGCAGAGCAATCAAAAACATTTGGTGAATGTGGCTTCAGGCAGCCTAAAATGTAGACCAAATGAGAGTACCCATTTCCCACATTCTTCTTTGAAAGAGCTGCTGTAATACTGTTAGAGCATAAAGTAGTTAAGAAAACATTATAAAGGCCCATGCAGTTGACAGTTCTCTTTAGTCCTTGAATTCCAGCAGAAACAATAGTGTGTCAAGTCTGGGAAATAATTTTTTTTTAGATCCGGATTTGAGTTTCTGAGCAGGTGGTGGGATCTTAGCTGATAGGTGCAGCTGGAAAAGGAGTTGGTGAGAATACTGGAGAAGATACTACTACTAGGACTCTTGAGGTTTGAGGCAGATCTACCTGTAATATATCTTGCTCGTATTATCTACTACCTCTGTAGCTGAAATGCTAAGTCAGAGCTTAAAGCAGTGATGGATCACCTAGTGGGAAGGCAGGGCCAAGCCAGGGGAGCTCAGGTGCAAGCAGTGCACCTGAGTGACCAGAAGGGGTGGAGCCAGGATCCACCCCTTCCCAGACCTCACTTAAGGGTTAGCAGTGGAGGTGAGGGTATTTTGCTGGAGGTCTTTGCATACCTGATACCTTCCAAATGTAAGTAAATTTTATTCCTTTGGTTTTGTGTCTATGGCTGCTGCATTTGGGCTTGTTCTCATTTGCTGCAGCCTAGGACTTTACCACTCTGCTATTATTGCTGTTCTTTCCATTGCAGTATAGTGCTACATACCTCTTAACTTAGATTATACCTATTCTATCTGTTGGGTCTTTTTCCTCTGACACTGTTTTCTATTTATTTAATTATTGTGACTTCTTGCTTTAGGAAATTATTATAGCTTACGTAGCCAGCATGAAAAAGCAGCACTGTATTTCCAGAGAGCCTTGAAACTGAATCCTCGTTATCTGGGAGCCTGGACACTTATGGGACATGAATACATGGAAATGAAGAACACATCTGCAGCTATCCAAGCTTATAGGTATCGCTCATGCTGCACAAAATAGTATTTGCATGCATTTGGGGTGGATTAAGGAAAAAAAAAAGCAAGGTACTTAATCTTTTGTCCAATTCTGTCTTTTTCTGATCCTAACTGCTTTCTGGCTACATTGTCTTTTTCTCTTTGGCAGACATGCAATAGAGGTGAACAAAAGGGATTACAGAGCCTGGTATGGTTTGGGGCAAACCTACGAAATCCTCAAAATGCCATTCTACTGTCTCTATTATTACCGACGGGCCCACCAGCTCAGGTAGAGTGGGAAACATAGCCATGTCAATTGGCATTTACTCATAAAATCGCTAAAGTTGAAAGAGACTGCTAACATCATCTAATCCAACTCCTCTCCTGATTTCAGCAAGAATAGACAACTCTGTCATTTTGTGTTTGTTATGCCCATGACAGCTTCTGACCACCACATCTCCCATAGGTTGCTCTTTGTAAACAGCTTGTCATCAGGGAATCAGGCATTTCCCCTGGTAGGCTCTCTTAGCAGTTGATGTCTGTTTGTTAAGGTATTTGTGTACAGGAACTAAACTGGGGTAGGAAGAAGAGCATCAACACCATTTGGTTTGCAGTGTTACTATTCCAAACTCTTAGTTATGCTAAATTAGCTGTTAATGTACCAAACTATATGTCTGAGAGTGTTGTCCAAATGCTTCTTGAATTCTGTCAGGCTTAGTGATGTGAGCGTTTCGCTTAGGAGCCTGTTCCAATGCCTAAGGTGCATAAAGTGAAATTTTATGTAAGAGAGGGTGATGGGCACTGCCAAGTGTGGGTTTCCTCTCCCTCTTATCCCCCCCCGTGAGATCAGCTGGCTGTCCATTAAACTACATTTAGGAATTGTTTTCTTACAGACCCAATGATTCTCGTATGCTGGTTGCTCTAGGAGAATGCTATGAGAAACTCAATCAGTTGGTGGAAGCTAAAAAGGTAAGTGAGGGCTGACACGCAGACACTAGGTGGAGCCGCTGTTAAATTGTGCGGCTTGTGCTACTGGAAATATGTATAGCATGTTAGGAGCTTATTGAAACCCTTTGTTGCAGTTAAAGTGGGAAATTCAGAAACTAGAGTAGTTGAGAGAATTGGGTGCAGCTGATACACGACCCTTTGCTTTAAAGCCATGTGGTTTTCTGTTTCTGACATGCTTGCCTGAATCGTGAGCTCATTTTTCTTGTGTGCTTGACTAACTCTTCTTCCTTGGTAGTGCTATTGGAGGGCTTATGCTGTGGGAGACGTGGAGAAAATGGCATTGGTGAAACTAGCAAAGTGAGTATGTATTAGCACTGAATTGTCGATATTTTGTTGAATGCAACAAAAGCACTTTGATACCTAGCAATAAAATGGTAGATGGAAAACAGGTGCAATTGCTGGTAGATAGTATTTCTTCTGGAGGTGTGTAATAATTGTTAACTTTAGAAGGTCTGCAGAGACTACGAACTCTGTTATCCAGCTTTAGCTTTAAATTTCTGTCAGGGATGCATTACAAGGGACTTCCAAATCATGGGATGATTTGAGTGCTGTAGTGATGTTACAGTGAAATTTAAAGCAATCCATGGTACTAGATGCTGTATAAAATCATAGACTGATTACTTCATCCCCATCACCTTTTCCCCCCACTCTTTTTTTTTTTTTTCCTGATATACAAATGTGACATTTAGCATAGGATCTCATGTGAAATAAATGTGAACAGTGATGTTAATACCAACTTTTGGTTGGGAAAAAAATATAAAGGGGAGGAAAAGTGAAGGGGAAGGAAATGGGCAGATAAAAGGTGAAACTGCTATATAAAGATTTTTTTGGTACACAGGGAGGAAGAAAGAGCTCTGGAAAAGATGGCCAATTAGAGTAGGATGGAAAAACTCTGTTACGGGCGTTGAATGTAACAGATCAGATGAAGGTTCCTGCTTTACTTGCATCTGCACTGCTTCTAGCAGGTGATGCTTGACTGGCTTCCTTCCTGATAATGTTGTAGTTCTCAGGCTGGATCATTTCTTTCTACGAGGGACAGTACATAATGTGTGTTTTGCAAATTCTCAAGAAAAAAATGGCTCTAGTTCAGGTCAGACTTAATAGGGATGTTCTCATAGACCAGGCAAGTCTGACAAGGTGATCTTGTTCCAGTGGCCATTTCATGTCATTTATTTATGTATTTTCCTAGGTTGCATGAACAGCTGAATGAATCTGAACAGGCTGCTCAGTGCTATATCAAATACATCCAGGATATCTATTCCTGTGGGGTAAGACTATATCTTGGGAAGCAAAGGAAAAGTAAACATGGTGTAGAACTACCTTGGAAAACACTCAGTCTGTTTTTACCCTCTTCGCTGTAGGAGATAGTGGAGCACCTGGAGGTTAGCACTGCCTTCCGTTACCTTGCCCAGTACTACTTCAAGTGTAAGCTCTGGGATGAAGCCTCAGCATGTGCTCAGAAATGCTGCTCATTCAATGATGTGAGTAGTTGCGTGATTCCTGGTGTCTTACTTGGGGGATCTCTGACTTAAATCGTGGCTACCCTCTGAGTAGACCAATCTTTCACTGAATGAATGAAAGCTATCTGCTGTATAGATGAACAATTTCATCCTGAATGTTTTTGTATACCTTATTACTACTGCTGCTTGTGATTGACTAAAGTCAGGGAATATGGCATAGACAAATAAAACACTAAAGTCTCATTACTTTAGTGTTCACTAAATAAAAGAATTTGAGGCTGCAGAGGGCAGCCTTAAGACTGCTGAAAATCTTAGTGGGGAGATGGTTAGAACTTTAGAATGCCCCATGCTACAGTAGTGATACTCAAATGGCTTCTTGTTGCGTGTCTTGTATGCGTAGACAGTGGGGAGGATATAAGAGCACTTGACTTTTGTAAGGGACTTCATATTCCGAGATTTCCTGCAGCTTGTAAGTGGGGAAATTCTGGATTTTTTTCAAAATTCCAACCTAGTGATATCCACCAGCCAGGACTGCTGCAGGGTGTGTGCTCTGTTCCTAACAGAGTTTTCTGGAACTCAAAAGAATTTGAGTTTAGCTTATTTGAAGCTTCTCCAGTTCTATTTCTAAACAGAATATTTAGATGTCTGCAGTGGTTGACAGTACCAGTGTCTGAAATACCCAAGTAATGTGCAAATAGATTGAAAAGAGGGAGGATTATTGTTAATAACAAGTCTGACATACTTACAAATGCCCTCAGACCTTCTGACATGCAGGGTATCTTCCAGAATGGTGGCCTTACAGAGTGACAAAGTACTGAAATTTAGACTGGTTGTATATTGAATTTGACACAGAAACCACTCATCCGTCAGTGTGCAGTTTTTGTTTTTTACAAATTATTTTCAGACTAGAGAAGAAGGAAAGGCACTGCTGCGGCAGATCTTACAGCTTCGCAACCAAGGAGAGGCCTCCTCTACAGAGATTGCTACTCCCTTTTTCCTCCCAGCGTCATTGTCAGCCAATAGCACTCCCACACGTCGCGTCTCCCCGCTCAATCTGTCTTCTGTTACACCATGAGCAATGCTGGTACCTCTAACCTGTGCATCGAATGTGACGTTGTGGATGGTGCATGCAACCGCCTAGTTCTTTCCAGTGAAATGTTTATGTTCAGTGTTGCCTTCACAGGTAAGGAAGTAAGGTAAAGAGTGACTGGAGCCCACAGCTGAAGACAGGTGTGCCCAAACAGGCAAAAGTGCAACCTACATGAAAGTGCCTACTCTGATATGTGAGAACATACTGTACTTTTCACCAAGTTATTACAGTCAAGAGAGGTCTTGACACCTCTTAGTGTCTGCTAACAGGCCCTGGGGGGAGATTGACTTTCATGAGTTCGTGTGCCTCTGGTCTTTCTCTGAACTTCTCTGGATGACCTTCT
Organism: Alectoris magna; assembly: GCA_030625065.1. NCBI lineage: Eukaryota > Metazoa > Chordata > Aves > Galliformes > Phasianidae > Alectoris > Alectoris magna. Next base: position 17,047,478 of record CM060573.1, on the reverse strand, counting down.
ATCTGCCTGGCTGCTTAAGAATTTTTGCCTGTCTTGAATTACAGATAACGAAGCAGTATGAGACACACAAATATAATTTCCATGTCTATGTTAAAGGACTGAAAAGTGGAGGGAATTTCAGACAACCACAAAGGACAGCTGTTTGTCAGAACCACAGGTGAAACAGCAGATATTTTGACTGAGTAGAAAGGCAGCCAGTGGGATAGCACAATTTAAAAAAATAAAATAAAATAAAATGATTAAGTAACTGTCCTCTGGCATCTTTATAATGTAGCTTTCATGGGGCTGCCTCACAGTGCCTGCAGGTGAGCCTTGCTCAGCTTCAGACCCTGGGAGAAGGTGCCAGCCTGTAGTGCTGCCCAGGGGCTGCTCTCCTGAACCTGTGGAGGAGAGGGCCTTCCTGCACATCTCAGACAGATCTTAAATTCTGTGCCATGGTTATATGTGAATTATGACATGTTTTCATGTTGTCTCTGTATTACTCTTAGTGGTCAGTGTCTCAGAAAATCCAGCTGTCCTTTGCTTGCTTGTGAGTCCTAATTACAAACAGCTCTTAATGTATGGGGAGTCAGTGACTGGGTAACTGTTCTATGCTAGTGTCAGGAAGTTTTATTTGTCAAAAGAGTGACCTGGAATAGTAAGCATTGCTGCTATTAAGGTGTCAGTGTGGAGCGTCTGGGTTACCACAGAACAAACCTACAGCAGGAGTAGACAGTAGCACAGAAGAGTACAAATCCAGAAGTCACCTATCTCTGTTTCTTGAAATGGTTTGTTTCCGGCTGTGTTGCCATGCTTAGCAAAAACAAACAAGCAAAAACCAACACTGGGTAACAACAGAAAGCCAAAATGCATTGGTCTTCAGTTTGTCCATAAACAGAAGAGTTTGCTTTTGCAGAACAAACTCCTTACCTGAGGAGGTTTAGCAGTCGTGTTTATGTCCTCTCTAAAGAGGTAAAAGGAAAGCAGTTGGAATGGTGGATGTGTTTATGGGCTGCATCTCCGGGTGTTTGGAAGTACAGAGATGAGGATGCTTCTGAAGCATCTGAGCATGGTCTTCTGTGCCCGCTGCTTTCATGGCTCTTACTGGGGGTTGGCTTACACATAAGAAGCCCTAGCGCACTGCAGTTTATTCAGATCTATGAATAATTCCTACTGCGTCCGTCTGGGTTTGAACTGGCACGTGTAAGGATGCTTTACCATAAAGGTCCGTGCCCTCTGGGCCGGCTGCGGACTGCTTGCTCCTTTCGTTAGGGCTTCCAGCCGGGGAGCCGTTCCGCGGAAAGGTTCACGCGCCTCCGGCCGCAAAAGCGCTCCTCTCCCAGCTGGGACCCGCGCGTCGCGGCTCCGCCCTGAGGGGCTCCTCTCCGCTGGGGCGGCCCTCGCACTCGGGGGTCCCCGTTTCCGCGCTCCGCCGCCGGTGCGGGGCCGCTCGGGTACGGCGGGCTCTGCAGCAGTTCCCCCGCAGCTCCGCTACCGGCCGGTGGCCCCGCGCCCCCTTCACCGCGGCGTTGCCATGGCTGCGGCCGCGCGGCGCTGCGGCGGCGGTGGTAGCATCGGCGGTGGCGGGGCGGCGCCTGCCGCAGACCCCGGCCCGGCAGCGCAGGCCTCCGCCGCGGGGAGGCGGCGGGGCGGACGCCCGCCCTCAGCGTCGGCGCGCAGGCGGCCGGCGGCGGCCGGGGCTGGGCGCTGAAGCCGCCGCGGCAGCAGGAAGATGGATGCGCCGCACCCGTCCTTCGCCGCTCAGCATCCTCCCCTGTCCGCGGCACGGTAAGAGGCGGGGGCTGCCTGCACCTGCGACGCCGGAACGACGACTGTGTGACGGTTGCGGGGAACGGGGAGCGGGGCCGGGGCGGCGGCGGCGTGGAGAGCGAGCGATGGCACCGAGATGGTGGCCGAGGAGGTGGAGAGGAAGCTGATGGGAGTGAGGAGAGGAGAGGAGGCAGGGATGCAGATGGCGATGGCGATGGAGGGAGAGGTGTGGCAAGGATGCAGCCTGCAGCCGTGCCGGAACCCGCCTCAGCCTCCCTCCTGCACCATTGTGCTCCAGGTTGGTCATTGTCTCGCCTTCCTCACTACGGAACGCAGTGTGCGGGCTGTGAACTGCTGCCTGCCGGGGAAGGAATTGTTACAGGGCTGAATTTGATGCGTGCAGAGGCGCAGCCGGCAGAGCCTGGGATGGGCCTCGGTGAGATGGGCGCCCGGAGCTGGGCGCTGGCGCAGCTGAGCAGGAGCAGCTGCGAAGGAGCTCCTCTGGTTTATTTTTACTTGCGGAGCATCTTTGCCTATTCAGCATCGCACAAGGTTTATTTCTGTGCGTGTTTTTTTGGAAATGCACCTGTACTTGTCTCGGAGTCTCAGAGTTGGTGGATTTGTGTGTGTGAATGCGCTCTTCCTTGCTTAGAGACCCCACAAGCTTCACCCCTTCAGACGTGCAACGCATGTTTTGTTGGTTTTTTTTTGTTATTATTTGACAGCTGTTAGCTGATGAAACACAGCAGTTAGGCTGATACGCAATTTATTCTTAGATCATGGAATTGCTGCCCGTCAGCTTCATGATGGCTGCTTAGGACAGGTCTGCATCATGCATTGGGCTGGTCTATGTAGCTGAACAGTCATTTGTAGACTGTTTCTGTTTTCTTTTCTGAATGTACATATAAAAAAAGATGCTGAGCATGCCCTGTAGGTTGGGAGCATTGAGATATGTATATTTAAAAAATGTAATTTGAACTCTTGGAAGGAAAAAAATAATGACGTTTTAAAATAATGACAAAGGCTAAAACCTTTGCATTCTGCTCCTGCCCTATGCGTTACAGTGAGGTGACATGTTGGGATCTTATTCTCAGCATCTTTCATCTGTTGGGTCAAATTCTGCATGTGTGCATATATCCGGCCGTGTAATCCGGGCTTTCTATGCCCAGTCTCCTAGGCAGAGTGTTTGATAACCTTGTCATATTTTGGTGGTTTTTGACAAATTCTCTTCTTCCACTGGCCATTTTCAAGTGTGCCTTATGAATGAGAGCCTCTGTGTCCTGCTTACTGGGAAATGAACACAAAGTACAGCTGAAGCGTGGTGGTCTGTTAAGGAGAATGCAGCTGACTGCTGCATAATTTCTCTGTTGTTATGAAGGGTAAGTGACCTCAGGGTGTTCAAGTCAGGAAAATACTGTGAAACACAACTGTCAGAACAGGGCCCAGAATGATTTTCAGTTTTGTTTTCTATTCAGCCGGTTGATACTACTGATACTGTGGTTTAAAAACTGTAAAATAATAGCCCAGCCTTCCAACTTGTAACAAAAGGTACGGTAGTGGATTCTGCTGTCATAAGGCTGGTGTAGGTCAGGTGTTGTTGAACACCAACTAGTTTGTAAATCACAACTTTTTCTTTTTTTTTTTTTTTTCTTTTTTACCTTCTTTTTAAATGAACTTTGGGACTGACCATGCTGTGAACTCACCTTTCACTACTGAGTGGTGGTTGTTTTGCACTGCGGTCAGTATTTATGCTTTCTATTTTCTGCGTGAAGTTGTGAGACAGCAAAATAATCCTTATCAGCTACCTGAAATTTGGATCACTCTCTGTCATGCTCTGTATCTTTTGCATTCAGCCGAATTCCTCTGCAACCCCTGTGCATCGTGGCAGTACAATATTTGGGTCACTGCAAAATAAATGATTAAAATAAAATAATTAATTAATTTTACAATGGTATGTTTGCAGTGCATGTTTCTAAAACAACAGCCTGCTCTAATTCCCAGGCAGGAACCTTTTCAAAGTTCCCATATAGATCTGTATCACTTCAAGATCTGCTCTTGACTGGATTATCACAGTCATATTTTCCCATCTTCGGAGACTGATTCTCTGCTACCTTCTTTTTAGTCATCATTTACGTCTGTGCAGGGCATCAGTGCAACTCTGCCATCAGCTTTTAAGATCCATAATCTTTATTTCTTGTTTTTATATCTTTAATGTCTATTTGAATTTTTCCTTTAAAACATCAGGACTGAAAATCCTCAATACCCTCCCCCCTCCCGTCCAGTCTAATCTCTTTGCTTCAGGACTTGGGGATCTGTATAGAAAGTTTATCAGCATGTTGCTGACATCAAGTTGCAATGAGCGTATTAAGCAACTTTTTGGTAAATGACAGAAAAGTTGCAGTTTGCATTGTGAAGTATCCGATGAACTCAAAAGGAGAAAATAGTGATATGCAAGTGCTTTTCTGGATGCAGGCTTTCACAGTTCGGAGCACGGCGGGTTGCTGGCAAACTGTGGCACATCCTGAAGCCTTAGGGCCTGTGTGGGTTTTTTTTTCTGGAAGATCTTATTTGGACATTGCAGCCACTTCACTACCGTCAGAATAAAAGCAAAATGAACTGAATTGTGTGCCGATCTACCTAGCACAGTTACGTGAGAAGGAGGCAAATGAATACAGAAAGTATTTCAGTGTGTGACTACATTGCGAGAATCCTCTCAGTGAACTGTGCAACAGCAGCCTACAAATAATAAATACAACTGAAGAGCTGATACACCACAATTCTGTTTCTAACTTCAGATGAAATATAATTCTGTGATGAACAATAAAACAATCAGATTAAATTTATTTTTATAAAATACAGCAAAATGACTGATTTGAATTAACTGATAACCACTGATAGCAGTAAATAAATCCAACTAAATGTCCAACCGGTGTGGAAATTAAAAAAGAAAAGAAGAAGAAATGCAGTTAAAACTTGTGTGGAGTGCCCAACGTAGATGAGGGTAATCAATAATGAGTGAACAGATAGAGGTGGGACAAATGGTAGTTGCAGGTCTACATGCAGGTAGTTGGTAGTTGCAGGTAGTTGGTAGTTGCATGTTTTTCTTCCATTAGCATTGGTTTGCTAAAATTCAGTAAGATGACCTTCTTTTTAAATTGTTGTATAAATATTTTTCATTATTCATTTGTGTAGTGAATGCAAAATCCTTATAACTCTTAATGTTACAGGTGTTGGAAATTAATTAGTCAGTACTCCGTTGTTTTGTATGTCTTTGGTGTAGGATTGGTGTACAAATAAGGTAGTGAATAATATTCAAAAGACCTAGAATTGTGTTAATCCATAACATTTTATTATAGTTTAATGAACATAAATGCTTTTTTGTTCCTGAAGTTCTGTTATTGTTATTAATTGACAAGTCTTTTTTTTTTTTTTTTAAACACTGTGCTTTTTTCTATTTAATATTCAAGGTTCTGTGAGCTGCTGTTTTCTGCCTGTGTGTATCAGTGAGGAGAAAAATGAGATGCAGTCGCTTTTGCAGAATCAGCTCAGAGAATTTGCTGCAGTTTCATGGGATCCTTAGCAAAATTCACTTTCCATTTCCCCTCCCTGAATAGAAATTATAATCAGTTATAATCGCTTTCAGACAAACAAAGTGTTTGTAGACCATTGCACTTGAAGTACATGTAGTGATTTACAGCTGAAAGAACAACTGTGTGGATTACTATTTGGTAGCTTGTAACTGAATGAATGGTTGTATTAATTAATTTGGAAATGCTTTAAGGAATTAACCTGTAAGACGAGAGTGTGCCCAGTGCTTTAGAGGCACGACTAACAGCAAATTAGCATCCATGTATATTCAGCAGTAAGCATTTCTAAGTGAATGGGCTGGCCTGTTTTTGTAAGGTTCTGTGTTAGCAGATCGCTTCTGTGTTGCTTTGTGTGTTTTTGTGGGTCACAGAATGACCTACGTGTTGCCTTTTTCTTGAAATACGTGGTCAGTGTCAGTGATCTGCATGGTAACCTGTGTAGGATGAAGTCAGTGAAGGTGTAAGCATTGTTCTTGGAAGCAGACTGTAGGGTACTTGAGGGCTTGTAGAATGGTGCATCTGTCCTTCAACGTATGATAGAAGGGTAATAATCACAACAATCAGAAATGGAAAAGAGCAACTCTGGTCATATCGTATCCCTAAGTGAATAATCTGAGTGTTTCCAGTGAATTCTGTTTCTAATGTTGTTCTTTTTAAAGGCATTTTGACTTGAAGATGTATTGAAATGGATAAGAGGATGATCACATACATATTTGCATTTCTGCTGAAAAGCTGATCTGAAGAGACAAACTATAATGCACGTTGGCTTAGATTTGTAGAGCTTGTAGTCTGTGGTTATGGGAACATTCAGATTCTCGTCCCAGGCAACGTGAGATACAGGACATGGGAAGTCAGGATATGTTCATCACGTGCTGAAGTGCACTGACAGTGATGCAGAGGGAGAAAAAAAAAACAAAAACCAGAACCACAGAATCATACATGTTTTGAAGTTATATTGAGCTGCAAGGTTGCAATAAACTGTAGGAATGAAGCGATCTGGTCAGAAGCAAGATGTCCAAAGAAGAAAAAGTCATCACAGAGATCTAGTTAGAAGTGAAGAAAGGAGACCAGAACACAGAGTTTTCTTATTCACTCTGACTTGTTATATAAATCCCCATTCATCAACTACAGCCAAGAATTTAGCAAAAGGTGGCAGAAATTCTTACAAGCTAACTCTTCCACTTTTAATAGAAGTGGTGTTTAATTATCTGACAGCCCTTAGTGTGAACATTGTTTTCTTGCTAATATACATTTTAAAATATTAAATAAAATTAAAGATTAAATAAAACATGTTTTTGTTGGCTTATTAAAATCAAAATCAAAGGAAGGAGGGCCTGATAATATATCATGGAAATGGCAGCATTTATCTTTCAGGCTCAGTGTGTTGCTCTGATGGTGTTTGAGTGTGATCCTACTTACATAACATTCCTTTACAAAACAGCTTTTTTAGTAAACCATGAATGGGCCTAGATTAGCACTGGAAGTACAGGGCTGCTGAAATGTCTTTTAGACCACCGCCTTGCAGTGAGCTGGACTGGCTGTTGGGGTTCATCCCTTTTCTGACAATTCTGCTGTTCTTAAATAGAACATCTGTATGGGAACTGTTGAGTCCCGGCCTGAACAACTGATTGAGCACCTGGGGAAAGGACCTGGTCAGCCCTGGGAGCACAGATGAAGGCAATTCAGCTGTGGGACAAGAAGGGCTGCAGCCTGGCTGCACCTCTCTTAGACCTCATTTAAGGGCTGACTGCCACTGGGGAAGGATCTCTGGTTGGAGATCCCTCCTTAGTGGAGCTTTCTCCTGTGAACCTGGAATCTTCTGATATGGGGAAGCAATCTCCTTCCCTTCTTTTATAACACCTTTCTATTGTGCTGATCCTTCCTGTCTTTATGCCTCTGGTGAAACACCTTTTCCCATCATATTGATCTGTCCAATTGTTACCATGTCTAATCTGCGTCCATGTATTTTTCACTCTAACACCGAATCTGGAACATTTTGATTTCCTTTCAGAATGGGGAAGAATCTTGTGTTTTCACTGGTAGTGTTCTTGGTGAGCACTGTGTTATGGTAACTTCTAGGAAAAGAACTGTGTGAAAAGGAGACAGATGGTATTTTAGCCACGGAATGCTAGAATATTGGTTTCATGTATCTCTCAGCTTTGCTGCGGATAACAGGAATGCTTCTGTCCCCTTTTGACTGTTTCCATGGTGCTGCCAGCAACTTGGATAGAAATTTTTGGCTCACTTTATAGAGCAAGGGGCAGTGGTAGTTTTAACAGCCTAGGAGCACCAGATTTTGTGCTGTGTTCCTTGTGTGGAGCCTGAATCTGAAGGATATTTTGAGTTTAGTACTAGATGTATTTTAATATTATTAAAAATTGCTGTGGTATTGGTTAAATATGTAGCTATCAGTCTATGAATTTTGTTCTGTTAAAAGCTGAGTTGTTTAGGATTTTTCTTTGAAGAGCTGTTTGTTACCATTTGGTGCATTAAAACACGTTAGCTGCTAGCGTGTGAAGTTTGCCATGTCCTAACTATAAAAAGTAGTATGGAATAGAACTGTGCAAAGGCATGCAAGTATTTACAGTAAGTCTGATTTAAGACTTTGGGTTGGCCTTGGAATGCTATATTATGATTTCATACAAAAATAATGCAGGCCCCTCTTCTAATCACACTTTCCATTAATCATTGTTTCCTTTGTGCGATATAAAACAGAGAATGGAATGCTATGAATTTCTTGAATATTGGGATCTATAGCCAGGATGCTTGGATCAATAGTCTTGATATGGGAAAAAAACTGAGGTGAGGGTAGGCTAACCTGTCCCAGCATCCTTCTCAAATGGAGAGTAGGCAGAGATCTGAATTAGCAAGTTAATTGTTTTCTTGGCAAGAGTTGGGTCTGGGCCTCAAGGATAACAAGTTTAGGCTCAATAGCTTCTGGTTTTTTGTACTGTTAGAACCACCTCACAGTGGAACAAATGTCACCTTCTCCTTTAATGGAGCAGGGCTTTGGAAGTGTGTGAGACTTGTGGTGGCTACCATCTCCTGCTCTCAGAAAGCAGAAGATTAGAGTATAACTGTAATTGAAGTATGACCCTTAGAGCAAGCTCTGATGGGATGAGACCCTTCTGCTGTCAGGAAGAATAAAGCTCAGTTCTTCTAATTGCAACTTGTTCTTTGGTAAAGCAACTCACCTATGTGAAGAGATCTCCTTAGGACAACACGTAAGAGCAAACAAATGGTCCAGTCCAAGAATTCCTGTTATTCTCTCTCCAATATTTTAGGTACCAAGTTGTCCCCAGAAATTTCCTCCTGGGACTTGGTGTGCTTCAGAGAATTCAGTCGGAGAATGGGAAGTCGGTTCATCTGCCCTTCTATAGACAGTTGATCCCTTGAAATGGGCAGAGGATATGAGTTATTGCTTATACCAACACCCTTTAAAAACATTTTTTCCTTTCTGTTAGAGACTTCTAAGAAAGGTGAATTTAGCTCTGAATTTCTAGGAGTAATTAAACTTGATTGTGGGTGCAGTGTTTCTTGCTGCTGATGGAAATGATTACAATTAGCAGGTCACTGAGCTAATGCTTTTTAAATACGGCCGAATGGTGACTGTCAGCTGTGTGGTGGTTGCTCATGTTTCCATCGGCCTTTCATGCAGAGAGGAGCTGAGGCCTCTCCACCTCTTGAAATCCTCAGGACTTGTTGTTACATAGGAGGCATTATTTTCAGAGCAACCTATTTATTTTCGCGGAAATTAAAACATTACATAGAGCGCAGTAATGCTGCTCGATAGGGCAAATTCTTACCTACAAAACACTATTTTTCAACATAGTCACTGCAATTAGTTACATTTCTTCACCAGTGATTACCAGGAGCCTGCATGACATGCTTGGTGGTGACACACTGTTTCACAGCTGCTGTGCTGGTATGATTGCACGGAAAGCATTGCCCACGCAATCCATCTTTCACTGGCCTGGACAGATGGAAGATGCCATTCTTTCAGATTGCCCCTGTTGCATGGCAACAAAATGTAATGCAGTAATGACAGGAAGGTTCAACATCTGCTGCCATACTGCCAACATCTGCCTCTGACACTGTGGGCCAATGTCACAAAAGAGGAGTCCCTTGTACTTTGCTTACTTTTTAATCAGCATCTCAGAATCAAGTTTACTGCTATGGGAAATAAACCGTACGAAACACCACACTCTGATGCTGTAGGGGGAGTTTATAGAATTTACAGAAATATGAATGAAACTCTGAACAGCAGCTTAGTTGCAGTGAGACCACAAAATCAAAACCTAGTGGAGGAGTGGCCTGACTATAATTTGTGTAGGCAGTCCTTTGCAAAGTTAGCATTCAGTGATTTTGTTATGAAACGCATGTTTTGTGATAATACACATTGGAAGCCAAGTTAACAAGGGTTTGCAGCTCCTTCAGCCTGTTTGGTTATCCATGAAGGAAGGAACCAACTCTCCAGAACAGCTTGAGAATGGCAGAGAATAGGCTGCTGTCTATTGAGATCTTTTTCTGTGCTGTAAAGCCCATTCTGCAGGACAACTACTTGACATCGGGTTTGGTGTATAAATCTTTACAAAGTTCAGAGCTGTTGTGAGCTGAAGCAACTTTTTGCTACAGATTTCATAACAGTTTTCTTAGTGTATGCATATAGAGTCATCTGGTTTTGACAAAGGTGTTTCATGATTGCTATGTAGCGTTATCAGCAGCTTTGGCCCGGTTCGACAGGAAGGGAACAAAGGGAAGAGGCAGGGAGATGGGCCTGAGACAAAACAGTGGCAAGGAGCTAAGGGAGAAAACTAATTTACTCAGTGTGATAATGGAATGTGAGATCACACAGTAAAACACAGTATTATTGGAATTGAAGCTAATAAATCAAATAAAATGAGAAAGTGTGTCCGAAAGTGAAGGCCTTACTCTAAAGCTGAAGGCAGACGGCTGGGCAGCATGCACTGCAGAGACGAGCAGCAGCAGAAGTGCTTTCTTGTTACTGCTGAGCAGTTTTATCTCTCCCTCTGAAAGGAAAACAAAGGGAACAGTGGCAGTCTTCTGGGAATGCCAGCAATCCATGCACCTGGAGCATTGGCCTTCCAGTACTTGAAGGGAGCGTATAAACAGGAGGGGGAACGGCTGTTTATGAGGGTGGACAGGGGGAATGGTTTTAAACTGAGATGGGGAGGTTTAGGTTAGATATTAGGAGGAAGTTTTTCATTCAGAGGGTGGTGACGCACTGGAACAGGTTGCCCAAGGAGGTTGTGGATGCCCCGTTCAAGGGGAAGCATTCAAGGCCAGGCTGAATGTGGCTCCGTGCCCACAGCAGGGGGTTGAAACCAGATGAGCGTGTTGGTCCTTTTCAACCCAGGCCATTCTATGATTAACCCTTTAACTCCCAGTGCACTACATGATGTTAAGGTATGGAATACCAATGACAAAAATCATAAAACCATGACAAGTATATAAATCAAAATAGCAATCTCAATAATTATATATTGATTTCATAATAGCAAAGCAATGTAATAAGATGGTTTCGATATTTCCCAGACAGTAATAATAGTTTCCATTTCTTTTCTGTTTTGAAAGGAAATTCTTAAATTTCAGGATTTTCTACACCACATAAATTTTGGTAGTTTTCTTAACCAGTTCTAGACTTAGAGATTGCATTGAAATCTACTTAGACTTGACCTCTTTACCCCCTCCTCATCCTGCAGGAGTTTTTAATTTTTTTTAAATGCTGAGAAGGGGAAGACATTAAGAAGTTGCACAGAGGGGATTTGTCTTACAGTATTAATCATGATCTGGTCTAGAATTTAATGTCTTCACACTCAGCAGAGTAAATACAACTTTAGGGATTGTGACAGCCTGCTAGTTAATAGGTTGATATTATGAAATTATATGGCTCTACAAATATCCTGATATATTTTTCAAATCTTATTTTCTATACTGATGGTACTGCAATTTCAGGGAGAAACGGAAATAAATAATGTTACCCAAGGAAGTAAAGCATAGAGATTATATATTTAGAATAATATAAGCCTAATGTTTCTCATTACTTTTGCTTTTAGCAGTGTTGCAATATATTGTGCTTGTTTTACTGCATTTCAGTAAATACAACACCAGACTTCCGTGTGGATTTTTAGTGCGTAAAGAAATGAATGCTTATCTTTTGGTCAGCATCTTGTGTTCTTAATTCTAGCCTACTCAGTACTTAGGATGTCTTCTGCAAGTATGTAAAAACACCTTCTATTTCGGTGGAGCTATTACATGTGGAGGAACTGATTAATTTTTTTTAATGTGTGCAAAAGCTTAGAGATGTCCAAATTTCTGTTACCCTTATGGTAACTGTGTGCACTTTCTAGTCAATCAAGAATAAGTTTCTAACTCCTGTGGACGCATGGGCTGATGGGAAGCCCTAGGGGAAGGATATTTGACATGAAGTCATTTATGCTATGCGTGTTTGAGATACGTTAACCATTAAGGGATGCCAAGGAAGTGCAATGAATAGCTGCTAAGGCCATTTGTCTCTTTCTGTACAGGCAGATGTTTTTTTAGATACTGTATGTCACTTAGATCTCCTGAAGGATGCAGCCTGCTAAAAGAGCCATATATTTTCCTTTTTGTCTTCAAAAGTATATGTGTGAAGAGAACATTTACTGGCAAGTGGAGGCCATCTACGTATTTCACAACTCCGTATGTAGTACCTACAAGATGTCCAGCAGATCTCCTAAGTGACCAATAACAAGTTTCCTCTGTAAAGTGTGGTTTTACGTTAGTGAAGATTTTGATCACTAAAAAGAAATGCAAATCTTAACACAGGCCCTTACTGTGACAGAATAATTTGTGAGGGATGCACATAGACTTGAGGTAAATATGCCATTTAAACAAAAAGAAATCTTCTCTGACCTCGTTGGCAAGTAGATCCTGCTGCTTCAGCAGAATATCTCCACAGTATTGATCTGCAGTGGGAATTTCTGCTGCTACCTCTCCTTGTGCTGGTGTCTTGAGAGAGCCCGGCTCTTGCTGATCATCCATTTCACTCTTATAAACTGGAAGGTTTGTGCTCTGACAGGAGTGTAGCTTCCATCTACAGGCCTTTGTGGCCCCTTCTGTGCTCTAGCTCTTCCAGGGTTACAACATGGGACCTCAATTTAGGAAGGAGTCGTTCTCTGTTCCTGGGTTAAAAGCTGCAGGTTTTACTTCGGTAATAGTTTGCTGTGATTAATTTAACAAATAATGAAAGCAAAAATCTAGTCCTTATTAATAATATAAGGGATGTGCTGAAAGAATGGCAAAGGATGTGAAAGTTGCACTGATCACAGAGTTCTCTTCATTAATTATGAACCCACCTAAGCCAAACAATTATTACAGACTTAGAAAGTAAGTCACTTTTGTAAGTGGAGTAGCCAGAGTTACAAACCAAAACAGTGAGTAGAAGAGCAAGGAAAAAGAACCTGGAAGTCGTGCGTTGCGGTCTCTTCTTTACCCACAAGATCACATTGTGTTCCAGAACAACTTCCAGCTTTACAGCAGGGTTTCTTAAGTGCTGTTGCAGACAGCCAGTCTCACCACAATGTGATCTGCAACATATATTCAATACATATTCCTACCCATTTTCTTAGAGTAGTCTGGAGCAGATCTCAAGGGCCCAAACCTCCAAATTAAGAAAGGATCCTCATTGCAGTCCCCCTACAGGTCTGTACACTTGGATCCAACAGCATACACTCTTCTTTCTGTGAAGTAAAAGTGACTCTTTGTAACTCAGTAGTGATAACTCAGGCTAGAAAGGAGTGTCAGTCTGTGTCAGACTGTGCATTCCAAGATTCTTGGAAGCAGTTTAGCAAGGAAGAAATTAGGCCACTTGAAGAGGCAAGGTGTGCAAACAACTGATAGATCTGACAGCGAGGGTTACACCACCCTCAGGTACAGTTTCTGGAAGCTCAACCATGTCGAGTTTCTTTCCATTTTGTAAGTCTGTAAGTGCAGACTCGGGCATGGTTAGAGAGTGACTTTGAAGACTCTGTGTGACCACTGAGGATAAGGAAAAGGCAGAGGTTCTGAATGCCTTCTTTATGTCTGTCTTTAGAGGACAGACCAGTTATCCTCAGGGTACTCCTCTCTCTGACCTGGTAGTCTCAGCTGGGGAGCAGACTAAACCCCCCACGACTCAGGAGGAAACAGTCAGAGACCTACTGCTCCAACTGGACTGCCACAAGTCCATGCGGCTGGATGAGATTTACCCAAGAGTGCTGAGGGAACTGGTGGAGGTGATAGCCGAGCTGCTTTCCGTCATCTACCAGAGCACTCCTTGTTGACTGGTGAGGTCCCAGAAGACTGGAGGCTTGCCAGTGTGACTCCCGTCTACAAGAAGGGTTGTAAGGAAGACCCAGGGAACTACAGGCCTGTTAGCCTGACCTTGGTGCCAGGGAAGGTTATGGAGCAGATTGTCTTGAGGGAGATCACGCGACATGTGCGGAGCAACTGGAGGATCAGGCCTAGCCAGCATGGGTTCACGAAGGACAGGTCCTTCTTGACCAACCTGATCTCCTTCTATGATCGAGTGACCCATCTGGTGGATGAGGGAAAGGCTGTTGATGCAGTCTACCTAGACTTCAGCAAAACCTTTGACACTGTCTTCCACAGTATTTTCCTGCAGAATCTGGCAGCCTGTGGCTTGGACAGATGCACTCTTGGCTGGGTAAGGAACTGGCTGGAGGGCTGGGCCCAGAGAGCTGTGGTGAATGGAGCTAAACCCAACTGGCGACCAGTCACAAGTGGTGTTCCTCAGGGGTCAGTGCTGGGGCCTGTCCTCTTCAATGTCTTTATTGATGACTTGGATGAGGGCATTGAGTGCACCCTCAGTAAGTTTGTGGAGTTGGCTGGAAGTGTGGATCTGCCTGGGGGTAGTGAGGCCCTACAGAGGGATCTGGACAGGCTGGAGAGCTGGGCTCAGCCAGTGGGATGAGGTTCAACAAGACCAAATGCCGGGTCCTGCACTTTGGCCACAGCAACCCAAGGCAGCGCTACGGGCTTGGGGCAGAGTGGCTGTGTGTAGAGGAAGTGGACCTGGGGGTATTGATTGATGCTTGGCTGAACATGAGCCGACAGTGTGCTCAGGTGGCCAAGAAGGCCAAGGGCATCCTGGCTTGCATCAGAAACAGTGTTGCCAGCAAGAACAGGGCAGGGATTGTCCTCCTGTACTCAGCACTGGTGAGGCCGCACCTCGAGTACTGCGCCCAGTTTTGGGCCCCTCACTGCAAGAAAGACATGGAGGCCCTGGAGCGTGTTCAGAGAAGGGCAACAAAGCTGGTGAGGGGTCTGGAGCACAGGCCTTATGAGGAAAGGCTGAAGGAGCTGGGATTGTTCAGCCTGGAGAAGAGGAGCCTCAGGGGAGACCTCATTGCTCACTGTAACTACCTGAAGGGAGGTTGTAGTGAGCTGGGGGTCGGCCTCTTCTCATGTAACTGGTGACAGGACTAGAGGGAATGGCTTCAAGCTGGGCCAGGGGATATTTAGGCTGGATGTGAGGAAATACCACTTCTCTAAAAGTGGTCAGGCAGTGGAATGGGCTGCCCAGGGAGGTGGTGGAGTCATTGACCCTGGAGGTGTTCAAGGAACGTTTGGACATTGTGTTGAGGGGTTGAGGGACAGGATTTAGTGAGATTTTTTTAGTGAGATTTTAGTGATAGGTGGATGGTTGGACTACACGATCTTGTAGGTCTTTTCCAATCTTGATGATTCTGTGCGTGCTTAGCATGTTAAAGCACCTCTAAAGGTACTCGTTTAATCTGCACGTTGATGGGCAGGGTACATGATGTTGCCAGATCCTTGGCTGACACAGGGAATGCTCCCACAGTGGAGCAGGGATACTTTCAAAATGTTTTAGACATACCAGCTCATCCATGTTTTGATGTGCTGTACACAAAGCTTCCTATTCTGCTTATCTTACTGATGTGACTGTGTTTAAGCTTACTGCATCAGTTTGGCTAAGGTTGGAATTTTCTCCCGAATTTGGCTGATGGAAACTGCTGATGGAGTCTTTTTTTTTTTGCAAAATGGCAAAGGAGACAAATTCTAGCCTGGCTGGGGGTTTTGCGTATCATTTTTTTCTCTGCTTCTATAGAAACTCAGAACGGTGGTGAGAATGTCAGTGCTTTTCTCCTCCCGTAGCAGATTGTAGAATTGTTGTGTGAAAGGCTGAGTTCAGGAGGCTTGGAAGGTTGCAAGGGATTGGGAAGGGGAAGAGGAAGAGATTGTTGATAGAACCTTCAGACTAAAATGCCTGTTCTGTTGTGGTCCCAAGCTGTACAGCTTGGATTAGATGACCCATTTTCTCTAGTTCTATAGTCTTAATAGCTTTAATCTTTTTTTGTAAACAAATTTGTATCTCCTTTGCATTGTGCATCTTTATGAGAAAAGGGAAAGAGTACATATGAAATCTGTACTACTATGTCAGACTTGCATGCAGAAGCCTGGCTGTGCTGGCATCCGCCTTGCAGGTTTTCAGGCAGACTGCAGTGTTTGGAGAAATGAGCTATCTTGTGTTCTGTAACCATGTGAACTGTCATGCTGCGGTATCCACAGACAAATAATAGTAGGTCTTATTTCTTGCAGGGCTTCCAAAGCAGCTAAGGACAGAAGCTTAAGGAATGCCATGCAGTAAGTGCTAAACAAACTGGCACAGAAAGGATCAAAAAAGATGGCAGTCCGTATTTGAAATAATGAAATAATTAAATATATGGACTCTCACTGATAAGAAATCATGTCAAAAAAAGGACGTAGCAAGGGCGAAAAGCCTGAGGCACTGATTGTAGCCCTACAGGCTGCCAATGAGGAACTCAGGACCAAGCTAACAGACATTCAAATTGAGCTGCATCAAGAGAAATCTAAGGTGAGTGAGATTTTTGTTTTAAAGAAGTGTCTGCACTGAAGGAAAGAAACATGGGAAAAACAGTAGCATGGAAATCAAGAGATACAACAGAACTCTTCTCTGGAACAACAGTCTGATGTCCTGCTCCTTTACTGGAAGAACTTTCTTTTTACTGAGGTACAAATTTAAGAAGCCTCTGGCCTTCTAGTGGAGCAGTATGCCTTTTGTAACATCTTTGCCCATGTTCCAATTAGTGATTTTCATCCTATCCACTCAAATTGTTTCTAAGTATACTATTAAAAAAAAAAATTCCAGTGTCTAGAAGTTGTGTAGTGTTGCTGGTTTTGGTTTTTGTGTTTTGAATGACTGAGTATTTCAGCAAGATATATCTCTATTTCAAAGTTGAGTGAAGTAATCCTTAGGTGTATAGCATGAAAGTCCATTTGGACCTTTGTAATCCATCTGCATAACCGTCCATCTCTGTCATGTACATTAAGGTATGTATGCGTTGTTTCAGGCGTGTTCAAGTACCAGTGGTCTGCCTGCATTTCAGTATGATACCTAAACTTGCTTAAAAGTCAACTGAGTATCATGTGTGTAGGTGCACGTAGTACTATGATGTGAAAGCGCTCAGGGGTCTCTAGTTGGGCTTAAATATATATTAGTCTAAATGTACCGAAGGCTGTTCTGTAACCTTGATTCCAAAACTATGGACAAAGAACTTAAAAGTGTTCTTTACTAAAGAGCAACAAAGAACAACCCTAAGTAAAGCCAGCTATTCCATCAGTGTAATGACCAGTGAAGCACACTTTCCTTTAGTTTCATGTCCAAGAGTGGACTATCTTAAAGTTTCTCTTATGAGTAAGAACATCTACAAAAGACTAGATGTTTCCTGGATGTTCAGATTTGCAGTGTACACTCTCATCTAATTAATTTCCTACAGTCCTGAAAGCTGTAGGAATCTTGCTATTGCCAAGCCCTTTACTTTTCTGAGGAATCTGACTGAAATTGACAGTTGAGTTAGAAAGTTTTTAGTCAAATGCACATATATAGACAAGGACTTATTTCCTAAGGAAAAACTGAAGTATTTATCTTCAGTATAGACATTGCAGTATCTACATGAGGACTTCAGGAGTTGGCCCATATTTTGTTGTAGGAGTATGGAGGAAAAGCTAGGGTCTGCAGGAGGCCCTTCCTTATTCTGACAGGGCTGTGTGTCTGAGTGAGCTTGTTTTGGTAACAGTATCTTGGTAGCAGGTGACTTTCATTTTATTTCAACTTAGATTGCTAAACTTGAAAGAGAGAAGACTCAAGAAACAAAACGTATCCGTGAAGTGGAGCAGCGCAAGCAGACTGTGCAAATCACAGAGCTAAAAGCCAAGCTCCATGAGGAGAAAATGAAGGAGCTGCAGGCTGTGAGGGAGAACCTCATCAAACAGCATGAGCAGGAGATGACACGGATGGTGAAAGTCCGAGACAGTGAAATCCAGCGTCTCAAGTCAGCGTTGTGTGCGCTGCGGGATGGTAGCAGTGATAAAGTAAGGACAGCGCTGACTATTGAGGCTCGTGAAGAGGCCAGAAAACAGTTTGACTCTGAGCGCCTTAAGCTTCTGCAGGAAATTACTGAACTTAAGTCTGCCAAAAAGCAGGTAGATGAGGCCTTGAATAATATGATCCAAGCTGACAAGATCAAAGCAGGTGATCTTCGAAGTGAGCACCAGTCCCACCAGGAAGCCATTTCTAAGATCAAGTGGGAGAGCGAGAGGGATATTCGCCGCCTGGTTAGTAACTGTTCCCTGCACCAAAACATTTCCTGTGTTGTCTTATGCTGTAGCAAGTTTGCTTCCTTTGCTTTTCAATTTTTTGGTGAATCATAGAACTCTGCAAAGCACCTCTGTCTGAAGAAGTAACAAAAACTTCACACTGCTGTATCTCAGTGGCAGATAGCTCACAGTGAGCCAGCTAGAGCAATGACTGGGTGGGCAGCTGATACCACGGAATAATGGTGATTGATGCACTCCATCCATCAAGAATTAGCTTACCAAGATCCTAACATATCTGCCATGCAAAATGTTAGAAAATGTTTACATCTGCACTTGAAGTTATTAGTTTCTCTAACCCTTATGTTGGTGTCCTAAACATATTAAACCATGGCAAGAGGAGAGAGACCTTTTGCTTTGATCTTGCCATAGCATTCAGTGAATTCATACTGGTGAGAATGGGTGAAAAGAGGCCTATAGCAGTAGCTGTGCAAGTGGCTGTGTTTTGGTATAGCTAGGGAACTGGGCCTGCTTGCAATGTTGGAAAATTTGGCATGAAAACTGACAGTTCAGTAAAAGAAACAGTGATTTAAATAGTGTCAGGAGTGGTATTTTTGAGTTTGAAGCATTGTGGTTGAACACTGATAAGCAGCTAAGCACCCCACACTCACATTGACCTCTCCTCTGTTTCCACAATGGGGGTTAGAAATAATCGTATTGAGATAAGGATAGTTGTAAAAGAGGAAAGGATGAAAAAAAATACACCTAAAAACCAAGAAGAAGAAATGCAAATGATGCAAAACAGTCACTCACCTCTGGCTGACAAATGCCCATTCAGTCACTAAGCCATGGCAGCCCCAGCCTAGTCTTCCTGGTTTTACTTTCAAGCACAGTGTCAGTATGATATGGAATATCCCTTTGGCCAGTTTGGGTCAGCTGTCCTGGCTGTGTCCCATTCCATTTTGCACATTGCATTGTGCTCAGTTTTGCTTTGTGTAAGGCTATCAAAGCTGTTACTGTGATGGTGTACAGTGTGGCTGACACCTTGGAGTATATTGTTTTCAAGCCTGTGTGGTATGACATTGCAGATTTAAGTGGTGAACACTAGTAAATCATATTGTACTATATTCACCAAGGCTGAAATGTTTTTGCTTTTACATGCTAACATTGTTGCTTTTGTGCTCCTCTCATCAGATGGACGAGATCAAGGCTAAAGATAGGATCATATTTTCCTTGGAAAAAGAACTGGAGACGCAGACGGGCTATGTGCAAAAGCTGCAGCTGCAGAAAGAAGCTCTGGATGAACAGCTTTTCCTGGTGAAGGAGGCAGAGTGTAACATGAGCAGTCCCAAGAGGGAGATCCCAGGAAGGGCTGGAGATGGCTCAGAGCACTGCAACAGCCCTGTATGCAGGTTTTACTGACTACTGCACAACATTTCTCTTGCTTAAACATTGTCTCGGCCCCTGGGAAAACATTAAATAATCAGTACTGTTTTGAAAGTATCCATCCATGAACATAACTGTCTGGATAGCCTGCATCCTCAAAAACAAACAGATATTGGGAAGACAGGCAGAGAGAAGGCTGAGGGGAACCTAGGAGATTTGGGAGCACCTCCTCTTTCTCTGTTGTGCTCTACACATGTGCAGCCATTTCTGTCACTCACAAGTGTAGCAGAAATGCAAAGTCATGGCCTGAAAACAGTGATGGAGCACCTGGTGGGAAGGCAGGGCCAACCCAGGGAAGCTCAGGTGCACGCAGGGTACCTGAATGATGGAAGGGCTGGAGCCAGGATCCACCCCTTTGCAGCCCTCATTTAAGGGTTGGCAGTGGAGAGGTAAGGGGATCTCACTGGAGATCCCTGCATGCCTGAGGCCTTGCTAACCTGAGATAAGCAGCTTTTTTTCCCTGTTTTCTGTGTCTGTGGCTCCTGGGTTTGGGCTTGTCCTTATTTGCTACAGCTGAAGACTTTGCCACCCTGCTATTATTGCTGCGCTTTCCATCACATAGCATTACAACAAGGTGTGCAGCTCCTTGTGACTAAACACAGTATTTACACAAGAAATATGTGTATACATACACATTTTTACATATACATGAATGAGGAAGAAGAAGGTAAAGTTTATTGATACTGAAAGGGGTGCCCTTGCTTTTTCACCTGATTTAGTGGCCCAGCAGATAGGAGCAGTGTATAGGAAAAATCAATTGAAACTAGAATATTTTAGCTTTTGGTTTTTTGTTTTTTTTTTTCCCCTATAGTAATAATAGTAAAAAAAAGTGTCAGGATCTTTTTATTATTTTTTTCAGCAAGTAAAATTTTTTAATCTTAAAGTTTTCCCCAAGCCAGATGTTTTCTTCTCCTCAAAACACATTTTTGCCAAAACGTGTGTTGGTCTAGAAACAAATAAATATATTTTGTTGACTGTGATAAGTTGATTGGTGGCCTTGGGTGATTCTTTTCCCAAACACGCATTTTGAAGAATCAGTAATTGCGTTATGTTGTTACTCATGAACAGGACTTGCGCAGGAACCAGAAGAGGATAGCTGAGTTGAATGCCACAATCCGGAAACTGGAAGACAGGAACACGTTGCTGGTTGATGAACGAAATGAACTGGTATGTGAGCTTTGCACTGTCATACAGAGGAGGCCATGAACTGTAGCGAAGATGAGGAGAGGAGTCTCCAAGCATGTGATAAATATGCCTTTTCTATACAATGGTCTGGTCACCTGGGACATTTAGGGTGGCTTTTTACTCCAGAATTAAAGAGCAGTCTCAGCAAAGTTATATCGGGACAAAAATCACAGTGGGAGAGTCTTATAGGTTTCTGAGTGACGGATTATGTTCCTTCCCTGACCTTCTCAAGAGTTTAGGAGTGTACAACAGTATATGGTGATATAAATCGAATGATGCCTGTAGTCCTGTACTTGAGAAAAGACAAGAATCAGCTATAGGTAGAATGGATGATAGTAAATTTGAAAACAGTAAATTTCCTTCTCATTTACTCTTAAATGGTGATTTGGTCACTCAAAGTTTCTACTTCCATAGTTAAGAATGAGGGTGATGAAATTCAGCTCTTGATGTTTTATTTATTTTGTTCCTCAGATAGGAGTCCTGGTGCACTCCTTTCATATCAGTGTGGCTGGCTTGATTCTCCTCAATTTTTTAAATTTAATATTTTCAAAGCAATATCAAGTTTATAATAACATTACAGATGTGTTCACATGCCTCTCTTCAATCAGGAAAAGCTCTTGGTTGTGGAGTCTCCTTCTCTGGAGGTATTCAAGACCCGCCTGGACGCCTACCTGTGCGACCTGCTGTAGGGAACCTGCTTTGGCAGGGGGGTTGGACCCAATGATCTCTGGAGGTCCCTTCCAACCCCTACAATTCTGTGATTCTGTGAATACTGAATAGTTTGTAGCTGTCTCATGCCATTAAATCTTCAGCCCATTTTTTCACAGGAAAAGAAACTTTTTTTTTTTTTTTTAAAATAGACTTTTGAAGCACTTTTTTCTTACATAATGTAATTATAGTGAATACATTTTGTTAAATGTGGGCAGGTACTGCTGGAAATATCATGCTGTATGGGAACTGCTGAGTCACAGCCTGAACCACTGATTGAGCACCTGGGGAAAGGATCCGGTCAGCCCTGGGGGCACAAGTGAAGGCAGTTTACCTGTGTGACTGGAAGGGTTGGATCCTGGCTGCAGCTCTCTTAGACTTCATCTAGGGGCTGACTGCCACTTGGGGAGGATCTCTGTTTGGAGATCACTCCCTTGTGGAGTATTTCCTGCAAGCCTAGATCTTTGGAGACGGGGTGCACCTTTCCTTTGTAACATTGTTCTATCTGTGCTAGTCCCTTTGCTCTTACACTCTTATCACCCTTTTACCACATTAATCTTTCTAATTGTAGCACATGTACTTTGAGATGCAATCAGATCAGCAATAGCTTTCTTCATTTATAGGGTAAGACAGATAGTTTTGCCAACAACGATGCTGTTGGAAGATGTAACCACTTCCTACCAGCTCCTCCCTTTCCTGTTAGCAGAAGGGATCTTCAGGCACTTGCTAGCTTGCTTCAAGCAAAATCAATGGGTAAGATGATACGATGATATGAGCAAATGTGCTTAACTGTCCTTAACAGTTACAGGGAATTCTCTCTGTCCTTTCTACAGCAGAACTGCATTGTGCAGGAACTTCCTAGTGGTGAATGGCAACACAGAGCTGATTCATGCCTGCATTCAGTAGATAATCTGGGCACACAGGATCTTCCTTATCCTTCCCTAGAAAAAGAAACGTTGTGCATTATCACTGGGTTTTACCAGATGGAGCTAATTTTGTGGAGGAAAAGAACTTGGTTAAGACTCTAGCTGTACTAATACTGGGACTTCCAAAGGTGCTGTAAGATACTTTGATTAATTTGTTGTTTAAATGACACTTAGTCAATATTTGTTGACTAAAACATTCATTGAGCATATGCATAAGTTCCTACGTAAATCTGTCTTTTGATGAGAAAGTCCATGAGTTTCTTGAAGATAAAACACAGGTCTTGGTTTTGTGTACAGTTCTTGCAGCAGCTTTGCAGTTGTCTGGTGGTGTGTCAGGTTGCTTCATCTCTACATATGAATTTTCCTATAGATAAAAGTATCAGTAAAAGTGTGTGGAATTGTGCTTTGAAGTTTGTAGATAAAATAAGTTTATGGAGGCCGTGAGCATTGCTAGGATTGCTTTGCCAGTTCCAGTAGATCATTTTGCTTGGCGTTTTAGTGTGGCAGTAGATTAACAGAAATATTTCTCACAAAAGAGAGAGAAATGTATCTTTTATTTGGATTACTTACCATTATTAATTGCTGTAAATCAATTATTATCAATTCAGCTGAAGCGTGTCCGAGAAGCCGAAAAACAATGTAAACCTCTCCTGGAAAAGAACAAGTGCCTCACAAAGAGAAATGATGAACTGATGCAGTCTTTACAGCGCATAGAAGATAAACTCAAAGCAGTCACTAAAGAAAATATAGAAATGGTCAGTATTGAAGAGAAAAATGCACTTTACTGCATGGTATATGTCTGTTTTGGTGAAAATATTTGCACAGTGAATGCATGTGCATACCTGAGTGTGTAATACTATTGTCAAGATATAGGAATGCTTAGGTTTGTACATAATGGACAACATTATGTAAGACTATTATGCTTAATGTGCAATATTTTGGACTGAATGCATATAATCAGGCTTTTAATATTCTGAAAATTAGATTTGAGTCTGAATTTAAAAAAACCGTATCTAGTCATGTTCTACTCTGCCATTTTGCATCTGAAAACCAAAGAAGAGGCTGATAAGAGCTGTGTTTTCAGACAGTCTGATGTTCATCTTTGAATGTGCATGTTCCTATTAGAGATGATGATGGCAAAGTAAAGTTCTGCTCTGCCCCTGAGCATGAGTAATTTCCATGAAACATATGCATGCTAAATGGATACAGGAAAGGGAGAATGGTGGTACGATTGCTAGGTTTATGAATTTCATGTATCAGGGCTTTATGAGGTAGAGTTAAAGCAGTTATGTCTGTAGAGTCTTCAGGTGATCTTTGGCATCAGTCAGAATCCAAATGCATTAATTTTGCGTTGCCATTAATTAAAGAGGAAGTGCGAGTCTTGAGTTACCAGATGTAAACTGGCAGGCTCCTAAGTGCGTTTGCGTCTCTTGTCTCTCTCTCACAATAGTCAAGGTCCTCATCTTGAGCAGACTGACAGTTCTGCAATGGATGCAGCTGTCCTGCTGATTAGGGTAAGACTACCAGATTCACATTCTGATCTTAGAGAAGAAAGGTTTTAGTGCTACAAGGTTAATCAATCTTAAGATTTTGCAATTCACCTGTGCCCAGAAAACTGATACACTTTTGTAGACATCGCAAGTTAGAATTCTTTTTCCACGGCAGTTGTAGATCACAAACCACAGCCCCTTGGCCTGTCTTATGGCAAGCAGAAGAGACTTGAGCATGGTCATGCAGTAGACATCAGTGGACAGGACCACCAGTGCGTATGGGTGCACATGGCAACTTAGCTCTACTATCAAGTGTTGACATCTGCTCTTGATAGTGTAGATGCCCAAATAATGCAAGTTAGTGGGCTGTGGGTGGCTGGAATAATTTTCTTGGGCTATAAGAGTTTCCTCTTCCACGTGTGCTCAGAGCAGGCAGGACATGGAGTTCTAATTAAAATACATAGGATGCCCCATTATTTCCCCTTCCTCTTCTTTTGGCAGACATGTTTTTCACGAAACTGAAATGTCCAGTTGCTCACTGTATATGGTCAGTTGAGGGGTATCAGCAAATGCATGGGAACATGGGAGCACTGTATGGGAAGCTGTTGATCACAGCCTGAACCTCTGATTGACCACCTGAGGTGAACAATGAGTCAGCTGTGGGAGCACAGGTGAAGGTAATTCAGCTGTGCTCCCAGATCTCATTTAAGGGCTGACTACCACTAAGGCAGGATCTCCTTCTCTGGAGATCGCTCCTGTGTGCTGAGTCTTCGACATCAGTGAGTATTTCCATTTATCACTGATTATCTTTCTATCACAATAATCTTTCATACAAAACATCTGCGTAACCTCTGTTTACCTATAGCTGTATGATTAAAGCTGTACATTTGGTGAGCCAGGCAGGCCAAATCGACATAATGTCTTTCTTGTGGGGTACTTATAAATGGGTCAGGGGGGAGAACATCACCCCCTTAGACAAAATGATCCCTGGGCAGATCGTGGGGCTCATGGATTCTCCTTATTATTAATTGGCCACTAAAATTGAAAGATAGGGTCCCCTGCAGGTTATGGGGAATATTTCTCCATTCAGCATGGTGGAATATTTTGAAGGATTAAATAAGGATATTTTGATCATGGAAGAATGGCAGTTAGCTGCCTCTACAGTGGCATGGCCACTGTTAAATGCCTTAAATCAGGCAGAAGCTAGAGCTGACGCTTTAGAAAATGAAAATCAATTATTGCGTGACCATATTGAAGAACTGGAAAGACAGGTCACAATTTTGAGAGGGGAAAAACCTAATCCTATCATTCCCCTGCAAAAAGTCTGGAATGTCTCTCTAGAAGTTACTGGGGACCCTGTACAAGGGAATCCACAGAATCTAGATTCTGTACGTGAAAGCACTAAAAGGTTGGATCTGGAGGCCCCACTAGAGCTAGATCCCTTTGAGATCCAACCCCTTGTAGCTCAAAAAACAAACAAACAAAAAAATGCAGGAAAGACCAGCAGGGCTGCCCCCTGACCGGTGGCCCCCTGCCCAGAGCACGCTGCATGTAACAGCCCGCCCATACACAGCATCTGAAATAATGGATTTAGTTCAGCACTTTAGACAGAAACCAAGGGAAAGCGTGCCAGCGTGGCTGCTGCGGTTGTATGTCATGGGGGCAGAGAGCGTTGTGGTGAATGGACCGGAAATTTCAAAACTGGCATCCATTACCACTCACCCTGCGCTCAGGCAAAGACTATATGCAGCTGTTCAACATAAGGAAGAAAATCATTCATTGATTACATGGTTAATGGCCGCATGCCGTGCAACATGGGTGAGCAAGAGTGATATACCACTGAATACTGGCCTATGGCCCTCTATGGAGGACCTGCAAAACTATATTCGAGAATTAGGTGTGAAGGAGGCAATCTATGAGGAAGATTTTGAGAGCCCAGACATGATGAAGTTTTCAGCAGGAATGAGAGACCTCATCTCAGCTCTGCCACATCAGTATGGTTCTTTGGTATCCATGCTGAATCCCCTAGTGGCCTCTGAGGCTATAATACAACAGGCTGTGCAATTGGTGGCAGATCTGGGAGAGACAGAGCGACTACGGGCCAGGTGCAATGTCCGAATGGTGGTAGAAAAGTCAGAGATCCGTCCACCACCACGACCTGCCCCTAAGGTAATTCAATCCAGACCCATCAGGGTCTCAAGAAAACGAATGTTCAATGACCTGATTAGAGCAGGAGTTCAGTTTCAAAAGATTGATGGGCAGCCTGGTCAGGTCTTATTACAACTACGGAAACAGTTACCGAACAGTCAGAGATTCCAACGTTTGCCCAAAAGGGAAGGAGTCAGGCTCATAGAACGGATTCCACAAAGCACATGGAATCTAGAAGACTCCATAGTCCCATAAAAAACCGTAAACCTCCTCAGGAGGCTCGGGCAGCCACAGTTGAGCCATCAGAGGAAAAAGACTTGGGGATTGCAGAGCAGATGGCATGACACAGAAGCCAAAATTCCACAAAAGTAGGGTCTCTAGAGGGGACCGGAGACCCTACATCAAACTAATGATTCATTGGTCCCAGAAAAATGTGCAGCGGGTCATGGCATTAGTAGATACTGGGGCAGAAACCTCAATAATATATGGTGACCCAAACCAATTTTCAGGCACTAAGGCGATGATAGGTGGGGGCTTGGGGGGCAGATGATCCCTGCAACCCAAACATGGTTAAAACTGGGGGTTGGGCATCTACCGCTCTGGGCGTACAAGGTGTCTATTGCCTCAGTTCCAGAGTACACACTGGGGATAGACATCCTGTCGGGTCTGACTCTCCAAACCACTGTGGGAGAGTTCAGATTAAGGGAAAGGTGCATTAGTGTCTGGGTGATGCAGGCAATATTGAGAGGCCATGTGAAACATGAACCTATTTGTTTGCCGAAACCGCACCGGGTTACTAACATAAGGCAGTATAGACTCCCGGGTGGGCAAGATGAAATATCAAGAACAATGCAGGAATTGGTAAAAGTAGGTATTGTAAGACTTGCACATAGCCCGTGTAATCTCCCCATATGGCCAGTGCGGAAGTCGGATGGAATATGGAGAATGACAGTAGATTACTGAGAATTAAGCAAGGTCATGCCACCTATCCATGCAGCCGTACCCAGTATTGCCTCCCTAATGGACACATGAAGTAGAGAGATTAAAACATATCATCGTGTTTTAGATTTGGCAAATGCATTCTTCAGTGTTCTGATTGCTGGAGAATCGCAAGAGTTTGCATTTACATGGGGAGGCAGGCAGTGGACCTTTCAGGTCCTGCCGCAAGGGTACGTACATTCGCCGACATAGTGGCGCGTGACCTGGCTAAATGGGAGAAACCTAATAATGTCAATTTGTATCACTTTATTGATGATCTCCTGTTAACATCTGACTCATTAGAGGCAGTCGGACAAGCAGCAGATTTGTTAACCACCTATCTGCAGGAAAGAGGATGGGCTATAAATCCTCAGAAGCTTCAAGATCCAGGCCTGTCTGTGAAGTTCCTGGGGGTAGTTTGGTCAGGAAAAACCAAAGTACTACCCAGTGCTGTAATAGATAAGGTTCAGGCATTTCCAGTCCCTATGACACCAAAGCAGCTGCAGGAATTTTTAGGTATCCTGGGGTACTGGCACTCCTTTATACCTCATTTAGTGCAGCTGCTGAGGACACTGTACAGACTTACAAAGAAGGGGCAGCTATGGGATTGGGGGAAAAAGGAACAGGATGCTTTCCAACAGGCAAAACTGGCAGTCAAACAAGCCCAGGCATTGGGTATGTTTGGTCCTACCCTCCCAGCTGAATTGGATGTTCATGTTAACAAGGATGGTTTTGGCTGGGGCCTGTGGCAACACCAGAGTTCTGTGCGGACCCCTATTGGATTCTGGTCTCAGGTTTGGCACGGAGCAGAAGAAAGATACAGTATGATTGAAAAACAGTTATTGGCTGCCTATTCGGCATTACAAGCAGTAGAGCCAATACCCAAACAGCTGAAATTTTAGTTAAAACCTCTCTGCTGATTCAGGGGTGGGTAAAAGATCTGATCATCCCTCCACCGAGACAATCTGGTTTGATGAGGGGGACAATCAGAGCAGCCAATGGGCAAAATTGTGAGCCATGTGGATGGTTATAACCAAGGAACCCGGTGACGGTGTCCTGAACATCTGCACTGATAGTTGGGCTGTGTACCGGGGGCTCACTCTTTGGAT
Organism: Alectoris magna; assembly: GCA_030625065.1. Lineage (NCBI taxonomy): Eukaryota > Metazoa > Chordata > Aves > Galliformes > Phasianidae > Alectoris > Alectoris magna. The sequence goes on along the minus strand of CM060573.1, from coordinate 17,019,513 downwards.
TGCACAGTGGGCCACCCAGGAATGGGCTATCCACACCTGACCGATCTGTGGTAAAGACATGTGGTTAGATATATGGAATATAGTTAAACACAGGACTGTACTTGTCTACCATGTCTCTGGTCACCAACCCCTACAGTCACCAGGAAATGACAAAGCAGACACACTGGCCCGAGTTCGATGGATTGAGAATCAGTCTGAAAACATCGCCTGTTGGTTACACCAGAAACTACGGCATGATGGACAAAAGATAATGTGGGCAGCTGCTAAAGCATGGGGGCTGCCCGTACAACTATCTGACATCACCCAGGCATGCCAAGACTGCGACGCTTGCTCTGAGACAGAGATTGTTACCCGAAACAACAGCCCACATTGCTAGAGGATACAGTCCTCTCCAGCGATGGCAGGTTGATTACTCTGGGCCCCTCCCTCGGTCTGGGGGGGTGAGATATGCCCTGACCTGTGTTGATACTGTAAGTGGGCTACTGCAGGCCTATCCGGTGCCAAAAGCAAATCAGGCGTATACCATCAAAGCACTTACTAAACTGATGTCTGCCTATGGGACACCTCAAGTTATCGAGAGTGACCAAGGGACCCATTTTACTGGTGCAACAATACAGTGCTGGGCAGAAGAAAACATCATCAAATGGCGATTCCGCCTGCCATATAATCCAACAGGGGCAGGCCTCATTGAAATTTATAACTGTATTCTCAAGGCTGCCCTGAAGACAGACTCCCAGTCCCTGCAGGGGTGCACAAAGAGACTCTATGAAACTCTGCGGGACCTGAATGAAAGACCTCGAGATGGCAGGCCTAGTGCCCTAAAAAAGCTACAGACAATATGGGCCTCCCTGCTTAGGATCCAAATTACAGGCACTGATAATCAGGTAAGACCCCAGATTGGTAATGAAAATAATCTGCTCCCTGCCCCTGACAATTTAGGTCCTGGAACCCATAGAATAAAATGGCCTTGGAAGGTGCAGGTAGGACCCAAGTGGTGTGGCTTACTTGCACCTTGGGGGAGATTGTTGGAGGTGGGAGGCTTGGTAGTCCCTCCAGCGATAGGTACATGGCCTATGGATATTGTGGTCAACACTCCAATCTTTATTGCTAAGGGGACACCTATCATGTCCCTATGGCAGATCAAGACGCCTCCTTTGGTGCCAGATATAGTTATGGAGCGCAGATATCTGGCCAAAGGGTATGGTATAGGCGGCCGGGGCGTGCTCTGGTAAAAGCTGAAGTGTTGACCCAGGATAGAAACACGGCCTGTATCTTGCCCTGGAGGGCAGACCTGCTAGTACCTTTGAAACACCTGTATTACTCCCCCAGAGTCTTTGAGCCTCCCGGACCACCGGAAGGAAGAAAATATCCTTAAAGCATTCCAGTGTTGCTGCCACATCATGTGCAACACCCCGAGATGACCTACATGGGACTGATGAAACATAGATGCACCTCATGATTACATGCTTCCATTAACACCATCAAGCACTGGCCCACAGAAGAACGTGAACCTTCACCAATCATCGCTCAAATTGTGTCAACAGACATCGCGATGGGAAATTGTATAAGCGTCAAGATGTGTCGGATCTTTGTAATAGGGGAAAGCTCACCTAGTCATTGGTTCACGCTGTGAAGGGGTGGAGTGTATGGGAAGCTGTTGATCACAGCCTGAACCTCTGATTGACCACCTGAAGCAAGCAATGAGTCAGCTGTGGGAACACAGGGGGAGGTAATTCAGCTGTGCTACAGGAAGATCTCATTTAAGGGCTGACTACCACTAAGGCAGGATCTCTTCTCTGGTGATTGCTCCTGTGTGGAGTTTACAGTGAGCCTTCAACATCAGTGAGCATTTTCCATTTATCATTGATTTTCTGTCTATCGTGGTAATCTTTCATACAAAATATCTGTCTAACCTCTGTTTACCTGTAGCTATGCAATTAGAGCTGTACAAGCAGATCCTACTGGGATATTCCCTGGAGATGTAGGACGTAAATGTATTTGCCATGTGCTGGGCATCTGAGTGCATGTGACCTTTAAGGGCTTCTGTGGAGGCTAGATTACAACAAAATATGTAGAGGCAAATCTTTATTGTTCTGCTTGAAGAACTCAGCCTTGCTGTGCTGCTTTGTTGTTGAGAACTGTTTGTGAGTTGTAAAATTTGTATAGCTGATATTATGAATTATAAAATTACAAGTTATACTAATTATGAAGCAGAAGCATATTAATATGGCCGTACATTCTAAATGAAGAATTATGCTTTATTTATAACGGAAAGTTTGTCTTTTTCTTTTAATTGCTAGATCTTATTTTATCTGTTTCTTTCTTATTACCACAGAGAGAAAAAATGACATCGCATCCTCCTCTAAAGAAACTAAAATCTCTCAATGACCTGGATCAGGCTAATGAGGAACAAGAAACAGAATTTTTAAAGCTTCAAGTCATAGAACAACAGAACATAATTGATGAGTTAACAAGGGTATGTCCAGAACACCAGGAAATTAGCAGCAATTCCTGTATAAAGTTAATTACTATTAGTATTTCATATTATAAATAGAATTCTGAGGTTTCACATCTTCCTTGCTCTTAATACCTGTGTAGTTTTAGATGTCAGTGTGTTGATGTGGGTTATTAACTGCCTTTTTAATGGGGTGTTGGCCTTGAATCTTGAAGATGTGACACTTGTGTGTGATCTGAGCTGTAGAAATGAACTGACTTTTCCTGAGCACCACTGTTCACATACATACATGTTTGCAAAGCATGGCTCTGACAAGCTGGTGTATGAGGTAACCATACTGCTATTAAAATGTTCTCTGGAGAAGAAACATGCAAGCACACAATGTATTGCCCTTTGTGTGCTGGAGAAGAGCATGCTGCTAGACATGGTTCTCTAGTTCTTCTCTCATATCCTTCAATACTGGCAGTCTCTTTTTTGGAGGACTTTGCATTTTCTTGAGGAGAAGGAGAAAGATACTCCAAAGCAAGCTGTTTATTCTCTTAAGACATCATTGCTAGAAGTGGTGAAATCAACACTTGTATCTTTTAATAAGTCTGAGACAGAGGCAGAACCACCTTTGCAGTGAAGGCAGTTTGCCTCCCATAATAAACCTGAACAGGTGCCCTGCAAAAGCCTTCTGGTGACTTTGGCAGGAAATCAGTCAGTGTCTGTTGTCTGACAGCCTGCCAAGTGATTTTCAGCTGGCACATAGACAGTTTTGGGTATGAATCTTCCCTTCTACATGGAATCGTGTTGCTAATAGAAAGTATAGCAGTCAGTGGAAAAGCATATGTAGGTCTGATGTTCTGGGGCTGCAAACAAAAGAAGATAGAGGTAAGAATCTTGAGTCCAGTAACTTTTCAATCTCACTTTTCAGGACAGGGAAAAACTCATTCGTCGCAGAAGGAGTAAAAGGAGTTCAAAACCAATTAAGGTGAGAGGAAAAATTCTGAATTAAAAAAAGATAACATATGCAAAAGTTTATTGGCATCTTCTGTTCTTGTTTTTTTGTTGTTGTTGTATTCAGATTCCATGTTTAGAAAGTTGTAACCTGTCAGCATAAGTGAAAAATGCTGCAAAGCAAATGTGGATCTAAAATGCTTATTGATCAGTTGGCAGCACGCTTATTCATAAACCGAGTTTTTAAATGCTCACCTCTGTACACTGAAACCCAATCCTGCATGTCAAGCACCTCAGCTTTCATAGGACACGACTCAGTTCTCATTTGGATTGGTGAATTCAGTTACTGGAGATAGTGAGACATAGAGCCAAACTGTGTACTGTGAGAAGTCTCTTACAATGTATGGCGGTTACTGTAAGACTGGAAAGATGTGTGGGATAAAAGTCACATTTAAAAAAACCCAAACACCTCAAACTAAGATGTAACATTAGTTCTGTGCTAATGTAGTGCTTACTCATTTACTTGAACAGCAGTGTCAGTGAGAAGCACTGAGATATTCGGAGTATCAGCAGTGTCCCTGAGAGAAGGAAGAGGTTCTCCATTCTGCACCGTGGACTTTTCTTTCATAGCATTATTTTCTCACCTCAGATGTCTTCTGAACAGCTTCTGTTATGTTTTCCAAGCTTCAGGCTAAGCCAGATCCTCAGTTTAGTAATATGAATCAGTAGACTCATTCTCCACCAGCACAAGACCTAATCTTCATTATGGTCCCCTTTGGATTTGCTTGGAGGTGGTAATTGAAGGGGTAGCTCATAGCTCTTTTTTCATGTCTTGCCTTTTTAAAACAACAGGTAATGGGCTTGAAACTAATCTTTCTCCAAATTAGAAACTTATACTGGCCATTTCTGGGCAGATTCAGATATCATGTTTTTTTCTTCTTTAGAGACACGTGATAGACACAGTTCTGGGGTATGATGATGATTCCATGGACTCTGAAACATCCTCTGTGGCCTCATATAGGACAGACAGAACACCAGCAACTCCAGATGATGATCTGGATGAGGTAAGATCAGACTCAGTTTCAGTAGGCAAGGACAAATTTTCAGACAATTTTGACTGCCAAAGCAAGTGACCAGGGTTTTATTGTTGCATACTGGATGGCAAGTTCTTCATTAAATTTGGCCTCATTTTCATATACTCAAATACCAAGAAGTTCTTTCAAAGTCTGGTCTGTAGAGTCTACAGCTATGACTTCATTGCAGTCTGAGGTGACTTTTTCCTCTCATCTCTCAAGAAAATGAATTTTTAGCTTAAAGACATATAAGCATTCTGTTACTTCTACATCCTTATTACTTCTCATTACAGCAGGATCACCATAAAAGCTGTTTTAAATCAAGATCTGTAAACCAACTCATGTTTAATATCTTAGACTTGCATTCTTTGTGTTGGCAGTGCTGTGCTGTCCAGTGCTTAGGCATGTCCTTTCTCCTTCCTCAGAGTTTAGCTGCAGAAGAATCAGAGCTGCGGTTTCGACAGCTGACAAAGGAGTATCAGGCCCTGCAGAGAGCATATGCACTACTGCAAGAGCAAACAGGAGGTGTCATAGATGCTGAAAGAGAAGCCAAGGTCAGTAACAGTCTGAGAGGCAAAGCATTTCATTACTGTCGGAATATTTTGATTTCTCAAAGTGGCATGCAAGGAAATGGAGATAAATATCCATGGACATCTATCTGTTGCATTTCACTCATTGGCTAAGTATATTTCAAGAGAGTGATGACTGAAGATGGACACAATTGCTTTGCTTACAAGGGTCTGTTCTCTGATTGTTTCAAACCCCTGCATTTAGGCAGACACGTCAAAGCAGACAGTTCTGCAGTTTTGCACACAGCCACAAGAATTCTTTTGTTTTGCCCAGGTGTGAAGAAGTTGGATTTGTACATGTGAATGGAGGCCTATGCTTTTCCATAAAGGTGTAAATTGCACCAACTTTAGAAATATCCACCTGAAGTTTTCTAACGAAGTTACACAGATCACATTCAAATTTGAATGTGATGCAGATTACCATAGAACTTCCAAGGCTAAAAATGTTCTCCGTGTAATAAAACTGTAGAATAATTCAGGCTGGAAGCAACTTCAGGTGAACTCCAGCCCAACATCTAGTTTGAAGAAGTGTCTGATGTGAGGTAGTACCAGGTGGTTGGGCTTTTTTGTGTGGTTTTTTTTTTTATACCACTTTCAAGTCAGTTCTTAAAGACTTCTCAGGCAGTTCTCATCGCCTTTTTTTCTACTACCCTTTGCCAGTGTCATTTACTAATCACTTTTATTCAATTCAGGTACTGTCCCTGTAGTAGAAATGCTAAATCATGACTTGAAATGGTGATTGGGCACCTGGTGGGAAGGAAGGGCCAGCCCAGAGGAGCTCAGGTTCAAACATTTATCTGTGTGACCTGAAGGGCTGGAGCCAGGATGCACCCCTTTGCAAACCTAATTTAAGGGTTGGCAGTGCAGGTGAGGGCGTCTTTTGCTGGAGATCTCTGCATACCTGAGGCCTTCCAAAGGTTAACAGCTTTTTCCCTTTTTTTTTTTTCTGTGGCTGCAACCAGAGTCTTTGCCACCCTGCTATTATTGCTGTACTTTCCATTGCATTGTAGCATTACAGTCCCTTATTAGGGTCTTTAAGTAGAGCTTCACACTGAATACTTGGCCTTGCATTATGCTACTCCAGTTTAAGACATGTTAATTAACAGACTTGGGTGGAGCTGCTGCTCTGTCCACTTGTGCCATCTGTATGCATATGTGAGGTGACAGAAAATACTGCAGAGCTAGGATCTTTGTAGTGATTATTCATTCTGTGGAAATAACAGCATAGATCCAGATTATTTTGTATTTCACTTTTTTTTTTTTTTAATGTCAGTCACTTTGATGTTTTTGTTGTTGAATGCTGTGTTTGATTCAACAGGCTCAGGAGCAGCTCCAAGCTGAAGTCCAGAGATACAAAGCCAAAATAGAAGATCTGGAGAAAACTTTAGCGCAAAAAGGACAGGTAAGCACCTCTTGTGTATTTTATTTTTCCTGTTTTGGATCTTTACTTTGTTTAGAATATGCTTAGCACAGTTTCGTTATGGACTTCCCCAAGATGTAAGGTCTCTGTAATAAACAGGCAGGCATAGTGTGTTCAGAAGCCTTGCTAAAGATTGCTAGACAAATATGCTGTTATTTCGTAATCCATGATCTGTTTATGTGGGATTTTAAAAACTGAGTACTGTGGTTCCAATTTTCAGTGAAAGTGCCCAGCCTTACGGAGTTTGATTATTCTGTAACAGAACTGCTTCATCCAACAGGACTCTCATTGGGTGGAAGACAAACAGCTTTTCATTAAGAGGAACCAAGAGCTTTTAGACAAGGTATGTTCCTGAGTTTTGCATGTCTGGAGAAGAGGAGGCCCAGGGGAGGTTATCTTACTGCTCTCTACAACTACCTGAAGGAAGGTTGTGTTGAGGTTGGCATCAGCCTCTTCTCCCATGTAACTAGTGATAGGGATAGAGTGAATGGTCTCAAGTTGTGCCAGGGGAGATTGTGGTTAGGAAATACTAGTTCTCTGAAAGAGTGGCCACTTGCTGCAGTGGGCTGTCCAGGGAGGTGGTGGAGTTACTGACCCTGGGAGTGTTCAAGAAATGTTTACATGTTGGACTGAGTGACATGGTTTAGTGGGAAATACTGCTGATAGATGGATGGTTGGACTCGATCTTGGAGGTCTTTTCCAACCTTGGTGATTTTATGATTGTGTTCACTCTGTAGGGTAATCTTGATCCTAAAATACGCCTTTTGGATGCTTAGTCTAATGTTTACAAGTATAGTGGAATGATAGCATAGTGTATTTGAATATGGGCAGGATATACAGAGTGACATAGGTAGATATGGCCTTTCCAGCACTGACTAGACACTACTGGTAGTAGCTTCCGATGCTCCTAGCCTAAGACCTGGAAGTTCTGCTCAGCATTAACAGCTCTGCTGTTAACATTATGCTCATGCTGCCTCAGCAGGACCATCTGAGCTTAGCTTCTTAAAATGAAATGGCAGCAGAAATGAAGTCATCCTCTAACATCAGGACTTTTGTACTCCTGGTCTCAGTATACTCTATATGTTTTTAAGGGCATGAGTCACCTTCTAGGCCCTGCAGAACTTGAACTGCTTTTTTACTTGGTGCATTTAAGTGTGTATATGGAGAAACTATTGATCACAGCCTGAACCTCTGATTGACCACCTGAGGCAAACAATGAGTCAGCTGCAGGAGCACAGGTGAAGGTAATTCAGCTGTACTACAGGAAGGGGTAGAGCCTGGCTGCACCTCTCCTAGATCTCATTTAAGGGCTGACTGCCACTGAGGAAGAATCTCTTTCTCTGGAGATTACTCCTGTGTGGAGTTTACTGTGGGCTTTCAACATTGGTGAGCATTTCCGTTTATTATAGATTATCTTTCCATCACGATAATCTTTCTTAACGAAACATCTGTTTAAACCTCTGTTTACTTATTGATTGTACAACTGTACATTTGGCGAGCCAGGCAGGCCAAACTGACTGAAATTATATATATAGTGCCTTTTTTTGTGGAGTATCTATAAATGGGTTGGGGGGAGAACATCACCCCCTTAGATAAAATGATTCCTGGGCGGATCCCAGGGTTTCTGGGTTCTCCCTACTATCAACTAGCTACTATAGTTGAAAAGTGGGGTCCCCTGTGGGTTACGGGGGATATCTCCCTGTTCTGCGTGGCGGAATATTTTCAAGGATTAGACAAGGATATTTTGACTATGTGAGAACGGCAGTTAGTTACCTCTGCAGTGGCATGGCCACTGTTAAATGCCTTAAATCAAGTGGAAACTAGAGCTGACACTTTAGAAAATGAAAATCAATTATTGAAAGATTGTATTGAAAAGCTAGAACAGGAACTTAACATATTAATGGGGAGAAGACCAATTTTACATCTTCCAGTAGGCCAGGTCTGAAAAATTTCAATAGATAATAACCACATCTCTGAAACAATGGACCTGGTTGAACGAGAAAATAAAACTACTAAAACTGACTTAGTCCATCATAAGTGGATCTTCTACTTGGAACTCCATCCTATCATAACCCAAAAAAAAACCCGAAAAAATACAGGATAGACCGGCAGGGGTGCCTTCTGATCAATGGCTTCCTGCCCAAACCCATTTCCATGTCACTGCCTGACCATACATGGCAACAGAACTAATGGATCTGATTACAACAGTTTCAACAGAAACCTAGAGAGAGTGTACTGACTTGGCTGTTGCGGTTATGGGATTCAGAGGCAGAAAGTGTTACAGTTAGTGGAACAGAAATATCTAAATGAGCTACTGTAACTGTTCTCCCTGCCACTGAGAATTTAGGTCTGGGAACCCATAGGATAAAATGGCCTTGGAAGGTGCAGGTAGGACCCAAGTGGTGTGGCCTACTTGCACCCTGGGGGAGATTGTTGGAGGTGGGAGGCTTGGTAGTCCCTCTGGTGATAGGTGCGTGGCCTACGGATATTGTGGTCAACACTCCAATCTTTATTGCTAAGGGGACACCTATCATGTCCCTATGGCAGATCAAGACAGTCTATTTGAGTGTCATGCTTTACCATGAGAGCAATGCATATGAAAGTTAAGACAGACTAATCTAATAGCTAGCTTGACATTTGTCGCGTTAACCCTTGATGTTCGTGTTAACCACATTGATGTTCACTAGGATTGCTTTAGGAAAAGCTTTAATCTGAGCATTTTATGATGTTTAACAAGGTGAGAAGTTCATCTGTAAATTAAAGACTCATTGAGTTAATACGTCAACTAGAGAATCATCATTTACACTGCCAATGCTGCCTGAACTGTTACTCAGCAAATACTCAGTGTTTCGTGTAACCTTCCCACAGATCATGAGTTTATGTGTTTCTATTAGATAGAGAAACTGGAAGCAGAAAACAACCGTCTGCAACAGGAGCTGCAGGATGCCCGGGACCAGAATGAGTTGCTGGAGTTCCGCAACCTGGAGCTGGAGGTGATGGATGAGCTGCTTGCAGTAGAGCTGGTAGCAGATGAAATCAATGCACTCACACTGGACACCAACTTTCGACTGTTTATATGAGCACTGTAGTGTTATAATAGAGTAACTAATCAGTGCAAGCATGTTTATTTGGAGTATGTGGGGATTAATGTCCTGGAAACAGTAAGCTCCATACTTGACTCATTTTGGTCTAAGCTAGATGCCTAGTAAGCAAAATTAATCTTAGTTGATTAAGTCTGGTGTGGCGGTGCTGTTATCTCACTTGTAGGTATGTTTTTTCTAAGACTTCAGAGCAGTCTGTTGTCAACACGCTTTGTTCTTATTGCCGGCCTGGAGAACAAATATACAGTACTGGCCAGAATCTATTAAAATTAATAGAAATTAATTGAATTGAAATGACCTGGTGAACAAGATTTAAACCCCATCCTCATGCACTTTACTCAGGGCTGCATCCTAGTTGACAGCCAAAATCTCTGCTGACATCCGGTTGTGGGGTTTTTTGTTTGTTTGTTTGCTTGTGAGCTTTCTCATTTGTTTTCTCATGGAACTGAAGAATTAAATGCTCGTGAGCTAGAAGTGTGTTTGAAAGTGGAATTCACTCTTCTGTGCTTGCCTGACTAGCAAAAGGAACGTGAAATAATTTTATTTCTCTTTGGTCTTTTAAAACGAGACAAGTATTTGTAGATTTTATGCAATGAGATGTATAAACAGCTATGTTTATCAACTTCCTTGAACTTACTGATTTCTATGAGTAATAGAACATATGACGATGAAGAAGTATGTAATCTGAGTATCCTTGTAGTCTTAAGTAAAATACTTGCTCATAAAGGTAGTACTATCAGCGGTGTGTAGTTGTTCAACACTTTACTGAGCAAATCACTTTAAATGACAGTCTTAGCTGGATGACAGCCTTCCCACAGATAACTTGCAAACATACATAATTCATCAAATAATGTGCTGTAAAATAATTCAATGGATTTTAGGATCCTATGCTGCTCTGCACACTATTCTTAGCCTAGACTCCTACCATTAGATTTTACCAGCAGCAGTAGTGATGTACTGATGTAATGTTTCTTTTCTCATACTGTGAGGGGACTAGGTTTGTAGAGCATGATATAAACAGTAGCTGTGGCACTTGCTCTGTTCTCTATGCATCTCGTTCATTCTGTTATGCTCTCTGGTGTCCATGAATTTTCAGGAAAGAGAGAGACGGTCCCCACCATTTAATCTTCAAATTCACCCATTCTCAGACGGTGTGAGTGCTCTACAGATATACTGCATGAAGGAAGGGGTTAAGGTAAGTCAGTTTCATAAGACAGGGCTTACTACAGGAGTGGTTGATGCTGTCCGTGTAATCACTTACATTAATCTCTGCAAATAACTCCAGTAAATTTTAAGATTTAATCAGTCTAATGAAACTTGTTTGACATATGGAATTGGAGTTGTAATTTTCATTATGATGATAAAACCTGGTGCAAAAGCAATTGAAATCAGCATGTGTTGCATTTCCATGTTTTATCTCAACATGGGAAGGACAAATAATGCAGACATGATAAAAATGTGCATGCCTTGCCTTTATCTTATTTTCTATTTGCAGGATGTCAGCATCCCAGACCTCATAAAGCAATTAGACATCCTAGGTGATAATGGGGTAAGTTAAGAGGGAGATAGCTTGTAAAGGGAAAAACTACATTTTGTACAGAGGATAAGTGAAATCTGTAACTGCGATGACTAGTTTTTTAAGGTGTTTGTTAAATCAAGTAATATCCGAAGTGTTCATTTAGAGAATATATATCTCTGTAACTTAAGCTTTTGTTAGATTTCTATAATCAGAGGATGTGTAACAAAACAGCAGTTTTAACAGCTGGTTAAAGCTGGACCAGGAAGAATGCGTGTCCAGAGGCCAAAATGACATCTGGAACCCGGCCTGACTGCAATCCAGGCACTCAGCAAAGCTTGTGATGAGCTAGTTTGGCAATATAACCCAACACATCTTCATCATGTCTAGAATTTCTCTGAAAGCAGTTTCATAAATAAGCAAGAAATACCAAACGTGGTGTGGCTTTCTAAGCAGATATTGCTGCGCACTTTGATCATCCATGGGAAAGAAAACATCCTGTATCTGTCATCAGCATTAGATGCACTTTCTTAAAAGTGTGTAAGAAATAGAAAAAGAAGGATCATGATTGTTTCCACACATACTGAAATAGATGAGCTTTAGCTTAATTTTTTCTAAAAGTTAATGGAAATTTGACTTAGCAAAACTACCCCAAAGGCAAATGGGTTTAACTTTAGATTTCTCCTAAGGTGCAACAGCACGAAAACATACGGTCAGTCCATAACTTGTGAAGAAATAAAGCATTGTTCTTTCTGTTATGTTAGCAGACTCTTGAATATTTTGATGTAGACCTAGTGTATAGCATGGATAATCTGTATCTGTGTAGGAAACTGGGACTAATATTTTTCTTCCCTCTCTTCACAGAATTTAAGAAATGAAGAACAAGTGGCCATAATTCAGGCTTCCACTGTATTGTCTTTGGCAGAAAAGGTAAAATGTATGCTTGCTCTTCTCAAGTGTTATCTAATGACTCATCTAGTACTGTAAATTTTCAGCTCTGTTGTTGCAAATATAATCAAACTTTCTAATATAGGAGGCAGTTCCTTGGAAAAAGGAAATCCTGCTAGCAGTATTTTATACTACTGTGTATCAGCTAGAGATTTTGCATGGATAGGAATACCTTAATGTGATGTAATCACAGTCCCAAACACCTTGCTAAAGCGGCAGAAATGTCAGATTTACCAGTCACAAGCAGCGTGGTCAGAACAGCTGGAAATGCAAAGTAAAATAAAGTATTCAAGCAGATTACACAGCAGAAAACACAGCAGATTACAGCTCTCATTCTCTTTCCTCCAGTGGATTCAGCAGATTGAGGGAGCTGAGGCTGCTCTGCACCAGAAGATGATGGAACTGGAAAGCGATATGGTAGGCAAACTTTCCTTAGTCGACTTCTTAGGAATATGTCACATTTACTTGGTACGCCACAAAATAATTAAAAACTGGTCTTTTAGCTAAACATATATGGAGGCTTTCTGTGGTTATTGGTGAATCCATAAAGTTACTGGTCTGTTTCATGTGCAACAGCAGAATAACAGAAAGGGAAGTAGTTGAGGTTTGAGAACTCCTTATGCTAAGGTAACTGTTTCTTAAAAAACACAGACTCAGATGCTGCTTGGTGATTTTCAGAGATGTAAGCGACCACACTCTTTGCCTTATGAGATTAACAGTTTAAAAATTAGTAGTTATGCTACATTTTATTTTATACTGATAAGTGGGAAATAATTTTCATGCTGTGTTACTTTGTGCTTTAAACCCAGGTAGTCTTGTAGCTACGCTCACAGATAAACTTGCTACAGTACTTTTATACTGTTCTTTTTCTAGTTAGGCTTCTTTTAAATGACTAGCACTAACATGAGTTTGCATGACCGTACTCAAGTTGATTAAGCTTAAGGTAGGCTGAGGAGTTAAGCACAGCATCTTTCTCCAAATAACACGGTCATCAACATGCCTGTTTAGTTCCTGTTCGGTTTATTGCACTCTCACACTTATTCCTAAATAAGAGAAACCACAAAAGGAGTGGTCCATGACTCCAGAGCTGCTGTCTTCAGGAAAACTATGCAGAAAAACTGAAATGCTATCACTGAAATGCTAAGCAATGCTACTAAAATCAGTATAGAGATTATAGATTTACTTTTATGTAGGAGATGTATTATCATAAAAAGCAAACATGGCTGTTCTAGTTTCCTACTCCTCTAGCTGAGACAGATGAACACCAGTAACCCTGCAGTGTCAGGTGTAGATCAGTCTTCTAGTCCTGCCCGAATCAGATGCCTGTAGTTTATTAAATAAAACTTCCCAAAGCATTTTGAGTAACTAACTCATTTTTCTGTCCAAATGATCCTTTGTTGTAGGAACAATTTTGCAAAATAAAAGGTTATTTGGAGGAAGAACTAGACTACAGGAAGCAAGCTCTTGACCAGGCATACATGGTATGTACGAAGGAGATGCTACAGCATACACTGCTTGGCACTGTAGCGTGACACAGGCTCCAGCAGGATCAAGAAGAGAGGTTTTTGCTTTCCTCTTAGTATCTTTTATCTGACATACTACCATACAATCTGTGCTGCTTCAAAAGGGCGCATAGGTTTTGCACACCATAAAAAGGCGGAGTTCCTGAAGTCCAAAACTATTCTGTCATCTAAAGGCAGATGCTGCTCATTAATGTCAGTTTGTCCAAATGGAGTCAGTGCAACCAACTAGAACTCAGATCTGGAATCTCAGATTGCCCATTTTGTGTATGCCATAGCAAGAAGATGATGTGCCACAAAGAGCAAGGTTTCCTGCTGTAAAACACTGCTGTACCAAATTCTGATACATAGGTCTGGTAGCCTGCCATACATGTTCAGCGTATTTGGTTTGGCAGTTAATGGTGATGCTCATGACTAGCAGGATTAAGAGCAAAAGTAGTCTGGCACTGACTTTCGGTCTTTGTTCTCTTGTATTAAAGTTTATTTCTAGCACAGTGGGTCAGTTTTAGAATTGGTGAAGTATTCATCTTTTTAATTGCGATTAATTGCAGTGAAAATTAATGTTAGAATACCATACGAATAAAAGCACGCTTTTTTTTTGTTGTTGTTTTGTTTAAACACTGGGCCATTCTGTAAGTTCTGCTTGTCACATTTTTGCACATTTGAGCACAGGGACCATCGTGCAGGTGCCTGAATCTGCCACAACTCCCTGTCCTCGCTTTTTTAAAAAAGATGTTCTGTCTGTAACTGACTTTTGGTATTGCATCGACCAGAGGATCCAGGAGCTTGAGGCCACCTTGTACAATGCTTTGCAGCAAGAAACAGTGATAAAGTTTGGAGAACTGCTCACTGAAAAACAGCAGGAAGAGCTCAGGACAGCAGTAGAAAAGCTAAGACGCCAGATGCTGAGGAAAAGCAGAGAATATGATTGCCAGATTCTTCAGGAGAGGATGGAGCTTCTCCAGCAGGCTCATCAGGTAAAAAAAAATAAATAAAAGCACATGCAGGTCTATGCAGATCTATGCAGCTTTGCTGTTTAAGAATGAAAGCTGAGGACAAATTTGGGCAAGCTCCTGGTCACAGGCATGCCTGGCATCTAGTTTCTTGAGTTGTTTTATACTTTGTCTTTACTGTGTGCATAAACTCTTGATATTAGCTTGTGGAGTGGTGGTTTGGCGTATTTTGAGTCTTAAAATTCTAAATCAAGCAGTTTTCAGCCAAAAAAATGGCCCCCGTAGTTATTGGGCTTGTCTCAATAGGAACTACATTAATTGTTCTGGTGCATGCTACATAGGAGAGGTATCTTTTTCCTGCCACTTCTGGGTTTCTGCGGGTTACTGGCCATCTGTCATAGGCTCTAAGTAAAAAAAAAAAGACACAAAGACTCAAGGTCTCATTTTTGTAGTCCGTAACTCTGTGGGATCATTCTTCCCAACACACTAAAGTTTAAGTTGTGTTGCACAGTTTTTGTAGAAGTATCTACCTCTGTTAAAAACAAATATTGGATATGAGTCTTTCACACGTAGCTCACCACAGAATGAGTGTTTTCATAAAACCATAAACATTTAATGTTTCAATCTAATAATGTTTTAGTCCTCTTTTAACACATACTGTGAGGAATCTTACTTTTAGAAATATATCAAAATTATAATCACAACTTTACACTTTTCATATATTTACTACAGGATTAATACTATGAAACAGATCCACCATTGATGCTAATTTCCAGTGTTTTGAGGATGCAGTAAATTACACACAACATCATGTTTTGAGTTGTCATTCATGAGGTAAAGTCACTGTTAGGAAGGGCTTGTGGCTGGAATTGTGGTGCTCCACATGTTTATACCTGCCAGAGAAGTGAATTTATTAATTTCTGGGCTTTTAGCACTTTGAACATTCAGTTGCTTTCAGCCAAGCAAAGTTACTGAGTCTAGTTGCTTTCTTTTCTGATTTCCAGAGGATCCGAGATTTAGAAGATAAAACTGACATCCAAAAGAGACAAATTAAGGATCTGGAGGAAAAGGTTGGTTTTGTTTTGCTTTTGAAGCAGGCTTGTTTTGGAAGTAATGACCTAATTTGTTTGAACTACATGGGTTTTTTGATACCTAAATCAGCTGTACATTTCAGTGCTTTCCTACTATGCCTTCTTTTCAGTTTTTGCCTTCTAGTATATTCTGACTTTAATCTTAGAGTCTTTTCCACAACAAACTATGTTTCATTTTAGGAAATAAATTCTGAACACTTCTAGTTATGGTGAATGATACTGGGCCAAATGTTGAAACCTTTATTTGGTGGTAAGATGCTGTCTTGGTCTGCAGGTAGTACATTCATTAAGGCAGGGTGATGGTAGTGAGCAGGAAGGAGTGAATGAAACTCAGTGAAGGTACAGAGATTGTCCTTTGGGAACTCAGGTTTTAATACTATCTTGTTTATCAAAGCTTGCAATTGATTATGCAGTATGAATGCAGTACCGGAATCTTGCTCCTAAGCTGACCCATCAGGTTACACATTCACATTCTCTCTCTGTATACAAAGAATACACATAAATATGTATAGAGCTGTGCTACTTTGTTTTTTATCACGTTGTCTTAGTTTTTGATAGGTTAGGTAGGATTGCCAAGGGAAGATCAGTGTGGGCACGTCATAATCCTACCATTTATGTATCTTCTAGAAATGCTATACTGATGTAAGATACATCTCAGTGAGAGCTTTGCCCGTGTAGTCATATTAGTGAATATCAATGTACATACATCAGCTATAATAATGGCTATATCAGTACAATAACTGTAGTGCCAGTGAGCCCTTCCAGTTTGTATGTTCAAGTGAAACAAACGATTTCAATGTAAAACATGATACAAGTAATTCCTTCCACTTTTTTGTCAGTATCTTCATGACACAAGAATTCGGTGTCTTTCTTTCTTGTATATACAACATGGAGGTAGATCATAACCTGTAATGAAAATAAAAAATAAAATTTATGCAGTGGTCTTATGGAGACCTTGAGTATGAAGACTTCTTAGTGCCAATGTTCCACAGCATTTTTTATTCATAAAAATTCATATTCCAGGAGATGACTCGTGTTTAAAATGACACATCCAAAATATAATGGTTAGGTTTTGATATTGTATGACATTGTGTGCATATACATATATATACATACATAGTTACAAGTTATTTCCAGCATAAATGGCAGGCACTGTTTTTTGGTTTTTTTTGTAACCTACTTTAAAATACTACCCATGCTAGTTTTGATGTCCAGCTTTGTGTCTTCCATCCCCCCATAGTGGCTTACAGTGACAGCCGTACCTCAGGCTTTCAATTTGGTGTGAATTTTAGTTTGCCACCCAAACAAATGGCATCTGTTTGTAATGTGACACTTTGAGATGTAACTAGGGGAAAATGGCATATTCTGAAGGTAGAATTACTTTACTTGTCCTTCAGAAGAACTAATCCTGGTGCTTACAATGCCATGACTTCTTATTTTTATGCTGTCTTCTTTTTCTTCTGCAGTTTCTATTTCTATTCTTGTTCTTCTCTCTTGCCTTTATTCTTTGGCCTTGATGTCACTGTGCCTCTTGGAAAGGTAAGACTACATTATTTTTCTCCTCAAAGCTAGTATTTCTTGCGCAGTGCTGAGGATCAGACTGTTGTGTGTTCCTAAACACGTCCAGAGTCAGGGAATCTGGAAGGTTATTGTCAATTTATAGTAGTGCATTGTGAGAGTGATCACGCTGCTGAATTTAACAAATGGCATTGCAACCAGACCAACACTGTCCAACATTGTCAGATCATTTACAAAAAAGCTTGCTAATTATACTATGCTATTTGTAATTGCAAAAACTAAAGCTAACAAGGATTTCATAATATCAAATAGTTAAGAGAATAGCAGGTAAAATTCAGTGTGCCATCAAAGTTTCTGGTTCTTAAAACTACCAAGATGAATATCATTAGGGTGATCTTTGCAAAGCTGTTTGACTTCCACTGGATGTATGTTGACTTTATTAACCTTGTAAGAGACTTCAAACAGATCTACAATAAAACAGCAACAAAAACCCACAGTACCTCCTTGAAATAGATCTAGGGAATCATTTGATAATGAAAAAACTTTGGTTTTGTTAGAGCCTTGCTCCACTTTATCCTTTAATAGTCTTTCAGCTCTGAGAGCAAACTGATACAATTGCAGATAATTCTTTCTGGTTTCTTTTTCTGACAGCATTAGCACAGCTCATTGCTGTACTTTTGGGATTAGGTGGGACAAGCATGTGAAACAAGATCAGGATGCAGTGTGTGTGTGAAGGAAGCCACATGCAGCAGTATTTAGCATCCAGACCAGAATTCTCTAGCTCCTTCTGGGAGTTTACTATCTGCATTTTTTTTTTTTTCCTCTGCTTGTGAATATATATATTCACTTGTGATTGTATAAGGAAACGTGGTCTGCATCAGTTTCACATCTAGTGAGTTTTACCATGTAGATTTTAACGCTGAGAGAAGCAAAGAAAAACTAAGCTGTTTTCTCCCACATTTCGAATCTGAAACCCAGAATTCTTTTCCATGTACAGGAAAGATTTCCTTGAATCAGAAGTAGTCTGCATTTGGCTCATTGCTAAATCAGCCGAAGTCCTAGAGTTGTGGTGAAACCACAGATGTGTCACCTGCTGTCATATCTGGTGAATTTTAAGCAACTTTTGGTACAAGAGTTACTGAAACCAACAGTTTTCCATGGGCTGATGTGTAACTATTTGCCTGAAGATACCTGTGGGAACTTCTGATGACCAGAAGGCTGTACTCTGCAGGGCCCAATAAATGGGGAACAAAACAGTCTGTACAGTTAGCTGGTTATGTAAGAAAAAAATCCTTTCAACTTTCTGACTGATAGATTCCGTTTGTCAGCTGGATAGGTAGGCAGAGAACTTATCACTTATCTGATACAGATGTTCTTTTTTTTTTTTTATACTTTTAGAGCACCCGACCACACAGATTTGTCCCTAGAAAGGCAAATGCTTCCAACCCCCCAACAAAGAGAACGTTGTTTACACCTATTTAAAACAAAAAACAAATGAACAACCTGTAGCCAAGACCACAACCACCTTGTATTTTAAAGCCATCACTCAAGATTCATTAACGGACAGCTCCTGTCTAATGCTATGATATATGCTGCATCTAGTGAAGTTGTGTATGTTGAAATTACAAAAGGGGAAGAAATATAAACTGTCAACCTACATTGCTACAGAAAAACTTAAAGGGAATTGGCAAGGCTCCACTTCCAGCTGATCGAGTCAGAGTGTGTCTTGGGCATGGAACCAAAGTAACAACAGAAAAAATATATCCCTGCTGTGCAGGGCAGTCATTTAAATGTGACACTGTCATTCCACAAGCAGATCAAAAATAAGAGGAAAAAGCAGAAGAAACACTTGAGATGTGCAGAGAGATACTGACCATGAAGTGTTCTGTTTGAACTGTTGGACTTTCTCACTGCAGGGAGACTCTTTCTCTCTCCCTTTGGTTTTCACCTCAGGAACAATGATGGCTGCAATGTGGGGGCAAAAAAAAAAAAAAGAGAAACGTATTCTGGCTTATTGCACTGTGGGCAGAACAAGACACCATGCTTTGTATTTGAAATGATTATAAGGCACCATTCTACATGGCAGAGGAAGGGAAAAATCAGATGTGGGACATAAGGAATGTTTCTGGCAGAGTTGTAGCCTTATCTCTTCATACTCCCTGCATGAAGAAAAGCCTGTCCTTTGTCAGATACTTCTCAGGCTTCCATATTTGATTTCACTAAAATAATATTATACTGAGGAACACTGGATTGAACCTACAGCATGGCTTCTGAGAAAGAAAAAGATATGTTCAAGGGGAAAGGAAAAAGCAATCCTCAGTGTCTATGTTGTATGATCCACAAAGCATCAGCTTTCAGATATTTTGTTCTAGCCTTGATCCTGCTGAGCGTAAGAAACCCTTATAAATGTTTTGGTTTGGTCTGTCAAACTGATTTTGCTATCTGGCTTCTTGACCAAGAACGCGTTTACCAAATAGTGGGGAAAGCCATGTGAAAACATCAATACTAGATATGAGAAGTAGCGTCACTAGTCTGTTTAGATTCTTCCATAATTAGGAATAACTAGAAGTCATTTCCATTTCAAAGCATTACATATCTCTTTCATGACACAGTCTGGAACCCAGTCCTGGTGTCTCCCTAAAGCAAGCAGTGCCCTCACAGTTGCGTGTCCCTTTAGTCGGTAAGAAGTAAACCCCAAGGAGAGCTGGCACCTGCAGCAAACCCTGCCAAGCTTTTGTGTCTGTTGGATGCAGCTTTGCTTCCATCTTCCCCTTCGTTATGGTGCGCTGTGTGAGCTAGGCATGGCAATGAACTTCTCTGCCTCTGTTTTTATTTCCCTGGAAATGGGGTCTTGCCTGTGCAGACTTCAGGTTCCTATGGCAAAGCTTACTTGAGCTGTGTCTTCCACAGTGGAGCCTTAATTTCATCTGGGAAAGAATGGATTTCCATATAACAGTGTAGAAGACAGCCTGTGCATTACTTAAACCTTCAAAAGAGGGCTCACGTGTTCCAAATTTTACGCACACAGATTCTGCATACCAGAAGCTTTAAAAGTGCTTTACAAAGAATCTTGCCTTTGTTTGCTTGTTCATTTTCGCAGACAGAGCAACTCTGGCACAAAGCAGTGAAGTAACTTGCGCAGCAACTCAGTAGGGCAAAAGCTATTCCTTGGCCATAGCAGGAATGAAGTTCATCTCATGCAGAGGATGCCTGCCCTTCAGAGATGTTTTGGAGCCAGAATAGCTTTTACCCATTAATGTCCATAGATCCAACACTGGGCTCTATTTGTCCAGAGACTGAGAACATCCCCATTTCATGCATGCCTGGAAGTTCTCTTGAGCCCTCTGTTAAAGATTAGCAGCTACTAGCAACTTTCTGCTCCATGAAATTAATTTATATTGCAAAATGAACGGAGCTGCTTCAAGCAGTCTGTTTTAGTCAACGGGTTTACTGAATTCTACACTAGCTATGTGTTTGTTGGCCTCATTGTATTCTATTTTTTCTTAAACAGGATTGTAGGCAGGTATGTTACATGAATGCTGGTACATTGCATGCTCTGTGTTGCAGAAGAATCTGTGGGTAAGGTTGGCCCAAACCTATCACCCCTGTGCTTTCCAAGGGTGCTGCTGCCAATTCAGTCATGAAGCTTTGGAGTCAGGCCCTTTGAGAGCCTCCTCCCACACCTGTGGCACATTGGGATCACTTTGCAATTTCTTGTTAAGTACAGAAAGTTATTTTCCTGTCTGGTTATTCCCTCTTTCCCTTTCCACCATTCTTTCTCTTTTGCTGGAGCACAAGTTCATTTCATTTCGTACCACTTGGCTGCGGTAGTATGTGGGAAGTAAATGCAGCCTGGAAACTTTTCCTTAGACATTATAATGCCAGCCTTATCTTAAAGAAGCATGAGCACAGCATGTTTTTCCGTTGCGGTGCAGTAACTTCCATCTCTGCTTTGGTTAAAAAAAAAAAAAGAAAAAAGTGCTGGAAATGTTTGTTGTAGACAATCGCAGGGCAGAAGCATAGCACAGATAACATTGTCTGGCTTTAGAACCTACCTTGCTGATTTTGTGACAGGCTTCGTTATTTAGGCCCTCTGAGCTGCGCTGTGCACATCTTGCGCTCGCTTATCTTGCCTGATTTTCCCCTCCCTTACTCTTTTTTATTACGTATGCATGCAGGTGCTGCATTTCCAAGGGCTTAGGGAGGGGTGGGAGCTGGCAGAGCATCCACAGGTTACCGTGGTGTGACATGTAAATGGTTGCAAACTTTATAAAGATTGCTAGAGTCCTTCCAGAGAGCTGAGCAACAGCTGCTTTATTCTCCTTGCAGCATTACATGAGCCATGCCTAAAACACACTTGTTGGTAAAATACAAACTTCCTCCTGTCAGCCTGACAAAAATGAGTTTGATACAAAATGTTTGGATATATATATATGTATCATTATATGGATAAATATATGCATAGATATATCTATATCTATATAATAGGTACATATATATATAACCAAACATTTGCACATATGCACATCTATCTGTCTGGTCCCTATTGTATATAGGAAATCATTGCTATCGCTTATGAAAGTGTATTTGCAATCGAGGTATGGGGAATTCAATATAGATTTGTTTAGCTACAGCAGCTGGTACACCCGTGGTTTAGTTTTACATCTTATGTGTAACTTTGTGGTTCTGTTTTTCCTTCTTTTTCTTTCTTTTTGTTCTTTTTTTTCTTTTTCCCTCAAATCAAACTTGTCACTTTTTCTCCCCTTTATCCACCAAATTAGGAGAGTTCAAAGACACTTTCAATTCAAGCACTTCAGACAAAGACCTAATCGGTGAGATGAATTGAGGCAATTTGGTTTGAGAAAGAAATAGGGCTTCTCGCAGTATTACCAGCCTGGCTCACAGCTCTATTCTCATTGGCATGCCTGGACACCCGTGTAGATTTTATTTTGTTGGGTTGGGTTTTTTTGCACACATACTCCATTTTCCAACTCCCTGCTGTCATCTCGGTGGGGAATATCCTCTGAACCTCTGAAACTTTCAGTTTCTTGGCACCCCGTGAGGACTGGATAGGCCAGGCTTCTTCTCATTAGGGCGAGGTTCAATGAACAGCCATACAGTTGCTGGTGACTGGAAGTTTTTTTGTTTTTCCCTGCCCTCTGTCACATCAGTACCTGGTTTTAGGTACAATTTTGTTCCCTTTTTTTTCTTTGGTATTTACTCCAGAACAGGAGCGTTAATGACTTGGCAGAATGACCCTTTGATAAACACTGGACACGTATCTGTATTATATGTATTAATGCGTAGAAGAGAATCCTTATTGTATGTAAAGTTTTATGAATGGTTATTTTTTAATTTATGTATTTAATATAGGATTCAATGACCTCTGGTGTTTTAGTTTGTATAAAGAAAAAATAAAACAGCAGCATTTTTTTTTTAAAAAGTCTTCCTTTACGTTCACAGAGATGGTTAGCGTCCGTCTGGAATCTGTTTGGTGGTGCGGGTGGCAAAGCCTCAGCCCAGGCTGCTGATAGGTGGGGGAGTCTCGTGCTCTGCAGGTATCCAAACCCCACCCGGCTGCATTCCTGTGCGGCCTGCTGTGGAGAACCTGCTGTGTGGGGTTGGGCTGGGGGAGCCGCAGAGGTCCCTTCCAAGCCCTGCGGCTCTGTGGCTGTGTCAGGTTAAGGCTGAACGACTGAGACGTACCCAGCGCGCCTTCCTGGCCTGCTCTGCTCTGACGTGCTCACGGCCCCCAGGGAGATTGGAAGGGCCCAGGGGGCTGTAGCGGAGCACAGATGGAGGGAAAGCTGCGGTGGGAGGAAGGCAGGCAGCTCTCCCAGCGTGGGCCCATCTTTGCATTATTGACTTTGTGCTACACCTGTGTACCAGGAGAACGACAACAACAACAAAAAAAGATGCTGCCTGTTTTGTGGAGTTCAGGTAAATAGGGGCACGCTTACTGGGCTCTGCCTCGCTTTGGGAAATAGACGTCAGAGTTTCTTTTACAAGCTCTTCACACCAATGCTCTGAGCTGCTGAGAGCTGACTTCCTACACCAGCCTGCAGAAAAGAATGGGGCTCAGCTAACTGCTGCGGAGCGGCTGCCCAGTACGCAGGTGATGCGCGGCCCCCGTCCGAAGGTACGGCAGGACGCGTCGAACACCGTTCTGTGCTCTGCGTTACCAACGGGCGCCTCAGCACCGCGCCGCGAGCACTGCGCGCGACTCCGCGGGACGCAGAGAGAGCCGCCGGCCGGCAGGGGGCGGTGCCGCCCTCTGCGCCGCCGTCCGCACCCGCTCCCCGGGCCCGCGATGCTCGGGGCGTGCGCCTCCAGGCGGGACGGGCAGCGCTGCGGCCGCTGGGGCGACTGTGGCTCGAGGTCCGTTTGTACGCGGAAAACTCCGCTACTGAAGTCAGGGAATTGGGGTGGGGACTCCGTGCAGATGGACACAAATAGCGCTGGAAGGCGAGCTGCCGTACCGTGTGAACAAACCGTGTGGGAAGAAGACTCTGAGCGGTAGCTGATTGCAGGTTGAAAAAAATAAAGATGCAACGAAAATGGTGGAGAGCAAGTTGTCGTTTTGCCAGACTTCACCTTCCTGAGGTGCCAGTGTTTTCCGCTGCCATACTGGTACGCTGCATGCATTTAGCTTTTCAGGTCATGCTCTTTAAAAGGCTTTAGGTTATTTAGAAATATACCTGAGTGGCCATACAGACCTCAGTGTGACTCCTGTACTCAAAAGAGAAAGAAGTTTCTGTTCTAGTTGTGCCACACAGCCGAGCAGAGCTGTGCATGTTGTGCAGCCTGTTATCCTTAGATAAAACAGGCTTTGGTGAGTGAGGAACTGCACTGTGTTACAGCTGCAGCTGTCAGGGCAGCACAGCCGATGCTCGTCGCTTCTCTTTGTGCATGTTGTGCACCTTGAAGGGTTCTGTCTTCTCTCTGCATCCATTTGGAGAGCAGTTTTTAATTGTGTGGGAGACTGTCCAAACATACCCAAACCCTCACGGCTGGAAGTGTGTCATCTGCTCTGCTGAGGGGCTGAGTTCCTGAACATGGTGTAAAAATATACCCCAGAGCCCCATCCATGCTTGGACAGAGGAGCACCGCAACCTGCGCTGACACGGGGTCGCTGTGCAATGACTGCCACAGCCCACGGCCACCGAGTGACAGCCACAAATGGGCTGCTTTACACAACAAAGAAAATCCTGCAAAAAAGCGTTCATAAGCCTGTGGCAGCTCTGAGGCCAGACATACAGTGATTCCAGCGTGCACAACAGATGGAGCCTTTAGAGTACAGAGCCACTAATCTATGGATTACAGAGTCCCTAATTACAGACTGACACTTACCATTTCTGAGTGGAACTGCCAGCCCAGGGAGGAATCTTGCAAATCAGCATTCAAGAGCAGAATGCAATGTTAGGGATAACCGGGGAAGGAATCGGATGTTCTCGCTGTGCCACCACCTCAGCCTTTTACACATTTGTGTCTCGGAATGCTGCATAGAGTTCTGGGCCATTGTAGATGTTGAAAACAAGGATAGCAGAGCTGGGAAAGGTCCAGAAAAATCTGCATGTGTGATCAAAGGCATGGCCTACAGCTGTACCCAGCCCTCAGTGACAGATACCTCCTCAAGAGTCAGACATAAATCATGCACGCATTTCTCAGTATAAACAGGTCAGCCTGTAAGGACAGATAACAAATGGTTATCAACAGTCAACTCCAACCTTGCATTTCTCATTAATCCTAATAGTAATCCCAGTGTGGTCCTACCCTCCTGACTCCCAGCCCTTGGAGCAGACAAAAGCTTGTTATTCCTTTATACTTTGTTCTTAATTCTGATGCAGTCATATAGCAAATCATAAAACAAGATCTACAGATCCCACAAAACTCAAAATATTAACTCTAACACTGCACATAACTGAAATCATTACACCCTGGGACATGAATGAAAGCCATCAGCAACCAAGCAGAAACCCTACTGTCATTGGCATGGGCCAAGCAAGGGCTACCAAAAAACTGTCACCAGCTCTTCTATTCCAGATCTCTGATCCTAAGAGTAAGTAACCCTACCCCAAGCTGTCCGCATCCCAGTGGCATCTTTTATTTCCAGATTTAACCACTTGGTAGTAGCAGGGATTTAAAAAAGCTTTAACACAGATGAAATTGAGCAGTCCTGTAAGAACAGAAGCCCTAACTGAGGTGCAGCCACTCACCCTGCCTCTCGTTGTATTCAGGTTAATGAAAACTCAATTGTTTACTTCTGGCCTTATCCTACAGCAATCTACATAGTAAAATGGAGAAATTAGCTGAACTCTGCAGCCATCCCTAAACTGAACTCCTGCCCTAGCCTGCACCCTAATGTTATGTGTGTCCCGAATTCCTTGCCTCAGACACAGGAAAAACAGTCACCAGTCAAGCATGGGCTCTCATCAGTATTCAAGCCATGAGAGCGTATGAGGAGCAGGAAATTCAAGCTCTTCAGCTTTCTGGTATGCTGTCTATACTCATGTCTTAAGGACATCTGCTATCCACAGACATAAATGCAAGGCAATTACAGAGATTAATAACATAAACCTGGGATCTGGAGAGATGCAGTCATCAAACTAGCTTTTCAATGCCTCCAGTCAGAAATGCTGATTTAACAATAAGCCTGACATAATTACCCATACTGTCTCTAGGCTGGTGGGATGCCAGTCACTACACTCCAGCCATCTGCAGAAAATCCTCTGTTCCTGGGTCCTTGCAAAGCTGAACCCTGCCTGTGATGCATCTCTCAGGGCATTAACACCCCAGCTCACGTGAGCTAAGAGCCATACAAGGCCTGCAGCATCTGTCTGACCACAAGCACGCCTCCAACACCTCTGGGCTTCCTGCATCTGTCACGGAGGTTTTCCAGCACTGCAGCTCAGCCCCAGCCATTCTGGCAGTGCTGTGCCTATGGGCACAGGAAGGTTGTGCTCTGGTCTGTGTTCTCCATTGCCATTTTGCTTCCCATAGGGCAAAATGTCTGTGTTTTAGCAATAGTCTTTCTGGTGTTGGTTCAGCTACACCTGGACTGAAAGGTTTTCATGGGGTCTGGCCTTCAGAATAGAAATGTTTTGGAGTGTGCACTGTCCAGTTACTTACACTATGTGGGCAGCGGAACTCCACAGTGGGTCAAGGTATCTGCTTGAATGCAATACTGCATTTAACAGCAGCAGTATTATCAACAGTTAGAATTATTATTATTATTTTGGAGCAAAAATAATTCTGATTTGGAAAGAAAGTGAACCATTTTCAAAATGAAGAGGAGGTGATTCCTGCAAATAGAATTCATTAATGGTTTACTAGGAAAACTATGAACAGTATAACATTTGGTTTAGATTTAAGGTTAGGAAGAATGAAATTGCAATCTTGTTGATTAAATTAATGCAGATTTCATCCTGACTGATAATACACAGAGTTACCATATGGCCTTTGTAAGTAGTCTGCCCCTCACTACAGGGGGCAGAATGATTTATAAATATCAGCTCAACTGACAAACACCAGCGTGTTTCCTGGGCGCATTTCCTACAGGTGGATGTCTGTGTTGTTCAATACATCTGTGAGCGTCTTCATCAAATAATCCTAACCTGGAGCTTGCTTGTTAAATATCTACAGATAATTGAAATTGGACCTGCGTAGTAATTACAAATTCTCCTACATCTATATCTGTTTGTCTGTGTTTTCCTCTGGATGGGAACGTGTATAGCAAACCAGAAAAAAAGTTTGTATTTCAAACTGTGTATGCAACTGTTTTGTTTTACTTTACAGTTCACAGGTGGCAATTCACACAGATATTGTCTCTGAAATGAAAAATCGTTTTAGGTGAATGTCTTAGGCAATTCAGGTGTATAATTTTCTGTATTAATACATATCAATGTTAATTAGTTAATACACATTCTCCTCAATATTTGAGGAGGGCAAACACAAAAGAACGTGTATATAAAAAGCAAGACATGATGAACTAGGATGCGTATTTAAGTATTAACTTGAACGTATTACAGCACTTGCCTGGCTGTATGAAATGGGCATTTGAGGTCCACTAACACATCTGCTGAAGTGAAAGCCAGCAGTCATGAGTTCTCTAAGAGTGCAGCTGTAGCGGAAGTGCTAAGTCATGGCTAGAAGCAGTGATGAAGCAGCGGTTGTGAAGGCAGGGCCAATCCAGGGAGCTCAGGTGCATGCAGTGTACCTGAGTGATGGAAGGGCTGGAACCAGGATCCACCCGTTCCTAGACCTCATTTAAGGACTGGCAGTGGAGGAAAGGGCATCTTGCTGGAGATCCCTGCCTACCTGAGCCTTCCAAAGGTAAGCAAAGTTTCTTCTTATGTTTTTGCGATCATGGCTGCTGTATTTGGGCTTGTCCTTTTTTTTTGTTACAGCCAGTGACTTTGCCACACTGCTATTATTGCTGTGCTTTCCATCACGTTACAGCAGTGTTTGTGGTCTGTGTGGCCCTGTGCCACTGAATAGCTTGCTGTGGGTTATTGCCTGCTGTAGTTACTGAGGATGTATCTTGGCAAGCTGGGTTAAAGCTGGGGCTTTGTAAGTGAATCTCATCTTGCTCTTAAGATGGTATTTTCTCTGTCTGTAAAGGGTACCCGGAGCTCTTGTGAGAAGTCTAAACCAAAAAACCAGGCAAGTATGCACACTTATTAGATTCTGATCCACAGAGGATTTGGAGAGTACGAATATTTACAAAATGAGGTGACTTGCAGAAGGAATCAGGAAAATTGCATAGCTTCATTTGATTTCCTTTAGATGCATAAAACAGAGTTGCTGAATTACTGCATTCTTGTTTGATGTGTAACATGAAATCATATTATTAAGCCCCCAGACACAGCTGTCTGTTCACCGCACCCTGAGCAGTGCTTCACCACTCCCCCAGGCAGGAGGGCAGAGCCCAGGGCACTGAACCTGCAGGCGGCGCACTTAAAGGTCCAGGAGGGTGGAATGCCGTGTAGAGCGAAAGGCAGTGGGGACAGAGCAAGGAAAGCTTTCAGCAGAAACTCAAGCAGGAGATGACGGTAGTGGCACTTACCGACAGGCGTATGCTGGATACTTCCCAGGACGAGTGTGTTATCTGGTTATTAGCCTCCCCTTAGGCCCATCTGAAGCCAAATGTGTAATGCCAGCTTGAGTGCTTTGTTGGGTTTCTGGAAGAGTGCAGAACAAGTCATTGAGATGGCATTTCAGTCTTGTTCTGGAATTGGTTTCCTAACAGTTCTCTAAACATAGAACTTAATTAGTACCATAAAGAAATGTGGCATAGTGAATACTTAAAGTAATTAAGTAAAAGCCTTTCCTGTTCAGAAGAAACAAAGACTAATTAAAGGGAGCAGTTGACTTGCTGAACAAACTCTATAACCACCCAGTAGTTGTAGAGCAGGTATGTTTATTCGGCCAGCTGGGTGCAGGGGGGATAACTCCTTCCTAGCCTGCACACCGCAAGCAGGTAAACATCGGTATTTCTAGAGGGAAGCCATGCATGCTCATGGTACGAGGAGTGGTTATTGCAATTCTAGAAATTCTTTACAATATTTCATGCCCATTCTATGCCCCAAACTCCACCCCTAACTGATGACCCCATATCGCTCCCATTGTTCGTGCTCAACTACTCTTACAATTTTAACAGTGTAACAGATGAGCCCTTTATTTACAGTCTCACCATCAAATGGGATGGGCTATGCCTCTAGTTAGGGGCACTAGGAGCTCTCCTTGTTCTCATGTTTTCCCGGTCTACGTGCATTAGCTTCCATCTGATGTACAGCTGACACTTGGGTCAGGCAGCATTGAAGAGAGTGAGTTCATGATGGATGCAACTCTCATTCCTGTAGTCAGCCACACAGTCGATCTGACTGCTCTGGAACACCTTTAAACTGCAGATGTGCAGCCTAGTGTGCACCCACAAAGGACTTCTGTTCCAGAGAAAGTTGCCTTGTGTGGAGGACTTGTAGTGCTTTGCATGAACCAGCGTAGTTCTGAAATGATTCAGTCCTGTATCCAGGATCTATTCCCAGAGGAGTGGTTGAGGCCACCCACCATTACTTCTTGCAGGGAAGAATGCTTCTCTCCATTGCTAAAATGCACAGCAGAATCTCTGTGTTTTGTTGTTGCAGTCTTGATTCAGGCACAGCAGAAACTGCTTACATGTCAGTGTTTCTTTGGCTGAACAACCACTGCTCCTTCGTGGCTCCAGTCTGGGGCAGACTATTTCCTGTATGAACAAACTGCCGTATACGTTCAGCACTAACATTAAAGAAGTGACTCTCATTAGTTTTTAGTTTCTTATAACCCTGATTATGTTCTGTGCATTCAGAGATTTGAATGGAGGAGCTTCTGGAACATAAAGTCTTTTATACATACTCTATGTATTTTCAGCCATCCCAGAAGTTAAGTCATGTTAACCTGACATAAAACGTACTTTTCAAAACAAGATTATTTCTATTCTGTTTTGTGAAGTCCAGGGGAAACATAACAAGCTTTGCTTCCTGGAGGCAGATAGGGAGGTCTGGAAGCAGCGCCTTTCCCTTTCAGTGGGGAATTCCCTGCCCTTCCAGGAGCTCAGCTGGCACCAGACAACATTTTTCAACAACAGTTTCCAAGTTAAGGATCTGATCTTTTGTCCAGGCATGAATAAAATACAACTAGATGGGTTTTTTGAATTAATGGAGAACATGCACTGAAAAAGGAAAAGGAAAGTTGGTGGATTTGGAAATATTCCATGCATAGGAATATGATTGCTTTCACTAGGTATCTAAAAATATATATATTTGTATGAATGAAACCTGAGGAAATCCTCCATGAGCACAGGCTACAGCCATCTCTGAGATCCTGAATTTGCAAACTGTGGAATTATCTTTAAGTTAAAATGTTGGAAACATTCTTAACTATATCAATAGGGCTAATCCTCAGTGCAAAATGTGTGCAGTAGGCTTTCAGGATGAGAACCCTCATATTGTAGTCAGCGCATTTTGTGGCTTTCTTTGTTGTGTTCTCAGCTGTAGTACACTTTGCAGGCTCCTGCCCTGTCCCTGGCAATCCATATCCCCTAGTTCTGCCATAACTGTCCTCTTGTTAGAAGAGATCTGGTCCTTTCCTCATCATCATGCACAGTGATTTGCAAGCAGCAAAGGAAAATGCTGCTGAGTTAGAAACAATTACTGTGTAAGTACACGAACTGCAGTTTTAAAGGGAAGTACAGAAGAAGCACACGCAGCTCAGCAGGGCTCAGGTGCTGCTGGGGCAAACCAGAGAAAAGAAGTGAGTAACTGTGGGAGGTGGAGCTCATGTACCCCTGAGCTAACATGAGTTCCAGAATGATGGTCAGAAAGCACTCTCCATGAATCTCTTTGTCCAGGACCAACACACACCCTCAACACTTGGCTTAAGGTTTATAGAAAGTATTGATGTCATGCTTTTCCTGTAACTTCAGAAAATGCAGGTTTAATGGAGATGATGAGAACCCTCTGGAACATCTTGATGAAGCTCCTAGGTACAACCAAACATAATAAAAAGACAACAGGCCACAGTAATTTGGATTATTTTGTATATGAAACAGTGACCAGTTTGCCAAGTTTTATTCTTTGCCCTGGGTAAACCAACCAGTACAGTTGCGGTATCTTAACTGATATGGGCCGTAAAAAGAATTTGAGCATTCCAGCTTAGCAAGAAACACAAGCCTCTATTTTTACCTTCTCAACAAAGCCTGTGGAAACCTTCAGAGTTCACCATGGTACGTGCTGCTTGGGTTTTTAGGAGTTAGCTTAGGCACTGAATGAAGGATTTGAGTATTCCGATGTTGACAACCACTCTGTAAGAACACACCATAGGTATAAGCTGCTCGAGCATCTTGCACACACTCAAATCCGCACTTCTGTGTCAGAGCATGCACATCAGAAATAGTAGGAAGATGGAAGGAAAAAACAGTGAAGCAGAAAGACCACGTGGCAAAGGTAACCTGCCATGTTCTTATCCATGCTTTTGACTCTTACATCTGTAGTAAGGGGGAAAATACAGGGAAAAGGAAGAGTTCTAACTTCTTGGTTTGCGTGCTCTGAAGAATGGTACATTTGGCAGTAACAGATCTGAAATCCCTAAAATATTTTTGGAATGTTTTGTGGGATGTAAGAAAGCTATGGATGTGGCTCTGGGCAGCCTGGTCCAGTGGTTGGCAACCCTGCACGTAGGGGGGTTGGAACTGGATGAACAGTGTGGTCCTTTTCAACCCAGGCCATTCTAGGATTCTGTGATATATTGTGATCAAGGCATTAGCACATCTGGGGTGCAGATTGAATGTCTGAGTTTGAAATCAAAGTTTCTCATGAATGGATACAACACTTATATGCTTTCCTAGGGAAATGACCAGAATGATGCTTTCTACAGTTTTCCAATTCAAAGCACCTTACTTTGTTCAAAAAGCCCACAGCCATTTAACATTCATAACTTGTCCATGCTCTATAAAGAGCCTACATCAAAATGCTGCAATCTGGGCCTTGGGCTCTAGCCTCTCAGGCAAGGAAGCATGTGTTGTATATGTTTGTCTCTCTTTCTGCTCTTTATTTTTCATGCTTACTAAAATTCATAGAGTGGTGATGCTCAGCACAGTGGTATGCTGTGGTGCACAAAAGGAATGAGCCTGTGGTGTAATGAGTCTGTCTGATTCTTTTCACTGCTGTCTGCCTTTGGTATGGTAACACAAGACATTGGCTTAGGAGTCATGGCAGCTGAGATGAATGAATCAAGCTGGAAATGAGGAAAAGCCCCTTCAGACCCAACAAAAGAGGATGTAAACATATAATATAAAGACAGAACTTTATTGTTAATATAGTGTCTGTAATCCTGTAAGGGCATGGAATAACCCAACTCCATCTAAACTATTCTTCCAAAACCAAGAGGTTTAGTAGCATGGTTTTTTTTGTTTGTTTGTTTGTTTGTTTTAATTGGCTCGCCCTCTCAGGGAGCAGTTATGCATGGCAGAAAGTGGGATGGAGCACAGTCCTCTGCTCTCTGCTTTGCACATCTTTCTGCAGAGGAAAGTAATGCAGAACCAGGCACAGACATTACAGTATCCTGAAATACCTGCGGCTTCCTCTTCCAGCTTCTGACACAGGGTCCTGAAATTAAATCTAGATGACATTTAGGGACAGTTTAGTACTTGAAGTCTCTGTTGTCGACACAGAGTAGGAAAAGAATACAACAAAAGTTACAGCATTTTGGGAGCACTACCCTGCAAGCATACCTTGCTTGTTTGGAGGTTTGCTGCAGAAACCTTTTACAGCCCAGCAGAGCAGACCTTTAGCAGCTGTGCACATTGCACTTCAGCCAGGAAGAAAATCTATTCAGATACAATGAGAATTTCCCTGGGAAACCAGAATCTACCACGTGGTCTGAAATTGGACCAACTTGTCCTTCTCCCCTCCCTCTGGGTGCACCATGGGCCTAACACTGAGTGGATGTGGTGGGATTTACTCTGGCCAAGGTCTGCCTTTTTCAGTTTACTTCTTCCAGGTGCATCCAGTGCAGCTGAGTTTGGGTTCTGGCCTTCTTGAAGACGTGTGGGCTTTACGTAAGGAACTGAAAGTGAGTTCAGGGAACAGCTCATTCCAGGACCATCTGCAAAGAACTGAATGTGTATGTTTGGTGGCCCTGCTAGGCGGGGGGGTTGGAACTACACGATCCTTGAGGTCCCTTCCAACCCGGGTCATTCTGTGATTGTGTGAAGGTTAGGATGTGTCCTGGTGATAGACTTTGGTAATACAGATGGGGTTGTTTTTTTTTATCATAAGCTGTGCTTGTTTTTGTCTTGGGCATAATTAGCAAGCAACATAAATGGATTATCTGTTTTGATCTATTTTAACATTCCTCTTGAGGGGATAGCCCACCAGTCCTTAACAGCTGTAAGATAATTTGGCAGTACTTTCAAAGGGAAATTATGTAGGACAGTGAAAACAGACTGAGGAAAAATACTCATAAAATGGGGGGAAGGGGAGTGACTTGCTGGTCCTGGATCTGCTGAAAGATTCCTCTTTTACTGTCTTGCTTTCTTTGTTCTTTATCCATAGGGAAGTGTATCCATCTTGCTGCCCAGCCATGCATAGTATCAGCATCAAGGAGTTTGTTGAACTGCCTTGAGCATATTCATTTCTTGCCTGCCTCTTCTCTGCGCGTCTCAGAGACATAATTGCTTTCCCTGGGCAATGGAGTCAGACGCTTCTTGTTTGCCAGCACCATGAATAAAGAGGAAATGTTTACGTTTGTTACAAAACATAGCAAGGCTGATTCTGATTTCAACTGCACTGGTTTGCACACATCTATCTCCAGTGAGCCACATTTCTGTTAATCCATCTTTACTTCTAATTTATGTATTTTAGTTTCAGCTGGGACTGTGTGTTAAAATAAGGATGTGATAAAACCAGCTGTCCTAGCCAAGATGAACACAGCAAGATGAAACCATCATCACTATCTTGGATACATTTAACAGGAAGCAGTATGAAGTAGAAATGGGAGTAAAGTTTGGATGGGTAGATTTTCATGTGAATGACATCTGCAAGCCAGTCCCTAAGAGAAGTGTCAGTATCCCCTTCCATCTTGGCTCCACCACAAGAAAAACAAACAACTGCATGATGTGTGGTTCAAGTCAGCAACTTGTTTTGTAATGGTGGTGGGAGAAGAATGCTGCAACTAGTGGGCTAGATCAGACCTGGTAATTCTCTAGTGCATGTGTCAGGCTGCAAGAACAGCTACTTCTGCAAGGCTGAGCTTGGATGGCTGTAGTGGTCCCGTGAGCTGGGGGGATCTCAGTATTTAGGCTCTTTTTTTCCTCTCATCTTTGATGCATAAAACTTTCAAGGAGACTGTTTCAGCTTAAATAAAACCTCTGAAACTTATCTTTTCATTTGAATGCTTCTCTCCTGCAGTGATTTCCTTCAACAAAGAGGGATTTCAGCCAGGACTTAGTTTCATTCTCAGGCCAACAGGGATAAATCTCTAACTCATGGTTTTTCTCCCCACCTCTGCCTGCAAACAGATGGAGAACAAAACTTCAGCAGTTACTACATGGCTCCCTGGTATGAAGTGGAAAGCAGAAACACTTCCAGACTTCCTCTGAACTGGTGGCGTTCTGACCTCTGTGGCTCTGTCCTTGCTCAGCATCTGTCGCCTTGGTACAAATCTCTGTAGCTAATCTGCTATGACAGGACCTGGATCTCTTGCTTTTCATTTATCATGCATTTTGCACTGCTGAGAGGGGGGGGAAGAAAAAAAAAAAAAAAGGTTGTAACCCAAGTTGTGGTGAGCAGAGACCATGGCAAGGATATAGAAAGACATAAAAGCAGCTGTTATTAACCATCCTGAGCAGGCCAGAGCCCTGGTGGGAGGCAAGCATCTGCATGGGAGAGGTGGAGGCAGAGTGGAATTTCCTGCCTCTTGGAAAGCAACAGCAGTGATCTGTCCATAGGAACAGCCGTCCATATGTTGCATTGCAGGCGGTTTCAGTGTCTCCCCAGCCTCTCCTGTTTATGAGCCCACTGTGCTGTCTGAGGTGATATACCAGGCAATGTAACACGTTTACTCTGTGAGGCAACAGCAGTGCTGACAATCCTGAAAACTGAATGTATCGCAAGCTGAGTGGACAACAGTTTTGCCTGCAACTTCAAATGAGCCTTGATTTAGCCTCTGGGAGCCCAGCACCCCACTCTGAGCATCCAGGACCCTGTCTGTCCCACCATCCACACAGAGCAATGACATTGCTGCTGTCAAGCCCTCCTGGGCCAGAGCCTCTCTCTGCTCCTCTCAGGCTGGTTCCTGTCTCACTGACATCAGCAGCCTGCTTAGTCTGCCTGCTGCTCATGCTCTGTGTCACTGGCCTGTCATTTCTATTTCCAGATACAGTTTATCCCAATAAAGTCATGACTCACTGGGGGAAAAGCAGAGACTACAAGCAATGCTGGAGCCAAGGCTTTGCTCAGCTGTTGCTAATGCTTCATTGGTGGCTAACATGGAGCCAAGACTGATGTAGGACAGCCAGCAGTGGAATCGTCTCTCTTGTCAAAATAAGCATAATGAAATGTTAGCACAATTTTACACATCATGAGATAACAACCCTTTCCCAGTCCAGTTATTTTCATCTGAATTTGTGAAAATCAACAAGTACTCAGGCCTACAGCAAGCACAGGTTCCAGATCCTGTGAGGCAGTGCTTGGTGCTGTTTAGGCAAGAGGTTTTTGCACCAGTGTGATGGAAAATGCTCTTTATGGCTGGATGGACAGCCAAGCAGTCTGTGATCTCTCAGTTACAGCCTGGTTCCTGCAGTACTTACGCAGTTAAGGTGCTTATGTCCTGGGCTTTACCAGGAGGTGTAGGGCCATGGCAGAAAATGTGCATGGGGGCAGTCCTGCCTACTTCTCCAGCCTGGACAAAATACATTTCACTGCTTACTTTCTTGCAATCACAAGAAACTGTATATACAAACAAACAAACATGGTACCTTTAAATCCACTATAATTCTACTCTGTCAACATCTAATTACTGATTATACGCATGTAATCACTGGCATATAATCACTAATTAGATACACCACCTGTTTTTGCTGCAGAGCATCAGTGTGCTCTCCTGAAGTTAGGAACCAGGTTGTGTGCAGGGAGGTTGAAGGGGAGACCACTTCAGGTCTGGAATGAATTATTAGGTGAAGTGCTACACCATGGAAACGAGGCAATCAGCCTCATCTTAAACTCCTGTCTGGTGACACAAGCAAGAGGAGAGGAGTAGCTTGCGATCCCTGAGGCAGACTGGAAAGAGGGAGGCAGAAGAGGCAAAGTGAAGTTGGAAAGCAAATCGATATATTCCAGTGGAAGAAGAACTGAAGGCAGAGCTTTTGACTGAGAACAGCCAACCCCATCTTTACTGCTTGAGAGGAGATCCTAGGTGGTGTCATCTAGTAAGCAGAGAACAAACAGAACTGCTTTTGAGAAGATAAGAGGTTGAGAGAGAAACAGAACCTGAACTCAGAGGAACCAGGCTGACTCCTCTTGAACTGAATGCTGTACAAGTTTTGCAGAATATTTTGGGCCTCAGACTGTTACAGAATAGGTGTTTTCTTACTTTAATGCATTTATTCGGGTCCACCACATCAAGCCAGGCAGCTGTTCCAGTGGCTAAAATCTCATCATCCCCCAAACTGGGATCCTAAGAATGCCCCTGATCTGTGGCCTATAGGAGATCTCTGCAGCTTTACTCAGTAGTTCTTTGAGGTCTGCAGCTGCTTCTCAGTGCTGGTTTTGAACCATCCTGAGGCAAGCTGGAGCTATTCTGATGCACAGAACTTTCTGGGTCTCCAGTTGTTCCTCCTCATTTGTTCTGGTTGCTCCACCTCGCTACGCAGACTCTATGCAGGGCTTGGTACTGGTGGCAATTCTGTACTTCTGAATCTCCTAAAAATCACCGTATCTCTGACACTTGGTCTCCAACAACTCGATGACTGAATGACTCGATTTGCATTTGATTGTAATGCCTGCATTACCATGAGCCTCCTTGGGCATTAAGGAAGAGGTAGTAGTCTTTCCTCAGAGAAAGAAGCAGAGGCAAGGTTTCCCAAAGGGAGATTTTCTGAACTCCTGTTTCACGATTGTTATTTGCTATTTTGATAATTATTCTATATAATATAATATAATATATATATATATATATATATAATTTTGATAATTATTCTGTTATTTGTATTTTGACTATCAGCTCATTTCAGGACAAAAATCCAACATGTTGAGATTTTGGAATTTCCCATACATTTTGTTCAGCACTAAACAAATCTGGAAACAAAAGGCATTACTCCATTTCAGAAGTATTCTTGGAATAACCCAGCACAGAAGATTATAGATCTGTTCTAACATTAGATAAGTGTTCTCACTTAGCATGGAGACTCTGAGAGCATGCTGAAGTCAATCTGTATGTGTTGTTAGAAAGAATACACTGTAGGAGTAGAACAGAATTTTGAAATAGAAATAAACATTCTGTGAACCCACTTACCTTTGTGGCTTCGACATGAAATGCTGAATAGGCTTTTGACAAATGTTTTTTCTTTGACTTTGCTAAAGTATTTCATTAAAGTTGTCACCCCACTGTACAGCAGCTTGTCAGATGCCGCCTGTGCCTGTGATGAAATCTTTCCCCAGCACCTGGTGTAAAGCCTTATTTCCCACCTCATATCTCTTCCATATTAGACACTCATCCTGCCTTCTTTGCCAGGTTCCAGCAACACAAAGTATGCCATTCCAGTCTCACCCATTTACTTATCTCATCCAGTATAGCACATGCAACACAAAGCAGAGCTGACAGAGCCAGTATTGCTTTGTTTAACTACAGGTGGGTAGGGCAGCACAACTGCCAAACCAGATGTGCACCAGATTGGGCCCAGTCAAAAAAAATGGCACGTTCATAGGCTCCCACATAAACTCACATGCCTGGGAACAAAGACATTCCTATGAGCACTGTAAACTCGGTTTTGGAAAACTGATTTTAAATCAGCTGAACATCAGCTCCCAGCATGACTCTGTGGCAAAGACAATTATCACCAGTTCTTTGATGTCTAAGCAGATATATAAAATGTGAGTGCATATGGATGTATTTAACGCTGCTATTCTATTGCCATGCTGTCATCGATTCTAGCTGCCTGCATTTCCAGTGGATGCCAAAAACTGCCATCCCTCCAGACACAGTTATAGCAGAAGGACTGGAAGACATGTCTACAGTTTCTTTTCAAGGACAGCAACACAACCTTTGTCATGTCAAAGAAAAGGTTAAACACAATTTGTTCACAATCTGTAAATGTCAGTATGAAGTTGCAGATAAAGCATCATCCACTTGCCTTCCCTGACTGATGATGGTAACAGCCTGCTCTCAACAAGTGTGCCATTTCTTGGGGAATGAGAGAACCCACTCATCTCTGACCTCTGTCTCTAAATCTAAATAGGATAAAGTTTTCTTGTCAAGTTTGGCTCCTTCACTGATCATGCGCTCATCCTTAGCCTCCCTTTTCCTGAGGCACATGAAATGCAGTGCTGGAGGCTGCCTTGACATTGCTGCAAGAACGAATTAGCAAAGAAATCCTGTTTATCTGGCAGCCTTCTGAAACTTGAATAAATAAGGACTGCAGAGTAGCACAAAGCAAGATAATTAATTCAGATAATTTCATCATTGTTACTTGTCATGTGTGCAGTAAAGGAATGCAACCTGTAAGAAACCTGTAGGAAGCACATGAGACAGAGAGATCGGTGTTATCTTGCTGAAGGAAGGAAATGTCTTCACTCAGGACATGGCTCTCCTTTGCTTGAGCTTGTGAGCACTCGCAACAGAGGGGGCAATTGCCAGCTAAAGTCAACAGCCTGTTTCCTTCCAGTAACACAACATTCCCTGAGTCAAATGAGCATTGTGGTCATATCTATGGAGGACAAAATACTCCCTTACCACCAGTGGTTCTTTCTTTAAACAGACTGAGTAACTCCAGAAGAAGAAACAAGAATAAAGAGCAAAACACTAAATATTGTGGAGTTCTGTTATTTAGCCCTGTGACTGCTTCACTAGCAGTCTAAAACAAAAGTGAGGGCCAATGACCTCCATCACGTTAGTGAGACAAGGGAGAAAAAGCATGATCTTAACCTCCTGGTGCATTGAGCGGCTCCCAGGGTCACAGGAATCATTATGTGAACAAGAAACCTCAATATGGGACATTCCTCACTTCTTTTCAATTCCCTTCTGGTTTTGCTACACACAGAATCACAGAGTCATAGGGGTTGGAAGGGACCTCCAGAGATCATCGAGTCCAACCCCCCTGCCAAAGCAGGTTCCCTACAGCAGGTCGCACAGCTCGGCGTCCAGGCGGGTCTTGAATTTCATCTCCAGAGAAGGAGACTCCACAGCCCCCCTGGGCAGCCTGTTCCAGTGCTCCGTCACCCTCACCGTAAAGAAGTTCTTGCACACATTTGTGTGGAACTTCCTACGCTCCAGTTTCTGGCCGTTTCCCCTTGTCCTGTCTCCACACACTGCTGAATCACATCGTGTAGTGCATCTGGGAACCAAGAATCGGGTATCTGAACAATTCAGTGGGCAATTTAAATTCCCTTTCCAACACTCAGAAGAGAACTCTTGCTACGTGGGCAGCCACAGTAAGGAAATGCTGGTGAAAGTTGCATCATGTGTTGTGCCTCTCCCTGGCTGCTCAGCAATTGGGTAGTTGTCACTGGAGCCTGTGATCCCCTGCCCAGGTGCTAGCAGGAAACCCAGCTGGTGCTCCTGCAGCAGATGAGTAACAACAAAGGAAATCAATAAAGAGGCTGGGTGTACGAGGCATACCCCAGACAGGGCGATTATGTCCCATCGCATTAACTAATCCTTTGCAGAAAGGGATTTGCCTAAAGGGCATTTCCAAGAAGTCTGCACCACTCCCCCATTCATAACTAGTATGGTTCACCCTGTGATGTGACTCATTTCCATTTCTGAGTGCTGCTTCACAGAAACAGTTCTTATTCAGCTAGAAAGATGCAGTCTCATTGAACATAAATTTAGAATTTTGACCACCAAACATAATTCCCCATAAAATACATACTGTTCCCCAAATCAGATTATCCTATTTCTTTTATTTCAAGATATGACCGTCAACGACCATCAGGAAGGCTCAGTCAGACTCGTGGGAGTCTTGGTCTGTCAAGAAATGAATGCAGTCATTAAGCCAGAGAAATGCTCTGTGGGGCTGATGTCTTGGTTCTACCAGGTCCTGTGGCAGCCCCCAAGGACATGCGTTCAGATGCCTGCTGTCTGCATCAGTCTGGGCCCGGGATTGGAAGGCAGCCTTGTCGTGGAATCCCCTCTTTGATCTGTATCTCCTGTCCACTTTGCACAGACAAGCAAGGGGAGAACAGATTTGAAAACGCTCTACTCATGACTGCTTGTGTGAAAAGCATTTTGCCAGCTGGCATACAAACACATGATTTAAAGAAATCATGCTTAATTACAGAGGACAAACATTTTGTCATTGTGTAATTAAGCTTCAAATCTGATCTGCAGACATACAAATAAAGAAATATGCATTCTTCTGGGCTCAAAAGCAACACCATTGCACTGATACTGAATCCAAGCCTCAGTTTCCATAGTAGTTTTGCACAAATGGTCTTACAACACCTAACAAAAAGATCCTTAAAAGTGAATGGCAAGTTGATCTAAAAGCACTGCTACAGAAGGCAGAGAAATAAAACCAAGAATTGGCTTTTATACAGTGAATAATTTCCATTAGTGGCTGGATTTTAAGGCCTCCACTTTTTCGAACAGCCTCCATACTCCTTTACCAGAGCGAATAACTTCAATGCAGTAATTTATGCAGCAAAGTACTAGGAAGAATAAACATAAGAACCAAGATTTAAATAAATATTTCTGTTAAAGTACAGTGCTAAAACTTCTGCACATTTGCAGAATCAGACAAAGGCCAGGCCCCGTTCCAAGGAATTTTCCTTCTCTATACACAGCCATAAGGAGGGGTCCCTGACCAAACGAGGGCTTCACACTCTCACCCCTGAGCATGGAGCCGTTGGGCAGCCTGGGGCTGAGAACACACATTTTGCCCCAAGAAAGTGTCCTTTCCTCAAGAGCTCTGACCTGGCAGCCTGCCTGCTGCCTGGAGCTGCTCTGCAAGGAGAGAGCAGCAGTTGTGTCACATCCCCCGCCGCTGGGACAGAAGCTGGCCCAGTTTTCAGTGTGTGCTCAGCAGACCTCACCTGCAGCACGAGGAAGATAAATTCATGCATGTCCTTCTCTGAGGCAGAAACCCACTGAGCAGCCACTTCCCGCACAGCGGTTTGGGCAGTGCCAGCAATCTGCCCAGTAAGCAGCTGGTTACAAATGGAGAGCCTGTGCTGTAGTCAAGGAAACTGCAGCAAACTCATTCAGATGTCTGACGGGTGCTTCCTTCCTCTGCTACAAGCACCTGTGTGTTAAAGTAACTCATGCAAGTTTACGGACCCACAATGGTTATAAGTATTTATACGTAGTGAGCCCTTTGTTCTCCTAGCCCTTTGGACCTGAATAATTAGTAAAAAATGTAAGGTCCTAAAAATTGTTCTGCTTAGGTGGGGAAAAAAGGGGCAGAGTCAGTTATTCCGGTACATACCCAGAAACAAATGCAGGCTGCTTCCCAGAGCGCAAAAGGAAGGAAACAATTCCAAATCATTTCCCTTCCCTTAGCTTCAAGCCTCTGTTAGCCAGCACCCACAAACTGCCTCTCCTACCATCACCACGGGGTCATTGTTCTCTGTGATGTTGTCAGGCTCCATGGACACTTTTCCCTATGTGAGAACCACCAACCCTTGGAGGACTGGCATACAATGGTCCTGCTTTCTTTCTTGAAAATGTTGGAAAACAACATCTCACAATCAGCAACATCTCATAACACAAACAGGGAGCGTGAGAAATTACTCTGAAGGATGTTGAGCCCAGGTATGACGTACAAATGTTCTGTATAACAAAAAGTAAGTACTTGGAAAAATAATTTTAAGTCAATACTCCGGTTTTGCAGCTATGTGACAAATTACTCAGTTAAACACCAATTTGCATATTTAAAACTCAGCTGTCTTTCAGGTCCCCCGTGCTTTTGAAATGAAGTTGCAATGGAAGTCTCAAAGCTTAAATTAGCCAAAACATGCAGCTCTTGTGCTGGCTGTGTTTGCATGACAGTTTTTGCAGCAGATACTGTTTGCGTGTATCTGTAAGGTATGACTGACTGCTCCTGCGACTGCAGATGTGAGTGCAATGCCATACCGCCTTGTACCTGTGACAGCCCGCCTGCAGGCAGCACCCACTTTTCCGTAAAGTCAAAAGCTCACCAACGTGCCATCTCTGTTAGCCGCGCACTCACGCTCGAGCCTATTCCTTGAGCGTGAGCCCTAGTGAACACTGCCAGCAAAACCAGCAGCGGGATGGGCTCTGAGTTTCCATCCTGGATACCCTGTTCTATCGCTGCGCAGGGGCCAGAGATGCGCCCGCGGGCAGACACATCGCAGCGCTGCGCTTCAGCGCCCTGACCCGGCCCGGGGACGCGGCAGCGGCGGGACCGGAGGGTCGGGACGAATTGCCGGGCAGCGCGGCGGCACGTGCCCCGTCAGCCGCTCCGCGGCTTCAGCTTAGCGCCCACCGCTGGCAAACGCTCTCCAGGAAATGCGCACCGCGGCCGCCCGCACCCTCCAGCGCCCCGACGGCGCCGCTCTGCGCTCCCGTCCCCGCGGGCGGCGGCGATGCCGCGGCCTCCGAGCTGCCGACAGCCGGCCCGCCCAGTCAAACGGCCCCCACGCCTGCCCCTGGGGCCGCCCCACTCCCGCCCGCACCCCGCCCCGCCGGGAAGCCCCCGCCCCAGCCCCAGCCCCAGCCCCGGCCCCTTCCCCGGCGGCGCGGCGGGCGGGCGGGCATGGCGGCTGGCGGGCGGCGCGGCAGCGATGAGTTGCCGGTATACCTGGCGCGGCCGGGCACAACGGCCGTACCCCGGCAGAAGCGCGGCGGCCTCTTTTGCAGCGTCGAGGGTGCCTTCGAGAGCAAAACCCTGGACTTCGGCGCGCTGCGCGTCGGGCAGCGCCGTGCCACGCCGTCCGCCGCCCGCCCCGAACCGGACCCCGCCGCCGTCCCGGACCCCGACCCCGGGGAGGTCCGCGCCGCCGCGGACAAGGAGCGCCTGCAGAACCTGGCCCCCGACGACGAGAAGGTACGGGCCGGTCGGCGGGAGCTTGTCCCGGTGCGGTGCGGGAGCTCTTCTCGGCGCCCGGCCGGGGCTCGGGCTCGGCGGCGGGGCGGGTCGGGCTCGGGGGAGCAGCAGAAGGCGCCGCTGCTGTTCTCCGTCCTGGCGGCGGTAACTCGCGGCTTTGTTACTCAGCTGCTGCTGCGACTCGGGGTGTTGTGTTCGTTGTTGCTTCCTCTGATTTACCAGGAGGAGGATCTGCAGTTCCTCTCGGTCTTCCTTAAAGGAAGGAGAAAAAGTTGTCCTGTTATCTTCCAACGTGCGGAGCTCCTCTCTGCGAATTGGCGTATCAGTGATTTTGGGAAAAATAAAAGATCCACACCCCATTACCAAGAAGGCTCAGCGTTAGAGTAGCTGACTCTTTTTATTACAGTTGCTCTTTTTATACTTTTATGAACGGACATCCTCTTCTCCCACCCCCAGAAAAGGGGTTTTAGAGTTACTCTTTGGAATAATCCTAGCCCAGCCCTGATCTCACTGTGACACGGAAGCCAGAGACCTCGTGCTGACCTGGAAGTGGCACCTCTGAAGGGCAGCATCAGGCGCAGCGTTTCTAAACTCATGCCAAACTCATATGAACAAATAAATTCGATCTTAGCAGCACGGATTCTTCAGCCAGGGGTTGCTTTGTTGGCTCTGTTGCCAATATACATCAGTGTGAGTTTGGCAGGAGGAATTTTAAGTTAACAGTGCTGAGTAAGCATGTCATTCGGGATTTCAGCGATTCTGGTGCTCACATACATATGTGGTGCAAGTAAGGCTGCTGGCTGGCCTGCTGCTCAGGGAGTACGGGGTAAAATTTGTA
Organism: Alectoris magna; assembly: GCA_030625065.1. NCBI lineage: Eukaryota > Metazoa > Chordata > Aves > Galliformes > Phasianidae > Alectoris > Alectoris magna. The sequence goes on along the minus strand of CM060573.1, from coordinate 16,975,816 downwards.
GTAAATAGCGGTCTTAAGGGCATTGTTTTTCAAGGGTGAACAGGGCTAATAAATAAAGCCCATTTTTAACAATGGAAGCAAAAATCACTAAACTCAGCAGCAAAAGGGCAGCTTAGGCTGAGGAAGTGATGTGGTGATTGTTGGGGTTCTGCAGAAACACCATCTTGTGTCCAGAGCACAACCACTGCTAGAGCTCCCTTCTGATCTGGAGCACTGAGCTCAGCTGGAGCCCGGCAGGTGCAGAAGCAGTGATGTGCAATGGCTTGGCCTGTATTGGTGTTTGGGAAAAATGTCAAACTGTTTCAAGGTCTCCTGTGTTCTGGACGAGCTTCTACCTTGGCAGCTGGATGCTTTGAGGTTTCTTCACTGTGCTTTCATTTCTTCAGTCTCTGCTTTCAGGTTTCTTACTGGCATACTGGTTGTTCCTGCTCTTGCGGGAACGAACTTGACACTGCTCCTATCAGTGCCAGCCTTGTCTGTATGGTTTGCTTAGCAGCTGCAGAACTGACCACTGAAATAACATTAAGCTGACGCTTGTTGAAAAAGAAACAGAAATTTGCAGCAGCCTGTCTGCGGGCTTTTCTCCAAGCTTTTCATTAATTAGCTGTACCAATATTTGGAGCAGTCGCATTCCCTTTTAAGGTCTTGTTTAGACCCTTCTACCAGAATTTTGTAGTTGAGATTTCCCTTCAACAATTCTTCCTCGTGTTTTCTGCTCCCAGATTTCTTCCTCTGAAGCCTTCGGTTTGATAAGCATCAGCAACCGAGCCCTTTTTATCTACACTTCTTGCCTGAGAGGGTGGGAAGCTTCACATATAAGTGTTCTTGTGTTGCTGAATGGCCAGAAAGAATCATATGACTTTTTCCTACAACTTCCAAGTTCAGGAGTGCCCCTGAAAATAGCATCCCCGATGGGAAGGGCCCCTCTGGCACACTGGCCCCCTGCTATGGCAGGTTAGTGTGTCTGTGCAGTCACAAAGAGTTTGCTTGTGTTGAACTCTTTGCGGATTCAGAGCACACAGAGACTCCTTTGTTGAGATAAATTGAACTTCTTTGAATATTTTCAAGATTAAGAAACAGAGAGAAAGGTTAAGTGATCTACCCTTGACCAAGCAACTATTCGTTAGGAAAGGTGAGAGTGAAGACTCGCTCGTGCAGTGGGCAGCAGATAGAGGTGTATCAGATAATTTTTCAGTGAACATACTTGGAGAAGGAGGGAAGATTGAGGTTGGATGTCAGGCGGAAGTTCTTTACTGCGAGAGTGGTGAGGCGCTGGAACAGCTGCCCAGAAAGGTTGCGGATGCCCCGTCCATCCCTGGAGGTGTTCAGGGCCAGGTTGGGTGGGGCCTCGGGCAGCCTGGGCTGGTGTTAGATATGGAGGTTGGCAGCTCTGCCTGTGGTGGCGTGGTTGGAGGTTGAGGAGCCTTGAGGTCCCTTCCAACCCAACCATTCTATGATACCAACACAGCATCTCTTTTATAATGGCGTTAATTATAATTAAAGCACCACTATTTCTGCAGGAGGACACTGAAATGTGTAACTGCCCTGTGCTAACATAAAACCCATCAGTGTAGCATAGTGCCAGGAAGACATTTCAGCCTCACTTTACTCCATTGCAAAATCTATTGGAAAGTCAAAAACTGAGCTGTGGCTTCAGGCACAGTGAAGTCATTCCACTGTACTACTGTAAAGGCAGCCAGGTGCCTGACTCTGCTTCATCAGTGGCAATATGAGCTCTACCGGTTGATGTGGGGACAGTGAGAGTGAGCGCCCCTCCAAGCTGGAGGCAGCTGATCCGGGGCAGTGGTGCAGAGGCTGCTCAGTACCTGCATAGCTTTCTGGGCTCGCCCGCTCCCATTGCCCACATCGCAGCGCCGATGGGTGGGTGGTGTGCCTGCAGCTGTTCTCTGCTGCATGCAGGAGACCACCCCCAGGTCTGGGACCTGCTGCATCAGGGGCTGTTGTTGCAGAATGCTCCAGTTTTGGAGGAGCAGCACGTTGGTCTGGAGCATTGCAGGGACCTTATTTAACAAATGGAACTGAGCTCAGTGCAGGTTTCCATCAGTAATACTCTATGTGGACTATACCCTTGTGAAGTTCCATGAAGTTTTTCTCAAGTATTGCCGTGCTTTTTATCTATCTATGTGGATTGCATCATGTATTTTTCCATAAAGAAGTCAGGGAGAGTTTCTCTGGAACTCATAGACAGCACCCCCTGAATTCCTGTGGTGAGGGCATTCCCTGGGCACAGACAACAGATAAATGCACCCTGCGTGTCTCTGCTGGGCACCTGCAGGGGCAGCACAGCTGTGAGGGGTGGAGAACTGAACTTCACAGGCATGGCATCTCCTCAGTGCCTGGTGCCTAGGATGATAAGGAGCAGCCTGTGGCAGCACCCTGCACGAGCTGCTCAGCGTGCAGCACTCCAACTCTTCCACCCTTTTGTTCGGTAACATGGGTGGGGAGCACTTGGCTTGTTGTGCTTACCCCAGACTTCTCATCCCATCCTGCTGTGTGGTTCTGCAGTGAAGTTGTCATTTCCAAGGCAACTGGCCGTTGGCCCACAAACTGAGGATTACAGCTTCCCCACAGGCCGAGGCTGCTCTGGGCGGCACGAGGAAGGCTCCGGCTTCTTCCTGGTGGAGCTGGAGCCGACAGGCCCTGCCCTGCAGTTGTGTGGCACCGCTCGGACTGCTGGTGACCAAACTCAGAATGAGGCCGAGGGCTGCTTCCCATGAGGAAAGAACCTGAAGCTAACTCTGTTCTCTGTTAGCTTTTCTTTTTCTGACGCTCATAACATTTGCTATGACTTCAGCATCCAGAATTTGTTTCCACTGCCAGTAATTTATAGCAGAGACAGAAATCCAAGAGCAATCTTTCCCTTACCAGCAAATTTATTGGGATCAAGAAATTGCAGTTGTGCACAGCCATTCAGAACATTTTAAAATCTTGCATTTATGCTGAGGATAATAAAGCACTTTGATGGCATTGATTCACAACCTCTGTATCTCTCCCCTCAAGATTGCAGAGGAAAGATTTTTGTTTTTGTTTTCCCTTTTCTTTAATTTTTGTAGTTCTATAATGACCCAGCTCAGCTCAGCCTGACTGTCCAAGGCTGCTGGGCCAGCCAGGCCTGCAGTGACATCAGTTACGTGTGAGACCCGCAGGGTTCACCGTGATCGCTCTGAATGTGAGCTCCTCCCTTCCTCACACTGCTCATTCCTGCCCTTCTGTCCCCGTCTTCCTGGGCAAACTTGCCTTGCTGTTGCAAATGGCATCAAAGCAAGCAGCTTTTAGAATCATGGAATAGAGTTGTGGAATGATTCAGGCTGGAAGGGACTTAAAGATGACCTAGTGCCAACTTGTTCTAGATTACGTTGCCCGAAGCCCCATCCAAACTGGCCTTGAACAATTCCAGGCCTGGGGCAGCTGACAAGCCCCATTTCTGGCAGAAGCAGCGCGAGGTCTGGAAAAGCATCTCATCTGTGCAGCCTGCTCTGCAGAAGCGGTCTGAGTGGGTGCAGAGCTGGTCACTGGCAGCCCTAATCCCAAGGAGAACGACCGCACTTAAATCTGTGCTTCTTCTGATGCTTAACCTCAGGCACAAGTTTTCCCTATGCATACTCTTCCATCATTACCGTTGCAGAGAGATGGGGAATGCTGCTTTTTCTCCTCGTGAGCAGTTGCTATGATGACCGGAGGAAACAGGAGGAAGAAACAAAAATCAAACGTGCTGGCATTCTTCCTGGAGATGAGGCAGAGGAGCTGGAAAATACAGCAGTGCTTTGGCTGGCTCTGCTGGGCTGACTCCCGGCTGTGGGTTCAGTTCAACAGCACGCTCTCATCGCTCTGCTGGGAGCGGCCAAATGCCATTTTACTGCAAGTGGGTTCGGGTCCAGTGGTGGATATTCATGTTCAGCTGAGGGGAAGCAGGAGCGAGGCTGAGCAGAGCGCGCGGGCCTTCTTCCTGTTCCCTGCTCTGCACGGGACTTTGATAGTGACCTGCAACCTGGGCCAGCACCCGGTGCCCCCTGTTGCTATCCGCATCCCGGCTCAGTGCCAAATGAAACGCGTCGCGCATGTGCGGCTGCGGGCTGTTGGGGCGCTGTGCGCTGCGGGTACCACGGCCCCCTCCGAGCTGCAGGAGGAGCCCGTGGGTTGCAGCCCACGGGAAGCACAGCCCCGAGGGGTTGGCCGCGCTCTCTGGTGACATCCAGCGGCAGCGGCACCGGGCATCCCTGCAGTCAGGGAGCCGGCAGGGAGAAGAGCGATTCTTCTGGCTGGGAATCAAATCTCAGTCTGAGCGACCCGCATTGTTCCCCTGCAAACGGGGCCGTGCGCTGAATTCTTTACTGTATTGCTGCTTTTGTCTGGGATGAACTTCTGCCATCAAGTTTCAAGCACTTGTGTCCCTCTGGGCCATTTACAGGCAGGTGTTGCTGCCATGTACGCTCGTGTCTGCAAACCTGGTGCCTCCTGCTCGCTCTTGTGCTTCTGTCCCGTTCATTTTTACCTCGTGTCACTCTGCAGCTCGCCCTGTGTGGAGGTGTGGGAGGGGACAGGGGGGCAGCTCTGGCCGCTAAGCCCTGAGGGGCCACGGCTGTGTTGTTATGTTTGTGATCTGTCATAAACCCAAGGTGTGCATGCCACTCTGCTGTACTCTCCTCATTGCTGTCGTGTTTCTGAAGCATGGCACTGCTGGCAGTGGCACTGGGCAGGGCAGTGGGGATGGTGCCTCAGTGCGCAGCTGCTGGGCCAGCCTGGGGCTGCTGGCTCCTTCCCAGCCCTGCCCTCACCTCGAGTGCACCGTGAAAGGGAGGGCTCTTGCTGAGTCACTCAGCTCATTGCTCTGCAGGTTCAGGCTGTAATTGCATTGTAGGTTGATTCTATAAGGAATCAGTTGCTCATATGCAGATAGGGGTATATTCTGTTTGACATGTTTAATTTTTCAACCTCATTTGTTTCTGGCAAAGAGAAGAAATAATTTTCCCCTCCCTTGATGCATGCTGCTTGCTCAGGAGTATGTGGTCCTGCTGCTGCGATGCAGGGCTGTCTCCTGCAGCCTGGGGTCTGTTCATCTCTCAGAGGCCTGGCAAGCCTGTTGGGGTCCTGGGAGACGTTTGTGAAAGCAGTGACATCCCATTGTGTTAGCAAGTGTTGGAGCTGGCAGCTGACAGCAGACTCACTAACAGAGCAGGGCTCCTGGGGGATTCTCCACTCATTTTCCGCAGACAGTCACATAAGTAAGTTCATGCACTTGCAGCTTCTGAAGGCAGCAGTTAGATTCTGCCATCATTAAATATTTTTGAAATGTAATTTTGTCAGTATCTAATAGAAATTCAGGGTGCTTTTGTATTGATTTCTCTTCTTCCCTCTGTTCCTGGCCCTGCTGTACTTCAGCTCAGCTGGTGGTTCAGAAGTCTTATCCAATTGGCTGAAGCCAAATGTCATCAGGCCTGTTCTTAATTGCCTCCTGTTAAGGGTGTCAGGTAGTCCACAAGCCTCTGGGTATCCACAGCCAATGTTTTAACAGGGACAGTGTCTTGGTGCGTGCAGTGGGCATGCTGGAGTCACTGTGTTGTGATGATCAGGGGCAGACCCTTCCAGACCTTCTGCTTTTCCAGAGCCTTGATTGCATTCTGCAAAGCATCATCTCCAGCAGGCGTGTAGCTGGGTCTTGAGGGTTTTGTGAATGGCAGTCCAAAGGAGGAAGAAAAGGACTGTCCTGAAATTGCTCATCCTTAACAGGACGACAGAGAACTTAATGTCAGTTTGGACAGGTGATTGCAATCACGTGGTAATCCAGCTGGAGTGCAGTGGCAGTAATACCTGGTGGTTTAAACATGATAGTTCCTTGAAAATGTCAGCTCCTGACCTGGAAATGTAGCTTGTCTCAGACCATTGCTTAATTTCTCTCCTTTTTTCCATTGCCAAAAACCCAGAGTGTATTCCAGCTGGGAGAAAACTAAGCTGAGTTGCTCCACTGTGGAAAAAAAGTGTGTCATGGTCCCCACATGCCTTGCACAGCATGGAGGTTTTTCTGCTGCCTCCTGGCAGACCTTGCATGTCCAGAGCAAGCAGCTGAGTTTCAGATTCTGTCCCATTCCTATCTGCTCGTGAGTGGGAGTTTAAAAGGCTGTAGAGTTCCATGTTGCCTCTGGAAGGTGATGTGAATATTGGGAATGATGGGCAATCCAGCATAATTGGTGTAGCTAGTGAGTGCTTTCCAGTAACAGAGCCAGCGGGCTCTTTTCTCACTTTCCCGTGGCTGTAAAGTTGAGCATCAGAGTTTGGGAAGGCTGGAACCAGCAGCACTGACAGCATGGTCATCAAACACTGGAGAGTGCTCATGGTTTGGAGCTGAATCCCCCCCAGAGGTGGCCGGGTATTCTCAGAGGTATCCCAGGGTAGTTCAGACCCTGAGAACTTGACTGTTAAGAGAAAAGAAGGGATGGTTTTATGTAAAGAACAAATATGGGAGGAAGGAGATGGTGTGCATGGGGATGGGCTGTCCTGACATGCCTGCTGAACATTGTGTTGCTGGAGCCCTGATTTACTCCATTAGTGGTTATATTAACTGAACCTCCATGCCTACATATAAGAGCTCCATTGACCACAGACATGTAGGACTGAGGCTGAGCACTGACAGGCCACAGTCAGGCTGAGTCTGTTTCGTTGGCAAGGTCCTTGCAGTAGTGTATGGCCATAGCTCTGCTCACGCTGCTGCTGTTCCTCGCCGTGCTCCTTTCGCCCACCTCAGTGGTACGTTAATATCTAGCTGCAGTTGTCTCCCCCTGCAGGTGCTTTGGGGAGGTTATGAGCTGTAAAGGTCTTGCCACTTTGAAGTACCTTACCAACGGGCTGTGCTTCTTCTTGGGAATACTTTGAAGCATGTGAGTAACACTTCTCTGACTGCACCTGGAAAAGGCCCTATGATTTTTTTTTTTTCCGTGTGGAATGTTTGGGGCCAGCTGGGGTGTGTTTGGCTGTGTGTTTATGCGAGTGTCACATAGCAACCAGGAGGAAAGCACATCTCCCGGGAGGAAGGCTGTGAGGTCACCGTGGTTGGCCAATATCCAGGGGGCTGAAACTGCCTGAGTGCTGAAGGCAGCAGTGTGTGTCTGTCTCATCTGTCTGTCAGTGACGAACTGCTGCTCTTTTTGTCACTGACAGCACACCACGTCACACGGTACCACTCAGCACGGGGATGGCTCTTCAACTTTCTAGAAAATAGACATGTGGAGTTTCAGGATGTTTGGCGAGAAGGATTGGCTGTCCTCATACGGCAGGCCCAGCCGGTCTTATCTCACCAAAATCCATGACTGATTCCTGGAGCATTGCAGCACCGTAGCAGGAATGGTGTGGTCTGCTGCCACGTCCCTTCCCTGCTCTCTCCTTGGTCACAGAGGCTCCAGCCCAGCCCTGCTCTGACTCCCTTTCTGGCACTTGCAAACTCCCACCATAGGTGGGGGGAGGCTTTAAGCCCTTCCGGTGCTCCCTGGGCTGCTCTGGCAGGGTCAAAGAGTGGGCCCGCAGTGCCGGGCAGCCCAGGGAACATTGCCGATGCCCTGGAGGTGCTGGTAGTGATGGTAAGTTGTGGAGAAGCTGCTGACTCACTTTAAGTGGGTGAATGTTTGTCAGATTTAGAGGAAATCCAGTCTGACTTTGTAAGAGCCTCAGAATGATGGCAGTTTTTGAAATGCAGAGGTCCGTAGTACTGCCAACACTGGTGGTGTTTACAGAGAGCACCAGGTTCACAGGGTCGTGTGTGTAATGTATTTTGTATAATGTGTATAATGTAGGGTGTTTGTTGTTGTTGTTGTTGTTGTTGATTTAATGTTTTTGATTCTCGAGCTTTTGAAAAAAACATCTCAGGTGATTTTTGGTGCCCTATTTGTACCAAGTAGGCTGCTTCTTTAGAAATCTCTTTATTATTATTACAGAAGCAGTGTTTGGCTTGTAAGGAGCCCCGTTCATGCCAACCAGCTTCGTTGGTTGCCGTCTCTGCAGGCGGCAGGACCCGGGCACGGATTTAGCATTGAGCAGAGTGGCCGCGCTGCCCAAACTCAGCGACCCGAACCTCGGGACTTTCCCAGGAGAAGGGGCCCGGGCTGAGCCCAGCGCGCTGCCTGGTACCGGACGAGCCACGTCGGGCGTGCGGAACCGGAGGCGGGTGCGCGGCGAGTCCCGCTGGGTGCCCTCTGAGCGGTGCCGGAGCGGGGGCGCCCCCTGGCGGCGCTGCGGGCGGCGCGGGGCGGGGCGGGCCGGGGCGGGCCGGGCTCCCGTCCCCGGTGGCGGCGGGCACGGTGGGCGCGGCGCGGCGCTGCCTTTGTGCGGAGCGGAGCGGAGCGCAGCGCACGGCGGCGGGCAGCGTAGCGCCATGTCCTACCAGGGCAAGAAGAACATCCCGCGTATCACGGTGGGGCTGAGCGCGTCGGCGCCGCCGGTGCCGTCGTCCCTTTGTGCGGCCGGGGACGCGGGCGGCGGGAGTGATGCGAGAAAGGGAGAGCCCCGTGCCGAGGGCCGGGGAGGCGGTGCGCAGACAAAGAGCCGCCGCCCGCGCAGGTGTCCGCGCCGGGCAGAGCCGCGCCGAGCACAGCTCCGGCGGAGCCTCCGCGGCGGACGGTGCCGATGACCGCTCCCCGGGCAGCGCCCGCGGGTCCGGCCCGGCAGCAGTCCGGGAGCCGTCTCTCATCCTCTCGTCGAATCGCGGCACCGGGCGGGAGCGGCCAGCGGTCCGGGTGCAGCCGTTGCGTTCCGCGCGGCTCCCTCCCGAGCGGGGATGCGGACGCGGGAGGTGCCGGCCGGGCGCGGGCTTTGCGGGCGGCCACTCCCCGTGGGCAGCGCGGCGGGGTCCCTTCCGTCTGGCAGCGGCAGCGCCCACCGGGCCGTGAGCGCAGACCCTCTGCGCCGTTTCCCATTGTCCCCAGCGGTGCGCGGCCGGAGCGCAGGTGGGGTGGGCGAGCAGGGAGCCGCCGGGTGGGGCCGCAGCACGGCTTGCGCGTTTGTGTCCATCTGCGAGATGCTCTCTGTTCTCACAGGCGGTGCGCTGGATTCTGGCCCATCTCCTTTCACCGCGTCAGGTACAGTGGTCCCCTTTGCTAGTGCAGTAGAGCAGGGGACCGCACCTATTATGAACGCAGTGCGTTTGTGCCACCACCCAGCAAGAAGAAAGGCGGCTGACATGTTTCCTTTGAAGCTGCAGGCAGTCCAGCTGCACCGGAGTCGCCGTGGTGCCTCTCGGTGCTGATTTCTCTGTCGGGTTTTCATACTCTGATCCATCTCATGCCTTCCTCCGTGGGGTGCAGCTGCTTTCCCCCCAGCCCTCCCTAGAGGGGATTTCTTTCTGGGAAGTGAAGAGGTCTTTCATCTTTTGTTGGTGGCTTTCTGCCGACTTTGTATTGCCCATTTTTCCCGTTCAGCTTTAGCCTCTTGAAGAAAAAGGAAAGACAGAGCGGAGCTTCCGTATTCTTTTCAACGTACAGGTGCAAACAAATTGCTCCCAAAGAAGCACAGCCTCTATAAAGAGAAATTCTTTTGTCAGTGCAGATTCTCCACCCAATTGCTTTAATAAGCAGTATTGCTTTTTCACAGATCTTGACTTTTTTGTATCCCATATCACAGTGACCAGAACTTTGCTGTTGCAGGTGGGATTTCCCACATTCTCTGGGGCTCTTTCCACAAGGAAAGTGCAATCCACTTGACTGGTGCAAATATGTGGGTATGTGGGGCTGGTTCCTGCACATCTGGAATCCAGCAAGGACTTTCTCGCTGCAGTGGTGACAAAGCCTGGCAAGTTGCTTTATTTCTCTCTGTTAAATCCTTCCCTCAGCCTACTGAAGCTTGAATTGCTATGAGCGAATGACATCTTTGGAGCTGACACCACAGGTAGTTCTCTCCTGTGACTTATGCAGCCTGGTGATGGCCACCTGGGACTTGCCCTGAAATTTGGGTCAGGTGCCAATGTGTCCTGAACACGTGCTTTGAGGTGCAGGGTAAGCAGTGAGGTAGTCATGGACTGGGTGGTCTTCTCTCTTTTAATAGTGTGGCATAAAGAAGGTCTCAGCTATGGTGGCTTCTCTGGAAGAAAGGCACTGCAGTTGCTTTATGCAGATTGTGCTGCCCCTGGGCATGGTTTCTTTTGTTTGTTCTTCCTCGGTCTCTGGGGCTGTTACTGTCTGTCAGGACACCTAGTGTCAGCTAAGCTGTGCTTGTTAGAAGAGGCTGTGTTGTGCCATTAGGATGGGGTATAGCTCAGGGACCTTTCCGCAGCTGAAAGGTCTTAGAAGTACGATGTGCTGGGGGTAGCTCACCTGTAGGTCTCAAACTAACAGCACTGCTGAGCCTGCAGAGCGGTGCCTTCGCTGCCTGTCACCCCAGGAGCAGGCAGACTTGGCTTTTTTGCAGGTATTGGAGGTCAGAGCGGTTTTACTTCTGGCAGTTGTTGTTTAAACTGTCTTGTGCAATTCTGGAGATGCACAGACGCTCCCATCCTATTTCTTATCATACTCAGCAGTGTTGCTGTCACAACTGGAGGCTGTTTTCTGACAGTGATCTGTGGAAAAATGGTGTTTGATGGATCAGATTGAAAAAATGAGGGGTGTATGTGTTTGTGCGGGGTAAATTGGTGTGGAATTATTCCCAACCTGAACTGGAGGAGCCTGGTCAAAGTGACATGACAGTGTTACAAGCAAGACTGTGGCCACTGAAAGGAGGTTTGGAAGTCTGGGCACGTGTGTTGGTGGCAGTGTGAATTAAAAAATGGGGGGGGGGGGAAGGGTAATGAAATATTTTTCTTTCTCAGTGCCTGCTTTGTCAGCTCAAGAGCTCTTCACTGCAACTCATGTTGCACACTGCACATCAGACTCCAGTAGATGTAGTGCTACTGTCCAGATGTGTGCTGATGCTGTGGCACTGAGCTCAGGAGTCATCCCAAACCTTCTGCATGTTTATTAGCTCCCCCCACCCTGATATAATCAAAATATTTCCTTTCCTTCTGTTGTCAGTACGTTTTCCTATTCCTGCACAAAGAGAAGTAGAGGGTCAAAGAGGGGAAATGCCTGACCATAGTTTCACAGAATAACTATCAATGGAGCTGTTGGTTGGAACAAAATATTCTGGTCTTTGTGCTTTGGTCACAGAAGACTTTTCTATCCCAGGTGGTCTGGAGTTCCCACATCTCCTCATGGTGTGGGCTGTGCTCACCCCTTTCAGTCATCTCATCACAGCCCACAGGCAGTATCTCTGCAATGTCTGTAGCCTCTCTGGAAATAAAGAGGTTTGCATAGGGTTGGTTGGGATCCTGTGTGGGGAGAAAAGCCTCAGTTACTAACTGGGCAGCTCTGTTCCACACCCGGCCATAGCTGATGAGGAACAAGGAGTTAGTTTATGGCTCTGCTGGCACTGCCATTCCAGCCCAAGGCTTTTCAACACATTTGTGTAGTCCCTTAATAAGGACATATTCGACTGCTGATGTCACACCTTTGCAATTAGTGTCTATTCTTTATCAAGGTAAAGAGCAGTAAAGCCATGCACCTGCTTCTGTGCTACCCTAATGATGCCCTTGTGCTTCATTAGTGAGGTGAGCAGCACTCTTGGCTGGATCCAGCATCCCTCTGGAAGCAGTTGCCTCCCTTTCCTGCTACACATCACACCAAGAGATTTTAAGAGGCCTCCTGATACTTCAGGATCTCAAATAGCCAGATGATGCTTAAGAGCATCAGGAGCAGAGTGTGGGCATGAGGAAACGGGTAATGGTTTTGAAAGCTTCTTAGGGCTGATCCCAAATGCAAGCAGGCAGAGCAACAGAGTGTCCATCATGCAGATGGAGCTGCTGAGCAGGGCAGAGGTGTGGGGTGGCAGAGATCCCAGTGAGAGCCGTGGCACTGTGCCCTGGGGCACCTCACGTCCACGCGCTGCTCCCATGTGTGGCCCTTGCAGAGAGCCAGGCTCCTGCATGCCACCGCAGCCTGGCACACGTGGCGTCATGATGCCGGTGGGTTGGGAGGAGAGGGGCTGTCTCCCATCTGCTGACAGTGCCAATGACACGGCCTGGCAGGGGGATGCAGTGGGTGAGGAGAGGCACAGCTGAGCTCTGGTGGGGGAACAGTGGGCTTATTGTGATCTGGGGCCACTCTGGATACATGTGCTGCAGAAGCTGCCTATTAATTCAGATTCATTTCCTCCAAACTGTTTCATCCTCTTCCTTTCTGCTTTCCTGGCTTCTCGATGTCTGGATGCTACCCTGAATAATGCAGAGCCTGGAAATGGGGCATCGTCAGGATGTTCCTTATTTTACGTTGTTATATTTTTCCTCCTTGTTAACGGGTGGGTACCAGCACAGCCCTTCTGCTGCATGCAGGGGTGCTGTGGTGGGCGGGCGTGGGACAGGCCCCATGGCAGAGCCTGACCCCTGAATAAAGGCACTGTTTGTGTTGCAGCTGTAGTGAGTATAGCAACTTTATTTATTTAGCAGCTCACTGAGCACTGAGCAGCCCTTCATGTCTGCCACAAAGTGACTGTTTGCATTTGTGTGTGGATGTATTTTTTGACTTCATATTAGCAGTTTATTCAGCAATTGTCAAGTGTTCCCACACCACGAGCGCCCGTGTGCCCTTTCTCTGGCCTGATGAGCAATAAGAGGTGGTCAGCATCAGCGTGTGCTGATACGTCTGCACTCTGGTGAGAACGGATGCCGGGGACTTCAGAGGGGGAAGTCAGGAGACGCAAAGGCTGTGTGTGTTGCATACCAGAGTCTGGTTGGATTTGGGCAGGTTGGCTCTTTTCTTTCTCTTCCAGCAGGCTAGCTAAAACAAGCAAGGGTCTGCCATGGCATGTGGGGGAAATGGGAGAAACTGAACACAGAGTTAACTGGAGTGTTGGTTTCTGATCATAGCCCTGATTTACAGCCTGTGCCTGATACTGCTGCATGGTAATTGCTATCTGCCTTTCTCAGAGCGATACTTAAATACTGGCCCTTTGCATCCCTAGGAGCCGCAGCTTGGCTGTTTTCCCTTGTGTCTGACAGGCTGTGAGGATATGTCTGTGGTCCCACTTTACTCTTTGAGTGTTTTCTGAACTTAAAATTGCAGCATTGTTAGCGAGATGACATTTGTACAGAAGCAGAAGGGAGGACAATGCCCTGTGCTGAGGAGGAGGAGAATCAGTGGTCCGTTAACAGCATTGTTTGTGTCTGAGGTCCACGGCCCCAAGCCTGGGCATCCTCTGAGGTATGCAGCTGGGTGGGCCCAGACCTGGTGCTCCTGGTCAGCATGCCTGGCTGGGCTGCAGCAGAGACAGATGGAAGTGAGGGGTGCCCGTGACCTTGATGCCACCGGACAAGGTAGCAACTCTGTGTGCTGGCAGCGACCTGCTGGTTAGCTCCATGCAAACCTCTGCTAGACCTCAGTGTTCTACCTGCAGTCAGGAGAGGGGAGAGCTGAGCTGGGTCTGCTCTCGGAGAGGACTGTGGGTGTGAGGGGTCAGGCACGGCTGCAGCCCTGAGCCGCAGTGGGCTGAGGGTCCCGGTCCTGTGCTGCTGGTAACCTTATCTTGGCTGTGGGGCCTCGGGCTGCTGAAGGCTGTCAGTGCTGCCAGGGAGAGCTGCAGCAGCTGAGCGCACCGTGCTGTGTGCTGCCTCCCCCACCCAGTTTCTTTGTCTGAACCTCGCACGAGTGAGATTGCCTTGCAATGAGTGAGACTGCCTTGCAATGCGCACCAGCCTTTGCTCTTCTGCGGCTGTGCGCTGCAGGGCGTGAGGGTATTCTTGTGCTGTGAATGGCCGTGCAATGGTGGTATGTCCAGAAATCCCCCGGGGGTAGCAGATGCAGAGCAGCAAGCCCAGCTCCCTTAGGGGAATTAATTGTGCAAGGTCTTCAAGATGCACCTGCACGTGAACTCTGCAGAGGCTGTCAGCAGCTGGGTCTGGGCTTGCGCTGTGGTAGTGGTGGGGAGAGGAGGGGTTCACACCTTGAAACTGAGGCTGCAGGCATCTGCGGGAGCAAAGGGGAAAGTAAGGGATGGTTGAAAGCTGGGGATGGTGCTGGATGTGTTTTAAGCAGTCAAGAAGTCTGCGTATCCTCTGGAACAGCAAAAGCAGATAATGTCACCTGAGCACATGGCACCCACGTATGAGGTCAGGGTGCTTCCCTGGTACCACATGCAGCCAGCGCTCAGACTTGTGCAGAGGGGGGTAGAAGATGGACCTCATATTTCTCAGGGTAGAGTGTTCCCTGCAGCACAGTGTCTGTTCTCTCAGTTGCCCACGTCCAAAAGTGTGAGTGCAGGAGGGAACATAAGAGCATTTCTGGTCTGGGTGCCGTTCAGTCCTTGTGCTTGTTCTCTCTTCCAAATGCCATTGCAGAAGCGAACTTCCTGAAGTATCTGCTGTTGCAATGAGCTGTGTGATGCAGTAGGAGAGCGCTCAGGAGAAGCACTCCATTGGCAGCTGAGAAACGTGTGTTGCCTGCTGCTGACTCTGCTGTGCTTTTCTATTCACAGAGTGATCGTCTTCTTATTAAAGGAGGGAGAATAGTCAACGATGATCAGTCATTCTATGCTGACATTTACATGGAAGATGGTCTCATAAAGTAAGTATGGGACTTCCACAGTGTATTATTTCTGTCTCCCCTTAAATTAGCTTCAGGTTTGGATGGTTACTGGCCTTTTGTGGATGCAGTCTGCATCCTGCCTGCCAGCTGTTGAAAGCTCACAGCTCAGTTTGGTTGGAGGCTCAGCGTCCACCTGTATGTGGACATGTTTATGTGGTGACTCCAGGGACTGAATTGCAGCTGGACTGGCGACCTTGTGACTCAGTGTCCACTGTAAGACAAAGCTGTATCTAATTGCATCAGGAGCAAGGTTTGTCTTTGCCTCCTGTGTTCCCCTGTGTCACCAGTGTTAGCATGAGTGACCCCACCCAAGATCCCATTCGTTAGCACTAATGAGGAGTGCTGTGCTGCAGGTTGTCTGCCTCCCTGAGGTTTTCAGGAACTGCAGGCAAACCTCTGGGCCCCTCTGGCTTCTTCTCTTCTTACAGAGGTACAGTGATAACTCTGCTGTCTAAAAGCTGCAGTTCAAAATTAGCGAATTTTACATGGGGACCAGCTCCAAACTGGGTGAACTGAAAGAACTGGGACAGTTTGCAGTAGAGGGATGTGAAAAGCCATTGCTTGCTCTATGCTGAGAGCAAAATACCAATCTTTTAAAAATTCAGCAGTAGTTAAATAATTTTCAGGTAGCGGGACTGTATTTTTGTGAGGCTGTTTTAAGCTCAGGGAGGGGAGCAGTCTTGATTGACTTCTGCACATACCTGAGCATGGACCAGAGTCAGCTTCAGGTTCTGCGGTGGAACAGATTTTCTGGATATTCCTGGGCAAATCCCCTGGCCTCGTCAGCAGCCCGGAGGCTGTGGAATTCCATTGCCTTGGAATGGAACCACTCTAGCAAATGAATTCTGTTAAAAATACAGTGAGCAGTTTAAATCCTTTGGTGAAGGATTCTGGGAAGAGCTGCTGATGTATTTCCATGAGGACACTGGAGCAAGCAGTTCTGTCTGGAGAAGTTGTGGATTCTAAAGAAAAGAACTGTAAAGTGGATATGTTGAATTAAATGCAAAAGTGGAAGTTGTTGCTCAGTTAACTCCCCAGCGTGCCAAGGAAATCAGAAGTCTTCAAGTAAATCAGAAGTCTATGAAGTCTTCAAGTAAAACCAGTGTTTCTTTTATCATGATTTATCAGGGAAGACTGAGGAAGGCTTGATGAAAATAGGATTTCTGAAAGAAGAGATTTGAAGGCTGAGTGCTACATATGGACAGATAAAGGGATTGAGCGGGGGGGCGGGGTCTGAGTGAAGGGAGTCCCCGCATTCTGGTGCCCTGGCCTGCAGAAGAACCGGTGTGTCCGGGGAGGAGAACATCAGTTGTCCTCCTGCAGGCTTTCAGTACGAGCACGTTGAGCTCTGAGTAGATGTGTGGTGGAGTTTTAAGGTTGTTCTTTGGTGTACCTGGGGTCTTGCCTTCACTACTGCGTGGGCCTGCTGGTAGCATCCTCTGGGGTGAGCGAGGGCAGGAGGTGAGAAGGAAGGTCATGGAGAGAGGGTCTGTCCTTTGCCCACAGGGTTTTGTGCTCAGAGCGGCAGTGCCAGACCCTGCTGAGCCCTGAGCTGGCCTAGCAGCTGTGGAATTACAGTGGGAAATCATCTTTCTCTGTAAGTAAGCCTCAGACTTGAGCCTTACTTAAGGTGGGCAGAAGGACGGGGGTGAGGAGAGATTAGGGGTGCAGCTTACTGGAGGCAGGGCTGGTGTCGGGGCTTGAGGAGCACTTGTCCCAGCTGAGCAGGTGGGACTGCTGTGCTGGGAATGCTTGCAGGTGCCTGGCACCTGATCAGTGGGGCATGAGGTGACCTGGGCAGCTTCTCACCAAACAGTGCAGAGATCTGAGTGTTCATCAGACTGTGCTCCTGGCCACCCTGAGCTGCCTCAGACAGCTGGTGTCACAATAGACATTGCTAAAGCAGGTGGACAGACGACAGCCCTCCCAGGACTATGCAGATTGCAATTTTGGGCAGGCCGGACATCCTCACAGTTGGCTGCTCAGTGAGGTGGTCTCACCTCTGGCTCCAGGGAAGGAGCAGGGCATTGGTGCCGGGCTGGGGTTGGCCTGGCTGCTTCCCAGCTGACCTGTTGATCCATTATGTGGTGTCTGGTTTTCCTCTGTGTGTGGCTCACTGTCTTGATGTGGTCTCATCAGGCAGATTGGAGACAATCTCATTGTCCCTGGAGGGGTCAAAACCATAGAAGCCAATGGGAAGATGGTGATCCCTGGAGGAATTGACGTCCACACTCACCTGCAGATGCCGTACAAGGGGATGACAGCAGTGGATGATTTCTTCCAAGGGACGAAAGCAGCCCTGGCTGGTGGGACTACAATGATCAGTGAGTACACCAGGCAGGTCCCATGTGTGACAGCACCCAGCAGACTCGTGTGCTTCTGAGAGGAGTTAAAGCACTGCTGCATTCAGTTCTGTAACTCTGCATGGGATCTGTTTGATAGTGACTTCCGTGACTTCTGAAGATATATATATTTTTTTCAGAGGGTGTACACAGAGGGCTGTGCTGGAGTTCCTATGTAGGGCAGCAAAGGTGGACAGAGATGACAACTGACAGGGAAGATTTAGGGGCTATTTTGGAGAAAGGAAAAAGATGATCAACACTGTCATATTTACCCTCTGGAAGAGGCAATTGGGAACATAAACACATCTGATACTTGGGAAAATAGGGGAGAGGACTGGGAAGGGAAGTCCCTCTGGGAGCTCAGAAACATGCAGTCGAAGTGGCGGAGACCAGAGAGCCATCCTGGCACCGATGGTTTTTCAGAGACTCAGTCGAGGATGCTTGTTGTCCTTGCCAGGCCAGCCCACATTTCTCGCTGCCTTGCTGGCATCTCTAATGGAAAAGATATTGGAACAGAAAGTGCAGCCAAGTGTGCAGCTCTTGCTTTTGCTACCAGTAACTTGTGGCAGGGCAGGTCTGAGCAGAGCTCTGGGATCTTCTCATTTGAGAGGGCCCTGAAAATGACTTTTCCTGACAAGTGGGTGAGACGTGCCTTTGGGTATTAAAATGAGAAACCTCTTGGAGCGTCAACTCTCCTTCTGCTTGAGTGCAGGGTAGCAGTAAACCATAGAGTGTGGTGCAGTTCACCTTCTGAGCTCTCCTGGGGAGGCAGAGCAGTGAGAGGCAAACTTACCAGAGTGCTGCCCGTAGGGGCTAAAGCGGTATATATCAAGATAGCTATGTGAATGTGAGCCAGCTCTGGTTATTCCCCAGCTGTATCCCCAGTCAGGCACTTCTTTGCAGTGCATTTTGGACATGCTCCTATTCCGAGCTGGGGAAGGCATTTGCAATAAAACCCCAATCCAAGTGAAACTCCTCAGTCTTAAGAATTTTTTGTTTTTCTTTCACTTTTGAAATGTTGCCCAGTTATTTTTTTTTCCTGCTTGCTTTTCAGTCTTCTTTGTTTTAAAGATCCATGATGATGTGCTCATCCTTTCTGTGATGTCTGTTAATGCAGACTGTGAAGAGCAGGATGAGTTTGTGGGACCCTTAGTGCTGGGAAAGAAAATGTGCACAGGGCCCTTTGCACAGCTTCAGATCCTGTGTTCTGTAGTGCTCCAACATCTGCAGCTGCTGGTGCCCCCAAGAACCTCAAAAAGGAACAACAAAAAAAAAAAAGGACACTTATTTTTTTTCTGCCTGGTTAAATAAATATAGGGAAGTGTGATGCTCAGATGACAATGAGCAGAGAAACAGAGCAATGTGCTGGCATCCTACGCTGCTCAGAAATAAACAATGCTAATGAAAAAGGAAAGGAGATTCTGAGATCCTTCTGTGGATAGCACCACGAGCATGCAGTGCTTGCAGATCCAGGCTCTACTGCTGTGCAGTGGCCACAGCTGTGTTCACTGCAGGTTTTCATGGGATGCAGGAGATGGGATGCAATTACTGAGCCTTCCAGTAAAGGACTGGGCTTCTTGCCCGCTCCCTGCCAGTTCTCCTTCCCCCTTGGGCCAAAAAAAATCATGGAGTGGCAGGGCTTGAGGTGGTGTGGTAGGCAATAACAGGTGCATTAGTGTTGCAGTGTGGGAGGAGACTGTGTTAATGAGGTGGAAGTGGGGGTAAGGCGCTGAAGCTCTCAGCTCATTTCTCAGCAGAAGCCTGTAAAAGCCCCTGGTCCTTTGCCAGAGGCTGTTAAGTAAAAGCTGTGTGCATTTCCTCCCAGTAACTCCACTTGAAGGAGACAGCGGAAGTCATGGAGATGATGAGGACTGTCTGGAGGCAGCAGGGGAGACAAGTGTGGGGTGGTGGAGGTGCCTTGTGGCATGCAGGGGAGTGGAGGGTGCACATTGGGACATCTGGCCAGAGGAGCCTTTTTTCATGACCCCCCCATCACCCTGCAGTGGACCATGTGGTGCCAGACCCCGAGTCCAGTCTGGTGGAGGCATTCGAGAGGTGGCGGGAGTGGGCAGATGGGAAGGCCTGCTGCGACTACGCGCTGCACGTGGACATCCCCCGCTGGAGCCAGTGCGTCCGGCAGGAGCTGCATGCCATGGTCCAGGAGAAAGGTTTGCTGCCCCTTCTTCCTTGCCCCTGGCTGGGTGTGGGGGACCTGGCAGAAACAGGAAGGTGGTGGATGTGCTATCCCTGCTCCTCTGGCTGCTGAGCATGGTGGGATCCTGCTTGGCCTTGAGCTGGGAGTTGGCATACTGTGGATGAGCGGCAGGACTGCAAGCTGAAGCAGAGATTCTCCTGCCAGCCCACCCCTGTGCCTTTCCCCAGGTCTCAGTGCTTCCTGTGTGCCTGGGGAGGGGAAACTGTTGGCTCACTGTCCTTCAGTTTCCTCTCTGCTGTTCCCCTAGGAGTCAACTCATTCATGGTTTACATGGCCTACAAGGATTTGTACCAGATGTCAAATACTGAGGTAGGAGCTCTTTTATGGCTTTGGTTGTGTGCGATTGCAGTGCTAGCTGGAAAGCCAGCAGCAGTGCTCTGTAGTCATAGCTCCGCAGCCTGAACTGAGACACTTTGCAGGGGCTTGCATGCTGCTCGCTGCTCATCCTTGCTGCCTTGAGAAGTGCGACCCTCAGGCAGCCCCTCACTGCTCAGTCGCAAGCCCTGAAGGGATTCTCAGTGGCTGGGCTCCCTGTTAGAGGGGGGCAGGCAGAGGGGTGGGCTGGAGAGGACAGAGAGCACCAGCTGCGAGCAGGCAGCATCCTGAAGGCGCTGCTGGTACAGCCACAGAGGCCGTTCTCTGTGCAGCTGATATTGGGTCCTGCCTGCCCCTGTTCCTGCACAGCTCTCCTGGGGGCGCAGTGCAGGAGACTTGCGGTCATGTGCAAGCCAGGGCAGTGTGTCTGTCTGTGTGGTAATCTCTTCTTGTCTCTTTTTCAGCTGTATGAGATATTCAGCTGCCTGGGAGAGCTGGGTGCCATAGCTCAAGTTCATGCTGAAAACGGGGATATAATTGCACAGGTAGCTACTCTTCAGGTGTGCTGAGACTGGAAATCTATCCTGGGCTGATTGGACGTGGGGTGTTTGTAACGTGACACTAAAGCTGCGTGGGTATCTTTTGTAAGGTGATCTCTTTGCTGCTCAGAAGCAATATCAAATTTACTGAGGTTTTCTGCTGTGAAGTATCTGGCGGGAACTGCAATAAAGAGTTTGTGAGACCCTTCAGCGTTGTCCTTCGGGACACTGATGTGCACTTCAGCACAGAACTGCCTCGTGGTATTTCTGTGTGCTGTTTCTGAGGAACAATACTAGGTAAAAATTCATTTCAAAGGAACATGGCAGATAACCCAAGGAATCAGGAGGACAAACGTTTTGAAGTGTATTCTCTTATTACAGAAAGCACTGTCATCTTCTAGAGATAATAAAACCTCAGATAATTTAAAGGGACATCAGATACTGCCTTTTTTTTTTTTTTTTTTTTTAAACAAAATCAGTGAAAATATTTGTGACATTAAAGCAAAAAAACAACACAAAAAACCCACAGTGGCCAAAGTTTTGTTAAGTAGGTGGTTTCCTGCAGGATTAGAAAGACAGGCTGACAGATGAAAGAAAGCAGATCCCAGCTGCTCTTTTTCTTCCTAAAATTAAAAGAAACTTGGAATGGGCAGAACTTTCCAGGAAAACATCAGGGTTTTAAAGGACCACCAGATAACTGGGGAATTTATTACTGCAAAGCTTTTGTCAGTGGGCTGAGTGAGGTCTGAACCTACAGTCCTGGTGAGAAGACACCTCATCCCAGCTGTTGCTTTGCCCTATCCCAGAGCAGTGGGAGAGCTCTGGGACTGGTGTGTCCTGTCTGAGTGTCAGAGCTGTCAGCAGCAGCCTGTCACTGCTCTTCCCTTGCCATCACTCCCTTCTGCTGGCTGTCCTTTGGAAACTGCCACAGGTTTCCTCTCCTGGGGCTGTAGGTTGGTGAGTGCTGGGTGTCAGCCCCACATGGCATTGAGTGCCAGAGCGCTGCTCTGCAGGTGCCAGCGGTGCTGAGAACCAGCTGAGCTGCTCTCTGGTTTGGTGCCCTTGGCTGCATCCTACTGAGAGGCCAGAGTGGTTTCTGTCTTCAAACTCTTCATTGCTGGGGATGGGAGAGGAAGTAGTAGGGGGGGCTGCAGCTGTGGGGACCTCATGTCAGCAAGGGGATGGTTCCTTGGTACCACAGGGCAGTCCTGAGGCTGTTTGCTTCTTTTTGCCTGGTGTGTTGTCACCACGTATGGCCACTTTAACTCTGGTCAGGAGAAGATTAACGCTTTTAATCTGGGTGAATTTCTCATGTTTTCATACTAGCCTCTGTGAGGTTCAAAGAGAGACCCTTTACCTACTTCTGAATGAAAACAAAGCTTATTTATCTGCCTGTGCTAAATACAGAGTGTGGTGACTGCTCTGTTCGGCCATCAGGAGGGGTCTGCTTGTCTGTGGAGGGTGGGTTCAGAGCCTGATAACATCCCTTTGTCCTTTTTGTGTCCTAGGAACAGGCCAGGATGTTGGAGATGGGAATTACCGGCCCAGAGGGCCATGTGCTGAGCAGACCTGAGGAGGTGAGGAAAGAGTAGTGCATGGAAGAGCTTTTTCCATGAGCTGTAGTAGGCTGTACTGCAGCAGGGCTAAATGTGTGTGTAAGTACAATACTGTCTGGTTCATTACCAGCTCAAGAAAGAGTGAGATGCTCTTTTGTGACCAGCGTTTTTCCACGTGGTCGGAGTCTCCTAGCAGAAATGAAGGCTTCTGAGTTGTTCAGAGATGAAGTAATCAACAAAAAATTCTGTACAGCTGTAGCAGCACTCGGGTCAGGTTTGGCAGCGTTCATTTTCTATGGGATTCCAGAGTGTAAGAGGCCCAAGTAGAATAGAAAGGCAAGTTTTAGTCCCTCTGAAAGGTCACTGTTCATGTGTCTGAGCATAGAGATTCCAGCCTCTTCCTGCTTAATCTCTGGTCTAGTATGGGTTTCAAAGTCAGACAGACAAAACCATTGGTGGAAGGAGTGGGAGGGGAGGAAAGGGGGAATTTCCTGGTTACAAGTCATTGTGAAGACACTAATTAGATTATTTCTAATTTTAGTTTACATGGTATTTTTCTGTTTGGTCTGTTAATCTGAGTTGTGTCTAATTTTAGATAGGTTTTCTTGAGATAGCTCCCTTCTGAGAACTGCTTTTAACTTTCTGTGGCACATGAAAGAAGAAAACAACAGAAGAACCAAGTAGGGAGCACAGTCACAGATACATACTTCAGGGACTGCAGAAATAAAATCAATTTGCTTAAATTAACAGTATAAGAAGTTGACTATACTGTAACTGGTAATGGCATAGCCTAGTGTAATGCTATGCTTAATGTCTTTGAAGTATGAGACAATAAAGAGAAAAGGCTCAGTGTAAAAAACAGTAGATCATAGTTCCTCTGTGTGTAAATGTGCTTTTTTTATGGCCTTAGACCTGTTGCCGCTAACTGGCAAGCTAGCCTGCAATTACAGGATATTGTGCCAGGATTTGAGAACTGTCCTGTTGTAAGACAGCAGTTCTTCTTGTCCAAAGCCAAAAATGCATTATTGAGTGTTTGATCCTGAAATGCCATTAAAGCTTAAGGCAACTGAGAACAGTGCAAGAAAGCTCTAGATTCAGTCTGTACAGCCAAACCCAGACATCATTACCTTTGAAAAGTGTTGTTCTTCCAACACACCTTCAACCTGGGAAAACATTCAGTGGCGTGCAAGTGATTTGCTGCCCTCCCGAAGGGTTGCAGGTGGTTGGCAAGGCACTGGGAGGGTGACCAAGGGTCCAAAGATCTCCTGTGTCCTGGAGAGGCCTCTGTGGGCGTTAAAGACATGCTCTTCTAGCAGGTGGTGCTGGGGATTAAGTAGTGCTGGATGGTGCTGCTCCAGACTGGATCAGTTTTGAAGGGTATTCAGTGATGGCTGTTTGCCTCCACCCGTGTGTTAAAGCCCACTCAAGTCTGTAAGTTTGCTGGTATGTTTTCAAAAGAGTTCTTAAGCAGAAGAAAAAAACCTATTTTCACTGTGCTGATGGATGGGGCTACAGACAGGCTCACAGAAGTGTGTGAGGTGCACTTGTGTGTTTGTCTGAGCGCAGCAGCCTGCTGCTGTTGGGAGCACTGAGCAGCTGCCAGCTGCAGGCAGCAATGGCACAGTGCCTGTCTTCCCTGGCTGGCTGGTAGGTTGTCTTTTTAAGGCTTCTGTTTTGAACTGTCTCAGGCTGAAGGTTGAAGCCAAGCTGCAGAGCTAACACTTAGACTACGTCTGGGGCTGAGCTCAGGCTGAGCAGGGGCTGATGTCATAGTTCAAAGATAACCCTGCTCCAGTGGCAGGCTGGCTGGGACACCCAGCAGCTGGCTCATGGGACAGCTAGGCCCCAGCGGCCCACCAGGGCACAGCCTGTAGCACCCCAGGCATCAGCAGGGCAATGTCCGATTAAACCAAATGCTTAGAGAGGCAGAGCTGTGTCTGCCTATGGTGGCTGCAGCCATGCTGCCAGGTGTGGGCAGCTGGCCCTGTGCTCCTCTGGCTGCTGACAGAACTGGAGCCAGGCAGGGGAACAAGCGGTGGCCCAGCTCCATGCTGCAGCCCTGCAGAATGCCGCTTGGCTCAGGCCTGCAGGCTGGGCCCTGGAGTCTCCCCAGGTACCAGAGGGAGCACAGCCAGCAGTGAGCCCTCCTCACCTGCTGTGCTCCTCTGCAGCCACGCTGTTCTTTCTTCCAGCTGGAAGCAGAAGCTGTCTTCCGAGCCATCATCATTGCCAGCCAGACCAGCTGCCCTCTCTATGTGACTAAAGTGATGAGCAGAAGTGCTGCGGACCTCATCTCACAAGCCAGGAAAAAGGGTGAGCTGCTGCTGTGTGCATCCACATTGTTGCCATTGGTGTTCTGAGTTTGGTGTTGCCCTGGCTGTTGGGCTCAGACCCCTTCTTTGAGCAGCCCAGAGCTACCCCTTCTTCTAGGGGAGGTTACGTTTTACCTGATTTGCAAAGGGCTACAGGGATGCTGCGCCAGGCAGCCTGGAGCTACCTTCTGTGGCCATGTCAGGTAGCATCAAGGTGTGGGCATGGGTTAGGGAGGTTCTTGGAGACTAAAGCTTTCTGTGAAGGGCTTTCTATGGGGAAGCTCACACCATCCACATGCAGGAGGTTGAAGCTGCTGGGTACATCCTCAGCCTCTATGGACGTGCTTGCCCTGCAGCAGTGCTGCAGTGGGCACGTCCCACCTGGATGCAGTGAGTTGTGCCCCTACCCACAGTTGCCACATGAGGGCTAGTGAAGAGTTTTCCTCTGCCAGGCTCTGAGGCCTTGCTTCCCAGTGGCCCAGCCTCAGTTACAGCCACTGACAGGGGCAAGGAACATGTTATGAGCCCCTTAGGGTCTAAGGCTGTGTCTCCCAGCACCATGTGCCCTCCAGGTCTGCACCACCAGTCGAGCTCTGTGACTGGAGCTGAAGGACTGGGACAGTGCTTGTGATAGCAGAGAGGTCTCTGGACATGCTGTGTGCCCAGCAGTCCCTCCTGTTTGCTCTAGAGGCCACAACAGGCAGACAAGGATCAGACTGCTGTAGTCACCAAACCTGTGTCCTCTCTGCTCTTTTTTCCAGGCAACGTGGTGTTTGGTGAGCCCATCACAGCCAGCCTGGGGACTGATGGAACACACTACTGGAGCAAGAACTGGGCCAAGGCTGCAGCGTTCGTGGTCTCACCCCCCCTAAGCCCGGACCCCACAACCCCTGACTACATTAACTCTCTCCTGGCCAGGTGAGCAGTAGCAGCCAGGCAGGCTGTGTCTGGTCTGGTGGCTCTGCCAGTGACTGCAAGTGGGAGGCAGCACCTTTGGCCTGGAGTAGCCAGAGGGGCAGCCAGGGAGTATTCAGGCGGCCTAGACTCTATTCCAATGTGAACCACTTCACCCCAGGGATTTAATGAGCTGCCTGATGAAATGGCTGCCAAGGGAGGCACTGAAGGCATAGTGCCAGTAATGAGAAAAACACTATGGCATGTGGTCATGAACTGCTTTAAATGCCCTGAAGAAGGGAAAGAAGTGAGGGCCAGACAGCACAGAATTGTCAGTGACAGCATTGACCAAGCTGGAGAAGCCATGTGATTGCGGGAAGAGAAGAAGCAGAGGCTTGGGATGTGGCTGTCCATGAGGAGGTCTGTGGGCACAGGTGGCATAGCTGCTGGGGACCCACCTGCCAAATATGGTTCTGGATTTTTGTCTGCAGGTGAACAGTAGTTCTGTTCTGCACATACTCTGCAAGGAGCATGAGGCTCTTAGTAACAGCTTGTGCATGTCTGGCAGGAACAGTAGATGATTTTTCACCCTAAAGGCAGGGGGTGGGGGAAGGGATCTGTTGAAAGTGGAGAGCAAACAATAAAAGCACTTCAACAATTTGAGGTGACCTTTCCCTCAAAGCTGTCCTCCATCCCCTCACTGGAAAGGCACGCACCGCAGCCAGTGATGCAGTGCCCACTTGCTGGCTGTGCCCACATGTGAGCTGCACGCCCCACTGCTCTGTGTTTGCAACTGAACGCTTTCTGTGGTGCTGCTCTGTGCTAGCTGGGCAGGGCTGGCTGGGGGCTGTAAATGGAAACAACCTTTGAGGTAATGTTGGAAGCATCTCTGAGATGAGCATGGGATGCCAGGTCAGAAGTAGGTGCGACAGCAGAGGGATAAGCTGGGGTTGTGCCCCAGTGAGGGGCAGTGCTGGATGTGTGTGGAGTTGCTTTAGCTGGCAGGAGAGGTGTTCATGCATTTAGGGTCTGAATGTGCGCCTCGCTTGGGATTTTGCTGTGGGCAGTGAGCAGCATGTGCTTCTGCTTAATCTGAACATACAAGGTAGATGCAGGCCTTAGTGACTGGCAGTGAAACGTAAGCCCAACTCCTGAACTTGATTTTTGATGTTTTTCTGCTACTTCAATACCAAATTTACCCCAGACCTCAGAGGAGAGGCAGTAGCACCTCTGCGCCCTGCAGTCAGCACAGTTCTGTCCCAGTGCCTTCCCCAGTTGTTTTCTTGAGGCTTTGGCAGGAGAAGCAGCTTCAGGGCTTCAGCTGGGCTGTGTGGTTTGTTTTCTTTCACCAGGACAAAGCTGGTGGAGATTAGGAAGCATGTTTTGTCATCAGGCTGGATCTCTGGCTCTGCAGTCAGTCAGACATATGGCAGAAATTATCAGAGGAAGATGGAGATTACCAGTGGATTAGGACTGATTCCTGGCCCTGTGCAGAGCTGCTGCATCTGTGCCATCAGAGGTTTGGGTCCAGGAGTCCAGTACTTGCAGGCCCTTCCCTCCCAGCTGCTCCAGGAGCCAGCCTGGGCCCTGCTCCCTTCCACCTGGCAGCAGCTGTGTCCTCAGCTCCCCTCAGACCCAGCTGATTTTCAGCTCCTTGTCCTGTCCTCCTGGCAGCAGCTGGCTCTGCCCATTCCTGCCCTTTGCTGACACTGCTGGATCAGGGTGGATGGATCCCATTTTAACAGTGGCCCTCTCCACACAGAGGGCCCTGGGCAAGGTCACTGTGAGCTTGTCCTGGAGGGAGCCAGGGCTGCCAGGACACAGGGAGCAGTCCCAGTGGGGACAGTCCTTGGCTGGGCAGGGCTCCTTCCTCCTCACATGGCAGAAGGGCTGTTCTCCTAAGCAGACCCAACAAGCTGCCGGAAGTCATTTGTCTAACTCATACTGGGATGTTTTGTCCCTCTAGCTTGATGTGAGTCATAGTCTGGTAGGGAAGTACACCTTTTGGCTTGGCACAGAGGCTGCTGTGTTCCCCAGGACATATCCCCCACTCCAAACTGTGTTCGCTGTGCACAGCATGCTGGCTGTGCCCCAAGCAGGCAGTGTGGTGTGGCCGAGCTCTCCTGCCGCCATTGCCCAGGGGACTCAGCCTTTATAGGGACTGTTGGTGGGGGTCTGCAGGCTGAAGAATCAGAGAAATGGGAGTGCAGAGTAGTAGAGAGCTGGGTGGGGGCTGCCCACATGTAGGGGATTTCTTAGTCCCTGTTGTCTCTGCCTCTGTCTGACTATGAAATGGCTCAGGATGCTCTTATTACCACCACACCAGTGGCGACCTGCAGGTGTCGGGAAGTGCCCACTGCACGTTCAGCACTGCGCAGAAAGCAATTGGAAAAGACAACTTCACGGCAATCCCAGAGGGGACCAATGGCATCGAGGAACGAATGTCTGTCATCTGGGACAAAGCAGTGGTAAGAGCCAACCCAGCAGGGGTGGACAGGTTTGATGGGCAGCACCGTGTCCTAGCCCCAGCAGGGCTGACTGCCCAGTGGCATGTCTCCTTTCTGGCTTTGTAAGCTGAAACAAGCTGGAGCAGAAGCAGCTGCCATAGCGCGAACAGCCACGATTTATGAACATAGCTCCAGTTTTTGGTCTGTCTAACATCAGACCTGGCTCTTCCTCTCCCCTTCCCCAAAAGAGTGCTTTGTTCTGTTTGTGTCTGAGCAGGCTACAGGAAAGATGGATGAAAACCAGTTTGTGGCAGTGACGAGCACTAATGCTGCAAAAATCTTCAACCTGTACC
Organism: Alectoris magna; assembly: GCA_030625065.1. Taxonomy (NCBI): domain Eukaryota; kingdom Metazoa; phylum Chordata; class Aves; order Galliformes; family Phasianidae; genus Alectoris; species Alectoris magna. Next base: position 16,948,234 of record CM060573.1, on the reverse strand, counting down.
CACGGAAAGGGAGAATAGCTGTGGGCTCAGACGGTGATCTGGTCATTTGGGATCCTGATGCAGTGAAGATCGTCACGGCAAAAACCCACCAGTCTGTAAGCCCCCTGCTTGTGCCAGGAATGGGTGTGGGAAGTGCTACATGCAGCGATCTTGCTGCAAGAAGCTTGGTGCTGCCCTGCTGGTAGACACAGGGACCAAGTTCCAGCTCTAGGCAATGCAGCTGGGACTGCAGGGTAGGATGCCTTTGAGTCCTGGGCTCTGCTTGCAGCACCTTTCTCACCTGGCTGCCTTGCTCTCCCCCCGTGCTAAGCCTGCACTGGTCTTTTCTCCTCATCTGGATTACTCTTCTGAGTCCAGATTTTTCCCAGTTTTGTCAGCATGCTTTATTCATGCTTCCCAGCCTGCCTTCCTTTGTTTCTGCACCCAGCTCCTACGCAGTTCATGCAGGAGCTGAGGCGGGTTCTTGGAGTGATGGACTGGTGAAGGGCAGGAGGCCTCTGAGGCAGCAAGGCCATTACAGGCGTGCTCTCTCTGCCCTGGAGGTTTTGGCAGCAAGGTGTGGGGACTGAGCAGCCCTCAGAGGGCAGACAGTGCTCATGTTTCTCCTGACCATCACCCCTGGTTGCTGCAGGCTGCTGAATACAACATCTTTGAAGGGATGGAGCTGCGTGGGGCCCCACTGGTTGTCATATGCCAGGGAAAGATCATGCTGGAGGATGGCAACCTGCATGTGACCCAGGGGACTGGGCGCTTCCTGCCCTGTAGCCCTTTCCCTGACTATGTCTACAAGCGGATCAAAGCCAGGAGAAAGGTAAGGAGGTGGGGATGCCAGCAGAAAGTGCTGTGAAGCTGTTAACCCAAATTGCCCCTTTCCCAGGTAGCTGATTGTTTTCTGTCTGGTGTATCTGATAAGTTGGAAACAGTGCTGTAAACTTGTGTGTGCTAAACCTACTGGGGATTGCTAAGGGCTTGGCGGAGCTGTGACCTGTGTGCTGGTGGTGTGCTACCATGGGGGCAGGACATGGGGCTGTAGTCAGCAGTGGGTGCTGCAGGTGCAACCGCTTCCTTGTTGCCTTCCTGCTGCAGCAGGAACCTGAAGGGAAAAGTTGAGTTAAAATAAGGAGACTGAGCAAAAAGGGCCTTCTCCCCATCTGCACAAAATAGATCCATGTCAAGGGGTTGCCTGTGTGTGTTGCATAGTCCCTCAGCATGCTGTGGGAGGCTGTCGTGCAGGAGGTGGGGCTGAGACACCTCCATGCTGCAGGGAGGTCTCAGGCATGCAGGGCAGGTGACCATGGGGCTGGCAGCGTGAGTGGCCTCTACAGTGGGACCGGGGAGGCTGGGATCCATGCACCGGGATGCTGGCAGTATTGGTGGGCTCACAGGAGTCACAGGAGCATCGCAGTGTCACTGTGCCATTCCTCTCTGGTAACAGATGGCGGAGATGCATGCTGTGCCCCGGGGCATGTATGATGGACCTGTGTTTGACCTGACTGCCACCCCCAAGGGAGGGACCCCTGCGGGATCCACCCGGGGGTCCCCCACGCGGCAGACACCCCCTGTCAGGAACCTTCACCAATCGGGGTTCAGCCTGTCAGGTGAGCATGGCACTGGGAGGGCTGGCAGAGCATGGTGCCCCAGGGTGGGGGGGCCGGGCTTCAGCCATAGTGCGGCACTGGACTCTGCTCGTGCTGTGTGGGTCCGCACATAGAGGACTGTCTGCTCCTGGAATGGCCACTGCTCTCCTTGGAGTCCTGCCTCAGTCAGAGGCAGAGAGATTGCCATCCATGGCCTAGAGCCTTTCAGCAAGACCCCAGCCTTCCTGGTGGCTGAGTCTTACGGAGAAAATCCTCTCAGCATCACTTTCCCCTTTCCCTTGGTGCTTTCTTGCCCTCTCCAGGTACCCAGATTGATGAAGGCATTCGCTCCGCCAGCAAACGCATTGTGGCACCGCCGGGAGGCCGCTCCAACATAACCTCCCTCAGCTAAACCCCCACACAGAGAGGGGAGTGATCCCTGTGCAAGCAAAGGAAGAAAAATGGTACATTGGTGTTTAAGAAGGAAAAGCAAATAAACCTGTTCTGAAGAATCAGTAAGCCTGAAGCCTTACGTTTCACAAATGCTACGTGCTACCTAGCTTTAAAGATGTTGCTTCATTTTATTTTATGCATAGCCTTAAAATTCTGTTGTTGTTGTGGGTTGGGTGGGTTGTGTTTTTCCTCTTCCTTTTGTATGCATGCCGCTCAGACAGGTCACTTGGTTCAGGTTGTTGTTGGTGTTGAATGCTTGTGGGCAGGTGGGGGTGCAGTGTGAGCCCCGGCCGGGCGGTCTGCGCTGTGTTCCTTTGTTTCAGCGCTCAGCAGTGCTTCACCATGATGCCCATGGTGGAGCCCAGACCATCTCTGCAACAGCTGTCACAGCACCTCATGTAAGGAAATTTATGACTTTGTACACTTTATTAAAAAAGAAAGAAAAAAAAAAAAGCAACTGTTCCTCAAACAACTTGTTGTCATGGCTGCTTTTTTTCTCTTTGAGCTCTGGTTGCCTGCCTGGCCCTGGGGACAGCAGGGGCAGAGAGGCCGTGTCCCAGGGGCAGGATGTGTGCAGGGCTCCTAGAGCAGCTTGGGGCTGTTCGAGCTGAGGGAGATGTACAGCCAAAGGGAGTCGGTGTGTGCAGCAGTGGGGTACCAGTATGAATACTGGGACCATGTTGCTTCTTGGGCAAAAGCAAAAGTATTAACAAAACAGCTCAGAGCAGATGCTGGTGAGACTCTGTTCAGTTCGGCCATGCTGTCTCTAGCTGCAGCCTGTTGTGGCCATCATGGGCTGCATCTGTCAGCTGTGTGGTGACATGGGTCAGGCCTTCCTAGCTGGGGCTGATTTTGAGTCTGCGGGCACCTGTGAGTTAATTGCTTTCCCTCTAGGTGGTGTCCAACTGTGGGTCGCTGCCTTTTCAAGCTTGCAAAGCATTCAAAAAAATTAAATTGCTTTTTTACATAAAAAATACAAAAAAAAATAAAATTGAGTGTCAATGTAGGCAGTGCTAAATAAACTTTTTTTTTTTTTTTGTCCTTAAGTATTTGACCCTGAAATATTTGTTTTTGCATGCCTGTAGCTCATACAGGATGAGTTGTCTGTGCAGCAGTCCTTAAAGGGCCTGTGCCAGAATAGTTGTGCCAGGGTGGGGAAGGCTGCTCATACTTGGAAGTTTCGTGAACTTCTGCTATGAAGTAATTACAGATTTTTTGCTGCTGCCTGTTTGTGGTTAAGCTGAGACTGTGCCTCAGAGATTGCTTTAGAGATCTTGGGGAATTTTTAAAGGTGCAACGTTCTCATATAACTTCTTGAAGGTTTTTTTTGGGGGGGTCAGCTGGTTCAACAGCTCTGATCTTTGCCCCAGCCAGAAGCAGAGCCAGTTCCCTTGTCTGGGTTTGTGGTGTGTGAGCCTCTCTTAGGTGGCTGTAGCCTAGTGGTTTGCAGGTGACAGGTATGGCTGTTGTCACAGCCTGGCTTTACCCAGCCCTCCCAGACCTATTCTGCCTTGCACTGCAAGTGACCTCAGAAGAAATCACAGAATCATAGATAGGGTTTGGAAGGGACCTCCAGAGATCATCGAGTCCAACCCCCCTGCCAAAGCAGGTTCCCTACAGCAGGTCACACAGGTAGGCGTCCAGGCGGGTCTTGAATACCTCCAGAGAAGGAGACTCCACAGCCCCCCTGGGCAGCCTGTTCCAGTGCTCCGTCACCTCACCGTAAAGAAGTTCTTGTGCACATCCATGCGGAACTTCCTATGCTCCAGTTTCTGGCCATTTCCCCTTGTCCTGTCCCCACACACTGCTGAAAAGAGTCTGGCCTCACCACTTTACCCCCCACACCTTAGATATTTATAGACCTGGATCAGGTCCCCTCTCAGCCTTCTTTTCTCAAGGCTAAACAGACCCAGTTCACTTAGCCTTTCTTCACAGGGGAGATGCTCCAGGCCCTTCAGCATCTTTGTGGCCCTGAGCTGGACTCAGAAGAGATCCGTCTTTTTTGTACTGGGGAGCCCAGAACTGGACACAGTACTCCAGATGAAGCCTTACCGGGGCAGAGTAGAGGGGGAGGATCACCTCCCTTGACCTGCTGGCCATGCTCTTTTTAATGCACCCAGGAATGCCATTGGCCTTTTTGGCCACGAGGGCACACTGCTGGCTCATGGCCAACCTGTTGTCCACCAGGACACCCAGGTCCCTCTCTGCGGAGCTCCTCTCCAGCAGGTCAACTCCCAGCCTGTACTGGTGCATGCAATTATTCCTCCTTAGGTGCAAGACTCTGCACTTGCTTTTGTTAAACCTCATCTGGTTTCTTACCACCCAGCTCTCCAGCCTGTCCAGGTCTTGCTGAATGGCAGCACAGCCTTCAGGCGTGTCAACCAATCCTCCCAACTTCGTATCATCAGCAAACTTGCTGAGGGTGGCCACTATCCCCTTGTCAAGGTCATTGATGAAGATGTTGAACAGGACCAGACCCAGCACTGACCCCTGGGGAACACTACTAGTTACAGGTCCCCAACCAGACTCTGCACCGCCAACGATGACCCTCTGTGCTCTGCCAGCCAGTTCTCAACTCACCTCACTGCCCACTCATCTATCCCACACTTCCTCAGCTCTGTTATAAGGGTCTCATGGGAGACAGTATCAAATGCCTTGCTGAAATCAAGGTAGACTACATCCACTGCTCTTCCCCCATCCACCCAGCCAGTGACAACGTCATAGAAGGATACCAGGTTGGTCAAGCATGACCTGGTGAACCCATGGTGACTACTCATAATAACCTCCTTTTCTTCCAATTGTCTGGAGATGGCATCCAGCACAAGCTGTTCCATCACCTTTCCAGGGACAGAGGTGGGGCTGACTGGACTTTTATTACCTGCATCTTCCTTCTTGCCCTTTTTGAAGACCGGAGTGACATTGGCTATCCTCCAGTCTTCAGGCACCTCCCCCATTCTCCAAGACCTCTCAAAGATGATAGAGAGCCGTTCAGCAATCACCTCTGCCAGCTCCCTCAGCACCTGTGGATGCACCCCATCGGGTCCCATGGATTTATGAACATTGATGTTGCCTAGGCGCTCACGGATCACCTCTTCCTTGACTGAAGGGTAGTCTGCCATTCCCCAGACGCTTTCACCAACCTCCAGGGTCTGGGATTCCTGAGGGAGAGCTTTTCCACTGAAGATAGAAGCAAAGAAGGTATTCAGAATCTCTGCCTTCTCAGCATTCCCAGTTACCAGAACACCACCCTCACTTAGTAGGGGACCTACATTCTCCCTAGTCTTCCCTTTACTGTTAGCATACTTAAAAAAGCCTTTTTTATTATCCTTTATCACTTGCCAGATTCAATTCCAGGCGGGCTTTAGCCTTCCTCATTGCATCCCTGCAGGCCCTGACAACATTTCTATACTCTTCCCAAGTGGTCAGACCCTTTTTTCACATTTCATGGTCCTCCTTCTTCCCTTGGAGCTTGCGCATGATCTCCCTGCTCATCCACGCAGGTCTCCTGACACCCTTTCCTGATTTCTTGCTCACAGGGACGCACCGATCCTGAGCTTGGAAGAAGAGCTGTTTAAATGCTGACCAGCTCTCACAGGCCCCTTTACCTTCTAACACCCTGGCCCACAGGATAGCTCCAAGCGGTCCCGGAAGAGATCAAAGTTGGCTCTCCTAAAGTCCAGGGTAGCAATCCTACTTCTTGCTTTGCTTCTTCCACTCAGGATCTTGAATTCCACCATCTCGTGGTCACTACAACCCAAGCTGCCCCCGACCTTTACTTCCTTACCCTGTCCTTCCTTATTAGTGAGAATAAGGTCCAGTAACACCCCTCCCCTCGTCGGTTCCTCCACCACCTGCATCAGAAAGTTGTCTTCAACACACTGCAAGAACCGTCTGGACCGCGCATGCTTGGCCACATTGCTCATCCAACAAATATCTGGATAATTGAAGTCCCCCATAAGCACCAGCTCCTGGGATTGTGACACTACTTCCAGTCGCTTATGCAAGGCCTCATCAACCTCCTCCTCCTGATCAGGGCTCCTGCAGTACACACCCACAACAGTGTCACCCTTACCAGCCTGTCCCTTGATTCTCACCCACAAGCTCTCCACTGCTCCATCACTCTCCCCCAGGTGGAGTTCAGTACATTCCAGCTGCTCTCTCACATGAAGAGCAACTCCACCACCCCGCCTTGCCAGCCGATCTTTCCTAAAAAGCACACAGCCCTCCGTGACAACATTCCAGTCACATGAGCTGTCCCAGCACGTCTCCATGATTGCAGTGAGATCACGGCCTTGCGACCGCACGCAGATCTCCAATTCTTCCTGTTTATTTCGCGTGCTGCACACATTGGTGTACAGACACTTCAGGGAAGCAGCATCCCCCCACCCCTCTCCATCCCTTTGAACTCCACCCTCTTCACCCATCAAGCTCTGTTTTGAGCCTCGAACTACCCACTCAACCCCACTGGCCCTCATTTTGTCCCCTTCCCCTTTCATACCTAGTTTAAAGACCTGTCAGTAAGTCCCGCCATTTATTTATGAGGTGGGTTTTCTGGATCCTCTCAGTATCCTTCCCCCCCAATGAAGGTAAAGAGGAAAAAACCACTTGCACACCTGTTCCTTCAACTATCCACCCCAGTCCCCTGAAGCCTTTCTTGATAGTCCTCAGGCTTTTTGCAGCAACTTCATCACTGCCAGCCTGAACTATCAATAAGGGGTAATAATCAGAGGGGCAGATCAGACTAGGAAGTTTCCTGGAATATCCCTGACCCGGGCCCCAAGGAGGCAGCACACCTCCCAATGGGTAGGGGCAGGCCGACATATTGGGCCCTCAGTTCCTCCCAGAAGGGAGTCACCTGTGACTATCACCCTCCTTTCTTTACCGGAGGAGGCAGTCTTTAAGTGTGGAGCTGACCACCTCTTCTTAGAAAAGCTTGTAGGAGGCAGCCCTCCCACCTCATCCTCAGCTATCCCACCCTCCAGTTTTGTCATGGTTTTATGATTTTTGGTTACTGGTATTCCACATCATAACATCATGTAGTGCACTGGGAGTTAAAAGTGTTAATGCTCCAGTTCTGGGTACCTGTAGAAGAGAAGAATTACATTCCCCAGGGGCCTTCACGGTCAGAGAGGAGATGGATATAACTCCTGGCAAGGTCGCCTGATCGGGCTTTTTGTCTTGGTGCTCTTCTTTGCTTCTCCTCGCTGCTGCCCGTCCTGACTGCGCGCATCGCTTCAGTATCAGTGTAAGGCCTTCAGCTTTTTCGGACAGTCTCTCTCTCATTATATTTGATTTATTAGCTTCAATTCTAATTATATTGTATTATAGTGTGTTATCTTGCATTCCGATACCATATTTAGTAACTTAGTTTATTTCTTCTCAGATCATTGCCGGTGTTTTTAATTATTTTGGGGTCCCCCGTTTCCCTTTTCTGGAGGCGTGGATTTTGCGAAATCCCTCCGCCCCACCAGTCACAGAACTGGGCCAAACCAGCCCATAAAACGTTGACAAGTTTCAGGGCTTCAAACCTATTACATAGAGGCACCTGGGTAATCGAGGTAGGTTGGGATGGAGGCTGCCCACATCGCTGAGCTGGGACCTGCTGCCATTCCTCCTCTCCTCTCAAGTTGGCTCTCTCGGATTTATTGTGGCAAGGGAGAGGGTCCACCTCAGTCTGGGGGGCACAATCTCTGCGCCTTGCAGAGACTTGGAGACTTACACCACCAGTCAATCTCACAGTCACACTCTCGGATGGTCCTTAATCTCTCTGCCTCCCCCCTAAGCTCCACCACTGGGCTGAGCAGCTTGTGCACCTGCTCACACCTCACACAGGTGGCATCCTTCCCATCCTCCCCCGGCAGCAGCAGGCTCTGGCACTCCCTGCAGCCAGAGACCTGAACCGCTACATTTCTGGGTGGGCCCTCCATCTGGGTCGCCACAGTCTTCTTAAGGCCAGCCCGCCATCTGGTACAGACCACGTTTGAAGCTGTGGCCTCAGGGTCTTAGTAGAGCTGCCCTTGTGAGCAAAGACAACACCACTGCCACAGGACCTACCTCCCACACCTACAGCTGCAGTAATGTATGGGCAGTGTGGGCTGTGCTCACACTCAGACTTCCCGCCCTGTTATCAATGGGCAGTAACGCCTTTTTCTCACCTGGCGTCAGAAAGGCGTCAAGGTCAGCTCAAGAGATCAGAGTGGGCAGCGCCAGCTCCACCCCTGCTGGTCAGCAGCCCGCCCACAAGCCGCCAGCCCCCTGCACCGGCGCGGTGCTTTTGCGGGCTTCAAAAGAGCCCTAAAAAGAGCTTTTTGGTCGGCCTTTTTGCTTTAGGTCTCTTACCCAGTGCAGTCTTACCTGCCCTGAAGCTGGTCTCTGCAGCAATCAGTGGCTTCTGATTACCTGGGAAGAAGTCTTTCGTTTGCTAACTGTTTTATTTGGATTTTTTTTTTAATTAATTGGATTTAGCCAGAGGAGAGAGACAGGAAGTCACGGGAGATACAAGAACGCCTTTGGGCAAACGGGACACAGACAGTTCACATATTTATTACATTGCTGAGATCAGGAAAAATGTCAAATAAAGAGGTTAAAAGTCTGGTCTGCAAAAGCATTTGACTAATAGCATAATACCCAGCATTACCATAATAGAGATGCTTTGGCCAATCTCACTCTTGGCAAAGCCTGCACCAGGAGCACAGCTGTTGCTGCTTAAATCAAGTGTGAAGACAACAGCAGAGAGATGAAAAGTATGCATTCAAATTTACCTCTGACGCTGGAAGCCACGACTGCATCAGACTCAGAAATTTGCAGCAGTTTATCATGTTTATGAATGGTTGTTCAGGATGGCCTGGAGAAGCTCTGGGACGCTGCTCATTCACCAGTACCTGGCTGTCACTAATTCACTTCCCTGTCCAGTTGTGTACCTGCCCAGCTCTGCACCAGGTGGCTCTGGAAGCAGTGAGGAGAGAGGGGGCATGGATGGAACCTCACTGCCCTTGCCCAGCTGGGGAAGAGGCTTGCTGCCAGCTCCAGCCCTCCAGAGGATGTTTGCAGATCCCTCCAAGTTGAGGCCATCGCTGTGTGCCAGTGAAGGCATTGCAAGTCAGAGCAGTGTCTTCCACCTGGAGAAATCAGCTCCATGTAGGGACCCATGCAGGAATCCTGGCCCAAAGAGCCAGGGTCCACAGCTGCAGCTCCCACCATGACAAGTGCTGGTGACAATGATGTGTTCCTGCAGGAGGGTGCCTGGCACTCAGCCCCAGGCTGTGATACCAACTGGCCAACCCCAATGGAAGAGTGCTGAGCAGCTCATTCTTCTCACATGATCACATTCCTGCTGCCATGGAAGGCGAAGTCATGAGCTGTTTCTAAGAAATGGTGGCAAGATGTAGGGGCAGCCCCAGAGCCTCCTGCTGCCAGGGCTGTGGCTCTCAGAGGTTGTTGTTCTGGCCATCCTTGTGCATGCCTCTGCACTTGGCCAGAGCTATGTGCTGCTGGATCTCGTTGTGCTGATGTCTCACCCTAGAGCAGAACAGGAGGCAGAGCTACTGGTGGGCCTGGGGGTGTCTGGAGGCCACCCATTCCCCACTGTCTGCCCCAGCCCAGCTGCTCTGGGCACCTCCTTGCTGCTGGGGCAGCTGGCCCCAGAGACCTGGCCACGGCAGGGTCATTGTGGACCTGATGCCAGCCCAGCCTCAGACCCGCAGGAGCAATGGCACTGCCCATCCATGTTCATTGGCCAAAAGCTTTTGCTCTATGCCAGCATCTGGTACGCTGCCTTTTTATCAGTACTTACTTTTCTCTGTTGAAAACAATGAAGTCCCTCTGGAGCATCTCTAGGTGCTTTTGAAGATGGCAGGCCTTTCACATTTGAATAGAAAAAGATGAAGAAAAATTGAATAAATTCACAGTTGACACAAAAAGATTTTGCAGGGGCATTTTCAAGGAGAAACATCAATATCTTTAGGTCCAGAGCAACGCCAGTGCTGCAGCTGGGAGAATGGCACTATAACTCTCCTCACATAGATCTCAGCAGGTATACAGGCTTCAAATTATATGGTGGGTTTCCACAGGAATTTTTTTTTTTTTTTATTTTTATTTTTTGCAGAAAAAGCTCAGACTGCAGAAGCATAAAACTGCTCTTGTAGCAAAGCCTTCCAGGCCTGATGTAGCCCAAGAGCTCCTGCACAGTGCAGGAGGGAGGCGATGTCTCAGGAACTATACCATGCTATACCTTATGGAAGGTCTAGATGAAGGAAGCCATTCAGGCTCAGGTTGCTGGTGTTAACTGCACAGCTGTACTACCAAACAAACGTATGGCTCTTCTCGCAACACTGCAGTTTATCCAGACTCTTGGCATTGGGATGGAAAACAAGCATTTGGCTCCAGTGCCGATGGAGGAGGCTGCAGGCTGGGAATGCATGAGAAAGCCAAACCCTACACAGGATCAAGCCCTGAGAACCCAATCCATCTTTAAGTACTGAAGATGTTCAAAAGCACATCTGACCTTTAAATCAGTTTATTACAGAAATGTTCAATAGTGAATAATTTAGGGGGATGAAAACCGATGAAGTTTTATTAAAGTGAAAGTGCTCCTCAAGATCTACGCAGGAAATTCTGGCACTATTTAAGCCAGTAGGGATTTTTACATCAATTTCTGCTTGCCCTTTGATACCAGCTTTCATGTTCAAAGCACAGACTCTTCTCAGGTTACTACTGGCCCTGGAAATGTTATCTGTTTTTGCAGCACCTGAGGCAGAACCAAAGAAAGAGTTCCTACCCAAAAAGAGGCTCTCCAGCACCATGAAAACTGCACAGTGCTTCTGGAGTGCTTTGCAACTTAGAAACTCTTAATGCAAATATTTACATGTTACCATTCCCCTCTTTCTAGAGGATGTCTGAAACATAAATAAAAAACAGAATTAGAAGGAAATAAAATAGAGAAGTTTCTGCTAATACAAAACAGAAACAGCCTAACTGAAGGTCTAGAGAAGCAATAGTGTGTGTTGGCTGATGCACTGTGAGGGGTGCATCTGGGTGAGGGATGGGAGGATCTCTTGGGAATAAAGCTGGACAAAAGGAAAAGAGATGGTCTGTTCAAACAGGTGGCTGTGATACTGCTAAATAATAGTTGGCTTTCACAAAGAATGAAAGCCTTCCCTCACCACACACATGCACCTGCTTGCTCTTACCTGCGAGGAATTACTTTTGGTGGTGTCTTTCTCCTTCTTAGCTAAGCGCTGCTTCTTCTTATGAAGAGGTTTGGACTCCAGGATCATCTCTTCAAGTTCAAAGGTTGGGTCACAGTTCAGTCTTCCTTTCTGGAGGGGAGAGAAAGGTTGCCTTAAATGAGCAGTGCCGGTCTTGGAGCGGTTGTCGTTAATTGGGCTACATCTGGGGTCTGAGTTTTGTAAAAATATGAACTAATTAGAACTGCACACACAGCTGGAACAGCTGCTGCACATCTGACATATTTCAGCAGTTCCTCAGCTGTGGGAGCACTGTCAAGGTGTGTTTGCACCATTTAAAAACACACTTGCTGTCCTTACACTTGCTACTTACATTTAACCCATTGGTTGTTTCAAAGTGACAGCCTCTGTTGAAAGGCCATACAGAATCCTGCAGAATGAGTTTTAAAGCAATACACATACATCCACCACAGAGAAAGCCATAGACAGGGTGGGGGGAGGAGAAATATGTGCAGTAAAATATTCATAGTTTAGCTCATCATTTGTTTGGTTGCAAGTGAAAAACAGTTGGAGCAGCACTGCACGGAGCAGTCCTTGGATTATTTGCAAAGAGTGTTATGTTACCTCTGTGCTGCTTTAATTTGACTAAAAAAGAATCAGAAACCTGAATCTATCACATTTGTTCCTTTCCTGTGAACAATGGACTGGTTAGGGAGGGTCACTTCAGGAAGAAGCAGTTCTGTAATGGACAGTGATCTCCAGGCTGCAAATGAGCCCACATCTGCTCACTATTTTTTGCATTAGAAGAGCTGGTCCTAGACAGGGCTGCTAAAGAAAGTGGTTCAGTGCAGGATGGCTCAAAAGCAACAGCATCATATATTTCCTCTGCCATGCCAATGGTGCTCATGGCCATGTAAGTCCAAGTCTGTGTCCAGAAACTTTGAGATTATTATGAACAAAGTGGATCACCTTTGGGGCGCCCATTCTTTGCAGTCACCACCCATTAGCCTTCATTAGATTAACCAGAAAGTGAATATAATGTTCTTGCCTGTCTTCTGCCCTCTGCTAAGGGCACCTGCTGCTTTTGTGGAAATGTGTGAGATTTCCCACTCTGATTTGGTGCAAGGCACGAGGGCAGGCTGCAGGGTGTGATGGGGATTGGACACATTAAGGACCTTTTAAACTTAACACTGCCTTACTGTAGGAATGAATTCTGGCATTATCCTCTTCTGGAGAACAGCATTCCAGTTTACATCTGACAGATACGGAAAGTCCTGGATATCTTTCAGCTGAGAAAAACGCTTATCAGGATTTGTCTCGAGCAACTGTAGCAAGAGTGACAGAGGTTAGAATGAGACTGCTGCGCCTGCTCAGACTCTCCCACAGTCCTGCCCTCCCATCCTGACCAAATGAAATTGCATAAACTTCATGGCATTGAAAGATTTCAATATTATGAGGGTTTTTTGTTTGTTTGTTTGTTTCCAAATCTATTCATTATTGGGGGAAAAAAAAATAAATCTTAAGTCAAAATGTTTATATGAGTTTTTAGTCAAATCCGTGGACCTATGTATCAGTACTTCTAAGTTACATCACTCCAGAGGAACAAAGTTATAGGAGAAACCCTGGAAGTGAATGCTGTGTCCTCAGGAGAGATCCATCAGCAGCAGCCCAGGCTGCCAACATGAGCACCATCACCATTAGCACAGAGAGCAGTGCTGTTGGCTGATTGTGACATTAATGAGCTCTATCATTAAAAGCTGGATGTTTGTCATACAGCACTGTCTGAAGGTCACCAGCACTGAGTCTGGATACAGTTTTCAATGAATCCCCACCATTTCCTACAAAGGCCGCGGGGCACAGTGGAAGGGCTCGGTTGGCTGCAGTGCGATCCCAGCCCCAGCGTGCTCCAGTCCCACAGCAGCCCTCACCTTCTTGATCAGCATCACCATTTCCTCGGACCAAGCAGCAGGGTACATCACTGTAGCTGTCTTAAATACATGAGCAATTTCATTTGTGGAAGTGTTGGAGCGAATATGATACGGCCTCTGTGAAAAGCGCAACAAGGAAAGCATTTTAGTCTATCTTTTTTTTCAGCTCCTTGAGAAATCTTTTCAGAGCAAGGCAGTTCCAAACAGAATCTCTTTGCACATTCCCCAACCCCCCCACTGAAATCTCTGCCTGCTGGGTCTTGAGCTCAGCTGAAATAAGCACAGTAACAACACCAGTGAGGACAGCAATAATGGTTGGATGTCAGATAGGAGCCAGCAGTCGGTGTCCAGCTGTGGATTCCTCAGCCTTGCCAGTGTTTCCAGCGTTCCCGAAAAATGCCACTCTGTTTTCAGTTCTTTGCTCGTGTTGGATATGACAGAAAGGAAACAGAGCGGGGTTTTTAACACCCATGGAAAAGCATCGCCACAACAAAGGCTGAGAGCTGCCAGTCCGGCTGCGCAGGATGCTCCGCGTGCTGTGGCTGCGTGGCACCCAACCCTGAGCTGCCGGGCTGCACGCAGGGAAACGGCCGCCTCTGCAGCCCCTGCCTGGAACAACCGTGCTGCTGTGCTCGGAAATCTGCATGCAATGGAAGAGTGCTGCTGGGAAAGATCTTTAACTCCCAGATTTCTACAGTGTGCGCATGGGGAGCTGCTACAAACGCATTTAAACAACATGGACACGTTGTGAGATGCAACTGCGTACGTGGTGCTGCCGCGCTCAGACACTGGGGGGGACCTCGCAGTCCTCCTGCGGCTGCTGTAGTTGGAGCTCCTACTGCACACCGCTGTGCCACGACCCCATTGAGTCCCAAACCACGTATCTACTTCTGCCACCAGGTCAAAAAACCAACTGTGCAGACAGTCCTGCGATTAATTTAAATTTACAAATAGCAAATTCACATTTATATTAATATTTTTACAGTTACCCGTCAGTTCAGACTACCATATCCCTTTAATGTGAGATCACTCACACACTGTTCTACGCATTTTTGTCTAACATACTTTTAGGCTCTCTGCAAGGATCTGCAAAGAATGTTTCTTCAAAGGTGTTTTACTCTCCTTCACCAAACGGAGCCTTCAGCCTCTTAAGGTTTTCAATCACCTTTAGCTTAGAAGAATGTAATTCAAAAACTGGCATCCAACTTTTTACACAGCGCTCCCAAAGCATTGCTCTGATCAACTGCCTGCAAGGGCCCCAACCTCACCTGAGTAAGGGCACCTGAGAAACCCTTAGCAAGGAGCAGCTGCGATGTGCTTGTCTGAAAGGCAATGGTTTCTCACGGCTCATAGCTGTGATCACAAAAGCTCTGATGAAGATTTGATTTCTGCTGCCTATGCTGTATTAAACCTTAGGGCCTGAAATCTGTCTCAGAACTTTCTTCCCTGTTATAAAGCATCAGCCTCTCCAAAAGTATGCTTAAGGAAAGAGAGGGACAGAGATATCAGTACTGTGTGCTCCGTACCCGGGCTCTGAGCAGCTCGTAGGCAGTGATTCCCAGTGACCACCAGTCCACAGCAAAGGAATAGCCGATGGGTTTTGTGGAGTTAAACATCTCAGGTGCTGTGAAACACATAAAAGAGATCATTCACATTGTTGCAATCCTGAGTGAAAATCAGCGCCCAGAATGCTTGATCCAGTGACACAGAAAGCATCCCAAGACAAGTATCAGCGTATCACCCGTAGCAGAAATGCTGAGTTATGGCCTGAAGCAGTGATGGAGCACCTGCTGGGAAGGCAGGGCCAATCCAGGGGAGCTCAGGTGTGTGCGATGTACCTGAGTGATGGAAGGGCTGGAGCCAGGATCCACCCCTTCCCAGCCCTCATTTAAGCGCTGGCAGTTGAGGTAAGAGTTTCTCTCTGGAGATCCCTGCATACTTGGGGCTTTTCAAGGGTAAGCAGCACTTTTTATTTTGTTTTTGTGTTTATGGCTACTGCATTTGGGCTTGTCCTCATTTGCTATGGTCACTAACTTTGCTACTCTGCAGTTATTGCTGTACTTTCCACTGTGTTATAGCATTATGTGCCTTTTTTTTTGTTTTTCCTTCAGAACAAGGGTATAGGGCTGATCCATTGACCCCTTACTAAGGGACACAGGGAGCTACACAATCAGCATGGACTTGTAGTATTTCGTGTTTTGGTCTTTGTCAGGCTTGTAAGTTGCTGTTATAAAACAATGCGCTGCTGAGGAATCTCAGAACAGGCAGAACTCCAAACACTGTGTACAAACTGCCCCAGACTCATGCCATGACCAGCACTGTTGCTGATCCCATCAGCAGGATGTGAGCACCTGTTGGTGCTGTGCTATGTCCTGCCCTGCTCCCCCATACTGTATTCCAGGACAGGGCTGGCATCTGACACACCTCATAGAACAGCCATTAACCCCTATATCTGCCTGCTCTGGAAACAGCCACACCCTGAAATATTGGCCCTGTTATTAACAACACATGTATCCTCTGGCCTTGCTTTGCCCACTTGTGAAATGAGTGTGAATGATTTCTGTCCCTAATGAATGGTTGCGGAACTCGATAGATATACGTAAATGATGGGATGGCTATGTAGTTGTAATTATACAAGGTGTAACAGAGGAATAGCCAGGGGTTATATAGGAATAACTTACCAATGCTGAGGCTCACAGTTAAGATGGATGCTCACCAATGCTGAGGCTCACTACAAGAAACTCCACGCAGGAGCGATCTCCAAAAAGAGATGCTGCCTTAGCGGTGGTCAGTCCTTAAATGGGATCTAGGACAGGTGGAGTCAAGCTCCACCCCTTCTGGGATCACAGCTGAATTGCCTTCACCTGTGCTCCCACAGCTGACCTGTCACTTGCCTCAGATGGTTAATCAGAGGTCCAGGCTGTGATTAACAGTTTCCCATACAGATGGCCCTTAGAATTAGAGCACTACCACTAATGTGATGTGCACATTTATGTGGTAAATATAATCCAAATTATCCACATCATGGAATGCTTTATGTAGCTCCCCAAACCACTTAAAGGCTCACCAGACTCAGTCAGTTTCCCATATCGTATAAAGCATCCAAAGTTCTGAGGTCTGGTTTGGTGTCCTGTCCTGCTGTGCTCCTGCTTCTGGGTATTGAGCGCCCAACAGCTCAGCACATGGCATGGAGCTGCTCACTGCTCCTCTGTCCACAAAGACAGAAAAGGGTGACTGCCTTTTTGCTGACATGGGACTTGCCAATTATTGAATATTAATGTGCTCCAGAATGAGGGGTGGCCCCAATCCTATATTCGTTGGCACAACATTGGTCTGAAAGTCTTCTTGCTCCCCTCAGAAATCCTCAGCTCTTCAGTGCTCGCAGCTCTCCATGTTGGAAAGCTGTTCCCATCCTACTCATATCTTTGCTCATATTTAAAGTGCTCCCATGTGGTAGAGGCTACATGCAGTCACAGTGAATAAAAGCGGCTCTTTAGAAATTTTAGTATTTACATATACTACAAATATTTACTGTATATGGTGCCAGATACACATGTGGCAAGGAGAGGCACATTTTAACTGGGTAAAACCTGAGAGCCACAGCCTTCCTGGGGACATCAGTGATAGAGTGAGCAGGGGCTGGAAGGCTCTTTCCCAGCCAGTGCATTTCCCTTTTGAGATCAAGGGAATAAAATACTATAGTTATTTTTGTGCAAGATGAGTAGGAAGAACTGCTCTGAGTAAAAGAAAACCAAACCCAAAGAGCAGCACTTTCCTTTTGAGCATTTGTTCCTCTACAGTGATTGCACCAGGTGGTGTTGAGGTGGTCCTGATGAGAAGGAGCCTCCTGGGCACCCTCCCCAGGGCCTGATGTCTGCGAGGAGCTGTGGGGAGGGCTTTGTGCTGAGCTGTGCGAGACTGCACTGCTTTGTGAGTTTTGTTTTTAGTATTAGCTGTATAGAAAGACTTCTGGGTGCTTTTGCTTCTCTCAGAAGTGTCATGCTCATGCTTTCCCCAATGCAAAGGCTTCTCTGTGCGATGTTTCCACCTGAGCTCCATTGGCACTTGATTGGGACTTTCCTCTGTGGTTCACTTTCTGCATACTCCAGCCCTGATTTCTCCCAGGTACATTGGTGGTGTTCTGCTCTATCTGCTGTGCTTGCGTGATGAGGAACTGGGGTGATATTTTACCATGGCTATCAATTCAGATCTGGAAAATGACAATTCAGCAGTACAGTGTTCATTGGCTCTTACCCATGTATGGCTTTGTGCCAGCAATCGTGGTGACCTGTGTTTCTTTAGTCAGAGTTGTGGCAATGTTGAAGTCAGTGATGTGCACGTGCCCTGGAAGACAGACATTGAAGTGTAAACAGATTTGCCTTAATTTCACAAAGAAATAACCTTCCATCAGAAACTCAAAGTGAAATATCCCATGGAAAGTAGTTTCCATGCAGAAATTTCTCATGCCAGAACTGACAAAAAGCATTTAGCTTATAGGCTGCTTATGGCTGTATCTTGTTAGAGGAAATAACCCTTATTTGTCCTCTGGGAGCAAAATATCGGAGTTCTCAAAGTTGTCACTGTGTGTTGTTTTCAGTCTTTGACTGTCCCTTGTGATTTTTGTGAGCTTGTTTCAGTGGTGTTTGTTTTAGCAAGAATTTCCCAGTGTTATCAAGCATGGTTTCTGCTATCACTGCGGCAATGTGTGCAGCTACTGCCTGCAAACTGAAAAGGAAATGTGAAGGTGAATGTGATTAACAGGGATGAGAATGGAAACAGCTCCACCAGGCCTGTGGCTTGTTGGTTTCTTTCTTTTTTGGCAAGCACTTAATTTGTTACTCCTTATTCCCTGAACTCCTATCAGTGAGCAGACCCATGGAGTGCAGCACTGCAGATAATCAATACAGGGTTGACTTCCCTGAAGTGAACTTCTTTGAACCTCGGGGTAACCTGGCCTAATTCTTCTGATTAAATGATGACTTCTTGCTGGCCTCCTGCATTTTCTCTTTAGGCAATGATCGTATTCATCTCTGAGTGCTGGACTCATTATCCAAACCATGGAATGCTGTGATGTTTTGCAGACTCATCACCCTCTGGCAATAATGGGGGTGGCTGAATTGCTGTTGTTTCCTCTTAACCACAGAAATCAAATGAAAGTGGCTCTTACTGATGGAGATGCTGAGACAATATTCACTCAGACGTGAACCTCAGCAGCTGGAAATTCACTGCTGCTTTATTTACCAAAATTGTCCTTATGGCCAAAAGTTGATGCTTTGGCAGTGAACATATGCTGTCCTCTCTGGATGCTATAAAATATTGAAGCTAATCCTTACATTTGCACATAAATATGTTATGTGTGAGCAGTGACCAAGTTTGCCTGCTGCAAATATCTGATCTAGCTGGAAAGATATGAGGGAACAGAAGTACAGTTTGTGACTAGCTAAAAAATCCTGCATCACATCTGTGCTCCTGCATGCAGCTTTCCAACAACACTGTATAAAGTGCAGGAGCTCTCTTTCCCCCACCCCAAATCGGCCATGGTCAGAGCACAGTATGAGTGTGTGCAGGGCAGACAAGCAGCCCATGATACCGTTGGGTCTGGGATCATTCCTCAGTCACTGAACTTCCAACCCCATATCAGCATCTGGGAAAGATGAACTCATCCTCTGGCCCCTGCCCATGAGTTGTTGTCTGGTGTTTTAGCAACTTCATATTCTGTCAGATTCAGCAAAAGACACACACTGCTCACAGGGCAGTGTATCTGTCCGTAGCCCTATTAATTGGGTTAGACCTTTCTTCACTGTGTGCTCTGTGGGCTGTTAGTTCCACTGAGACACAAAACAGCTCCTTAACAGAGCTGTGGTGCTTCCGGGCTCCATTCTGAAGGAGGGAAGAAATCCAGAGGTCCTTCTGTAAGCCATGTGAACTGCTGGAAGACCATGGGTGAGATGGCAAAGCATCTCTTGCATGCTGCAAGTTTGGAGCACGTCCCTCCTTTTTGCTGTCAGTGCTGTACAACATCAGTTGGGTCCTTGCCTCCTCCCTTTCTACAAAGGAGTTGCAATTAGATTGCTGGTGAGTGCTTGAAAGGAAAGGATGATATAGGATTTCTTGTCTTGAGATGTCCTCTATGTCCTTGTATTCTTTTTTATCTCTCATTCCACTTTGTGTGGGGGTGGGGGGGGGTGTTTTGATAAATGTGAATCAGAGACTTATTAAGAATTTGATATTCCAAGCATAGATGTGCCCTTCTCTGGATTCATCCTTTCAGTGATTCACTTCAAACAAATCACAAGTTTTTAAATGAGCCCACTTGGGAACATATCAAACAACGGCATGGATGGCAGGAAGGAGGCTCTGTGCAGTGGAACTTCATGGGATGTTGTAGTGCTGAACTGCAGCTGTACAGGGCAGAGTGGACAGGTTGAGCAGACATAGCTGTTGGTGGACAGGAGGAGAGCACTTTGTGCTGCTGTGGAACTTTCAGGTCAGACTCCAAGGCCTGTGTTCTCCTGATTGCTCAGCATCTCCAATTGCAGCTGGTTTCTGAGTAGCACAGCCAGAGCTGCTCTCCTAGTATGTCTTTCCCCACATCTCCTTATCTGATGGAAAGTGGCACTTCTGAATCAAATCTTGGGTTCTCCTGAGAGTGCAGCTCTCCTCTGTGAGTATCGCGTGCAGAGCAGAGGAGGACTTTGCTCTGTGTCGGGCAAAGAAGTTTGCTATTAAATCCAGCACTTCTGTTACAACATAGTTGCTTTACCTTTCCAGAACACTTCTGGAGGAAGAAGGGGGAGAAAAACTAAGGCTTCTGTGAATTCTGCAAGATTGTTTCAAAGAATATTAAGAACATCAGATATGTTGGTAACAATTTGCAGCAGGTGATACATGTCAGTGCATAGTATCATGGGGCACTGCACCATCAGCAATATGAACTCTTCCACGAAGCCAGAGATTTGCCAGGGCTCCTCTGTCCCACTGGGCATCAGCACCAAAGAGGCACTGAGCTTTGCAACAGGCAAAACTGCCTTTCTGTGCTGAGCTACAGGAGAGTGATGGATGACAGCATAAGGTGGCACATTACTGCTGAAGGGCTGAGCTGGGAGCATGGGAGAATTTGGGGGTAAAAGGCTGCAGTCAGACTGCTGAAGGCTTCCAGGTGCCTCACATTTGGAGGGGACTGATGTCAGTGAAGAGTATTATGAAAACCATAGTTAGTAAACAGCATGCATTTCCTGATAACAGTCCTGAATGCCTGGGGAAGGAAGAGGAGAGGAAATGAGGTTCTTCAGCTTTGTTCCATAAGTAAGGAGAACAAGCAGGCTTTATGAGGCTAAATGGAGATAAATGTGTCCTAATAACATGTACACAGAGGACAGAAAATTGTTCCCCCTTACAGCTTTCTATATGCACAAGAGGATGCACCTTTGGATGAAGATACAGGAGGAAAAGGAACAGAAGTCACAGCCATAAGGACACTGAAGCCAAGGGCACATTCACAGGAAATAACTCTGAAACCTGTACAACAGACACTTAGAACGCCACAGTGGTAGAAAACAGGCTTGAAAATCATCTGAAATTGCAGTCATAATGGAGGTCTGCAGGTGATCTGTAATGGAAGCCTGTAGGTGCCATGCTGTGGAGCAGCTGCAGAGTTGCACAGTGCCTTCCTGCCCTGCCTTCCCTCTCTGGAAGAATGCTGACCTACATTCCTGTGGTCCTGCAGTGCCTTGAATCACAACAGTGCTTGGAGTGTTGCTCTGAGCATCTGGCCCTGTGTGGGCACGGCAGGGTTGGTCCCCTGTTTGCCATGCTGCAGCTCCTCCATAAATAACAAACCAGTGCTTTGAAAGTGGAGGTCATGGGTAAACTGGGAGCCTGGTTATGTGTGAGAACCACAGCTATTCTTTAGGAGCGTCAGCATCAGTGTTAAAACCTCTGCAGTGACAGTGTACTCAGATATGCCTCACTCCTTTGCTGGCACTTTCCCTTGAAATGGCTTTATTGAAGCTGCTGATGAAGATTTCTCACAAGACCATGCATTTTCAGAAAACATTAAAGTACTTATTTTCTTTTTAATGACTTAAAAGCTGATCGATGTTAGAACAGCTCTTCACTGGGGTGACTTTGCCAAGACAAAACCAAATCTATTTAGTGATAGAACAGGACTATAGTTAGGAAAATGTATAGCAATATATATATACAATGCATCCAGCCCCAAGTCCTCTTCAGAGCTTCCTCCCAAAGACAAATGCTCAAGGAAGAAGAAAATATGTGAATGAAGGTGTTCTGTGCAACTGTAACGCATTCTGTTTATAAGTTACACACAACTGCAAGTGAGCTTACATTTCTGTTCAGGTTACTACATTTTGGGTATACTGTAAGCAACTGTAGAGGCTTTAAAATGAGGATTGTTAGGAAACTGAGTCCAAATAACACAGAATACATCCGACCTGCCAATGCCCTCCAGAAATGCCATTGAAACGTTCTGAGGAGGAGTTGATTCAACACCAATATAACCCCTGGAAAGTGCCCAGCAATGTGGGATGCACAGTGCCCTGAATATACCCAACACTACTTTTCTAAAAGCAAAAGCCATCATTGCAAGCACAGAAGGGCAATAATACTCCAAACTACTTGTGGACCATAAAAGAAAGCAACATAAAGTGAGGAAAGCTGTGAGCACTGAAACCTCAGTAGGTTTACTATTTCTGCCCCTGCTTTTATACATATGAATGACCAGGGGGTAAGTGGCACTTACCATGTTCATCCAGCAAGATGTTGTCAGGCTTGATGTCCCTAAGAAAGAGAGAAGAAGGAAACAGCCGTTCAGCTGAGGATGTGGCATGAAACAATGCTGCAGGAGCTTTCTGAGTACCCAACCTGTAGGCCGTAGAGGGAATTATGCCTTAGAAAGGTCTTTTGTTGGAGTTCTTCAGCTCTGATGTTTCTGCGCAGTTTCATTTCAGTACAGGAGAACGGCTCATCAACCAACAGAAGCAGAAATGGAGGTAGAGATGTGACCGTCAGGGCCAGCAGCACCCAGATACTCCAGCCACAGTGTCAAAGCTGCTTTTTACCTTTTTCATTACTTTGTGCTCTGTCTCAGTATTATCCTCTATGGGAAGCTGTTTGCCATTTACACAGTAAAAATCACGTGCTGGAGTGAAGCAAACAAGTGGTGTCAATTGTTGCTCTTATCCTTTGAGTATCACTGGAGCCATCCAGCTGCAGGTGGAACAACAGAGTGGCACAACAAGGAAAATGTTTCTGTCTGTAATGAGGTGCTTTTGCAGTGAGGGACAAAAGCTGCACTTACAAAAGGTGCAAATGCAGGAAGGCTCTCCAAAAAAGTGTGCTTTGTATTACAGGAATAAAGATTCCAAGATCAGAATTATGCTCACTTAAATGCTTGCCAAATTTCTACCTTTAGCTTTTAAAATGTAGACCCTACAGAAAGTAGAGCAGATGTTCTGATGCTCTGTTTGGGATTTTATTTATTAATGCTTTCATTTTCTTCAGAAGGATGAAAGTCATCTATGCTGCTCCTTATCCACTTCTTTCCTCCAGGCTACTGAGAAATTAACACAGTGGGGAAATTCATCACTGCTGCATCCAATGCATCTCAGTTACCAACTGTGGGCACACTAACAAGTATCTCACCCTTGGGGTAACAGCAGAATGCGTGAGGGGCATCAAAGGTTGGAAAAGAAAAATACAAAGTGAGGAGAAAAAGGATGTCCTGGCAGATGACAGGTTGGCCATGAGCCAGCAGTGTGCCCTCGTGGCCAAAAGGGCCAATGGCATACTGGGGTGTATAAAAAAGAGCATGGCCAGCAGGTCAAGGGAGGTGATCCTCCCCCTCTACTCTGCCCTGGTAAGGCCTCATCTGGAGTACTGTGTCCAGTTCTGGGCTCCCCAGTACAAAAAAGACAGATCTCTTCTGAGTCCAGCTCAGGGCCACAAAGATGCTGAAGGGCCTGGAGCATCTCCCCTATGAGGAACGACTGAGTGAACTGGGTCTGTTTAGCCTTGAGAAAAGAAGGCTGAGAGGGGATTTGATCCAGGTTTATAAATACCTGAGGTGTGGTGGCCATAGTGGTGAGGCCGGACTCTTTTCAGTAGAGCGTGGGGACAGGACAAGGGGAAATGGGATGAAGCTGGAGCATAGGAAGTTCCGCACGGATGTGCGCAAGAACTTCTTTACGGTGAGGTGACGGAGCACTGGAACAGGCTGCCCAGGGGGGCTGTGGAGTCTCTTTCTCTGGAGATATTCAAGACCCGTCTGGACGCCGAGCTGTGCGACCTGCTGTAGGGAACCTGCTTTGGCAAGGGGGGTTGGACTCGATGATCTCTGCAGGTCCCTTCCAACCCCTACAGTTCTGTGATTCTGTGAACAAAATACCCTTTGTACTCTACAGCACAAAGTGGCACCGATTTAACAACAAATTATGAAAACAGCCCTATCCTGCAAGGAAGATAATGGAAGGAACCACTTCAGCAGGAACCCATTTCTCTGTGCAGCTTCTGCAGAGAACCCCGCTTCCAGACAGTGAGAACACTGCCTGCTTTTTCTGTCTGTTGCTAAGAGTAGACTGACTGGATGAGTAAATGTCATTTACTTTGATTAGAGGGCACTGCAGGTGCCTGACTGAGCTCATCCCTGCCATGAGCTCTAGGAACAAACTGGTTCCTGCAGGCTTTGTTCCTGAACAAAACAGCAACAAACCCCTACAGCAAAGCTGTAATAAAATGCGTTCCAGTGAAGGGAGATGTACACCTGATACACCTCCTGAATGCTCCTGAATGGCTTTACAAGATACTAGCTGCTCTTAATGACCTAATTACACCAGCGCCCATTGCCTGCTGTCACACTGTGCCAGCACAGCTCTGGGCACTGCGGGCCTGGCTGATGGAGGTGTGGAGTGGGGACAGCACAGCAATGCCCTGGGTGTGCTGGTGCTGCACAGGGCACAGTGAAGAGGGAGCAGCTTTCAGACTTTACAACTGCAGAAGTTTGACTTCACCTGGCCATCTGCAGTCCAGGAGAGACAATAAATGCAATTACCACATAGCAGCTTTCAGTCTCCTCCAAACTGCTTCTGCTGGGCTGTGAGCACGGAGCTTTCCTAGTCTGAAAAGGGTAGCAACCATTTCCCACCTTTCTTTGTATGGAGGGAAATAACTGAAGCCATCACTCTGCTGTTTCCACACAGTGCTGTTCAGACAACGTGAACAGTTGTTTGCATCTCTCCTACCATTCCCAATTATGGATGTTGTACTCCTCAGCTGAGTCACTTTACCTGAGTGTCCCACTGAGATACAGTATTAATTAAACCATTGGCAAATTTTGCAGCTTGCTACACGTTTTGTGGAACCACTGTACTGTAATACTGTACTGCGTAGAGCTGCTTGAAATACACCTTGCAGATCAGACTCAGCCTTTGTGGTCCTGTGCTTGGACAACAGCAGCCATGTGTGCACACCACCCCTGCTCTTGAGCCCGGGTGCAATGCCAGGTGCCTGCTCAGCAGTTTGGTGCCAGCATGCCGTTCCCCCATGCCTGTAATTGCTCAGAGCTCTTGCCCCAGCCTGGGAGCAAGACAGCTTTAGAGTGTACCCCCGCAATCCCACTTGTATTTGCAAAGAACCCTCTGGGAAATCACAGCAGCTTTGCCCCCAGGCTCTTCCCTTTGTATCTGCAGCTGGAGTGGGCACTGGGGTACTGTGTGGCTATGCTGGCATCCCCACTCTCAGAATTGGGAGTGTCACTTCCCACTTCCCAGTTACCTCTCACCTTAATTAGGTGCAGTTTGTTTCCTACACAGACTTTTCCTTACATCATAAATTGTGCAGCTCTTCATGCCCACAAGCCCTGAAAAAGCCACTGATTGCAACACAATTCTGGTAGAGAAGATTTCCTCCTTGTGCTTCCCTTGTACCCGTGTCCCACTCGATTTGTTTAGACCAAGCCTGCAGCACAAAGATTTGCTCCTGGCTGCCCGGGACAAAGGCAGCTCAGTGTGCACTTCACAATGTTTAATTCATGCTCATCCATTATTAGGTGACTCAGGCAGGTATGGGGTGGAGGCACAGCTCAGTGCCAGCTGTCTCCCCGCTGCACACAGTGCTGGAGCAGAGCAGGGTACTGTGGGGCAGAAATCTATGCAGGTATTCATACAAAGAAGGACTCATACAAACAATCCAAGAGAGATGAAAAATAAGACTCTGAGAAATTGGCAGCTGTATGTAATGAAGTCTGTCTCACACCAAAAGAAGAGCAAAATCTTTTTGGCCAGCTGGGTTCTCTGCAACTGAGGAAGGCCCATGGGAGCATGGAGTCAACCTTTCTGCTTTCACATATCAGGAATGGCAGGTGTATTGTCCTCGAAAAAAGCAAGTATTCGTATTCCTCCTTTTGCAAACCACCAGGATCGTGTCAACCCTAAATTTGTGCCATATTTTATTCTTACACCTTACAAGAATGCTGTCTCTGGGATTATAAATGTGATAATTTTCTGCTCTTGCCCTCTTTTTTAACCCCTTGTAACTCCATCCCTGTTGATGCCCCAGTTAGCCAATACTGAGCCAAAAGTCTTGGACCTCTGAGGTCTGCATCACTTAATACACCTGTCACACAAGAGAAATGCTTTTCTCCGAAAAACGTACACAATTTTACACACAAGCAAATGTACTTGGAGGAGTCTGTTTAGCTCTGAAGGTTCTGTTTGTCCTGTCAAATCATGGAGAAAAAGGTCAGCCCCTTCGGCATCCCATGAATTCCACCTGCCTACGGACAGCCCAGCTGACCTGTGGATGATGTCTCTGCTCTGGAGGTAGTCGAGGGCCAACACCAGCTCACAGATGAACAGTTTCACGGTGCCTTCCTGGAATCGCACATTTTGTTGCAGGTGGTAACGCAGGTCCCCTCCGAGCAGCAAGTCTACCACCATGAACATGTCCTCTTCATCTTGGAATGAGTACCTAACATGGCATAAACATGGTCAGAGATTTCTCTAGCTAACAACAGAGACTTACTGGTGAGTAAAGGAGAAATGCCTTACCAGAGATTAACCAGGAAGGGGTGTTCCAGGCCCTGCATGATCTGCAGCTCCTTAAAGACATTCCTCACTTCATTACGCTCCACGCACTTCTGCTTATTCATGTATTTCATGGCATACATTTTCTTGGTGTCATTCTTTTGTACAACACAGACCTGAGAGAGTAAATTAAGTGATCCATCAGAGATGATCTGCCAACAAATCGATTCAGACAAAACACGGCCTCCGGGTGTCTTTCACAAAGCCCCCTCTGCCAAGTCCCAGCCCCATGTGCTGCTCTGCAGCTCTGGCATTGCCAGTGAATACCTCAGTGAATACCTTATCCCATCTTCTCCCAAAGGACAGTTTTTGCTGCGGGAAGGTGAGGGAAAGGAATATATGAATGAAAAACTGAGTTTGTGAGAGTGCAAAACCAAATATTTAGGTGTTTTTTTTCCCTCCTTTCTCTCTCCAGATTTCTTTCCATGACAGTTTAGGTGTTTGGGGATGAATTTGCAAAGTTTCAATCAACCTTTTTTGTTTTTCCACCCACAAGTGTTTCTCTCGCTCTGTACAAAAGGCACACCTCAGTTCTGGCATCTGTGTGCCCTCATGAAAAGGGAAATGTCCTTTGAAATTTCTGTTAACATCTGAAAACGTGAAATTCTGTAACAACAAAAATAAAACTGACGTGACTGTAATGTTATGCTTAATAACAAACACTGTTCCACAGACAGATGCTCACTTAAAAGATACTGCCAAGCCTTTTATGTGGGTGTAGCTCTTTGTTAAATACGTATCATGATATTCAGTGTTTTGCTGTGGAAACTTGGAAAATGTTTATCCAGAAACACAGAAAATTCAGGTCATTTGATTTATCACTGTAACCTCCTGTAATATCATTTGTGGCTATGGAGTGGATGAAGAATTGGGCTCTGATTCTTTCTTTATGACCAACTTGATGAGCTGATGCTCAGGTCAGATCTCACTGACAATGCAGTGTTTTGTTTCTCTTTGCTCTTGTTAAAGCCTCTCTAATTTCCCCCTCTCTCCATCATTCCAGCTGACCCAGTGCTGATTAACTCATACACTACTTACTTTTCCAAAGCTGCCCTTCCCAATCGCTCGCAGTATCTCAAAATTGTCGAAGGTGACTGCAAGAAAGAGCAAACATTCAAGTGCAAAATGGCTGAGCAGCAGTTGGATGAAGTGATTTCTACTTCTTCTCTGAAAAAAACCTGAAGGGTACTCCAGCATCTTCCTATTGTTTTTGGAGACAAGGGATTGTTTAAAATTTGGTGTTCAGCAGATTTTTCTTTCCAGCCCATCTGCAAAGGCCCATTCAAAGGGCAGCGTCCTGCACAGGTCACTGTATTGCTCCAGAGAGCATCTATTTCTCAGCCATAGGAGCTGATACACCACAAAGCATGTTGAGCCCAGACAGGACGCAGCAGAGGGAGCAGACAGTGAAAATCTGATTTGTTTCAGTCTCACAGCGTGGACACAGCACCCCAAGGAAGGTGGCCAGGAAGGCAAGAAGTGTCAGTCACCTGAGCTGGCACAAGCAGTGATTTATAAAAGAAGATGAGAATATTTAACATTGGATGTGCCAGGAATGAGATCTCCAGGAAGGTCTGACACCACTGATGTTTTTTCTCCCTCGTGTCTCTATAAACTGTGCCAGTAAACTTCAGCACGAAGGAATCCTGATCAGATCTGCCCTAAATGCCCTTCCCCGACATGTGTAGCACTCAGCATTTCATTGGGCCTGATAAACATCACATATTTTCCATGAAGCATTGAAACAAACTGAGCATTTCACTCAGGAGGAATTACAACAGTTCATTTTTAACAATTCAAGATTGCTTAATATTTGATTGGCATTATTCTCTGCAGAAGAATAGTTTATGAGCCATCTAAATTCTCATCTTTTGTTTGTATTTTATTTGTATTATCTATACACTTAATTATTGTACTCGTGGGAAAGCCCATATAGAAGTTAATAAGCTCACTCATGCAGCAGGAACCGTATTTATGGAATGATCTTTAAGTGCCATCTCTACCATTTGGCAGCGCAGCAACACCAGCCTGCATGGCTGCTCTCAGTGCCCCTCCTGCCCCGGGCTGCCAGTCCAGCTCTGCAGGTGGTTCTCCCACCGAGCCTAAAGCAAGGAAGGACACACGGAGACACATCACCTGGGCTCTTCTGCTATTCCTCATCCCACTCCTTGAGCTGCCATCTCCAAACAAACCTTCCTTGCCTGCAGAAGAGCAGTTTCTTCCCTGCTCTCAAACTGCCTGGCCACGTCCATGGGACAT
Organism: Alectoris magna; assembly: GCA_030625065.1. Taxonomy (NCBI): domain Eukaryota; kingdom Metazoa; phylum Chordata; class Aves; order Galliformes; family Phasianidae; genus Alectoris; species Alectoris magna. The sequence continues at coordinate 16,919,732 of CM060573.1, read as the reverse complement.
GTTAGAAGTCCCCCACGCTGAGTGCCCTCACCCTGTGCTCAGCTCAGCCACTGATAGCCGTCCCAAAGGCGCGGGGCGGCGGCACACCCTGACACTGCTGTGCTTAACCGAGGTGCCCAGGAGCTGGCGGTGACTCTGGGCCATGCTGCCCTCAGGATATTCTATTTGAACTTTGCAGTTCCAGACACCAACTGCTCTGCAGCTCTTACCTTCTTCATTCTCATTGAAGGGCAGTGACTTGCTGGAGGCATTTGCTCCCATGCTGCCTCTTGCCCAGACTCAGCTCTCCTGCTCCTCTCCCTGACGTTATTCCTATGAGCCTGTTGTGTGCTGGGCTGTGTCATCCCATGGGTCACTGCTAGTGGACTCGCAGGGCAGTGCTCTGCTGGTGCATCCTGGGGAAGACAAGAGGCAAAATGTGTCACTGCTGAGGCTTGAGATACGCTTTGCAGCCCATAAATTTCCTACTGAACATTGAGAGCTTTGGGGACAAAACTGAAAAATGCACATTACAATGGAGCTGAGCAGAGAAACTCAGGAACAGTGTAACTGTGCCTCCTTGACCAGAACAGCTGCCCACTGTGTGAGGTGAAGTACAGAGACAAACAGGGCAGTGACCTGAGGGTATGGCTTATGTTTGCAGCATCATCAAACGCACTGTGCTTTGTAGCCCCAGTGATGTTATGACCAATTTAGAGATGATAAAGCATGACTAATCTTAGCGAGGTCAGTATACAAAATATATGACTTGGCTACATGAAATCAGAAAGGCATTTTTGGCCAAGAAGGTTGCATTAAGTTTTAAGAACTATACAAGGAACACAAATTGTTCATCTTCTGATTTAAACAGCATAGGTTTAAATTTCCCAGTTCTCCCCCAGACGTGTATGTATACTGGACCATGCGGTTCTGTGTAGTTCAGTGACATTCAGGATTGCTTTTCCAGTCTTATGTGGGCACAGCAACAGCTTTCATTTTTAAAGCATTTACATGAGAGGGATCCCTACACGCTTGTTTTGTTATGGACGTCCCTGTGAAGTACACAGCATTTATTTCTTCTTGTAAGCCTGTGGAAGATTGAAATGAAGGAGCAGCAATGCAGCACAATCTGGACTTTGTCCAACCCAGAGTACTTTCCAGGACATTCACATTTCCATCGAACATCTCCGGGTGCAATGCAGCTTATTCATTTTTTCTCAGATGTACACTCTGGAATCACAGCCACTGAGCAGCTTCACTTTTTTACCTGATAGTAACAAAATCGTGCCATTGAAACACAAAGGGAGAGATCATCCAAAAAAGTGTTGGAGAAAAGAGAATTATTTGCACCGTGAAGGGAATGAGGACTGCTGTGGGTTCCACACACCAACACTCAGCTCCTCCCCAGTGAACTTCAGCTTCACCTCCGCTACTCAGCCAGGAGCTCAGCTCCAGCCTCGTGCCCTGGGTAAGATCAGTGACCTTAAGCAAGTGCCAAAGCAGGTCTGAAATGTAAAGCTACCTCTCTACTCATGGTTGTTTCCTGCACTACTCCGCTGGGATGCAAAATTCATCCCCATTGTTGCAGTCCTGGGAATTCAACTGCAGCTCAGCCACACGGCTGCATGCAGCAGATTCTGCCCTGCCTTGATTAGATGGAACTGAGAGGTCTCCCAAAACTCCCCACACCTCCTCAGCATTCCCAGAGGCATTTCAAACAAACAGATACAGCTCACAGGGTGCTCTCACTGAGGTGTTTCACAAAGCCAAATGCAGCCCACCTGTCCTGCCATGGCTGACGCAGCACTCACAGTTTGTAGCAAAGGGTGGGGAAGCTCACAGTTCTCAACCCTCCTCCCCCTTCATAAAGCAATTTTTAAAGAAGGTGAATTCTTGGCTTCTTGCCTGAAATGTGATCAAACAATAAAGCAAATGAAGCAGCAGATGTTTATGATACCCCCCAATGGAACAAATAGTGCCACCAGTCTGGAACAAAATTACGCAAGCACATCTTTCCAAGATCCAAAACTTATGCTTCAGGGTAAAAATATACCCTCAGAGATAGAAGCCACAGGTCAGTTCTGCACACCTATGCTTCTGCATCAGCAATCTCATCGGCAGCACCAAGGTCGTCTGCTCTGGGAGGTTTCCTTGTACAGGAGTCTGTAGCTTAATTTGGTTTTGAAAATACATTTATCTAAAAGCTTTGGGGGAGGACTGCAGGTATTCCTCAGAGCTAAGCTAGTCTGGATAAGTTACTCGGATTTGTACCTTTATAAGAGGTGCTCAGCATACAGTGGTGATGAATCTTTTCCTATTTCACAATGCAAATTCACACAATGATTAAAATCATTATTTTCATTAATGCCTTCGTGTTAACTTTGCTCTCATTTGGACCACCCGTGGCTCCGTGGGCAGAGCGGCAGCAGCTCCATCCGTCACAGAGCAGGCAGTTCCACTCAGTTACAGCCGTCACTGACAGGCAACTGCTGAGCTTCCTCAGAAGAGGACCTCTCATGGGGATCCAGGAATTGCTTCTCTCATTGCCACTCCATGGCCAAAGTGATGGGGTGCTGCTGTTCTTTTGAGCAGATAAAACTGGACGGTAACATTACAACAGGGTGTTATGCTATTACTTTAGTACTGACATCTCTGTCCCACAGAAACTATAGATTATTCAGAACTCTTATGTATCTGCAGGGAAGTTTGGAGGAAGAAAACAGGTATTGCTCAGTGTCAACTTTTTCTTGCCCTGTTGCAGCCCTTCACTTTGCAGCATGGCCACACAACTTCCCTACTGCAGAAAGTGACCAAGTTATTGCCTGAAAAAAAGAAAATATTGCAAGCTGCAGAACCGCACGGGAGACACCATACAGAAATTAAGGGAAGATCGTGGGGGACACAGAGCAGCGCAGGGCTGATGCAGACCCGTCAGGAGCCCCAGAGATAAAGCGAAAGAAAGCGCTTACCTCGCGGGAGGGGAGCAAGCGGCGGCGAGACGGGGCGGCAGAGCGGAGCTGCAGCTGCGAGGAACAGAACGGTGCCGCGAGAGGATGCGCTGGGATGCGCTGGGTTGGGTCCCCGCCTCTGGCAGGAAAGCTGGGGGGGGGGGGTTGGGGGGTGGAAGGCCGAGCCCGGCCGAGGCACGGGGCTGCGGGCAGAGCGGGTTGCGGCGCCGGGATCGGCGCGGAGCGATTTGGCAGCGGGGTGCGGCTGCAGAGCTCCGCGGGCACTGCGCGTCTTTTGTCCTCTTCCCAGATCAGCAATTGTCAGCTGCGCTGCGTGTGGTATTTCCTGTCACTGAGAGAAGGACAGTCTGATCGTCCGCCACAATGGAAAACGTTTTGACAATTCGAGATGTGTTTGTGAACTGCTCCCTTTGTTGCTGCCTAGTCTGGGTTTTATTTCTTCTTTTTAACTCATGCGATGCCAGAGATTTTTACTATTAAGGGAATGTCCGGGATTCCATCCCACTCAGGTAGGTGCACTCCATCGCAAAGCAAGGTTCTGTCCTCTTCGAGAAGGGGCTGGTCCTGCAAGGCGCTGATGCTCCATTACTTCTCTAGCATAGAGCACTGCCCATCTCCCGTGCTTTGCTTGATTTGGTGGGACTTCACGGTGTGAAGGTGAGCAACGCCCTGTCAGAGACAGCCTGGGTTACTCTGCTCATGGCACTGCTGAGTCCCAGTGGCACCTCTGTCTGCTCTTCCAAACTCGTTCCTATCTGAAAGACTCCCATAAAAGCGCAGTGACCACATTTCTTATCCTTTTGCTCGTGTTCTTTAGATACTGACTTCTCTCTCATTGACAAGATCTTGGCATGTACTCACACTCCTGGGGCTCCCAGGGCGAGCTGCTCTTCCTCCAGGGCAGCTAAAAACGTCAGAGTGATTAATCCAAATTTAACTGCCTTCATTTATTACTTGGAGAAGAACCAATGAGCTGAAACACAGATCGGGTTCCCCTGAAACGATCTGAATTTTAGACAAGTGCATAAAATCAGATTGTCTCAAAAATGAGCACAAGGGCGGAAAAAGAAGGCAGAAGCTGCGTGCAGCGGTGCAGCTCCCGTCCATCACTGAGCAGCGGAGAGCACTGCTCGTCTGTCCCTGCAGAAAGCTGAAACAGGGTTGGTTTTCCATAGAAAACAGAGAGCCAAATCTCTTCTAGGTGAAACTGCTTTTAATCTCCACAAAGAGAAGGTACATTCAAAATAATAATTATTATTTTCTCCCCCTTCCACAGTTTTCTTCAGAAAGAAATGGAGCTCTCACTCCGAGAACTCAGAACTGCGAGGCGGGGCAGCGCGGAGCTGCGGCTCTCCGGTGCCGCCCAACGGAGCAAAGGCGAAGCGGTCCCTGCTCCATGGAAGACCCCACGGCACACCCAGCGCTGCCCGCTTCCAGCTGCTCCCCCTTCCCCGACCCCATCCCCATCCCCGTTCCCATCCCCATCTCCACCCCCATCCCTTCCCCGCCAGCTTGCAGCTTGGCGTGTACCGCGGAATGAAATGCTCCACAGAGGCCAAGAGAGCAAAGAACCCAACTGTCTCCTCTGAATTAGAGAAAAAATTATTTTCTTTCACTCTTCTAAAAATTTAACTGTTCAGCCAATTATGAATTATTTTCTTTCAGATACCAAACTCACTTTTAGCAATAGCTTACCAAACCCAGGATGTTTAACCTCATTTACAGTATGTATTTTCTGGAACGTTAAACCCTAAAAGAACTGAAATTCAGCATCCATATCTCAGCTGTAACCCTCTGGCAATGTTTAACATTATGATATGTCTTCCACAGACCTTGTTTAAATAGCCATTACTGACCTCTCATGGTTTAAATGGGCTCAATTTAATGAGAACCCCAAAAAGATCAAAGCGCCCATTAGCAGATTGCACCCCCCAAGGTGGGGGAAGGAACAGTGCTATTCCTCTGAAGGGTCTTTAAAAGCCATCAGAGATTGGATTTGCTTAAGAAAAATCCTGAGAGGAGACTCTTTCTCCAAGGACACGGTTTCGAGTATGACTGCACAAAAGCATCACTGTCTTCTGCAGCTCATGTGAGCCAGTGCCAACGTTGCGCATTGGCTTGAATAAAGGCTTTGGAAAGCTCTAGACAGAGATGGATAAGCTGAACAATGAGAAGCCCTGTTAGGGTATGGAGGTTTTTTATCATTAAAGTGACAGATATATTTACACCCTTCATCCCCAAGAATCAAAGTGGCCCATGCCTCTGGGCTGCACAGTCCAACTCCTCCCACAGCCAGGATGACCTTGCTCTGGATAGTTCCAATCATCTTACACAGCAGCTCGATCTTTGTCCTTCTCTCATTAACCCGTTGCTCATCTCCCTTGGTTCATATAAAGGCAACAGATGTATTTCCCACAAGCTTTGGCAAGGGAGGCTCCTTGCTGACTTTTGGAACCCGTGCTTTGTAGCAGGAGCAGCGCAGCTCTGCTGATTGCTGCCAATGCACTGCACTGCAGGAGCCCTTCAGAGCGCCATCAGGACAGCATGAAGGGAGCACACAGCCTGCAGTGCCCCATGCCTGGAGAGCCTCTGTGACGTGCTGGGCTTTTTGGCACACACTTGTGGATTCGGAATGTCAGTGCCTGCTCACCTACTTCATGCTATGCATGTTCATACTGGAGTTCAGATGAGTAAAATATCAAACAGCTGTTATGTAATGAAACAAAGCAAACCTCTGGGAAAACTCCTGAATTGGGCACTGGGTGTTATGATGCTCGGCGATGTCTGCATCCTGTGTGTAGTCTCTGTAATCATGGCCCGGGTCTACTGACCTTGCTTTTTGACAGGCGTTGTGCTGGATCAGTCTGGAGCTGGCTTGCTTTGGAGCTTCTGTCCCTCTCCACCGTTTCAGGGTTGAATTGACCTTACTCCACTGTGCACCACACATAGAGTAACTGATAGCAGATCTGGGGACAAGTGCTGAATAGATAACGGAGTGGATGGGGGTACGACTTACCTGAACTGCGGACTCTCATATGAGAGTCTGGCACAGCACAGCCACCTGCACAGGGCTGCAATAATGCAGTCATATGGCTTCTTCTGAGGACGGCTTGGACATCCTTCTTGTAAAACAATCCAAAATATCCCATAGCCCAATTTAAAAGAGAATTTTCAAGCACAGCAGTAATACTTCTGCAAGGTTTCTGTTAGGGTTTGGTCTCCAGCTTGGAAAATACACGAACAGCTTTTCCACCCTGCGATGAGTGAAATTGCAGGACTGTCCCGCTAGGGGACACTGGAGCTTATGGCAGAGCAGGTCCTCGGAACCCAGAGTTACGTCAGAGGTCGTCGCCTGCTCAGAAGACTGCTGGGCAGCCCCTCATGCGCTGTCGGTATTACTAACTGAAGCCCCACATTCCTCCTACAGTTCTACTCCTGTTGAAGAGTCTGCAAAATCCTGCATGTCACGGCACGCTCTGTGTGCATCTGCTGGCAGTGCAGTGCCCTCACCCTTATCTCCTGCAACACAAAGTTTTGGGTCCCTGTGCTGTACGTTCCTTTTGCTGTGGTGCCACTGGGGCACAGAGCTGGCTGCATTTGCTTTGAAGAGGTCAGCAGTGAATCTCAACTGCGTATGAATGAATATATCCGGATCTGAAGGGTGAGAAGTGCTCCATGGAGGGTCAACTGCAGAAATGACTGCTCTATGTATAGCTTTGTGAGGAAAAAATCCTGTTATTTTAATAGGTCTCCTCAAGGAGCTGGGAAGTTAAAAATTACTCCAACAAACTCTGAGCTTGGCCTTACGACAGTGCAGACAGACACACATCAACATGTGCTGGTTTATAGTTATGTGATGTATCCATAGATGGATTGGGAAGTAAAAAGTATTCCTGCTTTCCCTCTTCTAAACTACTGCAAACCATAACCTCAGACACACCAGGGAATGTCCTCATTCTGTGTACAGCACTCGGTCCCACCAGCATCCGCAGGCTGTCACACACAGCTCAGGCAGATGCTGCCCCACTGCTGTACAGCATTCACGACTCAGTCAGTTTCAGAACGGGATGCAGTGCAGTTGGCAGCTGACGGCACACAGCCAATCGGTACTTGCATGGAGGCCTTTCCCAGGCACAATTGATTTTAGGGAGTTCTCCAACTTCTTAGAATAAAAGAGAATTTAATTTGCACACAGAGAAGAGAGAGATCGGGTTTGCAGGTAGGCTTTTTTATACATCAAAATCATGACGCGCTTTGCTACTGAAATCCTCTCCTGGCAAGAACTGACGTTCTGAAGGAAACAAGTTCAGCAGTTACAGATGATGGGTAGCACGGCAGCTCCGCGTGGTTTGCTGAGAATTCGCTGAAGCCAGTAACTGAGCGTAAAAACATGACACCATTCATTCAACCTACATCTTCTCCAACACGTCAAATGGGGACTCAGCCACCAGGGGCCGTATTTTCAGCCTGGTTTCTGCAGTACTGTGATACTGATTCTCTGGCAGCTAGGAGGTACCCGGAGCCAAGGAGCCCTGCCGGCTGTGCCCAGTGCGACCAGCACAGTGCAGGAGAGGCAAAGGCTGTTGGGCAAAAAAAATGTACCGAACAGCTGTCTGTGAAAGGGAAGGTCCTGGGCTGAGCTCTGCAAGCAGCGCAGCGTGCAGATGAGGCTCACGGCTGCTCATCGAACCTTCCATCTGATCTCCAGCAAGCACTGCAGAACTTCCAAAAACCTTCCTTCGTTCCACTGCCTGCGTTCAGATACGTCATGCTCACCATCTCCTGCTCCACTCACAGCTTTCCCTTGAATTTATTCCCTTCCATACAAACTCCCCCCCTGTGATTCAGCATCAGACATCAGTTCACCATGAGCTGCTCCAATGCTCTGACTGTGACCTGAACTGCTGGGAGGTGCAGCATGGCACAGCACAGCATGGCATGGCGCAGTGAGGGGCTGTCACAGCAGCACTGCTGTCTGAGAATGGCCAGGATTCAGGGGTTCTTTTTGACAAGACTCAAAATGCTTGTGTTTTTTTTCCAAGTTCCAGCAGTGGATGAATGGAAGTTGTGCCTGGAAGTGACTACTGGCACATCCTTACCCAGCTCTGCGATTCATATTATTTCTGGGCTATGGTGAAGTTCCTGGCAAGCTTACATCCAACCACAGAGGGACTGCTTCAAAGCAAATTAGGGAGATATCGATCTGTTATTCAGGCAACTTTTAATATATCTGCCTGAATTAAATTCGTAGAGACAGAAGGTCATGCCATAGGAACTGGAGGGTTAAAATGGCAATCGGGAGCTCTGTGTATTTTTTTTCAATGCCTTACACACCTGTGAAGCTGTTACAACTGCATCACGAGCTCCTGACTTTGTGTCACGAAACAGCTGGCTTTCCTTTGGACTGTGTTCAGCATTTGGAAGAATTCAGATGTCCAACTTTACATTCCCATTGCTGAAAGCTCTTCATGAACATCTTCAGCAGCAGCTGTGCCTGAGAAATGCTTTGAAAATGTGGAGAGAATGTCACCAAACGTGTGGTGTTTGTCTTCTTCAGAACAGTCACAGAAAATGAGACAGATGTGTTTATGCACATAGAAATCTTTGCAAAGTGCCAGGAATTGAATGTCATCTGAAACGTCAGACATCTCTTATGCAAGCGATACATTAATAAAGCTGCAATACAAAGCAGTCACAGGTTGGCAAACAGAAAAGTGAGGACTGAAGGCGCAAATCAGTCTGGTGGTTATGCAGAAGTAATGATGATGTAGCAGATTTAACTTATTTAACTTAACAGGAATTAGCTTGGCAATTCCTGCAGCACATCCACACGTCCATAAAACCCCATCCCTTATATTGAAGCAGCTGGGAGCACAGCGAGGCGTTCACTTCTTCACAGAGCAAAAAGACACTCTGTTCTTCAGATAAACGTTATCAAATGACAGCTGTCAAGCTAGCATGAGGCTCCTACAGTGTCCCTGTAGTGACTAAACAATAAATAGTAAAATTCTTGTAAGAGGAAAATAGCAACCACATAAACTTTACCACCATAGTCAGAAAAGGAAGCATTTGTTCATTTTTTTGCTTGGAGTAGAGAATCAGAAATCTTATTATTGTCGTGACCACATACAGAAAATCCCACACGGAAAAATACTCTTGTCTGATGGGCTTGATGGCTGTGTTTGCTTTCCAGCCTTTATAATTCACACTTCAAACGGGTGGGGAAAAATTGCTATAACAGCTGTTGATTTGTATGAACTAACTTGCATAAATGTTCTCCCTCCTATCCTTCTGGGAGGAGGCTGAGCAAACACGAGCCAGGGAAGCGTATTCCCTTAGCAAAAGTCATCTTCTGGCAATCCAAAGAACTCCTCCAGCTGTGAGCGCACGTTATCCCAGCAGTACCATTTATTCCCTGATGGGTAAATGCGGTGATGGTGAAACCAGACAGGGCTCCTCAGGGCTGCAACACCTCCGGGTGATCACAATGCTTTTAATGTATACATTGATGTCTACATGATATAGATTGACTGCCATTAATATACAAAACCCAATCATCAAATAAATAAAAATAGACAGAAATCTCACAGAGACATGGATGGGCCATGGGAGAGTCCAAGGAACTCAGTTACATCTTGGACCACAACTTATCTCCCTTGCCTCAGGTGTTCCTTATCTTCTGGGGGGAAGTATCAGGTTTGGGCTGTACCTCAGTGTGACTCCCATGCGAGCCCGAGATCACTGCAGGTGCTCAGATATTCTGTGACACGTTTTCCCTGTGTGTGATTCGGGTATGATGCTATTTCCTGCCTTTGTAGATCCACTGCACTGCTTTCTTCTTGTTTGGAAAGTGCTCTGGGATGAAATGCTCTGGGATGAGAGGGAGCAAGTTGTCCTGTGAGGCTGTGGAATTTCTGTGTGATGTGAAAAGGGAAATTTTGCTGAGCTGTCAATAAACTGAGGGGTAGCAGTAGATAAAATCCTCATTTCTCTGAGTGTTATAACAGGGTATTTCTATGGCAGCAAGAACAGCCAAGAGCTGCAGCTTGCTGGTGTGCCCTCTGGCAGACATGCCTCCAAGATTCTTCTAAAGCAACTTCAGTGCTCTTCTGCTTCCAGGGGGGTTTTGGTAATGTTATGACATACCGTGATGTGACCTTATTCTGATGGGATTTGTTACCAATCGGCTCACAATGAGATGTGCCATAAAATGGAAAAAATACCACGTTAGTTGTAGTAGTAATCATAGTTCTCTTTTTCTGCTTTACTCTCCCTTTAACAGTGATGGAAAGGATTCGGGCCATTAGTATTCTCATGGAGAGAGGCTGTGACAAAGAGTGTGACTGCTGGGCCTCCTGACAGCTCTGTGTGCTGCTGTGATGTGGCGGGGATGGCTCCAATTGCACCATTCTGGGACTGGCCCTGAGATGGTACAGAGCGCACAGACAGACGGGCGATTCACAGTGCGGGCACAATGCTCCCAGCTCTGCTACCCTAACCCTGCGTGTTGGGTGGAAGAATGATACCAGGTGAGTTTATTTTCACACAGAGACTGCTGATATTCGTGTGCCGGTTTACATGTATGTATGTGCTTAAAAAAGGGCAAGCTATACCAAAGTCATTGCATCTTCCTTCTGCTTGTGCTTCCTGGCAGGACTTGGAAACCTCATGCAGGATGTGCTGTGGTGCTTCAGTCAGGTGAAGGGAACCATCGACGTCGGGGTGACAGAAGGTAGGTTCTGTTTCCCCTTGGCTGCGGTCACATAGTACTCATTTGTCACCTACTTCTTGCACAGGGCTGTTTGCATGCTGGTGGGTGGAGAGAGAAGGTGCATCCTTTTCTCTCCCGCTTTCCTGATGTACAGATGGTTCAAGGAGTGGTAACTAAAATTAGTTATTGACCCAAAGGTTTAATTGGAAGGCATTGTGATTTAATAGCATCAATACTATTTGAAATATGTTTCCCTTGTTTTTGAGCTTCTATTTGCTTGAATGTCTCAGGGAACTGTGTGACACACTGCTCCACCATAACATCCTTCCTGAGAATCAGCTGGGTTCCATTCCTGGGTGACATAATATTAACTTGCTGCCCATTCCTGTACTGGCATTAAAAATAAATTGCACTGACACAGGTATGTATCTACGAGACATATACATGTTCAAAGATAAGGAGGAGCTGGTGCAGGTGTATGGGAGATCCAGGAGCTTAGGGTAGCTCCTAGGAGAGCTAGCAGCTTTCAGGGTGAGCTGTGCTCCTAAATCATTTTGGCACTTCTCTGAAGGCATTCAGACAACGTGTGAGCTGCAAACACACGGGCAACTGGAAAGGGATGAATGTATTCCTTTCTCCTGCCCTTAAAACTGAATGTGTTCATGCTGCCCTGTTCCTCCTATGATGATCGGTTGGTGCTCAGCTCTATACTGGGCTTCCTCCTACATTTTCTTATTCCCGTTTCACACTTTTCGCTTGCTTTCTCTTACTGCATTGCTTATTAATCCATCAATTCCTTTCCTCCTTTGCTTCACGTTTTGTTCCCTCTCTACTTTGTCTCTCACAGACAAATGAGTGCCACCTGCCTCTTCTAATCCTCCCAGCACAGGCAGTGTTTTAGAGCTGCAGGGAGGCCAAACACAGCAGAGAAGTTCTGTTTCCTGACATGCAGAGCGGGCGGTTGATGTTAGCACAGAGACCTTTTGCACTTGCACATACATTTGCTGTGTTATTGTTGATGTGTCAGAGCACACAAACTGTTCTCTCAGGTCCCACTGCAGGCTGACCATGTGCCAGACAGGCACAACCACACAAGGATGCTGACTGGTGGGATGGAAGTGCACAGGCAGAGCTGTGTTCACACTGCCTGCCAGGCAGCACCGCACAGACACCATGGGCTGCATCTCATCCCTCCGACAGAGGAGTCTGGGAAAGAGCTTGCCCAGAAATGCTGCAGGGTGTGGAAAAATGTTGCTAGAAGTGCTGCTCCTCGCAGCTCCACCTACTAAAGAGTTTTTTTTGCAAAAATATTTACAAATGTTTTGAGCTTTTACTTTTCAATCCGGAAATCATTTCAAGTGGTCCAGAGCACTTGTTTGCTGGTTTGTAATTATTGAAACACAAGGTTTCCTCTCCTTACTCACTTTCCCTTTTTTAATGTAGCCAGTTACAAACTGAAGACTATAAGCTTTTATTTTTTAAAATTGGGGCTCAGTGCTGAAGGAATATAGAGGCATAATGGCAGGGTGCAGTGGCAGTGCAAAGTCATGGCCTGAAGCAGTGACGGAGCACCTGGCGGGAAGGCAGGACCAGCCCAGGGGAGCTCAGCTGTATGCAGTGTACCTGAGTGACCAAAAGGGGTGGATGCAACCCTGCCCAGACCTCATTTAAGTGTTGGCAGTGGAAGTGAGAGTGTTTTGCTGGAGATCCCTGTGTATCTGACATCTTCTAAGGGTAAGCAGATTTTCTTCCACTGTTTCTGTGTCTATGGCTGCTGCATTGGGTGTAGCCTCACCTGTTTCAACCTGGGGCTTTGCTGCTCTGCTGTTATTGCTGTGTGTTCTATTGCATTATAGCATTACACAGAGAGGGCTTGAGATATAGGCATACAGATAAGGCCATGTTCAATGAAACCAGTAACAAAAAGACATTCAAGTTTGTCAGGTCTGATCAATAGGTGCTCATGGCCTCAGTGTGACTAAGTGGAAAGTTCTGTTTGTGCTTGTATATGAATACAGGCATGTATGTGTTCAGATGTGTCTTAATATGAATTCTCTCTTAATATGAATTGTGTCATACTTGTGCCTATATCACAGTTACTTCCCTGTTTATTAGAAGTTCATCTGTAACTTGTTTGTTCTATGCCAGTCCTCATGGCACATTTCTGACCTTCAGAAATCTTGGCAACATCCAAGCAGTCTGAATTCACAGATTAGTTTTGGTTATTAATGGGATGCATACAGTTTATTTGAAAGGAGATGCTGCTGTTATGTTGATGGAATTCTGCACTCTTCAGTGAGGAAGAGTCTCCTTAAGCTGGATGTGATGTTATTATTCTGGCTCTAAGATGCTGTAGGGAATAATTCTGTGTGTTTGCTCCTTTCCCTGCACACATAAACCCTCACAGAGATACTCATGAACTTTATAATTTTGTTCTGTTCTTGTTTATTTCTTTTCTTATCTTTGAATGTGCTACCATAATTGCCCTGCAAGCATATGTACAGCAAAGCTTCCCACTGGAGAAACACCTCATTGACAGTAGTGGCTCAGTTGCGTTGGTCCTGCTGCAGTCAGAAGTTTTACCTGGGGTCTGGAATGTTGTGCAGCTGGAACATCCCCCAGTCCTAACAGGCTGCTGCAACCAACAGCCACTTCCAGCTCACCTGGGATTTTATTACAGCTGCTTGCTTTCATCTGTTTGCCACACACATCCACAAGTGTGACCAATAGCTCCAAATGAGTGGCTGTGTTTGCTCATTCAGTGTTGAATGACTGTTTTTGGGCTCACGAAGCTGACTCAGAGCCTGGCTTGTGCTCCTGTGTGTTGGTTTCATGTCTGTGTTGCTTGCTAATTAAGCTCAAGTGTGTATCCCTGCATGTGAGATGAGATGCAGTTCGTTAATGGAACATAAAAACTGACCATATCCATTTAAATAGATAAAACCCACAATAAAGATAGTGAAGGACTTTTATTTTGGTACATTACTATTATGAGGTGGAATTAATCTGCTTCTTAGGGGATGTTCATGTCTGTCTTTAGGTGCACATTTTTTCAGTAACAGTGGAAGATATTCACATCCACACAGAACATGGCAGAGAGGCACAACACTCATACTTCTGTCCTACATGTGGGTCTTAGCCATGGCTTCTGTTCCATGCTGAGTTTCCCAGTAAACCTTAAGCAAGTCACTGCACAGCTCTGTGTGGATGGACCTTTTTCTAGAAGAATTTACTTTTCCAGGTGTTTGCATAAGAAGCAGATACAGACACAGCTGATTGTTAAGAAACTGCTTGTTGTGAAGTCTTTAATTGGAACAAACTGTGTTTATTGGAGAGTGAAACCACCAAGAAGGAGAGTGTTGAGACAGGGCAGCCTGGAGACTGATTTCTCAGTTCAGTTTCAGAAGATCGTGCTGGTTTGTTTGGGACTTGATAACTGACAAGAACTCCATGGGAACTTCTATAAACCTTAAGTCCTCTGTAGTCAGAAGGGTGACCATGAAGTATGAGGTAGTTGTCACGAGCTGTGGTGGTGACTCAACTCTGGCCTGTCCTGAATAAATCAGCAAACCCGGTGTGCTGCAGCCTGCTGCCATTTCTTCCTTTCACACCACCTGCAGATAACCGTGTGTGTGCTGCCTCCTGGCGCCCACCTGCACACGCGGGTGTAACAGAGCGGGAAGGGTGCAACGAGAAGAGCCATGCACGCTTTTTTGCTTGTGGGAGTTGGATGTTTCCTCCAGAACTGTTCTCAGCTGATGCAGCTTTGGGCCTTTCTCTAAAGACTCTCTGGCTCCCAAATCCGGCCATCCATGCAGTTAGTTTTGCACAGTCTTTTCCAGATGCTGTTCTAAAACATTCTGACAATGATAACTGAGCAGCTTTGATCATCAGAGAAATGCAAGTGCAGCTTTCACATCTGTAATGTGGTTTAATTATGCACACCACACTCAGCTTTCCTCTGTAATTACAACAGGAAATATTTATCTCTTTCTCAGTTGAACCTGGTTGTGGTTACCAGGTCCAGATAAACAGCGCTATTTGTTTCATAGATAGTTCCATGTTTCCAGATCAGTGTGTGAAATAATCTCGCTGTGTGAGTCATGTATGAACACATACAGGTAGTTGCCATAAAGAGTACTCGACAAAATACTGCCTCCCTATTTCCTGGGATGGACTTCTGAGATACACAGTGGTGCTTAATCAGCCACCCTCACTTGTGTAACGCAGATGTAGGGAGCACTCTATGCACTATGCAGGATGGCTTTGCCTTGCCTGCAGTGAGACCTGCAGCTTCCTTACGAGTCCAGAGAGGATGTTTTGAATGAAGAGTTTAATGTGCAGTGAAAAGCTTCTCTCCTCAGTGCCATAGGTGCTTTGCATCTCGTTGGTATAAATGCAGTCATGTTGTCATTGTCTCACAATGCAAATGAGACTGCAGAGAGATGATGAAACTAAACAGCAAACTGACCCTGTGCTCACATGACACAGCGATGCTGAGTGAGTTGGTCCTAAAACATAGAGTACCTAAACATCAGGAAAATGAGAGAGTAGACCAGCAACTTGTCGTGCTATGTCCTTCCAGTCTGCCCTCCTGACACTGATACTTTCCATCATGTGCCCCTGAATGGCAGCTGCAGAGCTGGTGCAGAGTTTGGGCTGCACTCAGGTGTGGGATTTGTGCCTTAAGCTCCAACCACAAAAAGTCAGTTTTGCTTCTTAAATGCTGTACGTGGAACTGGATGTTGGAAAGGCAGAATTAAAGTGCTTCTTTAGAATAATCTGAAATACGGTGAAATATGTTTTTGCTGTATGTGCTATGCTTTGTTTCTGAGTGCTCTCTGTGAACCTTCAGGTTGCTCTAGGTCCCCCACCCGCAATCTGAGGGAGCAAAGCTGCTTGGCTGCTCTGACCCCCAAAGGCAGCACGTAACTAACGTTACCTTGGAAATCCCATCTGCGTTTTGCTTCTGCACCGAGAGAGCAGCAGCGTTCAAGAGCACGAATGACCCGGGCAGGCTCTGCGCCCTCCCTCCCGCCCCGCTGCGTACGGCCGCACCGATCGCGGCCCCTCTGCTTTTCGGCGGCGGAGGGGCAGCGGCCGTCGGTGCGGCCGGGCCCGGCAGGACGGCTGAGTCAGCGATCCGCCCGGCCGCGCCCAGCCAATGCCGTGCCGGTGCCGGCCGGGCGTCCGGCTCTGCTCCGCTCCGCCCGCGGGGCTCCTCCCGGGGCCGGGGCCGCTCGGCCGGCCGGCGGTATGGGGACGGGCAGCGCCGGGGCCGGCGGGGCAGCCCCCACAACGAGCCCCTGCCTGCGCCATGTAGGCTATCTGGAAACCGGAAAAATCCTCATGGAGTGAGGAGGGCTTGCTTCATGTTTTCCTTTATTTTTAGAGATTTGGTTTGTTTGGTTGTTTGTTTGTTTTTTTTTAAGCTGTAGATGTTTTTCTCGCCCCTTTTTAAATACCGTTTTTGGAAGATGAAATGCTTCTCACGTTACCTGCCTTACATCTTCAGGCCTGCGAACACCATCCTCTCCTCCAGCTGCCACACGGAAGGTACCGGCCCGGGGCGGGGGGCGGAGAGGGAAGCGCGGCTGCAGCGCAGCGCTCTGCCCCAGCAATCGGCCGCTCCTGGCAGGGCGCGGGGAGTGCGGCTGGCGGAGGTGGTGGTTATGGCAGGAGAAGGCTCAAAAGGGGATGGGGGGGGGGGGGGGGGGGGGAGCTCAATAGGTGTAGCGGAAGATGATTTTGATTCTGTAAATGCATGTACCAAGTGTGCACTAATTGTGCAAACCAGCAAGCGGCAGGTCTGGCTTAAGGGAAGACTTTCTAGTTGTTGCCCTGCGCTGTTTACAGATTTATGTGGTTTGTAACTGGAGTGCTTACTTCATCCTAAGAAAATGGGGGGGAAAAAAAAAAAAAAGAAAAACCCACATCTTGCAGCTCCTGCATTTGCTTGTCTGTGCTCTTTCCCTCATTCAGTGAAGTCTGTTTCCAGGTCTCAGCAAAGCAGCTGTGCAACTATTTGGGTTAAATGTGATGCTTTCAACAGTGCTTGAACTTCATGTTTTGCATGTGGGAATGCAGAGCAGCAGGGCTGTGTTTTGCTGAGACTTCAGTGCGAGCTCTCCCATAAGGAGTCCTTTTTCATACTGATTGATAATCCCATGTGATGACTGCATGCAGGTTGGCTGTGTGTGAGCAATCAGTTCTGTGAATCATGTTCC
This sequence comes from Alectoris magna, assembly GCA_030625065.1. Taxonomy (NCBI): domain Eukaryota; kingdom Metazoa; phylum Chordata; class Aves; order Galliformes; family Phasianidae; genus Alectoris; species Alectoris magna. The sequence goes on along the minus strand of CM060573.1, from coordinate 16,902,846 downwards.
CAACTTCCCTGTGTGGAGTCACAGCACTCTCCCTCGTGCTCCCCAGCCATAGTCAGTTGCGGTGGATAAATCCTTTGGTTGGCAAGTTATGTCCAATTGTACATGTGCTACCAAAGCCATGGAATTGAAGAGAAATCAGGAGGCAAACCCCTTTTAAGTTACATGTGAATGAGGACCAGCATTGCCAATGTTGCTTTGAGGTCATTCAAGTATGTTTATGCATAAACCTGATAGAAGGAAGGACTGATGATTAAATGTGATACAGTAATCAGTGTGAGCACGGGAAATCTGGCATAGAAACTGGCCATTTGGTGATTCCTTGGTAAGGGGAAGTAACCTTCCTGTCTCTCAGCTTTCTGATATTCATTTGGCTACTTCAAGGCTGTACATGGAATGAAATACCAACAGCATCCACAAACAACGTGAAAATTGAGATGGTTATTGTAGGGATGTGTGGTCACAACTATTTTTGAGATGGTTGTCTTCAATCTCTGTCCATGGCATGATGTAGCTACAAAGAGATATGGCAGGCAAAACCTTGCCTTGGCTGCTTCTGCTTGGCTGAGAGTGTTGTCAGGTTTAAGATATGGAGAGGAAGGGCTGAGCAGGAAGGAGAAGGCGATAGGCAGTGACTCCAGGTTGGATTGTTCTGTCTCACTTGGTTGCTATGTTTTAGTTCAGACAGGCAGTATGGACTTTAAGAAATTACTCTGAAATCTATTGGGATAATTTTATCTACTTAGAATGACTCAGACTAATTCCGGAGTCAGTTACTCTGGAATTCTTTCTTTGAAAACCTCTCGTCTGAACATTTCTTTTGTTTTCATTTTGACTTTGGACAAAGGCACTGCTCCGTAAGATATTCTAAATAAGTATTTTTTGGATTGCTCTACTGGAATATATTATGCAATAGAGAAAGACATTGCTGTTTTAGGGGAGGTCATAGAAGAGTACTGAGAGGGGAAAAAAAAATTAGATTCAGGAAGGAATATTGTACTGTTGTGTTATCTGTTCTCATCCATTGCAGAAAAAGACACTTGTACAGAGCTACTTCTCATACCAATTAACAGATGCGTCATTAACTGTGGATAAAACTCAGATCTGGAGGGTTTGAATGACTACAGGCTTAATTGCTGGCTGAACTGAGATGAGTACAGAGGGAAGAACTTTCCTCCTGCCTCAGTCCTCTGTGTGGCTGCAAGGGCCAATGGAGCAGACAAGTATCCTCTGTGTGGGGTCCAGCAGGAGCAGGATGCAGTGCTTGCCCCAACGTGTCAGACAGTTGAAGCTGCACTTGGAGCTGTAACTTGCTGTAGTAGGGCACAGACATTCACAAATGGATTGAACTTCTGTAGGGTGAAGCTGTGATGATTCAGATGCTGTCCAGACCTGCACCCAGCCCAGGACTTCCTTGGCAGGTCTTTCAGGCTCTGCTCCACAAACAGATGGTGAGGAGGATGGCTGAGCCTGTAGGACAGAGAGGGTCCTTCCCTCTGTCAGCCCGGCGGCAGTGTCTGTCTGCATGTCATCCCACACCTGTGGCTATCCTGGCAGAGATCTTCCTCTGCACACCTTTCTAATGCCGTAGGAATGCTGTGGCACTGTTACCTTTACTGTGAATGTGCTGGATTCTGATAATGAATTAAAAGGAGAGGGTTCACCTGGGGGGAGCTGGCACCTTTATGTTGGGTGGCAATGTGACTTGTTACTGCTGTTGAGCTCTTGGTGCTCGATGTCATCCTGAAGTTCCAGCCCTCCTCATGCCAGTGCACGTGACAGGGTTCAGCACAGCATGTGCATCTTCAGATTTTGTCAGAGCGTTGGCTAGCTGAGCCTTAATAGCAGCTCAGTGAAGCATTCCAACAGGCATTTCGTGTGATGTGTTTGAATTCAGTTCTGTTCAGAAATGCACAGAAACTGCACTTGTGTCCCATTGGCCCTGAAGGCATGCCTGTAGCTTGGCTAAAGATGAGGACTTTGACAGAATTTGAGCCAACAGTACGACTTTTTGGACTCGGTTTGCTACTCCAGAGCTGTTTGAGGGTGGAGTATTGCTGTAGAAAAGCATTTCTCAATCTGTCACTTAGGTTGCAAAGCAACTACTTGGGTTTATGTTGTTCTCATGGTGATGTATGCACTGAAAATTAATCCAAATATTTCTTTGATACAGAAGATGCACCGTGGACTTCTGACAGTTACTATTTGCTGAAAAAGGGTTAAATGGTACCTTAGCAGAGTTGTATGTATGTTAATGCTGGGTTTGCTTGGAGCTGTGGAGGAGCTGCGGCAGTGGTACACCTGGGGAATGTGTTACACAACAAAACACTTCAGTGTGAACACAAATGGGCTGATCACAATAACTGCTGCTTTTTTTTCAAAGATAAAGTGTTTTTTTTCTGCAACGTGTTCAACTCAAGGATATGGATGATTGTTTAAATCCTGAGCAAGTAATGTTCAGGAAAAAGCCTTTGAATTACACAAACAATGTCCTTTCCTGCAGCCAAGGAAGCAAGCACAAAGAAGGGATGTGAGCGCTCTGAGGTCACGGTTACAAAGTTTTGGTCATGCGTGTGTTTTTTTTCCAGACCTTACACAGTAATGTATTCCTGTGTTTCCTGAGCCTGGCTTTGCAATGTTGGCTGCTCTACCAAAGTATTATTTGGGATACGTCAGCTGAAGTTGAGATACAATAACTACTCCTTGTCCTTAAAACCTGTTGATGTGCTCAGGAGACCTGGGTTGTTAAGGTATAGATGCAGTTTTTTAGCATTGCAGAGTGTGGATGATGCGCTTTTGATACTTCAGTGATTCTGAATACTACAATGAGAACTTATCACTGCTGCTTTCAAAGCAAGTTCAGAAGTATGTGCTGAAGATTTTATGCTATTTCATTAACTCCAATGAGAATGAGATGAAGGTTGGAATTGAGTCGGTGCTGTGTGAGCTCAGGTGTTGAACTCGGCATCTGCTCTGCATCAGCACCTCTCACTGTTTCCTGAAGAACTGAGCAGGAGCATGGCATTACGCTGCAGCTCGTGTCTGTTCATTCTTTGTTTGTGCAAGTAATGTAGATAGATTAAATCACTGAGTTAAGTAAGAGGTTACAGAGGAGGTACCTTGGGATCAGCAGTAGGCTGAGCATGAGGTCTGTAATTGTTAGTGTGGATCTTTGGTGCTGGCCAGTTTTCTTTCTCGTGGAGGGGAGAAAGCAATGTCTCACTGCACTGTGGGTAGGTTTCTATTTGCTTGGAAAGTGGGGGGGGGGGGGGGGGGGGGGAAGGGGGAAGAGTCTCTCCACATCAACTATACGTGAAACTGAGACAGCACATGAGGGGTGCATCTTTGTGTGGTGCAGAGAAGCAGTAGCCACCACTGGTAGTGAAGGGTTTTGAAATCCTGCCATGCTTCATCCGAGCTGCTGCAGATGTGGATGTGAAGGGAGAAACAGTACAAACGTAACTCATTAGAGAACAACAAGTGTGGAGTGCAGAAAAAAGTCATGGATCGCAGCTGCAGAACTGGAAAACAAAGAGTTTGCTGTACAATTACAAGGCATCATCTGGGCGTGAGTCTTATTAGTTACCATCTCTATTGTCTTTATGACGTTATCCTCCTGGCTGCAGTTACTGCTCTGCTGGCTGCTATCTGGCCCTTCTATTGAATTAGTGCTGGCTTTTTGTTGGGAGATGGTATGGTTAACGTTTTACCTATTCTGAGCTATACTCAGTTGGATCACTGGCACAAGTGTGGATTTTCAACAGTATCTGGGGATCTAAGTATTGGACCAGGGCTGGAAGAAAACATGGATAGGTCTCGTGATGATGTTTTGGAAGGATTGTTGTTGTTTTCCCTGCTTTCTTTTCCTCTGGGGAAGAATCTTCGGTCCTCGGTTGCATCTTTGTGTTAACACCTCAAACAGATTAATTAAGAAGAATTCCCAGGATGGGGGCTTTGCTTTATTGCAGCCCAGAACAGCTCCAAGCCCCATGGTGGGCGGTGGTCAGCAGAGGGCTGTGTGGGAGGTGTGCCACACTGGGCTGGAGCTGTGGCGGGCTGTGCTGGTGCATGCAGTGCCCTCCTGCTCGCCTTAGAATCCTCCACAGGCTCAACACTCCTTGCAGTCAGCACTGCTGACCAGCAGAGCTGCTCTGGTGACATCTCTGTAACAGATCCCATCCAACAGCAGCTCTGGACCTGGGCCTGCTGTGACCCCAGGCAGGGACCCCACAAAGCACTCCACGTGGAGCAGCTGCTGTGCTGATATCTATGGCCATGGTGCTCAAGGGCTGAATGTGCGGTTTAATAAATTGATTTAAATGAATAGATGGGGGTAAATATGACACATTTCAATGTTCCTTTCATGGCCTCTGGACAATGGCTGGCTCCCAGGCAGTGCTCTACATGAGCTGCAGCTGTGTGGTGGCACAGGGCAGTGCCTGGCAGGGCTGCACAGTGAGGGTGGGTGCAGCCCCATTCCCTGGAGGGACAGTGTGCCTTTGTCCCCAACTTCATCCCCATGAGGGAGGGCAGAGCCTGCTGGGGTCAAACTGGGGAGCACCAGGATGCTGCATGCCATACCCCATCCTGTGGTGCTGTCCCTGCTTGTGTGGCAGCTGTGGGTCTGTGTAGCTCTGCCTGTGGCAGTGGGCTCTTCTCCCACTGCAGCTGAGGTTCATCCTGTGGGGAGGTTAAACATGAAACACCTCCACATTGCTACGGAAGTGTGTACAGAGGGCAGCAGCACATGAACTAGTTGTGATCTCTGCCACCTGGTAAAATGGTAATTTGTTGGTCTCCTGCTGAGCAGCCTCTTTCCCTGACCCCAAATCTGCACCTCCATCAGCTGTGTGTGCAGCTGGAGCTATGCAGAAAGCACAGCTGCCTGCCAGGAGCTGCTGGCCTCGCTGCGAGGCGGTGCTGCTTGGGCTGCCTGGGGCTGTGGTGAGTCCCAGCCATCCTTCTGCACCTCAGCTCTATACTCAGGTGTGTGTGCGCTCTGCTTACCATTCAGGTTTGCACAATACATGCAAATATGTTTTGTGGTCTCTGTTCAGTGTCACTGTAGGACAAAGGTAGGGCTACGAAAGGCTGCAGAGCACAAGCTGTGGTATGAGAAGTCTGGAGCTAACTTGCCTCGCTTGTTGGGATGACTTTAAGAATCTCGGTCTGCTGCTTTAGGAGTGCCTTTCTCTGCAGCTCCTTAATACCAGATGGTCATGTTGTCCAGTGTCTGATCGATGCAGTTATCAGTGATAAGCAATAAGCACACCCCAGCAATCAATGTGCTTAACAGAACTGATGTTTAGCTCCAGATTAAATGCTGTTTTAGTGAAAGAAAAGTATGCAAGTAATGAAGCCAGTATTTAAGTGGACCATTTCCTGAATATCTTAATGCCTGCCTGTTTCAGTCATTGAGAGGCCAAAATGTTACTTTCCCGTAAAGTTAAGTCTTAATTCCCAGATGACTTGTCTCAGCAGGCTGTGAAATAGCACAGCAGTGTCTGTCAGTCCCCGAGGTAACTGTAACTGTGTTTTCATTGAAGCTCTGCCTTTCTGGAGGTGACCCTGAAGGTCGGAATGTTTCTTTGCTCTGAGCTGCCGTCAAAGCTTAAGCGTGAGGGTGAGTGTTTCAGGGGATCTTTTACACTGTAGCTCTACCAAAGGCACCTTAAAATGGAGCTGTTTGGCTTCGGGGCACCTCTGGGCTTGGATTTTGACATTTAGAGTATTTTTGATTAATGCATATGAGAAACAAAAGCAATTATTTCCTCGCGTGCTTCAGACAGCAGCTTCCCCTGTAGTGACCGCAGGGAGGAGCTCCAGAGGTTCCCCTTATGAAGTGTGATGTTCTGTTAGGATGGCGGGACATACTGGCTTCATGGGGGAGGCAGTAAACCCAAAGCGAAGGACCGTTCGTGTCTCAGCTGTTGGAAGCGCTGTAAGCGATCGCAGGCGTTAAACCATCAGTTAAAGGGAAGCGCCTGAGGGTGGCAGTCTGACCAGCGCCAAACAGCGTCCTTCTCCCCGGCTCCGTGCCGGCTCCGTGCCACCTCCGTGCAGGCGCTGTGCAGAGCCGGTGCTGGCTGCCTCATGGCAGCTTCACAGCCGCAGCCTTGGCTGCAGGGAGCGCTGGAGAGTCGATTCTCCTTTAGTTCATTTCTGGAGGTGTCACCGTGGGCCGTATGCTTTAGCATCAGTGTATCAGTTTTGCCGGTGCTGCGAGTACCACAAGTGTTTATTTGGCAGAAGCAGGTGGGAGCTCTACGTCTGCTCTGAATTGCCCTGGAGAACAACACGCATAAATTACACTTGAAACAGTGCCAATGCTGCAGAATGGTGTGTGCTCTGTAGGCACGGTGACGGTGTGCATGTATGCAAATACTGTTGGTGTAACTTGTAGTCTCTAATTAGAGAGGCCATTAGTTTAATGGCAATGGAATCGCAGAATGGCCTGTGTTGGAAGAAACCTCAAGGATCGTGAAGCTTCAGCATCCCTGGCAAAGGCAGGGCAACCAGCCTCCACATTTAATACTAGTCCGAACTGCCCAGGAGAATGGGGGAGAATACTAAGTTGAGACTGAGCTTTCTACAGTAATTGCATTCCCTGATTTAGCTGTTCTTCAACTTTTTGGATTGAATGTTGTATCAGCTCCTGCTGTTTGGTGAAGAACATCAGCCTCCCTCTAATCTCACCACATCCTTCCATGTGCAGGCATCCAGCTGCCTACTTTGTTATTTCCATAACAGTAAATGGAGTCAGTTTTGTGCAGCCATAAATATATGGATTGTTTCTATGTGTGTGTGTGGGGGGGGGGGGGGGGATACTCTATCCAAATATTGGGCATAGCATCAAAATGAAATATGGTATATGAAAACTATTTCTCCTCCCAGTGAGCTTAAGGCTTTGTGTCTTCTGCATCAAATTCTGTTTATTTGCTTGTCTATACTCCTGTGGAGTTGAAACACAGTCCGGCCCTTCTGGATGTGTCGGCAGCAGTTCCTGCCAAGTGCCAGACATGGAAATGAGCTGCAGTGGGAAAGGAGGGAACCAACAGGCCCCTGTCTGGATTCTTCTGCACGAGGAATAACAAACTCTGCCCACACGAGAGGTGATGGGGAGCTCTGATAGCAGTGTGCTGCTTGCAGGCTGGCGTGGTGCCCCAGTCTGAGGCTGCCAGGTTCAGTTATTGGTATTCAGGCGTATTGGTGGTAAACACGGATCTGTTCTCTCCATTAGGGGTGAGTGGTGCACCCGCATTCTTTTGATGGTAACTCAGGAGCTGAAAATATCTTTCCTTGGCTGTGGTGGTTGCATTTGCTTTGTGTTTTCTCTCTGTCCATTTCAAGGCCACTCATGAATAATGAAAATGTTTTTGTTTTCTTATGTATTCTTACAGGTTTTTATTTTGTCCTGTATCACCTTTGGGCATTTATAAAAGATGATTACTTCAGCTGTCACAGAAACACAGCTTTATAGTTGCAATTATATTCTCTCAGTGTGTTTCTGTTGCCATAGAAAGCAGTCAGATATGCTTCTGTCTCAATGGTGATGCTCTCAGAGCACTTTCGGTGTGGAATAGTGCACTTGGCACTGACAGATGTTAGGGTGCGATTAGGAACTCAGCTTGAAGCCTCTCCTTAATAGGTGGAATTCTGTCTTTTAAGGGGTGGAGAGTCAGAGATGAGAGAGAAAATGCACTTGGGATGATTTCTTTGTACTTCATTATCTGATCCCACACCCGAGCTTTTGGTGTCTCCCGAGGCTGGTGTAGCACTGGTGCCTGGCACTGGGCTGTGGGATGGCACTGCAGCGGGGGGTGTGTGTGTGTGGGGGGGGGGTGGGCAGCAGAGCCCCCCCTGCTTTGCACTGTGCTGGGCTTGTGTCCAGGCACTTGGAAGGCCAGTGGCTGCTGCTGCCCCTCAGCATCCTCCTGCACACTGAAAAGGGGCTCACAAGTTGGGACAGACCTTTGTGCATTTCTAAGTGGCTCCCATTCCTCCTTCCAGGATATGTGATGCTGTGGGCCTGGGAGGCTGTGACAACAACAAAGAATAGACATTGGGGAAAACTAAACATTATCTTCTGTTATCTCACCCCTGGGAGGAGCCCAGGTGCAGCTGTGTGAGTCTGGGGTGCCACACTGGCTGTGACTGGTGTGGAGTGGTGCAATAGGAGGCAGCTTGCCAGCTGTGAAGTGCTGGCGTCAGGATTAGCATCCTTCTGTAACCACCAGTGGCCCTAATGTACTGCCATGGTGATCCTCAGCCAGTCACAGCAGGTCCTCCCAGCTGTCCCTGAGGGTCCCACCAGGATTCCCATGGATCTGTGTCACATCTTCTGCCTGTGCAACTCTGCTGGCTGCCTGTGGATGTGCTCCTTTACTGGGGAATCTGTGTCCCTGACATCAGCGCAGCTGCACCCTGCTGACAGCAGTTCCCTTTGCAGAGCATGTGTTGAGCTTTGGTTTGAGAGCTCATCACAGGCATCGAACACCAACATGAATGAGGACAGAAGTTGAAGCCACAGCTGAAGCTGAAATTTTTTTAAATCAAGCTAGTGACATTTCTAAACTATGGTGCAATGTAAAGGTGTTCAGTATGTGTAAATGAGATTTGAACACTTCAATATTGAGATCATGAGAAAGCTCTTACACTACTGTAAGCTTACAGCTGTAAATAATCTCTCTGCAGTGATACTATTTTTTTACTTGAAAAATAAAAGGCAGTCAATTCTAGACTTAGGTGAGGCTTATAGGTACTGATTTCCCAAACTAAAGGGTGACCTTATTTGTGTTCTCTCAAAGCTATTGGGTGGAGTTTTGATTGAGTTTGGATTTGAATTCTCACTGGTGTGATACTCTGCTATCAGAAAGGAATTAATCTCCTTATCCTACTGGGGCTCAGAAGAGCTGTCTGGATGAGCACAGTTGAGGAGGTTGTTCATGTTTTGCCTTTGATTCCCTTTGGATGAGCTGAGGACAATCCTTCATAGTCATGCTGAGGCCCTGGGGCTCTCTTTGCATGGCTGTGGTTGGGTTGTCAGTGAGGTGCTTCTGGGGCTGCAGATCTCAGGTGAAGTACACCTGGACCAGGCTGTAAGAAGTTTTTCATGTCAGCAACCCACTGTCTGTAAGGGAAGGCCAAAAGTTGGGAAATCCCCTGGCTGCAGTATTTGTTACTGCAGATGGTCTCCTGCCCAATGTCCACTTCCAGTCTCAGTCTGTAGGTTTTTTGAATTTAATTAAGATGAGATTGGAAGGATGGATCTAGGATTAGTGCTGACAGGAGAGGTGGTTATTAGAGTTGCACACTTTACCTAACCTGCTTATTAAGGGTGTTTCATAGGCCTTCTCCTGAAGCTTTGTTTCCAGGCTGGGAAGATCCATTCTCTCATGATTTTTGCTTTTGTTTGCTAGTTTATTTTTGTAAATAAAGTGATTCTTTGTTGGGGCTCTGGGATAGCAGGCAGCTCTCCTGTGAGTCTAAGCACTGACGTACTATGAAGTCCTTTGTTTTATAGCAGCACGGGAACTTGCTGGGGTGATGTTAAAAATTGCTGCAAAGCATTTGCAGGGAAGTGCTTGGACCAGAAGCATAACAGTGACTGATTGGTGTTGTCTTCAGGAAAAAGCCTTCATCTATTTGGTGTCAGAAGCACAGAAACACGTAACAGGTGTCATGGGTAAGTTCTGGCTGTGCTGTCTGTGGGAAAGCTGCCCCTTCCCTCAGAGCCCTGCTGGATGAGTAATGTCAGGAGGCTGCAGCAGCAGATATGAGACCCATAGGGCCATGGCCTGTGATACATGGTCTGGGGCTGGCAAGTGCTGAGCAGCAGCATCTGAACCATAGGGCTGCGCTGCGGCCCTACTGCACTGATTGGGTCATTCTGAGAGCCTGCAGGCAGCCAAACTGCTTCCTTCTTCCGTCACAGATGGTGCTGCTCACATTGGCTGTTTGCTTATATCAATGATACTTCTAATTCCAGGTATTCCACCCTATCATCAGAGGGTTTTAGAAGTGATTTTTCTTCTCCCCCTGTTTGTGTTGGTGTGTCCAGTTCCCTTTATGCTTTGGTTCTAATCAGAAATGCCAGCACAACCACTGCTTTCCTGGCTGCCCAGTGCTAAGGCTTCCTGCAATTCTGCATGTCAAACCAGCTTCAGCTACACAAAGGAGCATGCTTAAGAGCATGTTTCCAGAGCTCCAGAATTATTTCCGTTATGTTACTGCATGTGGGTTCAGCTGTAGCTTGCCGGTGTTTGTTTCATCTATATTTAGTTAGTCCTTAAATTGGCACTAAGGTACCCTTCTGTCATCCTCCTGCTCTGAGCAGATCTGACTGAGGCTGTGCAGCCAGGAGGAGCAGCAGTTGGCCAAGAAGCATTGCCCCTGGGCAGACCCCTTTCCTCCTCCTGCGCCTTGAGATGCAGCTCAGTGTTTTTGGGGCCAGCAGGATGACTACCTGTAAGGAGCAAGCAGGGAACTTGCCTCTTTTCTCACCAGAACAGCTTGGCCCCATGCACTGTTGCAGGACCTGCCCTGCCTGGCAGCCCTGCAGTGCTCTGCACAGTGAATGTAGTGAGACCTGGAGGTGCTAAGCTGCTGCCCAGGGCTGGATGGTGAATGCCCAGTGACAGCCTGCAGCTTCTTGGGTTTGTGTGCTCTCTGCACTAAACCCAGCTGGGAATTTTATGAATTACTGTGTTGGTGAAGTGCAAGAGGAGCCACGAGTCCAAGTGCATCAACTTAGTGAAAACATTTTCAGAAACAGTAGTCTGAGATTTAACCTTTCTTTTTTTTCTGAAGGCAAATTTGCTGAAGCAAACTCACAAAAAAAGCCTCAAAAATTCCTTCAATGTTTTGATATCGTGGTGAAGATGTCCTGGTGCAATTACAATACGCATAACACTGTTCTTCTGAAAGGCTAGTAACTACTTGATAGCAGTCTAAAAAGCTCTATTTGATACTATACATGATTTCTTAATGTGGATTATAAAAGAAAAGCAGGCCATCGTAGGCTGATCTTGCTATATTTGGGAAATAAGTGCTTTATCAGCTTTGTAAAGCCATATGGTGGATTTATTCACAATCAGCAATTCCTTTCAAATGCAAGATTGAGGCACTCAGTAATATTTTCCAGTACACAGTTCAGTACTCTTTGTTTTGTTCTCCTTTTGCAGCAGAAGATTTGGGAATGCTCAGCTGGCTGTGGTTGTAGGCCACCTCTTGTCTCAGCAATGGAATTAATCACTGATCTTAGTGAGCTCTTACAAATTCCTGTGTGCTTCATCACCAGTTCTTCTCCTTATGCAGAGCCATTTCCAGTGATGCTTTTTGCTTTTTCTTTCTATGCGTTGTTGCAGAATAATGTGACTTTTTAAGCTCAGTTTCTTCTGGAAAGGGAGCTTGTAAGACCACACTTTGAGTATTTATACATGTGGCCACAGACCTGCTCTCTTCTGTTTCTTCTAGTCCTACTCTGCTGGATTTCATTGAGAGCTGGAGGCGTGAGAGAGACCAACTCTATGTGATGCAGGCAGAGAGAGATGGCCATCGTGCTGCCTGGAGGGATGAGAGGGTCTGGCTTCCAGGGAGGCAGCTCTGCGCCCAGTGTCAGGGCCCTGCATACTGGTGGAATCCTGTTGCTGCCAACAGGGTCTGTGTGTAAGGAGGGATGTCCTCGGCATGGGGCTGAGGTGATCTGAGTCTGCATAGAGGGCTGGGAGTGTGCAGGAAAGAGGGGTGCAAACACATGGCTGTACCCAGCAGGATGCAGTGCTGTGTGGGGATGGATGTGAGATGGGACTCCGGGGTCTCCGTCCCATCAGAGGTTCTTCAGTGTAGGTATGCACAAGTGCGTGTGATTTTTGTTGTCTCTCTGTTTCTTGTATCCTGCATTCCCATGAGCACTGAACAGTCATGGTTGTGCCTGTGGAATGCCTGTGACCTCACTGGCTGTGCACGGAGCAGCAGATGCTCCACGGCTCACAGGACTCAGCTCTTACCAGTTTATTTAGTGAGGATCTGTTCCCACATATCTGAGCACAGTGCAATCCAGCCTGGTTCTTCCACCTCACTCTGATCTCTGCCACAAATATCTTCCCCTTGTGCCTATTCCAGCTGCTCTGCCCACCTGCATGATGAATGCACTTAGCACTAAATGGCATCAAAAAGGCTTTTAAAACATTACCTAATTAATCTGCACAACATCTTTGTGAAGGCAATATGCATTAAGAAGCCAGAGAATAGGAAACTAAGTGCAAATAAGGGTGAGGTCAGGACCTGGCGCCTCTCGTGGATGTGTTTTGTATCCAAATGCTGAGCTGTTCTATCACTGTGTTTGTTTTTCTTACTCCCTTTGTTGTCTTAGTCTGAATTACGGAATATTCACAGGAATGGTTAGGAGAATGGTAGGGGAGGAGCTCCCCATCCTGTGTGGTTTTGGGGTAGCATTCTCCACATCACACATGGCTTCCTGCTGGGCTGAAGCAGGTGCTGTGTGTTCACAGCATCACTGCTGAGCTCTGGCTGCTGCCTGCACACAGGCAGCTGCTCTCCTGGTGCTTTCCAAGGGCAGCTCAGCTCTTGTTGAAATTTCATGTGTGGCTGAGATGGCCTTGGAAACTACTTTTGATGGAACATCATGGCCATGTTTTTCTGATGCATTATTTGAGGGCAGGAGTGAGGAAGATGTTGCTGTCACACCCTTGATATTTTATTCTCATAAATGTGTGTGTTGGGAAAATTAAGCACTGTAATGTCTGCTAACAGATCTTAGCAGAGAGGCTGTGTGGATAGGTATAAAATAGGCTGCGGTTAGCTTTAGGTCTTTGTCTGATCAGGTGTGGGGAGTTGGAGTGGGAGGTTTACAGGAGATGAAGCAAGGCATGTGTTTGGGACAGGCACATGGGAGACCAAGACCATAAGAGCAACATCTGTGCTTTGTCTGGGAGGAGCTGAGTGTATAATCCCTTATCAAAGGGCATCTTTCTACAGCAGTTCTGGTGTATACTGCTACAGGTCAGGTTGAATGAGTTTCTAATCTATGTGAACTCAGGATAACCATCTGAAATACACCAATGCCTTTTTTCTTTAGCTAGTGTGGTTATTGCTTTAGGTGAGTGGTCACAGCATGGAGAAACTGGCACAATTTCAAGGATGTGAAGAGTAAGATGCTCAGTGTTTTGGTGCCTTGGTACTGTGCTGAGTGCCCACAAAACATACTAATGAATCAATTACTCCCCAGGAAAGAGTGTTTCTTCCTTTAAATGTTCAGAAATCATTAAGAAACATGACAAGAGTAGAATCAATTTTGTTTGTTAAATTGGATTAAAGTAACTGCATTCCCATTTGGATTGGGCAATTAGATTTAATGCTACTTTGCATATTGTTTCAGTTTCATCTTGGTGTTTTAGGAAGTAATTTTTTTGAGGGACAGTAAAATCTTAATGATCACATCATCACGTTTCAATGTAGACTCTTCTGCACGTAATATTGTACTGACTTCATTGCTCATGTTATTAGTATGTGCAGTGCAGGAAATGCCTTTGAGAATGGCAGATCCGTGTGAGAGCATGCACATGTATTAGTGCTCGTGGGTAACCCATGTGGTGGAGCAGGCTGTTGGTTCATGCTTTGGTCAGGGCTATTAGATTCCTTCCCTGAGGCATTTTATAATCTGTTTAACATAACACAGTCATTTGTCTTGTTTGCTGACTACTTAACAGATGGATTTGTGGTTTTTGTAATTACTGTACAAACGGTAATAAGACGTGATATCTTTTATTAATTAACAGTTTTTCAGGTTTGTTTTTCCAAACGATGAGGTAGATTAGATGTAAATACCAGCGGCGTACAAATATTAGTTTTACAATGTTTGCACTTTGAGAAACCGTGCAAACTTCTAAGGATCCTCATGGTGCCCTTCTTGTTGTTCCCAAGGTGTTCTTTGTTATTATTATCTAGAAGCACAATCCCTGTTTTTTGTTAAAATGTGGTCTTTCTGTGAATGGAGAGCACAGACCTGGCCAATGTCCTAAAGCGTTCTCTATATGTGTCCTGTCTCAGTCATTCAATCCTTTCATTGCATTCATATCCTTATACTGCATTCACATCCTGACTTTCCTCCTGGAGATTTCCAGAGGTAGAAATTGGGTGTAGACAGGAGCCATGGACTGCTGAATTTGCTGACTTTGTCATCGCTGTTTCCTTTGTGGCTCTGAGTCACAGAGAAGGAGCGCTGCCATCTCAATTCAGCAGCACTTTCATGTGAGCAGTGTTGAACGGGAAAAGCATAACATTTCTTGGCCTTCCATTAATATACAGACACTTCAGATACGAACGTAATTTAAGCTGAGAGATGATTATCTGAAGGGCTTAGTTTTATAGGAGATTATGATGAGATGCACGCGTAGGTGTGATGTGGAACTGCTTTCCTTCCAAGTGCATTCCATTCCTGCTCCCTTTACTCAGCTGTGTTGCAGCGGGAAATTCATGTGCACACCAAATACCACGGCTGTCATCTCCTGTGACAGCAATGCCCTTCTGGTAGAACGACATGGCTTTACAGCACTAAAGAAGTGGATGAATCAGTATGTTATGATGACTTGTTGATTTTTCCCATACCAAAATAGTTTTGTGCTTAAAATATGTTCCGCATGAAATGAAGCATGAGTGAGGCTGAGGTTGCTTTCCAGCACTCAAATGGATCTCAAACTTGCTTTTTTTGCCTGCAGGCGTTCTGTCAAGACAGCTGTAGGGGAAGAGCTGGCTATGAGCAGGAGGGGAGCGTAGTGTGCGTTTGTTGCTCTGTGGAGGGTCACTGAAAATGTGCAGACTGCTGTGAATTTCAGAACAGTCAGTGAGGAGATCTGCCTGCAGATGGCTGATCTGGGCTCTCTGAACTGTCTGTCTTTCAGTGTTGCAGCCAACAGTTGTTTTATTTTGCCTTACCCAGTGCTGAGCTTTCCACCAGGATGGTTGGGCAGCCATCCTTCAATGAGTGCAGAACAAACTAATCCTGATGCAGGTCAGAACTGCTGCTCTGCCAGACGTGCAGTATTGTTTTCTTTGGGGAATTAATCCTGTGTGGCCGATTAGCCCATGTGCTTTCAGTTCTGTAAGGATGGCTAAGCTGTATCCAAGTGTTCTGCTCAGTTCTGCTGCTAGATGACATTTGAAGACAAGCAGAATGATTTCAATGTAATAATCCTAATGCAAAGGTTTGCGATGTAAAACTGACTGTGCTTGTGTTATAAGATGTGGGTAGCCCTGCTTAAATTTATGCTGTGATTTCATTACTTTCTAGTGAAGACCACATTCAAATGAAATGAAGGCAGTGGAGTAATTGCAGTTTACAATATATGACTCAAAATGATAAAGATGTGTTGGTGCCTTGTATTAGCATACGTCCTTTCAAATAAAATCCACCTTCGGAGCTATGCAAATTCTTGTGTATTTAATGCTGATTTAATAGAAATAAATCTTAAATAGTCATGCTGACAGTGTTTCATCCTGGGATGCATGGGGAAGCTCCTGAGTGCTCTGTAGAAATACACTGCCTGACAAACTCAGCTTTTCTCTGGGGTTAAGCTAACCCCATTTTCTCCTTTGTGCTGCTTCTGATCAGGCAGCTGATGGATAATCAGGTTACAGACTATCAGTGGTTTGGTAGCTTTCCAGTTTTCTTTGCTGTTGAAGTGTGTGACTGTCATCTTTGCACCGTGGAATTGTTTTTCATCCTTGGCTCTGTGACCAGACTTTTTAAAGTAGGGTAGTGGTGAATGATGGAGGAAGGATGCTATTGGAGGGCTGGTCACACAGAAATGGACACCAGCAGCATCTGGTCCATAAAGTTTCTGTGAAAAATCAGCCCATGCGCATTGCATCCCATGAGCAGCAGATGAAGAAGGGCACACAAAGCTGAAGCATGTTTCCATTGGGAAGGTAAGCAAATGATCTTCAGTGTAATTTTACAGTATTTGTTTTGCTCAAATGCACATGAAGATTCGCATGTTCTTCTATAAAGTGACTGAATCTAAAACATTTCTGTATTGCTGTATAATACAGTGGAGTTAACAATATGATTTTTCTTCACCAACTAGAAATAAATCAATAGGGAAATGTGATAAACAAAACATTGCCCTTATTTTTCCACTCTGTGCTCACTAGATTTAGTTATTTGGCTTTAGATTTCCTGTAATGACTACCTTATGAACAATGTTCCAGTATCATCTTGCATCCTTTCTACCCCATCTCAGATCTGGGTACCCAACCAACACAAATCAATTTCTGTCATCCTGCTGTCATTCTTGCTGGAGTGTATGGAAAGTTAAAACAGACAAAAAACCAATGACAGCAAATTGCCCCAACCACAACAGAAGGCCTCAACTGTAGCACTGCTCACTGCTCTCAAGCAGAAGCTTGAACTGCTCTCAATGAGTTCTGGTACACTGATGCTATAACAAGTGGCCTTAATCTTCAGACATGGCAAATCCTATTTACTGAGTAATTATTTAAGCTAATTATATCTCTGATGTGAGGAACATGTGACAAAGAGTTCACACTATATCCTTTAAAGAACGTTGAGGTCTTGGATTCTCAAAAAAAAAAAAAAAAAGTCTCATTCCATTCTGGGAATGTTGTATAGAATCACAAGGCTGGAAAGGACCTACAAGATCATCTAGTTCAAAAGAAACAATGCAGAGAAAAATATTTGTTGTGGTGAGATAATTTGTAGAGTAATAGAAGCTGCAGTTTGTAACAAGTCTTCCCTGGAAGTGCTTTCTTTGCACTACAGTTTCGTAGTTAGGGTATCTGTTGCATTATCAAGAGTGGTTGGATAAAAAGAAGCACACTGCGGCTTTTAAAAAGCTGCATTTGAAATCAAACTCCTCTGCAGAAAACCGAGGAACAGTATTTGATCCCGTGGATACAAAACGTCCCGGCGGGCAGTGCAGTTCCCATCGTACACTGACTGTCTAGGGAGCATCTCTGCCATGTGTCACTGACACAGGCAAGGTCAGTGTCAGGCCCATCGCCTGCCTGCAGAATGTGGGCAGAAGCTGTTTGCTACAGGCAACTAAAGGACAGTGGGCCAGGCTGTGAAAATGGGCTATGTCTGCCTGGATGGGCAATAGCACAGTAGGGCTCTCTTGGTGGTGGGATTTGTCCGTTTGCACAACCCGGGCTGGTAGGAATGGATGAGCATGAACAACCAAGCAGGATGATTGCTGGTAACCTGTGCTGGGCTGTGTGAGGCCACAAAGCTGCCATGCTGCTCACTGCATTGCCTGCTGGGTCTGTGCCCTTCTCAGCAGAGCAGCAGGTGTTGCAGGTGCGGAAATACAAACCAGATTGCTATGGAATAATCAGTAGGTGATCCAGGTTGACTCTTTGGGGCACACCGATAGCATCTCTCTTTCTGATTTAAATGTATTCAATTGTTATTTCCACCTGCTTAGTTACCTTTTCAATTCATAATATATGTGCATATATGTATGTATAAATAATATGTATATATATGGAGTGAGACTGACTTTACCAGTAATTCTACCTGTGCTTTTGGTGCATCACTTATAAACGTAAGATGGTTCCATGTCCATAAGGGATAAGGTAACTGCGCAGCTCTAATTGTTCAGCTATAGGTAAACAGAGGTTATGCAGATGTTTTGTATGAAAGATTATAGTGATAGAAAGGTAATCAATGATAAATGGAAAATGCTCACTGATGTTGAAGGCTCACAGTAACTCCACACAGGAGAGATCTCCAGAGAAAAAAATCCTGCCTTAGTGGTAGTCAGCCCTTAAATGAGATCTTCCTGTAGCACAGCTGAATTACCTCCCCCTGTGTTCCCACAGCTGACTCATTGCTTGCTTCAGGTGGTCAATCAGAGGTTCAGGCTGTGATCAACAGCTTCCCATACACTCCACCCCTTCACAGCGTGAACCAATGACTAGGTGAGCTTTCCCCTATTACAAAGATCCGACACATCTTGATGCTTATACAATTTCCCATCGCGATGTCTGTTGACACAATTTGAGCGATGATTGGTGAAGGTTCACGTTCTTCTGTGGGCCAGTGCTTGATGGTGTTAATGGAAGCATGTAATCATGAGGTGCATCTATGTTTCATCAGTCCCATGTAGGTCATCTCGGGGTGTTGCACATGATGTGGCAGCAACACTGGAATGCTTTAAGGATATTTTCTTCCTTCTGGTGGTCCAGGAGGCTCAAAGACTCTGGGGGAGTTATACAGGTGTTTCAAAGGTACTAGCAGGTCTGCCCTCCAGGGCAAGATATGGGCCGTGTTTCTATCCTGGGTCAACACTTCAGCTTGTACCAGAGCACGCCCCGGCCGCCTATACCATACCCTTTGGCCAGATATCGGCACTTCATAACTGTATCTGGCACCAAAGGAGGCGTCTTGATCTGCCATAGGGACATGATAGGTGTCCCCTTAGCAATAAAGATTGGAGTGTTGACCACAATATCCATAGGCCATGTACCTATCACCGGAGGGACTACCAAGCCTCCCACCTCCAACAATCTCCCCCAAGGTGCAAGTAAGCCACACTACTTGGGTCCTACCTGCACCTTCCGAGGCCATTTTATTCTATGGGTTCCAGGACCTAAATTGTCAGGGGCAGGGAGCAGATTATTTTCATTACCAATCTGGGGTCTTACCTGATTATCAGGTATTTCACGGGCAGGCCTGCATCTTGCGCCTTCTGAGGATTTTTTCATCCTCTTTCCTGCAGATAGGTGGTTAACAAATCTGCTGCTTGTCTGACTGCCTCTAATGAATCAGATGTTAACGGGAGATCATCAATAAAGTGATACAAATTGACATTATTAGGTTTCTCCCATTTAGCCAGGTCACGCACCACTATGTCGGCGAATGTACGTACCCTTGCGGCAGGACCTGAAAGGTCCACTGCCTGCCTCCCCATGTAAATGCAAACTGGTCTTGTGATTCTTCAGCAATCAGAACACTGAAGAATGCATTTGCCAAATCTAAAACACGATGATATGTTTTAATCTCTCTACTTCATGTGTCCATTAGGGAGGCAATATTGGGTATGGCCGCATGGATAGGTGGCATGACCTTGTTTAATTCTCAGTAATCTACTGTCATTCTCCATATTCCATCCGACTTCCGCACTGGCCATATGGGGGGATTACACGGGCTATGTGCAAGTCTTACAATACCTACTTTTTCCAATTCCTGCATCATTCTTTATATTTCATCTTGCCCACCCGGGAGTCTATACTGCCTTATGTTAGTAACCTGGGGCGGTTTCGGCAAACAATTAGGCTCATGTTTCACATGGCCTCTCAATATAGGCTGCACCGCCCAGACACTAATGCACCTTTCCCTTAATCTGAACTCTCCCACAGTGGTTTGGAGAGTCAGACCCGACAGGATGTCTATCCCCAATGTGTACTCCGGAACTGAGGCAATAGACACCTTGTACGCCCAGAGCGGTAGATGCCCAACCCCCAGTTTTAACCATGTTTGGGTTGCAGGGATCATCTGCCCCCCAAACCCCCACCTATCATCGCCTTAGTGCCTGAAAATTGGTTTGGGTCACCATATATTATTGAGGTTTCTGCCCCAGTATCTACTAATGCCATGACCCGCTGCACATTTTTCTGGGACCAATGAATCATTAGTTTGATGTAGGGTCTCCGGTCCCCTCTAGAGACCCTACTTTTGTGGAATTTTGGCTTCTGTGTCATGCCATCTGCTCTGCAATCCCCAAGTCTTTTTCCTCTGGTGGCTCAACTGTGGCTGCCCGAGCCTCCTGAGGAGGTTTACATTTTTTTAATGGGACTATGGAGTCTTCTAGATTCCATGTGCTTTGTGGAATCCGTTCTATGAGCCTGACTCCTTCCCTTTTGGGCAAACGTTGGAATCTCTGACTGTTTGGTAACTGTTTCTGTAGTTGTAATAAGACCTGACCAGGCTGCCCATCAATCTTTTGACACTGAACTCCTGCTCTAATCAGGTCATTGAACATTCGTTTTCTTGAGACCCTGATGGGTCTGGATTGAATTACCTTAGGGGCAGGTCGTGGTGGTGGACGGATCTCTGACTTTTCTACCACCATTCGGACATTGCACCTGGCCCGTAGGCGCTCTGTCTCCCCCAGATCTGCCACCAATTGCACAGCCTGTTGTATTATAGACTCAGAGGCCACTAGGGGATTCAGCATGGATACCAAAGAACCATACTGATGTGGCAGAGCTGAGATGAGGTCTCATTCCTGCTGAAAACTTCATCATGTCTGGGCTCTCAAAATCTTCCTCATAGATTGCCTCCTTCACACCTAATTCTCAAATATAGTTTTGCAGGTCCTCCATAGAGGGCCATAGGCCAGTATTCAGTGGTATATCACTCTTGCTCGCCCATGTTGCACGGCATGCGGCCATTAACCATGTAATCAATGAATGATTTTCTTCCTTATGTTGAACAGCTGCATATAGTCTTTGCCTGAGCGCAGGGTGAGTGGTAATGGATGCCAGTTTTGAAATTTCTGGTCCATTCACCACAACGCTCTCTGCCCCCATGACATACAACCGCAGCAGCCACGCTGGCACGCTTTCCCTTGGTTTCTGTCTAAAGTGCTGAACTAAATCCATTATTTCAGATGCTGTGTATGGGCGGGCTGTTACATGCAGCGTGCTCTGGGCAGGGGGCCACCGGTCAGGGGGCAGCCCTGCTGGTCTTTCCTGCATTTTTTTTGTTTGTTTGTTTTTTGAGCTACAAGGGGTTGGATCTCAAAGGGATCTAGCTCTAGTGGGGCCTCCAGATCCAACCTTTTAGTGCTTTCACGTACAGAATCTAGATTCTGTGGATTCCCTTGTACAGGGTCCCCAGTAATTTCTAGAGAGACATTCCAGACTTTTTGTAGGGGAATGATAGGATTAGGTTTTTCCCCTCTCAATATTGTGACCTGTCTTTCCAGTTCTTCAATATGGTCACGCAATAATTGATTTTCATTTTCTAAAGTGTCAGCTCTAGCTTCTGCCTGATTTAAGGCATTTAACAGTGGCCATGCCACTGTAGAGGCAGCTAACTGCCATTCTTCCATGATCAAAATATCCTTATTTAATCCTTCAAAATATTCCACCATGCTGAATGGAGAAATATTCCCCATAACCTGCAGGGGACCCCATTTTTCAATTATAGTGGCCAATTGATAGTAAGGAGAATCCATGAACCCATTTTGTCTAAGGGGGTGATGTTCTCCCCCCTGACCCATTTATAAGTACCCCACAAGAAAGACATTATGTCGATTTGGCCTGCCTGGCTCACCAAATGTACAGCTTTAATCGTACAGCTATAGGTAAACAGAGGTTACGCAGATGTTTTGTATGAAAGATTATTGTGATAGAAAGATAATCAGTGGTAAATGGAAATACTCACTGATGTCAAAGGCTCGGCATAAACTCCACACAGGAACAATCGCCAGAGAAGGAGATCCTGCCTTAGTGGTAGTCAGCCCTTAAATGAGATCTGGGAGCACAGCTGAATTACCTTCACCTGTGCTCCCACAGCTGACTCATTGTTCACCTCAGGTGGTCAATCAGAGGTTCAGGCTGTGATCAACAGCTTCCCATACTGTAACCAAGTGCATAACCCTTTTCACAGTCAGAAGACCAGTTCCTCAGGGAAATCCTGATGCTAACTAAGAATGACCCAAGGAAATGGAAAATAAACTATGAGAAGTGCTAAGAAGAGAACCCTAAGACAGTAGATGTATGAGTATATGCCAGATCAGCTTACATGCTAGAAAAAAAGACAGTTCCTAAAGGAAGTGTTGTTTGTCCCTTAACTAAGAAAAAGATGAAAAAAAAATGGAAAAAAATGAAAGGTATATCCAAACTATGTGATCAGATAATATAAAGGGAATACCTGATGTCATTTTTTTTTTGCATCTGATTTTTAATGGGGTATGAACCCAGTCTGAACTTCCTATTAATATTTAAGCCTGATAATTGCCAAAGTCTTCAGTTCTCACTGCTTTCAGAAGCAGACAGAACAAACTGTGAGGCCTGGATCTTTTAGCAGCAGAGATGTTTCCTCTTCCAAATAGTTCTGTTGAGATAAAAGGTGCTGTGATTTAATGATTGCTCTTGATTAAATGGAGGTACCTGGCTCTGGTATTGCGCATACTGAGCTCTGTGCTAATATTACCTTCCCACATGTGGTATACACAGCCACACATACACATACAGAACATGCAGTTCTGGCAATACAGAAGAAAATAGAGAGCAGTTTTGCACTGGAAGAAGGAGTTGCACCAGCTCAGTTGTAGCAATTGTATAAAGGGAGAAAGACCTTGTTCCCTATGGAAGGTGGCAATTGTTATGATGGGCACTGCTGTGGTGGTGGTGGTGGTATCCTCTGGATCAGCTCTGCTTTTTTAAGGTATCTGTTGTCACAAAGTGTCATTCAGGATAGAGAGTGTAGGTGTGCATTGCGTGACATCAGAGGGAGAGAATCTTCCAAAGGAGTCGTGGCCTCCAGAAGTGAAAAGAGATGGAGTTTAAGATGTTTAAGTTCCATAATGCGAATTTAAGTGGAATAGCAGGCACAAAGCAGCCTTTAAGGAAGTGTTTATACTACTAAAGAATGCATTGGGCAGATGAGCAAAGTTTTGGCTGGGTAAAAATACTGGTAGGAGAAACACTGACAGCAGGCATTGAATGGGGCTGCTTGAAAAAAGGATAAAAGTAGTAAACTGGGCCAGAGGAGGCTCTTCTTAGACCCTGGCATAAAATGCTCAGCAGGAAGAGAATAAAAACAAAGGAAGGTCTGCTAAAATGTCACAGAAACTGCCCAGTCTAACTCAAGGCAGGAGAGAAAACATCAAGAGCAGGTAATCTCTGAGCCAGGGCCAGGTGTGTGAGCACTTGTTCCTGCTGCTCCGTTAACCAGGGAGCACCAGCAATAGCATGCAGCAGGGGTGGAAGCAAAGTAGGTCAGTTTATCACATTCCCTTTGGGATGCGAAAGTCTCTGCCTACTTTTCATTCAGTGAACTGTTTCTTTCCTTTTCTGCCTTGAGGTCCTGACCCTGAGTCACTCATGGAGGGAGACATGCTACTTGTCTTTTATGTTCAGCTTCACTTCCCAGATTTCATTGTCTTGGTTTAAGTCATGCTAAATTAAGGTTCACAGTTGGTTTTTTTTGTGCACTGCATGAGAAACACGAGGATGTCGTTTTGGGGCACCACGTACGGAATCCATGGGAAACTTTGCAATGCCTGTAGCAGCAGTGGGACTCGCATGCTGTCCTGTGCCCACTGGGCTGTCCCGTGCTGGGACTGCAGATGGAGAGGGAAGAGCTCACCTGGAGCACGTTCACCTGCAGTGCACATCCTTTTGTGGGCTGGGTTGGAATGGGTTTGTGTGGGCAGTGCAAGCGGTACCTTTCCCAGGTCTTCCCCAAAATCCATGGGCTGTGAATGTCTTGTGGCATGAGCCAGGGTAATAGTGAGAGATTTTCAAGGTTCAAAAGGAATGTTACCTAGTAATATATTAAACAATTAAAACAAAAACAAAACAAAAGATAGTTTTCTAACACATACCAGTAATTAGGAAAACAGATTAATACTCGTGGATGTGAAGATAAAAAAAGATTTTATGAAGGAAGTTTTTCATGCAAGCTTCATGCTGAGAATAAAATCAGGTTTGATTCAGTTATTATTAATGCACTGAATAGGTCCTGCAGAAACCTATGTGCAGAGCCTATTCTAATTGAAGCAAAATCAGTGGAGTGGAAAATGTCCTGGCTCTTCAAGAGATGTCAAAGTACAGAATGTGGAGACACCTGGGAGTTTGGGAAACAGTGACAGCTCCAAGCTGCCCTTTGGCGAATTTAATCTGCAAATGGGTTCCTGCTTAGGACAGCTAATGCTTTTAGATATTGTGGAGTCTCGTTCCTGGATTTTAAAAAGCTGAGAATAAATGGATTTCATAATGCAGCTCCTATGCACGTTGCATAACAAACAGGTGGCTTGCAGATGTGTTACAGTGCATTGAGTAACTTTGCAGGACTTACGAATTTGTAATTATGTGTAATGAGGAGAAGAATTTTTCTAGTTAATAAAGGAGAAAGAAGCTGGCGTATGTTGAAGTGGAAATGCACTGAAAGCAGAACCTGCTGGAAAGAAAGGGAAGGAGGTTGCTGGTTTTGTCTGTATTTCAAAAATAATATCCATAACCATTTCTGGAGCTTGTAATTGAGCTGGGGTGCTGCCTTTTGACCAGGAGCTGCCATCTGAGGCTTGAAGGGAGGAAGTTAGCATCTGGTTATTAAAAAAAAAATCTGTCTTCATCTTTCTTTACTGGAGTTGAAATTGCTTGAGTTAGGTTGCTCCCGTATCCTTCAAAGGTACAAGTGCCTACCTGCAGGCAAGCACACGTCGTAGGTAGAGATAATCAGATACCTGTGTGTGTCTATAAATATATGCATTTAATCTTTATTTTCCTTCTCTCTTTTACTGGGGGAGGTTAGGCTCATTAGCTCTTCTTTGTGGACAGGAAATGCGTGTGGATAAGAACACAAGTGCAGAGGTGTGTGGGTTATCCTGCCCTGCCCAGGGTCAGCAATAGCTCCTGATCCTATGAGTGCCCGAGTTGTCCAAGGTGCAGTTTTACAATGCCTTCTATTAGCCTCCACATGACAGCATGTCAGAACTGGTCGGGGGGAGGTGGGGGCAGGCAGCCGAGGACCTGGGAATTCACAAGGTCAGGATATCTGGCCTTGCAGTAGTACTTGTCTGTGAGGACCCATGAGCTTCTTTGGCTGTGAGCATGCATGGCATGTCCTTGCCCTGCCCACAAGGTGCACGATGGAGTCCTTCAGTTTCCTTCACCAGAAGAAGCTGTCTCCCATGCTCTCCTGAAATAAACATCTTCCCAGGAGGCAGGGCCATCCCAGCAGAATGCTGCTGGCTATAAAATGCTGCACCTTGCCAATGAGATTCTAATTATACTACAGTTAGGAGAGGAAATTAAACTGCAGTGCGGTGATGCATCTTACAGTGTCACACAGCATCTATGTCCGTTCCCTCTGCGTCCCGTATTTCCCCTCCATCCCAGTAACAGTTATGCTGTGATGATGTGGCACAGTACTCTGTGGTGGGGCTGCAGAAGGTGGGCACCCAGGTAGGATGCAGGCTGTGTTCATGTGCCTGTGTCCCTTTGGCAGCAATTGGGTGAAGGAAAGCTGTGGGTCAGTTGTGGCTCTGGTCTGAGACCTAGAGGTATGGCTGCCCCCTCATGCTGGCTCCCAGGGGCACGCGTCACTGCCCTTCTGGGGATATCTTGTATACCAACACCGCGTACGGGTTCTACCTCTGAGTTCAGATGCAGCAAGTAACAGGTGGAGTCAGAGGAAATCACCCTCATGTATATTTCTGTGTCTGACAGCTGCTCAGTCATTGCCGAGGCTTATTCCCCCAAAACCCACCCAAAAAGTGACTGTTTTCTTTTGGAGCGCACCAAGCGCCATGTCCAGAATACAGCCTGTCCTTTTGGAAATATTCCCTGAGATGCAAGGCTCCCGGTTTTCTGGCGGTTCCTGTGTTTGTGCTGTTCACCTGGCGGTGTCACCGCTCCCCCGACGGGCGTCGACCCTTGCATCCATAACCGTCCCGCAGCCTGATCGCTTTCCGCAGCTGCCACTGCGAGCCCCGCTGGAGCAGTCCTAGGCGCGCACCGCGTCACCGCTGCCATGACCAGCCCCGCAGTTCTGGACGCCTCTTTACACGCTGCGGCTCCTCTTCTGCCAGAAAAGGGGCCTGCGGTCAGATCGCCAATGCGTTGTGGTTCGGAATGTGCGGGTCCGCATCCCTGTTTTCCTTCATGCGAGAGCTCCGCCGCGGTAGGAGCATCCCGGAGCCGCTCCGCCCGCCCGAGCTGCGCTGTACCCGACGGGGCGGGCGGAGCGGGGCACGCCCTGCAGCGCGGCGCGGAGCTGTGCGGTGCCGTATGGGAGGAGCCAGCGGCTCCACCGCCCCTGCGCTCCCCCCACGCCGCCGCATTTCGCGGCCGGTCGCCGCGGAGCAGGGCGCGGGGGGGGATGATGGATCCGCGGCTGCGGCTGCTGACGCCCCGAGCCTGCCAGCCCGCCGTCAATGGAGGAGGACGTTGAGACCCGCAAGATCAACAGCAGTTTCCTGCGAGACCACAGCTATGCGACGGAAGGTGAGCGCCCCGGGGGTGGCGGCGGCAGCAGGTGGGGGCCGCCTCCCGGCTGCGTCCCCTCTGCCCTCCGTCCTCCCGTTTTCCATCGCGTCGCCGACTCCTCTCTCCATCTCTACGGTGCGCGGCCGTGGTTCGGGCCGCCCGGGGCCGGGCGCTGGGGCCGTCCCGCTGGGCAGCGGCAGCTGCTGCCGGGGACCGGGAGGGAGCGCGGGCCGAGCCCCGGCGGAGCCGTGCGGGCTGCGGTTACGCCGCTCCGGTGACTCAGCAACGCCGGACCCAGCGGATTTCCACCAGCATCGCAGCTTGCCCACCCGCTGCGGCCGCAGTCCTCTCCGGATCCGGCGTTGCGGATGAGGTCTGACATCTTAGATACAGGAGAGCCTCTCGGGTGTCAGCCAGAGCTGTCCCTCAGCGGATGCCGCGAGAGCCGGAGCCGCAATCCGGCGTGTTGCTCCCGCAGTTGTACACGAGTCAGAGAAGCTCGTAACTGTAGCAAAGGTTCTGGGCGTGCTGCAGCGCTCGCGAGTCCCGGCCCTTCTCGCCGCGCTTCGGAGCTGCCCGACGTTGCTGTGATTCTCGGGAAGGGCAGCGGATGCCTCTGTACCATGGAGCCGAAATGGGGCCGATGGGACTGGGGCAGTGCCAGGAGCGCTTAGAGCCGGGTTTGTGACTGAGCAGGAGCGAGCCGCTCCCTGCAGGCTGCCATCCACGAGCGTGTGCATGTAGCACTGATGCGTGTCCCTTCCTCGGGGAGCTGCTGTGTCAGGGCACGGCTGTGTGGGCCAGGTGAGCACGAGGCTCGTCATCCGGCTGCCTGTTCCATTCTGCGGGGGTAAGCAGAGCTCGTGTGGGGCTGCTGAGGAGTTCCTGATTGCAACAAAGCACTCACGCTGCTGTTGCCCTGCAAAGGCAAGCATTCCTGACGGCTGTTGTGCTGAGTGGGAAGGCTTGGGGTATGCAAGGCGGGCATGGAGTCAAAAGAGGCTTCATTATCTTATGACTGTGTAGGTGCTTCCCCAAGTAGCCTCTGACAGTAGCTATTCTTGTAGGGTTAGGAAGTATAAATATGAGTGTAATTGTTGTTATAGGAGTTAAATGGCTGTCTCAGGGCTATTCTTCCTGCAAGCCTCTGCAAGAAGAAACATGCTTTCTGACTTGTGTATTACAGAGTTGAGGAGATGCCAAAACTGTTAGACATGAACAGCGTCATAGCCCTGGCTCAGCCTTGGGTCCTGGCCACTGCTGCACTGGGACATGAATTTCCTGTAATGGTTGTGGGTTAAGGGAGGGGGTGAGGCCGTGCTTAGTTCAGGGATCAAACAGTGAGTTGCAAAGTGCTCACCTATGGTGCTGCAGCCTGCCCAGATGGCAAGTGGGCAGTCAGAGTGCAGCCAGCCACATACCAGCACTGGCACAGCCCTCCTGCTTTCTGCCCTAGGAGGAAAATGCAGTTGCTCTGAGGCAAAACCCAGTGCCCCATCCGTTCAGCACTTGTTGGTTCTCCCATCAGAACTGACACCTTACAGGAAACTTTGACAACAGGCTCTGCACCAGAGAGCATGGACAGGCTGATCAGCTGCTTGGTTAGCAGCCAAACACTCCTCACCTTATTAGTTCATTCTTGTAAGGCTGTGGAGAAAGGCAGCATAGGACCAGACTGATGGAATGTTATGACTCCAGGACATCACTCAAGGAGGGTTTATTTAATGGAAAGATGGCACCTTAATATAGTAGCTACAAGCTTTGGATACCTGATGAGCCACACAAGAAGACCCTGGCACTGCTTTTGTGTAACTGAAATGCAAGTACTCAGAGCTGACAAGGACTGGAGGCAGTGGAGTGAAGCTGCGGTGCTGCTGGCTCCTGGCACCGTGTCCCAGTGCCGGCCCCATCCATGCCTCAATCCATGGGGCAGGGCTGTGATGCTGGCCTGGCTCTGCCAGCACAGGTGGGGACGTTTCTGTGTTTGCGGGATGATGCGAGACAGGGCTTCCAGTGGGGCAGAGCACACAGGGCAGGGGAGCTCCATGCTTCCACCTGGTAGGCAGCCTTAGTTGTGGTCTGTGGAAGGATGAGCTTGCCATGACTGCGGCAGGCAGCACGTACAGATGGGATGTGGCTGGCCTGCTGTGACCTGGCTGGGAGGGATGAAGGGCTGAGCTGTGCCTGCAGTGAGGTCAGCTGGTGGCACTCAGAGGGCTGGGGATTTTCCAGCCTGCTGTTACAGTGATAAGCTCTGGTCTGTCTGGTAATCCATGGTAAATTTCTCAAAGTTGTATGCTGGTGTTTTCAGAGCAGTATAGGAAACAGTACTAGAAAACTACACTAATCCTCTCCATAGACGTGAAATAGACAGAAATGTTTGTAGGTAACCCACTGCTTCTGATTCTAAGTGTAGTTATTCTGCCTGAGAAAGCTGTGTGCACTCTGAAGTGGTAGGGCTTGCTGCTGTGGTGTGAAAGGAAAAAATAATGAAAGAAAATGTTATTCCTTTTTTTTTCTCTTTTTTTTTTGGCATGTGAAAGCAGCATAAAATGATCTTGTTGATAACATGCCTTCTGTTAAAAATCCTCCCAAAGCCTGCTCAGCGGGCGAAGACTTGCTTTGGAAATTGAGGTGTCTGTGATGTGTCAGCTGAGGAAGTAAATAGACTTGTGTAATGCGTTTTAGTGAAGTGTCACTTAAGTAGGTCTGGTATTTTTATGCAAATATGGGGTGAGGATGGTATTTCAAAAGCACACACTTAAGGCCTTGTTCTTGTGTGACTCTCAGAAGTATTGCTAATGAAGGAGATGCGCCCCTTGTGTCAATTCAACTCTAGCTGCCAGGGAAGATGGAGTTGCAGAGATGTGGTGCACATCCCCAGGGGGTCTGGCCCAGGGTCCTCCCCAGGGCAGTGCCCAGGACCTCACAGTGTGTTCCCAGAGTGGGTGCTGTGTGTGTGGAACACTGGGTGGCTTTGTTCTGCTGCAGAAAATCCATCTTGATTCAAAATTTTGCCGAGCTCCCAGTCAAAAATAGGACAAATAAAGGCTACCTGAATATAAACCAACCATCTGAATAACTTCCGCTTTTCAGACGTGCTTGCTAGAGATGCTGAAGAGCTCCCCCCATCCCCAAAGCTGGGCAGTTCCCAGCAGCCCGAGCCAAAGCATCATCTCCTGAAGCCCCTAGCTGGCCTGTGAGCCGTGGTTGTGCAGCCCTCCCACCCAACTGCAGAATGCCTCCAGATGGGGGAGGAACTTTGTTGACACCTTTTGCTATGCTTGGTGCCTGGGAGCTTGCACTCTGTGGTTTGGGTAGAATGGGAGCTGTGGCCATCAGGGCTTAGCCAGAGGGATGCCAGATGAGTGGCAGAACTGGGGTTGTGCTCTGGGAGTTGTGTGTGCGCGTGGCCATGGAGCACATCTCTCACTGGATGCCTGCTAGTGGGACAGGGTCCTCCTGTCCTCTCCATCTGTACCTTTTGTGCTGCTGTGGGACTCCCGGGCTGCAGCTGCAGAGCCCATGTAGCTCGGCCCAGCTATAGGGCTCTTGGAGAGCTGTGCCTTCCTGCCGGCCTGGTACAATACAGAGGGAAATACTATGAGGTCTGACAGGTGTCCTTCCCTCCCAAATGTCTGTTCCTTTGCTCCAGGGGAAGAGTTCTCCCCCTTCATGCTGTAGACACAGGAGAGTTGTGGGAGGAGTGGTCTGCAGTGTGCATTGTGTGGTGTTTGCCCTGGCTGTACGCACTGCAGCCAGTGCCCCAGTGCCAGGCAGTGAGGCATTGGCTGGCATTTCCCTGGCACGCTCACTTTCTAGCAGAGCGCTTTGGGAAGCTGTGCAGAATACCTGGCCTTGCTAGCAGCCGCTCCCAGCTCCTGCCCTTGGCCAAGCAGTGCTGTCCCAATCCCACAGTGCAGCCCTTGGCTGCACCCCCAGCAGTATCCCTGCTTTCTGCCATCATGGCCACATCTGTGGGGCATGGGGCGGCCCCAAGGCTCTGCCAGGTGCTGAGGACATAGCTCCTGCCTGCACACCCGTGCACTGGTGTTGGCTGGTGCTTCAGTGAATCTTTAATTTCTCTGAACTGTGTTTCCGAAATCAAATAGATTTGCCATTAAGAAATCTGTTATTAAGCCCTCATTTTTTTTTTCCCAGTTTAATCTCACTACTCCCAGCTGTAGCCCCTCTGCCACCCTCCATTCCCATTCAGCTGTGCCCCACGCATAGCAGTCCCTGCCCTGCATGTCCCAGGAGCACTGGATTGTTTGTTGTTGAATTCCCAAACCTGGATGCCTCTGGCTACTCGTTCTCTCAGGCCACCGGGTGACATGGGGTGGCCGCTGCATTCTCCTTGCACCAACAGAGCTGCAGGGATGGATCAGCTGCTCTATGAAGCTGGGTTTCTCTGTGCTGAGTACCTAAAAGCTTTCTCACTTTCAGTGTCCACTTGCTAAGAGCTCTCTGTGGCAGTGACAGTGACTTTTTTTTCCCATCTATGCATAGTCCTCTTAGAAGCAGGAAGTGAGGTATTTCCTCTGTGCTTGGCTCAGGGTGAGAGCTACCAGGTATTTTTGTTGTCACGAATGATGTTAATTGCTCTCTGGGGATCATCTGGATTGAGATTTGATTAAACCTCCTTGAAGTGGTTGTTTTATCACGTAAGTACTTTGATTACACAACTCCATCCTTTGTGCTTTTATTTATACACAGACATTATAGGGCTCCCCAACCTCTCCCTGCACCCGGTCCGGTTGTTCTGCAGGGCTGTGGACATGTCTCCTGTCTAATCCTGGGATCACTGCAAAGGGGATGAGTCTAACTTGGCCATTCCTAGTGTACCGCGTCAAAGCTGACTTGGGATGCTCTAATCTGTGGATTAATGAGAGAATAGATTTACTTGGGGACTCTGTAATCCTGGATTACCGGGAGTGCTGGGAGCAGGTAATGCTGCAACTCAGCCCCACTGCTGTTGGGGTGGCTGCGGTGATACAGAGTGCTCACACCCTGGGCTCTGCCCTGCAGCTGTGTCGGGGCTGTGGTCTCCCTGGGCTGTGCTGAGACGGAGGCGTGAGAGCTCTGGTGAGGAAACCTCTGAAACCTCCCCAGAACAGCAGTTACCTACAGGGGAACACAGCTGGGAAGCTCCCAGCTTGTGGGTCATTAGATCCCTGTGAACTGTGTCTGCAAGAAGAAACCAGGCAAGGTCATGAAAACAGATGGTCAGCTGCTGCTTGGCTTCGGGTCTGGGCTGGAGCAGAGACATTCCTCTCCCAGGGGATCTGGGGAAGAGGTCCTTTGAAAACCAAAGCTTGGCTGTGTGAGGTGTGTGGAGGTGAGGCAGTGGAGCAACAGTGCAGCAGGGCTTAGGCTGCTGTTGACGTGGCAGGATGCTGATCAAGCAGGTTAAAAATAGCAGCTGCTCGCTCCTCCCCAACTCAGCTGTGTGGCTGTGACCGGGAGCTGGAAGTGCTTATGTCGATGTGCTGAGCAGGCACAAAGCCCAGCTGCAGCCACGGGGATGGGTACCGCAGGGAGTGTGGGGCCACGCAGGGCTGGGCTGCAGGCTGGGGGAGCTTCAAGCTGGAGGCTGAGCTCCCAGCACATGCCCACTTCCCCCAGTGCCCCTGCAGATCTTGGCTGTGCATCCCACGCTCCTCCTGCACTCCGTCCAGCTCCCCAGAGCTGTGCCTTCAGGTGTTGGCAGCATCCCAGCCCTGCAGCGGGAGAACTGGGCCAGGAGCACGACCATGGCTGCTTGGGCACTCTGTGCAGTGTGGAGGGGCAGGAGGCCAATGTGCAGGCTGGGGCAGGGAGGTGTGGACGTGGCTGGAGGATGGAGCCACTCTGCTCATTGGCAGGAGCCGTGCACCACGGGGTTCAGGCAGTGGTGGGCAAACAGCCTGTGGGGTGGTCAGTGCCTCGTGGTGCCTGCACCATCCATATCTGATATCCCAGATGCCCCAGAAGTGTAATTCTGTGTGTAGTGGGCACAAGCTGTTTGGCAGCTCTTATCTCTGATGGGAGATGTTGTTCGTACATTGTCAGAAGCGCTTTGCACAGCTTACATCCCGCTGTCCTCCCCAGTAAAGGTGTAACTGACCAATTAGAGTCAATATCTCCATTCAGAGCAGTCATCCCAGCACTGGCTGTTGTTTTTCTCCTGATGTATTGTAAGCCTAATTTCTCGAGGGGGAAACTTTTGATGGATCTTTGACTGAAAGGTTTTGTTTTCCATTGTGGCTGCAGCCATGGAAGGGATGGAGAATGGTGCTGCTTCCCTTTGTGCTGTGCTGTTGGCCTTTGGGTAGGAGGAGGTACAAGTTGGGGGTACCTCTTTCAGCATGGAGGAGGCTGAAGGAAGTCCTGGGCTCTGTTGTCATCCCTGCGATCCCCGTGTCATTCCTGGTCATGTCTGCTGTTTTACAATCAGCCGTTAATAGGATCGGATGAATTTTTTAATTTGCCCACAACAATCAGAACCCCGTAGGTGTACCAAATTCTGATCTTCCTGCTCTGCTCCATGGATCTGTGCAGCATGAGCAGGGCTGCAGAGCTTGAGGGTGGGTTGGGGCTGCGGCTGGGGCTGGGGATGGACAGCAACTGAGGGGGGGCAGCCTGAGGCATTTCTGTCACTTTGCAGTGCACAGCAAATGTGGGTGGGATTGCCAGGGGACACGGCTCTGATGGCCACTGCTGTCTGGGGTGGGTGCCTGGGCACCAGCAGTGCCAACCTCAGCAGCATGGGAGATCCAGGAGCTGGAGAGGTGGCCGTGTGGCTTTTCTGTTTTGTTGCTTTTCAGTCTTTTACTGCTTCAGGCTGCTGTGTTCAAACCAACCCTCACTGCAGCTTCAGCTCTCTTTGTTTTGGGGTCAGCTTGCAAAGGATGTTGTAGTGCTTTGAGGTACAATTACGTACCTTGGGGAGAAAGAAAGACTCCAAGTAGGTTAGGTGCGTTTTATTGCAACCTCCTAGGAGGTTAAAGGAATCACAGGAGTTTGGGCTTCAAGGCTGTAGGAGAGAGCAATTTCCAGGCAGAATTTCTGTGCAGCCTTTTTTTTTTTTCATTTTATAACTGCTCTCTTGTGTGTGTGCAAGGCAGTCAGCAGCTCAGCAGTGTTTGCCGGACCTTCGCTCCTAAATCCGTGCTAAAGCAGATCCTTTGAATGGAAAGGTAATGAAAATAGTAACCAGAAACCAAAATAGACAACTAATCCCCCATTTTGATCTCCTCTGCCCTGTGGTTCAGCTCAAAGAGTGGGCATAAAACATGACCGCTATCTCTGCCCTCTGAGTATGTGAACAAACTGCCGTGGTTTGGCTTGGATCAGTCCATGTCCATATTCTCTGAATAACAATAAAACGTTAATGGAGATAAAGACTGTTATCTCCCTCATGTCTTTTTTTGTCACTGGAATAACAACTTCAAATGTGTGCTGAGATTTATAGATGCCAAGCCTGCTCAGCAAAATCTAAATCATGTTCTTTAGTGCACGTTACCATTTATTGCTGCTGTATTATATGAAGCCAGAGTGGGTGTTAACCCTGTGATAACATCCTCAAAGGGGATTTGATATAATTCTGTAGTTCAGTGTAAAATTTCCGTTGGCTGCCTGGTTAGATCTGCAGCTCTTCTTAGAGAATATTATTGGAGTGGAGGCTGCACAAAGTACTGATGCACCCCAAGAAACATGGGAGCAGGGGGAGCGCTGTACCATGGAACAATCACTTTGGTGTCAGTTCAGTGAGTTCAGCTGTGTGTGCGTTGGTTCTTGACTGTGATATTTTGCAGAGTCTTGTAGACTTTTGAAGGCCATTGTTTCTTCTTTTTTAAGTTTAATCTTAGCACTTTCATACTTAATTTAGTGGTCCTCATTGGCATATCTGTTAACAACAAATGCATTCCAGCTGTTATTTAATGGAGCACTCTGCAGCCCAGTGCTTTCTCGGGCTGCTCTGGGTGCTGCTGCTGAGCCTGGAGCAGTGGAGCTCCACATCCCCAGGTGCAGTCCTGCTCACGTGCAGCTGTGTCACTGCTCCTGAAATGAGCAGTGCAGCCCCGTGGTTTGTCATTAGGCATTTCCTTGTGTTCCCTTTGTTGTGCTCAGTGAGTAAAGGAAAAGGAACCTGGCTGATGAAAAGCAGCCTGACAAACACAAGTATTAGGCCAAATGTCAGTACCTGCTACTGACAATTCATTCCTGTGCAGCCCTGTTGCAGTCATCAGCTGATGAGTGGTGTTAGCAAGCATGACGGATGGCTTCAGTTGCAGGCTTAGTAAATATTACTGGGTGAGAAGGGGAGAAAGGTCAGGAGAGTGTAGAGGAGCCGTCCCCTCCCGCAGAGCTCAAGCTGATGGGAGCCAGATGCTGACTGCTGTCTGGGGGAAGCTATCACTTGTTTAACACCTGGCTGCTGCCATTAGACTTGCTCAGATATACGGTGCAGAGCAGTAAGTGCTTGTATTCCAGTGTTCATGGGTGCAGCTCCTGGAAGAACCCTCCGTCTATCACTAAGCATGGTGCTGCAGGAATGTGGCAGCTCTGCAGAGCATGGCCTCAGGAAATGCCGTAAGAGCTGCAGTGTGCAGGGTGTGGGTTGCTCATCCCCCACGGGACAGGGAGAAAACAAACTTTGCTTCCTCAGGGCCCTTCAGCATTGCTGCCAGATGCAGTGTCCTTAGTGCCAGGTGCTTGGCGTGTCTTTGAGGTGGGTGAGGAGCCCCTGTCACCACTGTGCTGCTGAGCCTTACTGAGACCTGTGGAACAGCTGAGGTGAGGCTGGTCCTTGTCACTGCCCTGATGGTGGGCACTTAGGAGGTGTACTGAGGGGTCATGCATGTAGTGCTGGAGTCCACTGTTGGCTGTTGCTCTGTTCCAAGGATTGTGAATTGTGGTAGAGAAGTGAACAGCCCAGCTGCTTCGGCAGCCACTTGTGCATGTTCTCAGCTTCCTTATGAACAGCTCAGAGAATTGCTTTTCTTTAGTCTTTTCATTTTAAGGGAAGCTCTTTGTGTTATGCTGTTGTGAAACACTGTGATGGTTCCTAGGGAAGATACCTGGGCTGCAGAGCTCTGCTGAGCTGTCTGGATGCTGGGATGACCACTTTGCACTGAGCAATAAGGCACATTTTGTTCTTCCTGAGGAAGTGTGCTTTTGTGGCAGCGCTTGGGCTTTGTTCTACCCAGATAACGAGATTATGCAGGGGAAGGGGACAATCATCATCCAACCACCTACAGCAGGAAGTGCTTTCATGGGCTGCTAATTCACGAGATCTACCAAAATCTAAATTAACTTCTCACATTTTTAATATGAGTTATCTGAGCATGTGCAGGCGGGTGAGTATGAAATGAACCCTTTAAAAATCAGATGCAGCAGACAGTCCCCAGCTGCCTGCAGGTAGCAGAAACGTGTTGTCTGAGCAGAAGATGTGGTGGCTGTTAGAGGGAGGATGCTCACAGCCACCCTGCAGGTGAGCCGTCAGCAGTGCTGGGTGGGAACTCTGAGCCAATCTGGCTGCCAGGGCAGTGATCCTCTGCTGGGTGCTGGGGTGGAGTGGGCAGAATGAGAGGAGGTTTCTGTGGGCCCTCCTTGGAGGTCTCTAGATGAACTAGGCCTGGATTGTGCTTGATAGACCATTAATTATAATAACAGCATTGGCAGTGCTGCTTTGTAGCTGGTTCCCTGCTGCATAATTCTGGCTAGCAGGAATGGTGTGCTGAATGTCTGCTTGGGGTTGTCTGTGGTTGTGAGGATCAGCTCACGGCTAACGCTGTTAGCTGGAGGATACAAGTATTGCAGATTCCAGTGTTCCTGTGGTTTGTTTGCTTGTTTCTTTGGAAGAAGGCAAAGCCTTGTTGCATAGGCCTGTCAAAATGCTTGCAAGCATCTCCACAGCAATTATCTTCTGCAAAAAGTCATTGTGTTAGAAGAGACTGAAGTGAATTGGGATCTGCAGGTCTCCAAGCAGCAATGTGCTGCTGAATTCTGCTATGCTCTGGAGGAGGTGTCCCTCCTCCTCCCACAGATCTCTGGGCTGTGGGTTCCTGCAGTTGCCAGCCCACAGCCATGCAGAATACAGCTGGGTCTCATAGCAGTGCGTCGCAGCTCCATGGCAATGCCTGTGGATCCCGGACATTGTGCGGAACTGGGAAATGTGCTGACCTATGCTCTGAGCTGCTGATATTTGCATTTGCCGTGCTCTTGTGCCGGAGCAAAATCCAGCCCAGGGTGGCAAGGAGAGTACCTGAGGTATGGTGGCAATGAGGAACCTTCAAGCTGATGCCAGCAGGTGTGCCGGGGCTGTGTATGTGCCTGCGAAGCTGCAGAGCAGGCATCTCTGCCAGCCTTGCCTGATACTGGGCATGGCATTGTGCTGTGTGTGGTACCCTGGGCTGTGCACTCCTTGTGCACGGAGCAGCTCCTGCACTGCAGCGCTGGGATAGACCCCATCTCGTGCTGCTGTGTGGCACTGATATGATGCTCTCATGAGGAGTGTGGCAAAACCCAGCAGCCAGGAATTATTGCTGAAGTGCAGCAACAGGTTGTTAAACCTTTCTCAGATGTGGAGGTAATAAAGAAGCATTCCTTCAGTGTAAACATGCAGCTGAAGGCACACTGGAGTCATGACCTGCTTGAGTCCACCCGAGGTGCTGCCTGTGATGCCATGCGGAGATTGCCTCATGGCTGGGGCTGTCTGCTTCCCTGGGACACAGCCTTGCTGCTCTCACAGCGGGGGTGACCTGGGGACAGCACTGCCACCCATGTGCCCAGGGCACCTCTCTGCTGCACCGACAGCATCAATGGTTCCAGTGCTGACCCAGAGCCTCACACCGGCAGATTTCAGAACACCTCATAAAGGAGATGAGGCTTCTTGCCTGAGCTGTACAAATGGATGTGCTGATTTGCATCTATTAGAGCTCTTCCAGAGTACGTGCTGATTTTGGCAGATCTTGGTAGTGCTGCTTTGGAGCTGGAGGCTTGCAGCCTTACCTCACCTTTACATGGCTTTAGGAGGAGACAGTGAAGTCTTGTGTTTGGACATTAGATCTAATGTAAGAACTTCTAATTAGAATGTTTATGAGTTAATTTTGTGATGCTTTGTTTGCTCCCTGCAGCAAGGCAGAGCTTTGTGTGAGGGGTGGGGAAGCAGATCAGCCTTTTTTGGCTTTGTGTCACCCAAATGCATTATCTCCATCTGGCTGTCTCCTCCCTGTCGTGTCCCTCTGCTGGATCTAAGTGTGTACCAGGGGCTATTAATAGCTGAATCCTGCAAGTCTTCTGCAGATGCAGTTCTGAGCTTCTGAATCCTAAAACTCATTATAGATGAAGCAGTAGGCTGCGTGGTAGTTAATGCCATTAGGCTTGCTAAGTTGGGTTCTGAGAGCCAAATGCTGCCCTTGGTTTCTGCATGAAGCTTCTCTGAGGCCCTGCCGTGCAGACCCCCCCAGCACACCCCCCTGCTGCTTGTGGCTGCCATCGGGTCCCAGCTGTGGTGCTGGTAGCAGTGCTGTCTGTCCGACAGCAAGCAGGATCCTGATCCACATCCTTGGCTTCCCAATCCCACTGTCCCATGGTTTTGCATGGCACTGGGATGGGAGAAGTGTTGGGCTGCCTCGCATCCATGCTGTCCGAGGCGTTGGCTGCAGAGGATTTGGACTCGTTGCCTTTCTCCTCAAACAGCTGGAATCAACTGGCGTGCAACTTGCCCCCTGCGCGGTGGTTTTCTGTATCGGAAGCAGAAGCCAAATCTCCCTTTCTAACAGGGATATTTTACCTGCAGGAGGAAGCAGAAAGACAGGAGACATGAGCATTGCTGAGAACCTCCTATCTCAAGGGATAGGGAATTTGGCAGCCCTTACAGCTGGAAGTGGTTGTTGGTGCCTTCGCTTAATGCTTCACGTACCCATGCACTGAACTGAGCATACCCAGCTTTGCAATTACCATTCAAGAGCATTCTGCTTGCCATTTTTGACTAAGGGGAAAAATTCACTGCCTCCCCCTGGAAACATTCAGGAGGGCAAGTGGGGTGTGTCTGCTGTGTTAATTGTAATTGTGTTATTGTAAATTCAGCCCTGCTCAGGTGAGATGGGTGCAGTTCTCATGGTGTGTCCTCCAGTGGGTTGGGTGTGTGGGCAGTGCAGGGGGAGGACTGCAGCACCCAACCCCTTCTAGTGCTGGTGGCTGCAAACGTGATGCATTCATGGCTGAGGATTTTGAGTTTATTTTTTACTCTGCTTGGAGTCTCAGGAACTCCAGTTAATTTTATTCCCCAAATTGCATTTTGCCTCCTGCTTCCATAACCGTGTAAATCTGTTGCTAAAGTTAAAGAACCGTGACATTATTCTATACATCATTCATAGATCCTTTGCTGGAATTTCACACTTCCTTAAGCTGCTCAGGAGCCTGCAGGGTGTCCCCATCCCGCCGCACAGAGCTGCTGCCATGCACATCCTTGCCCTGGGCAGTGAGGCTGGACGAGGTGGGCAGCCATCTCTTTGCACAGCTTTCTGCACAGTTTGAGCCCTTCTTCTGTCTGCTCTTCTCCTCTCCCCTTTCATCTTTTGTCTGTCTTTTCTAATTTTAGTCTCTTTTCTCTTTCCTTTTATTGTAATCCCTATTTCTTTCTCCTCATCCTGTCACCAGCCCTTGTCCTCGCCCCTGTTCTGTATCCAAACCTGCTTAACAATTCCCTCCCATTCCCTCGCAGGGGCAGCGTGTTGTGCCGTGGGGCTGCCGGCAGCTGTGGGGCTGCAGCGCGGTGTGGGTGAGATGGGGATCTCGTGGAGGCAGGGGGAGGCACTGTGCACCGAGCTGGATTTAGAGAGAGAAACTGCCAGGAACGGCTCCAAGCTGTGCTCATGGCTGGTGTGTTCCACTTGCCAAGGACCCACGCAGCCTTGGAAACCAGCAGGGATTTGGAGTTCTGTTCTTAAAGACTTTGTGCCATTAGTTAAGAGAGAGCTCTGCTGCCCTTTGGGTTGCTAGAGCCGCCTGTGGCCGGTGTGTGCGGTGCTGTCGGGCTGTGGGATGGGATGCTCGTGGTGCCTTTGCCCCCTGTGCTGGCAGTCCTGCCCCACCTCCTGCTATGGATGCAGAGGTTGGGTTGTACCCAATGCTGCCAGCTGGATTTATGGGCACAGCTGTACTTGTTTGACTTTTTAATATTTATTGATCTTTTCTGCCCCAGCCTCCAGTAGTGGCCCATTCCCAGCCCTCTGCACTGTGGCAGCAAAAAATATTTGCTAAAGTCTTCCTCTGTACAAGAGCCCTGACCTCCACCCACGGGGGCTCCCACTGACACAACTTGTAATCTTGCTGGTTACACCGTGCTAGTTGACTGGGCTGGGCACCAGGGAGCATTCATCGCAGTAGATGCGGCTGGCACCTGAGTTCCTCTCCCAGAGGGAGCGCTGCAGCTGCCTTCTTTGCTTCGTGACTTTTATGTTTTCAAGGTACTAATACAATGAGTTTGATGGATATGCAGCTGCTACTTAACTGGTTATAAATGTTCATCATGAATCCAGGCAGGAAACTTGGCCTGGTTCAGAGCACCACTGCAGAGCCGAATCCTCACGTGCTGCAGCACTTTGTTCTCTCGATTCCATCCTGTTCTGCAGAGCTCCTGTCTCACCAAACCTCCTTCTTTTCTTGCAATCTGTTTCTGACAATGTGCAAAGTTACTGACAAGGTGATGAAATCTGGTGGACGAGGATTTGCCAGAAAGAGGCGGCTTTTTTCCTCCTCATAATGCAACTCAGCCCTGAAAAGAAACCTCTGCCCTTTCAGACCTGGGTGCTGCTGCTGGCTGCAGGCAGTGACTGCAGGGCCCAGCAGTGCTGCCCCATGGGGCGGTGCAGGCGGTACTTGGTAGGAGAGGAACACACTGTGGTGTTGTCTTTGCTAGCTCTGCTTCCCCAGGTGCTGGCTACTGCTCACCAAACTTTTCTTTGGCTTGGATAAATGTGCAGCAATTGTATCCCCTGCAAAGGGAGTGATTGTCAGTTCTGCTTTAAAGCCTGTCTCCAGATGCATTTGTTTTGCACCTACCGCGTTTCCAGGAGCTCTGTTTTGTGCCAGTGGTGCAGGTGAGGGTCACTGAAGTCTGAAGTGACAGTGATGTGGAGGGCACTCTGACCACAGGCCAGGAGCTGCCTGATGGAGCTGGTGCTCTGTCATCTAGTGACAGGCTGCCTCTGCAAAGTTAGCCTGACAGCGTATGAATATGATCGGATTCATTAAGTGAGAAGAAGCTCCCAATGGATAATGATAATAGCTCATCTAGATTAAGCTTGTGGGAACGGTTTGTTGGGAAAAATCCTGTTCTGACAGAGTGCTGGGAAATACTTCAATTCTGTGAAGTTAATGTCTCATTCAGTTGGCAGATACCCACATGGCATTGGTTCTGGGACATACTTCACCTTCAGCTGTCCTTGCAGAGCTGCCGTAGTGGAGCACGGGGCGATCCGTGGGGCTGTTCTGTTGTGCTACACAGAAGGTTACCAGGTGGCCCATCCTGGATATTCCCACCTCGATGAATGGGCTGTGCTTCCCCTGTGCCATTTAAGTATCTCTGCGTGGCAGTGAGCAGGAAGGCAGCTTCTTGTAGGCACTGCACTCAGTTACCTCCAGGGTGGGAGCGCAGAGATACTTGTTAAACTTGCAGTTGTCTTTTGTTGTGCTGTTAGCCTTCCAGCCTCCAAATGGCACTGCTGTATTTGGTCTGCTTCATTAGGGGATTTTCTCCCTCGTGAGATACGTGCTGGTACGGTTCCTAACCAGGAGTGAAAATGGTAAAGCAGATCTATTCTTTGTCCCATCTCCCTTCAATAAAAGTGGAGAAAACAATATTGATATTTACCTCAAGCGTTGGTTTATGGCTTACTGGGGTTTCCAAGCAGTTCACTGTGTGTGTTTCTTTTACTTTCCAAAAGCCATTGATTTTTGCAGCGCTGCAATTAGAAAACAAGAAGCCTGTAAAATGGTGTTATTTCTGTATTTTAAAATGGAGTTTCAATCTCCTGCTGCCTTTTTATTGGTTTCCCCCTCTCCGGCCCTGCTGAATGTTGCTTGAGTCAGCATGTTGTAATTTTCCCGTGGAGACCCAGGGCTTGCTGGTATCACTTAAACCCAAATGGCACTGCTACAGTTTCGCCATTTTTTGGCTGCCCATGTAATAGAAAACACACTCCTTAGCAGTTTGTACTGCAGTTGTATTGACTGCGAGCACTCGGCTAATCACTTCCTGTAATTAAATTCTTCACTAGGAGTAAAGTTAATCTTCTCAGAACATGTAAAACCTGACCCGCAGCCCAAACCGGCAGAAGCACAGTGGTTTATAGGCACCTTTGTCCAAGCGTAAAGGCTCCCTTCCCCAACCAGAAGCAATTAGTGTAATTAAGTATTCCTATTCCTGAGCCAAGTGTATATAATAATAAACTGTAACCGATACAGCAGATTTCCTCCAAAGATTTGGTACACTTTCAAGGACACAAGGGATCGTTTTGCCTGTTCCCATTGACCCCAAGTATAACACAGCTCCATCTGACAGAGCTGCCTTCCCCTCCTGAAGACATACTGGGCAGCTGCTGTGCTCCCCTTGCTTCCCGGTGTGAACATGGACGTGCTCACAGCTGATGGCAGACCAACCCAAACTGCTGTGGGCACAGCCCAGGCTGAGGGGTTGCTGGGGATGGCAGCTCTGCAGCTGTGTATGGAGCAGGAGATGAGGGCAGGGCTGGGGCTGGCAGCTGAGCCTGCTGCTCAGAGGGTCGCTGTTTGCTGGGGTTCTGTTTTGTTGGTACTCTTCTCCTGGGCATTGAACACTGCTGTCCTGTGGGTACAGCAGCAGCTGCTCTGTCTCCTTTAAATTCATTTTGGACTGATGTTCTCTCGACTCTGTGCTGCTCAATAGGTTTGATAGAGAGAAATCAAGGAGACTTTCCCCAACTCTTTTTCTCTGTGTTTGCATAAACACATTAATAACCTAATTGCCCAAATCCTTGCTGACTGGCTGAGGCATTAAGCTTGCTATGGGTGGCTGATTTGAGCCATATGGTTTGGTCCCAAGCTTTCTCTGGGTTTTTAGAAGAGGTTCAGAAAGTGCCTATTTGCATCATCTTGAAGCATTGCCATTCCCAGCACAGACAGTTCTGCATAATTTATTACCCTCACTGTAGCTTTGCTCGTACTCATAAGTTCAACTTCAAAGTACTGCATTCTCACTCGTGATTATTTATGTGAAGCAAAACAAAACAACACGAAGTGCCATCCAAGTGTTAAAGTCTTTTCTTCCAATGGAGAAACTCCAGTAGTTCTTCCACAGCCATATAGTTTCTGGTACCTTCCTTAAAATTCAGAGTAAAAATAACCTTTCAAGGAGCCGTTAACATTTGCCCTTCCTGGAGGTTGGACCAATCAAAATGCAGTGCTTACAGCCAGCACGGTTACCTGGATGGTGACAGGTACTGCCATCAGCTGCTTAATTTGGACAATTCAGATGTATTTGTCACATCCACTTTTAGTTAGCGTGAGTTTCACATGCCAGTTATCACTCAGCATCTCAGTACAGCAGTATTTCAGCTGTAAACAATGTCAGGGAGCTTTAGGATATGACAAGCATATTATTTTCTTCCCCCAGTTTATTCACTGTGCAGCACCGGAAAAATACTACTTACGTGTAGAGACTCTTTGCTAAAGCAGTCAGCTTTTGCCTTGTGTTCTGCCCGGGAGGTGCTCATCCCCTGGGCTCCTGTTTGCTCGTTAGCACCGCTAGAGCTGCTGTGAGGCTGAGGGCTGAGCCCTGTGGTGCTGGATGGGCCATGCAGGCAGCGGAGCTGTGGGGTAGTGGAGAGATCATCCTGCTGTCTTTGCAGCAAATATTGCATTAAAAAGTTCAGAAACATTAAATGAAGCGTGCAAAAATAGTGCCAGCAGTGGGAGTCTATGGATGCCCTGAAAGTGGGGCTTCACCAATCCTGCATTGCTTGTGAAATTTGCTTTCCTAATTGTCGGGTTCCTCTCACTGTGATGTTGGGTTACCCGCTGACTGGCTCTGCCCTAGTTTACAGCCCATCTTGGAGAGCCATGGGGGCTTCTTTCACGGCCTTCGTCCCTGCAGTCGGAGTCCAAATGCTGGTGATGTGTGCCAGGGTGATGTCAGCCACTACGGTAGGCAGGGTCTGAATCAATCTGTGTGCACAGATCATTGAGCATCCCTGTTGTAAAACAAATGGCTGCGGTCAGTTAGTCATGTAAAGAAACATCTCCCAGGCCTCATGGCATTATTCAAATCCTATATCCTCTTGCAGTTTCCTGAACAGAACATCCGCTAAAATTTGGAGAAATTACAGACTTTGTTGGGAATGTTGCTGACACAGACTGAGGAGGAAAAGGAGCAATGTGTTTGTGCATTTCCCCACAAAGGCTCATCTCTGCCTTTGGAAGCTCGCAGCCTCCCCGTGGTGAGCCCTCAGCTCAGTGCAGCACCCCAGGAGCTGCGGGTGGCAGTGAGGAGCGTGCCTGCTTTGTGGACAGGGCTGGTGGTGGCCTCGGGCCCTGTGTGCTGTGGCTGGCCCCGGTGTTTCCCTTTCCATCCAACTGCAGCAGCCTTAGGTCCAGGCGGACCTTTGTTTTCTGCCCCCATCTCCCACATGGAGCTCCAAGGAAGCTCTGGAGGTGCCCATGGCTGTGGGAGTGGCCTTCTATCCAGGGGCAGCATCTCTGTTCCCATGGCCAAGGCCATGTGGGTGCTCCCACGCAGGGCAGCAGCAGCAGGGTGAGCTCCAGCTTTCCAGAATGCTTCCCTGGTTTCAGGGAAGCTCCCAGCGAGTCAGATTTTCTCTCTTCCTGTGATTATGACAGCAATGCTCCCAGGGACTGGCAGGCCAAAGAAAACTCATTAATTACTGCGGCAATTAAGCAGCGGAGGTAATGCTGCACAGCCTGCAGTGCAGTCAGGGCTTGGTGCAGTGACTGCAGCTGCCAGGGGCATGAAAGTGGTGGTTTGTGCTGGTGTGGAGCTGGGCTGCAATGGGACAGCAGTACGTTCCCAGGGCTGACAGATC
This sequence comes from Alectoris magna, assembly GCA_030625065.1. NCBI lineage: Eukaryota > Metazoa > Chordata > Aves > Galliformes > Phasianidae > Alectoris > Alectoris magna. The sequence continues at coordinate 16,858,576 of CM060573.1, read as the reverse complement.
TCTGTGCTGCGGGGCTGAACCTGCAGAGCTGGGCACAATTCAGGGCTGGGCTGAGATGGGAAGCTGGGCAGCTCTGGGGGGAAATTCTGATGAGAAATTCTGCTTTTAATTTCAAAAGTTTGGATGAAAATGTTGTCATGAAAAAAATTTGGCTCCTTCTTTCCAGAGTTACAGGCTGGGAAATTATTCCTAGTGCTTTTTTGCTGTTGTAAAAAATAGGAGCTGTGCATTGGAGTAGCCAGACCACTGACACAGGCTGTTCACTTGGCACAGCCCGTAATACTGATTTCCTCATTGACTGGCAGAACACAGACACTTGTGGTAGAAAGGCATGGATTGGCTGTTTATCTTTCACCTACATTTATCTATTTCTACTTAAAGTGCTTCTGAGCAGCTCAGAGGCATCTGAAGCTGGATGTGCTGCGCTCTGTCCCAGCCTTGCTGCAGGGCGAGCTGTCTGTCCTTTGGTCCTTAGTTCCTGAGCGCTGGTCTCCTGCCCAGGGCCTGGAATTGGTGTCTGCTGCTTTTCTGCCGTGATTAAAAAAAAATTCAAACTGCGGCAGCCCCAATTTACAGTTCATGTTTTGAGAAAGTGGCTCTTATGTCTTGCCAGCCCTCAGCACGTTCCCTTGTTAAATTATGCATATGCTAATGAAGTGTGAAAATCAGCCAAATAACAACTCTGTGTAATAGCTTAATGTCCCCAGAGCATTGTGGCTTTTTTTTTATTATTATTTTTTGATTTGCGACCCGTTCTGAGTCTCGTTTCTGCAGGGTGTTCTTCCAACAGCTGAGGTTAATTTGCGTTTTCACTCTTTCCCCTTCTGAAAGAAGCCCAAACACGTGCTCACGATCCTCAGCACATTTTCTGTTCTGGATTTGGTGATCCCCAGGTTTCCATTGCAGTGGGCAGCGGTTTCCCAGCACAATTTATGCAATCCACAGCGCTGTCCCCAATTTCAGTGGGGTCTGTGGGGTGTGGGGTGCTCCACCACTGCTGGGGGGGGTGGCTGTTTGGGGGGGTCTTGGCAGGGCATTGTCTGTCAGTGGTACAGCCCCCAGCACCAGGAACAGAGCTCCCAGCAGAGATCCTTAATTCCCTGTCAGAATCAACTCAATTAAATCCCATCTGACTAAGAGAGGGTTTTCATTTGATCTAATGAATGTCCGTACTTCCATTTGGAAGCTTCTTACATCCTGGAGTTTATTCCCTAATAACAAGTGAGATTGGTTTGCCTGCCTCTTGCCACTAAAGATAGACTAGAACGAGAGCCAAACGGAAACTTCCTTCCAGGAGGGTAAAATCCATGGAGTGATGATTAATTAAAAATGAAAAGCAAAGGGGACAGGAGTGAGTTTGGTGACTGGAAGGGCATTGCAGCAGCAGCACCTGGGGCTGTCCCACAGAGCCGGCGGGCATCCCCTGGAGGGCTGTGGGGCAGCTCTGCTGCAGCCGTGCTGAGGGCTCTGCTCTGCCTCTGCACCCTTCCCATGCAGCCCACGTGTCCCAGCAGGAAGGTGCTCGGCTGGGCCGCTTGTTCTGGAGCTCTTAAACTGTAGCTGTTTGCATGCTCAGCTCACATTAAAGTGAGCAGGCTGCTTTTGTGGCAACAACAAGGCTATGGCAGGGAGCAGCCAGCGGGTGCCCCTTGGCTGTGTGCTATTGGAGGGCTTTTCAAAGTTCTGTTGTGTATATTTCTTTCAGATGATGACAATGAGCAGCTTGGCAGGGGTGCTGACAGTGGGCATCATTAAGCTTAAAAATATTAGCTCTCCAATAGTAAACATGAATTCTTATTATTGCAACACAGCAGGTCCTAGAAATAGCATGGCCGTGGCCTCTCCATTTCAGATACAGACTGAAGTGATTTATTGTGCAGGGAAGTAAGCAAGGTTGTATCTTCTCCTGGGCAAACCTGAGATGGTATTTCAGCTGTGTACCAGATCCTTATCTGAGCCAGGAGAAGAGCAATACAGGCAGGTATGTGTTTGTTGAAACAGAAACTCCTGATGGGTTTCAAAAAGAGATATTTGTCACGATGCTTCCAGTTCATAGAACAAGTGGGGTTTAGGGTTGGTTTGCTTGGCATTGTTTGGTTTGTTTGGTGCCGTTTGCTTTTTGCTCTCTGTTATTTACTAGCAAGAACGTGGAAGCAGCGCACCTGGCAGCGCTGCTGTGGGCTCTGCCTGGTGTGTGCAGAGCTGGGTAAGCTGCTGCAGCTTCATGCTGATGTTGGACAGCCCTGATGGGGCTGGTGCCATCAGTGGGGGCCTGTGTGCTTACAGGGGTGCTGAGCATCCCTATGTACAGTAACGCAGCACACACTGTGAACCAACGTGAGCAGAAATGCCAAGTTCTGAAGATGAATTCATTCATAGTTACAGTCTCTGTCTTCAGCTGCTTCACAAATTACTTTTAAGCAACTCATTTTAGAGACTTGGAACATCATCTTATAAACTTAATGCCAAGACGAGAAAAGGAAAGTTTAATTAAAATACTGTGTGGAAAATGTCCTGAAACCATCTCCTTCAGGGCACACTTAAAGTGGTGGCACAGTGCTCAGCTTCCGTGGAAAGAAGCACTAAAGCAGGCAGAAGTGGAGCTTTAGCCCGAGAGCTGCGGGCTTGACCCAGTGTGGGGCTGTTGGACTTGCCCGGCTGTGCCCACTGCTCCCAGAGGGGCTGTGCCCCTGAAAGGCACTGCTGGGCCCTGGGACAGCCTGGCGGGAGCTGCAGTGCAGCAGAGAGCCCAGCAGAGAGAAACCCTTCCTTGGTGCCTCCAGCTCAGTACCGCTCCAGATGTTGGATTAAGCCATCTTTAGCTGATTAAATTCTAATCCAGGCAACAAATGCCAGCAACTGTCTGCGTGTGGCTTTAGTGTGTTTACTTTCTCCTAAGTACAGAACTGGGATATTAGGTATGTTCTTTCCAATGCAGCGCTCTGTGGTGTCCACTCGGTGTTCCTCTGGGGCAGAGGGATGCCAGGGTGGCTCAGCTGCTCCATGCTGCTGTTTGCCTCCCGTTGGGCACACTTTGTGCTGGGTTTTCCATTCCCCGTGGGTTAGGACCCCTGTGCTGTCCCTGCAGCCTCATGGCCAAGTGGGCATTTGCCATTCCTCATCTCCCTGTCACAGCCAACATCAGTGCCCTGCCTGAGCCCCCTGACAGGAGGAAATCTGTGCGAGTTGCTGCATGCTGTGCTCTCTGCATTCACCCTGACTGCTTGTTCCTTGTGCGTCAAACGGGAGTAATGGTAGAAGAACAGAAAGTGACATCCATGCGAAATGTGACAAATATCACTCATAAGCTGAAAACAGCTGCTGGCTACGGGAGGAAAGCTTGCAGCTTCCAAATTTTACTCACTTAGCTGACATTTGGGTACTTCTAATTACAGTTAAAAAAAAAAAAATCGATAGGTTTTACTGATAAGCTGACAGATGGCTTCAGCAAGATGACCAGAAAGGCAGAATGTGCAGCACGCTGAGCGCTTGGCAGAGCATCAGTGCTGCTGTCAGTGCTCCCACCCTTCTGCTGCTACGGCAGTCTGACGGTGCTGTGCGTGTATCGGGGTTTCCTTATCCTGCAAGGCACTGTCTGGAGAACACGTATGTAATGATGATCAGAGCTGGTTGCTGTAGTCGTCAGCACAAAGTTGTCTCTGCCAGAAAAGCAATCTTTGTATTCCTGCTGAAGGTAGAGATGTTTTATCTACAAGAGCAGGTAATATCTGGGAGTTGATGTTTTCTGTACCAGCTGTCCAGACTGCAGCAATGTGGTGTCACTGGGAGTGATGGGCTTTCAGGAGCTGTTTGGAAACCAGCCCTCTTCCTTGGCCGCTTCCTGCTGTGTGCCATGACCCGGAGGTGCCCTGGGGTTTGATGCCCCATCCAACGGTATCACCGTGGAGATGGAGCAGTCCGTGAGGCTTAGAAAGATGGTTCTTGGAATTCCTTGGAGCTGTTAAAGTGAGAAGGCTGGGGGACTTGATCAATGCTAAGGTGCTTTCTACATCTGATTTATTTTAAGATCACCCTTTTGCAGACAGACATAGCTTTTCTATTAATACTCTGAAGGGTTTTTGGCTGGCGTTCTCCAGTCTCCCAGCAAAGAGGTGGCAGTGTGAGCTCTGCAGCTGGGGAGCAGCAGAGGAGCCCGGAGGGCTGCGTGTGTCAGCAAGCTGTGCAGTCTGAGCTTGGGTGGGCAGTGAGGGCGCCCTGTGAGCTGTGTGCCGTGAGCTGGGACGCTGTGGTGCTCAGGGCTTCTCTGAGATTGGCTCCCTCTGAGCTCTCATTTTGAGCAGTTGCAGTGCGTTAAGCCTTGTGAGGACAGTGGGAGAGAAGTAAGTTCACGTTCTTTAACGTAGGCACTTGGAAATAGGCACTGTGGAGGGGGAAGCTGCAGAGCCACACTGGAGGAGCTGCCAGATGGTAATGTCTTCAGTCTGGCTCGGCAGCACTAACTTATTCTGTGCTGTAACAAGGGCAGAGAAATTTTGAATGTGATGGTATTTTTAGCATTTAAATCTTGGAGATTTATTCCATTTTGGGAGCGATTCGCAGCTGCTGCTATCTGGGCAGCACTGTACCATGCTGTAGGGAAATGGTCCCATCTTGCTGAGTGCTGCACCCCGCCCAACCCTGCTGCAGCCAAGCCGTTCTGTGGGGAGGGGCTGCACTCCCCGGGCTCTGGAGGTGCAGTCCTGCAGGCTGAGGGCTCAGGCAGGCACTGTGCTCCAGGCACCGTGCTTCACTTCGTTGGTGTGTAATCATGTTTTGGGGCATTGTGATGATGATACGAGATTCTTACTGGGCTTAACGCAGTGGAATTGATTTCTGTTTGCCAGGCTATCATTCCCCTCAGTGGGGAAAAATCAATGCAGATCAATCACGTGTGATTTTGTATGCCGTTAGATCCATATTGAACCTCTGCTGTCCCACTCCCTTCCATACCCTCACCATGTGGCACCGCAGTTTGCAGGACAGTCTGCCCAGCCCAACCCCAGTGACCCACAGCCAAACTCTGCTGCGTTCATGTGGGATGGAGGAGCACATCCCTGTGTGCCCACCATGTGGCCTTGCCTAAGTGTTCCTTTTGAGTCCATCTTTTTTGAAGCCAAGAGGCCTCAGTGCCCTTCTTGTTTGGTTTTTCCAAAGGCAGGGAAGAAAGCTGCAGAGGAGTTGTAGTGGGGTATTCGGGTCCTGGGAAGAGCCTTTGTCTGCAGCTCTCAGGCTGTGCTGGAGGCAGGACTTGTTTCGTGGGAGCCTTTCCCAGTTCCATCACTGGGAGAGGTGAACGGGATCTGTGCAGCCTCGAAGCCCATGAACCGGCCAAGCCTTTGCCACAATTTTCATATGCAAAGTCCTTGTCACACATGGCTCACAGAGGCTCTGCTCCCAGAAATGTTCTCCATTTGTCGGCTGGTCACACCTGTGAAGCAGCACTGTTTGCCTACGTGTGCTTGGGGCTGAGCGCTGTTTGTTTTGAGTGGGTCGATTTGTTTCTTTAGTAAACACAAACTTATAAAACAGAAAGAAGGATGGAGCTCCTGTTAAAAAGCTGTGCAGTATCCAAGCCTTTGCAGTAGTGTTTCTGCAACACTACTTCAAAACTCCAAATCTGTATTTAAAGCTTTGATGTGCGGCACAAAGTTGTCACTGCTGACATTGGGTGAATTGCAGGTTGTGGGAAATCCTCACAGTCTCCCTTCTTGTTTAGAGGCAGATGAAAAGGATAACTGAAGGAATTTTTTAAGCAGAGAAAGCAGTGAGCCTCACAACTTCCTGAGTGAGATGAGACCCACAGGCCCCCATGGGGCTCAGGTCTGGGAATCCTCCCTGGGAGCAGAGGCCAGTGTCTGCACTGCTTTGTCCAGAGGAATCCCAGGGGCTGCGCCCTCAGAGCCCTCTCTGAGCTCCACGGTTGTGCTGTGCCATGGAGCCGTCGGGTGCAGAGTTGATGCTCTGTCCCTGCTGTCAGCCTATGGCCAAGTTCTGTGCCTCCCTCCCTGCACCCATCAGTTTTTCGTTAACTCCCTGTGCTCTCTGCATCCCATAGTGGTGTCAGGTAGATGTGTTCCTGCAGGACCAGGACCTGCAGCATCCCCATCCTTTCTGTAGGTCTTACTCTGTCCTTGCAGTGCTTGGGGACTGCCCTGGGGTGGCAGATGTGCTGATGGTGAGTTTCTATCACACACTTATCAGTGTTAAACTGGATTTGACAACTCAAAGCGTGGGATTTGAACGATCTAAATCCTTCTTCATTTGGCAGCCTGGTTTGCTGTTATTTATGGTGCTTCCCAATGTTCTATCATTTGCGGACTTGGAGGCTTTGTGTGCGGTGCCGTTGGCCAAGTGATTCTTAGCAACAACAGAACACGGGGGGTGTCAGTGCCCCACTGGGTCAGGAGTCCCCCTGCAAAGCTCTGCTTTGTCCCAGCACAGTGGGAGCACCTGTTGGTCACTCACTTTCAGAAAGGGATGATCTGGGGTTGTTTTATGTGAGGATATCTCAGTTATAGTTGGGGCAGTGTGTGAGGAGTGCTTCCAGTGCTCGCCTTCAGTGGTCAGCAGTGGGATGTGGGGTGGGCACATCTGTCCCCCCCGCATGGGGTGGGGGACCTGGGGATGCTATTGGCTGCCATGCACTGCTTGGGGCTGAGCAGCATCAGGACACAGGGACACATGAGATCTGCAGCACCTGTGTGGGGCAGAGGAGCTGAGTGAGGTGTGGAGCTGCAGGGAAACCATGCGTGGTGACGTGGAGATGTCAGCTATGTGTCATGCTGGGTTGGAAACAACTGATTGCAGCTGTGTGCCCGACTCATCTGTGGGTCTCAGACACAAGCTCTCCTATTCACAGTCTTCCATTGTAGCCAGTTTATCATAATGATGCTTACAGTAATGTTCTTGCTGCCTCCAAAGCATTTTCTCTGCAGTTCACTGAGAACAAAGGTTTACAAAAATATCTGTGTGTATGCCATGGTCCTGCCATGCAGATGGAGAGGAGCGGAGTGCAGGAATGCTGTGTGGCTGTCAGGCTGCAGAATGAAGGGGAGCGGAGGGAAAATGCCATTGTGTGCTGACTTTGTTTGGTGCTAATGGGGTCCGAGCAATGGAGCTGCACATCCCCAGCAGTGCTGCCTGCCCTGCTGCAGCCGTGGGACAGGCTGTGAGTTTTGGGAACGCATCAAGGATGGGTTTGTAATGAAGTACTGCAGAGATTTGGTCATCCAGTAAAGGTACTTCAGCTGGAGAGGGTGTTCCTACCTTGCAGATTTCTTGGGCTTTGAATCTTGCCCTGGTTTGCTGTGCTGGGACAGCCATGCAGGGCTGCAGCCTGTTGCATCCATGCTGTTGTGCCAGTGGGCTTTGCATGCATGATGTGCAAAGCTGCCCCACTGCACCTTTGGAGACACAGTTCTGCCCTTTGGAACAGAAAGACTTTGGGAGGAGGGGTTCACAGTGAGGTGGGGCTGTGGGCCATCCCAGTATGGGGTTATGGGGGTGTCTGGGAGCACAGATGGGTTATGTGGGTCCCGCACACCCAGGGAGGGGAGGGCTGCTGGGGATCCAGTCCTGGGCACCGAGGGCAGCCCCTGGTTTTGTCATCCATGTTTAACAACCACTCATTGTCCCTTTGCTGGGGAATGCACCTTCCTCCCGCAACAGGAGAGGGGAAGGGGCACCTTGCCATTCAGCAGCATGTGTGCATACCATGGTGTGTGTATTATAAATTTTCTATTTTTCTGATAAAACTGCATCACTGTAGTGAAAATCAAATCCAGCCCTCGATATTTTTAGCATGAAAGCGTGAAGGAACATTAATGCTCACAGAAGGGAGAGCTGCAGGCTGGTGCTGCTTGGAGGGGAGGGTCTCCATGGAAACAGTTTTCTTTAAATTCTCCTCATTCGGGGCACTGAGCATGTAGGAGGCAATGAAGGAAATGGAAACACCCAAAAAAAATGAGAAGCATTTTTCCTTCTTACTGTCACAAAACTACTATAGGAACCTTAGGAGAAATGGACTTCAATTATTGATCGTTTCAGTGCACATACACAGGAATTTTAATGAGTAATTGCTGGTCTGCTCTGAGCACAGGGTGGGACCAGCAGGCAGCAGCCTGCAGCCGTCCTGAGGGTGTTGGGGCAGAGCCCAGGCCTGGCCTAAGGGTGCCCAAGTGAGGTCCCACTGCTAGGGGAGGTGCTGGGGATGAGCAGTGTTTCAGCTGCCCTTTGCCCATCTCTGGGCAGCTTTAGGTGATTTATGCAGGACAGTGTGTGTTGGGACAAAAGCCGCTCGCATCCCTTGGATCCCGGTGGATCACACCGCTCTGGTGAAGAGGGGGGAGGCTGCAGGTTGGGGTCCAGCAGTGCTGTGAGCGGCTGCTGTCTGGAGGATGTCCCAGTGCAGCAGGGAAAGTTAATTGCAATGCACTGACAAATGGAGTGTCCTAAAACCAGAGCTGGTGATGGAAAAGGGTTTTAGAAGGAAAGAATGCCTCCTGGTGTGAGGTGCAGCTCTGTGCTGCATCGCATGACCTCTGCCATTGCTGCGCTGCTGCAGCAGTGTCTGCTCAGCCCTGTCCATGTGCTCTCCAGGTTCCATCTCTGCTGACGTGGGGTTGGCACAGAGGCCACAGTGACGTTCACCCCCTTGGCGGTTGCCTGCACTGCGTTGTGCACTGCTGGAGTCAGGGCCTTTTCCTGCCCTGTGCTCCATACCCAGGGCTGCCCCCTGCTCACAGCACTGCGGCTGGTGCTGCACTGCCCGGGCTGTGGCTGCCACTGCCCTCCCTATAAACAAGGCATTTAGCAGCAGCGTGTGGTTGGAAAGCAGCCTTAGAATTATGAACTGTTGCCTATACTGTGCTAGAAAGCAGCGTAAGAGTTAGTGTTGCCTGAACTTTGCTGGAAAGTAGCATTGGAGTTGCAAATGTTGCCTGAACTGTTGTGTCTGATGCACTGACAACTGGAAAATGTTAACAATGAAAACCTGGGCTTGGACGAGGGCTTAACCCGGCACTACTGAACCCCATCTGGTTCCTAACACAAAGTCTGTCAGTGTTCGAGTGTGTTTCATTTTTCTCTGTGATATGTATCTGCTGCCAGGGATGTAGGGAGACGTCTTTCGGAGTGATTTTTCAGGGGCATATGTTTGCTTGCATTTTTTGGACCCGGGGTCCTTTCTTTGGGAGTGAAGATCAGTTTCTGGTTCTACGGGAACTTCACGTTCTGTCTCAGACCCATCAGATGTGTAGCAGCACAGTGAGATGTGCCCTGTGCAGGCATTCATTGCCAGCCCCTGGCAGGAGGTACCAACAGCTGTCCTGGCCTGCATGAGGCATCCGCTGAGTGAGGGCTCGGATGGAAGGGCACTGTGCCGGTGGATGTTTGGCTCACCAAACTGCTGCTGATTTCATTTTGGAGGCCCATGCTGCAGCACAGTTACTTTGCAAAGCTTTCCTTCATGCAGAGATCTCTGTGTCTCCTTGCAGTTCTGCCTTCAGCCCAGCAGATCCGAGGTTACAGCCTGGGGTGGGTGCTGGGGCAAAGCGCTTCCCAGTGCTGGTTAACAGCAGCATCAGGACCACATCCCAATGGGTGCCTCTGTGGGGCAGCCTGGGCTAAAAGCATGAGGAAGGCTCTGTGCACCCCTCAGTAACACCCATGGGTATCAGTGCACTGTTAGCCTGTGCAGCTTGCAGGACTGCAGTGGGCACGGGGCTCTGCCTGAACCCAGCGGGGGCAGGGGGTGTTGGGTCCTGGGGGGGACTGCAGGCTGTGCCACCCACACGTGGGCTCTCACTCCCACCTTTTGCTTTTCTTTTCGTAACTCCGTGGGGAAGAAACCGGCCAGGAAGGCTTCCCATCCCCATCTTCTCAGTAACAAAATGGGACTGATGTTTAAGCAATAATTCAAATCCAGTCAAGCAGGAAATAACAGGTGTGTCTGAAGGAGCTCAGGATCTGTTTGGTAGCTTGAAATGAACCCCCAAATGACTGAAATTCCAAACAGGTGTTATCAGTGCCCAGCGATGCAGCCAGTACCACTGCACTTAGGATGGCTCTGTACCAGGCTGGCCCTTCTGCCTCGCTTTTCAGCATTTCTATTAATGTTAGTAACAGATGGTTAAAACCTTCCTGACAGATCCTGCTGCCCACACGTGCGAGCTGATGCAGAAGGGCTCCATGCAGAGGACAAAGTGCTTTGCCATGCAGTGTTCCATGCAGTGCCTCAGCCCCCCATCGCACTCCTGGTCCCATTTGTTCACCACTGGTCCCTGGGGTTTGTCTCTGCAAGGTTTGTCTCTGCAGTGCCATCTCCATCTGCAGGGAAATGGGCTCCTGAGGCTGTTCACAGACACCAAACATTGTAAATGAATTACAACAAATGTTGGAATGCGTTCACGTGTCGTTACAAATATGCTTATGCTGGAGAGATGGGGTAATGTGGGGAAGAGGAACACATGTTAATGGCAGCAGCATGGAGTTCATCACTCACCTGCCTGCTGCCATCTGGATTCTCCCAGCTTGGCAGATGTGGGGGCTCTGTGCACATCAGCAGGCTGTGAATGGATCCAGGAAGTGAGTGAGCACCCAAAGCTTTCACTCACTCTGGTGAGTTTATGAAGGTCCCAATGACTGCGGTTACTCTGGAGCAGCAGCAGACAGCTGAGGGCTGTGGTTACAGATGGGCTGATGCACAGAGGGGATCCGCCATCCCAGGAGCAACAGAGATGGGGCAGAGCCATCACTGCTCATTGATTCCATTTAGGAAAGCACAGGTGTTGAAAGGACTTCAGGGCATAAAGCCAGGAGGAACTTTGCTTCCTGCTTGGCAGAAATAGTGACTGTGTGTCACTCATGGTGATGGCAGCGTTTGCTCTGCACTGAGCTGCGTGCTCCGGACGAGGCTGTGGCCAGTCTGCTGTAGTGGCCTTCCAGTGGGTATTCCAGAGGGATGCAAATGACAGAGGGAGAAGGGATTAGCCAGACTGTGTGTTCCAGGTATTCCTTCCACTGCCCCATGGTACAGCCAATGAGCAGGAGGGGCCGTTCTGATGCTCGCAGTACTGGTGGCCTGGGCGCACTGCTGCCAGCACATGGGGTCTGTGGGCTTCTTCAGGCACGGGAATTACAGCTGTGGCTGCACAACCCCATAGGTATGAGAAGTGAGAGGAAGCAGAGATGCAGATTCTACCAGCCCTCACTGCAGGAATGGGCTGGCGTTGCAATAACTAAGTATCTTGCATTGCAAAATCGATCTCACGCCAAGCACGGGGGCTCTGAGACTGCATCTACCCTTCCCTGTCCCCTGCTCTGTTTGCTGCGCGCTGCGCTCGGAGGCAGCTGGTGACACCAGTCGGGCAGTAATTGTCATGGAATTAACCTCTGACATTCTTTTAAAAATAGCCCCAATAAATCCAATCATTAGCAGCTCTTCTGCTTTGCCTCAAGGGTAAGCGCCGCAGATTAAAGTCTTTACATGCTGGAGATCCACGAGTGCTTTCCCGCCCGTCCCCCCACCCCCTGCCACGGTGGGAGCATCCCTGCACCCCATGGCCCGCAGCAGGTTGGGGCACCCCGAGGCTGTGGGGCACGGAGCTCCCAGCAGCAGTGCTCCAAAATGCTGCAACTGTCTTTATGTACAATAGAAAAGCTGAGATGTATGGAAATGTCACAGGGGAGAGAAAGTGCTGACAGCATGCGCTGCCTGAGCTGCGTGGGAATGGTGCATTTAGATGCCTGTGAAAGCCACTCTGCAGTTACTTAAATTGTCTTTGTCTTCTTCATTTCAGCTGACATTATCTCTACAGTAGAATTCAACCACACCGGAGAATTGCTGGCAACAGGGGACAAGGGGGGTCGGGTTGTCATATTTCAGCGTGAGCAGGAGGTAAGTACAAAATGCCATTTTATCCTTGTAAAGCAGTGCCCTGTTGTTTCCTAATCTGTGCCTGTCACTCTTAACCTCAGTTCTCTCCTAGCAGACTGAGAATTGGAAAGAGGCAATTAGCAGCGGCCAGACCAGGTGTCACACTGTAGAATGCCCTAAAATGCACCTCCAGCCACACTGCAGCTCCCCATAGCCCAGCACGGGCACCGCTGGCTGCCATCCCTTGGCCGTGCTATCCCATCCCCAAAGCCCCTCCCCAGGGTCCAGGCGTGGGGCACTGTGCTCTCAGCTCGGAGCTGCACAGCCTGGCTGGGAGCAGAGCTCCTCGGAGGGGTCCCGAAAGGGAGGCACTGCGTGAGACCAGCAATGCCATGGGACACCAATGGGTTACATTTCACCCAGTGTTAAAAACCTGCACAGTATTTCTGTGTATGCCGGGGGACACTGATCAGTATGAGGTTATACACAGACACTTTGTTGGCCTTTCTGCTACTATTTCATTTCATATTTCTCTCCTTTTTTGTTATTCTCCCACTTTTCTTGAACTTCCACCTCCCTGACACCACCTGGGATGTGCTCTGTCTGCCTCCTGGTTGACACAGCCCTCTGCTCCAGGGGACCAACATCAGTGCATGCGGGAAGCGACCTGCAGCACAGACCCACTGAATTCCCCCAGCCCCGCTCAGAGCCCCGCACTGCACAGCTCTGTGGGATTTGGAGAAATGCAGCCCCTGGCAGACACGCACTGAGCCTCTCTGGGCAGCGATGGTTCTCAGACGTTGTCTCCTTTCCCAGCAGCACAATTCCCACTCTCTGTGCCCACTGGATGTGTTCTCCCTGTGGTGCTGCTCCCAGTGCTGTCTGTGCCACAGGACTCTGCTGCGGTCCCGACCTGTCCCGTGGGGGCTGTGCTGGCAGCACAGGGCTGCGGGCTCAGTGCAGGGCTCGGCTCCCAGCCCCAGGGCAACGCTGGGTCAGGTGTGCAGTGAACCCGAGGGTGAAGAAGTCAATAGGAAATGTTCCCTCCATGTCTTAACGTTCCTCTCTGTCCCCCTCCTCAGAGCAAGAACCAGCCCCATCGCAGGGGAGAGTACAATGTGTACAGCACTTTCCAGAGCCACGAGCCAGAGTTCGATTACCTGAAGAGTTTGGAGATCGAGGAGAAGATCAATAAGATCCGATGGCTCCCGCAGCAGAATGCCGCCTATTTCCTACTGTCCACCAACGGTACGTGCGGCTGTGGGCAGGAGGGGCTCCTCTGCACGTTGTTCTGCTGACAGCTCTCGTTGGGTATTTTTTGACTGCTCTCTGGGTGAAGTTTTTGTTGTTGTTTTGTTTTTTTAAAGCCAAGGCTGCCGTGTTTCAATGCGCAGCTGCGCTCAGCAGTTCCGTGTTATGCTCAGATAGATGTCAGGAGGGTCCAGGAGTATCACTTGGGATGAATGGGGCCTCAAGATGGATGTGACTTAATTACTTCAGGGGACAAGGAGGGTTCTAATTATCTCCCGTAACCAACTAACTTTGCGTAACAGAATTGACTCTATTGATTATTGTAATAAAATTCAAAGATTTACTAAACTCATCTGGGGGAGAATCACTGAAATGCAATGAAAATTAATCATAGAGCGTGATGATCCGTTAATTGAGTTTAAATAGTTTTTAGATTAACAGGGACATTGTCTCTGTGTTTAGGACAGTGTGAGTAGTCAAAGCAATGCTTTGTAAGGTATTCCCACGTTGCACTGTTTCTTTCTGTCCTCACTCTCAAAGTAACACGGCACAGAGATCAGCCCTGAAGGAGAGTGGGTTCACAGCAATGACTGGGCGTGACTCTGTTCTCTCACAGATAAAACTGTGAAGCTATGGAAGGTCAGTGAGCGCGACAAGAGGCCGGAGGGGTACAACCTGAAGGATGAGGACGGCCGCCTCCGAGACCCCTCCATGATCACCTCGCTGCGGGTGAGCGGCCGGCATGGTGCATTCCTTCTGGGGCTGGGATGCAGACAGCAGTGGGTGCTGGTGGGGGCTGTGTGTCCCAGGGACGGTGCCGCCTGCTGCTGGGGGCACAGGGGGTGTTGCTCTGCTGGGGGTACAGACACACTGTGAGCACGATGACCCCACAGCAGTGCCCAGTGCTGCTGTGCAGGTGGGATGGAGCAGCAGAGCTGCCTCCTTTGCGCAATTCACAGCACAGCCGCAGCTTCTGCAGCAGCAGTTCCCTCTCTGTGAGCATTCCTGCCCACCTAGGTGGGTTACAACAGGCCTTCCAAGTCAGATGTAGACACCTAAGGCTACGTGTGCCATTTACTGTGAGGGAGATGCAGGCACGCACCCTTTACAGCAGTCACCCTGTGCCTGGCAGTGCTGGCAGAAGGTGCAGCTGAACTCACTCCTCCTCTAGGGGTCCCTGGGGCTGTTTCTGAACTTTATTTGTACATAGCGGCTTGGCCTGGGCAGTGTGAGGCCCTGGGGGGGGGGGTGCACCATGGGGCTACATTCCTGTGCCTGAATTCAGAGCAGAGACTGAAGGTTTCCCTTCACCTGCGGGCCTGGAAACTCCAGGTGCACAGTAATGTTGTGGTGGCATTAATCAGCTTGTGATTTATTAACCTCCTGTCAGGATTTGCATTCCAAGTACTTGAATTTTGTATTTATGAATATAACGCTGTTGGTGTGATTGCCCTTGGCTCACTTCATAGCTTCAGACTTCATTGCCAATTGAGCCTTCCAGAACCTCAGGCCCCAGTCAGTTCTCACCTCTGCTCCAGGTGCTTCTGGGGCCAGCAGGCGTTTCCCTCACTGACTGTTCCATTCCCTCACTGTTGTTTCATTTTATGTGTATCTGCATCTGCTGCCACATTTCAGGCAGTGTTTGCAGCCCAGTGCAGCCCACAGGAGAGGCCTTCCTGGGGTCTGGGTGTTGGTAGGAGCTGTGGTTACTGACTCTGAGTGGGACGTGGGTGGGTTTTTAAAGGATGATGTCGTTCAGGGGTATAACTGCTGTTAAGTCACTTGAGCTCAGGGTAAAAGAGATGCCTGTTTTAGTTTCTAAGAGAAACTGCTTGAAAAGTATCAACATCAGTGTCACATCTGCTGAGTTTCCTTCCCGGCCCGTGCTGCTGTGTCCACACCGTCAGCTGTTGGTGTTGGCTGCATTCTGGTGCTGGGATTGGCAGCTGCTGGGCTGCAGTGGGGTTGGATCAGCTTGGGCATTTGTTGCAGACATTCAGCCCAAAGTCGCAGCTTGGATCGCAGCGTGGTGCTTGTTGGCTGCACAAGTTTGCCTCTTTGGTGTCTTTTAATGCTCCCTCCAGTTTCCTGACTTCTATAGCAAGCAGCCCCATGGGAACATGTGATTCCTACTCTGTAGGAATAGGAAGAGGTAAAGCACAATGTGAGTGCTCGGTGTTATGGGTATTGGTATCCATGTGCACAACACCTTCTGTCCCTAAGGATGCAAAAGACAGCAGCCTTCAGTCTGCTCCAGTTCATGCCGATGGTTTTCCTCAGGCAGATATTTACATAGCATTCACAATTTTGCTGCTGCTTGGTATATCCTGATCACTTAATGCTCCTTTGATGCCCACGTTTTGGTGCATCCATCCACAGTTCCATCTTCAGCCACAGACAAGCAAAAAGGATTTAAAACCACCTTGCTGTAATCGTGTCTTCTAATTCACTGTAGTGGTTTGGATTTACTCGATGAGAATTGTTCTCTGAGGAGTTTCTAACCCACGTAATGCAGAAGGACTGCTTCCCTCTGTTCAGACCATGAAGGCCTTTGCTGTCCTTGGGAGATCTTTGCACATCAGGGTAGGCCCTGGTCCGGCAGCTGTGCAGGAGCCTCTGCACCACATCGCGGGGCTCTCTGGGTGCCTCTCTGCACCACTGTTCACCAGGGGATGTCTGCAGGAATCATTAACACAAATAACAGCCAGGGCTGAAGTCTCTTTAAATGAGGGATACGTGGTCTTAAATCCCTGCATAGCGCAAGGCAGGGCCAAGAGGAGCATGGCTATGGCTGCTGTCACAATGCTGTTTGTGATTAAGAGCTGCTATTTCACTCAGTTCCATGTTCCAGTTCCATTAACAGCATCCATCATAGATTGTTTTATATCTCCCATTTTGCCAAAGCATTCATATTTTTTGGCTTCTGGGTACAGTTTCATGGTGAGTTTGTTCTTTACTTCTCCTGTATCAAACATTATCCTCACTCACGCACACCCCGTGGCCTCAGGAGGGCTGTTTGTTTTCTGAATTCTTACTGCAGGATTCAGGTGCAGACGATGAAAGTCATTCTGAAATGTGAGACCTGAGCAGGGACAGATTCTCAGTTACAAACTAAAAAAAGGATTCTGTCCTGCGATAAAAACAAGAAAGGCTGGGGCTGGAGCCTGGAGGTGGTGGTCTCTGCTCCAAGGCATCCTGCCCTGACCCCTCCGGGATGCTGTGACTGTGCTGCGGGGCTGAATTTGCCCTCACTGCTGCAGGTGCTACTCCTGAGCCCCTCTTCCCACTTTGGACCCCCTTAGGAAGGGCTCTCCCACACCTGGAGCTCTTCTGGCGCTGCATGCAGGGCTCTCATAGCAGGCAGGAGGGAGCAGGGGTGTGCTGGGAGCACTGGGGAAATGACTGAACCAGGAGCTCCATCAGTGCACGGCCAGGGGGCCAGACAGCAGGTTTGTCTTAACGGGGAGGGATCTTCTCAGAAGCCCAAATCCTGAGGACCATGAAGCTGTTGCTCTGCCATGAGCGTGGTAAGGAGTGGTGGGCTGGGATGTGTGTGTGGGCATGGGAGCACTCTTTTTGCAGGAGGTGCCTGGTAAAAGGCAAAAAGAAAAATGAAGACATAATTTTTTTGAAGTGAATAATGAATGGCATGGCCCCCTTCCACAGAACAGGAGGTAATTTAATTTATTGGTGCTTTATTTTATTTGGCAGCCTTTCTATGTACTTGATGTGGTTTGTTACACCAAATTACCCTTTAATAATGGGTGTATATAATACCAGGCACTACCGTGCAGGTCAGCTCAGTAACTGAAGGGCTGCAAACCTCTCTCTGTTGGTGAAGGAGGAGGCAGAGCACAGCCCTGCACCCGCACTGCTCCCTTCTGCTGCAGCCCCTGTGAGTAGCACACTGCGACTGGGCTGGGGCCATGCAGGTGTTGGATCTGCAGATCACCCCATGCCCTGTTTGGACACGGGCTGTGCTGTCGTTGCAGCGCTACTCAGGCTGGGCACAGCCGTGGGTCTGGCTGGGACGTGGTCTGGCTGCACAGCAGTGCTGAGCGAAGCTGTACTCCAGAGCCTGTGATGTATTTATTTCTGTATCCAGAGCGGCCCCGTGTAATGTTTGAGCCCATACTCTTTGCAAAACCATCGTGTTTCTGACAGTCTGAGTGACAGCCCATGTCCTGCAATCTCTGAGCACGATGCGAGCCTCTGTCCCCAGATGGCTGAGCAGAGTCCTTCAGCAGCAAACGATGCATCATTGAGTGTGTCAGGCTGAATTAGGAAGCAGGCGCATCACATTAAGCTCAGGCTCCGGGCTGGCAGTCCCTGTGTTCCTGTGTCACTTGATCTGGCTGTCGTTCTCCCGTCCCCACCTCTGCAGCCACGGGAAACCTCTTCAGGCGGCGTACAGAAAACATTTGCTGTGACGGAGCTCCTGGCGGGCGGAGCACAGGCTGACACCTTCCTGGTGCACGCAGCTGCCTTAAGATCACTGTGTCTGAAGTTATCATGTACGCCGCTCCTTGCATATGCTGCTGTTATGACTCCCTCCACCCCCTCATGTTTACATGAGTTATGCTTATTAATCCAAAGGCAAACATGTATGACACTGCTTCCTATTTCCTCCATCTGTCCCTGCCCTGTGCTTCCCCTTCCCCATCTCTTCCCTTCCTTTACTTCCATCATTCGCTGTGGGGCAAATCCAGAAAATCTGAAAGAAAAACTGGAGCTGATTCAGCTCTTAACACAGCACTTCTGTTAGGAACAGGGCAGGAATTTCACATTCCGAAGTGACAAAATAGATGAGGTTCTGTCGTTGTTTGGCCAAAGAAGGAACTGTTGTTGCAGGTGAGCTCCGGTCTTGCACTGTTGTTTCCCAGAGCAGACAATGCTGTGTTGCTGCCCCATGTGGCTCCCAGCATCCTGTGCCCTCTGCTGACCTGCCGATCCCCTGCAGGTGCCGGTGCTGCGGCCCATGGACCTGATGGTGGAGGCCACTCCCCGCAGGGTGTTCGCCAACGCGCACACGTACCACATCAACTCCATATCCGTCAACAGCGACTACGAGACCTACATGTCGGCCGACGACCTGCGGATAAACCTCTGGAACTTTGAGATCACAAATCAGAGCTTCAGTATCCTTTGGTGTGCGCTCCCTGCTGGTGTCCCTGGGCCCCTCTGCTGCCAGGAGCTGTGTTAACAGAGAGCCGCAGGACCAGGGCTGGGCTCACAGGGAAGAACTCAGTCCTTTCTGACCCAGAAAAGGGAGAAGCAAGGCAAAGGTTCCACCTGTTGTGACTTTTTTTGCCGGAGGGTGTTATTGCTTGTTACTGGTTCATTACTGCCAGTTACCCCAGATCCTGCCTGGAGGTTGGTGCAGGAGAGGTAGAAGTGCAGGGGCAGAGCACAGCGAGGTGCTGCTGCAGGACTCAGTGCTCTGCAGTACCCACAGCACCCTTGGGCACAGCTTCGGATGGCCTCACCCTGGAGCAGTCGCTGCTGCTCGTCCTTGTCTGCATGGGCTGAGCCACGGCAGTGTGCTGGCAGTGCTGGGCGCTGAGCCCTCCCTGCACTGCGGGACCCCCAGTGCCACCACTTTGAGTTCTGCCTGCGGGGCCTGAGCCAGGGCGGAGGGATGTGGGCTGATGTAGAAGACAGATGCCCTGGGGGAAACCAGGAGGGGAAATCTTAATAGCGCGGCAGGGTGACAGGCTGCCAGTCACAGGCGCACAAATGAGACCGTGCCTGTCACACTCCTAACTGCTGCTTCAGAAATACTCACGGCGGGGCACTAATCACTAGTGATATTTATATTGTGTTCTCTACTGAGAAGCCTCTGTGGCAGGGTTGGGCAGCTGGAGAGGAGTTGAGCAGCCACAGGCGCGTGGTTGGTGGGGGCCCACATCTGAGCAATGCTGCAACGTTTGCATATTTTGGAGAATGAGGGGAGGATTTGGGCAAAACTTCAGGGGTTTGATGGCCCAAGGCACGAATTCCACGCGGGGAGCAGCGGGCTCCTTCACTCACCCCCAGACATCGTGGACATCAAGCCGGCCAACATGGAGGAGCTGACGGAAGTGATCACTGCTGCAGAGTTCCACCCCCACCACTGCAACACCTTCGTGTACAGCAGCAGCAAAGGCACCATCCGGCTGTGCGACATGCGCACCTCTGCCCTCTGCGACCACCACGCCAAGTGTGAGTATGGGGGGAGCGGCTGCTGTGTGGGGCAGCAGGGTGGGGGGGACTGCTGGGCTGTGCTCACTGCCTGATACCTGCTGTGTGCCGCAGCAAAGAAGGTGCAGGGGAAAGTTTGCACTGACATCTGGAGATCTGAAAGTATCAGTCAGTCATCCCAGGGAGGTTGTGGAGTCTCCTCTGGAGATGCTCAAGGCCTGCCTGGACGCCTACCTGTGCAGCCTGCTTTGGCAGGGGGTTGGACTCGATGGTCTCTGGAGGTCCGTTCCAAGCCCTACAATTCTGTGAATCTGAGAATCCCAAACCCTGAGCAGAACACGGCTCTCTGTTCTTGCACTTCATGACTGTCTCACGGTCCTACAGTGACAGCTCCCAGCTGAGACTCGGAGGGCAGTGACAGCAAAGGAAATCCCTTTCCCCGATGCTTTGGTGGCAGCAGCCCCTACATGGCCACTCCTTTGTTTGGTGCTGCCGTGTCTTTCGGCCCACAGTGAGCACTGACCAGCGGTGAATAAGAGTTCAGTCTGACCTCTCCCTTTAAATTTTCTTATTGATTTCCCTCTGCACCTCAGAAGCAACACCCTTGAGTCAATTGCAGCTCAGCAGATGTGTAAGTTGAAATTGAGACCATTCATCAGAGTTCAAAATGAAAAGCAACGTTGGCTTTGGAGGCAAATTCTCCGCCAAGGGTATTTAATACCGGTCAGTATTTAATAAAAATGCAGAAGATAGCACTGCACATCCCTGTCGCCCGTATTTAGTCAGATGTGCTTTGCAGCTTAGAGGCAGTTTTTACCAATGTACTCTTCTGATTAAATTCTGCCAGCTGTTACCTCCAGCCCTGCAGCTGGAAGGGAGAACAGCCCCTTTCCCATGTCAGCAGCGGGGCGTGTGGGGCGTGCCACAGTATGGTCTGGCAAAGGGACAACTCCGTGGGCACAGACAAATTGTCCAAAGCACCGTAGGAAACCAAGGGGAGAGTGGGACTCCTGGGGCAGGCGGTAACACCAGCCACAGACATCCCGTTCTGAAAAGCCTCTGAAATGGAGGGAAAGCCCCATTGGGTGCAATGATGGGCTCTGTGTTGGGGGTTGTAGCAGAAGTGCAAAGACATGGCCTAAAGCAGTGATGGAGCACCTGGAGTGAAGGAAAGGCCAACCCAGGGGAGTTCAGCTGTATGCAATGTACCTGAGTGATAGAAGGGCTGGAGCCAGGATCCACCCCTTCCCAGACCTCGTTTAAGGGCTGGCAGTGGAGATGAGGATAACTCACTGGCGTTCCCTGCATACCTGAGGCCTTCCAAAGGCAAGCAGCCTTTTTCTTTTCTTTCTGTGACCATGGCTGTTCCATTTGAGCAAATCCTCACTTGCTGCAGGCCAGGACTTTGCCACCCCACTGTTACTGCTGTGCTTTCCATTGCATTAAGTCATTACAGGGGTCAGCCCTGGGTACAGGCACACCTCGCTGCACAGCTGCTGTCATCTTCCTGTTGGCAGCATATTCTCTTCTTTTTTTTTTTTTTTTTTCCACCAAAGCTTCTTATACAAGAAAAAGGGCACATAAATAGAGCACAGGGATCCGATCTCACATTGGGAACTCCCTGCTCTGGGCACATGAAGCTCATCCTGCATAGGGCTGAGGATCAGTGGTGCAGAGCCCTCATTGCCTGCTATCAGCTGGGGCAGCACACAGCTGGTGCAGAGCTGAGTGGTAGCAGTGCCTCCAGAAACAAATCAGCTCCTTCCTCAGCCCCGAGCAGCAGCTAACGATGTCCTGCTGCATGCAGTAATAAGCCTGGCAAGACCT
The DNA here is from genome assembly GCA_030625065.1 of Alectoris magna. Taxonomy (NCBI): domain Eukaryota; kingdom Metazoa; phylum Chordata; class Aves; order Galliformes; family Phasianidae; genus Alectoris; species Alectoris magna. The sequence goes on along the minus strand of CM060573.1, from coordinate 16,837,443 downwards.
CGAGCTAAAAATTAACAAGCTGATTGTGCAGAATCTCCGGAGGATGACAAACCTCATCTGCCACCCCGGGCTCATTTAGCTAATGAGGAAACTAACCTCTTTGCCTCTGCAGCGCTCCCCAGTCTCCATTTTAAGTGAGAACTCTGTTGTGGCCTGCAGCACGAAGGGAGTCAGAGCCTGGAGAGGTGGCTGTGGGCTCTGCAGCCCCTTGGGGCCATCGTTGGAGTGGGGCTGTGGGTGCTGTGCCATGGGCTTCGCGGTGCTTTTTATTTCCTGGTGTGTGTGGCTAATCATCCTGATTGGAGTTTAAATGAAGGAGAAAGAAAAGACAGACCTTGAATTGGTGTTACAGAAATGGGGGAGGTTACATTCCCTGATGATAGGAAAGGAGCTTTGCGCTCTGAGCTGCCAGCAGAGCCCTCTGGCTGCACACGCAGCCATGCAGGAGCTCAGACAGCAGAGCTGTGCAGGAGCCGCTCCTGGGCGGCAGGTACTCCGGGCACACTGCAGCATTGCAGCACTGCTCAGCCTGGGCAGAGCACACAAAGCGCGGCGGTGCTGGGGTTTGCCCTCTTCGTGCTGCTGCCCTTCTCTTCCTGCTCATGTTCTTGGTGCTGCCATCACCTCTTGGGTTCGTTCTCTGAGGCATCTCGTTTGTCCATCTGCAGTTTGATGCTTTCTACTTCTACGGTATCAGTGATGATTTCCTCTTGCTCATGCACTGTAGGTGTAACACCCCCAGCCCTAAGAAAAGGCTCTGTTCATATATCAGGCCTGTTCTCTGCTGCGTTGGAGAACACCTGCGATGAGCACAGGGCTCTGCCAGGGGTGCTGGAAGTGAGCGGTCGAACCCAGGCCTGGCTCTTGGAACAGCTCTCTCCTGCCTTTGTTTTCTGGGAGCACAGGTGCCAGGCAATGATAAGGCTTGTGGCCATGTCAGTGTTGGGACAACGCATTTCTTTCCAGTACAGAGTGAGGGAGGAGCCTCTCCTTGTTCCCCTGCAGTATTCTGTAGTGCCGAGCTGGTGAGGGGTCTGTAGGGACCGGAGGAGGTCTGACATGCAGTCCAAATGCATTGGTGCAGATCTGTTGTTTTCTTTAAATCTATGCCTGCCCAGCTGGTGTTACTTTGAAATTGAATTTGTAAACGCATTTAATTTGGATCTTCATCCATGTTCTTCAGACTGTAAAGGCTGTGATTTATTCAAAGACATCGGATTAAATCTGTAGGTTGCAGTAGCTATAAAATATTTACATTGACTTTCAGTTATACTACACATTGATTTCTAGAGAGAAAAGGCACACGAGGCTCTAAATCTTTTGGCCTTCTCTTGTGCTGGTGATAGAGTGGTCTCTGATGACCCTTCCTGCTTATTGCACTCATTAAAAACAAAGGCACTTCAGGTGCATGGAGTCCATGTTAATCCAGGTGCTTACTTTATGCCATGCCCAGCAGTGGGAGTGCTCACAGTGGGCTCAGCACTGCAGGGTTGGGGTGCTCATGGCCTCCGGTGTGTCCCCGCTGTACCCCTGGGCCGCCTCCATGCTGGGCAGGACAGTGGGTCCCGCAGGGTCACTGATGCCAGTCCTGTCCCTTCCTCTCCTGCAGTTTTTGAGGAGCCTGAGGACCCCAGTAACCGTTCGTTCTTTTCTGAGATCATCTCCTCTATCTCTGATGTCAAATTCAGCCACAGTGGGAGGTACATCATGACCAGGGACTACCTCACTGTCAAGGTGTGGGACTTGAACATGGAGAACCGGCCCATTGAGACGTACCAGGTGGGCGTGGGGCAGAGCAGGGCTGGCGGCAGGGCAGGGTGGGATGGGAGGATGGGAGCAGCCGTGGGGCCTGCCGCTGGTGTCCCCTGCCTCATTTCATCCCCCCTGCCTCCAGGTCCATGACTACCTGCGGAGCAAGCTGTGCTCGCTGTATGAGAACGACTGCATCTTTGACAAGTTTGAGTGCGTGTGGAACGGCTCCGACAGGTGAGGGGCAGCTGCAGGGCTGGGCTGGGCACTGCTGGGGTCTCTGAGTGGTGCCTGGCCCTGGCCAGTGCCTGCAGGTGACAGTGGCTGCCTGGCTCCTGGGGCAGTGGCTCCGTGCTTACCTCAGCCTGGCTGTAGCTACAGGGGCTGCGGGGCCATTGGCCTCACAGGAGCACCACAGTGTTTCTCTGAAACATCAGTGCAAATAGTGAGACACAGCCGGGCCTGAATTCTGAGTCTGATCTAAACCATGCTACAGCTCTGTGTATTCCGTTTAAGTCAGGGGGAGTTTGCCTCTAAGGTGTGAAAATCATTTGGTTGGGGTCAGCCAAATCTTTGCCATAAAGAGCAATATCTGTGTAATTATCCCAGAAGAAATCCTCTTCTGCATGAGCTCTCCCTCAGCTGAGGAGAAAGAGAGAGGGCTGGAGCAGCTCCCCTGCAGAGACAGGCTGAGGGAGCTGGGCTTGTACAGCCTGAAGGGAGACCTCATCGCAGCCTTCCAGTATTTAAAAGGGGATTATAAAAAGGAGGGAAATCAACTTTATACAAGGGTTAACAGCGGTAGGAGAAGGGGTAATGGTTTTAAGCTCAAGGAGGAAAGGTTTAGATTGGATGTTTGGGGGAAGTTCTTCACAGAAAGAGTGGTGAGGTGCTGGAACAGCTGCCCAGAGAGGCTGTGGATGCGCCATCCCTGGAGGTGGTCAGGACCAGGTTGGATGGGGCCCTCGGCAGGCTTAGCTAAAGCCAAACCGGGAGGGTGGTGGCCCTGCCGTGGCACACGGGTAGGAACATGATGACCCTGGGGGGTCCCCTCCAACCCAAACCATCCTATGATTCTATGAATGTGGGTGCCAGGTTGAACGGGGGCCAGGCAGGAGATGGAAATGGGGCTGTGGCCGTGCTCACTGACTCACCCTTCCTGCCCTCACAGTGTCATCATGACCGGCTCCTACAACAACTTCTTCCGCATGTTTGACCGCAACACCAAGCGGGATGTGACGCTGGAGGCCTCGCGGGAGAGCAGCAAACCCCGCGCCGTCCTCAAACCCCGCAAGGTCTGCGTGGGTGGCAAGAGGAGGAAAGATGAGATCAGCGTGGACAGTCTGGACTTCAGCAAAAAGATCTTGCATACAGCTTGGCACCCTTCAGAGAATATCATTGCTGTGGCAGCGACAAATAACCTGTATATATTCCAGGACAAGGTTAACTAGGAGGACAAGTTATTCTTTAGGAGTCTCCCATGTACTGAATACTAGTAAACACAAGATTACAAATGTTTCTTTTTCCTTTTTTTTTTTTTTTCTTTTTTTTTTTCCCCTCTTTCTTTCCTATTCCTTTGTTGAATTGCTGCTATGTGAATGGCAGTGTGCAGGGGCAGGAGGACCAGCTGCAGTGGGACTGTGGCTGAGCGCACCGAGCAGCTCCCAGGTTTCCATTTACCTGCATGCTGAGAGCTCGGACTCAACACGGAGCAGTCAGGGGAGTCTCAGCTTTTGCTGTCCCGGTGCCCCCGGCGGCGTTGCTGTAATGGTGGCTGATGTGTGGCATGCTGACCTGGCATCATCAGCTGCAGTGGGAGCAGACAGGGCGGGTGGGTGTGGTGGGTTTTTGTAATCCATTCTGATTCTTTAAAGCTTAATCTTAGAAATATCCCACTTTCATTATTTCACAAGACCAGAGCCGTGTCCCCATTCTTCACATCTGTCCTCTTACCACCATTATTTCATGTTTTTACCGTCGGGATGGTTGTGCTCGGAGCTCCCAGGAGGGCGGCCCTGGGCCCTCCTCTGCCCCACGGAAACTCCCAAGGATTTGGCTTCGTAGATACTGTGGTGCCTTTGGGGTATATGAGATACCTTTATAAATGATGCTTCCAAAACACGCTGATTTCAAACCAAATTGAACCTGGACTTTTTCTTTTTTTTCTCCTTTTTTTTTTTTTCTTTTTCTGCATTTCTTGTATTTTGCTGTGGTCATTTTATTGTCCCCTTGCTGTACACTCCTGCACCTCTGCTCTCTCTTTTTAATTTATTTATTTATTCCTTTTTTAAAAAGAAAAAAGTATAAGTTGCTAATTTATGTTCTAAAAGAGGATTCAACCAGCTACTGCTCTCAGCACCTGACTGATTCCTCCAGGGGCTGTCCATGGTCTGAGATTATAGAAATAATTATAGTAATAATAAAACCATAACTCTTCCTCTGTGCATGGCCAGGCCGCCCCTTTCTACTGTTAAGATCACTCAGATCCTTTTTTGACTCGAGCAAATGTTCGATTAAAAAAAATAATAATTTTCAGTCCAAAAACCACTCCTGCAAGACCAAGGAAATGAATAAATAGAGTCAGCTACAACAGCAGTCAACACCGTCACTTCAGCAGCGTCCCCATGAGGGTGGCCCTGCTGTGCAGCTGTGCTGCATCCACCACGCCCGTGTCCTGCAGGGAAGCTTTCACCAAGCTCTAAGGGCGAAGTGCACTCTGCCCACAGCCCCTCTTGTACCGCACGCTTCGGATGCCCCGCGGCTCCTGTGGTACCTCCGGCCCTCAGCCCCGACCTGAGGAGCGTGGGGAGGGGCAGGAGATGCCCTGCCTGGAGCCTGCGGGGCAGGAGCAGGGGGCATTCGCCATCCCAAAGGGATGAGTAGGGGGGATGTGCACCGCCTCACACATTTACTACAAGTGGTGGCTTTCAGGAGTACCTTTTTTTTTTTAAAAATGGTTTAAAAAAAAAATGCCGAGAGTAAAGTAAAACAATTTTTTTAAATGTTCTTTTTTTCGTTCTTGTACAGAAAGCCTGCACTCTGGTACCAGAAGTAAAGTTGTTCCAAAAGAGTCTGTGTGGAGCTGCTGATTGTTGTGCTTTCCAGGTGCCTGCAGCTGGGACCATGCTGGGGGTGTGCTGCTGGGACAGAGCCCTGGGAGCTGGGGGGCGTACAGGACCTGGGCAGCCCATAACCCAGTTGCACACAGTGCAGGGCACAATCCCCTGGTGCACTGGCACCTCCCAGCCCTGATCTAAGTGACACCTGGGAGGCTGCGGCTTGCAGTGTCGTGTCCTTCAGCATTCCTTCGGGCCACAGGCTGCACAATGGGGTGCAGGCGATGGGGGCTGTGGGGCACTGCTGAGGGCAGCTCCTACTCCCAGCCTGGGAGCGATGCGTTCCACAGCCGCCATCACACCTGCCATGAAGCAGTCACCAACATGGGAACAAGCAATGGCTTTTTCTTCATGTGAAATCTCCGCTAATAGAATTGGCTTCACAATGAAACCAAAACCAGACCCAATACTGCACCCGAGCAGCACCGCCCGGCCTGCACCCCCATGGGGACAGAGCTCATTACTGGTAACATGCTACACTGAGCTGCTTCCTCCACAGCCCATGTGCTCTGCTGCTGCTGGTGATGAATTTAAACAGAGGCACCTAATTAGAAGCTGCAGGGCATGGATAATGCTGCAAAGGAAATAACGTTATACAAACAGACGCTCATTTACCTTCATATTAATGGCATGTCCTTAATCTACCACTCCTCAGCCCAGAGGAACAGACCCACACACCACGTGTGCAGGCACAGGAGGAAATGCCCCGACCCACCCCCTCCTGCCAGGTCAGAGTTCAGCCACAGCCTGAAGAACTGAACTGGAAAATAATTCTGTTTGGCACCGAATTGCACAGATGCTGAATTTAATTTGATGCTGTACAGTATCACACAGTTTGGCAAAACACAGCCAACATTTTAGGCAATAGGACTTCAGTTCTTTGCTCTGCTCTTGAATTCACAACTCCAACAAAACCCAACAAAAACTGGCATTAGGCCTGTACAATCCATATAAAAAAGAGGTTGGTTTATTGTTGTTCAAATAGATAAACTGAACAATCCCAACATTTCAAAATTAAACTTTAGAAACACAAGTTTAACATTCAAAACAGGAGTATAGTTTACAAGAATTGCCCAGAAGGGGAATCCACAGTCTAATCCAGAAGTATGCAAAGATCACTTATCGTAAATAAAAACATTTATACAACCGTCCTGCTCTGTTGGGTAGCCACTGCTACAAGCCACGTGTTTCCAACTGGAGTAAAAATCATTGGACAGATCTTTGCCTGGGCAGAGCAACCTGATTTTGTTTCTAATCCATGGACAGGGTAAGGAACAAAGCAGACCTGTGAGCAAATTTAATTTGGTCTCTGTAGTGCTAATTCTCCTTTCAGTTTTAACTCAGGCTCCAATGGATTTAGCTCCACTTATAAGGGTGAAATCAAGCACGGAATCAGCACCTGTTACCATAACAGGCCCTCAGCCATCAGCAGTTTCAGCTGTGGCAGCATCTCACCTTCACAGACAAGACAGCCCCAGGGCCACGCTCACATCTGAGCCCCACGCACAGCTCTGGGAGCTGCACAATGCCACTCCTCCTGCACCACTGCTCCGGGACACAGCCCTGATACAGTCAGCACAGCTGGGCCCCGCCAGTCCTGCCCTACAGAAACTGATAAATAACTGCCATGTTCTTTTTTCTTCCTCTTTCTATATACATTTTCTATTTTTATACAGAGACCATTTTATGCTCACAAATACTGCTTTTTCCTCTGTTCCTAAGATGGTTTTGCAATATATTCACGGTAATGTATATGTATAAACCTGACAGATGGCTCATGCAAGCTTTTTGATTTAACAGATATCTTGCCTTAATTGTGCTCATCACTACTTTGTTGTCCGTCTCGTCGGCTCTGAGGCTGTGGGCGGTGGAGGCGGACCTCGGCGGTCCAGGTCATCCACGTAGGACACGATGAGTTTGCGTCTCTCCTCTGGCACGCAGTCCAGCACCAGATAGCGCTTGTCGTTCTGTAGGATCTTCTCGACATCCTTCAGATGCTGGTCTGACTCCTGGATCAGCTTTTTGGATCTGGAAGCAAGCACAAGGAATTGCTGCCTGACAGCGGCCCGGGCTGCACGGTGGGCGCTGCGTCACATCCTGCCACCCCACATAGCAGCGCAGGCAGTCAGGGGGAGAGCAAAGCAAGGAAACTGCACAGAGCTTTGGGCAACAAACACTTTCTGATCAGAATCAGTCACAGCAGCAGTACTCAAAGCAGAGGAACTAAAGAAGTGTCGTAGCCTTTGTGCTAAACTAATTAAGCATCATGGAAGACTTGCGTCTGGCTGCCATGGCCTTGTACAGCACTACGTGAACTATTTAATGCTAAAAACCTAGGGGGACAAAAATTGAGAGTTTTAAATAAATTAGGCATCCAATTGAGGCAGACAATTAGAATTTGACAGCCTTAGTGGCAAACTATGTGCACTGCACACAGCGCTGTGACTTGCTCGCTGAGTAGCACCACCTGAAACCAAAACTCCAAAACACTCCAGTGATGACTGAAGGGGCAAGGACTGACACAAGCACGGAATACGGGCCTCACCACAAAATGAATCCAACGCCTCACAGCCCAGGGTACGCATAACGCTATTCTGAGCCAAAAGACAACCTGACATCTGTGCTGGTTTGACTTTCACTATTGGTTAATCATTAGAAAAATGTCAAAACAGTAAGAATGCTCTACCAACTACAGAGATATCTTTTTTTTGACAGATTATGAAAAAATTACAGAATTAATTTAGATCAAATTATTCCAGGGGAAAAAAGAGCAGCTTGTTGCCATTTATACGCAAAAGCACAAAAAGATGAGTTCTTGGTTGACATTCTGCTACACACCTGTATGTAATAAATTTGGTCTCCTTCAATAGTGTTCGGAAGTCAGCTTTGGCAGTAATGTATTTGTCTCTAATGTACTCTTCAAACTCCCTTTGTTTTTTCTGAAAGACAAAAGACAAACTCAGAACATCCAATGCAGACGAAGTACTTCATGCGATTCAACATGCTGAACAGAAGTTACGTGATGAATGTATTTTTGTTTACTTTTTGCACTTTTTAATTAAAAAAATATTAACGTTCACATAAAGCAGGCACCACGTCAGCAGTCCCTGATTTTCTTTCTCCGTATCCTGCACCACAGGGAAGGCCAACAACAGTAATGCAAACCCCTTACCCGGTCGCTTGAAGAAAATTTAATGCACCTCGGATCTTCTTTAATGATTTTTTTTACTTCTTTCCACGTCGATGTTAAAGTTATCTTTCAAAAGAAGCAAAAACAGTTAAAACTGCCAGAAAAAGAAACATATCCTACGAATGTGGAATGTAAATATTACCACATCTGAAAGCAACCATCTCCAAACCACAGTAACAAAATCGCTGCTATATCCAAGCATTGGGTTTTTATCATTCCTATTACTGCACTTGTATTCCTTATTAGATGATCTCCTACATTTACTTTTCTTCAAACACTTTCAAATCAAACATCCTCGCAAACATCATTTACATTCTAAGGTCTTTTTCCAGAACATATATATGGACATATGCTGTGAAAAATTACACTAAGATCCGCCTGCTGTTCTCAGAGCTTTTAACCAATGCCTTCAAAATGCTAAAAGCTGTAGGGTTAAAGGAAGCTGACTGAAGCTCGTACACAATTTTAAAAGATCAAGACTCACTAGAACCCCACAGCACACCGAGAAGATGGTAGGTTCCCTGAGCGTGGCACAGAAGTTCAGATTAACAAGCATGATTTAAAACAGAACGCTGAGACAGACAAAAGATCATTTACTGGTATTGAGAGAAACACACTGGATATTTGAAAGAGCAAGATGCCATATGGAAAAGAATATCAAGCAACTCAACTCAATACTCAAGAAAAGTAACATCCTGCAGGAGATAAAGAAAAATCACTGATTAGAAGTTTAATTGCAAATGAACTGTATGTTAAACTGAAACAGAACTCAAGATAAACAAGTACAGTTTTCTTATGGAGAAAAGAGAGTGGCAAAGCAAATGGGAAATAAAGCCAAACAAAAATTAACTCATGACAGAAAACTGAAAAATCTAACTCCCCGTGAACCTGCAAAGAGTTCACGTTAGAGTGCACACAGCTCTTACCGCTGAGGTTTCATCCAGAAGTTGCCTAAAGTGTTCCCTCTTCTTTTTGGTAAGTGCTTCGATGTGTTCATTAAAGAGCTTCTCTTTCTCTTCCCTTTCCAGCAAGGATCCAGACTCCCACCGGTGATCTTTGCGCAGGGTCCTTCTGGTATCGGACCACGACACATCTGAGGAACGCACCTGGGCAAAAGGATGACTATTTTTGCAAATATTTTTTTCTGCGGTTCACTGACAACTGTTAGGTAACACGTAGCTTTTTTCTATCCCTTGTTTTAAACCGTAGTTCAAATTAAAAATTAAAGCTCTTCCAAAAAAATTAAGAGACAATATCAGCTTTCCTATAAACACTAACCATGCAGCAGCCAAGGGAAGCACCATGTTCACATGCAGTTCACATGCAGGAGAAATCACACTGCCCTGGAAGAGCATTCTCTCATAAAGAAGATTAAGATAATTATATTTCTATATAAACTTAATTACAAATGCCAAAGTGCTTTTTGTGTAGTGCATCAACTAGAAGCTCCTGGAGCGAATCGCAGAGGCGAAAACCTATTTGTGTCTTACCATGTCAGACAGCAGTGCTTTGAAGTTCTGTATAGCTTCCTCCCGTTTGTGCTGCTCGCGTTCCCTGTCGATTTCCTTGGTTTGCTCTGAACGAGCTTTCTGCACTTCCCTTTCTCGTTCACGCAAACTTGCTTCAATGCGAGCTTGTCTTTCCAGCTCCTTTTCCTTTTCAGAATCTAAATTCTGGAATGTAAGAACAGAAGTTTTTCCTCAATAAAAACAACATGACATCTTTCATGCTTTGATTAGGCAGGTAAGCCAATTAAAGGATTATCAAACCAAAAGTATCTCGGAACAAAATACTTCAAAGTGATGCAAGACCTAAAAGGCTACAAAATTTTGCTTCAAGAACAACTGAATTGCTGTAGGGACTTGTCATGGTTTTGTAATGTTTGCTATTGGTATTCCACATCATAACAGCATGCGGAGCACAGAGAAGAAGAACTACACGTCCCAGGGGACCTCACGGTCAAAGAGGAAAACACGTCACAGAAGTGACGCTCGCTCTCTCTCTCACTGCCTGGCAGCGGGTGTGGGTGAGCTTCCAATCCATGCGCCTTCCATTGCAAAGTAGGCTTCTCAGTCTTCGGAAAACTCTCTCTCTCTTATTTTACTTATTAGCTTCAATTTCAATTAGATTGTATTATATTGTGTTATCTTGCATTCCGATATCATAGTTAGTACAATAAGTTTTCCTCCTTAGACCACTGCCGCTGTTCTGTTTGTTTCCTTGAGCCCAGCTCCCATCTCCCTGCCCCTTTCCCTTTTCCATTTTTGGGGTCAGGGGCCCACGGGCCTACTGCCCCCCCATCATGGACATAGATTGATCTAGGTAACTTTGTGACAGTTTTTGGTGGAGAATGCGGGCACTGGCATAAGATTTTAACGTTAGTTAAAAGTTAGTTAGTAGGGAAGAAAGAAAAAAAGAGAAAAAAGGATTTCTTTAAGCCAGAGACTGCAGCGGCATTGCTACCTGACCTTCATAGATTAGATTGCAGTCTGGGCAGTCTGCCAAACTCCGGACTCTGTACAGAGTGTCTTCTGTTTTGGTTCTTTTTTTTTCCCCCTTCCCTTTTTAGCAGCTACCAGCTATGAATCCACTCTTCATTCTAGCTGCTCTGTTTAAGGGACTGAAAGCAATTATGATCTTCTCAACGTATTGGCCGATTATTAACGTCATGATTCACTGTTGTGGAATTGTGTTCATATATTACCAAATAAGGGCACTGATGGAGACACCTGCCTGGTACTTGTGTGCACTGTGGTATAATTTGAATTTTGACACTTGCTTATATCCCAGATGGAATAGCTAATTTTACAAACAACACGATGTTCAATCCGGTTTCCAGGCTGTCTTCTCAGTTTGCCACACGCTTTTCAAAAGCTGAGTTAGTGCTCATACGTGTGCTCATATTCGTGTGCATGTTATCAGTCTCCCTGAATGCACTCCAATACATTCGTTCTATGCAGAAGTCTCCTCCAAAACCAGAGAATGCTGACTGGCAGGGAATACGGAGAGGTTTAGGAAAAATCTTAAGACGCGTGGGGGCCAGCAATGTCAGGGGATTTCACTGTTGAACACCTGCGGGATCCTGAGAAACTAAGCCAGTATTTGAGTCAGGGTTGGTGCAGCTTAGATAGACCTAAGGAGGTACGACTTATTTGGGGCTTGGCTTGTGCTTACTGTGCTCTATATAACACTATTCTGGAAAGAGAGTTTCCGGGCTAAGGTTCAAGCCAAAGGGGGAAATCCCCAAGTCAAATCTGATCAGTCACAGGAGGCACCAGTAGCAATGTCAGCTGCCCCTGTGGAAGGCAAGAAATGGAAACGGGTGTCCTCATGTCTAGAACGGAAAAAAGGACAAGAAGAGGAGAAGGCAGAGGAAGATCCAGGCGAGGGGCCCTCCTCAGCACCGAGGAAGGCAAAAGGAAAAACTAAGAGGCATGAAGAGGAGAGTGATGAGGAGGAAGTCTCTATTACTGTTCATCGACCTCTGAAGATGACTGAAACCCAAGGCTCAAGAAAGGAGTTTACACGGCGCCCGAACGAATCTCTTGTTACCTGGTTGCTTTGCTGTTGGGACAGCGGGGCCAGCAGCTTGTCTCTAGATGGAAACGAAGCTCACCAACTAGACCCAACTACTGACAGAGGGATCAGTAGATGCTTGGATGGGGCTGCCACCCTCTGGGAGCGAATGTTAGTAGCTATGAAGGAAAAGCTTCCTTCAAAGACAATCTGAAGCCTGTGATGAAAAAGTGGGATACAACTGAAAAAGGTATCCAGTATTTGAGGGAAATAGCTGTGGTAGAAATGTTGTATAACCCTAATTTTGATCCTAACGATCCTCGCCAAGACCATGATCCTGAGAGAGTGAGGACGACGCCAGATATATGGCAGAAACTCACAAAAACAGCACCAGAGAGGTACGCTGTTACACTAGCAGCAACATTTCAAAGGTACGAGGAACAACAGAGAAGACCCCTAGTTTTTGAATTGGTTCTTACACTTCAAAACTTTGAACAACAGTTACCCCCAACTCACATCTCCATTTCAGCCATCTCAGAAGTAACGGACAGACTGAATGAAATGCAAGAACAAACGTCTCTATTGATTAATCGTGATGATCCTGTAGTAGTATCAGAAACGACTGGTGAAGATCAGGATCATCAAAGGGGTCTAATGAAGGAGCTGATCAAACTAGTCCAATTAATTAAAGGTGATGAACCCTCCTCCTCACCTGTATCATCAAAAATTTCAGCTATTAAACGCAAAGGCTTTCCGGCTCAAGCAAGGAACAACAGTAAGACTACATCGCGTGTTGCCTTGTGGCGTTACCTACGTGACCATGGAGAAGACATGAGGCAGTGGCATGACCGAGCTACTCCTGTACTATGAGCATGGCTGAGAGAACTACAAAACAGATCAATCACCAGTACAGCTGCTCCAGTTACCACAGGTAATGAATAGAGGGGCCCTGCCCTCAGTTGGGGGGGAAAGGGATAATAGAGTTTATTGGACTGTGTGGATTCGGTGGCCTGACACATCAGAACCACAGAAATATAAGGCACTGGTGGATACCGGTGCACAGTGCACTCTAATGCCCTCGAGTCATGAAGGGACAGAACCGATCCATACTTCTGGAGTGACTCGGGGCTCTCAAGAATTGACTGCGTTGGAGGCCGAAATAAGCCTCACTGGTAAAGACTGGCAAAAACATCCCATTGTGACTGGCCCAGGGGCTCCATGCATACTTGGTATCAATTACTTCATAAGGGGGCATTTCAACGATCCTAAGGGGTATATCAGTGGGCCTTTGCTACTACAGAATAGCTGCTGTAGATACAGACAACATTAAGCAGCTGTCTGTTTCGCCTGGCCTATCAGAAGACCCATCTGTTGTGGGGCTGCTACGAGCAAAAGAGCAGCAGGTACCGATTGCTACAAAAATGGTGCACAGACGGCAGCACCGCACCAATAGGGATTCCTTGCTCCCCATTCATGAACTGATTCATCAGATGGAGAATCAGGGGGTGATAAGCAAAACACTCGCCTTTCAACAGCCCCATATGGCCGGTGTGTAAAGCCAGGGGAGAATGGAGGCTGATGGCAGACTACCATGGCCTGAATGAGGTCACACCCCCTCTGAGTGCTGCTGTGCCAGACATGTCAGAACTCCAGTACGAGCTGAAGTCAAAAGCAGCCAAATGGTATGCCACCACTGACATTGCTAACGCCTTCTTCTCCATTCCTTTGGCCACAGACTGTAGGCCACAGTTTGCCTTCACCTGGAGGGGCGTTCAGTATACTTGGAACCGTTTGCCCCAGGGGTGGAAACACAGCCCAACCATTTGCCATGGGTTGGTCCAAACTGTATTGGAACAGGGTGGTACGCCTGAGCACCTGCAGTACATCGATGATATCGTTGTGTGGGGCGATACAGCAGAAATTGCTCTCACAAAAGGAGAGCAAATAATCCAAAATGTTCTGCAAGCTGGTTTTGCTATAAAGTGAAGCAAAGTAAAAGGACCTTCCCTGGAGATTCAGTTCCTAGGTATGAAGTGGCAAGATGGACGTCGTCACATCCCAGCAGATGTGATCGACAAAATCACTGCTATGTCTCCACCCACTAGCAAGAAAGAGACACAGTCTTTTCTGGGCATAGTTGGCCCCCTTTATAAGGTGACATGGAAGAAGAATGATTTTACATGGGGCCCTGAGCAGCAGCAGGCTTTTGAACAGATTAAACAGGAGATAGCCCTGGGGCCAGTACGGACAGGACAGGATGTAAAGAACTGTTGCTGGAGAGAAAGGTCCCACTTGGAGTTTGTGGCAGAGAGCCTCAGAAGAGACCCGAGGCCGACCCCTGGGATTTTGGAGTCAAGTGTACAGGGGGTCTGAAGAGTGCTACACTCCAACTGAGAAGGAGATCTTAGCTGCATATGAGGGGGTTCGGGCTGCTTCCGAAGTAGTCGGTACTGAAACGCAGCTCCTTCTGGCACCTCGACTGCCAGTACTGAACTGGATGTTTAAAGGAAAGGTTCCCTCCACCCATCATGCTGCCAATGCCACCTGGAGCAAGTGGATTGCACTGATTGCACAACGAGCTTGGACGGGGAACCTCAGTCATCCTGGAATTCTAGAGGTGATCATGGACTGGCCTGAAGGTAAAAAGTTTGGAACATCACCAGCAGAAGAGGTGTCACGTGCTGAAGAGGCCCCACCATACAATGAACTACCAGAAAATGAAAAGAAATATGCCCTGTTCACTGATGGATCGTGTCGTACTGTGGGGAAGCATCGCAGATGGAAAGCTGCTGTGTGGAGCCCCAAACGACAGGTTGCAGAGGCCACTGAAGGAAAAGGAGAATCAAGCCAATTTGCAGAGGCAAAGGCTGTCCAGCTGGCCTTAGATGTTGCTGAACAGGAGGTGGCCAAAGCTTTATCTTTATACCAACTCATGGATGGTGGCAAATGCCTTATGGGGGTGGTTACAACAGTGGGAGCAAAACAACTGACAGTGGAGGGGTAAACCTATTTGGGCTGTTGAACTGTGAAAAACATTGCTGCCCAAATAAAGAATATGGTTGTAAAGGTGCGTCATGTGGATGCTCACGTGCCCAAGAGTCAGGCTACTGAAGAACAACAAGACAACCATCAGGTAGATTGAGCTGCCAGAATTGAGGTGGCTCAAATAGTCTTGGACTGGCAGAACAAGGGTGAATTATTTCTAGCTCGATGGGCCCATGAGACCTTGGGCCATCAAGGAAGAGACGCGACATATAAGTGGGCTAGAGACCGAGGGGTGGACTTAACTATGGACGCTATTGCACAGGTTATTCATGACTGTGAGATGTGTGCCATAATTAAACAAGCCAGGAGGATGAAACCTCTCTGGGGGGAAGGGCGATGGCAGAAGTATAAATATGGGGAGGTGTCGCAGGTTGATTCTGTCACCTTGCCACGATCTCGCAACAGTAAGCGTTATATGCTTACCATGGTGGAGGCAACCACTGAGTGGCTTGAAACATATGCAGTACCCCATACCGCCCGAAACACCATATTGGGTCTGGAGAAACAAGTCCTGTGGCAACATGGCACCCCAGAAAGAATTGAGTCTGACAATGGGACACATTTCAAAAATTCCCTTATGAATACTTGGGCCAAAGATCATGGCATGGAGTGGATTTATCATATCCCCTATCATGCACCAGCTTCTGATAAGATCGAACGATACAGTGGGTTGTTGAAAACTATGTTGAAGGCAATGGGTGGTGGAACATTTAAGCACTGGGAGAAGCATTTGGCAGAAGTCACCTGGTTGATCAATACCAGAGGATCTGCCAATTGTGATGGTCCTTACCCAATCCAGCCCCCTACTGTACTGTATTGTACTGTACTATACTGTAGAGGGAAATAAGGTCCCTGTTGTAAATGTAAAGAACATTCTGGGGAAAGCAGTTTGGGTCCTTCCAGCCTCTGGAAAGGGCAAACCTCTCCATGGAACTGTTTTTGCCTAGGGACCTGGGTGCACTTGGTTGGTGATGCAGAAAGATGGGGATTTTCAATGTGTACCACAAGGGAATTTGATGCTGGGGGAGTGCAGTCAGTAATTCTATGTATATAGTGCAAGCAGTAATTCTACGTATATATATGTATATAGACCTGTGTGTGTAATGCATTTTTAATTATTGTTTATTTGTATATATATATGTGTGTGTGTGTGTATTAAGCATGATGTAGTGATGTAGAATAAGGGGTGGAACGTCATGGTTTTGTAATGTTTGCTATTGGTCTTCCACATCATAACATCATGTGGAGCACAGAGAAGAAGAACTACACATCCCAGGGGACCTCACGGTCAAAGAGGAAAACACGTCACAGAAGTGACGCTCGCTCTCTCTCTCACTGCCTGGCAGCGGGTGTGGGTGTGCTTCCAAGCTGTGCGCCTTCCATTGCAAAGTAGGCTTCTCAGTCTTCGGAAAACTCTCTCTCTGTTATTCTACTTGACTTATTAGCCTCAATTTCAATTAGATTGTATTATAGTGTGTTATCTTGCATTCTGATATCATAGTCAGTAAAATAAGTTTTCCTCCTTAGATCGTTGCCGCTGCTGTTTGTTTCCTTGAGCCCAGCTCTCATCTCCCTACCCCCTTTCCCTTTTCCCTTCCCACTTTTGGGGTCAGGGCGCCCACGGGCCTACTGCCCCTGTCACGGACATAGATTGATCTAGATAACTTCGTGACAGGGCCACAAGGGGGAAGGAGGTCTGGTTACAGCACAGACTTGTTCTCATCACAAAACAACTATTCTGTGCATTCCCTGACTGTGAACAATGGCTGAGTGAAGCACTATAACTATTTTTAGCCAACTTTTACCTACTCCACCATTAATCTCCTGGAAGAGAAAGGATCCAATGAAGGAGGTGTGTATGAACTACCTATAATCCTGAAAGTTCACCTCACACGAAAATCACAGAACAGGAAAGTACCATTCTGGTTCGGAGAAATCAGTGTGACGTCTGCATGTTCTGAAGTTTTACAGACAATGACCTTATAGGTGTCTCTGTTTTTTCTGTTCTGCTGAGTAAATTCATCTGCATATGTATGCGTGCAGGCGTGCACACACCACAGAGATTGCAGCAGCAGCCCCATGGATAGCATTTCTAAGACTTACACTGTCATTCCAGGGTACTTCTACAAATAACCACAGTACAGAGTTTCCTTAAGCGTGGAAAAAGAAACCACATGTGAGTCTATCATACAGTTAGTTCCTTCACACATTATTAGCGACGTAACCAGCAGAACTTGCAAAGTTACACTTTCAAATGTCACACACATACCTTAGCTATTTTTTCAATGTACTGTTTGAAAAGGTCTTCCCTCTGTGAAGAGCTATCCACAGCTTTGTAACGAGGGTCAGTCTCTACTTTGTCCTTCACTTTGCTCCAGCGAGACTGACTGTCCAGGTGGTGGTTAGCCAGTAGTTCAAAGAAGTCCATTTTGATCTATTTTACAGACAATAACAGAAAGACAACGCTTGAGAAAGAGACTTTGATACGTAGCAGTTTGCTCTTACGAAAAAAGAAATGAACTTACCTCCATTAGAGGGAAGTATACTAACATTACATACCATTTTAATTTAGAAAAATCATTAAAACTACTAAAACTCTGAATTTAGACCTCACACATCTAAAATTCACTTCCTCTTTGGGAAATTTTACTAAAGCAAACACATCAGGAAAATCTGCTAAATCTAAAATGAACTATAATCATTAAAGAATGATTCACCAATACAGATTTTATTTCTTCAATTTCAGCTTATTATTTGAGCTTGTACATATCAAAATAACAAGCTACTGATTCTACACTGTAGCACTTTTCTGTCCATATCACAGAAGCTAAGCAGTTTTAAACAGGGCTCCAAATAAATTGCCTATTTAAGGATTCGTATTCCAAGTATACAATAAACAGAGGTAAACACTTGGATCTGCTCATAAGTAGCAGTATCTTAAGATGGATCCAACCAATAAAGAACTAAACACATACAGCAGTAATTAAGTGAATTGCATTAAGAGACAGGGATGCAAATAAGAAAAAGTTTTAGTTTAGATTTTATTTAAATGGGATGTCAACACTGCCCAAAAATGGCAGCACTGTGAACGGCTGGCAGAGCACCAGTCCTGCTGGATTTCTGTTCTGTTTTCTTGTTTGTTTTTGTTATTGCTGTTTGCTTGTTTAAATCGCAGGAGAGGAACTCCTGTGCCTTATTATGCCCCTGTTTTCTGGGGTAGATGATTTCCCTCATTCCTGACATGCTTTAAGTCCTAGATAATTTTTCCTTTTCATTTCCAACACTTGACGCTACAGAAGTCTGGTTTGGCATTTCAGACCCCATGTCTGAGAACAGAAGCAAGGGACCCATTAGCCTCACTCCCTGAACAACCTGGAGCCAGTGAATGGACAGACTGGACATGCAAGGTTGAACACGCTGCCTTCGTAGCATCCCAAGCCTTGTTGGCCTATGGAACAAAGTCTTTGGTCTTGGTACATCGCTAAAAAAATTAGTTAAGGACTGGGCATTCAATTTGTACTCCTTATCACCTCTCCTCATCCATTTGAAAAAGAAAATCACCAAAAGCAGCTCTGGAACACAAAGGAGGTGAACACACACTGCATTTCCAGAGAACTGCCAAGCTGCTGTTCTAACAGTGATTGGTTACAGCATGTAAGAACGAAACAAAGCTCAGAACAACATTCTGCAGGCTGATCCACGGATAACTTAAACTCTTCACAATATTAATACATGAACATAAAAGGATGCATAGACTTGTTTTCTTTACTATCTCAGAAAGGTTCAGATAGTAAGCAGAGATTAGAGAGTAGCTGGTTAGAGCCAGCAGGAGTTACTCTGTATGTATAACACCATCATTTTGCTTAAAGAAGCTGAACAAAATGCTAAGCAAACCATTTATTCATTTTAAGATAAAGAATGTTGTTTCAAAACATCTTTAAACATGCATGCAGTATAAAAATATGAAGCTTTCTAAGCCATGGCATTAGAAATATGTCAGAAATCAAACGGTGCCCAGATCATACTACAGAAGTCTATAAAGTAAGGGCCTCTCAGAGCTTAACCAGGAGCACTCTGCACAAACAACATGTGATGGATATATCCCATGGAAAAAGGTGATCAAATCTCAGAACACACAGCACTGCAATACAAACCCAAAGCCTAACAAAACCTGCAGGGCAGCATCCCGCCCCCCAGCACTGTGTGCTCCCAGCACTGCCATCCCCGGGCCCCCCAACACTGAAGCTCTGTAAGCACTGGCTGCAGAAGAAAGGAAGCACAGAGCCAGTTCCTCAAGAAACATGAGTGACTCTCAAAGCGTGGGTTTAACTCCAGCCAGAACTATCTTTCATCTGCAACATCTACAGCACAAGTACTGTGATTTGCTTTTCAATTAAAACTTCAAAACGTCTCACCAAAGAACAGCCTTTTAGGATTGCAGCTGTTTGATTTGAAGTTCAGTATATGTAAGCATATAACATGTGACCAGCCTGAAAAACACCACCCACGGGGAACCATTACCAGCACTGATGGCTGCAGCACAGCACCACAGAGCCATGCAGCAGCATCCCAGTGCCCAGCACAGCACCGGCACTGGGATCTGCTCCCTGCCTGCTCCCCCATGTCCCCCACCTCCAACCCACAGCACTCGCTCCTCTGTGCCACCGAGAAGTGCTCAGATCCTGCTCACTGACATGAACAGCAGCTTGAAAACCCAACTGCCCATCAGCAGCCACAGCAAAAATCAAAATACTGGACAGCCTCAAACCCTTACATTAAAGATTTCTGTAAAGTGGATCCTCCTTAAATAGAGATTTTGGAATTTTAGAACAGACTGAGAAAGCTTCATGTTCAATGCTTTAAATTTTCTTTTGTTTCAAACACTTTCAAAATCAAAGGAAAATAAGACCGAAAATATTTCAGGTGTATTTAGAGGTCTATGTTTTTTGGCAGTTAACACATTGCAGGTACAACTCTCATCACTTCACAAGGAAAAAAACTAAAAAAATGTAAAGTACCGGAGCTGCGGGAGGCTAAAGTCACCACACAGAGATACCAATTCTTTCCTCACTAGGGAATCCCATAATATTTGCGTGTCAGTGATTGACAGCTGTCAGACTGAACTGATTGACAGGCCGCACAGCACATAACTGTAAAGTCTATCCACTTGTTATAAAACAGAATACATAAAATGGTTACAAAAGGCTTTTGGAGGGAAAAAAAAACATTATTTCAAAAGCAAACAAACACAGTCTCTCTTCTTTTAACTTTAACTTAAGAACAATCATGCAACAATACAACATTTTACTTTTTTTAGGCTATCAACTTCACTAAGCTGCAAGAATGCTTTAAAGTTCCACTTTCATAACTGAAACACAGTATGTAAAATTCTAGTTTTGAAATATATCAGCTCTCCTAAGAGCACAATCGTTTATTGAAAATATCGGCAATAAGGCAACATTTGGGAAAGAAAAGATCAGAGTACCTGGATTAAGAAAAAAACCACAAGATTTACTGAACAAGTAAACTGTCTGCAAATCTAATGTGCTGTTCAGCATTTTTATCTTCTGCAAGTACTCTAAGTGAAATGTACATTGACTTTATGCTACAAAATAAACACTGCAGACTTTAAAATGGCAAAAACGATCAAGCTTTAGAGGTTCTTTTCTCCACTCACACACCACACAGGGACACTGCAGTAAGGCTGCACATTTTGGTGGTAACACCCAACATCACCTCCACACTCAACTGCTCTCCTAGCGCTGAGAGCACACCAAGGGAAGTGAACCCAGCAGGCGAGGGAGGTGATTCTGCCCCTCTGCTCTGCTCTCATGAGACCCCACCCGCAGGACTGCATCCAGTTCTGGAGCCCCCAATACAAGGAGGACACGGAGATGTTGGAGCAGGTCCAGAGGAGGGCTATGATGATAATCAGAGCGCTGGAACACCTCCCCTAGCCTGGAGAAGGCTCTGAGGAGGCCTTATCGTGGCCTTCCAGTACCTGAGGGGGCCTACAGGAAAGCTGGGGAGGGACTTTTTATAAGGGCAGGTAGCAACAGGATTAGGGGAACTGGTCTTACACTGGAAGAGGGTAGATTTAGACTAGATATTAGGAAGAAGTTCATTCCTGTGAGGGTAGTGAGACACTGGAACAGGTTGCCCAGTGAGGCTGTGGATGCCCCATCCCTGAAAGCCAGGCTGGATGGGGCTGTGAACTGGGCTAGGGGGAGGTGTCCCTGCCTACAGCAGGGGGTTGGGACTGGGTGATCTTAAAGGCCACCTTAAAAGCCCCTTCCAGCCCAAGCCATTCTTTGATTCTATGAAAGCCTGCTCTCGGCTATTGACACTACAGTCAGATGACATTTGGAATTCATTAATCTTTAATAGCTGACCTTTAATTCTAATAAGCAGCAGTTTATACATAAGATATATTCACTGAAAGATTAAAAGTCACTGAAGTGCTAGCTTTAAATGGAAAGAATGGAAGCTGTTTGAAATTTACTTGGAGCAGCCTACAGAGAATTCAAAGATCTTTCTGCCTTCACTAAGAGAACAGAAGTAACGGCCAGTTCTGGGTCTCCCAACCAAGCAGGACAAGAACTGTGTTCCTTTCAGTGCCTCGGGACAATATCTTAAAGTGTTCTTTTAAGTAAGCTCAGTGTCACAAATTTGAGCTCAACACACTCTAAGTCAGTATACCTGCAAACTTAAAAGCAATTAGTTCAGAAAGACTGAAGCGACATCTGTGAAGCGCTTACACTGTAAAACATCTACATAAAGGGAAGGACTGAGTCCCAGACAAGGCATGCTGCAAACCAAGCACTAGCTCTGTCCCACCTCACTCAGGCTCGCACCACTCACACCACTGAGCTAAAAAAATCCACCTTACCTTCTCACCCCTGGTCTTCGAATCTTCTTTTTCCTTCTTTCTTGCCGCTGTGATAAACTCATTAAACAAGGCCTCTCGATCTTTCATCTTTTCAATTGCCTTGAATCTCGAGTCTTTAGCATGCTTGGCTGCAAATTCACTAAAAGTAGTTCTGCAACAAAATGGCAAGTGAACTAATGTGGCAGAGCTGTCTTTGCTGGGAAGCAGGTTCAGCAGAGAAATATTTCTTCTGCTGCTATACATGCCAGAGCACAATGAAAAAAAAAAAAAAAAAGAAAAACCATCCTATGTTCTCACTATAGAGATGTGTGATCAATGAATTACAGAAAGGAGTCCAGTGTAGGCACGCACATGTTAGACACTTGTAAGGTGTTGGTTTGTTGTTGTTTTGGTTTAACAGAGGTACCTGCAGAACATGCAGGTTGTAGGTGTAGGAAGAGAAATTACAACACAACCAAGAAGAGGAAATGAAAACTCAGCTGACTATAAGTTGTCTTTTTTGTGGTTAGGCAGTTCAGACACCAGTCCTGTCCAGGTATTTCACAGCTGTGAAATTAAAAACTTTGCATGCATTCACTTGCAGCCAAACCATGCTAAGAGTTTACCAAGGAAATCATCTTATTGCGTTAGTAACAATACAACACTGGCTACTGAAGTCTTCCCCTACAGTGAACACTGTATAGCCTTAACTTAAAACACGTGGAGTTGAAAATACTTCAAACACTATGGGCAGTTGCAGCAGTACTGGGCTTTCAACCCATTATCCCCATAGCATTTTCCTGACAGTTCTCTCACCTCCAGGGCCAGATTCCAATCTGTGCAGTAGATATAGTACTGCCACTTACCTCAAAAAAAACCACTATTCTGCTTTTTCCAAGCTCTGATGCAAATCTGGCCCCAAGAATACGTGAGACACTTATAATCATACGAATGTTTTCATCACAGCATGGAAATAATTAGACTTGGAAAATCCAGCCTACTGTTGCTGTAGGGTAAATTGAAACAAGAAGAGAATTTGGTAGCTTATTCAAAAAGATTAGAAAATGAATGTACAGCTATATTGAAGAACAAGAGCTGCTTAAGTGGAACACAAACTCTTGAGCATGTTGGACTGAGATAGATGATTAAAAGTAGTCTGACGCTCACAGAGGTACAGCAATATCTTTAGACAAACACTGAAACCAGAAGACAAAGGATAAGATTAAACAAGACAGTCTTTCAGCTGGAATTCTCTTTCCCACCCCAGTCCAAAATCAGGTAAGAATTAGTCCCAATACGACAAACTGCAGTTATCTTGGAAGCTGAGAACACTAAAGCCAACAAGAACCTTTGATGTTAGTCTATGAATGCTACGTGGAACTCGCTGATCCATTTTTTCTTAAAATATTCTCATGACTCTGTTCATCCTGGACTACCGAAATTTCTGCCCTTGTTAAATGAGCAGACTGGTACTTTAAGTAAGAGCTGTTAATCAAGGTTTGGAGCCATGTAAGAATTTACATAACACTGGGTTCCATCAATTTCCAACGCCGATCACTAATATAATTAAATTGAAGCAAACCAAACAAGCAGTTACTTCACTGTAAAAGAATTAATGCCAAGTAAGCCAAGAGATGCTGAAAGAGAACGCTCACCTGCTGACATAAGCACCTATTTCATGAACTGTATGAGAGGAAGTTGTGAAACAAATATTTCTAGCAATATAATCTTGAACATTAGTACATTTACTGTTATCATTTCACTGTTATCACTGCATGCTGGCCTGGGCGGGAAAGGTAAGTAACAATTTCCATATTAAAGCAATCAAAACATTGTGTCATATTATTAACACACTTTTAAACAGAAAAATGTCCCTTCAAACTCCCAAACTGATAAAAAATTCCCTAGCACTTCTCAGAGACTACAAATATTCTTAGGAAACAGGGTTATTAAAGTACAACTGTGGTGGATCTTGAAAACGCTCACATGCCAGAGAACATTGTGGAAACTTCTCCAAAATGACTAAAAATACATAAAACATGACAAAGCTCTATTATTTTATAGACTAATTGAGTGCCAGCAGGCAAAAAAAAGATTTTAATACCTCATTTTTGAACACTCTTTGAACACTCTGAAAGAGGTTAAGGAAGTTAATCTACCTACCACCACCAAAAATGCTTGGTTCTTACAGTGCTTATGCACATGAAAGACAAAGAAGTTCCTACCTCGGATTAATCTTTGATTCTTCCATCATTTTCTTGAAATCCTCCTTGGCCTGCATTATTTTGTTTTTCTTCTCCTTGCGCTCTTCTTCTGCTCGGGTTTTCACATACTGATCAAATACCTACAGAAACAACATAAAACATTAAAACCCGCAGCCACATCAGTTCTAGGAAAGGAGGGAGAAAAATCCCACTTCCTACCTTTTCCCTTGGTCCCTTTCCTCCCACCAAAGAAAGGACAAAGACAAGGCAGAAAAAATGGTTACAAATGCTTTGTATTTGAATACGTGAATTACTCCAGTATACAGAACCCCAAGATATTGAACATGTGATCTGGGAGCAGTGAACAGTTCCTTACATGTTAACATTTTACTGCGAAATGTGTTTAAGGAAGCAGACACTCCGGGTGTCTTTGAGTTTTCTATTTCTGTACATCCATTCAAAGCTTCCTGAGTGGGAACTTGCTTAAGAGTAAAAAAGTGTTTGGGATTTTTTTTAATTATTTTTAATTACTATTATTTTTTCAACTGCATGAATCATTACTCCAGTAGTTTGAGAAGATACTGAAGATTCTGACCATTTTGTTCAGGTTTTGGGAAGTTTTTGTATGCGTACAAGCTTTACTGCATTAAAATATTGTATCTTGAAACAGCAGAACTATCAACTAACTTCTTTTTGGCTTTTTCAATTTCAAGACAAACCCTAATCATAAGAGAAATCCCTTGCAACACTGATTACACAGGAAGGCTTACATGGAGAAATTGACTGAGGATTTAGATAACACAGCAGCTGGAAAGAGAGTGAATTTGACTTCTTTACCTGTTTTCTTTCTTTAGGGTTAAGAAGTAAATAACGAGGATCAAAAACTATCTTGTGCAGTTCTTTCTCCCACGTTGAAAAAGCAGAGACCTTTAATTAAAAATAAAGTCAGACTTTAACTTATGGTTAACTTTCCTTGAATACACAGAGGCTGTACAGTCTTGCTTAAAAAAATATAGGACACAAAAAGACAGAGACAAACTCATGGTGAAATTTTCATCACTAATAGATGATGAGCTGAGGAGGACAGCCAGAGCAAATTCCAACACTAATTGGCTCTGAAAACTTTAAATAATAACACACGCTTAATTACTCATTAATATAACTACTGCTGTGTGACATTAAAAGAAAACTAAGAAGTCAATCTTGAGATTTTATGTTCTCAGAAAAAGTATAGAGCAGGCATTGGATACAAGTGCTATGATTTTTAAACAACAGCTCTGGTACAAGAGACTCCAACTTGAACAGGCTCAAGTTAATCTTAAGAAAGTTTTATTACAGTTAGCCCATAAAATTTAGTTGTTGAAACTAAATAAAGCTCACTGGCAGTAGGAACCACTCCACATAGTTAGCTTCCAGAAAAACTGAATTTACACTCCAATAGTTCAGATAGATAAATTAGACTGATCGGTATAAAGGATATTTCCAATTTAGTTAACTAAAAATAAAAAGTCTCCCATTTAAGGATAAGGACGTACAGACTATTTACTGCTTTTCTACGTAATTTTACTACTTACTGGAACTTACTGATTTCCCATGTAGGAACACCTCCCAAAACATATGTGTCCATTTCTTATTTATTTTCACTGGCATCTTCCAATTTTATGCTTACTTAACTTGGGATTTTTTTTTCCTCTCTCCTCCCCCCTCACCTCCATCTTGAAACTGTTCAGTTTCACCTATTTAGAAATCAAAATGTTGCTGATTTTAACATTCACTGAAATATAGGCTCTTGTACTAAACACAACCATGAATTGGAAGAACGATGGAATTGTTTTCCTTGCATAAACTGCTGTAGGTTCTGAATTGACTAAGAATTAAGATTTCTGTCTGAATCTTCCTCTCACCCCTCCGCTCAGTCACTCATTCACACACATGCTTATTTCCCTAACCCCTCTTTCTAGAAGCATGTCCTTGAATTGTTTCATCCGAGCCTCCAGCGGGACGATGGCTCTCTCTCGAGCAGCTTTGATTTCAGCTTCCATAGCAGCCTCCTTCTCTGAATCAATATCTTTGTTATCATCCTTCCTGGAAAAAAAAAAAATTTAAACATTCAGTATGACTTGAGAAGTAGTAAGTCAGCCCAGCAGGTCAGAGGTTGAACGATACCAGGTCACAACAGATAGGACAGATTAATTCAGAAGTATAGCTTACAAGTCATGACCATTCTTTGAGACTTGGGAATGCTTTCATACTGAAAGAGTCCAAGCAACCAAGGTATTCTCAACAACTTCAGTGCCAACGAGTCCAAGAACTTAACACTTTCTGGCTGTGTTCAATGGCCTCACCAGATGTGCAAGAGATTTTAGGTTAGCTGCACTAATTCTCCCATCCCCTGTTCAAGACCGTGAGGCTCTGTGAAAAAGACTACGGGAGTTAATTCAAATTAAGAATACCTTACAATGATTACAGCAGAAAATGTTGTAATAGAAGTGCAAAATATTTCTGGAAAGAAATGCACAATTTGTTGATTTATATTTACTATGGGCAAAAGTGCTTCGCTCCAAACACAAACTCACAAACTATGAACAACTTCATGATCACCCCTAGGAGTACAAACCTGTGAAGCTGTTTTTAAAATAGCATAGAGGAGTAACTCTGGCTAAAGTAACGTCTATCGCTTCCATTACACAAAAGCATGAAAAAGTAAATAAAACATTTAAACTACCATAACAGTGTGAAAACTCATCTTACAGAAATAATTGCTATGAAAATCTAGACTGTTGGACTTCGTGCAGATATTCATAAGCAAGATAAACAACCAACTCCAAACTTACTTGCGCTTTTTAATTTTGATTGGCTCATCCTCATTTGCTTCTTCTGTAGATTCATGCTCTTCTCTGACTGTAAGAGATTTCAATACTACTTTAGATTTTTATCTTTGGTAACTCACACATGAAGCATTGTGCAAAAACAGAGGATGGACAATATGTGCAGTACTGCGTTGTGGTAAAGAAAGAGGCGTTCTTAGTTGCTTCCAGTAAAGTACCATCAGAACATACTGGTGGGACTAATGGACTTATGGCAAGCTTTGTGTTTAAAATAGCAAACACTGACCCTTTATTTCCAGGGAAGAACTCAGACTAAAGAGCATAACAAAGCACATCCAGATCTCCTGGTTACATACTTGCACTTAGCTCTCCTCCAACTACCAAGCCCACGTTCATCCCAGGACCATTTACCAGAACTCATACCAGAAAGATCTCAACTGAGCAGACCCTTGTGCGTTCTGTTCTTGGCAGCTGTTTTCAAACTGCACTGCAGCTGATGTTCTTGCATTCCCAACTTCTTTCTTGAAGAAATTCCAAAGCTATATATGCGTTTTTTTTAATATCTGCCTATGTTTCTCTCACTTCTCTCACTTATTTAGACATTACTAATTTTGGAAGTGAACACAAACAATAAATTATATTCAGACTTTTAAAGGAGGGTGAGAAGAATGCTCTTACTAAGTTTTTTCCCTTCTTCCATTCCTTTTTTGTGAGGAGGTTCTTGAATAATTTTGTCTACATCAGCTCTTCCAATAAGGTCATCTGGTCTGTCCCACATAGAAAGACGTGTGGTAGGGTTATAGAAGAAAACACGCTCATCACCGGTCCACACCACACACCTACAAATTTAATAGAAAAGAAAATGTCTTGTTTTATCTTGTTACATCATGTTCACACTGCCATAGGAATATCTATTTCACATTAAAAAAAATAGGGTTGTTTTGGTCAGCAGCTGCACCTGTTCCTTCCCCAAAGCATAAGGGCAGAAGTAGTAAACAGTTTTGGGGGACCAGAATTTCATACCAGATCAGGAGGAACTGGCAGCAGATGAAGGGGAATGGGCTACGGAATCTTATGCTAGTAATGTACCCCACAGGACTGCAGACTGCAGTCAGTGTGAGATACAAAGACTACACTACAAAGACTACTGCCTGAAGGAATCCAGTGTTATTTGAACCAGAAGTGTGCCATGAAAGGAGCTTCAGGAACTATTACTTGTTCTACCCACCCAGCAACATTCCTTGTGATGTTTCCAGTTGCAGGCTGTAGGGAAAATCAGTACCTACCATGGGGTTCCTGGAATAGGGGTGGTTGCAACCGGCTTGGCTTTCTGAGCTGCTTTTTCTTCTTCAGTCATTTCTTCCTCTTTTGGCTCCTCGAGATAAAAACAAACAAGCAAAGAAACAAACAAACAACAAAATCAAGTTACAGGATTTAGGCAATGATAGCTAGGCAACTACTTGTTTATTATAGGGTAATTTACTTGTTTTAAACAAGCAACTGTATTTTGAAACAATGCTAATCATCAGCTCACAATTCCACTTCAATCACACTTCAAATAAAAGCACTGGAATTTCATCACATAGACTGCAGGTGCTGCTCCGAAAGCTCAATCCAGAAACCCTCCAAGCCCTTGCTTCACTTAGACTTCAGTGAAACCTTACTTAAATACTTTTCTAGATCTACACAAACCCTTCACATAGCTCATCAAGGACTAAAAGGCAGGGGCAAAGAAATATGTATTTGTTCTTAAAATGTATTTATTTGAACCAAAGATGTGGAGCATGAAACAGTCTAAAGTCCACAATGACCTCTGTAATAGAAAGAAATAAACCAGCTGCTACCTCAAAAGTAAACAGCACACAGGGGAAGCAAAAATAATAATTGAATTCTGCGTTTTTGCTAAGAGATGTACATACAAGTTCACAGAAATCAATATAAAAACATTTATTTCATTTATTTTCATTCAAGCACCCTGGCATCTTCAAAACCTATGCTTTTTTAGCATGGCAAAATGCCTTTCAAGAAAAACAAAAAGGCTGATTTTTTTCACTGCAATGTAAGCACTGAACATCTGCTAGCACAAGCTTTCCTAACAAAGTAAACAGATTGGATACAGTATGTGGAAAAAGTGTAAGTTTTGTTTCAAAGTAGTAAAGAAACAAAGAAATAGCAATTTAAGGATTTTAAAGAAGTTTTGTCTTTGTGAACACCTCAAGAAGAGCAAAAGATGATTGTCTGTGCAATCAGATACTTTTCTTGCTATGTTCATATTAATTCTGTAACTTAACTCACACCCTATTTTTTCTTTTAAAGTTGTCCTTTTTTCTGCTAAAAAAAAAAAAAAAGCTTTCAAAATCCCCCCAGAAATTCAAGAACTCAGATTGCTAACCATGTTTCCTGTCAATAATGCCTGGTCTACAGACACATCCAGCCCTGCAGGATGTAGGAACTAAAATGACGATACTATTTGGTTGCAAGGTCTTTTACCTCCTTTATAAGTTCTTTCATAGGTTCTTCCTTTGGCTCTTCTTCCTCTGTCTCCATTGGTAAAGGTTCCTCTGTAGGTTCTTTAATTGTCTCTTTAATCTTCTCTTCCAATTTTTCTGCAGAAGGATAAAACTTTTCTTCATATCATTAACAAACAATTATAGAAACAAATGTGTTTTTTCCACTATTGTCCAAGCCCAATAGCAAAAACAAAACTTATTTTTAATGTATTTTCACCACACTCCATTCTTCTCGGGCTTTACAACATCTGCTTATACGGATGGGATTATCTCCAGTAGCAAGATCTACTTGGGACTGAAAAAGGAAGTCTTGTAAGACTGTCTATTAAAAAGCCAGCTGAATGTACCCACCCTTCAGACCAACTGCCGAGTTCCGCGTTCTGGTTACAAAAATGCCAAGCATTGCCACAGGCTCTGGGCAGAGAGACTCAAAAGCTGCACAGAGAAAAAGGATCTGGAGTGGTTAGCAGACAGCCCATTGAAGGCAAGCCAGCAGCGTGCCTGGGTGGCCAAGAAGACCAAGGGCATCCTAGCTTGTATCGGATACAGCGTAGCCAGCAGGAGCGGGGAGGTGACCCTTTCTCTGTACTCAGCTCAGGTGAGGCTGCACCTCCAGTACTGTGCTCGCTGCTAGAAAGACACTGAGGCCCTGGAGTGTGTCCAGAGAAGGGTAAGGGAGCTGTGAGGGGTCTGGAGCACAAGTAGTACGAGGAGTGGCTGAGGGAGCTGGGAAGGCTCAATCTGGAGGAGGATCAGGGGAGACCTTATCGCTCTCTACAACTCCCTGAAAGGAGGTTGTGGTGAGGTGGGGGGGGGGGGAGGGGGTCATCCTCTGCTCCCAGCTAACAGCAACAGGATGAAGGTGATGGCTTCCCATTGCACCAGAGGAGATTCAGGCCAGATATCAAGAACAAATTCTCCTCAGAAAGGACGTATGAGAACAGGCTGCCCAGGGAAGCAGTGGAGTCACTGTGCCTGGAGGCACTGAAGAAAAGGGCAGATGTTGCGCTGAGTGCCATGGGCACAGTTAGATGAATTATTAGAAAGATGGATATCAATTACTTAAATAACTGTACAAATGTTTGACATATCTCTAAACAATGACTTCTTGTTACTGAAAGAACCATCAGACAACAAAAGGAAGGACTTTCTGGTCTGACTGGATTTTCTTCCCCCAAAAAGGCTTTATACACTGAATAAGAGCCATGAGATTTTTCCTCCTTCTTCCTTCTTTCTGATACAAGTATTTTCCTCCAGAAAGGAACACCACCCATGGACACAAAGTGGATTAGAACAAATGTAAGTCACAGAACATCACTAAAGCACAACTTCAGAATTAGTGGACAGAAGGCAATTTCCTTTTTTTCTTCATATTTTAAAACTGTTCACAAACTTAGCCTTAGAATTTTAATGACTTTCATTTTTCCTGCTTTACAATCTTTAAAATAAATGATCTTTTCCCCCATTTTCTATCTTTCTGTAATTGAGATCCTCTCAAATTTGCGAGTCCATACAGTACTTACATTCTACAGGAGTGAAAAGGTGCATCTGAAAGTGTCACTTTCAGACTCATAAACAACTTAAATGGACCCATACAATCAAGATGTAAAGACACGCTTAAGACAGATGGGGGATTAGAAAACTTCTTGTTCACATTTCAAACACAAACATCAGGAGGCCAAGCAATTTTGCCTCTCTTACATAGTCGTATTAAAAAAATAAAACCCACAACAAAACGGTACCTTTCTCTTTCAGTTCTTGGGGTTTTTCCCACGTTGACTCCAAAGTCCTGTTGTTGTAATAGTACGTCTTTCCATCTGCTGTTTTGTACTCTGTCCACTCAGAGACTGCTGTTGCTCCAGCCAGCGTGGCGGGTGAAGCAGCAATAGCGACCTGAGGATGGATCATAGGTACGATGGGAGGCGCCATTCCTGGCAAGACACCTACAGGAAGGGGGAGCAAACAAAACAGACAAGAGAGAAAAGAAAAGGAAACAAAACAGTAAGTGACAATGAAATACCAAAGATCCCAAACCTAGCACGTTATTGACTGACTTTACAACTAATCATCCCACATCAAAAAAGGTTATTTTCTACATCAAACTGGAAAGCAGTGCATTGTTACCAAGTTTTCTTCCTACGTATTAATGAACACTAATGCCCATATTACCAGGAAAGTTACATAAATACAAGTTTATTTTAATTAATATTGATTCTGCACAGCACGAGGACAGCTGGGCTTTACACGTTTGCTTTAATATGTTAAAATGAGGTGTATTTTTAAAGCAAGTTGTTATTATTTCTCTATAGCGATTTAAACTGCGGAATAGTTCTGCCATTTTAGCATATTCCTAAAGCTGTTGTGAAAAAAAAACTAATGCTGGCCTGACTCTGAGCCACAGGATACATTACGGAGCAGAACTCTGCTAAGTCTTAAATCCTGACTTAAAAGTTAGCATCAATTCAGAGCCTTGGATAAAAAGCAAAAAGAATGAAGCTATTTCAGAGTTCGTGATGGTTCTGTTTAAAAGAAAAGACTGGAAAAAACCATTTTATTCACATCCTAAAGCAAAATGACAAGCAAATATGCAAAATAAAACAGCCAAAATGCTACATTACTATTTCTCCACTTGATCAAACAAAATGGATTTACTGATCATGTTTTGAGTGACAACTTCTAGAAAAGCAAACTGCATATGACTAGCACCACAAGATCATAACTTTGAACTTTTGACATTTATGTGAAAATAGTTTCTTTTTAAATAAGGGAAAAGGTACACATTACACGTTGCCATGAACTCATTTCAGTAAATGGCTTTTCTTAAATGCACACTTTGACAAATGGTAAGTTTTATATTAAGACACACATACAGGCACACCAACACGCAAGCACAACCATGTCACTGTACGCGTGGGGGGAAAACAAAAATTCACACACAGGAAACTACCAACTAAGAAGTATGGGCATGAAAAGGGTCACAGTTATCACAGAACTCAATGGTTACAGAACGCTGTACTGGATTTGATGTACAAAATTAGCTGACGCTAACAGTTAATTGGGAAAGCTACTTCCTGGCCAAACATGATATGTGCATTTATACTGATTTTGAAAATAAAGTGTGTATATATATAAATATATATATTCAATCAATTGGGGAAGCAAATAAATAAATAAAATATAAACCACAACATTCACTACCATGCCAACTTACAGACAAAACGAACTAAGATGGGTTTGAAAATTACCGGTCTTGGTGGTAGCGACTGTCTTTACATACGGGCAGCTGACTATTTGCATCATTGCTACACCTGCAAAACGGATAAGCAAGCATGTTGGAAAGCTGCCATGGTACGTCAGCTACCACTGGGAGTCTGGGTGCTAAGATTTCCTGCCACAATTTGGGATGCCACGTTCAGCAGGCAATAAGAGCCTCCCGGCAAGAGAACAAACTTCTTTTGCACTGATATTTTATGCCAGATCCAATTTAAAATTAATCTTAAGCTGTAGCATTTCTACCTCCATTAAACCATCTGTTTAGCAGTTACTGGGATACTGCTTAGAAAAAAAAATAAGCGTATATCTGAACGATGACTCAGGGGTTTAAGTTCATCCAGGGGGAACAGAGCCCTGCATGCAGGGGCAGTACCACAGGAGCAGACTCTGGAGATATTCTCCATGGACAGCATTTGCTCAGACAGAGCCATGCGAGCAGCAGCAGCAAAGTGAAGCTATCAGTGCTGTGTGCAGTCTGCTGCTGTGCCTGGAAAGTGAAGGGAAGGGCAGCAGGACAGTCAGCCCAACGAGCACAGCGGGGAGCTGTGGGGTGAGAGCCGCACTCAGCACGGGAGCAGCTGAGGAAAGGCTGCAGGTAGAAGGAAGGAGTACAGTAATAAAAGCAATGAAGCCGCAGAGGTACACGGTGCTGCACTACTGCAGAGGCAGCAAACATGGTCTTCATTTTTCATTTCCTAGAAAGCCGAGAGCTGAAAACGCTCTGAAAGCAGCATCAGCCCTCAAAAGGCAGCAGCATGCACTGCTCTGCTCTCCAGCTCCTAAGAAATGGCACAGCCACGAAGGGGAAGCATCTAATCCTCCGCAATCAGATGGAAAATTCAGTAGGAAATTAGATAGGGAGAAGAAGAGTGCATTTCCCAAACCCTTCATTTTTGGGTATGGAAGAAAACTGCAGAAGTTCTCTCTGCATTAGTCAGGTTTTGACACTCGGAAACTGAAAAGCTTCAGAAACTTCCTCCCCTATGTATCAGTGCCCCCATGCGAAGCTGAAAAACCTCCAGTACAAAGTGAAATTAAACCCCTGGGTTTATAACAAATATAACTGCTATTTTTCTTCAGTAGAGATCTGGTACCAAAAGCATACTAAAAATACTGCCAATTTATTTCAAAAAATATTTGTGAGAAAATAGAATTGCAATGTTCTTTACTAATTACTTCCATGAAAGAATCCAAAACAAGTTTTATAAAAAAAGTATGAATTGAGACACAAAAACATTGACTCAAACAGCACTGAATGAAGTATTTGTCTAAATTTAGGAGGAATCATGTTATGTACTTCAAAATGAATGAGAAAATTCGTTTTGTTAGGAAAGTTACAGCATGTCTTACACGGGGTCAGTACAAACAGTGCCGTCTGCGGGATCGCTGTGATCAGAGATCCTGCAGGCAGATCAGACTGAGCACATACCCGAGCTGTTTCCTCTGCCAAGCTCCAACGTACAGCTACCTTTTGACAGATGAATTAAGAGAAAGCAGACTTACTTTTTAAGATCTGAGGTTATGAGACATCACTAATCTACTCCTCCATTGCTCCATCTCACTACAGCGTAATACAGAGAGTAATTTTGAAATCACATGGCAATGGCATTCATCAGCTCTGTCTCTGCAAGTTGAGAACAATCCAGCTAACTTTGTGTAAGGTGCTGAAAGTCCCAAATATCTGTACATTACAACTTTGCAAGCCTTTTGGAATTCCCCTTGTACTGCGTTGGAGTCATCTTAGCTTCTTTTCACTTTCTTTTTATTGTAAAGTAGTTTAAAGATTTCCTTTTCTTTGATGGTGGTTATAAACTACTACAATCAAGCTAGAGCTGACTGAAAGGATTAACCTCTTTTTATTCTGTGATCAGGCAAACAAGCAACTTAGACTCATTAGTGGGAACACACTCTTTGCTGCTAGGTATCCTCCCATGTGTAATGAGTTTAACCCAGAAGGCTCATCTCACCAAAACCAGTAACAGGAAAGCTTTGGAAGAATCATGTTTTCAAACATGAGTTTAAGAAGGAAAACACTGATGTTCTTTCTCTGTTTTTCCTTATGTACCACAATACTCAAGAAATTCTTTGACAAGCTAAAAAACAAACAAACAAAAAACCAACCTAAATCAAGCACACAGCCTCATTCAGTTCCACTGGCACTCGTCTCCACTGCTTCAACCATCCCCATGTTGGCAGAGTTCACACTTGAGTAGCTGATTAAATCCCCCTAACATGCACAAACCCTTCATGCTCTGCTGATCCCTGGCTGACCACTTCTGAGGCCACTTTTGCTGTTCTCTAAACCTCACAATACCCTGACATCAGCATTCTCCCAGTATCCTTTATCTGTTTTTCATTCAGCCTTGGATATTATGTTCAAAATAATATTTTTGCCTATCCTAGAACAATGAGTGCTACACTGTGACTGCCTTTCCAAGAACAGCACAGATGAAAACAGCTTCACCTCACTGTTTGACAAAAAATACTCTTTTAAAAGGAGCAACTATGAGTCAGTCCTCTCTTCTTGTCTCTCAAACAAATGCTTTTTATTCCACGTATTTCTAACTAATTAGCAAAACTAATACCCATTTTAGCTGCTTTGACATTTCTATCTTTTGATAAAAGAAGGTGTGGGAAATGTCCTAGAGTATTACTTTTCATCCAATCCATTCTCTGGGAGGTTAAGAGCACCTTTCCTACGTACTGCACCCATGTACTGAAGGTACAGGAGAAAAGGCAGCTTTGCTCTGTCTGTACAAAAGCACAAGGAGGCAGCTCAGAGTCCTTCCTTGTGAGTAGAAACTAATTCATATCCAACAAAACCACAACCTAAAACCTTTCCTTGCAACAGAAAACCATCAGTGTATATAGTTCAAGCTATTCCAAATCAGGGGGAAAAAAAAGGTGATCACTTTTGAACTAGAACAGAAGCTCAACAGGAACTCACTGCAAACTGAAGTATTTAAGTAATTAAGAACCAATCAGGAGCTGTTCAATGACTACATATAGCAAGTCAAGTCCAAAGTTTCACCAACCTAAAATATTTATTCCAGTATCTATTTGATCAAAACCTGATAGAGTTTGATTTATCTAGACACCAGAGAGCTCCCACCTAAGACTTCTTCACAGTAGACTTTACATCTGAATTTAGCATCTTGAATGCCTTCATTTAAATTGTCCCCAGTTTAAACCTCCACATTTTTGCTTCAATTTTCAGCACCACACTTGAGAGCTGCAAAAGAAGAGAGCTAGAAACATCTGACATCATCAAGGGCAATGCACCTGCATGGTAACTTTTCCTGCTTACAAATTACTTTAATCTATTTTTTTTGGGGGGGGAGGGGGGGGGAAGGAGAGAGCTGTACAATCCATGTCCTAGTAAGTATTTAAACACAGGACTCTAGGTCTATATCAAGCAAGCTGAAAAAAATTTAAAGTGATACTGTAATTGGTAGAATACAGTCCTACCATACTCTCAGTCACAGAGAGATTCTGTCCAGAATCTCACTTTTAAATAGGACGATGAGGTGGACACATGCCATAAGACAAGAACTGCACTAAACACTTCCTGGTATTCCCAATAATCTAAAAACAAAAAGGTTTACATGTTTAAATGTACCTCTCTTCTGATATGGATATCAAAGAATTAGTAGTCAAAAATTTAATGTTCACTGTTAATTAAAAAGTCTGTCTGCTATCCCTGAATTCTTTCAAAAATACTCTAAGTGAGAGGATTCAGGCAAGTTCCATACACAGTGGACACATGAGTGCAAACAAATTGACAACATGGACATGTAGCGGACAAGACAATTACAGTTTGCCAATTTACCTGGAAGTGGAATAGGCATGCCAGGAAGGGGGACACGAAATGGAGGTACCATTACTGGTGGAAAAGCAGGAATTGCTGCAGTTGGTTGAGGTACTGCATGAGGAACTGCAGGAGGCAATGTCTGTGGGACTGGCTGGGGTACAGTCTGCACAGGTGTAGCAGAAGGAGCAGAGGTTGAAACACTGACTGATGGTGTGGCAACTGAAACACCCGAACTTGGGGTCTGGTCTTGTGTAGTAGGTGCTGATAAAAAACAAACAAACAAAAAAAAAGCAAAGAACACCTTGTATCTCACATACTACAATATATTCGCTGCAAACATACTGGCTCTCTGTTTCCCAGCAGATGTTACATAAGCAGGTATGCTTAGAATCAACAGGAAGACACTCTTGCACAGAAAACAGCTTTTGCCTTCTCTGTAACACTAAATATTCACAAAGGAAGTCCATTTCAGATTTTACTTTGTACCATTTGTTACTCCTAACAAGTCCGTATAGTGGTGGCAAGAGTACAGCAAAGGACAGAGTTCATTCATTAAATACATTAAATTCTACTCTGCATCCCTGTTCAGAAGAACAGAAAGGGAACATTACAGAAAGTTTCAAATGGAAAAAGCTTATTCTTATATCGAATTAACAAACGTTCCATTTTAGTGAGCATAATAAACCAGCACGTGCATGACAACGGCCCATTTAAAACTATGCTCATGAATTTGTGATCCAAGAATGGAAAACTGTCAATTAAGGAATGCGTAAATTAAGCACGGAAAAGGAAAGTACTTTTTGTTCAGAAGCTGCAAGAACTTTCTTGGTTTTCAGTGCCTCCCAGTGGAAAAATACAATACCAGCATTCAATTCAGCAATCCCTGTAGCATGCCTGAAATCAGCACGTAACCAGGAACAGGGCTACATGACAAAGCACTGGCAAAATGGAAACTAGAGACCTGATGACTCAAAGTCATTGACCAGCCTTGAAATTCATATTCTGAGGTTTGGTAGAGGAGGAACTGTTGAAAAATGTGTTAATTAAAAAAAAGCCAAAACCCCCACCTCATAAGCACATGATATATGGGCACCCTGGATGCCTTCTTTATTTAACTACAACCAGAAGCACTCGCTATCAGTGTTAAGCTACTTAGAAGAAGGTTTCCGGTCTGTTGTCCTTAAGTGCTTCAGGACGAGAGAGAGTTCTTAGCCTAAAATTTAGGGAAACAGAGCCAAAAGTGAGCAGGTGGTTTGTTTTAAGGCCCTCATCAAATCAGTACCAGACGAGGATTGAGCTTACCAGAAGCCCCACTTTCACAGGCCAAACTCAAGAGTTATTTCAACTGATAAAATGTTATCGCCTGGGCACAGACACCAACAGTCATAGTTCTTGAAAGCAAAGACAAAGTTTAGCAGGTAGAACAAGCAGAAGCAGAGCAGACTTTTAGCATTTAGTATCAAGACATTTTGCTTCAGAGGAGGTGCATGAAGAGCAATGTCAAAACTAGAAGCAGTTCTCAGAGACGTATGCCAGCACCTAATGTTCACCTTCTGCCTGCTTCCAGTTTCTCAGCAAAATGGCCGCAGCCTCAGGTGATGACACCAGCCCTATTTCAACAAAGCAGCTGATCACAGCTTTATCTTTCATATTAAAGCTCTGGAAAAGTTTTGAGCAATGCAAATATTTTGCTCCTTCAAGGACCTCCTTCCAGGACTAACAAAGCATACTTTGTGGGTTACCCAAATGTGACTTCCTTTCAAACAAAGATACCAGAAGTTTGGGTTAAAAAATTAAGCTTGACCTGTTCCTCCTGCGACAGCATAAAGGTCAAATATTTCAGTGGGACACATCTGTGTGCTAGAGCTGGAGTTCAAACAGCTCAGCAATTACTCACCTTCTGCAGATGCTTTTGCCTGGCCTGCTGTACATGTTTCTGCCAGCACAGTTACAACAATAAGGGCTATCAAACAACAGGCTTCCAGAGCAGCAGAGATGCTGTGCTTTCAGTACCCTGCACACAGGCATAACACTAACCGAAGTGTTTGTTAATTAGCATGCCTTGCTTTGTCCACACCCGGTGATTTTACTCAATTGTTTGCTGGTGACATAACTCATGCAGGTAGATCTGAGTCCCTAAGATAAGGATCTGTGTCAATGTTCTGCACTAGAGATATTTGTGGCATATATATGCCAAAGTATATTATAAACTATTGTTTGATGTAGTTGCTACATATAAACATTCATTATGTCCATGCTGCATAAATGAACACCCCTAAACTCTTGGGGTTTCTCAGTAAGAAAATCCTTAAAAGCAAAGACTTAGACCATGTAATCAGCAATAATCTTCAGACTCTTATTTAAAGGTCATCCGTGAATCACAATGGGCTAAGGACTTTCTTTTTCCGTTTTTGTGCAACTCCAGCAAATGGGAACTTATGAGGCTCAGCCAGAAAGCTACTAGTGATAAAAATAAGACATCAGAAGCAGCTCTATTCTGCAGTCAACCAATTCTACGTAGCCCAGAAACAGCACTGAAAGATTTCCTCTTAAAGCAACAAATGCAGTTCTGGGAACAGAGAAAATTGGTACAATTGTAATTCCTACCTCAAATTATTTTTTGTGAGATACCTTTAAAACCAGTTTTGCTTTTAACTGCAGTCAAAAGGAAATGGAGGTATAACAGCTTTGATATGATGTGATAATAGCAGGGCAAAAAAAAAGCAAACACACAAAGACCTGAAGAAAAAGGGTTTCACACTGACTGTGAGATTTATCTACCCCAGCACAGTACTACTTTAACTCTTCCAAAACAGAAAGAAAAACAACAACAACAACAACCACCCATGCAATGTTCTTAGGGATTAAATATTGCACTTCGAACACATCCCACTCAATGTGGAAATTGCTTCCTGCTGGATACTAAGCTTTTGCTGCAGCAGTTCCCCGGAGCAGCACCCCAGCATTGCAAAGTTGAGAAACCATCAGGTACTCACTGGAATTTGTCTGTGAAACCGACGTGGCCGTGGTTGTGGTAGAGGTTGTGGAGGACTGAGTGCTCGAGGAGGTTGACGGCGACGCGGCTGCTGCGGCACTACTGGTTGTTGGTGTGGAGGCACCGACCTGGGCCTGGGCCGCCAGCATCGGTGTCAGCTCTGACTGCTGGATGACTTTTACCCCGTCTGGCTTAGTCCATGCTGACTCACGCGTCCGTGCATTGTAGAAATAGACCTACGAGTTAAGGATGTCACTATCAAACAGGTGCTGATCTGAAAGGGGAGCATTTATCAGTGCTGTAGCTACTCCTGCTCTAAGCGCAACTAAGTAATTTTAGTAAGAGAATCAGTAGAATTATATAGGATTTTACCACGCAATCTTTTTTAAAAAGATCGGAGTGCCCGCATGTAGGACTGTACAAGACAACATAGCAGCAAACACCCATTACTCTGCTGTCTCTGGTGATCATCTCACCTTGCCATCCGGAGTTTTGTTTTCTACCCATATCTCCTCAGCTGGGGGCATTGCTGGTGTCCCAGGGGCAGTGACAGGTGGCATTCCCGGAGGGAACATCATTCCAGGAGGTGGTGGCATGCTGCCCATGGGAGGAGGCATAAATGGTGGTCTCTGAAGGCAAATAATAGTAATAATGTCATACTATATTCAAACTGGGCTTGCATTTATTAAAGCATCAACGCTCATTACAGCTATGCTAAGGTTCACTGCCCATCCTGAGAGCTTTAACAAACCAACCTTGGCTCAGAGAACTCCCCAACAAACCACCAGCATAGGGAAGCACTTCACACCTGAGATGTTACTGTAAACGCAGAGCAGCAGAAAAGAGAGGTACGAAAAGGAGTGGGATGAGGGAAAACTACTCTCTGATAAAGGAGAAAAAATCCCTATGCAAACAAACAAACAAACAAAAGGTAGAGCTGCTCCCTCGGACACCTCACGCTGTGAAGCAGAATGATTTCTTGCATTACCACTGCACAGTTACACAAGGATTCTCCCAGTGAATCATTAAAAATTAAAGATTAAAATCACAAGCAAGCATCCCATTCACTAGCACAGTAGAGCAGTAGATTTTATGACAATCCACTGTGCATCTCAATCATCCATTAACTAGACCTCCAGCTAATGCTAATTAAAAAAAAAAAAAAAAAATCAAAGTATATCTTCACTATCACATGATCAGAAGCAACCCAGAACTGCCCTGCACAATTGCTCTCACATGTAAAACTGAATGCCTGGTATTCTAATTAAAAGTACATTCATCAATCTCAGTTGTTCACTTCTGTTCTGAAATTTCCTGTGTGTAACAAGCACAGCAAATGCTTCCCTATAAAAAATGGCAGTCAACAAAATCCATCGACTTCTTTAATTCATTCTGCATGCACCTACAACTGCCCCAATTACCCATGTAACTCCAGTTTTAATTGAACTTATGATTCAAAAGATTTCCTCCTTGTAAAAGAAACACTAAGGCAGTTCACTGCAAAAAGCTTCCAGCCCTACCCTGCTAACTGACAGGCTCCATACAGAAATGCACACACGCAGCAGGATGGATGAAGGCCCTGCTGAAGCTGTGATGTTTGCAGGAAATCCCATTAACAGCAATTGGGTGGCTCAGTGGGATGAGCTGTGTAAGCCAACATCAAGCTGCATCCCTGCTCTGGGAATCCGAGTCCTACCCATGGTAGTTTTCAGTGCATGCCATGCTCTTGGTTTCTGTACACATTTGGCTTCTTTTGGAAGTTTTCCTGAGATAAGATTCCTGCTGTAAGAGATGCATTTTAAACTCACGTACCAACTCTGACTTTTGTTCGGTACCATTGTAAAGGAAGTCAAAAGGCCACTGACAGAATTAAAAACTAACGAGAAAGCTATTAAGGTAACTTCCTTTCTTCATGAATTCTCTGCAGCTCCATCATCCAGCCGTTAGATGATCTCTCTCTTTACTAGCCTACAACCTGTAAGAAGAACCACAGTAGCCCACTTTAAGTTTGCTGCTGCTGCTTCCTGAAGGAAAAGGAGTTGGGCTGTTCCAGGGCAGCACTAGGAGCAGAGGAGAGGATCCCAGTGTGCAGACAGGGGATCCAGAAAACAGCTCAGCTCCGTTTAGTATGGAGCTTTAGAATCATGTGCAAAGCAGAGCACAGTGCTGACAGCATGAAGAAACGTAGACAAGCTTGGTGTGTGAATTTCACGTATGGCAATGAGCTGCAGAAGACATTTAGTGTATGGTATGATGGAACAGCCCCAATGTAACAGCTGAGAGCAAAAGCACATTTGGAATACAAATCAAACACACAAAACAATGAGATGTCAGGGCTCTGGGCTTCAAATTCACTGGCTGATTCTTGAAATGATGCAGGCAGCAGGAAGCATGGTCCTGTGCTTCCTTCCCAGGTCCACTGCATACTCTGACACCTTCACTTCCTTCAGAGCTTTCAGAGCTTTCCAGTCAGTGAATGGGTGCATGAATGTTAACTCCATACCAGTGGGAAAATGGGACCACAAAACACCAAGAGAAAGGCGTGATATGTGGAAATAGTCTTAAACTTAAACTAAGCATGTTTAGTTTAAGCATCCAAGACTAAGAACAAGGCCCTAGTACCAGATGAAGGGAACAGAAAAGACACCTTTCCACTAGGTGAGTGGCGGCTGCTGACATCCCACAAAGTTACTGTTTCCATCTTCAACTCCACAGGTCTTCTCAACTGAGAATGTTTCACTGAAAAGCTACTTCACTTCACACCACGAAGTTCTAACACTATGCTTCATGTACAAGGGAAAAAAAAAAAGCCTGCTATGGAAAACACACACATTTTTTTCTAAAGATCTCATACTCAAGGTGATGACAGCACCCAAGATGAGGCGGCAGTCTGATGGTTTATTTCATGTGAAGCCCACATTAAGTCCTTGCTCCTGCACTGGTGGCTTCTTTGCTTCCTTTCCTGCTGCTCCACCATTTGCATAAACTATATGCAGAGCCATACACACCCATGCATTGGGAGCGATGTGGAAAGAAGCTTCCATAGCTCAGCTGTCAAAGACACGGGCAAAGCAAGACCAAAAATACCATAAAATAACCCATGTTACCACGTTTTCTTTCCTTCTTGCCCACATCCCTACTCTTTCAAATAAATTTTACAGCACAATAGTGTTCAGGATTCCAGTATAAAGAGTAGATTAAAACCATTATTTAAACACCACACAGTACTCTGCCTACAGCCCTGCACGGTAATCACACCTGACACCCCTACATTGCTATTACAACAAAACTTCCCAAATATGTTGTACCTTTCAAATGCCCAAGTAACTGGAAAGGAAGCAGAAGTACTTAAACATACACAGCCATAAAAGGCAAGCAGAGATTCACCTGACTTGAGCCCAACAGGCTCACAATACACTGAGACTAATCCTGTAGATGCTAGGAACACTCAAAGTTAAAAAGAACAAAAACCACACCAAACAACAAATGTACTGTGAGGTAAAGAATTTCTCTCTTAGACAAAAGAGAACACAGACTCACATCAGTATGAGGGCTATGTGCTGTTGATTTGGTCAAACCCTGTGCCTACTCTCAGGTCTTTCAGATGTTTGTCCATTGACAATTTCTCAATGTTTGTCCATTGACAATTTCTGATGCATCACTACTGATGCAACCTTCTGAATACAGCACTGAAACAAAACATACTCAATCACCGATTACAGATTTGCTTATCAGAATGACTGCTTGCCTATCTGACCAGTCACTCTGACCAGTCACACAGAGAACTAACAGCAAACTTGCACAGCAATTGCTGCTACGGTTTATGCTGGAACTCAGATAGAATTCAGCTCACTGTATGGCAGTACCTTCTGCCTGTCTGTGCTCATTCACCATTGCTCAGTAAGCAGTCGCAGCACACCAGAACATCCCAGAAGGCCGATACAAACTTCAGGTGTGTGTTTTTCCAAGCGCAGAGGGCTATGCAAATTTAACTGCTGCATTCTGCGTGGCCACAAGGCACTAAAGTGCAGTTGGGTTTTGGTTAATGCTGGCGGTGAACTCACCCTGCATAAACCATTAACACAGAATTGCTGTAAGGAGTTGAACATAGGGATCTTCATACTGCCACACATCAGCCCGAGTTCCATAACACCACAGAGAAACTGTGTGCCATCCCAGCTGCCTTCCTCACCCACCTTAATGCTTTCGTCTTCCTATTCCCACACACAATTACAAAGGACTGCCCGTGCATACCTGCAGGTGTGGGGGTCCCATCGGTGGAGGAATCCCTCCTGGGGGCGGCATTGGAGGCATGCTGGGGTCGAAGGGAGGGCGCCCGAAGGGGGGCCGCGGCGGCGGCGGGGGGCCCCGCATCATCCCGAAGGGCGGCGGAGGCCGCATCAGCGGAGGGGGGCCACGCATCACCGCGTTCGGGGGCGGCGCCGGGCCGCGGAACCGCAGCGCCTGCTGTTGGGCCATCCTGCGGGAAGGGCGAGAGAAACCGAACTCGCTATCATCCACTGCTGAGCTGAAGGAAAATCAATGCTTGTTTAAAAAAAAAACCAAAAAACTACCAAACTCAACAGG
The DNA here is from genome assembly GCA_030625065.1 of Alectoris magna. Classification (NCBI taxonomy): domain Eukaryota; kingdom Metazoa; phylum Chordata; class Aves; order Galliformes; family Phasianidae; genus Alectoris; species Alectoris magna. The sequence continues at coordinate 16,793,751 of CM060573.1, read as the reverse complement.
ATGAGGAAAAAATGCCAAACCTTAATTATGTATGTATATGAAAAAAATATATATACGTAACCGCTTCAGTAGCTTCTTCCCTTCACAAACTCAAGGGACGTCACTTATTAACTTCTACGCATAGAAACAACCGCCCTGGAGCTGGAAGCGCCCCGGCCGCACACCGCTCCGCAAGGCCCAGGGACCCGAACCGCGCACACGTGAGGGGAACGCCTTCCCGGGCAGCGCTGAGCGCCGCTCCGACAGCGCAATTCCGCTCCGCTCCGCGCCCGCACGAGGGGAGCGGAGAGCACCAGCAGCAGAGCGGCACTGCCCCGCGGCCCAGCTCCGGGCCCGGAAGGAGGAGCCGCGTCCCGCTCCGCACCGGCACTCCCCGTCCGCCCACGAGGGCTCAGCCCGGCCCGACGGCCCCGCGCGACGCGGACAAAGGCGGTGGACGGGGCGGGAGGGAAGCGGAGTCCGCGGCTCGGCCTCCCTAAGCCGCCGCAGGCCGCGCCGGGCCGCGCCGTGGCTAGGCCGCAGGGGACCGGTCGTAGCCGCAGCGCTCAGTCGGATCCCCACGCCGCGCGGTACCTGAGCTCGCCGCTGAACCGCTCCGCCGCCGCCTCCCCCTCACCACCGCCAGCCCCCGCGCCGCCGCCGCCGCCCCGTTCCGCCATCGCCACCTCGCAGCGCCGCTGAGCCGCTGCCGCCCCGGCCAGGCCCCGTCGCACCCCATTGGCCGCTGCCCACGCCCGTCAGCTCCAGCGGGGGTGGGACCGCCCCGCGATTGGTCCCTACGCCCGCCGACTTTGAATGGGGGAAGCCAGGCGCACCGGGATTGGCTGCCGGGGGCCATCCCGCGCCGCTCGCGAAGCGGTCACGTGAGGCGTGACCCAGAGAGAAGACGGGAAATGACGTCACATCCGCCGGAGCAGGCCGTAGGGAAAAAAAGCAGCAGGAACCACGTCCAATCAGAGGGCAGAGCTGGTGGAACACGTGCACCAATCGGATCACGCAAGCAGCAGCGCTCTCCCAATCACAAAAGGCGAAACAGCGCCCAATGAGCAGGCGCCGGTTGTCACCGCCTCATGGGGGCGCTGGAGTTGCGGTCAGCTCGCTCCGTGCGGGAGGACTGTCCGCAGCGGGTCGTGTGGTGGGAGCCTGCCGGGTCCGGTGCTGCTGCGGCCTTAGCGGAGCTGAGCGGAGCTGGGCCAGGGCGGCAGCGGGCACGGGGCGCCTCAGGGGTGACAGGGCGATCCCATGAGAGCGGAGCGGCCCGGCCCGGCCCGGCCGAGCACTGTGCCGGGCACGCTGCGGTACAGTGGCTGCCCACAGCTCCAACACGTTCCGCTCAGCCCAGCGGCTGTAGGGTGTGTGCCCAGGACTCGGTGCGCTCACTGAAACACACGGCACGTTTCTGTGGCATTTCTGTGGCACACTCATTGGCCCCGACTGCTCAGGTGGTGGCTAAACAGGCTGTGGATGTGTAGGTACAGCCTGTAGGAACCTGCTGCAAGAGCTGGGTGCTCAGGTGTGGCATTGATGTTTCATTTGAGATACAAGAGGTTATAAAACATTCTGCTGGAAAGCCTCCACTGCCGAATTGCGCATTTCAAAAGCAAGAAGCACCTTGAGAGTGCCGGGAGGCAGATCTCAGCAGCTTCCTGCAAGGCCATGCTGCTCCAGGCACATCTCAGCCCCAGCAAGGCTCGCCGGGTCCTCTCATCCCAACCAGCTTTGCCATCCCATTTTTCCCCTTTCTTTATGTCACAAAAAATAAAAATAAAAACCTGTCTTTTCTTAAATAATAATTGAAATTACTAAGGGACTCTTTGATGGGGTTGTGCCAAAGAGACTGCTAGATACTTTGATTTTGCAGCTCAGTTTCTTTATTCATGAGTTTTGCTTAAAGTCGCCATGGCCGTGAAAGCAGCTGACAGCTGTGGGTGGTTGGGGCTCCCTGCTGGCACAGCCCCGCTGCCTTCACCTCGAGGAGCCGCAGCACGGAGCTGTGCATGCCGTGAGATGAGAGATGTCTGCGCTGCTCTGCAGGGATGGAACACACTCAGCATCCCCACCTCGTGCCCCAACAGGAATGCTGTAAGTGCTCAGTGCTTTGTGACAGCAGGAGATTAAAACAATTTTTGGACACGATTGCTTAGATCCTCCCCAAACAGTGGGGCTGTCTGTCTGCCACTAGCGTCTTTCATCCTCTTTTTTCATCTGCTTGTTTCAGGATTGTCTCAATAATTCATTAATTACGGGCTGGCAGAGAGGAGCATCTGCAAGGCCCCCTTCTTGTGTTCAGCAGAGATCTGGCCCCGTTCCACAGCCCCTCACCACAGCCCCTCCCTCACTACGCAGGTTTGTTTTCTCAAGAAAGCATCAGTCAGTAATTCTGAGACTGCAGCTGTTTCAACAGCAATTAATTGTGAGGTGCACTGTGCAAGTCACTGATGAATTCGGTGTCAGCCGACTGTTCAGCACGATGTGGCTTTTGGAAATGGTACCATCTATTGCATTTTAAGTACCCAGGTTTAAACTTTACCCAGAATTTAGTTGAAATCTAGATTCTTGTTCCACAAGTTGCTGTGTGGGGGACACTAACTGACAGCTGAGAGGACTCTGGGAATGTAGACAAAACGGGAGCAGTGGAACGCAATCACCAGCAGGGCCAAGCTGCTCATGTAATGCACACCATGGGCAGAAATTCTCAGGGCTGTGGCTGGAAACACATCTTGGGTTTGCTCCTCGGGGGAGCATGGCTTCAGCAAGTGCTTGGCCTTGAGGTTGGATCCGTTCAGGAAGAGAAGAGCCCAGTGCTGCACTAGCTCCAGTGACTCCAGACCTGCAGGGCAGTAAGCAGAGATGTGACAGTGCAAATGTAATGTCTCCAAGGCAATAGGGGCATTCAGAGAGCCTCTGTAAAACCTGCAGCCAAGGCAGCAGCAGCAGCCTGGTGCTCCTCCCCACTGCTCCTCTCTGCTGCTCTGGTGCTGCACCCATGGCCCTGCAGCTCTGAGAGCTCAGCAGCAGTTGGTTCTGCTCCAAGCATCACAGCACAAAGCTGCTGCCGTGGGGCCACTGGAAAGGGAGCACTTTCTTGTGGAGGTTTTTAAATGTTCCACCTTTCCAAATGTTCAGGTTGCTGTAATTTTTAAAAGAGTATTTTTTTAAGTGGTCCCACATCACTGCCAGGTGTACGGGAAGGATGCTCAGAGCTCCATGCTATGAGTGCTCCCTCCCAAATCTGCCCAAATTCATTCACAATTTTCATACTTTTCCTCCCTGCTCACAGTGATGTGCCATACTCTGACCCCAGCGCTGTGCCAGGCACCCCCATGTGCTGTCCCAACCCCACCACATCCAGCAGCTCCACCGCAGGCACGGAGGTGCTGACATGCTGTCATTCTTTTTCATTTTTGTTTCAGATTTCAGGTTGAAGTGTGATGCTCAATCAAAAATCTTGCCCTGGGCTGTCTGCAGGGCCTGCAGGCTACTGAAGTGCCAGCATCTGCCAAGGAGACCCAGGGGTGCTGTGTTGGAGGGCCAAAGCCTTGGGCTGACACCGGGCAGCAGTGAGGAGGCCCAGCTGGAGGGGGCAGGCAGCACTCCTGGCATTCCCATACCTGAAGTCCCCATTCCCTGCCCTCCCTCACCCCCTGTGCTGCACAGCCGGGCCGTGGGCTTGGTGTGGGCAGGGTCTGCACAGGGGCATGCTTTGCTCAGCCTGGCACAGACTCCCAGCTGCCAGCATTCCCATAATAAACAATGCAGCAAACAGGAACACTGAGCATCTGTGCTGGGAATCCTCTAATGATGCTGGTCCCTGGCACTACAGCCCCAGCAAAGCAATCTGAAGGGCTCGGGAGGCAGATGTGAGGGTTGACACCCAGTGACAGCCAACCCCTGCCCTGTGTACAGTATATGCCCCTCACACCCCTCCAGCTGCTGTGAGCACTGTTGCTCCACCGTGGGGCAGGGCCTATGGTGGCTGGGGGAAGGCACCCATGTGGGAGCATGTGGGGGCAGATGGTTCTTGGTGCTGTTAAACTTTAACGAGGTGTGTCCCTGTATGCCACAGCCACTGCCACATAGCACAGTGCACGCAGTCCCCAGTCATGGAGCAACTTGTTCTGGCCTCATTCTTTCCCTACGGTTCCATGAAGAAAATCCAGTTTTCTTTCAGCACGAGGTGCTGAGGTGCTTTCATAAGAAAATAGAAATCCAGCTGCATCAGCTGCTTTGCAGTTAGAAAATAGTCAGTTCATCCTTCCCCCCTCTCTGACGCAGCACCCATCCCTCTGTCCCCAACATGATGCTCCTCCCCTGGCACCCCACACCCACCCCACATGAACCTGCACCCCCTGGTCACACTGCTCTGGGCCGTACCTGGTGCTGCTGAGGAGAAAGGATTGTGGCACTCGGCCATGGTGAGGCTGCAGAAATGGGACAGGTTGGAGGGTGCCCTCTGGCAGCGAGAGCAGAGGGTCCTCAAACCTGGGCTTGTTTGGAGGTCACAGAGTGAACACAGCCAACAAAGCCGGGCCAACTTTACTGCTGGTGGGCACAGCACAGCTCTGCACTGCAGCACCTTCACAGGGTGCCAGGCCCTGCGAATGCCCCCAAAGCCATGGGGGGCCCCTGAGCAGCACCCGCCCATCACAGCAGCCTGGGATGTGGCAGAAGGGTGCAGCCTCCGGGGGACACTGAACTCTCTGGGAGTCCGGGGAACGTCCCCTGCTTGAAGAGCAGCCACATATCTGACACTAATGGAAAAAGACCATTAAAAAGCTTTATGATATTCTGTTCTCCTACTTCCAGTCCCTCTCTCCCTTCATTGCTGCTGGCATTTTATGAATTATTGATGCGTCGAGGTGCTTTGCTCTCCGGTCCCTGCACCGCTGCTCACGGTGCCTGCACTGCTCCTTCCCCGGGCTCCACGGGCCCGGGCTGCTCACCACAGCCACCAACACTCGGTGCCCATAGGGTGCCCGGCGGCCCCGGGCCATGGGTTCCCCAGGGCAGGACTGAGTGCAGAGCCCCGGGGGCAGCAGGAGGCGCGGAGGAGCAGGCAGAGGCTGAGGGGGCTGCCCAGCCCAGAAGCAAGCAGGAGCGGCCTGGGGAGCAGGGGCACGGCCGGGCCCTGAAGGCAGAGCTGTTGCAGAGCTCCCTGGGCAGCGCCCCGGCCTCTGGTGAGCTTTCGGCCGCCGGGCAGCGCTGTACGTTGCAGCAACGTGCTGCTCTGCCTGTGCTTCAGCTCTGCGGTGGAGTCCTGGGTAATGGCATCAGTGCTCAGTCCCAGGACGTGGGCTCTCACGGCCAATTGCCTCAGGTTTCAGCGGCAGGGGCTAATGCGTTTTCCATGTTGCTGTGTGTGCACGTGGCACACGGCCCATCGCACACGTGGTGCTGCCGATCCGACCCTGCTCGCTCACGTGTCCACTCGCAGATACCTGGGCCTTCCTGCATCCCTGGTCAGCGTGACTCTGTCTGCGGGGTGAAGGGACCCCCGACTGTGCCCCCGCATGGGAGCAGTGTGGGAGAACAGCCTTGGCTGGGGGCCCTGCAGTGTGGGGAGAGCACTGCCGCCCCACAGCATGGGGAGCGAGTGGTCCTCCTTCCCCAGCAATAGACAGAAGTTGGCACTGTTCCTCAGATGCTTTTGTGTGTTCTCACTGCACCGAAAGGAGAATTGTTCTCCTTCCTTCCTTCCTTCCTTCCTTCCTTCCTTCCTTCCTTCCTTCCTTCCTTCCTTCCTTCCTTCTTTTCTTCCTCCCTCCCTCCCTCCCTCCCTCCCTCCCTCCTTCCTTCCTTCCTTCCTTCCTTCCTTCCTTCCTTCCTTCCTTCCTTCCTTTCTTTCTTTCTTTCCTTCTTCTTTTTTTTTTTTTCTCCCCAGTGGCAGAAAACTTCTCTTAGGCTGTATTGTGATAATGTTTGTAGACTAATTTCTTCTGGCTTTTGGGGAAGAAAACAGATTCAGAAACAACTGAGATATCAAACATTAAATAGCACCCCTGACTCAGATCCCCACACACTGCTCTCTGGCTGCAGGATGGCTGCTCACACTGCTGTCTACACTGCAGTCCCTGCCTCCGTGCTGCCCTGCTGCTGCACACACCCCGGGACAGCTCCATCCTGCAGCAGCCTCAACAATTCGTCCTGCCCCACTCATTTCCTGCTTTGTCCCCGGGTTTGTCTTCCAGCCCTGATGTCCCTTTGTGTATTTTATGGTGTGAATTTGGGTCTATTTGGGCCGGCTGTGAGCAGCATGGTCCTACAGGTGGCTCTGGAAGAGGATTTTAAACAGCGGAGATGAAGGGATGTTCTCTGCGTGCCATAAATGCTGCGGCTCTGTGCATGGCTCTGCTCACTGAGTGTTTGAAGAGCTCAAACAGCCACAATCCACTCCACTTGTCTTCTCTTTTTAGAACATGCGATGCAGACAGGCCCAATGCACAGTGCTCAGCTCTGAGCTGTGCACCCAGCTCTGTCCCCAGTTTCAGCTGCACAGACAGCTCTGGCTGCTGCTGGGGTACAGCCTCTGCCCTGCATGGCTACAGGTCCGCCCCTGCACTGCAGCGCCCAGTGCTCTCAGGACCAGGGGCCAATGCAAACACAGCCTCACAGGGTGCGTGCATGGGGCACACCAGGCTCAGGAGGAGAAAAATCAAAGGTTTTCCTGCAAACCCACCTGCTTACACCTCTCTCAGCCCTGCAGCCCTCATGTGTGTGGCGTGCTCCAGCACAGCACAGGGTAGCTGTTTGGACACTTGTACCTGCTGCTACATTTACAGCCCAGAAATGTTTAATGAGCCCTCACCAAAGCTCTGGCAGAAAGCGCAGCAGCTCAGCAGAGCAGAGCCCTCACCTACGCAGTGCTCCATTTTGGCCATGCAGAGGGTGCCCCGGTCCCACCCCTGGCTCCGTGCCCCCAACGCTGCCCTGCAAAGGGGGTGTGCAGGAGTTCCTTCCATGCACTGGGAGCTTATTTCCAGCAGGCAGGCTGAGGGCATTCAGCCCATGCAGTGCTGTTTCAGAACAGCTGATCTTGGTTTATTTAATGGTATTTGCACTTTTAAAATTCTCTTCAGATTTTAAAACAAAGATTTCATTTCATCTGCATGCTGTCTCCATTTAAATTCTGTTGAAGATGTGGTGACACAAAGCTCCATATATATCCTTCTGAATTTGCTTTAAGAAACAATGTCTAATTCATGTCTTGATGATGGAAGAAATTTGTTTCTAACATTTCCAAGCAAACTGCAAAGCACAACCACTCTCATTAAAGACAAATTTGCTTAATTGCCTTAAAACACTCTGCTCTGAAGATAACCAGCACAGCTGCACGGCTGGAGCGACTCCTCCTGCACCTATGAGTGCAAAGCAGTGTTCTGCTTTGAGCCCATGTGTTCCCACAGAGCTCTGCTGAATGCCCACCTGAAGCCGATGACACTCAGCGTCTGCAGAGCAATGGAGAGGAATGCAAGGATCAGGGTGGGATGATCTGCTTGGGTTGGAACTGGGCGGGATGAGAAACCACATGCCCTGGAGGTGGGATGGAGGCCCTCGGGTACCCCGCAGTGTCCCACAGCCCATCCTCCCCTTCTGCCCCCAGCTCTGTGCATCTGTGGGCTTCCCCCCCCTCCCCCCCACCTCTCCCTGGGATATCAGCTGTGCTTCTATTGATTTCCACCCCACATTTGTTTTTGCTATTCATTATTAATGGGATCGTTTTTCTATCCTTCGTGCATGAAGGCAAATTTTGTGTAAAAATCAATTGAGTGAGCACCGCCAATGGCTTGTTTGGTTTTCTTCGCTTTCATCTCTGGTGTGCAGTCCCCGGGAGACACAGAGCAGGATATTAAGGAACAAGCATGGGATGGAGAAAAAAAATAATAAATCAATTGCTAGTGGTTTGTGAACCATGTGAAGGGATTTGCCTACTGGTCTTTGTCTCACACACGTGTCTCACGGAGCAGCTCTCTGCTGCCCATCTCCCTTTGGTCACGTTTCACTTTCTGCTTCCCAGTGCCATGGAAGGGGCTGCCCTTCCTTGACGGTAGCAAATCCCTCTTCCTGGGGGTGAGTCTGGCCATGACCCACAGCGGCGCACAGGGCCGTGCTGCAATCCCACCACTGTGGATTGGCCACCGGTAGAACTCTCTCCTCAGTTCCAGTTTCAGCCCGAGCCCCGTGGCTGTGTGGGAGAGGGTGGGCAGAGAGCAGCAGGAAGAGGGATGGGTGCTCTGCAGGGAGCGCTGCCACCAAAACTCCTTCTAGTTGCCAATTCCCCATTTCCCTTCCCTGCATTGCCCCTGGCATCATTTCCCGGCTCCAGGGCACTGCCCCTCACACCAAGAGGAAAATACACTCTGTTTTCCTGTGCTCCTTGGCACCAAATGCCAGCTCTCAGCTACTCCTGCTGAAGTCAAAAAGAATCCCTCCAGCTCTGGGGGGGACAGGGTTTTGTCTCAGTGTATTCACCTGGAGCTCTGGCAGCCAAACTCAAGGCATCAAGAACTGTTAATGCAGTGTGTGCTGACCTCCAAAGTGAGATCCTAAATGAAGCGCTCAGGTCATTCAAGAGAATAAAACTGGGCAGAGGATCACCTGAGCCCTGGGCCATGAGGAGCTCCTCCTGATGCAGCTCTGTCTCCATGCAGAGGAACCAGGAGCAGAGGAGGATCAGGCGCTCGGGTCGTACTGCCGGCGCGGGTAGGAGAGGAGCATGCAGAGCTCTGGTTTTCGGAACAGTAACTGTAGATTTCAGGCTCTAAAGTTCATTTAGGACTTTTTACATCTTTAGGCCATTTTCTGGACCTGGCCCAAAAGGACAACTGTAAAACCGTCACATAGCAGAGACAAACCCAGATCAGTCATACATTAAAGCGGCGGGGACACCTTTGCCATCACAAGAGCAGCACGATTCCAGTCCCCTTTCTGCAGTGGCGGGCGGGAGGACGCGTCCCCACGGCTGCAGGGTGGCGCAGAGCGGTGAGCTGAGCCCGGGCGGGGCAAGCAGAATGCAGCTGGGCGAGATTAACACGAACTGCAGACGGTAACAGAGCCGCGTGAAGAACGCTTCAGAAGCGCTGGAATTCCTGTTCCGTGATGGAAAACAAAAGGCGCGAGGCTGCCGTGTCCTTCTGCAGAAGCGATGACGGCGTTCGGTCCGGATACTCCTTTTCCTCGGGTTAAGGGCTCCTCCGGACTGCGATCCTTCTGTTTGAAAATTCCTTCAAATTCCGTGTATCACAAACAGTATTTTCGCTTTAACAGGAAGGCGACGTCGGCTCCACTCCCCGTCGGCAGCTCCGTCTGTGGGACCGACCCCAGTAGCTCCCGGCAGCCGCCCTAGCGAGCAGCGGGCTCAGCCCGGGCTCCTCCCGGCCCCCCTCGGCCAGGCAGCCGCTTCCCTGGCGGGGCAGGCCAGGGCCGGGCAGGGCCGTGCTCGCCGGCCAGGAGCGGGGAAGGAAGGCCCTACCTGCTTTTATGGCGGAGCGTCCCTTGAAGCTCGCAGCCCCGGCGGCACCGCCTGCTCTGCCGCAATGAGGATCCGCCGAACCGCGAGCGGGCAGAGGGAAAGCTGCCGTCTGCATCGTCTCCTGCCCTTTTTATACAGCGGGAGGCAATTAATATTGCATCACCCTTATTTTAAATTTTCAGAACCCGCAATATAATGTAATGGCATAAGGGCATGTATTATTAAAGGACATTTGATTGGGGGAAAATCATTGGGGCTGATTGGAAAAACGCGGCGAGAGGAGCGCGCAGCTTCCCGAGAGCCGCAGTGAAGGGCGGAATTGTCGGATCCGCTCCTACCGGGGGCGGCGGGCAGACCCGGCTCCGAGGTTCGGTGTTTGTCACTCACTGAAATGACAAAGCGAAATATTCAGAAGAGCCTCGCGCTTCGACCATTAATTTTTAATCGTTAAGGTGCTTCTGGGAATCATAAATAAAAGCCTTTTCCCCTTTTAAACAGCATTACAAATGAGCCCGCGGTGGGTTTGCTTGGGAGACGTTTTTGTTCCACTCCAAGCGGAGGGGCCCCGGTCGTCGCCCGCCCGCCCCGGGTACGGTGCCGGGGGCACAGCGGGGCCCGACGGGGCGAAGCTTCCTCCCGGTGCCCAGGGGAAACGCACCGGAGGACGATTTTCGTTGATTTGCTCTCGCAAACATTTTCCTCGGTCCTCCCAGCGCCGCCGGCTCGGAAACGAGAGAGGGAGCCAGAAACGACACGTTCCCTTCGGGTTGAAAAATAAAGCCTTTATTCCAGAGTCGAGGTGGGGAGCGGCGCTCCGTTCGGAGCGCAACGGGACGGGACGGGCGGGGAGCGCACGCGGCCAGGAGCTCCCGGCGCTGCGCCCGAGTCGGCCCGCAGGCGGCTCTCCTCGAGGGACACAGTCCGGGAAACCGCGGGGACGCCGCACCCGGCCACGAAGGCCCAGGGGGCGAGGGCTGAGGGCGGCCTGCCCCGTCCCGGAGCTTCGGTGGGACAGCGCCGGGGGTTCGTCCCGCCCCGCCCCACCCCGTCCCGCCGAGCCCCGGGCGCAGCCGCGCTGTCGGTGGGTGGGGGTGCCGCCCGGCCGGGCCGCCGTCAGTGCACCGCGGAGTACTTCATGCGCTTCTGCTTCTGGCGCTGGTTGCAGAACCAGACGCGCACCACGTTCTTCTTGAGGTCGAGCTTCTCGGCGATGGCCGCGATCTTCTCGGACGACGGCCGCGGCTGCAGCGCGAAGTACGCCTCGAGGGAGCGCTTCTCGGGCGCGGCGATGGACGTGCGTTTGCGTTTGCGCTCCGCGCCCGCGAAGAGCTCCGGTTTGGCGACGCGGTCGCGGTGCGCAGCCTCGGCCTCCTCCAGCCAGGCCTGCAGCACGGGCCGCAGAGCCGTCATGTTGTTGTGCGACAGCGTCAGCGACTCGAAGCGGCAGATGGTGCTCTGGCTGAGCGATCCCACGCCCGGGATCTTCAGGTTGGCCAGGGCCGCCCCCACGTCGGCCTGGGTCACCCCCAGCTTAATGCGGCGCTGCTTGAAGCGCTCGGCGAACGCCTCCAGCTCGCGCGGGTCGGACTCCACGTCGGGCAGGCAGGGCGCGGCGGGCAGCGGCGGCGCGGGGCCCCCCGGCGGACCCACGGCCACGGGCAGGTGGCCCACGGCGCCCAGCGGGTGCGGCGGCAGCGGCGCGGGCACTGCCGGGGGATCGGGCAGGGCCAGCGCGGGGGAGAGGTGCTCCAGCAGCTCGGCGTCCAACGCGGGGTGCGGCGGCGGCGCGGGCAGCGCGGGGTGCGGCAGCGCGGTGGGGGCGGCCGGGCCGCAGGGAACGCCGCTCATGGCGTGGTAGGTCGCGTCCGGCTTGAAGGGGTGGCTCTTGGCGTGGGAGACGATGTCGACGGCCGCCAGAGCCTCGGCGCGGGCCAGCAGGCTCTCATCAAAGCTTCCAAATATATTGCCCTGGAGCTGCGAGCAAGAATGCGCATAGTGCAGTCAGTGGGGAATACTGTCATCTCCGGATTAAAAACCTCGCCGAGCACAGAGATTCCTCCTCAAAGCTCAGGTCATAAAAATTAATATGAAGGCAGCGGCTTTGCTCGAAGAGACATGTGGATCAGAGACGGGAGAGGGGAGCGGGATGGGGGAGCGCGGAGACGCGAGATTGTTCTGCTGACATGAAAAAAACATTAAGAGAGCGCCTGTCAAAAACCGTGCCTTAAAGCGGTAATTACGCTCCAGCTACATACCTGCGGGGCCGGGAGGCAAACCCTGCGCATCGCCTCCGCGCCGGCGTGCAGCCCGGAGTATTTGGGCTCCTGTAGGGCGGCGTGCATGGGGAAGGGCTGCTTGGCGTTCATGGCCATCATCTTCGCGCACCTCGCAGGTAGGCAGCCCCGGACATCGATTCAGGGTTGTCTCTGGCTCGCCGCCGTCAAAGTGAGCGATTGGCACTGACGGAGCGTCCCCCCGCCGCGCCCCCCCCCGCTCCCTCACTCATCTTACACCGCCGCCCGGAGCGGGCCCCGCGCACGCGTGTTGTGGGCAAGAGCGGAGGGCGCGGGGCCGCGCACCGGCTCGGGACGCGCCGTCGGGGCGGCTCAGTGGGCAGCGGATGGGGATCGGCCCCGGCCGGGAGCGGAGGAGGCCGAGCTCTCTCCGTTGATAACTGCCGTCGGGGGAGCGCCGAGCCGGGCCGGCCGGTGGGCTGCGGCCGAGGGACAGCGCTCGGACCCTGCGAGACCTTCCCGCGGCCGGGGGGGAAGAGGAGGGCCCGGGGTATCTCGTAACGTGAGGCCGAGCTGGGGCTACGCGCAGCAGCCGTCCGTGCGGACCCCGCGGCTCGGCTCGGCTCGGCTCGGCTCGGCTCGCTCCCGGCTGGGTGTGTCCGGGCGAGGGGCGGCCGTCCGCACATCGCAGTCATTTCTGCGGGGCGCACAGGACTCTGCCCCCGCCCCGTCCCCGCTTCGTCTGTCTCGCTCTGCAGACGAACCACACAAGCCGCGGTGCTTCAAAGGCGAGACGTCTCTCCTCTCCCGTGCGGCTGACACGAGCCCCGCAGCGTTGGCACAATACAACAAAAGTTGCCCCGCGAACACGAGAAGCGCTCGGCTCCTCCCCAGGCACCACCGAACCCACCGGCCCCCCCGGCCCGCAGGGCCCCGCGCGGCTCCCGCGGAGAGCGGGGATGCGGGGTCGGGCCGTGGGCGTGCGGTGCGTGCGGGCCGCGTTGCCGCCGGGGGGAATCCGATTGATTTCAGCGTCACGCGGGTACTGGGGAGCCGTGCTTGGGGCTCCCGTCCGCACGTACTATAGGCTGCGAATGTCCGATCCTTGATTCGTTAGGAGAAAACGGACGATTCCCTCCTCCCGAAATAGTCCCGAAATGGGCATAACTGCTCCCGAGCGGTTGTTTTTGATGTTTGGTTTCTCATCGCCTTCCCACATCTTCAGACGTTACTTCGCTGGTCTGGGGATTTAAGTAATCTGCACGTGGGAATCGGCCGATTCTTAAGCAAACGTAACACCTGCGCCCAGCTTTGGGGCTTACGAGACTTACTTTGCGTGCAGAACAAGTTTGGTTCGGTTTCCTGACCGACGCGCTGCCTGTGCCCCGGTGGCCGGAGGGGAGGAGAGGCACAGCCCGCCGGGGAGCGGCGGTCGTGGCGGGACGGCCGCGCGCACCGCGCAGCGCCCTGCCCTCCTTCGCGGTGCGGGGCCGCGGGCCGGGCCGAGGGGACGGGGCTGCGAGGCGGGGACGGGGAGGGCAGACGAAGGCGGCTGTGCGGGGTCGGCACCGCGGACAGCGCAGCGCCGGGGCGGGGCGGGGCGGCCCAGCAGCTCCTTCCGTCCCCACGAGCTGAGCCGGCGCGGCTCCGCGAAGCTCCGCGCTCTGATTTACGATAAAAAATTTAAAGGAAATCATTTATATTTCAAGGGGCCTAAATAGCTGCATGAAAGTTTTATCCAAAGCGGCACCGTATTTATAGGCGGTGCTACTTCGTTGGGAGTAATTAATAGAGGGATACTTTTCAGACCTTTGTTTTATTCGTAACCCTCCCTTTATTCACCCGCTCCGGCTGACGCCGGTGCAGCAGAGGATCCCGGCAGTGCTGGATGCAGCGCCCGGTCCCCGCAGCTCCTCTCCCCTCCCGAAGGGCTGAGCTGCGTTGGCGCTTCTCCCCATCCCCACGCCCTCCGTCCGGCCCTCGGCCGGGAGCTGCCGCAGCCCGTGGGGCCTCCATTCCCGCTCCCACGTGGGATGGCAGACGTGGCCCAGGCACGCTGCAGCCGCGCGTCACGCGTGTGGACAGAGCTCTGCCCGGGGCTGTGCGGCATCCCGGCCCGGCCCAGCCCTGTGCCGCGGCCCAACCCGAGCCCTTCTGCTGCCCGCCCCGCGTGGCGGCTTCTCCTTCCCTCCCGAAGGCCGCTGTTCTGAAAGACACCGGACGGGGTAACCTAGCTGCTGAGCTCCCTTTAATTAAAGCTGTAAAATATTGATGTTCCTGGCCCTGTCTACTGACGTTACACCTTACAAACAGAGGAGAGGAGTCCAAGGGATAAACAATAACAAGTTAAAAGAGCCCAGATGGTTTGCCATCAGAAACTATCTGCAGACTCAAAGGTGTCACCGCAATAGATTTCAGAGATCATTCATCTACTGGTAAATAATTAATGGTATTTCTGGAAGAAAAAAACCCACCAAGCCCATGCCCTGATGAAACATCACCACCGACTCATTGAAAATCTGAGGGTAGCAGTCAGAGTGAAGGGGTGTGCTGAGCCCACGGTGCCGTCCTACTCTTTGTCACCATTTGAAGGTCGTTATCCATTTTCCTAAAACGTCAAAATATTCTGCTCTCATTTAGGATGTAATTCAAAGCCCATCGCGGTGCGCTGTCAGCAGGCTCTTGGTTTCATTAAATCGTTTCGTTGGAGGGGTTTGTAGTAAATGCTGACACGGGAGTGGGGGTGCTCTGACCTACAGTCCATCATTTAACACACGCTTTGTCCTCGCGCATTCTCTACAATGGGTGGCAGCCGGCGCTGCCCAGCGCCTCCACCACTCTGAGGTGTCTCACCCCGGGAATTTTTCCTCAGTTGCTCTTTAAAGCACCCACGGTTTCCTGCCCGCGGTGCTGCTTTACGCACGAGGAGCTGTGAGCAGCCGAGGAGAGGGGAATGACACACGGATGTGGTCCTTCTGTCCCTTTGCACACACAGCTCCCACCCTCTGCTATGGAGCTGCATCCCCTGCCCAGCACTGCGTGGGGTGGGTTTCTCCTTAGCATTCTTCACTGCCCGTCTGTATAAGAAATGACATTTTTTTCAGAAATGATGTTTTTCACCCTCCATTAAGGCTGCAGGGCTGAGCTGAGCTCTTTGCTGAGGCGCAGCACCTTCTCTGAGGTGTTTGCTCCTGCAGGAGGAGCGCTGCATTGAGCCCAGGAGGTTCTCAGCTCACCCTCAGCCCCACGCAGAGCACCCAGCAGGGCGTGCAGTCTGATACGGCTGTTCCACCGCACAATCTGATCGAGGAAATAGCTAGGATTACCCAGACAGTCAATTATTCATCAGCTAAACGGCCCAGCATCAATTACCTGGCTTGATTCTCTTATTCATTAAGGAGATTGAAGAGCCCGACTTAACAAAGCCAAAAGAAAGTTGCTAAGCTACGGGAGCTGCCCGGCTCATGGGAGGGCCGCAGCGCCCAACCTTACAGGGGACGCAGTGGGGCCGGGCCGTGTCCTGCTGGGGTCACCGTGTCCTGGCCTAAGGAGCGGCTGAGGGACACGGCGTCCCTTCGTGCCTGTAAGAGCGCAATAATTTCCCTTAGAGAGCATTGGGTGAGATTTCATTAAAGGCAGAAGTCGGGCTCTCACGTTTGGGTTGTGGGATGTTCCGACAGTGATGGCGCTGCCCACGGGGCTGCTAAGAAGAGAAGTGGGAACTGCTGTGATGTGCTCAGTGCTTTGAACTGAACAATAAGAGCTCTCTCTCACCTTCTGTAATTAACAAAAACAAAGCGGTTCGCCTTTTTGTCTTTTCCAGCTGTATGCAGGGGAGCTCTCAGAGACCACGGCTTTGGATGTGTTACTGAATACAAGCACGGGTATTCCCAGAAAGTCGTGCAGATGTTTGCAGGTATCACCTCGAGATCAAAAATGTTCCTTAGAGGAAGGTTGTGTCCATATTAAAACATTAAACAGCGAAAGCAGTGCTGTGTGTTGGGGGGAGCGGGGATAGCAGCATTTCATCCTCCCACCGCAGTCACTGGGGAATGGATGCTGTTCCGTCCCTGAATTTTTCAGCCAAGGCTTTGGTTGAGGTCTGAGGGACACGAGGAGCTCCGTGTACTCCTTTGTAATGTGCATGAATTATAGAGCTTGTTGCGTGTGTCTTTCCCTGAAATTAAAGCTGTAACGAAGCAGATTCTGATGCTCGTTAAAAATCAGACCCGTCTGCTTCCAATGAGGATCCAATGAGTGACAGAGTGATATTTTCCAAGGCGGGAGGAGGGCAGAGTGCTCATCTATCAGGCATCTCTTTCTTGTTGTATTTGCTCCTAACTCTAGAAATACATCTAAATGTGGTCTAACAAGACTCTGCTCCACAAGAAATTAATGAGGAACAAACATTAATTATTCATGGCCTGAAACAAGAGGTCTGCTAATGTTTCTGCTCATCAACAAGTCGCACAGCTGCAGCTTTGCAGGGCAGTCCCGGGGAGGATGGAGGGGAGCACTGCCATGTAGCGCTGCAATGCGCGCCCCACCGCCTCCGAGCTGCTCTGCTCTGCGGCTGCACCAACCCGGGGCTCCCAAAGCCTTCTGGTGGCACCCGCGGCTACATGGAACAAAAAGACCTTCCCGGGCGCCGCTGCGTCGCCGGTCCCACCGCCCTCCCTGGCGCAGGGAAAGTTAAGGAGTAAGACAAGGAAGCAGCCAGAGCGAAAGAGAGAACTGCAGAAGGCACCGGAGTGGTTCGGCCGTGCGGCTCTGGGGCCGGGAATGAGCATTGGAGCTGCGGCCGCGTACCCGGAGCGCGAAGCACCGCCCCGGGCCGGCAGCGCTCGGCTTTACTGCGTGCGGACGGAGCTCTCCGTGCCCGGGGGGGGGGGGGGGGGGGGGGGCTGAGCGGGAGGTTCTTCTGGGGGGCCTTCATTTGGGTGAATGCGAAGATGTGAACCAAAGTGTGCTGAGACGGCTGCCCCGAGCAGCGCGTTTAGAACTGAGGGCTCCAGTTAGGAAAAACTAAAATGCACTGGAGCGTAATTGGAGAGCCGGTTTCTGCCAGAAAAGAGACCGAGATATAAAACACAATCAGAAAATGTATTTCCTTCAAAGAGACAAAGACAGCGGGGCCCAAAAGTCCCCACATCCTTTCCGTCTGCCAGAATTCTCAGCCCGGAGCTGCACTCCCAGTTCTGCGAGGTCATTTGTGGCTGCAACAAAAGCAGAATGAGAGCAGCTCGAACATCCCAGAGCAGCGGGCGGCGTTTGTCTGCACGCCCACCTGGAGGAGCCTCGAGCGCGAGGAGCAAAGCGACTTGTGGCATTACGGAGTTCAACCAGAGGCAAATTGGAGCAAACGGGGACAGAGGAAGCAGCTCTGCATCCCCATCCGCCTCTGCCAGCATGGCCCCATGGCCTCACATTAGCCACACTTTGGTCATCATCCACATGCCAGCAAGAGCAAAGACACGTTTCATTAATTATCCACGATAATTAACACAGAGATCGAAAAACTTAAATACTTCCACTGGGGGAGAAAATCAAAATGTTTTGTATGTTGGAAAGCTTTGCACTCCCCACCGAGGCTGGATTTAAAACATCACAAACTGTGCTAAAGCAGCACCAGCTCAGCACTGACCCCATGGGCAGCCCCAGAGCCAATGAGTTCACGCAGGCAGATGGGGTTTGGTGACTGATCCGTACCACAGAATCTCTCCTCTGTGTGTCCCACGTGGTTCAGAGCTCCATTGCGGTCGCTGCGTCCTTAAAACCATCCCGAGGGGAAGGTTGGGCTGCTGGGATCCTGGTCTGCTTTGCAGCTGTGGCAGACAGAGCCCTTCATAGAGTCATAGAATCACAGAACCACCAAGGTTGGAAAAGACCTACAAGATCACCCGGTCCAATCGTTCACCCATCACCAATAGCTCCCACTAAACCATGTCCCTCAACACAACATCCAGTCGTTCCTTGAACACCCCCAGGATCGGTGACACCTCCCTGGGCAGTCCATTCCAGTGCCTGACCACCCTTTCTGAGAAGTAATATTTCCTAATGTCCAGCCTGAATCTCCCCTGCTGCAGCTTGAAACCATTCCCTCTAGTCCTACCCCTTCCTTCCACTCAGGACCCCAACTCCCCCCAGGCAGCTGCTCACCACCCTGACCCCAAACCCAGAGCCCTTCCCGCTGTAACAGTTTTCCATCATGTGTGCTTTGGGAGTTGCTCGGCAGCCATTCTGGCTGTGCAGGGTGCAGTGGGACCCCCGGGGGCTGCATGCTCTGCGGGGGAGGGGGTGTTTGCCGAGTCCTGTCCTCGGGGGCTGTGGTGCCCAGGGGCTGGGAATCACAGAACAGAGGTGTGTGCGTGTGGGGGGGCTGTGCCCCATAGCTCTATGAAATTATTCAGCCCTGTGCTGCTTTCACATTCCTTTTACGTTAATGCTCCCTGAAATCTTCATTAAAATTTGAAATTAAAATGTAACAATCGGAGGGGGGTGGGGAGGAATCCTGTCACCTAACATTAAACTCATCGCTCCCACATTTACATTTCCTGGATTTTTAATTAGAGAAGTCACCCGGGGCGGTCACTCACACTGCACAGGGCTGTGTGCCACCGCCGCAGTTCCGGGCGCTGCAGGGCTGCAGGTCTGCTCTGCTTTCAGCAGCTCTGCTCGTCAGCATCTGTGACATCTCCCTGCTTCTTGCTCGGTTTCTCACCTGTCAGATGCGCTGAGCAGCGCTGTTGTGATCAGGCAAAGCACATCTTGAGTCGCTGAGCCACCTTACACCGAGGGACAAATGCCCCCCCAGAAAGCTCAATGGGTGAGAGACGTTTCCAAAGCAGCAAAAAGTTGGTGGTTAAGAACCATTGCAGAAACCCCTGGGGGTTCTTGGGGCACCTCGAGGCTTTGCTGTGCAAATCCCCCCACACCCACAGTGCTTCATTTTTGGGGGAGGGTGACCTCAGGCGCACCACTCGGAGCCCCACAGCAGCCCCACAGCCCTGCAGCCCTGTGCTGCCGCTGCAGCAGACACCAGGGGAGCACTGCGGCCGCGCTGCTGTCACGGAACTGCTGTGTTCCTCACAGAAATGTTGGGTCTCAGGGGAGTGCTCACTGCAGGTTGCTGTTTAGCTGCTCCTGGCATGCTTGGGAAGGCACCAGCTCCTCCCAGAGCCCATGGGAGCCCAGAGGCCACAGGGAGCACTGCGGGAACCGGCAGAGCTGGGCAGTGGGAAATCCTCCAGTGCAGCCCCAGGCAGGAGCTGCATCCTCCTGAGCAGCGCCCAGCTCACAGCTGAGGTCAGACGTGCACGCTGTGGCACTGCGGGGCTGGGGAGTGCAGGCAGTGGGAGATCCTGGCACTGTTTGTAACCCCATCTCAGCCCTCTGCCCACATAACCACCCCCTTCAAGGCAGTGTACGCCTTACAGGACCCCTTCCTGCACATCTGGCAGACCTCAGACACTGACACAGCGCAGCCAAATGAGTGAGTCTTACTGCTGGCCTCCCTGCCCTCCTGCCCCAGCAGAGCCAACAGCTGCAGCCCCAGACACCTCCTTACGGGCACAGCGGTGCTCCCGGTTGCAGCTGCTTCTGGCCAGAATTAGTTGGCCATCTTTCATAATTCGGAATCGGGAGTTGGGAATTCACCTCTCAGAGAGGTCCTCCTCACTTTTCTTTGACCTACGGATAACCCAAAGTCACAATCAAAAGCAGAAATGAAGAGTGGATGAAGTTGTTGTTTGACATATCTTTAGCCACCAGAGACTTCACAGAGGTACACTATGTTGAGTCGACTCCAAATAATTTTCACATGAATTACTAAAGTGCCAGGGATGTATAATTCATCAGCATTTAAATAAATCAGAGCAGAGGAGCTGCACGCTGCCGGCAGACGCTGTGCTCACCTCAGGAGCACTCTGCGACAGTGAGCTGCACCGCACTGCCCCGCAGAGCACTGCCCCACACTGCGCTGCCCCACAGTGCGCTGCCCCACACTGCACTGCCCCACAGCACAGGCAGTGAGGGGGCTCTGCTCCCAGCAACCCCCAGCCCAGCACTGTGAGACAGCTGTGTGAGGCAGAAGGACCTTTGTTGCAAAGGTGGATTCCAGTAATAGGAGCCACGGCATCAGCTCTGCCTACAGATGCTGTCCTTCAGGTGATACAAAGGCAGCCCAGCACAGCTGGGTGTGCTTATAAGCTCTCACTAGACGTCCAGGCTGAGAGCAAGATGGGGGGCAGGGGAACACTGAAAACCCACAGCAGTAATGTCAGTGCATCACAGCTCGTGGGAAAGCACAGCCAGGGTCACGCTGACAGCAATACACACAAAGCACAGGAAAACGCACTGGGTGCTGTGTATGAACACGGGGCTGCAGCAGAGGCTGCCTTACAGCGCGTTTATTATCCCATGTCCCGCCCTGCGCCCCCGGGCCTACAAGGACAGCGGTGTCCCAGCAGGGTTTGGAACACCTCCCAGAGAGCGGGGGGGCGACCTGGGAATGTTCAGCCTGGGGAGAAGGCTGACGGACACCTCATCAGTGCTTGCAATGCTCTAAAGGCAGGTGGGAGGCAGACGCAGTGACATGACAAGGAGCAATGGCCTCAAACCTGAAATAGGAAGCTCTGTGCTGAGATGTGGAAGAACTTCATGGCGGCAGAGCACTGGCACAGGCTGCCCACAGGGGTGGCGGAGCCTCCCATGGAGACGCGCAGGACCTGCCTGGACGTGCAGCACATTGTGAGGAACCGCTGTTAGCCGGGCTGGGACCCTGGGATCTCTTCTATCCCTTCCAACCCCCCACGCTGTCATTCTGCCAGCGCCCAGCACAGCGGAGCAGAGCACTGCGCTCACACTGCACGGGTGCACAGCCCCCCCCACAGCCCCAGGCCCAAAGTGATGACGCTCTTTTTGTGACCACGGGTGGTTTGGGTTTTTTTGAATGGTTCTGCCGTCCGATTTATTTAAATTACTTTTCCTCTGCTTTTCTCCATTTGGAACCATTCCATAGCATATCTTTATTGCAAAAAAGTCAACATGCATCTTAGAAATCCAGATTGTAATCAATAAAACAAACATTACATATATGAATTTAAATGTATAAACAGTTAGAAATCCAACAATATCTCCTATTACACTATTACACAAGTTCACAATTTTGTAAAAACTATAGTACAGGTTTACTATACACCAAGGGAACTTCATTCCTTTTCACATGATTTTGCTAAGGAGGAGGAAAAGAGAAGAGGTGCGCTCTCACAGTAAGCAGACGACACTTCCCACGTTGACCTTCCAGCTCTGGGGTTGCCGCTTTTTGCCCAGCTCACAGGCAGTGCAGGCAGTGCAGCCCCCCCTGCCCCGCCGGCACTGTGACCCCGTCACACACAGCTCACACTCAGACCGAACGCCTCCGGCACACGCAGGCTGCGCTGCTGCCTCACGGACCCTCTGAAGGTACCCTCTGAAAGGGTAAAATGGCACCAGCAAACAAAGCAAACGGTACCACCACGTCACCAAACAACCAAACCGGAGCAGTTCTGTATCACCCAGCAGGCCCCGAGTTACAGGGAGACCCAAGCTACAGGCAGCCTGGGCGAAACGAAGCTCACTTTGGAACAGCCTTCCCAACTCCTGAAACACCAGGACTGGGGTCGCTGCCCGTCACTCACGCTGCCGAAGAGGTAACGGCGTGCTCTCAGTGCGCAAGCTGGGCTCAGAGGCACAACTCATCTTTTCGCCTCAGCACTCAGAAATCCCATTTGGGATGTCACTGCCCGCGTGTGCTGTGCAGGAAAACAGTAAGAAAAGCAAAGCAGTCGTGTGAAGCTCCCCAAAAACCACCGAGTGCAGCCACCGCAGCCGCTCACCCCCCGCCGCCCCAGCCCAGCAGCCGCCCAACAGCCCAAACCATATGAAAAGGAATCCCGTTCTGCGTCAAAGGCTACTGCAGTTTTTCTTACAGCTTCATTCGTTCACTGTAGTTTTCATTTTCCAAATACAAAAATACAACAGTTCTTATTGAAATCTATACGCTGGTAGATTTAGTACACAAAAAAAGCAAAATATTTACAAAATTATACAGTTTTAAGAAAAAACTCTGTACAAAAAAATATATAAATCCTTTGTTCCCTCTATCACTTTTAACTGTCAGGACTCAAACACGGCTGCTGCAACGGATATTTCAACATATACACCGACCAAACCGCAGACAATAAGAACAACACCAGAGATGACGGGAGCAAAGACAGCGGGAATACCTAAGATGCTTTCCCTCATTCCTCTCTGTATGCAATTTCACCTCAACGCTAACGAGAACGTCCGAATTACGCACAGGGCTTTTAACGTGAAGAGGAGGAGCACTGAAAGGCAGAATTCCCTTCAGCGGACGAGGAAACCGAAGATGACGCCGCTTGGACTTCCAAAGCACCACCACAGCAAAAAGGGAATGCGGTCAGGGAGCAGCAAACACAACGTGCTCAGCTGTGTTACCAAGTTCAGAGCCACAGCAATTGAGGGGTCTCTCTAAATTTTCTCCAGTCGGGAACTTGCTGGCAAATACTCTGGTAAACTAAAAAGAGGAGAGCATTTTTCTCTGACATTCGGTTTATTTTATATAGAAAAGTACACCAAAGTGTACTGAGAAGTGCCCCGTACAAATGCACAGCCAAGGAAAACGCTTACTCGGTGGCACTGATGTTGGTGAGCCACAAAAGCCACGCAGCAGTTAAAGAGACGTGGCTTCAGAATCTGAGCTTGTTGTCCTCATTTCTACCATTACACACTGCCTGCGGGCGTGGGTGTGCTTGTAATGGTACAGCAATAAGGAGGCCGAGGATGGAGCCGCGCTCATCTGAAAGGTGCCCGAACAGAACCGAAGACAAACGAACACTGCTCCAAACCAGGGCTGCTGCAATGCCTGCACTGCTTCACCGCGACCCTGCAGCACCCGCCCATGCTGTGGGACAGAAAGCATCTTGCTCCGAACACCTCACAGATTTGGCTCGAATATAAGCAGAACTCGGAGGGGAAGAGGAGTTTCGAAGGGCTGTGAGCGGCTGCCCGTTTAGTTCTTTCTGGGGAAGATACGAAACTCATTCTCTATTCAAGCTCACAGATACGGAAACGCAGCAAATGAACAGTCTGGCTGACACTGGAGCCTTTACTGAACTACAGAGGGAGGTCACTGGCGAGTAAACACTGAACTCAAACGTGTGTCACTGCTATGCTTCCGTGAAGCAGGATTTGAAGGACAGAGCTGGACAGTGTTACAGTCATACCCTGTTGGATTATTTGTTCCATCCCCTCTCACAAAGCAAATATAGAGACTGTGTGGCTTTCAAACATCCTTAAACGTCCGATGAACTCAGCCACTAGTAACTTCTACAGTAAGTGATTGCATATGAATGAAATGCTACCTTTCTTCAATTAGTAAATGAGGCATTTTTTTTCTTTCATAACATTTAATGAAAGTTTGTGTCTTTCCCCCGAGCCTGGAATATTGCTAAATAAAACCTGTAACATCTTTTCAATTATAAGCTAACAGATCAATCACGTTATAAAAAACCCAAAACAAAGTAATAGAGGGTGACACAAAAAGAGGACAAGAAAATACTAATAATATTTGTTTTCTTTCTCTCTTTTTTCATCCTTCTTAAATAGAAAAGAATCACCATCCCGGTGAGCTTGGTACTTCTATAAAAAGTTACTGGGCCTTTGGCTAGGTTGGCATCACAGCTCTATATCTGAAATGTTTTTATAACAAACTTCGCTCACTTTAAATCGTGTGGTTTGAAAAGAAAGTAAAGCTTTTTTGGCTCATCAACTTTCTTAAATAAACGCCTAAAAGACAGAGCTTGAACTATATTCCTAAACTTATACATTTCCAACGTCAAGTTTCATCTTCTCCAAGAACGGGATTCATCCTCATCTTCATCCTCATCATCATCATCTTCGTGCAAAAACAAATCTGAGGTTTCAGTCTCCTGGATGAAGAAGAAACATGGTTTGAAACTAAAGTTCCATGTAGTAACGTGGGATCTTGTCACACAACACAGCACCAGCTGCACCGTACGTGCACACAGCTCAGTACGTTCCACAAGCTTTAAGGGAAGAGCGCTGGACTCTCGCATCAAGGAAGGGAAAGAAGCCAGACTTCACAGGAAGCAGGAATGAACAACCACCCACCCTCTCCAAAACAAGTCTGTTAAATGACAGAAAGCCCTTTAAAAGCCTTTAAGTGTTCATAATTGCAATCTAAGAATACGCATAACTTATCTTTCAGTGGAGGATTAACACCAAGTAATAAAAAGATGAGCCGCCTCTGTGTATGTGAGAATGTCAGGTTTACCTTTGCAGTTTGCAAACGCAA
The DNA here is from genome assembly GCA_030625065.1 of Alectoris magna. Lineage (NCBI taxonomy): Eukaryota > Metazoa > Chordata > Aves > Galliformes > Phasianidae > Alectoris > Alectoris magna. The sequence continues at coordinate 16,769,672 of CM060573.1, read as the reverse complement.
GTTTTCAGAGGTTTTTTTTTTGGCTTTTTGGTTTTTTTTTTAATATGGAAATCACACTGGACTAACCAAAACCAGGGGGGTTTCTGGTTTGCAGAAACATCTTTAATGAAATGTATTCTGTAAACAGAAAACAGTATTCTGAAGGAGCTCTCATGCTAAAGGAATCACTACTTTACCCACATATTTTCCTACCTCTTCCTTAGATTCCTCTTCCTCGACTTCTGTGGACACAGAGGGTACCTTAGGTTTGTACCATGATATCTGTAGCCTTCGGTCTTTAAACTTGGATCCCTGGTTAGCAGCCTAGATTGTATTTTAAATGAACATGTTTTTAAAAGGAAAATCAAAGTAAGAACTTTTCAGATCACCAATAATGAGCTAAACCCAGTGAGCACTAATCGCTGCAGATCTGTATCTGGATATCTCAAACATACTTCACCTTCTTCAGCCTTCGAAAGCAACTTCACTTAAGCCTGAGTCTACTAAACAACGCCCACCTACCATCAACCTAAAAACATTAACACAGCTCTAAAGAGACTGCGACATTGAATCCATATCAGCAGAAAACCCCATGCTAATAAATTAAACGTGAGGTATTCCCCCCTTTAGCAACACTATACGCAGAAGCAACAAACATTTGCACTATCGAGCTCAAATGAGTGGGATCCAAACCTGCTAAAGTTTAAAGACAAAAAGGCAGATGCGGGCAGTTAAAAACTGTTCATTATTCTGGAACTAAGGAAAAACAAATCCATCATTTCACTTACATTCTCAGCTTCAGAGCGAGATTTAAAAGTTAGAACAACACTTAGGGGGGAATCTTCTTCTTGGAGATCCTCAATATCTCCAAATTTCTGTAAGAAGAAAAATCGATGAGGAACAACAGTAATGCTCTCCTCCAGAGATGGGACCATCACGTGCTACAACTGAATTGTTTTGTACCACAGCAGCACCAAAACCTTGTTAGTTTTTGGACAGAATTGAGAGAGAGAGAAATCCGAGCTGCACTGGATGGCAACACTTGCAGCTCCTGTGCCTGTATTTTTGGACAAGAGCTCAGATTTATTCACATTTTAATAAACGGAACTTAATTTTGCAGGAGAAAAGGAAATATGTGCGTAACCGAAGTAAATTCGAGTAATTTGCTGTTTCACTTATCTTTTCTGCCCTTCAATACTACCCTACAACAGACTTGCTAAGCCATTTGGCTTTTCCTATTAAAATAATGCACTGATGTAAAGCAGCTATAAAAGGCACTGCATTTACACTCTTGAAACTGTTTATCCACAGCTTGTTCTATGAATTCAGGATGAATTTGTTTGTACTACAGAAAGACTTTTATTATTTTCCAAGGTTTTGGAGGTAAAACAGTTGCTTACTGAGGTTCTTAGCTTGCCTCTCTTTGCAAGCACACACCTAAGGTATCAGATACCCACTTCATCTGAGATTGAAAGTGCAACCCTAATGGTCAGCTTCAGTTTCTCTTTTTAACGTGACCTAATACTTACAGAGAAGTGCTGCAGCAATTCATCTTTTTCCTCTTCAATGAATCCTCCAACTGTTAGTGCTTTGGGACGATGGTCTACCACCATATGATTTAACATCCCCCTTCCTCTCCCGCCACGACCCCGTCCTCGTCCTCTCCCCTGGGCTGGAGCCGTCTTTCCTCGGCCAGCAGGCAAAATGCCTAAACGGGCAGCCTGTTAGAAAAGAGATAAAAAAGGCAAATAAAGTGTAAAGGTTTGAAAAGATTTAAAACTTGTATACATAAAACACATTAAAAGCATAAATCCTGACATACTTACCTCTACTTGTAGCTGATTTAGCTTCTTCCGCAGCTCAGTTGTGTCTTCTCCAGAAGAGAGTCTTTTGTGGAAGTCCAGTTCTGCATCCAGAAGTTCCTTTTGTGCCTTAGAGAAAAAGGTACGGAAAGAGAAAGTGCAAGTGGAGAGCAGGACATTAATGCACACTTTCAATGTTTTACTCCGCTTCTTTAGCAGTAAATTTATGTAACCGACATAAGCAGATCAATACACAACAGCCACACTTTCCTCTAAATTCAGTTCATGATGCTTTTGCTTGCCTCCATGACTCTTCCCCAATCTCATTTGTGGAAGGACCTGGAGTTCTATGCTTTAGAACTGGAACAAGCTTAAATGAGCTGTAAGTAGCTAGCTCACCCAAGTTAATTAGAACCACAGCTTGCTTCTCCGTAGTTACCAGTCAAATTCAAAATACCGCTGGGAAGGATACTGATCTAACATGGTTGTGTTTTTAGACACACCACTAGAAACAGTTACAGAAGACGGATGTGCAAGTGTCTGGCACAATACATACCTCTGTCTTGGACTTTAATTTTGATGGCGTTGAGGCTGTAGATGAAGTTTTTAACTCATCCTTTAATTGAGATATTTTTCCTGCTAGTTCTTTCAATGTCTTCATTATTTCTGCTCTCTCTTCTGGTTTCATGGCCTTGTTTTTCTCCAGCTTGGATATCAACATCTGTATATCAATAAAAGAGCAGCAACATAAATTCCAGCAAGAATAATGCTGAACAGGCAGATACCTACAAAACCAGCATGCACTTACTGGAAGTCAGTCCAGACTCACCTTCTGGCATTCTATTTGTTTTTCCAACATCTCCTGCTTCTTTTTCCTCATGTCCTGTTGGAGTTTCATTGCCTCCTAAGAGAATAAAACTCTTCCAATCAGAAAAAGTACTCTAGCATTATATGTACCCCTATGTCACATTTTCTTTTTCAAGTTACAGAAGTGAGGGCCATAATAAAAACTACTAGCCTGCAAACCACGAAAAGTATTTAATATATCTGGTCTGGAAAATAACAATGAAATCTTGCCAATTTACTGCTGTGAAGTACTCTGCTAACTTTTTTCCACCTCCAAATGCCCCTTGAAGAAACATATCCTATGCTGTCATTTAAGTTCCTCATGTTTGCAGAGATTAAAATCAGAGAAATGCCACCAGAACTCCATCCCCTCAAAAAAAAGGAAAAAAGAAAAAGGCCCTCAATTTGCATTACCGAGACAGTGCCACAGTGCTAAAGCTTACATTGACTGTGTGCAGAAAGCTACACAGTAACACCCGAGGTTTAAATTGCCTATCAATTCTTTCTTTTTAAGTACTTTGACCACTGCACTGCTCATCAACCAACGTACAGCACAGTACCTGCTTTTTCTTAAGAGCTTCTTGTATGTCGTGAGGTTTAGATCCTGCACCAGGCTTCATAGCAGCCTTTAAGTTTGAAGAACTATAAACCATTTTTGAGTGGCTTGTAGAAGTAGGAAATGTCTGAAACAGTAAAAATGCACACACAAAAATACGTAATAGGTTAAAATTAGTAATTTTAAATAAGCATATTCTGTGAAACAAACCTATGCTTCCAGAATTATGAAAGGAGACGAATACAACAATGCAGTCAGAACATGCAGAAAGACATTAGTCTAACAATCAACCTACTTGAGAGCTATCAGCATAAATGATCATTAAAACACTTTCTGCAAAAGAGAATTCCTTTTGATCTTCATTAAAAAACTCCCTCTCTATCCTGATATCCACGAGGAACACTGCTAACACTCATCTTTTGTATCAGAGCTACACCGAGCTTGGTAGCATAACCTAAAATCACACTTCTTGATCAAGCATTTAGAAAAGAAATAAGGCAGCAACTGTCACTTGCATACCTCCTTTCTTACAAGAAATAGCCTGTGACCAAGAACATGCGCTGCTTTGTGACACCAGTGCTAATTAAACTGTACCAGCTTGAACTCTTCGCAGAAGTATTCTGTAAGTTTCCAGTACCACTGTAAAAGCACAGCATTTTTGGATTTTTGGAGCGTAAACTCCAAAATCACCGGGGAAAGCAATTAGCCAACAGAAAGCTGACAGCACATGTAAGCTGTTGAGTTTGTTTAGAATGAAGCAGCGTCAAAAATATGTTATGCTATTTAAAATGGTGACACTGTTTCTGAATCCGTTCTCCCTGGTTTATATCAAGCAGCTAATGAAAACTGGAAGAAGTAAATGATCACATCACAGATCATCAGTGACAAAAGGAACAACCAACGGAGAAATTCCAAATTCTGGTCCATGTACCAGTTCCATTCTCTAAGCTAACAGATCACAGCTGCAAGTGAAAGCATGAAGACGGTCAGTTTTCATAACCATACCTGAGAGTCCTCTACTACAGCCCCAGTCTGACTTAGATCAGACTGATTTCCAGCTGCTGCTCCAAGGCGACGTTTCACCGGGACTTTATTAAGGACGTAGGCACCAGATGCCAGCGGTTTGTTCAGTGCCTACGAATCATGAGATATTAAAAAAGGAAAGATTACATATGCTGAATTTTAAAAGCATCTGTCATTTAGGAACACTGAGAAGCTACGGTACTCTGAAGGTTATTTATGAAAGTACTGTACCTTGGACATATTACTGTGCATTGTCACAGCGGGAGCCGGGGTCAGGGCTTGCTGCTGAAGGTGAAGTTGGTGATGAAGAGACTGTGAGGGTGACTGCTGCTGTTGTTGCTGCAGCAGTGGGGCTTGCTGCTCACTTTCTCTGTGCCAGTGCACCCTTATAAAACGATTGTTTAAAACTGCCTCTGTGCTTGAAATTGCCTTCCTAGCCTCGTCATTAGTTAAGTACTGAATGAGAGCAGCTTCAGGATCGTTCTGGAAAGCAACCTAAAAGAAAGAGTTCATGAGAATACATTTCTCAAGAAGGAAAATACGTCAATCAGTAGGAAAACAAGCTACAAGCAATCCACAATAACAAGCGGAACACGTAGTGATATTAACAGCTCAAAATAAAGTTAAATTACTCTATGTAATTAGAATCAATTACATTTTGCAAATGCTATGCATAATTGCAGCAAAGGCTATATGCAGTACAATAAAAATCAAGTAAATAGTTTAAAAGTTCTGCATCAAACATCACAAGATATTCACAGTACTGTAAACTGTTACTGGGATAGAACTGGGAAGACCCCAGTGCTGACTCCAAAGCTCTTTATTCTGATCTCCTGAAATAGAAACGCTGTCCAAGGATGAACAGTGCAAAGGTTCACCCTATCTCTGAAGAAACCTTATCTAACAGTCATAGAAAAGCATTTTTCTCTAAAAATTAATCATCACAGGAATGAAAACATACCTTGTATGATGTGACAGAGGTAGCATGTTTTTTAGAATGCATTATTAAGGTTCAAAAAGGACCAAAGTATCTTTTGGGCTATGGCATAAAATTGTGAACTCAAAAAAAATACAGAGGCTTGCCAGGAATCTGTCTTCATTTAGACCTTGAACTGAGGATGAAGGCAGTCATTGCTTTCTGTAAAAATAAAGCAGTACTCTATCTACATAGCTACCTGTGTTTTGTTTACATAGTACTTTTCCAAGGCACACCGCTGAACTGGAGCTACTTCTAGGATGCAACGTGGTAACACCCATAGCATCTTGGGTGCTATCCTAAGAAATAATGCAGGACTTCCATACAAAACAGAGTTTCACAGAATCACAGAATTACCAAGGTTGGAAAAGGTCTCCAAGCTCTCTTAGCCCAAGCATCCACCTATCACCAGTATTACCCCACTGAACCATGTCCCCAGTAAACATCCAGACATTCACTGAACACCTCCTGGGACAGTGACTCCACCACCTCCCAGGGCAGCCTGCTCCAGCTCCTCGCCACTTTTTTGGAGAAGAAAACTTTCCAAACATCCAACCTCAATCTAGAAGACCCTTTACAAAACATATATGCAAGCTACTCAAAAACCTGAGATGGTTTAGATACTGTTAAATCTGCAAGCCTTTCAATCTATCAAGAGCTCACAAAGGCACAAAAGGCCAAGAAAAGGCTTTTTTGAATTTGGTGACCTGCTCTTTCCGCCAGCGTCCTCTATGATTCCTCAGGAACAATGTTTAGCTGTAGCATTCCAGAAGCTCCAGGGGAAAATACCCACATACAGACATAAAACTGAGGTGTTTTTTGTTTGTTTGTTTGCTTTACCTGAATGTTTACAATAGTTCCAAACTTGCTGAAGTGCTCGTTGAGTTGTGTAATGTTGTTCAATTCCGGTGGAATTTTTCGAACTTCTAATTTTGTGTTAGTGTACTGATTCTTTTTCAGAAAACCTGGCTTATTCTGGTTATTATTTGCTTGCCTGGAGAAAACAAGTGCAAGAGAGTCATTTAGAGACCTCAGTAAGGTAGCAAGTTAATGCATATTTAGATTTTCTCTAGAGATTCGAAACAACAAGCTCCCCAATATTTAGTCTCTGATTGTATCGACACATTTTCTGACTCAGCCAACTCAAATCACAGAGGCTAATAATTACTGTTTTTACAGCATTGGTAGCAATCGAGTGCATTCAAGTTAGCCAACTGCAGCTGTTAATGCTTACTTTCCCAGCCATGGCTTCTTCAATGGTGGACATTCCAAACTACTTGGAGACCTTTTTCTGCTGTCTGGTTCAAGCACAACTCTAGTTACACTGCTGCTATTATTTGTAATGGGAATGGGAGGTTCAGTCTGGATGATAATATTGGCAGCTGGAGGAAAGAAAAAAAGCCTCTGTTATTTACCACACATCAATGACAACATTGAAAAAGCTCTCATTTAAATGGCAAAATAGGATTGAGTTTAAAAACATTAAAAAAAAAAAAAAAAAAAAAGAGGAAGACTATTCAGTCAGCCAGTTCTGCTTACCAAGTTACTTCAGAGATCACTTACTAGCCTAGCTAATCCATTTGAGAAATACAAGCATACAGTCCTGCCAGCAGAGATGAGACTTTTGACCTTCAAGATCAGCACCAGCTTGAAGAAATGAAGTTTTGGGTTTATCTCACAGGTACTGAAACTTTCAATTCAAAAATTGTGTGACTGCTGTATGCCAAATACTCAACTCTTAAAGAGAAGTGTGAGATGTAAATCAATTTCTTACTGTTTTTATGCGTGCCAGAGCTCTGCTGATTACACTGATGAGAAAAAAGTCTGGGCATTTTCAGGCACGCAGCTTCATTCTTACATTAGGGGATGATTTTGGGGAAAACCTTTCACACACTTGACAAGGCAACAAAACAAGTGGTCTGAAGAGCCGCCACCAAGACTTACAATTCCCTACAACTGGAATGGGTTCTTAGACAGAACCAGCACTACGGACACAATCATGATTTTATGAAATTCATTAAGATGGAAATAGCAACAATGATTTCTGCAACAATACTTAATATTCTTTACAGGGTGAATCCCTGCAAGGAAATTCTGGAAAAGAAAACAAAACAAAACAACCCCAACAAATCAAACAAAGCAAACCTTTCTTGTCTGATAAGAAACAAACACCAAAGTGTAACAGCAAATACTGAAACACAACAACTTTTTTCTTAGAGATCATGAGGAGAAAGCAGGAGGGAAAAAGACAGCTATGCTGAAAACACAAAAATTTCTTTCAAGACCTTTAACTTGTACTAAATTTCTTTTAGGAGAGACAACATGTCACCACTAGGATACTACATCTACGCTCCTCCAGTTTATGATTCAGAATTACTGAAATGTAGACTGGGATTTCCATGAGCTAGGAGAACTAGAATGCTATCTGCAACAATCATTTTAAATATATCCCCAGGCTGAAAAGTCAGACCTTCAAATACAAGCGCATGCCACAATAGTTCCCCTCAGCATGACCACCAGAAGAGCCAAGGCTCTTAAACATGTGCTTGGCAAATCAAATCCAGCTTCAAATTCCTGTTTAAAGCCAACCTCCTGCACCATTTGTTTTCTTCTTTCTAGCAGCATCCAATACTCAGAAAGTACCTTTGTAGGCTAAAGATGAATAAAAACCCTCCCACCCAACCAATAATGATTTAAAAAAAAAAAAACAACAAAAAACGACCCTTCTAACATTCCCAAGCAAGTGGTTAGTTTTAATCACTAAGACTGGCTTGACATTAAGATTAGCATTAAAAATTTAAAGAAAAAGAAAAAAATAGAGATGTCAGATTTTCAGATCTCTGACACTGTATTTCAGAGCAGTTTTCAGATAGAATAAAACCATTGCTTTCAGCCTGGAAAACGGAAAAATAAACGTTGATGTTCTCAGACAAAAATAGAAACCCTTCCTACCTCTTGGATTTGTATCCATCTCCCCAGATGTTAAGCCAATTAGATTTGGACGCTGTGTTTGTGCTCTTGTAAAGAACTGCCGATACTGAGATCTACCAGCACTGGTAATACTAGGAGCTTCAGGGTTATAGCCATCTGGCTCATATGTATCTATAAAAAAAGAGAAAGGAGAGAAATGTAAGAGTTTTTCAAATCAGCTTAAGACTCATGGCCAATCTTCCTTTAAGGAAATGCACGGGTGTCCAAGAATAAGAAGTTGTTTTTGTATGAAGAGAGAAGGGAGGTCATACAGACAACGTGTATAGCTATACATGTCCTTAACTAAACTTTACATTCAGGTATATTTGGGAATATTCTCCTATTTTAATGATTGTTACTGTTTGTCAGAAGTGGGTAAGTCTCCATAACTGAGTATGGATGACAAACTGCCTGAAAAAGAAGCGAGGTACCTCTATCACAACCTTCAGCAAGTCTGAAACTGCTTCAAAGGGAACAACAAAAGATTAGGTTGAGTATTTATTCTTCTATCTTGTCCTAAGATACAAAGAGATTTTCATTCTTTCCTACTCAACAGGCAATATTATTTCAGAAGCTGATTTTTGAAGAATGCAGTTAAATGATTTCAATCAAAGCAAGCTGAGAAATGATGCAATTTGCCCAAAACTTACCTACTGAATTCTCTTAAGTCACGTAAGAGTGAGATTAGCTACCTACCTCTAGTGGTGTGCTCACAATGCTAATTACAAGGGATAACTGTGAGAAGACAAGACGACAGAACTGACTCACATTTTTCATCTAGCCCACGGCGCATTAGGGACGATATGTTTTCCAAATAATAAAAAAGGAAATCCTATACAAGAGCTTGAATTAATAAAACCCATCAAAAACCTCCACAGAAACACAGTATATCCTGGAACAGAAATGGATGCCAATACAGAGGGATTCAGAGGATCCGAAACACTCTAAATGTCCTTATTCTATGACAACATAGACTACAGTCTAAAGCAGATGCCTCAGAACTTCAGCACTGATGTTTTGTCATGCAGTGCTGACCCTGCAGTCAGCACAGCTTCAGACACCACCAAGGACTTTCACTGAACTTGTGTAAGCTCAACCACAAGTTCCTCCTCCTTCAAGATTCTTCATGCAATTACAAGAGGACAATCAGTTGTAAGTGCACCTATGCAAGAACTGGACATGAGATTCAACTTCCACAGAAGTTTAGGAGAAGAGAATTACACAGTGGAACTGAAGCCACGGACGCCTTGTTAGTTAAAACACACAGAAATGGCACTTGGAACAAACTCCGAGGCTGGAAGAATCAGAAGGGAATGTGGTCTGAAAGCATTTGGAGGCAGCTGAACAGGGACCCTGACGAGACACTTGAATGACTCTAAAAAGCCATTCAGGTCTCTAAAAATGACTCTTGAACAGCTCTAAAAAGTACAGAATTCACAAAGAAAATGACACAAACCATAAACTGAAGCTCTCCTCGTATAAAACATCGAAGTGTTATTATTACTCTTTCCATTACCCAAAAACAAACAAACAAAAAAAACTTTATTGAATTTTAATAGAACAACTTAGGGTTCTCTAATTATTTTGATATTCCTTTCACAAAATACACATATAAAAAAAATTTGTGCTCTGTGCAGAAGATGTCATATCCATCAAATGTCAAACGATTTTTTTTCTTTTAGTTAGAAAGCAAGAATTACATCAATTCTGGAAAGGAAAGGAGATGAAGTACTAATGTATATGAAAAACGTGGAGACAATTTTAATAAACAGCAAAGAAAACAAAATCTCTCAAGCAGTGCACAGAACTGGGTAGAGATGAAGACCAAGCTACCCCGTAATTACAGATCAGCGGATGCATCTTTTCCAGGCTGATATTCTACTAAACAACCTGAAAATGAAGGGATCCCTTTCTTATCCTACAGTTTTACTACTTGGAAAATATGAGATGAACAAAAAGCTCCCTACAAACAACTTTTCCTTGGGCAGTGACAGAACACTGCTGCTATACCTCACAGGAACAGCAGGACGATGTGCTGCCCACAAGGAAAGACACCACTCTTTTTACATTTGTGTTTAATGAAAGAAGACAAAAGTAATAACTTCTAATCCCCCAAACTGAAGAAATTTAATGTTTAAATGCCAAGCAGATTTAAAAAAAAATAAAAAATTGCTTACGTTCTGATACTGTGTACAGTAGGTTCTGGGGTAAGGGAGGAGGCAGCCGTGCTCCTACAGGCGCCAGGCTGGGCACTGCACTCGTCCCAGGCTGCTCACGGTTATTTATCAGACTGGACTGAGTTAAAGGTGGTCCTACAATGACATCACAGATCAGTAACATCAATGACATCAGATCACTAACACACCACAGACAAAATGTGCAAACAATTCTGTGCAATTAATTTATTCCTTGTAAACAATCATCACAGCTCTACCACATCAGAAATAAATTTAAGGTAGACGAGAAGCCCCACTTAGGTAAGTTACTCTGATTACAACCTTTCTATTTTCATTCTATCCCAGAATGAATCAACCTGTAAGCTTAAGGGTTAAATAAATAAATAAATAAATAAAATTTTCTTCCCCAGAGCTTTATTATCATTGGAACTTCATTAGCTAAAGCAGCTCCTTCCACAGCCTTGCCATGGAGAATCAAGGCTTGCTCAGAACAAGACATCATACCAGCAACATTTAAACCACTTAAAATTCCAGCTCTAAACCAAAAGCTACGGGGCAAAAGGTGTTAACAGGCAAGGAATCTGTCTAGCTATTTCTCCCTGTAAGCAGCACACATATGCTCCCTACTTACTATATTGCCAAGAAAGGACACTTGAGATAATACTGTGCAACATATATTAACAATGTATATAATATTTATACTATATATATATTTAATGTACTATATATATTATTAATAAAATCAACAATGATCCATTGGAGCCTTCCACAAAATTACAGCCATATGTAATTTCACCAGAAGCATCACTTTAAAATAACACTACCACAAACAACAATTGTATTCCCTAAGATTAATTTCGTAGTTAATCCTCCTACAACCACTTGGAAATGATTTCTAGAAGCCTACCTACTAATTCCTCACTGTTAACCAGATACAGAAATTATTTTTCATCCCACAGCTGCTACGACTGTCACAGCATGTACTGTGTTACTGGAATAGAGAGCAATAAAAGACAGTAACCACACCTTCTATGAAGAAAAATCTAAGAATGTTGAATTTACATTATAAAACACAATGAGAAAATGGAAAAGGCTGAACTGCCTCAGAGATCACTGCTGAACAGATCATGGATCTATCGGGTATCTGCTGCTAAGAAACAGCACACAAAATAGTACTAACAATGTTTATTAAAACTTTCAGGAGATTAGACCTCTCTGTTTTTGCATTAGAAAACAGAGAAGTTGTCAATCCAAACAACGTTTGGGTTATGAGACGATCTGAAAGATTTTTCCCTTCCCAACCGGTTCTATTCATCTAATTCAATTTGGACTATAAGAAACATCATATTTTACAAGCTGAGTTTTCAAAATTATTTTGGCAATCTTTTGGTTAGTACGTGGCTAGAAAAGAAACTGCAACTCATTGCTTCAACTACAGGTACCTTCCTTTCAGAAAGAGCCACAACTTTAACTCTGTAGGGCAGAGTAACGAAAAGTGCTTCAACATACTTGGTACAGGAAGCACAACAGGAGGCGGTGCCTGTGGATGAGCTTGTGGAACTGGTATCCTCAAACTGCGAGCTGGACCTGGCATGGGAGGCAGAAGCATACCAGGAGGGGGTGGAAGTCCAGGAGGTGGTGGAGGAAAAGGAATCATACTTGGCAAGGAAACTTCATCTACTACTAAAGGATCATTTCCATGATCAAATTGACAAAGATCACCAAGTACACAAAATCCTCGCTCTGCAAAACAGAAAAGTTCATTACCTTTCAGGAAAAAAAACCCCAAACAGCACCATCCCAGGTTTTGCTGGAATTTTGTACTAAAGAAAACATACAATTATTGATTTAGCACTGCCACATGAACTTATATGAAGTATGCCACATGAACATGAACTTGTTTTCAGAACAACACAAAGTAATCTTCCATAAAAGCATACAAACATACATTATGCACCATAAAATCGGTGGGAAAATAAAGATGCATCACCTGCTATACATTAAACACGTGCAGTGAAACCTTCTTCAGAACTGCTAGCTGCTGAATTATTTGCCAAGGCATACACAGAACTGTGATCAACACCTGTATGCCAGCAACTACCAAATTAAAAGTAAGCTGCTTCCAGCAAGATCAACTCTTTCTCCAGTTAAACACAGCTCACACACACATGCATTTTCACATACGAGGTACTCCGTGGCTTCTGCATTTTGACATGAATACTTGGGGAAAAAAGGGATTGCAGTATCATAAAAACTAGGTAGTAATTTGCGGACTAGAAAACAGGTAGCTTACCATCATAATCTTGACACCTTCTCTTAGGTGGAGGATTTCTGCCAAATGAACTGGGATTGCTATGATTGTTATAATAATTTGACCAACTCTCTGTTGTGTTTTCTAGATGGTGCGCAGGTGCAATTACAGTAACAGCACTGGGAATAGACTGTGCAGCAGAATACTGTTCAGTAGAGTTACTGGCAGATGCAGAAACTGGATTATATGTGCTTTCAACATCATTTCGTTCACTCTTGAATTTTGATCTCTCACGGTGCTCTGGTTAAAAAACAAAATGAAATCAAAACAATTCAGGTAAGCCTACATTTGTTCTGTATATCAGAGCCCTAGTAGAATAAAAACCCTAGACAACAATAGACAGTTGCTTAAATATTCAGTATTCTTTACATTAAATTGTTCTTGAAGGAGATTAGTCCAACAACTAAACATTGACCAACAGCTAAACATAATGCAGGCGGGTTTTAAATATCAGAAAATTAGGTGGTTTCTTTACAAAATGAACATTCTTTCTTTTACTTCTTATACTTTCTTGGATTACACCTTTCTCTTTTAAAGCAGAAAGGGAGAATAAACTCAGCAAACCTCCACCCATCAGTAATCAAGGTGGCCTCACAACACAGTTGTAATATGTACCTCCTATTTTTCCAAAAGTTCTGAATAAACCCTAAAGGAATTAAGGATTGTGTGGTAACCACCTTCCACATGAAAGGACTTTCTCTAAAAATGCACAGTAACAAAGTGAAAAAAACTTAAAGTATTTTGCAAAAAACAGTGCATCTTTAAAAAAAAAAAAAAAAAATCAGCAACTTTGTTACCACGCAGAGCACATAAATATCAGCTACTGATATCCACTGGTATACACCTGTGGATAAATTAAGAGGTTAGCAAAGAAGAAAACACTCCCCTTAATTATCCAACCCTGACGAACAGCATCTTAATGATTTCAGGAACACAAAGTTCTTGAAATTTGCTCAGATCTCTACAGCCTGCTGGACTATACAATATGTAGGAGTCCCCACACATTAGATGTCCTCCTAAAGCAACACCCTGAGTACTCACCAACACTTCTGTTTGCATCATGATCTTTGCTTCTACCCCTGCTGCGGCTCCGACTTCGACTCAACCCTCTGCTTTTACTCCGACTTTTGCTCCTGCCTCGCCGCCAGCTGGACTTGTCTCTGTACAGGTCACTCCTGTCATAGTATCTGTCATAGTCCCTCCATTTCCCATCATCTCTCCTTTTCTCTCTGGTTCTAAAAAAACACACACGTAGACTACATTTATGAAAAGAGAAACTAATTCATTCACAGAAAACAACTAAGGGAGGACTAACAAAAATTAGACATGTGAGGAAGTTATAGATGAAGAAAACAGAAGTAGTTTTAGGAATGATGTTGACTGTATATTTGTGTGTGTCTTGGTGGAGGAGACAGGGGAAGTGAAGTAGGAACATCACCTCCCCCCCTCCCCACCCCCCCCGATGATTTTCATTTATATAAGAAGGGAAAGAATAGAACTGACAACATCCCCAGGTATCAACACTGGAAAAGTACTGTCATTTTTTCCCAAGGAGACCAAATTTAACGTATGATTCTCGTACATGCAAACAGCACAGAAATACACTGCAAACAGAAGAAAGTGGGCAATAAATCACTGTTCTACATTATAATCTAGCTAAGAGGTATAAGCCCTCAGTTAAAGACTGCTGGGAAATGCAGAAGATATCAGCACTCTGGTTGAATTACTAGCCTTTGTTCACTGGAATCTGCACGGCTTCTCTGTGGACTAGAATGCTTCTTCTTCCTGCTATCCCGCTCTTCTTCAACTGATTCTTGAAAATTCTGTTTAACAGACAACTACAAAAGAAGGGTGAACGTTTTTTTTTTAAACTAAGATTTTTTCAAATCAAAACAATACAGAAAGGCAGCCTTAAATGATGATTAATTCATCCTTGTTTGGGATTATTTAGGAAGAGTTGTTAGAAATACTCAAGATTTGCCTTGACAGGGCTCAGGATAGCCCAATTTGAGGTGCTACTTTGAAAACACAGTTGGATGGCAGGATCTCTCCTATGGTCCTTCCCAACTGAGGCTTACATATGATTCCACGCTCATTTTATTTTCTGCCCTCCAGTTGCAGGAATCATGCAATACACAGAGCTGTAGGACAAATCAAGGTCCTGAGGTGCAATAGCTACTGAGTGTCCTGCCACATAAAACTATCATCAATACAATTCTTTTTCTTCTTTCACGTCCCTGAAATGCAACCAAAACAACATTAAAATCAAAACCAACCAGTTCAACAAAACAGTCTCCCTCCCACCATTAAATTGCAGTTTAACTTAACTGGATAGTTTTAAAAAACTAAGAAATTATGTCAGTTTTTGAACAATTGATCAGCAAACTATGAA
The DNA here is from genome assembly GCA_030625065.1 of Alectoris magna. Lineage (NCBI taxonomy): Eukaryota > Metazoa > Chordata > Aves > Galliformes > Phasianidae > Alectoris > Alectoris magna. The sequence continues at coordinate 16,754,640 of CM060573.1, read as the reverse complement.
AGTCTTCTGTAGTTCCAAATCATGACCTTCTACCACCAAAGCTACGACAACAAATTGTCATGGAATTCTGGAGCGAATCCCCCAAAAGACAAGGACATCAGGAAGGAAAGACCAAGTAGCAGCTTTGATTTAAATGGACTGATGAATCATTTCTCCCAAATAACAATCTACTTTGCACAATACAACATAATACAACTTTGTTTTAGTTGACCAACAGTTTGATCATCAGTTATTTGTTACCATCAAGATCGTCCAGCAGTTGAAACACTGAAGACAAAACAACTCATTCCAGCAAGGTGTTTCCTTCATCTTATGTTAGGCTCACAAGTACAAGAATAAATTTGAATACCAATTCAGAATACTTGCATCAAACAACACATATTAAGGTACACTTGTAAAAGACAACAACAGCTTTTGCTCTTAGCACTTCCTGACATAAGCATCCATGGAATAGAAAGAACCAGAATATTATATCTGCTTTGACTTTATTTGAACCTGTCCCATAGCGAAGGAAACAGGCATGTAGTCTAAAATATCTTGCAAACTGTGCTGAAATAAAGCAAATTTACTTCTGTAGCAATTTTCCCCAGCCTTCACTCAAAGGTCATACTATAATGCTATAAAAACACACAGACACAAAGCTCTTCCCTTGCAATACTACCAACACAGGAAAAAGAAAAGTACCAAACACAAGTGAGGATGATTTGAAATTGAAAGAGGTTTGGATACTTGAGAAAATATTACTTTTCTTTCTCAAAAACTTGAATGCTTTCAATTTTGTCAATAAAGGTTAAAAACAAGACAGAAGCAAGAACTGCTGGCAAATGAATGCTACCTCACTTTTTTCAGTAATTAATCCTCAATAGAGAATTTAACTGTAAGTATTACAGAACATCTTTAAAATAATTACCAGAACATTTCCTGTTCCATTTTATTTATATTCTGTAAGAAATAGAATGTTTTCCCTTCTTTCTCACCTCTGAAATCCTTTCAGATCATTGTCAGCTCATACCACCAGGGACAAGAGAATAGGATTTCTGAATGCTACTAACCCAGATCAAAGACAGACTTCACAAAGGGATTTTAAAATATCCTCACCTGAATTATCTTTCATTTTCCTTCAGATACACAGAGATAGTAAAAATTGCTACTCCCAAAACAACAAAGTAGATTTTGCTATTGTGTTTTGTCTCATAACTGTTACAGGATGGCTACATTCAAAATAAGAGACAGGTAGAAAATGAATATGTTTACCTCTTCCTTGATGACTTCTTTCTCATGACCTGCAGGCTTTGCTTCTACTTTCGTGGGTTCGTGAGAAGGAAGGTAACTCTTCGTGTACAGACTTTCAAACAGTTTATCTACAAAACCTGAAGTTTCTGAGGACAGAAAAAAACAACAAAAAATTTATCACAGACTGATTTAAGTCCATAGTTTGGAGTGGGTTTACCAGAAAAGTCCTTGGGGAAAAAAACAAGAAACAAAACCAACCCTTGATAGACTGCTTACAGCAACAGTAGCAGTATCTCAGATTAATGACTAATAGTTCAAGAAAAAGGAATTACGTTTGTGGAGTTTTACCTTGACTTTTCAGACACACCAAAAAAATCATCAAATCCATCACAGACAAAACCAGACTTTCCTTTCAATCACATTTACAACTTTGAAATGTTCTAAGAGGCAAAAGTGATTGGAACTTATGATCAAGGAAAAAAGTCTACACTTAGCCTACCAAATAAGATTAGCAGTTGACTTTAACACCTTTAATTTGAACCAAACTGCCCTGAGAAGCTCTCCAGAAGCTCAACACAGGTCAGGTTTTCAGAAGTCATCAAACATCTGACAGAGAAACTTCCAGCAGTATGACAGACATTTTAAAACAAACTCAAATGTTAGCTTTTAATTGAGGGTAGTTTCTCCTGCTCACCATGAACAAGATCAGGCTATAAAAAAATAATCTTGTGCTAAAAACAAAAAAATCCAAACCAAATGTGACTCACGGTACCTTTTTGCAGAAAGACGTCCAGCTGGTCAGCACAGAAAGCTTTCAGCTCTTTCTCTGGTTTGTCTTTCTTAACTAATGCCACAACATAGTTGGCTAAGGCTGATGGGTCTGCATCGCATCTACAGAGAGAAAGAACCATTCTTGATTCTGCTGAAGAACACCAAAACTGTATATTGGACACTCAATACAGAAGGACCACCGAAGAAATCCCAGTATGCAGCTCACCTGCTGATACAAGCACACCAGGATAACTGAACTGGCATTCTTCTTCCTCCCCCCCAGCCAATTACAGTAAAATACAAGATAATTAATCTTGTGACAACCCCCACCCCACCACAGGTGACAGCCCACCCAGTCTTTCTGAGGCTGCTCCAGAATTCAACTTCTTTACAAAGATCCCATTCCAGGGCAACTGGGCACATTTTCTCTAAGCACTGCAACCACCACCAAGAACAGCCATACAAGAATTTCAGAACAAGAAGAAAAGTCACTGCATAATTGTCTTAAAGTACTAAAGCAGTTTTAAAATACACATAATATTTAACATATAAACAATATATATCCCAGAAAAATATATTCCAAAAGCACATATTAAGTACGCACACAAATACACTCTGTACAGCTTAAGTTACTGTGTGTAACATATGGAGGTTTTCTTTTCTGGGATTTCCATGCCCACAGATTTCACATTACTCCTTTAATACTGGTAAAGTACAAAAAAGGGTATAATTATTAGCACAGAATCATGAAGCTCCTTACCTAAGCCCTCATCTAGCTTCATGAAGGCCAAGGATAGGCAACTTTGTGCAGTGATTCTCTGCCACAAACCTTTAAATTGGATATTGCTTAAGGTTCCACTTCTCAGTGCAAAATGATTAAGCACTAATTCCTCATTTTGCTTCTCTTTAAGATGCAGATGTAAACCATCAAAAAGGAGGCAGCACCCCAAAGCAGTTTGATGATTCAATGTGTTTTTTAAATCTTTGAATCTCAACATGCTTTTTAAGAAAAGAACATCAGCTATGGAAATGTGAGGGAAGAATACAAAGTATGCAGACTCCAAAATGTCACATGAAAAAACTCAACAAATTAACGAACACACAAACTCATGTAGACAAAAACTGGTTAAAGAAAAAAACTTCTTAATGAGCTGTCAGTCATGCAGTTCTGTTCCACATTAGTTTGCTTGTTCCCAGGATCCAATTAAAACCATGCAAAATGCAACAATTAACCACAAAGAAACCACAAATTTACAGATTTTACAGTTCTTATGCACACATTGAGAAAAAGAAATAAACTGCACTTAATGCATTCTGTGGCAGTGACCACATGGAACTGACTGTAAGTGCTATATTTTGACTAAAGGAGATGACAGTCCATCACTCTGTGACCCTTCTGCTCCTCCCAGGCATTTGCATGGAGCTATGGGGAGGGGAGCAGGGATGGGAGTACTGGGAGCAGAGCCTGGGGGACCCTTCAGAGGAATCTGACCAAGTGTCAGAGAGATTGCAACAGAAACAAAGTAGGCAAGGAAGCCACCTGCCATGGGGTACACTGCTCAGAAGATATGCACCAACACGTGTGTAAATAGCACACATGGGCAGGGAGGAGAGCAGGAGATGCTTTGCTCTGGGCACTTTAAGATAAAGCCTTCCAGAGATTCAGTTTCAGAGTTTCCTGTTGCAAAGTACACGTGTCTGTAAGTACAGAAACCATTGAGATGTGTTCCATGTTTCTTCTCGCCCGCGCTTCTAACAAATCAAGCTGAGTTTTGGACGCACATATTCTGATCCTTCGTGGTCACATAAAAGCCATAACGCAATAGGACAGGTGTGACAGACCGGTAATTCCCCAATAATCTGCACAAGCTGTTAACGCGCTGCGTGCAGGCAGCTCTGCGTTAAGGCCGGTCCGCACCAACATCCCTCGGTCCCCAGACACCGCGCGTGCCCTGCAGCCCGCTGGGCCCCGACCTCACCCTGCGCGGAGGGCCGTGCCCGTCCTCAGGGCGCTCCCCAGAGCACAGGCAGCGATCAGCGGCTGCAGGCTACGCTCGCCCCCCAGCACAGCGGGGCGGGGCAGGGCAGGACAGGGCAGGGCAAGGCAAGACAGGCCCCGAGCCCCGCGCCCCCGCCTCCTCCTCTCCCCGCAAGCGGCCCAGCACGACCGCGCCCTCCCCTCACGGCTCCCCCCAGGCATGAGGATGCAGTAACCGTCCCGGCCCCGCCACGCCGCCCTGGCCCGGCCCAGCCCGCGCTCACATCGGCTCCAGCAGCTTGGCCAGCCAGGACTTGAGCGCGTCCACGTTGTCGATGAGCATGGTGCCGCCGCTCCGCCGCCCCTACGGCTCTGCCCGCATCGCACCCGGCCCGCGGCGGTTGCTGCCTGGTCCCCTCCCCCCGCCGAGGCCTAGTACCGGAAGTGCCGCCCGCCGCGGCGCAGCCTGCTGGGCGCATTGGGGGCGGGACTCGGCCTCCACGCGCCAATCAGACGGCGGCATCGCCGCGTGACCAGCCAATGGCAACGGCCAGGCATCCGTCCCGAAGGTCAGCGGGGCGCCGGCGGGCGGGACCGAGCGCACGCGTGAACCGTGGGACGACATGTTTGGGGGAGCTCTTAAAGGGGCCGCGCGCCGTCGTGCATAAAACTGGGTGGGGAGTGGGGGGATAGCCAGCTGTGGGGGAACGGGCAGAGCCGGTGTTATTTTTATTCGCGTTATCGCGCGGTGCCTTTCCATGAGAAGCCGCGGCTCCGTACCCGGCCCGTAGATCCCGCTGGGCGCACGGCGCGCAGCTCCCGGCAGGCGGCCCCTCCCCCAGACCCGCTGCAGTGGTACGGCCTGAGCCGGCCGCGTCGCCGCTGTACGCTCTGGCCGTGGGGTGGGGCGCAGCGTTCCCCTCCCGTCAAGCACGGCGCGCCCGGCGGCAGCATGGCGGTGAGTGGAGCGGCGTTCGCGGTCTTCTCAGCTCTGGGCGTTGAGCGGGGCCGCTCTCGCAGGGCAGCAGCGGGGAGCGGGGACCGGCGGTGTGCGTGAGGCGCTGCCGGCGCGTCGCGTGGCTCCGGTGCCGCTGGGGCAGCGCCTTCGGAAGAGCCGCGCGGCTCCGTGCCGGAGCGCCGTCCCACAGCGCCGTGTGCGGGTCGGGACGCGGCCGTGGGGAGCGGAGCGCGCGGTGTCCGGCGTGAGGGAGAGCCGCGCGTTACGTTACGGCGTCGCCTTGGCGTTTCTTCTCGGCCGCAGTTCGCCGCGGTGCCTCGTTTGTGTCCTTTCCTTAAGGAGCTGGTCGTGTTTCAGAGGGCCCAGTGGGGGTGGGTGGGTGCAGATCTGACATCAGTGATACTCTGTTGAGGGCTCATACTGCAGCGTACGGATTCCCGCGATTAGTTGCAGTAGTGCTCTGGAGTGAGGATACCCGGTAACGAAATGACCTGCGATGCTCTGCAGCCCTGATGTGTTTGTTGGGCCCTTCGTGCCGACTTCTGTCCCTCCGTGCTTCACAGGAACGGAAGGGGACAGCGAAAGTCGACTTCCTGAAGAAAATTGAGAAGGAGATCCAGCAGAAGTGGGACGATGAGCGAGTCTTTGAGATCAGTGCTTTGGATAGGCACGATCAAAGGAGGTAGCGTTATATTTTCTTGTATCTTTTATTTTTAATTCTATGACTTTTTCTTTTCTTTTTTTTTCCCCCCCAGGGAATGTTTTTTCCCCATCTGTATTCAGAGGGGAAAAAAAGTGTATTTCTGTGAGCTGTGTTCTTTGATCAGGTGGCAGTACTGTGCACTATGTTGGCATAAAGTAGTGGTGACCATTTGCTGCTCAGGTCCCAGAGGGATGAAGACAGCTGTCCTCCATTCCTTGGTGCTATCAGTGCTCTCTGATTTTAAAAGTGAGGTTCTTGTTAGAGACTTCTGCTCTCTGTCAAGGGGGAGAATTTTCAGTGACAAAGTGACTCCCAGGTAGAAACACAGCTCATTTGTTTGAGGTGCGGTCATTCACAAGGCACGTACTTGCTCTGCTTCGCCAAGAAGGGCTGTTTCACACACAGCTTGGGTCCTGACGCAGGCTGACCTGTTTTACTTGGCATAGAGGTTGCTGTAGACCAGGCATGTTTCCTGGTTTTATTTCTGCCTGAATAACCTTGAGAAACCTGTTTAAGCCTGAAGCTGTGGAAATGTTGAGCGTGCTTGGGCGCTGAATCTCTTCCAGATCAATAGAATTGCTATCTGCAATGTGGAAAGACAGCACTAATAGCTTGAGTGGGTATCAGAGTGAAAAAACGACAACCTTGACAGCATGAGTTATTTCTTATCTTGGTTTAGTTTGACTTTCCTGTATAATAACTCAGGTGCTCTAACAAACACCTTCTTAACCTGTAATCTTTTGCAAGCAAAGGAATGACTTGGCTTTTGTTTCTGCATGTTTTTAAATCAGTGGTAGTGTCAGAAGGGTAGGTGCAAGCTGTGGGTTGGGGTAGAGTGCGAAGATGGAGGCAGTAATTGCAAATGGTCTAATGATCTAGAAATTATTTTAGATGTTTTGGAAGGTCAGTAATCTATATTCAGGGTGCTGTGTAACAACATTATGGTTGATTACTTTCAAGTGGTTATATGCAGTGTTTGAGTGGGACCACGGGAGATAAAATAAATCATAAAATCATAGAATCACAAGGTTGGAAAGGACCTGCAAGATCATCTAGTCCAACCGTTCTCCCATTACCATTGCTATCACAAGCTACTAGGCAGTTCATTTACAGAATCAGGACTAGAACTTCCTACATCTAGGAACATGTTGCATTTAATTCAAAGCTGCTTTGTGATGTCAGTCCTATAAGGCTACAAGGGTTTTTCATAAGGTGACAAAACCCGTAGTCATAGCAGTGCTTTAAAATCAGACTGTTTTTGCAAGATATAAATTACTTTGATGTCACTGCGTGCTGATAATGCCTGAACATACAATGTTATGTTAACTGTGTTATTTGTGCTTTTCTTGATGCTCACTTTAAAGCTGGTTACATTAGGTGTTTTAATTCTTTGAATTTCTTCTCAGTAAAGGGAAGTACTTTGTTACTTTTCCTTACCCCTACATGAATGGCCGTCTTCACCTGGGACACACCTTTTCTTTATCCAAATGTGAGGTAAATATTTTCCTTTGCTAATACCTTTAAATGCTACTTTTGAAGTAGCTAATGCTACTTTGTAGCTAACAGAATGCCTTGTATAAGTACTTTATGGGCTTAATAATGATGTCTTCCAGCTTTCTTATTTTTCCCATGTTTTCAATAGGAATGTTACTATTTGGGGGGGAGAAAAGGGTTGCATGTAACTTGTGTAGTGTTAGGAAACTGGACTGCAGGTGTTGTTCTTTCAGAGATCTGAGGTTTTTAGGAGATGCTGCTGCTTATTGCTTATCTAGCTGCTGACTGGTGCAAGCATCACAGAGAGCCTTATTGCCCTCTTTGTTTGTAAATACAGTTCTATTTCCTATATTAACAGATTTTAGATACTAATGGATAGGATTCCACAAAATCCATCTCTTCTTTGCGTTCTTCTGTAGTCTAAAGCATCCTCCTGGGAAAGGTTGGCAGGTTTGTCCTGACGTGGTCCGACAGTGCAGGTCTGGTAGCAGGATGTGTTTGCATCTTCATTTCCTTCAGCATCTTCATGGGCGCTGCCTGCTGCATGCGACTGCCTTTCAGCAGCTTAATGGGAGGAAGGAATTGCATTTTCTTTTTGGGATGGGTGCTGATTTAACTTTTTGCCATTCTCTTTTCATTTTTTCACTTAACGTAGTTTGCAGTTGGGTATCAGAGGCTCAAGGGGAAGAGCTGTTTGTTCCCGTTCGGTCTGCACTGCACTGGGATGCCCATAAAGGTAGGACTTGCTGAATGGTTTTGTTCATGCTTACGATTCTTAGAAGCAGGCAGAGCATTGCTTTCTGTCTGTGCAGAACATCATGGTAATTTATTCAAAGCTGTATCAAGATAGTGTGATTTGAAACCTGACTTTGTAATAAAGATGTGTGCTTTATTTGAACTATGCAGTATGACTTTGAAGAAAACAAAATTTTCAAAATTCAGTTCAAGCAGTTTTTTGTTTGCAAGTTGTAGCAGAGATGTTAAGTCTTGGCTTGAAGCAGTGATGGAGCACCGGGTTAGAAGGCAGGGCCAGCCCAGGGGAGCTCAGGTGCATGCAATGTACCTGAGTGATGGAAGGGCTGGAGCCAGGATCCACCCCTTCTCAGACCTCATTTAAGGGTTGGCAGTGGAGGTGAAGGCATCTCTTGCTGGAGATCCCTACAAACATGTGGCCTCCCAAAGGTAAAAAGTTCTTTTTCTTCATTTCTGTGTCTGTTGCTGCTATACTTGGGCTTGTTCTCATTTGCTGCAGCCAGAAACTTTGCCACCCTGGTATTATTGTGGTACTTTCCATCTCATTGTGGTATTACACAGGTAAATCCTCACTGAACATCTTCCTGCTGTTGCAGGCATTCTTCACCTAGAGAGCTCTCCTAGAAGTTGACACATTGTCTGGAAAAAGTTGTAGTGGAAAGCACATTGTTACAGTAAAAATTGATCCTTGGTAATTGCTTTGGCCACAGATATGGGAAAGTGCTGACAGACTACCAATAACTCTAATTAGGCTTGTGCAGATAAGCTCAAAAGAGAAATGGAGCTGTATGGCTGCCCACCTGAATTTCCTGATGAGGAGGAAGAGGAGGAAGAAAACTCTGCTAGAAAAGATGAAGAGATTATCATCAAAGACAAAGCAAAAGGGAAAAAGGTAAAGTTGAATTAAATAGGGATTGGTAGCTGTGCTTTCAGAGCTTCCAGTTGTGTAGCACAGCCTGTTTTCCCTCCATCACGCTCCCCAGAGAGAAATGTGATGCAGATATTTAAATTGTTTTTCCAAGGTGGGTCAGTACTTTTAATGTTGACTTGAGGAAAAATGCATCATCTGCATGGATCCAGAGATACCATTTTGTTATGTGAAAACTTTGCAATGAGCTGGTGTGCTGTAGTGAACTATAATGTTCGTGTTAACTTCTATATCTGGAAATAGAAACAATAACTTTAACTCGGGGGTGGTGGTGGGGTTGGGAAGAGCATATGCAGGTATTGCCAATATGAGACTGTGTACTATTTTTTTTTTTTTCTCACTGCAATTTTCCTGCCAGAGTAAAGCTGCTGCCAAGACCGGTTCTTCCAAATACCAGTGGGGAATCATGAAGTCTTTAGGTCTGTCGGATGAAGAAGTGGTCAGTTTCTCTGAAGCCGAGCACTGGCTGGATTATTTCCCTCCCCTTGCTGTCCAGGACCTCAAAAGCATGGGATTAAAGGTAACTGTTAGAAATATAAAGCTCAGTTCTGAAAGCAGACATGTTTGTATTTATGAGTGCGATTCTGTTCCTTTGGGACTAGAAATCATCTGCATAGTGAAGACATTCTAGAAGTGTTTGTATTAATTATGGAATTATTAATTTAATCTTTTAATATTAGTCTTTTAATAGTCTTGTGTGAATAAGTGCTTTTTTGTTTACAGAACATAAGCTGTATGTCAATCACTCCTTGAAACAAGAATCAGATGAAGAAATCAGGGCATTCTTTTCCTGTTTCCATGTTAATTTACCATTCTACAATCAGTATTGACAGTAGTTATAGGAGGAGTAATGATGTGATACTACATGAAGATACTTGTCCTACTGACTATACATCTTTAAAAACAGACAGATAGTGAGCAACAGTGGTGCTGAAGTTTAGCTTTGGTGACTGATTGAAACTTCTACCAAACTTCTGAAATGCACACTCAGCACAGAAGGCCTGGAGTCGTACATGTCAGCTCTCAAAGGCTGTGCATGCAGGCTGCTTAGTTACCTTTTTAAGCATGCATCATTAGTGTGCATGTACTTCTTATTTTAAAGTTAGTTTAGCTGTTTTGTGGTTCCTTAAATGTCTTTATTGTATGTACTTAGTAGAGACTCCTATGCATTTCCAGGTGGATTGGAGGCGTTCTTTCATTACCACAGATGTTAACCCGTACTATGATTCCTTTGTACGATGGCAGTTCCTAACATTAAGAGAAAGAAATAAGATTAAGTTTGGGAAACGGTAAGGCTACTCTGAATTTATTGTAAATGTGAGTGAACTGAGTTTGTGAAAGATGGAGCATTTATGACACCAGAACGTGTTTGTAACTCAAACTAAAAGGCTTTTATTTGAAATACCCTATAGAAGTGAAAAGATAAAGTGCTTATTGTGCTGAGTTTGTGAGATAGCATGCTTGTGTTTTAGTTTTACCATAGCTGTCAATTCAAGGTTAAATCAATACCGACAGCTCATGCAATAGCAGTCATTGGCATCAGTGGACAGTGAGTTAAGCGAAATTTGAAGACATCCTTTGGGGTTCTCCCTTTGATAAAGGTAATTTTTCTTTATGAACATGTACTTTTATTTTTTAGATACACAATTTATTCTCCAAAAGATGGGCAGCCTTGCATGGATCATGACAGGCAAACAGGAGAGGTAGTGTTTTCAGTTGTTTTCATGCATTGCTTGCCTTTCTTATCTACTGAAAGGAAAAAAAAAACGTGTCTTGGAGCACAGTGTTTCATGCATTCCAAACTGCCTGTTCTTAATTGTTGGTACATGGGGAAAATTGAGTGAACCCTACTACTGTAAGAGTACTTATCTTGAACTGGAGATAATATTTTCCACTGTGGCTGTTCCCTGTGAGTGTTTAGCAATTTGTGCCATTAGCATTGCGGCAGCACATCTATCTGTTGAAACAGAACAAATAAGCTTTTATTGTGTTGCTGAGATAGCTGCTTTCATGAGTGAATTTTTGGACAGTGGTATAAAATAGATCCTCTCTCTTCAGTCTGTGTTTTATGAAGCAGTGTTTTGTTTCAGTAGAGTTATGATTTACTTTGAAGAAAGCATTATTGCCTTAAATAGCATTTAGGTTACTGCAGAATCATTTATTTTCTTTACTGTTTGAGTCAACTTCATGTATTGATTGCTGCATTGTTTATGCGAACTGCAGGGCGTTGGATCTCAAGAATACACTCTAATAAAAATGAAGGTGTTAGATCCTTATCCAGCAAAGTTAAGGTAAGTCTTGAATTCATAATGGCAAGTCAGATCCTTCTTATGATCAAAAGTAAACATTAAATTGGCCTTGTTTGCCTGATGCAGGATTTGATTTCATCCTGTTACTTCTGTCACTTCATGAGCTTGGTCTTTGCTTTGAGCTGTGTGGAGCACAGATTTAAGTTAAAACAAGCAGACATGCACCAAGTGAGAAGCAAGCCCTGCGCTAAATGTAATGATCCAATTAGGAAATGTAACACATAGTTCATGCTTGCTTAAGAGCGTGTTTTATGTTACCCTGAATATTTTTATTGTGGTGACTTATAAAATGCTTTTCCCTGCACCAGTGGCCTGAGAGGAAAAAATATCTTCTTGGTGGCTGCGACGCTCAGACCAGAGACCATGTTTGGACAGACCAACTGCTGGGTTCGCCCAGATATGAAGTACATAGGCTTTGAAACTGTGAATGGGGATATCTTTATCTGCACCCAAAGAGCTGCCAGGAACATGTCCTACCAGGGCTTTACGAAAGACAATGGAGTTGTACCTGTTGTCAAGGAACTGATGGGAGAGGTAAGCATCTTGCAGCTTGCTGGCTAAGTCTTTTTCTTTCTGTGAAACTTATAAATGTGGTGGTAGAATTCTATTTATAAAGAAAATGTAAATGTACTTTTGGTTGATGAACTCAGCAAGTTTAAATGAGTATCAGCAAGAAGAGCTTTCTCAGGCTGAAAAAGTGCTCTTTTAATAATTATATTCCTCTGCCCCACACAGGAGATTCTTGGTGCTGCACTTTCTGCACCTCTCACCAGCTACAAAGTTGTGTATGCTCTTCCCATGCTCACAATCAAGGAAGATAAAGGTAACGTTGCAGCAGCAGCTTGTTGAAGTCTGCTTGGTGCACACTGTGCATTCAGCATGTCGGCTGATATTTTATCTGCTCTCTTTTTCTTTGTGAAGGAACGGGAGTGGTAACAAGTGTCCCTTCTGATTCTCCAGATGACATTGCAGCCCTGAGAGATCTGAAAAAAAAGCAGGTCTGTCTCTTCTCTCAGTCACTTCTGTTTTTATTTCCTTTCCGAAGCATGGAGGAGTAAAAGTGGATATTCAGTGGACAAAACAAAACTCCTTTTTAATTGGAGTTTGCCATTTCTAACTTCAAATCATTGTAGTTAAATGAAGTTAAAACTAGCTGAGCTCAGTCAGGTTCTTCTTTTGTCTTCAAGAAGGATTTTGAATGGGAGTTGTGTTGCTTTTGTCTTAATGTGCAGAAGAGGAGTGCCAGTGAAGTAGAAATAGATTCCTGTTGTGGAAATGAATTTGAGATGAGTACTCTATATGAATTTCAAATGAATCTTAAAGTAGCTGTTGCTGTTACAGCTTCAAAAGTACATCGCTGTCACTGGCTGCTGAGTTTTTGTTCCACTCATTTTCAGTGATAATGTTTTTTTCACATCTTTAGATATGTACACATTCTGATACAGAGTCACCTGAAAATTAAACAGGTTCAAGTCAGATGTGAGAAGTAGTGAGCAGGCAGAGTAGCAGTTTTGTCTGTTTTATAGTAAAATAGCATATATGCAGAAGGCCTTGGGAATGGATAAAGACCTTCTAAGGTATATCTTTTTCTTCCATTCATATGTTGTGTTTTTTTTCCCTTAACTCTCAAAGGCTCTCAGAGGGAAGTATGGTATCAGAGATGAAATGGTCCTGCCTTTTGAACCGGTGAGTTCATCCACATGGGTGCATCTGCAGTACCTGTGGTGGCTTTGTGCTCCCTGATGAGAGATGTGCCAGGATGGTGCATCTCTTCCAGAACTTTTGTCTGAAGTTCTCTTCAGCTGGGAAGTTTAGGGTGATATTTCCATGTTTTTTTACAGTTGTTGTATGTGGTCTGTTAGGGGTTGCAGTCAAGTTTTTTTTTTTTATTCTGTGCTATAACAGATATACAAAAGCATTATTTTTTGAGGGAATTACTGTTTTGGAGAACGCAGTGCGTCACTATCCTGATAGCCTATTGGTTACAGTAATAATCTTGCCTTCAAGGCAAGATGGAAAGGACTGAAGTTACTTAACTATTAATGCAAATGCATGGCTGAATCAGTTTTTGTTGGAAAACATAGGGTACTGATTGAGTTGTCTGAGCATTCTGTGTTGCCCTTGCTTCCCTGGGCCAGCTGCAGTGCTGGTACAGTGTGATACTGGCATGACGTGAGGAAATGAAACTGGGTTGTTGCCTGTGGGTGAGCAAGTGAGGGGTCTCACAGGGTACATCAGGAATTCTTGACCTAACCAGTGGAGTTGCACCGATACTTTGTAAATGGCTGTGAAACTCAATTAGCCATAGATGCTGTAAGCGTGTACAGGGAGTAGCTCAATGCGGTAGAAGTTGGCCATTGCCCTGACACCTCCTGCTGTGTTACTGGGGCTATTCAGTACTGGTTTTTGCCCAGCTGTCATGTAACACGTTTAGATAATGTGTAAAAATTGCCTTTTTCCTCTTTGGCATCTCTAGTTCAAACTCCACTGTCAGCTGCAAACCAAGATAAAAAATACTTGTCTCTTACTGAGCACATCTCCTGAAGTGAAATCTGGGAGACAAATTCTTGTGTAGATTTTATTACATTGAGATGATTTGAAATAAATACTTTACGCTGTTCTGTTTATTCTCAGGTGCCCATCATTGAAATCCCAGGTTATGGCGATCTTTGTGCTCCATTCATCTGTGATGAGCTGAAAATCCAGAGCCAGAATGACAGAGAGAAACTTGCTGAGGCCAAGGAGAGAGTATACCTTAAAGCATTTTATGAAGGAGTAAGTAATAAAGGCGGTTTTTCCTTAGTTTGATTTGGAGGAAAAAATCCCGGACAAGAATTAAAGATAAATAAAAAGGGCAGGAAAGGGGGGGACATTTCTTTTTCACCAGTCCATTTTTTGTTTAAAACTTCTGCAGTTGGGAATGTTGTGTGGAACTGGAGGAGAATGGAGAAGTGTATGACTTCAAATTGAGGCTCATAATGTATTTTTTTTTTTAAATGGTCACATTCTGAGGAACTGATCAATGTTGTTGCAAGCGTTTATTTGGAAACTGGTATAGAAAGAATTTTTTTTTTTTGCTGTCTATACTTACATGATGGCTTACTGCGACAAACTCATCAGGTCTGTTCTTGTAAGCTGGCAACAATTTGAATTTCTGCCTAGCCTTGTGGGATTGCATGTGTGCATGCTGACATGTATACAACTTATTTTTAAGGAAAAAGAAGATAATTCATTGAAAAACAAACAAACCAAAGCAAGTGAAACGAAGCAAACCACCCCAACAAATAAACAAAAATCTCCAAAAAGCAAAAGCTTGCTTCCTGTTTTTGCTTGTCAGAGATAATAAAGGAATGACAATTATCACTGGACCTAAAGACCTACTGCACCTCTTTCTTGTTAATCAAAAGTGAATAAACTCCTCTGACTCATCTTTTACAGGTAATGTTGGTGGATGGGTTCAAAGGACAAAAAGTTCAAGATGTCAAGAAACGTATACAGAAGATGATGGTGGATAATGTACGTAGTAACATGCATACCTATGTGGGATGGGTAGCTAAAGCAGAGATTCTCTGCTTTATCTCACAACCTTGTCTAGGAAATATTCTTGTCTGATTATCATTTTTTTTATACTTATAAAGATACTGAAAATTTAGTATCTGAACTGTAAGCCATCTTCAAGTAAAAGTAAAGGATATCATTTATATGGAGATACTCCTTCTGTTCATCAAGCAGGGAAGGAAGAGTAGTAACTGAAAAATGAGTATGTTATGTCCAGTAAGATTTTTCTAATGAGGACAGCAAGTGGGAGCAGCATCTGTTAGTCAGCACTTGCCTGTTGTTGCAGCATTGTGATCTTCAGGTTATAGTATAGCACTTTCGTCCTGCATCAGAATGGATGGTCTGGGAAGGCAGAATTCCAGTTCTGTCTTTCTTTGCTTTCCCTGCCTCATGTTTTTTTCCTATTAGCTGTGACATGTGTGATACATCTTAGATTCTGCTGTGAATAACACCTCACAAAAAAAACACCTCCCTTCCGATTACTGTTTTGTGGGGTGATGATTAACTAGTAATTTTTTTTTTGCTTCTGCCCTCCTTGTTGTCATACACTGAGATAGTTCACATAGTTTCATGAAGACTGGCACATCTGAGAGGTACATAGTCAAATATCATCATGCTCATTTTCTGGAGGGAAATGCTGGGGCAGAAAGGCAGTGCAGTAATGAAGCCACACAAGAGATGCTGTAATGCAGACTGGAATTATGATATACATATTAGTGAAATGTGAGGATTTTCAAGACTTTGTAGAGTCCTTAGATCTTAGCTTTATTGTGCTTTCAGGTGTGTAACATCTCTTCTTATAGGATGAAGCCATGATTTATATGGAACCTGAGAAACAAGTGATGTCCAGGTCTGCTGATGAATGTGTCGTGGCCCTTTGTGACCAGTGGTAAGTGAACTGTAGTTAAATGTCACTGTCAATTTATATCCGAGTTATGGTGTTTTTTAATGATAAAGTTTTCTGACCATAGGTATTTAGATTACGGTGAAGTGGGCTGGAAGAAACAGGCATCAGAGTGCTTGAAGCAACTGGAGACGTAAGTTATAAAAGCAGATGTGAAGAGGAGTGATTGTTTGCTGGTGGTGTTCTGAGAGTGCTGAGTGGTTATTAATAGCTTGTTTTTTCCAGGTTTTGTGAAGAGACTAGGAGAAATTTCGAAGCTACTTTAGGTTGGCTACAGGAACATGCGTGCTCCAGGACATATGGCTTAGGTAGGCAAAGCACTCCTTTTCTCTGTTGGTGCTTTGTAAGTGTGGTATTCATTACATTGTTTGAAAGGCTGAAGTGCTGCCTGGAATCCCAAATGGTGTACTTATGTGAAAGCAAATTTAACCAACTTAAATTTAGATCCAGCATCCCCAAGAAGGTGCACTGTACCTTGTGTACTCATGTGGTCTAGGACTTTTTCTTGGGCAGTTATTTTGGAAGGGATTTCAGTAGAAGAAGCCAATGACCATTTCTTTGTCATCTCCTTAAATGATGACCACAAAGTGTGAAAGCAGGTGCTGCAAGCAAGGGGGGGTACTAACTGTCTGATACCTGACTTCTGCCTCTTCCAGGTACCCGTTTGCCTTGGGATGAGCAGTGGCTGATTGAGTCTCTCTCGGACTCCACAATCTACATGGCCTATTACACAGTTGCTCATCTGTTACAGGGAGGTAACCTGAGAGGCCAGGGAGAATCTCCTCTAGGCATCAGGTAAGGAGAGTGAAACACCATTTTGCCTGTTCAGTTGTGTGCTTCTCTGAGTTGTTCTTGACAAAGACTTGCCAAGCAGGCTGATGGTTTGCTTTTGTGTTTTAAAAGCATCACTGTCAAAACTTGCCGATAGCATGTTAAAGTAATTGTGTGGAAGAAAAATGGAGGAAAGAGGATGTGGTACTGTCCCCAGGGAGAAGGGGAGGAATGTCCTTGAAGGCAGAACTGCACATGAAATAGATCACCATTTTTAGGTGACTCTGACTCTCTCTGACTTGTCTTGAAATGGTCCTCCCCAGTTGTTTGAGTGATTTATTTCATTGGCTGCTGAAGTCTCAGTTTTTGCTGAGAGACTGCTTTATAGCTCAGAAGAAGTTTATGATTCAGTGTACGTAAAGCACAAGGTCAACGCTTCAGTTTTGTTACTGCATTAAAAGTTGGTGACTCTTACAGGTGTAGAGCCCTCTATCCATAGCCCCTATATGCGAATGTTCAGAGGGACAAAGCATTTGTACTGAAATAGCTCTCAGAACTGCTCTGTGGCCTTTTAGATGGGATGACTGAGCTTCCAGTGATAGATATCAGGGAGATGATGTAGCACAGCTGGTCTGGAATTTAAAACAAACAAAAACCACAAAGAACCCAACCCAATGGCATTCTTGCCTTGAATCTTACACTCTAATTTTGTTTATTTTGTGAGCTACTTTCTGGAAGAGTTTACACATTGTGGAATTGCAACATGTATGTTTTGATGCTATAACTAATCTGAAAAGCACTCCCAAAGTCATGTGCATACAAGCAGAAGTAATCCTGAAAGGTTTTCATTTTGGTTTGAACCTTTCTAATTATAGAGAGCTTACCAGCATCCTAGCCATGCCTGGAAACAAACTTTGAAGTGATCATCCTTAGCACTGAGTTACAGATTTAATATGATTAAGCACATAAAATTACAGTGTGTTATTAATGAGTGGATAACATCTTTCTTCTTACTATTAACAAATGCTTTTTGCTGAGACTCTGTGGGGTAGGGTAAGTAAGGTCTTTATGGCACATTAGTTGC
This sequence comes from Alectoris magna, assembly GCA_030625065.1. NCBI lineage: Eukaryota > Metazoa > Chordata > Aves > Galliformes > Phasianidae > Alectoris > Alectoris magna. Next base: position 16,737,196 of record CM060573.1, on the reverse strand, counting down.
CATTCAGAGAAGCAACCTTAGCACTAAACGTAGAAGTGAGGACACTGCACGTACTAGTAATTTAAAGCATAAAACAATAAATACCAGAGATAAAGCAGTAAAGTGGTGCACAAAAGAGTGTTTTAGACTGGTGGTATTGTCTGTCATTTGAACTAGTTGTTCAATCTGCACAGGAAGTGCTTTGGATCTAGAATGTGTTCCTTTCTGCATAATACAGGGCGGAAGCACCTTAGATGTTAAAAGATGGTAAATATAGGTTTGAAATTATTTGGTTTGAGATATATGCCAAGTAGTGTCTGATGGACTCCTGAAATTGTAAGAAGCCAGAAATAAAACTGTGTAGAATGAAAAGTATTTTTAGTGCAGGCTCAGCAGTATTTTCATTCAAACTTGCAGAGCACATCAAATGAGCAAAGAAGTTTGGGATTACATCTTCTTCAAGGCAGCTCCATTTCCTAAAACAGAGATTCCAAAGGAGAAGTTGGACAAGCTAAAGGAGGAGTTTGAGTTTTGGTATCCTGTGGATCTCAGAGTATCCGGCAAAGATCTTGTTCCAAATCACTTGTCGTACTACCTCTATAACCACGTGGCAATGTGGTCAGATCAGAGGTAAGTTTGGAAATGATGCAGAACAGGCATGCAGGAGGTAAAGCTGCTGACCCTGCACTGCATGATGTTATAATGTGCAATGCTGATAACAAAAATCATAAAAGCATGGTGGACTCTTAGCAAGGTGTAGTTCCTGTGCGTGCGAGCACTGTTTATATTTCCTTGAATGTTTATTTATAAGTTGTATTAAACTCTGTATAGGAAACGCTATTTCCTGATGTTAAATATTAAGTCTGCTTCCTCTACTGGTGTAGATTTGCCCAGCAGAGAATGGGGTAGCTCTTCCCAGTGCTATTGGGTAGTGCTGATGACTGACTTTTAAATGGTATATACCTGAATAGAGGAAGGTGAGGTAAATGAAATCTAAGTGTGGACGCAAGGCTCCCTGCTTTGTATTTCAGCAGTGGTAAGCCTTAGCTCTTATATTATAGTTCTCTTCACTTTCAGAGACATTCCTTGATTTCTTAATTTTTAAGACACCTCCCAGATACTTTCTTGAAGTACATAAACATATTTAGTGTTCATCCCAAACTGGAACAAGGAACTTTAGTTCACTTTTTAAAAAATGTGTTTACTTTGTAATGTGCTTTGTATCTTACCTTCAAACAGAGAAAAATGGCCAGTAGCTGTTAGAGCAAATGGACACCTCCTTCTCAATTCTGAAAAGGTACGGTGAGGTTTTGTGTATGAACTACTTGTGGATGTTCAAGTAGGCCCTTACCAGATTAAAAAAAAAATCTATATGAAGATAAAAGGAGAAAATAGAAATTCTAGTTCCTTTACTCCTAACTTCTAGGTTTTCATTCACCAGAGGTAATTGGAGGGACAGAAATTGCTGCTTAACATTCTTCTGTTAGCTCTTGTATCACTTGATTGGTTTAGTGAAGATTTCAGTGAATTTCTGTTAAGTTTTAGGGTTAATGAAAATGTAGTAAAACAAACACAAAAATCATTCTGCCTTTTAGCTTTGAGGCCTGGAGTCAGTATAAGGAGAAGAAAGTTTGTGTGAGTAACTTGCTAATGCATACGAGTCCTGGGATTGAATTTGATTGAATATAGAAGTGCCTGAGCCTAGGAGTTTGGCCTTGGAGATTGTCTCATGTGAAACCAAAAGCCACCGTGATCCTTCTTGGAAAAACTGATGCAGGATAAGCTGAAAATGCAATTTTGAAGTGGTACTTACTTTTCAGGGGTTGGGTATGAGTATTTCTGGAACTGAGTTTTGGTGGCAGTTGTTCCATTTTTCTAAAACCTGACAAGTTCTGGGGTGGAACCCAAATGATCCAGGAGGCAGGTGCAGTTTCCATGAGTTTATAGTGTATGGGTACCTTAGTAGTTACACAGCTTTCCTAAGTCACAAGCTGAGTTCAGTTGTTCTGGAGTGGATCTGTACTTGTGAAGGTCAGTCTATTTTGCAGTGTGACCTCGTTCAGATTTACCAAAGTTCCTTTGCTCCAATTCATGAGAAAATACTTTCTTAGTGTTTTCACCAAACTCTTTCTGTCGTCTTGCCTGTCTGGCAGCAGAGTGGGCATAGAGGAAAATAAAGGTTCTTATATTTGTTTCAGATGTCTAAATCTACGGGCAACTTCCTTACACTAACTCAGGCTGTAGACAAGTTTTCTGCAGATGGTAAGTGTGTTCTGACCTGTCTGTTATTTCAGTGATGCCAAAATGGTGAGAATTCATGTTTTGCTCTCAGAGGAGTGGTGGGTATACTGGAGTATTGCATTGCAATAAACCTACCAGCTGGTTTTGTTTGAAAAGCTGAGCTGTGTTTAGAAAACTGGGATGTGCATTAATGGAACACCTGTTTAAATCAAGATCTTCTCCCAGGTTGAGGTCTTCTGGAAGGTGCTTATTTCACGTATTGCTATTGGAGATCAAAACATGAGACAAATGGTGCTGATACACACCATGTGCATTCCTGCATGCTGTATTCCTCCTTGCATCCTCCTGATGGCTCTTTTGTCTTTACTCCTTTCCAACTGTGGCTGTGCTGGGCTCTTGGTTCTGTCTGACTGGTTTGCTTCCTAGGGAAAACAGTGTTTGTCTCCTTGGGCAAAGTGCATCCTTGGAGATGTCTCTCTAGTTGGCCAGGCAATTTGTAACTTAATTTCACATTTACATTAACATGGAATTAAAAGTTGTCACTGACTTTGAATCCCTTGCCTCCTGCACCTGCCAGCTCATTGCATACCAGCCCTCTTAGCTCATGTGATTTCCCTCAGGAATGCGTTTAGCCTTGGCTGATGCTGGGGACACTGTTGAAGATGCCAACTTTGTGGAAGCCATGGCTGATGCTGGGATTCTTCGTCTCTACACATGGGTGGAGTGGGTAAAGGAGATGATTGCGAACAGAGACAGTTTAAGAAGTGGTCCTGCCGACACCTTCAATGACAGAGTCTTTGCCAGGTACTGTACAAAGGCTAATAATACAACATGGTACAAGCTGGCTTTCTATTATTTCTTTTCTTGCAAGGATCATCTTTGTAGTTCTTTGATGGAATTAATTAACTTGTGTTAAACATTATTAAACTTTACTTTCAGAAGAGCTGGTATGACTGTGTTGTACTAGTGGCACTTGTAGCATAGCACTACACAGTGTTCCTATTTAGTAGAGTGGGCTGTGCAATATTGGTGTTTTCACCTTCCTCCCTAGTGAAATGAATGCAGGCATAAAGAAGACAGACCAGAATTATGAGAAGATGTTATTTAAGGAGGCTCTGAAGACTGGCTTCTTTGAATTTCAGGTAGGAGCTCTCATTATAGATAAATAATGCTTGACATTTGTTGCTTTGTGTGGGTTTCTTTTGATCCTGATGTCTGTGATCCTTAACCAGACAGCTGAATCGGAATCAGAGTTTTATCAAGAAACAAGACCAATTTGATTGACTTACTCTGAAATTATAAAGGTCTGCTTGTGGCATAGAGGCCCAGAGGAAGACACCTGTGATGTTGCGTGTAGACGCTATTGAGAAGAGTTTCCTGTCCCTAGGTCCTTTTCAATGGAGAGTTTCTTATAAGTAATCCAGATAACAACGGAGTTTTCTGGAAATAGTGCTTTTTTATATACTCCTTAAACCATATCCAGACTGTCTGCAGAAGCATTCCACATAACAAGTTGCAGACCCTCCATTATGTGGTTTCTTTTATGGTGTTTGGGAATGAGGTTAAATACGCCAAGTTGTATGCAGAATATTGTATTCATTGCTCCTCTTTGTACTTACTAGTATCTGCAAAGGTATTTCAGGGTCTTTTATATCTGTTCTAATTAACACATCTAACAAGGCACTTTTTATAGAGTGAAGTTGTCAGCTGACATATTCACAGCCAGGCACTTGAGAAAAACACTACTTCAATAATCTGTTTTTGACTTCTATACATCTTACATTCTAAAGGCATATTAAAGCAAAGAGCTGGGAGATCTTCCTTTTGAGTGCTTCTCCATGGCAGTTGCATGCTAATGGTGATGTTGGCTTTCTTCCAGGCAGCAAAAGATAAATATCGTGAGCTGGCGATAGAAGGGATGCACAGAGAGCTGGTGTTTCGGTTTATTGAAGTTCAAACTCTGCTCTTGGCTCCTATCTGTCCCCACTTGTGTGAGCACGTCTGGTCACTGCTGGGAAAGGTACTAATGTATGTTTCTGCTTTGTCATTTGATGCAGATCTAAGGTTTCATTGATTTTTAGGCTGGTGTCAGACTTATAGATTTCATTTATTTGCAAGTAGGGGAAACATCTGTCCTATAATGTTAATGTATGAATTGCTATGATAGGATGTTGTATGTGACAGCAGGTGTGTTGAGTTAACCTGTATCTGCAATGATACAGGTAACTTTAATGGAAGTCACTTTGACTAACTTCATACAAAGAGGTGATTTAAAATTAATCTGATAACAAAATATTCCTACATCTACATCTGTGCATGGAACAGCTTATTTTGTGCTATCAGGTAAATTGGGGAAATGGATGTTGTGCTTGCAAGTGAGGTTGTGCATCTGTGTGTCAGGTGTGCTTGTTTATGTAACACGAATAAATGCATGTTGGCTGTTTTCTTACTCCTTTGCAACTGAGTAATGGATGAGTGTTCATTGAGGTTCAGACTGCCTGAACTTCTGTTTTTAGTCAAGCTGTAGTTGACTGAAGGACCACCAGATGCATGCACTGAGATAAAAATGCACTGTAACTTCTTCCTTTCTTAACAGCCTGATTCCATCATGAAAGCCTCCTGGCCAGAAGCAGGCCCTGTGGATGAGATCTTAATTGGCTCTTCTCAGTACCTTATGGAAGCAGCTCATGACCTCCGACTCCGTCTCAAGGGCTACATGACACCTGTGAAAGGGAAGGTGATGTGTAATCAATTCTCTTCTAAGTGTGCAGAGTTAGTAATTCTTCATTGCCTCAGAACTCCCTCCTGATGTTATGTATTTTTTCCTTCCTTTCCTCAGAAAGGTGCTAAAGAACCTTCCCAGAAGCCTTCTCACTGCACCATCTATGTAGCCAAGAGCTACCCACCATGGCAGCACACCACCCTGTTGGTTCTGCGCCAGCACTATCAGGTGAGTGTTCTTCCGTGGGTTTTTGGGCTGCTTCTCTACATTTTTGTGCACCCTAATCTATAAGGAAGCTTGTAAGCTGTGGTTTGTTACCAAGCTACCTACATGTAAAGTGAGGTAGTTTTAATTTCTTTTGTACTTCAATGAATGTCCAATGAATTTTAATGCTTAATGAGAATGTTCTGAGGTGTGACATTGGTTTGACAGTACGTCCTTATTGCTTTTGCCTGTTTCTGAGTAAAAATGGGCCTGTGTTCCCTTACATTTGAAAGGCTATCCATTTGTAAATGAGTTCTTTCCCAGTGGTGTTTCTGAGGAAATCTTATTGACCAAGAGATTAATGTTGCCTTGCTACACAAGTGGGCGTAGAGGTGTTTTCTGATCCGTAAGTAGGCACATACTGTTCAGTGAGGAGGTTACAAGAAATATATTGAAGTGCAATGCATATGTCGTAAGTGCAAGAAATTCACTTCTCTGGAAGTAGGAAAGTTCTGTTTCTGATGTGGAGACTGCTGGGTGGCTTCTGCCTTGCTGATGAGCTGTCATCCTCAGTGTTGTAAGAGTCCTGACTCAAAGGTATCAGCTACAACGTGCAGTATTGAATTAAATCAATATTCCTCATGCGAAACTTGTCTTTGGAGTATTAAGCATTGGCAATTCTATGGCATTTCTTGCATCAGCATTAAATTCTGCTGTTCAGTCTGGTGCACTGAATGGGAGTATTGGCAAATATCTGAGCTGTGAATGTAAAATCAAAACAATTGAGGAAACTAGTGCTTAAATATCTGCTTGAGGGTGGACTTAAATATGGATTTAAGATGCATTTTAGTTGATAATTTAGGTATGCTAATATCTTGTTACAGACAAGATTAAAGAATGGCAGTAGATATCTGTGGGTTTTGGTGAATTTTACATTTTAAATGCTTTTAAAGGGATAGGAAAATGATTGTGTGGAATCGATGACAGTCCTTGATGGTATTTTGGTAAAGCATCGAGGATATATGATAATAACGGGCATGTGTTGCGGTTTGTTTTTTTTCCTTTTGATTCCTGTACTTAATGGATATTCATCAATATTTAGGTCACTGGAGGTCAACTGCCAGATAATAAGGTAATTGCCAGTGAGCTTAATGCCTTGCCAGAGCTGAAGAAGTACATGAAGAAGGTCATGCCTTTTGTTGCTATGATTAAGGTAAGTGTCAGAGCAACAACTCTCATGCAGAAGAAGGCAGATGTTATCCTGACCTTGTACAAAGTATCTCCAGTAGGTTGAGGAACTCATTCCTTCTGCTTTGTTCTGCACTGGTGAGGCCACACCTGTAATACTGTGCCCAGTTTTGGGCCTCACAGTACAAGGGAGGCATGGAGCTACTGGAGAGTAGCCTGAAATGAGCCTTCAGAGGGAAAGAGAGCACGAAGCAGCTGCTATGAAGCTTCCTGCATAAGAGAAATTCATAAAAAGAGGTAGTATTTTATTAGATCAGCTTGTATGTTTGCAACAGATCAGCCAAACTTTCAGTCATGCAAGCAGGTCAGGTCTGAAATGTACCTGTGTTTTTTGTCTTTAGTCTGACAATTAATGATTCCCTTGCATACAGGGAATGGTTTGGCATGCTGAGACTTACCCAGCACTTCATCCCTGTGCTCTGAAAGAAGAGCAGTAAGCGACTGCAAGTAAATACATAGAAGAATCATGTAAGCTTAGATTCCCTAGACCAGTATGTTGTTCTCTGAAACAGGTTATTCAGTACTTCCAGGGTATAAGAAGCATTTCTGCTTGTGCTTCCTATCTGTCAGGAGATAAGGCTTTGTAATTTAGCAAGGGAAGCAGCTCACTGTTAGTGCAGGGAGTCTTGCACATTACAGTGAGGGAACCACGGCTGTGCTGAGAATAATGAAGCAGAGCTTCAGAGGAGACAGCTGACTGAGCGTGTGGAAGCAAGAGACTAATTAAATTCCAAAAAGGAAGTTCTGTTTTACTTCAATAAACAAATCAAAAAGTAGTTGTTATATTGCTTTTAATACCTTGGCTATTGTTACTATTGCTGTTGGTTTTCTATACTAATTAATTTACCTTTGTTAACATATGAAGTGGTTATTTCCCTGCAGAGAACTGTTTTATGACTGTTGTGAACGTGTTCAGCTGTTGTATACTTGTTCTTTATTCTAAACTAGGTCATAAGACTGAATTTCATGCTGTGAAACAGCACTGAAGTGCTGACTTATTGGACAGTTCTCAACTCGCACGTTAAATGGAGATTACAAGTGTCAGAATATAAAACACCTTTTGAATTCTGCATTAAAGATGCATTATAATTGCTCTTACTCCTCCCATCAGTGTCACCAGCTTCCTGTAGAAGATACCCTGTTACAGGAGAATTATTGCTTCTGTGCTAGCATATTGTGCCAGCAGAGAGCTTGCATATTTTAATGCCTGTTCTTTTCATGACTAATGTAGATAGATTACAATTGTGAAGCATCATCTTGCAGTATTAGATGGTTTTAATCCATTTTTTCCTCTGCCAGGAAAACCTGGAGAAGAATGGTTCACGTGTTCTTGATCTGGAGCTGGAATTTGATGAACGGGCGGTGCTCATGGAGAATATTGTCTATCTGACAAATTCCCTGGAGGTTTGTATGTATTGACGTGCTTGTTACTTGGTTCTTACTGGGATAGCTGGAGGATCAGCCTTCCCAGTGCCACTTCTGAAGAGATCCTTTTCTCTGACCTAACTGCTCTCTTCAGTTTTTCAACTGAAAGAATTAGGACATGTTTACAGGCATCACTGGTAAGAATGATCACAGTTCTTAGCCTGGAGTCCTCAGACTCTTACAATGGCACACATGAACTGTAGAAGATTACTTCACCCTCTTTGAGAGTGGAATCTGGGCAGGGCTTTTAAAACTATGTTAATGAAGTAAAATGGCAGTCTAGAGTTATGCCAGCTTCGTATGATCATCAGAATACTTTTTGTCCTAATCAGAGCAAAGTCAAGGGCAAGCAGTGCCTGTTTTAAAAATATCTGTAATTTTGCTACTAATGATAAACTGGAAGGAAGGAGATGCCCTGCTGCACAGTGGGGTTTTCATGCAGGAGAGTGTAGAGATGCATAAGAACTGAACTGCTTTGTCACAAAGTTTAGCAGTTGTCATATTTAGAACCTTGGCACAATTACTCTGTTTCTGGATGAGCTGGGGGCTGGCTGGCTGGCAGCTCTGCTATGGAAGACTTAGGGTTTACTGTGGGGTTGTCAAGTTTAATGTGAGTGTGCTGTTGCTGCAAATGAGCCGTGCTGTTTGTTGACCTAGATTAGAAGGAGTTACCTGCATAGAATGTGATTTGGCAAGCCAAGGGAAGCTGTCCCTCCCAACTCTGTTGATCTCAGACTTGGTGGATGTGTGTCAGTGTTCTGCCCTCCTCGTTCTCCCCCATTCCCTACCCCCAGTGTTAGAAAGGATGATGAGGAGCTGCAGCTTGTTGAGCAGTGGGCACCAAGAGTGTTAGTGTGAACTTGAAGTGCATGGAGGTCTGGTAACAACTCTTGTTCCCTCTAGTATGATCAAACTCGTCTTGATTCCCTCCCCTCTCCCTGCTCGCCTTTCTTGCAGCTGGATCACATTGAAGTCAAGTTTGCTTCTGAAGCAGAAGATAAAATAAAAGAAGAGTGCTGTCCTGGAAAACCATTCTCTGTATTCAGAACTGAGGTAAACAATAAAAAAAAAAATCAGATATTCAGATATTGAAGGTCTGGAAAGTTGAGTACAAACCAACCCACAGATATACCATTGGAAAGTTTACTTGGAGATGTAAATAGGAATTTTTGCCCTTAACCTAGCACCCTTCGAAACAGGAAACATTTACTGAAGCAATTGCATGTCTTTTCTGTGTATACAGCTGTAAATGTGACAGTGATTATATCTGGTCCTTCGGCCACGTGCATTGCCTACCACCCTTCAGAAAAGCAAAATGTGAGCCAAAAAATAGATGTGAGAGCTCTTGATCCTGCTGGTCTGACTTAAACTTCTTCGCTGTTATTTAGAGGTTCTGGTGGTGCTATACTAGCTGTAAGGCATCACAAGCTTCCACATGAAGCTTAATTTGCTGAATTCTGTAGTGTTTTAATATTTTCAGTGCTCTCCTGTTAGTTTACAGTGGGCTAATAAATGGCATTCAGTTGCATAAAAATTGAGTATTTGAAGTATCCTTCCAGCTCATTTGTGGAATTCTGAGCACTGGTGAGTAAGGCATGAGATTGGAACTCTACAACAGTAGCAACAAATGTGAATATTTCTGGCTCTAAAACTTTTCAACAGTAAAAATGTCATTGATGTTTTTTTTTTATTTCCCCCTTAAATATGTCCTAAAAAGTTGCATATCCTGCAGTTTATATTCTAAAGATTTGTGTAGGTGCTTCTGTTCTGCCACTGGCATTCCATGCTGTGCAGTGAAGGCAATCTGTCTGGAACGCATGGTGATGGATGCTTGGTTTGGTTTAGGTGCATATTTCCTCTGAGTGTTGGGTCACAAACACGGATTCCCCCCCCTTTAATTGTTTATTAACTTTTACAGCCCGGTGTGTCTGTGTTTTTGGTGAACCCTCAGCCATCTAATGGCCACTTCTCTACGAAAATTGAGATTAGGCAAGGAGATAATAGGGAGACTGTGATCAGGCGCCTGATGAAGATGGACAGAGGCATCAAAGGTAAATACTGGAGCTGACATGCAGCTGCCCATGCTGATTAGGTTAATGTTTCCGTGTGAGGTGCCACAGTATGGGTATAGTACAGTTGCAGCCATGGCTCAGGAAGGTCTCTACGCAGTAGGAAATGGCCTTCCTAAGGGAACAGCAGCTGTGGTTTTGTTGAGGAGCACAAGAAAGTAAGAATGGAACAAATCTGAATCTCACTGTAGAGCTGAATGTTAGTGGAAAACTGGGCTGAATCCAAAAGCTTCTGACAGCAGGGAAATCTTGTCCTTGTTTTTCTGCTGCTCATGTTTCTATTAATGTTTATCTGTCAAATGAAGGTAACCACTGATGGATGATGACACAGGGAGGAGTACATGATAACTTGTGTAGCAAAATGCATGCAGAAGGAAGCATGCTGTACACATAGTGTGTATGTATATCTAATGCCCTGCTGCAGGGTGAATATTTTGAGATGATTGGGAAGAAGTGACTCTTTCCAGCTCTGCATCTCTTCCAGAAGGTGTCACTGTCCTGTCGGTGCACAGGAGAGAGAGGCTGTGCTTGGAGGAAGGCATTACTGAAAGATCCTGGTTTTTTTTCTGGTCTGCTTAGCAATCCTTCTGCTGGTGTGAATTTAAAAGGGAATTGTATTTCATAAGAACTCTTCCCTGCCCCTTTCCCCCAGTCTCTGAAATTAATTCCTCAAAACAAAGGCACTACTCAGTCACCCACAGCTGGCATAAGAGCAAGAAGGCAGATGCGGTGCTTGGAATGTGGCCGTGGGACTTGAAGATGAAACAGTCAGATGCTGTCTCTGCTACAGTTGCTCTGTGAGCACTGAATGACATCTTCTAATGGGTTTAAGTCTTAATGAGAATGTATTTCCTTGGAGAAGACCTTTAGCAGTACCATGTATTCAGTGTTGTTTTGATGAACTTGGTCGGTATTGCAGTTTGTGTGTAGCTGTGTCCTCATTAGCTGGTTGTTGTACTGCAGATCTCTCTAAAGTGAAGCTGATGAGGTTTGATGATCCAATTCTTGGGCCTCGCCGTGTTCCAGTCCTCGGCAAAGAAGAAGCAGACAAAACTGCTATTCCAGAGCAGGCGGTCTTCCACATCGACCTGGCTGAGAAACGTGTGTGCGTCACAGAGAGCGGCCTGATGAGGGACATTGGTGACACCATTGTGTATCTGGTTCATTGAACTGCCTGTGTGCAGCTTGATCCCTGGCACAGAGAGCCCGTGGAGTGACTTTGAAAGTATTTGTAGCAAAGATGTGAATTTGTTCTTCAAAAAAGCCCACCAAAAAAATCCTTGTTTTGCATGCCAATTTATCCCTACTCTTTAAAATGTGGATATAATGAAATTATTTTCCTTTGGCCCTTTGGGTTTTTTGAAAATAAACAATTTTCCCAAACATTAATGTGGCAGATCTTCCTTTCCAGCTGGGGCCTGTGTGCTGGGAAGCATTGTATGTGTCAGGTTTAGCACTCCTTTCTCCCCCAGCCAAGCTGCGATCCAGGTGGAGAAGTTGGTTGTAAATCTCTAATTGGGGCGGGGGGAGGAGTCACTTACAGACATCTGTACTTTGCTTTTCAACGGCTTCAGTGACTGAACACCGTGAGGGCATCACTACCATGGGCTGTCATGTCAGAATTAGCTCAGTAGTGGTGAACTTTGAGGTAAAAGTATGAAGACTTCCATGCTGTTTAGCTTTTAAAATAAGGGCTGAAACCTGATTTTATTTTTTTATTTTTTTTTCTCCTCATAAAGCTGTTCATAAATGGCTGCCCCTCCTGCCTGGGAGCTCCCCTTCCTGCTCTGAAGCCGTGGCTGGGGTTAGGAGCTGATCCTTGGTTACCCTTATAAATGATATTATAAAAATCCATATGGAAACCATTTGGGTGGTGGGAATGACTGCTCACCATTGCACATCATGCTGCAGTACTGTGTTTCTGATGTGGGATCCCCTCTTGCTGAGGAATTCAGTTCAGAGTTTATTAATCCCCGCAGGTTCTCCTAGCAGAAGAGAGAATTATTGACTGTGGCAGCAGCAGCCTGCGCAGGATTGTTATTTTGTTTAAAGCAGTAACAGGTTTTCCTTCAGTGCTGGCTCACCACATTAGAAGCATCACCTGACCTTTGGTGTGAGTTACTGGGCACAGAGTTGGGCAGCATTCAGTGCCTCCGTCAGCCCTGAGCAGTGTGGGGCTGTGGGGAGGTCAGTGCAGGGCCTCCCATTGCTGTGTGTGTGGCACTAGGAGTGCTGTGTTGGCTCTGCTCCTTGCAGGGCTCCAGGGCAGCCCCAGCTCCCCCCTACTGCAGATTTTCTGCCATAGGGTATAAGATGTGTTTAACAAGGAGGAAGTCTGCTGCTTCTCACGTTTTATTCCTTGGGCAGCAGATGGGTCTCTTCTCTTTTACTGGGGATAGTGTTGCTTTCCCCAGGTCTGCTATGTGAGAGGAAAGGGCTCAGCGTGTGCCTACAGTGTGTGTGGGCTCCAGCTTCCCACCCCCAACATGTTGGGAGGGGGCGTGCACAGGGTACAACAGCAGTGCAGAAGCCCTGCAGGGCAGGACCACACACCTGTCTGGTGCACAGGGTGCTCCCAGGGCACCTGGCCCCCCGTGACCCCATGTTATGCCATGCCCACACTGCAGCTCTGTTCTGCCCTGTGCTGTGCCATGCCTGTGCTGCAGCTCCATTCTGCCCTGTGCCATGCAGTGACTGCACAGAACCCACCTGCAGGCTGCAGAGTGAGGCCGTGCTGTCAGACACACGTAAGTAAACATTTGGAAACTTAACATGTTTTCAAACCTGTGTTTTTCAGTTACAGAATTAGAAAACAAATATTTGAAGACAAATACAGACCGGGAAGAGAATATCTTTTTGTTTATTGAGTTTGTCCTTCTCCTTAGTGGTACATTAAATTGAAAAAGCCCTTTTTTAAAAAAAAAAAAAAAAAAAAAAAAAAACTTCACATCATGGAAAAAAATATTGAGCATTGCTGAATTTGTACGAGCGCCTCCCAACCCGAAGGTAAATGTCAGAATGTCAGTATTGTTTGCTCTTCCTGCCCATCACCAAATAAGAAAAGATTATATATACCTGTTCCTAAACATACACGTGTAAAATGGTCCTTGCTGTGCTCTCTTCATAGTAATAAGGCTGTAACATTTCACTGCAACATTTGCTGGGCTCAACGCAGAAAGAAGACATCAAAATTCACGGCCTGATGAGCGCAGTCAGTTGCTGTCTGATCCTTGGTGCCTTCAGAAAGCGTTTAGGTCGGAGGTTTGGTGCCAGTGGTCCTTTGTTCACCTGTCAGCAGTGCACGGCCCCACCGGCTGCTGTCAGCACCCAACCCCACGGGGGTCCAGCCATGCAGCTGGGCTGAGTGCTGCCTGCTCTGAGATGTGGCCTCTTAGACAGGGAAATACTGAGATGGGGGTTGATTGAGGAAGGAGGAGAAAAGAAGAAAAGAGAAAGGGAAACCTGAAGTCTATATAGCTATAATTACGTGTGATATAAGTATTTTGCACAGATGAACCTCAAGAGCCGTTCAGCAGTGAGTAAGCCCTCTAAAATACTGATAAACATACATGTGAACCTGCTGCTCGGGCTGGCGTTTTGCCTTTCCAGGCACTGCCTCATGGCTTAAGGGAAACTAAACAGGATCACTTGGAAGCAGTTCCAGAGCCTTGGAGTGTTGCTGCTGGAGCTCCTGCAGGGGGTTCTCCTTCATCTTAGGGTTGGGAGGAACGTCCTCCACCCATGTGAGCCTTCAGCCTGCAGTGCGGTGTGCAGCCCAGGTGCTGTGAGGAGCTGGGTTCACCCTCACTGCAGTTTGGAAGTGGTGGAAGATGCGCCCAGTTGGGAGCAGCTTGGCAGCACTGATCAGAGCTGTTGCTTTAAGTGGTGCCTGTTTTCGGTTGTCTCTCCCTCCACGTTTTGGATAAGTTGAGGGAATGTATCACCATAGCATCAAAGCACTGACATACTCTGTGCAAGGAGCTATGGGATCTGTCCCAGAATGGCCTCCTGCTCTTACCAAAGTGGCCATTCCACTCGGTGCCTTTCCCCATCACTGCCCACGGCTGTTCACATGCAGTGGCAGAGCCTTTCCTTTCCCCATCAGCGGGAAGGATGCTCACTGGTTGCCATCACACAGCAGGTTGGGAGCACTCCCTGGTGCTCTGTGTGAAGTCAGAAACCACACAATGGGCTGCGCAGCATTGCAGTGCAGTGCTGCCTTGGTGCCGTTTGTCCTGGCAGAAGGGAATGGTGTTCTGTGGCAGTGATGTTCTGAGCAGGGGCTGGTAGGAGCAGTGCTTGGCTGCTGTGTGTGCTAAATCGCTGTCATGGGTGGCATTGGGCATAATGTGGTTCTGTTCATCTCTGGACCTGTCTAGGAGAGGGGCAGTTGTTCCCAGCTGTAGAGCTGCTGAGGTTTCTGGTTTGTTTTTAAGGGGATGAGAGGAACCTTTGGCGTGTTTGCTCTGGGCTGCGCAGTGCCACTGGGGGCATTGCTGAGAGCCGTCCTGTTCTCTACCTGCACCTCCACTTGGACCTGAGAGAGCAGCAGGCAAAGAACTTAGTGCTGCTGGTTGTGCTGCTGGAAATCCCTTTCTGCTGCTTAAAGAGAAAGGGTCTGAGAGCCAAGTGCAGGGCTGTGGGATAACAGACACTGTTAGCAGTCCCTCAGTTCCAAAACAAAGCCTCCTTTGCTGGGGCTGCTCCAGGGCTGTGGTAAGTTTTGGGTCACCAACAAGGCTAATTCTATGGATTTGGTACATAATTAATGATGAATGTGACTTTACAGCAGTTTTGGATCCAATGTTCATTGTGTCAGATGGGCATGGGTAGTCTTAACACCAACAACAAGCACGTGAGCCAGAGCCCCATCCTGTAGGAAGACGACATTTGCTGCTTGGATCCCTATGGGCACTGCTGCAGCCCCAAGGACGTCACAGCACACAGCGCTGTTCCTGATGTGCACGTCCTTCCCTCTCCCACTCCATCCCCATTCCCTGCATGGAGCAGCTGCTCTGTGTCACTGCACACCTGGCCCAGCACAGCTCCTGGGCCCATAGGTGCTGGGGGGGTCCCTGAGCTCCACACTGCCCCTGGGAGGGGGGGCAGATGGGTGCAGGGCTGCAGGCACTACCTGTCAGTTGGCGGAGATGCTGCTGTAGTTCTTCCTGACGGGGAAGGTCAGCGGTGCTGACAGCTCCAGCGATGCTGCCCGTGGATGCAGCACCCTGCGGGGGTGCAGGGGGCTGCTGCCCAGGCGTGGGGAGGGAAGCGTGGGCAGCTCGGGGCTCCCCTGGAGCAATGCGGACTCAGCTGTGGGCACCAACTCAGTGCTGCTGCGGGGCAGGCGTGGGGAGGGCTGTGGGCCATGCCTCTTGGGCGGCGGGCTGTGGTTCTGGAACCGCACCGTCTTCACCTGCTGTAAGGAGAGCAATGTGTCACCATGAGGGTCAGCGTGGCACCCATCTCGAGCACCAGGAGCCCCAAGCACTGCTTTGTCAGCCACGGGCCCATGGGGTGCCCTGGGGAGGGACAGCTGTTCTCAGGGCAAGGGCAGGAAGATGTTCCCTTTGTCCTGCTCTGTAGGGAGCAGCCCAGTGTAGGGCTTGGAACCCGGCTCTGCTCTTTGCTTTTTCAGTACCTGAGATATAAAGAGAAATAACTTCTCTGAAAGAGCAGTCAGGTGTGGGAGTGAGCTGCCCAGGGGGTGGGGGAGTCACTGACCCTGGTGGTGTTCCAGAACTGTGGAGATGTGGTAATGGGGGACGTGGTTGGAGGTTGGTGGCTCTGCTGGTAGTGGAGGGATTGGAACCTAATGATCCTTGGGATCCTTCTCAACCTAAGCTGTTCTATGGTCCATGGGAATGGTGGGGGTGGGTTGGGGTTGGATTTAGAAATATTAGAAGTCTTTTCCAGCCTTAATGGTTCTGTGATTTGTGGGGACCTCAGCGAGATTCATGCCTCACCTAAGACCTCAGAAAGCCTCAAATTTTGATCACTGCCACTGAACTGATGAACACTGGCTCCCTCTGAAGGACACCCTGCAGCGCTTTGCCTTTCTGAAGGGCTTATTTCAAACAGCAGAGTCAGCAGCACCAATATCTGACAGCTTAAGGCACACACCAACCCCAGCAGCACCCATCAGCCTGCGGGCAGCACTCTGTACCTTGTCACTGCTGTTACGCGAGGTGTCCGGCTTCACCAGGATGGATGGCGGGGCTGATGCGGGCGGCCGGGGCACCGGCTCACTCTTTGCCAGCAGGTCTGTGGTGTCCAGGATCACCGAGCTGCAGACAGATGGAGTCTTGCTTTCCCCTCCTCTGACCATGAGTGCTGGCGGGGCTTCGTGGGAGAAGTCGGGCCTCACGCCCACCTCGGCTGTGCCGGCAGCGGGGCTGCTGTGGGGTGGGCTGCCAGTGTGTGGGTACGGCTGCAGCCCGGCTGTGGGCACACGGCGGAGGGAGCTGCCAGCCTGCAGCCCTGCCTGTGCCGGCCTCTGCAAGGACCCGTCTGGGGGTGAGAATAGGGGAGATTGGTTAGTGGGGTCCCAGCGGGAAGGCACGGGGCAGCAGCACGCAGTGGGGGCCGACAGCCCTGCAGGACGTACTGCCAGTACTGCCCGGCCCCGCGTGGTGCTGCCTGCCTCTCTGTCCTGCACGGAACCCCCTGAGGTGCCATGGGGGTAGCAGCACCCCACAGGCCTGGCACTTCCCATCCTCTGCAGTTGTGCATTTGGCCAAGCACATCTGTAAGTTTGCACCCGAGCCCTCCCCTGGTCCCACAGTTTGCTGCCGTTGGTTGCTCTGCACTGGCTGCTCCATCTGGCCGCTGCTCTCCAGTCTGCAGCACTAGAAGTCACACACTTTATTTCCTTGGCAGTGCCTCGCTGTTTGCAAGATTGATTTTTTAATAAGAGTCACCACAGGTGCACGAGGTCCTGTACAGCAAAACCGCTTCTAAGATAAAGCCACTGTTGAGTCTAAAACCTCCAACAGTGGCCCTTGCAGATGCGCTGGGCCCCGGCCAGTATTGCTGCCCATCTCCACCCCAGCGTGGGGAGTGTGCTGCGGCTGCTCAAACATATTCAGAGATCTGTTCCAAAGCAGTGTACCTTTCCACCTGCAGCCTATTCATGACTTCATGCATCTTGGATATTTCCAAGCTGTAAAACTCTGCTCCTGAAATAAAATTATTCCATTCTCTTGCTCATCCTTCCTATGCTCATTTCTAATTTTACTCTATTATCTTCAAGTTATCAGAATATGAGAAGTATTCAGGATATGAGCTCACCAGAACTCCTACAATGGCACTGCTGAGTTTTACCCTTTTGTTCCGAGCTTCTTTCTTAATAACTCCTGATAACACATTAATGTAACCTTCTGTAACTGCCTCTGCACGTGGAGCTCTCAGGGTCCTCCGTGACAATCCCAAAACCTCTCTCTGGAGGACCAAAACTAACGCGGATCCCAGCGCTGTTTGCACAATCAGGGCTCGCTGCTCCCCATAGCACACTGGCATTCAGTGCCATTCCCGCTCCCTTTGCTCGATGTTGGCAGCACCTCATGGATCCTTGCATCCATCCCAGGCACGGCTGCACTGCCCATAGCGCAGCCCCCAGCCGCACTCACAGCCCCCAGCAGCACTCACAGCCCCCAGCCGCACTCACTCTTCCTGGTGCAGCCGCGGCCGCGCCGCAGCGCGGTGTTCCCCAGGGGCAGCGCTGCCTCCAGCGCCCGGCTCTGGCGCTGAGCGCTCTCTGAGGCGCTGCCCTGGGAGGACAGCGAGGCGGCCGACAGCGTCCAAGAGGCGTACAGCGAGGGCAGCTTCGAGTCGGGCATGCTCGGTTTCCTGTTGGCAAAGGAGCAGAACGTCAGCTGGTGGTGGAGGAAGGCGGCAGTGCGCGCAGATGGAGCTCAGCGCAGTGAAGTCCTCCGGCCCTGCGTTCACTCCAAGGGGTTTGGAGGAAACTTTGCGGAGCCGGCTCTGGTCCCGGCTGTCACAGCGAGGCGGGGTCCGTGCGGGCGCCTCTCTGCAGGGCTGGGCACCGCTGCTCCAAATAATTCAGTGCAAATTCAGGGTGAGTTTCCCTGATGTCTCTCCCACATCCCCTTTTGCAGTCACTGCGTTCTGAACCCATGGCCAGGTCTCTGCCCAACCCGAGTGTATTTCAGAGAAACTGAGGGCATGGGCAATTTTTTTTCTCACCCAAAGTGTATATTTTAATTATTGCTCTTTCTAATGCATCCTCTCTGTTAGATCCATAGCTTCCAGCATTTAAATGCCTGCTCAAAAGACAGTGACATCACTGCGGGAGCAAGAAGGCCACGCCCTACAGGCCCCCACCCCTCTCTGCTTTTGTTCCATGCAAGGAAAATCAGACCTGAGGAGGGGAGCGACGGAACTGCTGGGGAAGATGCCGGCCCTTCCCCTGGCCAGCGACTCGCCCTGCAGGCAGCCGTTGTGCTGCTGCCCCAGGATGCGAAGCCCTTCGCCCTTCTGCAGCTCCAGCTCATCGGGGCCGTGTGCCACATAGGGGTGGAGAGCCACGCACCTGGGGGGACACGGGGATGGGGGCGGCCTTGTCCTTGTGCCCAGTGGCTGCAGCACTGCTTGGGGTGTGGGGCTGTGTGCTGTGGGCACCGCATGCCCGAGGGTCCTCCTGCATCCCTCCACAGCTCCTGGGGTGCTGCTGTTACTGCAGAGATAACTCGCAGGGAAGAACCTGCCTGCAGTGTTTGACCGGAGGGGATATGAGAAAAAGAAGGGCCACCGGAACTGAAGAAAAGTAGATTTTGTCAGAGCATCTGTCTCAGAAGAAGTAGGCAACCAGCCAAGGGCAACGAGCGAGGAGAATGCTGCCGTGCCACCCTACCGTGCAGGTGCCCACTGACATAAGGGATGGAGGACTAACGAGCACCTGACTGAAGGCAAAGCACCATGAGGAGTGCAGATGTGTGCTCTGCCAGGGTGGTAGCAGCAGGAACAGTCAGAATCTGTCTCAAATCTTTCCAGTACTGTACCTAAATTCTTCCATAATCCTACAACAACCTTTGGGGTCAGCTGCCCCAGCAGTCCCTGCAGCTCCTGCTCAGAACTGCAGACACCCATGCATGGCCCCAGCCCCAGGCACACAGCCCTGCACCCCAATGCCCCTCCTGCAGGCAGGAGCCCAGGGAGCTGCAGGGATGGAGATGGGGGAAGTGTGGAGTGCTGTGTGACCCCCCAGCACGATTCGCATGACGCACATGTTGGCTGAGAGGTGATGCTGCAGGTGGGGCAGAGTGACGATGGCTGCTGAGTGCCTCAGTGATCCCGGAGCAGAATAGTAGGATGCACTGACCTACAAGAGAAAACAGAATGCAGTCTGTTGATGTGAAGAGGTGCTTATTTTAGCCCCTGGAGAAGCCATTGAAATCACTGGACAGGCCTCACCCATGCTTCCAAAAAGACAAAAAAGAGACACAGAACCTCACTGAGTTGCAGACAGATCTGGCAAACGAGGTGCAAGGTCATTCAATCAGCACAGGCTTTGCTCGGGAAGATGGGCCCTGCCCTTGCTCTCGAAAGCAAATCTTTCAAATTGCAGAAGCAAAACAATTGAATCTGAACTTCCTGAGCTGTCCTGGCTGGTTGCTGTGTGTGTCCAGCAGTGCAGCACGAGATAAACGGCACCAGGACAGCACAGTCCATCCTGCAGGTGCCCTGCTGCAATGTGCTGTGCTGCTGCTGGAGTTAGAAATGGAGAGAAAAAGAGAAAGAAAGGGAAATAATTTGTCTGCTTAGGAGACAGTGCTTTAGGGAACAGCGCAGGGACTCAGTGTGAGGCACCTGTTTTAGAATCAAATTACAGTCAGTGCTTCTCACTGGCATTCAGTAAACTAGGGTCCGGTTCACAGCCTGCAAAGCAGGACGGTAACAACATTTCAGGCAGGAGACAGTAAGGCGTTATAGGCTGACACTGCCCGTACCTTGAAGCACACAGTGGTGTGCCTGGAAGCACAGCCCTTCCTGACCTTACCAGCATCCTCCCGTCACTGCTCCACACTGCTCCCAGAGCCTCCACACCCCTTCTAGAAATGCTGCCTCCTCTGTTATGTTTCTGTGCTCCCACCCCTCCCAACATCTCCCACCACCTCCCCTCCCCCTGGCACCAACCCAGCACTGTGGCTGTGCCTCACTGAGCTCTGTGCTCACACACCAACCCGTCCAGCACAGAGATCCCTTTGAGTCTCCAGGAGGAAAATGGTTGTTCAGAAGGAAGGAAACCTGAACAAGCAGCACAACAACGCATCTGTGCTGCTGCTTATGCTGTTGACAATAGCTCACGCCGAGACACTTTTGGTAAAATTATATTGGGGTCATGAGACACGGTACCATTTCAATTGAATTATGGTTCTATTGTAGGGCTTCATTTCCTCTCACATAAAAGAGGGCCTAATATCCAGGGCTCTTTGCAGGCTAATGCTAAGCACAAAATGCCTGCTGGGTTTTATTGTGCAGACACCGAACTGCCAGGGGCTGGCTTATTGCTTTATAAAATGTTGGAGCAGCCTTCAGTGTGAAAGATGCCACATAAATCTAAACAAAACCTTTTTCCTCCCATTTCAGATGATCTGTGAAGATCCTGTATTGAGATCTTCAGATGGAGCATGAAGCAGCAATGAGGCTCTTTGCCCCTGCAGCCATCAGAGGATGTCCTCCCAGTGTCAGCCCGCACCCCTGGGCAGCTGCAGGCAGGAGGGCTGCCTGGGGACTGCACAGTGTGCAGGAGCCATCTGTCTGGAAGCAGACAGCTGCAGCAGCGGTGGTTTCAGTATAGGTCAGCAACCCCAGTTTCCATGAGGACTGACATGGCTGCTTGGAAGCAGCCGGAGGTGAGGGCACAGCTCCTGCAGGTGCTCTCACACTGTTGTATTTGCCTTTGGTGCAGAAGCCAGCCCTGCAGCAGCCTCCAGGGACAGCCCAGTACTCCCAAAAGCAGGGGCTCCAGTTGGGCTTGATGCTGGGGTTCAGGATGACGGCATGGCCCACGGGCCCTCTGGCTTCCTCCTGCCCCAACAGTGCCACCCAGAGCAGGTGCCCAGGGCCATGTCGAGGAGGTCTGGAGATATCCAAGGAGGGGACTCCAGTCCCTTTCTTTCTATGGGTTCCCGGGGCTCCCTGGACACTAAGAACTGGCCTTCCCTGTTCAAAAGTGTCCCCAGCAGCCTGCTGAGCTGTCCTCCCCTGGGCGCTGTCGGTGCCACACCATCACACACCCTCCATCCGGCCGCCAGCCCCGTGCCGTCCTGCAGCATCCTCACCTGGGCGGGGGTCCCGCGGGGCGCATCCTCACTGCCGGCCGTGGCCACGCTGGGGTTGCTGGAGCTGATGAGCACTGGGGAGCTGATGCGCAGCGTTGGGCGGTCGGCAGGAGCGTGCACTATGCGGTTCAGTGTGTTGAGGGCGGTGGTAATGGAGAAGGGCCGCAGGCTCTTGCGCCGGGCATCGGGCGCCTTGTGCAGCTCCCGGCCCTGTGCCTTGGGGGAGGCCATGCTCAGCGGTGTGCAGCGAAGCGGGGTGGGCCAGGAGCCTTTGCTGCTCTGCAGGAGCTGCCGTGCCGTCGTGTTCGGCTGCAAGAGACACAGGGAAGGCCCGGGGGCCGCTGCAGGTCCTCCTCCCTCAGCAGCACACAGGCCACAGACAGCACACAGCTGGCTTCATGGGGATCTTTGGAACACGGGGCTCAAGTGCTTCGCTGCCGTGCTTTCAGCAGCAAGTCCTGAACACCAAATTTTCCACTGCCATCGAGCCCCCATTGCCTGCAGCTTCTGAGCAAGGCTGGACCCCACTGTGCCCCTGCAGCCCATGGCACTCACGGGATGCTGCTGCTGAGCAGAGCCCGGCCTCGTGTCAGCGTTGCTTGTGGGAAGGGCCCAGCCCTGAGCTTACAGAGGCAACACTCAAGCAGTATTTCTTGGAAACTGCTGATCACTACAGCATTAATACAAAGGGCATGTGGTGACAGTGTTTTTCACCAGGATGACTGCCAGAGGAATTAATCATGATTTACTGCTGACACGAACAAATTGCAAAACTTGGAGATTCTCACCCACTCATGTGAGGCAATGTGCCCAGCTGGGGATGAATGGCAGTGGCTGGCATGGGGCAAGGAGCTGCTGCTCAGTGCTGTCATTGTGCTGCACGGGTTGTTTGTGCATTTCCTTCCTCCTCACTTCTTACAGTGTGGTTTAAAAAGAGTCATGTGCGCACATGTACACATACAGGGTGGTCATAGCGTCACTTCTCTGTGCAATTAAACCACAGCCAGAGCCCAATTTCTCTGCCTTCTCTAAGAGCAGAGGGCCCATTAAACGGACAGATGGGAGCATAGAAGCCAGGAAAGCCCCATTCCTCTCAAAGCAGACCCATCGCTGCTTCCTCCATAGTCAGTTCCTAACTCCTTGCTGGCTTTGCGTGGCCCTGCCTCGCTCATTTCTGTTAACGTTGGGCTTAAATGAGTTAAATTGATTTAATTAAATGAAAAGATATCTTACCAAATATACTAGAGCTTCAAACAGGACGTTCTACTGCTGCCCTTTTATAAAACAGCCACAAAGAGGTGCTTGCTGTAATTATGGTGATTGTAAGTGTTAATTCTGTTTTGAGGAATTCTCGTTGGTGCCACACTCCCACTCTGCAGCTGCACCACAGTTTGTCTGGAGCGGTGCTGTGAGGGCTCAGCCGGGCTCTGCCTGCTGCCTGATCTCTGCCCCAGCCTTCCCCACACTGCAGAGCCCAGCAGTGCTGTGCCAGGGCTGTACCCACCTCCACGAACAGCACGGGGAAGATGCCCACTTTGTCACCCAGCTTGCCCTCGGCCCAGTTGCCATCGATTCTGCTGATGACGGTGATGATGTCTCCCTGCAAGACAGAGTGCTGTTAGCGGGCGGCTCGCCCCGCATTTCACAATGCTGCACCTCGGTGCTGCTCCCCTGCCAAACCCTCTGCTCCTTCTGGTGTGTCTTCGTTCCCAAATGCAAGTGCTTATTCAGCACAATGCTCAAGCATGGTTTTTGTTTAAGGGTGCAAGCGTGGCTGAATGCAGACATGGGCAGGAGCCTGGCGAAAGAATGTGAGACACAGAGGTGCTATTTGGAGGCTCCCACCATGTGGAAATGTTTCTGCAATCATCATGCCCAGAACAAATAACAAAAATGATATTTTAGCTCCAAACCAAGCAAAAGGTCTGTGTGAGTGGTGGGGCAGTTGGTGTCACACTGCCACAACCCTCAGACCATTACTTCAGAAGCTGAAATCGCCCAACACTATTGCAGGGCAGGTGTTGGAAGTATGATGGCAGGGGTGGGCGGCAGGTGGGGTGACAGGCAGGGGTGGGGTTCTTCCCAGCATGGGGCTGCTGCCAGGTCAGGGACACTGCAGGGCTGCAGGCAGCCACAGGAAGAGGGAAGATTTTCGGAGCTCTATATAACAGCCAGCTCTGCTTCTGAAGAATGAGCTCGAGCTGTGCTGCACACCAGGCAGGTGCAGCTGGAGCACTGGAGAAGGCATCCCAGAGAGGGTTTGGTGCTCTAACATGCTGCTCTGCGCTGCTTCTCCTCTTGGTTCCCCTTCTTGGTCAGGAGGCACAGGGGACTCCAGGCTCTTGCCTTCTTGCCCTGCGTGCACCCCACATTCAGCCCTGACCTGCTGGAGCCCAGACCTGCCCCTGTGCCTCTGCTTCCAGCTGGTCAGAGTGCAGGGAGCATCTGTGCTGTACTGGGGGGGGGGACAGTGGCTTCTGAAGGGACACCGTTGCTTCCAGGCACTGCTCTCTGCTGTGCTCTGCACTGCCTCACCTCCTGACAGCACAGGGACAGCTGACTGCTGGGAGGTGCATCTGCACTGAAAACCATATTCCCTAGCCGAGAGCAAACACAAGCTCTGCAGCCTTTGGGGAATGAAAGGAAATACAGGAAAAGTTCAGGTCCTGCTCTGCAATGTGTGCCTCCAGCAGGCTGCCTGAATATGTCTAAGCTGTGTAGTGTTCTCAGACCTGCAAGCGATTCTCTTTGATATGTCAGTGGGTATCTTTTCGGGCTCTCCTTCAGTGTTCTGGTGGGAGAGCAAACTGCCACCAGCAGCTGCTGCTCACCAACTCCAGCAGCCAAACCAGGGCCTGAAATGGCTTCTCAGAGTCTCACTGTGCTCTCCCAGGATGCCCTCATTCTGTCTGTGTCCGCGCACACCCTCGGGGGCAGCTGGCTTTAGTCACTGCTGCCAGTGTCCGGTGGGGCTTGGAAACCTTCCTGGCTCTCAGCAGAGAGCTGCTATGGTGCTGTGAGGCAGCAGAATGCAATGCATTCTAAAGAAGAGAACCGGCCCAGCCCGTACTGCCTAGCCCCTGCAGGGCGGTGTTACCTTGTGGAATGACAGGCAGTCGTTGTTCTCACTCTTATCCCTGCTCCTCAGGTCGAAGTTGTAAAGAGCCCTGCAGAGGGGCGGTGGCAGGGGCAGCTGCTTGATGACCTGCACGGAGCTGGCTGGGAAGACCCCGCTGACGCCGTTCAGCTCCCCCAGGTACCAATTCTGGTCCAGCTGCCGGAGCAGCACGATGACGTCCCCTTTGTTGAACCGCAGCTCCCCGGGGTTGTGGCCCCGGTAGGAGAACAGCGCTTTGGCTCGCGGCACCTGCGGGACAAGGAACAGCACAGAGCTCAGCTGGGCAGCAGTGCTCAGCGCAGGCACAGCTCCCCACAAGTATTTGTATTACTGGGGAAAGGCAAAGGGATAATAAGGCTAAAGCGTGCATTTGCTGCGACCCACTGCCCCCATCCTTTCTTGATGTCTTTTTCTAATGAGATCGAGTTCCAAAATACTTCTTCGAAATGAGTATCCAGATGAAAAGCAGGCTGAACTTGTCTGAGAATATTACGGAACAATTAATGCCTTAAAGTAGTCATCCTATGGGATCCTACTGCCTGCTCTAAGTTCCCTTCTAATAAAATCTCTCTGGGAATGAATTGAGGTATTTCTGTTCTGGTGTGGCAGGAGGTGACAACAGTTGTGCAGCTCCCAAAGGCTGTCACCTGCAGTGCCCAACAGCATGGGGCTGGGGAAGAGCTACGGTATGATTTCGGTCCTTAATCAGAGTTACAGGAAGAGAAGCTTCTTAATGTTGCTGTTGTTGTATGAGAAAGAAGAGAGACGCCAGAACCAGCAGAGGTGAGAGACCTTTAGCATCCTGACTGTCGTCAAAATAAACCCACAAAGTTCATTTAAAACAACAGCCTTCCTGACTTCTATCCACACCAGAAAACTCAATTTAACACAACAGGCAGCAGACCATTGCTCTGAATGGAGGCAGGCCCACCCCGGCCATGCTGCTGTGATGCTGCGGGGAGGGCTGGCAGCTGAGCTGCAGCAGGTGCCCATCCTGCGGTGTCTCTGCGCTCTGCTGAGCAATCCCAGATGCGCCTTTGGAAATCAGCAAAATGGAAGCTTGCTTTTAGTGCTTGTGGAGGACTCATAGAGATACCTTGAGCACAGTCCTGTGTCCCACAGCTCACCCTAAAACAATGGAGAAACCCGTGTTTGTGCTTCCAGTTCTTCGTAATGTTGCCATGTTGCGTGAAGCACAAAGCATGGACCGAAGTGGCTCAGCAGGGCTGTGCTGTGCCCACGGATGGAGCTGCTGGCTGCTGCCCTCCCTGGGGCTGCTGCTCAGATGGCAGCACTCAGAGCTGGGGAACCAGCGTCCTCCTGGGGCATCGGTCACATAACTCTGCTGCTTTAGCACAGGCTGTGTTTGGACACTGAAGTTCCAGCACTTGTCAGGTGAGCTCCATCTGGGCTCACATCAGCTCCCCAGAATGGTCCCCGCACCACCTGCCCAGCCTGGACCCCTGGGAGAGCAAGAAGGGGAGGAAAGAAACACGGTGCTGGTTTGTTTGGGGAGAGCAAAAGAGCACAGGAAAGGACTGCAGTCTGGGGAAGAGAACATCTTCCAGTGCTCTCAAATGCTGACACGAAGAGAAAGGAACCAGGAGGAGAAAAAATTTATGTTCTACATTTCCTTCAAAGCATTTGGAACAGGAAGCAATTAGTTTAATGTTCTGTTCTAATTGACTCATCTTGTCTGTTAATTTGCAGTAATAGTAAACACATGCACTTGGCTTAGTAACACTGAAAGTGCATTGGTGAAAAAAAAAAGAAAATCATAACAACCAAATTCAGGAGAGCTTCGTTCTGCCATCCCATCCCCAATCAGTGCCTGGGCTGGAAGCACAGAACCGGCAGTGCTGCCTGAGGAAACACGCTGCAAAGGCTTCACAGTGCACAGCCCCGCGCAGCACAGGGCAGCCCAGCCATGCGCCTGTGTCAGCCCAGGACACAGCGCAGGTAGGATCACTTGTGTTAGCAGCACCCAGAAAACAAAAGGACCCATGCAAACTGTGGAATCAGGTGTGTAGAGGAGGAATACAAACGTCGGGGGATGATGAGAGAGTGGTTACACAGCAAAATAAGGCCAAACATAAAAGGCACCAAGAACAAGTTATGGAAATGTATTGAAAATAAGAGAAACTCTGAAATGAAATGAAAACCTATTACTACAGGGAAGAGTCAAACAAGCGATGGGTGCTGAGAAGTCTGGAATGTTCTTCCTTCAACAAGAAGGACCATCAGACCCTCTACAAAATTAGTTTTAATCAGACAGAAATGTGGGCGCTGAGCAGGATGAGATGGGGATGTCTGTGCAGAACTCAGCCCTGGGGGGTGAGGAAGGAGTTGTTACCCCCTGAACAATTACTGCTCATCTGCAAGAGCTCCTAGAAGGCAGAAGTGCTCCCAGAGGATGGGAACTTGTTGCGGAACTTGTGGATGCAGACATCTGATTGTTAATGTTAATGCTTCTGTACTCCTTTAGAATCCCAAAACCATGCAGAATTTTGGTCTGCTGGGGGACACCCACAGCAGGAGCAGCACAGCACTGCTCTCTTTGCTTGCTGTGCTGTGGGTGATCGCTCCCATCCGATGGATTCGAGGCTGAGAAGGGAGAGAGGACTGTTTAATTATTTTGGGCAATTGGCATCAGCTGTGCCAGGCAGTCATCCAACATGTCTGAGTCTCCCTCTGTACAAAACAAAGACACAAAATGAATATATGCATGCGTGCGTAAGGGAGTGACACGAAGCATAGCTGGGAGAAATGTGCGCTGTAATTATCTTCAGTGGGCTCGTCCTAACCTCCTCGCTATTGACAGTGGGTGAATGTGAGCACATTCTCGCAGCACTGAGAAACCAAAAGGAACGTGGGGCTTCTCGGGTCACTGGGGAGGCACGGCTTGGTGCTGGGATCGGGGACCAGCTGGATGCTGGCAGAGCCAATTGCACGCCCTGTACCCGGTGCTGGCACCGTGCGCCCGGCAGCACCGCCTGTGCTGGGCAGTGAGGGCACTGCCTGTGGCACCGGGAGCTGCCGTGCTGCTGCTGCTGCAGGGATTGGCATCCGGGCCATGCAGCAACATTCCCATAGCACCCAGCAGCCTCGTCGAGAGGAACAGTTTATTTGTAGGATAGTGCTAATCTTCGCCAGGAAGAAATCCAGACCTGGGCATCTTCCAGCTTCATTGCTCTCCCACTACAACCTCCGGGCTGGCCGTGTGCGTGGTTTGGAACTGCGGCTCGTTGTGCAGCCGTTCGTTCTGCAGGGCCGCACGCAGCGCCTCGCGCCGCTCGAGGCCGTGATGCGGGGCACGCGGAGCTGCCGAGCGGTGCAGGTACGGCGCTCCGTGGGGGCTGATCCCATCCGCGTCCCATCCACGGCGGACTTCGCGGGAGCCTCCAGCGAGGCGCTGCCGCGGGCTGCCCGCCCTTGAGTGCGATGAATGAGCCCTGCCTGTCTCCTTTGTGATAGCGCAGTGTTCAGGGCTCTCCGGAATCCAGCCGGATGAAAGGAGCCATTTGAATGTAAATTAATTGCCACTGCAATTCTGTTTTTCTGCTTTTCGGCAGAGGAGATAACTCCCGCCTCGTCACACAGAACAAAGCCATCCGAAGCAAACCCGTCGCTCCCATCTCCTCGGGTAATTACGTCTGAGGGCTCAGACAGCTGCGGTTTCTTGTTCCCCTCCCAGGTCTGCTCCCACCTGCCAGGTGCCAAAAGTCGCTCCTAGCCAGCGCCAGGCCGGGTCTGCGTTCCTGTGGGGTGTGGGGGGCTGCAGGCACGGGAAGTTGTGGGTGCAAGCTCGAGGCTGCAGCCAGGCATGGGAGCACAGCCCACGGCTGAGAAACTGAAGGGCAAGCGGGGCTGTGAGGAGGGGGCACAGAGCAGTCTGTGCAGCAACGAGGGGCAGCAGAGTGGGGAGAGCAGCCGTGTCCAGCAGGCCATGACCCTCAGGATCAAACCCCTACTGAGCTGTGCTCGCTGTCGATCTGACTTCACGGGGACAGTGATGTCAGGAGGTGCAGAGCAGCCCTTATCGAGGGCTCTGCAGCAGTTTGTGACTGCTGCTGCTCCCGGCCCTGGGGCTCTGCAGAGCTGCACAGCAGCTGTGGTGGAGGACAAGGCCATATTAGGCTTCATCTAGCTGATATGAAGCCACAAGAGAGGTTTGAGGCAGGCAGAGCTGGTGCCAAGATGCAGCAGTGCAGGCGTTCCGCCTGCACCTGGCCTTGTTTCAGAGCTGTGCTCCTCAGTGCAGACGGAGCGTGGCAGTGATGTGGGGCTGAGGGCTGAGCTGGGACCCACATCTGGAGTGGGGCTGGGCTCTGCTCTGCCTTTGGGCCCTCTGCACTGCTGCCCTGTGTGGCTGCTTTCAGGTGGCTGTCAGTGCTGCAGTCAGCACGCTGCGATGGCGGCTGCACTGTGTGTCACAGCTTTAAGCCTCACGGAAAACAAATGTGTCAGCCCTCAGCATGCCCTGTCATGACGCGCTGCTTTGGGACCACGTGGCCCCGCTGTGGCCGCCTGCCATGCGGGGAGGAACCCCAGCACCGCTCCTCTCCACTTCCCACCCACATGTGTCCATGTTGACTGCAGCGCCGTCTCTGTGCCAAAGGGAAGCTATGCCCATCGGGCCGCGGCGGGGCAGTGCTGTGAAGCAGTGCCACAGCTGTGGAGGGGCTGAGGCAGTGGCTCACAAGGCTGCAGGAAGTCAGTGTCTCTGTGCCGTGTCCTTACCTCTGATTAAACCTGCTAGCACTCTGCACTTTGCTTTTGCCCTGCAATGGCAAAGCTTTGCTTTCATGTTATTTCAGCAAAGTACTTGCTTAGGGACGGTGGATCTCTCCATTTCTCTGCGACCTTTGCCTAGCAGATGTTTTGATGGTGAGTTTACAGCCACTGTGTGATGTGTGATGCGCTGCCCTTGGCTGACCTGTGGGTCAGGCCTGGAACAATCACTGCCAACATGCCCTTGGCTGCACTCGCTGTAGCCCAGGCCTGGAGCTGGATGAAGGAGCTGCTCTCCTTCTGGGCTTCCACTTCCAAAAGGAGTCTGACTGTCTCTGAAAACAAGGTATGCATGATCCCAGCAGATGTGGTTTCCCAGCAGGCAAGGGTTTCTCTCCCTTCCCTGCAAAACAGTTCAGAACTTCTGGATTCCTGGTTGTCCTGGAGCCAAAGGAAGCCCCGTAAGGGATCTGATTTCCACAAGAGAGATACTTGTCTCTCAGAAATAGCACCCGAGCTGTATCCTCCTTCCTGGCATTGGTAGAAGAGGGGCCTTCCCCAGGCCAGGAATGGAAAGCTGGGCTCAATCACCCACTTACAGGTCCTAAGGAAAAAGTTTTCTTATAAATTTGTCGTCATTCATTTGTACGGCGCCTCACATAGCGCAGTCCTGAGGCTAAGTGGAGTTTGAGTACCTGAAAATAATGAGTAACAAGCAGAGCAAATCACTGCACTGAGGGGCAAGCACTGCAGATTCCCCTGTGAGGAGAGCAGAGGAGAGGTAAAGCAGAGCGAGAGAAGGCTCAGCCCAAAGCATGGCACTGGCATTCTCACTGCCATGAGCTGTGCTCCTCTTGGGCACTGCTGAGTTTGCCCAGCAGAGTCAGTGTGAACGTGCCTGTCCCAGCGTCCGTGCCAGGGAGTGCAGCGCACTCCATCCAGGTGCTGAGCTGCGTATGCCCGAGTGGCAGCCAGGCGAAGGCAGGCAGCGGTGGCAAAGAGCCTCAGACTTTCAGCCTCCTCACTGACCACGGCGCTTAGAGGTGAATGCGCTACCCTGCAGAAATCCTGCTATTCTATTCCTGACTTGCCATCTGAGTCTGACTCATTGCCTTGGTAACAAATTAAAACACTTTCATGTATTTGCAGCTCAGCAAACAAAACCTCATTTTGTGGAACCAGGGAAACTGGCTCCTGCTGCTGTCCCGGTGACCTGCACGGAGTGGCCCAGGAGCGCCCGGCCCCGCTGTGCCTGGCTGCTGGAGACACACAGTGGGTCCCTCGGTGCTGTGTGGGCTCTGCATGGGGAACCCAGCAGCCTGCTTGCCCCATGGCTCCACGGTGGTGTTCTGCCTGCAGCTGTCTCTGCCCGGGACAGGTGGACTCCCCCGTGCCACGCTGTGTGCAGCTCCAGCTGTGCTCCACGGCTGCAGCTGAGTGCAATGCTGTTGAGTGCAGCTCTCTGGGGCTCATCATTGTTGGGTGATGCTAAACCACGTGCAGAGGAGGAAAAAACATGCAATGGTGAACATGTATGGGGCAAAGACAGACACTTGGGTCATGCTGACAGGAGCAGCGGAGGTGAACTGGGGCAAATCTGTCCTCCCACAGCGTCACCAGACCCCACGCGTAGCGAAATTCAGCGCTGCGCTGTATAGGTGGGAATGGCTTGGGGCTGGCTGGCCTTGCATGGAGCTGGGCTTCCCCCCGCAGCTCTGAGCCTGGTACAACACAGCCCTGTGACAGCACAGCGACCGGCTCTCCTCTTCCAGGGGGTTGTGAAGCAAATGGGTCAGAGCTGTGTTTGCCCCTCCTGGGTACAGCCATGAGGGTGGCTCCAAGTGAGGTTTCACAAAGATCCAGCAATCCAAATCTTGTCTGTCAAATTCAGAACGGAGATGGAGATGTTTCTGGAGGAGCAGAAAATACCGAGCATGGGCTCTATATATAGTGCCCATGTGAAGGTGGCAACGTTGGAGTGCGGTGTATTTTTATCCTGTAGAGCAGTTATCTGCCCGTGTCCCACAACGTGCAGGAGGGGTGGCTGCAGTGTGCAGCTCCTGCAGAGAGCTGCTGAAGGTGAGGCAGTACAGTGTGCTCTCCTGGCCAGCTGCAGGGCTCAGAGCCCTTTCCTTGCCCTGGCTCCCACATGTCACTGCCCTGCATGGCGCCGGCCAGGAGCGCTGCTCTCCATCACACAGCCTCCTGCTGCCCACATGTCCGGGCTGGGGCCAGGCAAAGGGATGCTTTGGTGCAGCAAGAATCGCATCCTGCACATGGTAGGGGCGGCTCCAAGGAGTTCAAAGGATTCAGTGTCAATTATTTGTGTGTTCACCTCCTAGCAAATGCTTTCATTCCTGAGTTCCAGACAGTTTATTACGTGGAGATCCTGAAAATCCAAAGTCGAGTCCTCAGCACAGACGGTGAAGTCCCAGGGCCCAGGCAGACCTTCCTGGGCAGTGGCCCGCAGCACTGCCACCGGCAGCCGGCTGGGCTGGGCGTGGCACGGTGAGAGGGGAGCTGATGGGCGGATAAGAGAGAGCTCGGGATGGGCTGCAGCTGGAACTCTTTGGCTCCTTGCAGCTCCTGGGCACAGCCTGTGTGCCGTGCTTCCCCCAGTGGTGCTGCAGCTCTGCAGGGGCTGCTGGCATTTTGCACGCCGAGAGGTGTGGATCTTTGGTTTGTTTGCAATGAGGGGATTTAGTTGTTTGGTTTTTTTTTGTCGTGCTTATGTGGATGAGGAGCAACAAGCTGGCAAGAAAGCATCTCCGGGAGGCGAAACTTCACTCAAACTTGTGATTTCTCAGCTCCGTGGAGTAAAGGAAGTTTATTTATAGATGGTCTTTTTTGTAAAACAAAATGTGTCCTCTATCCTGCCTTGATGGTGCACCGGGTTGCAGTGCAGCACGGCGCGTGCTAATTTTATTTGCTCTATAGCATGAAGTGGTGAGCATCCCAATGGCAATCAGCAGTCTGCAGGTGGGGGTGGTGCTTCTTTGGAGACCCCACCACCTCCCAGCTCAGGGAGTGCAGCAGGAGAGCAGCTGTGGAGGAGCAGGATGCAGAGAGCTGTTCTGTGGGCTCCCAAAATAGAGCAAGCATTTGTTTGGGGGCGGCTGTCCCATGGGAGCCCAGAATCGCAGCTGCTGGAAGCCCTGCAGCAATCCCAGCACTCCCTGAGCAACTGCTGGATGGCTGCGGCCAATCCAGAAAGTTCCCTTTGGGACAACACACCCCAGCAGCAGGGGCCGTGCAGGGATGGGGACATAATATGCTGCCCGTGGGGTGGTGGGGACAGCCACGTTCCTGGGGACTGAGCGCAGTGCCACAGGGCTGACACCAGAGTGCTCGGGAGCTCCCTGTTAGTGGGGTGGCTGGCTTCGGGGCTGATAGTGAGCGCTTTTGCCCCCGCTTTGGGATTTTGGTAATGGGGTCATTGCAGGAGTGTTAGCAAAGCCTTGAGGATGCTGGAGGAAAAGTAAATCAGCTCAGTTCAAACTTCTCCACAAAAGTGGTCTAAAAATAGTTGTGAGCCCAGATTTCTGTTTTGGAAGAGCAGTGCTTGTTAAAGAATGACTATAATAATAATAGCAATAGTAGTAGCAATAGCAGCATTACGGGACTTCTGCTGCCTTAGCCAAGCGGGGAGCTGCCATTGAGCAATGCCCACAGTAGTCCCTGACCCTCCTGAGCACAGGTAAAGGAATGTGCAAGGGGTGAGAGAGGAAAGCTACAACCTGTCTGCTGCACACCCTGTGTCCAACTGCCCTCCGACTGAGGCATTTCAGGGCTGTGCTGGATGTTTCCCTGCAGGAAGACCCAGGCCATGAGCTCCAAAGGTTGGCTTGGTGCCAGGATGACCCTCTTGTGGCCCTGAGGCCCCTGGCTGTGCACCGTCCCCTGCTGCACAGAGCTCACAGCCCGACAGCAGGATGGGGCCTCCATGGCACAGCAGAGATGGGTCTGCTGTGGGTCTGCCCATGTCTGCAAGGCTGAGGTGTGCCCTGGGCTGATCAGAGACGTGGCACTGAGTAGTGCAGGTGGAAGAAAAGGAAATTCAGAAATATAACCCCAAATTCAGGCAGAGGCAGGCTCCCTCTCATGCCACATCCTAATTATTTCAAAAAAGCTTTTGTACTGTTAGAGAAAATGACAGGAACAGCTTACAGCTTTAAAATTAGCCAAGGAAAGCATCCCTAGATGAAAGTAGAGTTCAGTATCTTTCATCACTGAATCTCAAGGTGTTTTGCTAGGGGCAGAAATGTCCCTTTACCCTTTCTCTGTAATTCCAGGGAAACTGAGGTGCCTTCTCCACCTCCGATAGTTACAGCCCTGCAGTGACCGATCTGATGGCTATCACACCCAGTGGATCTCCTGAAAGTTAAAGCACCAGAAACACCCCCTGAAAGTCAGGAGGGACCAGAAAGCTCCAGAGAAAAGCAGCAAAGTTTGTGTAAAGAGGAAGGCAAACTGCTTTTGTCTGAGCCTGGGGCTCAGTGCAGTTACTGCTATGACAAGCTCCAGAGAAATATCACAAGGAAACAGCAGCCAGTTTTGCAAACAAAAGAACAATCTCTCTTACTCCAAACATCTGTGCAGCATTACTGGCAAGGCAGTTTGGCACTCCCGGCACACAGGGACAGAGCTGTGTGCTCACACGGTGACGAGCGCGGGCGCTGCTTACCCCATCCGTGAGGCTCCTGGTCGTGGTAGGCGGCCGCTGCTGGGCCAGCTGCAGACCCCGCGGGGCCCTGCGGATGCAGGCGGGGGAGGACAGGAGCCTTGAGCGCTGCATGGAGCCAAAGCGGGGCGCATTCTGCCCGTACCTGACACCATCCAGCAGGCGGATGAGCAGCAGGTTGGCCGGCAGCTGCTCGATGCCGCAGAGGACGAGTGTCCTGCACTCAGGGCACCGGAGCTCCTTCTGGGACTTGAGGATCCTCTGCAGACAGGGCTTGCAGAACGTGTGCTGGCATGGCAACACCTTGGCTGTGGCATCGAGCTTTTCGAAGCACACCGGGCACTCCAGCAGGTCGAGCAGAGCCAGGTCGTCCATCGTCAGCACCGAGCTGCCGTCACGGCTGTGCTTGAGACGTCCACATGGCACAGACACAGGAGTTGGGCTGAAGCAGGCACCCTGTGCGGAGGGGAGGAGGAATCAGAGCAGAGCTCGGCTGCTGGAGCCTGTACCGCATCCCACCTACATGGCAAGGCAGCGCCTCATGAGCCCATTTGCAAATGCCTACTTTGCACTCCCATCCAAGCTGTGGTGAGTCAGTGCTGATTCAGGAGCGAGGGGGCCGTGCCCAGCAGCCCCGCGTGGCACCGTGCAGTGGGGCAGGGCGGGCACCGTCCCTGCAGCACCCTATGGAGCTCCCAGAGCTCCTGCTCTGCTCTGCCGGCACCTGGCAGCACAGCACGGAGCGGGCGCAGCCAGCACAGCTCAATAAGATCAACCTGAGCTGTTTACTCGCGGCTCCGGCTCCAAGCAGCCCCTCGCACACCCATGCACCGCCTCGCTCCCAAGATCAGTCCTAATTAAGCTCTCTGCCTACCGGTTTTGACAGCAGCTCTATAAAAAGCCCTTCGAACACAACTATGATCCCGTTTTACCTTGGAGGGACGTGGGGAGCTCTGTGCCGACGTCCTCACCAGCCAGGCTGCCTCAGCTCCCGCAGCCCAGCAAGATTATTCCTCCCACAGCACAAAGTCACTCAACCCG
This sequence comes from Alectoris magna, assembly GCA_030625065.1. Taxonomy (NCBI): domain Eukaryota; kingdom Metazoa; phylum Chordata; class Aves; order Galliformes; family Phasianidae; genus Alectoris; species Alectoris magna. Next base: position 16,702,434 of record CM060573.1, on the reverse strand, counting down.
TTCGGCTCCTTCAGGGCTGCGCTGGCTGTGCTCGGGCAGGCGGCTCTGGGCTCAAGTCACAGCTTGTGGGAGAGCAGCAGCTCCCGTGTGCTGGCCAGGTGAGAGCAGTGCCGCCTGTGCCGAAACCTCCCCTGGAGACGGTGTGTGAACGCAGATCTTTGGGGGGTGTGAGTTTCCCACTGCTGGGGCTCACCCTGCCTTGGTCATGGGGTGCCCACGGCCATGAACACCCTCACACACAGCTGGGCCAGGGCTGGGCCCCGGCAGTGCTGCTCCCAGGCTCTGAGCTGTGGATGCTTGAGCAAGCCAGGAGTGCTGCCGGGGATGGCAGAAGCCAGCCTCGTGCTGCCTGAGGAACGTGGCTCTGTGTCCCAGCATGAGTCCCAGCAGTGGCTCCAGCAGCCCCAGCCATGCCCACGTCCTTCCTGCACGGTGATGGGTTGGTGATGTCCAGGAGGCTGCTGCTGCCTGCAGCACTGTGACACACACACCACCCTCCGAACACTGGGCCACCTCCACCCTCACCATTCCAGCACGACTTTCACAGGGGGTAAAAGGGGTGGGAGGGTGCAGTTCTATGAGATCTATTTTGCACAGCTCCATTTCTGGGCAGGTCGGACCCATCGGGCACACCGCATCCCCAGGCTTTGGCTCAGAAAAGGAGCTGTCTGGCTGGGATCTCCCTGTGCAGCACCAAGCACTGCCGCAGGAATGGCCACAATCTCAGCTGTATGTTTGCAGCCTATGAGTTGGAGGAAAGGACTGTAGATCTAAAGGGGGTATTTCTGTTTGGTGCTTTTACACACAGTGCAGTGGTGCTGTGAGTGCAGGACATCTTTCACTTCTCTGAAGAGGACTATTTCCAGAAGCATTCAGCACACACAGTAAACGTGCTCCTTTCAATAGTTTTTCCCCACAGTGTGATTTTGCTGAAGCAATTTTTTTTTAAATGGTGGTCATTTGGCTAAATTAAACATTGACATCTTCAGGATAATGCACAGAAACAATTACTTCACTCCGTTTCATCTCAGGTCTCCATTTACTTTGGTATTTCTTTGTAGTCTGTCATATGTTGATTCGCGCTTGGCTGACAGCGCACACTTTGTAATGAATGACGTTGGGAACAACACCATTGGACTGCTGCTTTAAAATGCAGCGTGTGACATGAGCCATACTGAGAACAGGTTTTGAAGTTTGGTTTTTGTCGTGTTCTTTTTTTTTTTTTAACATATTCTTCTCTATTTCTGTTTCGCAGTTCATACACACATGGTGTATTTCCATCTGACTGGAAATGAATTACAAAGTACCGCAGTTGGGAACTGATGGGGATGAAGCTGAGCAGCTGAGTTTGTGCTCGCAGGTAGCACTGCTCTCAGATGCAATTTGTTCACAAGTCCTTTAAAAATTCTTTTAACTTTTCCTAAGTCCTGATTTGAACTGGTTGTGGTCAATGGGTGGGACTGAAAGCTCCTCTGAGAAGGCTGCACACCTCACCGCACACTTCTGCTGCCCATGGTGGATTTCCATGGAAATCTGTGGGTGCTGCACGGGCACGGGTGACTCACTGCTGCCCTGCATCCCAGCTGGCCCCAGATGCATCCCAGGCACATCCCAGCTGCGTCCTGACTACATCCTGGCCAGTCCCAGCTGTGCTCCCACTGGGTTCTGTCTGTGTTGGCTTTTGAGACTGGGGCAGGAGCGGGCTGCTGGGTGCCAGGAGCCAGCTCCAGTATCTGGGGGCTCTCCGAGGGCTGCTCTTCTTTCTCCTGAGTGAAACAAGTCTGTTGAAAGCAGGTACAGTGCTGGCAATCTCCTGAGAGTGCTGCCATGTGCTGCAGCTTGGGGCAGCTCTTTCTTTGCCCCCGGCAGTGTCCACACAGCTCCCTGCCTGCTGTGCACCAAAAGCCCTTCAGGCAGGGGTGGCCGCTCTCCCGCCCAGGAGTTTCCATCTGCCCTGCCTGGTGCAGAGAGGCTCTGATCCTGATTGCAGCCGTTAGGCTTTGCTGCAATATAAAAAATGGATGATTCCAACCCTTAGCATTATACAACTCCTTAAATCTTCAAAGCGCTCTCCTAATACTAATTCAACCATGAAACGCCCCTTGGGCTGCATGTCAACACCCCCCCATCCCCCTTTGCATGGAGGAGCTCAAGGATGAGGCCACTCAGAAGACCAGTGCCCAGTCTGGGGCTGGGCTGTGCAGCTTTCCTGCTTCTCAGTGTTCAGACTGTCCCACAGAGCTCTATCATCTGCCTCATCCTTGCAGTGTGTCTCATAACTGGGGTTAAAGCACAAAGGAAGAGCTGCGAAGTTGCTGGTCCTTCCCTTTCATTTTAGAAGTCTCTGCTTGGTGCCAGTGCTGTAATTAGCTCTGGGCTGGATGCGGCCACGTTCTTCTCTGAACCTGTGTAGCCTTGCTCAGCCCTGGTGCCGGCATGGAACCACGCAGTGCTGGGAACCAGCAAGGGACACTCCAGAGGAACAGCACCGAGAGGCTGCAGCCCCAGCCCATCCCCACCATCCCCCATCAGCAGCAGCTCTGCACTGAACCGGGCTCTGTCCAGCCAGGTCAGCTACTGCGAAGGAGGAAAGTATGGAAATGGCATTTCCTTCCATCAGCTTTGAATTTTACATAGTGTAACTCTGCTGACCATTTTGAGTTCTCATGACTGTGAGACAGTAACGCACAGAAGCCCAGGTCAGCTCCAGGCTGCACTCAGTGGGGCCACAGCATTGTGCAGGGTCACAGTGTGTGCAAGCAGCAGGGCACCTTGTGGGGTTTATAATAAGCTGCTGTCACCATATACAGCGTGGGTGGGTGCCACATGCCTCCTCCTCCAGGAAATGAGGGACCCTTCGTGCTGTTTTTAGATCCTGGAGGGCAGGGAGAGGGGGTGCCACTAGCAAGCAGCTGCAAATTATAGCTCTCACACTAACAGCTTGTCCTCCTGCCACCCACAGCCCAGGCACAGTGCACGGCTCAGTGCCTGCGGGGGAGGCGAGCGGCCCCCCCAGCCCTGCTTAGGGATGAGGTCACCACGGTGGCCACGTCCCCACACACTTCTCTGATGCCACTCATGCTGCTGTGTGCGTCCCGTGCTGGGCAGCTGCACTGGGGATGGAGCTGGGTGGGGGAGATGGAGCTGGATGGGGAATGTGGAGCCAGGTGGGGAATTCTGGAGCCAGGTGAGAGGACAGAGCCAGGCATGCAGACAGTCAGCATGGTGATGGCTTCGTGGTCTGGGACTGGGAGATGCTCTCGGGGAGGGAAGGGTGTGGGAGGCCCAAGGAGCTGCTGATGGAGCTCCATCCCTGCAGCACCATGTTCATGTAGCTCTGCCTTGCTCTGCCCCATGCACTGCTGTTTGTGCCCATAGTGCAGCAAAGGGACACGGAACTGGGAGCACTAAGCCTGCATATTTCTCCATAAGAAATAAAAGCTTTCAAGCAGCAGTGAATCTGAGCACCAGCCCAAAAGGCATTTGAATGTTGCTTTGAGTGCTTCTCAGCTGCTCTTCACACAGGGCTGACGTGCTATTGCTCTCCCTCGGTGCTCCCAGGTGCTCCTGGCCGGTAGGACAGTAGTGGGTGGGTTATAAATGTCTGGTGAGCACAATGCTGGGAGTAGGTTTGTGGGTGTGCCCTGCTGTATGAGAGGTGTGCAGCCCTGCTCTGTGCTGCTGTAACTGGAGCTGAGCTTTGCTTTTTAACATGGGCTTCTGGGGGGTGGGAGCTGAGAATGGGGGGTCCTCAGCAGCACTGCCTGGGGCTACCCTGCCTCAGCTGCATATCTGTCTCTGTGCAGGTGATGGAACACCAGAGCTTTCTGGTTGCAGCCACTGCATTTCTGGAGGTGCTTGTGGGGCAGTACTACTTTCTTGTGCTGTGGTTGCTGTTCTGCCGTTTGCTGCCGTGTGCTCTGGTTTTTCAGAGCTCTGGCTTTGCTGCACAGCTCCCAGTGGCCAGAGGGGTTTGCTGCCTGTGGAAGAGCCCCAGCCCTGGGAATTTCCCTCTTTGAAGGGAAATTCCCTCTTTCCTGGGTTTTGTTTATTTGTGACTTCAGGATTTTTGTGCATGCTCAGGGCTCTTCCCTCACCCATGCTGTCCCCGGAGCTAAGGCCATTAGCAGGAGCTGTAGGGCTGTGTCCTCCTCTCCCCATGAGCTCAGTCCCAGCAGCGCAGCTTCGTGTGGCTCCCCTGGAAGCATGGGGTCTTGCGGAGCAGTGGTTAATGAGCAAGGGAGTGTGGAGCTCTGCCTCTGAAGTGCTTTGTGGCTCACTGCTGACAAGTTCTCCTGCTACACATAAAAGCTCTGGTCCTGTCCTTTTTCCCACCTTTCCTCAGAATCACTGAAATGCTACAACTTTTTTTTCAATACAAGTACACGTAGCACAGTAGTACCTAGAGAAGAGGTGGAATAGTGTTCTGTAAGTGAACTGCACGCTCCTGTTTGTTGCAGTGGAGCTTGGCGTCTGTTTTGCCATGTTGTCCAGAGATGCAGAAGGTGTAGGGTGGATCTATGTGGACTCAGGAGGCACCAGTCGTCCCAGCACAGGAGCATTAGGACAGAGCTTGGGATAGATGGCTGTGGTGTGTGCCCACTACCAGTACCGCTCTGATCCCACATGATGCTGCAAGGTCCCCACAGATGGAGGTGCTGCACATGGGCAGCAGCCACAGTCAGCTCCCAGCCTCCAGGCAGGGGGCACCTGCATGGGGCACCGCCATGTGGCAGCAGATTCCTGCTGTCCCACCACTTCCTGAGAAGTCCCAGTCAGTGGGCATGGTGTCACCAGTGAGTGGTGGCAGCTGTTTGCATGGCTGGGCCCCTACACCTGGCAGCTCAGTGTGCAGCTGCCGTTGGGGAACTGTGCTGGGTCTACTCAACGGTGCATGAAAATGCTGTGTGTGGCAATAGGATGGGGCTCAGGGCAGGTGCAGCTGCTGCCATGCTGCTTGCAAGTGCCCCTCTGGTAGCACAGGGTGTGCCTGTCATTGTGCTGTGCTGGAACGAAGCTGTTGTGGCGCTGTGGTCCCTGCAGCACAGACACGTGGAGAGCAGCCACAGGGAGCGTGGGGCCAGGCTGAGCCCAGCACTGACAGTGCTGTGCAGGCTGCCAGGGGGCTGGGCTGCCCCTGCTGTGGGGAACTTGTGGAGCAACACAGAGAGGACAGCTTCCTCCTCTTGCTCACAGACAGTTATGGTTAATGTGGCATGCTGATATTTACTCATTCACCACCATATTTACTGTGGTAATGCCACTATCTTCTCCCCCATTAGGTCTCCACAACCTTTCTCTTTGTGCATCCAGGGGTGTCTGAGTGCTGGTGAGATTTTTCCCAGTGCTCATTAAAAAAATTAACCTTTTCTTATGCCAGCAGCGAGGATACCCACTTGTGACCCCATGGGGCATCTTTCTCTTCTGCTTTTACTTCCTGCTCTCTTCAGCACACAGAGCCCCCTCCAACTCCATTAGACATTGGTTGCAGCTGCCTTCCTGCCTGCTGCTCCCAGCAGTGCAGGAGTGATATGGGCAGTGGTCCCAGCCAGGCTGCAGCCCCAGCCCATCCCTGTGTGCATAGCTGTGTGCATCCCTTCCTGCTGCTGCTGGCACCTTCGTCAGGAGGAGCACCGCAGTGCTCCAAGGAAGCCAAAATGAGCAAAGCGCAACAAAACGTTTCTCAGCAAAATGTGCAGGTGGAAACATGTCTTCAAAGAGATGCAGTGCAGTTCACCACCGCTTCTCTATCTGTCCTCGTTTGTACGTATCCTGTGTTGTTGCAATAGACCTAAAGCAACATGCTACGCTCCTCAGGGCAAGGCTGTCTGCCTTTGTTCTGCAAACCTTCAGTATGCTTCCAACAGCGTTTGGTGCTTCCTGGTGTGCAGAGGGGGTGCAGCTGGCTGCGTGCAGGGGGGACACACTACTAAATCCAGTGGACAAAAGGCTAACGGGATAACCCAGTGATAATGCAGACTGTGGAGCTTGGTGATCTCACTGCTGTGTGCAGTATCACCGTTGTGCCTTCCGCAGGATGGGGCCCAATGCGGTGCTGTGAGCAGGGCTTGGCACAGCCCGCGGTGTGCTGTGCTGGTGGCTGCAGAGCTGCTCCTGGGAGGAATTCTATGGGAGTTCTGGGCCTGCTGGGGGTCCATGGCACTGGGACTGCACTGTGCGTAACCGCGCGTGGGAGCCACTCTGCTCAGCTGCTGATGTGGATGTGGCAGTCGTGCTCTCAACACTGCTTTCAACTTTGTTTCCTGTTTGATTGTTCTTTTAATCAAAAGAAAATGAACTCCAATTAAGGTATCTTATAAAGTGCGGCTCGTGGCAATTAGGACTGCTGCTGTGCCTTTGAACAGCAGGGCTGCGAGGCTGCTTGGCGCAGGACAAGTCAGGGAAAGGGGCGGATGGGGCTCCCAGGTGCATGCAGAGAATGCACAGTCTGACGGATGCAGATCAGCGCTCCTACGACGGGAGCTCCTCCTGTTGGGGTGGGGCGGGAGGTGGCACGGGCACTACGCAGTGCTTGAGAACGCGGAGGTGCGCCCGGCTGCACTCACACGGGCATGCTGCTGCAAGCCCATGGCACAGCGTGAGGGAGGGCCATAGGGGCCTTCTGAGCCGTCCTGGTGCTGCATGGCCAACCCCTAATAAGCGCAATAAATGGGTGTATTGAGAATGTAAAGCTATAAAGCTCTGGTCGTGAATGATAAGCAATAGCCTTGGCAGGATGTAGGCAGGATGCTCCACTCAGGTTCCAGTCGACACAGATGCCTTCAGCAGCAGAAATGCACTGAAATGCTGAGGCTGGAAAAGGAGAGCCTTCACCTGCTGCGTGTGCTTGGTATAAACAGGTGTCAGGATCTCTGAGAGCTGCCAGCAGCTGCTCCATTGATGCGTTTTGTACTAAATACACCTCTCCTTTCCTTGCAAAAGGAAGGGCAAACCCTGTAGGGCTGGGGGAGGTCTGGGGGCTGCAGTCCCCCAGGGCTGTTCCTGCTGTCCGACAGCCCCATCTGTGCCTCCTGGACGGAGCTCTGATGGAGAGTGGGGCTGGAGCCCAAAGACTGCAGGAACTGCCAATAGAGGCTGAAAGCAAAAGGGGATGAAATCTTAATTGGATCTCCACCACCCCGCAGAGAAACACGTTCGGATTAAAATGAAATGGAGCTTTGTACTCTCAGGGTTTCAGAGCCGAAATGGAAGAGGAATTATTCACAATTCCTTGTGAGAGAGGATAGCTTTTCCTGTGAACTCGTCTTTGTGAATTTCGTCTTGTCAGAAATGGTGGGGAGCTGCAGGACGGCACACTGGGACAGCGCTGACTGCAGGGCAGAGCCTCAAAGCACGGGCAGTCCCGGCTCAGCCTTGTGGCCCCGCTCACTCTGTTCCTCGTTCTGCACACCTGTCCCCATCTGCCAGAGCTCTGCAGACCTTGCCACGCATTTCGGTATTTTCTCTTTGTGGACTTCTATCAATATTTAACGCAGCAGTGTCAGTTTTGCTGTAAGATGAGAGGAGCTACGAGAAACCTGAATTATACATGGTGTGGTGGGGAGGTTGGGGAGCTTTCTGTGAGCCGAGCGCGGCGCCGCGGCCATGGATGAGCCCCAGCAGAAGCCCGGGCAGCGGCCCGAGGGGCGGCCCCGCAAAGTGCGGTTCCGAATCTCGTCGGCGTGCAGCGGCCGCGTGCTGAAGCAGGTCTACGAGGATGGGCAGGCGTTGGAGCCGCCGACTGTGGAGCAGTCCCGGAGGCTGCGGCACAACTTCGAGCCCGGTGTGCTGCCCGACGGCCCCGCGTTGAGACTGCCGCAGAGCAGCGGCTGCGGGGAGGATGGGCGCAGCCCCGGCTGCTCCCCTGCTGGCAGTGGGCTTTATGGGGTGAGTGGTGCTGGCCTCGGCCCTGGGACTTTCTGGGTGGGCGGGTGGTGATGTGCCCCCAGGGACTGCACGTGGGGGCTTCCTTCAGGTGTAGCCCACTTTGTCAGCAGTGTTTTAAATGTGTGCCTGTACAGCCTTGCCCCATAAGCACAGCAGCATCTGCTCTGTGCTTCATCCGCAGTCCTCACCAGATTGATTTGCATCTGTCTGTTTTGTAGAGTAAGATGAAATATTTCCACGTAACCCAGTGTCTGTACGGAATAATCCTGATGCATCCAGAGCAGTCAACTGTAAGGTGGATATTATCTCAATTAGCTACATTTCAAGCATTAGAGCTGCATTACTTGTGCTGGCAGAAGGGCTGTGCCCATGACGTTGTGTCTTGGAGCAAGCCCCCTGCTAATTATTGGTGCTATATCAAGCTTCGGGTTTGCCTGTAGGAGCCCTGACTTGCTGATACTTGGATTGTACCAAGCTAATACCCTGGGCATCTGATTTAACTGAAAATATCAACCCACTGTGAATCTCTTTTGCCCAAGACAGAGCACCAATGTGATCCTATCTGTGCCATTAATTGGTTCTGCATTCCTGGGTAATGCCCATCTCCATTCCCCAGACTCCCTAACTGTAAGTACTTGCAGTAACCGTCCTGTCCAGCACCGGTTCTGCTCTGCATCGGTGTGCACTCAGCGTGTGGGGCCACTGTAGCTGTGCAGAGATGGGCACACCATGCCTGATGCTGTGGGCAGGGTGGGTGCTCACAGCCCCTGTGGCTCTGTTCTGGGGCAGTGATGCCCAGTTGCCAGCACAGCCAATGGGGCCTGTGAGGCTGGCATGGCCTTTTGTTAGGAGAGCATCTCTTCTTGACATGGATACTTACACAGAGCGAAATATGAAGAGTATGTAAAGCAATAGGATGTGGTAACTGCCATGTGATACAGGGGAAAGGTGAGGGAAAGAATGATCAAGAAAGCAAAGTGATGTTTTCAAATGTCTGTGACCAGACAAAGGCTGGTTTAAAAACCATTAGAAAAGAATACAAATGCAAGTGTCCCCATGGATGGCTGTTTAGGCTGGCTGTATGGAATGCAGTTTAGCATTAGATAATGAGATTGTTTTACCCCATCTGACTGCTTTGTCAGCATTAGCAAATTGCAAAGAAAAGTCTTCATTTAAATCTGGAAACCCCACCAAATGCTGCCTGATAGGTAACCATCATCTGAACAGCTACCTCCAGGCGAAGCTGAGGACAGCCCCTCCAAACTGCTCAGCCTTCAAAGAGATGTGGCTCAGTCCCCAGTGCGGAGGCTTTTTGGCGTATGCCGGCTCTGCTGCTCTGAGCATTGTGCATTTTTCATTTCTTCTGGATTGAAATGAGAATTTCCATCCCAGGAAGCTTTCCCCACCCAAAATTTGTTTGCAGAGCATATTATATGGGTGGGACACTGATAAGATCCTCTCACAGGCTTCCCCAGTTATCGACTTTGGTCAGATCATCATCTACACCAACAACCTGAAAATCATCCGTGCTCCAATGGACCAGAGGGAGCTCATGAGAAGAATCATCCAGACAGAGGGGGTGAGCGACTGGGCCTTTGTGTACCGGGAAAGGAGAGAAAGAGTTGGTGCTGGACATAAAAAGGATGTGGAAAAGAAGGCTGTCTGCAACCAGTACATGCAGGTAAGAGAAAAGCGGAAGTACTTGCGTTTCCTGGTTCTGGTCAAACCATTCTGTGCTCCCATCCAAGCCCCATCTATGTCAGTATGTGTCATTTCAGCTAAATTTGGGTTAGAAGCATCGCTTTTCTCCTTTCTCCTCTTGGATGTGACTGAGCAGCACAGCCAGCACCCTGGGGATTATTGTTCTGCTTTCAGTGCCCTCATGCCTCCTGCTTGGTTTTCCTTTGGAGATCACTGACATTCAGCAGTGCGGTGGAGCTCCATCCTCCATCACTGAGAGCAGACTGAGTTTCTGCAGCCTGATGAGGCCAAACACAGCTGCCGTATGGCTGAGACTTCCCCAGGCTAAAATTTTAATATCAGCTGAAACAAGATTGTGCCTTCCACATACTTTCTCATGGGTTAGTCTTTGTTGTTCAGAACCCCGATTAATCTGACCACAGTTTGATCCCACAAAACAAATGCTGTCATGTGGGGTAAATACAAAGCACTGCAGCTTTGCCAACCCGAAACCACCCTGCTGTGTGCAATGCAGAGCACCTGGGATGCTCTGCTTGGGGAGCCTCACTCAGGGCTCACTCACAGGAGGACCCCGCAGAAACTGAAAGCAGCCCAGGTATTTACTGACTTTTATGTCCAGTACTGAGTAACAGCACTCTTCATGGTGTTTCTGTTGCAGGAAAGAGGTGCTGAGCGCACTTGCTCCCAGTGTAAAGGATCAGGCTGTGCTCCTTGCTCGCTGTGCCATGGCAGCAAGTTTTCAATGCTGGCAAACAGATTCAAGGAGTCCTACAGGGCTCTACGGTGCCCAGCCTGCAATGAGAGCGGCGTGCAGCCCTGCCAGGTCTGCGCTGCGTGACAGAGCTGTACCGCACCCAGGTCTGTTGGGAGCTTTGCATTTCACTTCAAGCAGCTCTGCTATAATGGGAACTTCTTAAAGATGGGAGAAGTATGTTACGTGAGTTCACCATAAACACCAACACAGCGCCTCTGCTCCACATTATTCCTCTCGTCTGTTGCACACACTTGCTCAATCGGAGCCCTGTTCTGCAAACGTGCTGCGTGCAGCCCCATGGGGTGAGCACGGCCACGTGACGTGATCTGCAGCTGGGGGCTGAGACCCTGCAGGACTGCACCTGGCACTGAGAGCTCAGCGTGGGGCAGTGCCTGCAGCACTGCTATGGCAGCAGAAGGCAGCAGCAGCAGGCACAGCTGGGGCTGTAACGTGCAGGGTGTGGGGCTGTAACGTGCAGGGTGTGGGTCTGCACGACAGCAGCACGAGCGGTGCCTCCTCTGGCTTCAGTTTGCTGAACACATTAACATCACACCATCTTTTGTAATGACCTCTGAACAGCTTTTCCTGAAGATTCTGCTGATTCTTACGTCTGTTTTAATGGACACAACAATTCTTTTGGGGTTTGGCTTATGGGGGAAACTCAGGAGCTATAGAAATGTACAGTAACTTCTTATTACAACTAGAAACAAACAAGCTTTTAGCCTGCTTAGGAGGAAGTGCTGAACTGAAATTCCCCTCTCTGCTGCTCAGCACTTTTCTGGATCGGGCTGGCAGTGAGCAAGACTCCAGTTGCCCAATATTAATCCCATGATGTAATCTGCAGAAGGTAAACTCTAATTAGTTAAGGTGGAGCAGCAATGCCGAGTTCTTCGCAGGCTGCTCCTGGTGGTGCAGAATGCACGGGACTTGGGAGGTGGAAGCTAATGGAGGAAATGCGTTGTGTGGTTTTTTTTCCCCGAAGCCTTAAATCATTGCGCTGCATATTCATGAGTAGCGCTAAGGCTGCATTAACTTGCGCGTTACCGGTGAGACTGATGAGCTCAGCGCTGCCCACCTGCGCTGTGCCGAGGCTGCAGGCCCTGCTGGAACGGCTCGCTGCCAGCTTTCTGTTTGCTGGTGGCTGCGAGGTTTCTCCAAACTGCTTCAGTGGTTGAAAGCCCTCGCAGCCCTCGGACTTCCACCGATGTGCCGCTGGATTTTCTCAGCGGGTTCTATCGATATAATTTTCAAACAAAGCGTATAAAAATACAACTAATGATACTCGGTCTGCTCCATTCACCGCATTGGGATCTGCAGCGTGAATAACCGCAGCCCTTCGGGTGTTACTGAGGGCAGAGGAATCCGCGCGGCCCCGAGAGCGACCGGAGTGCTCTGCCCCGCAGCGGCCGTTTGATCCCTGCGGGCCGGCATCAAAGCTCTGCGGTGAGAACAAAGCACCCGGGCGGAGCTGTTGCCTGATACTTCAACGTTTACAGCAGAGCTGATGCAAGCACTCATTGCTAAGGTCGCTGCTTTCCCTGCTCAGTGATTGCGCTGCTCTCGGCCGCTGTTCCCCCCCCCTCCCCCGGCAGTACGGCCGGGCTGTGGGTGGCAGATGAAGGCAGTGATGCGAGGCTGCTGGGTCGGACACAGAGCCGAACTCCTCACAGAGTCCCTGCAGCGCCGTTATGGCCTCTAACGAGAGCCGAGATGTGCATCTTTGTGCGAAACTCCTACCTGGAAAAAATCCGAATCTGCTCACAGGCTGAAGTGCCACAACGCTGGTACATGTGCTTAGTCTGGAGTCTTATTAATCGTTTGTTTCTCTTAATCATCTACAGCTGTTCTTTTATTGCCCTAGAAGAGGGCTGTGGCAAAGATGCATTTAAGGCTTTCTTTCTCTCTGTTTGTCTGTCTCTTAAAAAAAAAAACAACACCCAAAAAACCAAAACCAACCAAACAAACAAACCAAAACAAGCCCCGAACTCTATCGCCTTTGTCCTGCTGTGGGAATCCTGGGCTGGATCTCCCCGCTCGGGCATCGCACCCGCTGACAGCCCGGCTTACACTGCCACACTACGGCTGTCTGTGGATGCGCTCCGAAACAGAATTGGAAACCTTTGAGCAAACTTGGCAGAGGCGGCAGGGGCTGTCCTTCGCTGATTCTCTGGAGTGCTTGGCAGCTGGAGGTCAGGGAGAAGCAGGGCTGCTTTATTTCATCGTGGACGATACGAGCCGGCATAGAAATGCAAATAGAAATCGTTTTCGGTGTTAAATTTCTATAGGACTTAAGAAGGGCAGTTGGAGGTGAGTAGTGAGGCTAATTATGACAGCCAGAGGCTCAGAGCAGGAAGTTTAAAATGATCCTCATTTCTATGTGCCAGCAAAGTGCATCACTTGCTTTTAACCGGGAACTCAGTACGATTGAAGAGAGGATTGCCATAGTTACTCACAAATCCCACGGTTAAAGCTGATTCCAGCGCTCCCGCTCTTGTTCTTCCTGCCGGGGTTCTGCAAGTGGAACCGCGGGGTGCTGCAGGGAGGCACAGCTGTTCTCAGAGCCCAGAGTCCGAGCAGGTGGTTCCTGGGGCAGGGCTGTGTCCGTCCCCTCCTGCCCACACGTGCCCCTGGCACTGCCTGCACTGCAGCATTTGCACCTCTGCTGCTGGAATATTGTTTTAAATCCCCCATTTATTCCCAACCACCACCTCTGCAATACAGTCACAACGTGAAGGAACCTGGAAAGGTTCGGCTGATTTTGCAGCGTCACCACTTCATTTCCTTGGAGATGAAAAAGAAAGAATCGGGATATTTATGCACTTAAACGTTATTATATTTTGCAAGTCTTTGAAGCTGTCGGTTTGATTTATGTGGGCTCCATTTGATTTTGCTGTAAAACCAGCCCTTCTCTGCTTCAAAATATTTCATTTTTATACAAATCGTTATGTGTAACCTGCAGTGATTTCTTTCTGCTGCTGAACACAGCGCTGCTGCTAAAGGCCCGCTATTTCCCCCAAGTAACTTCTGAGAAACGTCGCCGTGGATGAAAACTGCTGCTTCTGATAAATGACAGCACACATTCCCGTTAGGAGAGGCACGAGGGGTCTTAATTCCCTGGATTCAGTATAATGAGTAACGGAGTCAATCCTGTTTGTTGTTTCTTGTGGAAAACAATCGATACGTTTGCAGGAAGACGGAATGAGAACAGAAATTACTGATTTTAATTGTCTGTTTTCGCAAGTGGAGGATGGGACGCTACAGCTCCGGTGAGCGGTGGGATGCAGCAGAACGTGGCCGTGCTCGGGGGCTGCGGGGTGGTCCGGGTGCGGGGCTCAGCCCTGAGCAGCCACTTCTGGTGCTGGGGAGCAGGGGAGGTGTCTGAGAGCCGTGGAGCTGTGGCACTTGGGGATGTGGTTAGCGTGTGTGCTGGGGATGGGTTGGGTCGGGCTTGGTGGTCAAGAAACACCCCTGACAGACAGCTAAGGTAAAAAGTGTCATTTCTTTGGTACCGACGGCTTAATGACAGTCACTCTGTGGATCACTCTCGAGATTTGCTTGGAAACCTCTCGCAGTGACAAGGTCAGATGTCAGCGGGCCTGTCTACAGCCGCCCTCCGTGGAGCTGCTCAGGAGCGGATGCGCCGGGGAGCCGCGGCCGTGCCGTGCCGTGCCGTGCCGTGCCGTGCCGTGCCGTGCCGTGCCGTGCCGTGCCGTGCCGTGCCGTGCCGTGCCCCGCAGCTGCGGCATCCGGGGCGGGGGAACGAACGTCGGTGGGACTCACACGGCTCTGCCCGCCAGGGGGCGGTGTTTCTCTGCAGCGGCCGCCGCCATCGCCGCGCCGCGGCTGGGGGGAGCGGAGCGGAGCCGACTCATGGCTGCGGGCTGCGGGGGGAGCTGGGATGGCTGTGAGCCCGCACGTTAAGCGCGGCAGGAGCTGCCTGCCTCTGTGCGTTCCCGAGCTGGGGAAGCCCTCGCTCGGTCGCACGACGCGAGGAACCGGGAAAGGAGCGCCAGTTCGGTGTGACAGCGATGGCAGCGGGCACACGGGCACCACGTCGGGGCTGTGCTGTGCCGTACCGCGCCGTGCTCCCTGCGGGGTTCTGGCGCTGCCGGGGGCGCCCGGCCGGTATTCCGCTTGCAGACTCGTAATATCACTTCTTTTTCTGTGCTGTGCGGGAAATCGAGTCTATTTCTGTTTAAACACTTGGGTAATAGAGCCTGCTATTTAGCGGAAGATTTATGTCAATGGCTCTTTGTTTCACACGATTGGGCAGCGCGGAGCGTACGTTGCGCTGCTTAATGAAGCTGTGCGGCTGCTGCCATTTCAGAGCAGCACGTTGAGGGGAAGCCTCCAGCCTGCGAGCAACGGGACGGGAGAGCCTTGCGGTGTTAAAGCCAGCTTGTGTTCTGCAGCAATAGAAAGCAGGAGAGCCGGGCACGGAGCAGCCTGCGCTGAAGCTGAACTTCGCCACAGAACCCACAGTTCTGTTGCGTTGGAATCTTAGAGCTCCTGTAAATGCACTTCATCATTGCGTTACTCAAATTGATTTGGTCTTAAAATGCAACTTCTTTTTTCAAGCTTCGTATTATTTAACGTCGATAATTATTTGGTGTTCAGTATTTCTTCAGTCTGGCATTTTTATTGTCCTAGGAACTACAGTAACTTTTAAGAATTGAGTTCAATACATTCTCCTATGCTTTAAAATTTATGTTTCATTACTGACATGAGTGTTGATTGCTTTCCATAGGGGGAGCAAGGTGCTTGCAGCTCCATCCCCTCAACACCAGGGCTGCAGGAAACCCCCATGCACCCTCACAGCAGTTCCTGCTGCAGTTCCCTGTTCCTGTGTGACAAACTGCGATGCTTGCACTGTGCGCTTCTCTCCCGGTATGGCAGTCCCATGGATAAGCTTCTATATGGGAACTGCTGAGTCTCAGCATGAACCACTGATTGAGCACTTGGGGAAAGGACCCAGTCAGCCCTGGGAGCACAGATGAAGGCAATTCAGCTGTGTGACTGGAAGGGGTGGAGCCTGGCTGTGCCTCTCTTAGACCTCATTTAAGGGCGGACTGCCACTGGGGAAGGGTCCCTGGTTGGAGATTCCTCTTTGGTGGAGCTTTCCCCTGCTAACTTGGAATCTCCTCATATGGGTGAGCAGTCTTCTTCCTCTGTGACACCCTTCTATAGTGCTGATCCTTCCTGTCTTTACACCTCTGGTGAAACACCTTTTCCCATCATATTGACCTGTCCAATTGCTACAGCGTTTCATGGCTGGAGAAGCAGTGGAAGCGTTATCCTTCCCCAGTCACACTGATGGGAAATAAATCTGCTCGGGTTGGAAGCGGACACAGATAAGATCCAGTGATACTGCATGGGTTGTATTCCAGTTGTTGAATTTGCAAGAAATATTTGGCACGTAAAGTAGCACGCCTCTGTAGGGTGTGTGTTAAGCAGTTACGCCACTGTG
Source organism: Alectoris magna (assembly GCA_030625065.1). Lineage (NCBI taxonomy): Eukaryota > Metazoa > Chordata > Aves > Galliformes > Phasianidae > Alectoris > Alectoris magna. The sequence continues at coordinate 16,686,625 of CM060573.1, read as the reverse complement.
TGGAGATCAAATGCCATGTGACTATCCCTGAAAATAATTCTCTTCTTCCAAACACTGGGCCGGTGATGAGGTTCTTATTTGCAGTGAAGAGCTTGACCCCTTTTAGTCCCAAGTGCTTGTGGGTGCTCCTTGTCGTATGTTTAGTGATATCTTCTGTCTTACAGCTTAATGGGCCCCTTCATTCCAGGGATGCGCTCTCTTTGTGAGCAGTCAGTGAGAGTGCTCTGAGATTACAGAGAGCAGAGCATCGGTGCTGCATTGGCAGTTCTACTGAAGGCAGCAAAGCACTCATCCTGGAGAACGTTTTTCTCTTCTCCACTCCATGAAGATGCTTCGTATTACTGATGTGATGTATTTGAGTTCTGAAAGCTGAGCTCCATGAAGTTTTCATCTCTCAGACCCAGCTGAGTGCTGGTGGAGAACATGCTTTTATCCCTGACAAGTCCTTAACCCGGGCTGCCTGCCAGCTGGCCTCGCGTTCTGCACCGTCCTGAGGTTTCTGTTCTTCATCTGGGTCATTAAATATTAAAAGACAAAGTGGTTCTAAAAGCCGGCCATTTTTTGGAGGTACAAAATAACTGTAATTTGTTTCCTAATAGATAGTTTTGTTCTTGTTGTCGGTCCAATTCAACTCAGAAATAAATGCGTAATAAATGAGACAGGACAGCACTGTAAGTCTAATCACAGTGCGTCTGCCCTGGGACTGGGCTGGAGAACATGGATGGGGCTGCGGGCAGCCATGAGAGAAAGCTTCAGTGTGTGCTGCAGCCCAGCTGCTGCCCTGCCTGCCTGCCGCCCCACGAGCAGCAGAGGCACGAGGTTGCATTCTAAACAATAAAAGTCCATTTGCCAGCAGTCCTGCTTGCACGTCTGCTGTGCTCGCGAGGTCTTCCAGTGACTCCATCTTTATTAAAAAATGGTGATATCGACTTCTTAAACTCTTCTAATGTACTTTTATCATCAGATTTGTCTATGGGGATTATTTGCTGGAGGGGAATTGTGACATGCAGGACTGTAATTCCTGAAATCCTGAGAAAGGTGATCATTTGGAGAAGCTCAGGTAAGTCATAAAGCTTAATGCGTGGTTGTGATTTATCTCATTTTACAAAGTTTTACATCACTTACAAAAAGCTGCTCTGTAGTGGAGCTCAGAGGGAATTAAAATAATACTTACTGGGCCTTTAGCATGCTGCAAGTTACAAGTGGCACCCTGAGCCCCTGCACAGGAGGTGAGGTGAGCCCTTAAGGGCTGTAGGAAATTAGGAACCCAGGGTGTGCAGTCCTTGGTGTTCCACTCCTGTGTCTCTTCCAGTGGCAGTCCTTCCTCCTCTGTTTGTGAGAAGAGGAACCTTGGCTTTGTACAGGGACGGGAAATGTGGCAATGGAAAGTCACTATCTATCTCACACGAACACTGTACACATCCCTGAGTGAGATGTCCCTTCAAGGAGAGCTTGGAAAACCCAAACTGGCGAGGCCCTGCGTGCCTGCTGTGCTCCCCTTCCCTGGAAAGTGTTGTCTGTTGCCTTTGCAGTGCTTGAAATGAGTAACAATTTCCTTTGCTTTGTCTTGGCTGTGTGTAAAGCAGTGCTGGTTGCTGTCCCATGGCTTTCTGCTGCTGCCTTCAGGCCCTGGGTTAGGTTAAACGGCCAGAGCACAAGTAATGGCTAGAAATTAATTTTCTGTGTGCTGTTGTGCAGTCATGGAAGTCTGCCCTGCTGCTCCGGCACAGCCAGGGTGTCTGCTCTGCTCTCATGTCCACCAGCAGATGCTTGGCCAGAAGTTAAAAATTACCAGCTGCCTCCTGCTTACCAGCTGTTGGCAGGGAGCATTCCCACTCCCAAGTAGTTTTCTTTCTCTGATGTTTGGCCTGCTGTGCCCCAGAGATGTAAACTGCCATGGGACTTTGCCTGGGAGAAAGGCATCAGCGTTTGTGCAGAGTGGAGCACAGAAATGTCTTTATGCAGGTTTCTGACAGGGTCAGAGTGGAATTTCTAATTCCAGCGGCAGTGAAATAAGCAGGTCTGTGATGTATGTGACTGTCTTTGAAAACACATTGTTTCTAGCTGATGACGACACCATTAGTTCTTACCGTGCTCTGGTGTCCGCTGTAATTAGTCGTTACTTCTGCCTTGTGCTGTTCCCTGGGATGCGTGGCACTGCTGTCCAGCAAAAGGCCCATATAGCTGCTGTAAGCTATGAGGATGTTTAATAAATAATCTTCTGACAAAGTTCAGTTCCTTCTCATTCAAACATTTTTGGAAGCCCAGTAGTGGGGCTTTGGTATTTGAGGATATGCTCCTCTTGGTTTACGAACCATTTTGTTTTGGGTTGCTGGGACACCCCCCATGGCCTTGCAGCCCTGCAGAGCTCAGAGCCCAGCCAGCAGTCCCTCTGGGTGGGTGGATGTTCCCTCCCACCAGCATGGCACTGCAGTATTGGGTGCTGGTACAGAATTGTGCCCCGCTCCTCCAGCAGCCCACAGCTGCTTTCTGGCTGCCCTGTTCTGGGAATGGCGCTGTCCTTGATGTGTGCCATGCTGCTTTCTCTGGCCCGTGCAGCTGGAGTGGGGATTTGAAGTGCACTGATTGGAAACAGGTTGGCTTCAGCTGCATGGATGCCCGCGGTGATGTTAACATCTGAATAGAGGCAGGAATTATGCAAAAGGCATAATATCAACATACTTGCACTGGAGAGAAATAAGAGAACTCACCACGAGGAGACTCAAGTGATCTGATTAGTGGGGAAATTGTACATTGTGCCCCTGAAGAGAGGACAGCACTATGAAAGAGATGAGAACCTGAGTACAGAGGGACACCTCCTGTGCATGGAGTTGTTTGGTTTCTATCCCATGAAGCGCTGCCGGGCAGATTTCAGCAGCAGCTCCATGGAGCTCTTCAGGGCACTGTGAGTGTGAGGAGAGCAGGAAGTCCCAAACCATGCAGTGTGTCTGTGCCCACAGCTTCAGCCTCCTGCAGGGCACCAGGAAGGGCAGCAGAGCAGCACGTGCATCAGATCACACAGTGCTGCGAGTGCTGTAAGAGCTGACACAACCATGCTGGTGCCATGCCCTGTGTGTCTGTAAGCATGGCACAGCTGGAAGCGTGCAGGTTGAGCAGAGCAAGAGTGGCACGGGCTGCAAATCCGCGTGCTGCAGGTGGTAAGCTGGCTAGATTCTGCATGGAGGAAGATATTTCTCTGCTGTCACAGCTTTGGGTAATTTCATAGTTCTCCCTTTTGTGTGGGTACAGCTGGCACACACCAGCAGCACTGCTCAGGCACTTCATGGCTGTCCTGTGCTCCTGCAGCAGCAGCTGGGAAGCTGGGTGCTACTGCTCCTTTAGTTTTAGGCTTTTGAAACCCTCCCTGACACTACCTGAATGATATTGCTAGACTTTTTATACTAAAGGCACTTTAATTAAACCCCCATCACGAAAACAATTACACCAAATTTGCCGTACTTAAGTAGTCAATAATTTAGTAGTTGGATCTCATTAATAGACTTCTCCCTGTGAGTGTTGTGAGGATGCAGCGCTGCCAGCTGTGTGCCCCGGGAATCAATCAGAGATCAATACCTTCCTTCAGCCGCCCTTTTTTCCTCCTAGAATGGTGAAATAGCAAAATTAATAAGTAATGCCAACCGGCATTGCCAGGTTTGGTGCTGGGCATTCGCTGCTGGCATCCGTTCTGTGGCCAGGGAGACTTCAAGGCAATAATTTTCTGAAGGAGAGTTTACAGTTAAGATTTTCTGAGTAGAGAGGGAAATAATTTGGTGTTATGTTCCTGTTTTGTAGGAAGGCAGAGCATCAGTTCTGCTCAGGTTTGCTGTGTGCTGGGAGCTTTTCCTCAGTCATCCATAGAAGAAGACATGAAGAAGGCAGGTTTATCCATTCCTTGAATTTCTTCCTAGAATTACAGTGTAAATGTTTTCGAACCACACCATTGTCCGGACTCAAAACAAATTTGGCATTTTCAGTCTGGGTTCCTTCCATCTTCCAACTGCTGAAAGAATATTTGACCTTTTCTTTTGTCTACAGAGAACACGCAGAACAAAAATGGGTTTAGTTTTATTATGGTAATAGCTTTGTTTCAACTACCCTTTAAGATGCGGTGTGTATGTCTGTATCAATTCCCGTAATTTATTCTTATTCCCGATTTCCCCCAGGCATCAGAACTGTTTTTCTTTCTAATGTCTTATTGCACGAGCTGACGCTGTGATAATAATCTGTGGTTTTATGGCACCTTTGCACTGAAATAGTCACGAATATCCAACGTGGATTTATGTCACCTTGCCCACTTTTCTCCGGAAGCGTTGGATGGTTTTGGCGGCTCAGTGTATTTCCAACGGCCCCAGCCTGTCTCCTGCAGCAGTTCTGTCTCTCAGTGGGAGTTATGGCATGGGTGGGCGCTGCCTGAAGGAGTGCTGTGGGGCACACAGAGCTCAGAGGCCTTTGGTTTGGGGCGGCGGTGCACAGACAGCCTGGCGGCAGCAGCAGCGCCTCCTGCAGTGTTGTTACGCCACTGGGATGTGCGGAGTCCTGCAGTGGGGTGTCTGTGTCCTGGGGAGGTCTGGGGCTCAGGTGTGCCTAAACTGGTAACAAGAGAAAATAATCACAGCTGCTGTCAGAATGAGCAAGAGAAGTTGCTCTATCGGTGGGTAGGTGAGGGTTTTTTGCCTTCCCCTCGACTTTCAACTTGTTCCTGATGAGCGAGGGCATCTCTGTGCCCGCTTCACACAGCGGTTTCACAGCTGGGTTCATGGAACCTGTGTGTGCAGGACTGCAACAAACCCACACTTCCCATTGGGTGTCTTCAGTTCTCCAATGGAGAAGTTTGTTCGCCAGGTGTACTTGGGAGCCCACAGTCCAGGTGTGACTTCAAGTATTTGTGGGCACTGAGTGGTGAATACTTGTAAAGGTTTTCTTTTACTTATTTACTTCTATTTTAATGTGTCCTTTGCAGTGTCCTGCCTTCTCTCATTGTGACGAGAGCCGTGCTCCAAGAGATGTAGATGGAAATGTAGTTCAAACCACAGCATGACTGCAGTTGTCTGCATCTTTGTGCAAGTTGTACGATCTTTTTGTTGTCGCTTAAAAATAAAACAACAACATAAAGAAAGCAAAAGCAGACATCTCTGCTATTGTAAGCAAAGACAGTGAGCAACAGCACCTGTCTTGCAGGCTGTAGGCAGCACACAGAGAGCAGATGGAAAAACTCGACCACGGTATTGCTCAGTGCTGCGTTGGAAATCCATTAAAAACCTTGGCTGTGTTTGCAGAGCTCTGGAAAACAAAAATACAAATGAGCTGTGTGCCTGGAATACATGCACGGGCTTCTGTTTTACCTCTAAAGTTACTCACCCTGTAGCAATAGTTATGTGTATGCATTTCTTTTAAGCTGTTAGATGGGGTCTCTGTAGTGGCTTGGCCACAGAGTGTTTCAGAGATACGTTTTGCCCACAAGTAATGAATGGCAATGCAAATACATGTAAAGGTAGAAAAGATATGTCGCATGAGTGACAAGGCTTGGTAAGGGTTCTCCTCCCTTCCATTGTGCCTGGCTGACTTCTAATCTTCCAGCACCTGGTTTGCATCCTTCCTAAAGGTGTAATCACACAGGTATTGCTTTTCACTTCGATTTCTTTTTTAGATTTCTTTCCCTTGACTTGAATGTATATGGGGTGGAAGGTAAAGAAAGGCTGTAATGTGCTGTTTGTTATTGGAGCTCGGCTCCATTTAGCGATGTTTAACTGAAAAATGTTATGTCCCGATTGCAGGGAAGTGGAAGCTGCCAGCTCTCTGCAGGGGCAGCAGGGCAGGCCGTGCTGTGCCTTGCAGCATCCCTGCTTGTGGGCCAGGAGTGGGAACACGTGGTAATCTGCATTGCCTTCACCAAACTCAAGCAATGTACTTCTGCATGTCACTTAACCTCTTATTTAAAGCTTAAAGGGTTCGTGAAGGTGCGGGATACTTTACAGACATCATGTGTGCTCTCTGTCCTGTCAGCTGGGCTCTGGCATGTGCTCTGCTTACAGTCCCAGCCAGTCAGCAAGTCTGCAGTGGGGGGAGCTCCCAGCTCTGTGCTCTGTGGGATGCTCAGGGCAGGGCGGCTCCCAGGCACAAAGGCACAGCACCTCTGGGATGGAGCACTGACCCACGGCTCGCCAGGCAGAGCAGCTTTTAAGCTGAAGAACTAGAGGTGCGGAGTGTAATAGGTAGGCAGTGTTTGTTCTGCATTTCGAGTGCATCATTGTGCTTTAAGTAGTGCAAATTTAGCTCCTTTAAGCCTGACCTCCTGGGGCTGAGATTTAAGTGTTTGAACTTTAGTTGAAAGGAATATATTGATTAGGCTTTGATTTAGTTATTGCTTGCTGGAAAGATACTGGATAATGACTTGTACCTGCCCATTTGGATTTTTATTCATTGAATGGATTCCCCTCTCCTTCCCCTTTTCTTCCTCAACACTTTTCTGCCTTAAAGTCTGCAGTGCTTTGAGGAGAAATAAAAGAAAAAGCAGTTGTCACACTGTGAACATAATTGATCCAATAAACAACATTTTTAAGTCCCCTGGGGCAAACTTCAGCATCCTCACTTACGTCAATTAGTGCTTTATTCTGCTAAGTGTGGCACCTCTCCTTGAGATGGATAGGCCAAGGCAGTCAGCTCATTGTTTTCGAAGAGAAGCCATGAAAGATGGACTGGTTGCTGTAGATAGAAAATACCTCGTTCATTTGTTATGGACATGGGAAAGCTTCCTTTCACGACCTATTTGTTAAAGCTAATTGTCTTCTTTTTCTTTTCTTTTTTTTTTTTTTTTTTTTTTTTTTTGTTATTTTTTCCCCCTCTAAATGGCTCCAGCTGAGACATTCTTTTCCTTATGCTGCAGCAAACAGAGAACAGCCTGGGTTAAGCATTAGCCGCTCTCAGTTGCAGCTAACCTCCAAGCTTGTGTCTGCAAGATCTGAGCAAACTGGAGCGGTATGGCTGGCAAATGGGCACTATTCAGCATGCAGAGCAAAGGTGTGGGCAAGGAGGGATGCTTTAGGTTTTCTTCTACACAGTGACAGTGTTTTCTTTCCTCTGCTTTTCCACCAAATGCAGAGCTGCTTGTTTCACACTACTGAAGCTTGCACTTGAATCCAAATCACAATTGAGTAGAGCCTTGCTGCAGAACAACACGTCTGGCCGTGGTGTGAGAAGAGCACTTAACAACAGGAAAACTTACCATCCTGGGATGGCTGCTCTGTGGGAAGCAGTTCAGTACATTCAAACGGGGATGCTGAGAAGCACCTGGGGCTGAACTGCTCTGCACTCCAACAAACCAACACCCCAAACGGTGCTTTAGTAACAGTTCATTATTTCACAGCTCCTCTTCCCTTCACAGATCTGTCTTTCAGAGGAAACGTTCACTCTGTGGTCCTCTGATGGTGTCTGTGACTTTGTTCAGTATTGCTTTCCTGCATTATAGACTCACTGATGTGCAGAACTTCAATCATTGCGGACCCAACCACTTGCAAAGAGTACAAGCGATGGCATTTCCCTTTTCAGGAGGAGTGCATCAGGGTGCAAGGAGCAGTGGCTTGGTCCCAGTGAAGCAGTGGCAGAACTGGAATACAGTGTGTGACATAACTGAGTGCTGTGGGTTCACAGCGCCTTGGAACAGCCTGGGAGCTGCAAAGTGTCCTTTGTCCTCTCCAGTTCCTCTCTGAGAAGTCAGTGGTGTTTGGTGCCATCCAGGCAGCAGGGAACCTGCAGGGAGCATGTATGGGATCAAGAAATGCTTTTTTTTTCTTTAGGGTGTTACTGTGTACCGTGGGACTCCTCTTTCTGATGTGTGAAGTACTGAAGCTGTGTGTAAAGTTGCCATTTTTCTGTGCTTTTGTTCAGGATATTAACATAACTGAGAGGCTTCCTCGGGAGCAGTGCTGTTGACCGCCCTGTTTGAGCTGTCTTGAATGCAGCATCCATCTACAGGTGAGGAAAACTGGTCAGAATTTGTGATGCCTATTGCACTTTGTTCTTTTTGCAGTTGTACGAGTAACACGGCTTTCCTCCGTTAGGAATAGCACACAGCCTTTATGGAGTTTTCAAGAAAAATAACCACCTACTGCAACGTTAAGCTTAATATCCCCGAGTTTCTGGACAGCGTATTAAGATAACTTCTGTGTCCTGTCTTTTGTCCTCTCCTCTCACTTCATACATTGCAGTGTGGTAATCTTAGCAAAATAAGGCATTGTTTCTATCTAAAGATTTCCTGCTGGAAAATGATTTCTTCAGGGTGACTTGCTGAACAAACTCTATAACCACCCAGTAGTTGTAGAGCAGGTATGTTTATTCGGCCAGCTGGGTGCAGGGGGGATAACTCCTTCCTAGCCTGCACACCGCAAGCAGGTAAACATCGGTATTTCTAGAGGGAAGCCATGCATGCTTCCCTCTGGTGGAGTGGTTATTGCAATTCTAGAAATTCATTACAATATTTCATGTCCATTCTATGCCCCAAACTCCACCCCTAACTGATGACCCCATATCGTTCCCATTGTTCGTGCTCAACTACTCTTACAATTTTAATAATAAAAAGATTAGCTCTTTATTAAGGGTTCTTCTGTGGAGGGGAGGTTTGCTCAACCCTGCGTGTACCTTCAGAACAAGAGCAAATGGCTATCAGTTACCTCCTGATAAATGTTCTTCTAAAACCTATGCTCTCTGCTTTGCAGGAGAATAAGTCTCAGTGGTGTTTCCTGGGAGCAGCAGATCTTCATTTCCATTGGAACTCCGTGGCTGTTATCTGATCTTCATTGGTACCGTTTTATTGAGGAGGGAGAATTCCACGTGTGGAGATGGGGGGGAAAAAGAAGAATGTAGACTGGAATGCTGATTGTGAAATCACAGAGAAACAAATGTAAGATTGGGAATGGCATCTCCTTGTGAATTTGTGCTGCTCTCTCTAGATTCTCTGCATCTGACTGGGGAATGTGGGGTCCCACTGCACAAACAGCCCTCGCTGCCATGAGGAGCCCCGCGCCTCTCCAGCCCAGGAGGCACAAGCACAGCCCGTGCACTGCTCACTGCTGTGAGATGGACTTCACTGCACCAAAGCAAAGCTCGACCTCAGCAGGGCAGTGAGGTTGCCGCTTCCTGCTCGAGTCAGCATTGCTCATTATTTCAGCTCTGATGGTGGCGTTTGGTGACTGTGCTCCCGCCAGTGTAATTATACCCAATTGTAAAGACATGCCTCAGTACAAGCTTTAAATTATGTATGTCTGAGTTCTTTCAGGAAGTGTTTCTCTCTTGTTGTGTCTGAGCGGAGGAAGGAGGCTGCAGGGGATCAGCAAGGTGCAGGAGTGCCCAACAGAGTGCATCTCCTTCGCATTTCCTCCTCCTGTGACGCACGTAATAGTTGAGGAAAAAATGAGAAGTTGAGAAAATCAGTATTTGATCCCCCTAATCACTGTGTTACAGCTGGTCTATCAACATTTCCATTAGAAAGTCACCTTCTCTATCAGCTCTGATCACTGGAGGATAGGTAGTGTGTGCTGAATGGCAGCCGAAATTCAGTTCTCCATTTACAGAACATTACAGAGACGCTGCTATGTACGTCCAATGCCTCACGTGTTGTTTGCTGTCTTCTGTGTTTCTTTCTGCTGTATTGCATGAGACTGATGTGGGTTTTTTTTTCTGAAAACCTTAGGGAGCATTAACTCTGGGTGTGATGAGGTATTCCCACAGTGCTGTGCTCATTAGTACTCTCCTTGTCAGGAGACCCATGAGCTCTGTGTACCTGAGCTGAGCAGGGATGGGGGCTCCATCAGGACAGGGGTGGTCAGCAGGGATAGGGAGGTGATTGTCCCTCTCTGCTCGGCTCTTGTGAGGCCCCATCTGGAGTACTGTGTCCAGGTGTGGAGCCCTCTGTACAAGAAGGACATGGAGATTTTGGAAAGGGTCCAGAGGAGGGCCACGATGATGATCAGGGGGCTGGAGCACCTCCCCTATGAGGACAGGCTGAGGGAGTTAGGCTTGTTCAGCCTGAAGAAGAGAAGGCTGCGGGGTGACCTCATTGCAGCCTTTCAATACGTGAAGGGAACCTACACCCAGGAGGGGAGTAAACTCTTTGAAAGGGCTGACAATAGCAGGACTAGGGGAAATGGATCCAAGTTGAAGGAGGGAAGATTTAGGTTGGATGTTAGGGGGAAGCTCTTTACTAGGAGAGTGGTTAGGCCCTGGAACAGGCTGCCCAGGGAGGTTGTGGATGCCCTGTACTCGGAGGTGTTCAAGGTCAGGTTGGACGGGGCCCTGGGCAACCTGATCTAGTGAATGTGTATGTTTGGTGGCCCTGCTAGGCAGGGGGGTTGGAACTACATGATCCTTGAGGTCCCTTCCAACCCGGGTCATTCTATGATTCTGTGAATGGGCTGCCTAAAAATGAGTGGAACAAGTATGGAAAGAAAAATGAAAGCAAAGTATTCTGCCTCCTTCCATAGCTGGGGCTCCATGTTCAGCTCTGTTTGCTGCAGCCACACACAGGTGCCCACAGGCTGCACTGTGGCCACTGCCTGAGACCTGGGGGAGGCTGTGTGAGTGCTGCAGAAAGCCTGTGAGTTTTCCAACGCTTCCGTGCTGTGACATATGCACAGCCCTGCGTATCCAGAAAGATGACACATTTTGTTACGTGGAGAAATTGAACAGTTGGCGGAGGAAAATAATTTAACTAGGAACAGGTTTCTGCTGTAGATATTTAATTGCAACACTGCTGGTGTCAGAGTTTGATCGGTAGCTTTGATTTGCTTTTAGAAACAAAACCCACGGTGTGTTGCAGCTGCTAGCCCTGGTGCTTGTGTGGGGCTGAGATGTGGCCATGCTGGGGGCTCTGCTGGGGCCCATCTGCTTCTGGAAAGTGACTTCTGTACCTGAGATATGGTGGCCCATGGGTGCAACCCCACTCCTGCAGGGAACCCTCAGCCCTCCCTGCTGCAGCCACTCCTGCACAGCTCAGTGCTCGCAGTGTGCCCTGCAGAGCTGTGTCTGTGCTCCCCCTGGAGCTGGCAGCCCCGAGTACACTGTTAAAATGTGCTGCTCTAAACCTGCTGCTTTAAAGCTGCTTGTTCCCTGTTATCAAGTTTGTTATTATATTTTGCTGTTTATTTCTTGTTTTGTGAATTCTGTTTCATGTTTGTCTCACTAATGATAGCAACGTTTCCTTAGGAGTGGCAAGATTTAGAGCACTTTGCTATCTGCCGGAGCAGCTGAGGGCCCCGGGTAGCTGTGTGCCCCATTCCCTCAGCAGCAGGGAGAGCTGGGCCTGGGGGATGGGAGCTCAGTGCTAAGACGGGCTGTGGGGAGCACCAGCACCCACTGGGGTGCTCTCGGCCCCCATCGGTGTGCATTCAGCACCTGGCACATCCCCACCAAAGTCAATGTGCCAAACTGTATGAGAGCTTTGTTTGTTTGTTTTTCCCCATGAGCAAGTGCTTGCCTTCCTGCAGCCCAGAAGACCTGGTTTGGCTGGGAGGCGGGAGCAGCAGACGCAGGGAAGCAGCATGCAGACAGGAGACCAATTAAACACAGAACACTCCAAATCCATCTAGTGCTGTTACACAGTATTTTGCATTAGCTGAAGAAACAAAGTGCCCAGATGAAAATGGACTCTGTAGTCTGGTACTGATGCTTTGTACTCTTTAGAAAACAAGTTTTAGAAGTGCTGAATGCATAGTGGACAGAATTGTCCTTCCCAAAAAGAAAAAAATCCATTATGTTTAGTATTTAGAAGGAGATAACGAATATATACAAGTCAGTCCCTGCAGAGAACAAATGATGGCATTTGCTCCCATAGTCCGTTTGGAGCGCCTGGTGCAAAGGGCACTGCACCGGGAGGAGGATGTGGTTCTGAGTGCCACCTTGAAAAGACTCGTATTTGGTGCTGCCGTGTAAAAAGAATATGCTGTGAACATTTCTGACATTTGGAGGGACAGCACTGTAATCACAGGTCACTGGCATCTCTTGGTGGGAAGGGACAGTGAATGCCCTGGTTTTTGTTATCTGCCAGATGCCAGGAACATGAATCACAAATGGTCACAATGTCAGGTGCTGGCTCTGCCCTGTGCAGAAATTGCAGCTCACCCTTAGGGGTGCAGGCCCCTCACACCAGGGATGTGCAGCACACTTTGTTCCCGTGGGCACAGCTCAGCCTGGCTGTGCAGCTTACCTTGCTCCTGCCCACGTCACCCACATCCATCTCTGCTCTGTGCTCTGTGCTGGCAACATGCAGGCTCTGAGCACAGAGCTCCTGTCTCAACAGCATGTTCTCCAGTTCCTCTACAGAGTTCCTCCAGACCCATTTCTCACTCAGTTGCGCTTTGGTTCTCATCTTTTTTAATCATCAGAGTCTTCAGTCAAAGCAGGCTGGGCTCCCTTTGGCAATCCTCTTTTGCAAAATGCAGGGCAGCCATTGCAGTGCCAGGGCTTAGCGTGCTTTTCCCATTCACCCCCTCAGAAGGCCTTGCAATACGATTAATCTGCCTTGATTGATTCATTCTCATTATCAGCCCTGAATTATTTGCAGAGGTAAATGGCAAGTCTTTATTTTCTCATAGTGCTTTATCTTTTCACAAAAAGCATCCAACAAACTTGCTAATGGAAAAGCTTTTAACCTTCCATGGCCGCAGGCGATCTTTGCCCATTCCCGTTGCCATGAGACACGCAGACATGTGAGCACCACAGAGATCTCCCACTGCCCCCACTGAGGGAATGGGCACATTGATGGGCAGCACAAGGTGATGGGCACGGCGCGGGCAGAAATTGCTCTCTTCAAGAATTAAAGAGAATTGAAAAAGCAAAACTGTTCCCCCACTTTGGAGGCAGGGATGCACAACCACGTGTGGCATCACTGCTCCGGCGGGCCTGCATGGAGCCATCAGCAGGCTCTGGAAATTTCTCTACCGAAAGAGTGGTCAGAGGTGGCACAGCTGCCCTTGGAGTGGGGAATCACTGTCCCAGAGGTATCCATGAAGAGTGGAGGTGTGGCACTGGGGCACATGGTCAGTGGGCATGGTGGGGTGTGCTGGGGTTGGTCTTGGAGATCTGAGAGGTCTTTTCCAACATTTATGATTCTATGATTCTCTCTGGCAGTTCTGCCTTGGCTCTGTGGAGGTGGAACCAGTTGGTGCTGGAGGGTCCCCAGGTGCTGGTCTGGCTCTGGGCACAGTTGTGGTTGCGCTGTGTCAGTCCTGGCTGCTCCATGTGGGTCTGCCTGGAGCACTGGAGGGGTAGGACGAACTTTAAGCATAAGTTACAACAATCCCCAGCTACTGCATTTTATTCTGTCCTTCACTCCCAGGGTGACGATTTGTCCTGCAATGATGGAACAGATGGGGGGGGGGGGGGAGAAATATTAGGAAAATTAGATCAAGCTGTGGTGTAATGCCATGAGATGACTCAGTTCGATTGTGATGTAGCCTTACAAAAACAGGATGTTGGACAGAATGTACTTTATAGAAGAGGGTGGTGTGGTTTTTTTTTTGTTTTTTGTTTTTTGTTTTTAATGCTGTTATTCCTTTCTAAAGGCTGAACAAACACTTCCTGATCTGTTGCTGAGTGGCACTGGGCTCCTTCCTGTGGAGCTGCCAGCAGCCGGCAGGCAGGCGGCCCATGGGAGCAGTGCCACATCTCCACCTTCCACTGCCTGCTGTCCGCTGTCTCATGGGCACCTCCTAAGGGTCAGTGAGAGCCACAGGCACCGTCCCAGCCCCGCTGCCCCAGTTCAGCCCTCTGGTGCCTTTCTGAGCACTTGGGGAGAAAGATGCAACTCTTAGAAAGAAGATAGAAAGCTTCTGCAAATATTTATGCACAGAAAATCGATCAAACTGTAATGAATCTCATTATATAAAGCAACATTTGAGTGCTGCAGCTCCTACCCCTGGCTCTATGAGGGAGAGTGTCTGGTGTCGGGCGCAGCAGGAGGAGGCACTGCCACACAGATGTGGGGTAGGGGAGTGGTGGTGCTGCTGGGGCTGTGATGGAAGAACCTGGGGCCCTACTGGGGCTTTATTGAATTCCATCAGCACTGACAGGATGCAGGTGTTGCTGCCCTTCCCAGGACTGGTTTGACTTAAGAAGTGGTTGCAGCCCCTAGCTGTTCTCTGTCTGCCCCCAGTTATGGCTGCAGGTAGGAGCTCTGGAGGGGCAGAGCAGGGCCCTATGTGCATGAGTAGTTCTGGTCTGGGTCTCTGGCAGCGCTGTGAATGCTCAGCCAGCAGCACTGCTGGTATGAGGTGCACAGGAGGTGATGCTGTGGAGCAGGAGTTACCGCAGGCTGATACAAACCAAGGTTTTGTATCAACTTATCAGCAAGACTTCCCTTCCTTTTCTTCCTGTCTTCAGCTTTTCACCTCTTTACGCCTCAGGAAGGATGTCTTAAATATGACAAATGCGGCAGCAAGCTGTCGTGTGAGGGCTGTGGAGGTTCTGAGTTGCTGTGCCACAAAGAAAACAAAGTGCTGGAATAAATCTCATTAACAGTAACTGTAATGCACTTTGTTCTGAGAGTGCGGTACAGTTCTGCTACCTGTTAGCTGTCAGGGCACAGCACGGCTCACTGAGGGCATTGCAGGGCCCATAGGTTGTCCTTTACAGGGAGGAAATCCAAAGGAAGCAATGGCAGCAATTAATATTAATACAGTGTGAGAAGGGCTCTGCTACCAGAGCGGCTCTTCCTATGTGTCAGCTGAGGATCTAGGAGAGAGAACCGCAGTTGTATTTGAAAGCACAACGGCGAATTGTTAACAACTGCTGTATGCAAAAATCTGTGGATTTCCATCAGTTATTCACGTTTCTCTTTAGTCTTTGTCTTGATCGAATATGGTTATGGTCGTAGTGCACAAAGTGCTGCCTGCCAGTGGCTTCTTGTTGTGCATGGTGAGAGCAGTGGGGTCCTGGCCCTGGAGGGCACTGTGGGGCTGGGGGTGCCTGAAGCCCATTTTGGGCTCTAAGATGACCCTGAGCCCATCGCTCACATGCAGTGCATCCTTCCCTTCTGCTGGTTGCCTTCCTGCTGGGTGGTGCTGTTACCTGGGAGGTTCTGTGCTGTATACAGTGACCTACTTACAGCACTTTGTGAGGCACCGGGAACACGGCCAGAGTGCCACAGCAGGATTGTTTTCCCGAAGCTGTGTCACTGCTGTAGTGCGGGAGGAGCGGAGCCATGGGCTGCAGTGCTGGAGAGGAGGGCCTGGGGAGAGTTGAGGAACTCTCGGTCCTTTATAGAAATGTGGGAGTGTATGGAAAAGCCATTGCCTTCTCTGTAAGATCCACTCTGTGCAGTGCTGGAGGAAGGAATACAGTCGCACACAGAGGATTGCTGTGTTACTGAGCCCATTGTTGTGTTAGTGGTGCTGGTGGAGTTTGGGGGCGGGGGGAAGGCAGTGTGGGTATCCCCATTTCTCACAAGCAGCGGGTTGCTGGGGAGGCATTTTCACTTCTGCTTTTGCTTTGCTTTGCTATGGAAATCTGTTTCAGCACCTGCTGCAGGGGTTGGGATCTCCCTGTCAGTTTGGTGGGAGATGCTGCAGCTCTTGGCAGCGGGAGGTGCTGATGCCGAGATGGCTCTTCCAGACAGAGACCTGGAGGCACCCACACCTCCACTGCTCCCCACGTTCGTGGAGACCCACATGGCCCTGCCTGGTGCTCCACCACTGTTGTAAACCACCTGAAGCGCAGTGTGCAGGGCTTAGGCTCAGCACTCACACCTTTTTGTCTGGAATAGTCTTGCTGTTTTCCTTTAAAAGGGAGGCGGGAGTTATACCAAATGCTGCAATTAATCCGCGCTATTTTCTGTAGCCATCTTTGAGTGCTGCTGGAACACAAATGAGTGGTGGCTGAGGGCTGTGGTTCCAATTAGAGCACCTCCTGCTCAGGCTCACAGGCTGCAGGTAATTTACAGAAAGCGCTCGCGTTCTGCAGCGTGATGGGAGGAAAGGAGGTCAGCGTGCACCTGAAATATCCCGTTATTAGCTGCACTTCTCGGTGTTTCTGCAAGGTATAATTTAAAAATATATATGTATTCTTTTCTGAGTTGCACCATCTGGAAGAAGAAGAAAATCAATACCATGTTTACATGAGATGCGGTGGCTCTCACTGCTGTCTCTGCACACACGTTCTGCTGCTTCACCATGAGCTGCTGTGGCTGTGGGCAGGGCTGTGCCCAGATGCCCTGCGGTGCATCAGAAGTGGTCAGGGAATGCACGTGCTCTGCTGCCATGCACTGCATGCTTGCAGAGCTCAGCTCGCAGCCATGTCAGCATCCTGCCAGCTAGGGGTGCTGAGGGGAAAATCTGATTTACTTCTGTCTTTATTTATAGGCTTACATTTCTTTATGCCACAGAGTGCATGCTGGTAACTGCAGCAGATGAAGGCAGCAATAGAGCTGTAGACATGCATTAGTATTGAAGCTGAAAACAAACAACCACAAATCCAACCTGTGGTTGTAGCAGTGAAGCACCATGGTTCTGGCTCCCGCTGGCAGCTGCATACCCTGCTGGTGCTGCAGCATCCCCAGCAGCACAGACCCTGCACAGGGCTGGGGGTCCCTGCAGTGCTCTGCAGATGTGCTCTGTGAGGTGCCCGGTGCCTCTCCTTCCTGTGGATTCTCCAGCAGCTGCTGATTTGTTGCTAGGCTGCTCATGGCCGTGCATCTGTCTGAGCTGCAGGAGGCTGTGGGTTTTGCCAGGCTATGCCAAACACCTCTTCTAGATGTCACTGAAATAACACTTCTGCTCCATTGCTTGGGATCTCAGCTTTGCTGGAATTGTGGATAAACCAAAGGAGGACAAAGTGAGGATGTGAAAACAGACCCAGCTGGGTTGGGTCTGCATCCCAGTGCAGTTCCAGCACTCTGCTGGCAGAGCTGTGAGCCTGCAACCTGCTGCCCTGTAACCCCCTGGAGGCACCTCTCTGAGCTGCTGTGTCTGTGGGGAGATGCATCTTAGACTTGGACTTGCTCCTTAATATTGCTATAACTGAGGGCTTAGAAGATCGTGAATTAAATAGCAATCCTATCTTCATTTGCCCATTTCCCTCCATAAAATTCCTTCTTGATGCCCCATGACTGTGCCTGGGCCTATAGGAGCATCTTTGCAGGGCAGCTCTGCAGCCAGGCTCACTCCCAGCAGTGCTGTGTGGGTTCTGCTGCATGCAACTCGGGGTGAGCATCAGCTGCAGCAGCAAAGGGTGCACATGGGGTGGGTGCTCCTTTGCTGTGCTTCCAGGAACTGTCCCCAGGAGAGAGCTCCCTGTGCTGCACTCCCTGCAGTGGTTGTGGGGTCATTGCCATCAGTTAGAACTGAGCCCAGTGCAGTTACAGGGGGAGAACGGAATGAGATTGCTGAATCTAAGTGAAATTTGCAGATCTAAGATCAATCATGATGTCATCTTTCTCTGCTGAATCTGCTTTTTTATTAAAAATAATAACAAACTTGGAGATGGAGCACTAATACAGCAATGCCTTGTTTTGACACTTTTGACAGTGTTTAATGAAATGCTGTCAGTGGTTATTTAATAGCTCTTAATTCAGCAACGTTATCCAGCAGAACAGGTCTGGTGTAAACTTTCTGTGTGTTTGCAATTAGTGGTGCTGGCACAGAGGCACAAATCGTCTTTTAGTGCTCAGGCATATGGAAGTGGAGCTGTGAAATGTGAGCACTTTGTCAGCATCACTCGCTGAGCAAAGAGGAAATGTTCACTTCCTTCAGAGATGAACCGAAATCAAATGCTGATGTTTTATGCCCATTAAATGAACACAAAGCACTGATTGGAACAAGGCAACGCAACTAAGAGCAAGTCTGTCTGCTTTGTGATGTACCCCATGCCTTGACAGCTCTGGGTCAGCTTCTGCACATGTCAGTTTTTGCTTATTGCTGTGCATGGGGACAGGAGGCACCAGCCCCAGCCTATGCCAGAGGGCGGGCATGTCCAGCAGTTATTTCATTTTTGTTTTTGTAATTCTTTTTGTTCTGCTCTGGTTCTCATGTTCATGGGGGCTGCAGGTGTGCTGGGCTGTGGGCTGAGCAGGCAGTGGTTCCGGGGGTCCTGGCTGTGTGTGCTGAGCCCGGTGTGGGGACACAGCTCTGGTATGGGGGGCACAGGGGCTGAGAGCTGAGAGTGTGTGTGCGCGCTGATCTGCTCTTTGAATTCAATCTGTGCTGCATGAACTGATGTACCTCTGGGAATGACAACAGCTTTTGAGAATCTGTGTTTCTGAGGCACGGTGCCAGTTGTTTGGATGGAGGAGATCAGGAGGATACTTCTTGGTTTCAATTAGGCATCCTGCACATTAATATTTTCCCAGGAGAATTCAGGCTTGTTTCCTCCTTGGAAGCCAAACTTGATTCCTTCTGGTTTGGATGTGCATTTCTTTGTGCTTTCAGAGCTTGCAGCAGGTTGAGGCATCCTTCTCTTTCCCCGCAGTCATGAGCCAGGGGCAGCCTGGGCACTGCAGGCATTGCACACTGCAGGTTGTGGAAGGGCGGCTTCAGTTCCCAGTGCTGAACAGAGTGGTGATGGCACAGAGCTACTCATGTTATTTAAACAGGTGATGAAAGTTTACCTTAGATTTATGAAAGGCCTTGGAGTTATTACTTATCTGAGTTTCTTTAAATTGCTTCTGATATGTACATACAATTTTCTCGTGTGCAAAGCTGACTGCTTTGCAGCTATCAGCTGATCATCCCATTGAGGACCCAACTCTCGCTTTAAAGCCTCAGCCCGAGGGCTGTTCTCGAGCTCTGCTGGTTGCTGCCATCGGCTGCTCTGTTTCAGGAGGGCCATTAAGCCTGGCTGGGCGAGTGGAGGTGCTTAAGGGCTCATCCCTGTGCTTTCTGCCCCTTTGTCGGCAGCAGCTGAAGCCGAGCCAGCAGCTGTCCATGTGGGACCCAAAGTGCACACCCCGAGCAAGCCGTGGCTTTGCTCTGCTCGGTACTCTTCTGCCAGTATCACGATCTTGGGACCATCCTCTGTTGTTTGTTCTGGGGTGAAAGAATGCAAAGGACTGGACAGGTTTTTCTAAGAACATTTTTTTCAGGCAGTTCTGCTTAGGAAATGCGTGAGCAGCTGCTGGGTCAGCTCCTGTTGGTGCCTGGGGAGCTGCAGTGGTGGAACCCTACGGGGCACTCAGCAGCACACAGCCCAGGGAGGGGAGAGCACTGCAGGACATAGCACCCAAATATCGGTGCCATACCTGAAGCATTCAAGTCTGTTTCATCTTCTGAAGTGGAATAACAAATGTAGGGGATTTTCAAATGAATGTAGCAGCACGGAAATTTGGGGAGTGTATTTTAGAGCTTTACTAATTATAACGGTGCTGGGCCTGATGGCTTTTATATGCACCAGTGATGAGGAATATAAAGATTTGTGATGCTTCGCGTGGCAGTGTGGGTCGCTGCACCTTCCATGGGCAGCGGTGTCCTATCACGGCGTGATTAGCACAGCGGAGTTTCTCTGGTGTAGATGCAATAAAACACCTCTAATTAGGGACACAATTAGTTCTGCCGACGTTCATGGTACATTGTGCTCTTCATTGAATGCTCCATGAATATTTATGCCGTCATCCACAGATGGGAGTTCTAAAGCAATTTGTATTGCAGTTCGCTATTTCGTCTCCCTGCTGCCCCTCTGAGCATCCCTGAAGTACCCTTACGACCTGAGAAGCTGCAGGTCCTGTTCTTTCATTCTGAATGAATTTGGATTTGCAAATATATGGACGTTACTTTCAGCTGTTCTGAAATACCAGGATAGCACTCTGCCTTCAAACAAAGCGGTTGAACAAAGGTATCACCCACCTTCCAGTTTTGGAGCTTGTTTTCTGCTTCTCCCCCACAGCGACCCATCAGTATGAGCGTTTCTCTGCTGGAGGTCACTCAGCTCAGCTGTGCCAAACGGGATCTGAGTCCCTGAAAACAGTGACTGGAGAAGTGCAACACCTCCGCTGGCCCAAAGCAGAACCAGGGAGGCATTCCTTTTCACACTGTTGTCTTTACATGGCTATGGGTGATTAATTGCATCATATTCCAGCTCGTGCAAGATGCCATTTGAACTAATGCTCTTGCTGTGATCTGGCAATTTAAATTATCCTATCTGCAGAAGCCTGGTTCTGGGCGTTTTAGCATTAACTCGTGCTGCGTGGATGAGGTGCTGCTGAGGTAGCCCAATGGCAGATTAAAGAGTTGTGTAGTTGTTTTGTATTTGTTGTTGTTGTTGTTGTTTTGTTTTTCAAAAATTCCATCACAATTAATGTTGTTGGTGTCTGCAATATCTGGAGTGTGCATCAACAACAGCTCATACCTGGGCAGCGCTGCTGCTTTGTGTCCCTGTCTGGCGGAAGACCTCTCCTTTCCCTCTGTGATGCTCATCTTACTTCTGTGATGTTTGTTTAACTTCAGTTGTCACTGCTTACATAATGCCTCACTCTGCCTGCAGTTTTCAAGGTCAGATTTGGGTTTTACTTGAACAAACGGCAAGTGCCTGCACGGGGAATAAAGAGCTGCAGACAGAATGTGTTCCTGATGTACTGCAGATACCTCTGAAATCTGGCTGCTAAAAGGGGTTATTGCAGCTGTCTCACATGCCCTGGGAAGATTGCTTTAAAGCTGGGCTTTTCACTCATGGAAAATAGGTTAAAGTCTGAATTCCAAGGTGTATTTCATTGAGTCTTCTCCTTTGGTCATTATTTTACCTGCTCAGTGTCTTCATGGACAGGGCAACCTGTTCCCTTTAAATACAGGGAATTAATGAAACCTGTGCTGTGGGTAATTTGCCTTATCAGCACTTCAATAGAAACCCAGGTGGGTCTGATTTTGTGAACATCCATTCATCTTCTGAGGGTTCACCTGAAGCTGTGAACCTGGGCGCACACTGACCTGTCCCTGTTTTCTAGTTTAATTGCTGCAAAGCATGCAAGCTGCTGTGGCACTGAAGAGTTTGGGCAGCAGAGCTGTTCTGGTACCAGTACTTGTACTTCTAATTCCTCACCTAATGCTCCTGGTCCTCCTTGCCTCCTGCACCTGATCTTCCCAAAGTAAGAATGAAGCTGGAGGACGCACAGTTACTCAGAACAATTCCTAGGTGCTCTCCGGTGATCAGAGGACCATACACAGCTTTGCGGTTCTGATTATTGGCTTAGAAATTGGGGGAGAGTGAAATATTGGCTTGGGCATGGTGGGCTGCCAGGTTGGGCTCAAGACTGGCTGCAAAACTATGTGTGGCTGCATCCCTGGAAACAGCACACCGAGCAATCAGTGGGATGCAAGCAACACTGCAGTGGGACCTGTGGTGAAGATCTCATCCTGCAGAGCTCTGATTGTGGCACACTGAGCCTTTGCCAGGCTCTGGGGAGGAGGTATTCATGTAAGTCATAATGGTCTGCACGTGTTTCAGAGGTGTCTGGGAGTTCATCTATCTGACAACATCACTTTATTTTTCCAGCTGAGCAGCTGCTCAGCTGGCTTGCTGGGAGCTGATTGACTGCCTAGCTGGAGGGGAGAAGGCGATTAGGCTCACTCCTACCCATCAGCCCTGAAGGGAGAGTGTGATAGATGGAACTTAACTTATTTCCAATAGTGAAATCTTGATTTCTCTGTGTGGGGCACTTGCAAAACATTGTTTCTTACTGAATTCCCCATCAGCAGAGCTGTTTTTGGCAGTCAGGAGCAGCTGGGCCCAACCCTATAGTGACCCCATGAGAGTGGTGCTCTGAGGCAGGACCAGGCCCTCATCTCCTTGTAAGGAGAACAAATAACGTGGGTTTGAAACCTCTGAACTGCAAACAGCTTGGAAACCCGACAAAATGCATTGCTGCCACCTCTACTCCGACAGACAGTTTTGTTCTGTTACACCTGACTGCATAGCTGTAAATGCTTCATACAGCATGGATTAAAGCTGTGAGTATGCTGCCAGTTTTGGATGGGCAGAAAGAAGAGCCTCAATAACAGAACGTAATGCAGGGTGGAGATGAAATTTAACATAGACAAACTGCAGCTGATTGACTTTTTACTCTCTCAGAAGAAAATTGATAAACCACTCTCAATCTAAGTAACAAAGCAGATGAAAGCTCCAGCTTTTGCACCGAATTCCCTGTTTCTGGGCTCCTTGCTGCTGGGGGCTCCTCTTTGCCTGTGGAGGGGACTGCTGGCTCTGTGTGTGCTCACATGAACATGGACTTTGGGAAAACCTCTGGTGTGGATACAGAGGGTCGAAAATGAGCAATATATAATAACAAAATAGTGAGTTCTAATACAGTCTGCTAAGATCCTGGACTGTTTTTGGTACTGTGCAGCTGACAGTTTTCTGTTTTCAATAACCTAAAGTGGAGCCATAGAATTTCAATCACCTTCCATCTTATGGAGAGCTGAATTCCTTCGGAATAACTCAGAGGAATTGACTGAACTGTATTTTTCATGTTTCCCAAATGAGCAGCGCCGTGGCATGGAAATTAGGATGGAGCAGGAAACAGACAGCTGTGCTACCTCCATCCTGCTGAGGAGATGAAGGTCAAAGACACCTTCATTCTTCTCAACACTTCTCCTCCCAAAGGGGTTATAAATAAGATCACAGCCTAGTACGATTAATTGTGGATAAAACCAATTCCTATTGCCTCCTATCCAGATTGAGAGCAACTTCTGGTTACAGTAGGCACTGTATTTGATAGTGTTCTCTTCCCACCATATCTTAGACCTTGAACTGTTTTATGTAAGAGATAGCAAAATTAAGAGAACTTCTTGCATGTTTGACCCTTGTTATGTTATTTTCATGTTTCTATCCCCTAATTGCAAGTTCTGCAAGATGAAAAAAGCACAACATTTGTTAGGTAGCCAGGCTGGAGAAACCCTCTGTTGCCATGATGTGCAGACCAGTTCCTGGGTTGTCTGTCTTTGATTCCTAATGCTGTATGGCAAAGTTGGAGATAGCTCTAATGATCTGCCATCTTCCTGTATGGAGACCCACCTTTTATTCTCTTCTGTGGGGCACAGGTCAAGCATCCTTGCATTAAACGGAACTCTTGCATTTGAATATGTGCAACTCAAGATCAAATGCAGGAATCACTGCGTGCGTCAAACAGAAAACAACACTGAGGGCAAGTACAATGGGATCTTGGCCTTGTCTGTGTTTGACAAATTACATGTATGTTTGTTTCTGAAACCTCCATTTCGTGCTGCTTCCTTATCTGAAACCTTTCCTTTGCCACTGGCATCACTTTGCTTTCCTCAGTCACAAGGTAGGGATGTTACTATTTCCTCACGTGTAACGCTTTGTTTTGTTTTTGTCTGAAATGACATGAATGAATCTCCTAGGAAATAAAATGTAGGTCTGCCTCCACCTGCCACAGGACCCTCCAGCTTAGGTCTAAACCCTGGCCTAGTGCAAATAAGTTTCTGTATGTTGGGTCAATGTTTTGTCTTCTCTCAGTTCTCGCAGATACTTTAATATGTGTTAATGGGTTACACAGGTTTGGTAGTTACAAGCAGAAACAATGAAAGCCAACTGCAGTAGCTAGGTAGGAGGGGTTATCTTTGCAGTGAACTGGGGTGAAGTTTTCATGAGGCATCTTGCAATTATTTGAAAGAGTGACTGAATTTCCCACTGCAACTCGAGGGCTGCGAAGTCTTCTGCCCTCACTGCCTCCTGGTTTCATGTAAATACGGTATGTTGACATTTAAATGTTTCCCTGAATGCCATGAGGACGTCACAACGAATGCACCCTGTGTAAGCAAGGAGAGGGTTAAGGGGCTGAGTGTGGTAAAACCTCCTTCAAGCCTGAGCTCGTAAAGCAAAGGAGGATTTCCAAGTAATACACTGCTTGAACTCATTCTAGCCCTCAGCCTTTCTTAGGGCAAAACCCATCAACTGTGTTAAGCAGTGTACATACTGGTCATCGCCGAAGGGTTTTAGCCTTCCCCAGGGGATGTTTGGCTAACGAGGTGGTTAGCTGTGCATACAGACATGTCTGTCAAGCAGTCAGTGCTCTGCAAAGTCCTCACATAATGAAGAACAAATAAAGGGGAAAAAAAAAATGAATAGAGCATGCAGTTTCCTGCATCCATAAAGCACAATTTCTGCTCTCAGTGGATCACCTTGTTTTGTGTCAGGACTCCTCCTACTGGGACATTACTGAGCCTGACCTGCTGAATGCAGTGCTACCAGCTGTATTAATTCTGTGCCTTCCCTGTTATGTAAGAATCATTTTGGGTTTAATTTAAGCAAATTCTTGTTTATGTGTTATAGAGAACTGGAAGACTGTGGTAAGCAAATGGTCACAGTGCTCATCAGCCTGGAGTTATTGGGAGTAGCACTTAATGATTTTTCTAAACCAAAGACGTTGCAACTCTTTTAAGCATGACAGCTTATAGAAAATTAAGTGAAATCAGCTGCAATGAATTGAATGACAGAAGGCTCTTGAACTTGCTTATACTAAAACTTGAAAACAGTCCAAGTAAGGATTTTGAAAGCACACGCTTGTTTAACAGGAAACATTGCAAGTGACTTTCTGAAGTGACATTAAATCTACGTTCATTTCTATGTATGGATGCTTAATCAGCTTCCAAAATCCTTAATTTGAGCCAAAGATCTGAGTGCAGAATACACAGCTGATGGCACAGTATTCCTGTAAGCATGAGCTGCTGGTTCTGCAGAGCAAGGCCCCCTCCTGCAGCCAACAGCACCCGCAATGCTTTGTGTTGCACCACTTCCCCGCAGCGCGTGGTGTTCTTTTCCCCTCTCCGTTCCCAGGAGGGGACGAAAACATGGACCACACTGTCAGGATGATGTTTGGCTTCTATTATTATCTATGAAGAATTCGGTCGGTTAAATGGCAACATGTTCAAATTGCAAAACCCCTACCCATCTTCATGTTTCTACCCCCGGTTTTGAGTCTGTTTTCAATATTGTTTTGACAGATTGAGAATAAAAATCTAAGAGTTGAAGTCTTCAGATCTGAAATCTCCCAGCAGCCAGTGATCCTGTCAGAAAAGGGAACGAGTGAGTCACAGAAAAAGCCCAGGGGGCATCTCTCTGCACAGCCCAATTCCTCTTCATCTCCAAGCAGTCTCATGCTGCGGCACAGCACCCGGGGTCGGTGGCACTGTGAGCGAGCAGAGCTGCACCACTTCACCTCCTGTGCTGCCTCTCAGGGCTTTGGGATGAGGAGATGATTGATCTGCTAGGGGCAGGTGGGCTGCTGGGGGAGCTGGTGTATGTTGTGGGGACGTCCCATCTAAGGAACCCAACTGCATGTTGGTTACAGAGTGATCCTCCTCACTGAAAGCCCCTCCTGCTCCCCATGGAGCTGGTGGGATGTGTGCCCATGGCAGCTGTGTGCCCCCAAGGAGGTGCTGTAACTGCCCCTCTCTTCTGCCAAAAATCCTTCTGAATGTGTCTGAGTGCTGTAGGAAAGCAAAAGAATTTCAAAGAGAATGGAAAATATCTTCATCATCACTTGTGGTACCAAACAGACTTTACTTCTGCCAGAGTTTAGAGATGCTAAGACTGCCATGTGTTATTGAGGGCACCAATGAGCTTCCTTTCCTCACTGGCAGACCATGTGGATTTGGGACACAGCTGTATCCCTGCTGGTTGCACCAAATGATGGAGCTCTGTGGCTCTGTCAAACAGCACGTGGCCATTGGCGTAGAACGTGGAAGGCATTTGTGGTCTCAGTTTGTTACCTTGATGTGACCACATGGATACCGCAGGGTTAAGAGCATCCCTGGGAAATGATCTGTGTGTGATGCAAAGCATGAAGAGGAAATACAACTACACTGGGATCCTCACTCAAAGTAAAATTAGAAAAACACAAGTCCTCTCCTTCTGTTGGGTGCATAATTGAGTAGGCACAGAATGCAGCCGGCTGAAAAATGTGAGGCTTTCATATGCAAAGCTGGGTAAGTAGGACGTGGCTTTGTTAAACTGAAAGGTCTATGGACATGCTTTTGGTTTCTCTTTACTGCATTTCTACCTGTACAGAAGTTGAACTGTTTGATCAAACAGCCATAAGAAGGTGCCCCAGAGCGCTCCTGCAGGTGTCAGCGGCTGGCATGGATCCGTGCAAGTGAAGGGACAGATCCTGCAGCAAAACATCCCCACCTCTGCTGCTTTGATGTATTGGCAGTGTGAAATTGTCAATTGCACAACGTGCTTTCAATCCCTGTAGCACCATGTTGCCAAACCTCTTAATAATGGCATTAGCAAACTAGAATTGAATTTCTCTTCGTTGGTTTGAGCCAAGTTTGTGACAGCTGATTTACGTCTGATTCACTCTTATTCACCACTTCCCAGACCCCTGATAAATCGAACTCTTTAAAAGCACTGAAATGTGTGTAATTTACATCTATTTCATAAAAAGGGGGAGGAATTCAGTTCTTCGTAGGATGGCAGCACTTCCCAAGAGATTGTTTTTTGTGTATTTTGCAGCAATTTACACATCCGTAGCACCAATCCCTGCCTTTTCCCCACATCTGTCCATGTGAGAAGCCCCAGAGCACCTCACCCATGTCTGGAGGTGATTGGCTTGCTGCCTTTTTAAAATCTGTGCGGCTTCTTCCTTCAAAGCTCTGATAATTATTAATTGAAGGTTTTTCTATTTTTCCCATCCAGAAACCAGGCCCGAGTTCCTTTCCTTTTGGCCATCTTCGTCATGGCCTGGTTGGCACTGGTTTCCCCAGAGCATTGGCTGAGTGAGAACTTGTGGACTGTGGCTTTCTGCTTCTAAAGCAAACAACTCCGACCTGAAACGTATCTCCCAATTCAGCTGCAAATTCCCATCCAGGTGGGATCGCGGCTGTCCTCGGTGCTGCAGCGATGGCAGGAGGAAAGCCCCGCTTAAATCGTGCCTGCAGAGTGTTGGTGGCTTTGGTGTGGGGAGGTCAGCATGCTGGGGCTGGGAGCACGGCGCTGTGCAGGGCTATGTGGTTTGGGCAGGGTATGGCTGTGTGCAGTTTGCTCAGCCTGCTGCCAGCACCAAGGCTTTGAGTGGGGCTCAGAGCACGCTGGCACAAGGGCATGCTGGAGTCCTCCAGAACAGCTGGGTGCAATTCTTGCTTAATCAATTCTCGGTTCTAATTATCAAGCACTGTCCTACGGTGCTTAAATGACAGATAAGGATTGTGTGCACCGATATTTAAACATAAAGCAAAAAGCTTCTGCTGGCTGGTATATGTGTCAGCTGTCAGGAGTATGAAACAGCCCAGCTCACTATTGCATGTCTTGTAGTTTCTGATACAGCGTTCTCTTCCCTGCTATTCTACCATGCTGAGGTCTGTGGGATTGTACAGTAATTCTGAGTTCAGCAATTTACATTTCTCTTAGCTGGAACAACTCTTTCCAGTGCTTATTACTTTGCAGATGCCATGAGGTATCACTGCACACCAGCAGCTCTCACTGAGGAGCCCATTGCCTTGGTATTTCCTTGATTGCACCATCCTTCCTATCCTCTCTGTGCCACTTGTTGAAAGAAAAAGGCCCTGGGCATGTCGAACGCAGCTGGATCGGCCTCTTGCCTTTGATGTGGAAAGCGCTCTGAGTGTTTTGAAGGAGAAGCTGCAGCAGAAAGGTTAGAAAATAGTCAGTTCTTGTTTCCATGTAATTCCAGGGTGGATTTTCCACTCAGGCGTGCAGGGATGCGGCCAGGAGAGCTGCTTGTTTGTGCCTTCCTGTGTGGAGAAGGACACGAAACTGTGCAAATGGCTGCGCTCCTCTGCCAGGACATGCAGTGCTGGTGAGGAGGCAAAGCACCCCTCGTGTCACCACCCCTCGTGTCACTGCCGAGCTCTGTGAGCACTCGGTGCCTTTGGGTGATGCGCTCTGCTCCAGGAGTTGTGTTAGCACTGCTGTGCTCTGGTTTGGGAAGCAGCAATGAGGGAGTGCAGGGCTTAAACAGGTAAATGAGGGTTGGAAGGGACCTGTTGGAAATGAAGGATCTGTTGGGATGAGTGAGACACACAGCCAAGGCCCCAAGGATGAGAGCTGACACTGTGTCCTGTGATATGATGGGTGCTGCTCGGAGCTGTGCTCCAGAGCTGTGTGACAGAGCTGGCTCTTACAGTGCTTTCTGTTCTTCCTTTTAATTGCTTTCTGCATAATGGGTGCATCCTTTAATCTTCTTTTATGGTCTATGAGTGTTTGCCATAACAATATTTCTGTAACTTTTTACCTCAGAGAGACTAATTGCCTCACTGCTTTCCTTTCAGTGCGTGTTTTGATATCTACCTCTCAAATTCTTCTTCCTCTGCTCCGTTTTCTGATACAGTGCAGCAGTATGGACAGCTGTGTGTAGATGAGAGCATCCAGGCTCCCAGTGGTGCGGGATGTTTGCTGATGTTCTGGCACAACTGCAGCTGTGCTGTAGGTTCTGTAAGAAATGGCCTTTACAAAATATTCTGTTTATCAGAAGCTTCCAAAAAGGCTTTTTAATTGAGATTGCAAGTAAGACCTGCATGTTTACTATCCCAACAGATAAAAAAATGGATGAACTGTGGTATTCTTTCTTCTCGTGTCATTATAAGGTACTCTCAGTTCATTATATGGTACTCTCACTGCTTGCTGAGGAGGGAAGTTCTGCCTTCATCCTCTCTGAGGCTGAAGCCAAAGGCTTTTTTGCAGTAGAAACATAGAATGGCACGGCAGTGAACAGCAAGAAAGCCCCCCCACATCTATTTGCATACAGGTAAAACATTCTGCCCACTTCAAGTATTACATTTTCTGCTGAGCTCTTATTAAAAATGGGAAGAAATGTAAGGTCTAAGGCTCATTGCAGAAAGCATCTTCAAGATCAATCTCAAGTTTTTTTCAATAGTAGCTGGTGAAACCTGAGTGTTGTCTGAAACTTACAGTGTGAATTCCAATTTCACAGTTCATTCGTATGGAGGGAGTTAATGTGAAATCTGAGCAGAGTTGATCTGATCAGCAGCGCAGGTGTTCCCCTGGAAATGGGCTCAGCAGTGAGTGCAGTGCTTGGGGAGGGTGGGCTTTGCTCCCACATCTGGTGCCGTAGCTCAGCTGTAACGGAGATTTCCCTCATATGCAAGCATTTCTGGCAATTAGTTTTTTAATGGAATACGCGTGGATGTGCGCATACAAAGACTCAAAAGTTACAAGTGAACTGGACAGATCTAATAGGAGTATTTAACTTTTTAAACTCTTACTGTTCCTGAACCAAATGTGACCTGTGGGGCACCGGCAGCTGAGGGTGGGAAGAGTGGTAGAGGGGATGGGGATGGCTCACTGCTGCCTGACATCCTCAGGGCCTGGCAGGGGCACTGCTTGGTGGTATGGAAGCACCATGTGTCTGCTGCAGCACTCTGGGTTCAGTTCCTGTGGCTCTTGAGTAAGAGAGCTCCCAGACGGATGGCTGGGGGTTTTGTTGCCTGTGGCATGATGCATGCAGATGTGTTTCATGCCTCCTGCACAGGTGCCAGCCCCCACCTCCTGCTCTCCTGTGATACTCAAATGGGAGAAGCACACCTTGATTTTGGGGTTTCCACCAGGTGCACTCAGTTTCGGTTTGTCAGCACCTAACAGCAGATGGAGAATGCCCATTTGCATTTATTTCCCAGACTGCTGCCTTTGAGCTTCCAAGATTTTATCCAATATGACTTCTTCTAACCTTGTGGAAATTGCTGTGATGGAAGATGCTTCAGCAATTTTCAGTCTTATTTCTTTTCCAGTGATGCCTATCAGCTCGCTTAACAGCATAATGAATGAGTTCACAGGTGCCTTTCTGCTACCATTCAGTTTGAGAGGAGCTGTATTTTGGTCAATGAGACAGATGATGGAAAATAAAGGTGAACTAAAGTTTACCTTTTTTTTTTTTTTTTTTTTTCTCTATGTCTAGCAGAATATGACTAAATATTAAAACTACACAGTTAGTGTTGTGGTGTTTACCAAAAGAAAATTTTCTGAGGAGTGGTTGTTATG
The DNA here is from genome assembly GCA_030625065.1 of Alectoris magna. Lineage (NCBI taxonomy): Eukaryota > Metazoa > Chordata > Aves > Galliformes > Phasianidae > Alectoris > Alectoris magna. The sequence continues at coordinate 16,656,682 of CM060573.1, read as the reverse complement.
GAAACAGCAGCCCTCTGTCCTTCCAAATGGAAAAGATTTATTTTAAGGGAGTAAAAATCCCTTAAATATTCAGTGAGTACAAAAAGGTGAGATTGTGACATTCCTGGTGCTTGCCCTCTATGAAGCTCCAGAAACTCTGGTGGAATGAGGAGATGGTGCCATGCAGTGAGGAGGAAAGGCCAGAGAGCCTATTTCTAGTGTGGGAAAGTGAAGGGGAGCTTCTAAAGAAGGGAAAAGGATGTTCACCAAGTAAAGGAAACTGCTCAAATAGGGACAAGTCCTATGCAAATACTGATCCTCTCACAGTGCAGGCATTAAATTCCACAGCGCAGGGAGCCTGGGGGGAAATGAAGTAACCAAATAACCAACCACCACCAAAACCCCAAACCCACGTGTCTTTCCATGGGTCTTTGCTCAAACCAGGGCACAGGCATTTGAGGCTGGCTTTCACACTTACAGCAAGATCAGGATCTATTAATGTGGGTTCTGTGGGTCACGGAACTGCACATAGTTCAAATCTGAACTGCGTCCTTACAGCGTTTTTCTTGTGTTGTAGAGTACCTGCGGACCCGATCTCTGCTGTATGAAAGAAAGTTTAGACTCAGCATAGCAGATCTCTGCATACCAGTGGCTCCTGTTGACAAATTAAAATACTATAATTTGCTGAACAAAGATGTATGTAAAAAAAATAAAAAAACCCTGGAAATAATTGCAAAATAACATGGCCAAAGCTGCAGTACGTAGCAGGAAAATTGTTCCCTGAAGTACTTTCATGCTGAAAATCACACATCAGCTTCACTCTATTCCTGTGGCTTTCATGCCCAGTTTCCAAAAGCGTTGGCAGCTGAAGTACAGAATAAATATTTTTTATTTTTTCCTTTGAAAATAAATTTCAAATGAATCTCAATTTAGAATTTTCCTTTCTTTAGTGGTTTTTAGCTACAGAACACGTTTATGGATGTATTGTTTCTGATGTTGTCATGGTAGTGTCTGTTTCTACACCAGATGCTTTCAGGTTGCAGTGCTGACATGGCAGAGTTTGAGTAATACAATGAAGTATTACTGCTGCATTCATTTTGTGCTGGAAGAGCAGCACAGGGCTGCAGGGAGTGGCTGTAGGCACTGCTGCTGCTGGTGTGGGCAGCAGGAGGGGGAAGCGAAGCAGTCTGCGGTAGGAAGAACAGGGCTTGGAGCCATGTCCTCTATGGGGCTGTCACTGAACCTTGGTAGAATAGGTGAAAAATACACAACCTCAGAGGAAAGGAGCTGCCTGGTCCAAAGGGCAGCTGCTTAAATGTGGGCCAGCATCATTTTTCTTGGGCTCCATGTAGTGATGGTGTTTCCATAACTGTGCAGGAAGCACCTCGTGGATGGGTGGACTGACAGACTTCCAATCAAGATGGTCTATTTTACTTCTTTTTTAATGGAGTTTTCACTAAGATTGAATTTATATGCCCGCTCTAATATTTTCCTATGCAAGCATATTGATTACAATTAAGTAAGACACTGCTTGCAAACTCTCATCTGAATTTAACTCTCAGTATTTCATTGTATGCCAGAAACAGTTCATTAGGCTTGCAGATCAAAGAGGAGCTAACATAGGCAATGGGAAATCAATGCAGTTTTAATTAATCTTTTGTTTTTTGAGGAGGGGAATGTGACGTTCAATGAGGAAAAAAGGAAATTAACCCCCTTCCAAAGACCTAATAGAGCAGGGCTTTTGGTAAAAAGTCCAAATATTGCAGGTGCAGTGGGAAAAGAATGAATGGTGGCATGCCAGTATCCAGGCTTTCATAGTCAGGAATGCTTGTGCTCCCTGCAGAAATAAACACCATTCACCACAGCAAATGGGGAAGCATGTGGAGACATTGTGCCAATTGGGGCTGTGTGTTGTTTGCTGTTTCTTTTGTTTGAGTGAAAATTGGGGGTTTGCAGAAATCACTGATAGTGACCCCTGTCACTTATCCTCTATTTTGCTGCTCCTTCACAAAGAGTGACTGCCACCTTTTGTACACAAACCCTCAGGATGTCTGGGGAATGAGGCAAATTTAGTTCTACCTGAGATGCACTGCGTTCTTTCCCTTGGGAGGTGTTATAATGATGTGTTTTCCTTTTAGATCTCACACTAGAGAAAACAGTTTGTGCAATGTTAGGGATCTGTTCTGTAGTTCCAGCTGCTGTTAACCACAATCCCATGTTTTTACTCTGCATTCCTTCACACCCCAGCACTAAGCTCAGGCCTACATGCAGGCTGCTCCCCGGGCTTCACGTGCTTCATGGTGGGCTGCTGTGTACTGGCCATTGGGTGCCACATGTTGGCCATGGACTCCTGGGCCTGGCAGATGCAGGGCTGATGGTGACTTGTGGCAGTACTGGTGTGCCCAAAAAGGTGTCTTGGAAGTGGATCTGGAACGATGTGCCAGTCTGGCCTGCATCCAAACAGATCCATCCAGGAGGGAGCTGTGTGCTCAATTTTGAGTCACAAGGGGGTCACAATCATTCTTTGCAGAGATTTTCATGAATGTCATTGAAAAATGGGGAAATGAATTGCCAAGGAGACTGTAAGCAATGCATGGATGCTGAAGTTAGGCTTTTTCGAAGATGTGCATGACACTGAAACTGTAATGAGTCTGGGGCAGGGACAGCCCCCAGGGTGCCCGTAGCCACTTGTGGGCTGGCAGGGCCATGGCCTGTGTTAGTGCTGGGCTGGGTGCTGCGTGTTTGAAGCGCTCACACACATAGCCCTGTGTGGAGGGAGTGCTCCAGTGGGGAAACGGGCAGTGGGGAGCTTGCCTCCTTGTGCTGGCTGTGGAGGAGGAGACCTGGTGTGTGAGGTGGCTGCAGATGGTTGCAGGTGGAGGCTCAAAGTTGGATGCGTGAACTGAGAGACCCCAGCCTCTTCCAGCCAGCTCTCAGAGATCCACAGCTCATCCTGTGCTGAAACTAAGTATTTATCCCTTTCTATGCTCAACTGGTGAGTTCTGGGGAAGGGAAGTTGCAATTAAATAATTGCTACGAGATGCTCTGCCTGAATGAAGTGGCAGATTGCATTTGGACTCTATGCAGGTGGTGTTCAGGGACTGCTGCCTTGAATCATGTTTAGGATGAGGCTGTATGATGTCTCCTGCAAGCTCTAGTGTGGGTTTGGAGGCTTTGGATTGTTGTATTGGTTTTGGGGAAGGAATTTGCCCTCACAGGCAATCGCAGAAGTCCCCCTGCTGCTGGCAAGCCCCAAAACAGTAAGAGATCCATTTCCACACTTAGTTCTTTTACTAGTGCCTCGGATCTACCTCCCTGATTATCTGAATTCTCCTCCCCCTCCCCAGCTCCTGCCCCTCTCCTCTGCTAGCATCCCTCTCCAGTCTCCCTCTGCTACCTTTTGTTAACGATTTGGAGTCCTTTTCTTAATGGAGTAGGCAGTAATACTCAGAGGTCAACTCATGAACTTTTCCCAGTGCTCGTGAGAAATGCTGAGCTGCTTTGGAGATGCTGCGAGTGAATGACAATTACACCCAGATCTTGATCTCTGAACCCTGCTGGCTCTAATGAGCATTTCTGGGGGAATTGTGCCCTTAACAAAACAGCACTTTCCAAAGGGAAGTGATCCTGAACACGTCAATGGACGTGTGTGGGAGCCCTCAAGGAGAGTCTGAGCCAAGCACTGAAGTACCCTGAGATCGTTTTTTCTCTCTGTCTCTGAAATGCCAGTGCAGACCTCTAAAGCACCTACGCTTACATTTGTTGCATTTTGTATAGGTGAACTGCATGCTTAAGTGCCGCATTTATAAAATCTTTATAATGCTATTTTCTGCAGTATTTAAAATATATGAAATCTCTCGAGTCTCTAAAAGAACACTAACGATACGCAGTGAAACGTTTATGTAAGATGCATCTCAAGCTGAAAGTTTTGGGTCAAGAATAGGAGCTTTGTATTGAATTAAGTAGGTGAATTTATTGCCTGGATGTTGCTGCCTATTTTCTCTCCTGTGTTCCTGTATGATGACTTGCTTTGCAAAGATAATGGCCTTGGCTGCTGCTGGTGTTGGCTTCTGCAGAGCAGGTTGATCTTCACAGTCGGTCAGCACTGCAAAAGAAAATTCCACCTCCGGGCTCCACTTCTGCAGCATACTGTGAAAATTTCACAGCCCATTTCTTAAACTCCATTTTAGAAACTTGAGAACAACTGGTCTTTGTTTTACATTTTGATTTATTTTACTGAAGGCATCCCCCCAGCACCCCCAGTTTGATGTCCTACCCCAGCTCCAAACAGAGAATGATCCTTACATGGAACATCTTTTCACCAGGAGAAAACACTTAAAAAACAAATTAAACCAAACACTTGCAGAGCAGTAAAATGAAACTAAACTTTAATTGCTGCTACCCACATACTCTCCAAAACTTGTTAAATTCTGAGGTGTATGTGGTAGCTATAGCCCTCTCTATAGGTGCTGGCCAAGTATAAAAACCATTTCATTCCGTATGTGCACGCAATAATTTTGCTAGTTTATGTATGTGGCCAGAAGTCACCCCAGTCCAGCTGTCTCTATGTATATTTAAGTATGAAATGAAGTCATCAAGAAATGGTTCGGCTCTTCCAATTAATTTTAATGGGGTGCTACTTTCAACCTCATTGGATCAGAGCCTGGGATTTGAAAAGTAGTTGCGCCTCTTAATAAACCCTTACAAATCTTTATCTATGTGATGCACGTGATTTATCAGACTTGAGCTAAAGAAGAGCTCACTGTATCAATTTATCCTGACAGCATGTGTCTCTGATGTTTAATTTCATTAATAGAGGAACATTTGCACAGAGCATTCGGAATTGTGTGGGGCTGCTACCGTGGCAGAAAGTTAATAGTCTTGAAATAAATGATTGCTTCAGGGCAATTGAGGAGAGTGATGGGGGAGGAGGAGGTTCGGATTGTAAGAACCTGTCTGTATGTTGGCTGATCTGTGTGTGGTGAGAAAGTTGTGCTGGGGATGTGGAGCAAGAAAGAAAAAAAAGCAGTAGGCTTTTTTTCTTTTTCCTACAAAGTGGAAAAATAAAAGCCTGAGTGTGGGATCCACAAAGGCGAGGGATCAGTATCACAGGGAGACACAGCTGAATTAGATGCTGTTCTGCTCATTGAGAAGAAAGACTTGGAACTGATTACGTTGCTGTAGCATCAGAGTGTATGGTAAGGGTGCTTTTAACCCAAGTATGTGACCCAGCCCTGCTCAGTTTGAGGCCTGTCAGGAACTCTGCTTGAAGTCTGTTGCCTTCAGGCAGATGATCAGTGTGAGCACGGTCTATAATTGCTGAAGTTGTTTATAGTGCAAATTAGTGGAAGTGAAAGCTTTACTTGTACCCATTAAATTGAAGCATGCGGGTGGGTATATATGTGCAATGAGTCCCAGTATTTCATCATGCAAGCATGCATCCTGCCCCCACCAGTTTGGGTTTGGTTCTGGTTGCTGCTGCAATGGAGCGGCATTAGATTTCCCAGCATCTCTTTTCTGGTGATATAATTATTACTGCCTTGCTTTGCATCCCACAGGGCTCGTTCCCATCTCTCAGTGCTCCTTGCAGCTCCTGCCATGAATGCACCTCACACATCTGTTCCAGCTGCCGTGCGGGCAGAGGCAGCACAGTGCAGCAGACAAAGGCTCTGTGATAAGGTGCTGCCGGCCCAGAGCTGAGCTCTGCTAATCTGCACTGCAGCCGGCGAGGCTGCCAGGAGAGCAGCACTCTGCAGCTCTTCCATTGCTAGATTAAATTTCTGAGGATGCTCAAAGCTATTTTTCCGTTTTATCTATCTTATTTTGTGTCAAAATGTGGGTAAGTGGGGGAAGGGAGTTTCTCCAAACTTGATGCACGGGGCGTATTTATAATCCATGCAGGGGGACTGTTCTGATCCGGCACATGCTTTGCCTTGGGCAGTCTGGAATATTTCATTAGTTCTTAGGGATTTATACCCTCCCAGATAAGCGCCTCATGCTGGAAAGGCATCATCCAAGCACCCTGCTTGCACCTTCTCCGTGAATGATTGCTCCAGGAAAAAATCATAGGATCATAGAATGGTTTGGGTTGGAAGGGACCTTTAAGACTGCGCAGTTTCAACTCCCTGCTATAGTCAGGGACACCTCCCTCTAGACCAGGCTGCTCAAAAATGTACTGAAAAACTGAAGTTCAGAATGAAAAATAAAAGACAACTGCAGTAAGTGCTCTGATCAGAAAAGAAATAGATATCTATTTTAATTCTATCATCCCATGGTAATAAAAGATGTCCAAATAACCACCCCAAATAGAATTTTGACTGTGACACAAAGAACTGGAGGAAACTCTGAAATACTGTAAGGACTTGGCTATTTTGTTGATTTTATGGGAAATGGATTTGGAAGAGAACATGAAGGTGGAGTTGGACAAATAACCCCACAAAAAACAAACAACTTTAAGCAGAGCTGGACAAAGAATTCTAAAAATCATTACTGCCCCATCTGCATCTGGATGTCACATTGCCGCTGCACAAGCAGGTCTCAGCTTTGGATGCTGGCGTACAGTAGTGACGTGCAGGTAGGGTAGCAAAGAAACCAGCCAGCAGATAGCAGCATCCAGAGGAGCACTGGGAATATAAGGGGTAATTCTATCCGTGGCAAGGTGCTCGCTTCACCACGGCCTGCAGCAGGCACACAACACACCAGGTGCTCTGGGTTTGAGGGTAATGTTGCTGGAGTCCATGGAAAAAGGACAAGGAAAAAAAAAACTGCTGTGGAAAAACGAACACTTTGAGCTTTGAGGTGGTTCTTCTTAGGAAAAGCTGCTTCTCCAAAGAGCGGTCAGTGCTGGCACAGCTGTCCAGGGAGCTGGGGAGTCCTGGGGGTGTTCGGAACGTGGGGCTGTGGCCCTGAGGGATGTGGTTGGTGGGCATGGTGGGCTGGGGATCTGAAAGGTCTTTCCCAACTTTAATGGGTCTGTGATTCTGTTTCCTACTGATCTTGTATGTCTCCTCCTTTGACCCCTCTGCCCTCCATCTTCCTCCTTTCCTTTGGTTTTGTTTCCAGTCTCCTTGGTTTTGTGGTGACGGCTGTGCTGCGCCCAGCACACTCATAAATCTGAGTCTGCAGATAAGGAATGTCTCTAAAAACAATTTTAGTAAGCAGAACAAAGTCCATTTAGTCTTCATTACATACGTTGTATTTCCTGAAGAGACTGTGGCTGGATTTACTCTGTAGTTTAGTGAATTAACTTACATGTTCTTTCCACATACCTGAGCCTGGGGAATCTGAACTCATCCCACAGAAAACTGACTGAAAATCAATCAGCTCAGATAGATGTAAAGAGCTCACTGGGGAAACGCAGTCAGGCAACTCCATCCTGCACTACTTATGGTATGACAACAGCAGCCTGCATTTCCACTAATTCAGTTGTCTCCAGGGCATTCAGTGTAAAGCGTGTCCAGGAAACACATTTTTAATACCGTGGCTGCACAAATGGCTGCAGCAGGAGGCACAGCATGGGGTGACTGCTAACTGCGTGCCGGGGGCATTTTGATTCACTGCTGTCCACCCATGCGTGCCGACTTACAACAACACTGAGGCCGCTGGCGCTTTGCAGAAATATGGGAATATTTATCAGTTCTCCAGCCTAAATTGTCTTTTCTTGCATGGTTCCTGAGACAAGGAGCTTTTTCTTCATATAAAAAGAAAGGGGGGGGGGAGAGGGAGATGTACAGGTGGAGAAGCAGCTCCAGTTGTCTCCATCACTTATCTGCTGGAGGGGCTAATTCCAGCGGTGAGTTATGTAGTCCTGTGTGCTCGCGCCTTTGCTCTATTCTCAGAAACAATAAATATGGTTTCTGCATTTGACACGAGATGCTCTGCTATTATTTCTGATCCCCCCTCCCAACCAGACCCGTTTTCATTCCCTTTTCAGCTGTCTGAATGCACCATTTGGTGCTGAAGGGGTTTCTGTGCCACCCTCCTGCTTTTTTACCCTACCAGCAGGGCTTGCTGTTAGGTGATCAGTGACCTGAGGTTACACAGTGTGATGTGTAACAGGAAAGATACTCTGCTGCAGAGGTGGGAATGGGCACGCAGTGTTGGTCCTCGAGTGCAGTTCTGAGCATGCAGGCTTTCCTATTTTCCTTTCTTCCACCTCTCTCATAACCACCTTACTATGAAGGAGGTGAGAACTGATATTAAAACCACCCTGCAACTGGGTTTATTAATCAGGACTTGGTTTTATGATTCTGAGCAGCTGCGTCCTTCCAGTTTGAGCCAAGATTTAAACATCCATGGGTTAACTATGGAAGTGAACAGTGCGGCTATGAGAGTTGGTGGTTCTGCTCAGATGTGCCAGACTGCAGTCCTGGGAGAGCCATGAAGTTTTTCTTTATTTCTAGCATTCATAAAACAGGCTTGTTTGCGAAATAACCCAGAGGAGCAGAGTTAACGTTTATTTGGGTTGACTGATGCTTTGCAGCCCTGTGGTGAAAATGTGAGCGTGAAAAGCTGCTGTTAGAGGTGGGATGCTGGTCTGCAGGGCCAGGGCTAGGGATGGCTCTGTGGGGCTGCTCCAGGCAGAAGCGGGGGGTAAGCATGTGTTGCTGGTGGAGGGGACAAAATGGTGGGGGACTGAAGTATGGCAGGGAGCGCAGAGCTGAGCTCCTCCAGTGGGTGGGCAGAGCATGGTGAGGTCAGCATGGTGCTGCCGAGACCCTGCTGCCCTCAGCTCTTCTGTCACCTCCTGCCCACAGGCAGAGAAACAGACATGAGCTTTATCCTCCCTTCCCTTTGAACACGAGGTTAGCTGATTTCCCTCCAGCCAAAAATAGATCCCTCATTCCTGGTAGCAAGGGTCAATTATGAAGGGGTTGAATTTAGTTGAAGTAGTACTTCCACACTATACCATGTAAACTTCTGGTGATCAAAGGCTTAAAATAAGGAGCCTGGGTTTGTGCCAATGTGCTATTTTTGAATCCCATATATTTATAAGCAAGTCAGAGCTGAGCAACCTGAAGGGCTGAGGCCAATGCCAAGCCTGGATATGAAGGGAGCTGCTGCAAGGTGTATGTCACAGAAGGAAGTGCAGAAATTGCCTGTGGAGTTGTCCTGAGTTTCCAGCAACCTCACAAAAAGAGCAGTTTGAAGTTGCAGTTTCCATCTGCCCATACAACTCCCAGTAAGTGCATTGAGGGCATCCACTGACACGCAGTTATGCAGGACCTGGAGTTGATCCATGAGCAGCAGCTGATGGAGCAGCTGCAGACGTAAGCAGGGCCGTGCAACTGGCAGCTCCTGTAGGTTTACCCAGTGCCTTCGCTGCATTTTAGCAGAGTCGCAGTGCCAGTGCGTTACAGAAGTCTGTATTTCAGAATGTGTTTTTAGGAGGGAAATTAAGAGAGGGCAGGAGGGCTGGCAGCCCACATGTGTATGGGAACTGATGAGTCATGGCCTGAAATACTGATTGAGCACCTGGAGACCGGTTTGGACCTGGTCAGCCCGGAGAGCACAGGTGAAAGTAATAGAGTTAGGCTCGACCCCTCTTAGACCTCATTTAAGGGCTGACTCCCACCAAGAAAGGTTCTCTTGCTGGAGATCTCACACTTACGGAGTTTTTTCACAAGCCTAGATCTTCAGAAATGCATGGGCATCCTTCTTTTTTGTAACATCTTTCCATTACATCAGTCCTGGTGCTGTTATGCATGTGCCAGTAGGCAGAGGGACAGGTGAAGGCAGGAATCTACCTTCCTGCTGCAAGGCATTGAGGCTGTTGGGAAGGGCTGTCCTTTTCCGGAGGCCTGTCCAGCAGGTTTTTTTCATATTGATTTCTCAATTATCAGAGAAACACAAACCAGGGAAACCAACCAAACCCGTACTGAGGCTGAGGGAGCTCTCCCTGACACGTGACCCAGGGCAGCTCTCCCACCCTGAGCCCATCCCACACCCACCCACATGTCTCTGTAAGGATGAAAGGTGTTGGTGAGCTGTGATCACCAACCAGCAGTGATTGTGTGCTCCAGGGAAGCTGCTTCCTTTTCATTCCCCGCTCCTTCCAGAATTACCCTTGAGTTAATTTAGAGAGAAGAATGTTGTCAAGGCTCTGGAGTTGTAATGGTAGTGGAAGGGAAAAGGTTTGATTGTTTTTCTTTCTTTTTTTCTGTTAATGTATGAATGTGTATGCGCTTTCTTTCTTCTGTTACCTGTGCCTTTAGGAAGGTGAAAGGTGTAAGTTGATCCCATTAATGTATGTAGAAGTAAACCTTTTCTGCGCTGGGCATTGAGTGATAAGGAAGAAAACATTGTGGCAGGCTGCTAGATTGGTAAGGTAATATGGACATGGATCTTTGTGAAATAATGTGGGAAAGCATTTCTTCACTTTCATCTTCTGCACGGCACTGGGAATGCTTTCTGTTTCCTCTTCTTTTAGTGCAGCTACTGCTGAGCTCTGCTGCAATGAACATGCAGGTTATCAGGCCAGTTAGAAGTCAGCTGAGGTGAGGATTCATAGACAATGGAGACCAAAGGCAGTAAATGGAAAGCAAGATATATATATATATATATACATATATATATATATATATATTTGTTGTGCTTTGCAGAGGAATCATTTTTAATAGCCTCTTAGATTTTCCTATTTGGTTTTGTTTTGCTCACATTTTTCTATTTTTTTTTTGCAAATCTACCATGAAATACAGAAGAAGGATGCTTTGGGGTGAGCGGGTAGGAAGGTGTCTTATTGCAGACTTCAAACAAACTCTGCCATGAGTAAATCCATATCAAATTCATGTAAAATTGGGTTGGCTAGCATGCTTTTGATGTTCCTGAATTACTGCACAAAAACATTCTGCAGAGATTATCTATTAAGATTTTTAGTTCAGCCAAGCATTCCTTTAACCAGACAAAAATACTTCACCCAGGGTGAGCGCTGGCTAACAGCTCTCATCCCACTGGTATGGAATGGATCGATGGTGCCTTTCTTGGCACTGACATTCTGACCACGTTGTGACCCCAGGCTGCTCCCTAACGGCCGGCATGGCGCCCCGCTCTTCCAGAGGCTCCCAGCTCTGGGACGGAGGGCTCACCTGCTGCATGGGGACATGTGCAGTGTCTGAGTTCATTTTGGCTCTCCAGTAGACAGCTGTGGAGGTGCTGGACTGGCACAAGGCTTCATCCCATGGCAAAATGGAGGCACTGCTGGGTATTTGTGTTCTGACTGCTTTTTTTTCTTATTTCATTGATGTAAAAAGTAACAGAGTGGGCTTGGGCTTGACCTTCTGTATTTAGAAGGGAAAACTGACACGATATAGAATTTTGATAATTTCTGACATAGTATTTCTGCTTTGTTAATTGTAACAGTTTGTGATCAACTTCATTTGCTATAAGCGCACGCGCGTGGGAAGATCTCACAGACATTCCTCCCCCACAGAGGATGGGTGGGAGGTCAGTTCAGACCTGAGCTAACCCTTTGGTGGTGAATTGATGCCCATAAACAGAAACTTGAGCTCCTGCATCAGTGGGGATTTGTTGGTGCTGGGTGTCAACTTGGCACAGCCTGTGGGGAGAGAAGGAGTTTTCTCCTCTTTATAAGGAGAAATGTCATTCAACACAACTTTAACTGGCTGAATTTTGTTTATGCTTAGAAGAGAACAACCGCCGAAACAAACTGTATGAAACTGAGAGGGTTTCATCCCTATGGGATGTTTGGGGGCTTGCAGTAGGCAGCTGCGGGGAACAGTCACACAGCATTGCTGATGCTCGGCCGAGCGTGGCACTGTGCTGTGGGTATGCCAGTAATGCTGTGGAGAGATCAGGGGAGCAGCAGGGCTGGGACCATGGATCCCGTGAGCCATGGTGCCCTTGGTTCATCGTGCCCGCTGCTGGGCTGGCCTTCTGGGTGCACAGCCATGCAGAGCCCTGCAGAGAGCTGCACACTTCTGACTGCTGTCAGCAGTGTCTCAGTGCCTTGAGATGCTGCAGTAGGAGATGCTAGGGGCTGTGGATCATAGGAAGCTGGCAGGATCTCCTGTTGCCGGGCCCACAGGCCGGTCAGCCAGCCCAAGCTGTGTGGTGGTGCTGACTGGGGCTCTGAGTGGTGATGGGCCTCTGCAGCCCTCAGCTGACCTCCAGGGCCCTGTGACTGATGTCCCAGGGGTGCAGGAGATGCTCTGAAAGCTAGGGACCTGCTGGACCCTCCTCCTGCTGTGCTCTGTGACATTTGTTTCCATCTGCCTGTGCTGCTCTAGCTCTGTTACATGATGCCTTGCCTTGGAGCTTGAATTATTGCCTACATGCATGGGTAGAGCCTTTGGAAAACAACTGAGCATGTAATTAAGAGAGTCAGTGTGTTTTATGGGGATAGTGACGAAAGGAAACAGCTTTTCACTTTAGTAATTGTGAGTGCCTGTCAGAAGAGATTTGTGGCAGAGGGAGGTCAGTGGGAAGAGAGCTCCCACTGCACAGAGTGGGCTTCTTCCTCGAGTGGTGTAGCGGTGTCATCATTTATCAGTCTTCTATCTGAATTCATCAGTCTCGTTGCAGATGCAATATGTATGTGTTGGCCAGGTGCTCTCCAGGCACACAGAGCCTGCTTTGCAATCTGAGCTGAAAAAGCCCCCAAGCCCCACAGACCCTTCTGGGTGGGAGAATGTCAACAGGTTGAGCACAGCCTGGAGTTTGCTTCTGTGAGAGCAAATTGCCATCGCGCAGAGGCCTGGGTGCTTTGAGACAGGGAGGGCAAGGGAGGATTTTGCTGATACTTGGATTGTTGCATTCTGCAGATACTTCTAATCAAGCAGCACATTAATGTATCTCTTGTTTTCCAGTAAGTCATTAGTTGCTTAAGTGAAGTTGCTCATGTCAGTTTTCCCTTTCATTAAATATTCATATTTACTAATGGAAATTGTCTTGACAAATTGGTCAAACTGAGCAACTTAGGAATTTATGCCACAGACTAAAAAAAGTTGTTTGGAGCTCCCAGTGAGCTGAAGTAATGCTTGAAATCATTAACACTTCATTGATTTTGTAATTAAAAATCCATAGAGTAAATAGAGCATCCTTTAAATATGGTGTAGCTGTTTATCTCAATGCTTAGTATTAATATTCATTTATTTATTTTTTCCTGAGAATATCCATGAAGTTCTGAAGGCCGTTTTGCTGTCCCTATGGGTGTGCTGGCAGCTCCTGGTGCTCCCCTGTGAAGGAAATGGCCCTGCAAAGCTGGCTGGCTGAGCTAAAACAGAGTTAGCACTGCCTGAGGCCTCATAACAAGTATTCATGAATGGATCTCTATCTCCTCTAAGTAGGCTTACATGGCCGAAGGCTTATGATGAAGTCAGATGGGGATAATCATTCATGGAGGCTAATTCAGCCCATTAACCAATAACTAACAGCCCATAACTAGTTTCACAGAGAATTATGTTTTGATTTGCTGCCCCAAAGTGTGGCCGCTAGAGAGTCTGAAGGAGAGAGAGAAGCTCTTTAACATAGACACTTTTTTTTAAAGCCTGAACTTACTTTGGTAATAACTGTGCTGTTACTTAAAAACAAAACAAATAACAGGGAGCAAAGTCATCCTTCCATAAAGAATTTCACGCTTTGCATGGAAGCAGCTCCAGCTGGGTCAGCAGCTGAGATGTACCTTTAGAGCTGAGCCTGCTGGCCAGTGGGGGCAAGTGCCCACCCAGGGGCTCACAGCATCTGCCCCAAAAGGCCATCGAAGCCTGTGCGATCCAGGAATGCTCTCTGTCTCTCACTCTGGCACACTCCTTGTGCTGAGCCCAGGCTGACAGTGTTTGGTTTGCAGTCATCCAGAGAAAATGCACTGCTCCCATCACCCTCACTCTGCCTATGCTGTTGCTTGGCCCAGGAAGGCATTACAAAGTAGGTGGAGAGGCACAACACGCAGGAGCACAGAGCGTGTTTAATTCACCAACTTCAGATTTCTTGGGATAATGAGAGCCTTCTGTTGCTTCAATATCAATCTATTTTCTCTTCTAATTAGTCTTCATCTGCCTATAAAATACACTCAAGTAGCGATTTCTCAGTGCCTCAGTGAAAACCTGCATGCAGAAAGCAGTAACAAGAATCACAGAAGCACTTGGGAGGAGCATTAACCTTGGAGCCCAGGACCTGTTGGCCAATGTGGCTCACGAAGACCTGGCTGCAGCTGCTCTAACAGGAGAGCATGCAACTCCAGTCCATCTGACTGCAAATATCCTATTTTTAGCATCCTTAACTATCACCGATTTAAGCAGATTTCTGCCTGGTTTCAAAACCAAGTGACAGAGCAGTGTTATTCTTCTCTGCTCTTTGATTCTAATTGCTACTGAACGTGCAGTTTCGTGAAGGGAGATAGCAACTTCAAGGTGTGCTGTGAGCATGGGGCTGCAGCCAGTGCCTGTGTGCACCTGGAGCACCACTGCCCCTGCCCTGCATCCCTGGGGAGAGCACCTGCAGCCCCTGCCCTGCATGCAGGCAATGAACAGAAGTGAGCCATGAGCACTGTGCGGCATTTCACAGTCAGAGCACTCTGCAACCTGTGGCTGACCGCTCGGGAGGTTTGGCTGTTGGCAGCAACGCAGGGCTGCGATACGAGCTGCCTGAGATCCATGTGGCCACAGCTGTGCAGATGTCCACGGGACTGGCATTTCAACTGAGCAGGAGGTTTTTCTTTAAGGAGTTCACATTTGATGCTGTATAACATACGACTGGAGGGCAAAGCATTTAGCAGAGAGATGGATGATTATTGTTTTAAATGAGTTCACAATTATTTGATGAAGTGGAAAACAAAAAATGTTTTTCTGGCATGTGATCTTTTCTGTGTTTTTTTTTTTCTGCCTGAGTTATGTTTTCTTTCCAGCACTTCCAAGCACACACGTGCTGCTGTACCACCATTTCGCTCCCGTTGTGCCCCAGAGCTGCACTCCTTTGGGCCAAGTGGGAGTGCTGCGGGTGATGCTGAGTGGCTGTGTGCTATGGGAACTCCCTGCTGAGGGGGCTGAGCTGTGATGAGAGGAGAGCTCAGAAAATGTTCACTGAATGAACAAGTTAGCCACACGTGGCCATGGCAATCCACTTCTGTTCATGGGCAATTAAAAAAGGAGGAGGAGTTAAAAATAATTGAGTAAACGTTTCAGTTAATAATTTATGTAAGATCTAATTGGCTTAGTAATGCCTTCTAATGTTCTGTGAAAATTCACAGGATAATGCATTAGAAGTAAAAAGGTGGTTGGATGGCAATTAAGGTCTCTCTTGTTGCCACATTCTCCACAATTTCTTTGCTGGTCTGCTCTGCTTTGTCTGATAGCAAAGGCAGTTTATTGTTTAATGTGTTTTCATCATGTTTGAAGCACGTTCTAGCATTTCCAGTTTTGAGGTATTTTTTTCCTTGATTGTGATTAATACTTCATACTTAATATATTTAGAGTCATAGCATGTATGTAATATAAAAAGCATACACAAATACATAACATGAATTTCAATGCTTGTGTATGCTTAAGCAAGGCTCTTCTCTGTGTACTGCAGTGCACATACCTGGCCTCTCTGATGTTAAAGTAAAGCACTGAAAAGGTGTTACTCCTAATGGGGTTTTGTGCATCACATGTACAACCGGGTGGAAAATACTGTGAGCCTGTAGGTTCTCTCATCAGCATGTGTGGTTGCCCACTGCTGAGAACAATACTGGAAATGGTGTGTGGTAGGAATGTGAGCCAGCAGATGGGGAGGGAGGGAGGGAGCATCACTGTGGTTGGTATTCTCTTCTGTGTTGTTAGGAGATAACTTCTGTGTCTGTAGGGGATGTTAGTTTGCTGCTCTAGGATGCAGAATTGAGTTAATATCCTTAATTAATAGATTTAATTAGAAGCTTTAATATTCTAAGATAACAAGCTACGTCCCCGTGTAAATGACTGTCACACCATTTAAACTGTGGAACACACTGATTTGAAAATGATCTTGGCTTTATTGAAGGATTTGGTTTCCTTCATGGCTCTGACCCATGAGGTGGTTCTGTGGGGGCTGTGTTTGCAGAGCTGCCCAATGTGGGCTTCCACTGATGTTCTGTGCTCTCTGTAGAAAGCTTTGCTCCCTGAAGTCTGCGTACCTTGAAGAGTGCACTGAGCCTCCTTTGGGGGACCTGGGATGTACGTGGTTGGATGAAATATTCAGATTTTGTGGGGGAAGGAAAACTGCAGATGTTCTCACCTGTTTTTCCTGAACCTTGTGAGCAGTGCATCTTTCTGAGGAAGAGCCCTGGCTCAACACCTGCATTAAGGGGTAGCAACACGCATCGGTGGGAGTGGAGCTCTGCAGTTTAACACAGGAGAGGCTGCAGTGGGACCTGTCCTTCCTGCTGCCCTGAGCTGAAGCTGGGCCTTGTTGCTTGAATTGTTGGCTGCAGGTAAGCGAGGTAATGTGGAAGTAACGATCTACAGTGTGGGCTAAAAAAAAATTAGGCACAAATCATCAGATAACAGACAGCCTGTAGTGTGTATGCTAAGAGGAGAGGCAGTTATCTTGCTGCAGAGAAGTAATTAAAATACCTCTAGAGAACTTCTGTTTCGTCTCCTCTAACTGCAGAGCCTGGTCCAGCTAACTGTGGGTGAGGATCTAACAGAGATTCACAGCTTTGGAGAGATGTTGGCTCTGGCTGTGCAATGCACTTGGAAACATTTCCAAGATAAAGATGCCAAAATTTAGTATGATATTAAGCTGTAATTTCTAATACCTTGTAACAGGTTTCATCAGAATTTAATCTTCTTGATCAAATCAGAACTTAAAGGTCCCACAAGACTCAATAGAGTCTTCCATTCAGCATCCTATTTCTACACATCACGCATATTCCCATGATTTGTCTTTGTTTCTCTCTGTGTTTTGTGGATCTTTAGAGAAAGTACTTTGCTAAGCTTAGTTTAACTAGAACAATTTCCATTAAATAAAATTTGTTCTGGATAGAAATGTGTCAGAGAAGGTATTTATTGCAGCAGTTCTTCCTTCAGGGTCTGTTAGCCACTAGAAATGTATACATGCTCTTCAGGGTATTTACCCAGGATTCTCATCTTGGCTGGCTTTTTCCTTTCAAAAGGAAGAAAGATTTCCTTAGAAGAGACTGTACAATGAAAGAAGAGGTTCCGCACTGTGGAGAAGCCTGTGGCAGAAAGCAGATGATGCTAAAGTCCCCTGAAGCTGGGTGATCAGACCAGGTTAGGGCACTAATTGTCCTCCTGATTGTCTTGGAGTTATCTTAGGGTGACCTAAGTTACCCAAATTAGGCATCAACTTCCCCCTGCCAACCCTGTAGAGACCTCAGTGATATCAATCTCTATTTTAAGAAATAAAGGGTGAAATTCTGAACCTAATGATGCCAAGTTTATCCATTTGTATTACTTAAAGCAAGAAGCTGAAGTGGTGGAGGGATCTGTAGAAAGTAAATTATAGAGGCTAAGATGTGGGGTTTTTACCTAAAAGCTGAAAACCTGAACACCTTGCTCGAGGCTTTGTTCCCTCTTTCATAAAGTCTCACTCTGGTGGTTGTGGTGGCTGCAGGCAGCAATGAGGCTTCCAAGGAAATTGCTCTGAGATTCATCGGTTTACACATATGATTTTGGACAGTGCCCCAAGAAGGATCAGTTTTTATTGCTTTGCCCTGAGCCTGTTGGTGAGTTCTTTTATAAGGTTTTGCCTCATAAAGGAAGAACAGTTGGAGATCGATGTTGCCATGCTTTATAGGTGCAGACCAGCCAGTTCATGTCTTGGTCTGGTCCCATTTGAGTAAACTCAAATCCAGAAGCTACGTGGGGACAACACATGGCACCCAGACTCATACTCTGACTCATGGTAGACTTTTTATGAAATAACTTTGTGTTATTTCTCCTCCAGAAGACACGTTGTCTTGCTCTGGGTTCCATCACACTGTGAAGTGGAAGCAGCATTGCGCAGCCCTGCACAGAGCAGCCCTGCATCACCTCCTGGCAACCAAACCCCCTCTTGGCAGATTCTGTGGAAAACATCAGGCCAGGCAAAAACAACATATACAGAATGAAAGGTTCCACGTTTGTCACTGGCATTCAGTCATGGGATGCCTGATGAATGGATGTTGTATAAACATTGAGGGGAATAGCAAACTCCCTTATGTGGATGATTAGGTAAATAATTGGAGCAAGGAGGTAGAGAAATGCAAGTCCAAAGAGCCTATTAAAGTCAAGATAGAGTGAGCAACTCCCTGCAATCGATCCAAACTCAGGAAAAAAACTACTGAGTTACTCTGCTCAACCAAGCCCCAGGTTTCCTAGGAGATGAAAGGCAGTTCAGATATGGCTAATGACTGGGCTCTTACTGCTCAGCTAAAATAACTTTCTCTGCCTGTCCCCACAGGTGCTCTGGGCTTTTCCTCAGCTCCGTGATAATGAACACACACCCACCAGACCAGCAGACAGTGCTGCCTGGCCTCACTCCTGGAGGTGGCTCAGTGTGTCAGATCCAGGTCTGACCCGAGGTATGATTATCTGACAGCTCAAGTTATGCGACATTGATTGTTTCTCCCCCGGAGACCAGAAGAGTTAATCTACTTCAGCAGTGACTTGATCGACACTTAAATCTTAAGAAAAACAAAAGAGAATACAGGATAAGGGATAGGAAACTTCTCCCTAGATTAAGTCACTACTAAATGTCAGAGCTATGTAAAGGCTTCGTCTGGAGTAAATCAAGATGAAAACTATATGAAATTTCTTGCATGCTATGTGCTTTAAATTCAGTCAGCTCTTGCTGTTACCCAAAGCTAATCCTGGGCAGCCTGAGTGCTCGGGGTGTGTTGGTCTGTTACTGAATCCAGCTGGATGTCACTCTGGAAGGGTAACCTGCACCCTAAGGAGCCCTGCTCAGCCACTGGATACCACGTGCACTCAGCACATGGCGTGACCCCGGATTTAGACAGGTGTCGTACATCACTGCCTGAAATAGAGGTATGAGACAGAAATAATCTGCTAAGCCTTAAAATGTTTGCTATTGTCACTGAAGTCTGGCCTGACATTAATGCTTTTAGTGCCGAAAGAGCAACAGGATGCTGCTTGCAGCTTTTGCTGAATCTTCCCATAGCAGTGCGCCTGTCTGCTCTGGCGCAGCTTTGTGTGCGTGTACTTACACATAGCCAACATTCCTGCAATGCATTTTAGTGTTCATCTTTTTGAAACCACAGAAAGCAAATAAGTGCCAAAAATTAAAGCCATATCCAAATGGTACTTTGGGTGACTCGGGAGCCCTAACTGCAAGTTACCTCTTTCAGACAATTGTGTGCTCCCTGGGACTGAAGCAGACACTTGGTTGGAGAGTTGTGTGTAACTGTTGGCTGATTTCATGTGATTTAGAGATTTCCTTTAGCTCTGTTATTAGCTTTTATGAGTCTTAATTGAGCAGTTTACTTGCAGTACACAGTCCTTGATGTGCCAGAATATATCCTTAAATGTGCATATGTACTGAGAAAATGGTATTTTTACATCTTCTAAAACTGGGAGTGATGAGCTGGGGAATAGGTCCCAGCTCTGGCTGCAGATATTTGATGGATCAATACAGATTTAATGGTTATTCTCTTCTGTATTCTGTGTCTGCTGCACTGATGCAACAGGTATTCTGCATTATGTATGATTTGCAGACGTGATTTTAGTACTCTAATCCCTGCACTAGATTCACTTTTTGTTTCTATTATTTCTTTCCCTCTTTCACTCCAATCTTTTCTTTCCCAACAGAAGTTACATTTAAGGTAGCAGCAAACACAATTGTCAGGACACCTTTGGTAGCTGCTTGAATTTCAACTGTGTATGTTGATGAACGGCACTGATATTGGACTCAGATATCTGTTTCTTTTGCTGTCACTGCTGTAGGACTTTGTGGTTTCCCCCTGCTGGTTGGAGCCAGTCCCGGGGTACCAGGAGCAGCACCCATGCAGAGCTTGTAGTGGTACAGTTTACATATGGACAGCCTTTACAAACTAAGTAGTGCCATTCATCATAAAGCATCATCTAAATTTGTTTCAGAAATGCTCCTAGCCACAGGGAATTTGCATTATGGCTTGAAGAGTGGCATGTCTTTCAATGCCTATAGTAATGGCTGTCTGCTCCCTGAGCTTAAAGATCATTACCCAGCACTCTCTCATTCAGCATAACTTTTATATCTAGCAAATTAAATTTCTGGGCAAAATAATTAAATGTAAGGGCTGCTGGCTATTATTCACAAGGGGCCAATTTTCTCACCATTTGTTGGCATTTGAAATGTCAAATTTATGGCACTGTAATATATACAACATATAGTTCAGAAGTAGAAAGTGAAAGGCTCCAATCAAGTCTGCCAATGTAAATTCTGAAGATAGCTGGGCATCAGAGAGGGAAAAGAAATTATCTAATTGAAGTCAAACGGCTGCTTTATTCCAGATGCACTTTGGTGTCTGTTCCCTGTCCCGAATGTCTCTGAGCCCCTGGTGCTGTGTGTGGCAATGCCTGGCTCTGAGCTCTGCTCTGGGTTCCTTGACAGGAGGCCTGGCGGTGCCTCCTGGTACCGACTGCTGCTTTCCTTGTCTTTGGGATGGAGGTGATGCAGGACACGTTTTACTCCTGGTGCCTAATGAATTCTTTTGCTTTCATTTTTGTGGTCACCGGCTAGTGTGAAGAACATGATTCGAGCTAGGCTTGTGCTATATGAAGTAATGCCATTGTTTGGAGCTCCTCAATTCTCTCTTACAGCGTGAAGTTTTGTGGGTACATGGTCAGCTTTCCAGTATCCAGATCAGTGTTGCTGAACCTGTTTTAGGAAGCAGTCAACGGCTTTCACTCATATAGCCTTTACTGTTGTCACTGTATTGTATGTCCAGAAAAGGTTAATTTCTGTCTAGTTAGGATTTTGATTTAACCATTCCCTATTCAACTGAAAGTAACGCGTGATGAGGAACACAGAGTTGGCAAACTCATCAGTTTTAGCATAGCTCTGCGTAACTTTACACAAGATGTACTTTGCTTGTACACACTGGCATTATGCACAGTGTGATGGTGGGGGCCTCCCGTGAATGAAGACCAAAGAGCTGCGTGTGCCTGTGTGCATCAAACATCCCACCCAAGGCTATCTCCCCATAAAGGCTTTGTTAACAGACACCCACACATTCCTGCTTATTCTCACCGTACTCTTGGAAAAACAATCAGTATAAAACCCCATTGCCTCCCCCTAAGACGGATGACTAATGAGTTGTAATTGCTCCCCAACCCTACAGGAAGCTGACTTCATGAGGAGTTAAGGATTATCTAGCTCTATGTCCCTGGGAGGTTATTATTCCAGGAAATTAATTTAATTAGATTAGACCTATTAGAAATATAGAGAGAGCTCAGAAGATTGGCAGGGCAGAGCAATGCACTTTAAAAAAAATTGTAAAGACTGCAAGTAAAAGGGGATAATTTGACATTATCAGAATTACTTCCATCTCCTTTGGAGCTTTACTGTTCTGAAAATAACACTCTGTTGGACCTTAGGGCAAACAGCTCCATGCTTCTCCATGCAAGAGGTGGTCTCGTGCATGCAGTGACCCTTGCTGCATTTCCCCTCCGTTGTATTTGGCCCGTCTCATTTTCTTCTTCGCTGTACGAAGCCTGACTGCACCTTTAGATGGCCGTGTTGGAGTAAAGCGGTTTGTTGCGGTGTTAGATGGCAAGCTTAGTGCCTTCATGGCAGGAGCAGCACTATTCCCCCAGGGTGTGCTTATCGAGCAAGTCTTGGCAGTGACAGAGCAGTGTTACAGATGGTCGTTAGCCCTGCTCTGGCCTCGCAGCCTGACACTGTGTGTTGCAGGGCAGAGCTGCCCTGGTCTGCTGTGGACCAGCATTGTCCTGCCCAGATTGCGGCGCCTGTGAGAGCCGGCGCGTGTGGGGGATTCTCTCCTGAGGCAGAACTGCCCCGTTTGCTGGCTGTAAAACAAGAACTGTTTTCTGCTTGTGGATGGAATAGCAATTGTTCTGCACAGCACAGGTGTGTGCTGCTGCTGTAGTGCTTGCTGGCCAGAGCTGTGCTGTTGTGGCAGAACCCTGCCCATCCCCAGCCAAGGGGCACCTGGGGGGTGGGGGGAGCACATCCCAGTGTCAGGCACTGCAGCTGGGAGCAGCTCAGGGTGCCCGGCAGGATGTTTGGCTGTGCTGACAGAGGAGCGCGGTGCTTCTGCTCCTCCATGAGGAGTGTTGAGAAAATAGTGAAAAATATTATCTGTAATTATTTTTAAAGCATATGTATCTGTGACATAGCGTATGTTCCCGAGGAAAGATACTCAACCAAATACCAAGAAATGCTGCTGCTTGGGAACTGCCCATCAATGCTGAGCGGAGAATTTGCTCTCTGATGGAGGACACACTGCCTGCAGGAGCCCCAGCACATCCTGCAGCCCTGGGCATCCACCTGCAGTGCAGACAGAGCTCGTGCCACATGCGCTGTGAGGGCTGCAGAGCTGGGCTGCTGGGTGCCGGGTGCTGCCTGTGTCAAGGAAATAGGAGTTTGGGATGGTTGCTTTTCTGGCAGGAGATTTACACATCGTGCTCTGGCTGAGGTTATCTCAGCAAGTGGGAGATAGATTGGCCCCGGAATGGATTTTCATACTTAAAGGTTCCAAGCAAAGCACTGTGCGGCTTGCAGTTTGTTTTGCAAATCCTTATCATCCAGCAGTTCTTTCTTGTGAAACAGAGCACAAAATGAAAGGCATGAGGAGCAGTGATGGGGATGCTGCCTGGGGCTGCTCAGCCCACTGCTGCCCTGGGAGCACAAATGTGCTTCCAACGAGCCTCCGAACCAGGATGGGTGTGCACTGATCAGTTTGCTGGGTCAGCCTTCCAGGAGCTCTGCCCATTGGGCTCCTGCTTCATGTGAGGTGTGTGCAGGCATTTTGCTTCTTGGGATCCTCAAGATTATTGCATGTCTCAATGTTTTGATTATTTGGCAACACTGTTATGTTTGCCTCAGCTTGTTTAAAAGAAAAGATTGAAAATCCATCAGCTCTCCACACGGTATGTGCTCCCCCAGAGGTCACCTTTGGGGTAAATGCTAAAATGTGGTGGGAAGGGTGGGTTGGGGTGGCTGTGTGTATCTGCTTGCTGCCACTCCCCCATGTCCCAGATCTGAGCCCAGCAGCTCTCCTGCAACTCTCTGTGTCGAGTCATTCCAACACCACTATGGCACTTTCTGAATAAGGGGACTCCTAAGTACAGCTCAGGGATGTATTGAAAAGAGTGCATTTAGCAGGGGAGAGAAGAGACTCCTGCAGCTGCTCAGAAGGCTGCCCGCTGAATTAGAAAAAGAAAAGTGAGGCCAGGTTTCAGAGGCATTGAGAGCTGTAAATAAAATAGGAGGTGCGATTGGTCTCTCTCTGCTCTGGCTGCTGGCAGTCTCAGCAGCAGTGGATGATGCCTGGTGGAGGCAGGAGAGCCCCCTGAGCCCCTTGGATGGGCCCTGCTGTGCAGCAGTAACAGTGGCTGAGCTTGTGTGGAAACGTAAGGTAAGCACTTATTGTAAGTAAACCTTATGCAATGGTTCTCCATAGATGGGCTGCTTTTCAGGGTAGAAGGGATTTCTGACTCTGTCAATAGTAATTACATTTATTTATTATTAACCAAAAAGATTTTCTGGTTATGGAGTGGCTTCATGTTTCCATAGGGCGCATACAGACGGTTGGAAGTAGAACAGTGTGGCTTTTCACAGAGTGCAATTACAATGCTCTGTTTTTTTATTGGTTTTATTTATTATTATTTTTTTTTTTAAATTCAATTACAGAACTGCAGAAGCTTAGAGGGAAAGCTGTGTGGTATGCAAGTTCTTCGGCATGCTCTTTCGCTTTAATCTCTCCAAGCTGGTGAGTCTGTGGAGAGCTTAATTAAAGTCAGTGCAAGCAGTTCTGAAACAGAGCCCCTTGGAGTGCTGGATCTGCTGCTCAGTCTGGCCCGTGAGCCACTCTCCTTTCCACGTGCTTTCCTCTGCTTCCCTTGCCCTATCCTTGGAGATGGCAGTGGAACCAAAACACGAGTTAACTCCTGGATGGCCTCCAGCAGAGCAGGGGTTGTGCCAGGCATTAAGGCCAGGCATCAGGGTGCGATGTGCAGGCTGTGCCTGCCCTGTGGCTGTGTGAGAAGGCTGCATCCATCAGAATCCATCCTCAGTGCCCGTGGGCAGCTGGCTGCAGCCAGCCTCAGCCCTAGTTGAGCCCCTGGCTTTGGGAGGTGCAGTGCAAGCTCTGCCTGCAGGGCTCTGTGTGCCCGGATCACTGCTCCAAGGCCTCGAGCACAGCAAGTACTGTAAGAGGGGGATGTGACCTCAGGAGAGTGATTAATAATAGAAGAGGAGGCAGACAGCTCTGCGATAGGGCAGGGAACTGGAGATGGTAGCGTGAGAAGGGCAGCAGCTCATGTTTGCAGGTTTTGCTTTTTCTCAGACAGAGATGCACTGTAATAGCAGAGAGCAGTGAGGCTTCTCCAACAGCAGCACTGTTCACAAAAAGTGTGTCAGACACAAAAGCAGAGAGGCACATTTCCCCTCCCTGTACTGCTTTTCTACTCTGCCAGCACCAGCCAATAAATTATCCTGCTCCCTCCTGTTACTGGTTATTGAGTGTTTGGATAAGATGGAATCAAATTATATGCATGTTCAAAGAGGGAAGATAAAAACAGACTGCAGCATATTTTATGGCTTTTATAAAATTTTGATGTATGTTGTTGGAATAGATGGGAAGCCACCACCACAGCTTGAGGGCAGAGCTCTTCTTTGAGAACCTCACTGCTGAAATAACGCAAGCAAATAGTAGGCAGCAAGTATGTGTGGGTGAGATTGGAAAAGTAAATGTTTTATTTTTATGCTTGGACTGCCAAGGAAGGAAGGGCCCTGATCACAAAGTCCTGATTTCGGCACAGCTGAGGTTTTACGTTTAGTGTGTGTAGTTCAAGTTTGGACAGTTTCTCATCGACAACAGATGAAGGCAGAGAAATGTGAAAGAGCAGCACCAGGCAGCAAAGCAAGCAGCTCAGCTGTGTGGCATTTGGGTGTGCATGCAGGTTTTTAAGTGTAAGCTTAATACGTGCTCTTTGTAGAACACAATTTTCCTTTGGGACTGACACCACCTTAATTCTGTTGTCAGCTGTCAGCAGTAATTATTTTGTCCTGTCTGCCCAGAAATCTCCTGGTGCGCCAGGTTGGAACAGAGGAGCACACTTGCGCTTTGAGGCAGTTATTTATGACCTAGGATTCATCTGAGTGGAGAAGCCCCTCAGAATGCCTATTTTTCTCGTGTTTTTCACCCCAAATAAGCAGGAGGGCAGGACAAGGCTGCTGCTCACTGCCTCTGCCAGGAGTGTGCTGGTGAGTTCTGTTCTGGGACAGCCGTACCCCGCAGGGCTGGGCGCAGCTCTGGGTGCAGCTGAGTCCTGCCTGGGTGTGCAGATGATGCACCAAACACGTACCCACAGCTGCACGCTAAAAGCTTCCCAGTGAATGAGTCTGATTTCTTTTATGGATTCAGCATTAATCCGACAGTGTTATTTACATATCTGTGTGAAGCGACATGGCTTTCAGTCTAGCATGACTCCTTTCATTAAAAGCCTACAATTACCTCCAGATAACCTTCTTTATTCCCTCCTTTTCTTCATGACTTTGACATTCTTGTCTGGCATGCTTCAAGCTTCACTTGGGTTTTGAGGAAACAAATCTTTGTGCCTCTGTGTAGTGATTGCATCCTATTAGTATTCCATGTATGTACACCACTTTGCAGCTGTATCGTTAAAGGTAGTGTCGAATAAAAACTGTTTGACTCATTACAACCTTGCAGGCATTTTGTTCTTCAGAGCTGGTCTCCCATCCTTAACAGCTCCATGTGAGGAACGCTCTTCTCATGTTGTGGTCTGCAGCATCCATTTGTGTTACGGCAGGCAGGTGCCTCTGGGCTGCTGGGACCTCTAGGCCTGCAAACTGCAGCTCCCTGCACTGCTCCTTAAGTGCTCTCATGTAATAACTCAATCTCCAGCACATCTCGGAGAATATATTTTGCACCTAATAAGATACATATGTTCAATATTAAATGTATCTGGGTATCATCCTACTTAACCCACTTTGGGCACCATGAAGTGTGAAATCATCATCTTTTGCGTTTCTACTGGAATTTGCCTGAACACCAACCTACAAACAGGCATTAATGTATCTAATGTGAGTGCTTGCATCTTGTCATTATACCTGCATTTATTCCTACACAATGTGTGCATGTTCAGTTTGTGGTTGTTCTGACAAATAGTACTGTTATGGGCTCATAGAGATTTAAGCTGCTACGTGCTCCTTTCAGGAAAACAACTGGAAATAAAATGTTTGAGGATATGTTTAAACTCCTGGAAAGCAGCAAGATCTGCAAATGCATTGCAGTCTGGAGGCAGGAGAAGAGCACATACATGATTTCTCGTCCACAGACACGTATGCGAGCCACCTGATCAGCTCTGCAAGAGTTGTGAAGATAAATATCTCCTGGTCGCAGTCACAGCACAAAGCTAGCAGTCCAGCTGCCTGCATCATCTCCATCCCTGTAGGAGAAATGTGACTGCTTCCATGTGAGGTTAGTGGGAATTGTGGGGATCTGCCACATTATATTATGCAACTCTTGTGGTGGTTTTAATGAATAGATTCCAGAGAAGGCTGTTATTAATTAAGCTGCAATATGGCTTGGTCAGCTAGCAGTGAGGAGATGCTAACTGGAGCTGAAGGACCCATCTGTGGAACTCTTTCAGAACCACAGCTCAGTTGTCATTGTGCAGCAGAGGGAATCTTTGGCAGCAGTTCAGTGCATTCCTGTGCCAGAATGTTGCCTTTGGAAGACAGAAATAAATGGGAAGCATGGGGATGCATTGTGATGCTTGCCACAGGTAGGTAGCATGGAGACAAGGCACAGCACTGTGTATCAGTCTTGGGTGTGAATAGATGAAAAGATTGAAGCATATGGTAAGCTATTCTCCATATGAATAACAGCTTCTAATTTGCTCGACACATCTCTAATAACCTTGGCAGCCTTTTTCTTTGTAATTAACATCTTCATTTGGCTGCTTGGTAAGGTGCAGTGTGTATGTTTGGGCTCAGAGCAGCCCAGCCATGCAGTCAGCCTGGGGTGAGGGCAGTGTGCTCTGAGGGGCTGCAGTCTGTAGTGCGTGGTGTGCAGCAGGTGGGTGGGATGGTGCTGTTTGCTGACTGATATGGAGAACAGAGCTCTGCTTCTATGCAGACGAATGTAGGCTGTGCCTTTGGTATGTGCATATTTTTGCCTGGGTAGATCTCAGGTCTGCATTATTTGGGCTGTCATTGCTGGATCCTGTGAAGAGTAGGAGCGCAGAGCTCCTGCACCACTGGGCTCCTTGTCACTGTTACAGCCACAGGTGCTGCCTTGCGCCACAGCTTCTGGAGAATGCTGGATCTCAGCAGTCCTTCTTCTTTTACATGGAAACGAGATCTAAGAGGTGAATGCCACTGGAGCATGGTGTTAGTACGTGGTCCAAACCTAATGGACCCCATCCTTACCATGCTGTGCAGGGCAGCAGTCCCTCTGTCCCCTGCTTTCTGGGTGCTGTGTGCTGCAACCATCCCAAACACAACGGTTGTTTTCCTCCCGCAGCTGCTGTCTGTGTGACCTAATTATTAACTCTCAGCACACGCAAAGCCACAGGAGAACCAAACAGGTATCTGTTTGAATAAGGAATGTTGATTACTATTTTAAGCCCTTTATCGTGTAAAAGCATTCTGAGCTCAGGCACACTCCTCATCGACAGCAGTGAGATAACTAGAAAGGTTCTCCCCCTGCCCGGCGGTTCGACAGTGCTGGAGTTTCAGGCAATTAAAATCACTTCACACGTCTCTGGTGTACCTGTTAGTCTCTGTATTTGCATGCCAACACGATTCAGACTTGAAATAGCAAATTATCTTATTTGGAGGAGGTATTTTCTAGGTTATTTTACTTAATTGCTGCAAGGTGAATATTTCAGGTGGATTAATTTAACTAAATGACACTCGAGTGACTGTATTGCTTTGGGACAGAGGTGAGGAAAATCCCTGTGCCAGTGACTGATGCAAATAAAGCACTTGTTCTTTTTTTTCTGCCCTTCAAGGGAAGCCTCAGCCAATCCCCCAGTGGGTGAGGGGTGCACTGGGGTCGTGTGCTGGGCTGTGTGCCCTGAGCATCCAAACTTTGGGGTCAGCAGCTTCAGTGCTGTGCTGTGTGCAGCTCAGGTGGTGGGTGCAATGGGGCCGGGTTCTTCTCTGGGAATTCAGTGTGTGTGTAAAACTCGGGTAATGCTTGAAGTGTTGACTGAGTGAGGTGTGCTGCATCTGCAGTCCCACATGGTGCTCAGTTACATGCTTAGTAGCTAACCTCCATCTCCAGGTGCAGTTCGCTCAGCCTCTGTGTCTGCAATGCAAACCGCTGCTGGTGGTTGCTGGGCCCTGTAGTCCTCCCAGCCCAGTGCAGAGTGGCACATGACATCTGGGAGTGAGAAAAGGTGCTCTCAGTTTTCCTTTCCTGAATACTTTCTGCAGCAATTCACAAAATATATGAAGGTACAAAATGTTGTTGATTTGTCAGTGTTCCCCACCCCATGTTTTGGGTGAAATCTCTCAAGATTCAGCAGCCTATAGCAATAAATTCAGGATGCATTTGGTGTTTCGTAGCTGGCTTTGAAAGCTGTGTGAGGAATATCCGAAACAGCGAAAGCAATGGGCCCAGCTGCACAAAATTCCTTTCCTGTTGCAACTTCATTAAGAAAAATCAGCCCTGTGAGTTCCTAACAAAAACAAATGTTGGCTGGCATCAAAGTTAGTGAACAATAAGCAGAGCTGCTATTTTCAGCTCTATATTAACCGAGCTCAGCCTAACATTGCGTTGCATCAAACTCGGAATGCAGGTAGGACCCGCACTGATTGCTCACCTGCATCTCCATCTCTGCTCCATGTGCTGGAGATCTCACTCAGCTCAGCTTCACTCAGAGCAGTGGGCACAAGCTTGATGCTGACTCCTGAGTTCTGTAAGTTTTGTTCTCACCGATCCCCTTTACTGAATTTTAGGTTTTATCAACTAATGGTAGCTTTGACATGAAGTGCATTGCTAAAACAATTAGCATGCACAATTAAATTGCTATTTATACCAATTTTTCTCTTCTAGGGAGAAGTTTTATTTCAGCTCCTCATTATTTTAAAGCAATTTGCAAAAAGTATCATTGGGAAAAATAGGCGGGTGGCATTTTGGGTGAGCAGAACACACCATTAAGCAAGTGAGAAATTAGTGTGAATTTATTTCCTTTGACTTCATTTGCTGCGGATCGAGTTTGATCCTAATGGTGAAAATCAGGACAAGCTTTTAGAATATCGAGCTCTTCCCATGCAATGAAACTCAGCAAAAGTGGCAAAAGTGAAACCTGTTTTTGTTGCTTTTTTGTTTTTTTTTCTGAACTCAATAGGAATATTTTTAACAGTTTGTTCTTTTTCCCTGGCAGCCAAGGTGCAGTGCTGTCTCTGAGGGCACTGTGCATGTGTGGAGCCATCTGCAGGCACTGTGCAGTGTGGGCACCAGCTGGGGTGACCCACAGCCATGGGTGGCATTGGGCCCCAGCACTGCTTCCTGGGGGGAGCGCTGCGGGGTGGGCACAGTCCAGCAGAGCAGTGGCAGCAGCTGGGATTTGTCTGCCTGGTGCCCTGGCGGTCAGCTGCTTCTCACCGTGCTCATTTTGCTGTGCTGTGGGATGCACACTGAGGCCTTTTCTTGGTGTGACTGTTTCTGCTGGGGCAGCACTGATCCCAGCCTTTTCCAGTGCGTGTTTGTGCATGTTGTGAAGGCAGTACCTGGGCTGTGCTTTGTAATGTGATAAGTGTAGGAAGGGTGGGAGAGAAAGAAGTAATGAAATACACTGATTGCAGTTACTCACTTACCTGCCTGATGGCAAAAGCCGCAGCAGGACCATGCAGTAGTACTGGGCTCTTTTCTGTGCCTACCTGACGAAGCACTACGAGTCTCAGACACAGTGGGAAGTGCTGGAAGGTTCTGCTGAGCTGCTGAGAAAGCTGCGGGTGCTGCAGGAGCGGCGGGCAAGACATGGTTGGGCTGTGCTGAATGCCCAGCTCTGTGCTGTGAGCTTGGAGGAGTTCCCATTGGGAAGGCAAAATTGAGAAGGGGCCGGAGGTGAAGCAGAAGGCATGCTCTGTGCTCAGCACCTCCTGGTCAAAGAGCTGAACCTTTGCTTCACACACTGAGTGCTCTGCTTCTCAGCCTTTTCTGGCCCTATCCTCCAGCAGTGTATTAGAAATGGGGTGCTTTGATTGGAGAATGGGATGTAGTTTTGACTGAAACAGTGGAAAGTGTGTGAGCGTGTCAAAAGTTCAACAGTTCTAAAATTAGAAGGAAAGAAAACCCCAGAGATGAGAAATTTGTATTAAAGCCATCGAAGTCCTATCCCGTAAAGTCACTCTGTGCAGCCGAAAGCAGCTGCCTTCACCTGGTGTCTGTCAAACCACACCAGGAGTGTGAGGTGACATCATGAAGTCTCCGGATATATTTTCATGTCATTGGGCTGATTTGTGTCATTTGATAAATTGCGTGTTTGTAAAATCAATGTTCTTCACTGCGTGCGCTCTGCTTTGCAGTGTCAGTTCTCTGCTGGAGACGGCAGCAGTTCATAAGAGCCGTCAGTCCATGAGATCACACCACCACTTCATTCAACAGCCCTCATTTTCCAGCAGACTTGGTGTAAAAGATTAATGAGTTGTATGAAGATGTGTAAGGTGAATTCTCTTTAATTTTGCTTAATGACATCTGATATTTTTTAGACAGAGGACAAAAGGGAAAATCAAATCCAGGCGAGAAGTGAGAAACAGAGCCACATTCTGTACTTGGGGACTGTGCTGAGCTCTGGTGCTGAGCTGTTTGGTGCCCTTACCACCAGGAAAGCTGTGCACCTGTAGTGTACTGGGAAAGCTCTGTCCCTGCACGGCGTGTAGGTGTGGTGCTGGGCTCATGTGGGCACCCCTGCACAGTGACTGATGGGCAATGTCTTCTGTAGGTATGTGTAATAATGAATCCTGTGGAGGTTTAGAAACCAGAAGAGCATCTGCTGCCCTTAGTGCCTCTGGCCTGCAGCAGGGCATTGAGTGGGTGTGCTTTTGAAATTCCCTTAGAAGGTGCTGGTGATTTTTATCTGTATTGAATTATTGGGATGGAGCCTTTTGGTCCTTCCGGTGCCGCACAGAAGTGCTGCGGTAGCGTTATTTCTTGGGGCTGAGCAGTGACCTTGGAAGTAAGGCACAGCGACCTGCTGCAGTTTGTAGCTGCAGGTAGAACTGCTCTGGCAAACACGAGGTGAAAAGAACATCTTAATGAATATTAATGCATTGTAACTTACAACAAAGTGTTGCTCACGGGTTTAATGATGGCTCACAGCTCAGCACACACGGCTGGAAAGGTGGATCAGCATTGCTTGGAGCTGACCTCTGCTCCAGGGGAGCTCCCCACTCCTCCTGGAGATGCACTGTTCCCCACAGCCCACACTCAGCACCTGATGCACAGTGCTGATCTCTGTGCTCCGGGACCCTCCCTGGCAGCACTGCACAGTGGTACATTTCTTCTGTTGTGATGTCAGAAGTGACCTTGCAGCCGTTGGTGCACTGATATCAATGTGAGTATTAACACCAGTGCCGAGTGTGCCCAACCACACACAGCAGGGCTGCCTCACTGCCTGTGGTTCCTCACTGCCTCCGGTGAGAAAGCCCAGCCGCCCTAACTGATTGGGCTGAGGAACAGAAATACAACACGTGAATCAGACCTGCTTCTTCTGATCGTGTATTCTTTTAGACAAGAGCTCTTTACTGACATAGATTTTCTTGCAGCTCATTTTGTACTTTCCATGCCTGAGGTCTCGTACAATGAGCTGACTTTGAGAGGAACGTTCATCAGTTCTAATTTAGTTTCATATGCAAAGTGCAGCGGTTTTCCTAATGTCTGACTCATGTATTAAAAAAAGACAACAACAAAACCAACCCCATCAAATGGAGCTAAAAAGCAAACTCCTAGGTGCATTTCTAAAATAAAAAGCCAACCACGCAATCCTTCTGTGAGACACTGATCACACATAGCGCCGAGCTGCACCAGTCCTGTCTATTAGGTAACAACGCAGTGCAGCTCTGTCCTCCATTCTGGCCAATTTTCAACACCCCGGTGACTGATGTAGGATTTAATGGCCTCTCTCGAGTTGTACCGTGTAGTTAAGAGCACATCTGCCGAGGGATAAATCATCCCTTTGAATAGTCCAGATGAATAGCCTTGGTCCTGTATTGTCATCTAACTCAGGTTTTCAGATTTCACTTTGCTGTTCCGAAAAGGGAGGGGAACAGAACGAAAATCTCAGGAATGTGACATTGCATGAATAAACGTGTTTATGGCCGTACCCTTCTGTCTGTCTGTCAAATCCTGTGGCCTTCCTGTGGAATGGCAGAACATCTGTCAGCACTTTCGATGCCAATGCTTTAAACGTTTGGCTGAGCTGTGGTGGGTGGGGGCGGGGAGAAGGGCAAACGCTGGTGCTGAAATCACTGCCCATAACTGAAGCAGATGAAGTTTGTCTGCTCACTTTTTGTCTCTTCTTCTTCTTTGTTTTTTTTCCTCCCCTTTTCCCTTCTTTTCCTCCCCCTTTTCCCTTATTTTTTTTCCACCTTCTGTTTTCTCATGGAAAGTGGGAAGAGTGGGGAAGATATAAAGTAGCGCTGACTTAAAACGTGTCACCTTGACCTGGCTCTCACAGAGAACCCTTTGCAACACCTACAAACAGCCTCTGATCGGTTGTAAAGATGGAGGGATGCTTTGTGGCTGCTTTCTGGAGCTGAAGTGTTGAAGACATAAATCCATACAATGGAGGAGCATTGCATGGGAAACACAGCCTTCAGGAGAGTTGTAATGGTAGGTTAAATTTTCGTTCTAAGAGCGATAGCTGAATGAAGTACAACATAATTATGGATTACAGGTATTAAGTGGCAGAGCAGAGCAATTGCAGTTGTCTCTCAGCATACATCTCCTGTCATCCCCACGGGGCTCTGCTCCTCCTGCCAGGTCTGGGAAGATGGAGATCGTTCAAAGAGCAGACAAAATGATTGCAGCCGGGATAGGATTTATGAGGAAAGATTGGAGAATTAAATATGTATGGGCTGGCTAAACGGTGACTTAAGGGGAAGCATAACTTTTTATGAGAGTCTGAAGGTTACAAATATCCTGGATTGAAAGACCCATTCTGTATGGCATGGGCAGAATTGCTGATAGGGATGGGATGATGCTGAGAAAAGGCACATTTTCAAATGTCAGTGATATAATTTGTTCACGTTTACGTAATGAAAAAAAAAAACAAAGAAATAATCCCAAGCAACACAAAATCTATGTAAAAATGACAGGGATGGCTCCAGTTTTTCTGTTACCAGAGTCTTCCCATCAAGTCACTCTGCATCTCACAGCAGTGCACACAGCTCCAGCACAGCGCTCCACTGTCATGGGGATCTCAGCTTTCCAATGCTCCTGAGACATGGACAGAGGTCAGTTCTCAGGGTGGCAAGTGGGAGCTTCAGTTGTAATTGTAAAAGTGGTAGATGCTGATTGGAAATGGACAGGGTTGAAGAACCGTCCTTGGATTTGAGTTACAGGCCACAGCATCTTTCCAGGCTGCAGACTGGATGGCATGGATTGATGGGAAAGGACTCCAGAGTTACTACAGTTAACTTCATTTTCTGAAGCCAATGGATGTTTCCATTGAATTCCAGGGGTTTGGAATTAGGTCTGCTCTGAAAACGTCCCATAAAAAAGCCAGGAACTGTTAGCAATTATTTTCTATTTCCTTCCTTAAATCCCTTTTCTGTTGAGGAGCCTTGCTGCAGGTTTCCCATGGACCTTCCTCACATCTCCAGGCCATGGGTGCCGCAGAGGCTGCCTGCCCAGTGATGCTGCCTAGAGGTGCCCTGGAGGCTGTGGAGGAGCACCCCTGCACTCCCCTGCCCAGGCAGCACCCCAGCACTGGGAGAAAATGGGTAGGGGGCAGCAGGGGGTGGCAGCAAACTGTTTGCATTGCTTCCTTTGCAAAGCCAAGTTTTGACATAATTCTGTTGTCTTTAGAAAAATGAAACCCCAGGAGGTGATCCCCCATCTTAACAGCTTTGTCAGCAGATAAGTTTCATTCTGGTGTTCTGGGGCCATTTTTCCTGAAATGCCATTGTAATGGATGGTGAATGTTTATACGCCCGGTGTGAGCTGCTCAGATCCAAAGCCATTCTGGAAATAGTCTGTCTGACAGCAATTTTATTGGCAAAGAAGCTATTTAAATGTGCAGGCTGTACGGGAGATGAACTGGCTGCCCTGTGTGATGGCAAGCGGAAGCTGATGGATTCTGTTTGGGCCACCAGGTGACCTTTCTGCTTTCCATTCTAATTACTTTCCTGTCAGATGTTCAATTAGAGTGACAGGGTCCCAAATTCCCAAAGATCTCTGTTTTGTCTTAGAAGATTAAAGGGTGGCAACTATTTTCAATATGATTATCATCATTATCTCTGGGAGATTTTATACTTCGGAAGTCAAAGTCATAATAGCCTGGCTCACTGCAATTATTTCCAAATTGCCTTAATGTATTTTCCAGAAGCTCTTTCTGCACTTTGTAATTTATTTATTTGCTAAGCCAATAGCACATTAAAACTCTAAAATTCCTCTGAACCTATATGAAGCCTGTCTGATGGTAACTGGCATGGACATTGCCAACATCTCCTTTACCACCTGCAGCCTTAGATGCACTTTGTTGGAATGCCTCCCATGGGGATTCTCTTGCTCTTGTTGGTAAAATACCTTGACAAATTGCTCCCCTTTTTCCCATTTTTTTCTCTTTTTGGTGATGTTGCGGTAGTTCTCCGTGCTGATGGAAAAGTTTGTGAAAATATATATATGAATCAGTATAGGAAAATATCTACGTTCACAAAAATAGCTTCTCCAAACGCACCTTGTCCCTGGATGCATCTTTCAGTGGTGCAGGTGTGGAGTGGAGCAGCAGCACACGAGGAACCTCCAGCAGGGCTCTGCTGTGTGCAGCAGGGCTGGAGGGCGGGCAGTGAGGTGGGTACCAGTGCTGAATGCACTGTTAATATCCTGACCACTTCTGTGCCCTTCCCTCTTATTTCTTATGGGGAGCAGGGAGAAAAGAGACAATGTGTCCTGTGTATGAAATGGAAACTAACCCAAATAGCTTCTAAAATGCGCTTGGCTAATTGTTCAGGAGTAATTTCCAGACCGAGAGTTACATTGTAATAATTGTGAATAATGACTGAACCACAAAAAAAGGTAGATGGCTTGCAGACATTTTGTGAAGAGAAAATGAGGCTAAACTCATTGAATAAATTAATTGCTATGGATTATTCCCTCGGCTTTAATCTGCCGCCTGCTGAAAGAAATCTGTGCAAACAGAAAAGCTGGTCTGTGGCTCTCATTTTGAAATGTGGCTGCTTTGCACTGAATAGGAGAGAAAAGAGGCCTGAAAGGCTTTTTGCTGTGTTGTAATAATGTATCACGCTTGTAATACAATTTTCACCTTCAAAGTTTTACCTGCCCTTTGGGATGGGGAAGTTTTATAATCCCATTTTATTAGCACGAAGCAGATGGAGAGCCTGCAGGGAGGAGAGGCCATTTCTCCCAAGGCCACACGTTGTCTCTTTGGCAGAACTGGAGCTGGAGTTTGGGATTTTGCAGTCCCTGGCTGATGCTTATGAAATTCTTGTGTTTGAAGGTTTCTCTTTCCTGCAAAAACACACTTACTGGGAGATGAGCAAAACAACCCTAAGCTGATTTGAGGCTTTGCCAATGAGAATTCAGAGAAAAGAAGAAATGAGAAGACAAGTCCTCCAGTCCTCCATTTTAGAAGATCAGTCCTGGTAAAGAGGAATTATATATTAAGACCCAGACAGATCCTCTCAGATTTACTATCTCAGAGGACAGCAGTGAAAGCAAAGTGTTTTTCTGTGAGGATTATGATTGCCTGACAGGGCCTTATTGTTACCAGGAGAAATGACCCCTGTTTAGGAATGATCTGTTCATTTATACATAGCTGTTGCTTTTTAATAGTGCAGTCTTTTCTTGCTGCTATGAATATTAATAAAAATAAAACTAAGGTCCATGTCTTTACTTGGATGAAATCTGTGGTTTAAAGCATACTTTGAAGGGCCTTTAGATCAATCCCTGGGTTTTATAAGCTGCTGGCAGCGATTTATGTGAATGTTAGACCAGAGGTCCTTCCAGGCACTGCACATGAGCTGTCTGTAACACATCAGCTCAGGGCAGCCTTCCCCCCCCGGCTTGGTTTGGTGTGGCCAGGTTCCTCAAGGGTGTCCTTGAGCTGGAAGTGCTTTGTGACAGCCTGGCAGCTCAGGACAAGGCCTTTGCTATTAATGGGGCTCGGAGTGGTGTCACTATGTTCAGATTTATGCACTGTGCAGGTCATCCCTTGGAGGAAGCATCGGCATTGCTCCTCATGCTGGGGCTGGCGTCCCCTGTTGCTGTATTTATAGCTGGGCACTGTGCCCCTGCCTGCTCTCACAGCAGTGGGAACCAGCTTTGTGCATCCTCTTCCTGAGCTCCAGTCCAACTTGCACTGCATGACACAGCAGCTGGTGTGCTGCAGGACTGGGCTGGGGCTGGAGCAGGAGAGTTTGCTGAGCAGAATGCATGTACCCCAAGTGGTACCACTGCTTCCACTCAGTCTATCAAAACAGATTCTTCCCCTCCATTTGATAAAGTCTAATGGAGCAGAACAAGAACCCAACACCAACATGAGCCGTGAGACAGCTGAGCTGTCTGTGGAGGGAACCATCCTAGAGCTGCACCCTCTCCTGCAGATTCTCTTCTCTGGCAGAGCCTTCAGAGAAGCCACTTTCCCACTGTGATTGCTGTTGCTGGAACAGAGTTACCAAATGCTGGCCTTGACACTGTGCTGTTTTGTGCTGCTGCTGCTGGCTTGTTCAGCGCATCCCTCTGTGCACCCTTCAGCTCCCTCTCTTTGCAAAGGCCCTTTCCTCCTAGGGCTGCCATTCTCAGAGCTGCCCACCCGAGCACCCCCAGCGCACTGCTGTGCGGCTGCTCCAGGCCCAGCTCTGCACCGTGTGGGGGCTTTGTCCCTGCTGATTTCTTACCAAGAAAGCCTCCTGGTTTCCTTCTGCTGATTCAAACACTCACTGAGAGTCAAACTTTCAGCATGAAATGACACCAGCAGAAAGAAAGAAAAGTAGGAGTTTTTTCCTGATGTGCATGAAGCCGTAAAGTGATTTGTATACAAATGAAAATCAAGATTAATCAAAATCTCTTTCTGCACGTTCAAGCGGGTGAAACCCCCAGCAGCAGTGGCAGAAGCACATTGCACTGAGTTCTGCAGAACAATGTCAGTCTTTTTTATACAATGCAGTTCACTCCAAGTTACATTTTCTTCTTCTGATTTATTTGCATGAAAAAGATGGCATGGCATAAATCATCCTGTGTAGGTGGCTGGGTTATTTGCATTTCAGAGGTTGTTTTTAACTTTGTATTAAAAAGGAATTTGCCATGGAGAAGCTTTGGGAGGTGCTAACTTTTTGTGGCTGGTGATTCTCAGGAGGTGGTGAAAGACCTTCTGTCTGCTTGGGACAAACCTCCCGGAGTCTGTATCTTTCCAAGAAACCAAACTACTCACCTACAGCAAAGGCCAGGAGCAGCAGGCTCTGCAGGCGGCTCCATGGGGTTATGGGACATCTGGGACTGGCACTGGGACCTGACGGCATCCCATAGTGTATACCTGGTGCAGCTCCTCCTCATGGATGGGCCTGGGGCTCTGGAAGGCCTCAGTGAGGCTGCACGTGGCTGTTTCCCACTAAAGAAGAGTGATGAGAATCTGTATCTTAGATTCAATACAGCATGGAGCACACAGGGACCAAACCAGCAGAGTCAAATGTATTTTATTAGTGACGAGCTGAAGCTGTGCATGCAAGAGCACATCTGACATGTTAAATACATTATATTTCCCTTCAGGAAGGGAGTACTCAGAGGGACTAGGCTGACAAACTGAGCTGATTAACTCAGCGTGGCAGTGCTGAGAGTGGCATGGACAAAAGGTCAGTGGTGGACTGGGGATGGAAGAGGCTGGAGAAGAGCAGCCCCCACCTGCAAGCAGGACAGTGCTCACAGCTCCTTAAAGATATGGGGAAATTGATCGCCGCTTCATTATCCTCCTTGCTGATTCATCTGCCCATCAGCCTTCCAGCAGTTTCTTACTGCTGCTCTCAGCTTACTCTCTGTTAGAATGGATCTGTGGTCAAGTGGTCCTTAATGATACACAAACATCCTAATGCCTTGTAAATTGAATCCCGGAGCTGGCTGGGTCTGCCTTTAAGTGCCTGGCATGGGAAAGCACTTCCTGAGTCCGGGTGCTGGATAACCATGCGGAGAGATGTAATGTGACAGTTATTGTTCTCCCTCCTTACAGGGAACTGCTCCTTTCCAGTTTTCCTCTCGAGATGGCTCCCTTAGCACTTGAGGCGGTGCACACAGCTACCACCAAGTGGGACTCTGACCTGTTTCTGCTTGAATAATGAGTCCTGTGTTTGTTGTTCTATCTACAGCTCCTTTTCTTTCTGTGTGGGCAACAGCTCTCCAGCTCCTCCAGGAATGTTTACTGCATCATTGCAGTATCTGTGTTCATGCCCTGCATACAGGCAGGTGGAGAATGATACGGCATACCCTATGAATGAGTATCCACGTCTGTTCTGTCATATCCTTGTAATTTATTGGTTACCTTAGGATATTCATAGAGATGCGGGTGTTGATTTCCTATTTTTGCAACTATCTGTTTTGTTAGAATTAGTACTCCCTGTGTTGATGTGCTTTCTGTTGCCTAGGGCTATTGCACTTTGGTCTTTGATCTCCTCAGATCTTGAAAGCTGAGTGGGCTGGGGGTTGGCCGCTGCTTGGGTGAGAGATTTATAGGAATTCCATGATGCTGACAGGAATTGTTTGGGACTGAAGACGGCACCTTCTGCTTGGAGTCAATGCTGAACAAGTACCCTGGTGCAGGGGATGTGCAGTGCTGCAGGCTCTGGCTGCAGAGGAGCTGCAAGACACATCCTATGAGCCTCAGAGTGTCTCAGCCAAAATCAAATGTATGTAATCAGTCCTGCATTCAGAAGCTTCAGAGGGGATTTCAGTGCACGGCCATTCTGAGGAGAATGGAGGGGGAGGAGTGTCCGTACAGAAGCAGCGTGATGCCAGCACTCCTCAACGTGTGCCTGCTGCGGTGTGCCGGTACCAAGCAGGAACCACTGCTGGTCTGCTGGGCATCTGTGAGCTCTCACCTGAACAGGGCGTGGATTGGTGCGCTGTGCTGTGGCTGTCCCTTCCCATGGGAATGCAGTGCTCAGTGCTGCATCCACGGCTGATGCTGGGGCAGACCTGGGGCTCATGGGAAGGTGCCCTCCTGTGCTGCACAGGAATGCTCTGAGTTGGGAGATTTCTCTGCATCAGTGTGGAAAGCTGGTGAAAAACTGGCCATCAATTTCAAAGCAGTGTGGGACTACGATAACAACGTTCTCCAGCGCTCCCATTTGCCGTTAGTGAGTGACCCCTTAATCACACTGGCAAGTAATCGCTCACACAAGCAATCCTATTGACACCAGTTGGGCTGGAGCCACATCGTTATAATTTAGCAAATAACTACTCAGTTGTTTAGAATATAAATTCTTCTAATTTATGTGGGAATGGAAGGCTCCATTCCCATCTCATTCATTAAAGAAAACACGAAGTGAATTGTCACTTACTTAGCACATCCAGGAAAAAGGCAGTTTTTAAGCAGCATAATGCAATAAATAGAAAACACCTTTTTCTAGCAGTGGTAATGTGAGTTTCCCAGCTAACGTCTCCTGTGTTTTTCTGTTGCCTAAAGGGTAAACTTGGGCTGAATTGAATGCTGGCTTCTTTCCAGGTAAGTCACCATCGACAGGGAAGACCATTTGTTTTGAACGCTGTTGTTTTTTAGCTGGCGGTGGGTGGCTCCATCCCGCAGAGCCGCCTGTGTTCGCAGAGCTAATGTGAGCCAGGAGGAAAGGAAAGTTCTGCCAGAGACTTGCTGATACAATGCTCGGGTCATTCACAGGGTGTGATAATGGCTGTAACAACCCATTGTATTTTCTGTAGACTGAGGTACGACTCTGCTTGTGTGGAAGCCACTGAATTCCTCAGTCCTGCCAAA
Organism: Alectoris magna; assembly: GCA_030625065.1. Taxonomy (NCBI): domain Eukaryota; kingdom Metazoa; phylum Chordata; class Aves; order Galliformes; family Phasianidae; genus Alectoris; species Alectoris magna. The sequence continues at coordinate 16,616,414 of CM060573.1, read as the reverse complement.
CTCCAGCTTGGAACCTGGCTCCCCATCCCTGGGCAGTCCTGCAGTTCCCACCAGTGGCACTTCACCCCCAGCACGTTTTCCCAAGCAGAGATGCAGCACTCAGCTCAGTGCTGGAACTCTGTTTTAGTATCTTCTCCCTTACTTCTTGCTGCTAAGTAAATAGTAAGAGCATTCCTAATTGGAAAAGAGAAGCTTCAAAGAAGAGATTGTTTCTTATTCAGTACATTCTCTCACACTTGGGATATCGATGCACTTTTTGGTAAATCCCCTTCCTCCCCCTAACCCCCCCCCCCCCCCCCCCTTTTTTTTTTTTTAAGGAAAAATGGTGTTCCAGCTGCTATTTGTGCTTAATCTCCTGAGCAGCAAGGGAAAATGGCTTAAAAAAAGATCTCTGGAGTAACACGGAGAGAAAAACAAACTGATAACTCCTGACAGATTGATGGCTCCTTCCTTCATCTAAATCTTTATAGATTAGCATGTCTCTTCTTTCACGGATATGTTTGTTTGCACTATATCATCTAACCTAATCTGCACGGGAAGTAGATTTATCCTAAAGCAGCGGGGCATTTGTACTGCTTGCTTGTCACCAAGAATAATGGACAGGAAAGGTGAGATAATTTCAACCATATTAAGGGTTGAGAGTGACTGTGGGTGTTTTGATAATGGGATGCTAGGAGTGCATCAACTGAAATGCTTTTGTTATGTATTTTGCTAATAATAGAGCTTTTGTTATGGTTTCTTCCTGTGTTTCCCCTGTTCCACTGCTGAATCGGGCAGGAGGGCTGCTTGAGGATAAGGTTACACAGAGGGCTGGCTGGGAGCCCCAGGTTGGGCTGACCTGGGAAGGAAGGGGTGTGTGTGTGTGAGACCCCCAGGCAGGGCAGGGTTGGAGCCTCCCCAGGTTGCTCCCTCCCACAGAGACCCCACCTGTAAATGGAAGATAGCATTGAGTGAGGGGAGACATCACTGGGCACACCAGCACCAGCGATGAGGCAGTGTTCCCAGTCACAAAGGTGACAGTGAACTGGGGATTTTTATTTTTTTTTCCCTAGCGTTTTGCTGATGAAGCTGACCATCTCCAGAAGCCTCCTCCTGCCTTTGTTTGGTGACCAGCCCTTCTGCAGGTGAGACGATGTTATCATCCGCTGTTTGGTATTCAGGTGTGGAAGGAGCCCTCCCACAGTCCTGCTGCTCTGCCAGATGTCCCTGTTTTCTCCGCTTGTGATTCTCCCTTTTTCAGTAACTCTTCATTACTGCCTTTACTACCTTTCATCTACTGATTTCACAGCACTTCCACAATTGTCAGGAGTGATTTGAATTCTGATCCTGCCCTCAGAAGTGCCTGCAACACTTCCAGCTCGCAGTCATCAACAATTGTATCCGTGTTGTCTCTGCTGCAGCATTGGAGTCTGTGCAGGAGCGTCTGGGAGCCGCTTCAGCTGTCCTTCATACCCACAGGGGACACTCAGAACACTTTGGTGATTTTCATTGTATTTGTACCCACTTTACGTTAATTTTATTTAGACTTCCCTTGTTGAGCTTTACTTGTGAGCCTGCATTCGGGAATTGCACGTGGCACCTTGCTCAGGTGGTGTGCCATGCTTTGTATTTCCACAATGAAATGAAGCTCATTTCCCCCTCCAGTGCGTTCCCTCCCCGCTGTGGCCGCCCATTCCCTGCCCAAATCCTCCCGAGGTTTGATTTCTTTAGTATTTATTTCTTCTTGAGAAATGCATAAACTCACCTTGGCTACAACTCTTGGGCCACCGCCTAATCTTCAAGGTGATGACAACTTGATTGGTGAATCATAGATTTCGGTACCTTTGAAGCTGTGATTTCTAAACGCATCCCTTCAGATAGGAATGGCATTTGTCCTTCTTGGAGATTTTGTGTTTAATCCACTCTGATGTCTTTCCATTATTGAAAATCTTTTCCATTATAATATGAAACAGACATAGTCCGTAACTGGCCATTTACACTGCAGTGTGTAAATTATGGACCCAAAGTTTTGGATGCTGCAGAAATTCTATCAGTGATATTCCTGGCTAGAGAACGTTAGGAGGCAAACAACCACAGCTTGCTGACCGGGCTCACCCAGGCACACAAACTCACTTCCCAAATCTGTTTTGTTTGGGGTATTCTAGGCTCCATGACTCCACCGCTGCTCAGGCAGCCTCTTTCACTCTTCCCTGCTATTCTTCCAAGTTCTTTACTTCCTGCTCATCTTGTTCTTTACTCTGTGGGTCCTGTGAGCTGCGTTTCCTTGCCCTTACATGCAGCATGCCAGCCTGCAACCTTCTCCTTATCCCAAGAGCAGTTCTGCCTGGAGGCCCATTGCCATCCTGATCAGGCATTTCCCTGTTTCAGCAGGTTCTTGAAATTAAAAGCCTGTTCAAGAGTGCTGTGACACTTTATAAATCATACATCATATGGACTATTTGCTGTACACAGATCACAACAAAACCATTTTTCAGCTTGCTGGGGGCTTTTCCTCAAGCTGCCACACAATGTATTGCTAACGAGGCCACAGGGTGGCTCAGAGCCACCACCTCACTCCCTCTCTTTTCCTCTTTTTAACCCCTTTAGGATTACCAGTGTTACAAGGCCATAGCAAACCAAATCTGATCTGTGTTGGAGACTGAAAGCGATGAATGTATTTTTTGTGCAGAAAAGTAACGCTGTGCAAGTAGATGAACTGCACGTGTTTTGTATAGCATCTGATATACATCTGCCTTATAGATGCATGGCTTAATGGGAAAACCAACTGCTAGTTGCACACAGACTTACTTAATGTGCCTCATTGAGTCCGATTTAATCTACCTGCAAGAAAACAGAGCTCACCTCCATCCCTATCTTGTTCCTATCCCTGATAAATCCAACTTGAAAATCTAATTTGCCACTGAAAAAGTCTTAGCCTTACAAAGGAGATTAGTCCTGTTAAGAAGTTTGTGGATGATTGTTCACCACATCCTGGGTAGCAAAGTCCTTTGGGGTCCTCCATGTGACTTGAGTGGAAGTTCAAGCAAACCTTCTGCCACAAAAATAGCCAAAATCAATACTTCGATTCATCCCACGGAATGGAAAGTGTGATAATGTGCTAAATGCTACTTTGGCTTCTGATATACTTTTTACATTATAAGAACTGATGGAGCATTTAATGGGAGAGAAGAGAAAAAACAATGAGTCAGGGAGTGTTCCCCTAGGCTGCTGAGTACATGTGGTGTGATAAAATACCATTATTAATCTCAGCTGGGGGCAAATGATGGATTCACAGTAGAAAGAATCAAAGCCCATGCAAACAAACCACAACCACGTGGAAAAACATCTTGAACATAAATGCAAAAATTACAGATGTTACATGAAGCTTTGTGGGAAGTGGTTCTAAATACAGCCAAGCGTTGAGCAAAGTTTTGAATGCAATTACTTCTCTTTTTTCTCCTTCCTCAGGTAGCTCTCAGCCAGGTGTGATGTTCCCCGTTCCCAGCTCATTTCTGCATTGCTGCTCCCCTTTGCACAGCCTGCAGCCTGTCCCTCACGTCCTGCTTTGTTCACAGTGCAGGAGCCAGGGCTGCACATCGCCCTCCTGCAGGGACAGAGGTGGCACAGGCTCCCAGTCCCATGGCCACGGTCCCCTCCAGCCCTTGGGTGCTGTGGAACTGTCCCAGGTGAGGCTCTGCCTGGTGCTGTGTGCTGGAGAGCAGCAGCTTAGGAAGAGCATCCAGAAGAGGTGCTTCTGCAATGCTGTGATTTGTTTGGGCTGCATCTGTATAATTAATTTCATCTTAAATCAATTAAGAGCATAAATATTGAAGCACTCCTTAATGGCCAGGCAGGGGTCGAGGTGTGTAGTGCAGCACACAGAATGGAAGGAGCAGCTCCCCTCGTTGCGTCAGCTCCTTGCAGGGCAGGGATAAGTCAGCCCCATTACTGGCTCACACTGCTCTCAGATCCCTGAAGTCAGCTCCCCCCGGTTTAACATACACTGGTGTTTTAAAAGCTGCCTCCTCCTTTTCAGAAAGAGCACCGAATGTCTGCATTGTTTGTAACTTTAATAAGAGAGGGTGCTGCAAAGAACAATGGCTGGGGATGGAAGCTACACTTCCACTGACTCGGGGATGAACTGCTGAAAAGAGAAACCTCCGGGAGCCGAGGGCTCCCTGTCTGCCTGCAGCCTTCTGGCTGGAGCTCCGAGCTGCTGCTGTGGAGGTGCTGGGTAAACCCTTCCTTCATTCCCGTGCAGATATTACCTCATATTTCTGATCTGAATTTCACATTCTGTCTTCTGGGAACTGAGATACTTTTCTGCTCTGGAATGATGCAATTACAATGATGTGTGTGCTGCTATTGCTGCTCTCCTGCACTGAGGGCCACATTTCCTAATTCCTGAGACAATGTGGGGAGATTTAGCCCAATTGCATCCATTAAAACCAACCACTGCTATGATGGCAAAGCTCTTCACAATGCCTCAGATCTGTAATTCTGACATGAATCCCAATTGGTTTTCTTATCTCTTGGATGGGAATGAAACAGAGATCACTCATTCAGCACAGCACCTGACAGCCCAGTGCCGGTGCACGGAGTGTTCCTCACCATGCTCCAGCCCACCCCACCTCACCTTGGGCTGCACGTGCAGGTGTAATCCCCTGTGGGATGTTATTTCACAACAGGAAATTCTGTGCTCTGAACAGCCAGAATCCCACATCAGCACACTGTTAAGCAAATACAGTCATTTTCTGATGGCCAGATGTACAAGGTTGATTGAGGCTGTCTGGAGAGGGAGTTGAGCTGTGTGAGCTGTTGGCTCGGTGCTGTTGCTCCTACTGTCCCTCTCTGCTGTTTTCTTTGCATGCAGGCAGCCTTACCTGTAACAAATGGCCCTGTGTCCACCATCGCTTCGTTGCAGCATCAGGAAGAAACAGATAGATGTTGACATTTACCTGGGTAAGATAAATAGTGATTGGGCAGTGGGTTTCTTGTCTGAAGATGGATTGAGCAATAGAAGCCATTTTCCCTTGCACTTTTCAGGTGGCTGAGAAGCAATTTCAAGCAATGGAAGTTTGGGCCCGGTGGCGTTCATCATGTCGGCTCTAGGAGAGAAATTAGTCACAGTGTGAGTAAATAATGGAGAAGGTGCAGAAGGCAGAGCTAGGCAGCATTTTTCTCCACCTTTTGATTGCTACAGTGCAGAAGGCATTGCCAGGGAGAAGTGCAATCTGCAGCGTGGTTGCTTTCCTTTGCAAAAAGGTGGCCCTGGTGCTGGGCAGGAGATCACCGTCTGGTAATGCCTTCTGGTTTTACAGCCAGGATGCCCTCTGATTTTATAAACAAATCTTTTAGCAGCTATCAGGGCTTTCCCACAGCTCTGCTGAAGGTGCTGTTGGCAGTCCCTCCTGGTTTCCTATGGACGGGGCAGTACAGAAAGCCGTGGAAGCAGTGGCACATTCGGACTGCAGGACAGCATGGCTGAGAGTTTGGAACTCTATTTCTACTCCTGCTTTTCGGGTTGAAAGGAAAGTGTGCCACATATGCATTCAAGGTCTGGGGACTTCTCTGAGGCAGCTTGTTGTACACCTAAAATTCACTCCTTAACCCACTGCATGGCTTCTGCTGAGGGACCGCTGCCCCTCTGCCCAACACTGTGCCTGAAAGTTCCTGTGCTCTTTTGGGTAAACAACTCTTAATATTTGAGTTGTTCTTCCATGTGTACTGTTTGCCCGTACTGATGGAAAGAATGTTCTGTGCTTACCATAACTGCTAGCAGCACAGATTTCATAGGATGAAAGAACAAAACAACACAGAAGTGTTGGGGGTTTCAGCTGGAGGAAACTGAATCCCATGCGCAGCGCTCTGTAGGTGTAGCTCCCAGCTATCTGTTGCCTCATCAAAGATGCATTGTACAACGATTTCTGGTCTGTGCTCTGACCTTGAATGGAGGTTTGTGGCTGCTCGTGCCACGCTTCCCTTTCATCTCAAGGCCACGGGAAAATTACTTCTGCTGCTCCTTCTCCTTCATATTCATTCATCATTTCCATATGGTAACTGTGCCGTGGTGCCATGTGCTGTGCAGCTCAGCCGCGCTGGGAGCTGCCAACGTTAGAATCAATTTTTGCTCTGAAGCAGCAGTGAGGAGCTGCTTCGTGTCACGCTGCAAGGAAATGAGCACTGGCTCGAAAGCGGTTGATTCTGTTTTCTTATTCCTCATATCTCCTTGGGATCTCGGAAAGTTTTTTGATCATCTCGGACTGGAAGTATGAGCTTTTGATGATTTTCTTTGAATATCATTTGGGGGTTACTTTTCTATGTATAACCAATAGCGTATTTTGTGAGGTCACAGAAACATGTTTCTGTGATTTGACTTTGTTTGTTTCTACCAGTACTGAGTCTGAATGTGAGGAGCTGTGTGATAATTGCAGGGTGGAATGGTGAAGTCTGGCACACATCTGACTTTTAATTTTCCTGTTGTGTGCCACAAGTCAGTCTAACCAATGTGCAGATGCTTTGGTCTGTGGCTGGTGGCTGCCCTGGTGATGCCAAAGGACTCAGATCTGCAGTTAATAAAGACCCAGACTTGGGTAGATGGAGCTCTGCTATCCCCTCTGCTAAAGAGATCCCTGGGAGCGCAGCTCGCTTCTGCTGAGACAGAGAAAGTGATTGTGACGGAAAGTGCTTTCGACCCTGAGACATGACAGTTTGGGACGTCTCTCAGCTAATGAGATTTTTCTCAGCTAACAGCCTACCTGCTGAGCAGCCTGACCCAGCCCACTCCTTGCACACGCTGGTGGCAGTGTCCCTGCTGGGAGGGGACACGGGGAATGGGGCTCAGATCTGCGTGGGGCAGCACCAGCACTGCTGCCAGGGATGTGTGTGGTCCTCACCCAGGTGTGAAGTGGTGGGTGGAGCATCTCCCCACCAAAAACTGCCTACATAAAGAAACCCACCTGAACGGACCTTGGGAGTGATTTGTTGGGTTCATGCTTCAGAGACCCTGCAGTAACTAAATCTGTACCTTTGCAGAGCTGGCACTAAACCTATGGAAATAACTCACTTCAGAGAGCCGACTGCTTCTTGGCTACAGGACCAGTGAGTGCCCAGGTGCAGCTGGTCCATCTGGGCCAGGGCAGCAGTACCCAAAGGTTTCTATGCCTGGGCAGTGGTGGTGGCAGCAGGTAGGGGCATGTGAGCCCCCATCACTGGGATGTGCCTGGGCGTGGGCTGGGAGCATCCCAGGACAGCTGCCCAGGGGCCATGCTGGAGGTGTTGGTCCCAGCTCTGGAGCCAGGTGCTGTCTGGGGGCTTATGCAGGGAGCAGTGCCAGCACTGGGCCAGTTTGTGCTTCTCACCACTGCCAACAGGCCTGTTTCCCCAAATCATGCTGCGCTGGGATCCCAGCTCTGTGCTCACAGCCATAACCCCACTGTGGGACAGGGATTGGCAGAGCTGAGGTGGCAGCTTTCCAAACCAGGGGGTTTCTTACTCTGCCATGTGGGAGCTCAGCTCCCCCCCAGCCCTCACTGCTGTCTGTTCCTCTGGAGTGCCCGGGTGGCTCTGCAGGCTGTGCCCACAGGAGGGCTTGTACTCATGGATCAGATGCCGCAGCACAGAGAGGATGATGCTCTGCAAAACGCGGATAGCAGAGGCAGAAGATGTAGGGGGAAAAGAAAGATATTTGAATTTGTTACTAGGAGGAGTGAAATAAACATGGGAACGTTTCCCAGGAGCAGAGCTTGTTATGGTATATCTATAAAATGGCAGAGGGTCACATGGATGGTATTTGCAGAAACATGTCACTCTCAGTCATGAGCTGTGGTGCTGCTGCTCTGTGCCAGCTGGATGAAACACACCAGAGAAATTCACTGCACACCAGCACAGTGCTGAGCATTTCCAATGTGCCGTGGTAGAAGAAAAAGATTATTGCAGCCACAGCGTTTAAGTACAGTTATTTGATAAAGACAATTATGAAATATTAAATTGGGAAATGTTAACTTTGATGAACTGTGGAATGTTTGCTCCCCTTGGTACTGAAGTGTGGTTGCAGGTTTCTATTGGTAAGAAACTTGAAGACTGGGTGCACATTAACACAAGGCACATTTCTATCTCTTCATAGCAATGACTTGGCCAGCACGATTTGGATTCTGAACTAAATACACAGAGTGCAAACAGTCACTGCAGGATGAGGCGTGGTGGTTGGCACAGATGAGTGAGTCCAGGCTCTGCTTTCATACGGATCCCTGGGACCTCACATCAGGTAACCCCCCTCCTATAATCAGCATCTTCTCAGCACGTGCATTGACACATACCCACCTCTAAACTGGTGCTTCCATTTGGGTTTGCACACAGTGCTCCTGCACGCTTCGTATAAAAATGTGTCTTATGTTGTTCTGATGGTGCTTCCAGAAAGATTCCTTTGCAGATCTCCTAACTGATAAGTAGTGGCTGCGTTTTTCTTTTTACATGTGATTTCACACAAGTCTTTTTTTTTTTTTTTTTTGAATCATGCTAGTGATCTGTTCTCAGCTCCATCGGATGCTCCTGCCATGCTTCACAGCTGGGTACTGGCATACGCAGTGTAGATCCGATAAAACATGTTTCCTGTACCATGAATCACTCCCAATTTATTTAGCAGCTCAAAGCTGTTGCAGTGGTAAAGGTGGTGATATATCTGCTCCATTCTTTGAGGCACAAACACAATACTTGTACTTGGTTTGATCCACTCGGGTCCCTCCATGCCTGGCAATACTGGAAGCACTGGGAGCAGCCCATGGGACCACAGCTGTGCTGGGACGTGATGGCCCCAGTGTGCCTGCACAGCCCCAGAGCAGTGCTGGTAGTGGTCTGAGTGGGCAGTGGACCTCTGGGTGCACCTCTGGTCTCTAATCAGGCAGAAATCATGCATGCAGGAGTTACAAGGATGCGTATCCTGGGGCAGATGGTGCCAAAGGAGAAATGTGCTCTTTGTTATATGTTGTTTGTGGCTACACTCCATGATTCTGTGAAGCAGAGCCGTGCTGCAAAGATGCAGAGCTAGATCAGTTCACGCTATGAGATGTCATTGATCCTTCCTCTTTCCTTGACCATGCTGAGGCTGCCTGCAGAATTTTGATTTGTTCTTTTAAGTCATACTTTAAAATTCAGAATAATTATTGTGACTCTAGGGGGTTGTTGTGAAGTGTGATTCATTTGTACTTCCTAAGGATTTTTGCATCTTCAGAGAGCTTTTGTTAGTCAACTTTATTGCATAAGTAACCCAGAAAATAATACGCAATAATACTCTCCCTCCTCCTCCAGCCTCCCCCCCGCCCCCTTCCTCCCCCCCCCCCCCCAAAAAAAAAAACAAGCAAAAAACCCAGAAAACAGAAAGAAACAGTACAGACAAGTTGTAGATGTTTTACCTGGTGATATTTTCCTTTCTCAAGAACTTAATACAGAAGCAACATCCTGTCCTGGCATCCGCAGGGCGCGGATCTCCAGTGTCTGCAGCCGCACCCACCCCATCCCTTGGGTGCTTACTGGGCTGGGAAAAGCAAACAGGAATTGGGCCTTTGAATTTACCCATGGGCATCTTGGGACTCAGGTCATGCTTCAGACTATGTGGATGAGCAGCATGGTGTCCTCCAGCAGTTGTGTCTCGAGGGCCGGCAAAGGGCTTCTGAAGAGCAGCACGTCTTTGCAGGTTGGCTGTACTGAGCTGTTGTCCTCATCTGGAAAGCTTTGCCATAGCAATAACAAGAATACCAATGCAATATGTGCTTCAGACATACTTTTGAGTTAAAAATTGGCTTTGGGTCATTGCATTTAACTAGGTTAATAGAAAAGCCCATGGCTGAATAGATTATGACTTTTTAAAAGTACTATGGTGCTTTTTTGAAGTCCCCTCAATGAAATTTGATCTGTTGTTTTGGATGTAACAAAGTTTCTTTGACAGGGAACTTTGCCCATCTCTGTTAACCACTGACTGGAAACAGGGCAGAGCAGGCAGTCCCAGTGGCTGCAGACCATGGAAACTGAGGTGGCACCACACAGCGTGCTGTGCCTGGGCAGAGAGCACACAGCCAAGCAGACACAAACTGAGATGTAAGGCAGTCCAGCCTTCCCAGGGATACAGCTCTCACTTCATCTCAGGAAAATGCGAGTGTATTAGACAAAAAAATGCTATCTGAGAGAGACGTGGGACTCGACTCTGATTTCTTTGCATATCTTTTACTTTGAGTGCCAGTTCTACAATCCCAGCAACACAGAGATGCAACATTGCCACACTCACCCTAAGGAACAGAGATGATCCAATCCCTAGATGGAAGTAATTGTTATATTGAAAAGTGACATTTGGGTGACATTTTCAAGACAGCAGAAGAATGGTAGTTAAGAGATTTTTATGGAGTAGCACTGCTTAACCACCCATTTCCATGCGCCTTTGAGAAGTCCAGATGTGTCATCACCCTCTGACAGAGGCTTGGCAGAGCTGGAAGGACACTGGATGATGCCTTCAGCCTCTGAGCCTTCAGTCTTAGCATAGCAAAACTCAGCCGATAGTTTAGTACGAGTCCCTAACAAACTTCTGTGGTATCTGGCAAGGAACTGTAGGGCTCACCCTCGGGCTGTGGTGCAGCATCTTGACCAGCACAGTTGTGCACTGCGGATTTCACAGTTAATTACTTACTGCCAAACTCACTTTTTATTGAACAGTGCTCGCCTCTAACTCACTAATGGAGACTTGACGAGGCAAATTTACAAGAGATGACAATGGAATGAAAGCTGTAGCTAAAGATCTCCCGAGCTTGGCCTTCTGCAGACACAATTATGCTCTCTGATGAATAATTTCAAGACATGTCTATCAGTTGTTGGTGATGCAGACTGAGAGCGAATGTTTCTGCATCAAGACCGAGGAGGTTAAGGCTTCAGTGAGTTAACATGCACTCTTGTCCACAGGGTTGCATGTCTACCCTAAAGACTATGAGATTAGACAGCTTTTATTGCCTTTGACGTCCACTGTTGGTCCATCACTTCTCGGGAATAAGAAACGTGCTCTGACTATCGAAACCTTCATGGTCTAAAACACTTTCTGTTTTCCAAAGAACGTGAACTCCAACTTAAATGAGGTAAAATTGGTTTGTATTAATGCCAAGGAGCTGAAATCAAAAGAAGGTCGTTTATTGTTAATAAATATTAAGGCAAAATTGGAAAGCCTGATACCCAAGAGAAGACAAGGTTTTCTGCGAAGTGAGAGGTGACCCCTGCGCAGTGTGTGTGCCCAGAAATACTCTGTGCAGTGGCCTGTAAGCAAGCTGCATGCAGGCTGCCCAAGATGGCCATGTACTCGGTGTGAATCCATGCGGGTGCTCTGAGTGAGCCTTCATCACAGCTGCACTGCAGGCACTGCGCACCGCTCCATCCGCCCCACAGCACTGCCAGCACAGCCCTGTGCTCTGCCTGGGGATGTGTGCACTGCGTGGTCTGGTCTCTTCAGACCTGGGTTTCTGCTGTAATGTGATGTCTGTTTCTTCTAGTTTGGCAACAGAGATTAAATTGCACTTTGCAATTATATAAGTGGCTCAAGGAACTGAAACTTCAGAGTGCATGATCTGAAATGATGTAAAGCCGTGGGCTTGGGCTGCAGTATACAAGGAGAGCTGGATAAGGTCAACTTCAAGGTCCAACTCTCACAGTCGTGGCTCAGAGAATGGTCATTAAAGCACATCAGAAGGAAAGAATGAGAACTCAGCAGCTCTTACCCAGCTTCCCAGCCTTCACCTGCACCTCTGCACAAAGCATCCCATGACAGCCTTTTTGCCAGGAATTTGCCTGCTTGTTTTCTGAACACACTCACACTTGGTGTGCCTCCATACATTCTATGGCAATGACTTCAAAATGCAATCCCACGTACTTCCTTTTGTTTGTTTTAAAACCTCTGCAAGATAATTACATTTTCTGATCCTTGTTCTTATATCATGAGGAGGATTTTCCCTATTCATCCTTAATCTGCCATTCATGTTTGTATATAACTTCACTGTATCCTCTCCAATAGCACATAAAGGACATATAAATATCACAATTATTTAGCATTTAATAAGCCATCAAATGTTAAGAAAAACACCCTCCTCAGGTATAGCTCCAAAAAATCCCCTGTAGAGGAATGGCTGGAGGAGTGCTGACCTCAGCTATGTGGCTGATAGAAATCAGCCTTCAGGCAGATCTACACCTGCAATTACAGAAATAGATCTCTCTATGTGTGTGCTGTTGGGAAAATGAAAAGTAACTCCTGATCTTCGTCAGCAGGCAGCTGCTGTCCCTGTGTGGCACAGGAGTGGCCCTGCTTGTATTTGATTTCCTTTGATGCAGACACCGGGACTGAGGAAAGCTGCTATAGGAAAAAAGTGAGCAGCACAAACTACAGTTAATATGAAATAACTGATTGGGCTGCAGCTCTGGAGAGTGATGTAAGGCTCTGAGATAAGAGAAGCACAAATCTTTCTGTTTGTTCATTTGAAGTGAAGGACCACTTCTGTGTAAGTTTCTTATTGGTTTGCTGCGGGAAGGGCAGCTCCATTTTCTTGCTGCATTTTGTTTGCAAATGTTAAAAGGGTGACCATTCAGGTTATTTAATGAACATGCCAAATACCTAAATATTGATCATTGCTCTTACTGAAGCGTTGGCTTTGGTTTGACCTGCATTATGGAAAGAGGAATTTTCAGCCAAATCATCTTTTTTCTAAGTCCATTTAAGTGGATGACACAGCTGGACACACAGCTGCAGTGCTGCAGCATCTGGAAGCAGCTAAGGTGCACGAAAATGTTTGCTTTGGAAAATCAGCCTGGAAATCTGAGGGTGCATTTTTTTGTCTGCTCAGGTTGTGATTGTGATGGGTGAGAAACTGCTTTGCCCCCTGCAGAAAGAGTTTTAGCTTTATCCTTTTCCCTGCTCAGCAGCACTGAGCTGGGTCTTTCCAATGGCTGTTTGGGACCAGGGGAGGGGGAGATGCAGTCTCAGGAGTGTGGCTGCTGCACACTATGGGTCCTGGGAGCCCTCTGCTTCCTGCAGCAGTGATCCCTCCCTCAGCATCGCGGGAAGGACGGTTCTGTTTACAGCCAATGTGATTTTAATGAGTGAATTTTTGTCTCCATTCATGGGGGAATATTTGCTCCATTGGAGCTTTGAATGGGTGTTTGGAGACAGCAGAAAGCCCAAGGCACATGTGGGAGCTCAGTTTGAAGTAGAGCTTTACAGGAGGTGCAGCTCTGAGCTGGCACTGTGCTGTGCACACACAGCTTCTTGCGGAGCCACGCATGCTATCACTGAAGTGTGCTGGGCCTGGGATGCAGCGCTGTGATCTGCTCCTTTCCCACGCACAGAGCTGGCTTCAGGATCACACGTTACAGATACATTAAATGCACGGAAATACACCATCAAACCTACTGCAAACGCAAACCGTTTTCTGTTCTCTGCAGTAAATACAGTTTGACAGAAAAAGAGGGATTTGCTGCCGAGTCTGGACAGCCTTCCCCCTGAATTACAGCTTTGAATGAAATGTGAAATCCTGAATGTGCTCGTTTACACCAGCGGTCCTGGTTACCCCCTGAGCTACTGCTGCGATAAGCATTCATAGATTGCCGAAGTGCTTCCACTTTAGAGAACAGAATTGTGTAACTTTCTGATCAGAAACAGAATTTCTCTGGCTGCCAATGAGAGGAGCATACTTCAAACAGGAAGGTGTGTGTATTTCTGAAGGCCAGAAAAAAATACCCACAATGGTGGTAGAAGAGTGAGAGACATTCTGTGTTTATTTCTGAGAAACAAAGCAGCACATTTATGCATTGATTGTTCAGGCTGATCCCAGCCGTGCTGCAGCCAGGCTTTGCAATGCCATCTCTGTCTGTGTGCTGCAGTGCACAGATGTGCCTTTCCTAGCGGAAATCAATGCAGCTGCAGGATGCCTCCGGTGCTGCTACTGTCCATGGCTTCCTTGATTAAACTCTGCTAAAGCTTAATTACCTGGAATGCCTTTCTATTTCCTTGGCAACACTCACGCAGCTGTCAGAGCAGGAAGCATTTTATCGGGGCATTAGAGCCACACATAGCACACATGGCATAGAGAATTACTGTCCCCAGGGCCAGAGGACATCTGTGTGCCATGCAGTGCTGGTAGCCAGCAGGAAAGCAGCCCCTGTTGTCCTGGCACCAGCCCTGATGGCAGACAGGATCCATGTGGGTGCAGGAGCTCCGTGCAGGGCTCTCAGGGCAGTGGGTGTGGGGGGGCTGGGTGTCCCATCCTCACCTGGCACTGCTGCTCCACTGCCAGCAGTGACACAACCCACGTCTGCGTGACATTATCCATTGGCAATCCATGGCTCGGGCCTTCTCCAAACAGCGAACAGAAGGAGAGTTGTCACGTTAACATTTCAGCTGACTCCAACCTCCTCCTTTTTTCTTCTTTTTCAAGCCTGTGCATGAAATCCGCCTCCCTTTCCCCACACTGCCGGATGGAGATGTGGCACAGCAGTGTGAGCAGTTGGCCATCCGAACTCTCCCTCTGCTGGGAGGGTCTGAGTCACAGCGCAGCACAGGACAGCGGTGGTGGATCCAGAGGGGTGTTCTGATCCTGCGATGCTGCACCAAACCAGCTCTGTTGTTCTGAAAGAAGTTATCTGCAAAGTAGGCCCAGGCTGCCCCGTGCCAGCAGCTGCTCCTCAGCCCCTTCCTTCTTTCTGGTGCTCCGTACAATCAGAGCTTGGGGCACAACATTTCTGTTAGGAAGGGGTATAGCTTCGTGAGCGGGAACTGCGGAGCAGCTCCCACAGAGGGCAATGTCTGTGGCTGGGAGCAGCCAGCTGGTTCTGCCTGTTCTGCCATCCTGCATCATTTTATGCCAGGCTCAGGGCTGTCTGGGGGCTCCTGGAGCCCCTCCTCACCCCTCCTCACCCCGTGCCAGCTGCTGCAGAGGGAGCTCCACCGTGGGAGCTGATGTAGCTCCGAACTAGTGAGGGGTCTGGAGCACAGGTCTTCTGAGGAGCGGCTCAGGGAGCTGGGATTGTTTAGCCTGGAGAAGAGGAAGCTCAGGGGAGACCTCATTGCACTCTACAACTTCCTGAAGGGAGGTTGTGATGAGGAGGGTCTTGAGGCAACAAACAGGACCCGAGGAAGTGGCTGCAAATTGTACCAGAAGAGATTTAGATTAGACATAAGAAAGAATGTTTTCTCTCAGAGAGTGGTCAGGCACTGGAATGGCTGCCCAGGGAGGTGGTGGAGTTGCTGTCCCTGGCAGTGTTCAAGAGGCATCTGGATGAGGAGCTTCAATATATGGTTTAGTGGCTTATGGTAGCAATGGTAATGGGAGGACGGTTGGACTGGATGATCTTGTAGGTCCTTTCCAACCTTGTGATTCTATGATTCTATGTAGGATACGGCAGGCAAACTGAAAGAGGTTACAAACTGGTCTGTAACCACCAGGGAGAAAGAATGGCCCTTTGCAGCTATAAGTTGCTCTCAAAGATGTGTAGGGATTTCCTCACTGCCGAGATCCCTTCCTTTCTTGCAGCCCCTTGCCCCCCACCCAAGTCCTGGTGCCCACAGGGGAAGGACCACATGCCAGAACCAGAGGTCTCTGCTCACTTGGTGGGGCTGGAGGAAGAAATCCCTGTGCTCATTTTGACCTCAAGATTGTTCAGATGGCCAGTAATGATGGCAGTGATAAACAGCATCTAATGAAATATGGGCTTCCAAAAGACTAGGCTTTTGCAGTCTGCTGTGTGTAGATGATGAAAACACTAATGATAGCTCATGAAGTTCGAGGCCAACTTGAGTTACACCTCTTTCTCTTTGATCACACAAGCAATTGCAGATGGGTATTTCAGCCACTGCAGATTTATTGCCAAATAAGGACACAGCCTCCCCAGGCCATGCTCAGCATCCTGTAGCTGTTGGAGCTCTCCAGCCTTGTCATGCAGTAGGAGCAGGGCCTTGCACCTACCTGGCAAGGCAGAGCAAACAGCAGCAGCTGAGCACTGCAGGAACAGCACTGAGAAGTTCTTTGCATCCCAACCAGTTGCCTGTGCAGTCACACAGTCAGGTTTGTCCTTTGCTAGTCATATTTGCAAACATTTCCCAGGGTTTTGTTTGTTTTTTTTTTAATTTGTTTTTCATACAATGTTTTGAAAGTAGTTTTCTTTGTACAAGGAGCTCTATTTGTACATGAATGCTAGAAATTGTACACAAATAGGGCTGTCTGTAATCCATTTGTTGTGAAACATGCCATAAAAACAGCAAAGACAGAATAATGCATAGTTTCTACTATGGACAGTCCTCTCTAGGTGCAGCTGTGCTGGGGGTGAAGGCTCTGCCCATTCCCAGCTGCGGCCCATCATCTCAATCTGTCACAGATCCAGGTGTGACTACTTTCTAATCACTTTCATCAGGAACGAATCTGATAAACAGAGACCTTCCCTCTTCCATAGTTTGAAGCCCTCTGGTCTGTTGAGTTTGTTCTTCAGTCTGTGTTAGGTGCCCAAGCAGCTCTGTGGGATGAACTGAGCAAGCGATTGTAATAGAGATGAGCAGGTAGGACTGCACTGGGGGTGGTTTCCTCCTGAAATGGAATAGCTATAAGTATAGAAGTAAAGCTTGTGTGTATGATAAAGTGATGCTCAAGGGTCCAAAATAATCAAAGAGACCATCAGGGATCTATTGATGAGCTCCTTACCAACCTACGTGGAAACTGTGTGCAAGGAGCCTAGGTGAGCCCATCAGAAGGGGCCCTGCCCTGCTGTGCTTTTCTCTCTGCTCTGTGCTGGCAGCAGCACTCCTGTGTTTCCTGTGAGCTGTGCTGCTGATGGACTAATTTCCGTGGGCTCTGTTAACACCTGTGTTGTGACTCTGGGTTAGGAAGATGTGCTCTGTTTTTGTCTGGCTTTTTTCCTCGTGTTTCTCTCGGCCCTTTTGTCCTGGGTGAGGGTTACCCACTCCTCTATTCCCTGGTCCGCTTTCTGTAAGCGCAGTAGATGGGAACAAGCTGTCTGTTGTTCTCTTTGCAAACGCTGGAGTGCTGAAGTGAGTCCACAGATGACAGATTGAAGAAGCAATAACTGGGAGAGAAGAGAGAGAGAAATAGGAGGAATGTAAACAAGTCACTGCTGTGACAGTGAAAGCCCCAAGTAAATGTATTAGGCAGATAGAAATCCTCAGCTTTAATGAAATAGTTGCTGGAGTTTTTCTGATGCTTTTGGAATAAAAACCTGATAAACACTAGAAGTTGCCCTTGGCTACAGAGCTTTAGGGCAGGTTTCCCATTCCCAGTGTCACTCGTTTGGCACTGAGCTTGATCTGGACCCTTCATTCAGCACATGGCACACTCTCCTAATCCTTGTTTAGAGCTCAGTAAAGAGCACGCTTCAGTATTTATGTTTCTGGGGATTACCTGCTCTAGCAGATGTGCTTTCTTTGCTGCTCTTTGCTCATTATAGATGGCCAGAGCAGATTAAAGCCACGAGACCTTTCATGGCTCTAATTCCTATGTCCTTTTCCTTATCACTGTTTAACTTCTATACAGCCAAGTTAAAAACTTTGAAGAAGAACAAAGTGGAGATTTAAAGTTCCCTACGCAGGGGAAAAAGCTCTCGGGAGAGGCAGCTGCAGAGGAATTTTAAACAGGAATGCTAATTCTCTGATGTCAGCCTCTGAATGGCACTGCCCAACCCCAGTGGGTGCCTCTTGGAGCTGTGTCACCCCTGCAGCTGCTCTGGGCAGAACTGTGACCCTCAGAAGGTCTCTCTGCTCCACCACTAACACTGAGCAGCCCCGGAGCCTCAGAAGGACAGGTGCTTCTTGGAGACAAAATGCACACAGACTGAAGAGCAGAGGATTTCAAATCACCCCTGTAATTAGTGCTGAGTGGGGGCTGTCATGTGGAAAAGCTCAGCCATTCTGGAATGGAAAAGTTCTAATATAAGAACTGGCTTTCTAGTGCTTTGTCGTTGAATCTAGCTGCCAAAGCAGTAGATGACCTAACAAATGGCCTGAGATGCTGTAAGTGGTAGCTAGCAAAACTTAGTAAATAAACAGAGGTGATGATTTAGGTGGCAGCCAGGTGTTGTGCAGCTCTGGCTGGGTACGAAAATAATGGTGTGTGTCAGAGTGTAGCTGGAAGGGTTGCTTCTGTATTGCACCGTTTATTTGTGGGAGTGAACAGGATGAGTCGGGACTACTATAGGCCATCCATGTCTTATTCTCTGCTGGCAAATAGAGATGGATTTCTGGACATTGGGGAAAACTTCCCTTTGCTAGCAGTATAAAACCTATGTGAGCTTCTTTCTAAAGCCGTATCTCAGGAATATGCTTCCCCTGTTTCAAATACTGCCCCCGTAAACTGTGGCTTGTTAGTCTAGGAAGCATCCGTATTCTGTGTACATGCTTTGGAAAGACGTGACGCTTCCACATGCCGTGGGAGGACCCAGCCCCACGCAACTGCTCTGCTCTTCTCTTGGTATTTATAAAGCTCTGCCTATGCTCAACATATGGGTATGCAGAGTAACTGTGGTTTAGGAAACAAAGGGAACTGTTTCTTTAACCGCTCTTCTCACTGGCAAAGGGTGGTGTTTGTGGTCTGGGATCTTTGGCCAGAAAAGTTTGGAGAAGGGAAGGGCAGAGCCTGGATTGCTGCAGCAAGAATTTTCTTCAGAAGTGAATGACTGCATGAGTGAATCTCAGCTGTCTGTTTTGCCAGTTGCGTTGGAAATACCTCTGGTGACATTCCAAAGGCACGCATGGGCAGCCTTTCAGAAGGGTGGAAAGGAGCAGTGCTGCGAAATGTGGCGCAGTTCTGGATGCAGCTTTGCAAAGCCAATGCTTTGTTCAGAAGGCTTTGAGTTGGCAAGTGGGAGCATTGCTCTGAGCAGGGAAGAGAGGGATTAGTAGCCCAGGAGTGTGTTCCTCTCATTATTGCTTCTGCAAAATTAATGGTAGAGGGTCTGCCTCTGGATGATGGGCTGTTGAATCCCAAACCTGCAGTGTGAACATTAAGGATTGTATTGGGTAGGAATAAACATGTCAGATACAGCTGTTAGCATGAAATATGTATGAATGAGGTGCAGAGGATATATGGCAAGGTGCAAACTGCTGATGTCTTGGAGCTTCCAAACTTCTTGGCCAAGTTAAAGTGAAATTTCTGCTGCAAGATGCGTGCATTCGATCCAAATACCACTCCAGAGAAAAGAGCTACTGTCTCCTCCATTCAAGCTAAATGCTCAGAGTTCATTAACCAGAAATGTTCTGTTCTTTCCACTCTCCTTGGCAGTGACCTTCTCACCCTGCTCAGTGTGTTCTGCTCCGCATGGCTGGCTTTAAACCAGAGCCCATTCCCATCTGTATTACTGACCTGGGTGGTGGGGCACAGTGCTGCACCCCAGTGAGCTCACAGGGTACACTGGAACTGGCTGGGAAGCAGCTCTACAGATGGGCCTGAGCTTACTGGCGGTCACCACATTGAAGATGAACCAGCAATGTCATGCTGCTGCAAAAAGTCAACAGCATTCTGCACTGCATTAGTAAGGGTACTGCAGTCTGGGTGAGGGGATGATCCTCCTGCCGGGGCACAAGGAAATTATTTGTGCTGGGTGGCCAGGTGGGCAATATGGAGAAGCTGTGGGGCCTTGAGGAGATGCGCTCAGTGCCAGTGGCCAGAGGCTGAGTAATGTGCTGTTCTTGTGTGGCTTTAGCAGGAGGTGGACCGGGTATTTCCAGAGGTCCTTGTCAGCCTCAGCTGCTCTAATTGCTGTGAGCTATCAATGATCAACCAAGCAAAGGAAGGAGAATATGTGGCCTGTAGTCCTCCAGTCTGAGATCAGTGACTCAGGGCACGAAGTGCCAGCGGGCAGTGCGTGTGCTGTGGTTCCATGCATGGAGAAAACCAGATGCAATAGGAAGAACAACTGAGAAAATGTATGGAAAGGGAAAGGAAATGGCTTTTTTTTCTTCTTTTTGTGGCTTTAAAATGCAAGAATGGGACCTTATTTCATCACCTTCCAAAAACCAAAACAAGTATTATATGCTTATATTTGATTTTTGCCTTTGTCCAAGGCCATTAATTATCCTTGAACAGCAAAGTTGGGTGACAGAGCAGTGAGTTACTGTGTGGAGCTCCAGGACAGTTAAGGCATCGTAATGGATCCTATTAAAGGGAAAGTAGTCTATAAAGTGATGAAAAGCTCTGGTTAGGCCATGTAAATGATGTACCAGCTACCAGAGCATCATCAGCCTTTTACTATATAGGAGTAATGGAGCACAGGCTGTGTCATGTTGGAATGCATTCAGATAATCCATTTACTCACATATACACTGTACTGGTGGATATATGCTGTACTGTCCAGGGATGCTTTATGCTATGGAATAATGACAGGCTTTATTTTCACGTTTGACATATTCCTCTCTTTTCCTCTCAATATGGCAGTATTGCAATGGGAAGTAATTTTTCTTCTGCAGCAAGTGTTTGGCTTGAGTGACTTTGAATGCTGCTGGGAAGTTGCACTGACTGGCAAACACAAACACCCTGCGTTTCTGAGCTGCGCTGCTGAGCGCTTCCACTGCCGTCCTTTTGTCTGTGTGGAAATGAGGAATGCACACAGATTAATTAGTATTGAGCTCTCTACAGAGCAAACATAGCTTTGAGTAGCTTTGCATGTTTTGCTGAAGCAATAGCAGTTGGCAAGAAATGCATTTTACAGTGATCAATATCTATGGAGAAAAGGGCTGTTCTTCCAGTTGGGCAGAAACTGCCATAAAATACTGCTCATTAGGTCATTATTACTGTTAAAACATTGCAGTGGAACCTGAATTTTGTAGATAAGCATTTGTTCACCATATTGTCTCTGCTTAGATTTCAATACTAGTGCCCCACCAGTTGTTGCAGCGGGGATGCTTGTTCATCCTAACAAGCAGTGTCATGCTTATGGATTTGATGATCAGCTCTTGTGGGGGTCCGGGTCCTCTTGTTCAGTTACAACATTAAGAACTGCTCTAACACTCACTTCTGTGCTGAGATACTGCCTCAGAGCCTGCTTCTTTCTTTCCTCCGCTTGGGAGCCGATGAACCTACCCCTAGGGGAAGACGAATAAGCACTGATGCCTAGATGAGTTCACTCAAGCAGCAGCCAGAACTTTCATTAGGAGTTTTAAACCGGTATTAAAGGAAAAACAAAAATGAGTTATGTGACCATGTGAGAAATCTACTGTCCCCTTCTGCTGGGGAAACAAATGGATGGCCAGCAGAGGAGCTGGTGCTTCTGCTGTGTGCTAATGGATACTTGGCTGAGGGCAAGGCTGAGCGTGGTGTAATTTCTGCTCTGCAGAGCAACGCCTCTGGGTTCTGCAGGTACATTGAGCAGGCTTAGCTGAAAGCCATGCTTGCCATTAATTCCAGCTCACAAATTCCAGCACTGAGAGACAGTGCTGTGAAAAAACGCAATGAAACCAAATGGCTGTTGGGGCTCTCAAGAAAAGTGACCACAAGCAGGAAGCTGTTGTGATTGCCAGGAGTCTATAAAGAGCTGCTGTGCTAAGATGCCTGGTGGCACAGAAGTCAGTTACCCAGTAACTTTTTTTTGGCACCCATAGTGAGTGGCTGCATGGCTGAAGGAGCACCATGCAAACACCATCTGTATGAGTAATGGCTGGTGGCTCAGTGAGCAGCAGTTTGTTCAGTTATGTAAACCTAAAAGGCTCAGCAGACTTCTGGGAACCCCCGGAACAGCAATGGTGCGGTGCTGTGGCTGTGGCCAAGGTGGGATCTGGCTGTGGGGGGGTTGGAGCAGAGCCACGGGGCTGTGCCGTTGGCAGATCACTGTGTTCAGCTGCCAAACAAAACGGTGCCATAAGGACAGCAAATGCTTCTCTAAGCTCCAAACGCCTCACTGGCAGCTCAGTGCTGTGGTGTGCAGCACTGCTTCTTCTGCAGCCAGTGCGTGTGGCTGTGGCAATGCCAGCACTGCCAGCAGATGGGGGATGGGAGGGTCAGCTGCATTAATGCTGGGCTGTGGCTCTGTGCTGCGTTGGTGCTCAGTGTGAGGGGCTGTTCAGGAAGGTCAGTGCCTGCTTTCCCAGAGGGGTAATTGGTGTAGGGTGGCCATTTCTCTTTTTCTCACTTAAAATATTGCTAGTGGTCACAGATTAAGTAAATACAATGGAGCACCGCTTTGCCTTCTGTTGGTTAGCGTTCTACTTAAGGCATATAATTTTTCCAGTGTTCAACATGACTCATTTTTAGCCTCGGTGTGATTTGTTATTCAGCTCTGAGTGAAGGGAGCTGCGGCCCCTCAGTGCTGGGGGAGCTGAGCTGTAGGTGTGGGCTGGGGAGCTGCTGGGGCACGGCGGGCTCTGGGTTGTTGTAAGGGACACAAACCCTGCGGTATCAGAGGTGGAACAAACCTGCCTGGCCCACCGTAAGGGAAAGGAACGGCCCTGGGTGTGGGGCAAGCGGACTAAAGCCAATGTTATCTTCATGGCAAATTTCCAAATAGCTGCTCTGAAATCTGCTTCGTGTCCTTCTTAAGGGGTTTCCTGTTCTAGAATCTGTCCCCCTCTTGGGTGGTAGAATTTGGGATAGAAGAGAAAACAGGAGAATTGGCAGGAAAGCAAAGCAGAACCAAATAAATGACCAATCCTGGCAGCGATGCTTGGTTTGTTCACAGTCAATGTTCCCTTCCCCCCCCCCCCCCAACTTTATTTCCCTAGAAATATGACTATTTTTTCTCCCCTGGTTTTGTGAAATCAATTTGCAATTGAGATGTGTTTCTGCGATCCCAGCAGTGCCGGGTCTGGCATCGCTGCTCTCACAGAGCACCATATGCTTCCTTCTGTTTGTTTGCTGCCTCCCAAACACTCCCAGATCATCTCATTGGTGAGTGCATGACAAAGTACCAGGAAGATGTTGGCACACAATGCTGCCGTTCCTACAAAAGGGGAAAAAGTGATAAATGCTTTCATTATCTGAAGAAAAAGATAAGGAGTTGTTTTGGGAACCCAGCTGACAGTTGTAATAGCTGTTAATGTTTTTCATCTTAAGAGCAAGAATTTCAGGGGAGGCAGGTAAACTTCTGCATTAAATTTGCATTCAGAAGAAAGGTAACCACCACCAACAAAAAACCAAACTTTCAGGAGTCTCTTATCAAAGATACAAAGGAAATGCGGTGGGGTTTTCAAAAGTACCTGGAAATTTGCATCCACCCACAGTTAGCAGGAGTTGGTCCTGGATCCTGCTCTCTTTAGAAGTGGATATCTTTTGTCATGCGAGTAACAGTGTAGAATTGAGAGAATACACATTATTCTGCTGTTCTGGGAAATAAAATAAAAACAAAACAACAACAACAAAAACACATCTGAGAAGCGTTTTAACAAGAAGTGTTCTTGCTCAGCAAACTAGCCTGCATTTGCTGCAGACATCATCTGTATTTCTGGGGACCCTTTTGGATGCTGGGGTAGTGTGAGACCTGTTGCTTTGATCAGTTTTAGTGTAAGCTGATCAGGCCCTGGCAGTGCCTCTCCCTGCTGTGCTGGTCTGCCTCAGAGGGAGCTCCTGCAGTGTCCCGCATCCCGCTGGGGCCATCACACACAGCTCATTCCATGTCCCAGCTGTGCAGGACAGTAGAACTATGAGATATTGCTCAATGCATCAGCATTACAGAATTCAGTTATAGAAAATCACCCTCCATACACCCACAGGGAGGGATCCAGTGCAACCATCCGCCCTCACAGACCTGCTTCCCCTGCTGCTCTGATGCCAGCATCCTGTGTGCCCTGATAAGTCACTGTTGAACACTGGGAGGGCTCTGCCACTGCACTGATGGGGGGGGAGGGGGGAAGTGAAGCTTCTCCCTGCTGTTACTAGTCTGTTGCATCCAGCAGAATGGGTGGGCATCACCTGAATCCTCAGGGTGGCTGTAGAAAGTGCTGTTCAGTGCTCGTTAGCAGCAGCCAGGGCTTCAACCCATTGCCTTACTACCGATGTTTGATCTGCTAATTATCAGAGCTTCACCTTGCTCTTTGCTTCCCTCTGTTCAGCTCCTCCTCATCAGTATCATTCCTCACCCACGATGATGCTCTCTGAGCTCACCAGCAGGGTTCTTACATTTGTAACCGGTGGGCAATCTGTTCCAAGTGACCACCAGTCCCTGCAGTGTCCCTTCGGGCCCCCCCCCCCGAAGCCCTCCCTGAAAATAATCAAAGAAATTTGGGGTTCAGAGGCATCGTTTGCGTAATTTAAAATTTTCACTGTGAGTGGTTTTGTTGTACGTTTTTAGCGGCTGAGATTTGCAGAACTGTCTGAGTGCGGCTCTCAGGCGTTTCAGTGCTCCGGAAAGGTTAAAGCATTTTCTTTCCTTGTGTGCCCCTAGGATGGTCCCGGTGTCTGTAAACCAGTACTCACCCAACCTGGAGCCCTGGGGCTGTTCAGGTGGTGGTGAAGCCAGGCCGCGCGGTGTGGCCGTGCTGACATTTCCCATCAGGTTGTTTCCTCCGAGTTAACAACGTTTTTCTTTCGTGCAGCTGTTTACCATTAAATAAAATTGATGGTTCCCCTTGCAACGCTGTTGTCATTTCACTTGCTGAGTTGTTCAAACCAGCTCCATGTGCTCACACGTCTCCTCAGGCAACTTCATTTTCTGCGTTTTTTTAACCTTTTCCCTCGGATAAAGGAAAGATGTTTGTGCTCTCTGAATGTGGTGGTGGAGCAAAACAAATGGCCCTGGTGATCCCAGCTCGGGGGTGACCGTGACCCTTCCGGGCTGTCTGTCCTGCACCGTGCAGCTGCAGGCTGTGAGCCCTCTGCCTCTGTGGGCCTTCCTGGGACATGGCAGCCCCTGTTTGCACAACTGCCTGGCTTTTAGATAGAGACACATATGTGTATATATGAAATATTTAACATACATAAATCTGTGTGCAAATATGAACTCCTCTACCCATGGAGAGAAGCAGGCTGCTTTGCCCTGTAGCTAATGGAAGGATCAGTTATTGCTGGAACAGGGCACATTACAAATGCTTGGACCCAGCAACACCTTCATTATCTCTTCTTCACTGCAAAGAGCAACCGGGAGGCAGTCTGTAATCAAAGCAGGTGGAGCAGGGCGTCCTGCACTGCTGAGATGCTGCGTGGCACAGTGTGTATGTCTGTGTGTGCCTGGTGGCATGTGGTGCTGCTGTGGGTTCTGCCCCAGCACAGCAGCCTCAGGACAACCACCCACAGCAACCCCAGGGTCGGAACAGGGTGGTGATGTCATGCATACAGCTCTCAGTACTTCCATGATCCAGGACATGTACACCCACTGAAATTGCACAGGGGAGGAACAAGAGCTCAGCCTGCTGAGCTTAACCTTTTGCAGAGCTTTTTCTTCCCATCTTGGGCAGTGACGCTGAGAGCAGCAGGAGCGCAGTGAGAGGTGTGATGTGCTCCCTCTAAGGGGTCTCTTCCCTGCAGGTGCTATGGGGCAAACATCCCCTGTGCTGCTGCTGCTTCCTGTTCTGGATCTGGCCCCCTGCTCAGCTGCCCTGCTGGCTCTGTGCTGAGGTGCAGAGAGCCTTCTGATCACCAAGCTGTGTCCTAAGTTACATCTGCGTGGCATAGCTGTACAGGTGCACAGATACACACAGAGATTCCTCATTCAATTTATGCCCTGGAAGGCCTCGTGCAGCACTTCTGCCAGCGGCAGTTTGGGATGTGACAAATGGCTGTGCTGCAGGTGCACCACTGTGCCTGGCTGCTGGGATGGAAGCGAGATGGTTTTAATGGTGGGACGCATTTGAATTGCTATGGTGTATTTTTCACTCTCACTTTATTATTATTATTTAATTTATTTGTCACCAGACTGCTTTCTGGGCCTAATTAAATGCTCTGCTAATCCAGAACCAGCTTTCCATTCACAGAGTTCAATCTGGTCCTCTTATGCTCCTGGCAGCAGACCCTTTTGCTCTGACAATGCATCTTCCCAGCAGGACCAGGAGGTGCTCTCCAGCCAGGATGTTCTTTCCCACCAGGGACTCATTTTCTCTCTCTCTCTGCCATTTTTCACCTGTGCTATCTTTCTGCTGGAACTCAGGTTTGCAAATTCCAGTTCCTTTGAACAGCTTTTTCCCCCTGGTAAGAAATGCAGATCCTGCAGTCCAAAAATAGAGGTGATTCCAAGAATGTACCAGCTGTTATGCCTTTCTGCACTCCTGGATTTTTAAGGATGTTTTTAGGTTATTCTGTTTCCTATTCTGATCAACACTGTTACTTACCCTCCAGGACCCACGTTTCCTACAGGTTCCCCTATGGTGCCCCCAAATTAACATTAAATTTAAATTAATTAAATTGCTAATTGTGAACCTGCATGTTCACAATTAGCAATTAGTTTCTCCCCAGTTCGGTTTGTTCCAAAATGTAGGTTGATATTTTAGCATGCTCAGTACTGCAGTAAAGAAACTGAGAAAGCAATGGGGCTGAGATAACTGGTGGTTAAAATACAGTGCAAAAAAGGACAAAAGGCTGTGTTTGTTCTCCAGAGTGGCAGTCCAGTCACACTCCCTCAGCCCTGATGGCCGCAGGGCAGCAGTGCGGTGCAGTCTGGGTGCAGAGAGGTGTTGCTAATTGCAGCCCTGCAGGGGTGGAAGCAGATAGTGAGTACTGAGATCCAGCAGAATGAGGACCCAGCGGTGCAATTTTGGTCCTTCTGACTTTGACTTGCTTATGGCTGCTGCCAATTCTTCCTTAAAACCCCACCTTTCTGCTATAGATTGAACCTTTCTTTTTTCCCTAGAAAAGCTTGCCTGGTGGAGCTGATACTAATGCCAGCAGGACAGAGAACTGTTTTACAGACTTCAATGTTTTTCCTGCTTAGAACTGAAAGCACTGCTGAGTGCATCCCTTTATTACAGTCTTTACTTCAACACAGGATTGTTTTTTTTCCCCAGGGATTTGTTTTGTTGAGTGCCCTCAGTTTCACTAACGAATGAAGTGCTGCTCCTTGGTCGCTGCACTCATTTCAGGATGCTGTTGGGACCCGGTGTGACACAGCATGCAGAGCCCCCAACACTGCCACAGGACTGCGGCTGTTGGCTTCCTCCCAGCAGTGGGGCACTCAGGAAGATAACACGAGGGAGATATAACTACTGAGGCCAGAACTAGAGGCTTAGAGAATGTACATCAGGGTGTGGTCTCAGCCTGCCCTGCTCTGTGCTTAAGCCCAGCCCCTTCCCATTGTCCCTTCTTCGCTTTCACGTCGGTTCCCTGCTGTTGGTATTGCTGCTGGCGCAGCCCTGCCCTGAGCACCAGGCAAGGTCTGGCGGTGGCCGCTCTTCATCTGCTCTGCAGCAATTTGGACGCCCCGCTCAGTTGTTTGGGCTGCCCGCAGGGCTCCCCTGCACACACAGCCTGCTCTCCCTATATGCCCTAACTCTGCAGTGGCTTGAAAGGTGCCTCTTTCCTCCTGTCTGATAAAGAGAAAATAATCAGCAAGCCAATAGCGATCTCATATTGCCAAGATAGAAGCTGTTAAATTGGAACTGAACATTGAATTGTTTTAAATACGCAGTGCCTCAGATGTTGCAAAACCAGCTTTGAAGGAATCGGTCACTTGGTAAGGGCTGCAGTGTTAGCAGCACACCAGGTCCTACCAAGCTGGTGCTTGCTCACTCGCAACCTGCTTCTTTTTCTCCCCCAGCCCCCTCCCATCCCGTCACAGGCGCTGGCTGAAGTGCTGCCCAGCTGCAAACGGCCAACCCTGCCCTGGCCTGGCACCTCAGCTGCTGCCCCACTCAGTACCAGGCGATTTCTTACAAGAACCAAATAGGTGGTTTATTTGTTTCTGGGTTTTTGTTTTGTTTTGTTTTGTTTTTCTATTTAAGAGAGCAAATATTGTAGTAATTTTTGATGCTGATGGGGTCTGAAAAGTAAAGTGGGCAACCACCCCGGTACCAGATGCAAGCTGCTTATTGTCCACATAGGGGTGACAGTTTGTAGCAGAAATGCAAAGCCAGGGCTTGAAGCAGTGACGGAGCACCTGGCGGGAAGGCAGGGACAACCCAGGGGAGCTCAGGTGCATGCAATGTACCTGAGTGACCAAAAGGGGTGGATCCACCCCTGCCCAGACCTCATTTAAGGGTTGACAGTGGAGGTGTGGGTGTTTTGCTGGAGATCCCTGCTTACCTGAGGTCTTCCAAAGGTAAGTGGCTTTTTTTCTTTTTTTCATTTGTTTCTGTGGCCCTGGTTGCTGTGTTGAGTGTGTCCTCACCTGCTGTAGCCTGGAGCTTTGCTGCTCTGCTGTCATTGCTGTGTTTTCCATCACATTGCATACACACTTGCAAAATGCTGTTGTCCTCAGGAGCCTCACATTATGCAGTCTGGGAAGTACAGCATGAGAACTGCTTTTAGGGCTTGACTGTGGTAGTAAAAGTGAAAGATGCTGAGGGTGAACAAAGCAGAATGAAGTACTGCGCTGTGAACTGCAAACACATCTGAGGGAAGAATGAATGTTTCTTCAGCTGTTGTGCACTTATGTTTCAATTCAGAAGTTTATAATGAGTGTTTTGATTATTCCATTTCTATTAATGTTCTTTTACTCTGTGTTCTGGTGGTACAACAAGGACATTCTATCTTATAAAAATGGCGTGGTTCTAACTTGTGTTGCTGATGGGAGTGAATCCTCCTCTGAATCCCTGTGTGTCCTGTTCTGTGGGATCTGCTTTGTGGGGACGTGGGGTTGTCTCTGGCTGATGGATGAAAGAGTAATGGTACCAATGGGCATGTCTTGTGGCAGTCCAGCAGGATGCAGCAACTCTCCCTTTCCTTTCTCATTTGGAACCACTGTTTAAGAATCTGATTGTTTCCTGTGACTTTGGTATGGAGCACCGCAGCCTTACCTGGGAGCTGTGACATGAACTTTTTCCAGTGTTATTTTTGCAGATTTTTGAGAGTCTCCACTTTCTTCTGCCAAGCCCTTGTTTAAGAACAAATGCCATGAGGCCCTCAGATGGTGGCCACTGTGGGAGGGGATGATGAGGAGGGGAGCTGCTCCTCCTGAGGTGATGCTGAGATCTCAGGGCCCCATGCCCTGCCTACAGCAGCCCCCTCACAGTGCTTGTTTTTTGTGCCCTGTGTTTTGGCACATTTTTCTGTCCTTGCACAATTCTTGCCACCAAGAAGGGTTTTGCATTTCTTTTTGCACCCCAGATCCTGGTTCAGAGCCACAGTGTGGTGTGTGGCTGTGGTCATGTTTGTCCATTCCTAGTTTAGAGATAATCCAGTGGGACATAACAAAGCCAGGGTGATGAAACAGCTTCAGCACGTGGCCAGCTCTGTTTAATGGTGGTTGATGAAGAAAGCATACAGCAAAACTTGCTTCCCCAGCGGGTTCTGTGAGCAGCAGTTTGTCAGGTTGCGTTTCTCAGTGCCGTGTTGCATTAAGTTCTGCTGTGATTGGTGCTGAGCTGCTGGAATGTGGCATCACTTCAGAGCTTCCACAGAGCACTGTGAGCTGCTCCCAACCACAGCTTAGGGTGGGAGCCAAACAGCCCCTGGTACCGGGGTAGGGGTGTAGGTGGGTGTTTGTGGGGCTCCGAATTCATGCACAGCCTCCAAGCTCCTACATTTATGCAGCGCAGCCCCAGTGTGACCTGCAGCAAATGGGACCAAACCCAACAGTGGGGTGAGACAGTGAGATGGGCAGAGCAGCTCAGCTGGGGCGGCACTGCTGGGTTTGTCCAGTGCAAGCACTACGTCTGTGATATTCACTCAGTGTTTCTGAAGGCCTGTCTGAGTCCACGTTACTTTTTTTTTTTTTTTTTTTTTTTTTTTTTTGCAAAAGCATGTGATGCCTTATTTGCTTGTAAGTGTGCTCTGAGTAATTAAATCTAAATTGCAGCTGTCAAAAGGAGAGAACGGAGTGGTGATGTTTTGTCTTTGCTCTCTTTGGATGAGGTTGCTGACATGTGAACATCCATCCTTCCTCTGCTCTGTGTGGAAGGGTCTCTAACAAACATAACCGGAGTGCAGTGCTGTGGGGTTGGCTGTGGAGGCACTCAGTTACTGCCGTGCTCTGCGGCCGCTCCATCGCCTCATGCTCTGTGCAAACCAATTAGTGTGAGGAAGTGCACTCCCATCTAACATCCCAGTCGTTCTTTGGCATGCAATCATTCACCATAAATGCACATGAAGCTGGAATTCAATTAATCAGCCCGTACAATAAGCCTGTCTCTTGCTGTTTTTCCCCAATATATTTTTCTTTGAATAAAAATGTAATTGTCACTGCAAAATATAAGACCAGAGCCACATAACAAATAGCTATGGATTTGTAATTAAACCCAATAAAGCCTAAGATGAAATACAAAAGGCAGAGAGCTAAAATCCAATTAAAACCTATTATGAGAAACACAATGCCAGTCCTTTCCAGGCAGAGTGCGCTGTACCCTGGTTTATAATAACAGTTACCGGGTTTGATAATGAGCCCCAAGGTGCAGCTTGAGGGGTGTGCAGGAGGAGGCGGGGATAGGGGTGGAACCTTTGCCTCTGTTAGTGCCTGCTGCCAGGTGGGTGCTCTTGGTCTGGAGAAACAGGCTGTGCACAGGGCCAGCTCCGTGCCGTGCTCCGGTTCCTTGTCAGAGTTGCTCTGGACCAGCAGTGGCGTATGGATATAAATGGATTTTTCTTCACTTTGTTGTCAGCCCAAAAGCTTCTGAGGCGTGGAAGTAAACGTATGAAGTTAACTCAGATGGAAAACAACTGGACTTTGAGCTTAAAGTGGGGAAAAATATTGGATTGCTCTTCCCAGATTTCTCATTGTTACAAAATAACTGTAATTATTCGCTCTTCTTTTCTTGTTCTTTTTTGCTATTGAGTTCTTCCATTGTGAAACATGCAATTCTCCTAAATAGCAGAGAGAATTGAATCAGCCCAGCCCCTCATTTCATTCTGACCCTCATCTCTTTTTAAAATTTGATGATAGGCGTGACTCCCTAGTGCCTATTTTGTGTCTTTGTAGCGTTAATGGCCTATTCAATAATGCCCAACCGCTTTGTTTGTGCATTTCTTTATTTATTTCAGCCGATGGCACTGGCTCTGCAGCTCCACCCTTCAGCTTTGTGCAGCCCAGTTCTGACCCAGAGCTTCAGGGCAGGGCTGAACCATCCCTCTGCACCCCCGAGCTGTGCCTTGTGTCACTGCTGTGCCTTCGTATTCCAGCTACCAGCTTCCACGGTGACCAAAGTTCTAACCCCAAGGAGTTAACCCATAGCTCCCATCCTGTATGATTCCCAAACATCCAAAGGGAAGTAAAGGCAAACAATGTCATGTTCAAGAAAGTCCAGAACCAAGATGATTCTGTCACTAGAAAGCAAGGAGAGCCTGAGCAGCTGGGCTGCTGGAGGCCAGAGCTTTCCTTTCCTTTTCCCCAAATGAGGAGACCTGCTTCGGTCCGAATGAACTGCAGCTGGGAGTGGGAATGGGCTCAGAAGTGGCCCTCCAGTGCCTCCTTGGGCTTCTGCACATATACCCGAAATCTGTCTTTGTTTTCACATTCCAACTCACTGAAATCACATTGTCACATTTCTGTTTGTTTATTTGTCTGTCATATGTTTACACACAAGGAACTCTGTTAGTAAACAATGTGATGTTTAGGACCACCCTCCACATCTGAAGCTGAACAACACTGAGTGACAGGCAGTTACAGGCATGTTCTGCCCTCCTTCAGGAAAGCAAGACAAACTTCTGTCTGCATCCCCTCCTGCCAGGAGCAGCTGTGTCCTCAGAGTGCAACAGCAGAGGGAGAGGGTGGCCATTCTGTAGTTAATGTGGAGTTAAAATAAGAGATGTGCTGTGGTGTGTGTGGCAGAGGCAGGTGGCAGGGCACGCATCTGGCTGGGTAATGCAGCTGCTTCATGGGGACTCCATCTTGCTGGGTGCTGGTGGCTTGCACAGTGAACTCTGGATTGGAAGCAGGTACCTAAATTATTTTAGTTTAATTGTAGGCAATGTTTTTACTTCTGCCTTTAAGGAATCTATCGTCTGTGAAGATCTTTTCTTTGGAATGCTTTGTGCAGAGAGAGCTGTGTGCTGACACCTCTTCCTCTGCCTTCAATGTAGGCCTCTGTATAACATAAACCCAAGTAACATCAAAGTGTTCATCACGCATGGGATGTTGCAGTCAGAAAGATAAATAGTGGACTGGTAACTGGGGGAACTGGAAGAGAAGGAGCAATAAGAGCCTGGGGAAGTCAGCAGCTGAGGCAGAATGCTGTTGGGGTTATAGATCAGCTTCCTCAGCTAGAGTTTTGCATCTTTAAGATTTAGAGCTGTACCGCCATATTTCTGGTGGATAAATATACGTTTGTGCAAGAAATGTTGTTAGCATTTAGGCTGTGCATGTTAAGAGCATGTTAGCAGTGCAACACATGTGGTGCTGTTGCTGCTGCCTGTGCTGCTGGCACATGGCAGGGACAGGGCTGAGTGTCCCCGGATCCTCCAGCTGTTTGTGGAGGGGCAGAACAGCCAATTGCTCAGCAGGAGTGAGTATAAGGGTGCAGGTTTTCCTCTCTGAAATGCCCCCACTATGCCCCTTGGCAGATTTTGTCTTCCCGCACGGTGTTCAGGGGTGCTGGTTGTCACTGTGTCCATCGTTGTGTGTCCTTCCCTGCTCCCCATTCCTCCAGGTATTAACAAAGCAGTGATTTCTTAATTACATTTCTTGGCATTGTTATTCAGGGTTTTTTTTTTTTTTTTAAATTATTTAGACAGTGAGTTGGATTCTGAGCTGTTCCTTACTGACAGCTTGCTTAGAAACAGCATCTAAACGGTACAGAAAGCGAAGACAGTGCCAGAAACCATTTCCAGGGAATCAATTTTATGTTTCCACGTGGCTTCCTGCTGGCCCTGTGAGGCTGAAATCAGGAGCTGGCATTAAATCCAGGGCTCCATGAGGCAGCCATGCTGGGAGCAGCTCCATCGGAGGCACGCGCTTCTGCAATCAGCTGAGCAGGACCTGCAGCTGGGGCACTGGGGGGCAGGCAGAGCTCCCTGCTGCCATCAGGGCAGTGTGGGGAGGAGGCAGGCAGCCTGCCTGGTGATGGCCTCATCTGCAGGAGGCCCCATTTCCGTGCTCAGAGGACAATCTTTTACTGATTTTTTTTATTATTTTTTTGGGGGGGCTATCTGATTTTCTTGTAGTAGATTGCGTTGGAGATTGAAGCTCTATTCCTTCCTCTTTCCATTCTGCCTGGTGGTGGCTGCAGGAGGTGCTGTGCCAGTGCACAGAATGCATCTTGTTCTCTTTGGTTGCCTAAGCTTTGCTTTCTGTTTATTTTTCTCTTTAATTACTCTATTAGTACAATATTTTAAGTGTATTAACCAAAATAATGTCAAAGGATTTTTACTTTGGTATGTGTGCCAACAATAATCACTGCTAACTCTTAAACAATTGTAATAAAGTAAGTGTCTTGCTGCTAATGATACCTCATTTGTATTAAAGATGCTTTAGTAGGAGCAGTTCCTACAATTATTTCAACTAACGCTTAACTACTATGTCAGATTTTGAAATCAAAGTACATGCATGGAAAATTACAAGTTATTCTGCCACACTCAGTGGTGCACAATCACTCCAGAAGCCCAGGAGCACTGCTGGCTTTGAAGATCATTGCAGAAGATTAGCTACCTGTAGTGGCAATTAGCAGTGTGAATTACAGAGCTGTGGTCTGAATCCTCTTAGTGTGAGAGTGGGCAGCAGCTGCAGTGGAATGCTTCCCAACTCCTCCCATGCACAGCCCCTTTCTCCATGTGCATATGTGCACAACTGCTCCCTGGTGAGACCTGGGCTGTGGGGCTGTGCTGTTGCTCAGGTGCGGTCACCCCCGGAGGAACCCACAGCAGTTCCCTGTCCTGTGCCCAGTGCAGCACATCTCTGCCTGTGGAGATGCTGATCTGAATGCTGCTCCAAAAAGGGAGTGTGCAGTTGGAATCAAGGTGTTTGTGGCACTGATTTCTGTAGGAAAGGCAATTGGGAAATTGCTTACTTGAATTACTTACTGGGGAATTTCAAATAGTAATGTTAAGTGCTGCCCGTTGGTCCTTTTCAGTGTGAAATCAAAAGGATTTGTAGGGCTACAGCTCTGCAGAGGGTTTGGGCTGTGGTCTTGGAAAGAGTTCAGAATGATTCAATGTTAAAAAACACACAAACAACAAAACAATCCCCACCAAAGCAACAGCAGCAGCAACACTGATTAACTTAATTGACCAACTGCAGCCACCTGGGTTCTGAGCACCTGGGGAGGGCAGGAGCTGGTGCCTCTGCCCTGGGAGCTATAAAGGGCTGCCAGTGGTGGTGGGTTCCTTGGGCTCTGACTTGTTTAGGCTGCTGGACTACGTAAGGTTTTGTTTGAGATTTGTTTCTTTTAAATATTGATGTTTCTATTTTCCACATTTGTTTGGGTAGTGGAACAAAGGTGCCTTTAGCTCAGGTTATGAGCAGTGTGCTTTTATCGGGCCCTTCCCAGCTCCATTAGAGAGCTTTCTGAGTAGGCTGTTCCAGCTCAGCGCTCCCTGAGGGTCTCCCTGAGCGCCCAGTGCTGCATCGAGCTCTGGAAATGAGCAGATGAGGCAATGATTCATGACTGCTGTCCTAAATGCATTGGAAAGTAATTAGTGGTGTTGGTTAATTGGGATATGCTTCAGGAAAGGGCGTCAGGAAGTCTTCTTGGACTACGTGACCCAGAGCAGCGGAGCCCTCGCAACTCGTTTCGCCTCCCAGATGGGGCTGCATGTTTGTTGCTCATTGTAGGTTGCAAGTGGATAAAGAAAAATGGCTTGGGAGACATGTAGATAATACTTTGAACATAGCACATGCCCCCATAAAATTACTTAAAAGGAAAATAATAATTCTGAAATCTGACGCAGTCGCATTAAGCACAGCATTGCAATGCTTTCAAGCCAATTAAAATGAGGTTGGTTTTCCTTTAGGAAACAGATATAGATTCAAATGGATGCAGAAGCCTTAGTGTAGCTGCAGATTTTTTGAATAGGAAAACTCTTTGAACCCTCGGGTCCTGTCCCCGAGCCTGTGGCCATGCAGAGAGGGGTGGGCTGTGCTCTGCTGCTGGGTGAGCAGGAGCTGCAGCCCAGAGCTCACACAGCCTCAATTTCTCCCTTACACCAAAGAGACAGAGCAGAGCAAGATGCGTTTGTGCTGTAGACTTTATCACTGAAGTGTGGAGAAGGAACAGCCACTAACAAGTAAACTTCAAGGCAGAAATTAGAACATATGCAAACACAGATGCTGCTGTGGGAGAGAAAAGTTGCTTTCTAAAGTAAATGAAAATGCACACGGCACCTGCAGCCTGGCAGAGCCTAATGAGCTGTGACTGCGATCAGCTGGACTGTGAGCAACTTTCTCCAGCAGTGATTAACAAGTGGAATGCAAATAGCACATGGGATGGGTTTTAGAAACCTGGGAATATGTTTTTGGTTGTTTTCTTTTTTTTTTTTTTTCCCTGTTTGAAAAGCACATCGGGGTGGAGGGCAGTGCCAGGCATAGGCTGCAAAGCTGATGCTCAGTGCAGCCCCAGTGTGTGAGTGCACGTGTGCAGGGCTGGGCGTGTGTGTGTGGTGGCTGCACTGGGGCATCCTGCTTCTGTTTGCTCTGAGTGCAGCACTGAGGGTGCTGTGCGTGTGCTGGGCCCCTTCTTGTGAGCTCTTCTGCTGGGAGGGGGGCAGGAGGGAGGGTGGGTTTTAAGCACTAATTGGAAAATTAAGACTGTTCAACTCCCACACGTCAGTTTGTCATGTTCTGCTTCAACGTGGTCATTTAAACAGAGGGATTTTGAAGTTTTGCTGTGGCAAAGTGCTTAAACTCAGCAAAACGGCATTATTTCCTTAGAAATCCTGATCTCTAGAGGCCCTTTCCAGCCCCTACAATTGTGTAATGCTCTGTGGGGCTGTTGTGTTAAAGCACTTCTGTGAAGTGGGACGAGCAGCCATAGTGTTTGAGTCTTAATTTTGGGGCAATGTGCAAACATAGGACTCAATGTTCTGTAGGGGAATAACTTTTCAAGTCTGAGTTCTCTCCTGAAGGTGTGTTTGTTTCAACTGTATCTGACTGCATCCATTAACTCAAAGTAGTTTCACCTGTTTGATATAAGGTGGATTTTAATGATATTCCTCTAATAAATTATACATACAGATAACAGCAGGCAATATAGACTTTCTGTGGGGGAAGAGGTGGCACGTAGCCAAATGCAGCTCATTATTTGTTCAATTTGTTTTGTGTCAGAGCCATCAGCTTCTGAGATTTGCCATGGCTGGAACGCCAGGTCTTGAGAGAGGCTTTTTAATGACATTATATCTAGGTTTTCCTGTATGATTTTAATTCTCAAAAATGGGAATTGAAAAGAAGCAAGGAATGGGATTTCAGTGAGTTTGCTGGGAGCAGTTAAAATACAAATGTACTTTTTGTGGCTGTGGAGCAGCTGGTGTTAGCAAACAGGGCTTTCCCCCAATGAATTTATTTTCCCTCTCAAGGATGTGTGTGAGCTACCAACAGGAATGATGGCCTTTCTGGCACTTTTCTCCTCTTAATTGAGCCTTGCCTTCCCACTTGCTGCTTGCATAAAGTGTTAAACCCAATCCTCTGAGCCTGAACATCTTTTGTAGGCATGGAGGTCATTAATTTTAATTAGACGGAACTTTTTTACACTTGCTAAAAATGAGGATCAGTCTCGACAAGTTTCATTAAATAAACAGCGTATTAAAATGTTCAATACATTTGAGTGGATCTAAAGTTATCTCATCAAACACTGCTCAGTGGGAGAGGCTGTGGTGGGTTCAGGTTTTCCTAGACATGGGATATGGATGAACTGCTCAGTTGGAATGCTGCTATTGCAAATACGTGGGGGGGCTCTCAGGGTGTTGCCCTGCTGTGCTTCAGGCACACGGAGCTCTCTCCCCACCCCTCTGGTTCTACACCTTTCCCATCATTCCCATGGTCCTCCCTGATGCGGCCCCATGTGTCGGAACAGTGCTGGCTGTGAAAGTCACAGCTTGGAATACCTGAGATGGGATGAGCACCACAGAGGCTGTTCTTCCAGAAATGCCAGTGTCTCAGCTGCCAGCAGCCCTCTCACTGACAGGAGGGCTGTGCTAAGTGTTTCCTTTTTGCCTCTCGTTTGGCGTCTCAGCTAATTAATGTTCTGATCTGTGTGCAGAATGTTTCCAAATGGGAACTCCTAAGTATCCTCTGTGTGAGGAGGTCCGTCTGCTCCGTACTCAGGAGATGATCGCTCTTGCCACTCACTGGGAAGATGCATCAAGTGTTTTGCCAAAACTGAAAAACAGAGATGCAGCCTTAATGTGAATATATTGGTCTCTGCACTTCAGCCTCCTTTGCTTTAAAGAGTGGCTGTTGCTCGGTGTGCGATCTGATATTACCTTCAAAAGAAGTAAACTCGTGCAGCTTAAGCAGCTCAGTGCCATCCCAGAGTTTTGTAGTAACAACGCTGCTGTTCCTGGCAAACAAACAGCCCCTCTGCTCCTTTGCACTGGGTGCCTTCAGGGCCCACACCTGGAATTCAGCATTAAGCCCGCTGCCTCATCTGGCATTTTTTCCTGCAGCGCTGAGCTCATGGCCAGCACGGGCAGCCTTGTGCCAGCAGCGCGATATGTGTGCCTTGGCAGGGAGCTGCTGGCTGCTGCTGTCACTTGTCTCTGAAGAACAATTTCTGTAGCACATTTTCTCCCCTTCTCCCTCGCCCCCGTCACTGATGTCACCAGGGCTGGCCATCTCCCAGCTTTTGTAGCACTGCCATCAGCAGAGGGCTGAGCCAGAGTCGCTCACTAAGCTGAGCACTGTAACTGTGTGCGGGAGGTGTGATGAGCACTGCCCATGTGTCCGAAGGCAGTGTGCATGTGGTGCTCAGGCACAGTGGGCACTGTGCGTCCCTGCTTTGTCCATCTGGGCTGTGGGGGTCTTTGTCAGCAGCACCCTCCTTGTAAGTAGGAGTCGATGCACTGTGGGAGTGCCTGCACACACGGGCTGTAATTTACCAGGGATGCTTCAGTGCCTTTCAAAGTGGCATCTCACTTAGTCAGAACAAATGGGATAGATAGCGAGCCAGAGGTCTGCAGCAGTATGTCAAAGTATTTTATAGAGCCAAAGAAAACTATAAACCCAAACCAAAGAGCCCTGACAGCCAGGAGAAATGGACAACCGCAAGCAGCTTTTTCTGCCTGTGATTCAGTGTGCTGCCTCCTAGAACACGTTCTTTCTGGAACTGAAATTGCTGCCATAAGGCACAATTGTGTTCTCAGCCAGGACAGCAAGGAATTTTCCTTCTGCAAGTTTACCTGGCTGTGTTTGGTTGTTCCTGCGGAGGCACAGCACAAGTGCATGAGCTAATGTTTGCTTCAGCTGGTGTTCAGCAGAACCCTTGGGATGTTTTCTGCTGTACGCAGCACACTGCTGTGGAGCAGCACTGTAAGTCAAGTGCAGGGAGAATAGTTTTATAAAGGCATCACCAATGGCATTAGAAAGCCGTGGGTAAACATAATGGGACTCTTCTTTTTCAGGTGTTACAGCTTGTGTGTAAGAAATCGGTCTGCATGTGGGCTATGCCTGGGAAGGAGCAGGATGTCCTTCTGGGGTGGACTTCCTGGGGATGCCTCTGCTGGGAGCGGACGTGGCCGGCAGAGCTGGGGCTGGAAGGGAGCAGCTCCATCAGAGAGCCTGGGGGGTGACAAAGAGACTGGGTGTGGCGGAGCAGAGCCGATTGGGCTCCAGTTTGTAGTGTGTCATGCTGGTGAGAGGGGAGGGAACCGTCTGCATTTTAATTTTGAGGTAATTATGTCATTAATCTGACTAAAAATCTTAGTGTTTATGTAGGAAAAACAGCACAAAGCCTAGGTGCAGCCTTACCAGTGTTGTCTGGGGAGGGATTACAGATTTTTGGCCCCTCAAAAACGCGTCTGAATTTGGGCAGGTTCATTCTGGGTATGACTCTATTAACTTACAAGTGTTATTATCAGCAGCGCTGAAATGCCAGCAAGCTGTGTGCTACAACGGAGCCAGGGATGTACAACACAAATGATTAAGGAGCTTGAAGAACTTAGGAGGAAAGATTAAAAGAACAAAATGTTTTGATTGGATAAACAGCAACCAAGAGTGGCTGTGATAATCAGCTACTCCTGTGTGAAGGGTACCAGTGCCAAGAACTTCATTTTAAAATGGGTTTGGCTACAAGTGACAGGATAAACTATATGGCATGGATGAAAAATTTCTTTTTCTTATGTTTAGAGCTGTTAGACTGGAGATGTTTCCAGGTGTCTGTCTCTGGCTAGATCACCCCTTTGGGCACCAGAGTTCAATCTCTTTTCCGTTGCTTTCATGCATGGCTAAAAGAGGTGGTGATCTCTGAGGACCCCATGTTCCATTGGTGTCAGTGGGAATGAGGATGCTGAGGAGGAAAAGCATTATGGCAGTTACTTGGGACTGAATACCCAGGCAGATGGCAGTATGTGTGTGGGTATTTATGTACCTAAGGCCAAAGTTCGGGCACTGTCATCGTTCATTATCTTCCTGGTTGTTTTTCATGCCATTCTGAAATTGCCTGTGCATAAGCCTCAACCTGAGATGTTTGCAGTGGCAATTATGTCAAAATCATACAATACAACCTCATGTCGACCCATTGCTAAAAGTCCTGGATCCAAACTAAGTAGGGGTGACATTCTTCCTGAGCACAACACACATCCCCCTCTACATTGCAGCCATAGGCAAAAAGCGGAGCGTGCCCTATGGCAACTGCAGGGCAGCTTGGGGATGCCTGAGAAATCCAGACCAGGTGTTCTGAAAACCAGCCTGGCTCAGGGAGTGCCTTGGGGTAAAGGTGTGCTATGAGAGGCAGAATCTTCGGCTGAGAGGAATAGAAACTGTGGGGTACTGCAGCTTGTAGAGGAGCTTCTCACCTTTAGTTTCAAGAGCCAAGCAGGTGTGTGCAGACAGCCACACTTATGGGGCATGGGGATCTATGGCAGAATGGCGCTTCTGCAGCAGGGCTCGCATGGGGGTGGGGAGTCGGGGATTCTCGGTGAAGTGCTTGGAAATGCACACGGAACTGCACCTGGCAATCTCTGATCCATGTTTATTTATGAAGTCTGTAATCAGCAGCAAAACCCACGTTTGTTTCCCTAATTGTATTGGGTAAGTGGAAGGAGAACAACTTCATTGCCTTCCTTTAGGTAAATGCGTTCTTCTGTTAGTTGGGGTCTTGCCTTAATTATTGCTTCCTCTGAATGTGTTTCAAAACTGTTGTTAGAGGTGGATTTGGAGTCAGACAGCTCAGAGTGTGGGAAGGGGGTCAGTCTGAACTTTTACTAAAATAATAAGGAAGTTATCAGGAAGTCCCACCACATTTAGGGATTGCAAAGGTGTTGTCCTGGAGGAATCCTGTAAGATGTGCTGCTGATGAACTCGGTGGCTTCAACCAAAGCTTGCACTCTGAGATAGATGTCTGGGAGAGTGCTTTCCTTTGTCTTTCTATAAGTCACGTTCTGCTTGAGTCGACCTTTCCTCCCCTGAAAACTGGTCAGCCTGGGCCTTGCAGAAGAGTTGGAGCAAAAGTTTGTTCCTGTTTGTTTTTTCCCTCTTCTACCATACTGCGATGGGCTGTGGTACCAACAAAGGTATTGAGATGACTTCATCAAGGAATGTTCCGTTACCTATTTTCTTCTAATGCCAACTTGGAAACCAGTGCTGCATGTGGGCAGCTGCTGAGTAGAATATAGTTCCAAGAAGCAGAACTAGCTGTTTTATTGTCAAACAGTGGCACCCAAAGCTCTCATCTCAAAAAAACTGTTCTGAGATTGATAGGAAGTTGGGATTCATTGAAAATTGCTGGGCTGGACCGAAGCACTGGGTGGTGCTGAACAGGTCAGTGCCTGCTGCAAACCTCTGGTGTGTGGGATGGGGGCATGCTGCACATCTCAGAATGGCATCAGTGTTCTGGTGGGAATCTATTAACTGTGGGGGGAGGGGAGAAATATCTGCAGTGCTCGTCATGATGATCAGTCTGACTTCATGGTTTACCCCATGGAGGCCACACAAGATACATACCGAGGAAATCCTCTAGGTTGGGTGGAAATATGTTAGCGAGCCAGATAGGAAGCCAGGATTGTGATGCAGTGAGGGCATGAGCTGCTGGATGTCCCTGCAGGCAGCCTCTGCTCTGGGAGAGGGACCTGCTGGTATTCTCAACAATGCCTGATGCCATTGTAGAGGGGGTAACAGCACTTCATTTTTCAAGAGAGCACTCCAGTTCCAGCAACAAATGAGGTAATGCTGTTCGACAAATAAGCTCTTGTTGCTTGGTATTTTCTTGAAGCACTCCTGAAAGATGTCCTGGGCGGGCTGCTGGTGGAGAATCCGATGAGTATGGCTTTGGAGCAGGGTGTGGGAGGGAGAACTCATGGATTCATATCTCTAAAGGAGATCTCTTGTAAACATCTTATTACAGCACTGCCCTGTCTGTCCCATGGACATAACTTCAATGTCAATCACTTCAGCCACAAGGAGTGTCAGGAATATTCTGGGGTCTCCAAATAAGTGACAAATCACCAGAGGCAGGGAAATCACAAGGCTTTACTGTTGGTGATGTACCAATGGCCCCCTGGGACATCCCTGCCACTAACCAAACTCTGGAGGATGTGTGTGAGGTCAGGCTGGGGAGCTGTGGCAGTGAAGAGCTGTGAGGCTCCTGCTCAGTGCCCCATGTCGTGCTGTGTGGGGATGTGTTTCTATGGGTGCTGCAGTGCTGTGGGGCACCATCACCCTGACTGGTGTCTGCCTCATTTCCTGCATCGCAAGCATTGTGCTGGCCTGCCAGCCTCTCTGTGCTGGGGACCAGATGAACCAACCCTGCAAGCTTGTTCTGGCCATCTGGCTGCCAACTGGTGCTTGGGGAAATGGATGTGCTCGTTGGAAGCCCTGAATGCTACATTCAACAGCTCTGGTGGCAAGAGTTCCTTCTACAAACCGGTGAGTTCCCAACTCGAGCACAGTTCCTTATTACAGGCAGGATAATCTTCCCAGCTTGTTTCCATAAATAGGGATTGCGTGTGCACGCAGATGGAAGTGTTGGAGCTGGCACATAGCTTGGCTAGAAATCAGCTTTTATTTAGGGAAAGAATAATCTTACAATGGTTTTTGTGTACCCTTTTAAACAAAAACATAACCGTAAGGAAGCAGATCTACAAATAATGTAAGCTTTTGCTCACAGTCCTGATTACCCCAGCAGCGATGCTATGCACCAGTTAGCACTGATCCTTTGTTCCTTTGCAGTGAATTTGTACAAAGATGGGATATACGTGACACCTTGTGCAGAAATTATTAGAAAGCCTGCCCAGTACTGCTCATCACTCTGTGATTTTCTCATCCAATAATAATTGAAATCTTGCTCTACCGAAGCTGTCACCAAGCTACCAAAAAAGATGATGATTTAAGTGTTCATTCAGAGCCAAGACGCATTTACCTGTGGCTTTTTGTTGCATTAAGTGCAGGGGCCAGTAGCAAGAGGGGTGTTTTTTTCTCCCCCTTGTTTTGGAGGTGTCTGCATAGGGCAAACTGATATTGCTCAGGGGCATCAGGAACTGGTGTTCCCCAGGGCAGCGGGTGGGGAGGGGAGCTGAGCTGAGCAGTGCCTGGGGGGCTGCCCCTCTATAAGGCACATCAGTGTGTTGCCACCATACAGCGTGTCGGCCTCCATGGTCAGGGAGCTGAAGTGAACAAAATCCTCAGACCTGGAGGGATAAACGTGTTCTGTAATGCCATCATCAGTTTGTGGCATGAGCTTGTGTCGCAGCTTGAGTTGGGTCTTGGAACGGTGGTGCCACGGATAGGGTTTCACATGTGCTGTGGATTTCCCGAACCTATTGCACAGCTGTTTGACGTGCAAAGTGCAAGACTGTTTTTCATTAGCAGTGCTGTGTGTCTGACAGATCTCTCTGCTAGTGCTGTGGATAGATATCTTAGAAGCAAAATGTAATAGAAATTCTGAGCGCATGAGGTGAGAATTAGCTGCCTGTTGAGCGCTTCCCTGTTTATCTCCAAATGTCAGCACTCCGCACTCGAAGTT
Source organism: Alectoris magna (assembly GCA_030625065.1). Lineage (NCBI taxonomy): Eukaryota > Metazoa > Chordata > Aves > Galliformes > Phasianidae > Alectoris > Alectoris magna. The sequence continues at coordinate 16,573,312 of CM060573.1, read as the reverse complement.
TTGATAGGAAGGCCTCTGCTGTTCTGGGCTAGAGAATTAGCAGATGAGAATTAGGGTGTGGGGAGGGGGCTAATTGAATCAGCTGTGATGACAGCGGCCCTGTGAGGTGCTGGGCCAGGAGGAGAAGTGGGGGCGTAGCAAGGGTGGCTTACACTGCTTTGCAGAGGAGCCCTCTGGCAGAGCCCTGTACCGCAAACCCAGGACAGAGGTGTTCTGTTCAGTGCTCTCTGTGGAGCACTGACTTCTACTTCCATCCTCCTCACTTCTTTACAGCCAATATTTCCATCTTGGAAGCAAATATAAAAAGACCAAATAGGAAATAACTACAAAGAGCACATCACCAATCTGTGGGCCACAATGAGAATGTAGCAGCACGAGCACCGTTTGGTTCTGTAAGAGGTGAGGGCTGCGTTGCTGTGCAGAGAACAGGGGGGGTCACCACCACTTCCCCATTCCTCACTCTGCGCTTTGTTCCCACTACAGACACTGGGCAGGAGAAGAACTCCATACTTGCTTCCCAGGGCCTTCAGCATAAGTGGGGAGAGGAAAGATCAGGCCTTCCTCCCACGAATGGCTTTGTAAGGCAATTATAAAGCTATAAATACACTTTTCAGAAAGCAGCAGCCTATGAAATCAGTATCAAACAGTTCTGCTACCAGTGCAGCTCTCGGTAGCCTTTCAGTTTCAGTTCATCGGAATGTTAAATGGCAGGGAAGGGAGGGGGAGCTGCTGGTATTTAGGATACTATTTGTTCCATTATTCATCTCTTTCATTCTGTGTGAGTCATCCTGAGATGGAACCTCTTTTCAGGAGTATGCAGCGTGAAACGCTCAGTGCATGCAGAAAGGGGGCAGTGGGGCTGCTAGGGAGTGCTGCGCTGGGAGGGGGGGGTTATTTTCAACCCCCCCATGATAGGGTATAAATATGGTTCAAAGAGAAGGTGATGAATTGCAGGCTAAATAGATGCACTTACAACATCTTGAATTCTGGTGTGAATTATTACACAGCTCTCTTATATGAATGAGTTTTAAAGGAAAGTGGTGACGTACTGTCAGGTCCTTATGTGTACTGAGGATTATTGATGTTAAGAAGCTGGGAGGGATGGTGAATGAGGAAGAGTTTGGGAATAAGTGGTGTTTTGTTTTTCAGTTTTCTTCCCTTAAAAAAAACCACAAGACTTCCCTAAAATTAGAGAGAGTAAAATCAATATTTGGAATTAAAAGCTGTGTTTGGTAGTGTTTGTAGCAGGAATTCCTTGCCACAGGTGTGTGTATGTGGGGGGGTGAAGCTTGGGAGCAGTGAGTTAATACAGTACTCTCATCTCTCCTTGCAATTAAGGGGAAATCCTGTCCAGCATGAGTAAAAGGGTTTTTTGCACGTCTGCTTGTAGTTGTAAAATCAAATGAACCTTTGCAGCACTGGCGGTTTTAGGTGGGTTCCTGCCTGCAGTATTAATGGGCTCTGTTCACACATGGTGATGCTGACAGACCTCTGTGTGCCCATACACTGCTGTTTGCAGGTCTCCATCCTACCTCATTCTGACCCTTGGCTGGGCTAGGCTGGGACACAGGCTGCGTTCTGCATCGCCTTCCTCTGTGATCGTCTCTGGGCTCCAGGAATGGGTTTGGTGCTGCTCTGTGGGGACTGACCTCCTTCTGAACTACACATCTGGTGCACAATGCAGGCTGATAAGGAATTAATTCTCGCTCTGTGCAGTCAGTGTGGTGGGGAACAATGGGAGCAGCGGCATCCCATGTACCGGCAGTTATCAGCTCTGCCGCGCGCTCCAGTTCAGATCCTCTGTTTTTTTCCTGGCAGCAGCATGAAAGGGTGGGAGGAAAGAATAAAGCCCAGTGCTAATCTCCTCCCCCCACTTGCCTTTGGATACGTGTTTCAGGAATGATTTGTTTCTGTACAAATCCTGTTTTTTACACCTTTTTTATTAAACAAAGCCTCCAAATAAATTTTAGCTGCTTTCCTGCCTGCCTAATCCCCGTGTTTTTGCACAGATAAATCTTGTATAATTAGCTGTAGCTCTGCAAGCCTGCTGTGCCTGATGAGAATGCAATGAGACGCTCCGTGGCACAGCTGTGGGCTGCAGGTCAGCATCCTGCATGGGGTAGCCCCACTCTGATCACTGCCACCCAACCCCTGCAGCCCCTCTGTGCAGCTCAATGGGCTCTGACACCTCCTTAGGGGGCACGAAGCGTGTGACAGCCAGTTGGGGTCTGGTAACAATTGAGACATCGTATTCTACCTTAATAGGAATATCTTCTGCATCCAAACCTAACTCCCCTCACCCCCTCCTCACCACTTCAGCCTGTGAATGGTAAAATAAAGTCATATGGAACGGGCACAGGGACTTGGCATGGGACAGGAAAGCTTCCCTTCAGGGTTTTGTGCTTTGTGCTGGTAAGGACTTGTGTTACTTCTGGCAATGGTATGTGCTATTTTTCAGGACTTTCAGAGAATTTTCCTGTTAGCTAGCAGGCTGAGGGAGGATCCCCAGCTGTGTGAATGACTGAACTAATGGTATTAACAGCAGTAACACTGACACGATTATTTTTTCAAGGCTGATCTCTGTGTTGAGTTACACTGCCTTGCAGAGCAGGATGCCCAGTTAACCTGTTTCAGTTCACAGCTCTGCCCTCACATTGTGTCTCTGAGTTTCTGCTCATCAGCAGAAGGGCAGAATCACACGGTGGATGGGCAGAGCGTTATCCAACAGAACATGTGGGCTTTTTACTTGCTAGCAAGTTGCACAGCTACTGGTAAAGCAGTTTGAAATGAGGCAGCCTATGTCCTTATCATGGTCCAGGCTCAGTGCGGTTTCTTCTCTCTCTCTCCCATCAACACAGCTGTGTCAGCTGTCATCCAGCAGCTCTTCCTGAAGTGCTCATTGGCATTGAACTGCTGACTTCTTGTGCTGGTTTCTGCTGTGACCACACAGCCCTCCTTCAAAGCCGGGACACGCAGCTGTGTGTAGAGAAAGCACAAGAAGAGAGAAATCAGCAGAAGTGTTTTTAAACTTTAGAGCTGTCCTCATCCAAACATACATCAAAGCATTGAGGCATCAAACCAACCTGCTCCGGAGTTTGTTAGAACATTTCCACTTCAAACCATGCAAGTTTAGTATTTTTCAAGGAAATTTTTCTTCTCTGTCATAGATGTAAGTATATATATAAAGTACAAAAGAAAAGGAGGAGCTGGGGCACAAACATGGGTCTGTGCTGTGTTTGGGTGAGCAGGAAGGACCATGTCAGAGTGTTCTCCATGCACTCATGCACCACAATCTGTGTGCCATCCTTCAGGGTGCAAAGGAGCTCAGCATTACCGAGTGCATAGTATACTTTTAATTCCCTTTCCTCCCAAGAGGGGTTAAAACACTATGGGTGGGATGTGACACACTCTTTGCTTTGACCTTGGCTGAATCAGAAAGGAACAGTCTGAGTGATGAGCTCCAGAAGGTGAGGGGCTGTGTGCTGACCCCAGCGAGCTCAGCTGTTTAGTGGCAGTGGGTGTGGGATGGCACACTGCAGGGAGGTGTGGAGGAAGGACTTTCTGTTGTACTAAACGTGGGAGACTGACAAAAATAGGAGAGGAATTTTTTGCAAATGCTCTTTAAAGACCTCCCTTCCTTCTTTTCTTTCTTCAAATATGAAAACATGAGAAGAGAGGACAAAGATGAGAACCTCTCAGTTCCTTTCGGGTTTGGTTTTGTCTCTGCGGAGGCTTTGCCTTGACTTGGAGCTCAGGGGAGAGCTGGAACTGAGCACTGCTCCAGGATGGGTGCACTCAGGTGGCTCCTTGCCCGCACCAAGCTGGCCCTGGGGCAGGGTTGGTAGACGTGTTGTGAGCTGCTCCTTGGTGCTACCTCTGCCATGTGCAGTGTGTGCCGGGCTCAGGGTGGGGTATTGTAGGAGCTGTTGTGCTGGTCACATCGGGGCCTGCTTGTGAGATGGGAGCTTGAAAAGCAATCTTGGAGGATGTTGGCTTTTTTTTTTATTTTTAAATGAACGAGAGCAGGTGGTTGTGTATCTTGGGGTACTTAAGGAAGCATTTCTGTGTTAATGCTCAGAGGAAGTGTCCAATGTTTCCTCACCAGTGAGATCCCTTCTGGCTCTTCAGCCACTGTGTCCTTTAAGCGATCCAGGAACAGCAGTGCAGAGAAGGGGTTGCTGGAACTTCAAAATGAAGCTGAACAAAACCTGAATGCATTCCAGCAATAATTGGCTTCTGTACACAGAGATAAGCTGCCAAAATAACAAGGCTGGTTTGAAAGGCTTACTGGTCTGATCCTTACAGGAGTAAGGAGGGATGGATTTCCATCTGAGTAATGGTGCTGTGACAGCACGCAGCTGAACACCGGGCTCTGACCCCTTCGGGGCATGGGGAAGTACATTGGCATGGGCTTCTGGAAGGCACAGAACCTGTCATTTTGAAATTACTCTCTGAAGCCTTTCCCAGGAAGATGTGGTGTTTATGCAGTCACCACACTGGGACCTTGTTGGTTTTTCAAACAGGAAGGAAAAATTGTGCTGGCATGCTCCATCTCCTCCAGGTTGTGAGGCTGCAGAATGAGGGTGGCTGAACAATAGGTGACTGGGGCAGCAGAATGAGACAGCTGTGTGTGTGTGCCAGTGCTGTTGTGTCACTGGGAATGCTGCAATGAGCAGGGGGAGCGGGGGGAGCTGCCTTCCTTGGGAAGGCATGGATGGGCTGCGGGCTGTAGGATGGGGATGGAGGGCAGAAGGGAGGTTCTGGTGGATGAGAGGACCTGGTTTGGGTACGGGGATAGCTCAGCAAGGACCAAAAAAAAAAAAAAAAAAAAAGAAACAACAACAACAAAAAAGCCACAGATAAAACTGTTACAGGGGCTGTAGAGACAGGCTGTGATATTGTGATAATCATTTACCTCCCCTTAGATCAGGCACTGAATTCCCAAGGATCCTCATTTGCACACATCATGCCCGGGTGCACATGGTGTAGCATTTGTGACCCAGCACAGGGCAGGACTGCAGCCCTCCCCTGGATCAGATGTCCGAGGTGAGGGCTGGCACCGCTCACTGCATTGTTAGAGACAGCCACAGCCCAGAGTGACGGGGGAATTTTAAAGGATGGACGATGTAATGCATAGGATGGGGGAGAATAGCTGGTTTGCTTTTTCTAATGCAAAAACCAGTGCATAAAACTGAGGTGATAACAGTCAGCAAAGTGCGAAGCAGAAATAAATCCATTTGTTTTGCTCCCCCTCATACATACATCTGTTGGCAGTAATTGAATATATCATTCCCAGGAGGAAAGAAGCAGCTCACCTGCTGGAATCCACGCGTTAATTGGTGTGAACAGTGAGAGTGCCATGAGAAGGCAGCACAGTCGGGGCGATGGAGGTGGTTTATTTTGGCAGCAGTAAATGAATGAAGAATTGCAGATATGTGGTGGCTAAAATAGGTGAAATCCTGAAGTCAGATTCTGCAAATGTCAAACCACATTTACATCAGACAGCAGCAAAGCGCTGATTGATATCGATGTCTGTGTCCGAAAAGGTGCAGGGCAGTTCATCATCTGTGCAGCTGGAATTTCCCTCTGCTCTTTCTTTACTTACAAAAGTGCTGAGCTCAGCTTCACCATGCCAGCTCTACGCTGTTTGATTATGGTTCCATTTCAGCATACGAGGTCCCAGTAACTTCATTCTCAGTCATCTCACCCATGGAACTCACTTGGGTCTGCTCTTCCAGTACAGCTCTTGCCAGCAGGAATCACCTGCCTTGCTGGATGGCAGAGTGCAACAAACTCGAAAGCTGTCAGTGTTTCTGTGTGGGTGGGGGGCAGTTCGGGCTGGTTTGCAAGAAAGCAGAGCCGAGGCAGAGCTTACTGCTGTGTGTTGTGTGCAGTGTAGGCACAGAAACCAGCCCTGCACCAGCAAGCAGTGCTGGAGGGACATGTACCACTGATGGTACTGCAAGGGGCTTCTGGCACTGAGATCATTCTCAAGAACCAACAAAGACAAGTGGGTTCATGAAGCTGAAATCGTGGTCAGTGCTGTGATCACATCATAGTCTTTACATGAAGCTCTGTGGGGTAGTGCTGCCCCATGTGCTGATGGTGACCTGGCGGTGCCCCACAGAACTGCCATGGCTGCAGTGCCATTCCAGTGCTCTGTGCTGCATCCTGGGGCTGCTTTGTGCCTGGATTGCTCTGCTGTAGCCCATTAATATTCTTTATGAGCATTATGCTAATACCCGCTTTTAGAAATTCTAGGAACTACAGGAGTGCAATAAAAAGGCCATTACAAAACTTGCAGACATGCAGATTTCCCACCCCAAAATATCATTGTGGTGGATTGCCATGTAGCTGTGATTATGTTGACATAACGCAAAATAAATCTAATCCAGATTGCCTGGCTGCAGTTACGAGGCAGGGATTGTGCTGAGGAACGTATGCAGTTTGCTTTGCACAACTCTGATTACTTTAATCAGTTTTTATTTGCCTTATTTGTACTAGGGTAATTCAGCCTTCAAGACAGCTTCAGCCACGCAGACAGTGGGAATTTTAGAAATATTTGCCACCAGCTGTGTACGTATTCCATCCCATCTTGACTTAAAAATGTTGAACAAGAAAAAAAAAGTGTGCTTTGTATCTGCTTCAGTTCATACCTATCAGCTGCCTGCAGTCGCACCTACCGGGTGTGTTTCATGTTGTCAGCCCTCAAAGCGATGTTTGTGGCTCACGGGGTGCTGCGTGCAGGGCCTCCTTCCAGCACAGCCTGCTGAGCTGCTCACACCCTCAGGGCACCACGGCCGGCGTCTGTTCAGCGGCTGCAGGGCGCTGGTGGGACACGAGGGCTGGCAGCAGGAGGTGTTTTGTGCTCTCTTGGGGCAGAGCCCAGCCCTGAGCAGTCGTAATGACCTGCAGCTCTCTGTGTTCAGTTCTGCTAGCAAAATAACCTGAAAAACAAGGTCTTCAGGGGTGATCTGAGCTGACTTCCAAAGAAAAAAAGAGGTGCTGGAAAGTGGGCAGTTACAGTAAATACAGCGATTTGTTTCAGCTGCAGTTCTGGAACTATTCTCTTTCACTGCAGCAATTACAGAAATACCCTCCCGTGCCAGTTCTGTAGATGAATTCCCAACAGCAGAAAGAGCTGGGGTGCTTCTGGCAGTGCAGGAAATGCATTGCTGTAGGCCTCAGGCTGAGCTCCTCCTGCCCTTCTCTGCAGTCATGGGTCCTTCAGTTTATCAACCTACATATCCCCTAATACAATTGTAAGCCGGGGATTGACTCAGCTCTGTTTTAATCTTCAGATTCCTATGAATAACAGGTTTTTGAGCTTATTTACCCTTTATGAACTAGCAGCATGTAATATACTGTAACCGAAAATGGGTTTTTGTACTACATGAAACCATGCAGGGATTCCTATTTTAGTTAAATGTGAGGGTTAGCATGGAAATCCATCCAGCAGCTTAGATCTGGAGCATTACCTTCACTACACAGATTGATAACTTCCTCAACGTTTAGATCTTTTCTTGATGTGCTTCAACAGTCTGTAGTGGTATAATCAATGAAAGAGATGTATTAAGTGCAGAAAAAACGTAGCATTGATTTTGTGATAGACCTTGTTCTTCCAACAGGTTATGTCTGCTGGTGGGCAGAGCAGGTCGGGGACTTCACAGCCAGTGCTTTCACTGGGAGGTGCTGGGGGCTGCGGGGGCCCTGGTGGGGTGATGGTGGGGGAGCAGCATGCAAGTAGCTCTGCGTGCTGGCTCTGTGGGGCATATTCCATTCAGAAAATATCAGAGCATTGCTTTTGGCATGAATATTTTATTTCCACTTAGTGGGAGATAAATATGATGTTGAACTGAATTGGTACAAAAATGAATCTCCACGTATTAAAATTTTGCTTTAAGGAGATATTGTGAGCTATGGCTTATTGGCTTGTTTATGGTCTGAGTCTGCACATGCTGAAGGCAAAAGGAGCGGAAGCAGAGCTGGTTTCAGACTAAAAGAGGAGAGATTTAGACAGAGTGTAGGAAAAGGTTATTCACACTAAGGGTGGTGAGGCACTGGCACAGAGTGCCCAGAGAAGCAGTGGTGCCCATCCTGGCAGACAGCCCAGGTCAGGCTGGGGGGCTCTGAGCACCAGTGGAGCCGTGGGTGTCTCTGCTCACTGCGGGGAGTGAGACCCAGTGGCCTTTAGGGGTTTTTACTCTTCCAACCCCAACCATTCTGTGATTGAGGTGCCCCAGGAAAAGGTGCGTGTAACTGCACATTATGGCAATGAGCTGTGGAGGCATGCTGCCTTTTACTAGTTTAAACGATGGAGACCCTGATTGGATAGGGTTGCTTCCACCAGCTGGAGCACTGTGCTCAGCCACGGGGTGGGCAGCACATGCCACCAGCGCTGCCCCACTGCTCCCTGCTGTGCTGCCAGCACTGATGAGTGCGGCTGCAGGAGATGGAATCTCACGTTGATGGTGCTGAGGGGCAGGAGCTTTGATGTCAGCCAGTCCATCTGAACGTGCCCTCATTCTTTCTGTACAGAGTTAGGGGATATTTTCTGGTCCTCTTTGATCCTGCTTAATGATTAGTCAAATATTAAGTGGACTGTTAACGAGGGAATAGAATAACAAGAAGTTTAATCTTCTTTGTCAAATCACTTCTGGAGAGAGCCAAATATTTGTGGACCTTATGGTTCCTGCATATTTTATAATGAAGTCATATTTTATGTATCTATCCCTCATCTCTGTTCATCAACAGAACCCATTGCAGGGGGAGCACAGATGATTACTTAATACAGCTCAGATCTCTGAGAGGATTACACAAATGAAGGGTATCTCAGCAGCATTTGCCTCCCCAGACAGCAATTATTCGATCAAACCCCTTGGAGCACATCCTGCTCCAGCACAGAGCTCTTCTCCAGGAGCAGAGCCCCCCTGCTGGCAGAGCCCTACAGGTGACCTCTTCTCACTTCTGGGTTTGCAGCCAAACCTGTGGTGCTGGGTGACCTGAACTGGGCACGGGGAGGGCGTTAGGCAGCCACGTTGTGCTGCTGAGCCCTCAGGGATGTCCTTACAGAGTTCAAATCACAGGAAGGAAGACGATGTGGAGATGTTGGATTTGTGATGGGGAATGCTTGGTTTTCTCTCTTTCTGCATGGTATGGCCTCTGGAGAAGACAAAGATGGAGCTGTGCTGTGGTTTGGAGGGAGAGAGATGGGACATGGGGTTGGGAAGCACTGTCTGTGTTATGTGCTCAGGGCATGACTGAAGACAGAAGAGAGGGGATGGCTTTTTGAGGCAGGGAATGCAATGAATGCAGTTAGTCACTTATGCTAGCTCCGATGCTGAAGTGGGTGAACCAGAAGTGGGTGACTCCCAGATAGCATCTGTCTTCTCTCTTCAGCCCTCCCCATGCACCTCTGCTCTTAGCACCACAGAGCAGCTCTCTGTATGAGAGCCCTCTGTGTATGCAGCACAGCTCCTCTGTTACCACTTCTCAGCATGGGAGATGCTGCTGTGATTAAAGTGCCAAATGATTCCTGTTCACATTACAATGAAATGTGACCACTGCTCTCCATGAATGGGACATTTTTGTCACCTCTTCTCTAATAGCAATATCTATCTGCTCTGTGCTGGGTAATGTGGATGTCAAGTCATATTTCAGTTCCAGTGAGATGACTTCTGCTTGGCAGATCTCGTTATGTCATAGATCATCCAATTGAAAACGTACATAGGCTCGGATTAAAAGCCCTTATGCAGAAGGCTTCCACTCTATGGGGTTTGGGGAAGGCAAACTCCTCTCCTTATCTCTCTTTCTCTTTCTTTGTTTTTGTTTTTTTTCTTTTTTAATTAGTATAATCTAATACAAAAAAAAATTGCAGAAATGTAACAAAATCCAATCAAATTAACCATGGTTGTCAAAGACTGCATTTGAAAATCATAACCCGGACTTCACAGAGCAGATGAGTTGCAGCTGGCCTCAGAGCAGTGTCTCAGGGGTTTTAGACATCTAAAGCTGAAAAGCTGATATTCTTTCTCCTCATGGAATTCCATTGCCCTTGAAGTGGTGCTACCCTTCTTTTAAAGCTTGCATTGTAACCGAGTGCTGGCACAGCCCTGCCCACAGTGAGCAGACACCTGATGATGAACCCTGATAGATTCATGCAGTGCAATTCCTTCCCAGGCTGTGCCCAGAGGGGTGTTCCACAGCAGCGGCAATCTGTGCCCAGCAAGCAACCCGTGTACCTTTGTCCTTGTGAAACTGGAACATATGGGAATGATGGGTGCCTAATTAGAGCCTCCCAGGGAAACCTCCGTTATGTGCTCCAGGTATCTGAGCACGGCAATCCAACCAAAGCCTGCTGCTCCTTCTGACATTGCCCACCTGAAATAACCTCGGGATCAGAAGCTGTCCTCTCCCTTGCAAGTTCTTTATTGTTTCTGCCTCCTACAGTCCAGGGCTGGCCTTCTCTTTGCCCATTCTTTCCAACTGGATTCTGTTCTCTCATGTAATGATTTGCTTTGTCATGGAAGTGGTCACTTTCATTTAAAAACTGCTGTATCTGTAAGTCAGCTCTTTCAGTCACTGAGGGAGGACTACTCTCTGCTCAGTCAGCTGAGAGAGCTGAAGGAAAGCACCGTGCAGGGCTGCCCTGGTCTGAAAGGAGAGACAGAGCTCATCTTTGTTTCCTGAACAGTGTTGTGTGAGAGTACATGTCCTGAAAAGTTCTTATCCTAAATGTGTAATCCACATCCTAATCCTGTATGCTTGTTACCATATGATTGCTTTGGATGGGCTTCTATTACCTGCTTGCAATGCCCTTTTCTTAATGCTGCACCTGTGCCCTTGTCCCACAGAGACACAACAGAAGTAGATCAGTGTTTCCAAGAAGGTCAGTGGGAAGTATTCATGGATGGATGTCATTGGGGTGTGAGGGCTTCAGCATGTCTGCAACACGGCAGGCAGATGGAACGAGCAGATCATGGAGCACACAGTGCTGCTGATGGGCAGTTTTTCCACACTGCAGTCGTCTCTATTTCCTCTGAAGCAGTCACATATTTGTCTTTCTACAGAAGAGTAGAAATGCTTAATTATTCCATTACTGTTCAGATAATAAAGGGATGGACCTGGGTAGATACCTTGTGCCTTTGGAAGTCTGTGCACTAATGAGATGTTCTGCCTGGGCAGTTTTGGATAAGTTCCTGTTCTGTGCTTGGTTTTACAGACCAGGAGAAACCTTCTCTTGGTGCTCCACTGGAGAACTGATTTAAAAGTCATAATTTGAACGATTTCCAAAGAAACTCCGTAGATGTACAACAACGTAAATGTTCATCAGTGGTGTCTTCTGGCTTTTCTTTGTTGCTGTGGAACACAATTCTGTGAAATACAAAACTGTTTTGTCTGAAGTTCTGTTCCAGTGATTCCTTTTACTTTCTTCAAGGCTTTTTTTCTGTGCTCCCTAACAGCTCCTCATGTTTTTTCATTACCCCAGACTTGATTCTTTGGTTCCTTTGCTAATTATTCCATGACAGGACTGAAACACATTCACTGAGGGATTGAGGCGGGAGGGATTTGTCCTGTTATGGTTTACCTGTCCTTTGGAGAAAACAGACTTCCACCTCCAGCAACACCGGGTTCCGCATAAACACTGTGCTAATGAGAGCGAGGAAAGAAATTGCATTTGTGCCAACGGTGGGAAGGAAATGCTTAATTTTCCCATTAGTCTATCAGGTTAGCTCATATAAACAGCACGATTAAATTTTTCTGTGTGCGCCATGCTATATAAATAATAACGATAATTAAAAAGCCATGCAAAGCCTGAGGATAATAATATTGTGTTGGAAAAGGGCTGGGAGGATAGAAATATTGAAACAAAGGTGGAGGAAATCCATCAGTGTAAGGGCCTTTCGGACAGCGATGGCTGGAGGTGCTCTGAGGGACTGATAATGAGTGTGGACTGAAGGAGCTTCCTAGCAGCATCAGCGCCTGGGAGAGGGAGCTTGGAATATCAGCTGGATTCCTCAGATGAATCGACTTTCCCCATAGTTCGGGTTTGCTCTGCGATGTTTGAAGATGCTTCATTTGCAAAACATTCACAAAAGGTGAATGCTGAGGTTGCTGTTACTGCAGTTCCTTGTTACTGAGTCCCAGATCTGCACGCAGAGGGAAACGCGCTGTGGAATTGCTTGCACTGATTTTCAATTAGGGAAGACAAATCTCGCCATGTGAGTGATTAGATAAAAAGTAGAATAAGCAACACAATGCATTTTTGAGTGTGTTTGATCGGGGGGGTAAAACAGAGATATGATTTGATTTGCTTGCAGGTAGCTGACAAAGCAATTGGAATTCCTTCCCTGTTGTACACAAGGATGCAGTTCCCTGAGGGACACCAGCAGGTCCCTGGCTGCCCAGCAGGGCCCTTCCTTGATGGGACAGAAGTGAAAGACTGCAATAAAAGCAGATGTAAAGGTCAGCATATGACTCAGTGCTTCTCTAAGCTACAGCTCTTCGTGTTAACTTCTAGCAAACGTGGGAAACTTAATTCACTGCATTGACCCTTCACATGAGACTGGAAGGCAGTTTGTTGTTGAGACTTCTGCGCGGAGCAAAATTTGTGCTGCTGTTAAGACTTTCCGTAAGACACCCCAAGTCAAGTCTGAAATTCCCAGGTAAAGCCAGTGATGGTATGCATCCCTCTGCAGTGACTCTTATTTCTGCTTATCCATCTGCAGACCTTGTGTGTCCCATCAGCTGGATGCTCAGGCAGTGCTGTGAGCAGGGAGTTGTGTGCTCTGGGTCCCATAGCACTGCTAGCAGCTGCTGGGCTCCTGAGGGCTGTGCGCAGTGCTCCCAGGGCTCTGCTAGCACTGTCCCTACATGCGTAGGCTGGGAATGGACTGGAACTGTGCAGGATGAAGCGATTCAGAGGCTGTGCTATATGGGGCAGTGCTTTGGCACGTGCAGGCGAGCAGCTGGTGAACGAGTTCAGCAGAGCAGCCCCAATTTTGGGTTTGGAGAAAACAGTGCTGGGCAGCACAGGGGTGGGTTTGCACCTTCTCTGTTGGCTGATGGCCTCAGCCCATAGAACCACCCCAGCTCTGAGCTCCCGTCTGCAAGAAGTGGCATTAAATGAAAAGAAAAAGAGGAGAGTTTGAAATTATGGAAATGCAGCATTGAAGCATTATGGAAATTGGTGGATATTTGCAGTAATATCATTTACTTAATGTCGTGTTGTTCTGATAATAGCTCTATTTCCATTATGGGGAAAAAAACACACAAAAAAGCACACAAAAAAAGCACAACTTGATGCTGCTTTATCCTTATCTATTCCTATGAGACCAGCTAGATTGTCAGGCAGCTTAACGTGCAAATCTACACGTATATGATTTAAAGGGCACAAGGGACCCTGAGGAATCCGTGAGAGCCATTTGAACTGCAGTGACACCATCTGGGGCTGCTCAGTGCTTTTGCCTATGGAATAGCAATAAGGCTGTGGAACAGGAATAGGGCTGTCTTGCAATGCAGGCTGCAGAGTGTCTCCTGGTCTGCACCAAGGGCAGCCACAACTTCAAACCTTCACCACGCACCTGCCTTGTAGTAGCACTCATTCACCCTTCCAACTCCCACAGGTGAGCAGAAAGGGAAGGGCTCCCTAGATGTGCACAGCGCTGCACCCACATGGCCCCCAGCTGCTGTGTGCCCCCACTGTGTCACTGTACATCCCCTGTCTGATAATGGTGTGCGCTAAACCCATCTCTCCCTGGGTCTGTCCACCCCTTCCCCTCTCAGGCAGGACTGTGTTACTGAGGTGCGGAGCAGAGGGACACCACAGTCTGCTTTGCTGCAAGTGTTGCTGTCCGATTTCTGGGTCTGTGCCCTTTTTGTCACAGTTTTGGTAGCCTAGCAAATCTCCCTAACCAGCCCATGTGCACCATGAAATGAGGAATGAGCTTGTTTAGGAAGTTTGTTAGGAAAATTAATGGGGCTTTACTTTCTCTTGCTTCATGTTCTGATATGGGAGCACAAGGAATCCTCTCAGCTGTGTGCAGTGGGAATGGTCCTCTCTGGGGTCCCAGCATCACTGTATTGTAAGTAGTTAAATCTGCTCAGTCCCTGGAAGTGTTATTTGTCAGCGTAATTAACCCTAAAGGAATACTTCAAAGTAGGATAACAGTTCCAGTTTTCCCCAAGAAACACACAGTGATATCAGCTGTGGTGATGTCAAACTAAAGGAGTTTAAGGTGAGTTTTAAGTGGACATCTATGGAGCACACAGGATCCCTCCTGCGGCCTGTCCTGAGCTCTCTGCTCTTTGTGCCCCTCCTGATAGCTGCCAGCTTCGTTAGGGCCAAATGAGAGCAGAGGCACGGTTTTGTGGTGTGCCAAGGAGGGGCAGGTTGGGCTGAGCTGGGGATGGCACTGCTGCCTGTGCCCACCTGCCGGCTGTGGTGGGAGGGCCTCCGCACGCCGATTGCAATTTCAAACAGCTCTCATTAATGCTGTGCAATTAATTACTCTAATGATGCATTCATTTAGATTGAAAATGTGATACTAGTAAAGTTTAATTAAAAAAATCAATAACTCATTACCACATTACCCCTACACCTACATGTGCCACCAGATTAATCTCTGGTGTTGCAGCAGTGGAAGATAATTGCAGAAGGAGCTATTTGGTCACTGCTTTTGTTAGGCAGCAGCAATGGGCCGGGCATCAGATCGATGCTCCCTGGGTCAGGGTGAGGCTGATAGGTACTCCTGGGTAGAGTTTATCTTTTCTATATTTGTTCAAGGAGAAACCGTAACAGTGGTGTCTGTGTGCCCGGCTGGGATTCTGTCTTTTTGCACAGGAAGGAATAAGGCACAGAGCTATTAATTAGTGGCCACAGTCCTGGCAAGGAGCCCAGCAGTGTTACTTACCAGCAGTGTTTCCAGCACTGGGAGCTCGGTGGCCACTGCTGGACCTGGGGCTGCAGCAGTGGGAGCACAGCCTTCCCAGCAGGGGCAGACTGGTGTGAGGTGTGTGTGAGGTGTGTGTGCACCTGCTGTGAGGGCAGAGCGCTGTTCAGTGTTTCTCAATGGGGCGGATGGCAGGAGGAGCAGTGGCGATCTGCTGGAACCCATCCAAGTGTTTCAATGAGAACCGAGCTGAGGAAGGAGCACTTCTGAAATGGTATTCACTCCTTGATGGATAAAATACATTCGTCGTTATTGCTGTGTTCCCACGCAGCAGCGAGTGTGGGCTTTAATTAAATTTCCCCCGATGGATGTCATTGCACAATTCTTAGACGTGGTTTTATGGTCATCAGTATTCCACATCATAACATCATGTAGCACACTGGAAGTTAAAGTGTTAATGTCCCAGTTCAGCATGCTAAAGAGAAGAAACTCCGTTCTCCAGAAGACTGTTCGCCGTGCTGATCTCATTCCTGCACAGGGGGAACACAGATAAGGAGCTGTCGGGTCATCTGACTTCCTTTTGCTTTCCTTCATTGCTCTTCTTCTCTTCTCGCTGCTGCCCGTCCCGACTGTGTGTGCTGCTTCAGCATTACTGTAAGGCCTATGGCTTTTTTTCTTTTCAGATACTCTCGTTATATGTAGTAAACTAGTTTGTTCCTCCTCAGATCGTTGCCGCAGTTCTTTTCTTTAATTATTTTGGGGTCCCCTGTTTCCCTTTTCCAGAGGCGTGGACTTTGCGACGTCCCTCCGCCCCACTGGTCACCAAACCGGGCCGAACCAGCCCGTAAACTGTTGACAGGAAGATACAAATTGTGTGCAGCGTGGGAACCTCAGTGGGCTCTGGGGTCATGGGGTGCCCCACATACCTGGAGAGCTGTCCCTGCTCTGGGGCAGCACTGTGCCCAAGGGCCGAGGTTTGGCTTTAGCTGCTGCTCTGGGAGGAGCGGTGCAGCTCTGCATGGCCACCTGCATAGCACAGAGCAACAGGTTCTCACTTTGCTGCTGACACTTCGCTGCTCCAAGAAGCGCTGCTGGCTGATGTCCGTGCTGTGCTGCAGCTCCCCACACTGAGGGCTGGGCAGAGGAACTGTAAAGAAAAGACTCTGCCTCCTGGTTTGTGAGTTCTTCCTCTTCAGAGACCGCACTGCTGACTGCAAGCTGCTGCCAAAGCTGATGATGGATTTTTTAATTAATTTTTATTTCCATTGGTGGCAGCACAATGAGACTGTAGGCCTGCAAGCCTGTATGCCCAGCCCTGCTCTCTGGGTGCTGAGGACACCTGAGGCAGTGCTTTGCCTTTATTAGGAAATTTTAGAGCTTATTATCTCAGCTGCTACGTCACGTTCTTTTAGATTTAAGGAAATAGCATGTGCCATACTTTGCAACAATTGCAGTTGAGTCCTCATCTCAGCAATCCCCATCCCTGGGGTTCCCAGGGAACAACTGCTCTGAGCCCCACAGGAGGAGTCATTCCAGTTCCAAACCCTGCACCCTTCCTGGAGTCACAGCCACGCTAACAATGCTAACAGCGATCCATTATTAATAATTATGCTTAGCCAATGTGCACAGCTTTTCATTTTCATTGTGCTATACATACATTAACCAATAAATCTCTACAGTGTCCCAATGAGAGTGGTAAGTGCTGTTATTTTTGTTTTATGGACAGCAAAATGAGATACAGAGAGGTTAATAGCAAGTCTAATTGGACAATAATTGCCCACTTACCACACTGGAAATTAAGAAATAATCCTCCCATTGTCATCACATCAGCAGAACAAGGAGAGAGCAGCACTCCCATCCCTCCTGTCCCACTGCTCAGCCAAACAGCCCACATGCAATGAAAGCAGAGGGAGCACGAGAGCAGACAAGACTGTTCTGTTTTGTTTAACGTGTATTCCCCACCAGCCAGACACTTCAGGATGGAAAACAGTTGTGCGGTTTCCTTGGAAATGTGTCAGGAGATGGTTTAAGTGAGCCCTGCCCGTTTGTGAGACGTGTGTTTTGGGAGAAACGGTAAGGAGATCCTGCAGAGCTGCAGGGCCCCACCTCACGCTGCTGCACTCACTGCCCTTTGCTCTTCTCTCGCTCACGGGAGCAAAGCCCAGCACCACTCTGGGGGTGGTGGTGTGATGTCAGCATTGGCATTCCTGAAAGAAATGCAGGTTGAGCTAGAAGGGCACCGCTTGCAGCAGCGGGGTGCTCTCCTCAGGGCTGGTGATGCTCCTCACAGCACTGTCCCTGCAGGACCCGGTGTCAGGCTGGGGAATGGCAGCAGCTGTGCTTTGTGACACCCTGGGAATGAGACCTGGAACCTCTCCTACTCTCTGCTACTGCATGCTTCCCCTGTGCTGAGCAGGGAACCGCAGGAGGACACAGGGCCTGCGTGCAGCACCAGGCTGCTGAGAAATGCCCCGCTCTGAGCCTGATTTATCCCCTGGGCACAAGGGGCTGTGAGCTCCCCAGAGCCACGTGCCCACGGGGACCAGTGTGAGCAGCAGTGCTGGGAACACCTCAGCATGTCCCTGTCCCCAACGCCCACACTTGACATCGTGAAGGCAAACAGCACTCGAGCCAGGTGTGCTCTGCATGCTCCAGACCTGCTCTGTGGATGGCTCACACCTGGCTGCAGCCTGTCCCCTGTCCAAGGGTTTGTCTCTTTGTGCTCTATGCTTTGCTGCACACTGAAGGAGAAACCGTATCTCAGTAGTTTTAGTGGCTATGAAGTACTAAGTGCTGAAGCCCGCAGTCACCTGTTAGTTCTGATCCATGAGCTGATGGCTGCAGAGGGGATGCAGCTGTGAGGGGTGCTGCTGGGCTGTGCTTCCTGAGGACATTCACTGTGGAGCTGACTGTTCCTCAGCTGCCCGTCTCCTTCCTAATTGCCTTCTGCTGGATGTGTGGGAATCCTGGGTTCTACATTAAACTGATTCAGAGTTCATTTACTGCACTCTTCCATATGTCTGTGTATGTGTCTGCAGTGCGTGTGAGCGTGCCAGTGAGATGCTGGTGTTTAACCAATAAATAAAGCGCTGTGTATAGCGTGGTAACTATCTGGGATCAGAAAAATGAAATGGAATATAAATTGAATTAAAGTGTTTTATTTGTTCTGACCCCTCCAGCAGAGAAAAGCGGGACGAAGCAGAATGGTTTGTATGACCGCACCTACCCAAATACAAAAGCACACCTACCCTATGGTTAGTTTCCAATGGAAACACTATGCTAATTCATTTCTTCTGAGCGTTTAAGCTTTCTTCTACCAAGTAAATAGGACTATTATACAAGTGACAGTCACTATATTAATGTAATGTTTTGAGTATTAGTTCCCGAGTGACCTGTTTCAAAACAGACTTTTTTTTCTTCTAAATCAGCATTTCAAAAGGTGTTTTGATACACAGCAGAACTCAACTTTCAGTGTTACAAATAAAAGGAGACCAGAAGATGTATTGGAGAAGATGTTATGCCTCTTTCTGGGTTAGCACTTGAAGTTGGCTTCATCTTGTTTCCAATTTTTAAAGCAAAATGGGTATTTGAAAGACAGCGCCTAACAATCCGTTGTATTGAAATCATCCATCTGAGTTTTCCCATAGGAAATGAGAAATCCAGCTTGAATTTGGGTTTCTGTGGGTGAGGGTGGCTCTGCGGGGTGGCTCTGCTGAGCGCTGCCTTGACGTGCAGAGATCAAACTCCATAACCACAAAGTAGTTAGAAAGCAGGTATGTTTAATGAGTGCTGCGCACACATCCTGGTGCAAGGGGGATAGGATAGCTCCACCTCACCTGCACACCGTTAGGAGAAAGCGTGCTACACATATAGGCTGAACTAATACAGAATCAGTAGTTGGCAGAAATTCGGATCCATATTCATTACATTCCTGAGACCCCATTAGCATGTGCTCCTTCCCCCCTTGTGTGTGCGGAGTGAGTTGTGGGGGTGGTGGTGGCATGAAGGCTCATCGTCTTCCTGGCTGTAAACTTTTGTCCCAGCGGGAGGGGCACCCCCCAAACCAGTTCCAGCTTGCCCTGTGGACATCTGATCACCTCACTGGCCTTGGGCTGTTGCACCCTTATCTTTATGGCCTTCATCCCCCTTGTTATTCTAGACACAGTGTCTGCAATCCCCATTCTTCTAACAGCTTCTACATAAACTATCTTTGCACTACCCCTGAACCAGTTTCTGTGAAGTTCCTTTCTCCCCCTTACTGTGGGGCCCTTCTCTCCTCCTTCAGTCTCTCCTCATTCAGCCTCTCCTCATTCAGCCTCTCCTCTGAGAGTCATCCCGCAGGTCAGCCCAAGAGGAAGGATGTACTGATATATATTTCAGGGAGTTCTGCATGATTTTCGTTTCTTTCGGACATAAATATGCTGCTCATTCTTTGCCCATCCTCCAAAGGCATTCTTGCAGCATCCATCACATTGCTGCGTCTCCATCCAAAGAAAGGAAGGCTCACACGTAATTGATTTTTTAATAGACAAAGGCAAAACAGCCGTAGAACGGTGCCCGGATTATCCACTGTGCAGCTCTGATTGACAGAAACACAGGCTTTGCAACACCTGCTCCTTGCTTGGGGGCTGCCTTTGGTCTCGTTTTTCCAGGTGCAATAATGTGGTTGTTGGAATTAAGGTCCTAATTCGGATTCCTGGCCTCATGTGGTGCACTGCAGTGGCTGCATATCTGTGCAGTGCTGCCAGAGGAGCAGGAGCTGGGCTGGCTCTCCAGTCCTGAGGCAGCTGCAGCAGCTCATCTTCGTTGTGTAGGTGCGTCACGAGCAGCACTGCGTTGCTTAATGTAGAACTACACTTGTGAAATTCAAAAGAAACGTAACGGAGTTTTCCAGATTTGTATCAAAAATCTATATTGGACGATGTAAAATCCTCTTTGTCCAGAGGTGAATTGTGTAGCACTAATGTAACTTTTGATTAAATTCTCTATAGGAGATAAATAAATCTACAAAAATCTATTATTTGCAATTAAGCTCTATAAAGCTGCTCAGAGCGTACACAAATGGGGAGCTCAGACAGATCGGCCTTTCAGTGTGCCGTATTTTGATGGAAAGCTCCTCCTGATAAAAAGTGATGACGAAAATAGATTTGCTGTCAAGGATGGAACGGACTTTTTTTAATGCACTCCGAAGATTTCCATAAGGCTTCTGCTATTTAAATACGTGCTATAGAACATCAGCGGAGCTCCATGAAAGTCGATATCCCTTGCCAATGAGTAAGAAATTAAAACTGATGACCTGACCTGCTCTTCTATTGATCCCCCCCGGCTTTGTTTTCCTGCTGGGTGCCCCGTGTCGGAGGGTTTTCCTCTTAGGCAGTGTGTGCGCTGTGGTTGGGGCAGTGCTGGGGGGTGGGCGGCTGTGCTTCCCTCCCCTCCCCGCCCCTGCAGTCAGATGGCTTTGAGGAGATGGTCCTTCCCCTCCCGAGGTGCTCTGAATTTGGCTTCTGCGAATCAATCTGTCCAGCCCAGTGCGGGAAGGACAGGGGCTCCTGCTTCTTACTTACACCGATGGCGCCCAGAGTGGGAAAGGTGTATTTTTAGATTATAGATTTTAATTAAGACTGAAAATAGCCTTTCAATTACATAACTAAATTGGATGGAAAATTCAGTTCTGCATATGTCTGAATTGCTTGTTTCAGTGATTTGGATGATTAAAAGTTGAATTGGAGATGGGGGATACATGTTACAGGATTTTTTAAGGCCTATTTAGTGCCATTGTGAGTAAATAAATACAAGTGACTGCCACAGGAGTGAACGGACAGGGAATTACCTGCAGCCCTGCCTCCTGAAAGCATTGCACTGCCCAGTGACATAGCTCAGTTTTAAGCATTTCTAAATCACCATCAGTGCTGCTGAATACTGGAAAGTGCACTGAGTGTCGTGTGCCGAATCCTCCTGCGATGGAGGAGAGCTGAATCTGGGGGCTGCACACCTGTCCCTGACCTACCGGCAGCTCTCCTTCCTCCTGCTGTCTCCTGGGGTGCATCCGGAGGCCCCTGGAGCCCACAGACCTGCAGGGGAGGGGCAGGGTGCTCTGGGCTGCGCTGGGGCTGCCGCTAGCCCAGATCCATCAACATGCTCAGCATCAGGAACACGTCGGCTGTTCTATGGGAGGAGCCAGCGTAGAGCCTGAGCCACTCAAGGAGGCAGTGCCATGTCTGCTCCATATGCCACAGTGCTTTGTTATCCTCAAACTGTGCCGTCCTGTGCATAACTGTGCTCTCTTGCTCAGCTCACCATGCTCGGACTGGCAGCACCTGGATGGACAGACAAGGCGTAGGTCTGCAGCAGAAGCGAAAAATAAGGTCAAAATGCTCAGGTGACAGCTTCCCATCAAAAAACTGACTGCATTGTTTCTGTGTTTCACAGAATTTAAGGCTAGAGGTCGCATACAGCACAGCAGCAGAGGGGTGAGGCAGCAGGAGCACAGGGCAGCACTTTGCCCCCTGCCCAGGAGCCAGAATGGGAGCAGTGCCACCACAGTGCTGTGCAGGGATGGGGTGCAGCTGGCAAAGTGAGAGGCCTTTCAGGATGAGAAAGGGGCTGCAAGCCAAAATGCCATCAGGGAAAGCTGGGAAAGCGTTGTTTTCTTTCAGATCAAGACAATTTAACCCACGTTTCTCAAAGAACTCATGTGTTAGGTTTTGTTCATCCTTGTTTCTCCTGGAGAAAGACAAGCTGCCATCCAGTGCTATCTGCTCTGTCGCAGGGAGCATTATCTTGCTCTGCAACCTGTTCTGCATTTCATAGAGCAGATAAATTAGAGAAGGTTGCTGACTCTCTGCCATTTACACGTGTACCAGCTTTGTCTCACCCACATGTGCTCTGTCTCGAGGCCCAGTCACGGAGGGGCTGCAGGTGCCAGCAGAAGTGAAGGATCTTGCACTTGGTGCCTTTCCCTGTACCTCGCTTACCGGCTCTGGTTTTCTGTTCATGTGAGGCTCATGCAATCCTTCCAGGGATGGTTTAATTTTTTGTAGCACATTGGAAATCAAAACTTCTCCTCCAGTTCTGCGTGGCTCTAGAATTATTTGTCTATTACAGAACAGAGATCCTTCTGCCCTTTGCCCACATTAAGCTGAACGCAGCTTTTCCATTCTTCACAGGGATAGTAAGAACCAAATCAGTGCAGAACCTCCATTAGCTGTGACCCCAGGCACAACCCCAGCTCCAGCCAACAGTGCAGCTCCTGCAGAGCACTGACCTGAGCCCAGAGAGCCCTGCTCAGCACAGGACTGCTTCCCCACCCCTTACAGGAACCTCTGCCGGCTGCTGGTGCCATTCCTGTTGGGTGGGTGAGTGGGATAAATCACACCAACTTCACAGTGTCTTGATACAGCCCTGCTGCAGTGCTTGTGCACCTGTTGGACCAAGCGGAGCTTTATTCACTGTGCGGCCAGCGCAGAAAATCAGAGCTATGCAGAACTTCAGTGCTCTGCTGTACAGTCAGCCTGAGTGCTTTGGTGGTTCTCAGAACCACTTGGAAGGTTCCTTCACTGGGAGATTTGGGATCCTACGCCACCATCAAGGGCTTTGTTATACTTCATTGTTCAGCCATCCTGTTCCTGTCAGAGTGGAGCCAGACAGAATTACAAACTATTACCTGCTTTTGCCTTTCATAGCAGAGCACTCACACATGGCTTAGAGCTGCATCAGAGCCACGTGCTGTAAGACACCTTCTGCCCTCGGGGAGTCCTTCCCAGGCACATCTCCAGTGCTCTCTGTCCCACCTGTGCTTCCTGTGGCTGTGACAGCAGTGCTCACCTTTCAGGTTGTGATCTCTGTGAAAGTGGAAGGAATGCTGAGTATAACGCAGCTGATAAGGGCTCATTGTGAGCTTTGCTGCTTGGGATTTGGCTGGCAGTTACCAGGTTGAGATAAAAGCACTTCAGGAAAAAAGTGTCCAAACTGTGAATATGTGGAAGGGATCAATAGTTTTCCAGATGCATGAAGCATTGATCAGAGTGCCACCTGCACAGCCAGGCTGGCACCTCAGGATCGTGTGGCTTCCCTGAGCTTGCGTCATGCATAGAATGTTTGATGGAGTCTCCGGTTTATGGATGAAGGAGGCTTAAGAACCAGGGAATGATAGTTGTATGCCTGAAGCAGATTATTTGAGATTGAAGGAGAGAAAGGTATCCACTTCAGCAGAGTAACCATCGTTAATTTTAATGACTTAGTGGATGGAATCCTCAAATGTTCCAAACCCTGCTGGCTGCCTGCGGCTCCAGGACAGAGCTCTGGGCACTGGCTGGGTATCCCCATGTCTTCTCCCATTTTCAGAGGTGCTCTGCAGAAGGCAGGCTGGGGGTCTGGCAGCAGCCTGGGGTGGGTGGGGGGGGGGGGGGTGAGCAGTCCTCCATGCCTTTGGTGGTAGGGATGGGCTGTGCAGTCACTAAGTGCTTGGGTTCAATTCTAGTCTGTTCTCTGTAATCATTAACAGTGGTTTCTAATCACAGTGACATCTGCTGATGGATGATAATTGTCCTCCAGAACTGAAATGGATACTGACTGATATCTTCAGTTCAATCCTTATTAAAAGACCAGTGAGCACTGGTTTTTAATACATATTTTCAGACATGAAAATTGTTGCTGTATGCAATAGAGTCAAGCCCTAATGTGCCCAACTTGGGACAAAATATATTAGAAAACGCATTTCAAGCTATTGCCTGGACTCTGGCTTAATACATCTTACCTGTAACAGTTGCTTTCCCTTAATAGATTGGGTCACACTAATATCACTGCTAAATTTTAGGAGAGAAAATTGGAAATAGAGAATAGGCTTTTTTTCCATGCTTGTACTTCGGTGTGCATCAAATCCTGTTTTTATAACTTATTAATGATAAATTGATCTCAGGAGATACTAACTCTGTATTTACAGAGTGCTTAGACGTGCCAGGGGCTGTTTTAAATGTACCAGCTTCTTGGTGCTGATTTAAGTACACAGCTGTTCTTATAGCACAGCATTTGGATCCAGTGCTGTCCTTACCTGCACCCCCAGCGTGCAGTGATGCGAGCAGAGCAGCACGGCAGCAGGCAGCCCTTGGCCCCTTGGCTGCTCAAGTTGGGGGTAGAGGCCAGGCTCAGGGTCCCCAGGGAGTGGGGGTCTCCCAGTGCTGTTCCCCAGGTGCGGTGCAAGGGCTGGGCATGGGGCTCGATCCCGACTGCCCCCAGCTGCACGGCAGTAGTGGCACCAGCTCTGTGTGGTGTGGAGCTGCTGCTGTCCTTCACTGTGTTCTTGCAGCTCTGTTCTGCCCTTGCTTTGTGCTTTGGAGGCGCAAGCTGTAATAGGAGGTAATGTTCAGTGGTCTTTGAACCAAAGGACTGTGTAGTAATGATGGCAAATTGGTGTCTGGCACAGTGAATTGCATGGCGCGGAGATGTGTCTGAATCACAGCTCATGGTGGCAGCTCCACGCAGCTTCTGTTGACTCGAGTCCCAGCCCAGGGTGACAGCCGTGTGTGTCCACTGCAGCATGAGGGCATGGCTCTGCCCTCAGCACACAGCAGCAGAGGCTGTCATGGCACTTCTGAACCGGCCCTGAATTCCCCCAAGTTTGGTGTAATCTTCACTGGGAGAGAAAAGTCATTTAACTTTTCCTGCTTTATTGGCCATTTTAAAACAACCTTTTTGTTGTTAACCACAGTGAAAACTGATTAACAGTGAAAGAGCAGCCAGCACTGGCACAGCTGCCCAAGGAGTGGGGCAGTCACCGCCCGTGGTGACTCCAGAACATGGAGATGTGACACTGGGGATTGGGGCCGGTGGGCATGGGGATGTGAGAGGTCTTCCAACCAGACTGAATCTGTGATAAAGTCCTTCTGCAAAGGGGCTGCTTTCTGCAGGCTAGAGTGGAAAGAATTTTATGAGGTTTCACCAGCACATCTTCATTCCAAATCAGCCTCAATCCCACTGTGCTCCCATGGCCTGTATAACACTCAGACTTCTGAACATTTTAGGCCAATATCTAATTTTTGTAGGGGGATGTATTTGACTTTCCACTTCTTGTTCTGACGGTGAAACCCCCTGGGTCCTACCCCAGCCATTTCCTCACTGGGATGGTTTATGTATATGCTCTTCATCACATTTATTTTCGTTGATCATTCCTCCTGGCAGAGCTGTGAGCAGTGCTTGGAGCAGCTCATGTGTTTGAATGCCTCCTGGGTTTGGCCTGCACGCTTTCAGCAGCCTGAAGCTTTACTCAGGAGATCAGGGCCGTGTGAGACCCACAATGAGTGGTTTGCTGCTCCTACACCCCACAGCAGCCATCCAGGGAAGTGGGAACTGAAGCCAACAGGAGGGCTGGAAATGACTCCAAACGGATATCCCGTCAAAGATCTGGGAAATATCACAAAGAAATAACAAAGGCTCAAGAAGGATTTTCCTAGACACGCTGTTACAGAAGCCTTTACCACCCCCTGCAGAGGTAATCAAGACTAATGGGAACATTAGTGCAGCAGAAGGCTGCATATCAAAGAGCCCCGGAGCACAGCACACCCAGCAACAGAGCATCACTGGCACTGCACCGAGCCACCCTCCTGTCGCAGAAATGAGTAAAAGGGTCATAAACAGCAGAGACAAAATTTTTGCCTTGTGACTGCAAATAAGCACCCAGCAGAGCTGTTAAAAGTTACTTGCTGAAGAGAAAAATATGATTCTTCCCGTTTTATGGGCCATGTTCAGATAGCTCTTACTCCTATGCCGTAAATCCCATTCTCACATAGATGCCATGGCAGAGCTGTCCCAGACCCCACAGAGTGATGCTTAGGTTGCCACACATCCAGCACGGTGTGCAGCAGAGCTGAGCCCAGACTGCCACCCACGTGTGGGGGAGAAACACCGAGGTGGCCCCTACAGCACTCCTGGGAAGGCACAGGTCTTATGTCCAGGCCTGCTGGGATCCCTCTGTACCTTTGAAAGCTGAATTTAATGAAAAGCAAAGCCAGCAATTCCCACAACCTCATGGTGGAGGTTAAGCCAAAACCACACCTCCAGAGGTGGCCTGGGGAGCACCTGCTGCCTCCAGAGCAACACTGAGCTGCAGCTGCAGGCAGAGCAAAGCCCAGCCCTGGGCACAGGTACTGCGGCATTCACTGGGGTGTCCCTAAATGTCAGCAACAGATCCTGTATCTGAGTGGTCTTCAGTGTGTGGTGTGCTGTGCTGCATGGTGCGTTGTTTTCCTTGCTCGATGCTGGATGGAAAGAAGCACCCGTTGCTGCTTGGTGATCCGGATAACTGAGCAGGTGGCTGATGCAGCATGAGGTGTTCTGGGGTTGTTCCTCACTGCGTTTAGAACAAAAGAAGGGGTAAATCTGCAGCCCACCAGGTTTTTGGTGCCCTTTGGCAGTTTGGGAATCCTCAGAAAACTCAGTGCTGCTTGCACTGCGGTCTGTGTGCTCCCATCCCCGTGTCCAGCTCAGACCACCTGTTCTCACCATGGTTGCTGATCCTCTGTCATGTTTGTTGGGTGCAAAGCCACAAGTGACTGTGGCCTGTATGGCTGCGGCATTTACAGAGCTTTAAGGGAGGGCTTAAAGACACCTCGACTTTTTAGCTGCATCTACCGAAGTGAAGAATGAGATCCCAGTCACGATAAAATCAGTGGGGATGGGGTGTTGCTTGCCACGCTGTGCACCAGGTTGCCCAGGGGTGCTGTGCCTATGCCCTGGTGTTCCCCCAGGTGCTGCCACTGCTGCACCCACCGGGGGCTGTGGGGGGAGTCTGGGCAAAGCCTCCTGCTGGGAGCAGTCAGTGTGGGTGCAGTGCCCACAGCTCAGCGCTGAGCGTGTTTTGTTCACCATGAGCCTGAGCGCTTTGGGCCTGAATCTCATGTGAAAACAGGTGGCTAAAAATAAACATGGCACGGTTCCTGGAAGCAGTGCTGGGTGTGGGTGGGAGAGATGGGGGATGTTTCTGAGATGTCACCTTTTTTCTCACTCGGAAAAATTCAAATTCAAACAAATTTACTGAAATTCAGGGCTACGTGTTTGATTTTGCGGCAAGACCATCTCACTTAGGTGTTGGCGCATTGTGAGGCATTTGGGTTTGTCCTTGGAATGCTTTAAAAGCCACAAATGAGCAGCAACTTCTAACGCCCGAGGTCTCTTCACGGCAGAAACCATTTATCCAGATCATCCCAGGTGTGAGCAGCTCGTCACCACCCAGCACGCACTGCTGTGGCACGGCTCAAAATCTGGCTGACCATGTGACCCCCAAAGCCCTGCGGGGGTGGGGGAGCACGTGAGGATGTGATCCCTGGGGCAGTGTCCCCACGTGTCCCCCTGGCCCTGCTGTGGTGCAGCTGCACCTGCAGGAGCCCTCTTTGCACAGCACTGATCCACTCGTGGTTTCCTCTGCCTCTGATGGGCAGGCATTGCCTCCCCAATGGGCTGCAGCCCATTTGCACACCGGTTGCACGCTGCGAATGTCAGAGCCCTGCTTTGGGCTTGGGCTGATGGCTGTGATCAGATTCCGAGTGCTGGTTGGTACTCCAGCTCTGCAGTGCACAGAGGGCCGGGTGGTGCTTGCAACTGGTGGGCAAGACCAGAGTAGCAAGTCATTTCCTTCCTTTTTGTTTCTGCTCTTCCAAGTGAGGACCAGCCTGGGATGTGAGCTCCAGAGCTGGGAGGATAACTTGGCACAGGGAATCTCCAAATGCAAAGCCTCATTCTAACCGAAAACTGATAAAAGAACAGTACAGACTGTTACTCATAATTAGTCCTATCTTGAACTGTGGGGGCCAACAACATCCGAAACAGCAATTTAACTCCAGAACAGCAAGCATCACAATAGGTGGCACAGCAGAGGCAGAACTGCTCGCTGCCTGGTGCCGGGTTGGCACACACCGTTGCTCTGTGCCAGCCTGCAGAGCTCTGCCTGTGGGCATTCCCCTCCTCCCACAGCTGGAGGTGCTGAGGAGCAGCAGCTCCGGGTATTTCCCATCTGGGTTTGCATCGCTCACCCAGAAACCTGGATTTCAGTGCTGCTGTAGCAGAGAAGGAACTGTGATCAAGAATCACGTAGTGGAAGAGCTGTGATCTACTTTGAATTATTCTGTACCAAACACAATCTTCAAAAGCATCATTTTTGTCTCTACTTGAAAATTACATTCTCTGCTTTTGAATTAAGCAGAAGAAACAAGGAGCAGTGTTTGTGTGATGAATGAGAGGTTTCTCTACAACGTACAAAATGAAAATTCATTACAAATATAATGCAACAATAAAGAAAGCAAACGTTCAGACACGGGTAAATGGAAAGTACCTTCAGCAGAAGTTACGTGTTTAGTGGGAAATGATACGGCAGTGGGGTGCCTGCATGCTTCAGGTGGGAGGCAGTGCATCCCTTCACAGTGGGGCTGTGGATGTGGTTGGCAGCAGCACGCGGTCACAGCAGTGCTGGGCCTCGCTCGCTGGCTGCAGGCTCGCTGTGCCACACTGATGGCCGCTGGTGCATCAGGGCTGCTGGGCCGAACAGCCCAGCTGGGGAGCACCCTATGCTGCAGGGCTTGGGATCACCAACCTGCACGTCTCCGCCTGCCCACCCTGCTGCAGCCCGGCAGAACTGAAGCGAGCTGCATAAATCAGCACAGAACGGCTCTCGTGCAATGGCTCCGCTAGAAATGATCCCTTGGAGGTTCAAGGAGGTTGGTTTCTCTTTGTCCCTTTTAACCTTTTCTCTTCTTGCAAATGAAAAGGGTTGTTCCAATCAGCTTCGCTTTCTCATTCAGGTGAGCACTTCCACAGTGGGAGATGGAGCCGTGAACCAGCGGTGGCTCCGTGCCAGTGAGTGCTGCAGTACGCGGCTGTGTGCGGGCAGAGGGTTCTGCACCCCCCACAAGGGGGGCCCACAGCTCTGCAGCTCAGATCCTGGCATGCTGGTCTCCGAGGAGCTGATCCTCTGCTGACTGTCTCAGGGAAGTAACAGTCGTAGGGGGCATACAAGGCACTATGCTCACTTCAACAACTATTACAGTGCACTCCAGCTTTGCAAGCACCAGACAGGATCTCACGAAGGGCCTTCTCGCTGCCTGATAACGAACCTGGTGGAGAAAGCACTGCCGTGCCTCTCGTGCATTTTTAGGGTAAAGGGACTGTTATGTGAAGATGAACCATTCTGAAGCACCAAGACAGCGTGAAAAAGCATCGACATACTTGGCGAGTGCAGCTTGCTGCCAGCAGCAACCTGTTACATGGCTTCAGTAATTTAATTCTGATATATTTGGGGACATTTCCATGAGTGCATTTTGTCAGTGTTAACCTGGGGCTGGGAGGTGGCTCAGGGTCACTGCATGGCATTCTGCACTCATCACATTTTGCTGCTCATCACTCCACTCCCTTCTGTGTGGAGATGCTTCGCAGGGGCCGATCCCTGCTCCTGTGGGTCTGACAGCAGCAGGATGTGTTCCTTTGTGTGTGGAGCTTAGGAACAGGATAGGGAAAAGGTCCAACTAATTGTCTGCCATATCTTGCGGCCACATTAGGATGAGATCATTGTGTTAACACAGAGGAAGTATTTTCCATTGCCATGCATGGTTCTGGAGAATATTCTGAAAGCTGTCACATCCCGATTCGGCTGTTCATCGCGGCTCAGGCTTGGGCTCCTGTCGTTCCCGTCCCTTCACTCCATTAATTCCTCCTCCTTACGGCAGCACTCAGCTCTTATCTCCCACACTGGCTCAGCGCATCCATTTGTGCTCAACCCACCTCATGCCTGAGCCGGTGTAAAAGCCTCTGCACTCAGGGGCTTGCTGCAAGGTTTTCCATTTTCTTTTCTTATTTACTGTAGAAAATTGCTGATGGAAGGAAAGAAAAAAAAAAAAAGTAGTTCCTCTTTTGTTCACAGAAAATGCCTCAGAAATCCAAAGCGGCTTCAGGGCACAGCTGAGGGCTGCTTGGTACAGCAGGAGGGCGGCACCGAGGGGACACGGGCTCTGAGATGTTGGCGTAATGGAGCACTGCAGGCACCCAAATGGGGGCACTGAGCTCTGTGTTGAAGCAGTTCCCTGGGCCTTGGGGAACAGCTATGGAAGCTCTCTGAGCTGATTTGATGGGAAATGCTCTGTGGCTGCTCTCTCCCCCCACATTTTTACTCCTGATCTGTGTCACAGCACCCGGGGCCCCTTCCTGCCCTGGTTGGGAGAGGTCTGCACACTGGGACTTGGCAGTGGGGTGGATGGCAGTGAGCATCAAGTGGGCACAGCAGAGCGTCCCACTGGGTTGTTCTTCTGGTGCAGAGCAGCATCCATAAGGAGCTGTAACCCAGATGGCTGCTGAGCTCAGGTGTTCTGATGGGAACAGAGCAGAGTCTCCTGAGGTGCAGAAGGAGCACTAAATCCTGTATTGACTCTGCACAATATTCAGTATCTGTGCATTTTCCTCTGTGTAGGAAGGCACTTTCTGCATGGCAATGTGCTGAGCAATGCTGAATAATTCAGGTGGCCGCAGGTACTGCGGATGCAGGAACATGTGCTTCAGCCCTGCGTGCCCCTGGGCTCATCCCTGAGCCTTCCCCTGCTTTACCTTCAGCCCCAGATGAGGTTTCCTTTGCTCTCACCCCATTGTGCCAATTTTGCGCAGCCCCTGCAGTCCCACAGAAGCGCATGAAGGCAAACAGGAGGTGTGCTGTGAGGTGCTCCCTGGCTGTGTCCCCACATGCGCTGCTGCAGCTGTTCCTGCAGTTCTGGAAAGTGGAACAAGGGCTGGATTCATGCGTGTAAGCTCTCGCTGGAGCACTGCCAGGTCTGCCCGTGCCACATGCTGCACACAGAGCACTGCCGTGACCTGGGTCTCCCATGCTTGGAGCACACATTCCAGGCATTGCTGGTGGGATTCCATGTGACTCAGCCCACTTTGTGCACCTCATGTGTCTGGAAGCCGCAGTCAGAGCTGCCCAGGGAGCAGTGTTCCCCGGAGAGCTCTGCCCAAACCCAAACCAGGCACTCGTTGCCCCTCCCAGGGTGCTCACTGGGGGCAGCGGTGGTTGAGCACAGCCAGAAGCGGTGACCATGGGAGTGCAGAAACAGAAGAGTAATGGGAGGTGAACATTGCTGCGTGTAATGGCTTTTCACATGAATTCATACCAAATTTTGCAAGGAATGATGAATAACTTTATGGATGGGTAGCAATAAACCATGTGCTCATTTCACAGGGAACAGCAGAGCCAGGTGAGCCTCAGCTCCACAGCTCCCTCACTGCAAGGCCAACGAGCCGGGTGTTTAATTGCTTTTTTTCCTCTTGGCAGACTCAGAAAGCAGAAGGAGGTGCCTCGATGTCCCCAGACAGGGCAGCTCCCACAGGCAGACCCAGCAGTGTGATGGCACCTGCAGGACCCAGCTGTGGTCTGTAGCACTTCATTTATGGGAAATCAGGGAGACCAGGGAAAGCAGAAACCTTTTTGTGCCTTTTCTTCAAAAGAATTTTTTTTGGGGGGGGAATGCAATATACAGCTTTAATTTAATACTGCCATTCCTTTTTCTCAAATTGCAGAGGGCTCAGGGGTATCCCTCGGTAGGACACAGACATCTATGCAAAATCATTTAAAATAGTGGGCTCTTTTTTTGTTTGTTCTTCATACAAAAATAATTTCAAATCCACCTCTTGGTTTCTCTCGTAACACGTGGGATGCCAGCGGGGTCTGTGTGGAGCTGGGCTGGAAGAGGATCTGAAACGAAGGGCTGCCCGCGCGCAAAGTCTGACACTGGAAACAGATTACGAGGATGTGTTAATGCATTGAATGAGTACAACTGGAAAGCTGCAACACAAACAGCGTGGCTGGTTCTTACCTTCCAGTTTAACTTCCTGGTCTAGGCAAGGCCCACGTGTGGGCAAAGGGAACCATCACCATGGAAGGGCCAAAGGAGCAAAGGAAGGAGTGAATAGAGGTCAGCTGGCACCAGGGGTACGCTTGGATCCATCGTGCCTTAGGAACAGCTCTCGGCCCACTTCTGGATTTTATCTCACAGGTAATGCTTGTCACTGAGCAGCACTGTGTATGGAGCAGCAGTTCTGTCCCCACTCGCTCCGCTCTTCCAGGCTCTTGCTGGGGCCATGCGTGTGATTTTCTCCCATGGCTGCAGGCTGGCAGCATCAGGGAGAGATTCCTCCTTGCATCAAAGAGTGCAGAGGTGTGAGGGATGGCTGCTGGGAGCTGGGCAGTGCCTGCATGGCACTGCGCCCTACGGGGAGGAGGAAGGGGACACTTCCCAGCATGGGGAGAACGATTCCAGTCCTTTCTCGGGCAATTTTTTAAGTATTAGCAACCATGGTAACTGAATAGAAATGTAACCCCTGTGCTGTGCATTCAGCTTGACACAATTATCTCTACAGAACAGCCACGTTAAAAATAAACACAGCTTGCACCAGCATCCTCAGCCGCTGCACGGGGCCCTGCCAGGAGAGCACAGCACGCTGCAGCCAGCAGAGTGAGTTTGGGAAGGAAAAAGGGCGTGGGGACTTCATTTTGTCACCAAACATACTGCGATGTAATATTCAGAGCCATTTGGATTTGATATTTCTGCCTCACATTGGTATACTTCCTACAAAAGACAGCAGAATGCAGGCGGCAATTGCTACCAAGTTGGTTTGGAATCAGCAGTTCTTGGTTTTGCATTTCAGACTGTATTCACACACGGGTGGGCACGCAGCACATGCCTGATGTGCTTTTCTCATCTGTAAACTCGTGACGAATCCTTCCCCTGTCTTCAGCATGGGGATGAATAAAGCCAAGCAAAACGCTCCTCCATCTGTGAGCAGACCCCCAGCACCCAGCTGCCATGCATGCTTAGGAGAGGGTCACCAAAAAACCCCCAGTGCCAAACATTTCAGAACACAACGTAACACACTGAAACCTCTTCTGAGCTGCCAGCACTGAGCTCAGGCACAGTGCTGAGGGAGTGCTGCCCTGCAGCAGTGGGGACCCCGGACCGACGGTCATGCTGCCCTGGCTCTGGGTCACGGCTGCAGTGAAACTGTTGGACAAAGGCACAAGGAAGCGGGTGAGTCTGGGCATGAGGAAGTAGGAAAAGGATCTTTTTTTCCTGTGCTGTTTCAGTACATGCTGAGGAAATTGAGTGAGAGGCATAGATCGCCAGCTCTTAACTGCTAAAGATATTTGCAAGAGTCATTTCAGCAAATGTCTCCCGTTCCATATATAGATCTATAGAGTCTGTGCTTCTAATGGACTGACAAATGTACCATAACCCCGGATGACTGTTGCTTCATTGCTTGGCTATACAGATAAGAGGAATGCTTCCTTTTGATTGAGATCTTAAATCAATTGTTCCCTTACCCAGCGTCTCGTGGTTATTATCCAAGGAGAAGATAAAGTTCAGGTGGTAAATTGCTAATATTGTAAGAAAAATGTCTGTTGTGTCCTGCTTAAAGTTCCCTGTCTGGATGAAATACACCCTCCTATAATATTTAAGACTGCACGTGATCCATCAGTGTGCACGCCAGCCCTGCTGCTTAGTGCTGCTGCCAGCTGTGAAGCACAGCACTGCAAGACCTGCACTGGGGCAGAGGGGCCCTTAAAACACTGCCTGGGATCACCCATTGCCTCCTCAAGTTCTGGGAGTGGAACAATCAATGACAACTTTTGGGACGCTCTTCTACAACATCTCTATATCCACGTTACCGCATTCCAGGTTCCCTCTCAGGCAGACAGCATACACAGTTTCACATTTGTTTCCAAAAGGAGCAGCTCTTGTTGCAACTCCCCTGTACTCATCTCTGGTGAGGCCGCACCTCGAGTACTGTGCCCAGTTTTGGGCCCCTCACTGCAAGAAAGACATCGAGGCCCTGGAGCGTGTTCAGAGAAGGGCAACAAAGCTGGTGAGGGGTCTGGAGCACAGGCCTTATGAGGAGAGGCTGAAGGAGCTGGGATTGTTCAGCCTGGAGGAGGCTCAGGGGAGACCTTATTGCTCACTGTAACTTCCTGAAGGGAGGTTGTGGTGAGCTGGGGGTCGGCCTCTTCTCTCGTGCCATTAGTGATAGGACTAGAGGGAATGGCTTCAAGCTGCAGCAGGGGAGATTCAGGCTGGACATTAGGAAATATTACTTCTCAGAAAGGGTGGTCAGGCACTGGAATGGACTGCCCAGGGAGGTGTCACCGACCCTGGGGGTGTTCAAGGAACGACTGGATGTTGTGCTGGGGGACGTGGTTTAGTGGGAGCTATTGGTAATAGGTGAACGGTTGGACTGGATGATCTTGTAGGTCTTTTCCAACCTTGGTGATTCTGTGATTCTATGATTCTAACAGCTGTAATCCTTCCTCTCAGAGTAGCTGTGGCCATCACATTTCATGCTAATTTGTTACTGAACTCACCCACATCATCAAGAGATGTAGCTCCATGATCTTCTATCTGGGACTCCTGTTGCACTGAATGAACTTAACCCCTCTGGCTCACTCTCATTGATGAAATGCTGTGGGCTGCCCATGTGATTACCTGTCCTTGGGCAGGGGTGTGTCTTTTGCTGAAGAGTAAAACGATCCAAGCATTAAAATCTGTGCTTCATCACAGGAAGGTGAAGTCGTGACCCATTCCCAGCGCTGGGCAGCCTGGAGCTGCAGTGTCACACAGCAGTGGGTGCTCACACCGCTCCTGAGCAGACAGCTGGGCTGACCCAGGGCTGGGGGCTGCTCCCATGTGGGACACCCCTGGCAGTGCCCCGTCCCCATCCCTGTGTAATGCCCCACTGCTTTCTTCCTTTCAGTACAGCACTGGCAGAGCTTGCAGCTGCTGTCTGTGCCTTTCCCGCTGGGGAACACACAGCTGACTGTTGCCAGCCCAGGACATCTCACCAACATTAAACACGATTTTTTTGTCTTCAAAGGCACTTTGGGGATTTTAAGTAAGTGATCTTTTTGATAGTTAAGAGCACCCACGCGCTATGCAACTCCATTGCAGTTGCTGCAAATATTCACCTGCAGCAAGCAGCTCTGCCTCTGGCACGCTCCCGATTCTTTTCCTAGTGACAGAAATCAATAGCAGCAGATATGAGGACACAGATAAATGTATGTACAGTTGATGAGGGGTGAATGGCCCTTCAGAGCACGTCGCTCTCACAGATTTCCTCTCCTCTCTGCCTTTTTACATGCTTTGGCTAAATGCTCTGTGCGTTATCTCGCTCACCTCGAGTGCCTGAGCTCTCCCATCCCTCTCCAATATGCTTTCAGCATTCCGCAATGTCAGATGTTGCTTCCAGCTGTAAGAGAAATTATCTTTTATTCTTTAAAGGGAAAGCAGTTCAGAGCATTTCCATCTGCAGAGGCAGCGGCTCCTGCTGCAGCCCGGCCCCGAGAGGCGCTGCCTTTCCTGTGTGGTTGGAATCCATCAGAGGCAGCGCTGTGCAGCACTGAATGACCGCCTTCTCACGGCTCTTCTCACATCCTTGCGTAGTGCCTTTATTATTCATACCAATCTGTCTTTCAGATCAGCTTCCAAAGACACTCCAGATTAAATTTTCTTCGTTATCATTATAGAACTAGATGAGTAAGTGGCACATCTGTTCACGAAGTGCTTTATTATCTGTTCTGATGAGCTTTGGGATGAATAGCGGGATGGCTTAAATATGGAGCAGAAAAACACATACAGGTTTGTGCACAGTCTGAGAGCTGCAACCAGCACCGCTAACTCGAGCAATCTGACTCCAAACTAAAGAGGCAGTCATGAACCAATGGTCCAGGCCAATTTATCATGAGGGAAAGCTTAATGAAGGGACAAGAGGAGGCAGAACACAGACGTGCATGTGTTATTACACTAATAAAGACCCACACGTTGTGCAACTGGTTCTCATTCCATCACCGTAGAGAAAAACAATAAATATTTTACAAACACACCATTCAAAGCCAAATTGCACCAATAAATCTATTTATCCGGAACTTATTTCCTAATTTCTTACAGCTACACCACTCACAAAGGAGGATCATTTGTCTCTCGGACGCAGAGGTGGCGCTCCCAATTTGCACCCACGTGTCCCTGCTGTCCGCTGGAGGACTCCGGGTGCAGGTGGGTGTGGGCAGAGGCAGCGGGCACTGCTGGGGCAGCTGGGATGGGAGGCAGCAGGGAAACAAGGCAGCACGTCCCTGGAATCCTCACACCTTCATGTTAGGGAAGGGAAATGTCAGCGGGCTGTGCATAAAGTATGGGCCCATGTAAGACGGAGGGCTGCATCTTGAGATCCAAGTGACAAATCACTTGAGCTGCAGGAGCTGTCACAGCATACAAGGTTGCCAGGAACAATCAATGAAATTATAGCCCTGTGCTACATGGTTGTTTATCTGCTATTATGGAAATAAGGTACCATCAAAACTGTTGAAAAAACTTGAAGATTACAGGAGGCACAATTTTGCGAGATGACAGCAACATTTTATCATGTTATTCTGACAGGTCCTGCTAAAAAATATCCCTGACTTCTGCTGTTGCTGTCTGTATCGAGCTGGGAGGATAACAGGGAATGCTGTTTTTCAGCTGTTGTGAGAGAGCGGACCTGTGAGAGAGGTGTTCTGCGCGGGGTCTCAGAGCAGCATGGTGATGATGTCAGCAGCAAAGAGGTGCTCACGGCTGGTACAGCTCCTACGGAGCCCATGGATGAGCTGAGGCACAGCCCAGCCTCAGAGTGTCCACATGTAGGTGTCACACAACATCTTCTGAAATAACTGAGAGGCGTCGCAGCTCAGAACAGCACACCATCAGATGATGAATCCAGACCTCTCCTAGCCATCCCCACTTGGAGCCGCACCTAACGGGGTTATTGAAGGAGTCAGTGGCTGAGGTCTCCCAGTGGGGATGTGGGGCAGCAGGAGAAGCCCAGCTTAGCCCAGGGGGTGTTCATTAAACACGATTCTGTTGACTTAAGGTACCAACAAGTGGATATCGACACTGTCAGAAACAGTGCAGACAAAGTCCCCAGGACTGTATTGTCACCATACTGTTACCTATACTTTTTGAGATGTTTTTATTATCTATTATCCAGCTTTTATGAATCAGAAAGTCTTGGCTCTGGCTTTTGTGAGGAGGTATAATTTACACCTGGATTGCTGGTGTCAGAGTTTTAACTATTAAAAGCTGATGTTTGGTCTAGATTAGCCCTACACCATCACTCCAAAGGGGAGCTGCTGTGCTGAACATTTCTGTCTGTTTCTGAGCATAGTATCAACCACCTCTGTCCTTGTCGAGCCCTAAGGAAAGGAACATTTAGCAGACTCTCTGAGGATGCTCTGAAAAATATTTGGAAATGACATTTTATAAGAGAGTGTGCTCTGGCTGGAAGATATCAGAAGGTTGGTGTCTCGCCTTAGAAGTTCTGTGTTTCCTCCCTATAAAATCACTGTCATCACAGCACCCCCACCTCACTGCTCTTATTTTAGGAGATGCTTTCTCTGTGCTCTCACGTCAGTCTCAGTGGGGAAGCTTCCAAATGGGGCAGGAAGGAGCTGCAGTCTATTTGTGGCTGCCACGGCTCCTTCTGCACCACGCACTGCTCCATGCTGCCCGCAGAGCTGCTGAGCACGGCGCCCACTGAGCACTGAGCAGTGCCCACTCACAGCAGATATTGCTGAGTTTGGGCCCAGGTGCCACTGGAAGTTTCCCCGTATCAATCACAGCGATGCAGGTCTGCGTTCATGCTTTAAATTCCCGTGTATTCCACCTTTGTAACAGAGAAGGAACACCTACCGTGACAAACTCATGGGGCTGGGCAGCACGATGCTCCCTCCCCTGTGGCACTGGCTCCCCTTTCGCCTCACCATGGTCTGCCCACGGCCCCACATTGCGGCGCAGCAGGGCTGGCACACACTGCTCCAGCAGCACAGCACTGCACGGGCAGGCAGCTGCGTGCCCAGGGCTGTGAGCTGACACCACACGCTTGGCTCTAATAGTAAAATCAGGGGGACTATTAAAGTAGATTATGCACTAATAATTATGCAAATATTCCTTCAGTGAAACTATAAAAATCTCATGAAGATTTAGCACCTGGCTATTATGTGGAGAGAAATATGTGGAAATGAAAATGAAGATCATTAACTTTAAGGAGTTAGGGGAATTTTTTCTGCTATCATTTAAACACACAGCTTGGGATGCCTTTGAAGGTTTAACCTGGAGGAGATTATCAGTTATAACACTGCTGAAACACAGCTGCAGGACGACAATGGGCTCTGCTTGGAGGAGGGAAGAGCAGCAGAGAAGAGCCCCCCCCACCCCAAACATCCCCTCAGAGAGAGAACCACAGCACTACAGTACTTATAGAGAGCTGAATGTTGGCATCCCAGACAGCAGTGAGGATGGAGCAGCAAAACCCTCACACTCAGCAGCCCTGATCTCTACAGAAGAACCCAAAGCTGCACCACGTACTGGCAGATGTGAGGAAATTTAATAGGAGCCACCTGAAGGGGCAAATCAATTAACTGATTGCAGCTGGGTTCAGCACCCAGGTCCTGCCATAATATTTAGCACTCCATTAACTTTAAAAGCACAGCAACCTCTGGAAGACTGGATACCAACTGGTGGGTGAAGCTCAGAGGGGGATGGTGATCCTGATGGAAGAAATTAAAGCAAAGCCTTTATTTTGTTATGATAAACATCACTGTGGGTATGTTGGGGTGGGGCACACAGTGCTGCTCGTTATTTGGCCCCAGCACGGTACAGCTGCAGCTCTCTGTGGTGCCCTGAGCACAACGTGAGGGTTGGGCTCTCTGCAGGTTGCCTCTGTGCTCACCTGCTGGGAGGGGGCAATGCGGGGGAAGCAGCGCCGCTTCCTCGCCAAACTGTGGGGGCACTGGGGCTGTGGTTGGCAGAGCCCACGCAGCAGTGCTTGGGAGCTGCAACCTGACATGGTGTTGGGTGCTGAGAGCTTGCCTGCTGCTGATGGACGGGAAATAACGCTGTTTATGAGCTTTATTCATTTATTAATAAATAGAAAATGCACAGGCAGTTCCTGAGGCAGAAACAGAGACCAGAAATAATGCCCCACTTGCTCACTGAGCTGCATTCCTTCCTGAATATTTAAGCTTTCTGGCCCAGTAATCCTCAGTGCTGTGCAGAGCTCTGGGCAGTGGTGATGCTCCTGCAGTTTCTGGAGCTGCCTGACCCTGAGTGCTGGGCCAGGAGATGCTCATCCCATCTGCACTGGTGGGTGCTAAGCTGCAAGCAGTGCCTGAAGGGGTTGCATGGAATCATAGAGCTGCCGGCATTGGAAGGGGTGCTTCATATGCTTGGGTTGCTTTTGAGGGATTTCAGTGTTAAGAATCATGAAAATTGAAAAAGACCTCTAAGACCACCAAGTCCAACAGCCAGCCCCTTTCCTCCACATCTCCAATGGAACCATTACTCTCAAGATTCTCTTTGGGCTGCTTTATGCACGGTGATGCCACTTTCTGGAGGAATCTCGGTGTGCTACGAGCCCACTGCCCTCTGCTCCCCACCACCCCAGCAGCTGAGCTGCCTCTGCCCCCCACCCCACGGCTGCTGACAGCACAGCTTTCCTCTTGGGCTGGGGTAGAACTCAGGATTACAGCCAGGCTCTTCCTCCCCTCGTTTGGAAGGCTCACACTGCACCCCCCCGGGGATTCTCTCCCTCTGTCCCAGGCCTGGGCTGGGTCACACACAGCACCCAACGCCTCTTTGTCTTTGGTTGGTTTTTATTTACCAATAAAACGATACTACAAAACATGGGAAACATCCGCTTGAAATACAGACTGCAGTCACGCTGCCAGCCTTTAACCTGCTGTATTTACAGATCTCCCCATCCCCTCAGAGGAGCTTTAGCCTCTTCCTCCTCCTCCTCCTCCTCCTCCTCCTCCTCCTCCTGGCACTGCTGAGCTCAGTGCTCTATTAGGGGCACAGCAGTAACTCAGCCCCACTGCTCCGGCCATGTGGGTCAGTGCCACCACCGGGCAGAACGGCCGCGGGCCCATCAGCATAGGAAAGAGATACACGTGTGTGTGTGTAGATACATCTATATATAAGTGCTTTTAATTATATAGTTGTAAGGCAGATTAAAATTATTTTCTGACACCAGCCGGTATCAAAGGACACCACTCCTACCTCCCATGCACTTTGTGCAGTGTGTATGGGAGGTAATTAAGTCTGCAGTAATTATCACACAGGTACTGCAATCTGAACAGCCTCTGCTCCTTCATATCCACCCCATGTGAGGCTCCTGCCCTGCACCCCCGGGCACTGTAGGCCCCAGCACCGTGGGGCTCTGTGCTGCTGCCCCTTG
The DNA here is from genome assembly GCA_030625065.1 of Alectoris magna. Classification (NCBI taxonomy): domain Eukaryota; kingdom Metazoa; phylum Chordata; class Aves; order Galliformes; family Phasianidae; genus Alectoris; species Alectoris magna. Next base: position 16,533,143 of record CM060573.1, on the reverse strand, counting down.
GCATATAGGGGCATCAGGGGAGGTGGGAGGTGATCAGAAGCCCCAAACCCTTCTGGGTGCTGGGATGGAGAGGGCAGGGCTGCCTCTGAGCGGGGTTTCTCTCATTACCACTGGATTGTCCTCACCTCAGCTTCAAGTGAAGGGCAAGCTTTTTATTTCTTTGCACATGAAAAGAAATGAAGACAATAATGTATTCCAGAACAGTTCCTCCTCTCCTACGAATTATTATCAGGGAGCTGGAGCCCTGCTAATTGGCTTTGCTCCGCAGCACCGAGCGGCTGCTGCTGGTTCCTCACGCACACAGCCCCGCAGCCCCAGACCCTGTGGCACAGCCAACGAACCTGACGGCAGCAGCCAGTTCTGGATGGGCCTCTCCAAAGCTGAGCACACGGTGCAGGCGGTGCAGCAACACAGAAGTACAGGAGGCGCAGGTGGTGCAAGTGCAGTTGTGCATCAGTGCAGGAGGTGCAGATGCAGCAGTGCAGGAGTGCAGGAGTGCAGCAGTGCAGGAGGTGCAGGAGTGCAGGAAGTGCAGCAGTGCAGAAGTGTAGGAGGTGCAGCAGTGTGGGAGGTGCAGGTGCAGGAGGTGCCGTCAGAATGGGCTCTGCTGAGGAACAGCCAAGTACCAAAGACTAAAAATAATAACTTTTAAACCCTCCTCCCGGGACGTGCAGCCACACGGGCACTCCGCTGCTGCTCTTCAAGCTCTTCCTCCCCAGCATTTCTGATCCCATTGGAGCCGTGGTGGTGCAAAGCAGTGACACCGAGAAACCGTGCAGGGAGGGGATGACTAGAAGCCCACAGCCAGTGGCTGGCACCCGGAGTGACCCTGCAGGGGGGTACAGAGGAGGGCCGCCCCCAACCCCAGCAGCTGCCCTGGCCCTGGAATGTGGCAGAGCCTTCCCACCACAGGGCGTCTTGCAGAGCACAGGAGTGCTGTCATGGTGTTCTTGGGGATGCTCCATCAGGTGAACCCAATGCAGCACCAGCTGTTCCAGATGAGCTGCAGCTGTGGCGGTGCTCCCATCTCTGCTTAAGGTGGGGGGAGGAGGACTGAAGCTCACAGTTGCTCTGTGATGCCTTCAGCTTCTTGTGGGTACAAATGGGGCAAAACTAAAAACCTTGGGGGAGAGTGATCCCCATTCTGCAGGGACCTGGTACACATGGAGCAGTGTGCAATCACAGCGGGCGAGGAGGCACCCAGTACACATTTCTGTGTGTGAATGTGGCAGGGGAAGGGCACCAACTCACTTAGCCCTGCCTGTACTCTCACAGTATGTGTGCACTCCCACCAGCATGCACACCTACCCATGCAGGACCCATTCCTTCACCACTGCCCTGGGCTTATCGGGCTCCTAAGGCAGGGCTCAGCTCTCTGCTACAACCAACTCCTCCCTGACCCCCCAGTACCTCCCCATGCCCCCCAGAGGGACACAGCACCTGGCAGCCCCCAGGCCATGCTCAGGCACTGCTGTTTCCCCCCCCCCCCCCCTTTCCATGCTCTCTCAGCGCTATCTGTCCCAGCGAAATACAGCAGGCTAAAAGCTACTTTGTTGTTGCTGTTGTTTTTTTTTTTTTACATACCACAGTAGAAACAGTAACTGAGTTATATTTGTCAGATCACAGCAGTGTATGCGTATTTGCTATTCACAGACCGCAGAATATTGCCAATAACCTCACTGGTGGGGACTGACGACACGGAGATACATGCATTCGTGTGAGACCACAACCAATGATGTCTATACTGCATTAAGCACATTCATTGTTAAACACCTTCCAGTCAAATCGGTTCCTTTATAATTGTCGTTAAAACTTTAGTTTTTCTTCCACAATTAAGCACAAAGTAACCTGTAAACAAGTTGACATTACACTTATATACAAGTGAACCACGTCGGAGAGTAGAAGAGGTAATTCGGTGGGTGCCACTTAACCTACGTCGATGTGCAATAGACGGACTCCACCGCAGCGAAGTCACTGCGTGCCTTGTGAGGTCTGGGCTGTGAGGTGAGCGGGGCCGGGGAGGCACCGCCCGCAGCCCCCACCCCCACCACGGCCCCCAGAGCTGCATCCCGTGCTTGGTCATTGCTATAGATTAAAATCTGCAATAGCATTCTTACAAACGGATCACTGTAGCTAAGTGATATCGATGCCAAGAAAAATAAAGAACGTCTTTTTATAATATAAATAATTTAAAAGTGCTTTTTTTGTTGTTGTTGTTGTCATTGTTGTTCTTTTACTATTAATCTACAAAACCCCGCGGGGGCATCATCTATCCATAGGACTGGACAAGTAGTTCATACCATGGTACACATGGGGCTGACATGTCGGGGACTCAGAACACCGCATGCAGCAGTGCTGTGGGGCAGGGAGGGGGAGGGGATCCCTCCTGGGCCTGGGGGCACTTGGGAGGCACGGGGGGGAGGGGGGAGGGGGTTCCAGCTACCACAGTCACTGCCAGTACCGGGCAGCCCAGCACTGCCCTCTGCACACAGCTTTGCAAAGAAAGGAACAAACCAACTCCCAGGCTGGAACTAAAACCCCACAGCCTGTCCACCAGAGCACCGTAAAGCATCTTTGTGGTGCATATAGGAGAAAAATATAGGGGAAGAGTATAGGGGGAAAAAAATTATTTGGCCCACATAGGTCCACGTGCACCCTCACCAATATAGTGCAGCCACACCATGGGTACGATGCTCTGTTCATGCAGCCCTTATGAACCTCCTGGCAAAACAAAAACTCCCTGATGTGGGAACAACAGAGCCCTGCAAGCACAGAGGAGCCCCTCACTGAAACCACCTTAGGATCAGCAGTGATAACTTGTGCACACTGACATCATCTCCCATGGCGGTCTCAAATTCAGGAGCTCTGGAGCCTGGAAGATGCTAAATAAGTCTGAGACAAGCTGCCCGTTCCAACCAGCCCCATATCTGTATGTCTCACTCTTTTTGTGCTGTCTGACAATGAATAATTTCTCTGAGCACCCCAGGGCTCGTTCCTCCCCCTGCAGCTGTGCCACTGCGCGCCCCTTCCACAGCCCCAGGGACACTCCATGTGGTTCATTTCCAGTTCTCTGGAACGCACGCAGCTGGCACAGCACTGCTGCTGACCCGGAGACCCATTCCCTGCCAGTCGGAGCATTAAGCACGTCTCATCAGGCCGATCATCTCCAGTATTTTCTTCCGCACCAGATGGCAGCCTGCTGTGCCTGCCCTGCCACCAGCACGGGCTGAGCCCACGGCCCCCACACAGCCTGGGGACACAGCGAGGGTGAGGGACAATTGAGAGAGAGAACCAGAAACACAAGGAACACAGCAACAGAGAGCCCTGTCCCTGTCTGCAGGGAAATGCATTCACGGTGCCTCAGAAGAGGGAGAGAGACAGAGCGAGGGGGTTCTGCTGCAGCCCACAGAGATTGCGAAGAGCCGACCATCCACAGCTGCTAACAGTGCTCTTTCCTGAGAAAGTGCAGTGATCAGGAGGGAGCCAGGCAATCTGTCAGCAATAGATACTGATATATATATACATATATATACACAGAGATGTATATACACACATATATATATGTGCACACCCACACCCAGGCGCTGAAGGCAATGCTGTCCCGACACATTGCTCTCACGGCCCCACTGCCCCCGGCCACAGAGCTGCACACCCGCAGAGAGCAAAGCAGTGCGCACTGCCAGCCCTGTGTGCCCTTAAGGTACTCTGCTTGTGTAAGACTCAGAGTTGACAAAGAAAAACATTTGTCATTGTGCTTCCACAACTGGAAAAATATCGTTACCCTACGACTATAAATGTTAAGGTGAGATAGGCAAATTAGGCAGTACTATAGAGATGGATTGGTTTTTTTTGTGACCTAATACATAATTACTATCAGGAATTATTTCCGGATCACTCCGTATCCCACTGTAACGGCAATGGGTACCATCCCACCTATAGGTGGTACTTCCGCAGCAGTTCCGACTGCCAGGGATGCTTCCTTTCTGGAAACCTGTCTGGGATTTTGATCTTGAGGAAATCCTGGATGCACTTCTCCAGCTCCTCCTCGATGGAGAGCTTCTCCTTCACCGCCTTCTTCTTGCCGGCAGTGGACTCACGGGAGCCCGAGGTGAGCGTCCGCAGCAGGTCGCTCTTGCGCCGGCTCTCGGAGTGCTGCAGGAGCAGCACGGGGCCCTTCTTGGCCGGGCGGTCCAGCGTCTGGATGTTGGGCTGTCGCGTGACGGGGCCGCAGATGACAGTCTCCTGCGGGGAGCTGCCTTCCGACTGGCTGTCACAGCTGGATGTCGACAGCTCGTTGCAGGATGTGCCGCTCTCACCCTCCTTCTCGCCTTTGCCATTCTTGCAGCAGCAGTCGCAGTGGGACGAGGCCCAGCGGGACGGCTCACCTGGAGGGAGAGAGCATGGTTAGAGCCTGCAGGCAGCTCCCTGAGCCCACCGTTCTCCTGCAGCAGAGCCCTTGGCGCCATTGGTGTCACAGTCGCCATGGCCGCCCATTGATGGCACCGCCCCATGCTCTGGGCACATTTGGGATGCTCAGCAGGAACGGATGTGCTGATAGTGCAGGGAGGTGGTTAAGCAGCTTCATGAAAACTGAACTGTTTAGGGCTGACGGCTGCGGTGACTGAGGCCCTGTGCACAGTCCTGCTCCCTGTACTCCTTGCATGCACTGCCTGGAGCCATGCGTGTGCCCAGTGGCACAGAGCAGCAGAACAGTGCGGTGGTCTCATGGGAACAAAGCATGTAGGGAATGCCACTGCCTGCCCAGGGCAATGCTCACTGTCACTGCGGCTTCATGCTTTCATTGGATCCAATAGAACTACTTGCTATTTCTGAAAGTAACAAATCAAAGCCATAAAGCTGAATTGGATGCTGCATCAATGACACCCACCCTGCAGAAGGAGGGACAAACAGAGCCCTCTACAAAGGCCACAAACGGGCATCACAGAATCACAGAAACATAAAGATTGGAAAAAACCTCCAAGATCACCAAGCCCAACCCCCACACATCCCTATCATGCCCACCGAATCACGTCCCTAAATAGAATCCCAGATTCATCAAATAGGAGACCTGGGGAGAAAAGCACAGCTCTGGAGCACTCAGCCCTCAGACCAGCCCTTTCGCAGCCACAAGCACGATGCACATCAACTGCAGAACTGGAGAAAGAAAGAAAAGCGCTGAAAGCCTCCTACTGTCTCTTCCTTGCTCAGAGGTGGAGGAGTCTCCCAGTCTGCATCCCTGTACCTGAACTGAATTCAAGGCTTGCTTCGGGACCTGCTCTTTGACCTGTCTGATGAAAGTCAATAATAGTCAAACTGAAATCCCTCATTGTTTGCATGGCTGTGACAAAAGCATGGAACCTTCCACCATGCAGCCCCTGTGCCCACGTCCCACCCCACACGGGGCAGCCCTGGCACTCCCAGTGCACCCAAGCAGAGGCACACAGCACATGCACTGTGCACAGGGCAGTGCAGGGCAGCACTGGGCCCCCAGCAGCCCCCGTCCTGGCAGAGATGCACACTGCACTGATGTGACCGTGCGCTTCGGTAATTACCACCTGCCTGCTGAGTGATGCTGGGATAAAAGGGGCTCATTAATCCCAGCCTGGCTCTGCTGCCTCTCTCCCTGATCTCAGAACATTTCTCTCCTACCGCCCTAACTATAGTAATTATTAGAAGGTTCTGAAGCGGCAGCAAAGCCTCTGATGTGTAACTGACACACAAGTGCCCGCTGCGTGCTTCTCCTCTCCCTCTTAGAGCAAATGCACTGCGAGCTGGGAATGGGAAACCTGAGCTGCTGCATGCAGCAACCCCATGGGCAGGGAGCACTTATAAGATGAGCATGGAGCCTTCAGACTGAAAGCAATGAAAATGTGTGGGTTTTTTTGTTTATTTTTGTCGTTGTTAGAAATGGTGCACGGACACCAACTCCAGCACTGCACAGCCCACAGCAGACACAGTTGCTGAAATTTGCAACCTGAGCATGGGGAACATGGCCCCATGGTGCTCCTCCTTCTTCTGACCCCCAGCACAGCCATACTGCTCGGGAGAGTGGAGCTTCACAGGAACGCTGCCATGTGCCCAACGGCACCCCGCAGTGTGGCTGCAGCGCGTGGGGCGTCTGCTGCCTGCCTGTATGGGCTCCAGGAAGTATGATTTGTGCCAGCTCACCAGAACATCAGTTATTCAGAAGTGAGTGCCACCAGTCCCCAAGGGACCCCAAAAGCAGAGCGGTGTGAACACACAGACAGTGCCGGGGCCACACCCCCGCATGGCCCCAGCAAGAGCAGGAGCCTCTGAGCCAGCCATGAGACCACGAGTGCCCAGTGAGCAGGGGCTGAAGGGGTGGGCGCTCCCTGGGTAAGTCCTTGCCACTGGCACTGCCTCCTGGAGCTGTGGTATTCCGAAAGCAGATGGTGACTTTGATGACATTTGCCCTGGGAAAGCACTCGGCTCTTCACCAGCTCCCTTCGTCTTGACATCTTATAATGTTAGTTTTAATACCAATTTTCTTTTTAGTTTCAGATCTATAAAATTCATAACCTTGTGATATTTCAGAATGAAGCTGCCACAGATTACCAAGATCACCAAGGCCAGCCTTCAGCCCACCCCCACCACGCCACTAAGCCACTAAATAGAACTTCAGAATCGGTGGCAATGGGGGAGCCCAGTGCCCCACATCCCACTCCTGCCCCTCCCAGCCCCAGGGCTGAGGCACTGAAAACTACCACACATTATTTGGCAGGTCAGTACAGCCTGGATGGTCAAGGCCTGAAGACAGGCGATGGTGGCCCATATTTGATGTAAACAACCCGTCCATGCACGCACAATGCCGCAAATGGGTTTTGCATCCATGCATGAATTAAAGGTGTTGTGATTGATGAGAGACTGAGGTCTAATTGGTGTTTTAATAAATACATTCTGAGTTGGTAATCTAGCCAGATCTATCAGTGGAAAATACCACTGTCCAAATAAAATTACCAAGGTAAAACTCAGGAGCAATGACAAATGCCATGCAGTAATTGGCTCTGGTACCAGCACTAGCATCAGGATGGATGTGCAGCAGATTTATGTGCATTTTGGATTAAGGACTCTGAGTGCCGTTTCCGCAGACAAACAGACCAGGGGAGGCCCCAGCAGCGACAGCAGTTCATCTGCACTCTGGCTGGCACTGTCCAAGCTGTCTCCTCTCCTTCACATCCTGCTCACTGCTAAACTCATCACCGAGCTTTGAGCTGCTCTCCACAGACATCTGGCTCCTTCCAGCCCATCTTAATGCTTTTAAAGTTCTGTTTTAACGTGCTTTTACTATGTGAATTTTCTGATGCAGTGTAAAAGCAGCAGTGTTCACTGAGGTCCCTGTGTGGGACCTAACCATTTGCAGGGTGACACAGCCCCAGCCCATGCACACGTATCAGCCTCCCCACACGCTGCCATTTATTAGTGCTCCCATGATCATAGAACCACAGAATCATTCAGGTTGGAACAGACCCCTCAGACAGCCAGCCCAGCCCATCTCACCATGCCCACCAACCACATCCCCCAGTGCCGCATCCCCACTTTATGGAGCACCTCTGGATGGTGACCCCCCACTCCCCGGACAGCTGTGCCACTGCTGACCATTCTTTTGGAGGAGAAATTGCCCCTAATATCCAACCTGAACCTCCTGCTCCCTGTAACACTCTGTGCTTGAAATGTAGTCCCTTTCCTTTCCAAATACTGCAGTTGGAAAAGAATATTTGGCCATTAGGATTGTGGTATTTATCTTTCTCCAAGAGAATTACAGTGAAATGAAAAAATGATGCAACAGTTTTCTTCTGCCAGTAGCATTTAGTCATCTTGCCCTCTCTCAAACCCCCAGCTTAAGTTGAGTGCACCAGGAATCAGCAGCTGCCTCTAGAGCATCTTCCCTTACATCCGGTCCTGCCTCCTCCAGTTTGAGACTGTTCTGTATCTTTATTATTGTGGTTTTAACATATTATCTGAATACAATCTTGTTACTTAAAATTTATACTTGAGTTCTTGAAAGTGAAGTTGGAATAAAGGAGCAGTTCCAGGGCCTCAATGTCTTTCTCACAGTGAGGAGCCCAAAACTGAACACAATACTCGAGATGTGGCCTCACCAGCGCTGAGTGCAGGGGGATGATCACCTCTCTGCTCCTACTGGCCATGCTGTTTCTAATACAGGCCAGGATGCCATTGGCCCTCTTGGCCACCTGTGCACACTGTCGGCTCATGTTCAGGCGAGCATCGACCAACACCCCCAGGTCCCTTTCCTCCTCACAGTCATCCAGCCACTCACTCCCACGCCTGTAGCGCTGCATGGGGTTATTGTGGCCAAAGTGCAAGACCCGGCACTTGGCCTTGTTGAACCTCATCCCATTCACCTCAGCCAAGCGATCCAGCTTATCCAGATCCCTCTGAAGGGCCTCCCTACTCTCAGGCAGATTGACACCACCTCCCAGCTTGGTGTCACCTGCAAATTTACTGAGGGTACACTCAATCCCCTCATCTAGGTCATCAATGAAATATTAAACAAGATAAGATGGGCCCCAGTACTGACCCCTGGGGACACCACTTGTAACAGGTCGCCAGCTGGACTCAACTCCATTAACCACTACCCGTTGGGCATGGCCCTCTAGCCAGTTCCTTACCCAAAGAAGGGTATACCTGTCCAGGCCATGGGCAGCCAGTTTCCCCAGGAGAATACTGGGAGAGACCGTGTCAAAGGCTTTGCTGAAGTCTAGGTAGACTACATCAACAGCCTTTCCCTCATCTACCAGTCTGGTCACCCAATCATAGAAGGAGATGAGGTTGGTCAAGCACGACCTGCCTTTCATGAACCCATGTAGGCTGGGCCTGATCCCCTGGACGTCACGCACTGCTGAGTGATCTCACCCAAGATGATCTGTTCCATAACTTTCCCTGGTACCCTGTCAGGCCGACGGGCCTGTAGTTCCCCAGATCCTCCTTACGGCCCTTAAGAGCATCCAGCAGGACACAGACACCCAGGTCAGGGCCCAGTGATGCAATGCAGGTGGATCGTGGATTGAATTCTCAGACATTCAGCACCAACGTGCTCCTGTTGTCTATTAAGAAAGGAGTTAAAATCCTCCATTAATTAAAATGGAGGTAAAACCAATCAAGGCTAACCAATCAGAAAGAACCTCCCTCTCAGTGCCCTAATTTTAGAACTCCCTACATGAGCGTTGCTCCAGACTCCCCCAGCGCATAATGCAAACATTCAGAGCCAGCTCAGTGCCACAAGGCACCGTGGCCCCACTGCAGGCACTGCCAGCACCATGGCACCGCCAGCGTGCACTGAGCTGCTGCAAAACACCAAGAGATGCACACATATAAATACATGCATTTGCAGACATACAGGTGGAAACTTGCACCAAGGTTATCCTTTGTTCTGCCCTTCACTATTTACATTTGAACTTGAGCCCCTTCTAAAACCTGTTTAATCAGCAAAGACAAAGAACGCGGGTGTCCTGTCCCTGGAAGACTTACATTGCAAATTGCCAACAGATGGTTATGATAATATGGGAACCACAGTTTTTGAATTTTTAAAAATTAGGACTCATAACAGATAAATGCTCTAGAGATATGAAGGCATCATGTCAATCTATGTTGTTCCAATTAATCGCAATCAATTGCTAATTGAGAGCTATTTTAAGACTCGTCATTACTTTGAACATAATGTGGAATAATCTGTGTGGATCCCTTCACCTCCTGCAGATGCCATCGGTGCAGAGAACTCTCGGGATGCAGAAGCAGAGCAGCCCCAGCAGCCTCCTGGCAACCCTCTGCCTCATGGGCAGCAACAGCCAAATGTGCAGCTGTGGATTCCAGACCTTCAGGAATGGGGCACCTCAGCCTCTTGTTGGACTTCTGCTTGCAAAGCTTTCTAAAGTGGCAGCTCTGATGTTACTGAACAAATACATCTGCCTCCTCTTTGAGTTTCCAGATGGCACCAACATCTCTTTGGGAAGCTGGAGCCAATATCTCCAAGGACACCTGAGCAGTAACAGTGGCACGGTGCTAAAGGCAGGAGGGGAAGGCAGGAGGGGAAAGGGAGCCTGTTTTTTTTGTTTGTTTTTTATTACAGTATGGGGAAGGGTTGTCCAAAGACACATCACAGATTCCAAAGAGAAATTAGGAAAGGTTTTGCTTTCGCACATAGAACAAATACCGAAATAATCCCATACTTGGATGATGTGTTGGCAGTGGCAGCACTTGGACAGTACCCAGCAGCCACCAAGTGCTGGAAGGACACAGCAGGGAATGGCATGGCTCTGGGCAATGGGTGTGCTCAATAGGTGCTATGAACCATTGGAATCATAGGATCATGTCATAGAACCATGAAATGGTTGTGTTGAAAGGGACCTTACAGCCCTCCCAGCTCCACCCCTGCCATGGGCTGGCTGCCCCCCAACTCAGGCTGTACTGGGCCCCATCCATGTCTTCAGGCACCTCCAACTCTGGGCAGCAGTGCCAGGGCCTCACCGCCTTCTGAATGAAGTATTTCCTCCTAACATTTGACCTAAATCTCCCTTTGTTCAGTTCAAAGCCATTTTCCCTTGTTCTATCGCTATCTGAGTGTAAAGAACCACCTTCTCTTTTGCTTATAGGCTGCCTTTAGGCACTGAAATGTCCGAATGTGAAGTCAAAACAAAGTCCACAGTGCTTGCGCAGTATTTGCATGGCTGCGCGTGCGCCACTGTTGTGCTGCAAGGATGCGTCCCCAAATTGCTTTTCTGGTCACCAGGAATCAGTGCAGAAAGAGGACAGCTGACTGCAGAGCTGCCAGCAGGTCTACAGCGTGCTCCCCACCCGCGGAGTGCTCAGCATCACAGGGAGCTCTGCGTGGTATAGCACAGCAGGTGCTAATACATAACTCATGTTCTTTGCTGTTGCGCTGCATTTCCAATAGCACTGAACCAAGCTCCATTTTTCATAAATGGCTTCCTCAGGCTGGCACTGCATGGCTCTGGCACAGCAGCCACTGATAACTGGCTGCTCCCACTTCTCAGCCCCACTGTTCCATGGCCCCACTGCTCAGCCCTGGCTAATATCAGGGCTACATGGCAATCGGGGCGTTTGGAGGGGGCCCTGTAGGGCTGCTGCTCATTAATTATCCAGAACCCAGCTCTGAGAAGCATCTCTCTGAGACAGCTGTGCTGAACAAATTGGGGTGTGGAGCCCTCAGCACCCAGAGCTGATAATGCACTTCAGGAGGATGGGAGAGCCCTGTCCAGAGGAGCACACGCTTGGTTTTTATGAGCTATTTAAGACACTCTCTCTGGAAGCTTTTATTTTCTTTTTCCTGTCTGAACCTCATAAAACAGCCTTCTGCTCTGTAGAGATAAATGTTGTTTATATGAGAGAAGCGTTCCCAGCCACAGTGGGTTTTGCCTTAAACCCCGTATCTCACAGTTTAATCTTGCTGTGGGTTAGCTTGGTTTATTTACTATCCTATAAGTGGAGAATTGAACTTTAGGAAATGAATGGTGTGGTTTATCCATTTTAGCATCTAGAGCAAAGCACTTTTGCATTAAATGAATTCATGCAGCAGGAGACCCTCCAGACATGGCTTGGAACAGCCCAGCACTTCGCTTGCAGCATTTCCAGCAGCAGCACCAGCCTGATGTAGGCACCCACACCCGGCACTCCAACAGGGGCACTCCATGAGGCCAGCACAGTGCTAAGCAGGTCACCATGCCCCGTGGTGCAGCAAAGCCCTGTTTTCATATACAGCTTCTGCTCTGCATTTGTAGGAGAAAATAGGGTTATTTTTGTTCTTCTTCTGCAGAATCAAACAGATTATTAGAAATTTTCTTCAGTGTGTTTCTAGTGGAGGATGAAAAAACTCTTTAGGGATTGTTTAGTGGCTCCTATTGAACTCTATAGGGTTTTAGTGTCATTTACAGAGAGCCTGCTGCTATCTGCATTATTAAATCCCCTATAACTTCTTCATAAGAAAGTAGAAAATCTCAGCGATTATAAGCCCAGCATCTCTGCAGACGAAAAATGTTCTCACAAGAAATCTCAGAGCATTACAAATGTATTCAAAATAATAACACCAGAAGGATTTTTCTACAAGCCATAACGTGGCAAGCATCAAACACAGAAAAATGGGAATAAATGTCCTTTGACCTAGAGGAAATGTTGGAAATGGAGCTCTCAGCTCCATCACAGCCTGATCCCATCCCTGTGGAAATAATGTGAGCATTGCTACTGACTGAAGGGACCTCAGAGGAGCACCGGCTCAGCTGTAGCACGGTGTGCGCACACTGCTTCTTCAGCAGTCACTGCGCTTCTCCACTGCCTGGAAGCCAGCAGGGCCTATCACAAGGCAGGCTGAGTAGGGGGAAAAAAGCAGCATCGGATGGCAGTGCGGCAGGGATCGCCCAGCCTTGGGTCTGCAGCAGAGCAGGTCAGAGCAGGGCTGTACCTCCAGGCTCTGCTTAGAGAGTCAAAGTGTCACAGAACAGCTTGGCTTGGAAGAGACCTCAAAGGCCATCTAGTTCCAACCCCTGCATCTACTGCTGCAGTCCAGGACACAGCTGGCTGGCTGAGCTGTGAGGGCACAGTGCTGGCTCACAGCAGAGTGCCACCCACCAGCAAGGCAGGCAAGGCAAGGCAACAAAAGGAACGGAGCGCTGCCGGCCAGGAGCTCACACACACGCTCTGCCTTCTCACAGCTCTCTCCCTGCATCTGAGGGCTGTAAAATAAGCACCGAAGTAATTTACTTTGCTTCAAGGCCCCTTTACAGAGTCAAAGTTATTGATGGGGCCCCAGTGCACGTGGCCAGCGGCTCCTTAATATTTAACAGCGGTAAAAAATAGTGCACAGACGATGTGTTACAGAGTTGCTTTTGGCCTACAAACACATTAAGGTAACTTTGCGTACATTGCAACTGCTCAAATATTAATCATTGAATAATTTAGGCTGTGAATTTATTTGTTTAAAGAAATACTTCAGCAGATATATTTGCCCACCATAGAACAAATCCGTATTTATGATACGGTTATTGGTCTAACATGTTTTCCAATATCCCTATTTCGGGATGTTTACTGTAAGAGTCAAACCCAGCACTGGGAGTGCACCCATCTCTTTGGGGCCCCAGTCCCCCACCTCTGTGCCAGGTGTTGCTCTGCCCCCTGCCCCCACAGGCACTGCACTCAGCCTGGCAGCCCCACACCCAGAGCTGTCCCCAGCACAAGGAAGCCAGCAGAACCACCTCCCCATGGCACTGCAAGGCTCACAGCAGAATTTCATTTGTTCCATTTTATTTCTTCATTATGAGCCTGCTGGCAGCACTGGGATGTTCACTTGGAGCAAGAGCTCCAACGTGCTGCTAAAACCACCCTGAAGACTGCTCAGGAAACAGCTGGAAGTCTGACCAGGGCTCAGAGCAGAGGGCTCTCCTTGGGGCAAAGCTCCTGGGAACCACTCCCAGCCTGCGCCAGCACTGCACCACTCGGACAATAAAAACAGGACCAACCTGCAGCAACAGCCCACAGCAGCTCTGGGAGTGCTGGCATGGGAAGCTGGAATTTGGGGAAGTATGAGAGGTCCCTGAGCTCTCCCCCATCACAGCAATGAGGCTGGTGTTCTGGTACGAAAACACAAAATTGATTTTATGTCCCCTGGGAAATTCTGCTAAGTGATTTAGCATGCAACTGATGAAACTGCAATTTAACTTCAAAGCCCTACACAGCATTAAGGAAAGCCTTGCGTTCAAATGAACAGTAAAATATTTAGCACCCGAAATTATGGTAACAGCACATAGCACTGCTCCCCAATTACCTGGTGTGGTGGACAGCTGTGGGGGCTGGCACCCAGCAGGTGGGCACAGAACTCTGCATGGGCTGAGCCCACAGCCCCCAGCAATGTCCCCATGTGCAGGTACCGGGGAGGCAATAGGAAACAGTGCTCAGCTAGTGAGTGCTGATTAGTGCAAAGCCACCTCTCAGCAGTAGCATGAGCAGGAGGTTCTGCTCTCCCTGAGGCTGGAGGAAGGAAGGGGACAGACTCTTTAGGAGGGTCTGAGTGATAGGACAAGGGAAAATGGTTTCAAACTATAACAGGAGATTTAGACTCGATGTGACTAAAAAGTTCTTTACAATAAGGGTGGCGTTATGGGCATATTGCTGAAGTATAATTTCCAGCACCATTGAAAAGATTTGTGATTAAACCAGACAGAGGATAGCTGAAAATAGCTAAGGTGAAGCTGTGCACAGCCAAGATCTCCGGCAGGCTTTTTATTTCAGCCAACCAGCAGTGATGGCAGGAATTCAAGCTTTGCAGGTGCCCAGATAGGAGCTCAAATCCCCTCCTAAGCCTCCATGCAATCATGGCACACAAATTGCGCCCTTTCACATTGCTCAGATTTAGGAAGGATTCGTGGTTTTCCTATTTCAGACATGTTTTGAAAGACACAAATGGCTGCTGTATGTAAGATGGAGCGGCAGCCAAAGACATTCAGGTCCTCGAGAGTCATATGTCCTCCAGTCTTCACTTCTTTGTTTTATTGGCTCTTTTCTTGATCAAGAGGATTCAGAGCAACAACTGTGCATCTGGCCACTGTTTTCTAAGGAACTCCACAAATACATATTTTAATTAATATTCTTGTTCATTTCAGAAAAAAACATTGGTTTTAAAGCTGTTTGGGTTTTTTTGTCCAACCAAATTGCACCTGCACAACAGAGGGAGAGCTTTCCTGCTGCAGCTTGGGACAGAGCACCAATCCCAAAGAGCGCCATCCAGGAATGATAGCTTCCCACAGCAAAACATTGGATAGAGGCCATGCAAACAGAGATCCACCCTTCCCAGCCCTCCTGCAGCCATGGGGGCTGCAGCAGATGCCGGTGGCAGCAGGCAGTGCCCGCAGCTCCCCATGGTGCAGAGCCACACAGTGCTGGTGCAGCCATGGCCTGGCCCTGGCAGTGCTGGGTGCTGCCACTCTGCACAGTGCCAAGAGCCATTACTTAATTGCTTTGATCTGTGCTCTTGTGAGATCTGTGCGCTGTAATTATATTCTTGCTTTAAAAAGAGTGAAAGGAGAGGAAAAAGTGTTAATTTGATGTTTTAGTGTTTGTTTCTCAGCAGCATGTGCTTGAAGGGAACTACAGCGATTTATCTTCCCCAATGCCTGCTCTCTACATCTGAAAAAAAAATAAAAATGGGAAGAGCTGCTATGCATTTGCATCTCAATTTTAGCTCAAGCAACGTGACAAGGATTCAGCTAAATGCACTGGCACAGATAGCAAGGAAAGCAGCTGAAGTAAACAAAACCTCCAGGGATGCCATTGAAAAAAAGCACTGAAACCAGGACCTGCTCCTCCTGATGCAGGAAGCCCAGCAAGCGGGTGGGACCCCAAGTACCCAGAGCCCAACCAGGACCCAAAGGCACTGCACTCACTGCTGCTGGGCTGAGTGTGCGGTCACAGTGGGGATGCAGAGCCCCCAGGGTTTGTTCCACAATGCTCTTTCAAAATTTCATCTCAAACACAGAAAAATTTCATTTTCAGTTCCCTCAGGTTAAAAATATTGGCTGTTCACAGGTTTCTGGGGAAAGCATTACCCAGCACAGACCACAAAACCCACGACAACAGTACGATTTACAGGTTCAGACACCCTTTGGCATTTTACAAAGAATATGCACTGCATCCAGGCCTGGGGCCCCAGCACAAGAAGGACACAGAGCAGTTGGAGTGGGTCCAGGGGAGGGCAGAGGGTACTCAGAGGCTGCAGCACCTCTTCTGGGGAGGAAGGCTGAGGAGAAGAGGAGGCTCCAGGGAGACCTCAGTGTGGCCTCTGGTGCCTGAAGGGAACTGATGAACAGGACGAGAGTGACTTTTTTTACACAGGCAGATAGCAAGAGGACAAGGGGAAACTAAAAGTGGAGATTAAAGCCAGACGTCAGGAAGAAATCTTTCACTCAGGGGGCGGTGAGGCCCTGGCACTGCTGCCCAGAGCTGCAGGTGCCCCAACCCCACCTGACTGCCTGCTGTCCCCATGCCTGGGGGCACTCATGCAGATGTCACAATGTGATTTTTCCTGCAGACGTACTTAAATCTTTCACTGCAAACACCTCACATTCAGAACTCCTTCATTTTCTGTTGCTGTACTGTATGGGAACTGTCGAGTCCTGGCCTGAACCACTGACTGAGCACCTGGGAAAAGGACCCAGTCAGCCCTGGGAGCACAGGTGAAGGCAATTCACCTGTGGGACAGGAAGGGGTGGAGCCTGGCTGCTCCTCTCTTACACCTCATTTGAGGGCTGACTGCCCTTGGGGAAGGGTCTCTGGTTGGAGATCCCTCTTTGGTGGAGCTTTCCCCTGCTAACCTAGAATCTTCTGATACGGGTGAGCAATCCTCTTCCTTTATAGCACATCTCTATTGTACCAGTCCTTTTGTCATCACACCTTTGTTGTGATGCCTTTCCCGTTGTATTGATCTGTCCAACTACTACACTGTACCAATAAAAGCTTCATTCAAGATCTGGTTTTCCCTAGTGCATCTCAGGATAGATGTTTCTGCAGAACAAGATGGGAAAAGCAGCACCAGTAGCTATGGGCTGCTCCTGTCAGAGTGCCCAAACCACCACTGTTCTCTGAGGCATAGGAGAAGAAAAGCTTCAGGTACTATTTCATGAAATACCTCAGGAACACACTGAGCTCCAGCGAACAAGAAGCTTCCCTCCAGCAACAGATTGCTTTCCAGTTCACAGAATGCAAATGCAGATGCTGTTCTTGGCTCTCAACCAAATTATTGCACAATATGTTTGTTTCTAAAGTAGCAGCATTTAATACAGTAATGATAAAAGGGAAAACAACACCCCACATCCACCTGTGTGTGCATGGCTTTGTCACTCCTGCATAGCACTACCAAGATTCCAAACGTGAGGGAAAAGCCAAAGCTGCAGAGATCCTGGGCTGCCCACCAGCAAAGGGCAGACTTGGGGGAAAAGTAACAAACCCTGCTGCAGTGTGCTGCTGTGGTCCCGAGGTCATTTTGGTAATGAGTTACCCTCCATAAATACTGTCTGTGCCTCCATCCTGCATCACCTCCACTGCTTGCAACTCCAGAACCACACCACGGCTGACAGCAGGCAGCGCATGGAGCTGTCCTGGTCCATCCCCATCTCTGTCCTGGTCTCTGAGCATAACAGCACCCATGGCCATGGGACTGCAGCTGTGGCCACATTTGCAGGGGCACTGAGCACCCCTTGCTCCTCCTCCATTCCTGCATGGAAATCCCCTGCCTCTGGCTGCAGGCTCTAATTTCGGCTGTTTTAGTGCACCAGGTGTTAACTGCAAGGCTCACCCCAATTAAGCTGGGCACAACACTTCCCCATGACACGTGGGGTTTTTTCGCCAGGGTCAGCCCACAGCTCTCCATCAGCACCATCCTCCCCTGTACAGCCACCCTGAGGCACTGGGATTACCAAGTCCCTATCACCTCCCACAAATTACATCTTATCAAAGAAGCACTGAAGTACATAATGCAATTACTCAAAGAACACAGTTCTGCTGCCAGATACAGCATACCACACATGCCACTGAATTTACAGTTTAAGGCTAAATACAGTCAATGAGCACTAATGCGATACAGCTTCTTCCTTTGTTCTTCTCTTCCTTCCTCCCCCTTCCCAGCCCTGACTTTCACTGAGTGCAGCAGGACCCAATGGGGGTGAGGCAGCACCCAGAGATGCTCAGCAGCCCTGCTTGGGGTCAGCACCAGCCACCAGAGGCAGAGACCCACTGCAAGGCCCTTGGGCTGAAGGTGAAGCCCTCCACAGCAGCTCCCTGCAGCAGGTTGCACAGGAAAGCGTTCAGGTGGGTTTGAACCTCTCCAGAGAAGGAGACTCCTCACCTCTCTGTGGGCTGCCTGCAGTCCTCATAGCTGGTCTTTTATCAGCCTACCTCGATTTATACAAATACAGTAAGTGCATTTGCCTCGAAAAAACTGTTGTGTTGATTGGCACTGTCTGAACCCCAAACACCACTACTAATAAAAATATCAGCTCAAAAATCAATTAAGTTCCATGTAACCAAGCTCTCGGCAGAGATGAGCCGGTTTATTTCTGCTGAAGTCAATTAAGTTAAACTAATTTACACAGCTGCTAATACCATCTAGATTTCTGAACAGTAATAAATAGTCTGTTCTCTCCTTTATTTAAACAAAAAATGCATTTCTTGTTTAAATAGTAGAAGACCTTTCTGCATTAGCTGTGGAAATTTTTGCTTACATCAGATGCCTTATTCATTTATTTTTAAACCAATAAGCTGAAACTGTTCTCTGAATACTTCATCTTCTGTAATACAAACTACACTTGATATGGCCTTAACAAAATCAATGTCAAAAAGGTGAGGTGTCCTACTTTGGTCTCTGACCTTTTTCCGGATGAAGGGAGCATCGCTGCCGGCATTGCACGGGGCTGCTAGGAATGAGCCTGCTGGAGACCAGTACCTGCTGTTAATTACACATAATGAAACCTCCCACGTTTTAAGGCCCCATGTCTACCAAACCAGGCTTCATGTCTACCTTATCAGCCTGAACTACAAGCTCTAGCAATGTGACTTAGTAGGATAGACACAAGTGCTCTACCGCATGTGCCAAACCAGTGCATACCCCAACTTAGAGCACAGCACAGCCCAGGCAGAGGCCACTGTGCACTCACAGCCCTCATGTGCCCCTCAAGTTTAGGCATTTTATAGAGGTGAAAGCTATGCCTCATCACAATTTAATTACAGGTGGTTAATGGAAATTGAATTCCATAAAAATCCCAGGGTAACATGTATAAATATAGTAAGAAACTTTCGACAAAAATATATTAAGATTGAGTATGCTCTGAGTAGAACATTGTGGGTCTGCTAACTAGACACATCCAGGTTAATTAAATCACAGTTATTAAGAGCTTCTTTTTTTGTTGTTTCCTGTTTGTTAGAGAACACTGGCAATCATGTTTCCATGGTGTTACACACGCAGTAATTATGCATATATTTTGATAACTTTTTGTTTTAGTCTTTGCAAACTTGGGCAATTGAGAAGAGAGAACACTAGGTATTACACAGCTCTAATTGTACAGCTATACAGTCAATAGGTAAACAGAGGTTATACAGATGTTCCATATGAAAGATTATTGTGGTAGAGAGATAACCTATGATAAATAGAAAATGCTCACAGTAACTCCACACAGGAGCAATCTCCAGAGAAGAGATCCCGTCTTAGTGGTAGTCAGCCCTTAAATGAGATCTTCCTGTAGCACAGCTGAATTACCTCCCTCTGTGTTCCCACAGCTGACTCATTGCTTGCTTCAGGTGGTCAATCAGAGGTTCAGGCTGTGATCAACAGTTTCCCATACAGGTATTTACAGCTTGCATCCTTCAGAAGCTGAGATGCTGTTCTTGGCTTAAAATAAAAAGAATGCGAGCACATTGCCAGCTCAGGGTGAGCCCAAAGCAGCTCCCCAAGCACTCACAGTTCCCCAGGCTGCCAAATCCTAGCAGAATCATGGAATCACAGAACGATGAAGGTTGGAGAAGACCCCTTAGATTCCCCAGCCCACCCCACCGTCCCCATATCCCACAGTGCCACATCCCCATGTTCTGGAGCACCTCCAGGATGGTGCCTCCCCACTCCCTGGGCAGCTGTGCCCATGCTGACTGCTCTTTGGAGAAGAAATTGTTCCCAGCATCCAACCTGAACCTCCACTGCTTCAACGTAAGGCTGTCACCTCTTGGCTCACCCAGCAGAGCAGCTCTGAGAGGTGACTGCTATGTGTGGGTTGCAGCAGCCCTGCTGCACGGGGCTTCCTGCTCCAGCTGCCACGTAGCTACAGCCGGGCTGTTCCAAACAGTGTAATAAATTGGCTTTTTGTTTCAGTTAGCAAGATCAGAATGAGTCTAGTTATGGGAAAGAATAATTAGGCGTTGACTATGAAATCTGAAGGGGGATGGAGACGAAGATTTTATTACATTTATCACAGCTATAACATTATCTCCACGCGGGCGATGGGAGCTTTAAACTCAGTTTAAACTCTTCGGTGGGCTACAGAGCAAGTTAATAATGCTCTTAAGATGTGGTGCTGTGTATCATTTGTGATCTTTAAACTACTATCATAATATGAAGCAATTATCAACATGCAGAACTAGAGTAGTTAGCACACGTTAACGAGTAAAACGGGGTCAATGAATGAAAATACATTATAATTATATTAAAGAATCAAAGAACTATAGAACACTTTTGGTTGGAAGGGACCTTACAGCCCCCCAGCCCATCCACTGCCATGTGCTGGTTGCCCCCCACCAGTTCAGGCACCAATGCTGTTCTGCACAAGCACCATCAGTGCCTGGCAGCCCATTCCCTGTCCTTGTTTGTGGTCAGGGGTTGAAGGCATTGGATAACACGAGCGAAGGACAGAGCTGAAGGGCTGAACAGCATGAGCGCAGAAAATAAGGGTGAAATTTGAGACCTTATCACAAGTCTGCTGAGGTCCTCAAAAGCTTTTTAAGCTGAAGGTCTACTGCGATGCCCGTGGCCTTTCTAGAATAACAGCTTACTGGCATCGATTGCTTTTTTAGATCCATTTGTCTTGAGCACTTGCTAGGGCTATAAATGCAAATCAGAGCAGTGGTAAATGGAAGGCAGCTTCCTGTCTGCTACCGGGGACACGGTCACCTCCGCCACACCGAGCCCAGCAGGAATGCACTGTGCCCAGAGCTGGGGGGCAATATGGGACAGCAAGGGGTCCACACAGCCACCAAGCAAGTGGAGCTGCCCACCAGCACGTATGCAGTGTGCCCAGTGACCTGGACTGAGAGCACGAGTGTGTGTATGTCCTCACATAGAGCTTCAGGTGACACCCATGGGTAGGAGGCAGTGTGTTATGGAGCGCCAACCGCAGCCATCCTGAGACCCACATGTTTACAAGAGGCATTTGGAGAATCCTCTTCACCACCTTTGTTAATGCTCTGTGTAGCTCTCAGAGAATGACCTGCTTTGTGTTTGCCTTTCATTTGTCCCCGCAGAACTTCATCCACTAACACGTCTTTAATGCATGATCTGTGCCAATGACTCACTGCACAGCTTCCAGCTCCAGAATTTTCCCTTCCAACAAAGATTGTCCAGCTCCATCCCAGGGAGCTCCACCCTTTGGGGCCAGAGGGACTTGGAGAAGCTCCACTTCTCTTGCTGCACCATCACGCACTTCACCGCTATGGCCAACATCATGACTGTATGAGCAGCTCCATGTAAGCAAAATTCTCACCCCCAGAACTGCAGAACTCACCCCTCTGGCTATGGGGGACACCCTGGGCTGGGGCACCCTCTGGTCCCGATGCCTGCAAACAGGGACCTGAATGGGAAACAACCTCAGCAGCCTGAGTGAGCCCTGGGAACACCCTGCCCAGCTGCAGCAGCTCTGCCCTGGGTGACACCAGCCAAGCTTCCTGCTGATTCCACCTGTCGTTACTCACAGGAAGCAATAAAGAGAATGGTAGGCTTTAAAGCAACTCACTTGAGACTCATTAAAAATTGTGTTTGGGGGGGTCCTTCCTATTTATCCAGTGCAAGTAAAAGGAAAGTGAAAAAGTGAAAAGGAAAGCTTCTGCTTCATTAGCACTCATAAGCCAGCATCCAAAGAAGAGAATGTTTTTCTTGCAGCAAAGAAACCGACACAGAATGAAAAAAGACACTGGAAACAAAGGAGGAGATCACAGGCTGCACTGCATGGCCAAGGAGAGGGGAAGGAGAAGGAAAGGAAAGTGAGAATTATAAAAGAGATTCATTATGCGGTTCGCTCCTTTTCAAGAAAGGATAAAAAGGAATCTTAGGCCAGAACGTTTTTGGCTCAGTGCTGAGCAGTTGCTCACCCATGTGCCGGCACTCCTCTCTGCTCTTCCCACTCATGGGGAAGCTGCAGCCCGGGGAGCAGCGCTGCCACTGGTGGTGGGGGAATGCACTGCTGCTGCCTGCGCTCACATGAACCACGGTGGAAACAAAAAGTCATGGAAATTCCAATTGTTAGGGTGAGGAATTGTTAACAATGTGTTGATGAACACAGTCTTAATTTTCCAACACATTTCCTACAAACTGTTTCCTTAGGAATTTTCCCCAGAGCCCAGAAAGCAGCTCCATGAAGCCCTCGTTAAATACTGACTGCTGCTGTGAGACCATCACACTGTGGTTAGGGCAGTGCTCCCAGAGCAGTCTGATTGGAGATGATGTCAGTTATGGGCAATGCCTCTGCCCCGGGATGGAGGGGTGGGGGAAAATTCCCAAAGCCAACAAAAGGTATTTCCAGCCCAGAAACAGAACACGTGGATCTCAGCAGGAAGAGAGCAAGGTTAAGCAATGGACTCAGCGTAGAGCATGTGTTTGTGACACCCAGCAGGACAGACACTGCCACATCTCTTTCTTCTGAATGAGAAAGCACCAACTTAGCAATGAAACCCATGGATAAATGGCTCAAAAATAATGTCATTTTCCAACATGATCTGCACTGTATGCTGCAGCTCACACGCTTTATGTCAAGGGAATGCTGATTCCCCGATTTTCCAGGCACTGTAAGCTGATAATGAAGAGCACAAGTTGGGGATTTCAGTGTTTGCAGTCAGCTGCAGAAGCTGTTCTTCCTCTCTGGCTAAGGGGGTAAAACCACAGCCGTGCACTTCTGCACTGTGTGCCATTGGTGTCACATGAAGGCCCAGGGAGCAGTGCAGCAGCAGCAGCCCTCGTCCAGCACCCAGACGCAGGAAGATCTGGGGAGCACTCTTTGGACACAGGTTTCCCCTTTCCCTGAGGCAATTCAATTCCTTTTCTGTCACTTACAGTTTATGATCTGATTTCCAGTTTTCCCCAGCACAAAAGGATTTCCAGGAAAGGCGGAGATGAGCGGCACAAGAATACAGGAGCTGCAATGCTTCCCTTCTTTTTCAGCTACTGAAGGACACCGGTGGCAGCACAGCCCTTGTGCATCACTCACAATTACTGGGGCGTGACATTTATTTCCATGCAACACAACACTGTATTGGAGGAGGGGGAAGTGACCAGGTACATTTTCTATGCTGGGTTCAATTTTCCTGGTAAGACTCTCTGTCTGACGTCGCTATTCTGGCTTTTAATAATCATATTTTGGAGATGAAAAAACACTTTTTCCCTTAAAATTAAAATTCACTGATGATCCACTCAGCAGCTACACAGCTCAGTTCTGCTCATCGTCATCAAGAAGCATTTGACTGACAGAGCTGAGTTTAAAAGCCCTGATTAGTACATCAAATTACAGAAAAAAAAACAGAGAAAAGCAGAGCTTTTTCCCTAAGTACATGAACCCTCGTTTGTGAGGTATCCAGCATGAGAGAGGAGGATCCACTTCTGTGGGAAGAAAGAGCTGGGAGATGTTTCCAGGTGTGCTACACATGAGCCATTAACGTAACAGACATGGCAGCGTAAGGTGGCAGTGAGCTGCAGTGACTTCTGCCTCCAGCCTGCACAGAACTGAACGACACTGGTGCCAATTCCACGTCTTTGTGTACCAACCCACCTCTGCCGTGAGGCCCGAGCCTGGCACCAGCACCCTGCCCTGCTCCACCACCCCCAGCAACAGCCCTGGAAAGCAGCGATAAACTCGGGGTGGTGGAGGTGATGGAAAAGTGCCTTTTGTTCTCTCACATCTTCCTGCAGGAACTTAATGAGTGCAGCAGAGCAAGAGAAAAAAGACCTCATTCAGTTTTAAAGACATTTAAAGCCTGTTGTTCCTAATGGATCATCACGCTTTAAAGTCAAAGCAGCTCAGACATGTGCAGCTGAGCTCATCCCAAAGCACCAGCAGCTTTCAGAGCTGGTCTCAGAGCACTCCCATTAAAACCCCATCAAATCATTACCATCCGTTTGGCTGAGGACAGAGTTTTAACCTTACTTTGCATAATTTGGGGGAAAACTCAGAAATCTGGATGCAGCCCATTACTCATTCAGGGTACTCATTTGTTCTGTTGCCTCTTACTCCTGGCTGTACCTCAGGGGTATCCCTGAGTCTGGACACATGGGGAGGGTCAGGAGCTGCGCCCCTGCTCCCCACAGGGTTTGTGGATGACCTCAGGGCCCCAGCTGGGCATGTAGAGGTCCCTGTGCCCACAGGGTCCCCATCTGACATTCCATCCAAGCTCTGCCATGCAGTGCTACAAACCCACACCAGGTATCCATACCAGATGGGCCCTTGCAGGGCTGCATGGTACTGGGGATGCACCCAGGCCCTCCCCACTCCAAGAACACTGAACTGCTCCATCCAAAGCTCCTTTACATGCTGCTGGGGTGGCCCTGGCTTTGCAGAGATGCATAGTGGGGTCCCATTCTAATTTCAGCCCATGGATCTCACACTTGTTTGGATTTTAATGTTGAGTCTATGTTTCTGTGATTTGCATTTAAATGTGTTGTCAGAGAACTTCCAGAAATCTTTAATAAGAAGAGCGATTTGCATTTTAATGTGCACTTAAAGAATTTCAAGAAATCATTTCATATGAATTGTGTTATCTGAGCAATGCTTCTATTTGAGGGGCATGAGAGCTGACGGTTTGCAAAGTAAAAGTCAAACAAAACCATTTTTGGAGATAGCCCAGATTTACTGGGCTCTGCTTGAGAACTCCTTGCTGAGCACTCTGTGCTCCCAAGGGAGAGGTGGGCTACTGCCAGGGGGGCTGCAGAGTCCAAAGCACTCCATTGCACCTCCCTGCACAACCCCGTGTAGGAACTGTTGAGTCCCACCTTGAACCACTGATTGAGCACCTGGGCAAAGGACCCAGTCAGCCCTGGGAGCACAGGTGAAGGCAATTTACCTGTGAGATAGGAAGGGGTGGAGCCTGGCTGCACCTCTTAGACCTCATTTAAGGACTGACTGCCAGTGGGGGAAGATCTCTTTCTGGAGATCCCTCCATGGTCTAGTTTTCCCCTGCTAACCTAGAACCTACTGATATGGGTAAGTAATCTCCTTCCCTTCTTTTATAGCACATTTTTATTGTGCTGATCCTTCCATCATTACATCCCTAGTGAAATGCCTTTTCCCACCATTTTGATCTGCCCAATTGCTACAGCCCCACTCCACACACAGGATCTGGCCTCTAGGAGGCCCCAGCACCTCTGTGAGGTCTCCCTAAAACCTTCCCAGAAGCAGCCCCAAAGGGGCCAGTGACCCGTGGCTGCCTAGGGGCTGGGAAGCAGCACAGGGATTCATGGCCATTTCATCACATTGATCATCATGAGCAGTATGGCTTCAGAAGTCAGGGGGAAGACTCTGCACTTCTGCCTATCAGCTTGATCTTATACATGCTCTTATGTAGGAAAGAGCCCCTGAGGTGCAAACAAGTTTTTCCTTATACTGGTAGTAGCTTCTTTGGCTTGGATTTTCTTGTGGACACTTTGTATGCGACTACAGATTATATCTGCAGAAAGTTAAGTTTATATTGCTAACATTGCAATAGTTGCTGCATTCAATAGAAGAGATCAGACTCATAACTAGCAACAGGTGGAAGAACGTGAAGCCCATCACATAATACAAATGAGCTCCTTTTAATTGTGTTTCTAGGTTACAAGAACACAGAAAGCAGGTCACCCCCAAAAACACACATACGCTCAAAGCACTGAAGAAACTTGGAGTCCAACCACACCTCCAATTCACCCCCAGCACCAACTGTGCACCAAAAGGTGACTCTGACCTCTATAAATCACAGCTGCAAACAGAAGTTAGCCACCACTACAGCTGTGTTCCATAACCAGCTGAAAGCAAACTCATAATGAGCAATAGGTGGAGGACCTCAAGGACCATTGCATGATTCAAAGCAGCCCTTATGAGATACCTGCAGCTGAGACAATGCCCACAGAATGCAGGAACAGTGTACTGCTGCCAAACAAATGCGAAGCTGAGGCGTTTATCAAAAATGAATGACTTCAGGAAAGCAGGACGCTATTTTTAGAAGGCACAGCACTGCCTGACAGCACTGCCATCAGTTTGCATCACTTCACGCAGAGACTTGCACAGCTGTGACCCTCCTCGGGGGTTGTGGGCGCGCACACACACACACACACACACACACACACGCAGGCTGCAATATTCTCACAGCTTGAGTTGTGCTAAAAAACTGAGCTCCTTACCCATGCGCACACCCATCTGTATGCTGCTTACAAACAAACATGCCTTCCCAGCAGAGCTTGCAGCCTGCAGCATTGCATACCTGCAGCATTGCATACCCGCAGATACTTTACAGCACAATCGGAAGTTAAAAAGCCTTAGGTCAGCTAGGTGGGGAAAGATGCAAGGAGGCAGCACAATTTGTAAAAAGCAACCAAATATTTTGGAGCTTAAATGATCTAACACAGAATCTGTAGGTAAGTAAGAATATTTATTTGCTTTCTGTGGGGTCACCCATTGCTTCCAGGGAACAAAGCTGTCAGTGACTCTACATGCAGCAGGCGTCTGTTTTCCAGCCAACTATTCATCAGAGATCAGACCACCAATAAAAATGAACAATTATAGCAGGTTTTGATCAGATGAAGCTTTGTTTCTGTAGGATTTTGTCATATTCTTTATTGCAATGAACGTAAACAGAGTACTGCCTATGCAGGGGCAATGCCAACTCATCGTTTCTCTGAGTGCTTTGCGACAGCTGATATGTATCCTCATCCACCTGCCTGGAGACACGGCTGTGGCGGGTTTGGAGGATTGGGGATGCTTTTAAGAACAAGTGGCTGCCTGGGGACACATGGGTACATCCCTGTCCCATGGAAGGGAGCGGTTCTGTGTGATCCATATGCAGGTGGATGTGCACAGAGCTGCTCAGCACGGCTGTGAGCCATGTACAGCCAAACAGCTCCTGGCAAGCTGCGTCCAGGTGGGTTTTTTGAAGTGGCTCTGTCTTTCAGAAGTGACTGTGTCGCCACACACAGAGTTAGCACAGGATGTGATGGAGCTGTGATGACGGGCAAAACTATGGAGGAGCCCTTTGAGCACACAAGTGTCTCCAAGTTTGCATTTTCAAACAGGAGTAAAGGAAAATGCTTTGGATTAGAAACGCAGTGTCTGTAGTGGTCTGTAGCCTGCAGGCTGCCTCCTCGCAGCCCTGGGGGTAGCACAGCTGTGTTCCCAGAACCCTGCAGGGGAAGGAAGGAGGTAGGAAGGAATGGAGGGGAAGGGAGCAAGATTCAGGCACCTGCACCACGCTGCATGCACTGCCCTGCCTGCACTGCCCCATCCGTACCACACTGCATGCATCTGTCCTGCCTGTGCCATCCTGGTTGAAGATGTGTTTGTGAATGTACAGCAGCAGGATTCATGGCCAAGAGACTGATCATTGTGCTCTAGCAATGAGCACAGTTGACATAAATAATTGGAAATGCAAACCATCAGATACCAATAACCTCGTGCAAAGCAGTTTTAAAGGAAATGTGATTTTTCCCTAAGAAAACATTCTTTAAGGTTTAACATAATCTATTCTCCTCAGCTACTTCGCCTCTTGGGAGTAAGCACATTATAACAACGACGATCTGTACAAGCAAGAAAAGGCATTACAATGCCATTATCAATACAAACCAATTTAGAATGCTTCCCGTATTTAGGGAAGAGTTACAGCATGATTGCAAACAAAACCTCTGATCATTTTTTTAAACAACACTTAATCTGTTCTATAGCCATGGTTCTGTAAAGCTGAGAACAAAAATTACAGTATGTAACTGAAGTTGTCACTACAGCTAAATAAATGCATTCCAGCTAATATTTCACGTATTTTGCTTCTTTCAAATCTATTCAAACCCAGGACGCACAGCATTGCAGTGCTTCAGTCACTGTCTCTCCCAGGCTGCTCCATACAGCTCTGCCCTACAGGAGCAGCCCTGGGAGCAGAGGGGAGCCCAACCCTGCTCTGAGATGGGACGGACGTGTGGGGGAGTGGTGGGCTCCTGAAGGCCGTGTACAAAGTGCAAGGCAGCATCAGCACAGAGCTCTTTCATCCCCTCCCTCGGAAGCAGCAACACAGCTCTGATATTTCTGCACCTGGGGGGAAGGCAGGCAGCTGGGGAGTGCGTGGTGGTCCAACTCTGGTTCTCCCCATTCTAGTAACTACAGCACAGGAAAAACGCACTGGCTGCAGCGAGGAAGCATCAGTGCAGGTGCAGTGATGTCAGCTGCTTCACATGCAGTCTTGTAATGGCTTTTCATGAAATATTCATTATTCATCCCACCCCCATCAGGATGCGAGTACCGCAAAGCTGCAGAATGGGAGCAGTTCTGTGTGGCCTTCCTTGACCCAGTGGGGCCAGGCAGCCGCTTCTTCAGATGTTAAATCAACCCTGGCTACCACTGAGCTGCTCAGCATCATCCCAGCCAAGATAACTTTGAAAAACACTGATTATCAGTAATAGGTGGGAGGCTACAATTTCTGCACTTCAGGAGATCCGGAGAGACCTGGATGCATCATGGCTGCCCTATGGGGTGGGATGGGATGGGTGCTGGGGAGGCCCCCACCACCTCCTGAGCATCACTCCCTGCTCCACCCACAGCCTTTTGGGGTGGGAGCAGCATCTGAAGGCTGCGGGTCTGACAGGTGCTGTGATGCTTGCTGTTTGCATGCAATGTACTGAGTAATGACAGCAGGTATGAGGGAGGAATAAATGAACCTGATCATGCCTCCACCTGCAGCTGTTGGCTTTGCCCTCCTACCATATGTTTTCATCATCTTTCGTGGAAACCTTCTCTCAGACATTATTGTCAGGATGTAAATGTGAAATGCATCAAGGACAGGCAATAGATGAAGATTTATTTTTGCTTGTCCCATCACTTGACCACAGGCAGAGCTCAGACATGCATTCCCAGGTTAGCAGTGAGCTGGGTAATAATGCCTTCTCAGCCCAGGGATGGGAGCACTGTACCGATGATCCCCAGAAGGAAAGAAGATAAGGGGATGGAGAAAAGAAGGTTGTCAGGTGGGCTCTGGAGCCCACATCACCTGAAGACATCTGGGGAACAAGAAGACCCAGAGCAGCAGAGCCTCTGCTCTGCTCCTTATTACCACCCTGTGCTAGTGGAGCCAGATGGAAGCACGACGGCACCTGTGGGAGCAGGGCAGGGTAGGGGCAGTGGGCAGCAGCACCGAACAGATCCCACTGTGCAGCCAGAGTGAACCACAGGCCCGGGCAGGACAAAGGCTGGCACATGCGTGAGTCGTTCCCCGAGCATCAGACGTGAGCCAGAGAGCAGTGTGGGAAATGCATGCGGGTGGTTCTGCAGAACACTGCTGGGGACACAGTGCGGTGCGGTACAGTGAGGCCGCCTGCCCCAGGCAGCAGTGGGGTGTGGAGCTGCCCCTTCCTGCAGCTCTGCTCCGTGTGTGTCTGAGGGGAAGTGGCGGGCAGCTGGGGGGAGGCAGCCACATAGAGAGGGGCAGAGCAGGGTGCTTTCAGTTTACGAGGAAAGGAGATTTTGAGAACATGGGCACGTGTGCATGCACACACACAGAAAAAGAAGAAACAACGAGGAGAGCAATAATAACAGTCAAAAAGTAATTTGTTCTTAACCTGTTCAAAATAAAAATAGCTGGTGTACAAGTTCACTACGTGGACCATCTGCATCTCATAAGCATAAGTTAAAATCTTGACACCATCTGTTCAACTGGAATTTTAATACTGTACCAATATGCCAAATCACAGTTACGTGAGCGAGGAAGGCAGTCTCCTCACTCACCCACAGCTCCCTGCCATGCCTAAATGAGGCAGGGATCTAAAAGCAGCCCCTGGGAGCAGAATGCAGGAGCCCAGCAAAGGGGAATGGGCAGAGCTGGTGGGGGGGCCCTCAGCAGTTGCAGGTGGGACATCTGGGTCTGATGGGCTTGGAGAACATTCCCTGCATTCTCACAGCATGTCCAAGAGTCACAGAATCCCAGAACCATAGAGGTTAGAAGGGACCTCTTCTCTCTCCCAAGGGAACAGCCCTGGGGCTCTCATCCTGTCCACACCAGGAGGTACTCCAGGCCCCCATCCTTGCACCCTCCTCTGGGCTCTCTCCAGCAATCCCTATCTGCCTGCAACTGGGTAGCCCCACACTGTGCTATGTGCTCCAGATGTGCCCTCCCCAGGCCAGAGCACAGGGAAGAAGATCCTCCTTCACCCAGTTGCCATGCTCTTCGCGATGCATCCCCATGTTCTCAGCACCAGAAGTGCACTGCCATCCTCCAAAGCTTGCTACTTCAACAAAACCCTCCCCAGAGAGAGGTCCATCGCCACTGTGCACGGCTCTAGCCAGCCAGTGCTGCACCAGGGCTGCTCACTGCAGTGTGCGGTGGGGCTGCTGGAGGGCTGCAGCACCCCAAGCACTGCGCTGGGGCAAGGAGCTGGTGCTGAGATCCCAGTGCAGGGCCAATGGTCAGCACTGGGAATTCAGGCTGAGTTTGAATTTGATGGCAAAAACAAGTTTTGTGAAGTGTCTAAAAAAACCCTACCTTGATAAATGAGCCCAGCGAGATTTATGCCATCTTTTAACTAATTAGTACTAGAGAGGCTGTTGAAAGCTTTCACATAAATTTTATTGGTCCTAGTGGGAAAAAATCCATTGTAAAATGGAAATGAATGTAGTATCTGTCGAGCCTTCCTCCGTTTTGGGTTTGTTGGGTTTTTTTTTTGCTTAGCAATCCCGTATAGTTACAAAGCATATATCATGTTCTTTATGTCTTACGATCAATTTCTTCAAGAAAGAAAAATAGAAAAGCATTCCTTTGGCATTGCAGGATGTAGAATGAATGAAACTGGCACAGGAGAGGGGACGACAGCAGAGCACTGCCGGGTGAGTAAATCTCCAAGACATAGCACACGTTTGTTTCCTGATCAATGGAACTACGTGAGCATGTGCGTGAAATTTAATTAAGTTCTGTGCCTCAAAGAAATCTATGTGCAATAGCTCCCTGCAATTATTTATTTACTGTCTGCCATGTAGCTTTTAGCTTTCATGCAGAAAATGACTGGTTTCCCACGTGCCCATTAGCGGGTGGCGGTGGGGAGACAGCATCCCATGCACCTGGGGGAAGGCTCCCACCCGCACACACGCCACAATCTGTCGCTGGGTTCAGGCACGCTTCAAGCAGGTGCCGTTTGTACTGAAGCCACCAGCAAAAGTTCTCTATGTTCAGACACCTCCAGCCCTGCGCTCTGCCCCATGCATCACCGAGTGCCCCCAGCCCAGTGCTGCTCAGAGCAGCACACAGCGGAGCAGCTGCTCCACAAAGCTGATGACTTTTTACTTCCTTTTGTTGTTATCTTTCTGTTTTTGAACTGCCGTGTTTTCATGCAGCAATTTTTCCCAAAGGAGAAAATGTTTAGATCCAGGATTTGGTTTCAGGCCCCACAGGGGGTTTGAACTGTCAGCTTGGATTGGCTTTCCACAACCTCATCTCTTTGTAGGATGCAGATCTGTAGCACTGCACCAGTTCAGCTCATCTCATCTGTAACACCCAGCCCAAACCAAGAAATAGCTCAGCAGCACGGGGTGCTGTTTGGAAGAGAAATGAATGAAAGAGCATCATCCAGCTCTGCCAACAGTGTCGCAGGTGCTATGGGAGCCCCGGCTCCTGTTTGCATGCAGGCTCAGTTTGATCCTGGGTCTGTTCCTGCCAATAGCAAACATGAGCACACCTCAGTGTGCTGCAGGGAATCTATTTGGGCACAGCAGCCGGAGCAGCGGTGTGCAGGGCCTGGTGGAGGGGGGTGAGAGCAGGGTCTGACACTCCCCAGGAACAGACTGCTGCAGGTCTGCGAATCTCCACGGGGTGAGAACTGCCAAACTTCATACAAAAGCATCCATTATCCATACAGGTGTTACATTTTAGCTGATGACCCGTTTCCACATTTTCATGTGAGTATGCAAAGAGTGCGTTTGTAGGAGCTGCCTTCTCCTTCCAGGCTTGAGCTCAGCCTCCGTTCCTATACAGAACAAAACACTGAACTTCCCCACACTACTGGTGCAAACCCTAAGCCGAGAAAAGATCAGTAAAATTCTCTTTGTAGGAGCACAAATTAACACATTTTCAGGCTCTCTGATGGTATGTTTTCACTCAGTAAAGTTTTGCTCAGAGTTTTTGGCCTTGAGAATATTTAAAGTGCAATATTCAGTCAAAATCAGCATGTTCCTCTGGGTTCTATTTCAGCCTGATTTAATTCTGGTGCAAAAATGTATTCTGATTCATTTTGATAGAAATTCAATCTGAAGTTCTTAAAATAAGACTCCTCCAAAAGAGAGAAGGAACAATTCCATAAGCCAGGCTCCCAGCCCTGGCCAAAGGCATGCACAGAGCAGGGCACTGCTGCCCCCCATCCACAGCAGGCTGGGCTCTGCTGGGTGCTGTGCCTGTCCTGCTGCTCTCCTCTCAGGTGATCCCATTCTACAAACACGACCCAAAACTCCAACTCGTGATCATGTTTGAAAATAAACATCTGGGGCTGTTGGATTTGTCCTAGCATTCCCCAGGGCAGCAGGATGCCAGACCAAGCCACCCCCAAGCCAAGCTCTGTCTGAGCATGGCAGCAGTTGGTG
Source organism: Alectoris magna (assembly GCA_030625065.1). Classification (NCBI taxonomy): domain Eukaryota; kingdom Metazoa; phylum Chordata; class Aves; order Galliformes; family Phasianidae; genus Alectoris; species Alectoris magna. Next base: position 16,500,570 of record CM060573.1, on the reverse strand, counting down.
CTCACCACAGTTTCAGGGTGGATTGCAAAGCAAGACAGACACCGATTTCTCCACTCTGTTTTGGGTAAGGGAATATTTTAGCTGCCTTAGCAGCTAATCAATGAGCTCCTACAGATTGCTGATCGCTTTGTTAGTAGACTCAGAAGAAGTGCTAACAATTTTTTAGCAGCAGTAATTTATGAACTAGCTTCCAAAGCCTGTGCAGCTCTTACAGCTGCAGAGAGCTCACACCAGCACTCACTTAAGGACAGAAGGGTATTTTACGTGATAAGCAGTCAATACAAAGTGGCCAACAGGAACACGTTCCAATCCAACAATTTATATTTATGGGTATTTCAACAATGTTCATAACCAGATATTGAAATGAAAGAAGTATCATCACAGCCCCGGGCTCCTCACTTAAGACATATAATTAGGAAACTAATACAAGAAACTAATGTAGAAAAGAGCCTACATGGTACTCTGCTGTTGTTTCCCCCTACTTTATCCATACAGCTCCGACTAGCAGATATAAAACCAAGGACTGCTGACTCCAAAAGAGAAGTTCAAAGTTCTTACAAAGGCCTCAGTGAGGGTCATTAGCTCTGAAACAAACCCAGTCTCCCACACTGGGCCAGTAAAATGAGGTGGTATCTTCCATACCAAGCTTGGATACAGCATTTGTGTCAACAGATTTGAATCTGTATGGACTAGCAAAGCATTGCAGGTGTTCAGCACTCCTCAGGTCACCCAAATAATGAGCTCAATTACGCCGTCAGGTTTAAAGGTCCGCATCCACTACTCCTTAAGACCCACCCTAACCTAGTATACCTGAACCATGTGAATTGAAGCAATTGGTTTAACATTAGCTTGTATGATAATGGCACAAGCGTTTTATTTTATTCCAGTATTAGCTTGAGCATGCCTTCTGAAAACAGCTGGGCAAAATCACTCAACCAACTCATTCATCATTACATTTCAGAAACGACTGAAGCAATTCCACCAAGTCTAGCTCCTTCAGGCCTATTTTCTTCCTTAAAAATAAATAAATAAGTCGTTCTAAGTAAGATTCATAAGAGATTACTCTTGCTCTTTTCAAAGACGTAATTAGGATTTTGCTTCTTGTCTCCATATTTGCTGTATGTAAGCCTTGAACTTGAAAAGCCGAAAAAAAAAAAAAAAAGGAGACGAAACTGAGAAAATGTTGTGGTTACAAATTTAAACAAATCCAGGATGACTTGAAAAGAAAACCAAAAAACAGACCTGCTGCAAGGAAGTGTTTGTCTGTATATACAATATGTTGCTGATATCCGCTGAATGGCAATATCTGTGTTATGTTTTCATATTTACACTGCTTGCTCTTTCTGATTTTGTTTTTCCTCAGTAACAGCAAGTTTTAAGATTTGAACTCATCAGGCGCTGTGAGGCTGCAGAGTGGCTGCTCGGAGAACCCTTCACTCTCAGCTGTGACATTTTTCCCTCCAGCTCCGCAGCCCCACACACCCATGTGCTGAGCTGTACCTCCATTTATTACAGTAAAACCCTCCTCTGATCAGCCACCTACAGGAATAGTTCAGTAGGATCTTGTGCACGTCGCTCTTAGAAAGCATCCAGCTCTAGCTGCCCAGCTGCAGAGTACAGTGTTCTACACGGCCACTCCACTTGGTTACCCCTCTGTGTGCTGCAGCCCTTCTCTGACTGCGGAGCAGCACAGGACAGACCTTGCAGGGTTCTGCCTCCAGCTGCCCCTGCCCACTGCAGCAGGGGCAGGTTGCTGGGACCATCCAACCCAGTGCAAATATCCTCATTTTCTCCCCTGCTTGTACAGCACTGAGCCTGCACAGCCCTCCGGGTGGTTTGAAAAGACAGGAAAACCACAAACATCGAGCAACTTAACCAGGCCAAAGCCCCAGCCATAGCACTGGTTTCCTCATACGACCTCAGCAATCCACTGTTTGTAGAGGCCTGTGGAAGTGTGGGACAGATGGGGCTGTGTTCTCGGCAGGAAATCTGTCAGGCTGCCAAGCAGGGGTTGCATTGGGGAAAGATGTACACCACTGAGAGGTTCCTTAGAGCAGCAAGATAATAGATCTATATATCCACTCCAAACATCTATAACAAACATTCAGATGGATAAAGATCATACCAAAGGGATGGGAAAAAAACAGTCGTGCCATGAGCACTGGGGAGGGACACAGGGCAGTACCCAGAGCCATCCTTGTTGGTTCCTGAACTTCACTGCCATACATCGCTAGAATGAACTCGGAGCTCTATACCCAACCAATCTTTTTTACCGAGTTGTGCCTCAGTTATCCACTGAGCTAAAGATTCTTAGACTAATCTAACAATCAGATTTGATGTTATTGGTTTCCAACAAATAATAGCATTTTTCATCTGTGGAATAACTCTAATCAGACTGACAACCTCTGCAGGCCACGACAAAGTGGGAAAGCATCAACCAACACTCAAATATGACCAAAAAAGCTGACAGCAAGGTTCCTGTACACCCACGAACACACTAACAAACCCAGCACACTGCTCTGCACCCCCGCCATGTGCAGATGAGCATCCATGTGAGAATTCAGAGAGGTTTGCTCAGCAAGGTGGACCAGATTCACTGATGATGACAATAATTACCTGGAAACCAACAACTCCTGTCAACGGGAAAGAAAGAGTGTATAATTAATTGGATTAGATTTTATTCTGTTATCTCCTGGGTCATTTTCTTTCTTTACCAATTTAAAAACAGACAGAACAAATTACTAGAACATAAAATTGTAAAGATGTAGGAAAATAGGCGATACTCATCTTCCACATCTAACCATTTGACAGCAGAGCTGTGGGTGTCCCTGTACAAGAGGATTCAGTCTTGTTAGTCAAGTTTCTACCACGCAGTTAATTTATGAGTCAGCCACACGTACATCAGCGTGCGATCTCTCAGCTCTGTTCACATGTACAACAGGGCTGGCCGCAGGCGTTCTGGCATTCACCTTTCCTCCTGCCCAGCCCCACCCAATGTGACTCGTCTGTTTAACCCAGCAAAATCCAAAACCTACTTCAGAAATATCTCAGCCTCCTACCAGGCAAATGACAGCCACACAGAACCAGCACCCTCTTGAAAGAGAAAGGCGAGAAGGGCAAAATGCACCCTGTGCTGGAGGCAGTGCACAACCTTCAGGAGCAAGAGCCTTGTCGAGTCATTTTTTCCTTTCAGAGTTTCACTGCCAGGAATACCTCACAGTTCGCTTGCATCATTTGCAGGTGCTCGAGCTGCTCTGAAAGATGTGAAGTGGCCGGCGCAAGGCAAAGCGTAAGAAACCAGGCCAGTTGTTCAGTTTTTTTCACACTTGCTCTGACTTGGAAAATGGCCTCAGGAAGGGTAGGGGCAGCCATCTGTCTAAATCTCTGCATTCTTTTCTGTAGTGAACTTGAAGGAGGTTTTCTCAACCCGTCTCCACCTGCTTGTTGCAGAGAAACATTTGTGATAAACTGATGGCTTGACGTTCCTAACAAATCCTCTCTCCCCACACCCTGGTGTAGCTGTCAGTACCTCCATCTTTTCCCTAGTTCTTCCCCTCCAGATTGAGTGTGAATTTTCTATCTTTTTCCTCCATCTGTACTTCTATATTTACTCCCTTTTGCCTAACAGCTCTCCTCTCCACCTCCTTCATTGCTCCAGCTGAGCAGAGGGCAACTGGCTCCTCGTGGTGCACCCCGCAGCCACTGGGAGCAGGGGCAAGAGCTGACGTGATATGCTGGCATCAAAGTCTACCCTCTGTACCATGAGCTTCTCTGAGAACCTGCCATAGTGGGGAGAAACACAGAGAGAAGGAATGGATGTGACATCAGGATTCTGGGGGCAACAGCAATACACAGTGGGGCTGTGCTGCAGTTTCGCCCCCTCCCATTCCACTGCCATGACGCACTGCAGACACATGCACGCATCCAGCCATGACGCTGACCTGCTGCCTGAAGCCAAAGCCTCCTCCACTCCCAACCTGTTGTTTTGCACTGTGGTACTCACAGCGTGTGTGTGCAGGACTGTCACCAGCACCACTGGCAATGCTTTGTGCTGGGATCCAAGCAAAAAGGGCTGCTGTGTAGGTTATGGGAAGAGGTGAGAAAGAGTCTGCCTCTGCCGCTGTCAAGGATAGGGCCAGGCTGAGCCAGCCCATATGCTTTAACACCACCACCCCCCAACATTCACCAGTTGTGCCAGTGAGCACTTTTGATTCATTCCATTATAAAGGTTGAAAACATTTTAAAATGTAAATCCAAGCACAGGTGATAATCCTCGTCAAAAAGGAATGTTTGGAGAGGGACTTTACTTCAAGATCATTGTAAAAACAGAGAAAACCATAACAATATTCAGTTGAGAGATCCAACCTTTAGTGTTAGTTTTTAAAAAATTCCTTGACATAAGAGAATCTGGAGGGAAAGAAAATGCATGTGCATAACTCCACCTGTGAGCAGATGCACAGACTGTGGCTCCTGCCTGCCCACTGCAAAGCTACCACGTTTCAAAGGACTGCTTAATTATGGGCCTAATGGACCTGCACTGCCTGTCTCCAAATCCTCCTTAGCCTCAGCCTATTTGAAACTGGAGTGATGCCCAGCTGCACTCCCAGGATTGCACTGTCATCCTGTGTGCAGGCTTTGCAGCCCATCTCACCACCCACTCAGCAAAACAGCTGCAGGTTTGCTGTTCTGGATACTTCCTCCGTGCCCTGCATTTTGGGAAAATCTCCTCCATAGAGAACATGAATCTCCCATTAGCTTTCGGAGCATTTGAACTTGAACAAGGGGAGAAAATGTCATACAATATTAATTGTCCAATTTTCTTAATAGCACACACTGTGCCCATGTGAATAGCTGCACGATTTACATCCCCATTGGCCCATCTGCTTTACTTCCAAAAGGATTTGTACATGAAGAACGGTCTTTATCTTCATGCCAACTGCAGAAATTTACTTCCTGAGGAGCATTTGGAGCACACAATGTATTTGGTGCATCAAAACATTGTTGCCCCTTCTATTCCTTCTCCTCCTCTGGGAACAGTCATCCTTCCCCTGCTCTGGACTCCCTCAAATGCACATTTCACACGAGCTATTAAGCTGCTCTGCACATGTCTATCCAGTTGTATTAGACACCTCCCATGCTTAGGACCATTAACCTGATCACAACAGCTTGATGGATTAATCCTTATGCAGACACAGTTGGCAGTTTCTAATTAAATAATTATGACTAAACAGCTGCAGAGAAGTTGTAACGTTCCACTAGAAAGCCAGATGTCAATTTTATTGGTCCTCAAAGTTTAAAAAGATATGACTGGAAGATTTAGAAAGGGACTTCTGCTGCTGCAGGTGAATGCTGGAGGCACACTGTGCTGCCCTTCCATCGCAGCCCAGCCCCACACACACAGCTGGTGAGCCCTACAGCCCTGCAGCATCTCTGTCAAAGAGAGCAGCAACCACCATGAAGAGTAACAGAGACATCTGGGTCAAGATACAAAAGAATCACAGTCCTTGCTTTGCCTAGGGAAGGGTCCTTCAAAAAACCCATCTTTGAAACAGCATCAGTGTCAAAAATCCACAAGATTGGTATGAGCCAAATGCAAAACTTTTTGAACTGGATAAACCTTTCCAGGAACTCATATGATAACTGTTGAGTCCCAGCCTGAACCACTTGAGCACCTGGGGAAAGGACCAGGTCAGCCCTGGGAGCACAGGTAAAGGCAATTCACCTGTGGGACAGGAAGGGGTGGAGCCTGGCTGCACCTCTCTTAGACCTCATTTAAGGGCTGACTACCACTGGGGAAGGATCTCTGGTTGGAGATTCCTTCTTAGTGGAGTTATTCCTGTAAGCCTAGATCTTCAGAGATGGGTGGGCACCTCTACTTTCCTTTGAAATACCATCCTATCTGTGCTGGTCCCTTTGCTGTAACATTCCTGTATCGCCGTTCCACTGTGTTAATCTTTCCCATTGTAACAGAACGTTAATTAGATTGGTAGTTCTCTGTGTTGGTGAGAGAAGATTTTGTGATGCTTGTTGAAATTTCACTGTCCAAAATTTGTGATGTTCTTATCTTGGTACCCTATCCATAATGTTGTGGAAGCAATGAGCAACCTTTGAAGGTAAAAATGTGAGTAATATAGAAGTTATTAGTCCATGTTTGGTGACTGGTGTCAAATCTACTTTCATCCTTTCTTCAATTAGTAAAACAATGGGCCTATAAAAAACTTTTCTTATTTTATATTTAAATAAATTCCTTCTAATTCATTTATTGAGCTACATGAATTGTTCTTTTCTGTCTTGCACAAGACACTGATCTTCAAACATGAGAAGCCTAAGAATAGGAATCCTCCATTCTTCTTAGCATATAAGCAGATCCAAGACCTTTGGAACTTTTGATGAGAAATCCAGCTAGAAAACTAATTTTAAGTAAATCTATGCATGTCAAAAATACATATGGCTTTTCAGGATGCTAACTTAAGCATCATTACATAAGCAGATTAGGGCTGCCTGTTGAGCTGAGACGATGAGCTGAGTAGATGGCGCTGAATCCAATATTACACACAAGCCATTCAATTCCTGATACATCACCTTTCATCTAAAACTTTTGTCAGCTCTCCATATTACCAAGCCTACCAACTGTAAGCATTGCACACAGCACAGTAGGTCTGCAGGCTTAGTAATTTTTAACCCTCTTTAAATCCCTTTGTCCAAAGCTGCAGCTAGCTAAAGTCCATTTGTACAAATGACCAGTGAAATGTTCCATTCTTCACCCTCTTGAGATGAAAATGGAGAAGAACATCCTCATGAACCTCTCACGCATTTATGCATAGAAGTTGAGGAATAATTTTCTGATATAGGAGTATAGAATCAAAATCATCCTCATGTTTCCATTAGTAACATGCCTCTACCTGAATATCAACTTAGAAAGTTAATGAGCCTACTAGAGCGATCAGCTAAAATTACCACAACAGTATGTGATCCGATGTGATTGCAGTAAGCAGGGCAGATACTCTCATTATGAGGACTGTTTTTCATAGGCATGTTGCATAACAGGGCACAGCAACTCGCCTCTCTCTGCTCCAAGCCCTCATTTCAGAGCACATCAGTTGGATCTGAGAAGGCTCCCTGTTGAAAAGCAGACAGGGGGACAGGATTTTGTTTTCCCTTCCCTGCATGTAAGTGTGTCAGGCTTGTAGACAGACGGTTTGGCTGACTATGCTTGACTATTATCAAGCAGCTATTACCTTTGTAAATTGAATCCAATTTGAAGGTTTTCTGTAATTAAATCTGCAGTGTGTCTGCATGGCTTACATTGCATCCTGCTTGCACTCAGGAAGTGTGCAGGCCGTCAGATGGCTGATTTACACAGCCAGAGACACAGCATCCTTCAGGCACAGGGATGGGGTGCTTTTGGCAGTCTGTGCTGCCACCTAGCCAAGACCAAGCCACCGAGTTCAGTCTGGCCTTACAGTTTGAAAGCTTAAACTGAAGCATATCACCTCATCAAAATAAAGCTCCAATCTGCAGCAGATACAAAGAAATCTGCACTTCTCATGCTTTGTTAACTGTGCACAGTCAGCAGAAGAGACAGGCTTCAAACAGGCAGTTGTGTTTCCCTCAGAAATGTCTCGTACTTACGGTAGAAGACATATTCCGTGTAGCTGGACCAGACCTTGTCATCAGTGTACTGATTGACAAAGGATGCCGTCACAGAGGAGTTGCAGGCCACCATGTGGAATCCACACTCAGATAACATGTCAAAAGCCCTCTCCAGATGCTTGAACTTGAGATAAAACCTGGAGGTGTACCTTTCTGGAGCTCTGTCTGGATCTCTGCTTTCATTCAAACTTTCTCCAAATACCTCTTTAACCAGAGCGATCCTTCCACAAACCAAAATCCTTGGGACCCTCCTGAATTTGGCATCTGCTTGGCTCTCCCTGCCAATAGTGCATGAACCCCGGTACCCAAGGGTAATGAATCCCCACTTTCGATCTGATGGTAAGAGAGATGGAGGGGGGCATATTCTCGTGTCACTGCCCTGGGAGACCTCTTCGTAGTCACTGTGACAATAATCATCGGGGCTTTGCTTGCTGTCATCAGGAGTCAGAAGTTTGACCAAGTCCGGGAGCTGGAAATACTCAGCCTCCCTCTTGAGCCTTCCCTTTTCGGGGAAGTGGTCAGGCAGAACAACTTGCTTGTCCCTGAGATAGTCCAGAATATAGCGAAAAAGGAAACCATCTCTGTCAATGAAGAATCTTCCCTTGGAGTCCTTGGCCAGATCGTTGGCTGTGTCTCTTTTTGGGGTGAACATTTTCCACAGCAAGGAGTGAGGGGTGCCAACCAAGGTGGAGTGGCGAGTGAAGTAAACCTGGCCACCCACGTTTAGCTCCACAACCTCCGGGAAGGATTGCAGCCCGGACCCCTGCTCTCGGGCAGGGAGGTAAGTCCTGCAGTTGCCACTTAGAGCCATTGTACTTTGAAAAAGAAAACAGCAGCACGGAGTAGGAGGATGGTCAGTCACATCAAAGTCTAGAATAAGGCTCCAGTATTAAGGTGAAATGGGGGGAAGGGGAAGTGAGGAAAGAAAAAAACCCCAAAAGGTACGTTTAAAAAAACATCTGAATTGTCCATAAGTAACAATGTGATAGAAGTGTCTTATATCCTAGGCCATAGGGGCTGGAGAGAAATCCCTTCATGAAACACAATCACATCATTAGATCTTCCAACAAAGCCATCAAAATCAAGGTCAAGCCCAGCCTATGGTAATTCACTGGTCTTCTAAAAGGGAAAACAAAATAAGATTCAAATTAACCTCTTAAGCATGCCAGCAATTGCAGTAGAGAAAAACAACTCATTCTAGAAAGCTGTTAGCCTTCCTGCTAAATATACCTAATTTTTCCAAGTTCTCCCCTTCTTTTCAGAAACACTAACCAATGGAAGGACTCAGTGTGACCCTGCAGTTTATAGAATACATGTAGTTTATCTTCAAACAAACATCTAATTTAAACATGTAGATGAAGCAATGAGAACATCAGCTCTTACCTTGGTTACAAATAATGCATAGCTCTTGTAAAGGAAAGCAAAATTTCAAGACACTCAGAACACACAATACAGGCACATGGAGTCCAGATAGTATCAGATCCGATTCCAGCAAAGGCAAGAAAAGTGCTCTTAACAACATTCGTGTAGATCTCGAGAGTTAAACCGAGTCGTGAAAAAAGTTAACCACGGCAGGTGACGAGAAAACAAGACACACAGCACAAAGCGGGGGGGGGGAGGGGAGGGAGGAAGCACAAAAATCCCAAATAAATCCGATCGGGTTCCTTGAGAGCGGGGCCAAGGGAGCGCGGGGAACGCGGTGCGGGGGACGCTGCCTCAGATGACTTGCAGAAACCCCGCAACCCGCGCTAAGGGCTGAAAGGCTCCAGCGACTCCAGCGGCGGCAGCAGCCCGGGCAGCGCGGAACGCGGCGCTCCCATGTCCCCGCCGGGGCCGCCCGCTGTGCCGCGCCGCTCCCGCGCCCTGCTGCGCCGCTCTGCTCGGATCCGCTCCGCTCAGCGGCGCGCGGACGGGAGCGCAGAGGGCGATGCCGATTGCATCATCCTAAAGGAGTCGGGCCGGGACCGAGCCGAAACCGGGGACGGCGCCAGAAGCCGGGGCAGCGCCAGCACCGCGGACAGCGCCGGGCCGCGCTCCGCCGAGCGTGTTGGCCGCCCCCGGGGCGCCGCTGCCGCAGCCCTCTGCGCCCGAGTTCGGGTAAAGTTCCTCCCGCTCCGCTCCTCTCGGCAGCTCCAGGCGGCAGCTCCCGGCCCCTGCCCGCCCGCCGACACGTGCCTGTCCGCGGCTCCGCGCAGGCGAGGCGGTGATTTCACCCAGCGACGCAGGCGGGCAGGGTGGGAGCAGCCGGTGGGTGGGCGCTCCCGGCACGCTCGCCCGTGGCTTTCCGGCAGGAGTGAGGTTTTATCGTGCTGCTCGCGCTCCTCATCTCCCCAGCAGTGACCCAGAAAGGGCAGATGCCAGTATCGAGGCGCTGTGCAATTACCGCGGGGACGGCAGGGAGGAGGTGGGGCGCCTTGGCAGGAGCGCTGCCGCACCCACTTCGTTTGCCGGACTGTGATGGGGACGGGGGCAGGACTGGGGCAGGGGCTCCCGCCGCGCCCCGCTCTCCTCTCGGCCGTGGCCGTGCGGGCACCGCCACCTCGCGTCCAGCCCTGGCCCTGCTCCCGGCTCTTCCCAGCTTCTGTTACCAGGGCAAACGCTGCGGGAAAGGCTAGCTGAAAAACGCCGGAAAAATGGGCTTTCGGAGAACCGAGCTGCTGCTGCTGGGCGTGGGCTGCGGCCGCCAGTTGGGCACCGTGGGCTCTCCTCAGCGTGAACTACTCGTCTCGGGTTAAACAAACACGGTATGCGACATAAGATGAAATGAAGTGACCGGGCTGCTCAACTAGCACAGAAAATGGGCACCACAGCGTGCAGTCGATTTCACAGATAATTACACATTATCATCTGAAAAGTGTCAGAAAAGTATCAGAAAAGTTCGGTGTTGTGTATTTTGGCAGACATCAGTTCTCACTAAAATTGGGATACCCGGAATGATGATGTTATGATAAAGAGACCTTCATTCAAACATCAAAGAAAACCCAAAGGGGAAGTTTTAGAGTCAAATCTTCGTGCAAGGAAGTTACTGAGCTGTTGGTTTCTGCTGGCTGCACAGAAGTTGCAGATACTTCAGGAGGAATGAAGGAAGGGAGGGACGGAGGAGGACATTAACTTGAAGAGTACAGTTCTATAGCCCCAGGGAGGAAAGCACTGATCTGTGTGCTTACAGCTTCTCAATTTCAAGCCTGAGAGTTAAATAGTATATCAAACCCTTGCTTTTGACCTTAATCAATTCATTAATTCAGAAGCAGCTGTGAAGCTCCTGAGCCAAGGTTCTGTCTCTTACTGCTGGACCTGACTTCTAATTTTCAAACCAGCAGAGTATGGGACTGCTGCAGGGGCTGTACATTGTATCTCAGAAAAAGACAGTTTTGTGTATCTTCACTTGCTGTTCCCACACACCAGCTGAAGAAGAACTTGTCAAGGGCACCATAAAGTTTAGAATGAGGATTTAAAAGGGGTGGTGTGAGGACACGTTAACTTAGATGCCTTCACCACATGTTTAAGTCTAGTAGAGTCAAAGCATACAGGCTTTAACATCTGCATGACCGGGCAGATGAAATGATAGGCTTCCTTTAGGATTTAAACTCATTAGTGCTGCCTTGGTTGAAAGTAAGGAGTATTCTATCAGCTTTTTCAAAGACTTTAGTTATTAATGTTAGTTAATATGCTTTAATAATATTTAAACCAATTTTTATGAAGCCAGTGCTGTCCTACTGGCAAGACTTGGAGAATCAATTCACTGTGCCCAGTAAAAAATTGATCCTGTTCAAACAAGCACCAAAGCCATTTGTGATCACACGGCATGACAGAGATCCGAGTCCCCAAGGGAGGCTGATGCGATCCTCTGGGCAGAAGTCCTGAGGGCAGAGTGGAAACAAGGCAGGCTTGATGTGCAGGCAACAGCATGGGGATGAGTCTTATAAAGAGCTGTGATTCCTGACAAGGTTCTGTGAAGCATTCTGACATCAATACTGTGTGATTAGCGAATACAGGCGTACTTAAATTCCAAGTCTTTTTGAAAAATTATAATCAGAATTGTCCTTTGAAAAGAACAAAAACCTCAGAATTTTAATCACAACGGCTTCAGAAAAGCATCTGCACTTTTCAAATAACAAATGAAAGGAATCCAACTCCTACCTTTATTTCTTTACGCAGGATGTTCCAATCATTTTACTGTAACACAATTTCCTTTGATGCAGTGATTTCAATTGTAGAAGCATCACATGATGCTTCCTTGCTAAATACAAGGCAGTGGCCAAATCCATCAAAACGCTGTCTGAGACAAGTGAAACTTGAAAATCTGGGCCAAATACACCAGTGACCTAAATGTAAAATATGTGTCAGCACCACACGAAGGACCTTACCTATTCAGCTGCGAAACTAAAGCAGTTCATCTCAAGTGCACTTATAGTTCCGTGATGGAAAAGAAAAGCGGCATCTATCAGAAGGAAGAGGCTGAAGCTTGTCCCACTTTTAGAGATGCCTACGTAACCTTCGATTTAGATAGGGGAAAATTTAGCCCAAGCTTAAAGCGTATGTTTCAAAGGTCACAGCAGAGCTATGCTGAAACCCAATGCACCAGTGATATGACATCATTCACAGGTTTGAGGCCCTTCCTTATGACAAAGTGCTATGTTAGCGCTCAAGCTTTCACTAACCATGGGACTGCTGACTTCATCAGATTTCGTGGATGCTAAAATAGGGTCGGCGTCTTTAAAGAAGCAGCAATGAATGTTAGGAAGGGTAGTATTCAATTTGGTCTATAGTAGCAATGGTACATACGCATCTCACCTTCCATCTCGAAGTGCAAAAACACAAGCTATAAATACCAGTCAAGCCACCCACGCATAATGAGAAATGTAGGAGCTGTTTATCAGCATTTAGCTGCACCGCACTGAACTTCGAGGCACTCGGAGATACTGCAATAATTTCTAGTGGAAATTGAAGGAGTTATTCTGAGAAGAAAGAAATACTGAAGTTGGATTTTGGACAGAGGATTTCAGCTAAAAAGCCACATGGGAACTTTCATTGCTCTGGGGGATTTTTAAACACAACAGATTAAAAAAAGAAAACAAGAAAAAATGTAAAGCTGTACTTTTAGTTCCAGACTGATGCTGATCCGGAAATCGCTTCACGGTGCCACCCATGGAGACTTCAGCCACATATTCTGCAACTTCCAGTGCTCCTCAAGCAGCCTCCTTTCTGAATACCAAAGCAACACTCCAACAGAGTAAGGCTCAATTAAACCACAGAAAAGAGTGCAGTTGCTGAGGAGAGTGGCGTGACAAAGAGAAGCAGAAATGTTTGTCCCCAGCAGGTGCTTTAGGCTTACTGTCAGAGCACCGTAAAGGGACACTGGTTCCAGAGAGAACCACCACCAGATCCAGCAGGCAGCTGGCAGCACTTTCAATCCAATCTCAGTCCATATCTACTGACAGTAACCATGACCTGGTAGGAACTCTGCTGTAGCAGAGACCTTTAACCTAGATGCTTTCATGAAAGATTTCTTGTACTCCTAGAGCGGAGCAGTCTTCACATCCCTCAGGCAGCTCTAGAAACTGAGTTCCCTAGAACTGAGTCAGGCAAGAAAAAGAATAATAGTGAGATAAAATAACATGTTATCCACTGATCCAGCAGTGCGAATTACACACAGTGCAGATCTCATCTGCTGAAATCCAGCAGTATGTGTGAAGTCCTAACAGACCTTCCACTTTGCAGAATAAGCATAAAGAAACATTGAATGATAGAATCTCCCCAAAAAGAGATCTGCTAGCAAAAGAGTGAGTGCCATAAAGTAGGGTTTATTACAAAGAACATGGTAAAACATTATACAGCTTTGCCCTTGATCTTTTATTTATAACTCAAGTGCATAATGCACTTTCATCAAAAAAAAAGGCAGAGGAAGAACAGCTTTCATGGCTGCTCAGTGTGTAAGCATAGGCAGGCTTAAGCAAGTGTAAGCAAGGCAGAGAATTCAAACAGAAAACATGAGACAACAATTTTTTTTTTCCCTATCATGTAAGACACAGAATGTGGGCATAGCTTCAGCAAAGAAAACAGTTTACACCTTTTATAAGACACCAAATCCAAAGCAAATTCTTTGTAAAAGGTGCTGTATTTTCCAAGGTGGAGCACTGTCAAATCTGCCGGTTAAACTTCAACAGTAGTGGATCATCTCTGAGTGGCTTATAGGCAAAAACTTGTGAGCTGTGAGGCACGTACTGGTAGAAACTGATGCACCTCCTTAACTGTTTTGAAGCTTCCCTTTCATGCAGTCCCTTACAAAATCATTCCTTTTTTGCTTCACCAGAAAATGAGGGGTTCTCTCACATGCGTAACTCCAGAAAGAATATGTTGGTGGAAAAGCAGTACGAAGGACAAACTTCCTCCTGTTCCATTAGCACTGCCCAGCACGATGCACTTTCTAAGTCATGCAAGTATGAAACAGTTGTGTAGCTGCAATGTCTTGCCTGCTCCCTCAGACCTGTACCAGATCTGTACTCATACAGATGAGTGTGAATTTGTCCTGAAAAGATGAAGCTGACAACTAATACCCTAAAGAAATGTTGAGAAGCTCAGTGCAAACAGTGAGAGATAATTAATGAAAGCTCAAACCTAAGCTGAGAGCAAATTCTAATAATCTAAGCAAATCCAAATAGATTTCTAGTCAAAGAGCATTTCACCAGCAAATCACAATTAAACAGCCCACTGCTTGGGATTTGGGTCTCATTTCACTGTCTAGTGAACTGCAACAAAGTCACACGGTTCAGCAAAGAGGCACTAAGCCATCAACATCAGATGTAGCCTGCACACTCTACAGCTCTTCCATGAAAGCTTGGATCTTCTCAGACTTCTAACACTAATTTACCTAAAGTATAAATTTGCAGGAAGCAGCTTATCCCACAGTCACTGATCTCTGCCTTATCTGTGAGTATAATTCCCCCATCATTATTTCATTCAGTTCTACAAACATGCACGTTTTCTGTGAGGCTGTTCTCAGGAGATACTGCATACACCGCACCACAAGGTACGTTTTTGCAGAAGCTTATAACAGGACTGTAATTTAAATACAGTAATCTCACTAGAAGAAGATTATATCCGAGAGTTCATAGCAAAATAACTGCAATTGTGTCCTAAGCCACGATGAATTGAAATAAACAAATAAATAAATGACAGTAATTAAAAAAAAAAAAAAAAAAAACAAAGGAAAGAAAGAAAAAACTGTACTTCAAAGCAGGGACTAACATTTGCAGAAGTATGTGTACCCAACTGGCAAGCATCGAGAATGGGACTGCAACTGTTTATGTATGCACAACTAACACGTTTCTAAACCTCATCACTGTTTACCTTTTCAGCAACAACAACAATGTGGCAATTATGATTCATTTCATTCAGAAGTTTCACCTAAATTACCCCAGTTGGGCTTCTCCCTGACTCTGTCTATAACGAAGCCCATCTGAGTCAGCAACGCAGCTCTATTTTTTCCTGCACTCTGTACCATACCATAGGTAGTTAATAAAAACAAACTCTAATTAACAACCAATGTATAACCTTTTCTCCTGGCCGTGCATGAAAAAAGGAGCAAAATGATGGAACTAGATGGATAAACAGAGTGACTGGCAAAGACTGGGCTGTGAAGGAGGGGAGCTCCTTCATATTAGTCTCTTCTTTAGTTAGACTCTCTTGTCCCTCTTCTTCTATTTGTCATGTAACAGCACCTGCAGACCTTTTCCTCAGTTCTCTCCCAAACCATGTCTATTTCATCTCCATCCTGGGCTGTCCCATTTTTTTTTCTTTTCTCTCAATTTCATGGTAACCCTAACTTCTGCAGCTTACTGAAAGGTAAAGGCTGACAGGTGGTCTTTAGTAAAGACAAGAAGATCCATGGCTCTAGCAAACATTTCATCTGGTCTCAGCAAAATTTTCATTTTATTTAATTGAATGCCAGCAATTACTTACTTTTCTCTCAGTAGCACCATCACCAACAAAGTCCCTTTCACACAAAACTCTTCCATCCATGCAGTGAACAGCACATTCTATTCCAACTAGGAGATGAAGGAAGATCCCAGGGTAAGATGTTGAATGTGGAGATAAAACCACATCATGTAATTAAGCTCTGGCCTTGGAGAAAAAATCAAAACGCATAACCAACAAAGCAAAACAAAATCCACCGCCTCCAAAGGACAAGGGCTGAGGTGCATGGCACGTGGGCCCTGCTGCATCTCTCCACGGGGTAAGCCCAAGCCTCATCCCAGTGCTCTCCTGTTCTTGGGGCAATCACCCACTAAAATGGGCCTCACTGCCTATCCTCGCTGCTCCCACAGCTCTGCAGACTGAGGTCCAGCTGCACACACAGCAGGGCGCAGAGGGCCGTGCAGCATGCTGTCCTGTCCTGCCACCACACCACACAGCCCGCACTGCCAGCTTCCATCTCTGTGTTTGCTGAAGCAGAGATGGGGTTTCTCCGGGCACTGCTCATCCCTGTGTCTGCCCCTTGGGAGCACAGCCCAAACCGCTTACTGGGCTTCCCATGGGCTCCTCACAGATTAACACAGATAAAGGGTTTATAACCACAAGTAAAGTGCTTACATTTCATTGGTGGCTGCACCAGGGCAGAACCTGACAGTACCTCACAGCGATTTGGTGCGTGGAGCTCACAGCTCCACCTCATGACACATCAGCTCTGTTCTGCCCTACCGCTGACACGCAGCACAAGCGGCAATGCAAAGCCGTGAAGGAGGCTCTGACTATTCAGGCTCCAGCACCCAATGGACACAACCAGATGGGTCACGCATATCTGTGAGCCGAGGTTTTGCTTTCTTTCAGATTTTAGACAAAACGGTGGGAAACAAAAGAGATGCTTCGAGGCCTCATTTCTTACAGGGAGACTAAAAAGATGAAAACAGCCCCGCAGGGAGCAGCGCGGCGGCAGGAAGCCGACCGAGCCCAGCAGGAGGAGCGCCATGACACCTAAATTGCCAGCGCCGGGCGGCATCTTCCCACCGCCCCGCGCCTCGTTCCCATGGCAACGCGATACTTCGCGGGCGCCACGCAGGCAGAGGGCGGTGCCGCGAGCAGCGCGTGTTCAGTGGGGGGCGCTCCACCACCTTTCCTGTACGCATGCGTGAGGTCACTGCCCCCGGAAGTGCTCGCGCGGCGCGTTGACACGTCGCAGGGCCGGGGCGGGTGCAGGCCGGGTTGGGACTGCGGTGAGTGCGGCGAGTGTGGTGGGGCGGGCGCCGGGGCAGGTCTTCTGGAATAAGTCGCTGCTGTCTGACTGTAGAACGGGAACGGCTCCTGGAGCGGCTCCTGAGGCTGCGGGAGCGCCTCGAGGGCCGCTGCCCGTGAGGATATCCGCGTGTCCCCCGGGCTGAGCGCCCCGCAGCTGGCGGCGATGTCCGGGTTCGACAGCTTCAACACGGAGTTCTTCCAGACCAGCTACAGCATCGACGAGCAGGCGCAGCCCTACGAGTACGGCGGCGGGAGGCCCTACAGCAGGTAGCGGGGGTGCGGGCTGCGGGGCCTTCTTTATGGTCATCTGTTCATACGTTACGCTTTCCTTCTTTTCTGCAGCTCGGAATCCGTTAGGGACGTTTACTGAAGTCTCTGTGTTCGGCCCTGGAGGCAGTCAGTGGCTGGAGTAACTCGGGAGTTTGTTTATGAATGGAACGTAGCTTTAATGAGGCTTTTCTTTTATTAAAAGAATGTGCAGCAATGTATTTTTTTTTTTTAATGCATGAAATCTACAATGAAAGTATTCCAAAGATGGCATAAATTGTCTTGTTAGTAAATACCTGGGAAAATGTGAAACAGAAACTGAAAAGCTGCGTTTCTCCCATATTGCATCCTGTAGATAGACGTCATTAAGTATTTGACTTCCATTTAGTAATTCTGTTGTCTGTGTTGTAATGCTAACTGGTGCTCGTGATGCAACAGTGGAAGGAAACAGGGCTTTTAATTTCATCTTACTTCTTTTCCTTTAAATAGATGTCCTTTAAATAATGGCCTTTAAATATAGAGGGGACTAAAAGTGATAGCATGAACTAATGATGGCATCAAATGAGATGTCAGTAGTGATTAAGATACAAATGAATTAGTTTCTGATAGTTTTCCTACTCTTATGTGCCTGTGCGCTGCAGTAGTAGTACTTCTTTGTGCAGGCCTATGACTTGAAAGCAGACAGCAATACTAACACGTGCAGCAATAGTTACTTGTTTAGCTGGTAGCAGCATGTCTTCTTTAGCTGGTCGGTATTTTTTATAAGAGCTTCAGTAGAAGAAAGCAGCAAGTGCCAAGCAGGCCTAGATCTGAGGAGTGATTGTAGAAGGTAACTAAAACAAGAAGATGGGCAGGATCGTTTGCTTACTGTGTATGAGCTGTGATTTTTGCATGGAGATGTTTAAAATCAAATTCTTTATCTATCCATGATCTGATGTAATTCTTTGTAGGCAGTATGGAGGCTACGAGTACTCTCAACAAAGTGGATTTGTCCCTCCTGAGATGATGCAGCAGCAGCCTTACACAGGGCAGATTTACCAGCCAACGCAGACATATACTTCAACTTCAGCACAGTCGTTCTATGGAAGTAATTTTGAGGATGAGCCTCCTCTATTAGAAGGTATGACTTGTGCTTTATGGCCAAAATGCAAAACTCCTTCCGCTTGGTCCTCAGTTTGAGTGATTTGAGTAGTAGGTTGTAGATTCTGTTCCTGAAGGTGAGCAATTGAGTTGATATTCTCATTATCTTTTGTTATTTAACTGTATTTCAGTGTACAAAAGCATGTTCTTGCATGAATTTCTAGACAGAGCTGTAGCATTGTTTTATTTATACTAGCTGTTCTGTAGAAGGCAGGATGAATTAAATGGATTTTGTGCAACATGATAAAATGCTCAATTTTTTTCTATTGTAAATTAAAAAATACTTAAAATTGTCTGGTTTGTATGGAAACAAATTGATGCTGTTAGTTTCAGTTGATTCTCTGGTTAGAAATGAAATCTTTCATTGCTGAAGGTGAGTGCTAAACACTGCAGAAATTCCTATCCGGAATACAGACTGCCGAATGCCAGAATAGGTATGTAGTGAGTGCCTGGATGGATGCTTTGAGTTTCCAACTTATGCCTCATTGTTAATTACCAAATAACTGAAGAGGCTCTTTCAGTTGCTGATTCAGAGTTGTGTTTTTCTTCCACCCGTCTGGGCTTGTGTATATTATTCACAGAATGCTTTTGTTTATGTAGATGCTTCTCAGGGCCGAAGGTGGGCAGATGATCACTGCATTCATAACTAGGTTTGCATGTGCAACTGTGGTGAAATTGTGTGGATGGAGACTCGAAATCATTTCCAGCTGCAGGGAGCTGTAAAACATGTGTCATGAAACATCAGTGTTAGAAGAGATGACTGTGTTTTCAAGTGGATTCACTGGTAGGATGGCTGGTTTGTGAAAGGGAAGACCACTGAGAGGGAGCTAAGTATAGAGAAGTTACTTTGAATTAGAAATCTTTGAGCCACCAGTCACTGGAAATCTGGGGAATGTTGGAGAAATCTGCATGATTTGTTCTGATATTTTTGTATGTGTGTGCTTTAGGCCACATACAAGGACAGCAGTATACAGGGCTGACTGAACTTTGGTCTGATACAGAACCCTGCTTTTGTGCTCTTATCTGGTTCTTTAGAAACCAGCTTGTCACTTCAGTGTGTTTGAGACTTGGAATTGGTAGAAGCAATGTACTCAGCAGCTTAAGGAGAGGTGGAATTACTCCATTCTCTGGTTCCTGCAGGATAATTCCTGGAGAAGATTTTAGAATGGAGTGGCAGGGAAAAGTGACAGCAAAGCAAATGGGGCAAGAGGAGAAGGCGGGGAAAAATATATATGCATAATTCTTCTCATTATACTTATAGAATTGGGGATCAATTTTGACCACATCTGGCAGAAGACGCTAACAGTTCTGCACCCGTTAAAAGTAGCAGATGGCAGCATCATGAATGAGACTGACTTGGCTGGACCAATGGTCTTCTGTCTAGCTTTTGGAGTCACATTGTTACTGGTAAGATACTAATTGCCTCCTGTACCTATTTATGCTTTCATGCCTGGAGACACTGGGGGGAAAAGCCAAATTACGGGTGACTTTGTTGGAAGTGACTCCTTAGCCTGGGGGGCACAAAAATGCATCCTGGGTGAGAGTTTCTAGCTCAATGGAAGAGGAACTGGGGCTTAGTACAATGGTCGATGCAGTTAATAAGTTATCCTTTTTCTTCTGCAGGGTTTAAATGAAGGTTTTAGAGCTTGCTTCCTGCATGATGTTTATTTAACTGGAATGCATGTTTCTTTTTATGCTTTGTTTTTGAGGAGTATGGATTCGTCACAGAACAGATGTGTGAGCCATGTTCTCCAATTTTACATGTAGCTTTTAGGAGAGGGAGCTGTTTGACTTTCAGAACCATGTGTTGTCTTTTTGGAGCACCTGGTTCTGATCAGGACTCGGGAGAATGTGCACATTCAATATTTGAATATATATTCTTTTTATCTTTTTCTAGCACTTGTGTTCAATGCTTGAGGCTTCTCTGTTTTGTTTCCCTGTGTCTTTTATATGATACTTTGTTCATTGTTTCTACACTGTTCCTCCCTGGGTCAGGAGGCTCAGCTGTTGTTATTTCACCAGTGCTGTTACAGTTGATACATTTGGTTTGCCTGCTGGTATGAATAGCCAATCTTAAAATACTTTTAAAGTAAATCTGCTTTCAAATAGTTCATGCTTCTTGGTAGGTTAGCATCTAACGAAGCCTTCTTTTTAATTGAGCTTCACTGAAATTAGATCGTGCTTTAATGACTCAAAAGTGTCAACTATTAAATGACAGAGTAGCAGCAGGCAGGATTCCTTGTCATAGGAAGCCTCAGTATTTTTCATCAGTTTTCTTCTCTAAACGTCTTTGGGCATTGCATTTATTTCTTTCTGAATTTGCACTTTGCTGCAGCGTAATGCTTTGGCACCAAGGGGAGCTGCTTTTATACCTAACTTCATCTATAGCAACTGGGACAGCAGAATTAATAAGCGTGTTCATAATAGGTAATTTTGAATGCAGTCTTAGTGGGAAATTATCACTTTCTCCTGTGTGGTGTTTTGAGCCCTGACAATGTTACTTTTATTATTTTTATCTGAATTTTAAGTAAAGATACAGAGTAAGAATGTAAGAGTGTAGTGAGAGAAAGCAAACGTAGGCTGGGAAAAAGAAAGGGTTAAAGCAGGTTTTGTAGCACTTGATGGGAGGGGAGAGTTGAGCTATAGATAGTGTACGTTGGAAGGCAGTGGGAGGCAGGCACAGGAGCTATGCACCAGGGGAGCACTGCTCTCCTCATGGCCCTGTCTTTCTGCAGGGCTGGAGTTGTGCATTTTGATAATAAGATCATATTGTTGGAAAAACAAATGTTGACATAGGATGCACATGTTACAAAGTAACATACTTGCAAGTTAAGCAAAGTTCTGATTTTGCCTCTTTTTGAAAATCTGCACGACTTAATTCCGCTCTTCATATACAGTACTTTGCAGCTCAGCTTCAGCCTTTTAGGGAACTTTTATAGAGTAGTTCAGTTGGAACTACAGAGATCACCAAAAGTTAAAGCACGTTTCTGAGGGCATTGTTCAAACACCTCCTGAGCACTGACTGACATGAGGCAGCATTTGCTTCCCCTGGGAAGCCTGTCCAGTGTTTGACCACCCTCACAGGGACGAAGTGTCTCCTAACATCTGAGCCTGCTTTGGCACAGCTTTGGGGTGATCCCGCTCATCTGTGCAGGGGCTGAAGGCTGTCATGACCCCCTGTGCTTTCCCCCGACAAGAAGCTGCAGAGAGTGATAAGGTTGCTGCTTATTTATGATTTACGTTGTACTGCCATGCTGCGGAGTCTGCTGCAAATCCCAAGTAAAGAATTTAATGGATTTATAAAGGAGTTCTAAACTTCTTAAATCTTCAAATGTTACTTCTGCAAAGGTTGTTATGGCAAGAAATCTTTAGAGACATACTAACAAGTTGGTTGCTGGAAAGCTCATAGGCTTTTGCAGCCCAGATCAGACAGTAACGATTTGATTAAAGTCTATTTATTGAAATATGTGATCTTAGGACAAACATGCTTCTTGGGTGCCTGGGCTGTATAGTTGTGCTGGAATTTGGGTTGTGGGAAGATGCTGCATGTTCAAGTTGAATGTGGCTGTTGAGGGACGATGAATGATGTTCTGTAGATGTTCATTCTTTTTCTTTCTTTTCTTGTGAGGGGCTCTACCTGTCCTGGTAATTAACATGCACCGCTCTGCTTGATTTTCAGGCTGGTAAAATTCAGTTTGGCTACGTGTATGGAATAAGTGCAATTGGATGCTTAGGGATGTTCTGTCTCCTGAACCTGATGAGCATGACAGGTGTCTCGTTTGGCTGCGTCGCCAGTGTCCTTGGATACTGTCTTCTTCCTATGATCCTACTCTCCACTTTTGCCATTGTATTTTCCTTGCAGTAAGTACATAAACTGTAACTTGATTGTAGATTCCTCTCCTGTGAGATAAAAGCAGCTATTGAAAGAAATCTTGATGTTCAGTGGTGAAGGTGCATGTAATTTGGATATGACAGGAATTTGTAGTAAGTGTAAAATTACAAGTATTGACAGACTTCAGGTGGGGAAAGAAAAGAAAGAAAGGTGGAAATACTGCTTCTAAGTCAAGCTTTTAAATGCACAGAGTCAAAGAACAGTATTGTTTTCAGTCAGCTTTGAATCTGATAAATGTTAGTACCTGCTAAGACTAAAAGCTAATTGTAAGTTAAGATGCAAAATCCATTTTTTCAAACAAAAGGAAATCAGTGTGTGACTTTTCTTAAAGCGAGAGAGGGATGTGAATTCGAAGGATTTTAGCTTTTAAGAGGTGTTGCATCCAATTGCAGTTCCTGTAAGTATATGCACAAGTCATAAATGAGTTCCTGTTTTATTTTTATCTTTACAGGGGAGTGATGGGAATTGTCCTCACAGCTGGGATCATTGGCTGGTGCAGCTTTTCTGCTTCCAAAATCTTTATTTCTGCCTTAGCAATGGAAGGACAGCAACTTCTAGTAGCATATCCCTGTGCTTTATTGTATGGGGTCTTTGCTCTCATTTCTGTGTTCTGAATAGACTGTCCAAATCGTTGGACTCCAGTGGGCCAAACTGAAGACATCAACTTGGGATATTTCATTGGACCAGAAGCAGCTGCAAACACCTGTATAGTGGGGGCATCACAAACTTAGACCAGGTTTAAACCATCTGGAAAATGAAAACAGATGTCTTGTGTTCACTTTTTTAGAACTTTGAATACTGTTCTCAATTGACCTGAGGTGTCTATAGCTTTAATAAGTATTCATGCCTATCAAGTTAATGTAATTTTTTTCCCATTCCTATATCTTCAGAAAAGTAACTTTTGGTTGTTTATGCAAGATGGGGGGGGCTAGTTTGGATTTTGGGGGGTTGAAGGAGAGGGGAGGGAGAAGGGTTACAGGCTGTAAGATTTTTCTTAGCAGAAGTTAACAAAGCCAGAGACGGTGTGGGATTGGCATTCTCTTTGAATAAATCTGCAGTAATAAAGAACCTATTTCTCTCCCCTCTTGCCAGGTGCACGGAGCGTATGCAATTACTTCCTGTATTTTAACAAATACACTCTTAAGTTCTTTAGTCTCATTTATGTGTTCATTTGATGTGAGAGTATTTCAGGATGTCAGAAACTGAAATCATGAATTAGAAAACAGATGCTTTAAAAATTGAAGTTTCTGTAATTCTGTCACGCTTGAAATATGAATACATCTGGATGTCTGAGTAGCTGTGTGTTAACTTGAATTTCTGAAGACTTCAGCCAGAAGTCCATTTTTCCCTAATGGTGCGCAAATTAGAAGACAGAGTAATCTCTTGAAGTACTTCCAAGAAAAACACCATTTTGAAAATGCTTGTCAGTGTTGTAGTTACTGTAAAAGTAATTTAAGGCACATTGATTAAATTTTCCTTAGATTTTGAAAATGGTGTTTGCTTCTTCCAACCTTTATTTTTGAATGAGCTTCAGTTACTAAAATAAACTTTCATATGGCAGCAAAGTCTTATTTAAAAGTATGTTCAGTCAGTGGATTTGGTGCTTGCTTCAGCCAGAAATATTTGATTGTACTTTAGAAACATGAGCCTTTCTGCAAACAACTGTTATTGCAAAGTAGACTGCAGGTGTGAGAAGTGGGAAAGCAAAGGTGCTCGGTCTGCACATCAGCTCTTGCTAATTCTAATGAATTTTCTAATTCTAATAAGCATGAGAAGGATGCAGACACTGGACTCTTCACAGGGAGGGGATGTGGTTGTCACTCCCCCCCCCCAGAAGTGAGAACACGCCAATGAAGTATTACTATTTAGTAGGCAATTTAACCCAGGGGATTGCATTTCATGGAGTTTATGGCGGGTGTTTGTCTCATATTCATCTGCCAGGTCTGTGCAGAGCCCTGTTTGTTGGTCTCTGGAGCTGAAAGAAAGTGTTCTGGTAGCACCCACAAGTCTCGGCGTGCAGATGGGAAGCTTGGTGGAAAACTGCGGTTGCTTACATAGTGAGCCTTCATGTTAGTGAGACAAGGGTCTCACTTTGTGTGCTTCAGTACATGTTACTCTTTGCTCTTCCCTCAATTCTTTGTGTTCTCCTAGAAATGCCTTCCTAGCGCTGCTAGAAGTTACTGATGAGATCCTCCTTTATGGGCCAGAGCCATTTTGTCCTGTGTTACTGGGAGTTGTGGGACACACTGAATGAGTGCAGAACCATTAGGAACCAGTCGCCGATGCACTAAGCTGTTCTACTATAGCTGGCTATGGCAAGTGAATTTTGAAACTCATGCACATAAGAGAGAAAAACCTTGATTTTTCTTCCAGAATTGAATTCTGGATAATTTTCTGCTTTGCTACCTTATTACAAGTTACCTGTTGCTCCCGTGTCTGAGGTGCGTTCTGCCGGGGGCTGGTGATGTACCCTCGCTAGGGCATTGCGACACAGACACCAATATGAGGATGCAGCAAATGGCATTTATTACAGAGCGACAGCTCCTTAAGTACACATCTTGCTTCGTCTATGCCCCTTAAGCATGTGTCATATTCCTGTCACAGAGCGGGGGAGGTCCTACCGCGTCACACCCCAAGTCCTTGTTAATGCCTACTACGACATCTCCACTTCCCCATGCTTGGTAAAGCCTTGCCCCATTACAATGCCACCGCCATTTCCCAACCAACACCCACCGAGATCGCTAGCCTGGGATGCGGAGGGAATGGTATGCTGGCCTTTCGAGCTGGGCTACTCGCTTCAGCATATGCCAGACTTCTGCATATAATATGATCACAAGCAATAAACATATCAATGTCAGGATTAGTAGGATCACAACCGGATGAAGTACAGAATTAAAAACTACTCTTGCTGTTGGAGACCATCTAAGAAGTGTTTCCCACCAGTGGTGTTCTCCATCCTTGTCACCCTTTCTAGGACACGGCGTATCTCTTTTGTATCATGGTGAACAGTAATTAAAGTTTTCTGTCCATTGTCTTGAATGCGTTTTAGCAGTTGGTACAGGTCATCATGTTGCAACAGTTTCTTTACTAAAGCAAGATTCATTCCATTTGGAGCGGGTTTCTCCGATGTCCCATCTCGGTTGACCAAAATGACCTAAACCCTTCCTTGGATTTTCCAGTAGGGAGAGACCCTCCTGCACCCCCAACTGCCGGTGACGGGACCACAGGCCACCCAGTATGCCATTCACTATCGGATATCACTGTCACATCTGCCCGAGTCGACCAGTGTGGTGTACTCGGGGGGCAGGACACCGGCATAGGTAATGAAGATCTTAACAAGAGGACAGTCCCAGCAGTCTAGCGTCAGTGCCACGGTGGGCGTGTGATGACCTTGAGGGGCGGGGTCGGCCCAACCAGTGGGATAGGGGAGGGGCCCTGGGCCTGAGGGACCCTCTCACTCCCGTTTCCCTGCCGCTGCCCCTCTCCCTTGCTCATGCCCTTACTTGGGCATTGACGGGCGGTATGTGCGCTCCCACCGCAGTTCCGACATACGGGCCCTATCGGTCCCTTCGCCGGTCCCCGCGGCCCCTGCGTTCCATGCATATTCCAGCAATTCACCTTAATGTGGCCCGTTTGGCCACGCCTATAACGGTCCCTGGGGCTGTCATGCCCCAATCGCCACGACGATAGCCACCGCTAGCCCTTCATTAGTCAGAGATGCCCCCTTCTGTTTATCCAAAATATACTTAATCATCTCCCCTGGTGTACTTAATTGGAGCACTACCCATAAAAGGTCTCTAATCTCTGGCTGACACTGCTGTGGCAGGCAATCCACGATAACTGGACCCTGGGCAGACTTTGGAAGTTCTGACCCTTGGATGGCCTTTTTAAAAGTCTATTCACAAATTCAGAGAATGGCTCTGTCAGCCCTTGGGTCACTTTAGTCCAGGGGTCCGCTAACTCCGCGCCTTTAGCTATCCTCCTGAACACCTGGAGCATTGAGTCTGTAGCTTCTATAAGCTCCCCCGGTCTGAGCCTTCCTGCCTGACCATGAGGGGTCTCCATCCCCCTAGCCATTCCTGCTGGACGCATCAACAAGGACCCATACAACGGATGGTGGGGGCTGGATTTCGCTGCCCCTAAAAGCCACCTGCAACCCCGCCATCCACTCCGAGGACCACGATGTGTACTGCACCGGCGTTAATACCACGCACATCAGATTTGTTATATAGTGAGGGAGGAGGGGGCCTGGTGATGTCATAGCTTCTAAAGCGCTCAGGGTGGGGGGCGAGTTTAATCCCCGCTTCTCCACGCAGTCTAACAGACGGGTGATACCTTTCGGATCAAGAGGCACCCACCTGGCTTTTCCTCCACTGTTCACAACTACCGGGAAAGTTTCTAGTATTCTTCCTTCCTCTATCCGACTAGATCTAACCTCCACTCCCCATTTGTTCATTATCCCAAGGAGTGTTAACACTGTTGGCTCTCCCCCAGACCCTCTTCAGTTCTGCTGCTAGCTGTAGACGCACATGCTGCTCCTTCCCCAGCCAGGGCGAGCCCAAGAAGCTGCCGAGCAGCCCCCATTACTTCCCCCTCCTCCTTTGCCACTTCGAGTATCCCTAACATCAAACCCCATGTCTTAAGTTCCGCATCCGATTGCGCGCTCATAGTGTGGTGCGCAAGCACTGAAGAAATTTCATCCCACCTCTGGGGATTCAAAATATCACCAGGGTCACCCAACACCCCCTCCATCTCTAACCGGGACACTACGCAGTCAATTCCTTCTTAGAAGGTATATCCTTGCCGCCATAGTCCTTACACAACTGCAACAATACCTTTGTAACTGACTCCATCCTCGTGGCCACAAGCAGATCCCTCACCGGATCTCAGGCAACACCTGCCTCTGGGGACATCGGGGAGCGACGGACCGATTCTTCCTCACACGGGGCACCACTTGTCGCTCCCGTGTCTGAGGTGCGTTCTGCCGGGGGCTGGTGATGTACCCTCGCTAGGGCATTGCGACACAGACACCAATATGAGGATGCAGCAAATGGCATTTATTACAGCGTGACAGCTCCTTAAGTACACATCTTGCTTTGTCTATGCCCCTTAAGCATGTGTCATATTCCCGTCACAGAGCGGGGGAGGTCCTACCGCATCACATCCCAAGTCCTTGTTAACGCCTACTACAACAGCTACCATCCTAAGTAAAACTGAAAATGCTTTATTCTGTGCTCTCTAGTTCTGCTCTTTGAGTGAGCAGGCCCCGGTGCAGAGTTCTTACTGTTTCCAATGAGGAGCATTACCTGATGGTGGAGCATGCTGTCCTGTACTGCTTCAGATAAGTTACAGTGATTGTCTTTACAAAGGAGACATCTGTATAGAGAAAAATGGTTTGTTTTTAGTAAGTACAGAAGCTCACAAGCTTTCTTGTGCATATCGGGTTCTAATACTCGAACACTGCTTTGTTATTTTTGTCTGATTAGGTTTACATGACGTATATGGATATGGTTCATTTCTTAAAGCTTGCACTGATTTTGTAGACAGTATCCTTGTGTTGTGACAGAAAAGTTATTAAAAACAGTTTAACAAATACTCATCCTGGAAGCGAAGTGCACACTGGAAAACATCAAAACACTCTTGTTTCAGTGCAGCACTACGTGCAACTGCTGAGTTTGCAAAGTACACCCATGGCCTTGCCCTGACAGCTGGGGCACTGCGTGCTCTGCTGGAGCACTGGGGCTGACCTGCTGGTTTCAGGGGAGCTTTGTGTCCTTCAGTCACGTGGTGGAGAACTTAGCCCTGATTTCCACATGGGCTCTTGGGTGTGGGAGTGGCTGTGAGTCAAATGTCAGACACTAATTCATAGCTTCATGAAAACATACCGAATCTGGTGGGTTTAAATGCTCCTACTTTCTGATAAGTTAGTTAATGTGATTCCGTTGGCCCTGTTTATTGCCACAATCAGTTCTATTGATTTTTTTTTTTTCTCTAATATGATTTTGTCCTGAATTTTGTTTCACTGTTAGTTACATTTCAGAGTTTCAAACTATTGAGTCTGGCCATCGCATGGAATGACAAGACAGTGCACTGTAATTCTTCTCTTCCTTGTGGAAGTGCCTTTTTTTAACTTCATAAACCTGAACGCTCTCCCCCTGCCTAATGTTAAAATCTCACCCAGTTTCAGATCGAGTGTTAACTTTCTCTGCTTCATCCTACATTCTCTTGACATCTGTTATTCAGCTTAAAGAATTCAAATATGGATGCTGGCAACACTTTAAAAATCATTTTCATCATCTGCACCCACTCTATTGTACGAAGTTACAGTTTCTGCAAGAGATGGAGTGCAGGAACTGCAGTAACTGAGCCTTGCTGTTTCCAGCAGCTCCACTGGGTGGGCCTGTAACCTCTGCTGTGCAGCAACGTGCCTGGCGTGCTGTTAGGCAGGGCTTGCAGCTGGCACAGCTCAGCATCAGGAGGTCTCCCCTCCCCTTCCCCTCTTCGTTTGCCCCATTGCTAGCACCTACATCCCCAGGCAGTCAAACAGCTGATGTGTGCTTGGCTTTCTGCTTCTTGCCAAAGGCAAGGGCTCCATTTCAGCCCTGGCCTGTGAAATTAGCAGAGGTGCTGTGCGTGCAGGGTAGCCTTCATGGCAATGGGAAATCTTTGTACCTCCCATTCTTTGTAGAAGTCTTCATTTTTCTCTATTCAGTGCAAAAGCAGAATAGTTTTCACTTCCCAGCTGCTGGGAGGTACAGGTGAGCTCTGGGCACGGATTGTGTTGTAGCACTGCCTTTCCTCCATGTAAGATGATGCATCCTCCCACCAATAGGCTTTTTTAGTTCAGTTAAATAACATCCCCCCTGAGCGATTGATATACATGGTCTGTGGGATTAGAAGAGTTTGTAAAGAATTTTTTGTTATTAATTTAGGAGCTATAAACCTTAATACCTTGAGAAGTGAGGACCTCCTGCAAGAAGGAGGCAGGGAAGCATCCTTTGAGGGGTGATGTAAAGAGACGTGTGGTTGTCCAGGTCCTGCTGTGTTTGGCCATCTTTATCCCAGCAAAGCATGCTGAGATCGTTCTTTGGGAGTGAATTCCCAGCCCGATGCTCTGGGACACAGCTTGGAAGTGGAGGAAGTTTTGTAATTTGAAAGTCTGTCAGCTGTATTTGCCAGCTGTCTGCTTTCCTAAACAAAGGCAGCAGGCCATTAGCCAAACAGCAGTTTGTGCTGGGGAGAACTGTGGGCACGGTGCTCTTAAGGTGTTTTTTTGTAGTTCTGTTGTTTGCTAGCTCCTGACCCCCTGAAATGTGCAGACTTAAACACACTGTAGGGGGGCTTTGTTTCAGTAAATGGTATGATCTGCAGAAATGAAAACTGCATTGCAAAACTCATTGCATTAACCTGCTCACCCCAAAATGCTGAAGCTCATATTGTCCTAGTATCAAGATGTGCGCTATAGACCCATGAAAGGGAATGGAGGATTTAAATTTAGTGCCTTTTGTTTTGTTGATTTAATAGTTATTAATGTGGGTCAATCTTTGGCTGTTATAGCGGCTGGTTCAAACGTTAATTGCCAGCAGAAGCTGACAGAGCTCCTCAGCACTGGGCGGTGCTGCTTCACCAAGGCACGGATGGGAATGTTCCCAATTGGGGTGATTTTCTCATCCCTGTGTTTCGTCCAGATTAAAGATTATTGCTTCAGACAAGGTGAGGAGATATAAAGAAGGCAACATCTGCACTTCACTAATGCCAGAAGTCACACTACTTGCTACTCTGCTTTCTAATGGGTTCATTGAGTTGAAATCCACCAAATAAATGCCTGTTTGGTTTGTTTGAAAGGCCACCACTCTGCCCAGTGAGCTGCCGACACGATGCCCTTCCTGCACGTCCTGCTGCAGGGAAGTGGCACAACCGCCCCGCACACCTCATCAGTGCTCTGCTGCTATCTTTGTGAGCAGAAAATGGGCCGTGATGTCAGGCTTGTTTCTTCCTACTTCTTCCTTCCTTTAATGAACTTTGTTATTACTCTGCTCTCCACAATAGACATGTAAGACAGCTCATTCACTTCCTTTTGGCAACAGCCTCTTACATAATGGTGAACTCATTCCAATTTCCCGTGTCATTCTTCTCCTTCTTGAAAGGATTCTATCCCCTGCAATCCCCAAACCCTTTTCTGCAGAAATGCTGCTGAGCCCATGCTTTTCCATCATCTTTGTATGCACTGACATTTCTTCTTTGGAACAGGATTGCGTGCTTTACTGAACTCCCCCAGAATGGTTCTGATCATTTCTCCAATTTATGGAGATCAGTTTGAACTCTACTTCACTTGCAGTGCATTCTGCTTTCTTACTGCCGTGAAGTCTTAGCACCCAAAGTGACACTAACATGAGCAGTACAGTCTTCACTGTCTTTATTGAGGATTGAGCATCAGCTTTTTGCTGGCTCATTTACTGTCATCAACCACCAAGATGGTATTTACCATTGGGAAGCTGAAATAATCAGACGGAAGTATTACAAAAATGATTCTGCATATTTTAATGTTCTCAGTGCTGTTTAGACATACAAGTTCACAGTCGGATATTTTGGGGCTTCATTTTTGTTTTGCTTTCTATACTGAAGGAATATTTGCTCCATGCTTTACAAACAGGGTCACGGATTTTAGCAGCCAGCCTTTGGTAAGCAAGTCCAAGAGTTAACTGGGCTGAGTTCATCAATCAGCTCTAGAAGCTGTTTGCTAATTGTGGAGATAACGCTGAGGGCAGGTGGAGTGGGCAGGGGGAAATGGAGCAGCTCAGCCTCTTGTCCCAATGCAGGGCTGAAGCTCTGTGCTGCAGTACAAACGCAATCTGCTGGTGTGAGTCAGTGCACAAATGCCTTTCATGTAAACCCCTTGCATCTCACTAAAATAATTAATTGTGTAATGATGTTTTATTTGAGTAAGAAGCCACAACAATTGTAATGTTCTTAAGAGTTGAAGAAGGGGAAAGGATGTACGAATATAATCTGATGTGGGAAAATGGTGCCCTGAGTGCAGATTTCAGCAGTGGTGATTCAGAACCAAGAACATCTCCCTGATTACCCACAATTGGCTCTCGCATTTTCTCTGCCCATTTCATTCCGCCCTGGAATTCTTACACTCAGGCCTTTTATCTCAGCTGGATGTCCTGGGCCATCCTGTGATGGCAGTGTGATCCATGGGCTGAGAATTCACTTCTATACGTCAGCACCAACATTGAGCAACGCAGATGCGTCACGTTCATCTGATTTCAGAATCTTTCAGACAAAAGCACTTATTTATTCATACATTTACACAGTCGAGAGATCGATTCTGAAGCAGTAGGCTAGTTTATTTTATGTACTCGGGTACAGTTTAGATCATGTTGTCTGCGTTCAATACTAAGCGTGCTCTAATTGAACAGGCCTTTCTCCTTTCGCTCCCCAATCTCTGGCCACTTCACTGTCATACCCGGATAAAGCGTTCCTGTTGGATTTTAAATATGCATACTGACAAAAGACAGGGAGGTTGTAATTCCAAATGGCTGGTTGGTGTAAGCCGGCCTCATTGGATTCTTCACTCCTTTGCACCACGATTAATTTGGAATGAATTTGCAGCAATCAGATGATTTTATCTTGTGTGATGAGTGTGGAGGTCATTATGTTCTGCCTGAGCCTTAATGGAGCTCAAAAGGCTCAATTCTGCCTCAGGTCCTTTTTGCTTCAGATCTGGAGTGAGTCTATAGCTTAAGTCTGAAAACGTGCATCTCTGTGCATCAGCCAGGGCATCTCAGCCTGCGTCAGCACTTCAGTCGGTTCTGCCATTGGCCATCCCAGGGCGCTGCTGAGCAGCTCACCCCGTGAGACATCATTTGAACATACGTGGAGGGAAAGAGCTTACATCTTCTGCATGTAACTATCACTTCAGTAGGACCTGCTGCAAACACGCAGTGATTCATTTGGAGGACTGCAAAAGGCAATAAGGTGCAGAGAGTCTCAGCTCCAGCATGAGGCAAAGAGAACGTCTTAATATATTTAACAAATGATCAAGAAAAACACAGGAAGAGAGAGAGAGGAAAAATACATTCTCTAGCAATCAGTTGTTTAAATATGAGCGTCAGGAGCACTGTTCAGTCGGGATTATTTTCTTGGCTTTTCTCCATGTATGTAAATCCTTGTGGTATGCACAGGCTGCAGGAGCCCTGCTGCTGCCTGCACTGCCAGCCCTGGTGCAGCATGCTGGGGCTCGGGGTATTATCCCATGTAAATATTCAAGCTAGATGGCTTCAAATCATGTGTTTAAAAACAAAGATTTCCTTATTTGTCATCAGAATATCCCAGCAATATTGTAGAGTACATGCAAAAATATGCATCATGTTGGTACGAAAAATGCAGTAATTCTGCATCACAATGCCTCATTCTTACCCTGGAGCTCAGCTGTGGTGAGAAAACCAATTTTTCTGACCTGGTGATTCTTACCAGCTGAAATCAGTGGAGCTTTGTATGCTGGGAATCCTGAAGGGCTTTAAATACTCGAGGTACAAACAGGTATTTTAAGTCCTATGGTCCGCTTCCTCACCATTGCAGAGCTGTGCCCCTCTGTGCCTGGCCCGGGCCGCTTTAATCACAGCAACGAGCTGCTGCTGCCCTGCAGAAGGGGGCAATGTGTCCCCAGAGGCAATCTTCCTATGTAGGCGTGAATTGCCCTTTAACCGTGAGCACAGGGAACATACATTACAGACCTGACATTACAGAAATACAACGGGAGTTCTTGTCTTTCTTCCACAGTCTCCAAGTTAAATTGCTTCATTAATTCGAAGGGAGTTTTCTGCTGTTTCCTTCTGATTAATTTGTTTGTGTGCACAGAGGGCCCGCTCTGCGTGCGCAGCATTTCTGAAGAGCTGCTCCTGCTTCGTGCTCTAAGTAGCCCTGAAGTGTTCGCATTCAGCTCTCCCAGCCCCTTCCTCCAGAGCTTTTGTTTGTCTGTTTTCACTCTGGATTGCTCAGCAGATGATGAATAATCACAGAGGCCATTTCTTGTTCCTTCATTATTTCTGAAAGCAAACATAGGCAGAATTCGGGACCCCGGAGAAAAGACAGCTAAAATAATTTTGAAATAGTAAAGCGCCGGCGGCAGCCAGACAGTGCCCATTAAAACATCACGCTGGGGCTCTGAAACATCTCTCTGGTTTACACAGTAATTCAGCTGGGAGTATTTTTGAGGGGAGGTTTTTCCATGGAAACCTGAAGTGTGAGCCCCCAAACAACTCACTTCACTCTAATGTACATGGGCTTAGTGTTTAGATACCACCCAGCTGTGTTAGGCTGGTTGCTATGGCCCTGCTTTCCGTTTCAGAGCCTTTGATTAATGCACAACCACCGAAGGAGCGGGGGAGCTGCTGTGTGCAAATGCCATAAGGAGGGCACTGGGCAGCAGCGGTGTGCGGGGAACCCTTTGCCCGTGGAGCTCTGCATCCCAGCGTGCTGCTGCCCAGATCTCTGTGCAGATCCTTCTGCCCCCACCCCAGCACTCAGTGCTGCTCCCCAACCGCAACCAGCAGCGCTGATGGCTCCGTGTGAGTCCCCAGTCCAACGTCACCCAAAGCGACAGGCCGATGTCCTGACCCAGCGTGCACCCTGCAGCCTCTCGCTGTTACCAACAGGTTTCTGTCGCAGCTGGGAGATGAGCAGGGCAGCAGGCCTTTGGTGGGTGCGTCTTGGCAGAGGTGTTGGCTTTCATTCACGGAGCAACCCGCAGATACAACATGTAATGGAGCTCACAGAGCCAGCAAGACTTCGGGGATTAAAGCTATCCATCTGCTCTGCTCAGTTTTTCCACCTACAAAATATATTTTCCCTCCTTACCAGCCTTAGCCAACCCAGTGGATAAGGAATGTGGTGAATTACTGTCACCTCTGTGCCACAGAGGGGGAAACCGAGGCACGGAGACGTGCAGCACTGCACTGTGACCCCATCAGGCAGAGCTGAGCCCACATCCCCACAGCAGCACCACTGCTCTGCTGGGAACACAAAACCAGAACAAAAGTGCATCGTTATCTCTCGCTGTTAATCAATGCCGTTATCAGCCGTGCAACTGAATCGTTTTCTGAGCCAGTAAAATTTTTAACTGTTATATTTATGTATCTGTGGTTTCTCAATACTTCTCTCTGCTCTCAGGCTGTATTTTAACTCATCTTCTGTGGGATCCGCCCGAACAGGCACAGATATCTGTAATGCAAATGTAGACATGAGTAAATCACTTGGGGCCTTACAGGCACTGGTTAAGAAACGGGCTCTACTTTGGTTCTTCTGTCTTGGAGCAACGACAGCACGGAGCAGAGCCCTCTGACCGCAGACGGAGCCCCTGCCCGAGGGGAGGTGCCGCGTCTGAGCACCGTGACACGGCACAGAGATGCTCACGCCCTGGTGTGGGGCGGCCGAAGGGGCAGACCGCCCTTCACCCCGCGCTGCACTTCTCCCAGAGTCAACGCCGACCCCGAACTTGTTCCAGAGGGTTCCAAACCTCCTCCCAGACCGCCCTGGCTCTGCTCTTTGCCCAAAGCGCCCCGAGCGTTCACAGCACGCGATTCGTCCCTGGGCTCTCTGTCCCGGCAGGGCGCAAGCGGCGGTCGGGCCGCGGGCTGCGAGGGACTTCGGAGCTGGACTTGCTGCCGTCCCTTCCGCGGCCACCAGGTGGCGCTGTGCGCGCGGCTCTGCACGGAGCGCGCGTTGATAGCGCGTTGGCGCAGCGAGCGTGGCGCAGCGGACGGCCGGAGCAGCAACGCTGCATCGGGGGCGCTCCGTGACCTCGGAGCCGGGGACGGAAACGTCTTCCTCGGGTCTGTGACCGGCTACAGTTACAGTGCACGTTTACTGCACAGATGAAGTATTGAAAGAGAGCTCCGTTCGTCTTCCAACAAAGATGGCAGGTCGCGTCCGTTCCCCCTTCCTGGAGAATAAGGTCAGCAGTGCCCCCGGAGGTTTCCCGGCTGATTCGGTCCAGCACTGCCCGTGCTGTCCTGTGTGCGCATCCACAGCGGCTGCTGTCCCCCCTAACAGACCTTAACGGCTCCATGGAACGATAACTGAAGGGGGACGGAGAGGAGGATGGGGTGTTTGGCCTCTGCACAGAGCCAATGGCTGAGGGTGGGGAGATGCTGAGGGCTGCCCCAGTGACCTCTGCCACCACCCTGCTCATGTCCCAGTCACACCTCGTTGTGCTGAGTAATGCACACATTCCGTATGTCCTGCAAGCAAATTCTGCTTTGTTTGATGGGAAACAGAAGCCAACAGAGGCAGAATGCCCATTCCCCACAGCACTGCCTTATCATCTATTTTTGACTGAGTTTCTCCTTCTTCACTGTAAAGGAAAAACACTCCTTCATTGCCTCTGGCCATAATTAATACGCCATATGTCAGGTCTAAGAGACATAAAAACAGACTGAAAGAAGAGTGCTAGCACTCAAGCAGAGCAAATAACTTTGGAGAAGAACTGTATTTTCTATATTGAAACTCTTTCTTTTCAGTGCCTGCAATTAAAGGTGCTCAGCTGCCTGAGGCCTCAGGAGCCAAGGCAGGACAGCAGCAAGGAGAGCAGCTGGTGCTGGGACACCAGGGACTGTCACTGTTAGGAAACACCCTGCCCTGCAACAGCCACAGAGCTGGTCAGTGAGCTAGGTCATTAGTTAGTTGATTGCCTGCAGGTTCTGCCCCATCAGCACAGGTGTAATCCATCTGCATAGGTGAGCCCTATCTGCACGGGGTTTTCCCTCCCCACTATGCATATTGGTGCTGCCAGTCTAGGGAGCTGCTTTGTTCTGAGGTGGCCGCTTGCTGCAGAGATCAGGGTTCAGGTAAGGACTGCCCTGGAGGGATGGGAACTGCTGAGGGGGGCTGCATGCTCAGGAGGGGCCCCTGGGGGAACTGGGACTTTGTGGTGGTCCCTGCAACACAAGGAGCAGCAGGGCTGGGGCTGCCTTGTGTTGAACAAACCCATCATAGCGAGGGGGAGCTGGCCCAGGAACTCTTTTCTGCCCTTGTATGTCCTGATGTGGTCAAAGCCAGAACTGAGCAGAGTGCCCAGGGCTGTGGCCCTCATTCTGGAGGTCCTGTCACTGTGGGTCCCTTCCTGCTCTCTGCTGTGCTGATGGCAGCTGGCTCTGATGTACACTAAGGAACAGGCTACTTTAGTTTATAGTAAAATGCTTTCTGTTGTTATGGCAACTGAAATGCTTAAAGAAGCCAAAGTGCAAGAGACGATGTACATCAAAATGACCACGCTATTTTAATTAGGAATTTGCCTTTATTTATTTAGTTATTTTCCCTGAAAGCCTTCTGTGCAAAGGATTCACAACTTCAAGCTTTTCGCCTCCCTGAAACTCGCCAGCCCCGAGCAGTTGGGCACCTCAGGCGATGTTGCAGGGGATGTGTGGTGCTCCTTCCCTCACGTCAGCTCAGCCCTGGCACAGCTCTGCGCTGGGGTGTGGGGGATGGGGGCTGAGCTGTGGGGTTCTTCTCAGGAGTTGAACTGAATTCGTTAAATGTATTTGAAGGAAGGGCAATTGGAGTTTAATCTTTGGGATATTTCAGTCTTTGAGCAAATGTGTGTAACTGAGCTTTGTGGAAACAACCAGGAGAGCAGCAGTAGTTGCTGTAGGGCTGTATCTGCAAACACCAAAGGATGGTATGGCTTCTGGGCTGGGGGCTGTATGGAGGAATAGTGAAGATGATCAGGCTGCTCTTTCAAATCCTATGCTGGGGCTATGGGCCACTGACTTCATAGTGATCTCCATCCATCCGTGTCACTCTGCTGTGATGTCCTGAGTTGGCAGCACTCCTCATTTCCTGGTAACTGAGGTTGGGTGCTTTCACTTCTCTGCTTTTCCACCACTTCTGCGTAGCAGAAGGTGATGCAACTGAATGCATTGTTTTCCTCTTGTCGGTGCTAACATACTCTTGCTTTGGCGGGCTCTCCAAAAGTGGCTGTTCTACCCCAGTAAGCATTAGGGCTCTGGTTTAGCAGGAGCCCTCAGGAGCTCTCCCCTACTGCCGGGTGCTGCCATCAAACCGGAATTTGAGCGGTGAGCTGAAGCCATCCTTGGAGTGGCTGCAGAGATGAGCTTTGTTGTGTCACAGCCTGGCTGCAGCTACGGTCCTTCTGTTAATCATCATTAAGCGTTCCCGGGGCTGCTCCGCGTGCCTCAGCGCTGCTCAGTGCTCAGCGCTGCTGGAGGTGCTCGCGGGGCTGCGGGGCGGCTCGGCACGGAGGGCGGATCCCCCAGCTCGGGCCATCCCCGGGCACAGCGACCACGACGGACTGCCCTGCTTCCCTGCGCTTTGTGCCCGCTGAAGTGATGGGACGCCGAGAGTGGGACACAGCCCTCCTCATTCCGCGGTGTTCCCGGGTCCCTCTGTGGCTGGGTCCGGTCCAGCTCGGTCCCTCTGTGGCTGGGTCTGTTCTCTGCCCCGCTGCTGGTGATTTGGAGGAGAGCTGTGAGTGCAGGCGAGCGGTGCGTGTGTGAGAGATATGGATTTAACAGTAATGTAAAGGGAAACGTGTGTCCACTCAATGTGTGCCACGGGGTGAGGCTGTTCCCAAAACACCACGAGGTGAGACTGTGGGTGTGAGGCTGCTGCTGGTGCCCTCCATTCCAGAGCAAACTGGCTGCCAAAGCTGTGCTGTTGCTCTCTGTACGTATGGACACGCCAATAGGGCACGTGTGTTTACTGTGTGCTGTGGGTTTTTTTAGGTGCTATAAATTTAATGCCTCTTCCAAATATTTGAGCAATCCTCTGACCTTTTAACCAAAACACTGTAAGTAAACTGTATGAAATCCATACATACGGTGGTTGTCGTTGGAAGCTAACATTTATTCGTAGTCATTGCTGTTTGTATTGCAAGAGCATGAAAAATGGCAAACGTGGAGGCAAGGGGCTGCTCTGCAAAGCTCTGGGATCCGGGCAGCCCTGGCTGGCAGTGGGGCACAGCAGTTGGGCTCTTCTACCCTTTGAGCATCCCCTGGCACACAGAGTCCCCCCCATCCTGCTTTGGCATTTTATTTGTCTTCACTATTTATTCGCCATACCACTTTTTTCCTTCACCCCACATCTCTCTGCTGTGCTGCTGATGCCTGAGCTCAGGGCTCTGTGTGGGCTGAGAACAGCATTCAGCCTCATGGGGCTGCTCCTCACTGGAAGCCTAACCTCCAGGGCTCTGAGGCCCAGAGGGATCCCACGTGGTGCTCTCATCCTGCTGGCAGCCTGGGCAATGGCTCTTCTTCCACGGACAGAAAACAGCGCCTTGTCTCTGCTCATTGGCACACACACCGGGTGCCTGGGTTGTCTGAGAGCAATGCTATGCCTTTCCCACCCCACCCACCCAAGCTGCACAACTGGTTGTTGCTACACAGGTGTTTGCAGCTCCTCTTCCACATGAGGAGTCTGTGTCCAGAAGGACCTTTTCATCTTCACTGGATGGCAATTAGGCATATGGGGTGTCTGGGAAGGCAGCCTATGTTGCTGGGTGTCCAGCTTTACCTCAGCCATACTCCTTTTATTCTAATAGATTTACTCTCCAAAAGCACTTTGGCAATAAGTACCAGCCCAAAGCTAATACAGCTGCCCAGTGCTGACTTTAGGAGGAAGCAATGCAGAGTATGGGTGCTTGGTGCACCAGGAAGAGGTTAATAGCACAGCAGCTCTGCTCCGCAGCACTGGGCAGCCACAGCAACAGCCGAAGGAATGGCAGAGAGCCACGTGTTTAAGTCAGTGTGACATTTTAATGCTGCATTGCAATGTTTGTGTTTTATGCTGAACCAAGAGGCTGCTTGAACTATTGCCCTATTTACTCTATCAGTCTTCTCTATGAGGAGTGTTTGCTCTCTGGAGCAAGACTTGTGTCTCCATGTGCTAACCTCTATCCTCAAGAGCCCTTGTTGGACAGTAATACACACCAAAACGTAGAGAACGACTTGGACCTAAATTGAAGGTCTGGTGAAAACACAGCGTTATGTTTAGGACTATTTTAAAAGCCAACAGCCTGGTGAGTGCTGTGTCATTATTTGGTTAATTAAATGTTATTGGAACTGCTGGGGGAGACTCCGCAGGTGGTGCTGAAGATGCAGTGTAAATGACCACAGAGGTGAACTGCTGAAGCTCAGGGCAGAGGGCGCTCAGGAGGGTGTTTGAGCTGATTGCTGCTCTGGTATCTGTGTTAATCACAGTAATTACCAGTGATAACGGGATGGATGGGGCTGCCAAAGCAGCTTGCTGACGGCGTGTTTGGTGCAGCTGCACTGATGTGCTCTGTGGCACGATGTGCAGCTCTGCAGTTCAGCATCCACCAAAATACGTTCGTAACTCTCCAACTTTTGCCTCTAACTTGTGTGGTGTCCTTGCTGCTCCCAGCCTCCTGTTGGGCACTTCTGCCAAAAGTGTCACATAAATAACATTATTAAATTATTACCCAAAGCGAGAGGAATGGACTCAAAGCACACCCACGGTTATCTGTCAGGAAATAAGGGAAATGGCCTTGGGCCCATGCTGATGGCAGGACGCTTGGATGCGCTGGGGACATGGAGGTGCTTTGTACATCAAACCTGCTCTGTAGCCGGAGGGCTCCCTGGGAGAAGGAGTGGGGAATTGAGGTCATGGCCACACCATGCAGGAAGGTGCCCGAGCGGCCAATTTGATTGCAGTGGGCAGAGAGGTGAATCATAGCCCATGGAAACACAATTACCTGCTGGACTGATAATGGCTTAAACTTGTTTGTCACCTTTCTATCCCAAAGGAATACATCCATATACAACCACGTCAACCCCAGCTGCACTGCAGAGCAGTGATAATCCACAGCCTGTGTGGGGCTGAATGGTTCTGGAGGGGAGAAGGGGACAAATCTGAGCAGCCATGTAGAACTCCATGGTGCCTGTAGCCCGGCAGGCCAGAGCTGGCTGGGGTGTGCTGCCCTGTGGTTGGGAAGGGCAGCAATGCCTGCGTTGGACCCACGGGCGAGAGCTGTGCTCTGATGCTTTGGGGCTGAGCAGTGCTGTCCTGCTGTGCTGAGCTCACGCCTGCTCTGCGTTGGCCCTATTTCTGCTCCTGGTGGGCGCAGCGAGGCTCAATTCGTTATATGAGAGGTTCTCACCTCCCACTGTTTGGGAAAGGAAATTTGGACATTATTGCACGTATACTCAGCTGCTCAGGATGGGCAGAGGAGAATAATGCTGTCATTTTTTAAAACTCGGGGGAAAATACAGAGGAGCAGCGTGCAGCTAACAGTGTTGGGGTGGACATACGATAGGGGTCGTTATGTTTCTAATTACCAAAGTAATCGTGGCATTCATTTGTGCATGGCGGCTTGGGAAAATTGAGACCACTTTTTCCATTGGAAAATATTCATTTGTGAAATAAAAATGATTCATAAAAAGGGGATGTTTCTTCCAAGTCGTCTAGGTTAGATCTCAGAAAAGGGCTTCTTTCAAACTGACCCGCCGAACAGCGAGCAACGTTCCTTTTGAAACCTTCAGTGAGTATTTATGGAAAAGGAGTTAAAAGGAGCACGTTGAAGCTGAAGGGAAACCTTTGGAACGTTTCTTATGAGCGATTTTGGTGAGCTGCCCCCAGGACCAACGCGCCATCGCTTCCATGGTGGTGTGGGCCGTTCCCCTGTCCTGCAAACGCTGTTTTGGAGGCGCTCCTGGGAGCTCTGAGGGCACCCCCTTAGTAAGGTCTGCTCGGGAAAACCCATGTTCTCCTTGTAGCGAGAACGAACCACGGTTTTGCTGTATCACATTTCCCCTCAAAAATGGATGAAATGGTCTCTGATTGGGAACACCTAATAGGCATTAAATCAGGCATTAAAAAAAGAAAAAAAAGCCCGGCCATCTCCATAGACAGCTGCAGGAGGAAAAAGCCCCCCGTGTGCCAAAGGGGAGGAGGTTCCTCGAGCCCAGCGCTACCCAGAGCTGTGCTGGAAGCGGTGCTTGGAAGGCTGCGGGCGTTCCGAGCTGTGCTGTTTTCCTTGGCCATCTGCTTGGCTGCGTCTCTGCTGACTTCTGGACCAGGATTTTTTTCTGAAGTTAATGGAAATTTGCATGGGCTCTGTTCTTGGATTTGCCCTTCTTTTTTTTGTTGCAGGTTTGTGCTTTTTTAAAATTATTATTACTTTTAAACCATTTTTCTTTCTTGCTACGCTTGTGCAGTCTGGTATTCCTCAGCATATGTTTCTGTATTCCACAGGCCCGAAACAGATGAAAATTGGTCAGTAAGTGTAAGATTTCGGAAACTCGCTGCTTTATTGTCCATAGCCTCTCCCCTCACTGCTCCTTATCCCCCTCAAACCACTCTGCCTGTATAAGGACCCGTGTGCTGAGAGAAGTGAGCAGAGCTTGTGTGCTGTAATGCAAGCATTCAGTGAGCGCTGCAGCACAGCTTGCTCACAGATTGGAGATAACACGGCTGTTTCTGTATGGTTGATATTACAGATTTGCTGCACCCTGCTTTGCAGATAAAGAGCAGGATTATTTGTAATGAAGTTATGCAACTCAGCTTTGTCTCTTGCTTTTGTTCCATGGGGGTGAAAGATCAAAAATCTATAAAGAACTCAGCATGCAAACAAGGCCGCTCTGCAGCAGCAGTAGAGCCCTCAGTTGGGCACGGAACCCTGGTGGTAGCCTGGAATGCCCCACGGTTGGGGCTGCCCTGAGCTGAGGCTGCTGTGGGCCAGGCAGGAGGCGGCTTACTCAGAGTTGCTTCTTGCATCCTGGGCATCTCCTTTCAGATGAGGGGAAGATGGTGTTCTGGCTCTGGAAATGAGCTTCTCTGCACTGCTGCGCACGTCTTCAGTTCAGTGGGCACTGGGGGCGATACCCTGGAAAAAGCTGAAGCTTTTCTGCCCAGGATGAGGACAGCCAACGTGGGATGGGGAGCAGCAGAACCATCACTGTCAGCAGGGCCACTGTCCATGCCTAGGGCCATCGAGGGGAGCAGCAGAGGGGTGTTGGGGCTCAGAGTGGTGCTTTGTCTGCCTGTGGCTCTCCAATGTTCGTCCTCATCACCTCTGAAGTAACTCTGAGCACTGCATGTGGTTAAGCCTGTTGCATGCAATGCAATGAGAGCCTTAAAAGAGTGTAATCCTTGCGGCAGTGTCCATATCTGTGTGCCCAACTTGCTCTGCAGAAGCTTCACGGTCCTTCCCCATGACAGCAACACAGCTGCCTGGGCAGGGAGCAGAATGTGGGTAAGGCAGCAAGTCAGGTGCAGCCAGAGTGAAGTGAGCTGAGCTCTTCATTACTGTGATCATTATGAAATTGATAACGAACAAACCTTAAGTTCTGCTGTACATCATTGCAAAGAGGTGTTGGAAGTTAATCATCCATACTTGCTTCTCCTTAAAAACATGCTTAAAATATTGCAACATTAAACTGGACTTTGTGAGACGTTTTGTTGGTAAGATTACAAAAAGGCCTTGGGGAGGAGAGGTCAAATGTAAGGACAGTGCTTTCTTAGGATCCTAGTGGCTGACTGAAGGAAATGCTGCCGCGCACTACGTAGACCCGATCTGACAGTGAAATGCACAGCCTCTCTTCCTCCCCAAAAGCAGGGAGCGCTTTTTGGTGCACAGAGCTCTGGGTGGGGGAAGGTGCTGCCAGGAGAGCAGCTCTGCCTCTGGCGGTGGCACTGTCCTGCTGGGCTGCTCTCCCATGGCAGCCGGCACACACACAGTGCTGACGCGCCCTTGGAGAAGCAGCAGATTGTTCGGGTTATGCAGTGCTCAAGATGTTCTTCCAGAACAATATGGGCTTTGTGCAGCAGATGAGGTTTTCTTATTGGGAATTTAGCACAGAATGACCAAACGCCTTCTGCAGCCTTGGAAAGAGCTGGAACTGTATGGCTGCAGCTAAACAAAAGGAGAAATTCCACGCAACAGAAATGAGAGATCTGGGAGCAAAGTGAACGCAGCCAAGCTATAGAAATAGATCACAGGCTGCCTCAAGTCTACACCAGAAGTAAGGAAAGCTTTGGTCCTCGTCCACAAGCACATTAAAAATCTGAGATGGCAGCGCTTGCTGAAACAAACACAAACCATTTGTTGGTGTTGGCAAACACCACGTCCTTCAGGAACAGGGATTTCTTCAGCCATGAGTGTGCGGCTTCCAGGCTGAGCGTGGCGCTGTGGAGATGTGGTAGCTCCGACCCTTTGAGAAGAG
This sequence comes from Alectoris magna, assembly GCA_030625065.1. Taxonomy (NCBI): domain Eukaryota; kingdom Metazoa; phylum Chordata; class Aves; order Galliformes; family Phasianidae; genus Alectoris; species Alectoris magna. Next base: position 16,457,178 of record CM060573.1, on the reverse strand, counting down.
CAGACAGATTTCCAAAATAAAACAAACAGCAGTGCCCCTTCCAGCCCCGGGCGTGGGGAGGAATGCAGGCTGCCAGGGCCCTGCTGCGCCTGCACTGCAGCTGCTGCCAGAGGCCTGGGAGGAATGTGCTCTAAATGGAGCAATGAAGCACTTTCCCTTCGAGATCTGAGTCACATCTTTACCTCCTGCTTCTCTCGCCTGACTTCCTGGTGCTGTCCTGGAGTAACAAAGCTCTGTTGGTCTCTGCTCAAAGTGAGCTGGAACTGCAGCCCGAGCGCTGCTCCAAAGCTGAGCAGTAGGGATGGGCAGGTCTGATGGCTGAGCACTGTGTTACCAGAACTGTGGTTTTCTCCCTCTTTGCTGCCGCTCTGTGCTGATGTGTTGGCTGGTGTGAGGTGTGCTGGTTCAAAGTGTGACCCTGTCCCTGTAGCACTGAGACCCAGTGCTGCCCCAGCTCTGTAGCCCCTGACATGGTACCGTTGGTGTGGGTTGGGCAGGAGGTGTTTCTGGTCGTGTTCTCCTACACAGTCCTACTCAAAACCAAACCAAGATCGGGGCAGCACTGCCTTGGTACAGCACTCTGCCCTGGTGCAGGCTGTTGGGTGTTGGCTCCTGGCAACAGCCTTCCCAACCTGCAGTGTCTGTCTTGGATGTGTGGTGCCATCTGATCAGACAATGTACCAAAACATGACTCAAAGTAATTGGTTTGGACACTGGTGTGCTGCGTGAGCTAAGCTGCCAGCTGCTCTCAGCAGGCTGCACATGAGGGCCAGCTTTCTTCCTGCTCTTTCTGCTTCACGCTTGTAGCAACTGCTACGGTGCATTACTTCAGCCTGTCAGACTCCTGCCATGCTGAGCTCTGCCTCTGATTTGCCTGCTTTTCCCCTGTTCTACCATTCCAGAAACGTATCACCTTTGTTCTGCTGCTGCATGCTGCTCCTGAGCCGCAGCATCACACACAGAGCTGGGAGCAGGAGCACCACTTGGGCCAGCCTCCCATCCTCGATTTCTGGCAAATCTTGACTCTCATTATTGAAGGAGCACCACCTCATGGTAAATAAATGCTTTCTGTCTAAGGCAGTGTGTGTTATCTCTGCTCCCTCTCCCTACCATCCCCAGGTTTGGGGTTTTATCTGTGTAGACTGAGGAGCCGCGTGCAGAGTGGTTTTCTCCTGTGCTCTGTAACGTGCCAGAGGAAGTGGGTGTGCCTGGAGGTTAACAGACCTGGGTAGGGGCACGGATGTGTTAGGGAGAGCTGTCAGAGCTCTGGCCAGTGCCTGCTTAAGTGAATGCAGAACAGACAAGGGTACATTTGGTGCATGTAGTGTCTGCCAATGACTCAATATTTCAGCTCAACATATTTACCTGAATATTCATAGTCCCTGAGGTGGCTGGATCTCCTGAGCTCAGCTCATCATTTTCATTCTGGTAACTGCTTTGCTCTTCTCTGTAATGTTGCTTGCAACACTGTACTGCACATCTTTAATATCTGCCTGGGCTCGGGTGGGAACCTCTGGCGATGGAGGTTTGTATTGTGTCACCTTTTATAGAGACTGCTTTTGTCCTTCAGGCATGCAGAGGACCAAGGGAGATACCAATGGATACCTGGGCATATCTGCTGGTGAAGGAGGCAGGACAGGAGTGGAGAGGCGCTGCTAGGGGTGCAGGGCCAGGGCAAACAGATTGAGGTTGTCTTCAAGTCACAGCAGGATGGCTGCCTCTGAGCATCTTCCTGCATAGGAACAGCAAACAACTCTGAGGGTGTCCTCAGGTGAAGGTTGCACCTGCAGCAACACAGAACCCAAGTGCCTGCTGCTGCAGTGCTTGCACAGCTTTCTTTGAGTGCACTGTTCAAATGGCGAGAGTCATTCTACGTTCTGCCTGACAAAACCCAGCCCAAGCAGCCAGATTGCTCCAAGGCTGCCAAAGCACCTGGAGGCCCCGCAGCCGTGTGAGGCACCGCACTGGATCCTGGCTGCTGCCCACACCTGGCATGGTGCGACATGGAGCGGGGGGGGGAGCATACAGCATTGGGGGTGAGCCTGCCCCTTCGGGAGGGCTTCATCAGGGAACAGATGGCGTTAAGATGCTGCTGAATCTCAATGTCACCTTCGTTAATCCTCTGTGAAATCTTGAGGTTTCTCTGAAGGCGGCTGCTGCCAGATCCGGCTGCTGCGCAGGCAGTCCCAGTTTGGCAGGAGCTCTGTCCAACAGAGCCAGGAGTGCCGCGGGGCTGTGCAACAGCAAGATCAGGGCCTGAGTGCTGGTTGGAGAGCGTTGGACTTAAATGGAGTCCTTCAGAAAGTAGGAAGATAGCTCAAGCTAGGAATTAAGAAACAGGCATTGCAAAAGAGACCCCACAACACAGCTTCCCCTGCAGCAGCGTTAACTGACTGGGAGGCTGCGAAGGAATCCAACAGTTTGGGGGAGAACAGCCACATGCTGCACAACGTGCTGCAGCCAGGGAGCGCCCAGCTGTGCTGCAGGGAGCTGCTGGATGGGGCAGGGGCTCCCATGGGCAGCTCTGCGGCACGCCGTGCCCTGAGCAGCAGCCCCAGTGTTCCACCAGCTGAATAACTTCAGTGCCACATGCACGGCCTGTAGAACAGCCCTCCATAAATTCCTGCTGATTGCATATCTGCCTGCAGTTAATCAATTTTATGAAAGCAGCTAATTAGGAAATGCTGCATGTGCTCCTGTACCAGTTGCAGTAGGCTGGTAACTGTTTGCTTCCCAGAGCTGCGGGCAGAGCGGCTGCTGTGAGCTTGGCAGGCGTGCCACAGGCGTGATGGTTTAATTCAAAACAAATGGGTTGTCTGGTGCTGTTGTCCCCACCGAGCAGCACCCCAGCACTGCTCAGAGTTCCCATCAGCTGTGCTGCGCTGCCGTTCCCTCCTGCCTGCCCACAGCCATGTGGGGAGCTCACTGCACGGCAAAGCCGTCATCAGCATGAAGGCTTCAGTTGCAACTACTGTTACATTATTTTTAATGTACATTTTACAACTAAAGATAAGCTGTAACATGAGATACCTACAGGTGAATGAATTCAGCTTTCTCTTGTGGCAGCAGCATGAGTTTTAGTTGGAGATGTGTGGGCTGAGGGGGAGAAAAGAGGAATAGCTTCATCTCCAGGACATCCGGGAGTTGAAGCACACACTGTTAATCAATCGTACGTCAGGTATTGGGTTTTTCTTGCCCAGATCATCCTGCAGGACAGATCTCAGCTCTTGGCTCAGGAACAGCAGCTCCTGTACGTGTGCTGAGGCTTTCCGAGAATTTAGAAAACAAAACTGAGGGGCTGTCAAAATAATAATGCTATCATTGAAAACCACGTGCTGAGTGCCTGAATAGGAGCTGATTTCCGTTGGTGCTGCTAACTCCTATCATCCCAGCTGGACTTCAGACCCTCCTGGACATCGACATTAAATGAGATAACACCGTGTTCCTTCTGATATATCCCTTTTTCAGTTAATAGCTATGAAAATCAGTGAAAATCCCAGCACACGCAGGGCTGGGAGCACTGGCTGTTCTGTGTTGGTGAGAGCCCTGTCGGGCACTTATGTCCATTCCCCATGATTAATCTTGGCCACATACTCTAGTAATGTGCATAAAATATTGTATACGTGTGATGTATGTGGGCTGAGGGGAGGATGGACATGACGAAATGGCACTGCTGTAATGGTCTGTGAAGTCTTAGGACATAAGAAAACAGTAAAAATTGAGACAAAGCAGAGGGGGAATATGATTTCAATTGCATTGGCCCAGTACCAAAGAAATGACAAGGAGCTGTGTGGAACATGGAGGTCCAGCTTGCAAGACATTAGAATGTGCTGCAGAGGTCTTGCCTTCCCTTCCAGCTGTGCAGCTGCCTTGTGACCCTGGGCAGTTTGCTCCCAGCCCAGCCACTGCCCCCTCCTCAGCTCATCTCTTGCAAACATGGTTTCTTGCAACATACACTTAGGCAAGAGCTGACACAGGGGATTTTGTCTTTACTGAGGTCAGCGAGTACTGCCAGAATCAAAGCATAACCATTAGTCTTGTTTTCTGTGTAACACTCCCATTTAATTTCCATGGGGCTGTCTGTGTAATCGAGGACAGGTGGACCAGGTGAGATGGACCCATTTATCAGGTAGGACCTGGCTGGCTGCATCGGTGCTCACACGGGTGGTGGTGAGGTGGCAGTGCTCCCAGCAGGCTGTGCTGCTGCAGGAATGGCCGGCTGCACCTCAGCCCATCAGCTCATACTGATGTCCTTTCCTACACTGATGGGACCGAATTCATTTTAAATGCAGGCAGAGCACGGTGGAGAACGGACTACTTAAGGGAACTGAATTTTTCAGCTTTCTTTGTGGTTTTGGAAAAAGGGGAGTATCAAACAGTTTGCTCAGCGCTGGTCTGATTCTTCTGCGTTAGTGTGAAATTTGAAGAGGAAAAATGCCTCTGTGGCAAAACAAACGGAGATTCCTGAATTAGTAACTGAGAAATGAACTGTGTGACAGTGAAAGGTGGAAGGCCTGGAGGAACCCAGGCAGTTCTGTGTTCTAAAGGAGCTCAGCACAGCAGTGCATACACAAGGAAGAGGATCTCGTAAGGCTTTTTGGTGTGAGTGGCTCTAAGAGACGCCATTCTTTCTTTCACCTCGTTGCTCAGGAACTTGTACTTCTGAAATGGATGGAGAGTGAACGCTGCACTGTGGGCCTTTATGACCTAAAGAGACACCACTGAGTCTGCATGCTGTCCATAACCATTAACTGTAATATAATCTAATTTATAGTCGGGAACAGAACATAGAAGAATTATAAGGGCTTTCACTGAAGGTTTAATGCTTACAGTAAAACCTGACCGCACTAATGCTCCCTCTCTGGTGAGGATTTCACAATCTGCTGCAGTTCATTGGGTGACAGGGCACAGGGGAACACCTCATGCCATGTGTGTGTGAAGTGTCAGCAGTGCACTCCTGCCCGATTTCCTCATCTCTGGTCTTCCTGCTCAGGAGTGGCTGGGAATGCTGGCCGTGCTGCAGGAGAGCCCCATTGCAGCCAGCTGCTGGGGCAGCCCTGAAGCTCCCAACTCTCATCGCCCTGCTGTGTGCTCTGGGACAGATGGCAGCCAGTGTGCATCATGCCCGTGGCAACCCAGTGTGCTGCAGGCATGTTGCTGTGTTACAGACTCATGGCCAGCTTTGCTTGATGGTTTCCCAGCAGAGAGGTGTTAATATGTCTGAAACTGATGATTTTAAATACTAAATGGGAGACAGGCTTCAAGAACCTTCAGTCATGGGAACAGTTTCCTGTTTCCCACTTAAGAAAACCAGATCTCAGCTGCTGGGGGGTGCCCTGTGCCCCCCGGCTCAGCACAGTGCTCCAAGTGCTGCACTCACCCCTGGCTCCCAGCTGCAGGGTTGGCTGGGGCTGTACCCCCAAGGACCTTCAGTTGGACCAGCACTGGCTTTTGACTGACCGATGGCCTCACAGCACCATGGCATGCTGATCACACTGCGGACACAAAGGGCTGAGCGTGCACGCCTTCCAGCAGGGCTCGGAATGTGGGCTTACTGAGTGCAACATCTCAGGGACAGCCGTGGTCATCAATAGGGTGCTGCAAATCTTAATGCTATTAACTGTATCTCATTTTAGTTTTCCTTGTTGCTTACCTCTTGTGTTCCTTCCATCTTAGGATCCAAAACTACATCTGTTTGCATGCCTCCAGGCACAGTCAGTGTGGTGGTGCAGGCGGGAGAGCAGAGGGGTTCCCACAATGCTCCCAGTGGGCGCACGCTGATGCCCAGTCTGGCATGCAGCCGTGGCAGCAGGGCTGGTGTGGGGTGATGCTGGGCTCCTCACAGGCACAGCAGCACCCAGCTGCAGAGCGGGAGCCCAGATCTCCACTCTGTTGCAGCATTTGGCCCCAGTCTGTGCCCATGGATGGCAGACTTCTGCTGCTCTAGCAAGGTGACACTCGGCTCTTCCAGACCCAGTACATAAATTACCTTTCTGGGGCCACTGTGATAACAAATTCTGAATTCTATGCCATTTAATTACTGTGCTGGTACTCCTCTGATCTGTGGAAAGGTCACAGTCATATCTATTTTTTTTCCCCACTATTAAAGTGAGCAGTGAAAATCAGCTCCACAGTGCAACCATGAGTTTATTTATCAATGAATTCAGAGCATGTGCGTACCATTCAGCTCTAACCCACAGCACCTGGAGTCTCAGGGGCTGTTGCTGTGGTTATTTGCAACCATGTCACTGCAGCCCCATTTGCTTGTCGGCCAGGTTCCACACGCACCTTGTCGTCTTTATCTTAAAAGCATGCCTCAGTGTACCGACGGGGGCATATCCCTGAGCCAACAAGCACACCTTCATTGCTCTTCAGTTATTGCCTTCTTTCTTTCCAACTTTCTCACTTGTGGTAAAAACTGCAGGTTTTTGACCACCAGTGAAGTTTGTGTGCTATGTCAGCAGCTTGTGTGGCTGGCGAGAGCAAGTATTTCTGATGTAAAAGTCGACGATTAATTAGTTTGAGCAGAGGAACATTTTTCTTCCGTGCATTCTGAGCATTTATGTTGGGCTCACGTGCTGAACGAGGTTGGTAATTCCACGTAGCCCTCTGGATTTATTTCTGTATGGCAGAGTGTCATTCACTCCAATTTGTTTGGAATATTTCTTAACATTTGGGAAGGTCTTTAGCTGCAAATACCTGATTTCTTATTCAGCATTCAGATTTCCAAATGAAATAAATGATCTGTTTACACTCATCACTAGGCCATCTGCTTCCATAGGAGAATTCAACAGAGGCTATTAATTGTCATACATGTTTATTCATCATTCCCAATTCACAATTCTTATAAATAATTATATCAGAGTATCTTCTGCAAATAAACAAGCCAAATGATTATTTTGAAGCTCCAACTTCCATACCTAAAAGAAAATAAAATTAATAACTCATGTAAATATCCAAGAAAAGGAAAACATTCAATGACATGAATACACAGAGCGCTATAATTTTCTGCAGCCATCTGAGTCCCTTCGTCTCACACTGAGAAACAATTGGCAATTACAGTTACCAACACACTGCAGAAGGCAAAGGAAAGGCAGAATGATATATACAAAGGAGTTAAGGTAACTGATGTGAAAGCAGCGAGACAAGGCAATTCGTTTGATTCTTCATTGTTTCCATGTCTCTCCCCCCACAGCAACAAAGATGCCTGTGTATTTATCAGACCATAAAAATACAGAGAGAATGAGATATTTCAACCCATTTCAGCTTCCTAGCAGGGTCTGGCCCCGCACGCAGGCCGCCTCCCCTCACAGCCCACTTCTCAGCCAGCACACAGCAGCAGCTCACTCTTTGCTCCATGAATGAAATACAAGCTTCTTCCTTTCACACAAAGCTGCCTGTTGAACAGCCTCCCATCACGATGCTCCAAGCTATGCGGAATTTACATCAGAGCCGTGAGATTTATTTTCCTCGTGTCCCTACCCAATCATGCTGGTAGGAAGGCCGCCAGGCTTCCTGCATTGCCCATGTAAAACCCACACTTGATGATGTTCTCTGCTGCTCACATTGGTGAGTACTGTTCATGAACCTCCCTTGGATGCAGCCTAAGGTGCTCATCTCCATTGCCAGGTATACAAACAGGAATCAGAATGAGTACAGTTGCAACCCACACGTGTGAGCTCTCTGGATATCAGCAGCGGGAGAGCTCCGCTTCTTCAGACAGCACCAACAAACCACCGTGGCACCATTTGTGGTACACACAGAGCCCTCCGCTGGTTGCTTTCACTGCTGTGTTGTTGGTTGGGTTTTTGTGTAGCGCTGAGGTGAGGCTGAGGATGCTCCTGAGAAAGAAAGTGAGCTCCTGGCTCCAGAACTGCAACTGTTTGGGCTCAGTTCCAGCTGTGGGGGAAAAAAAGCAATCGTCAGACAGGAAGAAGAGGAAGGGTGGCGTGCTGTTCTGAGCTCCGTGCTGCTGTTCTGTGCTGCTGTTCTGAGCTCTGAGCTGCTGCTCTGTGCTCCATGCTGCTGTTCTGTGTTGCTGCTCTGTGCTGCTGTTCTGTGCCGAAGTACTGCTCCGTTCTGTCCTCACAGATCACTCAGAGCGTTGCATGTGGTACTTATTCCTACATTTTCTCTGAATATAGCTGGTGAGAGAAAGTGAAGGACGCTTCTGTGGGAGGACGGTTGGACGTGTGGGGTCTGACAGGGGTGTCCTTGTTCTCCCTGAGGCCTGGAGCTGTGCATTGGGCATCGCAGTACTGGGGGAAGCCTGGAGCAAGTCCTGCATGGAGCTGCGAGGGGCTTCTAAGGACAAGCACACACACGGGAATATGAGTTATTCACTCATAAGTTTGCTGCATCCAACTCAGCCCCCGAGTGACAAGAATAAACTACCCTGCAATTGTTTGTCCCTTTTTTAATGAACTCAAAGCCTCGTTTGTATGCTAAATGAGGAATCGATACAATCAGACCACAAAAAATATGTATTCTGTATAGATTGGGCTTGAAGACGTTAGCAACCAAAGTGTTACCATACTTTATGCCACCATCTATAGAGGTAATGGAAAATATTGATTTCAAATGCAATTGCTAAATATGAGCGTGTATTATAAAAATTACTCATTCTTGGAATTTTGTCTCTGCCTTCAGAAACTTTGTGAGGATTCCTGAGCAACTTCTCCATAGGGTTTTGTATGGGAAACTGTTAATCACAGCCTGAACCTCTGATTAACCATCCGAGGCAAGTGATGGTCAGCTGCGGGAGCACAGGTGAAGGTAATTCAGCTGTGCTCCCGGAAGGGGTGGAGCTTGACTCCACCTCTCCTAGATCCCATTTATGGGCTGACCACCACTAAGGCAGCATCTCTTTTTGGAGATTGCTTCTGTGTGGAGTTCCTTGTGGTGAGCATCCATCCTAGCTGTGGGCCTCGGAGTGGGTGAGTTGTTCCCCTATAACCTCTGGCTATTCATCTGTTACAATCTTGTATAATGACAGCTATACGGGTTTCCTCTTCTGGGTATGGTTAGTGTAGAAGCACCTCAACACCACAAAATTTTCTGTCTGCCAGCGGCGGAGAGGCAGGCGATGCTGCTGGGATGGCACATCATCAAAGCTGAGTGACAGCAATCAGAGCACTGCTTGGCATATATTAATGAAAATATCTGTTCTGTATCAAGATTGTGCAGGGCCTTATGTGCAAGTGTTGTCTTACATCACATCCCAACAACACCAGCTACAAATCGATGGATGTTTACATAACAAAGGCACGTCTGTTTACACAAGGTAGGCATGGCTTTTACTTCATTACCACACATGCAGGAACACCTCCCTCCCTAACACCACACTAAGTGCTTGCAGCTGAAGTAGTAATGGAGTCAGTAGTGACAGTTCTGTGTGTGACCTGTGAGAACACTAAAGAAGCGTGGAGCCAGCAGGCAGTGAGGAGCAGCTCTGCCAACTGCTTCATGCAGTCACACTGTCATTGCTGAAAGTTCATTCCTGAGAGGATGGAGGCACTGAGGAGATGATGGATTTGCGCAGTGTTGTACATCCCATCTCAAAAGTTTTTGAATGAAATGTTTCCATACTTCCTTTCCAGGTGCCTTTATACTTCCTTGTTTTGATACTCCATTGTCTCTATATCTTTCTTCCCATCAGAAAGTGTCAGATTCTCCCAGAGTGCAGTGTTGTACAGTCACGCCTGCACACCTGTGCAGAACCTGTTACAGCTCAGGAAAACATCACATCTTTTGGCTCTTATTCTCCAGTTCCCACTATCTGTGAGCATTTGGAAACCAAGGTGAGAAATGGAGCCCTGCCTTGGGCAGCAGTGCGTGTTCCCCCAGGTGAAATGATGGACACCCCAGACTTAGGCTAAGTTGTGCCTTACGTGAACACAAACCCTGCCCCTAAATGCCTCAGATTTTCTTTATTTTTTCATCTTCCACAGCCTCAGTGAAAGGCTGAGTGAAAAAGCAGTGCTTTTGGGTCCCAAGTAGCCCATGCCCATAGGAGATGCAGTGGGGGCTGTGTATGGGAACTGTTGAGTCCTGGCCTGAATCACTGATTGAGCACCTGGGGAAAGGACCCAGTCAGCCCTGGGAGCACAGATGAAGGCAATTCAGCTGCATGGCTGGAAGGGTTGGAGCCTGGCTGCGCCTCTCTTATATCTCATTTAAGGGCTGACTGCTATAGGGGAAGGATCTCTTCCTAGAGATTCTCCCTTGGTGGAGCTTTTCCCTGTGAACCTGGAATCTTCCAATATGGATGAACAATCTTCTTCCCTTCCTTTATAGCACCTTTTTATTGTGCCAGTCCTTTTGTCATCACGGCTTTGTTGTAACGCCTTTCCCATTGTATTCATCTGTCTAATTGCTACAGGCTGGCTTGGGGGCCAAAAGCATCCCTAATATTCAGACCTTTCTCTTCAGCTTGCAGGGATATGTACATGGGATGCAACCCTAAAGCACATGTGCAAATGGAGAGCCTATATGGATGAAGGTCCTGCAGCAACTTAGGTGGGATACTTTGTTTTTTCTCCTATTTGCCATCCATATGTAGTGGTAGCTGCACGCAACTGGAACTGTAGTTTGGGTTTTATTATTGATTCTCCTTTTTGAGGCTAAATGAAAGAGCCTCATGTTTTACAGAACGTGAACGTGCCCTGTAGGAGAGCTGGGCAAGTCCTCTGTCTGTGCAAATGGTATCGCTAAGAGATAAAAATTTCTTGTGGTGAGAGTAGAGCAGTGCTTATGTAAACTGAAAGCCCTGAAACATGGCATCGTCTACAGAGTGTCTGCTAATACATTTGTGGTGACTGTTACAGTTTAATAGAAAGTACATAGGAAAGGAATGAGGAACACTCGTTTCTGGAGTGCTGTTAGCCCACAGCCCCTGCAACGACTGGAGTGCTGAGGCTCAGAGCAGTACAACGAAAGTAATGCAGTAAAACATGGTAGTGCGAGGGAGGAAGATGTGAGAGGGGCTAGTGGTGCTGGCTGGGATTACACTTCTGCATGATGAGGGGGACCCTGTTTGTGGCTGGTCCCACCTTGGAGTGACATCACCGGGGTCTCGTGGTGCCTAAAACATGGTAGGATGGCAGCACCAGGACGGCTGGAAAAGGCCTCCCTGATCCCCAGGTCAAACCCCAGCCCACCCCAACATGCCTACAGACCATGTCCCCCAGTGTTGTACTTCCGCTCTTCTGAACATCCCCCCAGGGACAGTGATTCTCCCACCTCCCTGGGCAGCCTGTGCCAGTGCCTGAAACATTCCCCCGTACCCAACTGACCCTCCCCTGGTGCAGTGTGAAGCTGTAACCTCTGCTCCCATCCCTGGAGCAGCCACTGTACCTGCAATAGGGATCAGAGCGATCCACCCCCTCTGGTGTCTACTGGGGGTGGGGGGATTGGCTGTGGTTTAACTCCTGAGCTGTCTGAGTTGGTGTTATTATCTGTTGCGTTCAGGCTGATTCATTCCAGGATTATGTGGGCTTCTTATTCATCATGCTACTATAGGAAAGTACTTTCTGCATAGGCTTGGAGTATGAAACTGAAAATATTCTGATTGTGAACTATCTAAGACAATAGGAAGTGTGCTGTGAAGGTGCTGTCTGTGCTACACTAATTCCACAACTGCAGAGGCCGCAGTGTGTGTTCCTGCTGCCATGAGAGTACTATGGTAACTGCCAAAATTGAGGTTCTCACCATGGATGAGTCTGCTGTCTGCCTTCTTTTCACAAGTGTGTTTTAGCTGGTTGGCAATCAGCCTTTTGCTGCATTGCTGCAGGATGGAGAGCTTTTCCTAGTGCATTGGCTGTGGCTGTCCCCCCAGAGCTGGTCTAACTGTGCGCTTTCCCATGAGGACAGAAATACTCTCCCCACAGAGCAGGTTTCCCTCCTGCAGCTCCCCGCCATCCTATCCAGGCTCTGGTGAGTGTTTTTCCTTCCTGCTCACTCCTGGCAGTGCAAGGAGCTCTGCAACGCAAATATTTATGGATGAGGCAAGGTTTGGATCAAGGAGTGAGGAGCACAGGTCAGCTGTACTGCTTATCCCTTGGAGAGAATGGATACGAAGGACATGGGCATACCCTTAGGATAACATCTTATAGCTCTGATTCCACGGGACACACTTGATTAAAATGTAGCCCAAAGAAGGCAGAGGATCCTTCACAGCTCCCTGTAGAGCTGCACAGCTTGGCACTGCTTTGCAGTCTCTTGGCAGCATGTCCAGGCCCATGGAGAACAGCTGTGAAAGCACAGCTACAGAACCCATTGGGTGGTGCCACACAGTGTGGGGCAGCACAGGGCTGCGCTGGGCACAGCACAGGGAGGTCCTGACTTCATTGCCCCAGAGGCAGGGGCAGAGAGCACTGATCCTCTGGGAACTGTTTCCTGGGCACACAGAGGGCACACTGAGATTACGGGGAAATAATAAAAATAGTGGCCCGGCTAATGAATGCCCTAGGAATTCTCTGGGAGGCCTTGAGACACCTGCATTAATACCAAATGAGTTCATTCTGATTAATGTTATTGAAACAAATGTCACGGGAATGAATAATGGCTCGGTCATTATTTTAAACTGTTGCTACTGGATCTATAAAAGCCAGTGATTCAGTTCTGGGGAAGTAATTCTGCATTTCACATCTAAAACCTGTGCAGGATTCAAACTTTTCTGAGAAAAATAGCCACGACGAGAACAAAGAGAGCTGTGTCTGTGTTCTCTGAAGGCAAACAGAGTGTGTTCTGCTCCTGATGGCAGCAGTGCCCATGCATGGGGTCCATCCCCTGCGCAGCAGATTTCTGTGCTGCAGGTGACTGCAGAGCTGCTCCTGCTGGCTTGGGTCAGGTTTGGACCAGGCCAGGTTTCTCCCTTTTTTTTTTTTTTTTTGCTCTTCCTCTCTGAAGGATGGTTTGGCTTCATCCTGTGAATTCGGGATGAGGTCATTTTGAGATCCATATGTTCAAATGTTTTTTGCTCTGCGTTGTTTGCAACTGATATTTTTGTGTAAATAATTTACAAGCGAGAAGAGCCGGGCTGAGAGCGCTTTCCTTAGGATGGAGAGAACACACGGGTGGAGTGGAGCGGTGCAATGCACTGTGTGCTGAGCGGGCAGATCCCACAGCCAACACCACGACGCTGTGAGAGTCGCAGCCGCTGCTCCCAGTGCCCTGAAGGCCCATGGGTGGCACAGGGGCTCCCATGTCCCAGCAGCACAGCTCTCCCTGTCCCCATGCCCAGCCCAGGGCAGTGCTCACCCTGGCTGCTCTTGCTGCTGAGATTGCTCAGTATTTAGAATGAAATATTAATGTTTGAAAATGGCTTTAAAGATGAGGAACCGATCTTCATTTCAGACTTTTCACAGTGCTCGGGAGCCTTGGAGGAGGGAAAGGGGAGCTCCCAGCAGGGCACTTCACTGAGCTGCAGGCTGTGTGCTGTTGTGAAGGGGTAGGTAAATGTTAAGCATTATCATTATTATTCATTGATTTATATAGCTTTTTTGTGGCGTTCGCAGGCATTAGCTCACCTTCACCTTCAATCCTAAGAACGTGTTCTGTGCATTCAAAACAACTGGAACTTAGTCAGAATGGTAGAAATCAGGCCTCCGCTGTGTTGGTCTGAAATCGCTATTGACATGAGCAGCCTGCTTTGTGCTCCTGAATGCTATGTTCAAATTGCTGTCTTTCCGTTATTCACCTCTTATATTGATTTTCCCAACACTTAAGCACAGCATTCTACTTACCTCTACAGAAAAAATTAGAAGCTAAGAATGAACATTTTAATTTACATTATTGATGGTTTCCAATATAGCGGTTTTTACCTATGCAAATCTTTTCAGCAGTTTGCGAAGCCTTAGGAGACATTCCTTAGAAACTTGATTAAAGTCTCAGCTGGAATAAAATATTTAGCCAAAGATGTTCCCATACTTTCCAATTACTCTGTAATGAATCATCTCTGTTAACCTACTCGGAGGCATCCAGTTTCACTCAAAGCGTACTTGTAAGTGTTCCCCTTTGGATTAGCATGACACACGTAAATTCATTTTGGGATCTATAATCCAGTTGTAAAATGAGAATAATCTTCCTGTGCCTGTCGCAGGGGCAAAGCGAGGGGCTATGGGCCCTGTGTTGCCTGTGGTGCCCTGTGTTGCCTATGGTCTATGAGCTCCATACCAGCCCTTCTTCCCCACCCCAGCACCTCTCCCTGCTGCCTTCCCTGTGTTGGCTCCCTGGGCTGTCCTTGGGTCTGTGCTCATGCTGGGAGGTGAGGGCATTGACATTGGGTTTGGAGTTACTGCAGCTGGGGCAGAGCAGGGCAGGGCAACTCTGTCCTTAGGAGATGTCATAGAGGTACAGAACATGAAGAAGGCAATCTATGTTTGATTTTGAGCACTGCTAAAGGAAAGCAATGAGGTTTAAGGGGCACATCTTGCTGGGGAGGCAAAACCATTGAAGGTGGAAGAAATGTAATAAGGGATAAAATTTATGCAATCATTTCATTAATTTTAAGGCACTGCATTTGCCCGGTCACAAAACTATTTTAGCTGTGGTGACGTAAGGTCTGTCGAATGTCTTGACATTGGGAGGAGAGGTGTGGATCTGCAGAATGTGCATTTCCCACTGCAGCCGTGGGGCAGTGGCTTTAAGCACCGCAGCGGGGAGGGCTGCAGGGTGTGCGCACTGTGCCAAATGACTCTGAGATGAAGGGGCAGATGGAATTTGATGTAAACCAATACAAAGAGGGAAAGGAATCCCACCTGACTTACCCAGCTGCACTAGTGGTGTCTAGGGTCACCAGTTCCCCCAAGGAACCTGGGCTGCAGTCAATGATAACATTGTCTCAGTGCTCAGAGGTGCTTTCAAAATGCACATTGTTGGAAAATTAAGGAAAAGAGCACAGAGAGCATGGCCGTGCATCTGAGCCCCAAACAATCCTGTGTTAATAAACTTTGGATGTAAACCAGGTATGGAGGAGATCATGGGAACAAGGAGTGTGGAATTTCTTCTGTTACTGTTTCTGGGAACACGTGAATAGATAATGGCTTTCCAGCCTGGATGGCTGGTGGGGAACACAAGTGGTCTGCACAATCCTGGGTGTTGTGGAGATAGCTGGGAGGACACAAGTGTGCTGCAGCTTCCAGCAGAAGGATGGGCAGCTGCCAAAGACACCCAGCAGTGTTCAAGTGGACACAGATCAAAGGGAGAGCTTCCAGAGCACGTGCTGTGGCTGCGAGGCTCCCTCCCTGATGATGCTGAGGAGGCTGAAGGCTCACACGGGCACCTGATGGAAGGAAAAGCCAAGGATTACCAGTCTAAGGGCAAGGCTCTACTGGCTGTGGAATCAGGAGCTCCTGTGAGCCCTGCTTGGGGAGGAGAAGGACTTCAGACCTGGGTGGGACATGACCCGGCTGTGCTGTCTGCCTGGGACCGGAGCTCAGCACAGTGCTGAGCCAACACATGTTGTGGGCTTTGTTTGTTAGTGCCTTAAACCTCCTAATTCCTGAGTAGGTGTTTAATTTATTTTCCTCTTGAATTTTTTTTTTTTTTAGCTTTAAGAGGCATGAGTCATTCCATTCCATTTACCAAAGGGCTCTGCTCCTGGATGTTGTTTCTGTGGATATTTGCAGCAGCTGCCTGCTGTGAGTGGGATGCTGCTGCTGCTGTGTTACAGGGCAAGATGCTGGGAAGGGAAGCTGAGAAAACTGAGTAATTTCTGGGTTGTAAGACACTGAAAGAAGTCCCACATGTTGATGAGAGAGATAGTGTGATGAGAGAGATAGTGTGTGCACCAGCAGCACAAGAACAAGAGCTTTAAGTAAATGAGGTTGGAGATGGAGCGATATGTTGTAAATGGGCGCAGCAGCAGCGGTGGTTGCCAGAACTCAGTTGCTGTTTCTTTCCTCACAGTTTCTCGACTGTGCAGAAATATTAAACATAACTAAAGGATGTGGCAACCCCTCTTCGCTTATCTCCTTGTTCTGAATATTTTCTCGTCATGCTTCACGAGGGAAGGCTCATGCCTGTGCACACTGTGACGACTGTGTGTGTGCTTTGCCCCAGAGTGGCATTGCAAACAATAGGGGAAAAAGGATAGGAAACAAAGAGTCATGTTCTGATATGTTGCCAGAACTAGAGGTTGATAATTTAATCTTCTGCAGAACAGTACGCAAAACCCCCACTTGTATCCACATGCAAACCATACAGCTTGTGGCACAGATACCGGGGAGGCCACAGAGATAAATTGAACGCAGTAATTAAATTTGATGGCTGGGATTCAAACCCAGGTCACACATCTAATTTCTCAGATTGGCCATATCTCCAGTTATTTCTATAAAATATGCAGCTGTCATAAATACCTCTGCTCATGGAAACCTACAGAAGTTGCAGTAAGACCCTTATACAACTTTGAGTAAAGCAATAGATATTTCCTTAAGATGGGATTTTTGTTGGAGCACTGAATCCTTTATGATCTGCTCCTGGAAATAGCGTGTCATCCTACAGCTGAGCTGCCACCCTCACACAGCCGTGTGGGTCCGCAGCTGCTGTGTGTGCACGGCTCACAGCCAGCACCCGCAGCGTGCAGCCATGGCTGCCTGTGCTCTATAAGCGGTCACCTAAGCAACAGGTTTCACATCCGGAATTAATGTGGAGCAGCTCTTGTTGCATAGAAATGGAGCAGTGCGTGAGCTGGGTCTGGAAACAGCTGTGTTACAAAGTACCGTCCTTTTGGCAAGGAGGAAACCCTCGGTGGGGCTGTGCATGTTTCTACTCGGTGTTCCCAGCACGGAGCTCCGTTGCTGTGTCCTCTGCTGGGATCAGAGCGCTGGGCAGACAGAGATGTTCCAGACACAGACTCCTCTCTTAGAGCAGGACATAAAGCATGCTGCTGGTGTGGTGCCTGCCCGCCCCGGTGTGGAGCTCTTTACAGTTTCTGGTCACGCAAAGAGCGGCATCATTACAGGCGGGATTCACAGGAATGCAGCTCTGCTGGGGGACGCAAACAGGCTGGGATCCTCCCCATGAGCTGCTTCACATTATCTGGAATGTTTATGGATGGAGATAAATCTCTCCTGACCGACGTGACCCCTTGGCAAGCAGGAGCAGGTCCCACTGAGCCTGGGCCCAGCTTCTTTTCATATTTCTGAAAACTGTGGGGCATTTACCCCTCCTCATGAACACGACTGAGTACAGAGAAGATTTGATCTTGTCCTCTTTGCAGCCCGAAGCTCACAGGGTCTGACTTCTTGCTGTCTGTGGACCCCCACTTATCTCCCTGCATTCTGATGCTGCTCCCACCTTCACCTGGCAATGAATCGGCCTTGACTGATGCTGGGAGACCTCCACAGCTCTGACGTGACATCATAGCACAGTGCTGTCTCCCTCAGGAGGGCTGTGGCTGTTGAGGAGGGACACCCTGTGCTGCACTTCCCCACCGCAGTGCTGCAGGCTGGGAGCGGTTTTTTGCTGGCTGTGCAGCAACCTGGGCAGGAGCCCTCTGCCAACCCCTGCTGCTCAGGCCTCCCTTCCTACAGCCTTTATGTTCCCAGAAATGCCAGTAAGTGTCCTCATGCTTGAAATAATAGTCAAGGACGGATGTCAAATGCTTTGCTGCTTGCTGACACGTTCACACAGCTCTCCTTTTAGTATAGCAGGGCTCTTAATAAAGTGTAATAACCAAGTTTAAGCTTTTTTGGGAAGGTTTCCATAGCCCTGCTGCCAGCCGTAATCACAGCACTGGAAATTCATGAGCTCAGTCAGTGCTGTGATCACATTGCTGGAGAGGCTGCCTGGAAGGCTGTGACCACACAGCTCTGTGCTCCCCGCAGTGCTCCTGTTCCCCTCCTTGCACCACCGTCACAGGGACTGCACTTCGGCTGTGGCTCAGGCTGCACAAGGAGCTGTGCTGACAGCTTTGCAGCTGCTTTGGCGATTGCATTGTGGCCGGTTGGGTTTGCTGCTGAGAGCCACCTAGATGAGCACACCTTCTGAATGCAATGTTCCTACAGTGGGTGTTTGATGGTGAGGCAGGTTTATTCATTTGTAATGCAAACATGCCCCTGGAAAAAAAAAAAAAAAAAAGGGTCTACTGTGGGATGTCTTGTATGAAAACCCATTTTCTTCCAAAGGGTGACTTGATCCATACATTCCCGTTCCCTGCTGCTGATACGTTTTCAGCTTTCCCATTCTGGCATTGGGTTTCCTGAAAGGAAAAAAAAAAAAAAAAGGGGTGAAGCAATGCTGAGCACCTCAGAAAGTGTTCACATTTAGCAAGGACCCACAGCTGTGCAAACATGAGACCTCACATGGAACAAGTGGACTGAAACCCACCTGGCTCTATTGCTTTCCTTCAGTGCGCTCACCTCAAGCAGAGGGAGGGCTGAGCTTCCATAGCCATTTTTCAGGGGCAATGCAAAACCCAGTGGGCAGTCTTGGCCTGGCCTCTTGCTCAGATTCCTCTTTAAGGCCACCTCCTGCCATTGACAAGCACTGCTGCCAGCAGTTCTGCAAGACTGAGCGTTGGACTTGGTCTGAAAGGGCTATTGCAGGGGATCCCTGTAACTGAAGGAATATATCCTAACAGTGGGGAGAGAGGGCCCTGGATTGAGAAACAGGATTTTGCCCAGGGGTGTCACCGCTGGCTTCTTGCTGCCTGCTGGTTCATTGCTCTGCATTTGCGCTCTGCTCTGCACCAATGCTCAAGCCTTTCTCTCCTGCTCTGTTGACCGTTCTACTTTTGATTATGAATTTAGCATGGTGTGTTGTTATGAATTTAGCTCGTTATTGAATTGTTTGATCATGGCTTAGCCCTGAGTGAACTTATGGTAATCATGTAAGATCAGAGCCAAGAGAAACAAAAAAAAAATCCTCAGCATGTCAGCAGGGAGAGAGCACTCACCTTACTGTGCTGTAAGGAGAACAAAGCAGTGTCCAGGCACTCTCAGCCCTATCCAGCATCTGTGTGATGCTGTCTCTAGGGCAGAGCAACAGTGCAGCATATCACAGCTGTGAGCTGGTGGGGTATTTTGTTACCCCTGTGACATACGACTCTCAAAAACTGGTACAAGAATTGCAAGGCAGCACAATAGAAAGAAAAGTGCTGCAAGTGTTTTTCATTAAAAAGCATCTACTTATAGAGTTATATATCATTAGAAAGGTACTTTAAAACATTTATTGTCCAGTCCTGTAAAACGGACTGCTGCCATTAAACACGTGAAAATGGTTGTTCCATTCCACCACCTGTGTCCATGTCAACAGGAGACAGAAACACAAGGTATTTGGTGTTGGTCACTTGATAGCGGGTTTGCTCCCTCATGGCTGAGTGTTTGGGGGCTGAATGGGTCTCACATTGCTCATGGAAAACCCCAGCCTTACATCAGTCATCTCTCTTTTTTTTCTAGTGGAGGCACAGGGCTTCCTGGGAGTGCAGTGCTGCTGGAAATAGCTCTGCTATCTTTAGCTCCCCTTCACGGTCCCCTGAAGAGAGCTCCTGAGTCAGAAAGGTCAGCAGATGCCAGCCCCAAAGCCATAGGTGTTCTGGGAGGAATGCAGTAGAAAATTATCTGTCTCTTTTAAAATAGCGAACTCTATTAAATGTAGATGACTTTTAAATAAACTCCTGCAGAAGCCTATTAGTTAAGTGGATTAAGTGTTATAAGAGTTCCTCTCAGGGCTGCAGGGCCGGAGGAGGCTGCATAGTGCTGCTGTTTGCAGAGCAGGGCTACCAGCCCTGAGCCAATGGCTGCAGCACATCACAGTGCACATGGTGCAACATGCCTCAGCTTACAGGGAGAGGTTTAGCCCCAAAATCACAATGGCAGTAAAAAGTGGGATCCAGCAGTGCTGTGTTCTGTGACCAGCAGCGATGCTGTGCGGAGCCGTGACTCCCCGAGTGTACCTACCCTTTGGATCTGATTTTAATCCCATGTATTTCTATCAGTTCTAATAAGTAGATTTATATTGGACACCAAACGTTGAAATTACCTCAACTTGAAGCGCCCGCCTATGAAATGAGTCAGAATAGATTCTCCATGGAAGTTACTGCAGCACCAATAAGGATTAATTAAAACTCAAATGTTCCTCATTGTATGTTAATTGAGGAATTGTTATTCAGTCAACCTTCTTGATTTTGCTCTGTGTTAAATAATCATGGAAGTATTTCACCTAGTCTCACTGTTTGCTTAAACAACTAATTAAGGAGGGGGATATTCTGCATTTATTAATATTTTAATTGGAGAATTGTATTCCCGGTGGTCCAAGCATCTACATATGTTCAGTTTTTGTGTTTATCTTTCTTGTCTCTTAAATGACCAATGTTCCGGATTGTACACACTGCAGACTTAAGAACAGATTTGAAGTACTCTGCACAATTGAGGGCTGGGAAGCAGCGCTGGGCTCAATCCCAGCTGTGCTCGTGTAAATCGGAAGTTATTCCCCTGCTGCGACAATGGTTAGGGCTGCCCGGGGACCAGAGTTACATGCAGTTTAACGATTTAACTGTTACCAGTTCAAAGAAGCGTCTTAAATGGTTACTGGTGTATACAAGTGCACTTTGTAGCCACGCAGGGTTGAGCAGGTGCTACAAAACTCCCCTAGCAGCTCTCGGTAGTGGCGGTGCTCTTCATGGCTTTATATACGCTGCTTTGGTAATGCTTTGAGAACTGAGTTTGCTTTGCTTTGCTTTGTCTTCAGAACCAGAGGAAACGGGAAAGACTGCAGCTCCTAGGATGGGCAGAAAGAGAAGTGCTGGAGGGGGCTCATGGCCACAGCAGGCCCTCTGGCCTTGGGGTTTGGAGACACTGAGTTTCTGAAAGACTGCTAATTTCTGAATTCTGGCTGCTGCAGGCAGGATGTCCGTGGATGCTCTGGTTTGCTTTCCTCCATTTGCTTCAACACAATGGCAGGGAGAAACAGCCGCAGCTGCCAAGGAGCTGCAGATAACTGTGGGCTGGTATCTCCACTGGTGTGGTTTCTTCTGCTGGGGGCAGGGAAATGTGCTGGGTTGGACACAGCAGCTGGGAGTGGTGGTTATCTGACAGCAATCTACATATAAGAGGGCCAGAACGCTTCATCCCCATTAGCACAGCACCCTTTGCTTTGGGGGCAATGGGAACCATGCCCACAGCAGATGTGTTCTGGTCTCCGCTTCACACCAGGTGCTGATGCCCAGGAGCAATGGTTGGTCCATACAGGAGCCTGGTGGGTGGTTGTGCTCTGCTGGAGGGCTGCTGGAGCCCAGCACGGCTGTGCTTGCAGCTTTACGCTTTATATTTATACCTACACATAGGGAAGGAAAAAAGAAAAAGGAGTGAAGTGGCACCTTTTAGAGAATTATTTCCTCTCAGAACATAAGAGCAAAATAATCATTTGTGACTCTGAAGTGGAAACGAAGCACTTTGGTATTTTTCTCCTGCATGCTTTCCTTTCCCGAGCTCTGCCACGGCCATGCAGGCAGCACATACTGACAGCCTCTGCTCCTCCAGATGCCCTCCTTGGGCTCTTTTTTTTTTTTTCTCTCTCAATTTAAAGCTTCTCTAAATTAATACAAATTATTTTTAAAGTCCATGCTCTGTCCACAGTCCCTGGTTTATCGATGCCAGTGGTATCTAGTTGCATTAAAAGCTGTGAACTAGCAGCCTGCAGCCAGTGAAGCACTCAGGCACATGCATAAATCCTGGTGGATTTAATGGGATATGACCATTTAGTTGAAGTCAGGTCACCGCACCAAATATAGACAGACCAGTTAGCAGATACCAGTGTGCTACCATCAGCTCACCTGAGCCCATAGCATCCGAATTTCACACCATATCTCCTCTGAGACATCAGTTCATCCTCTTAGAGTTGCCACCTGAGCTTCTCGTTTGTATTGCTCCATCTTTGTTACTCTTGATTTATGATCTCCTTGGTGCCCGCCCATTCATTTATTTATGTTTGATATAAAGCAAATGACCCTCGTGATGATTCATTAAAACACTGATTGTAGGCAGAAAGACATGGGTGATACAAACGGGTGCACAACATGCGTGGGAATGAGAAGCTCTGCCACATCAGCACCAACTTTGCTGCACCACTTGGGTGTGCCAGCACTGAACGGCACGAAACCTTGGATGAACGTTCTCTGTTCTATTGCCCATGGTCCTGTGGGAGTCATAAAGCCCTGTACTGATACTGGATGACACCGAATGCTGGCAAATCACCAAAACTGAAAATTAGGATGAATCATAATTTGTGCTCTTATAAGGAAAAAAAAAAAAAAGAATCCCATTATATACATCTACCACTGCCCATCCATCCAAATTGCCTTGGAGAAGTCCGCTATTAACCAATCTCTGTTGGGTAATTGCTTTCCCCATAAGAGCCCTCTCCCGTAGAAGTACTGTCAAAACAAGGGCAAG
This sequence comes from Alectoris magna, assembly GCA_030625065.1. Taxonomy (NCBI): domain Eukaryota; kingdom Metazoa; phylum Chordata; class Aves; order Galliformes; family Phasianidae; genus Alectoris; species Alectoris magna. The sequence goes on along the minus strand of CM060573.1, from coordinate 16,434,784 downwards.
TTTGGGTCCATCAACCTTGACAAAGTCCTCTGACATCATTAGCTGAATTCATCAGCCATTAATGACTGCAAGATATATGGGATATGCTCTGGTTAGCACTTGGACAGGCTCTTTCCAGCTCTATTTATGCATTTAGTCTGAATGGAGTTATTAAAGGTCGTGACTTCATTTCCAAGGTATCAGGTGAAAATACTTTCCAATTTAACAAATAGAGGAGACTGCTTGCAATGAAATGAAACACTGTCTTTAGTAGTTTCTTTCATTTTAAGAGGTATTTATTAAGAGTTTGACTTTCATTAACTAAATCCAGGTGGGGCCCGCAGGAATGAATGGTGGCACATGGTGCTCAAAGGAGAGCTGTTGACTCCAGTAATGACTTTGGGGACTTTGGGTTTTCAGAGACCAGCAGCAGGATTTCTTGTCCTTCTTGGCACTGGATGACAAGGAAAGCCTGCGATGTAATCAATCCCACGTGCGGAAGGGTTTTACTGTAACGCTCCCATTTTCATTTTATAACCTGAGATTTAGCTGCAGAACATGAGTGAGTCAGCCAGCACTGGAAAAGATCCTCTCTGCTCTCATGTTCCTTTAGCAGTGCCTATGTTAAAAACCTTTCGGCTGAATATGTTACTGGTAAGGTGATTTGATGTGGACATAGCACTGAAGGTTATAGAGACCACTGTACTAAAAGTGTACCGCTTTTTTTCCCTAGCAGGAATTCTGGGGCAGCCATCTGCACCACTGGTTTTTGCCAGGAGATCCAGGTTCACTTTTCACGCCCTACAACGATTTGTGCCCTCAGCAACCTGCACTGTGGCCTCCAGGGTTCCCTCATTACCGGCTGAGAAATCTGAAAATGTGCATTGCATCATTTTGCACCATTTCTTCAGGGGAAGTTGAGGCTCCCAAGTAGAATCAGGCCAAACTCTGAAGTGTCTGAAGTGTCTCTGCTGTTCAGACAGTGAAGAGTGGTGCAGTTTGGGTCTCCAGGTCCCCCATTTATGGGCAAGCTGTGACTTCAGAAACCTGCTACTTCATTTGGTGGCTGTGAGGAGAATGCTGCTCCTTCTGGGAAGAGTTGCTTTGGGAATGACCCAGTCTGGAGGGCTGGGGTGGGGCCAGATGTGTGTGTTGCACCAGGCCAGAATAAGGAAATGCTTTTTACAATAAACAGGTATGTGTACCGTGAGCGTAATGCCAGAAGTACATGTTTCTTTGTGAGGTTTTACATCGCAGTTAGGAGCTCTGTGCACCTTCATTCTGCTGGAGCTGTGTATTTAGGGCTCCAAACAGTGCAATAAGGCCTGGCTGTAATCAGTCAGATCCTCCTGCTTTGGTTCACGCTTGCTGTTCCCCAGCAGGAGCCATTTTGGCTGCAGGAGCTGAGAATTAATTTAAGAGGACGGCTGTGGCCTCAGAACACGTCTGGGCATTGTACATGTGACTGTACCAAATGAAAAGCATTTCCTCCAAGGTCCAGTCTGCTGATGTTACGAATGTTTAAGGGATGGTAAATAGGAATTTATTAGCACTGCAGGTAAGAGCTCGTTCTGTGGCTGTGAGCAGGGCAGCAGAGCTGCAGCTGCTGGGGCTGTGTTGGAAGGGTCGCACCGCTCTGCCAGGTTGCAGTGCGTGTGGTTGGCCAGGTGAGCTCCCCCACCTCCCCAGTCACTGTGGCGGAGCTGTGCTGATGCAGACCATGACCCATTCTCCCACACTGTTTTGGACAGAGGTGGCCCCGTGAGCCATGGTCACATTCTGTTTGGAACGGAAATGGGAGCTCCCAGCTGATGAGGAGCAGAGAAAGGGAGAAAGGGAGACAGCCTGCATGCAGCTGTGCTGCCACAGACAGTGTTACCCACTGGGGTTTTGTAATGAATTGTACAGGGCTTTCTCTCCTCCTCAGGAGGTGGCAAAGTGACATAACTGTGAGACAGCAGTGGCCACCAGCGCTGCTGCCAGCCCTCCCCGAGCAGGGGGCGCAGCCCTCCCATGCTGGCAGAGCCCACTGCTGCTGCCCAGTGTCATTCCATGGGTGTCTCGGGCTGCTCCTAGAGCTGACTCACCAAAGGCAGTGTCACTTTTCTGTTTTTCCTGGATCAGTTTGGCTTGGGTATTTATGAATGCCTTGTATTGCCTGTCGCAAGGCTATCCAAACCACTGGACAAGTTGGTAAAAATAATAATAACATTAATAATAATACTAATCTACAATAGCCTTGGAAAGATGCCCTGCTACTGATGTCTTACAGTGACAAAACCAAGCTCTCTATTAAGAAAGTTTGATTTAAAGTCCAGAGATGTCCCCTAATGTTTACAGGGAAGTAAAAAGGTAGAGTCCCTGCCATTGGTGGGAAGGGAGAGGTCATGAATATGTGCAACAATTTTTAAAAGTAATTTTTAATGAAGAATTTAAAGCAATCCTTCCTATTTTTGCATTTCAGGCAACATGCAAGCAGCACAGCGAGCAGCAGTGCCTAAAGCAAAACAAACCAAAGAGAAAATCCAGGAAGGTTCAGCAGCAAAGGTAGGGTGGTTTGGTTTTTTTACTGCAAGGAAGAAAAGTTTGGACTAAGAATGCTATTTTGAGATCTTTTTGCTTTCGGTGAGAGTTTGAGGAGTAATTAACACAAATGCCATCAAGACGCTGATCCATCCAATGCTCAGAGGTCAAAACGCTTCATCAGATTAAGGGATTAAGAGATCTTGAGAAGATTGGTGAAGGTCATTTCAAAGTTACAGCGGTCAGATTTTATCTTAGTGGTTGCTAAAATGAGAGAGATGAACGCTTGGTCTTCTGAAGTACTTTGATCCATATAGTATAGAATGCAACTGCTTTCTAGTATTTACCTTTTCCTGTATAGCAAGTGGTTCCTGAGGGGGTTGAAAGCAGATGATGGTTTGCATCCATTGCAAATCTGGAAATGTATGAAAGAGGTTCCTGCAGAGGGCATTGGGAAGAGGGGCTGAGTGGGGCCGGAGCTGCACAGCCCTGCTCTGTGCTGCAGGGCATGGGGACCCACAGGCAGAGCAGTGCAAGGCCTGAGGCTCTCAGAGGAGCTGACTTCTCCTTGCTGATGGATTATGCTTTAATACCTTCTTTCAGAGATGGCCAGGAATAGTCACTAATTAAAGTAAATAGGCGGATGAAAGATGTGCTGAAAAATATCTGTCCGCTTGGCAAGGGGATGTGTAAGATGATGGCAAGTATGAGAAAGCGCCGTGCTCAGAATTTCCCTGCCCGGCGTGGTGTTCCACATGTGTTTGTGTTAGCTGGTTTGTGCTGCTTTGAAAGGAAATGTGCAATGAAGAACTTTCGCAAAAGCACTGATAGCAGCACCGAGCACTGCGCTCCATGGCAGCCCAACAGACAGACAGCACAAAACACAGCAAAAATTTGTGGGTGCCTTCTGGCACTCCTAGGGGAACTCTGCACCCACCCGCACAGCGCCTCATCCAAAGCATTGCACTGTGCGACACCTCAGCCTGTGCACCCCCGGCAGCACAGCACTGCTGGCAGGCGGCACTCAGAACCGCGGGCTGAGCTCATCCTGGACACCATCCAGGGGCACCGCGCTCAGCACCGTGCACGTGGGGCAGCCCAGAGCCAGAACTCGCCAGGGGTCCCTCCTGCATTTCCACCTTTGAAAAGAGTCCGCACAGCTCAGTAAATGCGCCGGCTGTGCCTGAACAAGTGAAAAATCAAAGTCTTTCAAGAATGAGAACAAACCTCCGGAGCAGGAGGAAGGTGGCCGCACGGAGCCGAGCCCAAAGAAATCATCTGTGCGGGGTTCGCCCTGAGGTCACAGGGATGGGAACTGATTGCTGCATCCCAGCAGTGCCTGGAGCCCCCAAGTGGGTCAGTGCTGAGACACACAGCGCTGAGTGGCACTGCGGGGCTGTGCCAAAGCCAGGCTGTGAGCAGGGCGGGGAGGCACACTGTGGGTCCTACGGCACACTGAGCTTGCTGGCTCCCATGCTTTTAGTGAGCAACGCATCTCCGAATTTCCAGCAAACTGATGTTCGTGTGGAAGCAGAGAGGCTTCCAAATGTAAATGTTTGCTGTGTGATACCAACTGGGGTGGGGGATGGCTCGCTCTCTGGGCAGTGAACAGCACACATGCACTTAAGGAGAAAAGTGATACATGAGAGGGAGAAGGCAGGTGAAGTTTGACTTAAAGTCGCAGGAAGTTCAACGTTAGCCTGTCTGAAACTGTGTCAGAGTGGGAGTCTGAATTTATAACATCCCTGTAAGCACTGCTCAGCATTTAAATTTAGGATTCTCCCTGTGGGTGACGCTGAAGACAAATGTGTGCAGAACTCACACTGCCGCCCTGCACCTGACCTTGTGTGTTGGCAGCACACTGCCAGCCCTCCTGCTCCCAACACACCTCAGAGCTGCTATGCAGTGTGGGGCTGCGGGGGGCTGCAGGGGGGGAGGGCTGCAGGAGCCGCTGTGATGTGTGAGATGGCACTGCCGGGAGCTGTGGATTCTGCCTTCATGGTGCCCCGTCTGTGCTGGGAAATGCGTAGCTAGAAGCACACGAGGCAAACCTGCCCACCACCCCAAGCTGCAGTCCCATGTGTGTCACCCGCCCATGCATCTGTAATGCTGAGGTTATGAGCCGTGTCCATGCCAGGGGACCCTTGCTCTATGATGTGCTTTCGTTCTGGAGTCATGACAATAATTTCCAAAGCAATATTTTGTTGGGCTACTTATCTGACGTTACCGTCTAATTTAAGATGTCTCAGACTTTGATTTGGTTCTGGTTTTAATTAGGTAATGATGATGCTTAACTATAATCTAGGCATCTGAGAAGAAAACAGCAAGAATTGTGATTGGCTGACTGCAGTACATCACTGCTGCTCTCAGGAGCGGGCAGGTAATTGGCCATGCTTTGCCTAATGTGGTTAGCATGGTCGTTAATTACTTCACTCACTGGATAAGTGAATGCTTGTAAGCAATTAGAGCCCAAATCCATGAGGAAGGACACGCACCGGGGTTTGTTAACCTTCTTCTTTTGTCATGTGCTCTGTGAGTTTGAGATGTGCATCCAAGCATGCTCCTAGCAGTGAGAGGTGGGTACTGGGGCATGGGGGAATGGAGCTGTGGGGCAGAGGGCAAATCAGAGGTGGAATGAGTCCCTGTGCTGTCATCCAGCACGAGGGGAAGATGGGGAAGTGGCTGTGAGACCCAACGCTGCTGCGTTCTCTCATCAGTTCTCTGCAGCTTTCTCCTGGCAAGCTCTGCTCTGGGATTTGCAGGGGAGACCTCAAAGAATGTATTAAAAAAAAACCCAACAAACCAAAACATCTTTCTGTCAAGGCTGAGAAATGTGGTGCTTTATCAAAATGAAATCATGGATCACTGAAAGAGTTGGGTGCCCCCAGAGAGCCACTTGGCCTGAGCAGATGTGATGCTGCTGAGGTGTGAGTGCGGGTGGGTGTGTGCTGGGGGTTCAGCCCCATCCCCCTGCACTGCCCCACCCCACACTATGACCAGGAGGGGGAGATGTGATGAGGGGATGTGATGGGGGAAATGGAGTGTGTGGGCCTGGGGGGGACGAGGCAGGCGCTCAGCGTTTGCATAGAGCTGCAGAAAAAAACATCTGCTCTGCATACTTCTCCAACCAGGAAGTGCTACTGCATGCACTCACCAAGAGAAAGTGTGGGGTGGCACCCACAGCAGTGAAGGAAATTTACTGCATGCATTCACATGGACTCGGATGGACTGCTTTGTACTTGGTTGTTATCAACAACTGAGAGGATAGCACTGTTTTTGTGTCAGAAATTGCTGCTGCATTGTGTACAGTGGATACTGTACACTGCAAGTGGATAGATCCGAATGATCAGTTTGAACACTGTGAGTCTGTGTGCTTTTCTTATAGAAAAAGGAAAAAGAAAAATGAAACTCTGCTGACTTTCAGGATGGCTGTCTCCAGGAATGTTGTTCTGAGGGAGCGGGCCATGCAGCTGTTTGCTTCGCTGCGGATGGATGAGTTCACAGGAGTCCAACTCACTTCTAAATTTATCAGGGAAATACATACAAACTTGCCAGACCTGTGTTCCTCCTTCTCAACTAGCCTTCTTTCACAGTAATCGGAGGTTATTGAGCTTCCTGAATCCCATGTAGTTTTAATGTCCTGTAAAAGGTGTCACACATACGCACTTCTTTTGCTGAAGAATCCACAATTGTTGATACATAATCTTTGTGATTTAACACGTGAAGCAGGAGGAGCTGTGCTGTGCTGTTCAGCTGCAGGATGGGCTGAAGCAGAGCAGTGATGGTGTACGCACACCTGAGCCAGGCACTGAGCTCATTGCTCTCCTGTAGTGCCTTCTGTTACACAAAAGCATACACCCCAGCACTTGAGAGATCAGCGTACTTTCACTCGCACCCATGTGTGGATGTACTGATGGGAGGGCAGTTGAGCTCACCTCGTGTTTCCAGGCGTGAAAGAAGTTTGGGTCCATTGAAAAACATTGGTTTTCTGTTGCCCGTTTGATTTGTTGCCAAAAGTAAAATAGAGAATGGAAAAGACCTCCAGAGACTTGAAGAAGAAGAAGAAATGAAAAAAGTGGTTGGTTCATGGGAGGTAACTTACGAAAAATGTTTTGGTAAGAGTGATGAGCAGAGCACGGGGAAGGAAAGCTGCTCAGGAGAGGCAACAGGCTGCAGAAGGCATAGCATCCATGAGAGACATGCACAGAAATGATCACTGAGCCCTCTAAATAAGTGGAAGGACGCTGAAGTCACGACTGGTCCTGCAGCAAGAAGTCCTGGCTCTGCTCAGAGCTGCCATGGGGGGGAGAGTCCCTGCCCTTCTTCTGCTGCTCAGGTGAAGAACCTGGAGGAGCCCACCTGGCTCAGCGCAGAGCTCATGGTGTGGTGCTGGTGGCTGCATGGTGTGGCTGTGTGATCCGTGAAGCCTCAGAAAGGAGGAAAAACACCCAGGCAATGGGCATGTGCTTTGAACCATGCTATGTCTCTGTAATAGCATGGCTTTGCTTTTTGCTTCTGTCTGAATACCAAGAATGGCCTTGAAAAGAATTATTTTGGTTTAGATCTCATTAGTATGGCTACACAACTAAAATCCATGATGGCAAAATATTTTGTGGTGTGAGCAAAGCAGGCTGGCACTGGGGGGAAGAGAGCCTCGCCTGCAGCAGGTGTGCCCAACAGCTTGCTGCTCCACACAGACCTCTATTGGCCACCTCTGGGTGAGGGCTGAGGTGTCCTGGGGACTTTCAGCGCTTACTGCTCCATTAATGCGGTCTGACCCATGGCAAGTTATATGTCCAGGGGGTCTCTCTTTTTTTTTTCCCTTTCTTTCTGTTTCTCAGACAAAGAAGCCTACTCCTCTCAGAGATTTTGCTTGAATTGAAGCCTGTTTCTCCTTAGCATGTGTTTCATTTCTGTTCGCTGATGGGACATGTAAAGCGAATCTGCACGGGGTTAATGCCTCAGCACACTAAAAAAAGCAGAGGCTGGCATGGAGGAGTGGGAGAAAGTAGATCAAGAGAGAGTGCTTTGTTCCAGTTCAGGGCTTAAAGTATGAAACACTGTTATTGGAGGCTGAAATAATTCTGTTAAAGGGATGGGATCTCATTTTGCTTCGGTTCAAAATTTAATATCTCCTTGGCCAAGCTAATAACGCGGGGAAGACCCTCTCCACAAATATTCCCATCTCAGGCACTCCTCTGTGGCCTCCTGCACTTTTCAGATGGCTGTGAGAGCAAATCCATGCTGCAAAGTGAAAACTTTCCTGAAACACTAAGGATATGCAGCACAGCAAATCACTAAAATCTGAACCTCATTACCGCGGGCATCATTAACAAGCAATCACTTAAGCCCTCTGCAGATAGATATGTTGAATTTCATCAGTTGAAATATTAATTAATTCCATCCTCCTCGGAGGAGCAGAGCAGCTGTGGATCTGTACTGGGGCATGGGAGTTAAGTCTTGCTTCCCCTCTGCCTGCAGTCTGCATTGTACGTCTCCAGTTCGATCTCCTACAGCACTACGTTCTTGTTCTTCGTGGATACGCACCAGAAGACTTGAAGGGGAGAGGCCTTCGATTTCTAGGAAAGGTGTGGAGAGTATTCAGGGACTCTCCAGGACAGCAGGAACTGTAATGGGAGGAGCTGATGCCGCCCAAACCAGCCCAGAAGTGCATGGGAGGAGCATGTGTGCAGCGTGCCCAGCACCAGGCTGAGGGGCTGCAGCTGCTGGGGGGGGAACAGAAGTAGTCTGGGCAGCACTGAGCCACTGAGTGAGGAAGAAACATGGCGCAGATAGGATGAGGGCTCTGCTGTCTGTAGCCCAAAATTCACCAGAGCTGTCTCAAGAGTTGTGTACTTGTTTGCTTCTCTTTGCTGCGGATGGGATCAGCTCAGGCTTGGCAGGGCAGGGGCCTTGTCATCTTCTCGTTTTCATACACTTCAGCACTTTGCAGTCTTGGCAGAAGCGACGTGCTGAAGGGGTTCTGTTCTTTGGTTTCCAATTCTTATATTCCCAATGGTGATTAAACAAGAAAATCTTCTACAAGCCTCTTCTTGTAGGATTCTTCAGACCTATTTCGAGATCAAATAGGCTTGAAGCAGGTCTGGATAAGCTCAGGCACTTAATCTGCTTGAAAGGAGGGGACGGGGTGTTGTGCTCAGCACAGTGATGGATTGCTGTGTGTTGGGTAGCACTCCTGCCCTCAGAGTGGCTGCTGCACGGCCCTGGGCACCAGCATTGTGCAGCACTGTGCAACCTGCATGGCGTGGCTGTACCCGAGGGCAGTGCAGGGATAGATGCAGTCAGCTTGCGTTGTCTGCTGCTAACACTTGAGTGGGATCGACTTTATTGAGGCCAATTAGAATGCAGTGAGAACGGATTGTTCATTAGAGAGAGGAAAAAACGTTCCACAGAGCCCCAGATTTGGTAGAACTATTTCACGTAATTAAGCAATTCCACATCTTGGCATTTTATCCCTCTTGTTATCGTTGAACTTTGTTAATAAGTTTTTAATTGCAAATTATCTCTATGACACAAATTATGCTGTGTTTACTGATCAGCAAAAATACCCTGATAACCGTCTTGGGTGCCAAGTCCTTCAGAAATATGAGCTGCCAAGTTCTCTCTCTTACACAAATTGGCATTAAAATATCTTCAGGTTACTTAAAATACAGTGACTTCTGGTTTGAAGTGCTGTGGACTGCACAGATTCCTGGCTAAAACTCCAGCAGGGAAAGAAGGGCTTCCATGACCAAAAGAGGTTCAGTTGCACAGCACACGTTTTTCCATGCTTCTCTGCCGGTCTGGTTCAAGTTGTGCATTGTGAAGGAAATGTGTGAACATTCGTTTGCATTCAGGTGTGTCGTTTCTGTTGAAGTGACTAAAAATTATTGAAATTAGCAGATATTTCGGTTGGGAGAATAGGATAAAATTTTCAGGAGGTCTCAGTGAGTCTCGTATCTGTTTCTGAGAAGGTTTATCTTTTAGTTCGGGTTTGGTTTGGTTTTTTTTACATACTCAAAAGAGGACTATTTTAAAATCACAGAATCACGGAGAATCACAGAATTGTAGGGGTTGGAAGGGACCTCTAGAGACCATCGAGTCCAACCCCCAATGACTTTCATCAAGACTCCATAAGAATTCAGGTATCAAACAGCAATCAAACTAAAAAAAAAACCAGTTTCCATGTCAAACCAAATACTAAATTCCAACACAGCAGTTACCAGCAGTGCCCACTGCACAGCAGGGTGTGTGCTCAGCAAGCAGTAAGGCATGGCTGCCTCTGCATCAAGCTGTCAAAGAGACACAGTGCGCTGAGTCCCTGCTGCCTGACCCCTGAAATAAGTGCAGCACCATTCTGAAATCAGCCAGGTGTTTAATTGAGATAGCTCATTAGCTGTGAGCATCAGCTGCTGGCACGTGGCCGGCCCATTGAGTGAAGATACGCTGGGGCTTCGCTGTCCCGCAGGGCTGACAGCAGCACCATCTGTGAGACCTGAATTTGTGTCCTGCTCTGTTGACTTCTTTGTGAGATCTCGAGCAAACATTTATCTCTCACGGTGAAGTGACAGCATCTGTAAAGCATTTGGAGCCGCTCCTCAGAGCGCCCACAGAGCAGTGAGCAGAGGCACATCCCGTTGTGGCCCCACAGCCATTTCACAGCTCACCTTCAGCCTCTTCAGAAGAAAACGGTCAGTCCAATTTTAGCTGAACTTCGTGTGTCCAGGTCAGTGTCAGCCGGCAGAGACACACAGTCCCTGTGCATGTCTTGTAGGATGGGATGTGCACTCCAGGTGCATGCTGCACCACCACAGGGTGAATTACTGTCCCCTGAAATCACTTACAAACAAGCCAAACCTTCAGAATGCACTTCTAGGTCTCTTCCTTTATCTGAAGTAGCCTTTCAGAAAGTGATCTCTTAGTTCAGGTAAACAGAGATACACAGCCCAAACACTGCTGGGTTTTGCCACTTCTCCTTAGCTTACATTCCCTGAAGTGACCTCAGGGTTTGTTTGCTTTGCTCCCTCTGAGCAGAAGGGATGCAAGGTTTCCCATGGCCAGATGTTGTTATCTCTCTGCTCCAGCCCTCTCTAGGGACAAGAACATCATTTCATCCTCTAAACGGCAAATTCATTCTGGAGCAACCTCTGCTGCTCACTCTTTCATGTTGGCTGAACAGAAGTGAGCTTTGTGTGCAAGGTATGAGTACTACTGCACTCAGTGTTTTGTTTCAGCCATGACGCCTCAGTTTTATCTCATTAATGTTGGGCCCTGTGAAGTGACCCCTCTACCAGACATGCATGCACTGCGCTGTTTGCGTTGCAGAGCGCTGAGTTATGAAGACCAATTTCCTGCTGCTTTTTTCCAACAACTCAGAAGCTCTTCTATACTACCACTCCTCTTCAGAGGAGGCAGCTGTTTTTGTTCGGTCTTCCTCACATGCTTCTCTACGCGTTTCCATTTCACAGATGCTAAATTACACGTCCTGGAAACAAACTTTAGTGCTGCCCCCAAGGAAGGCTGAGGTTTGGCCATGTGCGTGTTTCCGGTGCAGTGCCAGCAGCACTGGGATGGCCACTCAGAGCTGCTGCTGAGGCTGAAGGACACCTTGGTTCCCATAACCACAGCCAGGGAAAGGTCCCACAGGGCCCCACTGTCTTCATCTCGCACTTAATTTCCTTTGGGTCACTGCAGGAATGGGCTTCCCCAGTCCAGGCTGTAAACATCCCTTTAAAAATACAGTTTGCGGAAGCTGTCTGATGTGAACATTCCCCAGTTTGTTACAGGATGGTATTATAAAATACTGAATACCAAGAGCAAGAAAACAAGTACAGATCCCATCTGAATTCAGGTTCAGTCCCATCTGAACATAGGTCTCCATGCTGGAATGAGGCCTGGTAGGTTAATTATTTTAACATCCATGACAAGCAGCTTGTGAGGCAGAGCTGCATAGAGGCAGACAAAGCTCCACATTTAATGTTCCTAGAAGGTCAAATGACTGAAAGTGACAAACACAGCATTTGAGCTCCTTTTTAACTGGATGCAATTAATTAGACCAGAAGTGAAAACAGTTGCTTAAGTACTAAAGAAGCAGCACACCCTGCAAGTCATTATCATATGCCCAGAACAAATCCCTGTAGCGGTGTCAATCTAATAGTTGTCATCAGTGTAAGTGAAGCATTAGTCACCGACTGCACAGCAAATTGCGTGTTTGGAACAGGAAGAGCAACCAGCCATCATTTATCCTAAAGGACATCCCTTATTTCCTCTGTTATGCAGAGAGGTAAGGGAAAGCTAAGTGAGTAAAATACTAAAAGCCTTTACAGACCCAGCACTAAGAAGTATGACTGTTCATATAAAACGATCCTATGCCTAATTCAGCCTGAAGACCTTCCTATGTATAACAGAGACTAACCCAAAATCTGCAGCAAAGTATAAATCCACATGTTTTCTTGAGCCAACATTGCACACCCAGAGAACAACAATGCTCTCCGCAGACATTTTTTCTTGCACTGGCAACTCTAATGAAGAAATGGTGCAAAGGAAAGAACTTCCCCTATGCACATCTCTTACAGAGGGAAGTATGCCTTTCCCAGAGTGAATGGAAGCATTTATTTTGTGTGCACCAGTAAAGACAGCAATTATGGTTGGCACAACTCTTGCTGTAGTTTGTACACAATTCTTGTAGCTGCCCCTGCTAGATTGTCAGCTTCAAGGCAGCACGCAAACAGCAGACATGGTAACAACCCTGGGAGTGGAGTTCCTAAGAATAAAATTCTTGAGACAGTTTTCATAGTCAGTGATCACAGAAGTTTTTTTGTTAGAGGAGTGAGGAAGTGAGTGTTAAACCTTTGCAGTCATCTGCATCCAGCAAGGCATGCTGTCACCAGGCTCAGCAGAGCTCAGAGCCGCGGAGGCTAAAACAGCATCTCCTGGTGAGGTGAGAATACCACAAGCTGCCAATGTGAATGCAGCCCCCCTTCAGTTAAGGCAGCAATTCTGCTCATTTAACCAGGCTATGGTGGAAATGGTGTCCCCTCACTAAGTCCCAGAGGAGCAGACTTTATTTTCCTCGATGCTCTTGGTGGGGCTTTGGCTTCATAGGACAATTCAGGAGTTAGGAAGTCCCGCACACAGGATTGAGTGGAAATGAGGTGCAGATAAGCAGTGCTAACTCCAGCTCCGGCACTCAGCGGTTTGGCAATCTCTGCAGCAGAAGTGCTGGAGGAAGTTATACATTTTGCTCAGGCCTGAGCGCACTCCATCTCACAGTTCTGGGCGTAGAAGGTGACTGCTGCTCCCACGGTTGTGGACATTCATCCTCCCACAGAGGGGAGGTGAGTTCCTGAGCAGAGCAATGGGTGGAGTGATATCTGCGCGGTGTAAATGAGGAAGCCGCATGACACGGCGCTGTACACAGCATTACATTAGATCAGCCTTCTTCCTTTTGCTGAATTGCTTCTCTGCTCTTTTATCACCTCCTACATTCATACCACACTCATTCCATTTGCCTTTTCCTTTTCCTCAGATACGCATTTTACACCATGGAAAAAGTCAGCATAGTGGAAGGAACGAACATATATCTCAGTGCAGCTCAGGAGTTTAACTGCCACCCTCAGACAGGAGGTATAGGAGAGGGGAGGGGAAGCAGGGGTGCACCCTGCAGCTCATAGCAGCTGACATACCTCCTGCCGGAGGTGCGGAGTTTCCTCTTGCACAGATAGCTCAGAGCTGTCTCTGCAGAAGCCGATGGAACTCATCCTTGTAAAAATGGAAACAGTCTGAGTTAGAAATGACACTCACTGCCAATGGAACAAAACCCACTAGGAGCAGAGCTCCTACTGCCAGCAGCCAGGTGAAGGAGCTGGGGAGTGGGGAGCAGAGATGGGGTCCTATATCACAAGGCAGAACTGACCTGTGGAGTATTTATTAATCATAAACTGTTTCTTATCTTTTCCCCCAAATCCCACCAGCTTTACCTGCAGCACAGCCAGTCCCCGCCTTCCTGCCCCCCATGTGTGGGGCCGGGGGCACGTGGGTGAGCCCCCACTGAGCGCTGCCCAAAGCCAGCAGTGTGTATTGCTCCCACACCATGGAGTCAGCACAGAATTCCCATGGCTCGGTTTGAGGTCCTGCTCCTTTGTACACGTTGCATAGAGAAGGAAGGTTTTGGCCATGCACTGGGTGCTGTTTGTAGGCAAAGTACCAGGGAGAATTCTGAGCGTGCTGCCTCATTCCAATCAGCTGCAGCCTGCCAGGCACTGAAGAAATGCTTTTATGCTACAGACAACATTTGATGGAAGCACTTAATTTTGAACTTGAGGAGTGTTATGTATGGCAGGTTGTAAATCTGAGAGAGAATAAATAGAGAACCCATGTTGGGAGTTTGCTGGTGGAGGGCAGGCTGCAGCGGTGTGAGGATGTGCCAGGTCTGGGCTCAGGGAAGCGTTTGTGTCAGAAGCACTGCTCTGCTGGACTGGAGCAGAATTTCCTTGGGGAAGAACAGAAAAAAACTACATTTTCAAGAACATGTGAGGGTAAAAGCATGTTTTGTCTCTGAGAGAACCAGCTTACTGAAGAAATATTTTGTTTAACAGAAATCCTGCTGCAGCTGTGCTTCAGTGATTTCCCCTCATGTGAGCGGGAGCAATCAGGAGCTCACAGTCCATTTCCTCACACATTACTTAATTACAAATGGAAGGTGTGGAGATAACCAAAGGATGTCTGCAGTTAAAGGTGCAATCTGTCAAAGCAGGGCAGGGCTGTTCTGCCCTTCCCGGGGTGCTGAGTGCAGAGCCTGGCTGTGGTACAGTGGTGGTCAGCTGTGTTCTGCTGCAGAAGGTGATACTGAAGGTGCATCAGTGGACATTTCTCACCTTATGGCAGTGTTCTACACTACATAACTGTGCCCATCCTGCTGCTGAAGGTGCCGTGCTCCATCCCTGCTGCTGCAAACAGACTCCAAAAAGGGCACGGAAGAGGTAATGTGGCATTAAAATAGAGTGAGAAGTTACCAAGAGAATATCCGGCTGAGGGAGCCCACCGAGCAGCTTCTGTCTGGGGTAAAGATAACCATCACAACAATACAAAGATCAGCATTTAGCCATTCCCCGGCAGTGAAGGCAGCACTTCTCCCAGGCAGCGCTGAGCTGCACTTCTTGCTCCCTCAGAGCACAGCAAAGCAAAGCGCACGGCGTGGCAGCACGATCGCTCCAGCAACATTTGTTGTTCACAAGGTCTGGTTAATACAGAGCTGTTAATTGTCTGACCATTAAATTACTTGGCTTCTACTTAGGCCCCCCCTGGGGACTAATTTTAAATTCAATTAGTGCAGAATTTAAAGCACTATGTCGAGGGATTGCTGCAGGTTCCGGAGCCACGCGATCACGCCTGGTGAGGAGAAGGTTTCCATCTCCACTTCAGATGTTTAAATGCACAGAAACTCCAACAGAAAACTGAAATTCCCTTTGAATACATGTACACAAATGAGATTCCTTTATCCTAATGCACTACCCTAATGCTGGAGTTGCCCTGCACCTCCCAAATGGTGTCAGCCCAGCAGCTCTGGCTGCGTTCTCCACTCGCCTGCTTTCCTCTCCTTTGGTGGCTGTGTACATCTTGTTGGAATTCCTGGGGAATTATTAACAATAGAAATCTCCTTTAAAATGAAGTTTATATATATATACATATATATTTAAAGACAAAATAACCGCAATTACATTTTAAACTTTGCAGAGGATGCCAGTTTTATTTTCCTTCCCTTCTCTGGCGCAAATCCGCTCAGAAGCAGTGCTTGCCAACTCGTCTTAATTTTGGATAATTACTTTTTTGCAGTTTCTAATTTTCTAATCTATAGTAATTCTCTCCTGATTTTTGAAAGGCTGAAAGGGGAGTAAGTAAAGCTGATTTGTGATCAGAGTTCTCCCTTCTATAATTAACTACATCTGAAAAACCATAATTGATGCTTATATAGCTTCCCAATAGCATCTCTTGAATTGGAACGCACAGCATTGTGTATACTGCGCTTTCTGCTCTGCAGAGATTGATTTGCAAGCCGCTACCAATCTGTTGCTAAGCACTTGGTGACGGCACACAGCAAAGTCCTCAAGGACAATACAGAACAGCCAGAATGTTTTTCTCAGTATCAAACCCTTTTTCCCCGTCTCCTGAAATATTGCATCAGTTGCTCCTTAATCAAAGCATAAAAAATGTTGCCAAGGCAATGCCACACAGGCAGGCCTCAGCAGCAAACCTGTGCTGGGAGCTGTGGACATCAGGACTTTCATGCCAGGCAGTGGAGGTGCGGTGTGCTCATGTTGTCACCATGGCTTCACTCTGAGCTCAGATGATTTTTGTCACTTCTTTAAACAAAATCAGAAGAACGGCTGTAGGACGAAGGTGAGCTTGGTTAGCCAAAGCCTTGGAGCTGGCTCTGCTGAGCAGCAGGGGTGGCTGATGGCAGTGCAGTCTCTGCGTTGCAGTGAGAGGTGGTGCTGGGAATCGTCTGCCGGAGGGGCAGCATGGAGCAGGGCTCTGCCAGCAGTGCTGGGAGCAGACAAGAGCAGGGTGGGCATCGCTGCTGCATGGCTGTGGGTGTCCTATGAGGGTTTGCAGAACTGCAGCATGAATCCCAGCCTTTGCACTGCCATAAAATACGCTGTGGGCTGTGGGGGAGAGGCAGCGCCATGCTGTGCATCTCAGGCACAGGAGTGCTGCTGTGTTCCCAGGAAGGAAAAAGAGGAAAAAAGGGGGAAAAGAGCACAACAAACCATTGTGCTTCTTATTTACACAAAGATGTAAATTGCAATTTCTAAAAAGATATCTTCAACAGTTATTTCAGAAGAGGAACTGAATGCTGAACTCTTCCTGCCTGGCTCTCATGCTTTCTTTGTAATAAGACTTTAATAAAAAGGCAGAGAAGAATGCCAGCTGAGCTGGCACATCTGACATTTTGATAACCTTGTCAATAATGCAGTTATTGTATTGGCTTTAAGCATCTGCAGAACTTTTCCTTATTGTTTAGCTGTCTGTTCATTCTATTCTTGTCTTGTTGATAGCAGTAAAAAGATGATGAGTAACAGTGGCAAATCAATAGAGAGGCATGTTCCTTCTGCCTGGCCATGAACCCAGCTCTTCGAATCACATCCGAGAACCCCAGACCTTTCATTTGATCGTAGATACACAGGCAAAATCCTCCAACAACAGAATGTTGTTTTGTTGGCTCAGGATTTTACAAACATTTTCCTTCCCAGGTTTTCTCTCTTTCAAAGTAAGTTTGATGACATTACAAGGAAAGCTCAGGATTGATTCAGGTGAGGGGTGAGCTCTGTTACAAGCACTGTGGGATGGTGAGCACTGTGTGGAATGGCACCATGCTTTGCTCGTGGCTGCTATTGGGTGAGGCTGTGCTCCCCTGGAAGGGCAGAGAGCATCTCTGGGTTCTGCAGAGAGGTGGAGATTAGGCTGAAAGCAAGAGCTGATGCACCAGGGCTGAGCGCAGAGCAATGTCAGGAGGTGCTCTGGGTGCAGCACACCTGGAAGCTGGGACAGGCAGGGAGGGATGGAATCAAGTGAAACTTCAAGGGAAGCCTTTAAGCAGAGCTGCAGCAATAGCAGTTTGTAGCTGGCAACTGAGCAGAACAAGACAGACACACACAGCAGTGCTGACTTTCCTCCCTGGGGAGCAGAGCAGATGGGCGCAGCTCCATGCTGACACAGAGCAGGGGTGCTGCCTTCCTGCAGCATGCTGAGCCTGCAGGGAAGTTATTATGGCTGCAAATGTCAACATGTAAACAGAATTTGAGGAAATAAACAGCACTCCCAGCATCACTTCATTTCGATCAGGATTGGTACAGGAGGTCAGGGCTGGGGACGCAGCTCTACTTTGTACAAAACTCGGGTTTCTCTATACCTGGAGAGCTAATGTGGGGCCAAACTGCAGGAACAGAGTGTCTGTGCTGAAACGTGCCCAGATGCTCTCGGTGCAAACCTGGCTGGCCCAAAGCAGCACTTAGTAACAGGATGTTATGTGTTAGTACTTCCTGAGAATGCCTGGTCTATGACCCAGGGAGGTGATGGGAATGAGTCCTTCCATCAGTGCTGTGTGGTCCCAAGGAGGTGCTGGTACTGGCATGGCACAGGGAGGTCCCTGGGGTTAAAGCAACCTAGAGACAACATCAGGAACAAAAAGAGCATGTGGGAACTGTTGAGTCACAGCCTGAACCATTGGTTGAACACCTGGGGAAAGGACCCAGTTAGCCCTGGTAGCACAGGTGAAGGCAATTCAGCTGTGTGACTGGAAGGGGTGGAGCCTGGCTGCACCTCTCTTAGACCCCATTTCAGGGCTGACTGCCCCTGGGGAAGGATCTCTGGTTGGAGATCCCTTCCTTGTGGAGTCTTTTCTGTGAGCCTAGATCTTTGGAGATGGGTGAGCGCCTTTACTTTCACTTTCCTTTGAAATTCCATCCTATCCGTGCTCGTCCCTTTGTTGTTATGCTCCTGTATCACCCTTCCATCACGTTAATCTTTCTTATTGCAACAAAAAGAAATAACGTAAGGCCTGGCACCCATTAGCAGGCAATTTAGGAAGGGAAGCATAGACCCACCGATGGCTGGCAGCTGAAGCTGGTAAAAGCAAATGAAATTAAACAGGTTTTCAGTTGTTGCTTTAGAAAAGGTGCAATGTGCCATTGGACCAGTTCCCTTCTAGGAAGGGTAGTCAGGAGCCAGGCTGTGCAGGGCAGTGAGAATGAAAGGAAGTCTTGCTGGTTCTCGGGCCAATTCTATGTGCCAGGTACTTGCCCTGGGAGCAGTGCCTGAGGAACCCTCCCACTCCACTGACTGTTTTTTAGCATTTAAGGGACCGAGCTTCCTAATGCACCAGCTGGGAGCTGATTGATTTCTGAGAAAAGAAGATAATCAGAATGCGTCTCCAAAAGAAAATAGTCTTTCAGCTCACCCTTGGAAGGTTTTTTTGCTGGTTCTATGTAATTAGAAAATGAAAGTAATAACAAAAGGCTCTTTGTACATAAGTAGACATCCTCGGCTTCAAAACCACATTTGAATAAGACTAAGGAGAGACTAAACAGGCAGAAAAACATGTGCCTTGTGCTGAACAAGACCAGGACGTACTCAATGGGAGAGAGAAATCAGCTGCTCCAACTGATAGAGCTGGACCCCTAGAAGTTGAACAATTTGAGAAGTGTTTTCTGTTCTCTAACCCATGAAACTTGAGCTCTGCTGTTCTAATTTTACCACTTTACTCCAATTTCCTCCTCCTGTAATGCTAGGATATTCATTTTTCCCCTTTCTGTTTCACTGGATCCATTCTGAGAATTTTTCTGCTGTTATTCAATACTTCTGCTCAGCCTGCGGCAGCAATGCTTGTAGGTGAGAAAGCCCATATTGTGGTGCCAACAGAGGAAATGTGAGCCAAGCACAAGTTAATATTTGCATTTGAGAGTACAAAGCTGAGCTTTCTCCAGCATTAGGCCCATTCTCGTAGTAGAAGAACCCAAGAAAAATGTTTGCTGGTTAGAGAGAAGGATGCAGAAATACTCATGGAAAATATCTTTTACTCAGTGATGTTTTCAAAACATACCGAGAACTTGGAAATGTCAGCTATCTGCTTAGCAGCTAGAAAAGGTTATGCTATAGTCCCATCCCCTGGAAGAGTTGCCTATCGCTGTCTCATCCATGTTGAGGTTTCAGGGGGCAGCAGCCCAGCTCTGTAACTGCTGGTGGGTGGGATGCTCCGTGCTGTCCAGGTCAGGCCCTTTGTTTCAACCACTGTATGTGATGTGAGCTTTTGTGTCTTTGCTGCCTATCTTGTCTTTGAAAGTAGCCCTTTCAAAGTCTAGTTCAGACATTATCTTTTATTTACCAAATTCACAAACTCTGAGCCCCTTGGAGGGATGGCATGGGGCTCATTTTTGCCTTCAGCTCTTCCCCCGGGAAGGAAGTCTGTGTCCCTGTATCAGAATTGATCTCTCTTCCCTTGGGGGATGGTTTCTTCTGGCCAGGTGGGATGCTGTGCTAAGCATGCACAGAGGGACGTCCTTTCAAGCACAGTGCTGAGGAGCTGTGTGGAAAATGGGACCCAGAAGAAAGCTGGGGAACTCACAGGGAACTACCATGAAACCCCCCATAGCGGTTATTGCTCAAAATGTGACTGATTTGGGGCGAAAGAAGTCATTCCTGTGGTGCGTCCAGTGACCTGCGGGATGCCTCAGAGCAAAGCGCTGCTGCATCTCCTCTATAGGACAGCTGGAAGGCGGCTGGGAGGAGCGTGCTGCACCCCGGCGGTAACCTGGTGCCTGCATCTGGCATCCTCCTGGGGCCGGAACGGGACGTGTGCTGGCTTTGCCTTCCCTTTGGACCCATCGCATCTCTGCTCCCGCTTGGGAAGGCGGTGCGCTTCTCTGTAGGGCTGGAGGACCGCCGGCGCTCGGGGTGTGGGTCCGCAGGCAGTGCCGGCAGCCTGGAGCGGCCTCCTGGTGCTCAGCGACGACGCTCAGCAGGAGCGCTGACCCTCGCGTGTCAGACCGGGCCGGGCCGGCAGGTGGCACTCGGGGACGCGCAGCGGCGGGACGCCGCGGGGCGCCCTCCGGGACGGGCACGCCGGGGGCGCGGGGACAGCGCTGGCGGAACACGGCCTGCAGCGATAGGTAAAGGCTGTAGATGGGGTGTGTTTGCGAAGCGGCGCCGCGGTGGTCAATCGTAGAATCACGGAACGGCTCAGGTTGGAAGGAGCCTCTCGGCCCCGCAGCCCCACGCCTGCCATGGGCCGGCTGCCCACGGCCCGTCTGTGGTCTGAGCGCCTCAGGGATGGGGCACCCGAGTCAAAGCGCGTCTCTAAACAGGGACCAGACAGATGCTGCCCAGTCCAGGAGGAAGTTTTTCACCCAGAGGGTGGTGACGCACTGCAACAGGTTGCCCAAGGAGGCTGTGGATGCCCCATCCCTGCAGGCATTCAAGGCCAGGCTGGATGTGGCTCTGGGCAGCCTGGGCTGCTGGTTGGTGACTGCACACAGCAGGGGGTTGAAACAAGGTTATCATTATGGTCCTTTTCAACCCAGGCTGTTCTATGATCCATGTGTGGCATTCCTGTAAATGTTACCGCATTTACGGCAGCATCATAATGTGCCACAAGTGTTTCTCATTGGGGCTGCAAGCACAGTAATTAGTGCACAAATTATTGCACATTGATGATGCAGCATTCTTTTTTAAAATATATAATCGATTTGGCAAACGTTTCTTTTGTCACTTTCTTGCACTCTGTCAATGAGAGGGGGAGACAGACAGGGTGACGGAGTGGTGTGAGCTGCACGGATTTAGCAATTAGTGTCACGTTTGTCTTGAAGTTTGCAATTTTTACTCATTAACCTAAAAAGGTTCTTGCAATTTTCTTCTCCTAGTCTGCTTTGAAAGCAGCAGAGTGTTTTCTATTCACTTCAAGGTGTCTGAGAACAACTGTCTCTATCACAGTGTTAAGCAGGAGGGTGGCAGGCTGGGAATCACAGAGCAGTGCTTCAGTCATTACATCTATCATCTGCTTAACTCCTTGATTTAAATACTATTTATCTGTTTTACTTCAACTGTCTGAAGGACTGAACTAAATCACTGTCTGTATTAAAAGAAAGACCTTCTACTCTCTGTGCACTGTCTAATTGTAGTTAGTAAATAAATAATGTGGCCCCAGTTCTGATCTCATTTGCTGTAGCTATACCCTGGCTTGCTTCCACTGACTGTAAGGAAATTGATTTCTATTTTACAGTGCTCTGCACAGCCCACTGCACTCTGCACCATCTGTGTGCACTTGCTTGCGCCCTGCCTTGCTAACGCAGACTCATTTTAGGACTGAGATGAGCAGATCAGACGGGAGCAGCAACAGCGAAGCCCTGCACTGCATTTGATGGAGGCAGGGATGGCCATGGCTGTGCAGCTGGGCCTGTGCAGCCCCAGCACACGGCCGTCCTGTTCTCGTGAGAGCTATCATGTAACATTTGGTTGGCTTGAAGTTTTTTGGTGGTTGTCTTGTTTTTTTTTTAATCCCGAAGCCGTTCTCGTTATACACATGCCCTATCTATTAGTGTTCTTGCTACTGCACGCATCTGCTTGTCATCCCCTGCTGCCATCCGCAGCACAGGGGGGGTTGAGGCAGTGTCCCACTCCATGGCCGCTCCTTTCAGGGAACCACGGCAGGGCTGCTGCAGGTGGGCTTCACCCTGGGTGCTGCAGGCCATGATGGGTTGCTTGCAGTTCTGGCGGGGTGCAGCTGCTGTGTTATCAGTGTGTGTCAGCAACTCGTGCAGAAAACGCCCAGCTTCTCCTGAGACCCCACCCAGCAGCACAGCCAGCCCGAGGCGTCCTGTGCCTTTCTAGCTCAGATGCTTTGTACCCCACACAAGGGGTAGAAAGAGCGATATCCCAGGCCAGCTGATGTGCCCTTGTGGCCAGGTGGTGAAAATGTGGCCCTGGGATGTTTGCCCAGGAGGTCAGTGAGGAGCAGGGGATCTCCCCACCCTGAGCTCTCCTGGAGCAATGGGGCCAACCCCGCTGGGTGCCCCTCTCCCCCATTGCAGGGCTGAGCTCACTGATGTTACACTACCAAGTCTGGAGGTCTGTTCTAAAATTCCTTTGCTCTTCTTTCCCTGCTGCCTTCTTTGGGCCAGGTTATAAACTCCCTGACCAACAGTAACTCAGAACTGCAGAATGTGAAATTTCTTTCTTTCATGTGTTAGTTGTGCTCTAAACAGCAGTTTGCCTCACTGGCCTCTCAGATCTCACATCTGACAACAGTCGTGCCATTCCTTTGGTTTTTGCAGTAAAGATTCATATTTTTTTCTAATGAAGCAGTTTCTTACAAACCAGATCTTTATTTTTTTGTATGCAGGCTCCAAGCTCTCTGTTCAGGAAGGCAGATCTGATGAAACATCCCATTTCAGTGAGGGCAATTTAGGCTAGACATCAGGAAAACCTAGCTAACGATTAAAATAGCGAGGCACTGCTGTGGGCTGCCAGGAGAGCTTAAGGAAACTCCATCATGGGAAGTCTTTAAGGAGAAGTTTGGCAAGTATTATCAGGAATGACTTAACGATAATTGGTCCTGACTTGGAGCAGGGAAAGGGACTGGACCTGTTCTTCTTTGTTTTGTTTTGTATGATTTCCAAGGATTAAAGAAAAGTTGGATTTAAACGATTCAGTTTCACCAAATGTTCCCTCCCCTCTTTCTAAAGGAATTTTGCACTAAATTTCAACAGAATGTGCAAATAGTTGAGCACACTTTGTAATGTATATTCCACGTCAAGGTCTGAGCCCCTGGAGGACGTGGCCCCACCTCCCTACATACTGTAGTGTTTCTCCTCTCTCCCGTTGCTCGGTGTTGCTGTACTGCTCACAGTGGCTCCGAGTTCCATTTCTCCACCGATGCCAAAATGGGGCAATCACACCGAGAGCAGCAGAGCTACAGCCGCCTTGTGCAGCAGGGCTGAGCCAAGGCTATCATTTCCACCAAG
The DNA here is from genome assembly GCA_030625065.1 of Alectoris magna. Taxonomy (NCBI): domain Eukaryota; kingdom Metazoa; phylum Chordata; class Aves; order Galliformes; family Phasianidae; genus Alectoris; species Alectoris magna. Next base: position 16,411,766 of record CM060573.1, on the reverse strand, counting down.
AAGAATTAGGAGTTTTAAGCAAATATTATTCAACTGAACTTGAAGGAAGAGCTGAGCATTCAGAAAATGACTCACTGTGCGGGCGAGGAGCGTGTGCTGCCTGGAGATGTTGTCTGGAGTGCTGCTCTATTGAATCCATGAGCGCACTGACTAACAGTAAAACTGATGCAGAATGCTGATGGTGCCTTTGACCTTTAAAACCTTTATAAATTTTGTAATTTGCTCACTTTCTAATGTAAAAAAAAAAGCAGTATTAGTCATTCTTTACATTTGCTTTTCTATAGTCAATAAGAAGATATACAGACAGCTTTTAATGATCGGGATCAGTGTTTTAGTACCATCTATTGCAGCAGAGTGCATCCTGAAGATGTTGTGGAGTGACAGACAGCAGAGAGACAGCCATCCCAAAACTAAAACTAAAAACTTCCACGCTAAAATGTGCACGCGCTGCATTTTGAATATTCAGAATAAGCCACGTGCAGTCAGAACAAATGCTGTGCTTTACCTTCAACGCGTTTGTCATTCTTTTCAGACATTTTGTTTGGGCTGGGGAAGGCTCAGCGCTTGATGCGGGGTGAGGTGGGCTCAGTGTGTGCATGGGGAACGCAAGTGGGGAAGTCTGGGCATGGTTTGTTTGAAAGAGATTGTGCTGCCGTGGGAGTTTGGTCTGTGGTGGATGGAGGGCAGCCGTTGGGTGGCACCAGGCTGTCCCGCTCCATGGTGGCTTTGCAAGCCTAGGACAACAGCTGGTGGCATCTGCAATGCTAATAGCAGATGGACACCGGTTACTATTTCCTGATAGGAATGAGCCAGAGCTTGAGTTACTTTCCAAATCCCCATAACTTTGCAGGTTGGAATTAAAATAGAATACTTATGCAAACCACACAACTGATTTTGGCTTTAAGATGTGCAAAGCTTGCCTGATGAGCTTTTGCCAAATAAAACCACCCTGGGTTTTATTTCACGGCAGCTCTTCCAGGCAAGGATACTTTTCAGAAAATGAAATCCGTTGACCTTGGCCAGGCTGAGCAATGAGGGAGCGGTTTGTAAAGGTTACAGCCATGTAACTTTCTAAATCAAGTCCTGTGTAAGTTCACCGAATCCAGCGTAGCTCTTTCTTTGACCTTCATGGACTTCCAGCCAAGATCACATGAGAGCAGCAGGGCCGGTTTCCCACCCCATAGCAGCCTCACCAGTATGAAAGACTGTGGAACCCCGGAGCGGTGAGCAGTGCTTTACAAGCAGTACCATTTTCTCACTTTATAGTGATTGCTGCCTTTGGTCAGTTATTGCCATCCTTCCATTGCCATGGGGGGCAGGAGGACCCGTACCCAATACGCCCAGTGCTTACAAGATCAGATTTCAAAACAAAAATCCAACTTGCTTTCCATCACACAGCTGCATCCAGGCACTTGATTTCTGCACTCCATTAACAACACAGGTTATGCACGGAGGGTCTATGCAGAGCAGAGCTAAGCTCACCACTTGCCCTGCAAGCATCTGCATCCCTGTGCAGGCAGTGGGTGTTCGAACAGGAGGATCGGGCGTGTTGCCCTCTCACCCTTCGCTGTGCCTTGCTTGCTGCAAATATCTTTTGAAGACGCCAGAAAAAAGCTCTGCGAACCCTTGCAGCCAAGCTGGGTTTACCAGAGCAGCAATGGGCACATGGATGGGGGAAAGAAATGAGGAAACCAAACGGAAGGTTGACTGAAACCACTTCTTCTGGCTCAAATTTTTGATGTGTGTCTCAGTCCTGGTATTTCACTGCTGTGTGTCTGTGCCCGGATTTCTGCTCTGTGTGTGTGTGACATCCCAGCTAGCAGCTGTGGCAGTCGCATGGTCACTAAAAGCTGTAGCTTTGGGTCAGAAATAGGCTGTGGGAAGAGCTTTCTGTTCTCGTACACATCTTAGTAGTGCTGAGGAAGGGGATGAGACCCCCCTGAACCATGGGGTGGCTTAGGCTGCATGGGGCCTCTGGGGGTCTCCGGTCCCCTCCTGGGACCACGCAGCTCAGGGATTAACTCACAGTTAATCCTTCCATGCAGAGCCACGAGCCACAGCCAGCTCTTCGAGACAGCCATGGCATTTCTTCTCAGGCTGAAGACGCCTCTGCAAAGGGAAGTTTTTAATCATCAACCTGTCTGGAAATAGTTACTGTCCCTTGCAACCGTAAATATATTCTGTGAATGACTAAATTTTGTATGTGCTGGAGATACCTGCCAATTTCTGCCACACATAGCGAATGTGTGACTTTCTGTCCGTAAGCCTCACGTTAAGGCTTAGCAAAATCGTGGTTTGACTTTACCCTGTGTGGAGGGACCCAATGACTTGCTCTTCAGCCAGGTGCTCACAGGGGTATGGAGGAAAGCCTCTGAAAAGCACTGAGCCACTTAACTCTTCCGCATCTGCTGAGGACTGAGCTCCACAGCTCAGCAGCATCCTGCTGAAGCTCGCTCTGATATGGCTTAGCTTGGCTGGAAGCTTCATGAGCCTGAGTGAAGTTTGGGTTCGTGATTATACCCAAAATTGGAGCCAGGGTTTTGCTATGAAAAGTGCTCACAGCTCCATTGACTGGCTGTGCTGCCTCTGCAGCATCAATTTTATCCCTGGCTGACACCTTTGATTTTGGAAGTTGCCTCCATTTTCCAGAGAAAAGTATGTACATTAGCTATTTTTGGATAGTGTATATTTAATCTCCTGCAAGAAAGGGAGCAATTCACTTGTTCCCTATTTCCAGAGCCATTACATTTCTCTTAGTGACAGCTCCGAGGAACAGAAATACTTAACTTGTTTAATGTCTTCATTTGGATGATCGAAAGACATCTAACCAAAAATCCACTTCTGTACCGCCGTGCAGAAAAGAGCATGGAGCACCTTCGGGGTAGAGGTGCTTCTCTTCCATCTTGGATGAATGGGGATGCTGAAAAAAAAATGGGTTTTGAATGGTTTTGTGAATGTTCGGAAGCCGACTGAAAATACGGCTGTCTGTTCATCGTTTTCTCTGGTCATTCTTTAATTTTATGTTTAGCTGAGGACAAACTGTAGACTTTGCACCATGTAAAGTGTATTTAGGCTCTGTGCTCAAGTGAAAAATGAGTTGTCATCTGTGCCAGCGTCGGAGTGCTCAGGGAGAAATCTGGGACAGTTGCATGGGCTGCCAATGGAAATAACTGATGGAAGATCTGACTGCATTTAATTGAAAACACATAAAGCAGCATATTGTGAGCTCCTTGTGATGGAAAAGTGACAGAAAGCAAAGCGGTGACTTCAGAGAGGCTGCAGCACGCAGGCAGGGGCTTCTTAAGCCTGGCTTGCTCCCTACACGTGTGCTGGGAGAGCTGGGCTGCTCCCGAGTTGTGGAGATGCTCTCTGTTGCTAGGAGCTGCAGGGGCCTCTCCCTCAAATCAGAAAATGCAATCCTTGCTGGGGTGTTCCCAGATCAGCAGCAGCCCTGAAGTCCTGACGTGTTTGTAGATTTGCTTAAAAAAGTAAAAATATCAAAGCACAGCCGCGGCTGCCCTTGAAATGCAGGTTGGGTTTGTGGTGTTGGTTGATGCAGTGTGTGCAGTCACAGCAGCTCGCTGCAGGGACTGTCCTGTGGCTCTGCAGGAGGGACCTGGCCCTGGCCCTGGCCCTGGCCCTGGCTGTGAGCAGCACTCGTGGAGTGGGGTGAGTGCAAGCAGCTCCAGAGTAGGAGAACGCTGCGAGGTGGAAGCAGCAGCAGTCAAGATCTGGATTTGGGGCCAAGGTAAATAAGAAGCTGAGACAAGGTAAAGAACATAAGGTCGTGCCACTGGGGCAGTGCAAGAACACTGGCTCTGTTGCATGTTGGTACTGATGAAGCGGTTCTAATGAGGAGACTGACAGCAGAGGCACAGGCTGATGCTGTTTGGTCTGGTACAAATTAAACCGTTTGCTCATCTATCGTACGTGTTCGTGCACGTAGAAGAAAGGCTGCAGTGTTTGGTCAACTGTTTTTTGTCGATTTTTTTTTTTTTGGTTGAAGCCAGCTATTTTACAAGCTGGCTGAAAAGCCACCGTCCATTCACAGGAGCTCTTGGGTGTGCTCTGAGCAGTGCAGAGCCCACCTGCACCTCAACATCGGGCTGCCGGTGATGCTGTTGGTTCCTCTGAGAGACGGGGATGCGGGGGTGCAGATGGAGCATGGCAGCCTCTGCTGCCCCTGCCACACAAATGCCCTCTGTGGATCTTAACCACTGTCTGAGCACCAAACTCTGGGGATGGACTCGATGAAAGATAAACACAACAGCTGCACTTTGAAATTATCACGGGGAAAGCAGAGTGTGAGTTTTCTTAATTCCTGAGGTCCTTTCTTTGTCTCTCACACGTGGATGTGCACAGAGGCACCGTTCTCTGGGTTTGCTGCTTACTCGAAGTCAACCTGAGCAAATAGAAACACCAAAACGATGGGAAACTGACATTTGTCTGTCTGGTCTCCAGCATCGCATCTGTGCAGCGTGCATCTGAAGCTTGTGCAATAAGGCCAGCACATCTGTAATTAGAAACAGCCACCAGTGGGAAATGGCGCTGCACGTTCTCTATGGTTACGCACAACACAAGAGCTGTAACACGAAAGCTTCGGGCCAGAGGAACAGCTCATTACCTCCACATCACAGGGAATACAAGGCTGGTTTTTAGGAGCAGTGGCAGTGTTTTAGGATCAGGACCTACACGTAAGCCTACAGGCTTGGTCTCATAAGCTGTGCTTCCAAAAACATTTCACCCTGATATTAGGTCAGGGCATGGATCAGGGTTCACACCCCCGCTCAACCCTCAGCTATGGCATCAGATCCCACTCTGAGCTTTGTGTCACAGAAGAGTGATGTGATGCAGAAAAACTCTTTCTCGACAAGGAACTGTCTTGACATTTCAGAGGAATGAGAAACGCCAGGGTTTGAGTTTTCAAATTTCTTTCAAAATTTACAACTTACACAAACAATTTGCACCAAAACCAGACAAGCACTGGGCACTGCTTTAAACGCCCTCCTAAAGGGGCAGAGTGCCTAGGGCTGGGGATCCGACCTCCCCCGGCTGTGGGGAGAACTCTGCTGTGCTGGATTGAGTCCCCTGGCTTTCACCAACACTCGGCTGCTGTGGGTCCCCAGCTGAGGACTGTGCTGGCAGTGTGCGTGCTGCTGATGGCTGCTTGGTTTGGAAGCCATGGACCTTTCACATGGCTGCCCTCGTCTTTAGATGAAGAATTTTAATAAATCGGAAGTGGGAAAGAAGGCCGTCTTAAGCACAGATGATCTACGTGGAAAGAAAGAAATGCGGCCTCTGTTTGTCTGCTCTTTCAGCGCTCAGAGACAATTATTTCTAGAAACACAATTTTCCAGACTAGACCTCACCACAGTGAAAAAGTGAAATCTCTTCATATAGAAATGCTAAAAGACAGGCTGTTAGCACAGGCTGCCTGGGGTATGTCAGCCTGGCCTCCATGAAGGACCTGAGGGTGGAAATAGTGTAGCTCTTCATCCCTATTCATTGGCCATTTACAAGAGCAATTTATCTGAGGAAACAAAACGAAGCAGTTACTGCAGCCCCGGATGGAGATGCTCTGTCCTCAGGGAACTGCTAGAATTTGCACAGAAAGGTCAAATAAACAGCATAAACATTTTCCAGCCTCTAACATTATTTGATTAAAAATGAACAGATAATAATTAGTGATGTTAAATTAGCCGTATCAATCTTGATTGAGCCCGATGGAAAATACTGAAATCTATTTTAAAGTCTTTCCTGCTAGAGCAGGGAACCGTTTATTTTCCTTACAAAATAAAGTCGCTCTTCAGATTTTTCACCTGCATTTGTAGGGAGCAGTCACTGTTTGCAGATCCCTGGTGATGCTGCTGGCTGTATTTAGGTGCTGTTTTCTTGAGAGTTTGAACTGCCACTTGTGGTCAGCGCTCAGAACCAGTGATCCCAGATGCCTCCCACACCGTTGGTTGGATGTGCTGGAGCAGGGGCGGTGCTGGGCTTAGCAGTGAGGAGGAGAGCACAGATGTTGATAGGAGGAAAATTGTTTTCTTCTGAGAACTCTTTCAGTGAACAATAAATGTCCAGGAGATTCTGCAGAGCCCTTGTGTGTGCTTTGTGGTGGCCAAAGTGTCTGAAGTCACTGCAGGAAGGCCAGCTCTGCAGAGTGGGGCTGCCTGCTGCATGGTGGGCTGCCATTGCTCCCCAGCAGAGCCGTGCTAGCAGAACCGTGCATGCTGAAAATATGGAAGAGGAAAATTACTTCTACTTTCATTGGAATCCTGTAAGTGTCTTTGACAATCGTTGCCATAATGTTGTTTGTACAAGCAGAGGTACCGTGTATGAAGCGTGGAAGTATTGCCACGTTATAAACACAAGAGTGAGGTTAAACCTTGAGATCCTCTCGAGTGTCTATGGGATGCTGCTGTTCTACTGACATATGGTAATGTTTTCTCCCAGTAATCTCCCACAGAAGTAGTTCTAGGCCAGCTCATCGTACATACAATATATAGTAGAGTTTATAAAGTTATTAGAACAAAAATGTTTTTGGAGATCCCGTTTCACTGTACAATATGCATCTTTAGTAAAAGAAATCTGTAAACAGAGATGTTAGCTGCACACAGAACTCCTTTTAATATTTACTCTGACAGTCCTAATAGTGGATTTCGGCCAAAATGTTTGTGCAGCTTCATGCCTGGAGGTTTCTACTTCAGATTTACAGCTGCATGTTTTCCTGTGTGATGGATGATTATTTCAAACTGCTGCTCTCTTCAGTCTCCAGAATGCCAAAAGGACAGTTCTTGGTGCAAGCTACAACTCAGAGCTCAAGCCAGATTCTGCATGCAGTTCATGTCATTGTAAGGGATGGAGGCTGCTCCATGCAAAGTAACAGAAGGACAGAACTGGGTCCTGCAGGGTTCAGTGAAATGGTAATAAATAACCATTATGTACGTCTGTTAAACAATTATTTTAGCTAAAGTAAACAATCTGAGGCACTATCAGAACCTTTGTGGCGATTCAAAATCTTCTGCATTAAGTTTGCTTTCTGCAAAAGCCGTCCGTGCATCCAGCACGGGGCTCAAGTCTGGGCGTGAGCCGAGTGACAGAGCTTCGTACGGCTCTGCGTGGCCGTCAGCCCGTCTGAAATTACTGTATTCGTTAAACATTTATTTCAAACATAAACCTTCCCTCAGCCCATCCGCACTAAACACAAAACACAATTCTGGTGCACCTGGATTGCTCGAATTCCTCCAGTGACTGATCATGAGTTTACACTCAGCCTAGAATTCCACAGCGATTCCTTTTGTTTGCTTGTTTGTATTCAATCTGGGTCTAAAGACAGAAGGCGATTAAATAATGAGATTAACACAAATTCTGGTGTATTTTTACTGAATAGCTGGTTGCCAGCACATGTCATTATCACTACTATTTGGCTACAGGCTTAGGTATCCATGTACAATACAGGCATTGCTTTAGTGGATATTTTCAGAGTCTTTTAGGATACTGTTCCCAGAACCCATTCTTCTCAGTTTCCTCTCGGTTCTCCATCAAGGCTTTGCTGCTCGGGGAGCCCTTACCCACTCAGTTCTGGGTGCCAGTGAAAGTGGCAGGAAATAAACTGCATGATGTGCTAAGGGGGATGGCCCTCACAGCAGACCCTCCCAGCCTATTCGCCACCTGTAGCGGCCGGAGTGAAATAAAAGGTTTGATATCAGACATACAGAGCAACAAAACCTTCACAAACTGCAGTGTCACTGAACACATCGGTCTGCTTTACAGTGAGGTGTTGCCTCTATCTCAGTGTAGGAGATCTGCACTGCTGCACGCTAGGAGCAGAGAGGCCAAGTGCTCATGCATGTATGTGGGTCAGATGGAGGTGGGTGGTGCTGCTGCTCAGTGCTGCTGAGCTCTGTGATGCAGTGCTGAGGAATTGGGAAAGGTGTTGGGGAAGCGTGTCTGCAGGGGTTTCTTCCTTGACATCACTGAACACAATGTTATGTTAAGTAAATATCTGCATCCGTTTCATTCCAACCTCTGTAACCAAACCTAAACTAACTAAATAAAGCTCTGCCCAAGAACGTATATTTTGGTTTGGTTCCTAATTTTAAGGTTTAGATAAAACTGAAAAGATTTGGTTTTTATCATCATTCTTCATTCCCAGCTGGCATCTAACTTGCATGAATGAAAGCAGACTGGCTGCTCTCCCATAGCTCATTTATCTAGGCCAAGCTGAAACATCTGATTATTATTATGTGGCCTTATTGACAGAGTGGTTCGAGATTCCCAGGGCAGAATTGGAAGAGACAGTTTTAATATCCCCTTTGACAACGTTTTCCAGGAACAGAGGTGTTTATTTGGATACAAGCGTAGCTCTCCATTGTTCTACATCGGTCCCAGCACTGTCCTGGCTGAGCGGAGCCATAGCAGGGCTGGGGGGATCCCGTGCCCTGGCAGTGCAGGGTTGCCCATGGCCACAGAGTGGGTTGCCCAGTGCTGGCTCTGCCTGGCACTGCTGCGGAGCCTCGTGGTTGGCACAGTGCAGTCAGACCAGCACGGCCGGGACTTGACGCGCACGTACTGCATGTGTTTGCTAGTTATGGAAAGAATGGAGGCTCTGGAGTTATCCTGGGAATGCCACACTGTCCGCTCCACTTCTTATCACGCCAGAGCTGGCTCCTGAAGCTGTCTAGCTTTTGGCAGGAATTCCCTGGCTCTCCTGCAGGATGAGGTGCAGATGCAGGACGTTCCCTGACTCTGTGCCCACTGCTGCTCTCCGTGCCCCATCTCTGTCCTTGGGGCTGGGGCTGAGCATAGGCACTGGGAGCCGGGCTGCTGCCCGCTGCCTGCAATACGAAACACGTCTCATGGTTTGCAGGCCTTTGAGCAAGAAATGTCTCAGCTTGCGATTTTCTGGTTTTCATAAATCTGAGGTTTTCTGATGCTGTGGGACTGCTGGCGTCTTGATCTGCTTTCTGGGTTTGAAAAGTTTGAACTCGTACCTCCATTCGTAGGTTTGTGCCTGTCTGCACAGCACTTCACCAAGCTGCTTCCTGACCTTTTCTTCTGCACGGGACAATAGAAGATTTCTATGCTGGAGTAAATGTAAGGATGCAAAGCCCCCTCAAGGCGGTTTGCTCCAGCCCAGCTTACTGTTCTCTTTTATGCCATCATATTTTGTTTTATTCCTTTCCCCAGTTCTCTACGATATCACCCAAAATTAACTGGCATTGTGTTTCCTAGCCTTTTAACCACTATTAGAGTGGTTTTACTAAGTGATTGCTAAAAAAGACTTTCAAGCTTCCTAAACACAATCATGTATTAAGAGAATAAAGGAGACAGCATGCTGTGCTTCACAGGCTTATTTCTTACTACCAATTAATGGCTTTGAATGAAGCTGTAATTGAGCGGTGACTAATACTGGAGATGAAGATTGTCTTATCTCTATTATTTAGACCTTGTTCATCACTTTTACAACAATACCGAGTAATAAAAATAATAACACCATATTGCAGCTTCTCCAAAGATTTTAATTTGTTTATCAAAATCACTGTACCAGCCCATAGGGGCTCTTAGAAAGCCAGAATGGCTTGGGAGACTCAAGGCTCAAACCAGGATGGAGAAAAGCAAGGGAGGTTTCTGCAGCACCACCTCATGCCCCAGCGTGTGGGGCAGGAGAGGGACTGGGAGGGATGGGCAGAGCACAGCCCTGAGACAGGTGGGGATCAGTGCTGAGACCTGAGTCCAGGTCAGCTGTTCTGGCAGAATCCTGCTCTGTTGGTCCCATTTTGCAGACGGGACCAAAATCTGGACTGTCGGTGGCCAGGCTGCGGTGCTGAGTAGCCCTCGTGCAGCCAGGTCCGCAGTGGCTTTTCTCCATCATCGTCCTCCCATCCCAGTCCTTCTTCAGTGAGACCAGGGGGTTCCTCAGCGTCTGCAAATCTGTGTGTTGTTTATAAATACGTGATGTACTTAGAAAAGTGCTGTTCAATTTACCAATAATGCCGTATTTATTTTTCCCAATTGTATCTAGTCACTAAGTCATAATTCTGAATCCTATTGGCTGACTGAAATGGTTTCTCAGGAAACTGGCAATTAAGGAGTGGGGAAAACGTCTGTGAGTCACAGATACTTATAAACAACAGGGATTGATTGTGCTGCAGCAGGATCCAGCCGAGCCCCTGCCCAGTCCCAGTCCCAGTGCCATGCCATGCTGTGCTGTGCTCTGCACACTGGGCTGGGGGAATCAGACCACTTCTCCACCCCAAGGCAACCACTGCCCCACTGGGCCCATTCTGGGGTTAATTGGCAGCATCTTGGTTCATCCCCAGCCCCACTTTCTTTGCGTGGTGATCATCATCAATGCCATCACACTCTGCTTCCTCCTGCACTGCTGCAGAGCCCACGTGCTTTTCCCTCTCCAGCTGCAGGTGGGCAAGCTGGATGGTGCCCACTGTTCTGTACGTTTGGGGAAAGAAAGCAAAGGGCACTCAGGGTCCCCAGGTTGTTACACCATTCCTGGACCCCTCTGCCGCCAGTTCTCCTACCCAGCTGCATGCTGCTGAGGGGTGAGCAAACACACAGACCTCCCAAAATATCCCAAGTGACCAACCAAACAAAAAAACATATGCAGGCTCTGCTAGCAGTGTGCAGGGGGCGTCACCTGTGGTGGTCTGGGGCTGCTGTGCTGCAATAGGATGGACTGAGTGTGGCGGGGATCCTGCAGCTGGCCTTTAGCAGCTCTTCTGCTATTCAAGGTGCATCTGTTGCAAAAGGGATGCACGGTTCCACAGAAACTCTCAGAAATTTCAGAAATCTTCTCTTGCTTCTTTATCTGCCTTTCAGCTCTACTTACAGCTTAATTTCTATTAGCTGTGCCATTATCTCTTCCTTGAGTTCTGACATACATTACTCTGAAATACAAAAATCTCATTTCATATTAAAGCCAATCTACAATTTTGATTTAATAAATTGGACCACGCTCAAGGAAATCAGAGTGAAATATCAGCTTGTTAAGTTTCATATCACCAGCCCCCTGATAGGTATAATATGGCAATTTCTGGCAAATAAATTATCAGAAAGTTTTGTGTGCTGTGTCTAATCACAATTTCTATCAGATAGAAATTACCACCTATCTCCCGAAGGATGGATTTTTTTTTATTATTCCTCTATACAACTGTGAAATTAATTATGCCATTTAGGGTGGGAGTTTATGAAAAAGACACAGAGGGTGGTTCTTTGGGAATTATCTCACTGATGTTACTTCAACCATCTAAATAAACACAAGGGATTCATTTTAGGGGGAGGCATAGTCATCAAATGCTTTGATTCCGCATATCAACTCTCTCCCGCTTCAAAGTCTCATCTTTATTATTTAGCACCAGCTCTCATCTTCCCCATTTTTTTAAATGCCCTCTTCTGTTCAGCACTTTTGAGACATTTTCCTAAGTGGGTTGTTTTTTCCACCGGCCCTTGTTGAGCTGCATCATTATTCTGCATCTTAACAGCGCTCTAATCTTCTCCCTAATTACATGTAATGAGTATTTTGGAGTTGACAGAAGTACATCAAGACCTAATAATAAAGAAAATGACTAAATCTCTTCTTCCAATTATATTCTATTAGCTCAGATGGTTGGCATCTAGTAGATGTAAAAATAGGCATTATTAAAATCCTCCAATCTTCCCTTGGTATTTCATCCCCTACCTCACATTGTGTTTCCACAACCACATCGGCAGCAGTCTTCTTTGCCTAAGCCCAAGATGTACGGAGTCAGAACGGAGCATTTAACACAGAGTCCTCTGCGTGTTGGAGATGAGGCCAATGGCAAATGGTTGCTGGGAGCAGGTTTAGCACTCAGCTGTGAAGTCCCATATTGATTAAATGTGCTCATAATATAGACAAGTGCTAAAAATGGTGCTCATCAGCATGTGGGAGAAGCGAAGGTCTTCAGTATTACTTAGGATAAGCATCTTTTTTTCCTAGTAGGTATTGGAAAGAAAGAAATCTATCATCAGAACTGGAAAGATTCTGGTGGTTATTCATTCATTCATTCTGAAATAGCAGTTCTGAAATGGCATTGAGCCCAAGCCCCACCATTGGCACCCAAGCTTTCTTGGCGCCAGGAGCTCAGGCTGATATCTCTCTGACTTTGGAACCTAAATGCAAAAATGCATCACAGTTACTGTAACCTGTAGGGAAGTGTTGCCGTCGCCCTTTCCCCTGTCTTCTCTTCTTCTGTTGTAATGTGGTAGAAATGTTGAAAAAGCGCCTCCTAGCCAAAAGAGGACAGATACGGAAGAAAGTTTAAATATTTGATCTTAACCATAAGTCACTATCTTGTGCCTTCAAGAAAGCTTCATGAGCTGTTATTTTCCCTACTCCCCTTCTCAGGCCAGAGTCTGTTTAGAATTGAATCATTAAAATCAAAATGAACCATCAAATGCAAGTCCAGGTGTAGCTTCACTACTTGAAAGGAACTTTTTGAAAAACATGAGGATTTGGATGTTGTGACCCAACCCCCTTCACTGCCTCCCCTGTTTCCAGAAAGTTCTCAAACTAGGAGCCAAACCCACACCATTTTCAGCTCTTTGCTTTCTCTTCCCCATCCCACCAGTGAGGCCCATGTGCTTTGCTTCCCATCCCTCAAGAGTCCCATCTCGTACCGCTGAGATGCATCCCAGAACCTTCAGATAGCCTGGAAAGCCATTTCCCACAGACAGTGCTGAAAGAACATGTCAGATTAAAGGCACTCCCTGGTGAAGTGCCATTGGGAAGCAGAAGTGTGATCAGACTCAGAGATGGCCCATTAGCTGCTTGAGTGGTGGAAATGAAACTTGTTAACAATTCTGCTGTTCCTCACAGAAATACAGCCCCGGTGAGATTTAACCCAGCTGATCTATCCTAAAGACAATTATAGGATGCAAATATTTATAAACCACCCATTTACTTTATGCCCGTGGACACGCTGAAGCCCACCTCTGTGTTCCTGATGCAGCCTCCCCCGCTGCTGAGGCTGCAGCCTGCTCACCCCGATTCGTATTTTGTGCATCCCACACACGGAACTGCACTGGAGGAGCCTCCATGAGGACACAGGAGGCTCAGCCTGGGCAGGAGGGACCCTGGCGAGCGGAACTGACGCTGCGCCCAGGAGCAGAGTGCTTACGAATAGCTTCTGTAGGAACAGATGTCCCATGACAGGCACAAAAATAATCTTTTGGTCTTTTTAACGACTGTCACCACCCCATTTTCCTCCCCCAAAAACAGAACTGTCGGCTCCAAACGTGCCTCAGGGAAAACAGCCAGACTGACAGGAGGGAAAGGGCCGGGGCACAGCCGAGGACTGCCGTCAACCTGAAGCTGAACGCTCCAGACACGGTGTGATTTATACACCCTGTCTGAAATAATGGCTTCAGCAGAAGAAAAGCCCCTATTGAAATTGCTGCTGTCACTTCTGCTTCCTGTTTATAGCGCTGGATTCAGTTACACAGATGTCAGCGGTGCCATCGCTGTGCTGACAGGTAGGGGAAAATATAAGAACATGAGCTCTCAAATCACATTTTGGTGCCAATATCTTCCTTAGCAATAAGAGAAAGGAGAAAAACAATTTCAGAAAAACTGCAGCATGTAACCACAGTCACTGCCGAAGCAGAACAATTATTGTTGCTATAAAGGAATGTGTGATGCATCATCGGCTCCTTAACCACTCCTGCGGGAGAAGGAAGGGTTATCGGGGGACTCACGGGGAGCAGATATCTAACCCCAATCTTTAATAAAGGAGCTGGAGAGAAATCAGGAAATTATGCACTCGTAGTGTTGATCTCGATGGCAAATACAAGTCGACAGAAATTAATAAAGGATGAGGTCACACAGCAGCTGGAGGAGTTCGAGCTGGTTTAAAAGAAATATTCCGGACGGCTTTTTGAATCTGTTCTTTAACGGAATAAAACCTTACCTGACAAATCTGTAGGGCTGCTCTGCTCAGCTGGGAGAGGAAACAAGGCCGGATGAGCAGTGATAGCGCCTGGTTGTAACAGCAACTGGATATCCCCGGAGCAGCACAGAGGGCTCGGCATCACTGGGTGACGGCTCAGAGCTGCACCGTGTATGGGCTTGAGTGGTGCCGTGAGAGCAGAGCCGGCCCAGAGACTGCTGTGGGTGCCGTTCATGGCAAAGAAGCCTCTGTGGCCGCTCAGGGCCTAAACGCCCCATTCCCCCCGCAGCCTGCCCACGGCCATGTGGGCACAGCACAGCCACAGGGACGCGGCACAGCCATGGGGACATGGCACAGCTCCGGGGACATGGCACGGGCAGGGCTGTCCCAGCACCGGGGCTCATCGCTCTGCACACACCGGAGGTTCAGGCAGGGCCAGAGAACTGAGAGTAACTGCGTATCTGTTCCTGAAGAATGTCTGGCTTGCTTTCAGTGAGTGCTATAGCAAAACTGCCCGTTGTACTCGGAGCTTTTCACAGACTGTCCTGCATAGCTGACTCCTTACCCAACACGCGCTTGTGTTTGAGGTTGAAGCCAACCAGTGTATACTAGCTAGCATAAGGGTTAGATTTGGGACTAAGCCATTGTCCCACATTACGGGCTGCATGGACCGGCTCCAGAGGGTAGGAACTGTAGAAAAATGCAGTTTGAGCTGAGCTCTGTCCATGCTCTGCTGAGGTTTTCGCATGAATTCAAAAAAATCATGAATTTCATGAATTCCATCAGCTCTGCTTCCAAGACTCATACAACATAGAAGTTTCTTTTGGTTTTAAGACAATATGATGTTTTTACTTCAGCCCTTAAATTGCAGTAAAATACTCACGACTGGGAAATGCATCAGAACAGACATTTCAGAACCCCTTGCTGCTGGGTGGTCTGTCCATGAGACACCGCTCAGTCCTGCAGGCTTCGCCTTCCTGCAGCTTGCACATTTTCCATAGAGAACTTCTGGTGAACTTCTAGCACTGGGCTAACACTGAGCTTCTGTGAACAAGCTCTGTTGAAGGGAAGGAGATGTTACAAGCCATGTATTCCCTTATAGCAGTTTCTTGAGCTTTCCTAGTTAAAGGACCGTCTGACTGTTTGGGTGAAAAATGTGGGTCACCCTCCATCTCTTTGTTGTTTGGCTGTGGAAGCGGCGTGATAAGCAAAGAAAGTCTTCAGCATTCCGTGAACAAAATGTTTTTGTTTTGAATAATCAGAGCAGTACTGCAGTAATTGCAAAGGCTGTAATTAGTCACCGAGAACTGCTGGAGTGTCACCTGGTGCCACGTGGGTGCAGCGCTGGCAGGCACCTGCCAACTCACAGATCTGCTTTGAAAAGAGAAGTCTTATTTTTCAGGCCAATGTCTGATGCCTTATAAGCAGTTCTGTAGTACTGAGGTTTTGAAAAAGGACTTCATTTACTGGTTTTGCTCAGCTTTTTGGCTCTTTCCTGTTGGCTGGGTTTGACCAGACAACCTGGTCTACCTTTTCCTAGCTTACCTACGTGACATAACTGAGCTGTGCATCCTTTAATTCATATGCTAATTTCTCCTTTCTTGGAGCTTCAAGCTCAACTTCCTAAATTCTGGCACCCGCTCGCTCACCAGGACTTCCCCTCCCCAAGAGCATCCCTTCCTGGAGAGCATCCCCTGCCTGAGAGCAATGCCCTCCCCAGCAGCATCCCCTTCCGCTCCGCCTCACTCCCTGCCTGCGGCCTCTGAGGGCAGCAGGAATTTCATGCTGATAAGGGTTGTTGAAACTAGATAAGGATGCAAGGAAAGGGAAGTACTTGTAACTGGGCTCCACGTACTTTATCTTTGTGCTCGCCTGCACTTCCTGACCTGCCCTGACCCCCGCTCTGTGGCTGGGATGGAGGCAGGAGCAGGCGGCCACGCTCAGATGGCTGCAGCTGTGGGACCTCATGGGCTGTGTGGGTTTATTCACTCACACACATGGAAATCAGCATTTTTCATCACAAATGGGCTATTTCTAGATACTTCTTGAACACTATCTTTTGTAACAAAAACTGCATACTGAGTCTTAATTGGTTCATTCTTTTTTCCTTGCCCAAGCTCTTTAAAGCACAGAAAATCAGGGAAGCCCAGTGCTTGCTCAGTCACCAGTATAACTTTTGAGGCTTATTCAAAGAAATTCATCTAAGGTTTTAATCGTTCCCTCTAGCTCACTGCAACAGAACTCAGCATTCAAGGTTGGGCAGTGCTAAGCAGGTGTCCTCTCCAAAGAGTTTCTTAGAGTCGTTTACCAAATGTGTTACTTGCTGAGGCACCAAAGGAACCTTTTCCTTCTTTCTGAGATAAACAGTGGAAGAAGAAATATGAAAAAGTCATTTATCTATCAGCATAGGTCACATTGCCTTACAGAGCGTCCTTCTTACACCTGCAGTCAGAACGAGCCTGAGCTGTAAAAGTGGTGTCCATAAACTCTGATGTGGAAATGTTAAAAACAAATAGGAAAAATAGGAAGAGGTTCAGCACAAAGGAGCTCATTCCATCTCTGACAGCTGCAAAAGTATTTTTTTCTCCATCATTCTCCAAAATATTGAATAAGTCAGGAATTAATACAGAAATGTCCCTGTCATTCTGAATAATACACGAACGAAGTGAATGAAGCGCCTCTTCATTCAGACTGAAGCGATTGTTTCACGTCTCCTTGCACGAGGCCATGTGTAACCCATTGCTGAGTGCTGCCAACTGGGCCTTACAGGACAGGGAAACAACAGCTGGAACCGATTGGAGCTATGGTTGACTCGCTTCACAGTTTATTTATCTGTTGGTATGTGTGCAGGGAGGGAAGCTAGTTAAAATTTAGGATGCAAAATATTTACAACAAAAAGGTCCCCATGAATGCATTGTGTGTTGCTCCCTGTATGCTGTGCTGGCTCCATTTACCCTTTGGGTTGCTCAGTTCCCCATCAGTGTTGGCTGCTCTCTGTATGGTGCCGCCTGCCCTGCACATCCCAGTGTGCAGCACTGCCCAACCAAAGCCCCTTCTTCTCCCACAGACCACCAGCCATGCAGGGCAGCTCTGCACACTGCTCCCTGTGCAGTCAGAGGCTGTTGGGCTCTGAGCCGGAGTGCATCGCCACCATGTCAGGGGCTGATCCTTATGTCCAGGAATGAACCCCTGTGCTTTGAAAGAAAGGAAGAGATACTTGGCTGCATTAGGGGGTATTCAGGGAAGTAACGCTCACAGGATGTCTCTGAACTGCTGTAGGCTCCTTGTTATATGTGAGTACTGTAAGCATTAATGATAAAGCCTGCTCTGAGCTGTGCACACACTCATTTCAGGACGCAGCGGGTTCATGCGGGGGGTTTCTGCCCTACTTGGGTATGTTTTGTTATGTGGCATGGCACTGCTGGAAACCTGCAGCTCAGATCGCTGGAGAGAGCTCTGCAAGTTGCAATGAGTAAATGCAGAGCAGGCAGTACAAAATATTGGTGCTTTTTAATATTTATTCATGTATTAAAAGGTCAGTACAGTAACTGAGATGAATGCTAAAAACTTCAATTAAAAGCAAAACAGCACTGCTGTCTTTCAGTTGCCTTAGCAGCAGAGAAAGTGCAGGTAAACATCCTTCCTTCTGAAAAATGGCCCTGTTCCTCAGAAGTCCCGCAGCCTCCCTGTCCTGACATAAGTGTGTCATTCTACTGGAGCAAACCACAAAGTGACAGTGGTGCAAAGCCCACCGCGGCCCGTTTGAGTCTTTTTGCTGATCTTGCTGGACCCCAGACCGGGAGGGGGAAGAGGATCTCATTTCACTGAAAGAAAATCAGTCATCTCCTCCTGGTGGGTGGTGAGTCTCACCTTGCCCTCTCAGCCCCCAGCAGGTGCCTGCTGCCATGCGGAGCTGTGGCTGCCCACACACAGGAGCCCTCACGCCCCTCCTGCAAAGGAGAGCCCTGGGAACCATCCTTTGCCTGCAAAGCCAAGGATTTAAAACCCCGCTGTGTTGCAATGGGCCAATGGAATCCAAGTACAGTTAATCCTCCTTACACAAAACACATTTCATCCAATTGTGACTCTATTAATATTAATAACATACTTCCACATGAGGAGTACCACCAAACATCGGGTGCTGCTTTGATCCACGCTGCTGGGGGCCGCTCCCAGCCTGCCAGCTGCCGGTCCCCACATCCCGCTGGGGAGAGGATGTTGGAAGTGAGCACGTGTGGGCTGTGGGCAGCTGTCAGGGGGCAGGGGTGGCACTCACTGCATGTGCTCAGTGCCAGGGACACCGGATGCCTCTGGGCGTGAACATCCCCCTTTGCTGTGTCCTGGTGCCCATTGTGGAGCCAAATCAGGAGCCAGTACTGCACACACTGGGCTCCTTTTGCATGGAGCCGAAGCAGAGGGCACAGTCTGTGAGGAAGATGGATGCTACTGATGAGCTGTGGGTGTCCAGTCCTGGCAGACAGCCCCAGTGGGTCCCGGTGCCCACAGCACAGCCTCAAGGGTACTTCATGTCAGCAGACATGAACCTTACGCTGAGTCTCACTGTTAGAAAGCATTACTGAGAGTTTTTATGAAAACCTACTCAAGCTTGACTGCTCATAAATAAGCGTGACACTTCCCTCTCTGCCATCACATGGCATGCATGCTTTTAAGTAGTCCAACTTTATATAAAGGGTCACTGTTGCAAAAAATAACTTCCATTGGCTCCTTTCCCAAAAACATTAATTGCAACCTCAATAAGAGCGCACGGTGTTTGCATTTCCACTTACAGTGGTGTGTTGCTGAGAGTGAGCGCTGGAATGGCCACAGCGCTCCGTGTGCTGCGTGGACCCCGGTACTGTAATCCTAATTGCACCCAGCAACTGTAATAACGAGGCTTTGAGGTTGGATTAAGTATTAGTGGGTAAAATACCAATTTGCTCCTTTTCCCTTCGAGCCACAGAGAAGCGCGCGCTCCTTTTGCTTTCTTCCCTTACTGTCAGCTCTATTCACTAGCGCTTAGGAATGGATTGTGTGGGCAATAGTTACATCCCTTTTATAATAAGCATGACAACAGCCCCGTTCAGCTCTCTGCTGAAGGGCGGCTCTCGAGCTGTGTGCACAGCAGGTGACTCCACATCGGCCCTCCCGGCCCCAGTGGGGATGTACTGCAGCCCCACAAAGGCCTGCCTGCTCAGCACGGTGGATCACAGGTAAGCAGAACCAAAGGAAAAGCAGATGGAACAAAAGGCCCCTACAGTTATCTAAAGTAACTGATGAGGAGTGTGGTAAAGGGTTTTTTTTTGTTGTTTTTTGACTATAGTAAACAGCTATATTTGCAGAATATCACATCTCTTGGGGCTTTTCTAACACTGTGGTTTGAATGTGCTGCACTCACGCCTAACTAGCTGTCTGTGCGCCAGGGACATTTTTTTTCCCCCTTATAAATGACAATATTTTGATTTCACACCACAGTTGTATCAGTATTCCATTCTCCTGAGGTCCCCTTAACGTGATGACAACTGCAATATTAGTTCAGGCTGCTAATCCCAGGGCTCCAATATTTTAGCATCCCTAATCTTATCAGGATCATAGTCTTCCAAGAATATATTGTTGCATTTATCTTCGTATGCATCCTGCAAATCAAGCTGATGAGCATCCGAGCCGTAGTCAGACTCTCAAACTGCCTTGAAACGTTCTGGGTGTGTTCTGTGTCCCTTCGCACACAGCAGTGCACAGGGAGGTGAGGAGCACGTGCCATGGGTGTCCTGCTGTGCTGGGTTTGCCAGAGAGCCAACACTGCCTCCTCTCCTCCATTTTTGTGGTTTTAATAGACATTAAAGGTAAATTCTTATTATAAATACATGTGTTTCCTATAGGAAAATACTGTCCTCTGTGACAGTATATGCAGAAGCTCCACTTCCATGGCAGACACTAATTCCTCTCTATGAGCAGTGCAAGCCCTTGTGAGGGAAATATGCCTGTAAGGTGAAGGTGAAGGAAATCAAGGAGAGCTTGTAGGCCTGGAAGGTCAGCTGATGGCAACTGAGTAACAGGCTTGGATAAAAAGGGAAAGGATGCGGGTAGGGAGAGGGCCCTGAGAAGAGCTTAGGGGTAGCAGTTTGCAGGTGGGGATCTGAGGAGCTGCAGAAGGTAGAACAGAAGGTAAGTTGTTTGTGTGCCCAACAGTAGGGAGCCTGGCTCCTAGGCTCAGGAACCTGTGTAAGCTTATTGATTCTGTCTGTAGAATGGTGTTAAGAAGGTGATTCCTGGTTCTGTATAGTGGGTGAACGATGGGGTTGTCCTGCTTTGGACTAGGTTGGTTTGGGAACTTCATCTTCAGAGCCTCAGAGCTCTGCAAGCCCAGCTTGTGCTTGGTACAGGGCTGAGGGCACTGGGGATGGTGAAGCTGAGTGGGCAGCACATCTCTGCTTCTGCCCTCCTGCTGCATCACTTGGCAAGGCCCCTGCTATGGGAGAGGAGATCTGCAGGAGGGTTCTTGCTGCAGAGAGGCTTGGTTAAGGGTCTCCTACTCCCTGCAGAGCTGTCACATGCTGCCCAGCCCCAATTTCTCTGCATGCTTTTGAAAACGTGTAGAAGAAACGGGTTTTTGGCTTGTTGATTTCTTGGCTTGGTGGCTGTGAACTTCAAATTGTAAGTTCTAGGGAATGTGAAGGCTTTCTTCAAAGATCTTCTCTCCTGAAAGGATAGTTTTCAAATCAGTTTCATTTCATGGCCAGCTTATTACTCATCCAGCCATCCTAAGCCCTAACCATGTTATCAAAGTACTGTATTCCCTCAAACTGAGTTGGGCTGGCTGGAACACAAGAATGTCATTTTCTGGAAAACTTCATGACTTTGAAATTTGCTTTCAATGTGCATTGGACATAACAGAGTGCTTTAGGAAGAGGAGGAAAATAAATGAGAACTGCAACTCGTGGATGTGCACGCACATCCTGTCTAGCAGCACCAGAATCATGCCTACAGCATGGGAGCCCAGTGCCCTCCTGGGTGCGTGGAGGCACTTCTGCTCTAAGAGGGGTGGGTTCCTGGGCTGGGGGCTGCCCCCAGGGCTCAGCTTGTGTGGAGCCCTGGTGCTGGAGAAGTTCCGTAAGCTGGGGGCTGCATCAGAAGCTGTGTTGTGCCCCCAGTGTGCTCCTTCGTGAGACTTGTGGGTATAACACACACCTCAGCATGGCTGTGGGGGAGGTCAAGGTTGGGATTTTTTTTGGTGGCTTGCTTTCTCTTTGAAAGACCAGTTCAGCCCATAGAAAATCGCTGAAAGTCCTCCATGTGGGGGCTCTCACAACCCTGCCTGTGGGCACGGTGCTTTTGCCTCAGCCCTGGAGCAGCAGCTGCTTGCTGCTCTTCCCTCTGTGTGTCACATGGATGCTCTGTCTTTTAAAATCTGATAACGTTGGACACAAATGCAACAACACAGGGCAAGTTTTTATAATAGACATATATGTATGTGCATATATACATGTTTTTGAAAAATCCTGAAAGAGAATACAGCCGAGCATTTTACTGTTGGGGGGTAGAAGTCCTTATGGAAGGGAGGAGTCCCCTCAGCTGTGTTAAGTCCATTCCTGGCTGCTCAGATAACATCGTTTCCCTATTCTGGTAAGCAGATGAAGTAACCAGTGAAACTGCAGCAGTAGTTTTGGTGACAGGGCAGCTGTGATAGGCCATCACTCCAAGCAATCTCTGGGGCTCTTGGTGAGCCTGGGCCAGGTGTGTGTGCAGTGCTGGTGCCCAAAGCCCAGCACCCTGCCTGGAGTTGCCACCCCATCCCAGCAGCTTGGCACTGCTGCCCAGCTCGCCTCTGCTGCTGTTGCTCAATGCCTTTTGCTTCACTGCATTGCAAGAACCAATTGCACAAGTTCACGACCCGCTGGATTAACTCATTCACTTGTTTCTAGTGTGCTCGAGCTGCCGAAGTGTTCACTTCTGCTGCTTTATTCAATCCTCAGCTGAGAGCAATAGGAAATGACATGCTGTATGTGAAGAATTTTGGACAATAAACTGTGTTTATTCCCTGATGGCTGGTTATAACTGTTAGAAATGATAGAAAGTTGCTGGCTGGCCTCAATTTTCTAATGTGGAAAAAAATACACTGTACTTGTTTTCCTTATTGAGAAAATACATTTTGTGAGTGGGATCTTCCAAACCTACTCATCAAAAAGTGGATTTTGAGCCTCATTCAGACAACAGCTATAATGTTTGCTAGTTGGGCAGAACTTTTTCCAAATCCCGGAAGAATCTCTTGATTGATTTGTTTCTATTTTTCATCCTCTCCGTGGATTCTGAGCTGAGATTCCATATGGAGACACTGTGGTGCCCTTCACGCTGGTGGCAGTGCCCTCAGCCTCCCAATCTGTCTCACAAAGTGCGCTGCCCCCATTTTGCCCAACTTTGGCTTATGGGTGTTTTCTTACTGCAAGGCAGCAGTTTAATGTGTGATCAATAAAATCCACGTGATAAGAACAGCTTGGAGTCCCCTTTGGGCTGTGGGGCTGCTGAGCCCCGGGGCTGCATGGGGACATCACTGTGTTCCCTTGTCCGAGGGGAAACGCCCGGTGGAATATTTCTGGATGTTCTTTAAATTAAGAATGGGCTTCCAGAAGAACACAAACATTTCTTTAGGCCCTCCCAACAATAGTGGGTATGGAATTCTGTACCCGCTATTGTTATGCAGCCTCGTCCCTCTCAGCTAATTAGTGCGGGCTTTTCTAAATGATGCATTTAGTATTGAATTATGTATTTTTAAAAGTTCTTATGGTTGTCGTAACTGGAACGATGTGCTGGCCTGACTTGTAATTCCCTCCGCAGCCTCCCTGGAGTCAGGCGGTGCATGCAGAAGGACGAAGTCAATAAAATTGTACTGTGTGTCACTGGAGGTCTAAAGGATTTTGGGGTTTTTTTTCTTTTTTTTTTTTTTAATGAGTAACAATCCTGGGCAGCCAGAAATAACTTGACAAAATTCAAAGGCCTAATTAAGAAAATCATTTAAGACCATCCTGAGATTTAAGGAGCTGCAGGGCTCTCCCTGTCTGGTTAAAGCAGAGAGGGAACGCGGGGTGGTGCTGCATGGAGTTGGGTGACGGGGAGAGGTGCTGTGCTCTGTATGTGTGCTGACTCCCAGTGCTGGAGCTGTGTGCAGTGCTGCTCTGCTAGCGCTGGCAATGTGCCAGTTTGGCAGACTTTGTCGCCAGTATGGGAAAATGACCACAATGGAAATGGCAAATCCCGGGAGCCAGGCTGAAATAGAGAAATCCATGGGTCAGTTTGCAGTTGTTTCCTATTGTGATGACAGCTTCCCGTTCAAACATTTTAGTGCTCTTGATCATCTCATAGCTACCAGCAACATTTGCAATGGCTCTGCAGGCTCTTGGGCTGCTGTGAGCCAGCAGCTGGGCTAGGGCGTTTGGGGCTGAGAGCAGAAGACGCTGCAAGAGGAGCTGCTGTGTGGCAAGCTGTTAGTATGCAGGGCTCAGCATCATAGGCAGCCCATGGGTGCTGTGATGAAGTGGTATATGTAAGTGGAAGTGCTGATTATTATATATATGTATTTTCAATGATTCTGATCTCTTTCCGGGGCAGGGAGGTGTCCTCAGAGGGCCTTCCTCCCTGCCCCTCCCCCGTTCACTCCATGCTGAATGAGTGAGTAAAAGCGTTTTGGATCCCTTACCTCTTGAGGGCTCTCACATATGAGACTTCATGGAGACAGCCCTGTGGGAGGGATGTTTGGGCTCAAATCCCAGGGTGGTTATTTATGAAGCCAAAAAGCAAACACATCTCTAGAGCAGTGTACACAGCTCAGTTTGCTCTGAGCTGCCTGCAGCACAGCTGAGGGGCACAGTAGAGCTGGAGCTGCTCTGGAGATGGGCTTCCATGGAAAGCTGAGATGGGATATCTTGGGCAGCATGGTGTTTGAAGTTCTCCCTCAGAGTCCTGCTGGCTTCCTTGTGACGAGCATGAAGTACTGCTCAGCTTGTCAGCATTAGGACAGCGTTGCTGTCTTACACCTCACCTAAAACTAGTTGTTTCTGGGTTAATTTGAAGTTATGCATTTTGGTTTCTGTCTAATTGAAACAATAATGGTGTTATATGAATCCATGATGAACAGTTTCTCGCAGTGTTGCTCTTGTTTCTTCGGTGATGATCATGTTGATATAGCCGAAGCTTGTTCAATCTCATAAAGCAAATGAATGATTCATGGGCTCTGCCTCTGTGCAGCGACTCTATTTATATAGAGAAAATTATAAAAATACCGTGTCTTGTTAATCATACATCTGTATTCATTTGGATAGGGGGGCAATTATTCCTCTCTACTCAGTTCCGTTTGGTGACTTCCTAAAGTGCCAGAGATGAATTATTCCAGAGAAAAGGCTGAAATGCAATTATGGTGCTGAGCAGCTCCATGCTGCCCCTCCAGCACAGCAAAGCTGCCCTCATCTGCACAGCTCCGCTCCAGTGTGGGGCACCTCCACCTCCTGGCGCTGCAGTGCCCCAGGGATGTGGCATCCAATGATCCCTATTGCAATAGAAGGGCTTATGCTTCATTAAAGTATATGTTTTTTCAATGTCCTCAAATTAACAATGATTTAAGGGCAGCCAGGAGCAGTGTCCCCAGCCTAATTCTCAGGGTCATGCTTATGATTTCTCTCCCTGGTGTATGGCCGTGCCAAATGGAAGTCTGTGATGAAGCACTGCAGCCCTCGGTGAGTGATGGTGCTGCTGCTGTTACCACGCTGCTCACTGGGCAAGTCTCTCCTAATTCAGTCCACACCTGGCTAAGTTTCCTTTGTTTCAGGTAAGCTGTCATGCAAAATCCCAAATACAGTTCTCATGCCCAGCTTAACGTGCAGGAGAGATCTTTGAAGTTTACTGGACAGAGTTTGGTCTGGAGAAGCCATGCAGCTCAAGCTGCAGAACGCTTCTCAGTGACAGTACTGCTTTAGTGATGCTCTCAGGTGTTGACACTTCCACATCTGAAACAGCTTCTTAGGCACTGAGATCTGTCACAACTATGTTTACTCTCTCCATCACCCACCAGTTTTTCTCCCAGGCCGGCAGCATCCCGCAGTGCACCCTGTGTGCTGTAGGCTCCTGCCTGTCCTGTTCAGAGCCGCCTCTCTGCACCCGCGCTGGCGCACATCTTCCTTCTGTGAAGATGAAAGAGCAGTTTCTTCAGAAGTTTCTTATGAAATGCAGAGTCTTGTTGAGCAGAAGCATCATTCCTTTACCTGGTTTTGCCTTTCATCTCAGATCTGAACGTGCTTGTTCTACAAATTGCTTTAACTTTTGTAGAATTTCATGAATGCTGCTTTCTCTTGGGTTTTGGCTTTGGGAAGGTGGACTGTGTTTTTCTGCATGAAGCAAACACAAAATGACGCTTTCAGCCGCCAGCTTGGCTTGGGCTGGTGTGCAGGCTGGCTGTTAGCTAAGGGAAGCAGGTTGTCAGAGCGGAGTGGCACGTGAGGAACACCAAACAGGGCAGGCAGCATCCCAGCTGTGCCTGCAAGCACTGCCCAGGGGCAAAGCTGCACACAGAAGTTTGCGGCGGGGCAGTAAGCTCTGCTCACCAGCTCACCGTCCTTTGGATGATGTATTCCCAAATGGATATATAACATCACTGAGGTGAGCAGCAGATCAGAGTGCAAACTGTTGTCAGTCATGGGCTCTGTTCAGTGGGAGTTTGTTCTGTTGTTGTCCCTCCAGCTGTCCATATTCTAAAACTAGTTAATTCTATCACAATTAAGAATGCGCCATGGAGAGGTGTTTCAGCAGCAGAGTCGTTGCCTCTCATTTATCTCATTGAGTTATTGCCATGCTCATGTCTTGGAGAAGGGCTTTGCAGGGCAGGAGCTGTGCCCCAGGCCGGTCACCATTGCACAGGGACTGCTGGCACCTCCTGGTTGGTCGAGTCAGCTTTTCTGTTATCATAGCTCCTGAAAGGAAAAGCAATCCTGAGATCCAGATTGAATGTCTGGATGCTACCAGGTATTCCCACCACGAAGTCTGTTGAGGTGCTAATTTAAATGATCCATTCCTTTTTTTTTCTTTTCAACACTGTATCTCTCTAAACCCTTAGAACACATACCAAGATGCATTAGATGTATAAATACAGGTACATGTGTATACATGCGTATGGTTTCCCTTTGTTTTTTTGGTTGTTTTTTTTTTAATCTTTTAGCCATGCAAAAGCCTTTAGAAACATCCTGGAACCCCTGCATGTTCTTCTTCCCCCTCCCAAACTTCTACCCCAGGAAAAATATTAGTCTGTTTCTGCAAAAGTAACGCACTATGTTGGCTCTATAGCATCACAAAGCACCTCTCTCTGTGAGTTCTGTATGTTCTGTCCCTGAAAGATTTTAGTGCAACAGTGACCTTAGAGGGCTCTTGAAGAGAGCCCTTTCTGCTTGAATTGTATCCTGACATGTAATGAAGAGGTTGCCATGGCAAGTGTATATTTTTGATGGAATCAGAAAACAAGTGAATAAACCACGTGCGTCTCCGATCCATGAATTACTACCGCTCAAGGCAGCAGCAGCCGCTCTTTATCAGTACATGATGAAATTTTTTTAAATTCCTTTTTTCAAACATCTTAGACTATGAAGTTTAAGGGGTCAGCTGAACACTGCTTTGCTTCCTTCATGTCGTAGATTGAGAAATGTTTAATTGCCGTGCAGAAAACCCAACCACTGCTACCAAAAGCTCTCCTTGTAACCTCCCCGGGTGCACATGAGCATTAGGATCAGCAGACCCTTCCTATTACAGTGCTTCTATTCATGGGAGGTGTGGGGAAATCTACATTGTATATGGAAACTGCCTGAGAACACCTTATATTTGGCACTATTATCTGATTATATACACATAAATCTGCTTATACAATTCTACTGGAACAGTGCTGAATTGTTTACCAGTGGTTTACGCTCTCCTGAGACCTTGCAGACCTACTTTAAAGCTGGGTTAACTCTCTGTGGTCAAAGCTGTGTTTAGTTGGAAATATCTTTAACAAATAATCACAAAAGCAAGGAAAGCTTTAGTAGGTAAAACTGGACAAGAAAATATCTTTTCAGCGCGAATTCTGAAATTTTCCAAAGCAGTCAGAGCTCAGCTGGAGGGCAGCCTGCTGTGCTGCCTGTGTGGCACCGACCGCAGGGAGGGAGGGGTACATCTGCTGCCCATAGGGGAGCAGTGCCCTGCCCTTCTGAGCTGCTGTGTAACCCCAGCTTCTGTAGCTCCATACCAATGGCTGTTGCTCTTTCTAACCCCGGTGCACCCTCAGCTCTCCTTCCTGAGGTTCGCTGCCCCTGGCTGGAGCTGCAGCACTTCCCCTGGGGGCCGGGCTGGACCCCTGCACCCCTCCCCACAGCCACCTGTGTGCTGCAGGGCCCGCGCTGCTGCTCTCTCCATGATTAGTTTACACATTTTCCCAAAGGTCATCGAGGCAATTAGCTTAGTAGTTCCTGGTGTCATTCAGCAACTATTTAAACTCTCCTAAATGAAATGACTGTAGTCCAAGCGTTCCTTCCCCATGACCTCAGTGTGCTTTCTCTGGGCTAACTCCCCTTGCTGCTCGGTGTGCGTTCCATGAGCAATGCAATGCTGTGCTGCCTGCACCTCGCTGCTGCTTCCTGCCTGTCCGTGTGGGTGCTGGGTGCCTTCTGCAGGGGACCTGTGGGGCTGAGCAGGGAGCTCTTGACCTCAGCTGTTGTTCCATGCCACCTCCAATCCATTGCTGGGCTGGGAGAAGAGGATTTTCAGTTCTGTTTCCTTTGCTTGACCTCATCTGTGCTGTAAAAGGCCTGGTCCTGCACGGCCATGTCCTCAGGCATGCAGGCTTCCTATAGACAGGGAGAAAGTTCTGAATTGGACAAAGCCAGACCCTGCCCCGCTATCGGCCCTGTGTCTGCTCCATGCTCTGGGTGTCACTGTGCCATCAGCCCCTGTGTGAGCGGCAGCACTGCATGGCTGCTGCAGGGAGCTGCACCATTGGCAGTGCTGGGCAGCCAGGCTGAGCCTCGGCAATGAGCTGTATTTGGGATGCTCTATGCAGTGCAACGTGGAAAAAATAGTGAAGGGAAGGAGGAGGGGGAGAGAAGGCCATGTGCTGTCATCTGCTCTTGTAAGCAAGGAGGTTTCATCTAGGAAAGTCACATAGTATTGGACTTAATAGAAAATTTAGTGCTATAATTGCTGGAGAAATTTTCAAATGATCTGTAATCTTGCTTTGAAAACATCAAGTGCTCGGAGTCTGACCGGCAGGGCAGCAGCTTGCCTGACGGTGGAAATTGTATTACAGAGACCAGACTGGGCTGTAGGTGGCAAATCTGTGGCTGCGGTTTGCTGTGCTGATTCATGAGCCAGCACTTCTTCCAAAAACCTCTGCCCAAAAACAGCAGTAACAAATGTGATATTTACACCTTGAACATGCTGCACGTGTGTAAGGATGGGCTATTATCGCTGTGTCCGTGATCTTTTTGCAGAATCATAGAATCAGAATTACTCAGGTTGGAAAAGACCTCAGCGATCATCAAGTCCAACCGCAGCCCAACCACAGTACCCTAACCCTAACAACCCTCTGCTCAATCATGTCTCTGAGCAAGGAAGTGTTGCCTTTGCCCTCATCTTATACGGCTCTGGGAGAGCAAACCCTTCACAGGGGGCTTGATCCGTTGGTGCCTGTTTCCTTACGGGAGCAGCTCTGTGGGGCTTCTGATGCCCATGGTAGCCGTGGAGCGATGGGTCGGGCATGGGGGTGGAATGGGTGTGGAAGGGCAAAGGGAAGCTGCCCTGAAGTCAGTGGGAGGCTGTGAGCCTCACTAAGGAGTTCATTAGGAAGGGAAGGGCGAGCGGTGCAGCTGCTGCACAGATTTACCGTTAGAAGGCGAAGGCGACACAGGCAGCAGAATTATTAAAAGGACTCTTATCTGGTTAGCAGAGATTGTTTCTGGAAACTGAGAACTTGCTGTGTAATGGGAGCTGCGGGTTTTCCTGGAATTCTGGATGTTGTACAAAAACAGTTCTTTTCAGACCCAGCAGACAAGCGAAGTAAAATAGGTTTTTCAAGTGGAAAACTGCCAATTATTCCAGATTGTTGTGATAGTTTGGTGATTCACACAAGGCTTCAGCAGACAGGTAGTGAGAGCCTCTTTTTTCAGTGCGCTCCGGGTTACAGAGCACGTTGTGAATCGGCGCTCATGCTGGGAAGGGGCGTCCCGCAGCCTCGGGGGCACAGCCTGCCTGGAGAGCCCCGGCCCTGCATGGAGGTGAGCTCTGTTTGACGTCCCTGGTGCTTCATGGGCAAAAGTCAGACAGGCAGTGAAGTTTCTATTCTTTTTTTTCTGCTGAAAGCCCATTGATTTGCAAAGCAGGGCAGGCTGTGGAAGCACTAAACATCCCAGCAATGTGTCTGGCCCTCACGGACACCGGCAGTGAAAGAAAGCTTCCCCACAGGTGTGTGACATCAGGAAGAAATAATTTTGGTAAAATGGGGGAATTCGGTGGGGTTAAGTCACTGTGCATCATCAGTATTTGGTAAGGGGTTGTGCTGATCCATGAGTCTTCTTGGAGAGCTTAAGGCTGTGGGGTCACCAAGCGATGCTCCTTGCCATGGGACCCTCTTGTCTTCTCTTTGGGGAGCTGCTCAGCCCAATGAGCGCTGCTGCTCACCTACCTGAAACACAGCACAGTGCCCGGAAGTGCCTTTCGTGGGGCATCTAAAGCAGCACTGTGACAGGAATACAGAAATCTGACAACACGAGGGGATAAAGATGTCCACTGACCTGAGAGTTCAGGCTGTTAGGCGTGATTTATGAATGCAAAACATAAAAGAGCATATTTGATTAGTCTGTGATTACATATTAATTACCTTTCTGTGGCACGTACGCCCAGGAGAAATAAAAGGTCTCAAAGCAGAATGAGTCTGTTTCCTTTAAGGAAGTGAAACTGCAAAAAGGCAGATGCGTGCCAGGGAAGCTGAGGCAGGACTTGCTCTAGTTGGAGCGCTCAACTTTTTTCTCAGCCCTTGTGAGCTGAGATTAAAACCAGAGTGGAAAGTTAATCTTGTGATAAAACAGCAAGCAAAAGAATGGGAAATATATCCACCTTCCATGAATTTGCACTGAAGCCAGCTGGTTCTTCAGCACAGCATTGAGAACTGCTCAGGTTTTTTACCCCATTGCTTAGTATTGATGCTCTTTTCTTTCTTTTCCCAGTCAGGCTTCTTGATGTGTAGGCAATGTCTACTCGTACCTGGCTGCCTGTGCTTCCTGACAAACAGCAAGAAACAAGGCAGGCTTCTGTTAACCGTACACTGCTGTACGGGTGTGCTACCTCTCCGGGTGCCCGTGTCCTCACGGATGAACGCCTCGCTGGTGGTCAGTGCTGGCTCTGCTGTTGGTTGGTTTTGTAGTGCTTTGTGTTCACTGTATACATTGCAGATTATCCCTTGAGCATGTGTGCTATCCTGTGGGCTATTTTTGGTGGTTTTATAAACACTCGCTCCTGTGGATGGCCAGACCTGCATTGGGGTGGCAGAGCGGGATCTGCTCTCTTGTCTGGCTGCTGGCGGGGGCTGGGCTGGGTTGAGGTCTCCCGATCAGCGCCTTGTGTGCTGATTGCTTCACCCTTCAGTGTGTGCAGGAGGAAGACAGCGTTAAGAGAACTGTCGTCTTGGGGGAACGTTGGAAATAAGGAAGAATGGGTTTATCCCTGCATAGGGTGAGAAATTGTCAGGCAAACAGGGGAATTTTGTACAGTTCCCATTGGCTGAAAGTACTGTTTAGAAATCACAATCTAAATTAATTGAAACTCAAAGACAGGAAATAAAGTGTTTAACAGGATGACCTTTGCTGTGTGCTCCCCAGCACCCCCTCTGGATTTGCCTCTCCCCGCAGCACACAGCTGTGAAAAGTGTTCAGTGCCGAGGGAAAAAACGAGCACCTTCCAGGAGCAGCGCACAGCAGGAGGGGCTATGCCCTGCCCCGCCGTCCCACAGCCTCCGCTTGTAGCAGCAGGCAAGCCCCAGAGGGACGCGGCACTCTGCAGCCAGGGCTGTGCCGGGCACATCGGCACTGCGACTTGTACCTGCTGGGACCGGAGTGAGCAAAGGGGACTGCAGCAAAACCCCGATGTGCTGGAGAGAGGAGCTCCTGTGCTTAAAACAGAGGTGGCCAGGGGAAAACAAACAAACAAACAAACCTATATTCACTTATTTTAACTGTGCTTGAACTTCTTACCAAGATAGCCCTGTCAGATGCAAGTGGTAGAACGGACATGTGACATCAATTTTGTCATAAACGCCACAAAAAATCTGTGCAGTTTATAGAAGCCATGACAGATCTTTAAAACAAATGCATTCTTCCCATCTTTTTTTTTTTTTTTTTTCTTTTTTTTTTTTCCCAACTTTTCAATGTTGGCAGTTTGAAGAATTTGAAAATTGAATCCATCCATCTGGCACTGGGAAAACAAACAACATATTTGTCTCTGTATTCTCTCTTCACTCCAGCGCTTAAAGAAGCTAAGCACAACCAAGTACATCCAAAACTGCAGGGAAAGAGGGGGTTAAGTCATTTATATTTCAATTTATTAGCTTGGCCATGCTAAATAATCTGCATTGTTCGGCAAAATGCAGAAGTTCTCTCGTAGTTTGGAGCATTTGGAAAATCACAGAGTATGGGAAAATATGCAGTCGGTAAAATAATGTGCAGTAGTTTGAAAATGCAGGGGTTGATGTCATGCAAGGCTGCATTTCAGGACACGAGGTCATCAGGGCCATGCAGGGCTTACAGACCTTCATGTGTGCATGTACCTGTGGGCATCACGAGAGGATAAGCAGCAGTCGTGTTCCGGGTTAAGTGTTCAAACCACAGTAGGTTCCTGATGCTTACTGTGGACTTCGTAGATGTTCTGTGATTATGCTTCCGTTCTCTGAACTTCAACACAGCCCATCGTGGTTTCTTCAGCACCTCGTGGGCTCATAAAGACGCCTCCCAATCACTTTTTCCCTGTTTCGGGTGAGGGAGCTGCCAGCAGATATATGGTGGTGACTCAGCGGTGCGCCCGACTTGTCTCTCTGCCAGTTGTGCCTATAGGAAAATGCAACAATCAACAAATTCCTCTTCTTTTACATGCAGATTGAAATGGTTTCAGAAACTCAATTATCTCTGGGCCCCCATTTTGAAAGCAGGCGCCAGCTGTCAGTTCCCACATTCCCCCAAGGCTTTGTGTGCTCTGCTCTACATGTTTTTGTTGTTTGCATTTGGTTTCTTAATTTTGATTTTCTGGAGTTACAACACAGTTGCAGCAGGAAAGCTGAGGCTGTGAGCGGGATCTGGTGCCATGCGGGGCTCCGTGTGCAGCTCCGTGCCAGCAAAATACAGTGTTGAACCCTGCCTGTGTCCCTGGCACGTGTCTTCTTCCCTTTCCTTTGCCTTTCTCATGGCAGTGGGCTGCTTGTCAGGCTGGCTACAGAAAGCGCAGCTCCTTGTGTGCCTATTAGAAGATTTAGCATCCTCTCATCTGATGCTGAAGGACGGCCGTGGCGTTGCTTCCCTCTAGAGAAGGCACTTCATCCTTCCAGAGAAGCACGACGCATCATTCAATTACTGATTAAATTTTGAGGAAAGTAGTGGGAAATGGAGGCTGTCAATTTTTATATCTGTGTTTAGAACAACTGGGAATCGATCGCTCTTCACCTTGGTAAATGAGGGAAAGCTGTAAGGCATTCATCTTCACCAGAAAATCCACAAGCACGCTAGCCAAATTATTTTCATTGAACGCCCTCCCCACCGTCTATAACCTTGGTCACATAATCAAGAATGAAAATCATTATCTGTTTCATTCACATCTGTTACTAATTTTCGAAGCCTCCCTTAAATCTGATTAGAACTCCTCATCCAAACCAAACCGATGTTGAACTCAAGGTTAAGATGTATCAGGTTAGCTCAGTGATTCAGATCATATTTTCATTTTCTCTTCCTAATTGAATTTGTACATTGCTGTGCGTTACTGTTCTCCGGACCGGTTATTATTAACTGTTTATAAAATGCCAAGGGGATACAATGCACTGCGAAGGCAGCGAACACAAATTGCTTCTCCGGTTACCGTAACCCATAAGTGCTGTCCCTGCCCAGGCAGTTTGACCCGAGGACGCTCCATCTCTTCCTTGCCATTCACTGCCATCAGGCTACTTCTTTACGACTAATTGGGAATGTTACCTGCAACATTAGCCCTTCCAGGCCATGCTACACAAGTGTCATGAATTTTGCAGGGCCATCCCCCTTAACCAGTAGCAGCACACATCAATGGTGCGGTGCTCTTATGCATTTCTTTCATCTTCTCAACAGCATTCCTTTGAGTTTCCATCGCCTAACGGTGGCCGGAGCGGCAACAGCAGAGGCATGAGAGCACGTCGGGCTCCTGTCCACAGCACTGCGGTTTCCTGTTTTCTTTTTCAGTTATTTAGAAAGGTCTCAGCAGAAATAGCCACCGGCCCTTAGGGGGGAGATGCCTTCTGCAGCCCAGCACCCCACGAGCAGCCCACTCCCTCCATCTGGAGGCACAGCAGGTCCTCATGCCGTGCAGCCAGGCTCAGTGAGGACAGAAATAGCGCTGGGTTTCACTTTCATTCTGGGTGGCAGCAGGGGTGCGTGCGCCCAAATAGAGCATCCCTGCTCAAATGCCAGGGGAAGCAGGGCAGCAGCAGCAAGCAGTAGGGCAGGGCTGTCTGGGGTGGCCATGTTGCAGGGCTGGCACTCTCTTGTCCGGCTCTGGTGGCTGTGCCGTGCTCTGCAGAGTAGGCTGTACTGCTGTGCTGTTCTCTTCCTGTGCAATATTTTCAAGTCTTGTGCCTCATGACTGCAGGAATGGAAGAAGTCAAACGCTGACTTCTTGTGCAAACACAAAGGAGCCTTTTGGGGCAACACAATAACCTCTGACAAGTCCTGCAGCTTACAGTCTGTAAGCTGCTCCATCTTTCCTCTTTGAAAGTGACCGAAAGTTATTCTAATACTAGTTTTCATTGTTTTATTAATATATTTCTCCAGTCCCTACCTTCTGTGGATCACAAAGCACTTTACAGCCGTGAGCCCAGTGTGACAGCAGCCCTGTGAGGCAGTGCAGAGCTGAGTGCCCAACCTCCCTGCGGCAGCCTGAGCCAACCAATGCATTCCTCCAGTTCTCCATTCTGTAACAAGGCTGTGAGCCCACCGGGGCTCTTCCTGAGCTGCACGCATTGTAAGGGAGAATGGAGGGGAGCATTTCTCCCTCTTTCCCCATGCGGTCACTCTGTGCTGCCCTCCTGCCCCATTCTGTGTCCCCGCAGTATGATGGGTGCCCGGTGTTGGCAGGGCCGGCAGCCTGGCCCTTTGGTGCAGGTCATATGGCAGCCTGCAGGGCCTGCCCTGCTCCGTGCATGGTGCAGGGCCGCGCAGCTGCAGGAAGAGCTGTGGCTCCTCCTACACACACACACGCACCATCTGTAGGCAATAATAGCGTGCTGCGAGGGCCAGCTATGTTTAGGTTGAAGGAAATGGTTCGATAGTTACGCCATACTCTGATCCTTCTGTCCTGCGATTGTCTGGAGGCTCGCATGTGATAAGTGTGTTCGATTGCATCCGTTCTGATTTTGGTTTGGTTTGGTTTGGTTTTATGCTCCTCTCTGCTGTTGCTCACTCTCTGGCTTGCATTCACTTTGCACTCCCACGCGTCGTCCCATCCCAGCCCTGAGCAGAGCCATAGAGCCGTTGGCCTTTCCCCTCTCAGACCAGCTTTTGGAGTGCTCTGTGCCCCCAGTGCAGGTGGGGGCTGCCCTCAAAGAACCCGCAGAGCACGGAGTGAGGGAGGAGGGATGTAACAAATTCGTATCTGATCGGCTCTCGCAGGGCAGTGGCACAGATGGCTTTACATGGATGCTCAAAGCACCCAGTGGGCTTCAGCTGCACAGAACGGGGCACACACAGACGAGCTTCACTTGGAGTGCATGGAACACATGGGCACACTCGCCAGCTCTGCTGGAAGTTCTCGCAGTGATCCTGATCCATGGCTGGTGATGAGCCCCAGCTCCTCCTCGTCTGCAGGAGCACCATACCTCAAAGCACTTGTAGAACACGTGCCATCGTGTGAGCTCTGCTGCTGTGGCAGGGGGTGTGTCTGGCTGTCAGAAGCTGAAAAACAGTTCTCAGAAAGTTTTGCATTGATCCAGGAGAGTCAAATTCTACACCTGTGTCAGCGCTTCTAACCTTAATACTCTCACTTACTCCTACTGCCAATGGGGTG
This sequence comes from Alectoris magna, assembly GCA_030625065.1. Lineage (NCBI taxonomy): Eukaryota > Metazoa > Chordata > Aves > Galliformes > Phasianidae > Alectoris > Alectoris magna. Next base: position 16,376,559 of record CM060573.1, on the reverse strand, counting down.
GTTCTCATTCTGCAACGAGCCCTCCCATTCCTCCTGTGCAGCCAGCTGGGAGCTGCTCCTGCCTGCATGTGGGATGGCAGGTCCTGCTCCCTGCAGCACAGTGCTGGTGATTTCCTGGAGGTTACTCCAGCTGCCCCCAGGGATTCAATCCAGCAGCACTGGGCCTGTCGTTTGAATTTGCTTCTTTTAATAAAAGGTCAGCTTCATTCCTCTGCTTTCTACTTCTTACTACTTCAGAGCAGCATTCATGCCAGAGGAAATAAGCTATCAAGGAGAAATGTGAAGATCCTCTGAAGGGACAAAAAGTGGTTAAAATATAGAAGTGAAAGGTAAGCAGAAATAGCACATCTCAGAGCCAAAGGAGATGATTCCCGGAGTCCACAGGGATGTGTGCGGGAGCTGTGCCATTTAAGATATTCACCAACTGGAAAAAGGGAGGAGGGGGCAGGAGATGACATGATAAATTATTCAAAGCTGCAAAAACAAACTGTAACTGAAAAGAGCTGCAGGAGCGTCTCACTGTAATGTGTGATCAGGTGGTAAGAATACTAGGCAGTCAAACGTAATAAACAAAAGGAAATGCCAAATGCAGGAAGAAAAGTATGGATCTGTTCAAGGATAAACTATAAATTAGGTATTGAGAAAAAAAAGAGATACATAACTGTGTGGAAGCAATCTCCCTGCTGGAAACTGGCATGATAGGAAATGGGAGGGAGGGAGGAGAGGGTATACCTGAGAGCATCCCTGAGCTCCCGCATCTCATATGTTGTGTGTGCTTGTGGCTGCCCATCTCAGCAGGGATATGTTAGAATGGAGGAAGGTATAGAAAAGATCAAGAACTCTAATTAAAGCAAGAGAACCTTGTTCTGTGGGCTTTGCATTACCACAGCGTTTGGGTATTCCTTCAGCTTACTGTACTTCTAAACATGGGGCAGTATGATTTTGTTTTTATTTGCCTGTATTTCTGGTGCTGCAGTTTTGGCACTGATCACTATGATGTCTGATGTCAGAGTATGGTCTCACCAAGCAAATAGCTTTGGTAGTTTTGCTGATCTCCCCATTGATAACACAGAAGAAGCCCATTTAAACCTGAGGTCCTTCGAAAGTTATACTTGACCATCACAATAAAACAGGGAATAACGAGTGTGAAGACAGTCATCTTTTTATGTAAGCACCAAGGCCACATATCACAGTCACTCATACTAAATGTTTGTTTCAAGGAATAAAATCATAATTTCCATGTGCATCTCTTAATTTAATTTCCCACGTTGCCCACACAGAGGTGTGATATTTAAGGAAAGCCATCGGCACTGTCTCCATATGCAGCAGGTCCTGCGGCACACACAGACCTTGCTGCTGCCTCCCGGGCCCAGATCAGGTCCTGCAGTGCTGGCAGTGGCAGAAATGGGATTTGTGTTTTCAGTTTAAGGAGGGGTTGGACCTCTTGTGATAAAGACAGATGTTTGAAAAGGTATCCGATATTCCATAGGACTTTTTTAGCTGTAGCACTTCTCTCTTGCTTGTACCTTTCCTTACATATTTTAGTCATGAGTCTGAGCTTAAAACTTGTACAGTCTCGAATCTTGAACTCCTTTTCATTCGTAAACCCACTTGTCTATAATTCTGTTTTACTGCTGACAAGCCCTAAGATTATAGAATGATTTGTAGTTACTAACATGGGAAGGCATGACTTGCTTTAAAACAAAACAAGTATAACCCCCTGCGCTCTGTACTGCTGCAATGCATCTGCTCTGCCAGAATTACATGGCAGTGCGCTTGGATATTTACTCAGCATTTGGAATTGTGTGTTAATGTGCCCCTTCATTGCACCATGACTACTAAAGTGTTCCAGTCTATAATAGGAGCAAATAAAAGGAAAATCAAATCCTATTATTTTATCACTTGCATCAGACTAATTGTTCACACACAGCAATTTGTGGACCTCTTACAGCACTGCTGAGCAAGGTCAGGCTTTCCTCCCACAGCCACGTCTGCCTCTTTGGGCATTTCTACCTGCACAAACTGCCATTGAGCCGGGCTGACCCCCCAGCAGCCTCTGAGCTCCCACACTGCTTTCTGTGCTGCCCCAGGTGCTACATGCATGCAGGGCTGCAGAGTGTGATCCTGCCCGCCTCCTGCTCCCAGGCAGCACCAGGTAACAGTCCTGTCCCTGTGCTCCCTGACCTCGTGGCAGTCGATTTGCTGTGTGGGACTGTGAGCATGCAGGGAGATGTAAACTGGGGTACCCAGACTGCCCCGTGCCATGCAGACCTTCGGTCGCACCCATTACACAAAGCAGCTGTGCACCCAGGCTGTGAATCTCAGTCACTTACTGCTGATTTTTACTGGGCATTGTGTTGTAGGAAAAAATATTGGTGGAAATCAAGTGTACTTCTTTTCTTGCAGGCATCCTGTAATTAGCTGAAGTTCTCTTTTCCTCATAGAAATGTCTTGATGCATAAAACAAAAGTTTCCTCTTCCTCGCATGTTGTTGCCAGATGTTTGGGCAAACCTTAAAAACAACAAAGTTATTTGTGTGCACTTACACATGACTTCACCCCCAGTGCCTGTCATAAAGTGCCCCTCCTCCTCAATTAACCGAATCACTTCTCCCCCCGTTTCTGAGCAGTGTGTTTCTGTTGTCTGTTGGCTGCAGCATTTCAGCAGTGCAGCCGTTTGCTGCAGATCCATGTCCCAGCATTCAGAAAGGCACAGCGGGGCCATAACCTTCTCAGATTAATTTCCACTTGCAGTCAAGGTTTCATTTTTACACAAAACAGCTGCAGGAGACCCATGGATGGGGGGATTCAGAGCATGGGTTGTCCTTACAGCTTCCATAACCCCCAGGGCCTGAGCCCTGCTGGCTGGACCAGCATGAGCCAATACCAGGCTGTGCCAGGATTGGATTTATCCCTGCATGGGGCTTTATCAGCTGGATGCAGCCTTCAGTTTTCTGCAGTGTGGAATGCTGAGAGCTCGGAGGTGTGCTTCATTAGAGCTTTTGCCACTAATTTCACTTTGTTGCAGCTACGCATGAAGGTTTACTCTGCATTCTTGTTTCTTTCCAATGATGACTTTGGATTTTGCTGTGCTCAGGCAGAGCCTGAGAAAAGCCAACAGGCTTCACTTAGCCTGGCTGAAGTTCTGCACTTCCCAAATCAAGTGCTGATAGCACCATTGTACTCCGCAGTTCACATGCAGCCTTTTACTGTTCACTCCGAAGTAGCAGGTAACATGCTTCCAGCTTGATCGTCATTGCAGCTCACATCTGCATGCCCCAGGAAGTGGCCCAGACCCGTGCCACAGCACAGCCCTTCTGGGAGCTGCAGGTGCTCGGGGCAGAGCACAGATAGGGCCCAGCTAACCTGCTCTGCTGCCCCAGGGAGAAGGCAGGGAGAGTGTCGGGGTCCTGGGGTGGCAGAGATGTATGGCAGAAGGGCTAAAACGGTGGTTTGTACAGCAGTGAAAGACCCAGTGGGAAATCAAAGTATAAAATATTGCAGTGCAGCAAACCAGAATACAGGACTAGCACAGGGAATAAAGAAAGGAAAAAAACCAAACACATTGAAAGTAGAGAAAATACAATGAGTTATTAACTGCAAAGGACGAAGGATGGCATGGCACAGACCCTCTGTGCTTCAGCCTGTGACCTACCAAAATTAATAGCAAATGCATGCTTTGATTGAGTTTGGACCTGGGAGTCCATTCAGACAAATAAATCTGCAGTTGCACAGGTTCTGCTCACTGCCTTCTGGTGAGGAATTGTGCTCCTGTGCCTGGGGAAACCGCAGCTGGGAGGTGTGGTACCTCCATTCTGCCCCAGGGGGGAACTGCTGGCACACTGCAGCCACCAGCTCAGTGACTTCGATGTACATTCAAGAATTAAAACAAATGACTTGCAAGGTGAGAGGACACCAAACCGATCTGCTTATGAGACAACTGAGATCTCAAAGGACTTGCATTTGTGCAGAGCATGGGGTACTGGGCACCTCACCGTCCTTCTGTAGAGACAACAGATTGCAAAGGGAGGAAAAGGTCTTCCTACAGAGCTGTGGTTTATGTGAGTTTTCTGTGACCCACAGATACAGAATGAGCAGTTCATAGGAAGAGGCAATGCCAGCTGTCTTTTTGGTACTTCCAAACAAGCTGAAGCATTTATTATTTGCTATCTGTGGACTTCACGCAGTATTTATTACAGAAGCACAAGTTCTTTATTTTGAATAATCATCTTCCCATTCCTGTCACCTCTGCAGATATTTATTCAGTAAGATTTTATTATGTTAATGTGCCTTCTGGTCACGGGTGCTATCAGGCCCTTGGTATCACCAAGTTCTTTCCATTCCCCAGTGCCTGAGATGCACAGCTCCTCGGCAGCTGGTTTTATTAAAAAACAAAACAAACAACAAAAAAAAAACACAACAAAACAAACAAACAAACAAAACCCCTCCAGCTTATCTTTTTATTGATTGCTCCAGAGATCAAAGACATCATTTGTGTCCATTTCAGTACTTCAACTGAAATACTGGCACATCAGTCACTCAGCCTGCAGACTCCTCTGTGCTGCCAATGCAAAGCAGATCCAACCGATTGAACCTGATCTCCATTAATTGCCAGTGCCATTTCAGACCCTGTTTTCTTGAAGGTTGCAGAGAAAGTTGCTGCTATTGTATTTCATGAGCACATCGCTTCATCTGGAAACACTTCAATCATTTATTTTCTAGCCTGCTTCTGGCACTAAAAAATGATGTAGTGCAGGTCCTCAGTGGCCTATATACATTTGCCAGCCGGGACCCACGTGTTAGCTCTGTTCTTATTGGGCTTGTCAGCAGTTTGTAACCAAAGACATTTCCCTGTGTTTTAAACTTGCTCGTGTGTTTTTACATTGTTTCCTTGAGTTTGGAGTGGGTCTGTCTTTACCCTGTTGACTCCAGCACACATTTTCACCTACATGCTTTGTGTGGTTCACATTACATGAGCTCACTTTGGTCACACGCGGCACCATCTGCTTGTCTTGGGGTTCCCTGCCCACCCCGGCCCTCACACAGACGGGCAATGCCTGCAGCCTGCAGCCAACACAGCACTCTGCACCACTTCAGGAGTTTCTGTCTGGCACTTGGCTTGTAATGCTGCACACAGATCTGAAACTTGTTCTCAGTTCCAGTGCATTGCTCCACCTCCTCCACAAGGGTCGTAACCACACTTTTAGTGATTTAATAGTGTTCCACAGTTAGATACATATTTTAATGTCTATGTTTAATGTTTGTTGAGGTTGAAAGTCCTTACCTGTGCAACACCGTTGTGTGGTGGCATAGGAACATACAGTCGTTCATTTCCTTTTCTAATCTCTGCTCCGACAGCTCTACCACCCCTCTCCTCCTGCAGCCCTACAGCACTCCACCAAGCTGGGCACTCTCTGGCCAAAGCCCTTCTTGCTCAAAGACTCTTTCAACACGATGCATGGATTGACAGCCAACATTTTTATTGTCGATACAGTGTTCTTCCCCAAATTCAGATTTCTTCCCTCCGTTCTCCACGTATCTTTCCTCTTCACGTAGAATAACTTACATCTACTTACAAATTTAGTAGATGCACTGAGGCAGACAAAAAAAAACTCCTGTATTTGAACTCATCAGTTAACTATCTGTTCATTTGCAAAATATCAACAGTATTTGTACAGCGATTGCTATATGGCAGGATTTGTATATTTAAAAGGACTAGTGGAACCAACGAGGATGGATTTCATCTAACTCCATCATCACGGAATGCATTCTCCAGTTGTTATTTACAGGCTCTCATGTTTCTACTGGAAAATGTTTCTGCATTTATTTTTATAGTGTGGGAGTAGCACAGGGAACTGCTGTGTTTGAGGAAGGCAGGACGAGGTTGGCCCGGCTGCACACAGAAAGCAGGCAGGCTGTGGCTGAGCTGCTCCATCACTGCTGCGCGCAGCTCCGCAGGCTGAGCGTTAGCTCTCCTCCAGCAGCACTTGTGGCCAGCAGAAGTGAGTTGGTAATGCTCCCTTCCTGACTTGATGGACCAGAGGCAGAAAACATCTGAGGATTTTCATCTGCTCAGTTCGATGAATCATGTTTAAAAGGGAACAAATCTAAAAGTCGGACCTCTTGTGCGTAGCAGCAACTTGAAGACAAAGAGCAAGCCCAACTCTGCATTCAAACACGAGTGCAGCTGTACAGTTTACCACGAGCCTTACCAACAACGGCCTTGTAACGAATGCTGCTGTGCTTAGCAACAAGCCAGAAATGTCCTTTGTGAGAGTCAGAATGTAAATCATTCTACCCTGACCACATCTCATTTCTGCAACCACGACCCCATGGTGTCCCTCGCTCCAAGCCGTGGGATGCTGCTCTTTGCTCACTGTTTGGCACTGCTGTACGTCACCACGCAATGCTGGGAGATAAACGCAGCAGAGCAACACAAAATCATGTCCTCTTGGATCAAAGATGATATCAAGATATTAATTAGAGAAGGAATGTCCTACTCATTACTTTGCAAAACCAGCTTCAACCAAGCATGCAACTGTGTTTATAAACAGAGGTCTCATCTAATGATCTTAGAAACAACCAGCTATGGTAAATATGTTCCTGAGACAGCATGGAGTTCAGGCTGGTGCTGGCACAGTGCAGAGCTCCAGCTCTCCTGCATGGGCTGATGTCCTGGCACACACCCCAGGGCTGAGCTGAGCAGGTTGCCATTTGGTTGATACCAGATGAAAGAGGGTTTCTATGGTAGAATATTCACAGAGCAGTAAATTAGAGTAAATTTTCTAGGTATAGCCCCAGATATAGAAAGTCCCGACTTTCCCCAAGTCAGGATTTCCTGCTTTGGGAAACATTCCAGCCTTTGCTTCATACCGAAGTCCCCTGCAGCATTCCTGTACCTGATAGCAAAGATCTTGCAGCCTTTGTGACTGTAGCCTGACTGCTCACTCTGCTGCTCTCCATATGGGAAGCAGTGTTTCCTGCTAGCTGTAATTCATGGCACGAGACGACAGTTTTAAATGCCATTTTAAATATCCCTTTCAAATGTCCATGAGATTAAGGGGAGTTGTGGAGGAATATCTAGATGTTTAGAACCATTTTCCATATGTGCAGCATAGATGAATACAAGGGCTAACAGAGTATGCATTTATTTTGCATATGTAAACATAAAGCAATACATTCCAGAAGTCAACATTGTGTTAAAATAATAATAACAAACAACAAATAAGGGCGGATTTATTATGCTTTCAAAATGGTGCTTTTCTCGTGCTTTTCTTTCCCTTCCCACTGGAAGAATATCCAAATCTGGATTTAAACGGCTGGAAAGAAAGAAAACCCATTTCAGTGATGTGATCAGTACTGTGTGATCTATCGGGTACCACAACAGATACTGACTGCTCATCAACAGCATTAACACAGGCACTTCCTGCTCATCATCTCCAACGTCATTAATTGCCCAAATCAGAACAACCGATCCCTTTGTCGTTCGACAATCACTGCTTCTCTTCCCCCATCACCGAGATCTGTCAGCTTCATGGAAAGCCCAGGGCACGAGTGTCGCTCGTTGTGTCCGGAAAGGGCGCCCTGCTCCCTCCACTTCTCCAAGGCAGAGCTTTCTGCTTTGCTGTTCCATTTCATTGTATTTTTCAGTCCTGGACTACCTCCTCTGTGATGGCTCCTGCTCTCTCCTTGCCCCGCACTCGGCCGCCGTTACGGGTGATGGCCCCGCTGCGAGCAGAGCGCACCGCAGTGTCCCATCTCCAGCGGTGCCGCGTCCTCCTGAGCCTCTGCGCCTCAATCCGCCCCAGCCCCGCTGAACTCCCACTGTTCCTTTTGTGCAGAACCACCCAAATCGCCTCTCGGTGAAGCGGCACAGCGTTCCGCGAGGCTGAGGCGCACCTCTCAGCGACAACGTGCGCGCCGTCGGTGCTGCAGCCGGACTGCCCCCCCGCCCCCCCGGCACCTTTTTCCCTCAGCTACTCCGTGGGCTTTCCAGTTTCCTCTCAAGCCCTTCACCCGCACACCTCCAGCGGTCCCCGAGGAACGACACGTAAACCCGCGAGTGCCTTCCCGATGACTTCTGGCCGCCGACCCCCCCGCACGCCCCGCGTTCTGTCACCCGCCGCCCGGTGGGACAGACGTGCGCGGAGGGGCCGGGCTCGGAGCCGGGACCCGCGGAGCGCGGCTCTCAGTCCGGCCCCCCCCCGCTCGGCGCTGCCCCCGCCTGAGGAGCGGGACGGGAGCGGGGCGGGGCGGCCTCACGGCGGCGGGTCGAACCCGGGCGGCGGCGGCGGAGGGCCCCTCGGAGCCCGGGCGCAGGCTGCAGTTGCCCGCCACAGCCAACAGGTCGCACCGTTCCCCCTCGCTTGAGCCCGGCGGGCGCTGCCCCGCGGAGCCGAGCGGAGCCGTGCGAGGCCGGAGCGGAGCGGGCGCTGCAGCCGCCCCTATAAGTGCCGCCGGCTCCACTCCCTCTCCACGTCGGGGAGGCGGGCGGCAGGGAGGGGGCGGGGAGGCGGCCGCCGCCGTCCTCCATTTTGTGGCTGGGGCACGGCACAGCCGAGCGCGGCGCGGCCGAGGGGAGGGCGGCGGGAGGGGGCGGGCGGCGCGGGGCAAAGTCTGTGGAGGCAATTAGCGCTAATTAGCGAGGGGGCGCCGCGGGCAGCGGAGGGAGGGGCGGGGAGTCGGGCCGGGGCTCGGGCTGGTGGGAGGAGGAAGGGGGGGGCGGCGGGCGCTCTCCGCTCCGCTCCGCTCCAGGAGGGGCGGCTGCTGACTTCCTCCGCCCGCCCCGCTCCGCTCCGCTCCGCTCCGCTCAGCCCGCTGCCCCCTGCCGCTGCCCCCGGCCGCCATGGCGGTGGGCGGCTGAAGGACCCAGCGCCCCCCCCTGGACGAGGTAAGGGGCCGCGGGGGGTGGGGGGGGGGGGCTCCGGGGAGTTGCAGTGCGGGGCCGGGAACTTCCTCGGGAGGAGCGGGGGGGCACCCCGCAGGAATGCCCCGAGCGCCGGGGGGGGGGTGGGGTGCAGGCCGACCGAGCCGCCCCGTGGGACGGGGCTGGGGGTGGCCCCGGCGTTTCGCTGCCGCCCGTAGTACGGGTGGTCGCGGGGAGCTGAGCGCAGGGGGAACGCGGCGCCCCGCAGCCGTGGGCCGGTGTTATTTTGCAGAAGTGGGTGTGCCAGGAGACGGCTCAACAGGTCCCGACACATTGCTCGGGAAGCCGCGCCGCGCGAACGGGAATTCGCCGCACGTAACGCTGTTCGCTGCTCTTCGATCCCTCCGTGGGTCCGCGCGTGTCGCTCCGGCCGCGTCCGTACCGCCGGCTGTCCGCTGCTGCCGGGGGTCGTCGTCAGATAGAGCGGAACGGGCGCCTTCCCCTCGTGTGAGCGCGGCAGAGCCGAAGCGAATGGGCTGTGCGTGTATCCCCGCTTCGGTGTTGCAGTTACTGTTGTGGTTTCCCCACGGAGTCGTCGCGGGGTGTTTTCACGATCCCCGAATTTCGGGCGCTGTGTTTGGGTGTCGGGGCGGCTGTCAGCGTCGCGCGCGAGTTGGAAAACGAGGGCGAGAGATTCTCCCTTTGGCCGAGTTGAGGTTATGTGGGACGATCCCGATCCGGCCCTGAGCTAAGCTCGCTCCGCCGGCGGAGCGCTCGGCCGGGCCGCCTCAACGCTGTGCGCACGAAGCCGCTCTGCTGGCTGCGGCCCTCGCTTTGGCACGCGGGGCCGGGCGGGCGGTGCGGGGCCGGGAGCTGCGCTGTGTGCTACGGGCCCATGGCTGAGGGCGGCGGGGTTCGGACAGCGGAGGGGCAGCGTGGGAAGTTCGGATAAAAACTTGCAGTTTTTCTCCAAATATTTATGCTCTGCGCTGTGAGTAAATGGGGTAAACACAAACAGATGAAACTGAGATTTACCGTCGGTGCTAGATGGATTTGGAGGATAGCCGCGAGATTTTCAAGTGTTTGAAGCTAGTAAAAATACTACTTTAGTTTTAGTTGAGTTTTATTTGTAAATGTGGGGCTTATTTGCAGAATGGCGGTGACTTAATTTTAGGATTCATGCCTTCTGTTTTAGGCTGAACTGAGGCAGAGCGTTCCGGGGCGTCGAGGTTGTGTGGCTCCCGGGCAGCGACCGCGTTGGGGCTGGCTGGCACCGAGCGGTGCCGGGGAGGTCGCTGTCGGAGGCTGTGAATGAGGCACTTTCACAGTTTGCAGCTCCTCTGCTTGCTGGCGTGGCTATAGCAGAGCTGGGGAGTGCTCACAAAGCGCCTGCCGTTGTGCTGTGGCTCTGAGCCGTGTGCCGGCACACGGAGCGCTCCGTGCGGCTTCAGCACAGCTTTAAAAAATATATATATTCTTCTTATCGCTCATCTATTAAAATACATATGTCGGTGGGTTTGGGTAAAACGTGGCGTATGTTGGTTGGTGGCTCGGTTTGCTGTGCTTCCATCCTCAAAGTCGCCAGACCAGGCTGATGATTTTGCCTTCTCTTATGCTCCTATTAAAGTACCCTTGATGTGCTAACTTTGATATCTTGTGATCTTTTTACAGCTGATGTTAAAATCATGGATTCCAAAGAATTGCTTAAGTCGTCAGATCAGGACGAAACCAGGAAAAATGCGCTCATGAGTACCAAAGGAGGGATCGTGATGGACTTCCATCCGCCTTTCAGGGGAGGAGCCTCTGCACAAGCCCCTGTATCTGCAGCTCCTCTCCCCGTGTCTTCTCAGTCAGACTCCGCTCAGCAACCCGCTCTGGCTGACTTCTCAAAAGGATTGGTAAACAATGTGCCTCCGCCGGACCTGTCCAAGGCAGTGTCTCTCTCCATGGGACTGTATATGGGCGAAACAGATGCGAAAGTGATGGGAAACGACCTTGGATTTTCACAGCAGGGCCAAACTGGCATCTCTTCTGGAGAAACGGACTTCAGGCTCCTGGAGGAAAGCATTGCAAGCTTGAACAAGTCCTCGAGCCTGGCAGAGGACGCGAAGGGAGCAGTGTCATCCGAGGCGCCGCTGGAGCCGGACTTTGCGGGCATGGCTGGCCGTGGGCCCCTGGAGCCGGGGGCTTCGGTCCAAAGCCAGGTCGGCTCCAACGGCGGCAGCCTGAAGCTGTTCTCTGAAGACCAAAGCACCCTGGATATCCTCCAGGATTTAGAATTGCCATCGGTATCGCCTGGCAAAGAGCCGAATGGGAGTCCGTGGCGGCTGGACCCGTTGCTCGATGACGGAGGCTTGCTGTCCCCCATCTCTGCTGACGACACGTTCCTCCTGGAGGGAAACCTGGGGGAAGACTGCAAGCCCCCCGTTTTGTCTGACACTAAACCTAAAATTAATGACCGTGGTGACCTTTTACCCAGTTCCAAAATGCCAATGCCTCAAGTGAAAACGGAAAAGGAAGACTTCATTGAACTCTGTACGCCTGGCATAAAGCAAGAAAACATGGGCCCAATTTACTGTCAGGCAAACTTCTCCGGGTCTAATCTGCTGGGTACTAAAGTCTCTGCCATTTCTATCCATGGTGTCAGCACCTCTGGGGGACAGATGTATCACTATGATTTAAATACTGCATCGCTCTCTCAGCAGCAGGATCAGAAACCAATTTTTAATATCATTCCATCTCTTCCTGCCAGTTCGGAAAATTGGAATAGGTGCCAGGGATCAGGGGACGAGGCTTTAGCTCCCTTGGGAACGCTCAACCTTTCTGGCAGACCTGCTTTCTCTAATGGCTATTCAAGGTAATCCATTTTATTTCTCTTCATTAAAATATTGCGAGTGTAATCTGCGCAGCTGCACGCATGCCGTGTTTGGTTTTTGCTGCAGGTCGGTTGTGGCTCTGTTGGTTGGCTGTTGGGCACAGCTGGGTGCTGAGCTGTGCTGCCAAAGGGAAGAAAGGAGCAGGGCAGGAGACGGGCCCTAAAAAAAAAAAGAGTTTAAAATGTATCCCGGAGTGAAATGGAGTCTGTGGCTGAAGGATCCACGCGCAGGGCGGCGTAGAGGGGGAAGTATTTGTTGTATCCAAAAGCCGCTTCGTTCTCAGGGGTCAGAGGATCAATTACTGCAGCATGAGGTTTTTGTTGTTTTCCCCCTGGTGTTACTGAAATGTTAGGCACAAAAATAACTTGGTTGCTGGGTAAATTTTGAGAATTGCATTTAAGCTGATCCGGAGTTCTAGCTTTGCTTGGTGTTGCACTTGCCTTACATGGGCAAGAGGATTCTGAGTAGGAAACACTCAGCAGTTTGTTTAATAGCTGCGTTTGGTGAGATAAGAATGTTTGCAGAGATTTACCCGTACCTGGGTTTAACCCGGAGCGGGGCTGGGAGGAGGTGTGCTCTGAGCGTGTGCTCACAGTGCCTTCGTGCCGTGCTTTCTGTAAGCAGTCCTGTAGCACAGTGGAAGGCCTTTCCCTCGCTCCCTGCAGCCAGCACAACAGTGCAGCGCTCAGAGGACGGGTCTGGCTGCAGCGCCGGCTGTGTTTTCCTTGGCTGTGTTGCACAAAGCCCGGCGCAGCCTCACCTGGGAGGAGGTTTTTGGTGCGTGTCAGCAGGGCGTTAGGAAATGGCTCTTTGGGTCCGAATACGGAGAAGTGGTGACCGTGGGTCAGATGCATGTCTGTGTGAGCTCTGTTTTATTGCCCCACTGATAATCCGTCCCTGAGGGTGAGCTGTGCGGTGTGAGCTCTGCTTTCCCACAGGTCAGTGGGATGGAGGAGGCTCCGCATCCCTTCAGGGCACAGCTGGAAGCTGCTGCAGACTCAGCTTCAGCGGCAGCTTTCGGTTTTTGTAGCAGAGGTGTGTCTTTCTTTAGTGACATGTTTAGAGCAAGCTGTAGCGTCAGGAAACCAGGAAGGGAAATCGGGCTTTGGGGAGAAGGTCCGTGCTGACAGATGAATATTGAATCTGCCTTATCATTTATTTGACAGAGCAGAAATCCTCTGTATGAGCCTTTTGCATGACCAGTCCAACTTCCACGTTGTTCTTCATTTATTCCATGGGTTTTTGTGAGGGGGGTTGGTTTTTGTCCCACATTTTATATATATGTATATGACGATTGTAACAAAATCTGTATCCAAGCGAGAACTATTTTTGGGTTTGGGAGATTGATTTCAGAGCATATCCCACATAAGTGATAACATCACTCTTGAGGCTTTCTGTGAAGTTGATGCGTTGTTTTTCTTGTACAGAACTGTTTGGTTGGACCCAAGCGCACTGGGAGCTGAGTGCTGTACACATCCACCTGAGATGCTGTGGGTAGTCTCATAAACACCATTTTTGTGTGCTTCGTTTCTGATAATGTTGTGATGAAAAGCCCTCTCAAGCTCCTCATGCGTACGGTGCGGATCTGATCCCGCAGTAAAAGGGGCAGCAGTGCCCGGTGCTATCCTGGCTGTTACGGGGCAGTGCTGGGGGTGGTGATGTTCCGGGCCATGGGATGCTGATGGGTTCTGGGACTGTTGTAGCTCTTAATGTTTTCTTTGCCTTATTTGAGATAATGGAACTGAGCTTAAAATATGTGTTTAAAAAGGAAAATGAGGTAGCTTTTGGTTTTGCTTAAAAAAGTTTGATTTCCTGTGTTTACGGAAGCTGTTATTTATTTTTTTAAGTATATTAAAACTACAAGTCCAGTTCTGAGCCCAGCATTGCCTGCTTTGCTTTTGCACTTCTTTCCCCTTACAGCAGAGGCAACGCCATCTTATGCGCCATCTTAAAATAGCTGCGGGGTGCTGATGAATCCCAGGGGCTGGGATAGGAATTGGTTCCTTCTCAACTTTGTCAGAAATGTTTGGAGTGGGCTGGGTCCCTTTCAGAGGATGTTTTGCAGATTTCTTTATGTAGCACCCAGGAGATTTAACAAAAATGGCATTCTTACCATTTGTTCCAGAAGCAAAGGAGGAACCATCTCGGGGGGCTCCTGCAGGCGTCTGGGGCTCCGTTTGTTGCTTTCTTTGAGGTACCCGTTCTGTGAGATGAAGGCTGGTATCGCTGACCTGCACTTTGCAATAGGAAATACTTCCTACTGCTGGTGGTCGTCTTTCATTATTCAAAGCATGACTAACGTGCTGAGTGCATGGGAGGAGCAGCCAGGGTTGTGCTCAGGTGTGCATGCAGCGCTGCTTGCCTTGTTCAGACAGAGAGCAAGTGATGTCTCGTAGACATACAGCCTTCAACTTCTCATGCAATTTTCAATTTCTTTTCCTAAGGATAGCGCAGCACACCATCTCTAATGGGATATGTGATAATCAGGGCTGAGAAAGCTAATCAATTTCCCTCTGAACAGCGGAAAGCATTCTGAAGTTAATGCAGCTTGCGCAGAATGCAGTCGTAGGGAGTTGGTTACGGTGGGCAGAAGCGCAGTGGCTGTCTGTGGCTCAGGGCTGGGCACACAGCTGGCTGTGCACGGCGGTGGGAGCCCCGGCTGTGGGACGGCCCCATCCGGGTGCTGCAGGGGCTGCGTGCTGACAGCTTGCTCCGGGAGAAGTGCCGGGGTCTGGTAATGGGGCAGGGTGTGCTGCGAAGCTTTGCCACGCGCTGCACTGAGGAACTGGGGCTTTTGGTGGTGTCCATCTCCAACCTGATTCTGCTGGTGATGTTCTGCACAAAGTGAAATTGGTTGAATTCCACGCTCTAGTGCTGTGTGCTCGCTGTTCTCTGCAGCAGTGGATTTAATGCGTTTTCCACTCGGCTCTCTTGCTGCCCTGACTTCCTGGAGATGTGGCTCGTTGGGGGAGCGGAGCACAGAGAGCAGCGCTGCAGCACAGCAGAGTTCTCTATTTTTTTTTATTTTTTTTTTCTTAGCCTACAGCCAGCATTTACAGAAAGTGGGCCCCCTTGGCAGCGGTACGGCTTCTAGTGTTACATCTGAAATCATTCCTAGCGCTCCGGCTTGTGGGGATAGGGATCAGGAAGGTTTGAGGAAGGGCAAGAGCTGTGAGCAGCGGCGGAGCAGAACCTGAAGGGGAAGTTCTGCTGCGGCCGCAGCCTGAGACGCTGCTCCAGGAACAGCCGCCCTCCACTCAGTTCTGCGTTGCTGGGGCTGTGTTGGGCTCAGAGGTCGTCCCAGGAGGAAGGGGGAAGTGGTGGGCGGCTGCCAGAGGTGTGCAGGTCAGGGGTCCGCCGGCTGCACTGCACTGTCCCGGTATGGCTCTTGGCCAAGGCTGTGGCTTGGCACGGCACAGGGCTGCACTGCCTGACTCAGCAGCACGTCACGCATGGCACTCTGTGAGCGTCCAGCGTGGTCGTTTGCTTTTGACATACAGAGCAACTTGTTGCACGGAGGGGTTGCTTGGGGTTTCGGTAGTCTGTGTTGTGACTTGTCTGCTTCGAGTCGCCCTGCGCACAGTGTTTGAGTTCTGGAGACCCACAACGGAAGAGCTGATCTTTATTTTTGGCAGGAAAGAAAGAATCAGGAATGTCACACAGCCCGTACTGAAGGGCGCTGTGGAAGTTAAGGTAGTGAGGTGGATAGTAGACCAGTTCAGATGAAGTCTACTTTTTCCCATTGAAATGACCCATGCCGCTGGTTGGTAGCTGAGCAGGCTTTTCCAAGTCCAACCCAAACTGTGATGACCCTGATTCTAAGCCAAGTGCTAGCTTACAAAGAGAAAAGTCAATTTGTGCTGCTATTGCATACTTACATTTTAATCCATCGTAACAGGAGTGAAATCCCACTGTGCGTTTCTGCTGGCAGTAGCAGAGGCACAGCAGGGCAGTGGTGGCCGTATCCAACTGCTTTGGATCCCCGGAGATGGGGTGCAAACCTTCCAGCCACAGTTCTGTGTGGGCTTTTCCTCATTGCAGTGCAAAGCTCAGTGAAGAGATCATCTCTTAATGCCATTAGCCTATTGTGTGCTAGTCATAAAAAGAAGCTATTACTTTTTTTTTTTTTTTTTTTTTTTTTAATCTGTGGCTTCTGAGTCTTTTCAGAACGCTTCTTGCAGCTCATGAAAAATCCAGCCACGGCTCGTCTGCCCAAAATGTGGTTGGCAGCAGCTTCCTCAGGGTTCTTCATTACTCCTCCCTGCAGGGCACCATCTGCTGCCGTGGTCGGTGAGAGCAGACCAGGCCCAGCAAATGAGCCTACGTTTCCTGGTGGTAACTTTGCTCCCCACAATCCCTCACTCGTGGGATTTTCGTAGCTAGGTTATTAATGGGTTGTGCAAAGGGTTCCAGTCTCATCTTTGAGATAAATAATGTATCAATGAAATCTTCAACCTGGAAGCATTGTAGAGCGGTAGTTACAATGACCTCAGAGTTATCCAAATATCTGTATGTGTGTTGTCTCTGGCATACAGAAATGAACTCCAAAATGTATTAAAATAATCAGCTTGTATTTGTTTCTGTGTTTCTAAGAACAGTTAGATGTGGAGCAAGGTAGTTGCTAGGAGGAGCACTTAACTTTACAGTATTTGTGCAGCAGATCCCAAGAGTTTGTTGGCTTAAGCTCTCTGGTTTCACAGTCTTTGTCTCTCAGTATATGCAAATTTAATCTTACAATTTGCTGAAGTGTTAATGCAGTGCATCCTTACTGACACAGGCTGCGCGTTGTTCTCGTGACGGGTTTTCTGGCTGGTTTGCTGCAGGGTGAAATACATTTAGGATGCAGCATTTGTTTAAGTAACCAAGACACTCACAGGAGTTAATGTTGTTCTGAGCGCTGGGCTAAAGGAGGGCAGTGTCAGCTGGGAGCCCCGTCCTGCAGGGCAGCAGCAGTGTGGCTGCAGACCGAGCAGTAATTCTGCTTCTGAAGGCAGCGTGTTGGGGTGGGAGCGTGAGTTAGTGCAGTCACTCTGCCCTGGAGGTTTTCCTTCTTACCTCATCTCTGCCATGGAGAAGGAAGGTGTCATGTTCTAGACGTGCTTCCCATGCCCTTAGCTGATGCAGCTGATGCTGACTCTGCTGAGAAGCTCTCTGATGGTGGTCTCCTGCTGGCTGGAGCACTGTTCAGGTCTGTGCTGTGCTGCCTGACTGACCAGCTGGGCATGGGGCAGTGCTGCAGCCAGGTTGGCTGTGTTTCTTTGCTGCTCTTACGAGAGATAATGGAGTTTGGATTCCAGCACATGGTGTTACTTCTCCAGGATATCATGTAGGGTCTAGTATTAATGGTTCTTAAAATCAATAATCTCTCCAATTGTGTGAGTTTCTGGAGGAAGCGGTGTTCCGCAAATCCATCTTGACATCTTGCAGAGTACGTTTCTGTACCAGCCAACTGCGTTCTTAATATAGTCTGTATCAATTTGTTATAATTAAAACTCACAATTCTGCTTGTACCTATGGATCCTCACTCCATGTTAAGTTCTTCCTAGAAAGTAATAATCCTGAGGCACTTTAAAGATTAATGTCCAACAAGCTGCTGCCATTCTTTGTGCAGATGCAGTGTTGTGGTCGAGTTCTGCTTTTTGCTCAAAGCTGTCAGTTCTCCTAAAATTTTAAAGGCAAAACTGCATCTGGGAAAGCAGCTCTGAAGTAATGGCATCCTCCTTGAATTGAGCTCAATTCTGCTGTAATCCAGTGAAGGAACTGAGTTCTGCTGTAGATTTTTACGGCAGTGCATTCTTTGTGCAATTGGTGATGATGTGCACCACTACTGTGTGTGTCAGGAACCAGCTGGGCATGGGGATCGTGTTTGTGCCTCGTGGTCACACAGGGTTTAATATGGAACTTCTTCACAGCAGGGCGCGATTGGCTCTGCTCTGCTGTATTCAGATCTCACATTTCTGGTTGCTTTCATTTTCATAACAAGCTTGAAGTGAGCACTTCTCAGGACTCTGGTTTTCTGTTGAAAAAGTAAATGGGGTCACAGGAGTCTGCCTGATAAAATACTGCCTGTGAAACCTGGGCAGCCCTGGTGCTGCCAGGTGGGAGCTAAGCCGAGTCGCTGCCACCTGTAGCTTATTCCAGCAAGTAAACAGAGGCGGTGACTGGCTGGCTTCCTGGCTTGCCTTGTTTGTTTGTTCCTGCTTGTTTTTCTCTGGAGGATCTGAGATCTGCTGCTTCACTTATCTCAAGAGAACCAGGAAATTCTTGTGGTTTGCTCTGGTGGCTGCCTCCTGCCCATGCCAGGGGCTTCACTCTTGTCTTGTAGGAAACTTTGGTGGGGACATGGGGGGAGAAGAGATGTTTTTGTGCTCGTGCCTTCCTCTGGGTATCTGCGTATGTGCTCCTGCATGCAGGGAGCCTTGCTGGAGGCACTGCAGGCTGACCACCTCCGTCTTTCTGTGTGAGGGCTGAGGGTGTGCAGCCCAACTGTGGTGCAGAATACAGCCATTCCCGGTACCTGCTGTGTTGCAGGCCGGCCCACCGCAGGGGCTGCCCCTCCTTGGTGCTTGGGCTGCAGCCCTGCACAGTGCTGGCACGCCTTTCAGCTCCCTTAGCTGCTCAGGGCCGTGCCGTGGTGCGCCATCACAAGCTGCCTTTGGGAGCGCAGACTTGGCCTGCTGCGGCTGTTCTGCGTGGTCCCACCAGCATCTGCAGGGGCTCTTCTGTGCAGCTCCTCTTGGCTGTGGGTTTGGTATCTGTGATGGAAAAGAGCAGCTGATGCCATTTATTTTTGTTGTTACTTAAAGAACTCGCCTGACACAGCCCGGTTTGTGTGTGCTAATGCGTGGTGCTATGATAACATGGGCTGGTACTGTTGCGGTACAAATTGCTGCAGCAAAAGGAACTGCTGGCAGAACGATGCTGGTGGAGTATGTTAGCAGTGCAGACGCCAATTCCTTCATGGTAGAGCATCTCTGTAAAAATAAGTCCCACTTGTTGTTTGCCGTGGCACGTTCCCTTCTGTGCACTGCAGTGCTGCAGCCCTTGGCTCCCATGCTGCCGAGCAGGCTGTGTCTGCAGCACTGCTGGGCACCCCTACAGTGAATGGGGGTGTGGGGCATCACTGGTGTGGATGGGTGTTCAGCTTTCTGGTACCTCTCAATGTGTGAATTGTTAACAGAGTGTTTTATAACAACGTGTCTGCTCCGTGGGTACATTAAATATCTGCGTACCCGTGTACTTCTTCCCCTTTCTTTGTTTTTCATAATAGTTTTCTGAAAAAAAAATATACTACTAAAGTCATTGGCTTAATCTGTTTAACAAATTAGAGCTGGAAATCTGTGTGCTGCACATACCTGTGTATTTGCTGTGAATTTAAAGCTGCATCTCTAATTGCACACTGCGTCGTTTGGTGCCCTGACTCCAGCTGCACACTGCCTGGCTGTGGCTGTATGCCTTCCTCCCGCAGCATTCCTCAGGTCACAGCTGCAGCCAGGTGCTTTGGTTTGCTTTGCCTGGTGAGTTTTTCCTAATCTTCTGTCAGGTACGAATTGCATCATCCCAGCCTGGAGCTGACTTTTTTGAAAAGATCTCTGCATTTTGGTTCTCTTAAAACATGATGCAGACGAGAATAAGGGGCCATATAAACTGTATTAAGAAAGCAGTCTTAACTGAGGCATTAAAAATGCTTTTAAAAATTGAAGATCCTGAAATTGGTATCCAGAAAACCTTTTAGATGCTTGAGGTAAGTGAAGGAACATGAGATTTCAGGAAGATAATAAATAATTAGTGAAATAATAGCAAACCATACATGAAATAATTCCGATTCTTTCTGATTGGTAGAATTCCTTATAATTTGGTGTGTTTTGGTGTTTTTTTAATGCAAGTGGGGGAAGCTTTACAGTGAAGCCAGCAGGTGAGCAGGGAGCTAGGTGACATCTCTGCTGTTCTGACACCTGAATTGGAGGTCGCATAGCAGGGATCTCGTAACCTGGGTGCTGCCGCTGGGTCTGCATGCTGTGCTTTGCGGGGAGGATCTGTGTGGCCTTTTCAGGTTGGTGGAATTGCATTGCTTACTTCCCTTCATTTATGGCATTTTGTGGTTTGGTCTCTTTCTGTCTGGAACTGTAAAGAAATCGGCAGTTATTGGGTGTGCTTGTGCAGGGGAAGGGGGAGGTAGATCTGAAGGGAAAGAACCAAAATCTTCAAGGGAGGATGTGTGTAAATGATATGGTGGGAGAAAAACTTAGGGATCAACCTGACCCACCCCTCTGAGTTATGCTGTCTTACTGGTAAGTGCAAAGCACAAGAACTTGTCTGGAAGGCTCAGGACTTTGGTGCTCGCCTGCTGGAGAGTTCCCAAGCTCCATGGTGTTGCTTCCCACAGTGGAAAAACAGACGATCGTGTGTGTCCGTGGCATTGATTTCCCCCTTCGGCTGATATTTTCTATCCATCTCAGATCCTTCTTCTGGAAGTGTGGTGTTCACTGTATTTCAAACTTCCTGCAAAGACAGAAGTGAAAGTATTTGGTGATCGCGCAGAGTTCTGCAGAAGGAGTTACTGTGGTTATAACTGGGAAATCGAACTTGTGATTGCAGAGCGTCACCTGCACTAACCTTAAATCCATGTGCTCTTAGAATTCTTCGCCACAGAGTTACCTTCTCCTCACCTTCCTGGGCTGTGCTCATGACTGCCCGGTGTCTCCTTTCCTGCTGCCTCCCATCTTTAAGTGCAGTAAAACAATCGGGTTTCTGTTTTTTCTGTTCATGTCCATTCATGCTCCCATTGCGGCTCTCAGAGCTGAAGCTGTGGTCGGCAGCAGCAGGAGTTGCTCTGAGCTAATGGCATCTCCACAGCTCTCCAGCCCTTACCCAGTCTGTCTGCATCTGTACTGCAGTCGGTGCCAAAACTCTGTAACTGCCTGGAAGAAAAGGATCCTTTACCTCCGTAATGTAACAGGCTTCGGACTCTGCTTTTGTCAGTCATGCTGGAAGTGGCTTTCTGAGACCTGTTTTTTTTTGTTTTGTTTTTTCCTTTTTTTTTTTTCCCTTTTTTTTTTAACGTACTTTAAATTACATCTTACCTTTCACAATAAACCTTTTGGTTCAGGCATAATGGAGGAGATTCTTTCCAAGGGCCCCGGGGTTGTGTGCTGCTCTGATCCTGCTGCAGCTGCTTGCTGCCTCTTTCCCAACTCTTGCAGCCCAGTGCAGCAGCACGGCTGCCGTCCTACAGCACTGCAATGGGCAGAGGCACTGTTGGGGCACTGGGTGGGCTGGACTGAATGGTTCTAATGGGAGAACCACTGTATGATGTAGCAATAAGGCAGCTCCAAAGAGACAGGCGGGGATCACCTTTATTGCACTGGTTTCAGTTTTCTGTTTCACTGAGCAGCTCTGGTAGATTTCGTACATGGACGATGATGACGTTGAAGGGTTGCACCATTTCTTAGTTATCTGTTTTGATGTCAGAAAGAGCAATCACCTTGTTCTTGTGTCGCTCAGATTAGGCCTTGTGAGTGTGGTAAATGACTACATTGAAGGGATACTCATTATGAAAAGAGTGGTTCCAAATGGGACATTAAAGAAGTGGAAGGCTGTATGTTGTGCTCACATGGAAATAAATGAAACAGCTGGCTTACCTCCTTGCTCAGATTTCCAGACAACCACAGTTTAAAATGCAAATTTGTAAAGAATGGTAATATGTCTTTTTTTTTTATTTTTAAAACCAATTTACCTTGTAAATTTTGTGATCCTTTCTTGGGGGAAAGGGGAGGCTTGTTGCATTTTGTGTTATTTGCTTTGACTGAATTGTATCAGTAAACTTAAAGCTTGAAAGGAAAATGAACATGAAGAGCTCCTGTTTCACAGATGCGGGTGGCCGTGGTGCTGTTGCAGATGCGAGCAGCTGCACAGTGCTGGCACCTCTCACCATGAGCATCTTCTATCTTAGAGGTCATTTGGTCCCATGGACTTTGGGAACTCATTATTTTTTCTTCAGTGTGAGTCCTGGTTTATTGTTAAGTCTTTGGATGTTAATCTCTATATGCTTTAATGAATCCTGTTCTTCCTGAGCACGTATTTCTACGATGTCCTGCACGTCTGCCATTTTCTAAACTGACAAGGAAGTTATTCTGACACTCCAATTTAATCAAACCAATCTAACAAGTTTTGTAATGAATTAGCTTTCCATAGCTAGAGCAGACAAGCCTTCAAACAAAACGCCAGCTTATTTGCACCTTAAGTGCATGGTTTAATAAAAATGAAGTTCAGTGCTAGAGCTTCTCTCCTAAGATGCAAACCTCATGCAGCCCTTAGTGCCCGTGGTTCCTTACTTCCAGTAGCAAAGAGTGCTTTTTTTTTCCCCCCCCCAAGTGAGCAGTTAATGTTAGGATGCTTGTGAGATTACGTTCTTAGTCATGAGAGATATCTAACAACTGCAACGAGAGCAACTGGTTTGTCAAGTGAGCTTGGGCCTATTTTATCACTTTAAAGATTCTTTTAACGTGTTAAAGGCTGGAACATCTGATATCTTATGAAAGAGCAAGCACAGGGTTGGAATATTGTCAGCAGTGCACTTGTTTGTGTGAGTTATTTTCTCCAGCTCTTGGAGCAAACTGATATGGTTAAGTTGCACTGCATGCTGCTGGGGAGGGAGGAAGTGACGGATGCTGCTATTTTGGGCTGACCCCCTCTGTAAACTGAGGAAGGGCTATAAAGGAAATGCAGTGCTCAGCTCTTTGAGTCTTTCCAAGGATTCCGAAGTGTTACTGACTGCAACTTCCTGTGTGGACCAGGCTCCAGGACCTGGGCCTTCTGAAACTGCTGTCCAGAGATCAAAATGAAATGAAGCATGTACATAATGAGGAAAGCCCTAAAACTCCATAGAAATGGATGGCAGGCTGCTCTGCCACCTTCCATCAGAATGTTTGTCACAAACATCCTATTTCAACCATCAGCGAGGTGTTTAGTTTGCATGCTGTTACCATTAACAATCTGAGGGATGCTTGATGAACAAAATGCTTTTGTTCTGTAAGAACAAACTTGAGTTTCTTATTTGGATCGAAGTGTCTCTTTCTAGGTTCTCTATGAAGGAAGGGAAATAAGTTCAGAGCTTTTTGTTCACTTGTGTTCTTTGTACTCAAAGTGGGGTGTAATGATTCTGCTTTTAGGAAGGGCACACAGCTCCTTATCTGTGCATTAGAAGATGAAGTGGCTTTGAAGAACCACCCAAAGCAGTGCTGGTGCTGCCCTCAGGGTGGGAGCTGTCTCAGTGCTGCCCTGCAGGGTGGGATAAGTGTTGTGGGTTCCGTTTTGTTCTGTATTTAAAAGATCTGTAGAGCTTTTAAAAACCCTGAAGGATTCAAATGTGACAGGACCCCACGTGAGTGCTTGTGGCTTTGGCATGTCCCTCCCCTGCTGTGAGCAGTGCAGGATGCTGGAGCACTGCAGGCGTTGGAGCGTAGCAGGAACTGGCAGGAGAGATCTCTGGTTGCGGCCGTCACAGCAGTGTGATGCTGGGCGTTGCTGATGGAGAGTGGACTGAGGCAGGGGTAGAAGAGGGAACTAAGCGTGAACGAGGCAATTGTGTTAAAGAACAACCCCCCTGAAACCCAAAGAAGCGACAGCAGTGCACCTCAAACAGCTCAGAGAGCCGCCAACAGCACTGCATACTGGGATGCACGGCAAGCTGGTACAGTGGTAGCTCTGAGTCGCTAAGCACATCAAAACCACAAAGAAGTCCGTGCTTCAGAACAGGCAGAAGCTTGCCCAAATGAAGGTGAGCAAAAATCCCAGAGAATGCAGAAGGTGAAATACATAGAAAGGAAATGGAGAGGGATTAGGGAGGGATAAAGAGAACTTGAAGAGTGCCTTGCAGGAGGTGCTTAGAGTGGCAGAGACCCATGGTGTGGCTGCAGGCGGAGGAACCAGGGCAGTGAGACTGGCCTGCACCCTGTGCTATGGGGGAGGTGATGCTGCTCCTGCAAGGAAAGAGCCTGCAGCACTGCAGGAGGAGGCAGAGGGTGTCACAGAGTGTGGGGTGGGGGGAAATCCAGATAGCTCTAATGGGTTTGTGGGTTTTTTCTTCCTTTGAAGTATTTAACATGTGTTCTTGCCAAGGGCTGTTAAAAGAAAAATGTTGTCACAGAACTGAAAGAGGTCAGTCCTTTTATAGATTTCAGAACTGGTTAAAGAATAGGAAGTAAAAGGCCTCTGTGGCTGCTTTACACGATAGGAAATGGACTGTCCTGTTCCTTGAGGGTCTGTGAGAGCTGGAATCTGCAGAGGGAGCGGGGGTTCTGTACTGAGCTGGTGCTGCACCACACTGGGAAGCTCTCCTATAGCACAGTGAGCGCAGAAAAGCGGGTGGGGGGTTGAGTGAGAAGGGGCAGGGTCAGACATCGAGGGCAAATCACCTGGCTTTGCACGTTGAGAAAAAAGGTCACATTTTGGAGCTGGCAGCTGTGGGTCAGGGATGGGGCTCTGCAGTGTCACCAATGGCGTTGAGTAGTCATCAGTGCAGTGTGCAGCAGCAGCCAGAAAAGTAAATAAAGTTCTGTGTTATCAGAAAGGATAAACGAGAATGCCTCGCGCTGCTCGGTATGGCCTCGGCACACCACTGCTCTGCCAGCCCATCCTCGTGGTGGGGCAAGTTGGCATTTGCTTCTGCAGTACCTCTGTTTGTGTCAGATGTTTCCCTTAAATTGAGCCCCCAAAAGTGTACAGCTAAGCAGACAAAATGGAGGAAAAAAATGAAATCCACTCAGTGCCCAGGTGTGTGTTCCAGGAGGGGTTCGCTTTGGGAAAACAGTGGTTGTTCATGTAATGCTGGTGTACGGACACAGGTATGAGTTGCACTCTCTGTGATTTGAGGAGCCGTGCATCTATCTGGAGTCACCTCGGGGCACACTGAGGGTCCTCAGCTCCTCATCTGAGGAGCTTCCTTTGATCTGATTCATTGGTGGCAATGCTGTAATGGGATCCAGCTGAGAGAGAAAGAAACGTGATTTTAAGAGTTACAGTCAGATCTGAATCCTGTAAATGGGGCATGGTGGGGCTGGCTCAGTGTCTCACACTGCTGGTCTGTAACTGAGATGATATGAACAAATTAACCATCACTGATGAGAACATTAATTCTAAAAGGAACAAGCTTTAACAACTAGCACAGCTTAAGAATGAAATTTAAAGATAGTGATAATAATCAGTAGTTGTATTTTCAGTCCAAATTAAGTTCACCTGATGTCAAGAGCCAAATGAGGTGCTGATTGTGTAGGCATGGCTATGGTGAGCACTGACCGGTCAGTGCAGCGTTAACTCCAAACAGTGCAGGTTTCTCTCCCCACTGCCTGGTGTGGGAAACTGAATTTCAGATCATTGTATTCTTAAATCTGAGACCCCAGCATGGCTGAATTTCAGTGAGGTTAACCGAACTCTGAATATAAACTGTACGTGAATCCATATGAAGGAATCAACTCCTTAAATCTGTGGGGCTTTTTCTTATGCTCAGCGTGCAATTGTTACATAGAGTTTTTCCTATGTGTAACATAGACCTTCCTGTTGACTGCTGTCTTATTGCTCAAGAAACAAGGACTGCTTCTCTGAGGTTTTTGCCTATCATCGTTTGTCAGGGGCTTCTAAAGCTGTGGATGCTGAGGACTCTCAAATTTCAGAACAAATATAAACACAGTACCTTAATATAACGATTATCCTCAACTGGTAACACTAAAGCAACAAACCCACCAGCTGCTGTTATTTCAACTCCTGTCTGTGTTTTGGATGCAGTGGTGTTCCCAGCATCATGGAGCAGTCACACTGCAGCAGCAGCCCCAGCAGAAATACAGAACAGGGCCAAAGGTCTGTGATGTTTAATCTGGGTTGTGATGGTTTGAGCGAGGCCAAGAGCCGGAGATAAGCAGGGCCGCCTTTTCAAGGAGAGAATGATAAGTGTTTCCCTGTATTGTTTATTCTTGCCGTTTTAATCACAAGTCCTGCACCATCTGGCATTTTTCCTTCAGCTCTGCTTAAGGGCTTGCAGTTGTGAGAGTCGCTCTTTTCTGAGGGAAGCCCACCCTGAGCTGGGAAATGTACGCACTGAGGGCTACAGAAGCAGAGAAAGCCCATGTGAGCTTTTCCATCATCTCTTTATTACGTTGAGCCACAGACTGAGGCATCAGTACCTTTGAGGCTTTAGGAGTGAAACTTGAAGTATTTTAAGTACCGTGATGCAGGAGAAAGGCAGTGGTGTGGTACTGCCCGGTACCGCCCTGGCCTGGGCTGCGTGTGGGTCGTGTTGGGCCTGGGCCCGGCACTGGGTGCCCGCTCTGTGTGTGGGGACAGCACTGCGTGTGCAGGGGGGTCGGCCCCAGGTGACACAGCTCTGCCTCCACTGCTGTCTGTGCTCATTCGTAGGTCGGTACCTAAATTCCTGCAGCCTCCAATGGCATGAAACAAACTCTTCGTTACGGTTTGCATTCTTCGGCACTGGTAGATTTTGTACCAGGATAACAGTTTCTGGAGAGTGCTGTAAAGTCAGAAATAATTGAATTCATTCCTTTCTAAAAGACCTTTTGGACTGTTTTGTTTTGTTTTTTAATAAAGCCAACAGCTGCAAAATGTAATTGTAGGAATATTGTGGGGAATGTCGTCTACACAAACAAGGCCTGGAAAAGACCTAAGAAAGCATCAGGGAATCTTAACTTGGTCACTGATATGAGACATGGGCTGAGTTTGTGTTGGAGTGTCGGTGTGGTCCATTGATGAGGGAAAGCATTCAAAATATTCCAAAGTAATTTCTGCAAAGCCTTCTCTCAGCTTTTACATTTCAGTCCAGAATAACAGCATTGAAGTTTTTACGCACGGGTTTAAGGAGAGGTTCTTCCACACCCTGATGCAAAATAAGCTTTTTTCTTCTCATTTATTTGAGGGAGACGAAGGAGGCTCCTCATGCTTCAGAAAACTGGCTGTTTTTCCATAAATGTGGAATATTGAATCTCTTCCTTGGACTCAGGAAAGCCTCCAAAGGACCCGTGCAGGTGTACCCATATCAGATCCTGGAGCAGGCACTGACTGTGAGAGCTCAGCCCCATTCCCCCTGGAAGGAAAACCTTGCACAGGAGTTGACCTGAGTGCAGCTATGATTACAGGACAGCGTCAGTTGGATGGAGGTGGCCTTTTTTAAACAGATGTGCATTTTGCAGATCACTAAAGGGATAAAATTAAGTTGGAAACAGAGTTCTATGGGGGGGGGGGGGGGGGGAAGTAAGTTAACCACAGTAATGTCCATGTTGCTGTTTCAACTGTATTGCCAAGACTCAGTGTTCTCCTTTTGACCTCAAATTAAAGGTCAAGAATAGAGATTACATCTAAGACCGATGTTTAAAAAACGATTACTGTAAAGTTCCTTGTAAAAGCAAATTCGCTTTAACATCCAAACAGTCTGAATTCCTCAGTGTATGTAAAAAAACGAGGTGAAAAGATGCCATCAAAATAACTCGCATGTACGTTTATGCCAGGCTGAAGAATTCTGAAGCTGGAATGGATCATGCACACGTTGTGTAGCGCCTTTGAGAAATTCTTCCCTGTTCAGAGAGCCACAACCATGGAACTCAGTCCATAAACTGAAGTTTTCCTCACAGAAGTGTTTTGCTTTGGGATATGTGAGCATGCTTGGAGTGTGGAGGGAAAGAGATGTGGGAGAGAAGCAGCAAGTTTCCTGGCAGAGCTCTAGTGTAATTACAGCAGCAAAAAGATCAATTACAGGCATTCATTGTTTAATTATTCTCCTACTTACAGCGTAGATGAATTTAACTGATCATTACATAAATAAGATCCCTTAAATATTGGAAGAAATCTCACCACGCAAATGTAGAATGCCAGGCTGCTCCGACCAGCTGCGTCCCGGCACCTACAGTGCTTTGTTAAATCTTTCGAGTGATGTTCCCCTCCTGTGTGGTTTCAAACATACTGGTATCACTATTGTGAAGGTGGTTCTTGATGTGGGGCGCACTACCAGCTTCAGGAAGCCCAAAGGCAGCAGCCCCATTATGATGCGTACCGTGCAGTCGAAGTGCTGCAGCACACTGTGAGCTTCAGGGATGGAACAGAGCTGTGTCTGAAACTGCTGCGCGCTTCCAGAACAGATGAGCTCTGAGCTGAACTTTAAGATGAGCCTCTGCTTGTCCCCCAGCTGCAGAGCTGTTGCTTGAAGGCTTCTAAGGAAGAGTCAAAAGCTTCCTTCCAAAATGCATTAGTCCTAATTTCAGATTAGCTCTGCTGTATTTTCCTAATTTTAATATTTAGGCCAGGAAAGCTATTTAACTGGAGGAAAAGAAGTTGTGTTTTTTATATTTGAAAGGAAAGGAAATGACCATGTAAAAAGGCATTCTTCTGAGTCTGAGTGCAAGTTGCAAGTTTCAGGCCAGCGGGAGGCCAGCTGGCGCCGAGCCCACGTACAGTGCGTTGTTTACTTGTTGTCTGAGCAGTCCCAACGCTGAAGAGTGCGGCCAGGAAGCCAAAAAAGAACCAGGTTTTCTGCTGAGAGAGGCAGAGCAAAGCAGTCATCGAAATATTCACCACTAAGAGCTGCTAGCGGCATTGCTTCTGTAAATACCAAGCATCCAGTCCTGCCCTCTGCCTGCACCTCCCAATCTCATTACATGTGAGGATGCATTCTGAAAGCTGTAAGATAGACCCTTGTTGGTTACAGTAATGCTGTCAGCATAGGTGTAACTCAGTATTGAGGGATGGGAACAGGGCTGGACGCAGAGCTGGATACAGAGCTGGGTTGGAAGGCCAGGTGTGCTTTGAGGCGAGCCCAAGGTCGCAGCATGTGAGCAGGGCATGGTGTGGGAACTGCAGCACACTTATCCTGCCCTTCTATTTCTGTCTTTCTAACAGAGGATTTTAATTTCTTAGATGTCTTTGGAGCTATGTCTGCTATTTGAATGAAAGAAGTGGAGGGTAGCTTTCAAGCATGTAAGAACTTCCCTCGGCAGCATGCTGAGTAGCTTGTTCTGCTATAATCCCCTTGGTTTATTTGTGATGTCAAGGATAGACTGAAGTGTGACAGTTAACACACGAGGGAGGGTATGTAAATGCACACCCACGTGTGAATATGCCAATGTTAACAAGAGGTTAAAGAAGTTGTGTGCAGGAAGGCCTCGCTAC
The DNA here is from genome assembly GCA_030625065.1 of Alectoris magna. Taxonomy (NCBI): domain Eukaryota; kingdom Metazoa; phylum Chordata; class Aves; order Galliformes; family Phasianidae; genus Alectoris; species Alectoris magna. The sequence continues at coordinate 16,347,652 of CM060573.1, read as the reverse complement.
CAGCACCAGGCATCTCCCTAATTCTTCCTGCTGTCATAGGTTGTGTTCTCTTTGTTTAGAACCCTATGAATTGTGTACAGAAGCAAAGAGTTAAGTGTGGAATCAATGTTCAGGCTGTTCCTATTAGCAAACTTTCTTGTTTATCAATTTGACCTTTGTTTAATGTTTCTTGGATGAAACATGCAAGTAAGTGGTATAACAAACGTCCAACTTGGTCATTACTTCAAAGGCAATGTAGTCTTAACAGATTTGAGTACAAGCTAGAAATAATGGAAGCCTTTGATGGTACAGTTATTTATTCCTCCTTAAGAACGGTTCTGCAGCAGTCACATGTCATCAGGGGCTGCTGAGGATCTGAGTGAAGGAAGAGCAATGCTCCAGAGCACTGGGAGGGAGGAGCCAGGCTGGCTCCCAGTGCTGGAGCTTTGGGTACGCGCCCATCCCAAAGCAAGCAGAGGTTAACTGCTTTCCTGAATCCTGAAGGTGTTTAGATACAGACTTAATTTGTCTATGAATCCGAGAAACCCTTAGGGAGGGTCAGCAAAGTTTCGTGTGAGAAAGAAGCTTCCACAGGGTTGAAGTTTATTGGACCGTTCAGTCGCGGTCTCCTGAAGATGCTGTAGCAACAGGAGCTGTTTTGCTGCCATATGAGAAATGCTTATGTGAAGTTAGAACTTAGTATTGCAAACAAAAGAAAATGACTGTTGTGAAATTATTATTTGAAGAAAATAAGGCTTTCTGAATGTCAGCATCTCTTCTTCATTAAACCCAGGGTCGGTGTGTTTATGTTTCAGTTACAGACTTGGCTTAAACCAAAGCTGCGCTCAGGCAGCTGATGTTGAGAGGCGGTAAGAGGTGAGGCAGCTGCAATGGTTGAAGTTTTGAATTGTGGTTTTCGAATATAGGCGCAATTTCTTCAAATTCAGGTGTTTTCTTTTGGTTTCTTCTCCTGTTTAAACTTCAGCTGCGAGTAAGGAAAGGAGCTGCAGGCTGTCAGCAGGGCAGGAAACGTGTGTGTGTCCGTCCATGGACTAATGCTTAGGTACGCTCAGCTATCTGAAGCCGTAGCAATAAGTTATTGCAGTAGAAAGCTCATTCCTTTGTGTGTAACTATCTGTGTTTTCGTGGGGTCTGTACCGTGGGACTTTGAGTGTCAGCTTGTTTTGCCTCTGTAGTTCTTTGTACTGAAAAAGTGGATTGTGGAGGTAGGATTTAGGTAAATGGAAGTTGTGCTGCAATTACAAGATCTTCGCGATTATGCCTGATTGGCATGGGTGTCTTTTTTTTATTTATTTCCCTCTTTGCTTTGCATAACTGTTTTTAAAGGTAGGATCGATCAGTTGCTCACCTGGCAGGCAGAAGGGTTGTGTGGAGGAGCTGGCAGGCAGGCCGTCCTTCTCTGCTCCCAGGCCTTTGTCCTTGGCTGTGCCAATACGGAAGTCTCGGAACAATGACTGCGCTTCATCGCAGTCAGTCAGATTTTTCTGTTTGAGGTATCACAACCAATTCTACTACCAAATGGGACTGACTGAGCTGTGCGTGAAAGATACTGGACGGTAATAATAGGTAATGACGTGTTGTAAAAGTTTGGGGTTTTTTTCAGGAACTTTATAGGGGTGCGTAGAATTGTACTGAACGCTGAAGTTCGGGAATGGAAAGAAAAGGTTTCCCACCAGGAAAATTTTAAAATTTTGAATAATTTTCCAAAAGATTGTTGGCGTCCCCACCGTTTTGAACCTGAAATAATGCACGATGGCTGCATGGAGTTGTGCTGAAGGCACACAGCCCTCAGATGAAGGGCCGTGTGTCGGTGGGGCTGTGCATGGCGGGTGGGGTAAACAGCTCCTTAATGAGACTCACAGGTGGAGTTTCAGTTGGGAGGAGCTGCAGTGCTGCTCAGGAAGAGAAAATATACAAAGAGGCCGAGATGAACAATGCGGCCAGGAAACGGTGTGAGGTTCAGTGGGGAAGGAATATGGCTTCCTTAGGCTGAAGGGGAGGGGTGGAGGAAGAGCACATTGGAGCATGGATAAAATAATATGAGAAATCCAGGAGGGAGACAGAAGGCAAGGCATAAAAGTATCGGCAAAAAAATAAATTAAGAAGAATGCTTATGAAGTCCGGGAGCACACAGAGGGAGAGATGTGGTGAAATGTGGTGAGACGTCTTGATAGCCTGAGTGAGAGATGGGTGCCAAGTGGAAATAGCAGCAGATAACGACCTACTGGGTGTGCATCCTATAGCAGAAATTTTATCTGTAATTGCTTAACTGTGTTGACAAAAGTAGTTATAGTACTGCCAGATAGTCCAATAAAGTTGACTTAGAAGTGCCATGGAAGTGGCATGCTGGAGCTGTGCACGTCTCTCAGGTCTGTGGCAGTGCTCGTTGCTCGTCCTTCTGAAGTCTTAGGAAAGTTTAGGGCACTGACTTTGTCCCAATAAGCAAATATAGCACAGACTTTTTTTCCTATTCCTACACTGAGGAGAGTGCTTCTGGGTATGTTGGCATGTTCTGTGCATCAGAGGTGTCAGAGGCCCATTGAAATGAAATGCAATTATTTTGTTACAGTTTGTAAGACTTTGGAAGATCCCTTTCAGACATGTTTGCTTGCTTTAAAACTCTCGTATGTGCTCACAGGTCTGAAGATGAAGGGTAAATTGGGCCAAAGCCCAAGCCTGAGATATGGTAACGTATTCATGTAGAGGTTCTCCTCCACAGGGATCAAAACCCGCTGAAAACATACCTGCCATCTGAAACTGGAGTGGAGGAAACCAGTCAGGTGGGAAGACTGATAAGAATTGCTGTACAATTTACAGTATTGAGTGCACTGCATGGATTTAACACATTTGTTTCTGATCACAACCACATGAAACCCACCAATGTTTTTTCAAAGTGAACACTAATTACTGTTAAATATACAGTGCTCACTGTACTCACTGATTTTTACTTTTAATTTATGTTCCTTTTTTCAAAGGAAAATGTTTGCTTCTCCTTCCCATCTGTATACTAATACAGACAGGGCCGTATCTCAGTATATCCTCAGTGATTTTGAAGTCAGTGCTGTGCGTTACAGATGGCTTTTTATATACCTAAAGGTTTTTGTAGTTGTTGGATGAATGGGGGTTTTTAGGCTGTCTCTGCTAAATGCAGAAGTCATTTAAGGACAGCGTGATTCTTGCTCAAGGATCTTGTTTAAACTGTGCCTTGGCTCCTTTTTTAGTCCTTTTTTTTTTCCTTTTTTTTCTTTTTTTTTTTTTTTTTCTTTTTTTCCCCTTGGTTTCACTGGTGGTTTGTGAGCTTCTGGACTCCTGTTCAAAGTTTAAAGAACAATAACTAGTCAAATGTAAAATAATGTCAATTGAACAACCTATGACTCAACAGTCAACCAAGTCATCCTGGCTCCACATCAAATGGACAGAGGCCAAAACCTAAAACTGGCACACATCCCCGTCCCTCTTCTTCATATATTTTCACTGAAGCAGAGCCCAGAATGTAACACATTGGTTAAAACTCCATAATAAAGCGGTCCACATGTAAATGCATTATTTTTGTTGACAAAAAAGCCTGAAAGCCCATGCCAAGAGTAAAGACGTGTTGTGCAACGCTTGCTATGGACTGGCAGGGAAACGTATTTTATGCCCTGAAGAATTTACCGTCTTGACGTTCTTTCAGTATTAATTCCACTTCTAAACAGCTTCTTTAAATTCTCTAGAAAGAATTAATGAAGAAAAATTCCTTTCTGCTTCATTTGCCCTATTTCCTTCTCAGAAAAGTTCAGGGCTTTTTCTGATCCATTTGTGCCCGTTGTATTTTCTTTCCGCAGAGCTGTATGGAGTGAGGCTGTGTCTGCGCTGATCAGAGCTGGTGCCGGTTCCTGACAGAGGGCTCTGCTGGCACCAGAACAGCCTTGAATATTTTTCTTTCTAAATAGCATAAATGAACTTTCTAATGGGCAGTCTGAATTTAGTTATAGCTTTATGAATCAATTAGATGCTATGCAAGTACTGACCTTCAGCTTTTAAAATATCTGCTCCATGACTCTTGCATTCAGTCGAGTCTCGTACCGCCTTTCTTGCAGCACATTAATATTTTTCCATGTACGTTACAGTCAGCTTTCCAGATGTCTTGCCTTTTTTCCTAGCAACATCATTTTGGCAGCTCCTGACCGCAGCCCTGTGATTGACAGAAGAGCTCACATTGGGAGCACTGGAGCAACACATAACAGAGCTCACACTGAGGTCATTAATGGAACCAATCCCACTTCATAATTTCAGCTCAATTCCTCTGGTATGACATTAATAATGATGCTGTGCTGAGGAGTGAAATATTCTTGAGCTATATCCTGATTATGTAGGATAAGGTAAGATGTCATGAGTCCTTGCTCCTTGGTCTGTTCTGTTAACAAAATCCCTCCGTGCAAGAATTCTGTTTCTGAATTCACTGTGCAGAGAAGGAAACCAGGATATTAAAGGCTCTCTGTTAAGATAATACATTTCTGGCAGGTCCATTGGCTTTCAGTTTGCTTGCAAGGCTTGGTGTTTTGATGTTGGAAAACTACTGCTCTGCTTCCAGGGGAGCGTGGTGGGAGCTGAGGTCAGAGCAGTGCCTGCTGAGCTCAGAGACCAATGGGCTGCAGGCAACTTTGTATTGTGTGTTAAAATAAAACGCAGCTTTAAAAGTCAAATTCTGAGTAGATTTTTGAGATCCTCCCCACAGTAGCCCCTCTCTGCCCAGTAGTTTCTGAACGGAGTGCCCATAGAGCTGGGCCGTTCTGTGAGACTGAGTTCTTGAAAGCAGTTTGCAGATGATCCACAGCAATCTGCAAAAGTAGGTGTAGATCAAATGCGTATTTTGGTATGCAACGAAGCGTAAAGGATTAGGATGGCATATTGTGAATCGATCCCGTAATTTTAGGTAAAGGTGTTATCTAAGTCTGCCTTAATTCTTTGCTACTTCGTTTAAGGAAGAAATGAAAGTGATATTAAAAAAAGAATTATGAAAACTTTTGAAAAACATGTATGGATTGATGGCTGCAGAAATGAGGCCCACCCCTCAAAGGCACGGCTCTTGGGCAGCTTTGCTGGCACACTGTAGTAAATGTAAAAGTTTAGAACATATAATTTAATTATCGTTTTCTGGTCGTAAATACTTCAAGTCTGTAGTACGTTTGAAATCCCGTGAGCTCGAGCTAAGGTTGCAGCTGCAACATCAATTACCATTTATCCATTCCAAGAAAGCTTTGCCTGTGCCCTTGAAACCTTTACATTCTGGAGAGCATCCAAAAAAAAAAAAAAAATCACGTCACTCACTTGCGTGAGTGTTTCTTTCTCACTCCTGTGTGAGCTCTAAAATGGTAGCGGACGCCATTTCGGAGTGAGGGGAGGCGATGGTGCTGGGGCTCATGGCAGCAGGCGGCTGGGCTCAGCACGATGCTCCCAGGGGATGTCGTGCACCTCCGGCTTCAGAGCAGCCAGCGCCGGGCGTCAGAGCGGGGATGCGGCAGCGTGGTGCCCACAGGGAGCCCGTGCCGTGTTTGTGTTTGCTTTATTTCCATTGTGCGGTATCAGGAGTCCGTGCAAAAGATGGTTCTGTTGGTATGCCAATGGTAATCACCCATACTTTCTGGGTTGATTTCTATTTACTGAGGAATAATTGATGAGAAATGGAGCCGGGGTGCTTGGAACGCGGCCCCTGCTGCCTCGGTGAGATGCTGTGAAACACAAGCTCCTGAGAAGCCTCCTCTTGGCAATGCACATTTGTCGTTGAGGCTCTACTAAATACAGATAATTAATTAATCTGGTTCCCCAGAGTGCTGGATTCCGTCAACTGGAGGATGGTGTTGGGATGTGTGTTACTTCTCAGGTGCTGGCAGGGCAGCTCTGATGTGCGCTGAGCCCGCAGCCCTGAGCCTAAGACAGCAGTTTCTAAAGGAGCACATAGATACACCCACAGAGCGGAAGGGCCCATTGCTGCGTTTTCCTTTCTAATGAAGTACTTTTTCACGTACTTGCTGCAAACAAACCTCAAATTTGCACCAGGTTCCCTGCAAGGGCTGTGGGGGACAAAGCAGCCGGGGCTGGGGGCTGTAGGACTGCGGAGTGGATCACATTCTCGTTGAGCTCCAGCGAAAGCACACTGCTTTGAAAACAAAGTCTTTCCCGGTGGATACAACTCAGTTAATGTCCTCGTTGTGAGGTATGAGAGTTGTTGGGAAAGCGTGCAAAAACGTTGGCAGTATTTGAGCCTATTTTATACACAGCAATAGATCACACAGCCCATTTTAGTTGTAGTAAAGGGAACAGTATATATGTAAACATGTTCTGCGTGTGTCCTGTAAATATCTGTCGTTCTGTGTGTGTGGAGGCTGATTATGAGACTTCGCTGCCTTAGGTCTGCCTGTATCTCAGTTTATTTGGGGAGGCTGTACTCCCAGTACTTCCTTGCAAGTCAGCTATGGAATATATCCTAATGTAGGCCCAGCGTGGGGGAGGCATGATGATACCCACCAGTTTGGTTCTGGAAGAGCGTGATCCTCTGCAGGGAGCTCATGCATCCCGCTCTGAAGCACAGCTGGATGTGGCCTTCTTGCTGACCTGGTCCTCCTGCTGTCCATGCAGGCACACTGAGCTGCACCATCAGAGCAGAGCCCGGCTTCCTGCTTATCACCTGGCGATAAGGCATTTATCTAAGCGAGTGATAAAGGAAATGGTGTTAATCATCTTGGCTTTCAAAGGGACTATAAAACAGCAATGCTGGATGCTTTTATTCACAGGCTTTAGGTAAATACTGTAATCTGTAGCAGACTTTTTCTGTTTATTATGGCACTGTTGGCAATGTGCAGCACTTCTTCCAAAGCAGATCTGTTGCCTTCTTTAGATACAAGACAGGAAAGAAAACTTAAGGATAGGCAGGTTCTGTGTAAGCGCTTTTGGGAGGGTGGCTATTCGTGTGTACACACTCAGATAGTCCATAGGAATGTTTGAATCAACATCCCAAGATGCCTTTGACTTAGAGGTAAATTGCAATGCACTTAATATCCATGGATGGTATTTGAGCTTTCTGCATACTCCGTGGTTGCCAGATGGAGCAAAGAATGTGTATCTGTGTAGAGTCTGCAGACAGCCGGGAAGGAAATCATTGGTTTCTACCAATTCATACCAATTTTCAGTCTCTAAACTTAAGCGAGGACATCACAGGAGACAGAAGGGACCATTGTGCACTGCAGTGCTCGGGAGGGCTGTGATGTGGACTCCGTCTGTGCTTTCCACAGGGACCTTTCCCTGGGCAGGGGAATGACTGGAGCCAAACTCTTTCGTGGGCTTTCTCCAACTCATGATGTAGAGGATGGTAGTGGCAGCTTGTTGTTTTGTGCGGGATCCCTCACTGTTTTCGTTGCGATGGGCCAGTAGTGTCAATTTTTTATGCCTGCTCTGAAAATGGCTTTCCTGCCTAAGAGAGTATCAAAATTAATTAGCAGTTCACTGGTTAATAAAGAAATCAGCAATTCAAAAAATGTGATCTCTTGCTGTACGCAGCCATGTGTTTACACTGTTCTCATTGCTGGAAGATAAGAAGGAGGCCCAGATGGTGGTGACATTGGAAGTGGTTCCTTTCCTGTTACTTTGGTGGTGCTACTTACACGGATGAGTACTTGGCTCTTAAGAATGCATTATTTAAACACTAAGCTGACTTTTCCTGGAGGGCCGAGAGTTACGGTGTGTATCATTTTGTGGTCTGCATTTATTGTGTAGTGAATGCAACTCATGTGCGATGTACTGGGCTAGGAGTAAGAGCAAAACGAGTGGTCTCATTTACACCGCTTCGGGCTTGGATACATTTAGTCAATCTTGAAGCTATTTTCTCCCACCCCTGATGTCCGTTTCGTCCGTTCTTCCCTCAGTTGGTACTTGGACGCAAATAAAATATTTTCAGCTCTTCCAGGAGCTGTCTGCAGCGGTGTTGCAGTTTGTAATTACCAGGGAATAGCTTTGTTGTGCGTATGTCTGAAAATACCTGGTATGAAGTGTTGCCTCTGAAGTTCCCTCCAGGGTTGGGTTTTGAAAAGGGGCAAACCGCTGAGCTGACAGCTGCCCCACAGCCCTCCCGAGATGTTCCTCCTGTTGGTACCAGACCCCATTCCCTTGGGGCAGTGAGGCTGTTGGCAGTGCTGCTGTGCTCACCCGGTGTAGCCGGAGGTGATGTTGTGGCCGATGCGCAGTGCAGGGAGGTGGTGCGTGTTTAAAACGACAGTATAAAGTTAGCATGGTTACCACGTGTGGGAGCTTCGTGTTCTGCACTGTTTCAGAAGAAGGCAGAGGTGGGGAGAAAGCAAATTGTCACTGCTGTCCACAGCTACGCTGATGGGACGTGTCCATAGGAGAGCCACAGCTCTGCCACGACTTTGTGCCCCAACTTATTGCTAAGGACAGGGCTGCCAGCTTCATGATGGGCCGTATCTGAAAGCCCAGTGCTGACAGCCTGACCCAGGAGATGGTTCTTGTTTGCCTTCCTGACTCACACCTCTGCTTTCCCAGCTGGCGCCGTGGGCTCCGCTCCTCTGGGCTGGGATAGGGGTACACAGGGGGACAGGTCCCCAGGGAATACAAATGTCAAACACCATAAACTTTACCACACCCATCTTCACTAAAGTTTGAACCTTGAGCTGTGTTTGAAAGTCTCTGGTAAATGATTAACAAAGGAATGGACTTAGATAAACAGCGTGGTTTGTACAGGCCTGGTTACTGGAGCTGCATCTTCTTTAAGGCTTCCCATTTCCCTTCATGTCTCCTCGATGAGAAATTATAAACAAATATCTGTGCAAATGAAACTTGTTTAGGTACGAATAACTTTTGAAAGTGTATGGGAGTGGACCTCAGTCCCCTTTTTTCACTAACACATTGCCCCCAAGAATAAAAGATAACTCGTCTTACGAACTTGGAACCATTGCATTTCAGAATGCTTTTCCTCTCCCATTTGGACTTGTTTTTGTTTTCTTGTAAGAGTCATAGTTCGTTAGGACTTTGTTGAGTTCTGAAACACTTCTGCAAATAACCGAAGGATAACAATAATGGTTATATTGTCACGGGGTGTAAATCCTCGCTTCTTGAGGAGAGAGACACAGCCCCTTGGGAAGCAGTTTTGTTGTCTTGTTCTCCTTCTTCCTGTGACTGTGTGTGTAAAAGATTTATATTGAATGCCAGACGAGGTTGCTGTGGGTACAGGGCTGTCCCATGCATTAGGTGCTCTCTTTGGCTGTGGATCAGATCTGTGAGGCTCCTGGGTGGGGTCACACTCAGGGATCTCTCCTGTTGCTGCACCTCGGGCAAGCAGGAGGCGAGGAGAGACTGTCAGTGTTCAGCACTTTTCCCCTCCATTAGTAAATATTGGCCTTATCTGATAGAGCCAAGCTTGAAAAGATAGCCAGAAACCCAGATTAGATTATTGGTGACTGCTTTATTAACTGATGTAAGCATTTGTTTTTAGTTCTGTTGTTCTATTTAGTATCTGTCTGTTGTCTTTATCATGTAGCAATTTCTGTGATACTTGTACTAATTAAACATTAAAGGTGATTGAAAACTTTCAGTGGAATATGTTTGGCACTACCAGCGTTTCAGCGACAGTTTGTGAATGATTCCTTGAAAATGTTTTTGTGATAAATTCACAAGAGCTCGGTTTTTTTGATCTATATTAGTTGTCTTCAAAACTATGCATAGAAAAAGATGCTTCTCTCTTTTCTCATTTCTAAATGTTTTAATGATCTGCAGCTCTCAAGTGATGCATGCCTTATTTACATTCGAGGCTCTCCATTCACATTTCAGTGTTTAAACTGAGATTTGTAGTGTAGGAAAAGGTGCCACCGGGCCTGAATCTTTACTTACATAACCACAAACCATTTCGTCCAGCAGCAGTCTGCTTTGTAGAGTGCAAGGTGTGAATTGGACCCAGCTAATACAGAGTGAGTATTGTGGCACTGATCACAGTTAATTGTTTGCTGTGAGCCGTGCGGGGTCGTGCAGTCCCAGGTCGGCTCCCACGCACTGACCTCCCATGCAGGAGCACCCCGGGCTCCAGCTCTGCGTTACGACGCGGGGAACGGAGCGACCAGCAGCTTCTTATGGCCCAGCTCTGGTTTGTCCTAATTGAGCACCATCACATGCAGCTTAGTGATAAGAAGCAGAAATAGATTTGAATCCTTGACTTCCTTACCCATGAGGTTGCTTCCCTTGCAAAACTGTCACCACTCATGCAAACCATCTCCTGCAGGGAGATGGGCCCTAGCAAGCAGCAGCCTCCGTCGTTACGTGACACATTCCTGGAGCGCTTCGGTGCTGAGGAGGGCAGGCAGGCTTCGTAGAAGTGAGTGTGAGTGTGTAATTAAAGACGTGTGTTTGTAAGGACATCAGATGAACATAGCCGGGGTGAATTCCATTCTGCCATTACTTGGGTGTTGTGCGCTTGATTGTGCAACCTAAGTATTTTATTTTGTTTTTTTTGCTCCTTGAGAGAAGACGAATTATTTAGAAAACGTAGAAAAGCCATCCTATGGGTCATAAACAGGGTTGTAATCTATTGATGAGTGCCACTTTAGTTGACAGATTAGCTAGTGATAGTGATGATAGTTGTCATCATCTTTGTAGAGTAGTAGAATAGAGAAAGTGTTGCTGCATTTCAGGTATTTTCTGAAAGCAAAGGATGAATGTGATGGAGTTGAGTCCTCTTCCAAGTTCTGGGGAGGACTGGTGCTTCCTGGTTGGGCTTTCTCCCCTTTTTCCCCAAGCTTGACTCATTCTGCCTCACTCTGCTGCAGCCTTTCTTGCTGAAGCCTTCCCTCCGCCCCTTGTTCCATTCCTGTTCTTTCTGTTTAGATGAATTCCTGCTCACCAGCCTTTGTACCAGGTTACTGCAGCAGGTCCCCATTGCTGCTGTCCGTCCTTCAGCTCTGCTCTGCCCTGTGTTCTCACGTAGCCCCCCCAGCACTCCCAGACTGTTGGCTGTTTCTCAATTCCTCCATGGGGATGCAGTGTGAAGAGCTGACTTGTTCAAAATTCAAGCCCTCGGGGTGCTGAAGTGTTTTCATTTCCACTGAAATGTGATTTTTTTGTGAATGTTTGAGAACTATGATATTTTTTAAGTGTACGACCAAATCTGGTCAGATTTCCTTGAGGAGAGGAAGAGGAATATTCTGTTAAGATATCAGCCCACGTTCAAATTTTAAGTCCACTTTAGGGAATAAGAGTTTTCCAGGGCTTTTCTGAATAAAGGCAGCAGGGGCTCAAAATAAGTGTTATTTTTCTGTCCTCATCTAGAAAGTGGCTGGAGCCCTACTGCGCCAAATTTTAGAATCACTTGAAGTCAGGCATGCAGTATTGACATCTCATCTAAAAGTTTAAAACTTTTGTGAAAATAAACTCAGCAAAATGTGCTATGTAAGCCATAAGGAGTTCAGGTGTCCTGGCTGCCTGAAGCAGGCGAGGCCCTGGGCTCCGTGCTGAATAATCGGCCTCTGAAGTCTGGCAGAGCTGCTGCTGGTTCAGCCCTTATGGTTAGGAGCAGCTCAGAGGTGGCTGTGATGGGCTGTGTGCTGTCCCAGCAATAGTTCTTTGTTTAAGAATTAACCCTTTGTCAGTGGGCTGGGTGTTTACACAGGAATACCACGTCCTCAAATTAAGAAATGCTATTAACTTTCCTGAAATGCTGGAGTGAAAGGATCGTTTATTACTATAAATATGTGACTTAATTTGCAGTTTCTTGCATAGAAGTGTCCCGGTACAAAACCCGATGCTGGCAGTGAAAGGGAAGCTCTTGCAGGACTTCATGCAGACTGTGGGGAATGTGACCATAATGAAAGCAGTATGGAATGAGAGCGTGCTGTAGGAGTCGATTTTATAGGCTAGGATTGCTGCACAGGAAACTTGGCTTCAGAGATGGGTAAGGGAAGTGATCTTGACGCAGTCAAATAGGCAGTAAAGCAACCCGTACAGCTTTACTTACGTGTTACAGAGATTGCTGTTAACTGTTTCTGAGTCTGGTGAACTGTTTGCACAGAGCTGTGAGTCTTTGAGGATAAAGGCAGCCCGTTTCTCACCTTTATATAATGTTTGTCAATATGCTACAGATCTTAATTCATATTTTCATGCCTTTTTTCCCAGCCCTGGACTGAGATCAGATGTAAGCTCTTCTCCATCCACAACCTCAGCGACTGCGGGACCACCTCCCAAGCTCTGCCTCGTGTGCTCTGACGAGGCCTCTGGGTGTCATTATGGTGTTCTTACTTGTGGCAGCTGCAAAGTGTTCTTCAAAAGAGCCGTGGAAGGTAAGACTTGTTTTAAACAACACAGTCATCAAAACTGTGAGATCCAATTCCATACCTGACTGGCCAAAGCCAGGCCACTCTCTCCTGCTGGAGCCCCCGTTGCTGCTCAGATCCTCCTTGGAAACCCCAGCCCTGCTATCGCTGTCCTTTTTGTAGTAAATAACATTGATAGTAGTGGGATTATCTGAAGCATAGATTCTCTTTACGTTTATAAAATGCTCCCATGCGCTCAGGATAAAAGGGTGCGTTGTTATCTTTGCTTTTTGTTTCCTTCATTTTTCTTTCACTGTATTTTTGTTTATTTGCATTACTTATATACAGACATGTCTGTGCGTTGAATTCGAAGTTTGTGGTTCTAAGTTTTGTACTCACTGATTTGTGTATGGTGATGTGTGTGAAATTGGGTAACTCTTCTGCAAGGTTGGGAGAGTTCTGCAGTGTTTCCTTTCAGCAGTGTTGGTTATGTTACGTGTGTGTAACGTGTATGGCGTATGCAGGCCAACGTGTGGGTTGGGGTCATTGGGATTTCTCTGTAAGCACAGGAAGAAAACGGCAGTGGTGGAGTATGAGATGGGAATCCATAGCAGTGCAGCAGAGCAGCCGCTCTGTGCTGAGCAGGCTGTGCCTGTGTGCCCAACTCCTCGCTGCGGTATCAGCACCAGAGACAGAAGGAGCTCAGAGAGCATCGCTGTGCGCCAAAAGGGCAGCAGCGGTTCCTGCACTGCCGTTACACAATACAGGAAATCCCTCGCTCAGGGCTTCCCGTCTCGTGCCTGTATCAGGCAGTGCTTACTGGGTGTGATGAAGTGAGTCACGCTGTCATTTTTTACTAACGTTTTTGCAAGCTGGATTTCACTTGAGAAGGGGGAACGCTGTGTTTCACAAAGATGCATCGGCATTCAGTCCCTAGAAGAAGGACTTTCCCTGTGCTCCCAACTCAACCAAAGCAATAGGAAATGTAATGACGCAATGGGAAACTGCATGGAAGCGCAGAGCCACTCTCAGAGGGATCCGAGGATGTTCGCAGGCAGAGGGGAAGGATGTCGTGTTGTGGCACACTGAAGCTGTTTCTGAAGTACCATGAGAACCAGCTCCAGTACAGAGCGCTGAGCTGTCCTTGGCTCTCGGCTTGTCCTGTCTGAGCTGTGCTCCCGTATGCATCCAGCCTTGTTGGGATGAGTAATCATTTGTAGCTTGGAGTGAAATAAGGGTGCTGGATATCCCCCCAGAAGCAGCACTGTGTGGCAGCTGAGCGTGTCACAGTGACAGTTCTGCCTGTTCCACAGTCTTAACCAGTGATGGAAGTACTGATACACGGAGAAATGGGTCCTGTGATTTCTGCTGATTGGTGGCGTGACTTTGCACATCTTGTACCAACTGTGTTGGTGTTAAATATGGAAAGCAGTAAAACTGCAACACGCTGCTCAGGTTTACCTGCACTTTCATTTTGTTGTTGTTCCACAGATTGTCCCAACTGTAATCCTTAAGATTTGATATTACAGATGTTTTCAGGAGCTCTTAAAGGATCCGTGAGTTTTAATATTACCTTGAGGAACAAAAAAATGGGTTTTAACTCTTACAGGAATTTTTCTTTCTAGAAATATATGTAGAAAGAATTTGTTTCTGCGCAGTTGCTTTCATTAATATCTGCCAAGCATCTGCTAGTGTGCACTTCCAGCAAACTGCATTTGTCACTGAGCTGTAAGCCTGGAAATGCATCTTCTGCATCTTTGTCTGCAGTCGTTTACTCTGCAATGGAAACGGTTACAGAAGCTGAAAGTGTCAGCGTCTAGGAAACCAATGTGAGGTGTATTCCTTTCAGCAAGCAGTAGAACTAGAGGAAAAGAGGGAGGATGAAGGTGGGTCAGCTGTTCTGTATTTGTAGCCGTTCTCACACAGACAAAGGTCCTTTCTTCAGGAATCCAGGATAGCAAAAGCTGTCTTGTTCTAGTTCTTATTTTCGTGGTGCCTCAGAGCCCTTCTGGTTGTGCTTCTGCAGTCCCGGCCCCACACCTCCCTCCTGTTACCACCTATCCTGTCAGCCCACGTCTTCCTCCCTCCTCCCACCCCTGCTTTCATCTTGCTTCAGATCCTCACACCTCCCCTCTGTGTTAAATCCCTTCCAACACCCCTGCCTCCTGCAGTGCTCCAGATTGTGCTTGTTCTCCAGCCCTTTCCACTCCCAACCTGTTCCAAAGAATCTTTCATTCCTCTGATCATCACAACCCGTCAGAGCCCAGGGGCATGCTTGTGCTCAGGTGGTGCAGGGTGGAGCAGCAGCGTTGTCCGGATGCTCTGCAGAATGCCTCCATCTGCAGTAAATTCTCTTGGAAGCATCTCAGTTCACTCACTGCCAGCTTTCACCAGCGTGTTCTTTAAGTGTCTTCATTTTTTGAGCAGCAGTGGTAACTGAAATGTGTCCGTTTGTCTGGCATATCTACAGGGCAGCATTCTGACTATGGGAAGCAGGAGGTGGAAAGAAATAATGTAGTTTCCATGTGGTTAAAAAAAAAAAAAAAAAAAAAAAAAAAAAGACAGTAATGTCAAAGCAGTGGACACAAGAAACCCAAATACTTGCATGGAGATGGAGATGGAACTCCAGAAGTTTGATGAGGGCTGTAGGGACGGACTCTGCGTACCTGAAATTTTCACAGTTGATTTTGAACTAATTCCTTGATCACGTCTGTTTCTATAAGAAGACTCCTTGGCTTTGTTGTCGGTAACTGAATATTTGGAAAATACATTTGTTCCTCTCACTGTTATCCATTCGGACGCTGAAATACAGTGTAAGAGCCTGGGCTGCAGCTTTGTCCCACCAACACTTCTGTTTCTTGCTCCCTGTCTGGGAGAAGGACGTATCTCTTAGCAATGCCTTTTTCTAAAGGAAGCTGTCATTATACAATTGTTCATATAACTCAAATAATTAGGAACAGATATCGTTCTTCTCCACTGTTGCCCTTCTGTTAACAGCAAAGAAATGCACTCATTTTAATACATGTACTTCAGGTCACCACATTTCTGGGGCCAAATTTTTGTTGTGAATCTGGGGGTCCATGCAGATGTCAGAGCGCTTGGTTGTCTGCTTCTGAATGGAACGGAGGCTTCTCAGCTTCTGGAGCAGCGACAGCTATTTCTATATGTCGGGAGAGATGTTGAAATTTATGCTTTCCAAATGTGTTTGTGGACGTTATTTATATCTCATGTGAAATCATTCAGGGAAATTGTAAACATGCCATAGAGGCTTAAAGCTTTCTCCTAGCTTGGAGAAATGTAAGAGAAAAAAAGCTGTAAAAATAGAACTCGCCTAACCTTAACAAACAGAAAATAGGATTTCTCCCTAAGCACGTTGGCATCTGAATGCCGGAAGAGTGCTGGATTTGTATTTGCTGGGAATCATCTGGGTGCTGATTTTGTTTTGCAATAAAAGGCGTGTGGCGAGTAGGGACAGCCTGCAGTCCCTGCTTCCTTCGTGCTACAGAAACAGCGAATGACTTCATCTGATTGTAAGGCTGGTGGTGACCGTGTGTGTTTCTGTGAATGCAGGGCAGCACAACTATCTCTGCGCTGGACGGAACGATTGCATTATTGACAAAATTCGGCGGAAGAACTGCCCGGCGTGCCGCTATCGGAAATGCCTCCAGGCGGGCATGAACCTCGAAGGTAATCCTCAGTGTTCCATCCCCCCCTTTCTTTCAGGTGCAGAGAAGGTCCAGCTGATCAGGAGGGTGAAGCAGCAGCACTTTAGTGTGGTGGAAGCACTGCGTTCTGTGGTGCATAGCAGCATTTCAATGAAAGAAAGGTTTTTAGTGCTAAAATTTCTCCCGTGCTTTCCTATCCCCACTCAGTTGCTTTATCTCCCCGTATGCACAGCAGAAGTGAGTCATGTGTGTGAAATGGGGTTATTTTTTCTTCCTGTCAGCACATAGATCTCGTTGCTTTTTCGGTGAATCTGAGACAGCAGAACTCCAGCAGAGGTCTTGTAGGGAAGTGCCATGCCTGCCTATTCTTACTTGGGAAAGTGACTTGATGCTGAAAACCACAAATGGGAGGGAATGCCCGGGCGTGTATCTAAAATTGGAGTGGGCCTTGCATCTTCAAGCTGAAGAAAAGGCAATTATTTTTATTCATGCTGCGGATTCTTGTTCTTAAGTGTCTGATGGAGTCTCTCTAGAAAAGATAATATACTAAAGAAACATAAATGTGCCGGTGCGTGTTTGTTCTGTGCTCAGTTGTGGGTGGCTAATGAGAAACTGAAGACCCTGGAGATTTAGCAACGGCCCTAAAAAGGCATAAAACTTTTATACTGCCGTCAGCTACATTTTATCTTCAATATCTTTCCTTAAGCCATAGAGATTAACGCAGTATTTACTAGCATAGTGATCATGGTGATAACTTGTATCATCAAAGTTGACAGATAAAATAAAAATGTCAAAAATGTGTATTAATGTGAACATTTTTTTCATTTCAGCAAAAATATCCTTCAGTAAAATGTAAGAGGTGGACTGTGTTAGAGATGGGTAGTGGTTGTACTGGGTATTTCCTGCTGCTTGTCTGCCCCTCCCGGCCATGAAGGGGTTTCTGCCCTGCTGGTGGCTGCTGCCCATCCTTCCAAGCAAAGGGAGAGGACCCAGCATGCAGAAATGCTTTCCCCCACGCCACGCTTACACGTAATTCCCATCCTCAGAAGGGACATCGTGGTTTGTGTACATATCAGTGGGGCCTGTATGCAGGAGGAGTGTGCATGTAGCCTGACAGCCGCAGTCAGCGCGGTGGGTCCTGGCACAGGCTTACAGCTCAGGAGGCCATCAGTGGGTGTCTGTGCAGGGCGTGCAGCTGTGTGCAGGGCAGCAGGGTGCTCACTGGGCTCCCAGCAGTGTGTGAGGCTGTGTGGCCGACTGGGCAGGCTGGGAGCCATCAGAAGTCATGGCACAGCCAAAGGGAGGTTTCCTTCCCTGAGGTTTGGCACGATGACTTCTGGAGAGGAGCGACTTTCTGGAAGATGGTATTGTTATATAGGCTGGGGAGGGCAAAAAAAAAAAAAAAGAGAGAAAATTGCTTTCATGGCTGCGGGAGGAGAGGCCTGGAAACTGAGCAAAGTGAAAATGTTAGATCCCAAAGTAGTGTGAGAAGGAGAAAAAGAAAGCACCGTGAAAACAGCAGGTTATCAGGTGGGTCTGAAAGATGATGAATTGGTTGTACAGAAGAAGCAGTAGAAGTCTGGAGGGCAGTATGAAGTGTATAACAGTGCGGAGGCAAAATGGTTCCTTGTACACCAAAACCATGCTGCTGAATCATTTTCTCTTCTCGTTTGCCTTACCAGTCATACGTTTGTCACCTCTTAGCTCCCTTTTCTGGAACGTTTTTGTGCTACGTGTTTTTTTGAGTTGTGGGTATTGGGAAAATGCACAGCTAATCAAGCTTCAGTTACCAGAGATTTCTGCAGCAGAATAATCTTATTCTGTCTTACTGGCTTTATTTCATTGAATTCTCGTTTCCTACTTCCGTCACTAATTGACCTAGCCATTACTTGGCACCCTTTTTTCTTTCTGATGCATTTGAAAAAGCGATTTGTCGTTAGGTTTTGTGCCCGTAAGAAGTCATCGCAAAATCTTTTTTGGCTTTTCATACTGCATTTTCTAGTTCAACTCTTGGCAACTTATGTTATTTTCTGTCGTCTTCATTTTGAAATAATCCCAAGCTTTTTGAAGGATCTCTTCTTATTTCTAATAGTATTAATTGCCCTGCTCTGCAACTGCGGTGGCTTTTGCCTTTCTAGATCCTGCTCTCAGCAGCAAGGTGCACAGCCCCCTCTGCTTTGACAGTGTTTCATCTTCTGTGCAGTAGTAGGAACATTCCATGTAGTGCTGTGGGATGGGGATTCCATGAAGGTCTCGACCTTCACATTCTCTTTACCACTGAACTTTTGCCTCCAGAGTTTTTCTTCTGTTCCCCATGGTGTCACTGGTTCTTGTTATGCCTGGTTGTGCCTGTGGGCTCCTCCTCAATGTTTGTCAAGGGGCTGTTGAGATGCTGTGGGGTTTGACACATGGCACTCCAGCCGGCTGACGTCACGCAGCTCAACTGTGCATCCCTTCCATGGCAGAGCCCTCCTCCTGCATGCGGTGCTGTGTTGTCCTGTCCTGGTGCAGAGGTCCCTCCATGAGATGGGGTCCTGTCCGCATCGTGCAGCTGGGACCTTGCAGCCGTGTCCAGCCGTCCCAGAGGAGAGGCCCTTCCATGAGGTGGGACAGACCTCATTCACTGCCTCTGTAACATCCCACGACAATCCCCATCTTCTGAGCTGCATTGGAACTTTCAACCCAACTGTGGGCAGTTCGGGAATCCCTTAATGCCAGGCTGCTGAACTGCAGTGTCCAGAGTGGGCATTGCTGGAGAGCTGCACAGACCCCAGCACAGCCACACCATCCTGCACTGCAGCCACTCTGTTCTCTTCGAGGTTCTTGGATGCTGGGGCTTATTTCTGTGCCAAGTTTATCTGTAGGGTTTATCTTTTGCGTTTTGCCTTAAGGAGCTGGTTTTTAATTTGTGATGTTTTTGTATTTGAAACTATAAACCTTCCTTTTTTGTGAGTTACAATGATATATCTGTCAAGTTTAGTAGTGCAGCTTAATAAAATTCTTGCACAATACTTTATCTTATCAGATATTTCTTTGATTGTAATTTTACCAGACTTTCTGGTCTGGAAGTATTCCATCCTAGGTGTCTGCGTTAACCTGTAGGCATGTGCATGTAAATTTATGTTCATTTAAAAAAGCAGTTCATTTGCTTTTGAGAACAAGGATGACGGCGTGTGTGTATAATACGTAAAAGTAATGATAACAGCAACAGAAAGAAGCCCTTTGCTCCAAAGAACTGGTTATTGCTGTTCTGCCATGAAAATCTCAGCAGATGTGGGCAGTATTGAAGCTTTTGCAAAAATTCAGTTTATGCAAAGTCCATAGAGAATTTGTTATCCTTACACTTAAGATTCTGAAGACTCTCACAGCCTGTGGGAGAAGTGCGGTCGGGAGGGGGGTATTGCATTCTGTTAAGCTACAGTTAGTAGACTTCTGGCCGTTAGAGACACTGACTGATCTCAGCAGAAACTTAATAAACATGAAAGCACTTTGTGCAGTGTTTTTCTGTGCTACTGGTTTATCTCTGAAGGTGCAGAACGGAAATCCATCAATTAATTGATAGAAAGGGAAAGAATTGGATTTCATTCTGGTCTCAGCCAAACGGTCCATTGAGTTCAGCCTCCAGGAGGGGCCAGACAGGAGATCCCTTTATTGACAACTGTTGCTTCAGCTTCTAGTTTATGGTTAACATCTCTGTGTGACGTTTTATTTATTTGGCATATGAGCGTAATGGTTTAATTACACAGCAGTGATTTACATGCAAGGAAGCTGGCAAGAGAAAAATCTCCTCCTGCCCAGCATTTAAAAAAAAAAAATGTTTTCCCTGGCTTGAGAGACTGAGTCGCTTCTAACCCATTAAGTATATTTCTTTCCTTCCCTCTGTATGGTTTCTGTACTTAATATACCAAGGAAATGACAGCATGCCCACTCCTGCAAGTCTTTTCCAAACAGGTGCTGATCTGTGTGTGTAAAGGTTGGGGCCAGGCCTCGTCTGTGTCCTCCTTGCAGACATAGAGGATCTGGGGACGTAGGCATTAATGTGACTTTGATTAAAATGTGAAACTTGTTTTCACAGGAAGTTTGGTAAGTGTTGAGGTGGAATTATTTACAGTTTTATGGAAAAAAAAAAAATAATAAATCCTCGAAAAGTTTCAATTATCCGATCTACAAATGCAGGCAAAAGAAAGCCTGTGGTGCTGTGTAATGGTGCATGGTTACTTTCTGTCACCTAACAGCCATGATTCAATCTTTCCTAGCTCGCAAAACGAAGAAGAAGATAAAAGGCATTCAGCAGGCCGCTGCCACGGGCACGAGGGATGCTGCCGAAACTGCTGGAAATAAGAGCGTGGTTCCCGCGTCGCTGCCGCAGCTCACACCCACCCTGGTGTCACTGCTGGAGGTGATCGAGCCGGAGGTGCTGTACTCAGGCTATGACAGCACGCTGCCCGACTCCAGCTGGCGCATCCTGTCCACCCTCAACATGCTGGGAGGACGGCAAGTGGTAGCCGCGGTCAAGTGGGCAAAGGCAATACCAGGTAGCACATGTGTGCGCTACTTACAAAGTGCAGTCATTTGGGGGCTTAAATGTCTGTCTTCACCTTTGATGTCCTTCAGAGCCCTCACAGATAAGCACTAGCAGCGCTAGAGCTAGTCCAGTTCTCGTACTTTTGGAGTGGAGCCTTCACTTTTACAGACTGATGCTGTACTGCTGGCTTATCTGAATCTGCATTCTGGGTGGTTCTGTTTTCTGACCCATCACCGTACCTGTAGTTTCCTGTTGGCTGGGGATAGGCATTTGAGTGTTTCACTTCCAGACAGGAACTCAAGATGTTCACTTTCTCTCAAGCATTGTAGCTGCATGATTAAACTGACTGTCACGTGGGAAATTTGGAAATGTTCTTGCTGTTTTGGCTCCTGCCTGAGGACACTTAGCAGGTGCCGTACAGAAGAAAAGTGGTGCAAAATCACAGCCTTGGCCGTAACGTGTAGCATCCAGTAGTATTTCTCTGAGAGGGGTCGGGGCCGCAGGAGAGCTGAAGATCTGTTTCTTTCTGACAGAGCAAAGACAGATGTTTTTCTCCCCTTCTCTTCTAGTCACTGCCATTCCCTGCTTCCAAAAACAAACTGGCAACAGCACTTCCACAGTGCTTTGCATCATTGCGGGACAGCCTGCAGGCTGCTGGCATTCTGAAATAAAACTCAGACACCATTGGTATGGGGCAGTTCCGCGTTTACAATCTCTTCTGGACAGTTCCCCTAGTGAGTTGAATCCTTCAGGTTAAAACATATGTTCTTTGTGAACATAACAAGTTTCTGCTTAATAATTTTATTAATAGTGACTATTATTATCATATTTTTACACTTTTTTTAAGGACTGAGGTGGTTCTTTGTGGGCATATTTGATTTGTATGTACTTCTGGTAAGTGTGCCCCGACCCGCAGACTGGCGGTCACCAAGCACTGCCTGCTGAATCCTTGAGCTGAGGTTGTCAAAGCAGCATTTTCCTGAGGAGTTTTTGAGCAAAACTCTTGAGATTTGACCCAGTAAGTTACAAATAAGTTTGAAATAATTTGCTTGTATTTTAGAAGCAATAAGTAGTGGTTACTGCAGTCTCCAGGGCCAGAAGCCTGCTTTGAAGCTGTTCAGACCGACCAAGTTTTGCTATTTAATAATCTACTGACTGCTATCTATTTAAACGTCTTCAGGAAGCAGTGCTGTAATGAGCTCTTTAGATGCCAAATGCCTAATGAAATTAAATAAAATCAACTTGAATTCAGACTTTAATAATGATTCATGGTGACACAATGTTTTCTCGTTAAATGTAGGCATGATCCGATAGATACTAGCATTGCAAATGAAAAGCTGCCTACATTTTAAGCTTGTTTAAGGGACCAATTTTCAGATTTTACACATTTCCTCATTATCTTAATTGGCTCTATTCATTCTACGTATTCTTACAAGATTAGCTACCATCGTTAACTGTTTCTAATGTGCTGCATATTTTGTAAGTTAGCGTACAATTCTTGAAGAACAAAATTTGAAGTTAAATGATTTGTCTTGTGGACTGCTCATAAACATCAAGAAAAACACTGTTAATTACAGAAGACTGCCAAATGAATGGTAGTGAATATTAGATATTTTTGTCTTGTGATCTATCTTGGACTGATTACCTTCTCCACATAATCACACGCGCATATTCAGATACATTTTTTTTTTAAGCATTACCTCCCCTTCTGGCATCTGTAGTACCCATCAAAGCACATCCATCTGCCACTGTCATGGAATCGTGGAGTCACCAAGGCTGGAAATGACCTCCAAGGTCATCCCATCCAACCATCAACCAGGGCTTCCCTACTAAACCACGTCCTTCAGTCAACATGTGAACCTTTCTTAAACACCTCCAGGGAAATCTCCATCCAGAAAGCAGCTCACAGCAGTTGCAGAAGGCCAGCACTGTCAGTGGGCATGCATTTCTGTAGGTGGGATGCTGAGAACTTGCTTTATATGTGTATATGTCAGTGTAATTTATAACATAAGGTTGAAGCAGAGGCTGTTAGCCCCTGTGGCCTGTCTCTCTATATTACTGTCTGTCAGGCCCTGTGGCCTGTTTCTCGATGTTAAGGCAGTTACCCCACTCTGCGCTGTGCTGGGCACTCAGTTTGGACCTGTCCCGGTTCAGCTCAGTCCTCCTGCCCAGAAGCTGTAATCTGAGTCCTTCAGTTGATTTCTACATGTGCAAATATTTGAACGTAACCTTGGTAGTTGGAAAATGGTGTTTGCGCCCTTTTAAAGTACTTCTATTTCCAACAAGACTTTCACATTAAAAAAAAACCCTTCATTTTTGTTCTGTTTTTTTTTCTTCTACCAAGAATGCAGTCTAAAATACAGAAATGCTTGACTGAAATCAGCTGACAGCAAGCAATCTTGTTGCAGGTACTGTCATCACATTTACAGAAATCATTACGAAATTCACTTTAAGAAGTGGTAATCTGCATTGGTGGTACAGAGGTCGTGCTGATGAGAAGGATGATCTGTTTCAGAGTTATTTGTGTTCTGGGTTTGTTTTTGAGGTTTCTTTTGCTACCAATGCAGCCACACCTCACTGCGTTTATTTTTGTGTCGTTAAGGTTTCAGAAACTTACACCTGGATGACCAAATGACCCTTCTGCAGTACTCCTGGATGTTCCTAATGGCTTTTGCTTTAGGATGGAGATCATACAAACAATCAAACGGAAACCTCCTGTGCTTTGCACCAGATCTGATTATTAACGAGTAAGTAAGACCGCATCCTTGTCTAGTTTTACCAGGGGGATGCCAGACTGCTGCAGCCCATCCATTTTCTGCACAGGAGAGGCGAGTCGCTGGGCAGAAATGTGCAAGAATCCCAGGTCCCTTTGTTGTTTGCAGCGTTGTTTTCCTTCCAGCAGATCACTTAGTTTTCGCACAGGTTGAGTAAAAGAGAAATCTATTCAGTACCGAGTGCATTTGTTTCCATGAAGTTGTATGGGAGGTGCTCATATGAAACGTCCCATGCTGCGACCCTTCCTGCTCCGTTCATTGCAGTCATTCATCTCACCAGAGCCAAAGAAGCTGAAGCTAGAAGTAACTGTGGGATGGAGGGAGAGGCTTGCAAACTGCACAGTGTGCTGTGCGTTTGGTGTATAAAAGTAATCTTATCAGTTGCACTGAATTCTGGATCAGTTAAATGTTTACATCTGAGCATGGTTAAAATCTGGCTAAAAAGGCTGCGAACGGAAATGCTTATATGTTGTATTTTTGTTTAACTTCATGTATAGCTGTAATTATACAAGGTGTACAGTTGTAATTATACAAAGGTAAAGTAGACGGATGGCCAGAGGTTATATAGGAAAGACTCACCAATGCTGAGGCTCACGGTCAAGATAGATGCTTGCCAATGTTAAGGCTTGCTGCAAAAACTCCACGCAGGAGCAATCTCCAAAAGAGATGCTGCCTTAGTGGTGGTCAGCCCTTAAATGGGATCTAGGAGAGGTGGAGTCAAGCTCCACCCCTTCTGGGAGCACAGCTGAATTATCTTCACCTGTGCTCCCGCAGCTGGCCGTCACTTGGCTCAGATGGTTAATCGGAGGTTCAGGCTGTGATGAACAGTTTCCCATACACTTCACTATCAGTTTTCAAAAGAAAAATGAATTTGCTTCAGTATCTGGATGGCTTTCTTATAATGAGCGTCATCTTCTTTGTGTTTTTTGAAGTGGTATTGTGTGGTCATCTGTGCTGTGGAGAACTGAAAGAGGGAACTCTTGGCAGAGGAGGAGATGGACAGCGGGCTTGGCTTGAGCTGTGGGTGTTAGAAGTGCTTGGTGCAGATGTGTGCACAGTGCGGTACTTCCCAGGTGCTGCCTTGCCAGTGTGGCTGCAGGTCAGCCTGGCTGTGCCTCTCGGGCTGGGGAGCCCAGGCTGCCTGTAAGGCTCTCCTGCTGGGATGCACGGTGCTGCTGGCCGTGCTCGGCTTCGTCGCCGTGCGGCTCTTGCTTTGAGGCTGCTCAGCAGTTGCGTGCTGCAGCCGCTCCTTGGGCAGGGCTAGCAGAGCTCTGGACTGCTCTGCTACTGCCTCCTCCAATGTGGTGATGCTAACAGCGCTGCAGTGTGCTGAGATGTGTTGTCTGTGCTTTGAATTAGTTGCTGAAAATGTGTTGTGGGTGTTAATGTTAGAGGTTGCTGGCCAGAGCCATTTGAGAAGTAGCTCAGCCACCTGCAGGTTCCAGTCAGCAGGATGCGATCGCTGTGGGTTTGCCATTATTTTTTTCATTGCCATGAACCAGTCCACGTGGGGCTGCGCAGGGCCATGGGCACAGGCACAGAACTTGTCCAGCATTGTGATTCCACTAATAAGGATTTGAAAAGCAAGGTGAGTGACAAGTTCTGATCCGTGTCCCAGTTCTCCTCTGCAGGCAGTGCTGTCCCTTGGGCACATTTTGAGACGGTGCTAACAATGTTTTTGTTCCTATTGCACTTCGGTTCCTGTTCTCCCCAGTCTGTTCTCTGTTTAGAAAACCGTGGTGGTTACATTTTCTATGGGATTGGCCATTTACATTTCATAATGCTTTTTTTTGTTTCCATTTATTTGCTTGAGTACTTTTCCCTGTAAATATATATCCAGGCCTTCATAAGCTTTAATAATTTCTTTATAGTATTTTTTTTCTTTTGGAGAAGAAAGGTAGGGGACAGATGTGTACTACTGCCCATCTGTGTGCTTCTGCTGATTAAAGTTATTAGAATATGTCTGTGAAATAAAGTAGTTTCCCCATGGTGGAGTTAATTGAAGTAACTGGCGTCACTAATAAACGTGAGAGCATCTCATTTGCTGCATGTCAGAGATCTCCTGCGGTTTTATCAATGGCTCAAAACGACAGGGCTTTGCAGTGAAGTATGTGCCAGTGCTCTTAAAAAGCAAGAGTAATCCTCTTCTGCTCAGTATTAATTATCCAACGCGTTCTGGTTAGCAGTTCCAGTATGTGGACTGTTCATTAAGATGACATTTGTTTTCCGTAACATTTGTTGACTGAGAGAACTGCAGTTCCTTCTGACTCCTCCTCCGGTGTGCTTCGGGTTCCCTATAAAACTCTCTGGTCATAACTTTTTATGTACTACCGAGCAATAAAACGCAGCCACCTCTGAGTTAGCCGTGGCGATTCCTGAATGGTGCATAAAAATCCAGTGTGAGCTGCCAGACGTGTGCCGAGCACGGTGCTGAAGGGCTGTGCCATTGGGAATGCTGGAATGGTGGGGAGGGCAGGGGAGATGTCGTGTGCATTCAGAGAATGGCACGCAGACCGGGTCTGCTCGTGCTCTGCTTGATACCGGATTCAAAAGGTAGCACTGTGGCACACGGTGCTCCCCAGAAGGCACTCTGGAGTTTGTTTGGTGCTTTTTCCTGAGATGCGTTGTGTTGATTTTTCACCCAGACGCTCCTTTGCTGCTCCCCAACCTCAGGGTCTTAATTAAGATAACATTTATTATGTTACAGTGACTTACATATTTAGCCTGCTTCTTGTGTTATGTACATGTGCAGCATACATGTATGTAGAACTCTGGTGCAGGTTGTAGAAAAGCTTGGTAGCTCAGTGCTTAGGCTTTAAACCATCGCCTGGTTGTTGGGGAGGTGTGAGTGCTGGTGGTTCGGTGGTGCTGTGCCACCACAGTGCGGTGCTGACCGCCCTCAGTCCGCGCACAGCCTCTGTTTGTGTCACTTTGCTGATGGAGCTGCAGTGAGGGATGCTCAGTTGTGCTCATCGAGCGCACAGATGGCCTTTGATTGCGACCTGGCTTTAGAAAGAAGGTTTTGAAAGTTGTGTCTTAGGATTCAGGCTGTGTTTGCATGCACATCATCTTAGCTTTTGCTGTTCTTAGGTTTGAGGTCGTCTCCTTTGTCCATACAGAGCTGACTACCGCAGCTCTGCATTGGTGCTGCTGGAACTGAAAGCAAGAAACTGTTAATTACGGTTTTATAAGCAGTGTTTTATCAGTGCTCTTATTCCCAGAATTTTTTTGAACATTCTTTTGTAACCAGTTCTGTGCAGTCCGTATTGTCTGATTTTCAGAAGGCAGCATCTTGTTTACTGGTTTTTCTATGGGCTTGGCAGAGCCGAATGACTCAGCAGTGCTGAACACCGTCGCATGCTTTTATCGACACGTGTCCACACGTGTGTGTGTGTGTACATTAAGTGTAACTTACACAGGCTGCCATTTGTGTTACATTTGAGCCTGATGCCTGACTTGCACGGTCCTTTCTGTTTACCAAAGCAAAAGATCAGATATTACAGAACCAAAATGTGTTTTGAATCAGGCTAGATACACAGTCACTAACGCAGAATCGCTGCAGAGATGATAAACTGCCGTTAGTCAGCTGCTTCAGTCTCAGCTTCTGAGAAGGGCAGGAGTTGCACAAACGTTGCACTGTTGCACTGTGTGGTGCGTTGCACTCTGCCTGGTGAGCTGCCCACTCTGCTCCCATCAGCGCTTCTCGAGCTTGGGGTACCAGCAGCACTCAGACCTTCCTTTCCCCTGGCTGCCCATCGGGGCTTTGCTTGAAGGCCCTGCAGTTGGTCGGGTTCTGCTCCTCCCTCCCGTGCTGGCAGCTGAGCTCGTTGCATTCCCACAGGGCGGTGAGGGGCAGAGCTGGGCCATCTTCCCAGCCCTCCTTCCCACTGCCCCCAGCACAGCACAGCCCTCTGTTGGCTCAGCCCTGGGCAGACGGGCCGTGCTGCGCTCTCAGTTTTTGGGGACTGCCATTGACACAGCTTTGGTATTAACATAAATCTGCGTGGAGATAGAATGGATTCCCAGACTCGGGGTGATGACTGCATCCACAGCAGATGGAAACAAACGACAGGCTGACCCATTTCATAACATTTCTTTTAACCTTCTGCCCAGAAATGGTCATACTTTTACATGAGGAAAACTGCTGAGTCCTGTCGTGGAATGTGTTTTAATTACCCAATTGGATGGCTGTTCGATGCCCTTTGACACAACCCAGAGGGCTCAGCAGAAGTTTTTCCAAGCGGCTGAGCAGTGCACACCAACTGCACCGTGCCAGGTGCTCTGAGCAGCAGCCTGCAGTGCAGCACCCTGCATAGACGCGGAGCGTGCCGGCTGTTCCCACTGTGAGCCCAGCACGGTGCCGGTGTTTGAGTTCAGGGCTGTGCATGCACACATGCAGCTACGGGAACCCCAACTTCCCGGTGCTTCAGCGAGCAGTCCTGCCATGCCTCAGAAGGAACGGGTCAGCGTTTGCATTTGGAAACGATGGGTTTTCTGGATTTGAGTTTTATGTGGTTTTTAGGAGGTCTAAATTGCTTGTATTTCTTGCTCTTTCAAAACCATCTGAATTCCTCTTATTCTTAGGGTTTTGCACCTCAAGGAAGGCAAATGTTTTTTGTGTTGACCAAGGGTTTCCTATGCTGCTTTCCAGCATGCCTGTGAGGTTATGTTACGTTTCTGTTGCATACACTGGCTCTAGCGGGACTGAAAAAGGAGAACTGAAAAATGCTAGCAGCTCCGGAGGAAATGGAGCCATTTCATAACCAAATCCTACTCTTATACTGGGATTCAATTTCGTTTCTTTGTTGAGATTCTGATACTGAATAGAAAATGTTTTGGAAAAGGTAACGCTGCGTTTCAATATGTCATATTCTCCTGATGCTGCAGTTCGGGGCCACTGCTTACACGTGGTGACCAAGGCACTCACCCTAAGGGAGTTCCCTGGACAAAACTGAAGGCTCTTTTGGTGTAAGCCAAGTTCTGACATCTGCCACTGCCACCCCACCAGTCCTGAGGGAAGGATGGAGAAACTTAGATTCGGAACCTTAAGACGCCGTTTAACTAATTGTTGTCTTTATTTCTCAGGCAGAGAATGAATCTACCCTGTATGTATGAACAATGCAAACATATGCTGATGGTTGCCCGCGAGCTGTCACGGCTTCAAGTCTCATATGAAGAGTATCTCTGCATGAAAACATTGCTTCTCCTCTCTACAAGTAGGTGAACACTTAAACACCTGTGTGAGCAATGTGAGCTTACCTTGTCAGTGCCATGACACGTGTGCAGCATGGTGTGTGAGGTGTCTGATCACAAATAGCACTCACAGTGCTCTGTTTGCTGCCTGTCCACACGGGGTTACAGAGAAGTTCTGCTCAGCAGATATGGGATGTTCATGCCAAGGCAGTGCGGACTGCATGCAGAACTTTGCAGCTCCAGCTGAGGCCTGAGTCACAGACTGGCTGAGCAGTTAGCAGCCAAAGAAGTGGCCAAAGCTCTGACTTTGTGCCCACAAAAATGTTTTTTAAAAAATCAGTGAGCAAGGTCTGATCCAGTGAAGCTATTTCCTCCCCAGGAAAGTGACTGAACTCTCCCCGAAGTTATTTAAAAGTTGCTAAATACAACTGCTGCTTTCTGCATTTGCATCTTAGTGGATTTATGATAGATAAGATAGATGTATATTATATACCGCACAGTGGCCTTGTGTGTCTTTCAGTAAGATGAGCTGCAGTTGGAACAAGTCACAACTAAATAACGTTCTATCCTCTGTATTGCAGGGAAGGTCAAAGGATAGCATCAAAGCAGTCCTTTTCTGGACTATACAGAACGATGCTAATATGAAGCACTGTGTAAATGATTCTACAGTGTTATTTTGACTCTATATTATTATTCCTTTCTACCTGATGATTTTTTTTCTCTCTTCACACACTGTGGTGTTGTAACTCCCTGACAAGCTTCAGTTTTAACCTTGGCTCAGTGCAGTGCAGACTGAGAATAGCTGGGGAAATATAGCTGGGATGTGCATGTGCGCTTGGGAAGGTGTGAGCAGTGGGGGCTGTGAGTGATGCCAGCACTGTTCTTGGCCCCTCAGGGGTCCCCAGGCTGGCAGCCCTGTGTGCAGGGGTGCTCCTGAAAAGGAACCGTCGCCACCACAGCTCCACACTGCTGCTGTTTGTGAAGGCTGCAAACTGCTCGGATGGGAGACTTAAAGTTAAAACCTCTCCCGAAAATTCCTGACGTGTTTTGGACGCAAGGGAGGCCAACTTTCCTACAGGAATTGGAAATTTCCTGATGGGAATTTCCATGTCAGGAGTGGGAAGGAGACCGCCTTAGTAGAATTGAGCCCATTCATGAGCAATGTGTGACAAGCGCTGGCGTGAGCCAGCAGAAGGCTTCTTTGTTGCCCCTGTGCTGAAAGACAATACAGCCTCACATTTCTCTTGGAGCCCGCGTGTTGTGTAAGTGGTACACTGTGGCACTTCTGAGAATCGAAGGGCTGAAATGTGCATCGTTTTGTTAATCTGTGACTTCACAACTGAAATTTCTGGTTACTGCATTCCCGGGTGTCTTTTCTAAGAGGAAGACGAGGGGTGAAGTGGAGCCCTGGGGGCCAGAGCACACATTGCACAGGGCTGTCGCTCACAGACCCTCCTCCTTACACACAGTGGACACAACTGGGGACAGTGCCATGATACCATGTCCTGCATGAGCCAGGCAGGCTGTGGCACTGCAGGTCCTCGAAGGGGCTGTGCTTTAGGGGTCTCCTTTCACCCTGTCTTCTTTTCCTTTCCATCTGCTCTGTCTGTGCTCCTTCCCCCTGTAGCTCTGCTTGTTCTCTTCAGTGCAGGGACCAAAGGCTGCACCTCATGGGTAGGGCCACGTGTGTGTCCATCTGCCCAGTGCACCCACACTTGGCCTTGGGAAGGGCCTTCCTGCCAGCAGCATCGGGTGCCAGCCCACCTGCCCTCCATCCTCATCCCTCCTTGTTCCTGGGCTGCCTGTGGTTGTGTGTGATCTTTGCTCGGCCAGCAGCCCCGTGCTGTCTGTTGAACCAGTCAGCTGTCCCAGCTTCCTTTCTTCTTCCTTCTCTCTCAGCTCTTATTTCATTTCATTTCATTATTGAAAATTGAGTCCTTTTTTGTGTAACTAATGTAAGACTGCTTAACTAATAGCACAGTCATAGATGTGTAACCTAGATGTGTGTCATGTTCCAGTTCCTAAGGAAGGCCTGAAGAGCCAGACTTTGTTTGAAGAAATTCGCATGACATACATAAAAGAGCTGGGAAAGGCCATCGTGAAAAGAGAAGGGAACTCAAGCCAGAACTGGCAGCGGTTCTATCAGCTGACGAAGCTGTTGGACTCTATGCACGATGTAAGTCCTGAAGGGCACGTTCCAAACGAGCGGCCAGGATGTGGCTGTGCACTGCTCTGCCCTCAGCTTTGCTTCAGGGCCAAATGCTGTGGGCTGGGAGGTGGTACGTGATGTCTAACGAAGGACCGGGTGAAAGAGATGAGCTTTCTGCTCTCAGAGCTCCTTTCCAATGGACTCTGTGGCAATTAGATCTTTAATTAACGCGTATTTCAGTCTCTGGTTTTTAAAAACTATATTGCTTTAAAACTGAGGAACCGTGTTCCCCGAATGCAGAGCAGCCGGGCTGTGGCTCAGCTGGACACGGGCGAGGGAGATTTCAGGACCTCAGTTTTCCTTTCCCCATTCGTTTACCTGGAAGGATTTTATTTAGATTATCCATGTTTCTGTTATTTGTACGCTAAGATTAGAGCTGATGCAATGTGCCTTCAGCATTTGTAGAGACCTGGCATGATCTTTTGGCTAGATTTGTTGAGGATGGCGTGGATAGGATTGATGGCTGAGGCTGAGCCGAGGGCAGCCGCTGGCAGAGCGCAGCTCGGCGGGGAGGGATGGGGAAGCAGCGCTGCCGTGAGCAGCGGTGTGAAAGTAACTCTCTGCTTTGTCCCCTGTAGGTGGTTGAAAATCTTCTGAGCTTTTGCTTCCAGACGTTTTTGGATAAATCCATGAGTATTGAGTTCCCAGAAATGTTGGCAGAAATCATCAGCAACCAGATACCAAAATACTCAAATGGAAATATAAAGAAGCTCTTATTTCATCAGAAGTGACTGCCTTAATACAAAAGGGTTGCCTTAAGAAAACGTCAAATGATAGCTTTTTCTTTTTTCTTTTTTTTCATTTTTTTTTCGTTTTTTTTTTTTTTTTGTAAAGACAGAACCTACCAGACTTGTTAATTTTGTCCTTGCAGCGGTGTTTCTTTTGTAATTATGCACTACATGTGGTTTACAGAGGGCCAAGATTTAGGCTATAGAAGCAGCGGATTTCTCACATTTGATACGTAACTGGGGAGAAGGGAAAGGCGGATAAATCTTGCTTACCAGAAGTTGTACTTTCTCCCCCTGTGCACCATCGATGGATGCATCAAAACCACCGGTGCCAAGATCTGAGGCTGTTACGACGTTCTGCTCATTCATTTCTGCAGTCGGCTGGAGACAGTTTTTGGTTTTTTAGTAACGCGTTTTGGATTTTCTTTTTTCCTTTTTTTTTTCCTAAAGTTAAGGTAGCATTTTGGTTTATGCATGTAACCTGAAGAAAGTTTACAAGTGTATATCAGAAAAGGGAAGTTGTGCCTTTTATAGCTATTACTGTCTGGTTTTAGCAATTTCCTTTCACTTTATATACCGTGAACGAGGCTTGTTCATTTTTTCTTACATGATTTTTTTGTAATACTTCAAGATGCCTATTGTACAGCTGGTTTTTTAAGGCGGGGCAGCTCGTAGCTTTCCTAAATGACCTCTAGACGTTAATCCTTGAGTATATTTGTGTGAAAATGGGTTGGGTTTTCTAACCTGATAGCTTTCAACTGTCGAGGTGACCATAAAATTTGGCATTTTTTAAGGGCCAGGGTGGGTGGGAGAACACTCTCAAATCTAATTTCAGTAGACGTGAACGAAACAAATACTTTTGGTATAATGTACAAAAGCGTTGGATATGCAGATTCATAGAAAATTAACACAGTCCTAACTGGATGTAAACGAGCAGGTTATTTTATATACATATATATATATAAAACAAAGCCTGATTTTTGCATATAATGCAACAGCCATAACTACGAGAGTCACGGGCTGCGTTGATGCCAAGAAGATCAGTCCTGACTGCCCATCAGGAAACCTTCAGGAAAATATGCATAGCTTAAGAAAAGTTTACTTCTGTGCGGAGAAACTCGCGTTTTCTGTACACCGAAACCTCTCATCGTGCAGGTATCTGTGGGAGGACGTCCTTGGTGTGAGAGGCAGACGTGTCACTGCGCCCGGTGGTCCAGTTCCGTTCTGTTTGTGCCGTACGGGCTCTGAACGCTCTCCCCGGTGAGGTGTTGGCTCTGCACAGCGGGGCAGCTGCCGCTGGCTGCACCTCCGCACGTACTGACCCCAAACCGCGCCGCACGGCCGCCTCTCGCCGACTGCTTCGCCCTTTTCCTCGGGAGCGGGAGAGCTCCGCTGCCGGCTTCGTGGTCTCAGAGGTGTGCGTGCACCCTTGTCTTTGTACGGCTGCATCCCTTCCTATCGAGTGACTAGCGTGCCATAAATCTGCCATAGGTCTCGTGAATTTCTCCTCGTTGCCATGGGTAGCTGTATTTTAAAACGTTTAGAAGCTGTAGTAGCCTTTTCTACCTGCACCTTAACGATTTTCTGTATCTCGAAATTGAAATATTTACCAAGCCACTCTAAAATTTGATTTGTACTGGAAGTGGCCCGATTATTTGTGTAATAGCAACGAGAAAAATCATCTGGGAAGACGCAAAACCTAATATATTTTTGTATTTAGTTATAGTTTCCAATATGTATAATCGGTATATTCGCTGATCTGAGAAAAGAAGGGAAGGGCTACTGCAGCTTTAAAAGCAATTTATTAATGACTGTAAAATAGCTTGTATAGTGTATAATAAGGATGATTTTTAGATGACAGATTGCTTTATCATGATACATGTAATTATATTTTTTGTAGGGGTCACGGA
Organism: Alectoris magna; assembly: GCA_030625065.1. Lineage (NCBI taxonomy): Eukaryota > Metazoa > Chordata > Aves > Galliformes > Phasianidae > Alectoris > Alectoris magna. Next base: position 16,314,361 of record CM060573.1, on the reverse strand, counting down.
TATGCTGAATGGTAACCCGTGCCAGCCGTGCTTTGTCTGGAGGTAGTGCTGAAGGCACTGACATTCAGCATCCAAAGAAGTACTCTGTCAGAAAGGAAAACAAAGCAAAACAAAAGCACCTGTGTTCAGTGGCTGTTCTTAAGGTTGAATTTGCGTGTCTCCTATCACTGTGTCAAAGTGCAAGGCAGACCTTGGGCGGAACGCTCCCCTCCGTGCCTCCGCGTGAGCGGATGGGTGCCCTTCATAGACAGCCGCGCGCGCCGCAGCGAAAGCAACTGGAAACATTGGGCAATAATACGCATACAGGTACCAGCAATATGTAAATACAGAGCGCAGGTTGTTCACCACACAGCAGAACCTTTCTGCCATTCAGCAGAAGTTCGTTTCCGAGCGAGATAGGAAACTAAGTTTTCATCCTTTCTTAAATCTTTTTGAATGTTATACCTATTACAGGAAAAGATGCTATATTCAGTACTTTGGAGTAAAATATCATCTTTAATAAAAAAGAAAAATAATCGTTCTCTTCTCTGTGAATGATCTGTACAAAGCACGTACGTTTTGTGGCAGTTCAGGTGCCCTTCAGTGCTCGGGGGCGGCTCCGGGCCCTGCTCGGCCCACGGGATGCACACTGCCGTGCTGCGCTCCAGGAGGGATGCTGGAGATCCACCATTGCAGCTCCGTGTGCAGGCGGTGTGCGCAGCCCTTCTGGTGTGCACAGACACTTCTGCTCTCTTTTGCTCTCTCTCTTTTTTCGCCTTTGCTTTGTCTCTTTTTCCTTCTTTTTCTGTTCTCCCCCCCCACCCCCCAGCGGAGAATTAAATACAGTGAATGTGAACAAATTGTTGTCGCGAGAGAGGCAGTAACAGAGGACAGGAGAGGAGAGGCCGCTGCCCCTCTGCTCTGTGTGCCTGCAGGTTCCTTTTGGTTCACGAGCGTAAGGAAAGAAGGCAGCTGTGGTGTTTGGAGATGGCATTCATGCCGTACGCGCTGTTGAATTTGAAGAGTCACGGTTACAAACGTGTCGTGCTTTAGTGAGCAGTGAGGAGTACGTGTCGTGTGTGTCGTAGTCCTTGTAGCACTGGGCAGTGTCTGCACTCCGGGTAAAGCAGGGAGAATGGCGACTTGTGTCCCTTCAGTGCCTTATCACAGTGCGTGCGTCCGCGCGGGGCATCGCGCTTGGGGCTGCACGGGGCGATAGGAGCGGCCTTACGGAGGGCAGCGGGGATGCGCCGGGGGCTGGTGCCGCTCTGGGCTCCAAAATGACCTCGCCCTTTTCGCTATGACAGGTCAGGAATAGGAGGAAGTGCCTGGGTGAGGGTCCGCCCGGTCCCGCTCCGTAGTGCCGGGCGAGGGCTGTGGCCGTGGCTTTGGGGTGAGCGCCGTCGGAGCGCCACGGCCCGGTGCCGCAGACCCCGCGGCCGCTGTCGGTGTCACATCATAGGAACCAAACGCTGGGGGAAGGAGGGGAGCCGCTCCCAATGGCGGGAGGCGTGGGTGCTGGGGAAGGCTGAGTGTGAAACACCCCCACCTCCACCAACCGCGTAGCAGCGTGCGTCGGCCGTGTGTCAGTACTCTATTTTGTATATTAAATGAAAGATATATAACGGGGACAAATCCTATATCGTACCGGTGTATGGCATTATTAAAAAAAAAATCATTATTTTTATCACAGTAATTTTAAACAGCATAAAAAAAAATTAAACCAGTGACTCCTGTTTAAAAATGAAAGTTGTAGTTTTTTATTCATGCTGAATAATTCTGTAGTAACAAGTCTGTAGTTTTCACCGACTCAGTGAAATGTTGGACTGTAAAAGCTTGTGTGGAATTGTTGAGCATTTATTTTTTCATTTAAATTTGCTGTTCTGGTAATACAAAGCCACACATCTGTACAGAAGTTGCAGTAAATGTGAGCCATTTACAGCAATGCCGAGTAATGGACGGAAACCATACAATAAAATTCTGCTTTTTTCATTAAATGGCTCCAAAATGCTTTTGTGGAGTTGTCGCCGGGTTCCTGCAGAGCAGCGGCTGGGGGGGTTCCCTCACGCTGTCACTGTGCCCCTCACTCGCACACGGTATTTATAGTAAAGCTGATGGCTGCTGCAGTTCAGTTCCTGAGTGAGTTTCTGCTCATTGCGTTCGGAGGAGCACTTTAATTTGAAATCACGACTTGCATTTCCCAGCCACTGAGGTTCGAACTCCCATTTTTTGCATTGGGAGCCCCAGTCAAAGTAGTGGTGCCCCCGGGGCAGTGCAGGGTATGGGGCAGTGCAGGGTGTGGGGCCGTGCCCCATGTTGGGTGTGGGGCTGTCACTGCTGCTGCAGTTGTTAGTGCAGTGCATTGTCCCGCCGTCGCTCGGCGGAGCTGCGGGTGTGCTTCTCTCATCACTGCCCCTCCATTACCCCATTGAATAGCAGCGTAAGATCAGCCGTGTAATAAAATGGGCTTTAATTGCGGCATAAAATGCCAACTTCCCAGCAGGGAATGGTTGATGGGGATTGTTTGCCATCAGAACAAAGAATGACATAAATTTTACTTCTTTGGTTCTTTCTGTGCCCCACATCTGTAGGCCGGGGTTGGATGCAACACGAGAGCGGGATTGACAGCAACGGCACTTATTTGTGTGACGGCGGTGAAAAGACCCTTTGAGAGGTCGCATCGGATCCCGAGATGAAATTACTGCCTTCTGCCCACAGCAGCGCGGTGCAGCCCGCACTGAGCTGCCTGGCAGAGCGCAGCGCTCAGCGGAGCTCCCTGTGTGCCGCCGTCCCCTTTGCCGCACTGTGCTGCTCCGTTCCTCACCCGGAGGTGTCAGGATGGCTCCCATCAGTGTGGGGCCGGGCGCCGTGCCGCGCTCATTGGGCATCCGTCTCCATCTTCCAGGAAACCCAGATGGAACCCAGCGTGAGCCTGAAATCTGTGATGCCCTTGCTTTGTTTTGTTCACGCTATCCCAATAAAACGACAGAATTTGAGAATGGTTTGGAAAAGATGCCATTAAATGCATTTGGGTGTCCCAGCCCTCGGCCCCCGGGGCGTCGCCCCCACCCGCTCTGGTGGGCAGTGGCTCCTCCAGAACCTCAGATTGAACCCAGGAGTCAGCAGGGAGGTCCGGGAGCACCGCCACCCAGCTCACCATGGCTGCACGGTGGGAACCCCAGCACAAGGTAAGGAGATGCCCAGACCTCCGGTACCGGGTACGGGAAGGAACCTGCGGTCAGCGGAACCTGCGGAGGTCCACTCTCCTTCCACTGCGCCTCGGCTGTGGCACAGCTCCGCATCGTAATTAAGGATATTCCCTCAGGTCACCGCAGGGAGCTTTAAGTTTAAAAAATAACAAGTAAGTGGAATCCTTCTAATTATAGGCTCTGTTGGTTCAAGATTAAACCGCATGAATAGGGTGAGGAGAAACTGCTGATGCGGCATTTAACGCGGCCGCTAATTGCATCGCTAATGTGACGGGATGGGGCGACGCTTCCTGCGGGAGGGGCCTGGCTCTGCATAAGTGCCCATTGTGCCCGGCGAGGTGGAGGGGGGGGAGGCTGGAGCCGCTGTGGCCCGGTGACAGACCCCGATCCCCGGGACATCGCGGGGCTGAGCTGAGTGCACTGCAGTGGCACAGCTTTGTCCACACGGGCCCTTGTGTGACTGTACACTGTGACAGGTACAGAGGTGTATATGCACTTATACATGCACAGCTTTGTATGTGTATCTATTCAGAGACATAAACATTTGCTTGCTCTGCATGTTTGTGTCTAACACATTACCAGAGGAGCACATGCATGCCCCTAAGCCCCGCGCAGTGCTCCTGCAGCCACACACCCACCATCCCCTCCACCAACGCACGGTGGAGGTGAACCGGGAGGAGCAGGGTGTGCCAAGGGGATCGGGAGCTCTGCAAGGATCGTATTTGTCCAATAAGCCATTAAGGAGCATTATCTGCTGAAACAATACGCACAGTCTGACCAATATTTTTCCCTTGCCAGAAGTACAATGGCTTTGCCATTTTTCCTTTTGCGTGGCCTAATTCATGCTGCTCTACAAACAGTGCTTTTCCCTTCCTGTGGCCATCGGTCGCTCTGTGCAGCTGTGCTGGGGGGGAGGAGGTGCAATCTGTGGGACAGAATGCAGAACCCGCAGGCAGAGCTGCAGAGCCCTCCCTGAGCAATGCGCTCAGCGCTGTGCAGGGCTGAGCCCTCCCAGCCACCCCCGCTGCCCCGCAGCTCTTCCCCCTTCCTGAGTGCGTCACTGAGTTTTAGAGCCCAGGTGCTACTTTCTGGGCATCTTTGTCTGAGGTTTAGGAGCAGAACTGCCTTCATTAGCAGAGGGAGCGTTCATAATGGGTGATAGCAGGTGCTGCCTGGTGAGCTGCCAGCAGCTGTGCTGCAATACCACTGCTCTGCGGCGTGCCTGGGGGTCCCAGCTCCTCACACACAGAACAGAGCTGAAACACCTGTTTTTTAGGGGAAAAAACCCCCACGCATTTCTAACCTTTATTTCCCAAAAGCTAAAAAATTGAATTAGCCCAAATGTACCAACTGTAATTGCTTTGAGGTTTCTGGTTCATTAGAATAATTAAAATACTGTTCACTTTCTAAGCAGAATCTGTCCCTCCAGCACAGGTGATGCTCCTCTGTAAATTTGCCTGCAACCAACCCAGCTCAGGGGTTACAATGCCACAGGTGTGCACAGCTCTGCCATCAGACCCCCCTGCCCCCACCTCCGGCACTGACGTCGCAGCTGTGGAAGTGCTCAGCTGTGCCACGGGAGAGGAGAACTGCAGGGAACCGTCGCCATCCCAACAGGCACAGAGCTGCTCCTGAGTGCTGCTCTTGCTTTCCTCAGTCTGCTGCTCCGACGCAGGCACGGTGATGAAGGGCTGCTGGGAAAGAAGAATGAATGGTAGGAAAAGCAAATCCCATCCCGTGCAGGAGGTGCCTCTGGGCTGCCCTGTGATGGCAGGGGGTGGTGGGACAGTGTGGGCCCACAGTGGAAAGCAGCTCCTGTGCAGCCAGGGAAATCGGGTTCCCAGTCCTGAGCAGGAGCCTGGCTCTGCTCTCTGTGCGCTTCTGCATCCTGCAGCCCGGACACATTCGCAGACACACCGCATGCACAACCCATTCCAGGCAGCCCCGTCAGGGGATATTTCTGGTCTGTGGATTTTATTACTGAGTGCTATTCCAGGCCTGCTGTCATTTACTGCAAGCTGCTCCGCAGAGCACCAGAATCACGAGATTTGTGCTATTTCAATCATTTCTTTGGAGCAGCCCAGGCACCGAGGAGAGGAGCGGGGCTGGGGTGAGCTCCCAGAGCCAAGCAGTTCAGAGCTCACGGAGGCAGGCGGCCATGGCCGTCACTTCTGGGATGTGGGACGCAGAGACCCTCTGCACTGCCTCGTGGCAAAGGACAGTGCTGGTGTTCCAGCTCTGGACAGGGGCTGTATAATGTGCTGCTCTCAATGGGCTTTGCACAGAGCACGCTCCACCTTTGGTCATCCAACAGTGAAATGGGGATTGCACGAAGCCCTGTGCGTTACTGCCCTGTGTCTGTGAGCCCTCAGCTCCTGCAGCCCCCTCCTGCGGTGCCATGCCCCTCCTGCTGTGAGCTGCGGGGCCTGGGGCTGAGCCCACAGCCCATGAGGGCAGAGTGGAAACCTGCCTTGTAGGGCTGGAGCTGCCCGAGCCCACCGAACCCACTGCAGCCCCACGGGGATCCCACTCTGTCCCACTGCTGTCCGGAGCCGTGGAAGCAGTGCTCTGCCAACAGTGGAGCGCAACAAAGGGCAGCGACGATGACGGTGCCGAGAGGTGACCACCACCCCAAAGAGACAAAGGGAAGGTCCAGGGAGGGCCAGAACTTGCTCAGAAGCTCCTTGAGCTGCTTGGGTTTGTGCTGTGCAAGCTCTCAGATAAATCAGAGGAACTCCTCTGACGTCAGCAGAGCCATCAACTGGCTGCGGCTGGAGCCCCTAACGAGCATCTCCATCTCATTCTCACTTATGGCCTCGTCCAGGGTGTCGGCAGAAGTGAAACTAAAATCAGAGCCATCATTCCTCTAAGGAAAATTACAGAACTTCAAATACAACTTACAGAATAAAGTGGCAGGCAGCGCCTGAAATAAATATAACAAAACGTCTGCGTCAGCATTAGAGCTCAGCCCCTTCCCACAGCAGAGGCCTTTCTCTCACCCTCGGGTGCACGCAGACACACAGCAGTGCGGGTTACAGCCCTGTGGTGCCGTGATGTCCTGCAGCACGGCCACCAGCTGCTCAGCACAGCTGCTCCATGCAGCACCATGCAGGCCTGCAGCAAACAGCCCTGCTCCACTGCAGCACCACGCAGCCCTGCAGCACACCATGGGACCAGCAGAGCTGCCTGCAGCTGGCACTGAGGACATCCCCCACCTCCCGCTGTGTGCCACAGCACCGAGCAGAGCTCTGTGAGCAGCCGCTGCGAGCGGCTGTAATTAGCTGTAATGGTCTGGGCTGCAATTCAGGCCCCCGAGCTCAGCAGAAGTCATCTCGAGACAAGACAATTACCAGGAGGATGTTTTGTCTGACTGCTGAGACAGATGGGAATCTGAAAAATTCATGGCCAGGGCCTGAAATTGTTGCTCTCCCTGAGTAACAGCGGCTCGAAATACCCACACCAGCCAGGAGCACAGGGCTGCAGCACAGCGCGGGCAGAGCTGGCTGCTCCCAGAGCGGAGGAGGAGCTGCATTGCTGCTGCAGAACCCCACAGGACCAGTGACAAACCCCATCCCCACCACAGCAGCCCCTGGCAGTGCCTGGAGCATCCTCAGTGCCTGCCACTCCTGCGGGACTACCCAAAACCCTAGGGTAAGGGTGAATTAGCAAAGGGAGATTTCTCAGTGATGCGCACATCTAAAAACTAAGAGCTGCAGTTGCTGGGTGTGTTTTTTAGATCAGCAGCTTTGCTCCTTCCCAGAGGCTTTGGCCTGGCTTTTTCCTCTGTCCTATCTGTTCCCTTACTCCGTTCCACAGCCTCGCACCGTTTAAACCCATCTGGGGCCCAGATGTGCTCACTCCGTCCTCGCCCACGCTGGGGCTTGGGGGGGCACCGCTGCCACTGCTTGGATGGGCAGGGATGGGGATGGGGAAGGGAGAAGCAGCGTCAAGGGGAGCAGGGCCACTGCCCGAGGGTCTGGCGGGGAGAGCAGCACCACCGCAGCCCTGGAAAGTCCTTAGAAAAAAGACTGACTTTTCCTCTTCTTCTTTTCTTTTTTTTTTCTGAAGACAAAAGTCCGGGAAGTTTAATTACTGTGAATGAACTTTAAAGAGGTCTGAAATTTCAGCTTCCCCCATTTCTGAAGTGACACAGGGAAGCGAACGGAGAGGCCAAGGCCCAGGGCTGCCTGTGGATGTCAGTGCGTTTGCACCGTCTTTTTCCATCGCCGGTTTCAGATGTCCTTCGCTCCTCTCCTTACAGCTCTTCTAAAAATACCAAATAATGTAGATCTTTCCCTCATTATATTTTAAGATACTCTATTTATACATTAATTCTTTCAAAAATAAAAAGTGACACATACATACAGCAATCCAGTCACTCAGAGGCTTTAAAATTATTACAAAAGGACAAAAAGACCCCATCCCACCACGTGCACGCAGGTCTCTGCCCACGGGCTGGGTTTTCCTTCACCATTTTCTATCACAAAATAGAACCACCCCAGCTCCCGGCGGGTGCCTGCAGGTCCAGCTCTGCAGGACCCCTCTCCCACCCTCCTCCTGCAATGGACCCAAAGGTGCAGCGGGAACACGCGTGTCCTTCCTGAGGCGGGCACACAGCCGCAGGGTTTGCTGTCCAGAGGCTGCGGGCCAGCTCCCCCAGCCAGGAGCGTCCCGTGGGCACACGTCCTTTACCTCGCACAGGCAGCACCACACAGGTTGGCACAGCACATGAGGGACAGCAGCGGTGGGAGCAGCACAGGAGCGCGCCGTGCCCTGCAGCGGGGAGCAGAGACACGGAGCAGCCAAAGGGAGCGGGATTTATCAGAGCTGCGTCTCGCCCTGCAGGAAGGAAACGCCGGCCGCACACACTGCAGATGTTTACCTTGTGTAAACTTAAACCTAAAAACAAAAGAAAACAGTCGGAGGGGCTGGTCCGGGATGGCCGCCCGCCCTCGTCAGCCAGGCGGGGTGCGTGGGGGGCTCAGTGCCGCCACACTGCTGCAAAGCGGAGGGCTGCAGGCTGAGGGCTTCTTCCTGCTGGAGGCTTCTACCGCGCCGCGCACAGCGCAGGTTGGGCTCTGGGCCGGCGGCTGACGATGCTCCTTGCAGCTCAAGAGCAGTGCAGCAGTGGGGACAGCGGTGCCGTTCGGGCCAGTCTGCAGGCACGTCCCCCTGGAGCTGCAGGCCGCTGCTTTGCTGCTGTCCTCACGGCGGTGGGGGCTCCGGGCTGGGGACGCAGCACTGCGCACAGAGCAGCACCCACACTGTGTCCGTGGCCATGGGGAGCCCTTCGTCCCACACGGCACACAGGGCCAAGTGGTGCCATGGATACCATGTAACGCTCAGCAGTCTCGCTCAGCACAGCTATAGGAATTCCACATAGTTCTCGGGGATGAGCCCAGTCTTCCCGTTCAGCGTCCCCTCCAGCCAGCCAGGCTCCTGCGATGGGTGCACTTGAGGAGAGAAAGAAGAGAAGCGCATTACCATGGGGCTCACCACGTCCTCCAGCCCTGGACCAAACCCTGCTGAAGCTCAGCTGAGCATGGCTGGCTCCCGTGGCCTGAGATGCCCCACAACTGAGGTGGTGATTCCATGGCAAAGCCCACGTCCTGCTTTCTGCCTGCAGAGCTCCCAGGTTCCTCCACACCTCTCCTCTCCCGCTACAGCCCCACTCAGTGCCAAATGGCAATTTTCGATTGACAGATCACAACCGACACAGACCAGCAAGAAATATGGAACTGCTCTAAGTCCAAACATCTCTGTGCTTTGGAAAGGCCCAATCTGTACCAGTATGGCACAGCCCATCGCTGCTGGAGGGTGATTACAAAGAAATACCTCCACCCTACATTTGCTGACACTGGGTTTGCAGAACCCCTTCACCATAAGATACTTCTAGGGTGCTCTTTCCAGCTCACTCCCCCCAGCCAGCCTGCAGCCTGGCTGCTCAGTGACTGGCACACGCTGTAGACTTTTTCCCTTGAATAATCCACTGATTTTTATCTACCAAACACAAAGCATTTAATTCCAACTTGCTCCCCTGCTAGCTGCGCTGATGCCCACAGGCTCTCAGAGGGGAGACTGCGTTTATTTGTAGGACATCTGTGGTGCTGCTTAGGGAAAGCATTTCTTTAATTCACCTGTATTAATTCTCTTCCCCTGTCTGCTATGTTCTCATACAGCAGGGCAGGGCTGCGCGCGTGGGAGCAGCTTCTCAAATGACAATGCTTAGCACATAAAAGCCAAGAGCCCCTTGGAAAACAGTAAAAAGTCTTTTCTTTACACTGGGATTATATCTAAAACAGAACTGCCTAATTCCATTGGGCACAGCCTCCTTCCCCTGATGCAGGAAACAGAAAGTCTCTGCTCATTAACATGGTCTCCAAAAAAATGCGACTGATCAGCGGCTGCCTCCTCCAGCTCTCAGTGTGCAAAGGGAAAAGGCCCACATCACTCCTCCACCTCCTGCACCAAACAGCACGGCAGCTTCAGGGGGTTTTGCTGTGCCGGTACTTGGAAGCTCACCTCTCCCATCCCCACAGCAATCAAAGAACAGTTCTTTGCTGAATGGTGGTGCCCACCCACCGGTTTTTGTCTTGGATTTAAATGATGGGTCTGTGGGGGGATGCAGTGGGGTCACAAAGCCTGCAGACTGCAGTGACAGCCCCAGCTCTGCCCACAGCCCCTGACCCCGCCGAGCAGCAGGATCCCTCCCGCCTGCCCCCACCTCATGTCTCCCCAAGGGTGAGCTAAGTATGGCCTTGGAAAAGTCATTTCCATGCTACAACAGGACTGGATGATGGGTTCTTTTCAGCACAGATATAAAACATAAGGCAAGATACATCTGGGATTGAATGGCAGGTTCAAGCACTGCTGCTTTCTTCTTCCATGGGATTTCTAGTGGTGGAAACGGGATAGTCATTAGGCGTAGGACTGAAAGGAAACCCATGAATTTAGAGTCCAACTCTTCCCCGGGTCACAGGAGGAACACCAGTAATTTGCAAAACACAGTGCTAAAACAAACAATGGCCAACTGGCATTCTCTGCAGCTGTGCTCATGTTCCCACTGACACTGGCCCTGCAGTTTCTCCCATGCACATGAAATGAGAGATGCTGTCAGAGAACAGGAGCCCCTGGCTGCCAGGTCGGGCTGTGCCACTCTGCTCGTGGGGGTCACGCTGTGGAATGGGGCAGTGAGCACAGCTCCAGCCCCAGGACCCAGCCCAGCCATGCCAGCATTCACTCACCGTTGTCAAACACAGTGCCTGCTGTGAAGGAGAGCTCCGAGTCGTGTTCTGCTTTGCAGGCGTACAAAGCCCGGGCCTTCCGCAATGGCGAGCTGCAGAAAGAAAACACTGATTGGCATAAAAATAGGGGCGGCGTAAAAACTGGGGAAGGGTGTCTCAAACCCGAAAAACAGCTCAGTAAATCCATGAGCTATTTGCTGCACTTCTTTAAAGGCTGTACCTGAGGATGAAAAAGACTTAGCAACCATTAGGTTTTACTGGGAAGAGTCAGTGTGCCCACACTGTCCCCGGCAGTGAGTTGGAGCTGAAAGGGATGGAAACAGAGTTGAATTTCTGGGAGCAGATGGAGGATCCCAGCAGCATGCTGCAGGACCTGGAGCCACCCACCCCCATCCCGGTGCCTGCAGTGGCAGCAGACACAGCGCAGCAGCTTCCCGGCCCCGTAGCCATGGCAAAGCACTGTGAGTGCCCCAGGACGGCCAGCATCACCCCCAGGGCATCACCATTCCCTTCAGGGGCTCGAGGGACTTTTCCCAAGGACCTGAAGTGGTTCTGAATACATGCGCTCACCTCACGGCAAAGGCGGTCGCACGCTCACAGGGAAACCACAAACCAGGAAAGCTGTGAATGGTTTTGGTTTTGCTGTCAGCACAGCCACGGGGCTGAGATTTTTCCTATCTGAATTCCAACTGTATGACACGAGCAGCAGCAGCAAAACGCTTTACAGCACAGCACAGGCAAAGCCCTCTGCTCAGCACAGGGTCCCCGGCCACCTGGAGGCCTCTCATCTCACACAGTCAGGCAGAAGACATCCTCTGGCTTACAACCTTGAGTTACTCACATTTGTGTTTCTCCTCCCAAAACGCCCCTCAGCTCTGCAGCCCTGGTGCTGCCCCCACACAGTGCAGGGACTTGGGGCCTGGTGACAGCCGCTGTGTGATTATTGCCTCCACGCATGGCACAACGCCAGCAAAGCACTCATAGGAGCTTCACCCGTGTGCCCCGGTGGAGATTAGGGGACGATGAGCCCTGAGGAGGGCTGCTCGGATAGTATTACACCGCTGTCAGCCTTTGCAGATGTGTGCTGGGACACAAATAACCCTGCCAACAGGCAGCATGCACTGCTGTAGGAGGGGGAATGCTCAGGCTGTGCCTGCAATGAGCAGACAGGTCTGGCATGTCCCCACCACACCAGGGCTGTGCTGGGCCGGACCAACTTGCTCCAGTGATGCCCACACACCTGAGACACGGGCTAATGGCAGGCCAACATCTGTGCTGCACCGTGCCCTTCACCCTCCTGATAGTCCAGCTAAGAAAAGGGAAACAGCCAGAAGAATGCAGCGTTACTCCTGGAAGCAGCTGGGATAGCACTACGTTGCTTACCTGTTGTAGAGGTGAGTGCAGCAAGCTCCAGGGAGAGGAAATAGCTGAAAACCCAAAGAACTCAGCACCAGTGGGACCTACGGGTGCCAAATGCCCCGGCCTGAGCCCCAGGGCCGTACATGCGGGACCGGAGGTGCCCAGGGGGTGCCTATGGTTCTGCTGAGACAGGACGTCTGAAAGCTCCTCTCTTGCTGAATGCAGATAGCTGCACTGGGGATTTTGAGCAGGATGCAAAGGAGGAACGGAAGTGAAGTGGGGCAAACCAAGTAAATTAAACAGAAAATAGGAAAAGCAACAGAAAGCCAAGCAAATTGTGCAACAGACCTGATGGGGGATGAGTCGCTGGACGTAGAGGAGGTGGGCATAGGACTTGATGGCGCAGAGAACATGGGCCAGGACGGTGAGAGGGGTGACGTTGGGCTTGGATTCTGAGGGCTGCAAGACATAACCAGATACCTTATCAACGTGCAACCACAGAAACAAACAGCAACCGAGAGACAGGCAGACGACATCTGACGATAGCTGGTGCCTTGGGAATACTCCGAGCATGAGACACAGCCACGAAATGAAGTGCCAAGGCCTTGGGAAATGTTTCAAGGCCAGATCTGCATTCTTCCAGACACCAAGAGCTGGATCTTCCAGTTAACCCCTGCTCCATCGCCCTGCTCCCAGCACCGCATGGGCAGAGCTGTCGGGATGCATGCTGCCGCTCCAGAATCTTACCTGCCATGCCATGGTTCCCCCAGAGAGCCAACTGCACTGCTGCATGGGGATCTGCGAGCATCTCCTCCCGCTGCCAGGAGGCTGCTCCCTGGGCCATGCTGTGCAGTGCCCAAACACCAATGCCCATCTGCACGACCCAGTGGGTCCCTGCTGTGGAAGCCCAGGGGCTGTGACACCGCACCCAGGGCTGCACAGCCCCAGCCCCAGCCCCAGCCCCAGCCCAGCCCAGGTCGCACGGGTCTCAGCCCCATGGGTGCCCTCACCAGCACCAGAACTGAGACAAGCAACGCTGAGGCGCAGGGAACCTCTTTTCTCCCACCATGAACAGGAGCGGAAGCAGCAGCAGGGCTCGAGCCCTGCCCACGCTTCAGCACTCCCGCAGCGCTCATTAAATCACAGTGCTGTAAAGGTTTAATTGATTTTTTTCATGTTATACAGTGAGAAACTCTCCTCCCCTCACCCACACCGCTCTTGACTATCAGCTCGTTTCCTCACTTTTCCTGTAAGTGACTGCTGTCATCTGAAGTCAAACTGAGTCACTGAACTAGGAAACGCATTCAGAAGTGAGAAGTGTTTCCTGCAAAACTGTTACACCAAGGTCATTCTCAGGTTCTCTGAAAAGCAATTATTGCACTAAAACACCATTCTGCATCTGTTTCGTCTTCTGCCATCTCCAGGATTATCAACTCATCTGTACTCTCTGCCTAATTCAGCCTGCATGCTCCGTCGCTGGTAAAACACCAGAAAACCTTCTCAGCACTGAAAATGCCCCATAAAAAACCCCAAAGCTCTGTAACAGCATTGTGATTTCTGCTTCCTCTCTGTGAGAAGACGGCCCTCCTCTTATCACAGGGATGTACCCAAGCAGCCCATGTCCACAGGCGTCCCCCAGCCTCTGCCAGCAGGTGAAGACTCTGTAAATGGGTGATGGGTTCACCCATAACTGATCCGTCACTGAGAGATCACAGAATCTCAGACCACAACAGCGAAGTCAGTGCTCCAGCCCCCAGCTGCTGTTTCTGGAGTCCAGCACTGCACGTTTCATTACGTTAACACAGAGGAGTGTACAACAAATGCTCTGTGCTGTATTTCAAGCCTCAGCCTCTACCATTTAAGAAAAACAACCAACCATCCCCAAAACCCAGGAGGGTCTCTGGGAAATATTTATGACTCATCTTGAATCGATGATCCGCGTGGGTCCCTTCCAGCTCCAGATATTCTACAATCCTATGAATTTTGCATGTGATTGCAATTCCCTTCCCTTCAATTCAGCTCAGGACTGACGCAGCATACCCGGCATGCTGCAGCCCACACAGCATGAGCCCACACCTTGTGCCACCCCAGCAGCACCACGCAGCTCTGCCCTCTGCACCCCAACCCCAGGTCCCCCCCAGGGTCAGACCCCACCAGGAGCTGCAGCCACCCCCACCGTGCCCCAGCACTCACGACAGAGAGGATAACACCATGGATTTGGGCCAGTTTCAAGGGAGAAAGTGCCCATGTCATAAATACCCCCACCACGGCTGGCACCCAGAGGACACAAAAGAAAGTTAAATTTTTGGCCTGAACTACCTTGAAGTTCATATCTGCTTAAGGCCGAGCTCCTGGGCCCTCTCCTCCCGCAGATGCTGTGCCGCTGAGCCCAACAGACACTCATGACTTCCCCATGTAGTTAAGGGCGATACCTTTATTTCTGCAGAGCTTTACACGAGCATAGGGCTGAATTACAGCAGTGCAGCACAACTTTCACCAAGCGCTGTAGAACCGGGCATGCTCACAGGGAGACGATTAAGAGAAATTCTCCAAACGTTCATCTCCTCATTACTGACATTCGAAAGCAATCCTTCTGCATTTTTCTATCGCAATTGAAAGTGAGGATTTACCTGCATTAGCTGGCCCTTAACAAACTTGAGAGACGTTTGTACTTACCGTAGCACAAATCTATTCCCAAATTCCAACAGGAGGAGGTGCTACACAGAGCACCCAGCAATCCCCAGTTGCAGAGGTTAACGCTTGAAGCACCACTTCTGCCTGCTGCCTTTTCTTCCCAGCAGGTGCTGTTGGCTGGCGAAGTGTGATGGTGTTCTACCTTCCCTTAACACGAGAAGTTATTTGGCACATAGGGCACGTACATTTGTTTTGTTTTAGCTGTGCACAAGCATGCTTCTGCCCTCTAATGGAGAGAGCATGTTAGATTCATTTGAAGACATGGAGAGTGTGTTCCTGTGGGTGTCGGCACCTAGAACCCATTGTGCATGGCTGGTGCTGCACACGGAGCTGCAGTTGGAAACCAAAGCCTACTGGATCTGATACCTGCATGCAGTGCCTGCTGGCTGCACACGGCTGAGCTACAGCACATCTGGAGCACAGCTGGCAGCTGGCAGGGTGGGTTTTGCCTGGGGCTGCAGCTGTGTCTCATCTCCCCACGGCCACTCCCCATTTGTGCAGGCTCCTCCATCCTGGTGATCCCACTGGGCTCTTCTCAGAGGTGCCAGCTATCTGCTCCATGCAGGGCTTTCCCTTGGCCTCCAGCCGCTGCTGCAGTGAGGTTTCTCCCCACCGAATGCCTCCAGGTGACCCAGTGGCCAAAACACAGCCAGACTGCTCCCTGACAGCAAGCCCAGGGCGGAGTGCCCGCCCCACAGCACAGCCAGCACTGACCCCACCAGGACACCCAGCTGTACGAGGCACCGGGACGAGAAAGTCCCCTTCCTGAGCTGGGATCATTGTAAAAGAATGCAGCGCTCGCAACTTGTAGGTCAGCTTCATCGCTGCCACCCCAACAGCTCAGGCCCAACAGCTCAGCCTGCTGCACCAACACTCTGTGGGGCACAGTGCCACCAATGCGACCCTTGCACAAGAGAACTATTTCTACGATGCTGCAGTAGAGAAGTCTTACAGCGAGAGCCTGGCTCTCCAGCTAGCTGTCAGCTAAGGAGCTATCCAAAATTTGGATTGGGGTTTTGGTATCTTTGGACTCTGGATGGCAAAGAAAACACTCTCCGTGCCCAGCAAAACAAGAGAGGTACGTTCATTAATAACAGCACACAGGTCTGTGAGGATGAAGACCATCCTGCTTCAGTCAGGTTACTCCCAGAAGAGATGAGCGTGGTGCTGCGAGCCGTTCCGTCCAGAAGAACAAAAAGAGTTTGCAGGGCCCGCCGGGGCTGCCCTGATGAGCAGACATGCTCTGAAGGCTCAGCAACTCCCAGGGAAACCCCGGCATTCAGTTCCAAAGCTCCCACTCAAGTGTCACCCCACTAAGCCACGCTGTGGCATGGGGCTAAGTCTGTTCTCACCGGAGAAGTGAGTGCACTCGAGTGATCAGAGCAACGAGGCCTCTGTGTTTTGGAACATGCTTTTTCTTTTGTAGGATCCCACTTCCTAGCACAGGTGGTGATGGGCTTTTGGAACTGCTGGCTGCTGCCTGTTGTCTGCAGAAAGCAAATGTCATCTGTTTTTTCCCTTCTTCTTACTCTTGAGGGCTTTGCAAGAGGCTCTTCCTGTGAGGTGCAGAGTAGGAAACAAAACAGAAAAAAAAAGCCTAAGAACCAAAAATACCAGCAGCAGGAAACAAAGATGGGGTAAAACCCAGCATCTTCAAAGCAGCTTTTCCCAAAGAGCGGTGGCAGAGGGAACTCCATCAGTCAGCAGCCCAGAACACAGCGGGGCTTCGCCTTTCTTCCTCGATTGCCCACAGCCCTGTGGGCTGCAGTGTGGGGCAGCATGTGGGATGGGATGGGGACATAGCCATCCAGCCCTGTATCCTGGGAGCTGCGCTCCAAGCAGCCTTGCTGCCATCCCCAACCTTCCGGGCACTGCTCTACCTTCCTGCTGCTGGATCTAAAAGCCCTCCTCACTCCTCCCCTCTCACAACCCTCTGCTGTCTGCCTGCCCAGGCCGCCCCTGGCATCTCCGTGCACAGCTGAGGCCCTCGCAGTGTGCAGGGCTGAGCAGTCCATCACAGCAGGGCTCCCACACAGCTTTTGTCACTTTGTTCTTTTGGCTGAGAGGACACCAGTTCCACTTAAAAATGTTTACAACTTGTTTATTTTTGTGGAACTCGGGGCTATTTCTGGCAAAGAACATCCAGCATCTATGAATGGGCACCATCTACTCATGAGCTAAAGCCCTTAGATGAAATCACCTTGATGAAAACACACAGTTTCCATCCTGGCATTATCAATACCTGACTGCACTAAAACAAACCAAGAACCACCCACCCCTTTCCCTTCTCTTCTACTTCTCTAAAACAAAGCTGCTAAACATAAGGCTCTTCTCAAAGCCAAACAGAAAGAAATGCATATTATAGCGTTGCTCAACGCCAGGGCTCTTAAACTTGCTAACAGCAGGCCAGGGTTGCAGTTCACTGATGGATATGGCTCTGGGAGTCAGTCTTGGGCAGAGAAGCTGATGAAGTTCATACAATGCTGCACATCCCAGCAATGCCTGGAGTGCAGGGCTGGATGGGCACGAGCAAGCAGTCCCCAGGCTCCAGCTGCACTGGTGTTAGTGATGGCACCAAGCATGATCCTATACATCACCAAAATCCCACAGGCTTCCAGCTTGGAAGCGTTCTTCCTCTGTTTGGTACTTTAAATACAAGAAAAATTATGCAAAATCTCTCTCCCGTATTATTCTCTCAGGAGTTATCTTGCTGCATAAATCACTCAGGTGGAAAATAATGACACGCTCAGGGAAATAAGCAGCCAAATACATGGCAGTCAGCATTGCTTAACCAAGCAGGTCCAAAAGAGTTCAGCTTCTTCACACATCTCCAGCTATCAGCTCCTCTTTCTGGGTGAGCACAGCTGACGTGAGCTCCATGGCAGAGGTGACCCTCTTTGCAGCCGTCGAGATACCCAACACATGGCTTTGTCCTCTCACTTTGCTGCTTGGCTTATTTCCCATACAGAGAACCCTAGGTGTGCTTTAGTCATTTTGTAAACTGGTCAGAAGCTTTTCCATTTGAGTAAGAGGAGAGCGTGGGGAGAGTCCTGCCTCAGGGAGGAGAGCTGGTGGTTTCTGCTGTCCCACTTCATGGACGTTGCCATTTCCAACTACAGCCGGGTTATGTTGGGTGCTCCGAAGCGAGGCAATGACGGTTTGGTGCAGCTTTCTGGCACAAAGCTTAGAAACTGGTGTTAATGATGAAGAAATGCTGAGTGATTAAGCAAAGAGTCAGAGATGGGAGTGCTGGCAGTGTGAGGAAAGGAATCCAACGGGAAGGAGCCATCCGCACGTAGGGATGCAGGCAATGGGAGCACAGAGCTCTCTCAGCACAGAACACGCCATTAGCGCAGCCCCTTCACAACACATCTCAGCACATTGCCAGCAAGTTACCGACCTGCCACAGGGAGCAGGGCCCCATGGCACCCAGCCCCACTGCTCGCTCCCAGGCTGTACATCTGCATGTGTGTACGTACACACGCACATTCTGCTCCACTAACAGCCACCCCACCGCTGAGAGCACACATCCTGCCTGCTCAGATGGCTCTCAGCAGACTGAAAACCAACTCAGCAGGCTTGATGTTGAATCAAGCGCATTCCACCCTTATTTGAGCTCTAAATTATTAATAGAAGAGTTGTAATGTGCCAGTAGGCAGTCGAGCAGCAGCCTGGGAGGGAGTGTTGGTAAATCAGAAGCCAGCATCACAGTCACATCTTTTCCACCGCGCCACTGCTTCTAATTCATGAGGCAATTCCGCCAGCCTAGATGCATTAGTCACCAACAAATGGGATTCACAATTAAGGAGAACTTGACAGCCCTCCAGAAATCTCTCCTTTTTCTCTGGCATTCAATCCACCACCATCCTACGTTCCCCAGAAAGGAAAACTCTCCTGTCTGCCCCCCAGCAAACATAAGGGGCTCCTGCAGAATGGACATGAGAGTCACAGGATGCAGCCCTTGTGTCATGCACAGCCTGTGCCCAGGGGCCCTCGCCTCCCCGCTGTGCTGAGCAGTGGAGGTGTTGGGCAGGAACTGCAGCCCCCTCAGGGCCGAGGAGGAGCCCCAAGGAAGCAGTGCCATCCTGCAGGCAGCTCAGCACTGCTGCAGCACCAACCCCATGAGCTGCAACTGCCGGCACGCCAGAGGCAGAACAGCCCCTTCCACCTTTTCAGTAAATTCTGGAAATATTCAGAAAAGCTATATTCCACATTAAAAAAAAACACTGCTTGCTAAGTAATCGTCCTTGCATAATCTGATAGAAGGCCACTTGCCTACCACAAAACAAACCACATTTGTTTCAGCGTTCAGCAGCACCAGCTGAAACGCTGGGTTTTATTGCCATGCAAACTCTGCTCACGCAGTGCAGAGCACCAACACCTGCCCACTACGGCAGGCAGGCTGGGAAAAGCAGCGGGGATTATTTTGGCCTGTGGAAGCGATGGAGAGCAGTGCATGAGCACAACAGTATTCCTCATTTTCTTGATCTGCCTGACTTCTGTTCCCCAGTGCCTCGTGTTTTGCAAGCATTACGCAAACATCTGTTATACAGGACGGCTTAGAATACTTCACCCCAAAACTACAATACTGTAATGATCCAATGTGATCATTTTGAACAAAAGAGAGTTAGGGTTTTATCTGCTCTCCCCTTTTTTGCTCAAAAAAACCCCAAACTTTGCATTAACTCTTTTGCCTCCACAGCTCTAACCAGCCAGCACTGCTCTCCAGCTGCAGCACAGCTGGGTGCTACGCACACTGCTGACTGCCCGCCAACAGCCTGGCTTCCTCACCGCTGCCCAGGCACAGATGTAGCCTCTTCTCCCTTCCCATTATCCAAATACAGGCAATGTTAACATGTGCAATTCACAGCATCATAGAAGGGCTTAGGCTGCAAGAGACCTTAAAGACTACCCAGCACACCCCTGCTGCAGGGTGGGTGTCCCGCACCTCAGGCTGCCCCAGGCCCCCTCCAGCCTGGCCCAGGGCACCCCCAGGGATGAGGAATGCACCCATGCCCAGGGTTGGGGCATCCACTTCTTGGCTGGCTATTTCTGTACTTCCACCTGTAACGCTCCCTGTGCTTTCCCAGGTTTCACTGAGAGTTGTGCCCAGGATGGAGTCCCTCGAGGATGCAGAGGTCCCTGAGCCACCCCTGGTGGGACCACGACAGGCTGACCCCCCCAGGACACCTTCTTCTCCGCTACCACCTTCTCTTCTGTTTTTCCAAGTGCAGCACAGACAGCAGCAAAGCTAAAGTGGTGCTGCTCCCTCCCGGGGGTTCCCTTCCTGTGCCCCCCAGCCTTGGGACACTGAGGGCAGCACCCACAGCTCTGTGACCCGGGGCAGGCGGGGCGGGCAGCGATGCGGTGCACAGCCCAGTAATTGGCCATGGTTCTTATGCTGCTGATAATTTCACAGCTTAGCACAGCCCTGTCAACAGTGTCTGCACACCGGCTTTGTGCGTGGCCAGAATGCAGCTGGACGGAAAGCAGGTGAGAGCGAATTAATTGTGGGCAAGATCCCTTACCCAGGCAGAAAGGGCTGCAGATATCAGGTTACCTCCATTTCATGGCAAAGTGGTAGCCTCACAGCTCCAGCTCATTTATGAAATTAATTAAGCACCCGGATCTTCTTTCAGAGGAGAAAAAGGTCTTTATGAGCAGTGGCCCCACGCTCCCCCAGCCCCTCTGAGGAAATCGCTGCTTTCTGCGGGGAAACCGGAGCCTGGCAGCACTCCTGGACACAGCACCCAGCACCCACAGCACCCACAGCAGCCAGTGTCCTGCAGGAGCACCCCCACAAAACTCACAAAAGGCTCTGCCAAGCAGAGTCTGGGCTGCATCCTTGGCTGTGAATTAAATCTGCCCGCAGAAAGAGGAACCCAAGAATGCATTCAGCTGGGTTTGTAAAATATTTTGTTTCTAGTGACATTTATAGGTGGCAGCGAGCTAATTTACTATCGGTTTGCTTTCAGCAGTCTCAATAAAAGAGCTGGCTGGGAGCACTTTTGGGAGACTCAGCTCAGAACTCGCAGGCAGCAGAGCAGGGCCAGGGAGGAGGGCGGTGCTGCAGGAGATGCTCAGTGCTGCACCATCCCCACACTGCTCCTCCAGCCGCCCCAGGGAACGCTTTGTTGTAGCATCTTTGATTCCTGCATCCATTTCCCCACCATGGCCTTAATGTATTTTCAAATACCGCTTTATTTGAAAGTGAAATTTCCATTAGCCAATATTTGTCTGAGGCAGTTTCTTTGAAGAAAATACAGCCACGCAGCTATCTCCACACTAATTATATGAATTAAGAAAGCAATGAAAGCACAGTGGACGTATTTTCTTCCCTGGGCTTTCAGGAAAGCTGTCTTTTAAGCATATGTGACGCTGAAGTCTGAAGCGCTTTTTTAGATCTCTTGGAGGGAGCCATACCATTCTAATCTAATTCAGTTTGGGAGAAGCACCCTCAGATGTTCCCAGAGCAAATCACATAAACAGAGCAGTGCAGTTCAAAAGCAGAAACTTCTGAGAAGTCTCCTGGGAGGCAGCGCTGCAGGGAGCTGCAGTGAGCAGGAGGGAGCTGGAGAGGGCTGGAGCCTGCACGGACTGTCCCCCTGTCCTGCAGTCCCACTGTTCTGCTGTGACCGCCTGCCAGGGCACTAACATCCCAGGAGGATGCTGAGGTTAATGGCTGAGGGGCAGGCTGAAAGCAGCCACACACTCTATTCCTGCTGAGGAAAGGAGGATAGGTTTCTGCCACGCATTAGTAAAAAGGACACTGCTGAATTGTCTCTCTTTTAATGGATGAGCACATAGAAAATATGTTGATGAATGGCTGCTAGTTCACATGGGGCTAGCTACAAAACTGGAGACTTTATGAGAACATTTGGCCTAATTTTCAAGTTCGACTTGTGGAAAGTTTCTAGACCAGGAGCCAACTGAGAAGTCAAAGAGATGAAGGTTTGAGAAGCAGTTATGCCAAACTCCTGGGCAAATGGAAAATGCACGGGGCAGAAAAGCAGACCAAACCCCCACCCTGTGCTGCCCTTCCCCAGCGCACAGAGCCAGCACCCCAAATATTGCTCCTCAATGAAAGTTTGTCATTTTCCTCTGCTTTTCACAAACAAGATCGCTGCTCTTGTGGCCTACAAGCATCCTTTTTCACGTGTCTTAACATACTTACCGAAAGCATATAAATGCTTCTAAAATAAATCCAGGATTGTTTGAGCACAACGTGCAAAAAAACTACGAACTTTATACATACCAATAAATACAAATGGTTGTCTGCGGGTGTGTGTGTGTATGTAGTCTCAAAATGCACCACCTTCAGCAGCTATGCCTGCAGCACATCTATGTGCAGTCTCCTGAGCGTGCTGCTCGTGCCTTTGAAGAAGCAGCTGTAAGGATGCCTGCCAGATCCCCGAGTCCCCAAAGCCCATGGAGCTGTCTGACTGCAGGCAGAACGTGGGACTCCCAAGTTAAAGCTGCTTCACTAAAACAAACACAGACACCCAAAAAAGTAAATAAGTCATAAGATACTTGGAATATGATGTCATCTGGAATAAGCCAAGCGACAGACTGGGAATTTCAGGGTATGTTCTCAACTGTGAAATCCAGGAGAAGATGTGTGGTTTCTGCTTTGAGCAGTAAATGATCCCCCCCTCCTGAGCACAGACCCACAGCTGTGCTGTGCCTCACCCGCACTGGGGTCTGCAGCGTGCGGGGTCCCTGCTCAGGTGGGCTCACAGCTCACAGCTACAGCAGCTCTGCGGGCTGTGGGGACATCTGCACCCTCAGCAGAAGGCTGCAAGAGGTACTGCCAGGAGTGGGCAAGGCCAGCAGGGGCTCCCGACGCCTGCACCCACCCTGCTGGACATGGCCTTCAGCACCATCCTATCCTCAGTGCCCCGAGCAGAAACACCAGCTGACACAGATGGCACGTCCCCTTGCCAAGTCAGCCAGATACTGCCTGCTGAGAGCACCACGTGCTTATCAACCATCACCACTCACTTTTTTAAAGGCATGAAAAATGTGGCAGTGATGAACAAGCATCTCGCAGACACTGCGCCCCAATGACCCCCGTGACACTCCTTATGGTTCAGGAGCTGCAGGAACATTTTCCTACCTGGAAACCCAACACGCGGGACCAGCGACCATTCCAGCCTTTGCAGCCAGATCCAGGGTGTAAGGACAAGATTGACTGTAGGGATGGAGACCCCAGCCCCATGCTGAGGGCCGTACTGCTGGCCGCTGCACCTCGGGCCCCTTTACACCCAACTAGGCTATTATGTTGCCCTACAGGGCACTGCCCTACAGAGGGCTACTGGGACAGCCCTGGGCACCGCTGGCAGCCGCATTCCAGCAGCTCCTATGCTCACAACCTCTCCACTGTGGCGTCGCCAAGCACAGCTTAGAAAACAACAGGGTCCTGGCTCACAGCTTTCTGCAGTGAATGAAATAAAAGCTGCAAAGAGTTCCCGGGCATTCACAGCCTGCAAGTGCCCCCCCACCACGCTCCCTGTGTGCCTTCTGGGGGGTCCTTTCACAAATAAAAGAAGTTTCTTCCCACAGCACCCAGAAACCCAGCTTCTCTCCTTCAGAAGCGCCGACCTTCACACCTGGCCGATATCGCTGCCAGCCACGCAGTGGCACCGCTCCTGAAATCAGGGTTTGCCCTTACACTGCTTTGGCTAATGAAGCACGGCGCAGGAAAAGTTCACTTCTCTCCTACTGCTGACAACTCTGCAAAAGTTAAAACCAACAGAACACCAAACCAGTTCACTTTCGCTGCAGAATCTGCCTTCTGAGCAAGAACGGGCAACAGAGCTGCTGAATAAGGCTGTGTCATGTTTACAGAGTTATTTTTCAGAGTGGAAAAAGTGACTTCAATTCTGCAAGGAACCAGCGGCATTTAAAGGTCTACTCACTGCTCATGTGTTTCTGCTTATGTGTGTTACAACTGATAATTGCTGAAGCTGTTTGCGTTTTTAAGAGTCTATTTATTCCAACAAACATCACCATTCGCCATTCAGTGACGCTACCCTGATTATTTGCTGCTGGACGCAGATTTGGGATCCCCAAGGACCCCAGAGCAGAGCATGGTGATGAGGCGGAGCCAGCTTGGGATGGACAACATGCACTGGGATGTCCAGTGAAAATTTGTTCTGGTCCTGTAAATCAAAAGCACATGGGAATAACCTCTCTTCCTCACACTAACTGGGCTATTTTTTTCATGACCATTAGACCTTAGGTCTGCTCCTCATTTCTTTCCATACCCACGGAGGGAAAGAAATAGCCATACTTGGTCAATAAGTAAATAAAATAAAATGCAAACAGACACATGACGACTAAACCCAAGTTTCCCAAAGCTATGATTCCCTAACGCTGGAGTCCCCAGGGCAAAGAAGGTACCGGATCACTCAGCCACCCCAATGGGACAGCCGCCCCAGTGGGACAGCCATCTCAGGGGCTAGCCACCCCGGGGGGGCAGGCAGCATTTCATGCCCAGCCCAGTAACCGTTCCATGCACTTGATGGCCTGACAGAAGCCACAAAGCCCTAACCCAGTCACTTCTGTCTGCACATGGCTGAGCTCCCAGCCTGGGGATGCCTTCCCATGTCCTGCTGGGGTACCTTCTTGGGATTTTAGAAAAACAAAGCCAACCCAGAGCTGGTATTTTTGGAGACAGCCACCCACACAACCGACGCTCCGGTCCCACCTCACAGAAAAATGTGCATTTTTGTGCCTGCTCTGCACAGGTAAATCCTCCTGCCCCACCTCCATGCTTCACCCTGCTCCAACCGTGGTGGTTCCTGCTCGTCAGGCTCTGTGGCTTCCCCTGGGCCCCCGCAAGGCCCCCCGGCTCTGCCCCCACCCTCACCCCCCGGCAGCCGCAGCTGCCACTTCCCACCTCCCCCCAGCCCCCTGAGTTTGGGGGTGAGCTCGGCAGATCCTGGCCTCCATCCCAAACCAAGGGGCTCCTGTGAGGCTCTCACAATTCCCATCATGCAGCATTTATTTCCAAGTTCCTGGCTGTGCCTTGGAGACCTCGTGCTTGGCTCTGCAGCCAGGCTCACCCCAGCACTGTGCCAGGAGGGATGCCCAGTGTGGACAAGGCATGTGAGGACAGCCTGCCCCTGCTCCCTGCCCAGCGTCTGCCTGGGATGGCCGGAGCTGCGGTGTCCCCACGAAAGGACAGCCTCACAACCTGCTCTAAAATTAGCCCTGGGATTGAATTGCCCTGTCACCACTCAGAGAGCTGCAGAGCCATGTGCTGCCTGCAGTGCTCCAGCGAGAGTTCCCAGCAAAGCATGGCACAGCACGGCACAACAGGCATGGCACAGCTTGATAGGCATGGCCTGACATGGTACAGCATAACAAGCATGGCACAGCAGGGCACAACACAGTCCAACAAAGCAAGGCACAGCCCACTGCTGCCTTCAACCCACACTCTCCGGCTGTCCCCAGAGCCCCTCTCCAATGCTCAGGGCTGAGGGCAGAGCAGCTCTGCACGACCCTCCCATTGCTGCCAGGTCCCATGAGTGCTGGCTGGGTCCCCAGGCACGCTGCCATGCAGGCGGCCCAGAAATGGGAGCTTTTGTCTCTGAGAACACTGCTAAATAATACACGGAGGGTTTTGTAACTTCCGAAATCAACTATCCCTAAGAGTGCGTTAGAAAACTCTAAGAAGTAACTGCTTGGAAATTTCCATGTGACTTAGAACCATCCCAGAAGTACTGCTGGGCTGCACTTTATTGTATCAGAAGCAGTGGAACATTCTTCACTGGCAGCAAAACATTAAAAAGGGTGGGAGGTGATAAAATGAATGCTCAGAGCTACCATTGGGAAACAGCACTGCAAAGACACGGCCAAGGACTTCAGGAAGGGAGAAGCGTTCCCCTCCCATAGCACAGTGCTGTTTGTTGGGCACACAGCGCCTGGAGAGCAGCAGGCAGTGAATTCTGGGTGCTCCTCTCCCCCCCACAGCCACCCTGTACTTGTGGTGCAAAGCTCTCCTTCTGAAAGGGAAGGCAGAAGCCCCCTGGGCATTGTTGCATGCTGATAGTCGTAAGAGCTCAGGCTGATGACTTCGTGAAGTTGCAGTGCAAAAATCCTGCCTGTCTGGTTACATGGAGAAAATCAGCGGGCCCCACCTCACCTCCAGAACAGTCACGCACAGAATGAAATTGCCAAGAGAGGAGAAACTGAAACCCTTGCTGCTCCATCCACAGTATCCAGTGAGCCTCAGCTGCTCTTGATTTTACAGACTCCAGCACCCAGCAGCAGGAGCAGCATCACCCGGCAGCAGTGCCATACAGTAGCAGTGTCATCCAGCAGCAGCTGCAGACCCAGGCACTGAACTCACTATGCATGCAAGCAGAGGCCACCGACCCAGCTCGCAGCACCCAGCCCTGCTCATCCGCACACACCCAGAGCACGGCCAGGTTCCTGCAGGCAGCTGGGTTCTGTGGGCAGCACGGGGTACAGACAAGGCTGGGAAACAAGGAGAGAAGCAGAAACGGGAGGCAGGCACCAAGCAGGGTGCAGGCTGTCAGCCCAGCATGCCCAGCTGAAAAGCAGCTCCTGCGGTCATCCACAGCGATCGGCCCACAGCTCCACAGGAACGCAGCTCCACGCCACCAGAGCACGGTGCTCGTTTGGAGGATTTTAATAACCACGCTCTTAATTCACCCTGATCACACAATTTACTTCGAAAACTTCCCCCATTGCAGCTGAAGGATCTACCTGTGGTAGAAACACAGGCTTTTTTCTGGCTTTTGTTCTGCCACGTTTTCTAAGACAGCTTTCTGCAACGTCAAAGGTAAAGAAAACCAGAGATCACTTCAAAAGAAAGGAGTGCCCATGCAGGGGGTGGCAGCAGGCAGCCGCTCCGCTCCCTCGTGCCCACTGCTGCAGCGACAGCTCCTGGTGGGGAGCAGCCCTGCTGACTCACAGCACAGCTCCCGCCCCAGTGCTTCTTCCATAAAAATAAACCCAGCCCTAATAAATCAGCGCATTCCCATAGTAAAACCCTGATTGGTGGCTGGGAAGGAAGAGCCTTCATCCCACAGCTGAACTATTTCCCTCCCGGCTGGTGATGGAGGACGAGGACTGAGGAAGGCAAACCCCCGGCTGCTCGCTGGCACTGCGCCGTGGCACCGCAGCACAGGCAGTGCGGCCGCTCTGATGAGATGTGAGGAGCAGGAGCACAGAGCAGGCCTGAGGACGCGGCACTGCTCACCACCGGGATGGGGCGCTGGGTGCAGCTCACTGCAGCAAAACAAAACCGAGAAATCCCCTGTATTTGTAATTCTTCACCACTGAACCACAGAATCATTCAGGTTAGAAAGACTTCCTTTCCCTCAGCTGCTCCCCATAGGATGTGTGCTCCAGGCCCCTCACAGCTCCGCTGCACTCCTCTGGACACAAGTGACTTTACTCCAACAAGTCTACTGAGATCAGCAGTTATCAGTTGTAACTCATGCAAGCAAAAACATACCACAAGTGGAAAAAACGGGGTCACCATGTGTCACACTGCCCATATGGGCCAGGGGCCTGAGACCAGGCAACCAATGGCACCAAACCCATCCATCAGCAGCAATGGCACCAAACCTGCCTGTCAGACAGCAGCAAAACAAAGAGGTACAAGGCTGTGGTCAACGACGGCTGCATGCAGTGTCCATCAGCTCCCCTGTTTCAGTGGTAACTTTAGACACCAAAAAAAACCAGAACAGAATCAATTCTGGTCTGGGTAGTTTTTAATTTACTAACCTGTGCTGTTGCTGCTTCAGAGAAGGAAGTACCAAATCCAAGATTCCTTCTTACTTGTTCTCTTAAGGAGTTATTTGTTCAGAAAGAAATCCTTTTTTTCTCTACAGGAGGAAAGCAGGGCTTCCCATCCCCCTCACACCTGGGGCTCTGTAGCTGCTGTGCTGCAGGCACTGACATCACAGCGCAGTGAGCTGCCCCAGCCATAAGCAGCTCCTCCATGTGGGTCCCAAGATGGGGCAGCCCTGACCCGCAGCCAAAAAACTCAAAGAAAACAGTGAAGAATGCAAGAACACAACAAACTCCTGAAGAGGAGCTCCACAATGAGTCTCACAGGACTGGCAGAGGGTTTGGCATGGAGCTGAAGGAGCACCGAGAGCAAGGCACCAACACGCCCTGCATGCTGCCACAACACCCGCACTGCTGCTCCAGTAACTACAGCAGAGCGATGGAAACTCTCACAGCTCTAACAGATAACAGCAACCAACCTCAGTGCCCATGGGCATCTGGGAATTACTGCAGAGCCCCAGCCACTGCGCTGCTTAAAGGAACAGGGCCAGCTTTGTACAGGTGTTATTTGCACAGTGGGGCAGAAAGGACAGCACTGCAGGACACTGGCACCATTCAGGCTGCTCTGGCCCCAACCGTCCCACCCACACCTCCTGCTGCTGCCCCCAGCTCGCCCAGTACAGAGTCAGGCTGAGCACTGTAGGCTGGATGGAGCCAGCTGCAAGCAAAGGCAGCAAAGCAATCTGGGTTCATGCAGCCACCGCAGCACTGCAGAGGAAATCTAGCAATGACATTTTCATGGGACAAACGAGGTTAAAAGCAGACATTTAAGGACAAACGAATGCATCTCAGCAAACTTTAAAACCCAGCAGTGCAGATGAGCACAGAGCTGTCCTACCTGTGGCTGCAACTCCGCAATGCAGCATCCCACGGCGGCCACCTGCAGCACTGAGATTGGGGAATGCGCAGCCTTGGTATGAGGCCTGGCTGCTTGGGGCAGCAGACATGGTGGGAAGGAGGTGATGCCAATCGGTGATGGCCAGAGCCCTGCTCTGCACACGTGCACTTACCTTCACCACATGCTGCTGCTGCCCAAGCGCTGCACCCCACGCCAGGCAGAACAGCCACAGCCAGGGGCACCAGCAGCGGCACCAAGCCATTTCTGTGGGGGCCCAGGAGAAAGCAGCTGAACTCACGTGTTCACCACGGGCTCCAAGGGGCCTGGTTGCAGGGCTGGGTGAGAAGGGGCCACACTGCAGGCTGCACGGGGACACGGGGCAGGAAAGCTGCCCCACACTGACCTACATGGACACAGGGAATCAGCCTGGGCTCGAGGGACCACGGCTGCGGGGCTCAGAGCACATCATCATGTGTGCAGGAGATTCTGAGTTCTGTGGGAAAATGCGCCGGCCCAGCAGGGCCACAGCAGGAAGGAAATTCCCCGTGGCAGAGCCGTCCGTGGTGCAGGGCTGTGTCAAGTCGAGGGGGCTGCACAAATAACTCGGCCGTCCCCCGGGAGTCATTGCTGAGGTCGCTATTTTTTCCCTTGAACTTTCCAGATGAAGGAAGCAATAGCAGAAGCAATGGCACAGAGTTGGCTGGAGATCAACGGTACTGACAACAGTCATAGGATTTAAGTCAGAAGAATAGTCCTTTGTGTTTGCTGGAGTTATCTCCAGATGGGTCAAGCAGTTCAACCAGCAATGCAGGGCTCTGCGTGGAGCACACCCCGCAGGCGCAGAGCGGACCCACACTGCTGAACCCACCGCTCAGACCGAGACGTGCAGGACGCACCCTAAGCGCCCATTAAAAATTAAAGCATTAAATTGCATTCTCCAACAAACTGCTGGGATTCAGAGCAAGAAACAGCCCTGATTAAAGATTAAGGACGGTGAGCCTATAAAACACTAATTACCACCGTACTTACAGTGAATTTGGCCTGTTGGGTTTAATTACTTCTAGTTCGAGATCACTTGAGTTCAGGTTGGACTGGGGCGCGCTGTTGGAGTTGAGGAAGCTGTTTACATTTGACGAGATGACGGATTCCAGGCTGGAGCTGATGATACTGTTCCTGTTTTCCTCTGGAAAACACCAAAAAACCAAGAGTCGTCAGACGGAGGCAGCCAGGCTCCTGCCCATCACCCCTGCCCTAATGTAAACTCAGCAGCATCCTACCTGACCTCCACAGACAGGCACTGAGTTCCCAGGCATGTTTGCTATGTATTATGCATTAAAGTGTGAGAAGTAACAGCTATTCTTTTCTCTTTTTAAAGATGCTATATTTTAAATGAATAACATTTTTAGCGAGAAAGCATTAATTTTTCTCAAGATATTAATATTTTATATTCCCAAGGACTTCCAAAGGGCCACATAACCCAAGAAAGAAAGGGATGAGACTACGTGCAGGAATGAGTTTGTCTGTGGCTGAAATCAGGTACCATGGGACTGAACATCCTCAGAGAGGATAACAGTTTTGGAAGAAGAAAAGGACAGATCGCCCAATTAAAGTTTATCCCAGCAAAAAAACGCTTCAGTCTAAACGTGACATCAGCCACTATCTGCCTTTCCTGCCCAGGTCTACAACCACAGTGCAGCACTGCTGATAACACCAGCGAGGAGAAAAGCCTGCCCTCCTGCCCAGCTCACTGCCCGCGCAGCCTGGACATGGATCTCCTTGTTTCCCTTCATCCTGCCCTGCTAAGAGACGTCCCCCTTATTTGTGTAACTAAGCACTGAGGTGTGAAAATATTATGCATCCCAAAGCAACCTCCACAGCATGGATTTCCTCCTCAGCTCTATGCTGAATTACCTAAAATCACATTAATTCATTTTCACAAGACGCTTTTTCCATATAAGCAGCAATTGTAATAGTAGAGAGGCAATTATCATCGCTGATGGCACAGAAAGCAGCTCAACTGCAGAGAACTGCTACTTCTGTGATGATGTTTCCTAAAAGACAGACAACTGCTGGAAAACATGAGGAGTGCTACTTTAACGACAAATCTTTCAAAGAAATTGTATCTCCTGTGCACACTGATATGATGAAATTGCTACTAAAAAGCACACAGTTATAGAGAACCCCCTATTCTCAAGCCCATTCAATTATACATTCCTCCCAATTATACATTTGCATTAGGACAACAATTAATACTCACAGGAGAAAGCAGTGTAAGAGAAACTCCTGAGCTACATGGAGAGCTAATCCTGAACACACAGCAGAGGGGACCCCCTGCATGCCTAGAAAATGGCTTGGGAGCAGCACTGCCCCAGGGACAGGGCGGCGTGATGCTGGGTGAGCCCTCTGCCACTGTTTCAAAGGAAAATGATGACGTGACCAAATGGACACGGATGCAAATGGAGGGGAGCGAACCAACACTCCTCCTCACATCACTCACTGTGCCACCAAGTTCTTGTGGTGCCTGGACAAAGTCAGAGTGCTTACAAGGCGGTGCGAGGCTCAAACCCCATTTAGCTCAGGCTATCATCCAGATATCAGCCAATGCCAACGATGAGATAATTACATCAACACACGTTACCAGGCTCCTGAAACTACATGCCATGAATCTTGGTCTCCAACAGGCTATCAAGTGAACTCTCCAAATGTTTACTGGAAGACAGAGCAGCCAGCAGATGAAATAAGGGAGAAATTAACCTGCCAAAGGGCCTAAAGCCCCAAAGCGGTCAATCCTCGGTCTCTGACCCCAACAGCACAGTTTTCAGAACCGTTCTGTGCACTGCACGGCCCCAGCAGTGCCCTGCAGCCTATTCAGATGCCACATCCAGTTGTTTCCAAACATTTTCTGCCCGAGGCTAAAGTTCGAAAATAAGCTCTGCAAGCTTCACAAATCAGTGTCAATTGTCTGTGTAATCTCAGACACAGCTACCAGCCAACATTGAATTAAAGTCCCTATCAGCCAAGAAACTGGAAGCATTTCATCTACAGAGGATGGGAGACGAACAGCAGAATTGGAAACCATCCCTTTATTCTATTTCCTCCTTTTTAAAAGGCTGATACCGTGTACGGTTTAAGCAAAGGATTCTTTGCTGTGGCATTTTGTTCAGTCTCACAGCTCCGGTAGCAGAACAGCAAACTGCTGCCACGTATTTCTGCTCTGTAGCATGCGAGACAGCCATGTGCAGAGTGAGATGGGAGGGGATGCTGATTCCTTCACCAACATATCTGGAGCACCAAATAGAGACCAAAATGGAAAGACGATCTTCAACATTTTTAAATGACCACGTCACCTACTCCACAGAAAAATACAGAACCTCCTGGCCAGGCTTGTTGTGTCCGTAAAAGGAAAAGTGCCTGTGGGCACCCAGCAAGAGATGAGAATCGACTCTGGACACCCCATGGGCTCTGTCCTGCGACCCTCAGCAGCTGGGGACATGGGGATGGGGCAGCAACTCTATCCCACACTAGTGCAGCCTGCATCAAGCCCTGCTGCAGCCTGAGATGCCAGGCAGGCTTTGCGCTCCCCATCTGCACGGCAGAGTAGGGAGCAGAGGCCCTATTTCCTTACAGGATGCATCTTTCATCGGCACCAGCACAGCTGTGCTCCACGGCAGCGGAATGGTGGTGTGCAGTGACACGGGGCAGGGGTGGGTGAGGGTGGCACTTACGCTTCTCGTTGGGCTGCGCGGTGTGGAACAGGGTGAGCGGCCGCTCACTGCACGACGGAGGCTTCGAGTCCGCGCTCTTCTTACGGGACAGCAGCAGCTGCGAGTTTGAAGGCGGTGTTTCCGGCACAGTGTTAAATATCTGTTAAAGCCAACAAAGAGGTCTCCTCAGCATCACCTGCTTGAGCAGAGCAGCTCTGCCTGCAGCGTCCTGCCGTCACACCAAGGAACAGCATCAACTGAGGTCACGCATTCGATAAAGTAACATTTGGGGCATGATTTCCTAAACTCCACATTCCCATTCTGTTTGCACTCCTTTTCTCTACTCTTCACCAAATGTGTACAGTGCAAAATGTGAAAAACCACAACAACCTGGCAGGCTGCTCCTTGTGAAGGGCCTGCAGTGCCCTCGCAGGTGTTGGTGGGAGAATGCCCTGGGCAAGAACCCCAGTGGGCACGCAGGTATGCAAACACGGCAGTGCACAGCTGGACAGGGCAGGGCACAGCTGGACCACCAGGACACAGAGGCAGGGTGACACCGAGCCACCTCCCGACCCCCTTAGGGTGGCACACAGCACCCAGGCTAAATGTGACCACTCTCAACAGAGTAAAGTCAAGAGCTAGCTGCCTTTCCAAAAGCACCAGTGCTTATTTTGAAGCTCCAAAGAGGGAGGAGTCAGAGGACCCAGAGCCAATATAAGAAACAGTTCCTGCTAGGGGTGGTCTTGCAGCATCACACCCCTAGAAGCCCTGCCAGCCTCCCCAGCAGCATAGGGAGCACTGTTCTCCTTCATTTCAATGCTTCTTCAGTTTGTTTCACTTTTCAGTTTAAGAAAAATGAGACACGCTCCTCACCGTGCAAACCTGTGTTATAACTCTCCCATCCCACAGTCCAATTAATGGAGAGAGCGAGACAGTTTAATCATCAGAGTGGGAGAGGAGTAGCCAGGCTCCATAAATTACACATACAGCCCCCATGCTCGCTGTGCAGCTGGAGGCTCCTGGAGCAACCCGCGCCCCTGGTGGAATGCAGCCAAACCTATGATATACTCTGCAAGGAGCTGCCCTCCAGCCTCAGCAGGAAGCTCCAACAAGGGGTGGTGCAGAGCTCTACACCACGAGAAATTAGAAGTGCTGCCAAGGGCATCGCTGCTACAAAGCTTTGCTAATTGCAGAAAATAAAGATGAGGTGCTGAGGGCTGTGACCTCAGTGTTAATTCTGACTACTGACTGAGGCAGTTCTGGGGTCCGGGTGACGCCCAGACCAGTCCTGTTGGTTGTCAGCACAGCATGCACTCACAGGTCAGCTGCTCCCTCCTTGGTCTGAAGGGAACTCCAGCAGCACCGTGCATCGATCTCATCATTTCCCAACACGTCATACAAACTGCCTTCTCCAGAGCATTATTAAAGGAGCCGCTTTGGAAAATAAAATGGATGGACACCTGCAATTTTCCAGTACTGCATCCCTGGTTTCTTGCAGAGGATCCACTCTCAGTTTGCTTGTCATGGCAACATCCAGAGCCATAGCAGAAAAACCATTTTATCCCTTTAAAAACACACAATCCACACGTATCCTGAAGCAGGTTATGCCGCTGTGTTGCTCTCACAAACATACACTGAACGTCTGCCCCAGCTCCGCTGCTTCAGGGTTCCCATCCGCCCCACTGCAGCTCCGGGCACACACACAGCAGCACTCTGTGCATCCCTGTCACAGAGGGACAACAGCAATTTTAACGGGAGAGGCGTCCCACTTACCTGAGGGAAATACAATGTAATACCAGACAGTCGCTGATTGCCAGGAACCATTCAAATCAATTACATTTTCCCTGAGAATGCACTTAATCATAAACAGTGGCTGTGAGTCACCAGCGTAAAACAATATACAGCAGCAGCAGCGCAGCACAGAGGGCTCACATATTGCTAATCACCTACAGCAGCTCCTGCGGGGAAACTTCAATGAGTTCCAATCAATTCAAATTAAGGAATACACTGAAACTAAACAGTCCTAAAGAGGGAACGAACCAGCACCGGGACTGACTTTAAAGGAGAGCTTCCTCCCAGCTGCTGCCTCCTGCTACCTCCCTCTTTCTTGGGATCGTTCCTGGAGAAACGGGGACGCTGGTCCAACTGCATCCTGCATGCAGCATCACTGTGCCGCACGTTACCCACGCCTTTGTGCAGGCAGTATGGGCAGTGCAGTGCAGGCAGTGCAAACAGCATCTCTCCATCCTGCACCATCAGTACCCACCACATGAGAGCCGCCCGGCAGCACAGACAGCATGCAGCACATACGCCCACCCGCAGTCGACGTGTGATGGCAGCACACAGCCCAGTCACAGCTTTCCCTTCTGCCGGTGCCATAAATTACTCCTAAGGAAGGGTAGCCATGGAAGCACTCGGGGAGCCCTGCGGCACCAGGTGTCATTTTGCTGGAGAGCAGCACTGCAGCCCACACAGACAATCGCCACAGAGATCCGTCATCAATCCCCCCAGGTGCCACCTGATGGAGGAGGTTCAGCTTGGACTGAACAAGAACCAGTCTGAGGCCCTGCCTCTGCAAGGACCTGAGAGGAGAAGGCAGCCATGGAGCTCAGTGAGGAAAGGGTCAGCAAAGTGCACCCACAGCAGTGACAATGCTTGAATGGTTTCCCGGTGCCACTGCTGGGACACTGCAGATGGACAGACAGATGGATGGACAGACAGACGGGCGGATGGCCACCAACAGCCCCACAGGGCTCATGCACGCTGCTCAGCACAGGCTCATGGCTGCTGCTCGCACGCCCCTCTGCAGCAGCCCATGATTAAGCAATCACTGTAACTGCACCCCACACAGAGGAGAGAAAATAGCTCCTCCATGCTAAATAAATACCACGGTGTTTATCTGCCTGTGGAGGAAATTTCTCCAACAACATGCAAACCGCCCCATCCATCCCTGTCAGACATGCATTCGCTGCCCCTCGGCAGCATCAGGCGGGTGAGCCCCAGGGCTGACACCTGCACACGGGACTCAGCCTTGCAGCTTACACATGGAACCGAGGGACTAACAGACTCTGGAGAGAGCCCCAAGTAGCAGACAGCCCTGAGCACCACATCCTCCATCTCCCTGGCCCAGCCTGCTTTCATATCACAGGCATGCGGCAGCACTGCATGGGAGGTGCAGCAACACATCACCTCTGGCCAGTGGCCCTGGAGGATGCTGTGCCTCACCACCACCCCATGCATGCACAAGCACTCTGTGAGCAATTCTCGTGTTCGGTGTTATAGTGCCACCATTTGCAGAATTACATGGCCTCCCGCAGGCACTCATTTGAGAGCTTTCTCCTGTTATCACCCCAAAGGTGACCAGATCCCCAGGGGTCAGCGAGAGCCCCAGAGGAGGGCCAGAAGCCCCCCAGCTGCAGCAGGGCTACTGCAGTGCTGCACCAGCAGAGCCAGCAACAGGTGGGAGCATCCCTGCAACACACAGACACGACTGCATCGTGTCACAGCGGATCAGCGCTGCAGACAGTCAGTGCTTGGATAAGCACAGATGTAGTCAGAATCGCAGGAACCGAGCCGGGCCCTTTGTGGTTGCTGGCCACGGACAGCAAGGAGGGCCCTGGGGAAGCGGGCTGCAGCTTACAAAGTGACAAATCTGGTGTAGGAAATAAATGGTACTGATAGAAGCAAGTAAAGTCATTACCTTCTCGTGGTTTTCTATTAAAATTTCAATCACAATGTTCTGAAACTTGATGTCCATAATGGCAGCGACTGTTTCCTCCTGGGGTCGAAGCAGCGTTGGCCCAAATACCACACCCAGATTAGCAACAGTCATCAGGTTCTGCTTGTGGTTATCTGCAACTCTGCAAAAGAAAACCAACAAAAGTAGGTGATGGGAACAATCAGGATGGACCCCCATCCTTGCCTGGCACCAGGCTTACAAGTCTGTTTGCTTTCCTGACACTCCTGTGGAGCCCCCTGAAGCCTCAGCCATGTGGAAAAGTACGGCCTTAACTGTTGTGTTATGGCAGGCGTCGCAGCTCAGGATTTGGCTAATCCCATAAAACCCCAACGCTTCCCTGGCCACCGAGGCTCATGTTGCAAACCACTCCCAGGAAAACATCTTGAATCATTAATGCTTGAAACCCTTCTAAAAACAAATTGTTGGACCTCTGACACACGCTGCTCTCCAGCTGAACAAGTGACCTCATATGTTCCAAAATCCAATCCTTTCTCACCCATCTTTTTTTCCTTCACCACAGGTCAGTCCTATTGGGCGGGCTGCAGGGGGCCAGGCAAGGAAACCTCCCAGCCAGGGACACACGGACACTGGAGCCTTGCTCCCTGACAGGCCACTTGGTGACACGTCATGCAGTGATATGCAAGTCACAAGGAGGTGACAAGGAGGACGTGCAGCAGGAGCCCACAGCCCTGTTGCCACAAGTCACTGCGGTTTTCTCCTGTCCTCTTCAACCAGGAAGCTCAGTGACTTCAGACAGTGTCGGCACAGAACCTTACCCAACGCGTTTAGAGCAGTGCCTTTTCCCTGTGGTCTTTCTCCCGTTTCTCCTGGAGAAACACACTAGGCTAGCACATGGGAGCAGAGGACTCAGACACTGCTGCAAGATATTGCTATGAGCTTTTATTGCTGATCACAGAACTAAGACTGCAGTGCTCATTTGTGTGCAGACACAGCTCATTTCAGCACAGTGTAAACTCAAAATAAAATAAGCTTTCTATCCTTCTCCATCCAAGTCTCATTTGAGTCAGAGAAAAACTCTTCACTCCTCATCCTACACAGGGCTTCCTGGGTGGCAGCAGCAGCAGACCTTGGGATAACTGGAGCTGCCCAGCTCCTGCCCCACGCAGCCTCAGCCCCACGCTCAGCAGGCAGGAGCCTGGTCTGCGGCATGTTCCAGCCCCGCAAAGCACACACCAGCACACTGAGAATGCCCAAGACTTGGGTTCTGACCTAAAGGTGCAGAAGTCCCTTTTACCCATCACCTCCCTGGCGACAGGAAGCCCAGGATGTTTCCTCATAGTGTCTGAGAAGCCCCCCCTGCCTGCAGAGCATGGCCCCACAGCCATGCACCCAAAGCCCTTTCCTCCTCCCACACCTCCCTAACAGACAGTTACAAATGCCACTGGAATTTTCACCTTGCAACACAATCTGTATTTCAAATGCACACTCGCATGCTCCCATTTGGGTTTCAGAAGACTGAAACTGGAATAGTTGTGAATAGTACTAATAAAATAATAATTGTAACGATCTTCTGTGGTTACTAAAACAATGTTCATCTATTAAAAAAAAAACAACCAAATTGATCTAAGTCTTACAAAATTAGGTCCCTTCATTTCTCATTACCATTATCACGCAATACATCACTCTAATAAATTGCCCTGTCATTGACTTATTACCGCCAGGCAGCCGTACCCGGTCCCGTTAATTATTACGGACTGCAGCGTTAATGGCTGCCCAACGAGAACGGCCCCACTGCACACACGGCCCTACTCCGCTGTGCCCTGCTGCTTTGCCTCTGCAAAGGGCCAACATCTTGTAGCCATACAGCCCTCAGTCCCTACTGGAGCAAACAGGGTGGCACAGCACTGCTGCACTGCACTGCAGGTACTTTTCCACCAGCAGCCTTTATAATGGTTACTAAAGCTATGCTACAAAACATGATTCACCTTTCACATCCTTCACATTCCACATCCATTATCCACATGATGATTTACTATA
This sequence comes from Alectoris magna, assembly GCA_030625065.1. Classification (NCBI taxonomy): domain Eukaryota; kingdom Metazoa; phylum Chordata; class Aves; order Galliformes; family Phasianidae; genus Alectoris; species Alectoris magna. Next base: position 16,276,769 of record CM060573.1, on the reverse strand, counting down.
TATTATACCTCTTCATCTGTCTCTGTACCAGCAAATAATGCCCTGGTTTCTAAAGATGGGGTGTTCTCATCCCAAAGTGTCCCTAATGCCAGTGTTTTTCACAGATGCTTTCTGCAGACATCGCTCGTTCCATACCAGAGCTGCCCTCCAGAAGGTTCCAAGTATTTGCTGCATTTTCCTTTTAACCTGCTGTTTCTTCCTGGCCCTCGGTGCACTCTGAAATCAATTGCACTGGCAGTAATTTAGCCAGGTCCCTTCTCAGGGCTCTCTCCACCCACGCTTTGCAGAGTCTCCTGCAGCACAGATGGGAGGTGGGAACCCAGCACAACTCCCTGGGCAGCAGTGGCTGCTCACAGCTGGGCTCCAGGCTGGCTATGGGCTGGCTATGAGTTCCAGGCTACGGGCTGTTCCTCCCAGCGCCCACTGCCCTGCCAGCACCCAGTGCAGCATCACAGGCACTGATGCAAGCACTGTCACTGCTGCAGCCCTGTAGCACCGCCGCCCTGAGGCCATGCAGCCACTCAGCTTTGCATTCACTCTCAGAATAACAAAGGGGAGCAGAGCAAATCCATGTTGTATGCTAAATTAGATTATGCCTGGGTTGCTTGGATACTGTATAATCACCGGCATGACCAAACATAATTTAATACAGAGTAATTGGTAGTCAGGCTTCAGTGCAGGGGAAGCATACAGGAACGGTAAATATTTCTTTTTTGCACAGGCTTGAAATCAGCATCAGGTAACAAACGCGCTGCATCGAGGCATGGCGAGCTGTGGGAAATGCTGTTCCAGCACTCCTTTATTTTACAGATGTGAACAAACTAACAAACCCAGTTTGTCCAGCCTGATTTACAGCCCCTATTCACCTGTATGGAAACCCAATTATGGGACCCATTTCCCTCCCCACTGACTCACAGAGAAGCCTGTGGTGGGAGAAGCCCCAGGAGCCCGGCACAGCAGCTAGCCCACACCGCAGCAGTGCCCAGTGTCCAAAAAACAATACAGCCAGCCTAACGAGCCCTACAGGATGGAAAACAACACTGTTACAGCACACTGCTACAGGTCAAACCACATTTCATGTCTATCACCACCAGCAAAGCTTCCAGTGAACACGAAAACCCGATCAGAGGGTGAGCAGCCCTACCACTGCTCAGACAGTTTGCTGCATACTGAACATGGAGACAAACTACAGACAACGAACACAGCACAGACAGTTGGGTGGCAGAGGCACTGCTGTACCTAGCAGCACTGAGGATGGCTCCAGGGGGACTCTGAGGGCAGCCAGGCCCCCCTCACCTCCCCCAGTCCCATCCCTGCCATTTGGGTCACACACACCCCCGGACAGAGAGCGGGCAGCTGCTTGAGCACACAATTGGAGGTATTTATGGGATAAAACCTAATGAGTTCTGGGAAATGTTCCTGGGTGCATTCAAGTCATCCCTGCACATTATGGAGCTTAATTGGGCTGCGGCTGATGAGCGTGTAGGTGGAAGCTGGGTGAGTGCTCAGCCCAGCACTGCAGGGGGGTAGTGGGGGTGGGGCAGGGGAGGGAGCCAGGAGGGGGCAAAGAGAGGCGGTGCTGCTGGGAGAAGGGCATGGAGGGCACCCAGGACTGGGGGCTGCTGTGCAGAGCTGCAATGGGATGCCCTGCACACAGCCCAAGAGCTCTGCATGAGGGGACACAGTGGCTGTTTTGGGGCAGCATGCTGGAGCGCTGTACGCCTGGAGCTGGAAGGGGGATCGTCAGCGAGGTCATCAGTGGGAACATCGATGTGATCCAAAACTGGGAGGCCCTAATGCGGACTTCTGTCAAAAACAAATGTGTGTCAGGAAAGAAACAGCTCAAGTTTGAAGACAGCACTGAGAACAATGATCATGGATGCATCTCCAAGTTACTTTAAGGAGATTTTTTTTTGCACTTGGCAGCAGCTCTTGCACAGCACGTGCGCAGGGCACGGCTGGAGCAGGGCACGGCCATGGGCTGCGGTGCAGCTGGGGCAGCTCCGGCTTCCGAGCCAGAGAGCACAGACGCAGAAAGGACACACCTGCAAACTGCACAGCCCTCATTTACCCCACTGCGCTGACTAAGGCCTGGATATGGCATCTCTGGGCTGCTCACGGCCAAGAAGGCTCTATGAGCTGCGGGGACGGGATGCAATCAGCAGGTCCAGAAGGATGGATCACCAGGGAAGCACAAAGCCTCCCGGCACAGACAAGGAGAAACGTTCTAACAACAGTTGACAAAGTGCTTGGCTGCAATGCCCAGCCAGCAGCCTCACGGCTCTCAGGTTTCCCCGCCCTGCGCTGCTCGCTGGGAGCCGTCCTGCTGCAACAAGGTTCCCTTCTTCTCGCGGGTGGATCTGGCCACAGCTGGAGGCTTGGGTTTGCTCCCAGGGCAATAAAAGTGCTCGTATCATGCTGAACAGATGCACAGGCCAAATGCTAACCTCGGTATCGGTAAGGCTCATCAGTGTGAATACCATGCACGCTGCGACTTGCAAGTAAAGCACACGTGGTGCTGCAGCGCAGGCTCCACAGAACAAACCTCCACCTCTACAGGCAGCACCTCTGGTTTTGGCAAGCTGAGCTGGATGCCAGATTTCAGAAGGAATGTACTGCAGGAGCAAGGGCACAGCAGGGGGTGACAATGGGGGCCACACAGTGCCACCACAGCACGCACTCGGGGGAGGAGTGACGGCACCGAGTGCAGCTCCCGTAGCGCATGCCCCGACCCCAGCCTTCTGCTCCTTCCCTAATTCTGTGTGTGAGCACAGCGCTCATTTGGAACTTCAGCCCGTTATGCTTAATTACATCTTTCCTCTAATTACAATAACAACAGTCACTTCTCCCATTAGGGACAGCCCTGCAGTGTGGCTTTGGCTGTGCAGCAGTGCTGGTGTCCCCGTGCCCCCATGCCCTGGCACTGCTACCTCCATGGGTACATGGGCTGGTGTTTGGAGAAGAGCAGAAATCACCAGCGCTTTCACACTGCAACAAGAAAAATCAGCACAGCCCTCTGTGATAAAGCACCGAGAGAATGGATGGGCTTAAAAAAAAAAAACCACCAAAAAACCCTCTGCTCACTCTTGATTCAACCTGTTTCTATATGCAGTTTCAGTTTCACTGTGATAACCAATTACAAAGAATCCAGATAACTACATGCCACCACCCCCAATGCCTACCCCACAGAATCCCTCCCGGAGGTGACAACACCTGGTGTCAAGGTGCCAGCAGCCACAGCCGCGTGCTGCCGGCCCCACTGGCACAAGCCCTGGTCCAATGTAAGCCACCCAGCATCAGATCCAGAGAGACGACTCCCACGTGCTCTGGGGACACCAGACCCAACCTGCTCAGAGATGCTGCAGCCTCCAATGTGTGCTGCTTGGATCTTAGAGCAGAGGTCCTTCAGAATGCATGGGGCCTGCTGGGCGAAGCAACATGGAAAGAAAGCCACTAGCAAATGCAAACAGCTAATCTCTTGGCAATCTAGTTTTAGGAGGTGAAGAGTTCATCTGCAGAAGTAGAACAAAACCCTTTGCTCGCTTACACGTTACAGGAAGCCAAGTACGATTAACACAGAGAACACCTACGGGATTATTAACTTTTTTCATTCTGCAGAATTTCCCATTAACAACGAAACCAGTGAGGGGCCAACAGAGTGGGACAGGCAGCTCACACCAGGCACCACAGCCACCTCTCCACGTGCAGGAAGGCTCTGGAAGTAGGAACGATCTCCCTCACCCTGAACATTGGGCAGAGAACACCCCAGCAGGCAGGGGATGCATTCCCAGCACAAGGCAGCTCGGTGCCCACCTGGCAGAGCATTCCATCCTGGTGTCAGGGGGGCCTGACCGTCACCGCATTACCAGGGAGCCAGGAGATGGTTGTACAGCAACAGCAGAAAAATGGGTTCTGGCCATTTGAAGACAGATGCAAGATCTTAGGAGACAACGCCTGCAAATGCTGGAGGGGCTTGCACATCCGCTGACCTTGCTTAAGTGCTTCCTCTTCCTCTGCATGACCCAAGCACACAAATGGTTTCTGCAGGAGGCAGGGAAGGCACAGAGGGACACTCCTCCGTGCCTGCAAAGCCCCGTTGTGCTGCACAGCCTGCATCTGCTTGTTTCTGAGAGCGATGCACCCTCTCCCAACAGCCAGCTTTGAACAGGACATTCCCACACTGGCGTGTGGGTGAGTGCTGTGCACAGCAAGCCCTGCTCCCCCCAGTCCCGCTCCCCACAGCACGGCAGCCTCACGCTGCTCAGGTTCGGCTCGCTCCAGGGCTGACCTTAGTGGGAGTCGAGCAGCAAATGAACGCAGACCTCAGCCTTTGGCTCTGCAGCCACATTCCATTTGAGATCTGCAGCTCACGCTTGCCACATTTCCACGGCACGTCTGCTGCCTTCGGTGCCCGTGCTACACCTCGGCCAGCACCCAGCATTTCTAGAGTTCCCCCCCCACATCTATATTGTTTAAGAAAACTAAATCTCTAACAAACTACGTTAAAGCTAATCGTACGTCCAGGAGCCTAACACAAAAAGAACAGGGGAAACTAAGCCATGATGGTAAAAACATGCAGATTTCATTAGTGCTTCAGATGCGTGTGAGGCTGGCGGAGCCCAGAGCCAGCAGAGCCCCGCCAGAGGCGCTGTGAGGGGAGCAGGGCCCTCCGCAGCCTTTGTCTTCCCATGCAGCTACAGGTGGTTCCAGTTAGCTGCTGTAATTAGATTAGCCATGCAGCACGGTCGCACTACAATTTCAGACTAATCTGCTGAGCCATCTCCCCACCGCCGCCCGTCTCCAGTGCTACAAACCCCAGCTCTACACAGCCCTGCACTGCTGGGGGCACAGCACTGTGCACAGGCGGTTCCTGCAGCCTGCCAGCCCCAATCCAACCCAACCCAGCAGCACTCAATGCTGGGTTGGGTTGGACTGGGATTTCCCCCCCACTCAGGAACAAAATATAAACAGACAACTGGCTATACTTGCTAATAATGTCAAAGCATTACAGCAAAAGGGATTCTTATTGATCTTTGTGGGCTCGACTCCAGTTAGGAAGAGGATAATTTGAAATAGTTGCTTAAAGCTGTGTTTTCAAAGCCAGGGAAGAGGAACACAACTGTTACCCCACAGCACAAAGGAAGCAGCGGAGCACAGCTCTGCACAAAGGACCCCACCGGCTCCAGCCCCAGCCCAGCCCAGGAGGGACACCTGAGCCCCGCTGGGCCCCACATCCCCCAGCACAGAGGCTCTGCAGCCCACTGGCACCCAGCGATTGTTCCCCCCCTGTGAATGAAAAGGCTTTTTTCTGACATTCAGACAGAACTTCCCACGTTTCAGCCTGTGCCCGCTGCTTTGGCTCCTGTGCTACTTTCATCAGCTCCTGGCACTCTTGCCAACTATTTTATTTTGCTGCTACTTTTTTTTTTATTAAAATAATCATGATCAGTCTAAATTTTCTTCCTTCCTTCCTTCCTTCCTCTGTGCGCTGCTTCACACCAACAGCACTGGCACAACTGCCCAGGGAATGGTGGAGCCACCTCCCCTGGAGGCATCCACAAGCTATGGAGACGTGGCACTTGGGGACATGGTCAGTGGGCACGGTGGGGCAGGTTGGGGTTGGGCTTGGGGATCTGAGAGCTCTTTTCCAAGCTGTGATTCTATCGCAGGGCACGCACAGGCAGTGCATGCACCCACACCCAGCTCACCCCAGCACAAAAATGGCAGAAAAACAGAAGCGGGGTGGTAGCAAGAAAGCATGCGAGGTCCATCCCTACTGCACAGGCCATACACAGACCTTCCACCTTCCCTCCATCAAACGCTGCCTCTCTGCCACCCCAGTGAGCACCCAGATCCCATGGATCACCGCAACGCTCCACATGCGCAGAGCTCCCCATGCAGAAGCCGAGTGCTGGCGGGGCTGGCGGAGCGTGGGCGCCATTCCCAACGCGAGGAAGAGGGAGAGCGGCGAGGGAGGAACACTGCTTACACTTTCCATGCAAGGTCAAGAGATCTCGCTCGCTGTTTTCTTTTGGCAGCCAAATCAGGCCAAGAACATAGAAGAGAAGCGTATCTTAAAGGCCTCAGAGGCTAGTGGAAATTTCCAGAATGTCCTGGACAAGAATGACTTACTGGAAGTAATACATAAATCAAGCAAATGAATAGTTACCAGACAGCAACATAAACAGCTGCCACGGGGATGAAATCAGACCTGCCGTGCCAAGAGGCGTCAGCCGCATCGCTGCAGCACCTTCAGGGGAAGACGGGGAAAACAACCGGAGGAAAAGCGCAGGAAGCGGCCGCCCGGTGCTGCACTGTGTGTCCCAGAGCTGCCAGGCACTGAGCACCACGGAGAGGCCACCACGGCCAGCTCAGCTCTGGCCAGCCACGCCAAGCACCAGGCTGCACTTCTGAGCACAGGAGCCCAGCAGATTTTTTCTCCCCCTCCTTTGCCGGCAGCGCTCGGTTGGGCAGAGCCCCATCCTGCTGTTACTGCCGGATCTGCCATGGGAACCATCGGCGCTGATACGTGGGAAACGCTTTGGGCGGGAGATGGCAATCAGTGCCACGGCGGTAAAACACATAAGCTAGAAAACACCACCACAGCAAAAACAGAGGGAGCTAGTCACTGCTGGCCAGGCCACAGCTGTGAATGATTAAAGATAATTAATTTCGCTAAACACACGTACACACGTTTCTGCTGCAACCCCAATAATTGCTTTGACCTTTCTCAAGGAGAGGCGTGCATGCCCTGGACAGACAGCTCTGCCTCACAGGTCGGGCACCAGCAGCCATGCAATGCAGCGGGCAGCATCCCAGGGCGGGCGCAGCACCCAGCCCTGCCCATTGCAGCAAGCACCAGCCCAGGTGTCAAAAAAAATGCAAAAAAAAAATGCTCTAAAACCTCCTGCTTTGCACCTACAAAGCACATTAAAGGAGAGCAGAACAGTGGGGATGACATTGTAATTCTGCTAACACAACCAGTAACTTTCTCAACCAGCTCCAGCCTCTAGCAAGGCTGCACCTGAGCTCATAGCACCCTGTGCTGTGCTAACTCAGCTGACATGGCCAGGGAACAACAGGCTTCACCAGAGCTGGTGCATGCCATCAGTAAAACAGCATTCAAAAGCGAAGCGCTGATGTTCCTGGAGCATCCTTAGAAGTCTCCTGGGCACAAGGTTGGGTTTTTCAGCACAGATCCTCTTGAGAAAACACCAGAACAAACTGGTCTCTATCTTTCAGGAACAATAACTCACAGCTGGGTTTATCACAGAGATCCCAGCAGCGTAAGCGTGTCCCAAGAAGGAAAATTAAAGGTTTCACCTATTCACGGGTCAAAGATTAACATCATAATGGCAAGTTTCCCTGGAAGTGGTGTCTGCAGAGCAGAGGAGGACATTCACAGCACGGGGCACTGACGAAGGAGCGCTGACAGTCCCAGCTCACACAGCGTTCCAGGGGATGCAGCCCTGACAGTGCCCAAAGGCAGCACAAAGAGGTGTAAAGGTGAGAAGGGCCCAACTTCGCCACCACACCAGTGCTTATCCTGGCTCAGATTTCACTTGTATAATAATTGCCATTGGCCTGGGCTGTGTGAGCAGGGCTCTCTTACTGCTATGAGCAGTGCCAAACAAGCAGCCTGGTTTCCCTTTTCAGTAAGCAACAGCAAAACATGCAAACAAAACACGTAGGAGATGTGACACAACGTGGGGCAGACCACTGCTCCTCTGTGTCCAACACTGAGTTCTCTTTTTAGTGCGAGAGATCTCCACAGTCATACTGTGAGAAATATTTGTTAGCTCATCTGATAAAAATGCAAATCTCAATTATTCATACGTTACTTACAAAAAGGAGGAAGGAGATGAGGCGATCCCCTCTGAGGGCTGCAGCCGGGGCAGCAGGGCCCTGCCTGGTCTACTCTGACACCACTGCCGGCTGCCCCCCGCGCCAGGCCCACCCAGAGCACCCAAGCCCCCACGGGTTGCAGGACACCCATCCTTCTGCTCAATGCCTCCCTGCAACCATCTGCTGCAGATGCGAAGCTTCACCCACACCTCAGACCACCTGCAAGCCACCCGGCCTGGCTGCGTGCTCAGCCAGCTCACCTACAGGGACCCCAAACCCAGCAGAATGCCATGGGGCAGGAGGAACAGGGGGCAGGACTGGGGCTGGCACCACCCCTCCCCGCAGCCCTGTATCCCTGGAGCAGCACCTGGCTGCAGGGTCTGGGCTGCTCCGCCCGCAGGGACATCCCACTGCCACCCCACACAAAGGCCCTTCCTCCATCACACACACACCGGGAGCACCCCGAGCTCAGTGATGGCAATCAGCCCCAGCGCTGCTGGAACAGAACAGGCTCTGATCCCCGCAGCTTCCTGCCTTTCTCCGAGATCATTTTTTTCCCATTGAACACTGTAAGCTGTTTCTCTTCCTAATATAGCAAGCACCACTACCACTCATTGTTTGTTTGTGTTTTGTTTTAGTTCCTTCCCCACTAAAAACAGCTTGAAGCCCATTGTATTACCTGCCTCCCCCACTCCACATCTCACACTCAAATACCACCAGGTTTTCCTTTAAATGAAAAGCACTTAAGCAGCTATGCAACTCCCTGCACATATCTGGCGGATGGGAGTACCTGGAACTGCCTTTCCCTTGGCTGCGGCCTGTAAATGCAAAAGGTTTTGAAACTGAGATCTAAACCAGCCCTTTGGTTTTTAACAGCCCTGCTGGGGAGAGTCCATGGAACAGATACAAACACATGTCATCAGAAAGCATCTGGAGTCGTTTTTAAGCACATTTCAAATACTGTTTATTATTTTTTTCTCTGAAATAGGTAACTTTGGGTTTTCCCAGATTTTCTTCTGAAAGGCTCTGCTGAGTAACAGCCCCCGGGCCTGTGGGTCATGCCCAGTCCCTCTGCTCACCCAGCGACCCAGCAGCCTTCGGGCTGGCACAAACACCTTGTGATGCTTTCACTTCCTAAGCACTAATCAAAGGTTTCCATGGCAACCAGCAGGCGCAGGAAGATGGGAAATTACAGGTCAGCTCTATCATTGAAGGCAAAAAAATTATCCAGCTCCTTTGCCCTTGAAAAGTTCCAAGGTGACCTAGAAGTACTGAATTAAGTTGCTTTAAGGCAGAAAATACACCCCAGAATAGCCTCCTACTGTCACAAATGTCTGTCAGTCCTTTAATCCCAGGCTCGGTCTGAACCCCCACAAAGATCTTAACCTGGCTCTACCTGCAGCCAGTGCAGCACACTGCCACACCACTGCAGGATGGCACTGGGCTGCCCGCCTCCTGCTCTCCCATCTCACTCACACACAGGTTTCCACTTGGTTGTCAACCAGATATGACTCAACACCACACACACAAGGAAACTTTTTTTTTTTATCACTGTTAACTTTCAGAGGAAATGGAAAATGGAGAGAAAAACATATCAGTCATATACATACTTTGCCAAGTGGTTCATGAGCAAGTGCAGCATCTGTCTGTTTTTCTCTGGGAGCCGATGAACGAGGCTGTGGATCTCTGACACCCTGGATTCCTGATTCTCCAGCTCTGCGTTGAAAATAAAAGATGATTCATCTCTGCATCAGGGGTTTATTATAGAAAAGGGCACGCGGGCCTGAACAGTAACCCAGACAGACATCCCAGGGACCTGAGGCTCCCGCTCCCTGCCTCCAACCTACACCAGGCACACTGTGGAATACTGTGGTATTCTCCACAGCAGTTTTTCTCTTTAACAGCTCCAATCAGTTGTTTAAAAAAGAAACCAATGGGCTGAAACAATGGGCTGAGAGCAGATGCCAGCCATATGAAAAGTCAGTTGTGACCAGGAAACGGGCCATCCAACACGCTTCCACGCACAGTGTGTGCTCAGCACAACGCCTGGGAAGGTGGCAGCCTGCGGTCTCAGGGCTGTGGATGCGCCCCAAAGCCTGAGCAGGAGCCATCCGAGCAGCCCCTGCCTCCACCACTTCAGGAGGCCACTGCCAACGTGACCACCAATGTGAGCCCTCCTCACCCACCATCCTGCAGCACGCAGCTCTGACAGCTACCTGCTCCCATATAAAGCATGCTCCCAGGGCAGACAAAGGAAAGGAGCTCAGATGCTGGAACCGCAACTGATGTAATCAGAAGAGTGTAGGTGTTGCCTGAACAACAGCCTCGCTTGTTTGGGAGGTTGATGGTCAGAAGAAGAAATACCTGCACCACCAGCTGTTGCCATCAGACAGCTCTCCTCCAACCCTGACCACGTGTTTTCTGTTTATCCAGAAAGTCCCGCACGGCACCCTGCCCCTCGTATCTCAATTCTTGTTCTGCTCTCCAGGATTTCAGAACAAGGGATCAGTGGGAGAGCAGCAGGGTAGAGGTTATGCTCAGCTGCTTGCAAGTCCTATTCCTTTCCTGGCCCCATGCCGTAAACATCAACAAACTCACTTGCTGCTTTGATGAAGCTCCTTTGAAACTGGTACATCATGAGCGGCCCCGGAAGCATTCTGGAAGATAAAACGGTATCACACACAGCACACAGTGAGAAACACCATCCACAAAACTGCAGAAGTAAAGCTTTGCCATCACCATAAATTCAGCTCTGTTTTTTTGAGAGCAGAACGAAGCAGTAACAACTCTAATTGATTCCTCTCATCAGAAGGCCTAAGATCTACTGACGTACCTTCAGTTTATTCTCCCTCCCTTTTTTCATACCACACTAAATTCATTTTTAATTTTGGCATTCCTTCAGTACCAGAGTAAAACAAAGCTTTGTACACCAGTGAGCCTGTGACTTCTGAGTAAGTTTAGAATTAAAAAGAGAAACAAGCCCAGTCATAAAACTTTAACAGTCACTGTTCCCATTACACTTCCCATTCTCCCTCCCACTTCCACATCCCTTCAGTGGGACATCTTGGTGCTGCTGGCATTCCTCGTTGCCTTGCTCGTTCAAGCTCTGAAACAAAGGTTGCCAATCATACAAAATTATGCAGTGTTTTGTGATTTTCTTGGCTGAGATCCACCGAGCTAATTATACTCATCGCTCTAATTGGATTTAGCTTCCCTCTTGTTCGCCATGCGTCAAAAAAAACAGAAAACAACCCAACTCAACACACAGAAGGACACCACAAAGCAAAAACCTGCAGTCACAACAGGTAGAAGCATGTTGTCAAGAATGACATACTGACTGCTGCCAAGAAACTAACATTGCTGGAAGATAACGCGCATGATAATGGCATCAGCTTTCATACGGAAATCATTACTTACATAAAGCTTAGCACCCAGTTCTGAGAAGGGACTGTAACAACTGCCACAGCCCTTACAGAAGCACTGTGCTTGCCTTCTCCAAGAAGTCCTCAGGCAGAAGCCTGCAGTGAAAGGCTCAGGGAAAAGCCTACACCAGGGTAGGGCATGCAAAAGGGGCCCTGTCTTTACATTCATATCATACACGCATTTGTCAGAGAGCTGAGAATATTCCCCCTGTCCTACTCAAGCATGCCAGAGGGTCAAGAAAAAGAATGAACTCTCTAAGGGCAGTTTCTTCTTTGTTTATACATGCTTTTGTTAAATACCCACAATAACAGGCAGTAATGCCTTTGATCGTCATGGAACCGGTCCTGAAGCCACACGGCAGACCAGCCTCACCTCCCTTACCTCAGGTATGTTTTCAGAGCACTAGTGATGGTCTTTATCTCCCATTCTGCACAGATCTCAGTTTCTGTTTCAGTGGCAGTTTTTGGATCTAAGGAAAAAACAAGAAAAGTAAACGAGTGAACCCAAGTGAAGACAATCCCAGCTCGTACCACTCAGCACCAGCAGAGCACAGCCAGCTGCATGGGCGCTCATCACATCCCAGTCTCATAGCTCTTCCAAACCCCAGAGACCACAAGCTGTTCTCCAGCAGGCACTTCTCAGGGAAGCCGATTTCATCACCAGAGATGGGACACACTCACTTGCATGGAACAAAAAAAACGAAGCAGAAAAGAAAAGCATCAGTCACAAGCAATGAGCCTGGCAGCTGGCCTCAAAGCGTGGCACTAAACAGGGTGCAGGGGACAACAGTGGTCAATGACAGCCGTGATGGCAGTGCGCAGACACGACTCAGAAGAAGACAACCACAGATCCCTGCAGGACTCAGCAGAAAAATCACAGCCCCGACAGGGCAGTGAGCACTGCTGCCTGAGCTGAGCAGAGCGGGCAGTGCAGCATGGCCCTGGGGCACCTGAGGGTGCAGGGCAGCCCACAGATCTTGGCCAGGTTCTCCTTCCCACACCCAGGTGAAGGTTTCACCACCATCTCACCAGCCATCTGCTCCCACACCTTCACCCGAAGCACCCAGCCCTGCGGAGCACTGCGGACCCCTCATGCTCCCCCATAGTGCTACGGGGACAGCCACAGGATGGCTGCAGGACGAGCTGCCCACCCCTGCAGAGAATCATGCACCCATACTGCCCAGCAGCAGGCTGTGCGCGGCTGACCTCTGCTTGGATGGAACCTGCAGAGCTGCTCTATTTCTGAGGTCAAATACTGTGGCATACTTTCCTACATCTCTTCTGGGGCCTTTCCTTCCTCTCTGCATTTTTCCCCTCCTATCTTTGCTTTTTAAAATTCCTTCAAAGCAATTTTCTTTAAAGGTGTGAACGCAAGGCCGACCTGGACCAACCACTGCGGAAACCGCTGGCAGGAATCTGCACTTCCCCGCTCCTCTGTGTGTTCTGCAAACCACCAAGCCGAGCAGGAAGCCAGACTTGTTTGCACGTAGTTCCAACACAAGATCAATAAGGCACTATTTTTACTGATTTCTGTGAGAACGCTTTAGGACTCTGACAATGAAAGAGCCCTTAGGAAAGCAGTGCCCGCTCCCTGCCCCAGCACTCCGGCCATGTGCAGCACCAGGCGCACACCGGGACCTGCATTAGCTACACTTGGCGACCACACACCATGACAAAGTGGGTGACACCGCTCCTGACTCTGCTGACAATTCGAAACAGGTCAGAAACCACCGGCACACCAGCATGAGCCAGGCTGGCCATGGGCATCTCACACCAGCACTTAAAGGCTCGGGGTACTGAGAGCAAAGAGCACAGCCCCACACAGCGGCAGTGAGGGATGCGCTGGGCACTGCTGGGCAGGAGGCAGCAGCAGGACACAAACACGCTCTGACTCCAGCAAAACCATGGCAAGAAAAACGCAAACAGGCAAACAAAAACCTAAAAACAAACCAAAAAATCATCCTTTTAATGGCAAGGCTTTTGCTGGAGCTGAGCCAACAGCTCCCGACCAGACGTCTTTTCTAAAGGTCATCCAGGAGCTGTTCAATATGGTTTATGGAACAGCAGGTGATGTTGTATGGCTGCTCATGTGCAAAGACTCTGTACCGATAAGCAGCTCTCCCTGACCTTCACATTTACCAGCCTGCACACAGCTACGGCGGTGTGTTACAGAGGCAGCATCGGTCTGCCAGGTGAATGATGGATGCAGCTGGCAGCACACGGGAACTCCTGGCTCACAAGGACAAACTTCCATACAAACTGGAGTAAATGTGAAATAGTGCCCATGAAAGTGTCCAGCAGGCCCAGTGCAGCTTTAACCCTGAAGTTCCCCACTGCTGTCATTACTGCTCTGATGTGCCATAGTAGACACAGAAGGAAGCATTTTGCTCACACCATGACACTGCAGCATCCCTTCCCACTTCTGTCTGGTGGGAGCTTGTTCTGCACGTTTACAAATGCCACACAGGACATTTGTCCCACTCTCTGTGGGCTGCAGAGCAAAGGAATTCATCACTTAAAGCCTCATGTGTGGGTACATGAAGAAAGAAAAGGAAGCGGCACATCTCCAGACAGATCTAAGGAAGAAAATAGAATGTTGTCCATTCTTGTCTTCCATTTTCCTATGGTGTCTTTGCACTCCACGTGACCATACAGGTGCTGGGGACAGGACGTGGGCTGGCAGCAGGAGCCCACACTGGGCAGACAGCCCCAACCTAGCACAGCCACCCCAGCAGCCTCCTGCTGCCCAGCACTGCCCCTGCCCAAAGCCCATTCTCACAGAATTTCTCCATCTATTTCCTGGGGACGGAGAAAGCTGCTGCCGTAAGACAGATGGTTTCAATTCCGCACCAATTTCTGCATGATGAGAGGAACTGCCTGGAGCACAAGCTCATCACCCAGCCGTAATTCTCACCTGCCCTTGGGTGGCAGGAGAGACTTCCAGAACAGCCATAAGACATTGGGTGACAGCAGCTACGACCTGGAGGATGCTGCACCCACCACCTCATGCTGCACATGGGGCAGCAGTGACAAGATCAGCGCACGCTGGTGAGCCATGCTCAGCTCAGAGCAGCTACAGCAGATCTGCCTGCTGGCACCAGTGCCCTCAGCAGAAAGCCCTTCCATCAGAGCTCCAACTGACCAAGCTCTACTGGCTGAGTTTTATCCTCATTTTGGTAGTATGGGGAAGACTGAAGAAAAGCAGCTGACACTCCCACAGCTGAGCTGCCCCCACAGGCCCCAGGGGCACACACACTGCCCGCTCCACCCCGAGCTCCTGCAAGACCCAGGGCTCAGCCCAAGCCTGGCTGTGCCACCCCAGAGCACTGCAGCACAGCACAGCAACGGCCTCTGCAAAACAGCCGGGGCCCTCCTGGCAGTGTCGCTTACATCAGCCTGAAACTCAATCTTTTTGCTATTTAAACTGTGTGTGAATCACTGACGCTGCCCACATTCATTTCTAAATATAAGGGGAACCTGGAGTTGTAAGCAAAATCTGGCCTTGCTTTTCACGAGGGCTGGGTGCAAACACAAACTTTTGTGCCGAGCTGTGATGCTACCTTCAGGACACCGAACAAGAGGGACAGCACAGAACAAGAGGCTTTGGCAACTGACACATTTCAGTTCAACACTTTCCTTGCAGACAGTCCAAACGCTGGCTCCACACAAGGATGGTTTAGCTGCTGGTGATTGAGAGAAAGGTGGGGAGAGTTGGGTCTGCAGAGTCCTGGTGATGGGGGGCCTCCATAGGGGGAATGCTGCCAACACCCAGCAGGCATTCCCCAAGCACACACCCACCTCTCCTCGGCCTCCCAGTCCTAACAGCTAATTTAGAAGACACACCACGACAAAGAAAAAACACTGACTGTATATCACCATGTTATGAGACGCGAGGTCAACAGCTGAGTGGCTTCGGTCACTGAGAAGATAATGGATGTTGGCTGGTGTCCAAAACTTTGAATCCCTCCCAGCTCCAAAGAGCTCTGAAAACAAGTAAGTTTTGCCATCTGTCACAGCCTCAGAGCCTCCAATCAGAACTGATGCAACCATGAGGTCGATGGGATGGAGCTCGGCCATGGGAGAATAGAGCAGGTTCAGAGACCTCGCAGCTCTCGAGGTGATACACACTGCTATGGAAGCCACAGGCAGAGGATCCAGCACGGCAGAGCTGCCATGCTGCACTGCACCCAGGCCCTGGCCTATTTTTATCAGTGAGCAGCAATGCTCTTTAACTGATGCTGTAACGCAATGGTGCCAAATGCGTGCACCATGAGACAGAGCTGGCTTATCTGCATGGCCAGCAGGACGTACTCACATGCTCCAGAGCCTATGCCAAACTTCTACTAATAAAAGAAAAACAGGCAGTCACTAGCTCTTGTGACTGCAGCGAACTTTCCAAATGCCAGAGCATAACTGATGCAGACGTGTCCCCTTGCGTCAGGAGAGAGCCGGGGGCTGTGATTCACAGCCTTACCCTTCTGGTTCCTAATAGTCTCTCTGGATTACCAGTTTTGAGGAGGTTAGAGCTGACATCAGCGTCAGCCACCAGGGGCTTCGCTCAGAGAGCACTTCAGTGGTGGGAAAAGAAAGAGGAATAGGGATGAAAGGAGGAAAGACATCCAGAGTGCAACGCAATCGACTAAAACTTTTTGCAAGGAGAAGTGCATAGAGAAGGTAGCACTGAGGTTTTATAAAGGAAGGAAACAGAAACTACACTGCAAAGGAAAGACAGTAAGCAAATAAAAAGGGGAAGACGACCACAAACCTCACTCATTTGTCCAAATAAGTAACAAACACATCCCTAAAGCCTGGAAACGACAAATTATTAGGTGTTCATTTTTGCACCTAACTTACACATGGTTTTGCCAAGCCTGAGAAATCATCAGACAGGACTGGAGGGGTGCAGCTGTTGCTCCAGCTCAAGAGGGATTTGCACCAAACGGTTCTTAAATGTGTTTCAGGCACATCTAAATGGACACACCACCCCAGGGCTGCAGCTGGGGGTGCAAATGCCCCCAGCTGGTTCTCAGGAGCTGCCCAGTCACAGTTATAGCCACAGCCCCAGCATCAACTGCAGACAGGGGCACAGGTGGTTCTCCTGGGCAGGAGAAAAGACCAGAGACAAGGGAGGGGAATGACTCACACTTCTTTTAAAGGCAAGTATAACCACTGCATTGTGGTCAACACAGAAGTTAAGCTGTGAGTCAGGCTACAAATTCTACAATGCAGACCCAGAGATGTAACCCAACCAATGGCTCAGCCGGTCACGGAGTGATGGAAACCCACCACTCCACCCAGGAACCACCCCAGAACAGCCACCACAGCCCTGCAGCCACCCACCAGGACCACCCAGCAGCTCACTGCAGCCACAAGACCTGCCTGACCCTACACATTATGGTGCCAGTAGCTACATCAGGCCACCACAAAAAGGCACTCGGGGCAGAGCCTGCCACTTCAGCCATCGCATCAGCTCGGGGTGAGGAAAGGCTGCTGAGGGCTGCTGAGCAGCAGCTCTGTAGCTGCACGCCAGGGCCATGCTGTCAGCACCAGGCTCTCCCATAGCATGACCTCACAGCTCCTCTGCTCCTGAGCACCCAGAACTGTGGGACCCAACGCCTCAGGCATGAGGAAACGCATACTTGAAAGCTCTGAGCAAGGCTATGTTAAAACAGGCACAGGAAGGTCCAAGGAGAAAGTCAGAGCCACAGGCAGCATGCAGCACATGAGAAAATAATTAAAAAGTATTCTGGGAACACCGCAGGAGCTATGAGATTAAAAACCAAAGCTTTCGGCTCTTTCTTATAAGATTTTAGTTTGCATTTGGGAAAGCTGCCAAAAATTTGTAGCGCATGTGAGTAGGACATCAGTGACCACAACAGGAAACCTGTTAGAGCAATGCCCTCCACGAGTCCTACCTCCATAACCTGCCAGTGGTGCCCTGGGACCTCCGGGCCTCTAACAGCATGTGGTCCTAAGGGCACAGTCACCACCGTTAGGTACCCAGACAGGAGCCTCTGTTCTTGGTTTATAAGACTTTGAAGCAGCGCAGCCTACTTGCCCTTAACAAAATATGAGCTACTTACCCATTAATATACTCAACAGTTTTTGAACTCTAGAGTTTACTCCAACAATTCTGTAGAGTCCTTGCTCATTGATCCCTGGAAAAAACAAAGAGTTTGTCAGGAGAATGTCAAAAGAGCTACTAACATTTCTGTCATTTCTTTGGGTCCTCCAGCAGCAATAATTAAATACTCCCACCAGCTACATACAAAATTATGGAAGAGGGTAAAAATTGGTTTTGATTTCAGGACTTTCATGTATTGATTAAAAGTAATGACTTTAATTAGCTCAAGAATCAAAGATCCAAGGCCACCATGGTGCACAGTGCTAGCAGTGAGAGAGTACGGCTGCACCATGCAGGATCTGCACTCAACATATACCAGAAAGGCAATTTAAGAAAAAATGTACTGTGCCGAGTTCTTCAGGTGTAGGTTTGAGCCTCTTCAATGTTCTTCATGGAGAAGGACTGAAATGCACATCTGTTTGTCAGCCATAGGAGAGGAAACGTTGTGCGTTATAACTGCACAGGGGCACACTCCGGTGCAGCCTGCAGCTCCGTGTTGCACCTCCTGACTCAGCCCCATCCCTGATCTCACTGCCAACCCAGGCCACGCAGCAGGGCACATCTCAGCACAGCGTGTATGTGAGCACACCACAGCAGTTATCTAATGTGGGATTCAGAGGGTTAACGAATCATTTTTGTTCATGAAAAGAGCAGGTAAGCAATTGCTGCGCTATGAACAGATGCAGTGCCTTCCCCCAAACCAGACCATCTGGTGAAGTGCTCTACCTCTTGTTTCGACAGCGTGTATGCATTTCTTGATGATGCTGAAGCCAATATTATCCAACTGGGCAGCTGAAAGGGAAAAGAAGAGAGAAGAAGTAATAAACGCCCCGCAGAGGGACAGCTTCCCACCGCGTGCCGCTCATCCCGCAGCCATCACTGGCATTCACAGCAATGCTGTATCCCTGCTCAGGGGAGGAAGGAAAAGAAGATAAATGAGGTGCTCACAGAGGAGAGACATGAGCACAGCACTGTACCAGTTGTAGTGTGGTGAGCACATGACCCTCAGTCATCACTGCAGCCTCCGCACCACTCTGATCCTCCCCTCCTGCATCTCTGCTCCCAGCTGCTGTGGCTGTGCTGGAGATTTATGGCTACAGCTGGTCAAAATGCGAACCTAGGTAAGATATCCCAACGAGACCTTTGTCTGCAAAGCTGACACTAGGTTGCTTGCAAATAAAGGGGAATCATACATTTTTGACATGATAAATCCTTGAAACTGCACAGAACGGCCTGCTTGATCTGAGTGCCAGTAATTCCTATAAATCCTTTCCATCACCACCCAGCAAACCAAGCCCCTGACACCGCTGCAGAGGTGGGGCTGCATGGACACCTGGGAGCGACCCAGACGAAGACATCCAGCACCGCCACCACATTCTCCAGCCAGGAGTTGCACAGTGCTCCCAGGGCCATCTTACACAAGGACTGCACAATGCTGCTGACCACTCAGAGGGAGAGCTCTGGAGTGAGGAAAGCCACAGCACTATCTTAAAAGCAGAGGACACCACTGGCTTCTGCACAGGCATGAGAGACTGTCATGCTGGAAGAGACAACACCATGCCTTGTCTACAGGCCAACAGGAGCAGAGGAGAGCCAGGGCTGGCAGTGTCCTCACAGCAAGGCACATGCGATTTTATTCCTTTCCTTCTCCCTGCTCACATCGTTTACTTAAACACAGATTTGCAGTTGGTTCATGACAAGCTGCCAGTCCACTGGCTGCCTATGCCTTGCATGGGGCCAGCCTTTGCTAATCACTCCCTTCGAGCTCCCTGCCGGTATTGTTACTTGCATGATGAATGGCACAAAAACCTGAAACAGTAAAACAGGTCTATTATATTTTTCTGGGCAAGCACAGTGGAGCGCTGAGCCAATGTAAGCACACAGGCTGGAGGATGCCTGTGCTGCAGGATGTACAAACATCCCAAAGCTCCAGGGCACTTTGCTCAGCCCCTGGGGGTTCTCAGCACAGCTCCCAGCTGCCCTGCAGGCACAGACACAACAAAGGCAACACAGCACTGATCAGAGGGACACAGCCTGCAGCACCCCTGATCACCACAAAACACAGCACTGGGGTGCCTGAGGAGCAGGAAACCATAGTGTGGAAACCCTTTTGAACAGACAGGCCCAGCTCAGCGGGGCTTCCTAGCGCTAACTTAGTCCTGATCTTTTGGTATCCCTGTACAGTGCTGTCCAGCCAACACAGCTCACCGTTTCAGGCTCACGCATTCCAAGCGCCAACCATTCCCACAGTGCAGCTGTTTCCCTCTGCCCCTGGGATGCCTGAGGTTGAGCACAAGCACCAGTCTCCTTCCCTGCACGCCCCACCACAGGGCCCAGCAAGGGCTGAGCCCACACCTCGCTGTGCTGCTCGGCCATAGCAGAGGGGAGAAACAGGAGCAGTCCTTCCGGATGGAAACGACTGAGCATAATCCTCCCAAGTAGATGAATAAGCTCTTCAACTCGTTGTTGAGCTCTGGATCAGGAAAGGTCGGGGATTTATTTGCAGTAGTTATATCCAGAAATAATATCTGATTAAATATCCAAAGTGCCTTTATTCATCTTTAAATTTAACTTTTAATGAGCATCATAAAAGCTTGATTTTCCTCTCACAGAAGCAGCCTCCCTTTATCTCATTCATTTACCCAATGATTCCAAACTGCACCAGTACAGTTGAAAGTCAGATTTGTATCCACTGCAGCCCTGACCCTTATGCTGGCTCCACTCGCTCTGGCAGCAGAATGGTTGTTAGCTTTGGGCTTGGGCTGTTTGATGATGTCTGCAGGCTGGGAGTGTTGAGAAAGGAAGGAGCTGCAGACCAGCCTGCCCTTAGGGGCTGCACAGCAATGCTGTCTGAGCGTGGTGTAGGCACTGCAGAGCGTGTGGTGTCAGCAACTTTGGCAGTCCCGGGCAGTTCTGCTAACGGTCCTATCCACATCCTCACTCTTCTCCAGGCCCTGGCAGCAGGGCAAGCGTAAGCCCTAACGAAAACCCACCAAATCCAAGCGTTCAGGCAGCGGATCTCAACAAGAACCATTGCTGAAGGGGACAGGACCCCGCAGCTCCTGTTCAGCCCAATTAAAACCATTGTGGAACTGCCTGCTGCCATCAGCTGCAGTCAGGAAACCAGAGAGGGAAGGCGGCAGTGAAGAGCAAACTCTCAGATCCGCCAGAGAAAAGCACGGCCTATCTGCACTCCTCACAACAGGCATCCCTGATCCCCATCCCATATATTTAAACCAGCCTCTCCATCACAACAGGGAGTAGATCTGCAGCCTTCTATCAGCAGGGACCAGTAGTGCTGTACTCTGCCCACACAACCAGCCATGCTGCAGGAGCAAAGCCTCCACCCTTCCTCCCGTTATTCCCCTGTCCATAGAGGCTCTTGCTCACCAGGGGACAGATGTAAAACACAGCTTTCAGCCCAAGATACGCATCACAGGCTCCTCATTCCAGAGCAACATTTCAAAACACTACTGAGATGCAGTATTCATGCTGTAATCCAGCAGAGAAATATCTAAAATCAGCAAAGGTGATGCATGTCATCTGTACTACCAATGTTGCACACACAAATATTTATCTGACCTTCGTGTAACATCATATTCCCAGCGTCACTGAGCTGGTCTCATCCTGTCCTATTTTTGCCTACCAGATTATTTCTATTTAATCCATTAATTCTTCTACTTCATGCTGATATGGTATTTCAGAGCATCAGTGAAGGAGCACAAAGACAGTCAGCTCTGCTCAGACACGCGTAACCTTGCTGGCTGCAGATGTGCACGCATCAACCAAGGTAAGTCAAGGCCAAAGCGAGCTCTCCTGCATTTCCCACTGCACAATTCTGTGTCGTATAACAAAGTGCCATCATGATGATGATCATTATGAACTTTTTTCAAACACCACCGTGGTTTTAAAAGCCACAGAGGAGAAAGAAACCAAGAAGTGGAGACCAGAGAAAAACGAGTTTTCAGTCTTAGCTGTCTCAAAGCACCAGAGCTGCCAAGCTGTGGGGAACAAGGACCACTGGAAAGGGCCATGCTTCCATCCTGAATAGGTGGAGAATCAAATGGATGTGAAAAAAGGAGGTGAAAGCAGTGAGGAGGGGAAGAGAACAGACTCTTCAAGAGGGTCTGCTGTGATAGGAGAAGGGGAAATGATTTCAAACTCAAAGAGAAGAGATTGAGATTGGACATAAGGAAAACAGCTTTTACAATAAGGGCAGTGATGCACTGGCATGGGTTGTCCGGAGAGATGGTGGATGTCCCTTGGAGACATACAAGGTCAGGATGAGCCAGGCTCCGAGCACCTGATTGAGCTATAATGTCCCTGTTCACTGCAGGAGTTGGACTAGATGACCTTTCAAGATCCCTTCCAACTCAAAAGATTCTGTGATTATTTCCACAGAGCAGAGCAAGTCCCCCTCATTTGTGAAGCAGCGCATCTCTATTCACCCAGCTCTAGCAGTACACTGATACCCACTCAGCCCCCAGCACTCTGCATTGCTTCCTCCCAGCTCCCAAAGAAGATTAAGATAAATCACCCTGCAGGCTGATGGCCATCTGGCCACACAGCAGGATGTAAAATCCAAAAGCTCTGTAAAATTACATAGTGGCCAAAAAGCAGACCTCACTATAGTACTACAAGTCTCAGTCTCTTTCAGACCAGCGTAAGTAAGAGCAGGAAGCAGAGTTATATAGGTTTTCAGGGTCAGGAATTGCATCCGGACTCCATTCAATCATTACAGTCATTTCGAGTCCTTATAGGAAGCTCCTGTAACAAGGGCTCCGTGGCACACAGCCAGCCTCCGAATCAATTTGAAGTGGGGCTGGTGAGGCCAGCAGCTTGCTGCAGACATGGTTCTAATGAGTGCTAAAGCACAGCCAGGTGTCGAAGCACAGCAGCAGCAGTTTGGTCATAGGCGCGTGTGAAATCATTGCCACCGGTCTGTGCAGGAGCAGCCCCAACTCTGGGGTTCCAGCTCACTCCAAAGCTGCGCTGTGGTCAGGTGTGCAGAGCAGAGACATGGGGTTCTCATTTTTCAGATGGACAGTCACGATGGACAAGACACTGAACTTTGCCACAGCCTCCTGGGCTGATTAAACCCCAGTACTTGTTTGGTGAAGGCGAGCAGGAAGAAACTTGGCATTTGGTCTTCAACTGAGCCTCCCCTGCCCTTGCCAAATGCTGAACAGCCTTGGAGCACAGCACGACAGTGGCGTGGGCTGCATTACCACCAGCACTGTAAGCACACAACTTCCCAGAGCTGCTGGGGACTGGGAGCCCACCCAGGGAGGCTGCCTGCAGCCAGGACAAAGGGTGAAAATGCTCAAAGTCCCCTGCACACCCTGGGTCCCACCGTGGGCAGGAGAACCCCAGGCAGTCCTTCCCCGAGGAAACCCTAGGTAAGCATTCAGGAGCTTCTACATGGTGCCTGCTGCAAGCCTGGCAGCTGCAATCCTGGATCAGACAACACAAATGACCTTGGGAAAGCCACAAACACATCTGACTTGTGCTCCCCCCATCGCTAAAAGCACTGCTCTGCAGGATGACTGTAGTACAACTACCCAGCCCCACAAGGACTGCCAGCTGACAGCACGTAAGATGGGAAGGCCACGGTCTGACAAGCACTTCTTTCAGAAGCAGGGATTGCTTCACCGCTCCTCCTCCCTCCCCGCCCCCACCCCAAACGTTTCTCTGCTTTTGCATCACCCCTCCATAAAGTTTAGAAAATGGTTATTTAACACAGCTCCTCGAGCCAAATCAGCACATACTGTCCTGGCACAGCCAGGGGTTGTGTGTAGGGAACACACAGAGCAGTGACAATTAGTGGCCAGATTAGGACAGAATTGAGCAAGTCCTGTTCTCTGTCCCTAGAAACCATATTTTGATTCTCTGTAAAACTGAGAAAACACTGAACTGCACTACACAGACTTCACATTCAGTGAGGGCATTCTCTGTGCTGCCCCATGGGTGTGAAGCCCAGTGATTAACCCTCCAAGCATCACCTGGGCTGCACAAAACCAAAAAGACAACATGGAAGACCAACATGGAAGGGAGAAGCCACATCACAAAGAGCAGAAGTGAGGAAGTGACTGTATCATGCGAGGGCTGAAAATGCATGTGAGGAAAATTATCTGCAAATTATACCTATTTTTGTGAGAAAAATGCCCTGATTGAGGCAGCACAAAAACAATTAATTTACTGACCATCAGCATGGGTTAGGCTCTTGCATGACCAATGACTCTGGGGGAAGGAGGGAAGGGATCACCTCTGAGCGCTGAAATTATGGCAATTCTGACCTACTGGGAAGTGGCTCAATGAAGAGTTTTGAAACAAAGGACCCGAGAGCCAGGACCAGGTGCAACTACTTGTCTAGGAGGAGAAACAAGTGCTGTCTTGACTTAGGTCTTTGATTGCCTGAAGTACAGTAAAAATAGCCTAGTTTTTTGTCGGTTTTTTTTTTGTTTGTTGGATTTTAAGGGGGTGCTGTTGACAATTTCAATCAGGCAAGAGCCCCGCAGTCTTCACGTTTGTGCTCCACTGTGCCCTTGGAAAAAGCAAGCTCATCCTCCAGGCTCCGGTTCTGCCAGGCAAGCTGCTACTGACTGCAGGATGCCACCAGCACCCCTGCTGCAGCAGATGGAGGAGCCTGCTCATTTCTCAGGGGTTTGCTTAAAGAAATATACAGATATACATATATATACTTACTGCCTTCGCTTTGATTGTCCTTGTTTGAGTTGTAGACCTGGAAAACACAAGAAGAAAGTCTCATGAAGATACTGGCTGCAGCTGGGAAGTGGCCTGGCCTCAGGGTTCCCCCCCCCGCCAGACCCCCAGGCCAGCACAGAGCTCCCTGCTCAAGACAGCACACTGCAGCAGCCAGAGCTGCACCAACAACCAGAACGTTTTCCAGAAAGAACTGTGGACAAATGGGACAGCATAGGTGGGAATGAAAACCTTGTGGGCTTTGAAACAAAACAGAAGTGGGCATTCTGTTCTTCTGAAATCTTCTCAAACACACATAGGACATAATCTTAGAGCAAAGCCAGTGATTCCCCTTACATCTTTTGGGCACTACAGGAGCACCTGGGGGGAACTGAGCAGGCCGCAGGAAGCAGCAGGGAATCAGAATAACAGAATTAGGGAGCCGTCCCCACTCACGTGTACCTACAAGTGAGTACATGAGTCAGGCAAAGAGGAAAGGAAACAGCAGGAATTCACAGAGGAGCTGAAGCAGGATGAGCCGCCCTCAGCCAGCACTGTGATGGCATCCCACGTCTGAACGCTGCCCCTCGTCCTCCTGTCCTGAGCACAGTTACAGCCAGGTTAATTCAGATAAAAGCAGTGCTTTAATGGGCAGAACCAAACAGGGAAAAATGACAACAGAAGGCGTTAATCACAGTTTAAGCATGGTTTAAAAGCCCAGCATAATGAAAACCATGGCTGTAAGGAAGTTGGCCTTCAAACAGGTTGTGCTTCTCTACCTCAACAGATGAAGATGATTAAAGAAAAAAAACAACAGAATTCCTTCAGCACCCCAGAGCCCAAACGGAAATGCACACACAGCCCTCTGTCAGCATCACAAGGTGGAGCTAAGTGCGGTAGCATCCATTATAACAGGAAGAAATGCCTGTGTAGGCTGCTAAACAAAGCCATCAGCGTGCACACCCTTCCTCTCACAGGGAACAAAGCTGGGAGCACCCTTCCAAGGGACTGGTGCTCTGATTCAACCACATGCTGCGTCCAGAAATAGCAGGTGGGGAAGGAAAGTTTCCAGCAGCACTGTTGATAGCAACGCACGACGCAGCAACGAGCAGCGCATCCGGGGGAGCAGGGCAGCAGTGAGGCCCCAAGTCACCATCGGGCAGCTCACAACATGCCCGTTAGGGCTCCTAATTAGTGACATTAACCCCAAGAATGTCTAGATCCACAAGCAGCCCCTGGGTGCTGCAGTCCAGGTTTCTCCTGGGCTCCAAAACCAACCCTTCCTGCAGCATTCCCAAGGAGCACCTTCCCCAGCTGTCCCCCAGGGGATGGGTCTGTGCAGTGCAAGGCAAAGTAGGGGTTCTGTTTGCAGAAGAAAGGCCATCATCCCACATCTGGAAGCTGGCAGATGATTCAGCGGCAAAAACAGCCAGAGTCAGCAAGTGAGCCTTCCTCCAGGAACAGCATTTGTATCAAGAAAATAAGTGAAAAGAGGGAAGGAAGCACACAGCAGGCTGTCCGCCCGCGAGGCTGCCTTGTAGCCGTGGTCATGAGGTCAGCTCTCCCTTAAGATGTATTCCTCTCCAGCCTCAGTCTCACCACTGGAGACTTGCTGAATGGAGCAGAGACACGAGCCGAGAGGAGTCCGACCCACCAGGGGCTTGCAGGGTGCGGGACCCCTCCTCAGGTCACCACTCACTCTACAAGCCCCCTGCTGTGGCTCATCCGCATGAGCCCAGGCATACAGCTGAGCACTGCATAGAACAGAAGGGCAAGTCAGGCATACGGCTCCATCAGTAGGTTGCCATATCTATCCCAGAGGTGCTGGACACCGGCACCCTGCTGTGCCCAGGGCTGTGGTTCCAGCCCAACCACCTCCTGCACAGTGAATGCCAACTCCTGTCTTAGGGACCCCACACAGCTTCAGTGCCTGCTGTCCTGCACTCTGCCTGCACTGCCCAGCTCTCCAGGACTTCTCCTGCAGCTCCAAGTGACGGTGCACAGCACCGCAGCTCCAGAGGGAAATGTGTCTGCCTGCGTATTTGTTCTTCCAGTTTGGTCAAACGAAACCACAAAGAGGTTATTAATCATCAGACTGTTCTTTACAAAAAGGGAAAGGACAGACGAGGAAACACAACACACTCGTGCCACTAATTGCAAAGTATGCACACACTGTAAAGGAAATTTCATCTAGAGGTCAACTACGCAACCATAAAACAAGGAGATGCTGTCATCCTACACCCATCTCACTCAGGACAAGCCTTTTATCCACTCAGTGGTAATGCATTAACACCATTCTATAACATCAAGGTTTTAACCGAGCCCCAATTCTGTAATATCCTCTCCTTTTCGAAAACAAACATTACATTGTAAAAGAAACCCTTTTGCTATCTCATAAAGCCTTCTGAAGAGAGAGATTTCTGGGACAAGAATTTCCAAGGAGTGGCCAGCAGGGACCAGCTCAGGGCCTCAGTATGACAACGTTTGTTCAGCCCCACTTGGTTCCATAGGCATCAACACTCCACACTTCCACAATAGCCCTGGTACTACACAGGGCTTACGGCACAAGAATGCATTTTAAGATCCAGCCTCACACGTCAGCTTCCCAGCAAAACGGGGCTGAATTCTAAAGAGGTTCTTGCTATTCACCATGCCCAAGTCCACACTGATTGCTGGCACAAACCAAGTTACATGCTGTTCAGACAGGAGTGCGTGTTCCACCTGCACCATCCCCTACAATTGCACCACACCCCACCTACCTTGCAGCTGTGGCTAATAAAAAAAAAGGCTAAGCTGTAGATTTTCTTTATCAAAAATCCTCTAGGATCCATCATTCATAGCCTAAGATTGTCCTGCGGTCACCATTCTCAGTCTGCTGCCAGCTTCTGCTTGCACACAAGGAAATCAACACAAATCTAATTCACCAGCTTTTACAACCTGCTCCTATGTAAATGGCACACATGAGCAAGCACAGAGCCAACAGCTAACAACTGCCTGCCTGTGGGCTGCTTGGGGTGAACCTGGATTGTGGGTAAAGAAAAGGAAAAAAGAAGTAAGCAAGTTGGGGTTTGGAAGGAGAACTAAGACAAGAAGGTGGTGAGTAACTTTATGTTTCTTTCCTCATTTCTTGTTTCACACTGGTTTGGCCATGAACTCTACTAAGCTTCACCAAAAATTAACCGTGCTTTCACATGGCAATTGCATGTTTGCACACAGCCTTGTAGAAAACAACTACATTCCATAAACAGAAGGGGCTTTCACTTAAAAATCAAAATGGCTCAAACAAAGCCATAACCCTTGGAGACTGCATAACTTCCAGCACAGCTCCTGATATCTGTCACGTTCAAGTATCAGTACCCGATTTTGCCCGGATGGCTAAAACTAGAGCAAGGAACTGCCTAGCCCCTCCAAGGCAGGAGGCAGCAGTGATTTACAGAAAGCCCTCACCAACAGCAATGCCAGCAGTCCTGCTCTGCCCTCACAGATGGAGGGATCTCCATTTGAGAAGGAAGCCACCATTCCAACCGCCTGGCAGGAAGGTTGCTCCATGCAGTCCTTTTGCTGGTGCTGGACCTGCTCCTCCACCCAGGCTCTGCATTCAGACTAAAAGGTAGTTCCCCAGCCTCCCCGGAGGAGCAGTGTTTGTAAAGCCATGAGCAATAGAAGGAAGAGCTGCAACATTATGCAATTTCCTCATGATTCATAGTCAGAAATTCTCAAAACAACCATGAACGAGTTTTTCAACTTTCAGTTCAGAAGACGAAGAAGCCAAAATTTATAAATAGAAATCATCACATTCCCACATTGGTTGTCCAACTGGCTTGCCAGCCACCCGAGGGCAGGTTGTAAAGATACAGAAAGGCAAAACGCACACATTTTTTGAACTTTTTAATAAATTAAAGTGGAAAGTAGGGTCAAAAACAGCATACCAGCTGGAGCCCACCCCTCAGGTTTACTCAAAGTGCCCGAGTCAAGCCCAGGCACTATGCAGCACAGCAGGGACTGCACGCTGGGACTCCTGCCCAGCCCTTTGTCCACCTGCTCCTTGGCCCTGCATGAGACAGAGGGCACAGAGCTGCCTGGAAGAGTCTTCTCTCTTACTGCCTTCATATGAACTTCAACAAGGCCTCAACCATTTTACCACAGTCCAGATCCTAACATTCTTGTCCTCTCCAGAGCGTAACAGAAATTGAAGTGCATCAGGATCAACCAAAGATACTTCTTCCCAACCCCACACAAAGAGTAAAAAAGCCTGAGAAGCAGTGGCCATGGAGGAAAAGGCTTATGAAAACCCCTGGACAAAAAAAGGCCTTCAGGACAATGCTGCTCAGGAAAAGACCAGAGAAGGCAAACTCCTGCATTCACTCACAGCTGCAGCAGCACACAAAAAAGCCCTCTGATGAACCATAGTGAACACACTGTAAATGACAAACAGGTTTTCAAGATGTTGGGTAGCTCAAAATGATTTCAAGAGAGTAAAGGCTCCGTGAATTATTTAGCACATATTCACTGTCGAAGGCATTACTTTGTTTTTGCTGGTTTTATTGCCAGATACTCCATTATTTCACAGCAACTCAAGAGAAAAAGAAGTGATAAAATCGCATCTCCAAGCATAATTTTAGTGTAATTGGATGGTATGTTTTTCCTGATTGCAAACAGCAGGAGTTAGCTTCTCACATCCTCGAACTGCTGTTGGATGGAAGTACCTCCATGGACTCCTGAGCAAGGCAGATCTGTGGATTACCCACCTCTTCTGGCCAGGCATGCCAATACTGCCTTCTTTCCATGTGGCAACTACAGTGTTTCTGTTTTCTCTTCTTCGCAGCTGTACAGGGAGACTGATCCAGCCGAAAATTAATGTAGCAAGCTAGCTAGCAGTGGTATCATCACTCAGTGATGCGGCCACCAGGTTCACAATGTAGCCAGACAAATGATCGGTCCAACGCCAGAAAAACAGATGGAGCAGGTAGGGGTAGATGGGGCCCTGCCTCGCCAGCTGCCAGCCTGGGACCACCCGGAGCCAGCTGCAGCCCCTGGGCTCAGGGCACACTGCTCCAAGCCCTGCTGTCATCCCAAAAGATAGAGCTGAACGTGATTAGGTGCAGCACCGCATCAGCCCTATGCTGCTCAGTGCCACCACTACATCCCCTCCAGCGAGCATAGCATTGCCCAGAGCTGGGTCCTGGCACCCGGGCTCCCTTGTGAGACAGTTGGGGCATGCCTGGGGAGGGGAAGGCACCTTGTACCCCGACCTCTACTGCCGCAGGGAAGGGGGGAAATGGACGGAAAACAGAGAAAACAGAAGGATCAGCACAGGTCCATGCCATGCCAGGCAGGATCCTCAGCACCTGATGCCCGAGCAGCCTTGGCACTGCTGCTGAGGAGCTGCTCTGCTGGGACACAGCCCAGCAGGAGGATGCCAGCAAAGCACGGAGCAGGAAGGCTCATGTACAAAGAAGCATATTTCCTTGTTAAAAGCGGGACACCTGGCAACCTTGATGAAATCAGCCCTTGTTTCTGGCTCTGCCTTATCAACACTGCTCTATTTTTGTCCAAGAGCCAGGTTTTCATACTACAAGCAGGATTTTCAGAGCTAGACTACACTGTGTTGTGGCTAGAAATAACCTTCCTTGCTCTCTGAGCCAGAACAACACAGATAGGAGTAAGATCTCTCCCAGCCCACATCACTGCAGGCCTCCCTGCAGGGGGAAGGGAGGTAAAAACACGCCTCGCCTCCAAAGAGAAAGACTTGGCAGGGCAGCAGAAACCTGCTGTGAAGTGCTGCTTTATGTCATTCAGACGAGGGCTGTTCACTTGGAAGAGGATGGCCCAGGGTCCCTGGCAGCTCCTTCCTTCCTTCCTTCCCTCCCAACCTACTGTTCAGCACTGAACTGAAGTGCTGCAGGCACAGCTACTGCCCCACCTCGCTCCATCTCCCTTCTTCCAACACAAATTTCAGCTCAGAACTTGCACCGATGCCTGTGTTTGATTAAAAGCAAGAAAAGGTCTATTAAAGAGAGGCATCTCAGGGTCTGAATCCCCTGAACGGGTCTTGCTCTTCTGCGTCTCCACACTGAACTAAATGATGGTTCTAATTAAAAACAAGCCCACGTTTTATTACAAGTGCAGGCATTCCCAAGAGCCTCCAAAGCTGAAGCGGGGCAGGCTGCCCACCAGCCAGCTGCACTGCTTAGCTCAGCTCGCTTATATAAGCACCGCCTTTGTCACCTAAGGAAAAAATCACCTGGACAGCCATAGGAAGAACCTCCCAGGGTCTCACTGTCAGCTCACCCCGTCTAAAGGTTAAAAGGAAACCGAGCAGCAGACAGCTTGGAAATTAACAAACAGAAAGAGGGTAGGTGGAAGCAATGGGGCACAAAGCATGTTAGATACACAGTAGTCTCCAGAACAATGTAACTAAAGGTCAACTGGTTTAGAAAAATACATTTTTGGAATAACTGAGGCCCTTAAAGCCTCACACAGCAGCGTTTCTAAGTGAGCGCAGCACAGCAGATAGATTCGGGTCGCTCAGCAGTCTGACTAAAAGTGAAAACTTCTCCCAGTTTATCAGCTGCCCATAAATTTTCTAGGGTGCTTGAGCAACAGCGTGCACACCTCCAGCAGCCCCGCTGGAGCCCAGCCAGCCTCGCTCCCAATCGCACACACACCCTTCCTCCTCCCAGCATCCACCACCAGCAAGGAGTGCGAACACAAAACCAACCTAACTTTAAATGACAGTGTCAGCTTCGCTTTTCAAATAACTGTAACACAGCCATGCCTTGCATTCCTGCTGGGTGAAAAGAAGATCTTCACTGCCCAATTGCTCTGAACAATGCTGGGTGGGTTGGTGCCAAGGCTGCAACATCTTCGTGGTGAGCACTTCTAGCCCAGGTTGCACAGCTGCTCATGCTGCTGGCTGCCCGTGAGGCCAGGTGTGCACTGACTGCAACCCCTGCCCGGCAAGAAGCCAGGAGGAACAGGAGGAGACAGAGGGAGCTGGGGGGAGCAGTGGCTTCACGCTGTGGACTTGGTGGGCAGCACCGGGCTCACCGTGCCCCTGCACGGGAGGCAGCCCAATAGAGACATTGCCTGAATGCCCCTCTCAAAAACTGCAGCAGGACATTTAGCCCTTTCCAGATTTGACCTGAAGTTCCACAAAGCTAATAACCTCTATGGGGAAACCACTCACCCCATGCATAGCACCATGCACACACAGCACTCACCAACTACACCTGCAGCACATGGCACCCAACAGGCTCTGCACCCTGAGCCCCGTGCAGCTGCTGCAAGCCTGCCCAGGACAGCAAACCCAAGGCAGCATGGGACACGGGCCAGCAGAGCAGAAATAGGATGATCAAACTGTTTACAGTTTTGAAGGGCAGGCTTTCTTCTGAGGCTACAAATAGGAGTAGGAGGAAGCATAGGTCAGAGACTGCGGTGGGACTGTGGCGTGACAGTAGGTCGCTATTAAAAAGTGCAAGGACCAATAAAAACAGGCAATAAAGAAAGTGGTAAGTTTTACAATTGATTGCACAACAAACCGACTACTTTAGTTTTTCATTTAGACTAGCAAAAATACTCTTAATAATCCATTAAAACCAGCAGAGAATTCTACTACGATGGAGTTATTCCCTCAGTTTCTCGATGATTCTTGAATCTTCTGCTCAAATATTCCATAACGGAGGTGACACGAGAGAGAAAGGCAAGCAGACCACACTCTCTTTGGTGTTCCATTCATGGTGCTATGTGCCTCCCTGCAGAGGCTGCCAGCAACCAGACAGACGCAGCCTAAGGGTGGGCAGCTGGGTTCAAATCGAAGCAGGAACAAAATCACTCAATGCAGCCTCCCTGCAACGGTTTCTTAAGCTGCTTCCCCTGCCCGAGCCCAGATTTAGAACAAGTTACTGCACGTAGTGGATCCGTCCTGCTCACACACATGCTGCACGTGTCGCCAGCAAGCAGCAGCCCAAAGTTTGATCAGCCCTCTTTCCCCAGGGACTCAGCAAACTCCTAATACCTCTCAGCACCACGCTCACCTGCTGGCCTGAATCAAAATGAAAGAAAACCAAGCTGTGCTGCAGCAGTCTGTGGGTGCACCACACAAGCTGGATGCTGTCCTGTGGCCAGGCCTACACTCCCATCCCAGCCCTCATTGCCATCAGCAGCAAGATAAGGCAACAGCATAGCAGCAGTGGCCGACGCTTCCCCAGCACAGCCAGCATCTTTCCCTGCTCGTGAAGGGAGATTGGAACCCACTCGTTGGAGGACGGCTCTGCCACTCTCTGAGCAAAACCCAACTTTTGTAGCCACTGAGCGCAGCACAGACCACAAAGCAAACTGCCATGCCAAAGCTGGCTACCACAAAGAATGCATTAAAGAAACAATGAGCCATTCACCCATCGAACATGAAAAGACGATCTAGAATGTTTTCCTCGGGTGTTTTTTTTTTCTCTTTATCACCCAATCAGCTTTTTAAGGAAGGGACAAAATCCCTGACATCTCGAGGCAGCAGTGATCCTGACTCAGTATGCAATCAAATAGCAAAGCAGCATTGGCTGGAGCTGCACCTAAAAGCATGAAGTCAAGCCTTAGAACCTCACCGGCTTAAGTGCTTTAGAAACAAAACAAAAGCTCATAATCCCAATGTAAAGTTATCACTCATGGGCTTAAAACAAGTTAGAAAAAAGGAAAGGGAGAACACAAAGGGGGCTGTGGTAAAAGCACAAGTGATACAAAAACTAACACAGAACCTGACATTATCGCTGAGCTTGAAAGCTCAGCCTGATTCTCTGAGGATCCTCTTCCGCCATCGAGTCCCCAGAAAGGACAAAGGATGAAAAACAAGCAAAGCTTTCTGGCCAAAAATCCCAAACGGTGGGAGGCAGAGCAGCCGGGCAGGCACTGTGCTGGGCCAGGCTCTGCCCACCTCACCCAGCTGAGTTGCTGCTGTCAGAGGCACTGCAGGAGCTCCCAGGCAGCGAGAGCACACGGGTGAGACAGCAGCCTTGGTTCAGGGAAAGTTCACTGGGTTGTCTGGGTCGGGAGCTGATTAGAGGCAAAGAGAAAAAGCAAACAATAGAAACTTAGAGATTGGGAGGGGACAGAGATGAGAAAGATGTTCTGTTTAACACAGAACGGAGAGATGGAGCGACTGCAACAAACCAGGTCATGGAAAGTGGAACAGAAAGAAAGAATTTGCCATAAGCTAACAAACCCAGACAGGAGGAAGGCCACAAAAAACCCTAAGATAAAACATACACAAATTACCATGTTTCTCTGGAAGGCCCACAGGAACACACTTGTGTCAGAGTGGCACCGAAAAGGCTGCAAGGAAAAAAGCTGAACAGACAAACACAGAGCAAATGCTTGGGAGTACCAAAGGGTAAATGCAGTGATGGCTCCAGACGCCCTGCCCACGTGCCGAGAGGAAACAGCTCAGGACCACCATCTGCACTCAGAGATGCTCGGGATGAAGATTTTCATACCATCTCCAAAAATGCACTTCCCTCAGTAACTGTCTGGGGCGCAGTGTGAGGCCATCACGCTCGGAGGAAAGCACTGCTGATGTTTATCAGCCCAAGCCCGGCTGCAGCAGCTGCAAACACCGCATCCTCAGCGCAGGGAGCGGGAGGTTTTACAAGCTTTGCTGGAAACACTCAGACACAGAGCTAATGAGCCCAGCACAAAAACCAATACAGAAGAGGCAAGTGACCTCTGAGGGGCTGGAGATGAAATGAATTAAAGCGATAAAGCAGATTTGCAGCTTCCAGTTGGTTGCAATGGAACACGAGGGGGGTGGCAATCCGTGCCCTCCGTACCCCACCGTCCCCCCGCACGGCCCCAGGGGCTGCAACAGAAGTCCTTCAAGTTAATTTATTTTTGGAATGAGCCAAAACGACAGGAATGCCGAGACTAAAAGTGCTGGATTGAGTTCAAAAGACATCGCTTCCACCGGGAAATTAATCTCTCACCATTTTGTATAATTAGACAAAGAAAATGAAAAACAATTTCAGAAAGAATTCCCAGAATTCATACGTGAGGTGGAGGCGGGAGGAGAGGTGCTGTGTGTCGGGCAGGAACGCGAGGCCGGGCGCTGGGGTTGGCTATGAAAACACTTTGTTACAGCTCCAGAGCAGCACCGGCAAACGAGCCCCGCCTCACCGAGCTGCTGCAAGGCAGGGAGTGCAGCCAAGTCCAGAAGCAGGAGCTTCTGGAGCCCCCAGCCCACCTCCCTCTCTATGTGGACGTCACAAGCCATGGACAACCCCTGCGGGGTGGGATGTGGCTGTGAAGCTGCCCCACCACACAGAACCTGTCGCTTCACTGCAAGTTGCTTCCACTCAGCCAACCCACCCATTGCCACAGGTTGGCCCTGAGGAGGGTCCCAGCCCCGCCATGGCAGGGCCAGCACAACACAACAGGACACCGGCACGGCCTCAACCTGCAGGCAGCACAGGACCACGTCCCTACAGACTGTGAGATGGTGGCCATGGTCACCATGGCAACACCAGGCCTGCAGGCACTGGAGGGCTCTGTAGGGCCAGAGGGGAAGGACCCCATTGCCGGGGGGAGCAAGCAACGAGAGGCTCTGCAGGTCTGCACCTACCCACACTTGGCTTATTGCACTTAAAAACACTGCCTGATCCCAAAATTCATGTTTGTTTCAGGGACAGCAACAGAGGAATGACAACACAAGAGGGAAGTGG
Source organism: Alectoris magna (assembly GCA_030625065.1). Classification (NCBI taxonomy): domain Eukaryota; kingdom Metazoa; phylum Chordata; class Aves; order Galliformes; family Phasianidae; genus Alectoris; species Alectoris magna. The sequence goes on along the minus strand of CM060573.1, from coordinate 16,241,970 downwards.
TTTTAGTTGTAGGCTTCACCAAGTTTTTCCTCTAAAACTGGGAAGTGATCACTGTCCCCCCACATGCAGCCCGAAGTGCCCTGCTCAAATGTCGGGGCTGCAGGAGCTGGCAGCTGGCCTCGGGGTCCGCCACCACCCTCACACTGCCAGGGCACAAGTGCAACGAGTGGGCTGGTCTCAGCTTGCCATCTAGTGGAGCGCAGCCGCACGGCATCCCCAACACCTGCCCTGCTCCATTTTGTGCGGTCCCCATGTCCGTGGCACTGAGGGACACAAGGAGTGGGGAAGAGCCTGGTGAGACTGAGCCCGAGTGTGGGGCAAGGTGCATTGCCACCCAGCCACCAGCCTTGCTGGGGTGCCACTGCCACCACCAGGACATGGAGCTCCTGTAGGCTGCTGCAGAAAGGGAAATGGGTTCTTTATGACCACTGCCGTGTGCCTGCTTGCCCTGCGTGGAGCACAAGCCTGCAGCACCCTGTGATGCCTGGCAGCGTCCAGCCCCATGAGACAAGGCTCTGGATGCTCATGTGGGTGCACAACTCAGACATGCAGGCTTCACAAGCACCTTATTTCACTGGGATAATAAGCTACTGGCATGGCATAAACTCCAAGTAACGACCTACAGTGATGACCTTCATTACCCAGGGAAAGCCTGAGAGACTTTAAGTGTCTCTATTAGGAGCATTTTGTGGCTCTTGCCATCTAGTCTTTCATTAACCCACAAGTAACCACTTCTGAACACTGCAGGTTCCCAGCGCTGACAAACAGCATTGCAGCTCCAGCCAGGCCCAGCTCCTGGTTGGGAACATGAGTGCGGTGTCCCAGCAGCCAGCAGAAAACCCAACACTGCAGCTGTCACTTGACCTGTCCCCCACAGCCCGACAGCTTCACACAGCTTGATGGCCCTGCAGCCCAGTGTCCTCACATGGAGCTGCAGATGCTGCTGAACCTGGATGTGTGGGGGAACCAAGAGGAGGCTTCAGGTCCCCAGAGAGGTGATGCTCTGCAATAGCATTCTAGAACGGGAGCAGAAGCCCTATTTATTTCTGGGAGATGGAGTCCCATGGCACAAGGGCGAGGCTGGGTGAGGCCAGGTGAGGGCCAAGAGGAGCAGGGCCCTTCCAGAGCAATGGGTCCGACTGCTGGGTTGCCCCAGAACAAAACATGCCAACCTCAGCAGTGCTGCCTTTCTACTCAGCTGTCTTTCTACTTCAGCTGCCCAAAGCCTGCCAGGGATTCGTTCTTTGTTACCACCTTTGCAAGTCTGCAAAGAACTGAAGAGAAGGAAAGCGGAACAGAGAAGAAAAGGAGAAAGCAGGGCTGCTGTCCCTCCACTGCACTCCTCACCTCCCTCATGAGAGCAGGAGGCCCAGGTGGGAACCAACTGTTTGTCCCCAGTGATGCCCTCAGCTTTACAGTGCAAACAAAGCCAACTCCTATCTGAAATGCTTGCTGTGTTTTTATAGACTTGCACTGCCTCAAAGAACAAAAAAGAAAAGCAAAACAAAACAAATCGAGCAAAGGGCAGTGTGATGTGAGTGCCAAACAGCTCTGCTCAGCTCTCATCCAAATCTTATCCCCCCTGACAGGATCATGGGATGTTGCATTTGCCATTTAACACTAACTTTTCCATCACAAATTAAGGCAGGAGACAACATACCAACACAGCTCAATCGGAATGCTATTCGATATGTTTCATACCCTTCACAGAATCACAGGGGCTGGAAGGGACCTCCAGAGATCATTGAATCCAACCCCCCTGCCAAAGCAGGTTCCCTACAGCAGGTCGCACAGGTAGGCGTCCAGGCGGGACCCTTAATCCTCTGCTAAGTTTGTTTGCCCAAAGAAATGTTTTTGACCCAAAAGCTTCCAAAACCACTACCCCAATTCCACCGGCACTGATGTGAGAATGATTTCTAAGATTACTGACCTGCTTGCAAGGTAACAGCAGGAACCGCTGACACCGTCATCTCTTTTGGCTGGCACGCCCGCTGCACTTGGCAAGCAAAGCCATAACCTTACTAAAATGCTTATCTTGTTCAGTTCTTTGACAGAAAGCAAACAGCCTAATTTGCGTCTCTCTTAATCCTACAGCCTAGCACAGCAACCACTGTGAGCCAGCACAGCTTTATTTCTGACTCAGCCCCCAGTCAGCTTTCAGAATCACTCCAGCCTCCACCATACGCGCTCACAAACTGCATCACCAGAGAGAAAAAAACACAGAAAACTCACCCTGAGCATCTTAACAAACATGAATGCAATTGCTCTGTTACACAGTTAGCATTTTCTCCTACTTCCAGACTCCGTAATACAGAAGAAAACCCAAAATCAGCACAGGGGTTTTACCCAAATTAATACCAAGTGGTAAGAGTTAACAGACTGATGATAGCTATCTGGAGACGGCTTTGACTGTGAGATACATAATAAATCTTTGCAAGTTGTGACAAATGTCTTAGCTAATGTAGCCCACATTCTATGTTTAGATCTTCCTACAATGCAATCCAACATTTGGTTTTAGTTTGTTAATTACAATTAAGAAACAAACTCTGCAGCACTTTAATCTCTCCTTAGCCCAAATTTGCACACGGAATTACCATCCCCACCACGTCCATCTTTCCCACACTCCATATTCGAACCAAAGGAAAATCAGACATTCTTTCCAGGAGGGTATTTTTGTGTTACAGACAAAGTAGAGAATGGATACTTCTAAGATTCCACACATTAAATCCTTGCCTCTCCCTCAAGGAAATCTCTGCAGTGGAGACCCACACCCTTACGTTGTAAGGCAAGAATTCAGAATGCAAACAAAACAGATCAAGAAATCCACTTGACAGATCGAAGAGGATAACTGAGGACAAGGAGCTACCCTGTCAACACACAGAAAAATGCTTCTTGGACCTATTTCCATCCAGGCTTCGTTCCCATGGCTCCCACACCACAGCTGGAAGGCCAGGTTTAAGCGCCTGTAGCACTTCAGTACCAGGAGGCATTGCATCAATGAGTAGCAACAATCCTTGACGTGCTGGATGAGCAAGCAACCCAAAGCTGATGGGCATGATAGGGAAGAACAGAAATCCACAGGCGGCAGCATGAAGACCTGTGGGTTTTTTGAATGAGTTCATGTAATCAGAATCTGGAACAGGCTAAGCCAGGCAGTCCTGCATCTGTTATTTCACAGAACCTTTCGCATGTGTAGCAGTTCACAAACACTCAAAATTTTTGGCTATACCTCTGCAACCCTATATCCTACCACACTGGCTGACTATTGTGCCAAATCCTGGTAACATCAGCAGGTCAAAATGCAGCTGGATGATTGTATTCCTGCAGCTCCAGTTGCAGGTGACTGGGTTTCACGTCCCATCACCTACATCGCTCAGTGGAGGTGAGGCAGAGGGAAGGAGGTGAGCAGGCTGAAGGAGAACAAGGCTTGATTCAAATCATGAGCAAGAAGACACATTTCATTGGTGAAGAAATAGAAAATATTACCCTGCATCTGGGTGTCCCACAGACCCAACACAGGAGTTCATTTTAGAACAAGACAGCCTGCATGCTGGAGCTGGTGAGGTTGGTGCACCTCATACAGGAGGGCCCTCCAACTACAGCTACCCCAGAATAGAGCCACTTGGCTCAAGTGCCAAAGGTGGAGAAGCAGGCCAAGCAAGGCTGATGATAGAAAAAGACTGCAGGGGTTGTCCTGGGCAGGCATACTCAGTCTCTTTTCTGCCCTCTGTGCTTGCATCTCCCACAATTCCTCTTCTTGGAAGTGGTCTGTCTGCACTGTAAACATGCATTTCTGCCCCAGAAGTAGAACGTGACTCAAGGGAGTGGTGGAAAGGTGTGATCGCAAAGGCAAAGCCAGGCTCAGAGCTGAGCATGGCAGGATGGCAGACAAGAGGTACACGCTGAAACTGAAGATGTTTAGACTGAGTACAGGAGAAACTCTCCTACTGAGGGTGGTCAAACAGCAGAGCTGGAGCCCCAAAGGGCAGTAAGTCTGCCTCCTCAGGTGGTTTCAGTAATCTGCTTGGAGCAGAAGGCTGGACCAGAAATCTTCCCAAGTCCCATCACACCTGAATTGCCAAGTGAATCCCCGATTCCAGGCTGCAGCCCAGCTGTAATCCTGAATGAAATGCTTTATCTGAGATACAGCACAGCACCTCAGACACACACAGCCATCCAGGTGTATGAATCACTGCAGGTGTTTCAAAAGCAAGCTGCTTGACTACACCCAGCACGTGCCTTCCAGCACTCACTGCTCAGCCCCGTGCGTATCCACGTGGCCTTAATGAATGCTTCTTTCTGACAAACAAGGACCTTTCCACAGATTGCAGGGGGAGGGCTCTGCTCAAACCAGCACCAACCTGAGGCCACGGGGCTGTGCTGAACCAGGCCACCCTGATCCCCATGTGGACCCAACTCCAGCTGCCAGATCCCAGCTCCAGCCCAGGAGCAGAAATCTACTCCAAAAACACACACAGACGGACACACACAGACGGTCCTGTCATGGCTCCAGCTGCCTGCAAAGTTTATTTTCACATCCTGCACACTCCCAACCATGCCAAGGCAGAGGCCCATATTGTGCTGCACCTGGCACCCACAGGCTGCTCTGCAGTGGTGGCACTGCCACTGCTGGATGGGACCACTGACACACAGGGCCCACTGCAGCACTCATCCAGGGCAGCCCAGTCAGTACAGAGCAAAGCTCAGAAAGCTGAGCATTAAAGTCTGCATACATGATCAAAATAAAAAAGAAGTCAGTTTTCTGAAAAGCCTTTACAATCCCCCCCAGCAGTAAGGCAGCCTATACAGCTTTGGCAGAGCAGAAGCAAGCACAGCAGCAAGGAGAATACCACTGAGTACTGGGAACAGGCTCCACTCCTCCACTCACACAAAATCTGCAGTTCTCTGTAAGACCATGAAACGGTTGCCAGACAAGTTGCAGGACTCAGAAAGCCCTGGAAATCTACAGCATATTTTTTTCTACTGCTCTTTTTGCCATGTTTTCCTTTCAGCACAGCACAGCAGCGTGTTTGTGCTGGCCAAGCCTACCCTCCTCCCCTCCACCGCTCCTTCGAGCAATTCAAGCACAGGAGATACAGTATTACCTCAAATATTTAACCAAAGGATTAAACTATTCTCTTGGCAGGGGAGTGCTCTGCCCACGATGCAGCTCCCGCGCCGGCTGGCAGGCGCTGCATGGCTGCCTGCTTCGTGGCCAGTGAGCTGCCCCAGGCTACAAAGAGCTCTCCATGTTCTTCTCCAATGCTTTTGCACCCATGTTTCTGCTCACCGGCTCCCGGCCATCCATTGCCTCCATCCAAAGCCTTCGGTCCTCCTCTGAAAGCGCCTGCATGGTGATCACGCCGGGCCTGCAGAGAGAAAGGGGATACCATAAATAAAGTGCAGGTTAGAAAACAAGGAGGACACAGATTAAGCTTTTGTGAAAGATACAGAAAGAAAGACGATGACCTTCTTCCTCGCCAAGCCCCAACAAGATGTGGCTGATGCCAGCCTAACCACTCTGGGAAGTCCCTGCAGGTCCCAGCCAGGACCAAAAAGGAGCAGAAGGCATCTCCAATAATCAACACACATTTGCAATGGTTTTACAGTATGACAGGCACTCTGTGACGCTGCACCCCAGACAGTTCACCTGCCTTTGGGCTAAGGACATCCACGTAAGGGACAAGGAAGGCAGCTGAGCAGACAGGATGCCCCTGTGTCTGTGCACCCCATGCCCCACCACCCCAAGCACCAGCTCACGGAGGGACTTTCTGCTGCATCGGGAATTCCAACACTTTTGTCCCCAAAATGCTCACACCAGTGTGACCGTGCTGTGTCCCTGACCCCTGACCTTACCCACACAACAGCCCCTAAGCTACACGCTAAAACCAACTCTGTGATTGCTTATTTATTTTAATGAGAAGGGGAAAGAACAGGCCTAAATGCCGGCACGCAAAGTGGGGAGGTCTGGGAACAAAATCAGCCTGGCGTTCGCCTCAGGGCCAGCACCACCTCCACCACTTCCAAGCAACCTTGCTCTGCCCTTCCCGCACCAGGAGCTAATGCTCAATTATCTTGTTCTGTCACCAAGGTCGTGACAGACCGAGCACAGCAGAGCACTCCCCAGCTCCTGGTGCAGCACTGCGTGGAACACAGGCTGCCCCCTCAGACCCAGGGACCCAAAGGGGCTCAGTGACACAGCTGAGGTGTCAAACCCAATGAGTTTTCTGTTCTGTTCCGTTGGCCTGGTCTCTCTGTTTCATTCCAGGCTATTTTCAGATGCATTAGCACAGTGCAGCTGCTATTTCTGCAGGAGGAGAGCGGGCAGAAGCCCTGGCAACAGGGAAGACGCAGGCATGGATCCAGCATGAGCAGGAGTGGCTGTCAGAACTGTCTGCAGCAATGCCTGGGGGGTTTTAGGGTTCATTCTCAGAAAGTATTGCAGCAGCGAGCGCGCGTAATGCTGCAGCTCCCAACCCAGCAAAACACAGCTGCCCCAGCCCTGCAGCAGGAAACACACAGGGGTGAGGCAGAGAGCCACAGGAGTTGCCTGCTTTGGGACCACTAAATGCAAAACCCCACACGACCTGGGAAGAGGGCTCACTTGTAACTTGCGCTTTCCAAAAGCGACCCAGCGGAGGAGAGAGAGCTTCAGCATCACTGCGCAAAAGGTGTTCAGTTCTTGGTAGGAGCTGATCCTCTGTCAGAGAGGACAGTGTGAACAGGGATGCTCAGTGTGGTGGTTTTGGCCGGTTCCTATCGCTCCATGGTACTTATGGGCAGGAAACAAAGAAACAGCCCCCGCCAGCTAACCCCAGGGTTCACTCGTGGCATGCACGAGGCAGCTCAGCACAGGTTCACAGCAGCATGTTCAGGCTTGCAACAAACCCAGGTCCAAGTAAATCAGACATAATGTATTTGATCTCCACTAATCCCATTGGTGAGTCAGTCAATACTCACCAGCTTAGTGGTTTGGAAGTTTACTCATTTCAAAGGGAAGAGGAAACCACTTAACCATCACCCCATTTGAGAGAGAAAACGCTCAACATCCAGCACCGAATGCTGTCAGTGCAGGGAACAAAGCTCAGTGCTGTGCAGAAAACGTGGTCTGGGGGGGCACAGTGGCAGCAGGAGAGGGGCAGAGGGGCTGGTGATGGGCTGGGAGCAGCTCCCTCCCCCCTGGCACAGGGAGGTGGTGGGCAGCTCGGCCCAAGCTCAGGCTAGCTGTTGGGGGAGCTCCAGCAACCCAGGGCAGGCAAAGGAAATACAGAGATCTCTGTCTCCAGTGAGACATTAACACAAACACATTGAAACTGTTCACTCAAGTAAACTTGACACTGGCCCCTAAGAGAATTGACAAGGGCCCAGAAAGACAAAGCGGGTATCTCCCGTGCCGGGTTCCCCCACGCACAGGACAGAAGTGATAATGAGAAAATGTTTGTTCTGCCTTTGAGCGATAACAACTCTTTGGGCTTCACTTCAAAGCCAAACTTACCAGCATGCAGGGAGCGGCTGCAAACCTGAATTAAAAATCCATTTACATTGCAAACAGCTCTGCATTTCCTCCCACAGTGCTCATTTGCCAGAGCATCCATTGCACCACTTTCCCGAGCACAACCATCCTCCTGGCTGCGGTGCATTCTAAACGCACCCCACACATTATGCCTCATCCATTATTTATTGGGACCGTGCCCACAGGGTGCCACGCACTCAGGTGGAGATGGCTGCGCCAGAATCCCACCCACCCCAGCAGCACAAAGCTGTCCTCAGCCCCACATCTACAGCCAGCCCCACAGTCAGGGCTTTCCCCAAAGACCAACCGCTGCCAGAAGTGTGCATGCCAGATTGTGGGTATCTCAGCTAGCCAGCGTAGAGCCTGAGACGGGGAAGGGCCTCCTCTGGTTTCCTCTCCTAGAAGATAAACACGACATGCCCATCTCTGGTCCCTCACCTAACACACAAACGTCTGCGGCCCTGATGTGCCACACACAGCAGAGGACTCCCCTGCGCCCCCGTGGCACTGCTCACCCCAGCAGCAAGAGAGAAAACATTAACACTGACTTCTGTGGCCCGAAGATAACAAACCTGCCAGCCCAGCGCTGGGTGCTGCAGCAGGCATTTACACCCCAGCATCAAAAGCCTTTTGCTTTGCAATGGGGAAACGTTGTGATTGGAAGGAAAGTTTCTGGACTGAAAAGATGCAGGAGCATGAAACCAGAGTGGAACATGGTAAACACTTAGCAAGAAAGTAAATTTTCAATATGCTACAATCTAAAAACTACTTTTTCCATATGAGACCACACAGGAAATTTGAATTTTCTCAATATCTCCGCCTTTGTGAAAAACAGCCTGGGTTTAAAGAGCTATGACTAAGCGTGCAGAGAAAATGAGAAAGTCCCCTAGCTGCTTCTCCTTCCAGAAAAACAAACAAATAATGAAAGCAATAGAAATAGATAAGAACTTTCAACTCCTGCAACAGCTTATCACATCGAGACAATCTAAACTGATGAATGAGAAAGTCTAAGGATGGATTAATAACAGGGCTGGAGTGCCAGGAAGCTTCCAGCCCCGCTATGAGCAGAGAAGCATGGGTGATATGGAAGGGGATGAGGAAGGCAGGGAATAAGGGGACTCCCGGTTCAGGTCCCATTGCTCATTACAAGGTAAGCTGCCCCCTTCAGTGCTGCCTGCAGTCACAGAGGGCAGCTCGCCATGCAGGCTGGGCTGTCCAGCTCCAGGAGCTCCCTAAGAACCACTTTGTCTGAAAGGCCACTGGAAACGTGACACCAGCTAGGGAACACACACAGCTGCATGGCACTGAAAGCAGCCGGTGAGCGAAGGGCATGCAGCCCACCCTGCACCAACCAACCCACAATGCCAGCTGCTCCTGGGCACAGCGGGACCAGCAGAGTCCCTGCCCCCATCAGTCACTAAGGGACCAAAGCCCCACACACCGAATACTTCCTATTCCCGTAAGCGCCAATTGGTATCAGGGGCACTTAGCTTCTGGCCCAGGGAAACCACCTAGACTGCCCTAAATTTCAAAGCCTTTGTCATCAGCCAAATGAGATACTCCTCCTCCTGAGGCTTATTTGGTAAGACACTGGCTGTCATCCCTGCTTACCTTGTTTATAAAACTGACTTAATGCACCGAGACTCCAAATTAGTTTAGTTTGAAAAGGGCATTACCAGCAAACCACATTACCCTTTGCATGAGGGAATATTTCAGACAGATGCTGGAATCCCATTCTGGGGCCTGTTGTGGTATAACAGTATTTAGTGCCTCTGAACTAAAGCCACAATGCTCCAAACTGCCCCAGAACTATTGGCAAAGGCAGAGTCGGGGAGCTCTCAGTCTCTCCCGCAAATGCCTCCACTACATGTTTTCAGCCATCAATATTGGGAATTTTGGACTCCCTGTCAGTCAATAGAAAAAGGAAGCAATGCTGTAAAAACAGACCAGACTCAAGACGTTCAGCTCAGGGGCATCAAATCACCTTCGGAGGAGAAAATAACCACATCCTCCCCAATACACAACAGCTTCCCTGGGCATTATTTAAAGCAGCCCGAGCCCCCAGCCCTGTTGCATGCCCACCCCAGCATACCAGGAGCCCAGGTCCATGCTGCTGAGAGCAATTGAAGGAAACACAGCCAAGGCTGCCACCTCCAGGCTGCAGGGCTCTGCTGAGCCACGGCCTGCTCTCACCCCTAGAGCCCTAAAGCACCTCCCCAAACTGGGATCAACAGAGTTTGAAAAGCTACTAAAAATTCATGGCAATAGTGGTGAGGCCAGACTCTTTTCAGTAGAGCGTGGGGACAGGACAAGAGGAAATGGGATGAAGCTGGAGCATAGGAAGTTCCGCACGGATGTGCGCAAGAACTTCTTTACGGTGAGGTGACGGAGCACTGGAACAGGCTGCCCAGGGGGGTTGTGGAGTTTCCTTCTCTGGAGGTATTCAAGACCCGCCTGGACGCCTACCTGTGCGACCTGCTGTAGGGAACCTGCTTTGGCAGGGGGGTTGGACTCGATCTCTGGAGGTCCCTTCCAACCCCTATGATTCTGTGATTCTGTGAAATTATAAATGAAATAAAAATACTTCAGTGAAATGTGAAATGCGCTTGGGCACTTACAGGCATGATGGCTGTGTGTGCTGGATTTGGCACACCGGCCTCAGCCCCACAGGCAGGTGCAGTGCAGCCTCCAGCACTGCAGTGCACTCCAGCATACAGCAGTGTCACCCTGACCCACAGCACAGCTCACTCAGCCACAACAAAGCAGATATAAGCTGCTCTGAGCCCAGCCGGCTTAGCATCAATTAAACGCCCTATGGAGAGTCTGGGCAGGGCACGGACTCACACTGTCCCCATGGCGTGTAAGTTTTAAGTTGCATACAGAAAAGAAAGAGGGAAAACTGCTCACAGTCAAAACACAGCACATATGTGACACAGAGGAACATCCTGGGGATCTGCTTGCCTTAATCACATCCAGACTTCCTGCGTGGGGCTGAAGAACAAGACATCAAGTTTCTAACTTCTTCATTAGCACAGACAATTAAAAAAAAAAAAAAAACACAAAACAAAAGGCCCAAATGCCAAAACCAAAACCCAAGCAGCCCACGACAAAGAGCCCACGGCACAAACCATGCTGCAAAATGGCTTAGTGAGAGCCATGCCATCGCTGGGCTCTGCAGACCTGTGTGAGGAATGGGGCTGCAGCCTTACCCATTCCCAGGTCCTGGTGCCAGGATGACCCCCCCCACCAGCACAAACCCAGTGCCCCACAGCACCCATCTGTCTCTAGCAGCACCCATGTCTGACAGCTCGGCAGGGAAGCACCCACACGCTGCCAAGCCCCTGCAGTCCTGGGCTGGCATGAAAGCCATTCCTCAACATGCTGCTTCCCATGGGAGGCCAACAGGGAGTGCCAGCCAGGAGTGGGGGATCTCCAGCAAAGCCCACAGCCACACCTCAGCCCAGGAGGCACAGCTCCAGAGCGGGGCAGAGATAGGATGAACACTCCGGCAAAAAGTTCTGCCCCCCCTTCCTCTCAGCTCACCCGCTTCAGAAGGTGCTGTTACTTAGGAGAACTCACGACAAATTTTGATACCAAAAATACGCAGAGCTGCCTGCCTGCTGGGGAAAAGCAGCCTGTCAGTTCGTGCTTTCTGCTCTCGCAGCCCTCTCAGGCAGGGAATCAGGAACGTGGACGTGAAATGAGCAATTTCTCAGGTTTCCCCGCCTTGCTGCTCCCCTGCCATTATTTACATTTAGCAGGCATATTTCTGGAGCAGCTCTTGATCCCGTGCCCAGCAGGCTGCAAACATCAAGGGGAGGTTCGGCTGGCTCTGAAAGCACTACAGAAGAAAGCTATTGTGGTGGCTGGCTTCTCCTCCTCCCGGGTTTATTTTGATTTTCACATTTAAAAAAAAAAAAAAAAAAACAAAAAAAACCAACACTTCCCCTCAGGGCAGAGGAGAAAAATGCCAATGTCAGCAGAAATCCTGCAGCTTTCTGGAGGAAAGCAGAGCCACGGAGAGCGAGCGGCAGCCACAGGGCCATCCCAACCCCATCCCCCCCTCAGTCTCCCCACCACGAAGGGCTGGGCAGGGACAGACGCATCGGACGGACGCGCCGGGAATGCAGCCAGCACCACCAACACCTTGGGTTTTGCTGAACTTGAGTTTTACGGAGGAGACCTCCTTGTATTTACACCACAGCCAGCAAAGGGCTTTTTGTAAAGCACATAAACTTTAGCGAGGAAGACACGAGGCAGTGACCAACACAGGCTGCTCAGAATAGCAGCTCAGCCTGGTTCTCCTGTTTGCATACAGCACATGCGCGATATGAGTTCAACACAGTGACAGGCTCTCGTTCCTAGGTGCTATAGATTGAATCCACACGCATGTCTAGTTCAGCTGCTCAGAGGAAAATCAGGCCAGGAAGCATTTTATAACTTCAGGAAAAAAGACATGAATTTCGAGTGCCGAGAGGCGCAAGCTGGATTTCCATCATTAACACCCACAGCAGAGCAGCACTAGGCTGCCTGCAGCACAAGAGCTGAAGTTATTTCAGCATACAACCCATGCAGGAAAGAGGCATCCCATCCCTGCCAAAACACGTGCAGCAACTTCGCCATGCTTGTGACCATTTACCTTACATGTCCAGAGTCTGCAAAACTGCTACAACACCATTAAGTTCTGAGAGACTAAAGTAAACTCGGCACCTTGTAAAATGAAGCACTGACTCTATATCCTGCAAGCACCTGGCTAGGAACAGCAGAGGAAACGTGCTCCCATGGACTAACACTTCCCAGCCACAGACGGTGTGAGCAGAGCAGAAGGCAAACACCAAATCCACCCGAGCAGCAGCCAGGGAAGCCACCTGCCTCAGCACTCACCGATCCACGGCTTCCACATCAAAGCAGAACCTCTTCTCAATGGAGTCGGTTTTCCGGCGCGTGCAAGATTTCAGGGTAACAGCTTCATCTTCTCCCTGAGAAGAGACAAAAATCACAGATAAGGGGGAGAACAATCCATCCACACATGCCTACCCCCGGGCCCCAACCAGTGCGTTTGAACAAGAGGGGCTGTTTGACAACATCAGCCACTTGTCACCTGCTAGAAAGGCATTATCATATATCCAGAACGGTTAGGCCAAAATAAGAAACCATCCTTTCTGAATGCAGACGATTACATTTATGCACTGAGTATCATACAAGCCATGTTTCAGGCAGGCAGGGAGTTCTGGACCACAATTTTTGGGCAAAGCTTTATTTTCCATTGCTGAACAATGCATCATAACCTTGGCTGTCAATTTTCACTCCGGCACTGGCTGCGTATTTGGCAGCGTTCTCCACACAACAACTCTTAACAGGAGCAAGTATGCCCTCAAATGTTTATTATTTGACAAAGCAATGTCAAAAGCATTCTCCCATCCAGGCATCTGCATCCAAGCTGTACTGGATTTCCCCATGACGAGCAGCGGTCGGGCAGGATCTGCGCGCACTGCTGTCCTCTGCTGGAGGAAACCCCTGCCCAGACTGCCGGCACACAACATTCTCCTGCAATTTTTAAAATCCCCTGATGACTCAACAGAAGACAAATTCTGAGCGAGTTCCTGGAGACGGCCACTTTGCTGTGCGCTTTGTGCTGTTCCAGCTGACACCTTGGCTGACCACCCTGTTCCCTGACATCATCATTTTCCAGGAAACCTATTTAGGGCCACAGCAGGGACCCAGGAAGACAGATCTGAGCGGTCTCTGCAGGGCTGCTCCTGGGGGGGCTGCCCGCACCCTGCAGCTCACCACTGCCCCCCATTTTCAGGGACTGCTCTGCTTTGGAACCACCATCCGATGCCAGCTGCAGCCCCAGGAGCGCTAGAGAGGCCAAGAGCAGGCAGAGCCCTGTGACCCCATCTCTTTATGCTGCACCAGCAGCGCACCAGTTGGCACTAACAGACTGCAAGGCACCGAGCACAAAGACAAGATGTGCTCAGCATGCAGCACATCCCACATGGTCAGGACAACCTGAGCAGGACCAGCGTGCAGCTGCACTGGCTTCAGTTCGCAAAGCTTTCTCCTTTCACAAACAGAAATAAATAAAGGACAGATCTAAAACAAGAGGAAAAAGGCCAGTCTTTAACTGCTGTAAAATTGTCCTTACAAATAGCTACGTGCAGACACCGGAATAGAGAGCTGGAGCACGAAACAGAGCTGTGTCTGAGGGGCTCCAACCATTCGGGAAACCAGCACTGCTGCCAGGGCAGCTGACAGCTTCCAAACATCTGCTGAAGTTGTTTTCAACTTGAGCAAGGTGCAGAGTTCGTTCCCCATGTGGCACTCGCTCAGCCTGGGGTGAAGGTGAGCCACCTGCTGGTGTCGGTGTCACACTGCTGAGGGCTGGCTCAGCCTGAGCGGCCTGCAGCTCTGCTCACAGCCCTCCAGCCCTGCAGTGACACTCACCCCTTTTCCTCCCGATTTCTGGTCAAATGGCACCATCGTTATCCGCTTGGATTCCCGCTGGTACGTGCAGTAATGCTTCACCCAGGAGGTCCCAAAGTGACCTGCAAAGCAAATGCAGGCTTTATCCCCAGAACCAGTAGAGTTTCAGTGCATACCCATTATTAAGCTGTAAGTGTAACCATCATTTAACACTACACATTTCTCTACCCACGATTCTTCTTGTACTTCACAGGTGGCATAAGCATTGCCACCCCCTTTCATTCAGGGGAAAGAGGAAGCAGACTCCTGCCAAGCCCAGCCACAGGGCCAGTGCCCTCCCACATTCTGCATTCGGACAAGCTTGCCTTCGCATCCCATATCCCAACAAACAGTGTCCCCCAGCTCCCACGCACCGCACTGCCCTGAGCACCTACGTTTCTCCTGGACGTAGAGATATCCCTCCATGGTATAAGGACTGATGTTTTTGTGCTCATGAGGATTCTCTTTCATCTTCTTCATCAGCGATTCAACCTCTGACCTCGTTCCTTCAAAACGATTCCTTGTCTGCAAACCAAAACAGGAATACACCCTGCAGCACCCAGGGGAAGGCAGAGACACTGTGCAGAGGAACTGCCACTCAGACTGTGTGTGTGGCACGGTGTTATTTATAACAAAGGATTTGCTTCTATTACACTGCCAAGCCCTTCACTTGAGGGCACACAGGCAAAAAGAGAGAAACCATCTCAACTAAAACCTACCAAAGTGTGTGTGAGTTTGCTCTGCCAGACAGGCATAGGGCAACGGCAACACAAACACTTACATTCTGGATGCTGATGGTCAGCTCTGTCTTGAAGTCGCTGAAGTCCTTCGCAAGCTCATAGCCGTGGTGGTAGAAGGTGAAAAGCCCCTGCAGAAAGGCCAGCAGCTGCATTGGGGCAAAACGAATCAAGACCGTCAGTGAGGCTCTCTCTTCCAGCCCAGTTTGTCCTCCTGCTTCAATCAACCCCAATGACCCCGCTGATACCCAAATCCCGCCCCCGCTGCCCACTGTGCCCCTCTGCACCACATCACTCTGATGCTGCACTGGGAGCTGAGATGCGCACCAAGGCAGGCAGCTGTAGCCTGGTCATGCTTCCCTGGACTTGGAGTTATTCTTCACTCAGAAGGAATGACTCCCTGCAAACAGCAGAGGAGGTTTTGAATCTACCATGAATTTTTCACAGGTAGATAATAATAGGTCAAGGGAGAATGGTTTTAAACTAAAGGAAGGGAGATTCAGATTAGATATCGGGGAAGTTCCTTACAGAGAGAGTAGTGAGGTGCTGGCACAGGTGGTCCAGAGAGGCTGTGGATGCCCCAACCCTGGAGGTCAGCAAGGCCAGGTTGGATGGGGCCCTGAGCAACCTGATCCAGTACTTATCTAGTGGCTGGCAGCCCTGCCTGTGGCAGGGGGGTTGGAACTTGACAATCCTTGGGGTCCCTTCCAACCTAAGACATCCTATGATTCCTAGAGGAGCAGTAGAGGACCAAGCACTGAGCAAAAGGCAGGTCCTAGAAAACTCATTTTCTTCTTTTTTCTGTCAATCCTGCACTCTTTCCCCTGTGAAAGTTACAGTCTCTCCAGATGCTATTCTTTTTTCTCCACTTGAGCCCATTCCCCTTGCATTTGCCAGCAGGCCCCACAGCCCAGTCCATCACAATAGAGATGCCCACAGTACGTACAAAGAAATGCTTTGTGTGTGTAGGGTTGAGCCCCATACCAAGGGCTTGCCCAAAGCACACCTTCTGCCCCTGCCCTCAAACCAGCCCTACAGGTAACAGGGATGCAGGGACACCCCGTGCGCCAGCATGGCTCCCCATCAGCCCTCACACAATAACACATCCCTCAGGAATGCAGTTTTGTGGGATGAAAAGGGTTGGGTGTTCACTTACGGGCTCCACGAATTCAAACATCTTCCTCTCCTGGACCTCTTGCACCTTGAAGACGTACTCCAGGGAGACCTCATAGAAATGCTGCCGAACCAGGTCCACCTGGCTGTCTGCCTGCAGGCACCAGGAGATGAAAGAGGAAACACGCGGTCAGCGCAGCCGGCAGCAGCCAGCCCCATGGCACGGGGACAGCAGGGGCTGACGGGAGCACATCCACATGGGACACTAACTCAGCTTCAGACACCAGTCTGGGGCTGGACAGATGGCACAGTGATTAAATAGAAACCTGATTCACATGAACAGGCTCCTTCTTCATCTGAAAAAAAGTGTTTTTGGTGACTCACATTCACACCTCCTAGACAGCTGGGTAGAAGAGCATGAAATAAAAGTGAGAGAAATGAGAAGTTGTCGCATACTTGACAATGAAAGGCAATTCTGCACTTTCTGGAAAGCAGTGCAACGAGAGGCTGCCAGCAGCACCGCAGGCTCTGGGCAGTGACACACGTGTCCCACCACGCCACCAGTGAGGGCTGCTCCTGTGCTGGGCCGGGGGATAGCACACACCCTCTGCTTGGGAGAGAAAGCACAAGTGAGCAGAAATGGAGATGTTTGCCAACAGAAGGGCCTCACTGTGTGCCTGGAGCAGAGCTGCTGCACTGAAAGCAGGGTGAGGAACACAGGCATCCCCTGTCTCCTTCCCCAGCTCACTCCTGATTTTCCACAGGACACAGCCATGGAATGGAACGTCTTTCCCAAGACCTGCCTGTAGCACTTGTGTCAGGTGTCCGTGGCACAGAGGCTGAGGTATTCATCAAACTGAGTACTAAATATGATGCAACAAAGGAACTTTGACAGGAGTTAAACAGCAAATTAGACTCAGGGTGTTATTTAATTGGTCAGCAGCGAAACAGAGAATTCCCATGGTTTCCTTCTTGCTTTGCTGCAGCTGTCACACAAGTGGCCACCATCACCTTCCAGGTGCAGACAGCAGGACAAGATTAAGAAACACAAAACACCCAACTGCCCTGACACAAACCCTCCTTCTCTGGCTGTCTGGGTGCCTAAGAGGGCTTTGGGCTGCTAATAAATGGCTGGTGTTGGCTTTCCTAAAGTGTTACCATCTCATCAGCAACCTTCCTGTGCACATCTGCCATGACTGCTTTTTGTAATGTCTCAGGGGAGAAAGATCCCAACTCCTGAACCCAGGAGCAGCAGCAGCTGGTTCCAGCTTTTGTAGCAAAAGTCAAAGTATGGGGTGGAAGATGCCAGCAGATGGCACCAGCAGCCAGCACTGCTAAACACGCCGGCAGCCCATGTTGCACTGCACAGCGCATGGAGCCTGAAGGGCACAGCACCATACACAGCATCTGTGTGGTACAGCACACCAACACCCCACACTTAGCTGCTCTGGCTCCTCTACTGCTCCCACACCCTGGGCAGGACACGACATCACAGCTCTGTAAAACACTGCTGCAGCCACAAGTGGCACCTTCTCCAGAAAGAAATCCTTCCACTCCAGTCTCTCACCATAGAATTTTAAACATGAACCAGAACATGGGTTTAAAAAGTTACTGAAGAGCCACAAGAGTGGAGCTCTGCACTTGCTGGGATGTAGGGATGCTGCCATGAAGCAAAGTGCTCACAGACCCAGAATATCCCTGTCAGGACAACCAGACACATCAGCCCAGATGCATACCCCTCTCCAGACCTGATTTGGTGGAAGATAACTCTGTGCCACAGCCATACCAACCCGCTCTCTTGAAACAGATGGGGTCCACACACAGCTGGGCCACCAACACCCGAGCTGCCCCAGTGCAGAGATCACCACCGTGCCCACTGACCCCTTGGTGACACACCAGCGCTCTGCCCAAAGTGCAGGGCTTGCCCCAGCCCTGGGCAGCTCAGGAATTCCAGACATGGAAGAAGCGATTGCAAATGCAGGGTGCTCATCCAGTAAGAGCATTTGGCACAGCAACAAGCTACGTCCCAAGTAACAGGCTCTTAAAGCAGTTTAGAAGCACTAAGCCTGATCACTCTTCCCACGAAGCTCAAAGCCAGGCAGCCACTTCCAGAGAAAGAGAATAAAGACATACATGATTTGTTATGGCACACGGGAAGCCTGCAGCAGAACCAGTTCCCTACTGCTATACTCTTTAATTACAAGCTCTCTATCCTTTTTGATTGCTATCCATTTTGGGATCTCTCTGACTTACTCACCAAAACAGCTCTGTCCCTTTTGATTAAAGGAAGAGGGAAAAACCTGCCACTCACAGATAGCATGGGAAAAAAGTAGCTTATAGCCAAGAAAACCAATGCTAGAAGATGCAGAAAGTATTCAAAAAGCTCAACACAGTTACTGCTAGACACTGAAAACTCAAGGTTGCTCTCACCTCCTGGAGCTGGGATTCCTTCTTCTTGGAAGACAAGTTTAAGTGCTTTTCTAGGACACCACAGTACTTCTCAGTCTCCTTGTCGTATTTCTTTTTGGCATCCTGCAGAACATAACAAACAGTGTGAGCCTGGATCCAGCAGCACCGCAACAGCCGAGGAGACCCAGTGGCATTCTGAGGGACCCACGTGGGAGCAGAGGCAGCAGCCCCAGCCCAGCGCTCAGGCAGCTTCCTGCCCTTAACCCTGTGCTCAGAGATGCCCGCGCAAGGCCACGCAGCTGGCTTTGTTTAAAGTTTGTTCCAAAAACTGATAGCAGCCCTAAAGCCACACCCAGAGCAGACACGCTTTGAAGAGCCCAAGTTGGACAGTGAAAGGAGGCAGCAGCAGGGAGCAGCTCTCTCATCTGCTTCTCATTACCCAGCCGTGCGCAGCTCCAAGGCACCACCACCCCGCACAGCTGCAGGCAGGGATGGGACACCAGCAGCCACGAGGTGCCACAGAGGGACCGGCAGCAGCTCCCACCCCACAGCCCTGTGTGGGGCACGATGGCAGTCCTCTGCCATGTGCAGAGCTCTCAGCTCTCAGCCAGCCATCCAATACACTGCGACCCCAAACACACCAGCACTAGGGTGCAGAGGGAGCAGCTGGACTGACTTCTGAGCTAAAAGCAGCGTTGTGCAGAACTGCAATGCCAGGCTGCCTAGCCAGGGGACATCCAGCCAGAGCCTCAAAGGCAGCGAGTCCCTGCCCCTGTGTACTGACAGAGCCCAGCACATCAATAGCTGGCCCTTCTGCAGGATCCCCCTGGAGGTTTTTCTCCTCCAGCTGCACAAGTCAAACAAGAGCAACCTTGGGACAGGGCACACCACTGCAATGCAAACAGCCTGGCTCACTGGCACGTGCTCCTTGCTGGCAGTGGCAGGTTGTTATAACAACAGCAGAGCCGCGGGCAGTGCTTCGAATTCCAGAACAAAGGCAGGAAAGAAAGGCGGGCAGGGACAGGCTGTCCACAGCAGCCTGGGACACAAGGGTGTGTTCCCGGGTTCGTCCTGCCAGACAGTGCCCAGATCTCCAACGCGCTGGGGCTGGGCAAGCACAGAACTGTAGGGTTTCAGGTGACTGAGAATTCAGAGACCAAGGATTCACCTTGCAAAGCATTAATCCTGGTTTGGAGGAAGAAAAAAAAGTGTAACCGTTGCCCAACAGCTCATGTTGGTGCATTACTTGCTTGAGGGTGAACCAGGAAACACCAAGGCACTTTATGTGAGCCGGCTCATCCTTGTCTCCTTCCCACACCCGGGGCCAGCAGAGCCCATCCCTGCAGCACACCAGGTCCCAGACAGCACCAGGCAGCTCTGAGCTCTGCCCCGAGCCATGCAGAGGTTCACAGACCCAACAGCGATGAGAGGCCAAAGCCACCTACCTTAGCAGCACCAATCTGCTCCTTGCGGAACTTCTCCAGCGGTGTGATCAGCACCTCGCTGGCGTTCTCAATCTGTTGGACACAGACAGAGTCACCCTGTGGTCCCCAGCTGGGCAGCACTGTGCACACGGGCACTCTGTGTCCCACTCAGAGCTGAGAGCTGTGCTGCTGACCACCTCTCTCTGCTCAGTCCCTGCAGACACACCAGCACTGGGGCTGCTGTACCAAGGATCCCTCCCTACAAACTGCCATCACTGCTCACCAGAACCCACACACTTCGCTCTCCTCCAGTTGCACATCAGAAGGGAGCTGAAGTGCTGCTACCAGACCCGCACCCCGTGCCCAGGCTCCCCACTCCCAGGGCCATACCATGCGCATGCGCTCATCTTCCAGGTTCCGCAGCACTGTGGCAAACTCCTGCAGGGACTTGGCTGTAAGGGACACACAGACAGTTTCAGAATTTAACAGCATTTTCTTTTTTAATTCTGAACATCCAAGTAGCCACAGCAACACATTTCTAGCGCTCACTGCTGCTCAGGTTGGCTCCTGCTGCCCAGCAGCTCCTATGGCAGGCTGGCTGCTATGGGCACTCAGGAGCAAGGGGCCTGCTCCAAACGTCCCAGGAAACAACACTCAAACGCAGCAGGCACAGTGTATGCACTTGAGACAGAGCCTCACTCAAATGAGAAAGCTACTTTAGCCAAAAGACCAACATAAATCAGCATGAAAATCAGGACTAAAGCTCATTTGCTCTGCTGGCTCCAGACTACATACATGCACAATGAACTCTAAAGTCCAGCCCAGGCAGAAACAGGGTAACACTGGGCAAAGCAGGTGAAGCTGCTCCCTGGCACTGGGAGATGCTGCGTGCAGCCCTGCCAGAGCCTCGCAGAGCATCACCCCCTGAGTGCTCACCCACAGCCCTGCAGTGGCTGCCTGGATATCCCGCAGGCTTGCAGCCAGGCCATGCTCCCCTCCTGCAGACCATAGACACTGGCAGTGCCTCTAGCCACGACTGCATCTCCAGATCCTTGCCCTCACACGTGGAAGGGCAAATAACAATCTAGATGGTTTCAGATATGGGCAGTCTTCTTCCTTTCTCATCTGGCAGACGTAGACTTCAAGGTGAGAAGCTACAACTGTTCTCCTACCAAAGGCTCTGAAGTTGATGAACAAGGAGAAATGCACTGCTTCCAGAGAGCAGGGAACGGCCCCAGTGAACCTCTGAGTCCCCCCATGTCCATGTTTGTCCCTACACATGCACTGCTCTGCTCAAGGTTGGCAGCACAATCAGAGCCCCCACCAGCCCACCGTCAGCTCTCACCTATGCAGATCTCATCGTCTGTTTCAGCATCGCCGATGCAGCGGAACTTAAACTCATTGAGGGAATCTGCAAACTTGCGCTTGGCCGACGACAGATCTGTGAGAGGGGAAATGCAGATGTCAGCATGGGAACGGGCACCGACACAACCCAGCACAGGGTCCCACCAGCCCCCCTGGAGGGTTACACCCAAAGGCACCCCGTGCAGGGCTGGCACCAGAGGTGAGGGCCCACAGCTCCGCACTGCCAAAGAGCAAGCCCTGCTGCAGCTGTTCCCACACCTGGGCAGCACCCAGCCCTGCCGCAGCACGGCTCTGTTTACAGGCACTAATGCAGAGAATGATTGTTTTACAAGTCACAGACTCTCTCCAAGAGCCGAATCCTATTAAGTTATTACTCGCAATGACCTGAGCGTATCCAGGATTGGCTTTTCTAACTGGCCCCATAACCCTGCACACACATCCCCAGGAGCCACAAAGCTACAGGCCTGAAAGGAACTCGTTCTGGAGCAGCACAGGGACTCTGGCCGTGCTAAATCCCCCATGCATCTCATTCACTGTTCTCAACATCCAGGGAGCTTTTCCCTTTCTGGGCAGAGGACGAAAGTGTGTGCACACAAACACGGCTCCTTGCAGGCACCAAACACAAACAAGAGCTGTGGAAGAATTCAAACATTCTGCTTTTGTGGTGGGATGAAGGAGCTGAAAGCTTTCTCCAAGCACTAAACCTGCTCTCCCAGCACCCGCTTCTATCCCCAGGGCTAATCCTGCAACTCAGCCCAGGAGCAAAGCTGCACCCAGTACAACGTGCTCCTAAGGCAGCAGGACCACAGAGGAATGAGGAATGGACAGCAGGGTTCAGTGGTTGGGGGAACTCCAGGAGTGACTGGGGGTGCTAGGTTTGCCCCCAAGCCCTATGGATTGGGTGCTGACACCACAATGGCAGAGCGCAGCCTGGGGTGCGCAGCAGAACCCCCAGCACAGCATCCAGCTTTGCCCCAGGGCAGCTCAGAGGCTTCAGCCTGGGCAGCACAGCCTCCCGTTCCTCTGGTATGGTAGGGAGGAGGACGTTAATGAGGAGATGACGCTAATGACTTAAGGAGCCATTTCCTCTCCGCTGGCTCCACGCTGACCCCGGCCACACTTGGGCTGCAGACACCCTGACCACGGCTGCTGTCCCCTTGCTGCAGGCTGGGCGGGGGCAGCCCAAACCCAAAATGTTTTTGCACTGGTCTGCTTCACTTATAAATAGGCACGGGAGAGGCCGAGAGAGGAGATAACCCCCAGCGCTGCAGTGATAAAGGAAAGTCACTCCCAGCTGCTCACTGAGTGACACATCCAAGGCACCACAGTGCAGCAGCTGCTAAAAACAGCAGTGAGCTTGGTCAGAAACAGAGCTGGGCAGCACCCAGGGGCCCAGACCTCATTGGCACACCTCACATCCTACCGTCCATCATAATTTTGGGGAAAACTCCTGCTGTGTAAGGAGCACGAGCACTGCAGCAGTGTGCTGGGAGGGAAGGGTTGACTCAGGCCTGTCTTCTCCCCAGGCATGAGAGCAAAGAAAATTCTGAAAAAACTGGAGAGAAACTTCTGCCCTCCCTCATGCGTGAGCAAAATCCTGCAGCTCCCCACGCACATGAGTCAAACCTGGGCTGCACAAGTTCTGCTTCCAACTTCTATGGCTGGCTTCGCCACTTGACCAAAGAATGAGGTAAAACAACCACAAAGGCAGGAAAACCCCACAGGCTGAGCAGCACAGCCGACCGGGGGTCTGGGCACCACCGGGGGGTGGTCCTGCCATGGCCATTCCCCACCGGCTCAGAGAGCAGCGTGGAGGCCGAGCACCCACAAGGACACACACCCCTGGCAGCCCAGCCACAGCTTCACCAAGCCCAAATTCTGCCAGCAGGCTCCCCACAAAAGATGCTGGCACACAACCCCGCTGCTGCTCAGCACTTGAGCCTTTCTTGCGCCCACAAACACCCCCTGCAGTGTGGCACACTGAACACCTGGCTGTACTCTCTGCTCCTCACATCAGCGTTTCTAAGCAAACCCCAGCTGCCAAAACACAGCTCCCTCAAAGACCCCAGGAGTGAGGCAGGCACCCAGCACGTGCTCTTACATCAGAATGCCGTGCTTTTTGTATGCCATCAAGGCAGACCAAAGCAATAAAATCCAGTGCCGCAGCAGGATCTCCTCTCCTCTAAGGCTCCCTTCTGGCACAACAGAAAGCAGTCAGAAAACAAGCGCAACGCTCACCTGAGAACAAGAGCAGTTGTGAACAGCAAAGGCACTGCACACTGCAGAGGCACCTGGAGCTCATCCCAGCCCCTCTGCACTGCCTTAACCAGGCATGCACCTGGGCTGCAAATACGGGTCAGTGCAGTCAGCTATGCATTGTGCTAAAATGATGGCTGAACCGCAGTCACATGAGTTCTCCATCTGTCTGCATCAACTCCATCTCCCTGCTCTGGGGAAGGACAGCTCCTGCCTCACGCTCTCCCTCATCTGCTGCAAGTTCCTCTCCCTTCTCCATCCCCATCCCGGGTGTTCAGGACAGGCTGTGCTGATGGCAGCAGGGCAATTCCTTTAGCAAAGCCAGCTTGACAGGAAACAGGCACAGGCACTGCGTGTTGGAGGTCCAGCTGCGTAACTATGGCAACAAGCAATCCAAATAAAATGCCCTTTAAAAAGTGATGCATTGGCTTGTTACTGCAATATAGGGTTACCAGCTAAAACATTAACGGGAACAGCTACAGTAGCTCTCCCCTTCCTGAGAACTCTGCCCTTCCTGGAAGAGGGTTATGGCTCAGACAGGGTGCCAGAATGGGAGAAAGCTGCAGGCAGCTGGGGCTGGGTGGCGAGGAAGGAGGTGGTGGTGACCCTGCTGATGCAGTGCAGAAGACAGGGCCACGGGCAGGCTGGCAGAGCTGCAGCAGCCCCATCCCAATGGCAGGCTATGGCGAGCTCCAAGTGACAGGGGATCCAGAAGCTATGTGTGGGGCACATGGCCCCAGCAGGGACCCCCAGCCACATCCATCACTCCCGGCAGCCCTGTGTGCTGCACCAAGCCTTGTGTGTAACTCTCTGGTGGTGTCACCCATGGTGCCAGACGTCTCCACGCTGCCTTTGTGCCCAGGTCCTGCCAGCAAGGCTGCCAGCATCCTCAGAGGCACAGCTGCCAAGGGCAGGTCATGAACAGCTCAGCTCACCTCTGTCTGCAGAGCTCCTTCCAAAGCTCACAGAGGCCAAAAGCACAGTGGGCAGCAGCCCTCCAGCCTGGAGGTTCCCCATGCTGCCCCCCATCCTGCCTCCTCCGCTGTCCCCGGTGCCACCTCCTCACCCCCACCATCCACATCATCCTTCTGGGAAGCAGCTTCTGCTACCGCGTGGGGACTGGAGTGTCTGCTTCCTAAACACAAAGCCCCTCCCCAAGACATGTGGAAATACTGCAGAAGATAGTTTATAGAACGTAGAAACTGATTTCACAACTCCACCCCCAGCACAAGGAAAGCCCCATCCCGGCCCTGCAGCACACAGAGACAGCAGACAGAACGCCTGCAGGAGAGCACCAGCTTCCAAATGGGAAACACGGCTGTGCTGCCAAGGGGCAGAAGCACGGGGACAGTCTGGGGCTGCCTGCATGCAGCACAGCAGCGTCACTGCTCACCCTGCCTGAACACTGTGCTCGCTCACAGCAGCGTTGCTACACTTCCTCTAAAGAAAATTGCTTAATAATCTATATTTAATGCTCACTTGGACAACAGGAACCACACCGCCTGCCCCTTCCTTCCCTGCCCCAGGGAGCAGACAGCTCAGCCGGATGGGGCCAGGCAGCCCCAGCACAACCCCACAGGAGGGTCCTCGTAGCGCAGGGGCTGCTTCCACCCCAACTGCCCTCGCCCTGCTGCTTCTGCCACGAGGAACACTGCTCATCCCAACACAAGCATTCCTCACCTAGCTACACCAACCGCAGAACCACGAAGGTTGGAAAAGACCTCTCAAATCCCTAAGTCCAACTCCAGCACCATGCCCACAGACCGTGGCCAGACCCCAGTGCCACATCCCCATGGCTCTGGAGCACCTTGGGGCAGTGCCTCCCCACTCCCTGGGCAGCCGTGCCATGCTGACTGCTTTCTGGAGAATAATTTGTTCCAAATATCCAACCTAAAATTTTTCCTAATAAGTAACACCCACACCCAACCTGTCGCTTGCTGGTCTCACAGCACTCACTGACGACTACAAAGACTGGAAACCATCAGCTGCTCCCTCACTGGCGTTTCTTCCAGCTCCTCAAAAAAAACCCAGCATCTGCTCCCAATCTATCTGCCAGTTACCATTAACAATCACTGGGGCACAAGTCCTGCACAGACAGCCCCTCCAACAGCCACAGGCTCAGTTGTTTCAGTGCTGACCTGCAGCTCTGTAGGAGAAAGAGGCCAGGGAGCCATTCCAGCCAACCCCAAAGGCAGTGCTGCCCTGGGGGGCTCTGAGGGCCGTTGGAGCAGCACGAGGCTGCCCCGCAGCTCCCAGCACCCGCAGCCCTTCCCTCCGCTTGGGGCTGGACCCAGGACTGCGTGAGCAGAGCGGCATCAGGAGAGCCCACAAGGGACTTCTTGGAACATCTCAGCAGCAATCGTCCTGGCACGGAGACCAAACACACCCATGGAAGATAATCTCACTTCAAAGCTGGACCTGATCCACGCTACATCCGTGCAGGGCCGGAACCCCAACGCAGGAGCCCTTCCTGGCAGCAGCACGGTGAGGGCTGGGGCTCACAGCTCTGTGCTCACAGCAGGGCAGCCGCAGCCCTGATCCCAAGAGAGCCCACAGCCTGGGCCCACGCCAGGCAGGGACCCCACACAGCTGTCATCACAATTAGCCATGACTCATTTAATAAACAACCCATCCACCGGGCGGCTGCGGTTAATCAGTGATTTAGCGTGGGACTATAGCTGCTGGCAGGTCCTGCCTTTGGTTCACCGCTCGACTCAAAATAAAAACCACAGAGAGAAGAGGGGTCAGTGTGTTAAGGAAGGGAAGGTGCACATGCCAGGGGCACAGCCCCGCAGGTACAGCTGTGCTGCTCACCCTCAGCCCATGCCCTCGGGAACGCAGCCAAACCCCTTGCAGCCCGGCCAGGAGAGGCTGCGCTGCGTTCAAAGCTCAGAGCATCCTCTCAGCGATGGCTTTCTGTAACTCTGCTTCCTTTAAAAAAAGGCAGCACATCCTCCTAAGGAAGACCTGATGCCAGACAATGGGATAAACTGGAACAACAACGGCTGCACGCACAGGCAGCACAGAGACCAGGCTTTAATTCACACCCACTGCCTCTGCTGGGTCCTCTGCTCCGAGCAGCCGAGCACACTGCGCCGCTCTGCAGCCCATGCATCATCGTATGCCTCGCTTCACACACTCAGAGTGGATTCATACGGCAAAATGTTTGCCGGAGGGACAGAGAATCCATTGTGGGATGAATGGGACTATTGACTGGGCTCAAATAGCAGATCAGATTTGAGTAACACACTGAAGACATGAATTATTTTCATGGTATTTTAAGAGATAAAAGTTCTGCGCTTCACAAAAAGCAAAGTCAGTCTTTGGCAGGCCTGCCCGGCTGCACAGCTAGAACTGCTCCCCAATCCCCAGCAACGCAGCACCCTGCCCGTGCCATCCCTCACCCCAAATCACTGATGTCACCACTAGTTTTGGGAGTGCTGCCAGCCCAGGATGTTTGTGCCACACTCTCCAAGATGCTCGATGAAAGGCACTGAAGATCCAAGAGAAATGAAGCCGGGAGGACAGCGAGTCTCCTGGGAATGCTGCTGGGCTGCCAGGAAGATGGAGGAGCCTGCCTTCGGAGTGCTGGGGACAGCAGGTGAGCATGGCCGCAGCACAGGCAGCCCCTGATTGTGGAGGACAAGGTGAGGCCAGGCACTGGGATGCAGCTGTACAAAACTCATTTAAAACAGATCCAGTGGGGGAACAGCCACACGGGACACCAGAGCCATTGAGTTACCGACTACGTGCCCTACTTTTTGAGCACATAAATCCAGCAAACATCGAGCCCCAGCCCCCACAGTGGGACAGCAGGGGCTAGAGCTGTGTTTAGCAGCCCCAGGAGATGTCACCTACTTCCACCCTCACTGACCCATATTAACAACAGGGAGAACTGCAAATTACATGGCACGCGGGGACAGCCACAGCATTAACACCACGCAGGGCAGCCCCACAGCTCCCCACCTCTCAGTGTGCAGCCACTGACGAAGCCCAAAGCTGGCACTGAGCCTGCAGCTGCTGGGTGCAGTGCAGAGCTCGGCCTCAGCAGCACCCTGAAGCCTGAGAGCAGCTCTGCTCACACGCGACGTGAGACGCCGTTTCCTTTCACTCACGCTGAACTTGCTGCTCTTCCATTTCCATCCGATTTGAGGAAACTGATCATTAATTAGAGCCCTCTTCCTTCTGCCCTGTGCATTTGCCTTGTTCCTGAATTCCAACCAGCCCCGACCTCTCACTGATCCCCACGCTGAGCTCGCCGGCCTCAAAGAACAGCTCTCATGCAGCTCACATCCTTCCTGCTCAGCTTTTCTCACCATTTGCCCATACAATTCCTATGACAGCAAACCCACGGCAGCTTCTCCATGAACAGAACCCACTGCACAGCAGCCGAGGAGCTGCGGGGTGCACACCCAGCCCCATGGGGACACCGGCACGTCTGCAGACACACAGAGGATTAATCCTCCATTCAACCCTCGGTTAGAAATCCTCAACAAGCAGCCAGCAGGGCTTCCAAAAACAAACAGCACCGAACCGACCACCAAGCGTAGGCACAACATAGCTCAGCACTGCCCCAGTGCCGAATGGGTTATTCACAGGGTGAAGCACCAAAGGCTGCACAAACACGTCCCGCTTCCCACAGAAGGGCCCAGCATGCCGGCATCCTGCAGCACCCAGAAAGAGAAGGGGCATGAGGCCAACACCGTTGTGGGCACCTTTGGGCCAAACAGCCCCGTGACAGGAAGCATGCCCAGCATGCCCAGGGCTGCCCCGCAGTGCCAGGGGATGAGCACAGCCACCCATGCTGCAGGCAGCTCCCCAGGGCAGTGCTTCATGGCAGCATCCCACTACTCCCACCATGCACACCGAGACAAGGATCCCAATGCAGTCTGAAACATCAGGGGTCCGCAGGGTACCCCCAGCTCCTTGTGCCTGCCTGGTGAACACAGTGGGGAAAAAAAAACAAACCTCTCCACTTCCCCGCCCAGCTTCCACGTCTGGCACTTCTCCCTGTGTTTATTTTTGTTCACATCCTGGTGTTGTTTTATGGCAGCCCTCCCCCAGCCCCTTCCTAACCTGTAATCTCACCAGTAAGTAACTGCTGGCGTCTGGCAGCCGGCGTGCTGGAGGGTTGAGCCCAGGCCCTGAGCATGGGCATGGGGACAGGTGGGAGCAGGTGAGGGACTGGAATGAAAGTAACTGGAAATGCTGGATACGCTCCCTGAGCAGGAGAGATACGGCACGACAGCAAACGTGGTGACGGCTCAGATGCCTGGAGAATTCAGAGAAGTGGCACTGAAATGGAAAACCACTGCCCTGGTGGGTGTTTCCAGGGGCAACAACACACCAAACGCTGCCAGAAATGCCAAGGCACATCGCTAACAGGTCCAGAGCACCAACAGGGCTTGGAAAAGGCATCTGAGAACAGCACTGCTGTGCAGAGAGCAACGCGGACAAATAGGGAAACAGCTATCATGTCATTCCTGTTTGCTATTTACAAGCCTGAAGCTATGAGAGACATTCCAGGCTCGTGCTGGGCAGTGAGGATTTCGAGAGTTGCATCCCCTGCCTGCAGGACACCGTGCCCCCGAGCCCTCCCCACTGATGTCCCCACGCTGTGCCATGAGCACTGCAGCAGCTCAGCCGCTGTTCATTCCTCCCCTGAGCCCCTTCTGTTTCTATCTTCTTAAAACCTGGAAGAACAACTCACAAAAACAGTGCAGGTTACTTGACCCCCACTGATGTAATAATTCATTGGCTGGAGACTGGAATCACATTTCATTAAAATAAAATGCTCTGTCTGAGACAGTTAATCAATTTACAGGACGCTAATCCAAAAGAAATTTGCTCCTGACCATGTTAATAACCATTAGGAGCACAGATGGGCAAGCCCGAGCACAGCGCTGGCAGCATCTCTGCACCCAGGGACCATCCCTTGTCACAGCCCCTGACCAGACACCATGCGTGGGAGCAGATTACCACAGGCAGTAGCCATGTATTTGGATTAGTTTGTTATTAAATCTAATTTGTTAATAGCTGGCCTGGCAGGGAGCCTGCTTGACTTCTCAGGAGGCAGGTGCCGAAGCACCAGGGTGCTTTTGGGGCAAGGGGTTGGAGCAACAGAGCTGCCCCAAATCCCAGCTCAAGAGAGGGGCAAAAGCCAGGTAGCCACCAGCAGGGACCAGGGAGCCCCCACCGCCGGGGCAGGGGCTGCATCCCAGCAGAGCACGGGGTCAGCAGCCCGGCAGCAGCCTCCCCTTCCTCCCAGGGAGCTCACGGAAATCCTTTCGCCTCCGGTGCTTCTTCACCAAAGAGCAGGAAAAAATCCCACCGTGCGCTCACGGAAACATCCGTGACGAATGACTCAATTGTTCCTGCTTCAACAGAAGGAAAAAACCTAAAAAAATACACAAAGTACCAGCAGAGCCCGCAGAGGCACAGGCACGATGGGCGGCCCAGGACAGAGCTCCAGGACACGGCATAAGCCCAGATCCCACAGCACCCCAGCGCCATCGCGGCACAGAGGTGACCAGGACACCCAGTGACACACGGCCACCAGCACCAGGGCAGGGCCCTCCAGCCCCCACATCCTGCGAGAAACAGACCGAGCCGTGCTCTGCCCAGCCCTGCTGCGCACACGGGGCGATGCCGCTGCCGGCTGCGGAGGAGAGCAGGGCGATGCCACACAACTGCTCTGTTTTGCCACGTGTTATTTTTTACAAAACATCGCTAAGCAACCAGCGTCCGACGAGGGCACCATTCTGCACAGACAGCGGTCCAACTACAGAAAAGCAGCAAAGGAAAAGCATTATTATTTCAAGTACTACTGAACAGGCACACCCAGGTCACTCCACAGTCACACGCTTTGCACGCACTCCCTTACGCTTCCCCATGAGGTCCCACGGCGGCCAGCAGGGAACAATTCTATGCACGGCACGGCAGCCCCACACCATCAGCTGCATTACTGTGCCCACCGATGACAGCAGAGCCTGCAGCTCCCCCGCAGCACTGACTATGGGGAGCCGTGCACGCAGCGCCAGAGCTCCCACCCCTGGAAAAAAGTTTGTATTTTCCAGCAGTTTTATGAGCTATTTATTGCCTGCCCGTAGATAAACAGTGTGTATCTTTTCAAAAGAGATTCCTCTCCGCTGCAGCCCGGAACAAAGGCAGCATTTTTGTCTTTAGGACAAACACGGAGCCGCCAGGCCGGGCTGGCAGGGCAGCTCGTCGTGTCCCCACCACTGGCAGGTCCCCAGCAGACAGGGACAGCGCGGCCACCAAACAACGGCTGGGGCCACCACTGCCTCCCTGGGAGCTCTAGCTGCAAGAAAACGCAGCCCCTCCAACACAACCAGGAAAAAGAAACAGCAAGGAGATTAAAATTAGCAAAGAGACCACAGCAAAGGGTGTGCGCGTGAGCTGACAGAGCCCTGCCAGCCTGCGACAAACGCCGTGTGCCCAAATGGCAGCGAGCACAGAGGAAGCAGCATCTGCGGCCCCTTCCTGAGCAGCGCCGGCCTCAGCACATGTGTGCCACAGGAACCATATGGCTCAGGGGCTTGTGTGCTTTGCATAAACCCCAGCGAGAAATGAGCTTGGCATTAACAGACAGCATCCCCTTCCTGCACTGCTCCGCGGTCAGCGCATCCGAGCGCTGTATTCCCTGCCCTGCAGAGCCCATGCATGCAGCACTGTGACCTGCAGCCCAATGACCATGGGCATCACCCAGCCTGCAGGGAAATGCAGCGCTCTGCTCCGCCGCACACCCAGGGACCGCTTGGGCTGCACAGACCCAAGGAGCACGTGCCTGCTGCAGGCACCACACAGCGCCACGGAGCTTCGGCACAGAGCAATTAACGCAAACAGGTGGAAATGCCTTCACAGCACGGAGGGAAAGTGCCAGGAAAACGGGGAAAAACAGGCGCAGTGGCTGCGCTGACAGCTCCTCACATGCTTGGAGGAAAGGGGAGACGATGATTCACGCGGAGCAGCCGTGAGGCGAACAAGCTGTGCGGAGCTCAGAACAAACTCCCCCCGCTTTCTCTCCACTCCCCACCCACAATGGGTCACGCTAAATCTATTCATCACGCTGCACATGAAACCAGCTCGTTTGGTTGTGCTTCAAACCGACACATCAAGGAAAAAAAAAAAAATAGAAACGTAAGCAGCGATGAATACCTGGCACAGCACAGCCTCCTGTGGGGCAAGCTGCCGGCAGTGCCAAAGGGAAGCAAGAGGGCTGCCCATAGGGCTCGAAACCAGAAGAAGCACAGCTCAGGCCCTGGCACACCACCTCTGCTGCACCTTGAACAGGCAGGCTGCTCCGGGAGTCCCCTGTTGGCGCAGGATGAGCAGCAATGGGGTGTGGTATGAACCAGGCACGAGGCTGGCAGAGCAGCAGCTCCGCACTGAGCCCAGCCTGGGGCCGGGGAGGGGTACACCAGGATTTCGGGCTGCCCGTGCAGGAGCAGAGGGGCACATGGCCACCTCCCCACCTTCACAGGGAGGACCCCTAAAAGCACAGTTCTGCTCACCCATGCGCCACAGCCTGGCAGGATGCCCCCAGCCAGGGGACAAGTCCTGATGGCACCGGGTGACGGACTGCTCCAGGCTGACAGCAGGCACTGGCACTGCGCCGGCCTTATCTCACCACACCGGGCAATGTGGCACAGGGAGGAGCCGTGGGGCAGGAGAGCACAGGGCTGCGTGCCAGAGCCCCGGCACCGCCATGGGAGCAGTATTTCCTCGCACGCAATTCAGCGTCAGTACCGGCTGACACCCCCAGCCCAGCCCACCTCCCCCAGCACACAGGTAGCGCAGTGCTCTGCGCTGTGGGAGTGGAGACTGGCTGCAGCAGTGCACCCACAGCCCTGCAGAACTCCTCTGGGTACAGGTGCACACCATTCCAGGAGCACAAGCAGGACCTGGTACTGCAGGAAGGACACGACATTGCGCCCCATACTCTCCTCTTGGATCCAGCCACACGCAGCTTGCATTTTCCCCCCCAAAATACAATGAGAGCTTTCCTGAGCAGGGACAGCAGCTCAACCCCTCATGTCACCACATCGCTGCATTGCAATGCACGCCTCTGGGTTCAGAGATCTACATGAGCAAAAGCTCTGTCGGGGAGCTGTGTCCCAGAGCAATTTAAGAAATGAGTTCACAAATCCAAACTCTGCTGCCTGCCCAGACCCTGATGCTCAGCAGCCGCCTCCTCTGGGGCAAAGCCCCAGTGCAGCAGCACCTCTGGGACAATGCAGAGTGCCACCACATGGCAGGATGGGGCACAGGGAGGAGGACCAGGGTCCCTTCAGGGTGGATCCATGAGCCCTATGTCAGGAGGGGCCAAAGGTGCCCAAGTGGAGGACACTGCCCCTGGACCATGACACGCGGCTGAGCAAACACAGCACCTGGCAGCAGGAAGGCCGTGTCCAAGCACTCCTTCTCAGCATCAGTCAGCAGCTGCAGCCTTTCTGTCTGCTGCCCGAATGCTTTTTAGAATGAGGCTGTGACACACATGCTGGTGCCCAGCCCTGCTGAGCTGACAGCGGCTGCACAGCAACTCCTCCAAAACTCAGCAGACCTCAGCAGCAGTGAGCACCTCTGGAGCAGGGCACGTTCCTGCCGCTCCCCTCCACCAGGGAGGCAGAGGAGGAGCCTTCAAGTTGTGCTGAAAGCAAAGCAAAGTATTATTAGTTGTACTACATTTCATTTGAATAAAATTCAAGACAAGCTGCTAAGTATGTGGCTACACGAGCCACGCAGGTCATGCAAAAGCAGCAAAGGTGTTCTGGCCCCAAGCTGCCAACCACAGACTGCTGCCACACCGAGCATTCCCCACAGCCCTCGGAGAGGACGGGGAGGTGGAAAATCCACCCTGACATGGCTGAGCCCTGAGGCTGGGGCCTGCTGCAAAGCTGCACCTTTGCTGCAGGAATGAAGCAGAAAAATCAGAAGCAACTCATCTGGAAAAAAGAACAAACAAAGCCCCGCGTTTCCCAGCTCAGATCGGTGCAAGATGCCCTCATGGCAACAAGCTGGGTGCACTGATGTTGGCATTCCATGCAGTGAGATGGGACAAGGCTCACCACGGGGCTGCTGAAGGTTGGGGAGCTGGAACAGATGCACAATGTGTGAATGTGTTAGTAATACAGAGAACACAACCCCGGGTGCCCACTGGGGATGCCCTGCTGCTCTGAGCAGCATCACTTGGGGCCAACACATGGAACATCCCATGGGCTGCAGGTAGCACAAACCCCAGCAGAGCAGGAATCCATGGCACTGACAGAGAAAGATCCAGAGAAGGCAGTCAGACTTCAGAAGCACAAGATACCACCACCTGCTGCAATTACAGCACTAAAATAGGAACTGGGTGAATAATGGAGCTGGAGCATCAGAAGGACACAGAGGATAAAAGCAGCCACACAGCACAGAGCTCTCATGCTAAGCCCCAGTCCCAACAAGAACGCTGGGCAGGACAGAGCCAGGTCATCCCCCAGCTGAGGGGCCAAGCATGGCCCATGGTTCCCTATGTGCCCACACCTGGGCTGCCAGTGCTGCATCCCAGCAGTGCTGCATCCCAGCAGTGCTGCCAGGGCACAGCCAAAGCTGACCCAACCCAACCCCAGTACCAAGCCCACAGGGTTCATTTTTAGTATCCAGAAAGCACAGTGCACCTTCTCCTTCAAAACCGAGTCCACAAGAGGTGAGGCTGCCTCCTGGTCATGAATGCACCTCCAATCATTACTGCTTCCACCTACAAAAATAAGGGCCCATGCTGGAAAGAGGCTGAAGCCCTGCATCTCAGCCTCTCCTCCCCCCACCCTGTATGTAGGGCTTGGGTTGGTACCAAACCTTCTTGCACAGAGGAGGAGGACAAAAGGGATGAAACCCATCAGAGCAGGGGTTTGGGTTTCTTCACCCCACACTCAGCACAGAGCTTTTTGCTCTGGCAACACCCAGGGTGCAAAACCTTCACCCAGGTGCACACCTCCAGCAGCATGATTTGGAACTGGGTTCACAGAGTCTGAAACACATTTCCTTATTCCCAGAATAAGCCTTGTTTATATAAAATGAAATTAATTGCTTGGGTTGAACAATGGCAGAAAGTTTCACTTTTGCTTCCAGGCAAGCTGCAGCCACAGGCACAGCCCCGGGCACAGCACAGCAGCCACAAAGCACACTGCAGAGCACACACTGAGCACCTGATGGCGGCTGCTGTGGGACGGAACCACAGCCACACACCTCTGCATACACTGCACACAACAGACGGGCAAAGCTCTCCCTGAAGATGAGAGGGGAAATCACAACTGCCCCGTTTTGATTGTTAAGCTGAGTAGCAGCTGTGGAAGTCCCTGGGCACAGCGGTGCCCCTGGTGCACACACACAGGGAAGAGCACAGGGTGCAAGCTTGGCACCAAACTCCCATTTGCTAAATGCTACTGGGCAGAAGCAGGGAGCAGCGCAAGAAAGGGCACCACGGAGCCGCACGCAACCCTGGCTAGAACCTGGGTGCACAGAGCCTTGTGGCAGTGCCAGCCCTGCTCCCCCTGTCACAGCCATCACTCTGCGAAGACAGAGCTGGCATCTCCATCCCACCACCAAGCATCCAGATCTGCATGGCCACCAGAAATCCCAAGGCACACGGGGACACGCAGGCGGCACAGCAGGACCAGTCGGGTGCCTTCAAATTACCGCCTGGGAGGGGGAGGAGCAGACCGAACGAGGCAGCCAGGCACAGAGCAGCCACCCTCACCCACGGCCCCAGAGTGCAGGGAGGTGACAGCCTCTGTCGCTATGGGACACTGCCCCTGCAGGGGACACGGGAAGGGGCACAAAGTGTCAGCAGTGCGGGCACCACAGCTCCTGTGATGGGGAGCAGCAGAACAAGTTCGGTGCATGAGGCTCCAAGTGCATTATTCATGTCTCACTTCAGGTCTCTGCGTTTGCAAAACTTTCTGAATAATTGATGGCTGATGCACGAGGGAGGACGAGGGACTCGCTGCTCTGAAAACCAGGTCACTCCATGCCGGGGCACACAGAAGGGAGACAATGGGAGTGGTGCAGATCCGCACTGAGAAAAGCAGTATTTATCTGCACTCACACACACACCCAGAGGTGCTCGGACATCACAGGGCACTTTGCAAGAGCAGTCCTATAAGCAAACCTTATTTCAGCCTTCTGGATTGTCATTTATTGTAGTGAAACTACAAAACCTACACATCAGCACCACCTCTACCCACCCACAGGGCACACGCATGGCAACCACAGAGCAGCTCCACTAAACCCACGGGAAAGGCCTGACTCCACCACGCAGCAGCGGGGCCGGTGCTGAACCAACAGCTGGAGCATGGCTGCACCCCACAGCGATGCATCCCTCACACCCAGCACCCGCCTCAAAACAAAGAGGATGTGAAATGTTCGGCAGAAAACACAAGAGGAAGGAAAACATGAGCGTACGTTGCCGAGACTTCAAGCAATTTCAGTTCCGTGCCGCCGCCCTGAGCTGGGGGCCTCGGCTACACAGCCTGTATCCCACACACGGCAGGGACGGACGGACGCAGTGATGGAGGTGGGAGCAGCACTTGGCAGCCAGGCAGGCAGTGCTGCTGCAACAGTGTGCCGTGCACCCCTACCCAGCACACCCCATGCACAGCAGGATCCTCTCCTGATTCAACCATGGAGCAATGCAGCCCACCTGGCCCACCTGTCCCGCACTGCAGCTTGTGGCAGATCCCCAGATCCACACCTGCAGCACATCAGGCAGCCAGACCGGGATCCACGCATTTATCCCTAAGACGCGTTGCCAGAAAAGAACACCACAATCTGTTCAGGAACGACGCGAATGCCGCAGGCACAGCCACACGCAGCCACCTCCGTGCCCCAGCCCCGCAGAACCACGCGTGTCCCGGCGGGGGCCGAGTCCCGTCCCACCCGAACCGGTGCCGGGGGGATGCCCCGGTGACCCCATGCGGGATCCTCCCGGGGTGCCCCCAGAGCCCCGCTGCATCCCAGCGTGGGCGTCGCGGGGATGGCGGCGTCACCGGGACGCGGCGCGGGAACGCTGCGGGTGCCCGGGGCCGCACCGGGAGCGATGAGAGCGGGGCGGGGCCGGGCCAGGTGGGCTGCGGGAACCGAGGCGGTACGGGGCCGAGCCGGGGCGGCGCGGGGGAAGCGGGAGAGGGCCCGGCCCGGCCGCCCCCCGCCCCACACTTACTCTTGAGGGCGGCGATGAGCGACTTCCCGTCCTTGATGAGCTCCTTGATGAACTTGTTGGTCTTCTCCAGCTCGGCTTCGTGCGAGCGGAGCCGCTCCCGGAACTGCGGGCTGTCCAGGCAGCACTCGCTGAATTCCAGCGCCGGCAGCCCCATGCTGCCCGCAGCCGCACCGCGAAGAATTAACCGAAAATTAAAATATATATATTTCTCCTTTTTTTCTTTTTCTTTGGATGAGAAGCGCCCTCCCGCCTCTCGGGGAGCTGCCGCCGCCGCGGGGCGCGCCCCAGAGCGGGCCGGGCCGGGCCGAGCCGTGCGGGAGCGCCGGGGGCGCCGCTGCCGCCGCTCTGGGGCCGCCGCCCGGGCAGGGCTCGCGCCGGGCGCGGCGCCGCCTCCCCCGCTCGCTGCCGGCCCGCGCCGCCGCGCCGCGCCCCCGCCCGGCCCCGCCTCCGCCGCGCTCGCCGCCAATGAGAGACGCCGCAGCGCCGCGCCACGCCGCCCGCGTCTCGCCGCGCCCCTCGCGGCCTTGGCCCCGCCCCCTCCGCCCGCGGAGCCAATGGGGGCGGTGTGAGCGCGGCGCGGGTGGTCTCGCGGGGCTGCGCGCGCCGCGCGGTCCACGTGTCTCGTTCCGTCTGCGCCCGCGGCCGCGTTGCCGCCCGCGTTAATTACGCCCTTTAATGAGCCCGCGAGGCAGCGCCCGTGGCGCAGCGCTGCTACCGCCCAGCGGGACGCGCCTCCGGCCCCTGCCCTTACAGCGCGTCGTGCGACGGCTGCTCTGCTGGGTGAACGCAGGGGGGGCTCGTGGACGCCCCTGCAACCCGAGCTCCTAAGACGAATCTCGGGCACGGGGCGGCTCCCTCTGCTCGCAGGTTTGGTATCGGCAAAAGTCAGGAGCAGCCCCTCAGCGGTGATACGGGGACGCGCGTGGTGCGGGCCCCGTGGGTGTGAGGACATACGTACTGGTGGCAAACAGCCGAGCGAGCCCCAGGTGAGCGCCTGGAGCGTGGCCCCAGCAGCGCGCCCCCAGCGCTGTAGCAGGGTGGGCAGACGCGCTGGGACATCTGGCCCTGCCCCGCCGCGTGTAGCCAGCAGGAGCCACTTTTGGTGCAGATCGCCTGACCGCCGGCAGATCGCGACGCCCCGCTCCCAGCGCTCAGCGCTGCGGGCAGAACCCCGCTCTGCAAGCAGACACATCCCGGACGGAGTGCGGCGGCGGGGCGGCATTCCTGTCCGATCAGCCGTGAAACGCACCGCGGAGCCGGAGCCAGCGTCGTGCTTTTTGCAGACGGGAAAGCAGGCGCTTCTGCACAAAGCCGTGGGGCGGGCGGTGCTGGGAAGTTAATCCAGCCGTGTTTACTGGGCCGTGGCACAGCCACCCACCGCAGCGCCCGCTCCGTGCCCGCTCCGGCAGGTCGGATGCGCGATCTTCTCAGCCGTCACAGCACAGCCTGAGTGGGGCTGAGTCACTGCCTTCCAGTACAGTCTGCAGGCACAGCTTTTTGCATGCGGTCTCCTAATTACCGAAGGGATGTAATACTAATTACATGCTTATCTTGCAGGCAGGATATAAAGTTTAATTAGCTGTCATTTATGCCATATGCACGGAGCCCTGTAAAAGCACTAGATGTTATTATTTGGATTGTGCTCCTTTTTTCTACGCTGTACAAACCGCAGCAGCGCATATTTTGGTTTTATCCTTCCACATCCCTATCATTCCTATCAAGAAAGCGTTCCAGCATTTGCAGCCAATACAGAGGAGCCTGTACCTGGATTTGTAGGACACTGCCTTGGAGAATCAGAATATCTGGGGCTGGAAACTAAATTTCTTTTGCCACTATAGAAAGCAATGATGATCAGACTGTCATTTTGCAGACAGGACAGAGCTGAAGAGCTGCAAAGCTCTGTCACATGAAATATCATACACACCACAGGACTTGAACAGGGACCCCATGCAGGCAGCCATTAATGCATCCAATCGTGCTGTGCTCCCCTATTTCCTGCTTACGCTGCATTCATCAGCATATTCAAGCTTTGCATGCAGGAGCAGAGCAGGGCAGCAGGCGGTGGGAAGCGGCCATGGATGCATCCCAGCCAGGTTTCGCTGGGATTGTGCATCCAGACTGTAAAAGGACACCACCAAAGCAACAACAACAAAACTTCCACTTCCTCCTGCCTGCAGGTAAAGGCTTGTGTCCCTCCTCATATTTGCTTGCTTCAACTTTTATTTTTTCTAAGCAGCTTGGCCATTTTCCACTGAAGCAGGTCAGTCAGTTGGGCATTGAATGCGTCTGGCCATGCTGCCACTGAGACCCAGAGACATCCCAGGCTGCTTCCCACCAGCCATCACCTACAGCATC
This sequence comes from Alectoris magna, assembly GCA_030625065.1. NCBI lineage: Eukaryota > Metazoa > Chordata > Aves > Galliformes > Phasianidae > Alectoris > Alectoris magna. The sequence goes on along the minus strand of CM060573.1, from coordinate 16,203,117 downwards.
CTCTTGGTGCCAGTGCTCATCAGACCCGCAGAGCTGCGCTCTGCCACACGCTGCCATGGTCCCTGGCTCTCCAGTCCTGCAGCAAATTGGCCCAGGGAGCAATGTCAGCAGAAAGCTAATCCAGCATTCAAAACATAATAATTAAAAAAAAAAAAAAAAAAAAAAAAAAAAAAGAGTGTTTTCTACTGAGTTAGGCTTGCTCTGAGATCAAATAACAGGCAGTGTGGGTGCAAGGCTGCAGGCCACAGTCATCACCTCCACATAGGCTGCACTACCGTCAGCCCCACTGCTGCACCCAGCCCTCCCCATACCAGTACCAGTTCTGGGGGGCACAAACTCAGCCAGATTGGGTGGTTCCATCTGAAATTTTTCCTTTTTGTTTTTGTAACAGCAGTTCTCAGGTAGCTCAGCTCCCTGACCTGGCTGAGCGCACTGCATCCCCACACCTCCCTGCTCCTGTTCCTTCCCTACAGCAGCAAGGAGCAGCATCCAGCATCACAGGGGCTGAGGGGGGAAGGGGGAGCACCACCTCTAACCAGTTCTGACAGCACCAGGGCTGGGCACACAGAGATGTTTCCGTAAAGCTGCAGCGGGTATTTGGACCATCAGAGCCCAGGTGCTGCAGGAGAGGGTTCCCAGATTTGCCCTCAAGCAGCAACGTTCAAGGTCTAATTATTACATGACTTGGTATCACAAGCCATTATTATACGACTGCTTTATTTTTCTTGCTGCTATGGATTTGTTTATTGCACAAGGCACAGATGAAGCACTGTATATGGCGCACACACACACAAAAAAAAAAGAGTTCCAGATAATATATTAACCATCACAAAGGATCTGCGTGAATTCCTTGTTGTAAACCAAAGGGCATGAATGGACCTTCTGCACTGATAGCCTTGGAGGGAGCAGATCCTTGAGCTCACACCTGTTGTGAGCACAACTCCAAGCAGCACCAGGAGTTCCCCTCCCTCAGCACACCCAGCAGATCTCTGTGTGGCTGCAACACAGCCTGGGACACCTTCAGCACGACCGGTGGCGCTCCCTACACTGAGCACTCAGCTTTACACATAGCAAACAGGGCAATATGCCCTTTCTTCCTGCACTTGCAGCAGTTGCTCCCGTGTCTTTCCACCACCACCATTTCTTTTTCTCATCTCTGGATTCCTTCTCACAGGCCCTGCTTCTGGCCTCCAGGCACACCCACAGGGCACCAGGGCAGCCCCAAGGCAGGTCCCTGTTTTAACACCAGTAGCTGTTAGAACAAGTGAGGCTCTGCAGAGCAGTCAGAACTCCCCACAGGAAGCAGCGTGCAGAACTGAGGATCTGCTCCCAGCTGCAAGACTCCCAGGCTCCCCCCTTAGCCCAGCTCACTTCCAGTTGATTTAAAGAAAAAAACATTTGTTTAAAAATTTTTGTTCACTGCCACTTGTACTACCAGGCCTTCCTGGCTCCCACGGACATAGATTTGGTCGCTGGTTTATTCTGAGCAGCAGCACCAGAGGGAGGTGCTGTGAGTCAGCCTGAGCCCAGCTTGCCCACCTGCCCCAGCCCACCTCCCTGGGAGGCATCACACCACAAAGCAGAACCTGCTCCCAGCACTGCTGTCCCTGTGTCTGCAGCCATGCCACGTTGGCTTGCCTTGGTTCCTTGATCGAGGCAAAAGAAAGCCCTCTGGGCAAGCACTGAGTGCCTTTTGCGCCCCTGACCCTGCAGCTCTGCTAACCAGGACAGCCCCACACACAGCAGCAGTAGCCTTGTGAAGGGGGCACTTCTCATTGCAGAGAACTGGATCAAACATCAGCAAAGTGCTGTTTAACTTCTTCCCTAATTTCAGTGCAAGTTCAGTCCATTCAGCACCCAGGCTCCAACAGAAGCATTACTCTGAGGATCAGCGCAGAGGTCATTACCCAATAGCAGAGCACTGTGACTCGGGCCGCGGTGACCCCTCTGCAGCCCCTCTGTGCAGCACTGTAGCGGCACTGTGCAGGCACGTAGAGACAAACAAAGCCATGCATTATTATCTGCTGTCTGCAGCATGATGGGGACTACACTACACGTCACAGGGACGGGGCTGTGTGCTCGAGGCGCCTGGAGATGGCTTTGCTCCGAATCGCAGAGATGAGGGTAAGGAGTTACGGGGTCAGGGAGCTGCGTGCCCAGAGGCGCTCAGTGGGAGCACTGCACAGAAAGAGACATCCCTGCTTACATGCAGAGATCCGTGCATACAGCAGCTCCCAGGCCAAGGCAGGGCTGTGCGCTCCCTCACTGCTGCTCCAGGCTGCATCCCACCCAGAGGGGGTGGGGGGGCTTCATCTCACAGAGTGCCTCCCAAGGAAAGGCAATGGTGTGGGCTGAACGTCTTCTCTGAGCTCTCCAGAGAGCCATGGGAGTCATCAGGTGCATTTGGGCTGCAGAAAGGCACCAAGCATGCTGCCCAAGCTACAGCTGCACACACAGAGGCCAAATCAGAAAGAAGTTCTCAGTTAAATGGAAAAGTGTAATTAGTCATGCCCCCCTAAATTACTGCAGCACAGGAAGCAGGAACGGCAAAGCAGTGAGCAAACCAAGGGCTAGGAAATCTTCAAAGATGTTCACAGAAGAAGTATTTAAATAACAGAGTTAATTATAGATATGACAAAGTTCCATTGTCAGGAAAGGCCAAACAGTCTGCCTATTCTTACTCTCATTTCTTCAGGAAAGAAGAAATCTCATCAAAGGATGGGCCAAGTAGCTGCCACTTGCTTCCTCTGCGAGCACAAAGCATCAGCCTACACCCCCAGTCTACACAGCAAGCAGGAAGGCCCCAGCACACACAGGGTGCTCAGCACAGCCCCAAAGCAGAAGGGCTCAGCTGCAGTCCCATAACTCCCTTTATGGGCCCCAGCCTTGCAGCTGCTCCCTGCCACAGGGTGGGACCCTGATGAGCAGCACCTGGTGCCCGCAGCCCCTCCAGCCCTTCCCACCTCCCAGGCTCAGCTTTCTCCCCACTGCCCTGTGCTGGCTCTCATCTTCATGGGGCTGCATGGAGCAGGGAATGGATCTGGCTGTAACAGAGCTGGGCGCAAACTGGTCGTAGGGCAGCAGGCTCAAGCCCCAGTCCAAGAGGAGCTGTGGGCTCACTTTCTCTGCACGTGCAGTGGCAGTGCAGGCATCCAGTGAGCGACCAGCATGGGGTAGGTGGGGGGGGGGGGGTCCTGCAGGTGCCTCCTGGGGCGCAGAACCCCACTGAACCCCAAATGTTGGAGCGGAGTTCTGTTATCACGAGACAGCCCCGAGGAGGGGAACATTTTCCCAAAATCTGTAGAACCATTGGAAAAAGAAGTCCCAAACAGCTGTGAAATTGATCTGCAGCCATGTTTCCAGGAATTACAAGCAGTTCCCAAACCAAAAGCTGGTTTCCCTTCCAGAGCATTGCCAGAGATGTGCACTGTGCAGGCGCCCGCTGCAACCTGCGGCATGGATGGGAGCGCTGCTCCCATCTAAATAGGAATTTCCTCCCAGCTCTGCTCGGCTCTGAGCTCAGTGCCGCCTATTCTGCCTCTGCTCCTGGCAGCAGGACCAAGGCTTTCCTTTCCCTTGGAACACAGTGACCACCCCTCACAGCCTGTTCTGGTACCCCGGTGCCAGTTCTCCATCATCTCCATTTCTACCACTGCTGGCCCAAGGGGAAATCATTTTAATTTTCACAATGACAGCAAGGCTGTATCTCCTTTCCTGGATAAAAAAATCTTCAAAAGCAATGAACAAATCTCCAAAGTGCGGTGGAAATCCCCAGTGAACACAATGGTTGTGCCCAGAAGCCCAGACAAAGCCACTCACTCCATGGGTTGTGGGGCAATGGGGGCGCACTGGTTCCGACCCCTCCCTGCACAGCCCTCCTCTGTGGGGCCCAGGGTGGTGGGAGAGGTGGAGAGGAGTCCAAACTGAGAGGAAAAGAGAAGCTGCAGTGGGGGCAGGCTACCAAAAAAAAAAAAGAAACAAAACGAGAGCCAGGAAATGGGTTTGCATTTTGTTTTCTGAAGCTAATGAGCTTAAGGAGGAGCTGCTCTGCGGGGCAGCATGCCAGCCCTGTGCTCCTCCAGAAGGCAGCAAAGCTTTGCCATAAGGGATGTCATGCCCTGCTGGAAGGGGGGCTGCTACTGGGCCTTGTGTGCACATTCTGCTAACAGCCCAGGAAGCTCCACGTGCACCTGGTGAGCAGTGTGGGCCGGGGTTACTGCAGTGAGCACTGAATTGCAGCAAATTGGTCAAGGGAAAGGGGAAAATCAACGAAACCCTCATACCTGCCCAGTGTGCTTCTGTATGCTATGGAGCTCTGCACAGAGACATCAGAGCTGATGCGCCATCTGTCCAGATGTGCCGGTATAAAGAGATGCAGGGGCAGCAGTACAGATGTGTGGGTGCCCATATGTGCCCTTCTTGGGGACATGCAGCCGCCTGCAACGTGGGAGCAGGAGGACCAGCCTCTCCTCACCACCTCTGTTGTTTTTACAGGTGCATTTTGCCCATCCGAGGTCACTGCGCCAAGGTGCTCTCCCACCTCACAGCACATCTCAGCACATTCAGCCTCTGGGGAATGGGAGCGGTAAGCAGATCTGCCTCCTCGTGCCAGCCCTGCCGCAGGACAGCCGCCGCCGCGCGGGGTGTGTTTCCAGGCAGCGTGCAGAGGACGCGCCCTTGGAACCTGCAGATAAGACAACGAGATTGGGAGCAATTTGGTTTACTACTGAAACCACGCAGCGAGTGCAGAGCCCTGCAGCCGCCCCTGGAGATGGGCACGGCGGCACCCAGTCCGCAGGGCAGCAGCAGCTCCCATCCATGGGGCTGCTCCCAGCCCTGGCTGCACACCGCCTGCTCCGTCCCACAGCGGTAGGAAGGCACACCGAGCGAGGGGCTGCAGCCGGGAGGGGGGGAGCGCATCGTGCGCGGCTCCTGAAATAGCGCTGCTCATGGGGCAGCTGGAGAGCTGCTCCTGGCAGGTCAGGCCAAGGGGCTGCGTTTTTTGCAGCCCTGGCCCAGCATCACTTGTGTTCTTCCCCATCGTCGTCATTTGTCTATCGTTAGTTTTCCTGCTCATTCGGGTTTATTAGCTGCAATGAGGTTTTCCTGTGACTTTACACAAGAAAAATGGGGGGAAAAAATCATTAAAAAGAACAAACCCAAAGATTTTAAAAATGATTTTGAAATGGAATTCATCTTTCAATAACGTGATCTGCAGGAAGGCCAGTGGCAAACTGAATAGAGAATATTTCTTAATTGCACTTCCCCATGCGGGTACGTGGGCCCAGTACACGGGCACACAGCCCCCCCACTCTGCAGAGCAGAGCAGGACACGGAGCCTGGGCTGCAGCAGCCCTCCCTGCAAATACATGCAGCACCAACACATCCCCTCCTGGCACCAAATGTTGCTGTTCTATGGACATGCATTGCTTAAAAAAATAATTTGATGCAATAAAATCCGGTCTTTGGGTCTCTTTTTTTTTTTTTCTTTAACCGCTTCTTCTGGAAGCAAGCGAGTTCCTCATCCATCTTGTATTTCCTGGTGTGATGCTGCACTGCAGCTTCCCAGTGTCACTGGGACCCCCGCACCCAGCAGGACCCCGCTCCCAAATGGGGCAGGGATGGGGCAGGGCCTCAGGAGGGCACTGAGTGCAGGGCAGGGGCACGCTGAGGTGCTCGGGGTTAATTGCAGGATGTCAACACGGGGAGAGACAGAGATTTCTTTGTTCTGGCTCGGGGTGCCCCGGTGCTCCAGGAGAACGGCCCACAGCCAGCATTGCTTTGTGCCACAGCCCAGGCTGACGCAGTGAGCCATTGGCTGAGCTGACAAAGACAAAATACGGGATTCCTGGCGATGTGGGGCAGTGAGGTGTCTCTGGGGTACGCACTGAGCCCCATTGTCTTTCCTCCTGAGGTTCAGATCAGAAAATCCCACACCGCAATGAGTAAGGCCAACCCCTGGACTCCCCCCAGCCTCTACATCTGTGGGACTGCCAACACTGACGTTGCTGCCTGTGGCCTTCCTGAGGCTAAAGGAGGAAGGAGAAATGTTTCTGTGCATAACTGGGACTTTTTCCCATCCCTTCAGCCACCATTGCTATAAGTGACACCATTCAGGAGAACAAGAAGTACTTTCCCAAAAGGGAAGAAAGTCGCGTTGTCTTCGCTTCCAGCTATGAAAACCATGGAAACCACAGAACAATCAGAGGAAAGAGGAAAGCGATGATAATGAGCAGATACCAGCTACAGCCTTACCTTGGGTGCTTTGTGTAAACAATGGCAGCCGTGGAAAACTACAGAAGCAGGAACCACACACTGCACTACATCCCTGCCCACGGGAACTCACAGCCCGGTGGGTGAGTCGAGCCGGGGGGTGGGCTGAGCTCCCAGTGCCAACCAGCAATAAGTCTGGGGGACTGGGAACACTGTGGGGCGTGTGGGAAAGCGAATGGTTTGGGGGGTACTCAGCAACGACGGCCCCTCTGCCTGGTGCTGGGCAGTGAACCGGGACTGGAAGGAGGACACAACGCCCAGCAGCGGGAGTCTGGGCAGAATGGGTCCTGTCGAACTAACCTGATCTGTAATTAAGTCAGTACTTGATAATAGCCGTACTTCTAAGGTAATAGGGCTTCTGTTGCGTATCTGATCTGTAACAAATGCAACATGGCACATATTAAATGAATCAGAAAATGCCCGATGCCCCAGAAATGCAATTACAGCAGCAGATTCCTCCTACGGTTGCTGTATCTAGGAGAGTCCTCTGGGATTCAGCCCTGTCCTAGTACTGAGAGCAAGGAAACAGCATTCATTCTAATATATCAGGTCATCCCTTAGGAAACAAAGGCTGGAGTCATTCTTCAGGAGAGAGCACTCCATCCAGGGAAACGGCAACCACGAAGGGCTGCAGTGATCCTGGTAAATAAGTTGGCACCAAAAGCAGTGTGTAGGAGCAGAGCACAGAGGAGCCAAACAAATCTGCTCTGCTGCGTGTCTGCTCTGAAGAACGGCTGGATTTGACAGAAATCAGGGAGAATGAGAGTCTTAATGAGAAACAGTCTTCCTGTTTGTCTTCAGTTCCTTCCTAATTATCTCAGCCGCAACCTGAAGGCAAAAAGGCCCGACTGCACCTGCAGGTCGGAGCGAGGGTGTGCGCAGAGGGGGACGTGCCCAGCACCAGCCGCCGTGCCAGCCCCTAGTGCAAGCTGCAGTGCCAGCTGCAGTGCCGGCCAGCGGCGGTGCTCCCCCAGACGGTGCTGCAGCAGCAGCTGCCGCTGCATCCCTTACCTGCAGCAGCACCAGCCGTGCCACCCCCCCCCCCAACGCTACACGCCGCTGCAGCCCCGCACCGCCCGCGGCCCACAGCGCCCTCTGGCGGCTCCGCTGCTTCCAATTTCCCCTCCCAGCTCCGCAGCGGCCCCGGGCTGCGCTCCCGGCTCTGAAATGGGCCTACCCCGGTCCCGGAGAAGACAGACTGCCGGACAGCCAGGAGGACAGCCGGGTGGATAGACAGAAAGACGGGCGGATGAATGGATGGTTGGACAGACAGACAAACAGACTGGTGAACGGAGGGGTGGGTAGACAGACAGACAAACAGGCAGGTGGATGGAGAGACAGGCAGATAGATGGACAGATATAGATGGTGGACAGACAGGCAGACAGACGGATGGACACACTCTGAGCTGCATCCCAAAGGTTCCCATGGCTGTGGGCTTGGTGCTCTTCTGCCTGCAGTAGCAGCACAAGGCCACACCACAAGGACAGGTGCCCTCAGGGATGCTTGGCAAACAGCTCTGTCTGCGTCCCTCTGCCCTTTATTTCTTGTCCCTGGTAGTTCCCTCCTTAGCCAACTTACCCATCCTTCCCTTCTCTAAGCTCTCTATTACCTTTATAAAATGATTGTTATGCTCTCTAGCCCACATCTTGCAGTTATTCCAACGAAGACAGCTACATTAATAGCAGCTTTGGGTTATATACTGTGATTACAAACAGCTTAATTTTCAGGCAGCACAAAAGAGAAGCTCTTACCCTGGTGCTGCTCATGCAGTACAATTTCATGGCTCCCCTAAAAGAGAACAGCACGGTGCCAGAGAGGAATTCCTTACTTTGTACCAAAATGATTAATGGGAAACAGGAAAAAAAAAAAAAAAGAAAGAAAAAGAAAAGAAAAAAGAATTTCATCTGCTAGCTAAAGGTTGCAAAACAGCCTGAAAAAAAAAGACTTTTCAGACCCTAAATTTCCAGTTATCTCACATGCACCTGAGATGACCCCTTTCACTGCAAACTGAGGCACACCTCCAGCTGAAGTTTCCCATCATTGGTCCTGTCCTCCCCCCACCCCTGCTGTCACGCACTGCCTGCCTGGTGCTCAGCAGCTGGCTGCTGGCAGCTGAACTTGCTTCATCTCAGCTTTGCTGGGAGAGTTTGTATGTGGAAGGAAATTCAGGTTCCACTGGGGTAAAGGTGTGGCTCTGTACACACTCCCTCCCAGCTGCAAGAAGCCCGTTCCCTCTTATCCCTGTCCTAGGCTGGCTTTGCACTAAGTCCCCACTGGAGATCATCCCCGTTGCTTGGGTACCACTGGAACTTCAGCATAGGAACTTTTCTTTATGCAGAGACTAAGCTTAGGTGAACCAATATGCCACAACAGCATCACTCCTCCCAGTACTCACTGCGATGATGGCAGAGAAAAGGCACGGCTCCTCGCTGCCACCACTGGGCTTCCATCTGGAGGGCTAGAAGAAGCAGCTGGGACAAGCACAGCAATATCCCTGCCAGTGCCGTGGTCCTAGGATGTCCCCAAGGACACGTCCCCAGAGGAGGCCCCATGGCACAGATGGGCCGTGAGTGGGTCTGGCTTCACCCAAGACGTAGGGGACCCACAGCCCCCACTTGCCCCCGCCCCTGGCTGTGCTCCCCCCCACCTCCCCCCTCCTCCAGGCACAGTGGGATGCCCGCAGCCCACACTAGGGGGATGAGGAGCAGCACACAGGGTTGGGCCTGGCATCTGTTTATGTCAAGGCTGCTACAAGCTGCCAGCTTTTTCTTTTTCTTTTTCTTTTTTTTTTTTTTTAACTTCTCTCCTGTCAGCTTCCTGGCAGGCTGCATCTGCAGGGAAAATGGGCAGAAAAAGGTCTATCAGTGCTGGGGAGACTGCAGCTCTGGTGCTGCAATGAGTCCCAACCTGAGCCCATGGGGATGGGCAGGGGGAGGCTGTGGGATGGGGCCATTGGGCACCGCACACCCTCTGCAGCCTGTTTGCCATCATCCCGAGCGGTCTGGGGACAAAAAAGGCTTTGCAGCAAGAGATGTAGAGGGGAGCGAGTACGGGACCCAAACCAGCACCAGCAGCAGGGCTGTGCCCACTGCCCAGGGGAGCAGACAGAGGCCCCGTCTTGCACTGGGCACAGGGTGGGAGGCTGGATTCAATCCTTGTCTTTCACCTGGGCTGGAGGCCAGCCCCAAAATAGCAGTCCAAAAACAAGATCACATGAGAGGGAAAAAATAGCAAGGCGAAGGATTATCCATACTTCTTTGTCCTATGTGGGTGCAGTGCAGCAGCCCCAGTGACAGCAGCGCCGTCCCAGCCCCACACATGCCGGACACAGCTGGATTTTTCCTGGAAAGCATCACCGCCCCAGTGATGGTGCCTGGTCTGAGGACACCTCTTCTCCTTGGAGCCCTTCCTGCACGCTGTTGTGAGTGTGTGAGCATGGGTGTGCAGGCATGGCTGCAGGCAGTGGGGTGAGGGGCAGGATGACCAGCAGAGGATGTCCTGATGGACAGGGAGGGAGGCAGGAGACATTTCTGTGCTCAGCAATGCAGCTGCAAGGTGAGCAATGAGCCCCTGCCCAAGACCTGGGGCATCTCAGGAGGCTCCTTTGACAGCAGTCTTGCAGAAAGCTTGGCCACTGCTGCTCGCTCCTGGTCTGGGAGAAGAGCAGCACCAACTGCCTGTGTGCTGCGCAGAACCCTCCTGCTTCCGCGTGGCAGAAAGCAGCTCCGTAGTTAATTGTTCTCTGTACCTCTAAGCAAGCCCAAGAAACGCGCATTATTTGCGGCACTCGCGCAGCAGAGCCATTGAGCTGAGGGCTCCTTCCCCTCAGCACGAGCAGAAGCAGCACTGCCGTGGCCATGCCCGAGACGGGGGGCTGCGCGGGGCCAGGGCCACTGCCGGTCCCCCCACCTGCTGCCAACTGCGGCGTCTTTGTGACCAACCGTCTGGGCTCCGCTCAGACCGCTTCAGATGCGGATCGGCTGCACAAACGCACGGACGCCGTGTGGCACAGCCCTGAGCCCGAGATAACCGCGGCTAAACGACGCTCCAACAGCGGCGGGGGCAGCAGGCCAAGCTCTGCGCTCGCTCCTTTCCCCGCAGCAGCCACGCACAAAACCCGCATCGGGCGCGGCTCCCTCGGGCCCGTATCCCATCATTGAAAAGCCCTGAAAGCCCCGATCTGCTTTGGTCTCCTCGTCCACGGGGGGCTCGCAGCAAGCAGCAGTAGCTGGACCGGGGCTGCCTGCCCTCCGCGTGCCGCCCGCGTGCCCGCCGGGCTGAGCCCCGGGGCGGGGCGGCAGTAGCAGCGGAGCCCGCTGAGCCCGACACGGCCGTGCGTTCCGTCCCCTCCCACCGCAGCTCCTCGCCAATAGGCTCGGCCGCCTTTTTTTTTTCTGGTTTTCACCACCCCCCCACCCCCCCACCCCCCATACTCTATTTTTTTTCCCTGTCTCCCCTTCGCTCTGACACCAGCCTAACGCTCAGCCCGGTGGCGGCAGCTCCTCCGCGGGACCGTGCGGGCGGTACGTTTAGCCGGGCTGCGGCGTGCGGCCCCGGGCGGGGATGTGGCTGCCCCGGGCTGCGGGCGGGGCGGCGGGCAGCGAGCATCCCATCCCCATCCCCATCTACGTCCGCGTCCCCCTCCCTTCCCCGTCTCAGCGGGCAGCACCCAGAAGCATCCCCCGAAGCCACGGGCGCGGTACGGAGGGGCTGGGAGGGGCCCGGGTGCTCACGTGCTGTCAGTGTGCTCCTACCTGGGGTTCCCCACCTGATGCTCGCAGCCCCGTGGGATGTGGGGACTGGAGCAGGGCCTGAGGGGGCTCCAAGAGCGCGTGCATGGGCCAGGAGGGGGGAAGAGAGGGCAGGTTCCTTCTGCAGAGACATTAGGATTTTGGATGTGCTATTTCCTCACCTAAATGGGCCAAAACCCCCCAAACCTTGCAGGTGTCATTGGGCTGCTGCCACTGGGAGAATGGAGGGGTTCAATACAATGTGAATCTCATTGCAGTTTCAAAATGACTGCAATTGAACTGGAAGCTGTGGCTAGAAATTTGTATCTGAATTTGAATCCAAATTTTTTAAATGTTTTATTTTGCAAAACCTAAATTGGGGCCATCCCAAATAGGAAATTTGTTTAAGCAATGTGTAGCTGGAAAAAGTAGTAAAAAACATTATTAATAATAATTTCCTCAATAGAAATGTCCTGGGCAGAGCCCCGGGTCCCATCGCCCCACGTGCTGTTGGTGACACGGTGATGGGTGGCTGTGGGACCCAGGCCCCTCGTGACCCAGCAGCAACCACCTGAGCTGCAGGGAAGCTCTGCACACACAAACACGAGTCTGGACTTTAATTGGTTCCCAGTTGCTGTGCTTGGCTTGGCAGTGATAAGCAGGACAATGCCTGAGTGTTCTCCCTGCGAAATGGGGTCAGCACAGCTCCCTCCAGCCACTGCTCGGTGTGCAGAACAGACTTGGGTTGGGGCTGACCGCAGTTCGGGTCCAGGGAGGCCTCGGCCAGCCACAGCCCTTTGGATAACCTCCCCTTCCAGCTCCACCCTGCCCAGGGGAGAGCCTCCCCCTCCCAAGCTCTCCGAATGACTCTGGCCTTCCTCCCACTCCCAAGACCTCGATCTTCCCCCCCATCCCAGCAGCTCATCATGCAGCTGGCCACAGCGGCACCTTCCATGCTGTTTCCCCAGCAGCAATACGGCTCTGCTTCTGGCACTGCTTCCCCAGCCCTGGGGCTGCATCTCCCACCACAGCAGTGCTGGTGCTCAGCTCTCCCTGCACTTGCTTTGTATGAATTTTCCTCTGTGCCAACTGGCATGAGCAAGCTAAAATGCTCACAAACATAGCGGGGAGCAGCAAGGCAGGGGGAGCATGAAGGAGGTACACAGCACCCAATGCACCCAGGCAGAGCGATCAGAGCTGGGGGTGTATTTTCTTTGTATTGGGCTTCTTTGGTCTGGTGTGGGCAGCAGTTACAGTTCACAGTGCCAGCCATACGGATAGCAGCCCCTGCAGGTTCATTTCAGTCAGTCTCCTCTTTCAATGTACTTCTGATGATGATGCATTCATAAAGCAGACCAAAATCTGATCCTTTTAAATATTTGCTTTCTCTTCTGATGCCAAGTCAGAAATTAAATAACAATAATAATAAATGAAAGAGCTTAGCCATTAGAAATACCCTTTTCTTCCCTCAGTAAGAAAGATGGGGATTTTCCTCCTGGAAGAGCTGTGACACAGAGCATGGCTCACCTGGAGCAATCATTTCTCTGTGCAGCCCCAGCAGTGTTGCCAGTGCACATCTGCATTTCCCACTCCCATGTACACGCTGCGTGCACCCATCACAGGGAAAGTTCCAGAGCTCACGGCAGAAGCAGCGTTCCAGCTTCCTGCAGGAAGCAGTCCCCTTTCAGCTCCATTTCCAGCAGTCCCAGGGGCTACGTGAGGCCTTTAGTGCCATGGTTGGGTAACCAAATGGCAAATGCTTCCATCCATTTCTCAAGAAGTCCATAGCTGCATGACAGTACATGGGAGGAGGCAGGAAAAAGGATTTTCAAGAGACACTGCAATCCAGAATCACAAACAGGCACATTTCTGCAGGAAATAAGCCTCGCTTTAGGGGATTCATTAGAGAAAACTGCAACTTTTCAATGAGGAGATCATCACCAGCTTTTACTGTGTTGGTGGGTGCTGATGTCAGTCCCCAGTTCCTGCTGCCCGTTCATCCTGGGCTGTGTCTCAGCAGGGCCCTGTGCTCCTCAGGCCCTTCCCATGTGCCGGGTGCTGCCTCCCACTGCAGCGGCAGCAGATGCCACCAGCACCAGTGCACAGCCGCCATGCTGCACAGTGACCTCTGCCTCACTCCAGTGCTGCCTGCTGCAGGAGCTGCTCCTTCCTCTCTGCAACCCCAGGAGCACCGCTACAGTAATGCCAGGAATATTTGCCTCTTGCATTAAACAACCCTCTTTAATAATCCTTAATCTAATGACCCCCAAAACAGCAGGGGTTTAGATGAGATGAATAGACACCTCTCTGAACGAGGGCTCAGAAATAAGAGGTTGCAAAGAAAAGTGGAGAAAGATGGTCTTTAGCCACAGATCAACCCAAAGGATGGTCCTTAGCCATTGGTCAGACCACCACCAGCCTGCAACCCGAGAGGACTGGGTAAAGCCTTGGCTGCGTTTCACAAGCAGGATGCTAGCAGTGCCTGAGTGCTCTGGCAGACCTGCGGGGCTGGAAGCATGGGGATCTCCTTCCATCTGCAGATCCCAGCTCCTTGACAGGAACACAACGCACCCAAAAAGCACTGAGGACTGATGCGTCCTGGGGCACTGATGGACAGAGAAACCCCAGCGCAAGTCTGGGTCCAGGGCACGCAAGCACTCGTGCTGTGTCCTGCAGCACCTGTCTGAGAGTGCAGGGAGGATGGGCACAGCCGGCACTGCCCTCTGGCACAGCACAAGGGCTGCTAATGCTCACGGCTGGGGCAGCTTTAGAAATCCCACATTCATTTTGTGCAACTGCATGTCGTTGATTATCGCCTGTGCTGGAGGCCTGCCTGGCTCTGCTTTTTAAGCCGCTCACAATAGAAATCTGTTTGCAGAAGAATTTGCTGAAAACCAGTTCAGCAAGAGAGAGGCACTGCTGCTTTGTCACATTATCTCTGCCCCAGTGTGCGGCACGGCCTGAGTGAATGCAATAATCCTCCCTTCCTCTCCACCTGTTAAACAAGAGAGCAGCCTGATTCAGTGTTCCCCAGCAAGAGCAGTCAGTACTATTTACCTTGCATCCAACATCAGTGTCCCCTCTGCTAATGCTGTGGGGGCAGACAGCAGCAGATCCTGCAGCCCTGCAGAGCAGTGCCCTGGTGCAGGACAGCGGGATGGCTGCAGGCTGTGGGCACTGTCTGCAGGGTGCAGAGAGCTCTGGACGAGCAGTTAGCATCAGGCCCTCCTCTTTCCTAAAGCTCATAATAACAAAATGGCTTGTTTCCACAGCTGCTCAAATGGGCAGAAAAAGGCAGGTAATTGTCTGGATTTTCAGGCCCGGGCATTCAGCACAGCCCCTCTCCATTCTGTTTCTTCTTTCTTAAACTGTTCAGGCCTGAGCCCACCCTAGGATGAGACAGAGGAATGAAATCACCCTGAGAAACTGCACCTAGCAGAGCGGTGCCAGAAGGGGCACAGATAAAGTGAGAGAACAGAGGGGATTAAAGTTGCCTGTTACAGACACACGGTGGCACACAATCAGGGAAGAAAGCAGGAAAACTGAGAGGCATGAAAGGAAACCCATCACACAGAGGGAGAGAGCGAGACAGCATCAAACCCTTCCCATCCACACAGCTCTGCTGCATGTCACAGGCAGGAGAAGCCACAGAAACGCTTTGAGCTGCTCCTCCCAGGAAGTTCCTCACCTTCCCATTAGCTCAGTGCTTCCCCAGGGTGGGGAGGTGCTGCTAGCAGGTGGCTGCAGGTCAAACCAACCATAAAATGGCCATTTTCTGGCTGTGGTCCCTGTAATGAGACACAGCACTATGCAGCCCTGGGAAGGAATCAGAAAAGAGGTAGAAAAGAGATTTTCCCCACAGGCCTGCTGCAGGAGCGGTGTTACCCGCTGGCCTGCAGGGTGACATCCCCAACCCATTGGTCTCCTCAGACTCATTCTGCTGTGGTGTTGTCCTCCCTAAGGTTTGCTCTTTGCCCACAGCAGTCTAGACGCAGGGCTGTGCGTGACTCACAGTGTTCTTGCGCTCAGAACGTTTGTTCCCACTTCTTAATTTAGAGCCGTGCTCCGAGAGGAGAAATCTGGGCGTCAGCCTTAACCTTGGGACTTTTCTTCCCACGCCTCTGGCGTTAGCAGGCTGACGGTCCCACCTCTGGGTGAGTCCCTGCGGTGCCCTTCTTTCTGCCTCAGCTTCTATTTCCACACCAGGTGTGCGGTGCTCCAGCACTGACCCCAGCCCTGCAGCACCCCTAGGCTCAGCCACCTCCTGCGGTTGGGGTGAGCACAGGGCAGCAGCCCCCAGCCCAGCATTTCCCTCCTTGCTCCCAGCTCCACTCTCCGGGCGGACAGGAGGGGGAGATCTTCACCACCACAACTCACAGCCTGCACTGCACTGGGTGAGCTCTGCACCACTGTTCACTTGTAGCAGGAGCACTCAGATGGGTACGTTCTCCATTGGGACATCCATCTCCCTTTATATTTAAGTTCTGAATGGAGCTGGGGGGGCGGGGGGGGAGGGGCAGAGGGGCACTGTGGGGTCAGTGCTGCAGGTGGTGTCTCTCATGCTGGGGAACTGCAGCCATCGGGCTACATGTGGGTACAGGGCAGGCAGCACTGGGCATTTTGGGGCTGGCCTTGCTCAGATGAGCCCTTTTCCCATGCCAAAAGCTTTATAGATATGGGATTGCTTGTGTCCCACTCCAGGCAGGTTTCAAAGGGGAAGGCTGCATACAAATTAGTTCAAAATTTCTGGAGGATTCATGCTGCTTTTGGGTTGTTTGTTTTTTTGGCTCAGTTCAGTGTGTTTAAAGATCTGGGACATCCCCACCTTCTGCCACCACCGCAGCTATGCTGGGTCGTCTCTGTGGGCCAGCAGGGCCCCATGGTGTCCCCTCACCCCATGCAGGTGTCCCAGGGCCGGGCCACCACCAGCTCGCAGATGTCCCTGCGCCTTCTGGCCATGCCAGGCTGCAAATAGCCCACGTGGGTGGCACCTGGTGGCAGCGCTCCACGATGTGCTTGGTTCCATCAGATGTTTATAATTGCAGCCGTCTCTCCTGTGCTGCGTTGTTGGTGGCTGCTGGTGTTTGCAGGGATCGGACAGGACAGACAGGCTGTCAGAAACCACCGTCTGTCTCCACGCCGTGCCAGGGAGAGCAGCAGCCCTGGGGCAGGGCTGTTTTCCTGGAGCTGTGGTCATCACCAGCCATGCAGATGTCTCATGGGGACAAATTGGTGCCCAGCTCTTCCATTCACAGGTGCCTCGTGTGCTGCTGTCTGGGGCTTCTGCCAAGGGCTGACACGTCCCATGTGTCAGCTGTGCTCCTCTGACTGGAAATGAGGGTGGCACATGGACACCTGGGGACCCAGTGGGCTGTTCTGAACTGAAAGCCCCCAAAATTTTGCCAAAAGACAGCCTGCCAAAGAAGCAACGTACCGTAGAATCATTCAGGTTGGAAAAGGCCTCTGAGATTATCTGAGTCCAACCACTGATCCATCCCCATCACGCCCATATCTTGCTCTACAACAGCAGGAAATACATGGAGGTGCCTACTCACCAGCTGAACGCAGTGGTTCATTATCCCCCATTAATTAATCTGTTTGGATTTTTCTGTAGGGCCTCTCAACCACACTTATAAAGGTTTGGCTCTGAGCTTGCCTTGCTCCAACAGAGCAGAAGGATCTTTCCTTTGGAACACTCCTTGCATGTTCTCATGCTCTGCGGTTTCACACAGTACGGCATTTCTCCAGCTCTCAGGTCATGCAGATAAGAAAATTATTATTTATTGAAGGATTTTCCCAGTAAAAGCAATTATTATCTCAAGCAATTGTTGCACTATTAAGTTACTGAGCAACAGCGTTCACAGCAAAACACAGCCCAAGCTGTTTACTTGGGCACCCATAGCTACTAGATGCTACAGTTAAAGATGTCGAGCAGCAGAACTCAGAGCAGAACTCATCTGGGCAGTTTTTCTCAGAACTTAACTTGACAAGCCGTATTGCCATCATACAGTGAGTTTGAAATGAAGATAATTAACTCCCCTTGCATTTTTTTTTGGTAGTAAATCACTGCTGAGCTTAAGGTGAACACAGAAACCAAGTGATTTTCCTTGGAACAGCACAGACTGAGGCTTGATTTCTAAGTGATGATGTGTCTACTGACGGTTAACCACGGGTATGGACGTGGAGTTTCACTTGGCCTGGAGATGAAACCTTCAGTTCCAGGCATCCTTTGCTTCTTTGGTGAAGGACACAGCACAAATCTGAACCCAAACTCAAATCCCCATTTTGAAGCCAGAGCCAAACCCTTGGTTGAGCTGGGCTGCTCTTCACAGGGGCAGCTGAAGGAAGCATCCCATCTGACAATGTAGGCAAATTCCTGCTGTTCACTCCTCACTTAAGCCCCATGTCTCATTAGCAGCAGCATGCCGATGTTCTGGACTTGTGTGGGTGATGAGAGCTTGGTATGGCTGGCAGCCAACAGCAGGGTGATGGAGGGGGCACCAACAAGGCCCTTACCTGGAATCAGGGAGGCGTTGCTTGGCATGGGGCCCACAGCATACAAGAAGAGAACCACATCATCCTCTAGGCATGAGGGCATAGCATAGTGCAAGATCTGGGGGTGAGAATCTGTCATTTGGTGTCAGGCAAATGGCTTTTCTGGGCAGAGCTGAGATGCGAGAGCAAGATGCAGAAGGGCTGGAGGAAAGCAGCGCAAGCAGAGCAGCAGAAGGAAGCCGCGAGCAGCCTGCCCAGGGCTGGCACTGCCGTCTGTCCGCCTGTCTGTGGGTGTGTGGGGCAGGAGCCAGCAGCCATGGGGCAGCCACACCTGAGTCCAGACAGCCTCAGCACTCCCAGTTCTGTGGTCTGACATTTTGCAGGGACAGCAGCAGTGGGCGGCAGGAGGAGCGGTGACATTTGTGAGCCGGGCAGCATCACCCAGCCTCACCTCCTGCACACCAGGACTGCAGCTGCCCTCCCTCCTGCATCACCCGTCCTGCTCTGCAGCAGCCCTGCAGGCCTCTGCTGCTTTCTCTAGGAAGCAGAGCACACCCAGAGACCCACGGCAGGGAGAGGGGCACGCAGCCCAGCTGTCAGCTCCAGGGGCTTCTTAAAAACCACTGCAAGTGAGAGCTGCTTTAGAACATTGAGCACCATAGCTCAGCCACAGGGACCTACCAGGAGAGGAATCCCTTCCTCCCTCAGGGCTACCCCTACCCACAGTAGAGCACTCCATCATCCTTCATACTTGCCTCCTTCGATGCCCTGTGTGCAAAACTTCTCTCCCGTTGCCCTTCGCTGGAGAAACTGAGCCCTCGTGCTTCTCTGTCCAAAGTATTCTTTCCACACAACAGGTCCCACACATCTGGCATGCACTGGGATTAACAATTAAATCCCACACATGAGACAATGGGATTTGCATCTACAGCCAGTGCTGCTCACGGCCACATCCATGTTCCTGGTCTGAGCCCAGGCAGGCTTTCAGGGAGCAAGACCCTCCTGGCACCGCTCCTCCTCGCAGGCTGGGCCAGCTCCAGGAGCTGCAGCTGTAATTAAGTTAATCACCAGATTGCAGGAGGGTGTGGGCGGGGAGGTAGGAGAGGCTGGCAGGCAATTAGAAAGCAGATCATCACTTTGTTTTCCTGTCTCCCCACGGATGCCACTGCTTTGCTGAGATGTATCGAGTCCCAGCCTGGAGAAGCACAGAAATCTTACGTGGCCCGAGCAGAACTCTCAGCTATGGGCACACTTTTGTCCCCAGGACATGCATGTGTTATCCAAGGCCTCCTCTTCTCTGTAGGTGAAGTAGGAAGTATTACAGAATCATGAAGGTTGGAAAAGACCTCTGAGACCACTGAGTCCAACTAACACCCCATCCTCATCGTGCTGCAGGTCCCAGGGCCACCTGTGCACAAGGAAACGTCTTCTGAGCTCCGATCCTGGCTGCATCCATTACAACCTCTTCTTCCAGGGTGAGGAAATTCATCCCACACAGTCAATCTCTAATACTTACAATGAATAAAATCCCCATTTTATCCAAGCAGTTTTCCCTCTGCAGGCTCCAGCAGTTCCCTAAAGCCATACTTGTCAGCCCCAGAGCTGCAGGAACCCACCAGGGCAACGCACAGAGGTAAGGCAGAGCCAGACTTCTCCCACAATGTTGTACCTGTTGTAACCACAGGGCCTCACATGTAACATACAGAATAGCAACCTATGAAGACCAGATCCAAAGAGGTCAGAAAGGATCTAAAGGGAAAGGAGTGGGGGGGACACGGAGAGGTGGACAGAAAAGCAATGTGCATGCAGTGCAGTAGCTGAGAAGTTTTGGAGCCCAGCCATTTTATTGGGCTTCTACCCCCCCAAAATAAGACCCCTAGCGTTAACTCAGGTTCAGGTTCTCTCTTGCACTCTCACTTCTTTATTTCCTTAAAAACCTGATGTTTTCTTGCTGAAAGTATAATAGTAGGGCCAGGAGCTGTAGTGTGTGTGGAATACCGGCTGCACAGTCATAAAAGGCTGAGAACAGCAGCAGTATTTAGCAAGGAGAGACAATAGGAGTGGAAAATTGTGTTCATTCAGCTTTTCTTGTGGAGTCAAAGGCAGCTGGCGGGCTTTGAGAGCCTCCTAAAAATAGCAAAAAAAAAAAAAAAAAAAAAAAATTAAAGGAAATACGTGAAAGTGAAGGCAATGTTTCCAGCAGAGCTGTTCTGTTAAAGCTGTCCATAAATGCTCTTGGCTGTGCAGATCTGCAAGTGAAGAAGGAATGCACCCCAATCTGCACCTCACCCATGTCAGCTGTAGTGCTGGGACCCTGCACAGAGCCCATGGCTGCGGGGTGGGCTCCTCTGCTCCCTCCATCACCTGCCAGGATACGTCCAGTGCCTTTCATACTCTGAGAAGGGTTAAAGGAAAGAATAACTTCCAGTAAACTGCGCAACATTGCTGGCCTTGGTTAATACTCAGCAAAGCACTACAACCTGACTAGCTCATCGGGTGACAAGCAGGCTGCTGCTCAGGGAAAGCCCAGTAGCTAGTGTGGAGCTGAACAGAATCACAGAATCATGGGGGTTGGAAGGGACCTCCAGAGATCATCCAGTCCAACCCCCCTGCCAAAGCAGGTTCCCTACAGCAGGTCGCACAGCTCGGCGTCCAGGCGGGTCTTGAATATCTCCAGAGAAGGAGACTCCACAACCCCCCTGGGCAGCCTGTTCCAGTGCTCCGTCACCCTCACCGTAAAGAAGTTCTTGCGCACATCCGTGCGGAACTTCCTATGCTCCAGCTTCATCCCATTTCCCCTTGTCCTGTCCCCACGCTCTACTGAAAAGAGTCCAGCCTCACCACCATGGCCCCCACACCTCAGGTATTTATACACCTGGATCAAATCCCCTCTCAGCCTTCTTTTCTCAAGGCTAAACAGACCCAGTTCACTCAGTCGTTCCTCACAGGGGAGATGCTCCAGGCCCTTCACCATCTTTGTGGCCCTCCGCTGGACTCTTTCCAAGAGATCCCTGTCTTTTTTGTACTGGGGAGCCCAGAACTGGACACAGTACTCCAGATGAGGCCTTACCAGGGCAGAGTAGAGGGGGAGGATCACCTCCCTTGACCTGCTGGCAACGCTCTTTTTTATACGCCCCAGAATGCCATTGGCCCTTTTGGCCACGAGGGCACACTGCTGGCTCATGGCCAACCTGTCATCCACCAGGATGCCCAGGTCCCTCTCTGCAGAGCTCCTCTCCAGCAGGTCATCCCCCAGCCTGTACTGGTGCATGCAATTATTTCTTCCTAGGTGCAAGACTCTACACTTGCTTTTGTTAAACTCCATCCTGTTTCTTACCGCCCAGCTCTCCAGCCTGTCCAGGTCTTGCTGAATGGCAGCACAGCCTTCAGGTGTGTCAGCCAATCCACCCAACTTCGTATCATCAGCAAACCATCACAAGTAAAGTATGAACCAGTGGAAGTGGCTGTGAAAGTTGGGCTGGGTCCCTCAGAGAAAGGTTAATGCTTTGGGGTTGAAATGGGTCTGGAGCAGCTTAAGGGCTACAGACAGTGAAAGAGGAACTGTCTGGAAGCCAGATTTAGAGCTAAGCAGGCACCAGCTGGGGAAACTCATATCTGATGCAGTGCTACTCCCTAGGCACCATTCCAGCCAACATGATGCTGGAAACACAATAAGCACAATTCTGCGGAGAGGGCAGTGGGGAAAAGTTTAAAGCATCACATGGCCAGGACCTGCCTTCTGACCCCACAGCAGTCAGAGCAATCTCAGCCCCACCTGCAGCAGCGCTGCCCAGGATGGGGGCACTGCCAGACAGAACTCAGCCTCAAGGGAAGAGGGTGCTTCTTTGCTTCGCCTCAGATCTCTCTTGCTGTTCTGATAGAGACCTGTAATGCAACGGAAAGTACAGCAGAGCAGCAAGTACCCGGGCTGCAGCAAGTAAGGATTTGCTCAAATACAACAACCATGAGCACAGAAACCAAAGAAGAAAAACTGCTTTCCTTCAGAAGGCCTCCAATAAGCAGAGATCTCCAGTGAGATCCCCTCATCTCCACTGCCAACCCTTAAATGAGGCCTGGGCAGGGGTGGATCCTGGCTCCAGCCCTTCCAATCACTCAGTACATTGCGTGCACCTGAGCTCCTCTGGGTTGGCCCTGCCTTCCCACCAGGTGCTCCATCACTGCTTCAAGCTGTGACTCAGCATTTCTGCTACAAGACCTTAAAGGGGCACATCTGAAAGAAAGGGATGAAGCCTGGGAACTGACCAGAGGGGCTGAAATGGCTGGGCGTGTTTTCAACAACAGTGGTGAAGTCTTATTTCCATGGTTTCAGACCTTGGTGATCAAAACTTAAAAACAAAAATTGGCACCTCCACGTATTTTTTTCTTCTGCGTGCTTTGGGGATCCACTTGGAGGAATAGTTTCTCCTGATTGCTCTTTGGAGGAGAAATTGTTCCTAAGAACCAACCTGGCAGCAGCTCAGCCCTAATGCAGCTGTAACACAACTCAGTGCTCAACCAATGTTTTCACGATCTTTGAATACATATAAATAGTACTATTTAGTATATATATATATATATATATATATATATATATATATATATATATATATTTAGCTATACTATGGGAACAAATAACATTTACAGTCATTTTCTGACTTACTAGGCATTACTAGATTTACCCTGCACCCCATCTTTTTCATAAATCCACTTCTGTATGAGCCCAAAGAACACTGCCTATGAGAGGCAGCATTTTCATGGTGGTTTAAGTGCAGCCTCAGTGCCGGGCTCTTGGCTTTCTGTTACAGATGGGAGGTAGGGCTGCACAACCATGGTACGGTCTGGATTCAGAGTCCCCTTTTTCCACACACAGTTGATCACTATGTGGGTAAATCTGCCCCTCAAGGCCTGAGCAGTGGAAGCCTCCTACGCCCCTACTTATCTCCCAAAATATCTAAGTTGTGTTCTGATCCTCAGCATGTGCGTGCCTGGGCCAGGTGAGCACCACGACACAAAGCAATGCTTGTTATGCAGCGTGCCGCCTGGGTTGCAATTCTAGTCACAGCCACGACAGGAAGGTATAATAGTGGTGAGAGCCATTAACCCGGGCTGCTGCCTCCTGAGGGTTCCAATCAGACATTGGGTGGTTTCCAAACACGTTTTCCAGTGTATAATTTTAGCGTGTGCGTCAATAGAAAGCAGAAAGAAAACAAAATTCACTGTGATACAATTAGAGGGACTGCATCCCTGCTGCCAGCGGGACGACCCCGGCCCTCCCACTGCAGGGAGCAGCACCTGCGTGATTCACCTGCCCCGGCCCCATCCCTCCCTGTCCCTATAAGCACAGCACTGAGGGCAGCTCACCATCCCGCTCACACCTCCCATCTCCCGCAGCCTGAGCCATGGCCGAGGGGGAGATAACCACCTTCACTGCCCTGACCGAGCGCTTCGGCCTGCCGCTGGGCAACTACAAGAAGCCCAAACTCCTGTACTGCAGCAACGGGGGCCACTTCCTACGGATCCTGCCGGACGGGAAGGTGGACGGGACACGGGACCGGAGTGACCAGCACAGTAAGGACCGGCCGGGCTGCTTGGCTCTCCTGCTTGCTTGCATGTCCTGCATTAGCCTGGCATGGGTGCGCAGGCAACAGTGCAGCCCGGAAGGGCAGCCAGCAGGGGTGCCAATTGCAGGGATGTAATTGAGGGGTTAACTGCAGCATGCAGGCAAGCTGGCAGCTGGAAGGTCGGGGAGGAGCTGCAGCCCTGCACACACATGCAGCCATCGCACCTGATTTGATGGCATCTCTACATGTCCCTGGGTCAGGCAGCAGTGGCACTGCACACGTGATGCCCTTGGGCAGCATGGCTGTGCTTCTCACACATGAATCGGGCTGGAGCTTGGTGTGCTGAACGTGTTGCATCTGTGTGCTCTGCATGCAGCATCCTCTCATCTTCAGCACCTTCCCTTTCCCTTGTGTGGTTAATTAAGTTCCTGCAGGATGCAGAAGTCCAAAAGAGGCAAGAACAAGGCTGGCCTGGCTCGCCTGCAGCAGCACCTTGCCCCCAGCAGCTCCCCTGGCTGAGCCCCTCCTTAGCAGCCACCCGCATGGGGCACAAAGCAGCTGTGTGACCCCGACGACACAGTGGCACAAAGGGTTTTGTTTGGGAGGTTTAAGCTCTGGGCACCACTGCACTTCCAAAGTCCTCAAGAGGATTTGGGAAGTGGGAGCCCAAGGCAGTGGGGCTGGATTCTGCCCTGTTCCACTCATGGTGCTCAGCAGTATAGCCTGTTATTTCATATCCTGGGTGCTTACTGGAATATAACTGGGATCTGCAGTTATCCAGATCTCATATCTGGTTAGGAAGGAGCACTGAGAGGAGCCAATTTGGCCTCACAGATTCTAGGAAAACACTTTGTTTTCCCCATTAAACCATAAGCACCCATGTGGCTTTCTCCCCAAGCTTAATCTTCCCTCGTGCTTCAACGAGCAGCAGCATTCTGGGTACAAACACCATTCCCTGCTCCTTGCAGGATCCCAGCAGCACTGGGGACAGCCCTGAGTCCCCATCCTCAGGCTCTCCAGCCCACTCCCAACCCCACCAGCCTGAGCCCTGCAGCCAGCATCTCCTCTCCAGCCACTCTTGCTCCTCGCTGGCCGCCAGCCAGGCCATGTACTGGGAAGCCCTGCCAGCCAGGAACCCCCTGCAAACAATCCTGTAAATGTGTATATCTGACCAGGGAAATATTTACAGAGTGAGCCCAGTGCAGGGCAGTGTGCCAGTGAGAACTGCCCCTCTGGACATGAAGCACTGCACTCTGGGGTCCTGCCCGTGCACTGCCACTGGCACCACTGCTCCAGAGTAGTTCTTATTTTTATCTGACATCGCCTTGTCAAGTGCTAGGCATAGAGTGAAGGAGGATATCTAAGGGGAAACAAAAAGTCTCTCATCCTAGGCCACTGCACCCAGCACTAATTCCATTCCTGGTTCTTCACTGCAGTGCTCAGCACCCCAAGACTTCAGCATGAAGTGAAAAATGTTACATGAGCATTTCAGAGCCTTGAGGAGGAAATAAGCCCATGCTCCTTTCCAAAAACAGCCTTATCTTACAGGGAAGAGGTAACAATACTCTGTGCCCCACTAAGAATTAAATAAACTAAGAAAAGGAGGAAGGAGCTGGAGCTAAAGCACTCACTTGTGCTTCACTGAGTGCGAGAGAGACATCCCCAGGGCTGCTCTGGTCCTGTGCCATGGGCTGCAACCTTACAGAACGTGGCTAATGGGCATCTGCAGGATGTCTGCAGTGTTATTCAGGATGAGGACCAGTGCCTTCCCTCTGCCTGCTGCCCCTCTGCAGCTTACAGGAGGACCCAACACCTGGGTAT
Organism: Alectoris magna; assembly: GCA_030625065.1. NCBI lineage: Eukaryota > Metazoa > Chordata > Aves > Galliformes > Phasianidae > Alectoris > Alectoris magna. The sequence goes on along the minus strand of CM060573.1, from coordinate 16,178,236 downwards.
ATGACCCAGCTCCCCAGGGCACAGACCCTGCCAGGCAGCAAGGCATGGTGCACTGCAATACCAGTACCTGAGGTCTGTCTGTCCTGAAATACTTCGTCATACATCACTCCTTAACTATCTTGTCAAAACCACAAAGGAAATTTGCAAATTAGAGTCAGAATTGAAACCCCAATTTCCTGTGTCCCATTCCAGCATCTTAACCGAAAGTCAGCCCTTCCTTTGATGTAAAATAAGGCAAAAATTGGTCTTTGGTTCTCCAAACATGGCTGTAGAGTTTCTCTGAAGGGGAGGGCACAAGGAGTTGTTTTTATTACACTCTGTACTGTTTCTCTTAAACTCTTTATAGTTCAGAACAAAAACACCCTGCTCACTTTCCTAGCACCTGGGCCATTATCTCTCACTACTTTCCCTTTTTCCATTTCCCTATTTTCCTTTTTACATTATTGTTGCTGTTTTAATTTTACTTCTAGTTCAGCTCCAGCTCAGTGCGGAAGACGTGGGCGAGGTCTATATAAAGAGCACAGCGTCGGGGCAGTACCTGGCAATGGACACCAATGGGCTCCTGTATGGCTCGGTAAGTTGCAGCACATCATACAGGAGCCCGTGGAGTGGGGATTCACCATCCTTGGGGCTGTTCCAGAACATGGGGATGTGGCATGGGGGACATGGTCAGTGGGCATGGTGGGGTGGGCTGGGATTGGGGATCTGAGAGGTCTTTTCCAGCCTTAATGATTCTGGATTCTATGATCTGGTGTCCAGGAGCTGCAGGACACAGAGTCACCAAAAATAATCCAGGTCTTTGAGACCCATTTATAGCAAAGTGCATGTCCCATATCCCTGTTGGTAGGCTTCTCAGCCTTGCCAAGGAGCTGTTTTGCTCCCCACACTCGTGGGCTATGTGCATGGGACTGCAGAGTGAGTCAGGACCGAGGCAGGAGCCAAGCCAAGGCCCATACCGCACTGTGTAGTGGGCACAGGGAGCAGGCAGCAGCCCTCAAGATGCATCCTGTCCCAGGGCAGCCCTCTCACTATCCCTCCCCTGACTCTTTTCCAGCAGCTACCAGGCGAGGAGTGCCTGTTCCTTGAGAGGCTCGAGGAGAATCATTACAACACATATATCTCCAAAAAGCACGCAGACAAGAACTGGTTTGTTGGGCTGAAGAAGAATGGGAACAGCAAGCTGGGGCCGCGGACTCACTATGGGCAGAAGGCGATCCTCTTCCTCCCATTGCCAGTGTCAGCTGACTGAGCCCCATCCCACAGCTCACAGCCACCCACGCCCTGGCGCCAGCCACCCGCCCCCGCTGCCCCTTTCTGGTGTTCCAATGAAGAGCCAAGCGTGCCCCAAGCTGTAGGTAAAGGCTTGAACCAAACCAGACCTGAGCTGCTCAGCCTTGCACGACCCTTTGCAGCAGTGATGAGGAGCCCCAAGGACAGCCACGCACCAGGGATGTGTGGCTTCCAGCCCAGCTGCGGTTGGAACCCAGCACCCCCAGTGCTCCGTGTTACCCGTTATCCATCCAAGTACATCACTGCCAATACGCCTTCGAGCGCTCCAAACTGCACCGTTGTTCGTGTTACTGAGTGAGAGCCCAGCCAAAAGCTTGCAGATAGCTTCACCTTACTAAGCCAAGCTAATGCCAGCCAGAAGCTCCAAGTCCTCAGCATCTAAACCTTCCTTAGAATATTGCTGTAGCTCATGCTAATATCTGCCATGTTATTTGTATTTATTTATTAAGTAAATCTGTCTCTTCCACAATCATAAGTGCACATGGGCACCAAATGCCCTGAAGTGCTGCAGTTCATGTGGCTGAGGGACACAGTGAGATTCCTCCTGGGTGACAGCTGGGCTGGGGACACAAAGCCAGAGCTGCACGGCTCCCGAATGCTCTTTTCAGTGCTTCCTTCCCTACAGCCCCTCCTGCTAGGCCTGGCTTTCCATATTGGGCAGCAAAGAGAAAAAGGCATTTTGGTCCATAGCGTAACAGTGTTAAACATTCCTTTGTTCAAATAACAATTCTAGGTCAGTGGTGAAAAGCGCTCCTCTTCTGATGAGAAAAAATGGATAATCACATTTATTTTACCTTTATTTTTGTATAATAAATCCTTGGAAACTGACGAAGCACGTGTTTGGTGGGAGCACTGCACCCTCTGCAGCTCTCTGTGCTTCCCGCAGTGGCCGGGTGGGACACAGCACCAGGTGTGTCCTATTGCACCCACTGTGAGCACACATAGAGCTCGAGGGACCACAGACATCACTTCCCAGTTTTCAGTTGCAACCCACAACAACCAAAAGGCACGTTTTTACTGCATTCGTTAATTAAAACATTTTAATTGAAAGAAAGGGGGAAGTAATGCTTGTAAAAGTTTACTAAGCACAAGCAACTTCCCCTCCTTCCCCTCGAAAGCAAACCACAGCTGTAGGATATACCCCTGCATCACAGGAAGGCTGGGTGCTGCTCTTGCACTGCCTGGTACCTGCACCCATCCTGCAGCACTGCCCGATCGGTGCATCAGAGCACACCCTGTGCAACCCATGTCAATTACTAAAGGTCAGTGAGCAACGATCCATCAGCTGTGTCCCTGTCACAAGCAGTGCACGGGTACAACTACCTGAGTGCCCTTTACACCTCAGTGAGCGCAGCTGCACTGTGTGGGGCTGGGGGCAGGGCTCAGCATGCTGCAGGCATGGCATAAGGGGCCCTGTGCAGGGTGTGGGACAGGGACACCTGGTGTGGGGCAGGGCTGGGTCCTGCAATCCTCACTCTCATTGTTCCTACAAGCTTGTAACTGCCTAATGGCAGTGCATAAGAGTTGTGAAGTCTGACATTTAAACTGGTACTTAGCAGCACCGGGCCTGCTAAGAGCCCAACAGTAGGGCAGTGGGGGGGCAGGGACAGGAGGATGACACTCCCACCTGCCCCATCCCAGGCACGGCTCTGTGCCAAACTGGGAAGTACTGCAGGTGATGTTGGTGATGGTACACAGGGCTGTGAGCTGGAACGGGGCAGAGCAATGCGGACAGCAAGCAGCACAAGCAGCTTGCTTAAATATTGTGACAAATCTCCCCGTGAATCCCTGTGCTGTCATTCGAGTGAGAAAGGAGAGCTGGGCAGTTTAATTAGAAACTGGAAAGTTGGAAAGTGTAACCATGGGTTGAGCTGTGCTGCCTCCCAACACCTCATTAACCACGGAGCATTCCTCTCATTAGACTTCTGCGCTCAGAAATTAGCACCTCTGATACACACTTGACACCCAACTGGGGGAAAACGTCAACACTTAGTCTGGAAAATAATCCCCGAGGAGGCCGCAGTGATGGCTTCAGACGGACGAGCAAGGAGGGATGGCGGCACCCAGGGAAACCACACTGTGCTCAGAGAGCTTTGTCCTCAGGGTGAGAGGTGAGCAGAAAAAAGAACACTCGCAGGGCTTAATGAAAATATCGCTTAAAGATCTTCCGCAGGAGGTGCGTGGCTGTGAGGGGACGGCGCCGGTGCCACCGCTCGGCCCCCAGAAGGGTGGCAACAGTGCGGGGCTCTGCGCTCAGCTCAGGGCTCTGCGCCGCGGGGCGTCCGTCCGGCACCGGGGAACGGAGCGTCCAAAGTCGCAGCCACCACTGCACGAGGAGCGCTGCAGCTTTTTTTTTCCCCTTTAAATCTCACCCTTTACATTAAATAAACAACTCCCTGACACGCTGCCAGTTGTTAGAAAGGAATGTAAATCTGGGTTTAATGACTCCCATCTGCTCCCCGCGGATTACACGGAAATACCCATGAAAGGCAAAGGCTGGGACGGGCTGCAGGGCCGGGTTGCGGTCCGGCGCTGCCCGCACAGCCCCAGCCAGAGCCTGGGTCTCTTTTGCTGGAGAGACAGCACAGGACGACTCCATCCCTCGGAAGCCCCTCTTCCACCGGCGGATTTAAAAGAGAGCAGAACCCCCGAACGCAGCGCAGCACTCCGCGCCCGGAGCCGCCATCTGCGCGCTCCCCGCCGCGTCCTCCCTCCGGCCGCCAGCAGGTGGCAGCGCCGAGGCGCTGTGTGCGCACCGCACGGGGGTGGTGGGCGCTCCTCGAGTCCCGTCCGTCCCGCTTCGCCGGCTCGGGAAGGAGGCAAAGCGCCGACGTCAGCGTCCGCATCGGGACCCCAAACGGAGCGGGAGGCCACGTCACGGACCCACTGTCCCCACGGCGCAGCGCTGAGGGCACCTCCTTGCCCCCTCCCTTCCATCTCTTTTGTTGGGGTGCCGAGAGCCCCCCCAGCAGCGCCCATCCGGAGTAGTGGGAGTAATAGGCTGGGGAACGCACGCGGCCAAGGAGCCACATCCCCGCGGGGGAGCAGGCAGGGAAAGAGAGGTTGGGCTCCTGCGAGCCGGAATGGAGCCTTGGATCACACGCGGAACACTCATCCCACAAAGCTGCTTCTCCTTCCTTTTCATTCAATCCAGAGTGCTACTTTGCCCATGAGACAGCACTCAGACCGAGCCTGAAAAGCCAAAACAACTGAAGCAAGGAAGCCTGAAATGATCTATTATTAAACTCTGGGAACTGATGGGAATCCAAGCAAAAGGAAAGCTTGGGTTTCCGCAGCTTTCCTGTGGTTGGCATTTTGGAAAGCCTGCTGGAGGACACACACATCTTGACACTGGGCGGCCAGGGAGAGAGAGGGCTACAGCCACGGAGCCATTGGCATTGTCCCCATCACCATCCCCCGAGTAGTCCCCAGCATTGTGCCCCGACACACTGCCCTTCTGGCCAGGGATCTGATACTGTGTCCATCCGTTGTTTAAACAGGAGCAATTTCCATGGTGAATGTCACATTAGGATGAGTGGAGGAACTCAAGAAGAACTTGAGAAAGTTCCAGCAAACCCTCCACCTCAAAGCACAGCTGTGGCCTCCCTATAGGTTTGCACAGGCTGGGCTGTTTGTAACACACACAGCAAATTGTTCCGGTGGCTCTGGGTGACAGCTAACCTCCGCTCCCTGATCAGGTCCCGGCTATGGGGAGCGCTGCTCACCGCCCACCTCCCTCCCGGGGCCCCCAGGCAGCTGCAGCTCAACTCGGCACAGCCCCGGAGGCGGTCCCTCGGATCGCGGTTACCTGCTCCTCGGCCCTTCCTGGCTCTCAGGCTTTTCCCTTCTCTGCTAACTTGGTGCTGCAGGAAACTCTGCTTCCCACATTAAGCAGATTGCCTGCACCAGCGCAGACAAATACATTTATCATGCTGAATTCCCGAGCCATTACACTGCGGAGTTTCCGGGATATGAATCCTCTGCCTCTCATATCCTCCCCAGCCCCGTTTCCGGAGTGGGGCCACTGTGCATTCGTCACCCACAGCACAGAGCATCCCTCAACTTCACTCAGAGCCCGACTGCACCAAGAGCACGAGCTGCAGCTGTGGGAATGCTTGGGATGGGCCCAAACCACTCCCCACTACCCCAAAGCCACAGTTTCACTGCAGAATGCCTCCTCTCCCTTTTCCCAAACCCAATTTCCTGCCTTTGGAAAAACGTAGCTGGGAAGGAGCATGGGCACCTGCATCCAGATGTAAGAGCCGACCTGTCCAACCGACCTCCCCAGCACAGGGAGCAGCAGGGCCCACAGCTGAGCAGCAGGGACAGGGCTGATTCTAGGGAAGGGGCTCCATGCAGCACCCCAGGGCAGTGGTCACTCTCAGAGCTGTGCAGCCCTGCCCCCACATACTCCCATGTTGCATTTCAGATGTACCTGCAGCCTCTCGGGAGAGCCAGCAGTGGGCTTCTCCTCTGGGCTGCCCTGCCTAAAGCATCCGAAGCTCATTTGTCTTGCAGCTGAAGTACGTTTTTTCCTTCTGAGATGCGAACAATTTCTGTGGATCCATCTGGATGTTATTAGGAAAACGTTCCGGGTGCGTGGAGGCTGCTGGCAGCTCCTCACTTGCTTCCTCTGTCCCAGGCGCGCGAGGCAGGGAGCGATGCACACAAGGGGTTGGGGGTGTGGGTGAGGGTGCTGGCATGTGAAGGGAAGCAGTCAGATGGTGTGGATGGGTGCTGAGCCCCCAGGACATGCCCACTGTGGGGCCACACAGGGATCGACCTCAGTAATAAATGTAGGCGAGAAGGGGAGCACAGGGCAGGGACCGCATGCTGCCCAGCTCTTGCTGCCCCATGCTGCTCCTCCCCAGGGTCTTCCAGGTGTGCCAACCCCGCCCAGCACAGCCAGCACCATCCTCCCCTGCCCACATGGGTATACAGAGGGACATGGAACAAATCGCACTTATGCAAGGACCCCTCACTGCTGAGTTTAAATTCATGCTGCTGCTCCTCAGCATCCCCCTCCCACTTGCTCTCTTCTCTCTGCGCTTCTTTAGTTCAGCCCTTTCCCCTTCTTCTGTGCAGTGATTTGCAGCAGTCCCAGTTTGCTTGTAGAACAGCACGATTCCCTCGGGCCTCGGCTGACAGCTTCCACAGCTTTGGGTATGTTTTTATTTAGCCATTAGAGCTACATCCTGAATGTGGCTATAAAGAACATTTATCCTTTATGACTTAACTCGGTGCCAAACCCGCCCCGGTGATGGCTTGTGCTGGGGAGCGCCCGTGCTGTGTTTGCTGCAGGCTTGGCTGTGCTGTGCCTGTGCTGACAGCTGGCGCCGAGCTGGGGACAAAGAGGGGTGCGGGAGGGACAGAGGGGACCTGGGTGGCTGTGGTGGGTGCTTGGAACTGCCGTGCATTGGGCACAGCAGCATCGCTGTGGGCACAGTGCTGCTGGAGCAACGTGTATGGCCAGTCACGGTGCCTGGTCCTGATGGCCACGTGATGCCCAAGAGCAGGAACCAGCCCTTCCAAATGGCGACTGCAATTTCCAGTTGGTCACACGTATTGAAGTCACATCTTGAACACAGGATGAAGAAAGGAGGAAGGGATAGGCAAGGCACAGCCACGTGATGTTAATGGTGTGAGATCCTCGTTCTGCCGGGTGTTGGTTTTTCGGAGAACATGGCCGCAAGCTCAGGCCCCAACCCTCCTCTCCAAAGCAAAGCCAGCTCTGCAATGCAGTGGCATCTGAGTGCAGGCACTGCTCACCCAGGCAGACCCATCCTCATGTGGCAGTTCAGTTTTCCTCATCCAGATCCCCCCCGAGTACCTGGCAGCATGCTGGGAGCAAGTGGGGGAGTCCAGAGATGGGCCTCCATGCTGCGTGCCTTTCACTGAGAACAAAGCTCCCCTGAAGTGCTCTCCAGGGACAGCCCCAATCCAGCAGCACGCAGGAGCATTGCTCAGATGTCATTAAACCCATTTGGAACTTCCTTCTGTCTCTCCAGTGCCATCTCCCTGTGTCCAGCAGCCCTGGGCAAAGCTGGCGTTTCCCTGCAGCTCTGACAAAAACACCACGGGGGGCCTCGTGTAAGGCTGCAATGGGACAAATCTGCCAACGTCAAAAGGACCAAGAAAAGAAAAAGAGGCAAACCATTGCTTCCTGCCCACAATTTAGTTGTCCCCCATGATCATGCTCTATATGGTTTGTCAAGTACATTGAAATGCAACTTTCTAGGCTTTTCCGTCCTGCTGGGGCAAACCCCACACAAGTGGGATGGCACAGAGTCTGATCTCAGCCCCTGTTGCTGTTATTGCAGCTCTGTGGTGGTTTTGTGGGGCTTTGGGGTTGGGGTTTCCTCTTTTGGTTGGTTTGTTGGATCATATTTTTTTAGCTAAACCGGCCCTCTTAACACTCGCAATCTTCAATCTTATCAAAAACTCAGAAATCAAAACAACTTTCTGCTCTGATGGAGGTGAGAGGATCAGAGTGGACACACCAGGTGGATGCTGGGGCATGCACACAGAGCCATGATGCCTGTCCTGTGCCACGTGGTGCATTGCTCCTCTCACTGTCCCCTTAGTTTCACACATTTTGAGGCAGAGCACTTACTCAGCCCAGGCAGAGGCGTTTTTTACCCACTGGCTGCTGTGCCCATGCTCTGCAGCACGGCAGTGGAACACACAGAAGAAGCAGGCAGCAGCATTTGGGACCCCAGGAAGAACTCTGGAGAAAAGCCCTGGACTGGCACAGCTGTAGGATGGACACAGATGCCCATGTGAAACAGAGAAGTTCCCCATTCTGGTCACAGGGAGGAGGAAGGGTAAAACACAGCTCTGAAATTCTCCCACCTCTCAGAGGTACCTTGGGACCACCGTACTGCCAGCCACGTTCCTTTTTTCCTCTCCTCCCTACCAGCCCTGGGTTGAACCTTAGCACAGGAGTGCTTCCCATAAGCAGCCGACTTCGTGGAAGCTCGGTGACTCCGCAGCATGGTCATTTCCCAGAAGGACCCATGTGGCTGCGTGTCCCGCCTGTCGCTGTGCGGTCATGGCAGGGCGATGCACAGCCCCCAGCACCCGGCCTGCTGCCCCCTAGCAGTGCCAGGACGCTCAGCCCAGGTCTGGAGCACAGCCACCACCATCCCCTGCTGAGGGATCAAGAATGAGGAAAAAAAAAACGCTTTGAAATGAGTTTTAAGTAAACAAAAAATTGATCTCGGAGGCTCCAGTAACCACAAGCACAAATTTGGGTTTGGCTGTGCTCTGTGTTTTGCTTGGGTTCTTCTGCATCACATATGAAGCCTATTTTTGGACGATTTGCTCGAGCAGCTCTGCAGATCCTGGGGCCAGCACACACTGCATGGTCACCTGGGAGCCATTGCTGTCCTCATGGCCACTGCCCAGAGCGGCGGGAGCCCATGCTGGCCTGAATCAGGGTGCCTTATGCCCAGGGCTGCCAGCACTGCAGGCAAGCAGTGTTGGGAGCTGGCTTGGTATGTCCAGGAAACAAAAGGTGGGGAAGGGTAAGAGCGTGCCATTTTCTGAAGAAAAACAAGAAAAGTAATTCCATGCATACCCTTATAAAATCAACGAGATAATAATATAAAATTCCAGCAAAGAGCAAGGGATTTACTCAGCAGATGGAACACATCTTGGGTAGCACTGGGAAAGGCGTTATGCTTAATGGGCAGCGGAGATGCAATGGGAACCTCTTGGAGGCAGGAGGGGGAAAGGCCAGTCGGACTCTGGCTCGCAGCCACTCACCTCTACAAATCACAAAACTGAAATAAAACGAAGCCAAGCAATGCTCACTCACTTGGTAATTGCCCCCAGAACACATCTTTAGCAGGCATAGAGCATGGGGAGGAGGGCAGCAGGGGCTGTTGGGGCTGCATGGAGCTCAGGGCAGCCAGAGGAATGAGAAGGTACAGCCTAAATTTCAAAAGAACATGGGAAAAGGAAGAACAGAGGGAAGAAAACTAAAGGAATGCGGTGCCGCGTTGACTCCCTGATGCGCGCCTGTCAACCGCACAGCCCAGCAAATGGCTCAGGATAAAAGGAAGGGAAAAGCACCATTAGGCGTCCGTCCGCCGGGGCTCGTTAGCCGTCTGTCCGCGCTGCTCTCCGGGGAGGCCGTTCCCAGGAAAGGTAGCAGACGATGGCTTTACAAGGCAAGGGAGTGAGGAAACTGCAGCAGAGGAAAGAGAGCAGACGCGTTGCTAAATGAAAAGGCAAATGAGCGCTGTAAGCAAACAGTGCTGCTCCGGGGGCAGAGGCACAGGCCGGGGCTGCGCTGCGCTGGGGCTGTTTGTGCAGCAACGTCCTAAGTCAGCTCCGTGCAATGCTTCCTGAGTGCTCCCGCGTTCAGCGCTGCAAACCTCCCGGCACAATGCCCCCCAGCTCACAGGCCTTGGCTCTCACGTGAGTATCACAACAGCAGAACAGCACACGAGGAGCTATCGGATCTAGCACAGCGCTCCTCGATTCCACTCTGAGCGGCTCTGGAGGTGATTTGCAGCCTTCAGACCAATGAGCGGCCAACAGAACGCAGGCAGCAGAGGAGAGCAGCAGCTGCCAAGCCATGGCACTTCACACTCCCGGTGCTTTTATCCACGTTTCTCTGCACACTTCACATGAGATAGCAGCGTGCCATTATCACTCCCTGTCTCTGTGGAAGCTGAGGCATAGCTCAGAGCGAGATGTTATGGTCTTTCTTAACACTCAGTCCTCTGGAGGCCTGCTGGGGAGGGAGGTGTGAGGCGGATTGCCCTCCTTCAGAGCACTCACTGCCGTGGGCACAGAGGAGAGAAAAGTCAAGTGCCGGAGATTCTGGGATGATGGTAGAGTGGTGCCTTTGTGCAAACCCCACCCTCCATAACACCCCTGTCTTATGGGAAGGCCAAAAGGGAGGAGAGGATGCTGCGAGGTTAAGTTGTTACCACATTTTGCCAAACTTTGCACTACTTTTACAAAAGCCTCCTTTACATTTTATTGAAAATTCTATGCAGAGCCTGATGAAAAGGAAAACAAAGCCCTTAATGATGCCTGTAGTATAGAAAGCAGGCAAATACCTGCTCCTTTGAGATCTTAGTCCTAAGCAGTGAAGCCTTTCAGAGCCAGCCAAATAAGCCACAATCACCAGGCACAGCAGAGCTGCACATGGGCTTCCATGTGAATGCACTCATCTGCACCGGATTCCTGTTGGCATCAGCGGTCCTTACACACAGCAAAGGAGAGCATTACACCAGCTTACGCCACTCTCTGGGCCTGCAGGCACTGCTGCTTCTTTGTTAGGAATAAAAAGGATGAGAGCAAAACTGACCAGTTGCTTTTGGGTTTGACCTTCATTATCAAACAGGGAACGATGAGCTGCATCGTGTGCACATTGCAGAAGAAGAGTTTTTTGAACAGGATACCAATGCCTTGACTGCACTGCGTTAGGGCAGTGACAGCATACGGGGATGTGCCAGACAGAGCCAGGTGCAGAGGCTGCATCAAAGCCCTGGGCAGCTCTGATTATCCACTTCCAGAGCTCTGGGCAGAGCACGGAGATGTTACGGCCATTTGGACAGCTGCAAATTATTTGTTCATTCATTCATTTTCTATGGGCAAAAATCCCAAATCAACCCGGAAAAAAACCCACCCTGGGACACCAGCCCAATCTGTGGGTGTCAAGATTCGCTGCTGTGGGAGCAGAAAGGCACTTTGTGCAGCCACACACCTCATAAAGAGAGGACAGGAAATTTCATGGGAGCAAAGACAATGGCCTAATTTTTTCCTGCCAATGTCAAAACAATGCACTTGAAGAGCCAGAAGCCATGGTCTGTGAGAACTAAATTGGTGGTCCCCATCCGGTTGCCCTGGAATAACAGCCCTGTCACCACACGGCACAGAGCAGCAGAGCCAGCGCAGTCCCATGAGCCACCAAAAGTGGGAGTGGGGCTCCCAGCCCTGTGCTCCTGGGCAGGGCAGTGATGGGGCTGGGACTGAGCAAGGATGGCTGTCCCACTCCAGGGAAACCACAGCAATGGTCAGAAACATGAGTTTTTGGAAATGAAGTGTTACCTCTAGGAACCACGGAGCTGAGCAAGTTATATCTTGCATGGAAAGGAGCTGATTAAAGCAGTAAGTTTGCTGCTGCTTAATGACTGCAGCTCAAACCCTTCAATATCCTGCTTCTGGCAGTCAGGACCAGGAGCTCTGGCAGAACCAAGGCCCTGTGAGGTGACAAATCTGAATACCAATGTGTTGGGTCACCAAAGGAGTAGAGAAGTGAATGAAAACAAAGGCTTTTAAGGCAAACTTATCTTGTTCCCACCCTGTCTAGCACGAAAAATGTTAAAGACACAGGGCAAGTTTTCCTCCAAATGTCACATATTTAGTGGAATCAGTTTAAGGACAGAAAGTTCAGAAATGATAGGAAAACTCCACTCAGGCAACTCTAAAGTGTCCCATCACTGCTGAGGTGAAGTCTCTCCTGGACTGACCGAAGCAAACTGGGCTTCGTGTTATTCTGCTCCCTGTGTCCACCAGGGCCATGCGGTGCCACACAGTGCCAGTGGTGCACCAGTATGGCAGGGATGGTCATACATAAATCAGGGCCCGAATTTCCTGGCACATGCAAAAAAACCCCAAAGAAAGGGATCCCAAGTGACAGTTTTAATGAAGTGGTAGCTCAGCACAACTCTATATAATACAATACTAAGAAAATCCCAGAAAGCAGTGTGTAATTATGCATCTACAAAGCACCATTTAGGCTGATGACTCAAAATATTCATTGATTTGAAATACATTGTCTGAGTGCATATTGCATAATGTTTGTATATGTTTGTGTGCATAATATTTGTTACTTTTATAAATACATGGAGAAAGCAGGGATAGACGTATCCACTTCTAGAAACAAACGGCTAAATGGCAGAGCCACTCATTCACGTGGGCAAAGCGAAGCAAAGGTTTTATTTCGTTTTAATCTTACACAAGTAATGATTTAGGAAATGCCCATTATCATCAACACTGTCATCGTGGTCTCAAGTCTGTAATCCCACGAAGGAAGCCTGCGCTGCACAGAACTAACTCTACCGGGTTGTTGAAGCTGAAGTTCCTTAAGTATTCCTCTCCATCAAGGACATTATGAGTAATAAGAGTAGCTGCAATTGTGGCTTTTTAGAAAGTGCTCTTAGCAGTGTGTTCTAGAAAGGCTATTTTAAAGGTCACATTGCTGAGCCCGTGGCGCGCTGCCTTGGCGAGGTGGTATGAAGTGAGCGTGTTTCAGCTGGCATCTGGTTTAGACTATATTTTCATCTGTGGAAATTGAAAAATTCTTGGAAGAACTCCACAGCCTACAAAAAAAAATGTTCTTCTTGAAAACAAGTTATGAGTTAATGATAATTCCACTCGGGGCAGGAAGGAAGGGCTTAGGCTGGACGGCCCCGGGTGGCTGGGGAGGACGCTAACCACGGCCCCACTCCCACCCCAGCCCTGCGGAATGGGATGAGTGCCCCATGCCAGGAGATAGATGGATTAACCATACCCCACAGAAGCGAACTGCTTTTATAAGCACTGTGTAATTCTGAATATGTGAAAACTTTCTGACTGGAGTTCAAATCCAGCTTTTCCTCTAATACATCCCTAGAAGGAACTTCAAATATTAAATCTTGAGAAATGTAGACGAAACCACATAAAAGCTGCAGACATCCTAAATATGCACAATGGGATCCCTTATGCTGAAGACACAGTGAAACATTCATAGCCATTACAGTAAAACCCAAATTCTGACTTGTTCCTGCGCTTAGCTATGACCAGATTACAATTCTGGTTAGAGCATCCATCTGCCTAAAAATAAACGTTTGTAATGACCTTAATGAGCTACGGAGTGATCCTTGTTGAAGTCTCTCCACAGGAAAAAAACATGTCACTCTTTGGAAGGACCTGCTGCAACTCCCACGTGAAGAACAGCCCGTGGTGCTGGAAATAGCCAACACGGAGCTGAAACGTACGGAGGCAGAGGATAGCATTGTAGAATGGCCTGCGTTGGAAGGCATCATCCAGATCCAACCCAGGTTGGAAGGGCCCTCGCAGCACCCGCAGCCCCACCCCCACCATGGGCTGGCTGTCCCCCAGCTCAGGCTGACCAAGGCCCATCCACGGCTTTGGGCACCTCCAGGGATGGGGCAGCACAGCTCTGGGCAGCTACTGGTGCCTCACCGCCCTCCCTGCACAGACAGAAGATGTCTCACTTGAATTATCACAGGTAGGGACAGCAAGAGCACTTTGTAGCTCTGATGCAGTCCCACCAGGTGCCACAGCTCTGTGCCTGCAAACCAGGCACCTGGCACAGCCCTGCAGGAGAAGAGTGGGAGCAGTGAGGTGTGTGTATCCCACTGCCCCTTGGCCAGCAGCACGGGGCATCGGGCAGCCACGGCACCGCAGCGGGGCTGGAGGAAGTCCCACACTCATAAATGTTTCATTGCACTTCTGAAAAACAAACGGCCGCTTTTTAGCAGTCTGTGAAACAATATTGTAAACAGTTCAACTATTCTCCCCTCTGGTGTTGGAGCTGCGAGAACAATGTGCATTCAGGGACAGAGCTCTCAGCCTTGGCTGCTCGCTGATCGCCAGCACAGCCGCGGCGCGACCCGCTGCTCCACTGCCACCGGGAAGGGACATCGGGGCTGCACGGACAGACACGGCTGTAAGGTGAACAGCGGGCAGAGGGGGTTTGGGGTGAGCAATGAGCTGCAGCTGATGCCGGCAGCAGGGCTGATCCTCGGAGCCGGGGAGCACGCGGCGCTGGGTGTGCTGGAAAACAAAACTGCAATAAAACGGGCAGATGATCCTGAAAGAAGGGGGAGGGGGGGGCACAGAAAGGAGGAAACGAGATATTAAAAAATGTAAATGAGAGGGAAATTATAAGAAGCATAAAGCTCCTGTCCCTCGGGGAACAGCTGTGTATGCTAATCCCTCCTGGGCTGCTCCTTTTGGATCTCCCTTCCTTCCTTCCTCCGTCCCTCTCTAATAGCTCCCTTGTTCCTGCTGGACAAAACTGGCCCTTTGTGGCTGCTCTCAGAACAACATTAAAAACAGGAATAGGGAAATTGTAAACAGGAGGCTTTTGGCCTACAGGCCAAGGCACACACCAGCCTCTGAGGTCTACTTCATGCTAAGCAAAGAAACAGATCTTTGTTGCTGAAGGGATTAGGGCTGCGGGATTTCTGAGGCACGGCGGAGGCATTCAGCTGGCCTGAAGTAGGGCCTTTGTAAAGAGATACCTCCATTATAGATCCACGAGCGGAAATCGTTCGTGCTCTTTATACAATCTGGGTAATGCGATATTGTTGGGCGGCTGAAGGGCTCTGGTGAAGCAGGGCCCTATCTACTCAATGGTAAATTCTTCAGCAGCTAAATAGATGGTGGTATAATTACCTTTACGGGCGGGGGGGAGGGCAGCAATCCGTCTTTAACCCTTTGGTGCTTCATGAGAGCAGCCACGGCAGGCTAGGAGGAGTCCGCTCAGCACCATCACTACAGGCTACCAGATGAGTACCCACCACCCAAGGCAGTTTAATCTCAAATTCCTCATGAAACAGCTATGCACGCCATAGAACATTCATTGCCCGCATTCCTTTCCAGACCACCTCTGCTCTGTGCCCTACGTGTGGTTCTTGGACAACCTGTGGAGCCCTGCACCAACCCCACCACCCCCACCGCACTGCCAGGGGCTGAGCTGAGGTGAGCCCATATGCTGGGCTGGGCTCTGGGGGTCTGGGGAGGATTTTTTTGTTTTATTGTAGAAAAAAATTAACTAACTCCTTTCTGGTGAACAGTAGCCTACAGTCAGGTTGGCAGTAAGGCAATTAACCAGCTGTACTTAGCCCACCTTACCCATATCCAAGTATCACGGATCTTTCCGTGATTAACTTTAATTAAACTCTCCAGCTGAGCATAGGAGCAATGGGAACGGCTCACACACAGCACTCCGCAGCACCAGCAGACTGGAAACCTCTTCTGGAAAGCAGCAGCACCGAGCAGCCAAGCCGTCTCCATTGGTACGAACTTTGCATTTCTATGGCACAGTACCTCCAGAGGTGGATTTTTACACTTTTGTTAGTGATTGCTAATAATAGCTCATTTTTTTACCCCCCCAAAAAAACTAAGAACATTTGCAAACAGGAAAGTAATGTTTCTCCAGAAAAAGAGCAGAAGTTGTGACATTTAGATAGGTTGCAACACTGAGATGGGAAAGCAGAACTGAAATCCTTCCCATTGGTGCAAGCTGACCTGCAGCCCTCAGGCCAGGAGCTATTCTCTGTCCTGGCACTGGGAGCAGCCCCAGCCCCGTGCTGGGCAGCCCTGCACTGCAGGATGGCAGCAGAGGGATGTCCCCACTCAGGGCTGCTCCAGCCTTACAAAGCCACGAGCTGGCTGTGTTTGAACAGAGATCATGACAACCCATTAACATGAAGCATGAGGGCAGGTGGTGCACACACTGACAGTCATAGTCTTCCAGCAGCACCTACCAGCCTTATCCGGGAAGCTCGGGGATGTGTTGTTCTGCATTTTGAAGAACTATCTGGCCCGATAGTAATAAGAAAAAATCAGCATGCGGTCAATGTTTTACTTCAGGCACTGCCTACCTCTCAGCCTTCCACCTTTTTGGCTCTCATTTCAGACTCTCTTCCCAGGAAAATGTTTGTAAAAACAATTTGCTATAATTAGAAAAACACTTCATTAGTGGAATTCATTAGTGGAAGCCCATCCTGCAGCTCAACGCTGGGAAGGCCTGGGACACGTTGTGTGTCAGCTGAGAACCACTGTGATGCCAAAGTTTGTTTCAGAAGATTTTGGAGTCCTGGCTCCTAGAATCCAATGCATGTATGACGTTTGTTACATCAGTGAAAGCATCCTCAGTTGCAGGTCCTGTGCCTGGTGGGGAGCCCAAATCCAGGCAAGAAGGGCAACCACAACAGCTGGCCATGAGAGTTCGGCAGAGTTTCGTGCAGTGTCTGCTCAGGTGATGCTGCTGTGGCTGCTCAAAGCACCACATCCTTAACACAGCCTTACCTGGGGACAGAACGACTCCAGCTCACACCGCTCCTTAATATTTTGAACAGTACTGGTGGCTCTGTTCTTAAAAAGGGAGATGATAACAAAAGCAACCCTGCAGCGAAAGACTCTGAGCTGGGACTTGGAGCTCCTAACTTCCCTTCGGCTCTGGGACCTCTCAAACACAGCTGAGCAGGCTGGGGGCTGAGAGCTGGCGACGCTCTGACCAAATACAGAGTAATTAAAAGACCAGTGTGGGCTCCACAGAGAAAGTGCTGCATATGGACTTTAATTATGATACCACAGTCTTGCCAGAAAAACACAAAAGAGGATCTCAGGCGGCTAGGAGGATGCATATGGCTTGTGTAGGTGGAGAAAGCTAAGAGACTGTTACTTTGGGTAGGAAGTGGATTTTCTCTCTCCTATAATCTTGTTAAATTACCCTGTTTTTAAAGCAATGATTTATATCTCTCTCTTCAAATCCAGAGGGGAAAAAAAACAAACCCTCTCTAAACAGCAAGGATGTGACAAGCAATACATTTTCACTTTCATTTATCCTCATATTGCAAAGTTCACTCAGCAAACCCAAAGTATTAAAGGAAAATGCTGGGGAGGACTGGTTAGAAAGAAAACCTTGGCTGAAATGAGATGGAAAACAGATTTCCCGGTTTAGGTAAGTATCAGAAAATAATACATAATGTTAGACATCTGAAAAAGGAAGTAGGAAAATATTCAGGAATTTGCATAACCATTTGCAGTCTGAGCCGAGCAGACAAAAACAGCATCAGGAGCAGTGAGTGTGTGGAGCTGCCGCGGTGCTGAGCAGGGCAGTACTGTGTCCCCACCCCTGCTCTGCCCCGAGCATCAACCAGAGCATCTCTGTCACTGCAGCCCATGAGCTCCACTGACAAACAGCAATAAACTGCATTTCTGTTCCACTTGCCCACATATATCTGAGTGAGGTGTCCCAGATTCTCCTTGGTGCTGCAGAGGTTTGCCTTGCAGGGAGTTCCCCCTCCCTTCTACACAGTTTTGCAGCTGGGTAGGTCTAGCAGCTTCCGTGGGGAACCATCTCTTAGCAACGCTCACAAACACAAAATAGAATGAAAAACCACATAAACCTGAGGGGGAGGCAGCCAGCAGCCCACCTGCAGCAGGTGGAGGGGAGGCACTGAGATTTTAAACAACAGCCATCAGCTTTAACTTGGAAGAACAAAAGGGCACCTTTATCCTCTTCATGGGGCTGTTGGCGTGGCACTACATCGCTATGAGGGCACAGCACACCTTCAGCTGCAGCACTGCCCCCAGGCAGCAGGCACCCACCCTCATAGGACATGCTTGTGCCATTGATGCAGCAGTTGCCCCTTGCTCACAGGTAGGGCTCAAATCACCCCAAGGGCTCCAGCCCTCTGCCTGCATCCTCCCCCCTCGTCCTGGTGGGCACTACAGAGCACTGCCCAGCTACAGAAGTCGCTCCACCCAGCATCCCAGCCACCTTCCCAAAGTGCTGCTGTGCTGCCACAGAGCACTGCATCTTCGTTCTGTCCCAGCAGCGAGCAGTTCTGCCCTGTGACACGAATGCCCCTCATAGGGTGTCACCAGCTGTGACAACAGACAGGACCCACGTCTGATGGTCAGAGGGAAGTGCTGACATCAGCTCTGCTGACTGACTGCTGCTCCCCCCCGGGAACACAAACCCCAGCACCATGAGCATTCCCACAGCAGCCCACGTCGCTGTCTGTAGCACAGTGTGGGGGAGTGCAGAAAACCCTTTCTATTTCCAGCCCTTGGGTGAGGTGAGTGGAAATCACAGGGCTCCTGGTTCGCATGAAGCCAGCAGTGACCTCCCCAACACCATCACATCCTGCGACATGCACACCGTAAGGGGATGGAGGGAAAGCAGATGCTGGGGAATCCCACTGTGAGGTGACCTTACCAACAATATTTAGGGAAAATTAGGAGGAAGACAAGGCACTGAACATGCTTGTTGCACCAGTTGTTCCCTAGAACACCACCCACGCACTGAGGTTTGGGACCTCTGCAGCAGCACAGCACATGGTGAAGGCTGTTCCCCAGAGCTGCAGTGCTGCTGACTGTCTGTGGATGATCGCCCACAGCAGGGAGCACAGCAGGGTGCTCCATAAGGTACTGCAGAAAGGCAGAATGAGGACTGTTCTGCAGCAGTGTCTGACTTGCTCTGAGCAGCAGCCCCAGAGAGCATCCATGTTAACAGAGCTGCATTTGGGTGAGATGCCCTGGCTGGAAGGAGGACTGACTGAAAGCCAGCACACTCAAATTCTCCAGCAGCAATTAAAGGAGGAAACGCCATTACGTCTAAGTGTGAAATGCATTTCCTGGCTCAGACATGGCCAGCAACAGAACCATGGGCTGCTTGTGTTCACGGAGGAGCTCCCCAGGCAGGAGCCCTTCAGCCCTGCTCAGACACCTGCTTGCTTTTCTCAGAAAATTAATTTGGTATCCCAGGATTTCTGCTTCCATTTGAACACACAAGCCTGAAAACTCCCAAAATGGCAACACAAATCAGCAAGGCCATTGCTCTGTTTCTCCCAGAGCATATCCCTGCCCTGTTTCTCCCAGAGCATATCCCTGCCCTGTTTGCTGCAGCCCTGGGCCCCACTCCCTGCAGCAGTGAGTTGCTTCCATGCCATCTCCATGTTCACCAACACGTGAAAGAAGCAGGAGAATGGAGAGATCATGAGCCTAATGAACATTAAGAAGCATATAGCTCACTCATCTGGGTTTCCTCCCAGTCTATGTAAGCACAGCAGAGTCCCTAGATGGCACATGAGGCATCCACACAGACAGTCCACCTCTTCTCCAGCCTACAGACAGACCCACCGCATTTTCTCATGAAGAAAAGTCCCTTTCCCTTAATAGAGATAGAGCTCTCCCAAGCATGGACTAAAAGGTGAGGTCCTGCAGTAGGAGGCAGGAAACGAGCAAGATGTTTTTCTGGGAAGAAAAAGAAGAGGAAAGAGCTGTCAATAGAGAGGAGCCCAATTGGCTAGAAGGCTTCCAAAAATGGCAAATCATCTCCTGGTCCGGGAGACACGGGCTGTCAGAGATGGGCACCTCCAACCTGTGGAGATGACAGCAGATCGGAGTTGTGCTTTAGCTCAGAGCCTGGCCCTCCCATACAATGTACAAACAGCATCCTCCCCTTGGCCTGGAGGCAAGAGAATGGGAAGTGTGGGTCTGGAATGAAGTTCATCTAGGAGAGCACAGCTGCGGGTGCTTGGGATCAGGGCAGGAGCTCTGCAGGCACTGCCGCTGGGCGCCGACACCGCTGCTGGGAGTAGCCCTGATTTTGGCACTGAAAGTGTTACATAGAACACGCCATAAAGTTCCTCTGAGGCTTTAATTTCTCTCCCCCCGATCTTCCTTTGATTTTTATTCCCTCCTTCCCTCTTGTCCTTTGAACTTTTAAAAAGGCACTTTGAAGACATGTCATAAAGCGGTTTCTTATTCACCATCTCCTCTTTGATGCTTGCGCTCCTCAGTATGAACTGCAGCCCTGCAGGATGTGGGACCAGAGGAGCCGAAAGCCGACACTGAGGAGTCAGGGCAGGAAAGTAAAAGCATGGATGCAGTTTGTCAGTAACACTCCCAAACCAGGCGTACAGCACAGCATGCAGCAGCCGTACTCCCATCCCCACAGGGCCATGCAGTGCACAGCAGTGCTCAGGGCCAGGGCAGCTCCAACAGGAGGAGAAAAGACCCAAACCCAGGGAGCAGGTAGGACAGAGCCGCTTGCTGAGCAGCTCACCCCCAGATCCTGTCCCTGCCTCTGACCTGGGGTCTTTAATTTGGCCTCTCCGCATGCCAAAATGCAACACAGCTCAATTTGCTTGGATTGGCCAAATGCAACCATGCAGCCAAATTCAGTCATGCTGCAAGGACTGGGCTTCAGCAGAGAGCGCAGTGAT
The DNA here is from genome assembly GCA_030625065.1 of Alectoris magna. NCBI lineage: Eukaryota > Metazoa > Chordata > Aves > Galliformes > Phasianidae > Alectoris > Alectoris magna. The sequence continues at coordinate 16,157,954 of CM060573.1, read as the reverse complement.
TCTGAAAAGGACATCCAGATATTTTGAAGTCACTGCTAGGTACAAGATGGACTGTGTTAGTAACTCCATGCACTGGGTTTTCTGTTTCAGTTCTGCATCGTCTGCTTTTTAACGAACCCTGGTGCTCTCTTCCATAGTTTCATTTTGAAATATGGGAGGAGGAGACGTCCCAAAAGCAGGGCTCAATGGCTGGAATAAAACCTTTATCCAGGTCTTAGCATGGCTTCCATCCTTAATGGATAGGACAAAGCAAATGAAAATAAGCAGCCTCAAATCCAAAAAATTAACTGGGGAAAAAACTAAAGATGAGCCAATGCAGGCAAATAAAAAGACGTGACAGGCTTAAATCTTATGCACTCTAACCCCTGAATTCTAACTGCCTCTTCAGACACTGAGGTACATCCCAAGTGGCTCTGTTTGGGATGGAGGTGTCCCCATGAGCTGTGCTAGGCAGGATGGGGACAAACCCCATTGACCCACCCTCACCACACATGCCAAGAAGGGTGGTACAAATATGATCTGTTTTATGCAGTAGACATTATTTGTGCTTTGGGATTGGGACAGGAGGTTGTTGGGTCTGCTTGTCAGAGAAACACCACAGTAAGAGTTACACACGGCCATATAATTCTGCATCCACAGCTCCTAATACTGACTTACTGCTGTAGGATTATTCACCTTGGATATTTCCTGAACCAAGCAGACAGTGCAGCTCCACTCGACCAAAGTTACGATGAGCTGTGCATTCTGTGTTCACCAAACTAAGCCCCTTGCTGGAAGTCCCACCAGCAGGCAGACAGCGAAGCTGTCAGCAGAAGGAAGAGGAAGCAGAGCACAATGCCCAGACAGCTCCTACCACCTGGGAGCACCACTTTGTTCCAATTCCACTTTCCATACTGAAGCATCTTCCTCCCACACCAAACAGCACAGCGCTAAAGCCCAGCTTAGGTGATGTTTTTTCCCCTCCTGAGTTTTTCTCTGAATTAGAACCGGACATTTCTGCAGTGAAACTCTTTTTGCAGAGCTGAGCTCCACGGCACGAAGCCACTGATGGGAGCCTCTCAACTTTACTTAACTGCTACGTAGAGAATCACATCAACTCATGGCAAGGGAACCTCTCAGCACCGGGGGAACAGATGTTTGGGCAGGAGCTACACCATGCTGAGTCCATGGTGTTCACTGGGGGGGTCTGGGGTTGGTCTGAGTTTGGTTATTTTTAAAAGCTGCCCAGTAGTAGGAGTTATTCTGAAATAAGCAGAGCTACCCTGAAAACTGCTTGATGGGCTTTGCAAATATTGTTTTCTGGGTATGTTTTTCCTTTTTACCTGCAAGACTGATCTAGCGTGTCTGTGTGTGTGTGTGTGTTTTTGCTTATTTTATTACAGCCAAACTTCTGTTCCCAGATCTGAATGCAGATACATCTGGAACAGGAAACTAATGCACTTCCAAACCTCAAATTTTTCACTTTAAACCTGAGATAAAGAAGAAAAGACAGATGTATCATAAGAAAGGACAAATCTATTTCCAGAGGGGCCAAACCACAGCACTCCTGAGAATCCAGTACATCAAAGAACCAGCAAAACATGAAGAGCCGTGAGGATTCCAGTGCATGTACTGAGCTACCCCTGCTTAACACCCGGACAGATGCTTCCCACGCACAGCACAAAACCGCAGCATTACCAGGAGGTAAAGGCCTCGGATAACATTTGTGCAGTGCTCTGACACAGAAAGCCCCAAATTCCCCTCTATGGCTGCAAAGTCTGACAAAGACATAATGGAAATCAGCTTCCGCCCAACAAAAATGTCTCTCTGGCGCACAGACAAGTCCGCAGAAACTTTCCAGCCTGCCCTCCAAGAGCAGCACTGCCATTTCCATTAAGCGCCTGAAAGCGCAGGAGGCATCCGGAACAGAAGTGCACTCCCAGCAAGAGCAGCCACGGCTTGGTTCTTGGAAGGCTCTGCAGAGCCATCCCAACAGGAGCAGGGATCTGCCCCAGCACATCGACGGCCCCATGACTTCCTGTGGAGAGGAGCCCACATGGGGTCATTTGTGAGCGCCTGTTTGGAGCTCTCTAGGGAACACCCATCAGAGGAGACTCCACACAGAGGTGGGCTGGAAGTCCCTGCAGCATCTGGAGCTATGGCAAGCTTGGGAAAGCTCAAATCCAGATCAGACCTCTACAGTGAGAGAGCAGACCCCAAGAGCCAGTGGCACACCTCCCCAGGCAGGCAGGGGCAGCAGGAACCAGCACTGTGCTCCATGCAACACCTCAGGAGCACACCGAGCATGTGTTCCCAATGCTGCCCAGCCCCACACAGCTCCCAGCTGCCACCAACAGCCATACATGAGCCCCAGCCCTGAGGATGGAGCACATACCCCTGCGCACACATCTCACCAAGCATCTCTCCTCTCCGCCCTGATGACGTGGATGTAGAAGTTGCACTGCTGCTCATGCGGGGAAGTTATGAGAGAAGAGTAATTAATGTATGTTTATCTGTGTTTTAATGAAGCTGTGCAGCTGGAAGCAGGTGAGGAGCCAATGCCACCTGACCACACAGCGCCCCTTGGACTCCTTTTGGGAATCTTCTCTAAAGGATCCAGTTGTCCTGCATGACATTTCCCCCCCCAGACTGAACTAATCAATGTCTGCTACCAGTTATCATGGTGGGAAGGGGAACAACGCATGCTGGGAAGCTGTTGTACATCAACCACTGTGTTATAAATACGCTGGAGATACAGCTATACACAGTACTTTATTCCACCATTTATCTTCACGCGAGCAGAAAGGCTGTAAGCGATGAGAGCCTGCTGCAGAGAGCACTCCTAAGTGAGGTTATTGCATTCTTGACTTACGCCCATTTTTCTGGTTTCCATGCAAACACCAATGAATTTTAAATGGGAGAATTCAGCCAGGGCCTTCCCATTCAGACAAAGGCAGCATCTCTCTACATGGTGTTTACACCCATGCATGGCAGAGGAATGAGCCCAACGGGTTTCCTCTGCCTCTCCCACGGGGCATCCCCCACTCACCAGCAGCTCACAGCCCAGGTACACACATTGGCCACTGCAGCCGCTCTCACAGGCACAGGGCAGTTTCTGAATGCAGGACCATGAATGCCTGCATCTCTACACACACACATACAGGTGTGTGCCCGCAACCAAAGACAACAGGAATGCAAATATGTTTTACGCCTAATTATGGAAAGTACTTTGGCAGGAGGACTGGAGGCACAAAGAGCTACTATTTGGGCTCCTCAGGCTGCCGCCTCTGTTCGGTACACAATCGACAATATTTAGACAGAACGGGCCAGTTCCTTCCTCGCAAGGTAGCTTCCTGCTCCTGGCAGCCCTCGAGCAGGCTATAAAATGACCTTATGTTTAAGGACAGCCTCAAATTAAATAAGCAAAGGGAAAATGCGCCCACTCGCTCTGCCGGCGGCTCCGCTGTTGTTTCACGGCGTGTTGGGGAGAAAAGGGAAGAAAACAGCAGCATGCAAAATAAAAGTTAGCATTAATCCCACGAGACTTTTCGTTTGGGTTCTGCCTTCCTCACACCCTGCCCTGATCTGCTGCCCTTGTTCCAGGCTATGTCACACATCACTTCTGAGTGTCTGGCTCTGCAGTCAAATAGAGCTTTTCATTGACACTCAGATGCATGTGCGGTGATTCAAAAGCCTTATTTTTATGTTTTATAGTGCTCCATCTGAATAAATTCATTTTAAGTGCCACTATTTCATCTGTGGATTATGAAATGTTGGGAGGTCTGGATGCCACAGCCAGGTACCAAAAGGTAATGTATTACCTGCTGCGTGGGTCTGCCAAACACAGCAACCATCATAGAATCACTGAGGTTGGAAAAGACCTCAAAGATCCCCAAGCCCAACCCCGGCCCACCCCTCCATGCCCACCGACCATGTTTCCCAGTGATACATCTCCATGCTCTGGAATACCTCCTGGGAGGGGGACCCCCCACATCCCTGGGCAGCTGTGCCAGTGCTGACTGCTCTTCTGAGGAGAAATTGCTCCTAATATCCAACTTGACCCTTCCCTGGTGCAACGTGAGGCCATCACCTCTCAACCTATCACTAATAATGACAACAAGGCTCTGCAGAGTTCCCAAACCCCGCAGCCCCCCAAGCACAAGCAGAGAGCAGCCCTGGACTCACAGCCACAGGCAGACGGGCAGCGGTGGGCTCTGCTCACAGGGTGCTGGGTGAGAAGCCTGGAAAGCCGAGAGGCCTTGGTGCCAAAAAGTGTGACATGGAGCAGTGGAAAAAAATCACTAATATATTTTTCCTAATCCACCCACCTTCCTGCTCCCCTCCGGAGCAGAACAACTGCATTACAGCAGGGGTTTGTCAAGCCAAGGCTGGAGTCATGTGGGGAAGGGAGAGCTCCTAACACCCATCAGCACAGAGCTGGCTCCCATCGGGACTGGTGCTCCGCAGCACCACAGTGGGACACAGCCAGCATGCTGCCTGGCCTCTGCCTCCTCTCTGCAGGAATCTTTTGGTACTGGTAAATTTGCATAGTGTTGCAAGCTAAACAAAAGCCATAAACGTGAATCTGGTAAGAGCAAGGACCATCAAAAATGTGGTTAGCCCCACAGCTTATCTATTCCCCTCGGTTAAAATGGCAAGTACTTCCATCCTTAGAAGTGATGGTCATAATCACAGAGTGATTGCTACAGTGTCTCAGAGCATGGAAGGCTGCAGGCCCAGAGCACAAAATGCTCCACGTGCAGCTAATGGATCTGCAGCTCTGTCTGCAGTGTGACCATGCATCACCCTGTGCAATGTATCAGCAAGTTCAGCATCTTTGTAAAGGATTTGTCAGGCTTAAAATCCTGGTCACATACAGCCCCAGGTCCAAACGCATTGGTGTGAGCTTACTTCTTCCCATTCAGCGTACCTCAGGTTTGCTGCCTCGCTCTGTACCTCTTTACCAAAACAGAGCAGGGCTCGGATTGTTCCATTCCTGCAAGGCAGCTCTGACAAACCGAGCACTTCTGGCCGGGGAGGCGGCAGCGCGGGGCTCCTTCCTGCACAGCCCAACCCCTCACAGTAATGCAGGGACAGAAGCACTAGGTGGCAAAAAAAGCCAACAGGTCCTTGTTAGTCACACTCAGAAAGTGAGCATTAAGGCATCCCCAAATCACCGGGTTGTTCAGCTCCAGCAGGACCACACAGCACTATGGGGTTCTGCTCCCCCTGAAAGAGCTGAACCAAGAGCTCACAAATATCGAAAGCAGAGGGGGCGAAAGGGGTTAAACCCCCTAGTTGTTACTGAAAGATATACATTCCTGCACATCACTTCCTTCCTGGTAATTGCAGTATAATAAAGCATCAAAACAAACAGTAATCCCCAAAAATGGCTAAAATGGGTCTGTATTCCAGATGAGAAACATCTGCAGCAGCAGATCAGCAGATCTTCTCTTTTCCTGGGCAATTACTTGGACAGCACTATGCTCTCATAGGTAAAATTATTCTCCTGGCCTCTTTTATCACTTCATAAATCAGATCAGCATTTTTGGAGGGGAAGTAAGAATCAATGAATCCCTTTGGATAAATGAGAGCAGGAGATCCCACGGTGCTGCTCGGTGCGGCCACTCCCACTCCTGGCTGGGTTCACTCAAATGGACGGGGAAGAAAATCCCTCAAACCCTTTACATTTTAAAACAAGAGCATAATTTTTCCCTGTACCCAAAGGAATAGGAGAAGGGTAGGATTAGAGCAATGCATTAACTGTCTGACTCGTTACCAGAGAATAAACAAGGACCGTCTCATTAATTTTGGAACCACTACTGCCAATTACGAAGGCATTGTGTTTGCCATACACATTGATTAGAAAAGCTGTTTATTTGAACTAATAAGCAGAAAATGAGCTGAAATTGTCTTTTCTTTATTTTTAATATGATAAATGGAATCAGCTATGAGTACATCTGTTCTGAGCCTCTTTCCCACAATATGTTCTGCCTGAAAAACGTTCCCCGCTATACCAACATCTCAAATGAATGATTGTCCCCATAGCGTCACCTACAAAGCATACAGTGGCGTGTGGTTCAATCCTTCTTCAGCATTTAGTCCATCATCTGAACCAAACCACTCTGCAGAGAGGAGAAAACAGGCTGCATCTACTAGCCTACGGTGGGACCCGAGCCCAGCCTTGGAGGCACCCCTTGGCACGCTGGCATGGCTCAGACAGGTGGGCTCATGCTGTCCAGGCCCTCCAAGCTGGGCTGGCAGTGGCCTACAGACCCCCCACCCCCCGAGGACTGTGTCACTGCATCACTGTAGCTCAGAACTCTCATGTTCAGTGGTCCCAAGCAACTGGTGTCAGAAACCATCCCATGCACCAGCAGGGAGGAGCCAGAGATCCACACTCAGTGCTTTATTTTAACCTCAGAACTATTTTTCCTCTCCTTTTAAGATTTTTCAAAGAATTTTGTTGTTGAGCAGCTTTAACTCTCAGAGCTTCCTCCCAGCAGGAGAAGCCCCAGGACATTCTAAGCAGCAATACGCATACAAACTGCTTCTGGTTGAAAGATCCCCAACAGGTTAAAAAAAATAAAAACAAACAAACAAAAAAACCAAAACAAATGCGAGGCCAGGCACCCACCTGTGCCATGCAGCAGCCCCATCGCTCACTCATCACTCCATCTCTCCTGCTATGATCAGCCAGGGCAGCTGCAAGCAGAGGGGGAGAAATGCCAGCAGATAACCAGCACCTTACTTTAGGCTGTGGGAAGTCACTTGCTTTTCTGAGGAGGGATTCTTGATTGTGTTTGGTGGTGTTTTTAGGGCAGCCACGGTAAAGTTTCTGCATAAAGGAAAAGCAAACAGCTGAAGGTTCCTCCCGGGCTTTGATCCTCCCTGCAGAGAGCAAACCATGAAGTGTTTGTTAAAATCCTAATCCGATTTAAAGCTGCTTTTGACAGTGTTGGGGAAGGAAGTGGCGGCTGCCGGTGCCCCGCCGGCCGGGGCTGCTACAGCCGCGCTGCACTGCCTGCAAAAAGCAGCAGCCCCTGCACAGCTCAGGATAAAATCCCCATCAGAGACAGCTCGTCCAAACGGGCTGTGAATGGGGGTCTCTTTAGGCATCCTTTTTCTCCCTGCAGCACAGATTCCTTTCCCAACAGAGGCAGTGCCCCAGGCTCCAGCCAATTACCAGCTCAGGAGGTGTCAGAGCTCTGGGCAGCCCCCTGGTACCGAAGCTCCTACCTGCAGGTTTCATGGGAGCAAGGAGGCTGCATGTAAATCCATTTATTTCTACTTTATTTTTAAAATATTGTTTCAAAGGGAATCGGCATCAAGCAATCCACATAGAAGTGATACAGCTACACATTGATATCCTGCATGAATGGCCCATTATTTGGGCACAACAAAACTCTGATCCTCTGACAGCCCCCCAATGTCCCTCCCTCACACAGCAGGAAGAGGCAGCGCTGACATCATATTCTGGCTGCAGAGAAGTTCCACACCAGTTGATGAAGGAGCAGCCACGGGCCCAACTGCCCAGCTGTGCCTGTCCCTTGCTGAACCATAGAATCATTCAGGTTGGAAAAGACCTCCCAGATGCCCAGGTGCAGACCCACCCCACCATGCCCACTGACCCCATCCCCCACTGCCACACCTCCACGGTTCTGGAACACCTCCCAGGACGGTGACATCCCCTGGGCAGACCCGTGCCAGTGCTGACCGCTCTTTGGAGAAGAAATGCTTCCTTATATCCAACCTGAACATCCCCTGGTGCAACTTAAGGCCAGTATCACTCATACTATTGCTGTTACCTGAGAGAAGAGGCTGAGCAACCACCACGCTACAGTAATTTGAATGCACAACAAAAAAAGCACAAGCGTCAAAACAGGCTCCTACTGCCCTGGCAGCTTGTGCTGCTCCCATCCATCCAAGGGTCCCACTGGAAGCCCTGGTGGATAGCCAGGAAGGTCACCCGTGGTCTGTCTCCCACAGCACATCCGTAACTTGTTCAGCATCACCCAGTGCTGCTTTATGTCAGTACCTCAGCATTCATTGGACCTGTTTCGCTGTCAGTAAAGAGCATCAGTCTTTGGTGGGGGATGACAGAGAAGCACAGCAGGCACAGACCAAACTGCAGCCCAGAAGGCAGCCCCAACTGCAGCACCCACAGCAGAGCAGCCCTGACTGCGTGGCATTCCAAGGGGAGAACACAGGAACTTAAGAGATTTAAGCTCTTGATGTCTGGATTCTGTCACTGTAACAGAATGTAACAAAGCTGAGATCCAGCCTTCCTCGGTCAGGCGTGGATCAGAAGATGAACTTGCACATCTCTGCTTGGTGGGCCATTATTTTCAATGTGTACAATCCCCCAAGAAATTCTCAGGAGCACAGACTGTGCCATGAAAACCAAGGCCAAGCAGATTGGGACGGGGAACACGTTGGTAATAGGGAGGATTTCGGAAGAGCTTCCTTGGCTGGAGCCGATAAGCAGAGGTTTCGCCTTGGAAATGTTCATAAATCCCAGCTCCAGAAAAGCTTAAGAGAATCAATGTGGTCATTCACACAGCAAGAGCAGTCTGCGTGCTTCGGGACGCAGGTGTCAGCGCTGGGCAGATCGGATAGCACAGCTCTTCGGGGAAAAATGCTCCCCTGTGAGCCAGCGTACATTCAGCCATGGCTGCTGCCCTCCTGTTATTGGATCCCAGCATCAAATGTGGTCTGAGGGAATGTTTCAGCCCGACAATTAATGACTTCATATTTTTCAGAAAATTTCAGGAGGCGGTAGGAAAGGCAACAAGAGGAACTCCCCAGCTATTCCAAGAGCAACTTTTAAAGAGCGAAATGACCTTTACTTCAGTAGAATGTGCTTATGTAGCAAGAATGTTACATCTTTTAAAGTGATCCCTTTTCAAACAATTAAAATTCACACCCACACCATATGCAAGTACGCAAGTCAAAAGTCTCTGCTTTACATCATACGCAGCACTTTTAAATGACATCTCCTTTTTCCAGGGTGGAAAATCACAGTCAGCATTTGTATATAAATATTATTACACAGCTTGAATGTACAAGCCAGGAAACAGAGTGCTGCATGACAACGTGCTAAAAATTCCTCGCTGCATTTTTTTTATGTTAAGAAAGCAGCAGTGTTTGTACAGTAATTCCATTGTCACGCACGGCGTTCTGCTCACAGCGACAGAACCAACACCCCGTCCTAGAGGTGAATTATAAGGGCACGTAGGAAATCCTCTCCTCCTGCTGTGGCAGTGATGCACTGCTCCCCCAGAACCTCAGAGCACACCGACACATACGGTAAACCCCTGACTATCAGCTCTGACTGCCTCCAAACAGGACTGCTTGAGGTTTTGTTGATGTGCATTCTCTTTGAAGTAATCCATCTTAATAACAAAAGTGGGTTTTATCAGACTTTCAACAACCACAACCTTCTCTCGTTGCCTATGAGCGACTGATGGGCTCGATGGCCAGAACTCTGCTTTCAGTTGGGCTAAGATGAAGCACAGGGTCAGCTGACCATGCAATAACTTGTTCTTGCCCACTGTGTTTCTTCTGAGAGATTTAACCTCCCTATTCAAAGAGACAGGAGTTTAACAGTCCTGGGCCTTTGCATCTCCAGCCAACAAAGGGCATATCCAAAACTGAAGTCTCCAGCCTTCAGCTCTTTGAATCCTAATCCTCCCATATCAAGTGATGAACTCTCTACTACTCTGCTGAACACCAAAAAGTCTGAGCTAACTCAATAGCCTTGGAAGTAGACTTAGCTTCTATGCTGAAAAGCAGAGCTCTTAGATTGAACTGAACTTTCACAGCTCCTGCAACCCAGAGCCAGCAACACCTTACTTTGTGTATCAGCTTTTCTTCTCTTTCCCCATTCCTCTAAGCAATGTCCATCCGCCACGTAGATCTGAAAAGCTCTTACAGCACCCTGTGCACCAAAGCTTGTGTTATGAGACATGCATCAGGACTTCAGTGTACTCTCCCTCAGAGGAACTTCACCCTCACGTCCCATCACTCTTGAAATTTGGCCTATTTTTGCCCACAGGCATTATTAAGTCTTTGTGTCCTTATTGGGTTTTCCTGTGGGGTTGGTGAATGAATTTCTCCTTAATTTGTTCCCTCCACTCCTGTGGACACCTCAACCCAACAAAGTCCCTCACAACAGATGTGTGTCAGCTCATCGAGGCACAGCAGCAGTGCAGTAAGGCTGGCACACCTCCACACCTCCATAGAACAGAAGGCTAAGGAGGGACAGAAACAAAGGATGCTGCAGCTGAGATGAAATCCATCACATGCATTAGACAGTGGGAGCTAAACAAGATGCAGCAGTGCAGAGCTGCAGCAGAGGACAGATTTGAGGGGCAGGGAAATGTTCATACCTGCTAAGAATGGTTTAGCAGTGAGCTCAGGTTGGATACTAAGAAATATTTCTTCCCCAAAAGTCCGGTCAGCACAGGCACAGCTGCCGAGGGGGGGGCAGTCACCATCCTGGAGGTGCTTCAGAACATGGGGATGTGGCACTGGGGAACGCAGTCAGTGGGCACAGTGGGGTGGGCTGGGGTTGGTCCTGGGGATCTGAGAGGTCTTTTCCAACCTGAATGATTCTGTGGTTCTATGAACAGAAACAAATTTATCAGGGACGGCCACCAGTAGGGCACCCAAGGCTGCCCTAGAAGCACAGCCGTTCATAATGGCTGCAGAAGACAGCAGCGTGCAGGGACGTGGGGGGATGCAGCACTCAGCAAACCATGGCTTCAGCATCCGCCTGCTCACCTCATCACACCAACAGCCCCAAGCCTTCTCTTTTCTGCACATCCTCCTCCAAACCTTAATGTCAATATTGCATTCAAAGAGTCAGCAGTTTTCTTTGGCAAGGAGGTACAAGGCTGACCACTTCCTACCTCCAAATGGCCCCAGCTTGCACCACAGCTCCATGCAGCACGCTCCGTTCACATTTCTCAGAGCACAAAGGAGCTCCTGAGCCCCATTCCTTCCCCTACCCACCACAGATCGATGTGGTGCTGCCTGGCCTCTGCTCCTCAAGGTCAGGAAAATGGGGCATGCAAAAGTGAGCTAATATTAATTTCCAATGCTTATCTGCCTTTGTTTGTGAGCGAGGAGGACTGATTGCTGCACGCAGGAAACGCATCAACTGACACCCCAGTGCCCAGACTGCCCATCCTGAGGCTCCAGCATCAATAACATTACTGCTTGCAGGGAAAAAGAACTCTGAGGAAAGCCAGGAATGGGGAGAAAAAGAGCACAAAGGCATCCAAAAAATCTCATAAGCAGCAAAGCATGAAGGAAAAGCTTCCTGAGATCTGCTAAAGGCAAATCATTAAACATTTACTTTCCTTCCTGTTGTTAAGGTTCCATGTTACTGCACCATCCACTGGGCAGAGCTGCAGCAACTGGGGGTATTCACGGCATTAGGGCTGCTGGCTGAAAAGGGGAAAAAAAACAAATGCAAATCCTGCAAAAGGTAACAGGTTAAGCCCATGAAGAAATATCAAATTTAAGCATTAAACAAATCCTTTGAAACCATGTACTCGTCCAGTCTGTAAGTTTTTAATGGTTATAAGCCGGGTATTTTCAAAGCCGAAAAAAGAAATTAGTCTAGAAAATATTTAAGTGATAGAATATGGTAATTACATACAAGGATGTGACTCCATAGTGTCCAGCAGTACTCCACAGTGGGACAGGTGGGCTCCATCACTCCCATTGCAGTGCCCAGCACAGGATGGGCAGTGATGGAGCCTTGTGGGGGGCACAGATCTGCCCCATGACACAGTTGCTCTGGGAGCTGCACACCTCAGCTGCTTCCTTCCACAATGAGGGCGGCTTTGTAATCTCACCTGGGGTTAAATCAGGGCTGTAAATCATTAACAGCTGCTACGAGCTATTTGCACACATTGAGTCAGAAAGCTTAAAACGATGGCATGGGGACATAAGCAGGGGCCACATCAAACTGCGTTCATGTCAGAGAGAGGAAGGAGCTGAAACACTGTTACTACCACAGCAGTTAAGTTGTAGCTGAAAGGCAATAATGTTTGTGCCTCTGAATGATCAGCGTCCTGGTCTGTATTAGGTAGGATGCATCGACCTTATTCCTGTCAAAATAGAGGTGAATTTGCTGTCTGCTTTTGATCCATTCATTGTAATATATGCGCAAAAACTGGGCAATATCGAAGTGCTTGCTTTGTCGCTCATTAACTGCATCATTTCTAAATGGAGCCTTGCAGGGAAAGTCATGCAGGATTTAAGGAAGGAGGGACAGCTTTCTGCTCCGTGTGGGTCCAAGCACAACACGGGGCACAGGCAGGAGGCAGCAAGCTGTCGGGGTACCCACTAACAAGGGGCTCTCCTCAGGGACCAGTGCTGGAGAGCTGAGAACAATCCCAGTTCTGGATTTTCCAGGATCACAGTGCCCTGCTATCGCACTAAGGACACCACGAGGCTCTGTAGCACTGCTCTATAGTCACGGTGGCTCTTAATGCCAGTATTTTTCCACAACGCTGCTTTGTTTGTCAGGTAACACAATTTCCTCTGTATGAAAATTCATTTTCTTAGTCACAAGTAAACAGACAGGTTTTGGAGAAAGAGATGCCAGCAGGTAACAGGCAGAGAGTCGCAGTTGTTCCCTTGCCCTTACACGCTCAGATACACACTCAGATAGCCCAGCTGTCCCAGGGCCACTGCCCACTCAGCTCAGACTGTGCACAGTGCCACAGCTCCTGGGTGCACAGGGACAATGGGAAAGCAATGCTTCCTCTGCCCTGAACATAGGTTTGCATTTTTTCGTTTTGTTGCTAAAAAAGCTCCAGTCACATGGGAACGCCTGGGAATGCAGCCCAGGAATTTTGTTTGTAAGCAGAACTGTATTTCTGGAGATTATTGACCTGAACTGTAAATAAATATTCGGAAAAATATTAGAAAGGTTCACAATTTACGGTCCTTGAGATCATCTATTCAATCCCAAACAGTTGGCGGGGCTCCCCATGGGCCCTCATCCATCTCCCTGCAGGTAAATAGCCTCAGCCCCCTGCACTGCTACTGAGCAGATCCAGCACCGTGTCCACAGCCTTGGATGGGAAAAATCTGTATTTAAGATTTCCAGAGTCTCTGCCTGATAACACGCTTTGTTGCTCTTCCAGTTGGACAGTGGCAAAGATCACAGCAGCTTCAGCAGAGGATCCTGTTTGTCCGTTACTGCCAGCCCCATCTCCCTCTCCACCTCTATCCGTGCAAACAACAACTATGCACAGTCACGAATCTAAAAACCTTTATTCCTGTGAGGCACCAACTTCTGCATTTGCATTTACCTCAGTGGAATTTTTCATCTCAGTGAACTGCAAATGCCTCTGCTCCACTGAGGTCAGATCTTGAGACCGAGGCAAAGCATCACGCAGGCTGCCATCCTCCAAGAAAGGAAACAAATCAGCAAACATTTTCAAACTGGCAACATTTTGAAAAGCAAATGCAAAGACAGCGTGCTCAGCTGGAATGGAGGATGCCAGGCAAGTCAGGTATAAGCGCAAAAACTAAAGAACTGTAATACCTGATCCTGCAGAAAACATGCATACATCAGGCTTGCAACCCAATAATCCCGGTGCCGTGACTGGGAAGCGTACTGCAGCACTGGCAGCTAACTGCACATGTCTGCAGATGTAGGAGTCCTGTCACTTGAATACTGGGCAGTTACATGTTTTGACGCTTACAGGTCACACAACACTTCTGCTCAGCTCCACGGAGACCCCATAGCTCTCATTTTATGTTTTATGAATTTTTATCCTATTTTGCTGAGCTCATGGTTTAGTTAATGGCATAGTTTCTGTTACTACAATTGTTCATAAACACTAAATTATTAATGTGGAACCAGGTCAATAGATATTAAAAGCTGAAGCAAATTACAAAACAGAAGTCAGTGGTGAACTACTGCAGAAAGCAAAGTGCTGGTGCAGTGGTTCCATCCCAAAGACAGCCCTCATAGGCTGCCACAAGCCAGTTACCAGCACTGGAGCCACCTGAAAGCACCAGCAAGGGGACATGCCTCAGAAGATATTTCCCTTTGGGGACAGCCCAGAGTGCCTCAGGAGCCCACAGTGCTCCCAGCCTGGCCTGCGGCTTTCTGTCCCTTCATCTCAGGTGGTGCCTTCCTCTCTTCTGAGCACAACCTCCCAGCTCACCCTACAGGTGTGCACTGCACAGAACTGTGTCTGTGTTTGCTTCTTGTTTGTTTGCTTGCAAGCTGCTCCTGAGGAAGTGGCACAGAAGTGCACACAATAGATTGCATCTGCAGCACTGATTCAGGACTGAAGGGCATCCCCAGACCAGGCTGTGACATCCCCATTGGTCATGAGCCCACAGCATGCAGCAGCAGTTACTTTCGTTCCTTGTGCTGGAGCTCAGAAATAAAACCCAATGCCTCCACAGCCAGGTAAAGCCACGGAGCAAAACTGCCAGGGAAGGAAGGAAGCGGAGCACAGTCAGTGTTAATTATGCAAAATAAGATGCGACTTCAAGGATGTGAGTAATGTCTGGGTACAGACAACAGGTGCCTGATAGGGCAGCAGGAAGCACGGAGCTTTCATCTCCGCTGCAGCAGCAGACAGCTGAGATAGCTGCTCGTGTCACAGATAATGACACTTAGTCACCTCCAAGGTGGACTGCAAAGTCTGTGGAGGAGTTTGGAGCAGAGGGGACACTGCTGCCTCATATCAGCAAGCCAGGCTTTGGGCAGCAGCTGTACACGGCGGTGTTTTAAAGCAAGATAGAGCCCAGCACCACTCCTTCCTATTCTATTACTGTGGGAACAGGTCTGGCACTGCCCCTCACCCACAGCAATACAAGGTCTGCTCCAACCATACCCTCCTGGGTTGCACAGGGGAGCTCATAGAAGCAGTAACTCCCAAGGGAGCAGCTCCACACCAGCGGTGCTCAGCCCTCACACCCCTCCATCTCAGCGCACACTCTTCTGGCACCTGCTTTGTGGCACTTGGGTTCAGCATCTCAGCACAGCCCCAGTGCAGGCTGTGGCAAGCAGGGTCACACACTAGTTGTCAACACAGCAGCCACCATTTTGCCAACATAGTTGCCATTCCCATTTATCTCCAGGTATCACAGACCAGGCCTGTAACTGCTGTCAGCAATGCGATAGAGGAGTGCTCTCATAGTAACCATCACAAAATTATCTGACGTAACCAATACGTGACACAACACATCAGTAAACACATCCCAGTATTTCCTACTCTCCCTACGGCTAGAATCCTCACAGGGTCAAACCCATCAGCAACACATGGTGCTGCCCTGGATGGAATTTGCAGTAGTGCATTTCTGTGCTTGGGAAATACCATCTCAGTGGATTAAAAGACAAATGCCATCATCTGGGTACTACAAACCAAGGATTAGGTGATAAAAAACTGAAATTCCCTCTTCTCATTATAGTAGGAAATTTTAATCAACAGCTTCCATTCTTATAATGTACACAAAAATGGTTAAGCAAATAATGAGAAGGCAAAAATTCTCCTCCTTGTGTTACCAACAGATGGCAAAACCACCCATTAAGGCACCTTCTGCTTTCAAGAGGAGGGGCCAGATTTAAAACCTTCTCTCTTGGAATGATTTGAATCCAATTCTGTAAGCAAATTAAAAATTAAGAGTATCAGTCTGTATAAGGAATTAACTCCTTCTGCACACAGGAGCACAGCCGGCATGCTACCTTCCCACTAGGCAGCTTCTCCAAGGTTAGCAGGAAGAGTGCAGCCTTAAAAACAGGGTGACTAGAGGTGCTGCGTGCACACAGAGGCAGACTGCAATGTGTAAAGGTATCACAAGGCTGCAGTTCTACTGCTGGGGCTTTTGTCAGGAGCGTATGGTCCAGGTGGGCTTTGTCTATAACCACTGTGCGATTACAGCACTGCCTGCTTTGCTGCTATGTGGTGGCTTGCAGTTGGCATCCACGCAGTTCAGGTCCCACGGTGAAATGATTACTGCAACTGAGAACTCCCCTCGCGTTCACTGCACTGATCACTCTGCAACAGAGCAATCAGCATTCAGACAAAAAAAAGCTTTCAGTTCAGGGATGTTTCGCCCTCACGTTGCTGCAGCATTACTGCACATTTGCAGAATTCAGTTCATACTCACACAGATACAAGTGCCCAATGCACAGTGAGAAATCAGGGCAGGTCTGTTGCTTAGGCATTTGAGCCTTTCATCTTTGAGTTGGCTTCATACTGAGAAAGGTTATTTTTGAGGGAATTCTAACTCCCTCAAATTATACTTTGAGGGAACCCCCAGCTTCTTAAAACTGCATTTCCTTCTATTGCCCGTTTACTTGCTAATTTTCAAAACCAGACAGAATTCCTGACCTTTAAAAAGCACATTGTAAAGCCTACCAATAACTTTCTCTTAAGAGAAAGCATCAATCTTGTGTATTTGAAGTCAGTAGTATTTTGAGCATGGTTCAGATAATTCTTAAGAGATTCTCTTTCTTCTGTCCTTCCCTCATCAAACTGCATCTGCCCACGACCCACAACCGCTGCTCCCACTCGGACTGATCTCTGCCCTCAGAGACAAACACGTACGCAATCAAACGACTGGTCTTTGAGCGCACACTTCCGTAGGGAGAAACCTTCCCAGGAGGCGTATCTGCAGTAAGGGGCAGAGCTCGCACCGGCAGTGGCTGAACGCGGACCTTCCCTCGCTGCTGTGCGAGCTATCAAACGTACGCTGTAAAATGACAAAGAGGTTGATTTGTATGCTGAATTTTACTCTTCTCGCACGTTAAAAATACATCATTATGCCTCCCGTGTTTTCCCTGTAAAAGCAACATGCTCCTGAGGGAGCAAACCCCAGCTCGGGGCCATTCTGCACCAGCTGAGTATTGAAGGGGGGTCTCCATTTGCTAAATAGGATCTCAAGCACATAAGAGCAGAGCGCGCAGAGTCATGGCCAGTTTTGTAGGGGAGCCCCACACCTACCAGCAAGCAGCTATTGTCTGTTGAAGACCATTTGAAAACCTGAACCGGGGGCTGCCTTACGCTGCACCCAGCGGGGCTGACAGCAGCCTCGGCAACAAAACAGCCGCAAAGCTGAGAGCAGCACCGTAACGCCTGCCCCTCTTCCGTCGGGCGGCACCACATCTCGGCGGCTCGGTGTGAACTGCACAGCTCTGCCCTTCACTTTCTCAAAGGGAAAGAGCCATGAAATTAATCCACACGCCACATACGTAACACAAACGTAGCCTCAGCTTCTTCTTGCTTTTCCACATCGACGTTGCCAGCACAACACGCAAGCTGCTATGCATGAGCAGAAGGAGGTGCCCGTGGAGTACCACCGCAACGGGCCCGCAGCCCGAGCAGGACGGCTGCCCCCAGCCCCGGCTGCTCCAGCCCCGCTCCATGCCCAGAGGTACGGGGGTGCCGGGGCCGCCACTGCCCCCCCCCCCCCCCCTTCCCCTCCCTGAGCCGCCGTTACCTTCAGGCTGGGCGGAGGGCGCGGTACGTGCGCAGCTGTCACCGCCTGCCCTCCATTCACAAAAGTAAATAAATAAATAAATAAATAAAGCGGGGGAGGGGGACACGCAAACAGCGAGCGAGAGCCGTATCCGTCCTCCGCGGCTCGCAGCCAGTCTTTCTCCAGCCCCCCATTCATAAAAGGGAGCCGAGCATGCGCCGTGGCGCCTCGGTGCCCACCCATTCATAGAGTAGGGAGGCTGCGCCTGCGCAGTGGGGGCCGCTGCCCTCCCATTCATAAAATAGCCATTTTCCCAGGCAGCGGCTTTGCAGCATCGCGGCGGAGCGGGGGCAGCGGAGCCGCTGTCAGAGCCGCGCTCGCGGCTCCGCGCCCTCAATCCCGGTCCCAGAGGGCTCCGCTCGCGTTGCAGAGATGCTCCTTGCCGGGATCCCTCGGGTAAGTGCAGGATCTGCGCTCGGGGGAAATGTTACGTGGATTTAAACAGGGAAAAATCAAGCCTGCTCCCCGAGGGAAAATCTCGCACTCCTTCTAGATGGATTTGTCCGTCCCCTTAGAGATCGCTGATCGCAAGCGTGTTCTGCACCGTGACTTTTCTAACAGCAATTATCTATAATTATACGTAGTGGAGAGCTGCCCGGTGCTCCCCAATCCGGAGGAGACTTCACATTCTGAAGAAATCTCTCTTTTCCTGCAGAATTTACATTTCTGTTCCTGTAATTCTTATTTATGCCTCTCTTCTACGTTCTCCCAACATCTGCATGCAGGGGATGGCAGCGGCAGGCAGCGCTGGCCCTACTTGCGGCAGGGTAATTCGCAGGGCTTTTCTACCAGAGCAACACTTCTCTCCCTGGTGATGGGGTGTCCTCTTCTCCTTTCTCCTCAGAAAAATGGTCATAAATGCGTGATTGCTTGTGCTGATAAATAAGATTTGGGTATTTCTTGCTTTGGAATATGAATGCTGTTTTTATGTATTTCCTCTCTTTTCCGAAGCCCTCTGTCTTGGTAGCGTCATGGAGTTCTGAGCTGTCTCCATGACAGGACGCTCCAGAGATCAGGCTCTGGTGTGTCAGGTCTCTCCTGTCTGACCTTTGCTCTTCAGCATTTTATTTCACACAGCTGTCTTTTTTTTTTTTTTTCCTGGCCTTGGTGCCTTATTCCATCATCATTCTGTTCCCTGTTTTGCTGTACGTTTGGCTACTTCAGTGTTAAATCTGGATGGATTCTATATTTTAAAGGCTAAATAAGCAATAAAAATGTGCGTATAGAGTCGTTTCATAGAGGTAAATGGAATGTGTTATAGATGGAGGGGAAATGTGTCTAGGCTGCTCTTCTCTACCAACTGCGTAGCAGAGATAAGCCAGGATTTTATTTTCTGGTACCAGTCCCGGCATCACAGGAGAAAGGCAAGCCTGGAGACGACATGTTCTGAAAATTCATTATCAGAAGGGGAATGGAAAAAGCAGACGGGGCATATAAAAGGCACAAAGGTCTTGGAGGAAAGCGGGACTGGAAATGCAGACCTTGGAAGTGACAGTGCAAATGAATATCAGCATTAATCAGCAGAAGGAAAAGGCGTCATGCTTTTTCCTCAAGTGACCAAGAGATGGGTCTCGTTTCTGGATTGATATCTTTTATGGATTCAACTTCTGCTTTAAAGGGTGTGGGAAAGAAAGGCAGAGAAATGGAAAGACCTCACTGGTTAATCCAGAGCACAAAAGGCACGTTCTAGATTCTTTAAAACTTCTCCAGCTTCTGCCATTCTTCCAAACCACGCTAAGGGTGCATGGTGTCAAAAAAAATCAGCTTAGGAATCGTAGTTTAATTAGGTAAAGGGAAATGCAGCTTTCTCAACATAGAGGCTTCCCCCCTTGCTCTTTATTTTGTGTTGAAGAATAAAGTTACAATTTGTGCACTGAATCACAATGATCTCGATGACTAGCTTCCCCTTTCTCCATATAAAAATGACTGATAGCAGGAGGAGGGGTTGTTCTCAGTTATTGGAACCCCACTGGGGATGTCTCATTGATAAATGTGCCATTTTCCATGGGCTACTGTGTTTCGGTTGCTAGAAAGGACTCTATATTGGTATTGTAAAATCAAATGGACTATTTCTGAGCACTGCAGTCCTTTTGAAATTCTGTGTGAGGTTTGTACATGGGAGAAATTATTTGCTCTCCTCCTGAAACAGCAAAACAAAAGCTGTTTTTGTGGAATCGTGACTAATTCCTGGGTCACGCTGGGAAATGCTGCATCTCCAAAAGCAACCCCCCCCCCCCCTCCACCACCACCACCAACCAGCTCCCAAACCAAACTGCGATCTCTCTTCAGTGAAATGAAATTCACCACCTTTGCAACGCTACAGCAATAATTAATTCACAGCTCTGATGGTTTTCCAAATACTGACCATAAAAGCCTAACATTCATTAATCACATTGCTATGCGATTTTCCAGATTCAGCCCTATCCTTAAACTTGCCTTTTTATAGGCAAGCAGTCGCACAAATGTTGCTTGTTTATTCCTTTTCAATGCAATACAACGTAATTCCATCAGATAATAAAATCCTTATAATACGGCCATCATTTGGTACCATTAGCTTAATAGATCACATCTGAGCTCAGTTTTCTGGCCTTAAAATAAATGTTCTTATCCAATAAAAGGCCTTTACTGAGAAATTTGAGTCCCTGGAGATCTGAATGTTCACGGGCCAAAATGTGCTTCATTCACTCACACCACAGGAACAGACTGGAGCTGGACAGAGACAGCTTCTTGGAAGTCTATGGCTCTCATTTCCCAGCTCCTGAATCTCCCAGCTCTGGCATGAGTGCAGTGCCTCCTTTTAAAAATGGCAGATTTCCCCAAAAAGCTTTCTATTTTATTTTTTTTTTCTACTCTCTAGTAGAGAAAATTCTAGCTGTCCTCAACTAGATAAGGCTGTTAAGTGGGGGAAAAACGAATCCATACCAATATTGTGTTAATGTTAATGCCCGCTTCATGGAAAAGAGCTTGTTTTTTGTATCTGATTTTAAAGAATTCACTGCTAACTCAAAATTTAGGCAGAATAAGTCAGTCTTAATGAACTCCAATATCACATATTGCTCCATATCGCACATTTACAGCGTGCTTACTGAGGGGCCTCCTCTAGCTTCAAGCATAGCCCTCCCTCAATAAAAGCTTTTATTGAACCTTTTCACTTGGGGCAGCAGCAGCACGTCCTTCATCACTGCAGAGGTCTGGGTGAGACGTGTCCTTAATGCCACCCAAAGGCCAAGGCACACAGCTGTCCCCTGGCAGCTCCCTGTGCTGGGGCTTCGGCCGTGGGTCTCTGCCCTGTGCTGCAGGAGGAGGCACACGGCATGGATGCTCCTCTGTCACCCGCCAGGGCTGGGCTCTGCCTGCACCACATTGTGCTGCACCCTGTGGGTCTCCCTCCTCTCTCTGCAAGTCCTGCTTTGTGGCAAGGCCAGCTTTTGGCCCAGGTCCCCTGGCTCTGCCTGCAGCACATCCCATGTGCTCTTTCTCTGCCCACACCCTCAGCCAGGAGCTGCCAATGGAAGAGCTGGCAGATGCAGAAGGCAGCACCTTTGCGCTTGCCCAAAAGCACTGTGGCTGTAGCTGTGATGAACCCTTTCTGGATAAGATTTTCTAGACTATACAACCAAACCACCATAAAAGAGAGAATGCAGGCATGATCGTTCTAAAAGTAGCAATAAATTAGAGGAAGGACCATTCACGCAGGTTGCCATTGATTCTGAAGGGTGCCAACTTGCACAGGCCTTGGAATATACATGGCCTCCCTTGACAGCAAGCTGCTCAAGTATATTGTTTTCAATTATGACAGTTTCTTTGTATTCAGATGCATCTGTAAAGATATTATTGTTGTGGGTTTTTTTGATACTCTTCCTTTTGAGACATTTCTGTCTCAAAATATCATATATTCCATTAGAGCAAAGAGAACAAGCAAATTTCCACAGTGCATTTACTGCCACTGTTGCTACAAATATTTTAATCTCCATTAGATGGCTGTCACTTTTCTCTGAGAGAGTGGAATTCAGAATGCGTGTGGATAACAGTGGGTCTAATGGCAATAGCCAGGAGAAGGTGCAGTTCAGCTGTTGGGCAATAAGATGGCAGGGCTTCTGTGCCATCACTGAGCCACAGCAATGCTCCAGGGCCCTGGAAGGCTCTCCCCAACAGCAGTCAGGATTTGCCCGTTAATTTCTCTGCAGTAATTTCCCCTTCCCTTCTTCACAAAAGCTTGTGATGCTTCACAGTTTGGAAAAATCTTGGGAAATAGTGATGAAGTTCTTACTGAAAACTCAAGTTTGGTTGACTCTGCTGGAAATGCTTCTCCAGCTTATGGTAAGGAAGAAGAAGACTCTCCTGACCCTGTTACCTTTCTTCCCACCACATGTCATTATGGCAAGGTGCCTTGGGCCCAGCAGCTCCAGCCCTACAGGACAGGTCTGGGCTCAGCAGAGGTGCATGAGCTAAGGGACAGCCCAGTGCCAGCAGTCCCAGTGGAAATCTTGCTTAGGAAGAAGACAAGTGACCCCTGATCTTCTACCCTTTGTAAGCTGTGAGTGCTGTGACTTTTTGGTGGCTACGCTACTCCTGCGCTCTTAACAGAGCCCAAACAGCCCATCTGGGCTCTTCTTTTCTATTGCATTTAAGACTGAGCCCAGATGCGAGCACATCAGCATCTGCATGCTGAAGATCTCTCATCCTCCAGCAATGGCTGGGGCAGAGCAGCGTGTCCTGTGTGGTGCCAGCCAGCTCACAAAACACGTTTTCCTCTTTCCCTGCAGACTTCAGTGGATGGGGCACTGAGGGGTTGCAGGCTCACATCAGTGCTTCCTAGAGTCCTACCTGGCAGCATTGCTTCCGCACAGGACCCGATTCTGGACACCAGAAGTCCTTATTCTCATTATTTGTTTGTTACCACACATCTACAAAGTTGTTAAACGTACGAGGCCATATTAGAACCATGAACTAATATATAATTGAGACAGTTATGAACAGCATGCACATCTGCACTCATTAAATACGTACTTGGGGATCCTTTTTGGTTGTTTTTTTTGTAACTGGAAGACGAGTTATCCCACATCACTTTGAGAATAAAAATGCCGGAACCTTATTGCTTTCAATTGCAGAAATGGCTCTGAATACATTAATGGGAATGAGCTTTCCTGTGGGTTATTATGGCTCTCTCACAGAATTGCCCACAAGGATGTTGCTTTCCATAACATTATGTAGGCAAGTCCAAAATCCTATTAAAACATAAGAACACTTTTGTTTCAACTTCATTTGACAAAAGAAAGAATCTTACGAAACTTCTGAATCTAAAAACAACCACCAAAAGACTTCAAAACACCCCTTGGTTTTCTACAACGCGAGGATTTGTAATTGTCTTGTATAATAGGCATTTTAAATGGGCAATACCCAAACGGAGAGACGAAATGAGAACTGCAGCACATTTATGGAGCTGGCTCTCTGAATCCAACATCGATCCTTTGGAAGGGAGTATATTTTGACTTCAGAATGGTATGTGGTGAGCAGTTCCCCAGCTCCTGGATGGCACAGGGGGAGAGATTTTCTCTGCATGGGACTGTGTTGACGTTTCTGCTTTGAAAAGAGCTTCATTGTTTTACCTAGCTCTGAAGAATGAACAAATCCCACTGTAAGAACATACTCATGAATTGCCCTTCCCGTTGCCTACTTACAGAAAATTGCCTGCACAATTGCATCCAGTGAATTTGTGCCCACGTTAATGTTATAATATGTTTGCAATTACTGATGATCAAAGGTTAACCAATTTTGTTTACAAGTATTGTGTATGGCATTTTTTCTCAGAATTAAAATGCTATTTCCAGTCAGAATGAATTAGTGCAATGGATTACAAAGACACTGCAGCAAGTTTCGTAGTTTTTATGAAGTTACAGAGCTTAAGTATCTCGGATCTCCTGTTCTACTTGATTATTTCTTCTATTTTTCTTTTTTTGCTCTCCTCAATATACAGTTTTCTCTAAGTGCAACATCTTACATTAAATCCATTCAATCCGAGCAATTAATTCAGTATCCATGAACGTTACCAAACTGATGCTGCCAGAAAGAGCCCTGTTCCCAGTGCCGGCAGCACGAACCGCAGGGCCCAGCAGGCTGTTCTGTGGGGCTGGGCTCAGGTCTTTAGGTCAAGGTGCCCATCAGCTCTCGTCCCTTATCAAGGACTTAAGTTCAGCCTGGTCACCCCGAGCACCATTTGGGTGGGAGATGTGATGCAGCAGGAGCTGCAGGTTTTGGTACCGCTGTGTGCAGCAGTGCCACCCTCACTGGTGAATGTCCGTTCACAGAATGATCCAGGTGGGGAGCAAGGAAGGGCACAGCATCCTCCTCATGGAACAGGAATAAATAAACATCACATTCCTACATCTCCAGGAGCTACCTGGTATCCCCATACATCCCTGCAGGCTGACTGCCTTTCACAAGCAGGCTCGCCTGTTTGTTCCAGCCATCCTGGCACAGTTGCAGGCTGGTCTCAGCCAAGCTTTTCCCCCAGGGAACACAATAACCAAAAAAGTCCAAGTGCTGATGCCTTCGGGGTGTCCCAGGGCAGGATGTCAGTGTACCCAGGCAGGTACGCCTCAGCCTGCAAGAATTCCTGGGAGCAGTATGACTCTCAACTTGCTCCTGCTCCAACAAAAGCTCGTAACAAGAGAGCTCCCTGGGATCCCTCTTCTGCTTGAGGGAAGGGCCCATCTCCTGAAATTCAGCTACAGCAGCCCTGTACCCCTCTCTGTGCCACACATTTCCCTGAGTTCAGCCTGCTAACAGCTGGCAGTAGGACTGACTGATGCCTGCCACTAAATCCAAAATCTCTGTTCCCAGGATGCGGGCATCAGGCTGAAAGCAGCTCAAGGAAAGATGTAGCTTTGGGGATGTGCCAGCGGGAGCATGCAGAAACTGAAACAAGCGCACCATAAGCTGTCATCATTGATCCCATAGGCAGACCCCATAGGCAGGCCCAACACCCAGCTCAGCTCCAGAGATGCATGACCTGGATCTGTCACCAGCAATCTCACTGCACTGCTGAGACCTCTGGCAACAAGGCCACAGCAGCGGCATAGTCACAGTCCTTGGAAAATCCCATAAATGTCGGCGTTGTGCATCGTTGACATGTAACTCGTGAAGTGAGAGCAGCTAACTGCAGAGTGCCTTGCTCGGCAATGAGGACTGGGCAGAAAGGAGGGACTGCGTAGGGTCAAACTGGTGGACATGAAAGCGTGGTGTCTGAAAGCTGAGCTGCTGCAAGACAGACATAGTCTGGAGCAGGGGTTAGATAACTGGGAGAGCTGGATCTCACCTGGATCCAGAGGCTTTAACTGAAAGGATCCCGAGCCCAAATACCTGTGGGCTCTGCCCCACAAGCATTGTTTTCTCTTAGGAGGACAATTTGAAGTAGAATTTTAATGGAAAAAAAAAAAAAAAGATGAATCATTTTCAGCATTAACCATCCTAAAGCGGGGTACTTCGTGCAGGGTTCATCTCCTTCCTGTGATAATTAGCTCTGAAATCCTGATTAGCATTATCTTTTGAAGTCTTTCTGCACATAGCTTTGTCTGAGCGCACAGCACTGCTGGTTTAGGGGGTTTGGGAATGACACGCTCGCTGCCTACGGCCACCAATTAACGTGATGATGTAACTTCATGCGGCAGCATGGCTAGCACTGAGCCACTGCTGGCCACACAGCTCCAAAGCTGATGGAAACCAACCTGTTTGGTTACCACAATCAGTAGCACAGAGCACCGTTAGCACTGTGGGCCAGAGCCTCAGTGTGGGGGCAGTCAGCCTCAGGTCTGTCCACACGGCCAGAGGAGTGGGACAAACTGCACTGCTCTGCACAGCACACCTCGAAGTAAATGATCTACGGATCCAGTCTGAACCTACAGCACAAGGACCAAACTCCAGAGACTACAGCAAGCAGGGCTGAACCCAACCGGAGCACAGAGCTGCACGTGAGGGGTTATCCCAGAGTTATGGAGAGCTGAGGAAGGCAGCAGGAAGGACAGACAGACAGAGCAGCACACCACACCTCCGCTCATCACTTCCTTCCCTTACCTCCTGTCTCTCAGCAGCTCGGCTGCACGGACTGCCCCGGCCAGCACAGCTGCCTCTCTTCAGAGGAAAGAAACAGCTGTGAAACCACAGCCTTCCTGTGAGCACAGCGCCCAGGGACAGAACACACCGTTTCGCTGAGCTCAGACTTGCTGCAAGTGTTTGTTTTGTGACGTGGGATTCTGATGCCCAGAAGAACGTTGCATTTTTTCCCCCCTCCGCATTCCCCACAGTTGTCAGAATCATCGCTTATCTTTACTTCTGACATGCAGTAAGTAGGAAATAGATGCTTTAAAAGCTCTCGTTGCCGAAGCGTCAGTGAATAACGAAATAAAAAAATCCAGATGAATGATTGAGGCCCAGCAGAGAGCATTAACCGGCAAAGAGGAGCAGCACCAGGGCTGCATGGCAATAACCACTGCTGGCAGAGGAGCACTCTGTCCCCTCGTGCTGTGCCATGCACTGCCCACACATCAGGGCTCCTCCTGCAGGAGCCCACCTCCCATTGATCGCAGCTGCACTGATGGGTTTGCGGCCCCTCCAATATCAAAGCAACTATTTGCAAAGATAACAGTGGGCTCTAGTAACATTTTTCCCTTTCTCTTTCCCAAACCGTGTAGCTGCCCATGCTCCAACTATTGCAGTTGTTTTACATTTGGAGGGGAGGATATACTTTTACAGAAACACATTCACATTTACTCTCAGTCGTGCACTTCTCATATACCAGCTGACTGCTGTCCCGGCTCCCTCCTGACTTGTTTCAGCCCATACAGACCGCCGTAGCATTGAGGCATTTTAGTGCTGTTGGAAAAGGTTAATTTATTTCCCTGAACACAAACAACTGGAAATGCCTTTGGCAGTTCCCCATTTCCTTTTTCTTGATACCAAAGCCTTTCCCCTCCTGTAACTCGCTCCGAAGCTTTACTCACCAGTTCTTTAAACCGATCTCCAACATGATATTATTTATGAATAAAGGTCACCCAGCAAGGAAATGGCACATCTACCAGAAAACAATGTGCACTTTCTAAATTTGAACCGAGTAGTTTCCGCTCTTTGATTTAAGTTTAGTTACTTCCTGTGGTTTCTTGTCCTACGCTGCTGTTGAATCTTTGGATCTCCTCCAGGATAAATTGCACTCTTTCAATGAAATTAGAAACTGTAGCAACAGAGGGCTCAGCTAGCAGAGCTGGTAAACAGCCCTCAAGCCAAATATTAGCGTGCTTGGTGGTTTGAAGAAGAGCCCAAGACCTGCAGGAGGTGATGCAGCACAGCCCCACCTGGCTGCATGCTCCCCAGCCCCCCACTCAATCTAGTGCTATTGCACAACCGGAGAGCTGCTGAGCAAGAGCTGCCTCCTCCTGCAGGAGGGATGAAAGCAGCCTTAAACCAACAGCTCCTGGTGGGGATGGATGCTTCCTGAGGCTGAGCCGTCCTCCCACAGCTGATGAAAAGCCTGGGCTGCAGGGGCAAGCGTTACATCCCATGCTCCAGCAAGGTTTTGTGACTATGAGCCGCTCTCTTGCTTCATTTGTTAGGGGTCATTGTCAGCTGAGAGAAGTTCCCAGACACAGATAAGTAATTTCAAGCAGTTTGCCAACAAAATGCATGTGAATATACGTAGTAACCCTGAGGTCCCAGCAGAAAAAATTAGAAATGACCATTGGAGAGCACGCAGTGATGGTGCCCTACTGAGGTTGGCGTCACTTACAGTAAAGGGTACGGAGTGGGAAAGAATAGCCAAGAATGCACTTTACACCTGGGTAGGCTCTATGACTTCCTTCTCCATGACTTACAGGCTTTCTAAGAGCTTTTGCATGACAAGTCACTGCACTGAGCCCTTCCTGGGCTGGAGTCGGAGGATAACTTAATAAAAACGTGCTCTTTCTCTCCCCATCCCTTTTCTATCTCTTCTCCTCCCTGCAGGACACCTAAGAGCATATTTCTCACCAGTGCTCAGGCTGTTTTATCAATGGAGCCCCGGATTCCCCACAACATCACCGTCGTCCCCAACTCTGTGATGGTCCAGCCCCTGCTGGACAGCCGGATCCCCTACGGGAGGCTGCAGCACCCGCTCACCATCCTGCCCATTGACCAGATGAAGACGACCCACATAGAGAACGACTATACTGACAACCCCACTGCTCCCCTGCCGGCAGCCCCCAAGAGGCCCCGGGGTCCCCATGAAGCGGCCTCGAGCCACACGCAGCGCTGCGAGCAGGACGTCACCCACCCCTGGATCTCGTTCAACGGGCGCCCCAGCTCCATCAGCAGCAGCAGCAGCACCTCGTCTGACCAAAGGCTCTTGGACCACATGGCCCCGGCACCCGTGGCTGAGCAGTCCTCACCCAGGGCGGTGCGCATCCAGCCCAAAGCAATCCACTGCAAACCCCTGGACCTGAAGGAACCCATGTCTCAGGAACTGGATAAGCACTTTCTTCTGTGCGAAGCCTGTGGGAAATGCAAGTGCAAGGAGTGTGCACTGCCCCGGACTCTGCCGTCGTGCTGGGTGTGCAACCAGGCGTGCCTGTGCTCGGCGCAGAGCCTGGTCAACTACTCCACCTGCATGTGTCTGGTCAAGGGAGTCTTCTACCACTGCACCAACGAGGACGACGAAGGCACGTGTGCCGACCACCCCTGCTCCTGCTCCCAGTCCAACTGCTGCGCCCGCTGGGCCTTCATGAGCGCCGTGTCGCTGGTGCTGCCCTGCCTGCTCTGCTACCTGCCTGCCACCGGCTGTGTTAAGCTGTCCCAGCGCTGCTACGACCACCTGCGCCGGCCTGGCTGCAGGTGCAAGAACACAAACAGTGTCATGTGCAAGGCATTGCCCGAGAGCAAAGCCAGCAGGGCTGAGAAACCCTTTTGATAGTTGGGGAAGGAGGGAGGGGGGGCAGATGCTCCCCAAGGGGGCGGAGTTGTGTTTTTTCATAACCTGTGTTCTGAGGATAACACGAGCCTTTCTCCTTCAGAGAAAGCAGAAGCAACTGTTTCTACAAACTGAAGCACTTCGGGTCATTCAGGGTTTTGGAACTGGTCAGCATTTAACTTCGTAGGGCCAAAGGAGGAATCTCAGTCACTCAGAGTAAAGCCTGCAAACCCACATACGATGTGATGCACACTGCAACACACAGCTGCTCACCGTGCCCACCGTGAGGACCCGCAGCCACTCACTTACCTGTGCACCAACACGCACTTCCCACCACTGCTTGCAGAACACTGCCTTGGGCTGACATCCATTCTGGGGTTCCTGTTTTCTCCCCTCCTAAGCCACATTCACTTCCAGCTGCAGGTGGAAGCGGTGCTCCCTCCCCTCCCTGCCCACCTACTCCCTTATCAGGGCCACCTGTGTGCACTGAGCCCTTCCCTCAAGCCTTCTGCCTCCCTCAGAAGGTCTGAAGCAGAAGTAGACATAAAGCGCAGTGCTGTGGGGGTCTCAGCATTTAGGCACAGTGCTCTGTTGTGTGCCCACCTGCTCGTGTTGCTTCGGAGCCTCCAGCAGAATGGGGGACAGGTCTGAGCCATGTCCCAGCACTGCACTGCTCTATCCCAATCTGTAGACCAGGTTTCATCCCACCTAAAGCTGATTTTACACCAACAGCACACAACTGCCCAAAAGGTTCAAATCCCATTTCCCTGCCAGGTGCTCGCTCCCAGGCACCGGAGCAAAGACAAAGACAACCAGTCTGTGAAGTTCAGATATTCCATACTTGTTTCTCTAAGACTCTCAACCCACAAAGACTGAAGCGCAGGATACACGTAGGTGCATTCACATGAGGCCATCACCCTGTAGCTCCTCTCCTGGGACAAGCTCTTTGCTCTTTAGATATTCTTTTTTTTTCAAGCAGGAGGAGAACGGCACTTGCATGCAACAAATCCCATTCCCCCAGTTCTATTGCTATTTTGCATCCTCTGTACAAAAGCGGAGAATGCTTGTAACATTTATTTTAGCACGAGCAAATGCTAGGGAAAGCCAGGGAGGGACAGGAGCGCCTGTAAAGGATTTGCCCCTGGTACTCAGAGAGAGAAGTGCTCACACTGGGAGGCTGTGCTCCCCTGGAGTGGCAGTAACCCCATTGCTCTGACAGCTGTAAGGTGCCAACGAACCACCTTTGCCCCAGCACACAACGCTGTCCTAAATGAGTAGGTACAAATCTCATGCTGAAAAGGGATCCAGTCTATCTTTTCTCTGTATTTTTTTAATTAGAGGAAATTTCCTCAGTAAATGCACAGCAGTGACAGTGAAATGTCATTCCTAATTAGCAAAGCAATAGGCAGAGCTCGGGCAGCGTTTCCAGGAGTGCCATTTGCTGGGCTGCAATGCAGTTGCTGCATAGGGGTTGGCAGGAGCGTGCTGATGGGAGGTCTGGTGTCTTTTGTTTTGGGAATCCATTTACCTTGGATGACTTGGGGTTCGGTTATGTTTAATTGTGGATATTTAATGAATGGTGAGTTTAAAAAAAAAAGAAAAAGAAAAATTTTTATATTTATAATGTTTGCTAGCTTGTATGTGATAAACTGTAGGAAAAAGGGCACATCGGTTACCAGATACCAATTCCTATGGTTTATCCTCGTGTTGAACATATAAGGACACCAGAAAGAAGGAAGCAGGTGGGGCTGCACCTATTATCTTGCACAAATGAGAGGGGAAAATGTAAGAGGCAAACCAGCTGAGCTGTTGGTTGAATGTATAAAGTGTATGTATTTAATAATAGAAATAAATTCCCCAAGATACAATCTGGCCAGAAAATGCAGCAGGAGGGGCAGCTGCTATGGGAGCATATGCAGTAGCCAAATGGCCTCAACCTACAGGTCTCCCCTTTTTGACCCTCTGTCCTTGGCTGTTCCTGAGGGGTCCGTACTGAAAATCTGCAATAGCAAATCCCATTGATAGCTGCATGGTTCCTGCCAGGAAATGCAATGTCAGAGTGGTGACCACAGTGCCAACCCCGTGCCATGCACGTGCCCGCCCCGTTCCCCAGTGCAACGAGGCTTCCGCTCCTTCTACCTTCATTGTACATAGCTGTAAACTATTTCTCTGTTGGTTTCTTTTAATATATAAATCCCGCTGTGATGTAAGCCCACCACTTGCTGGAAGACTGTAATGTGTTTGTGGATGTGTTAGAGCAGTGGTCGATGTAGCAGTGCTCCCCCGCCCCAGGACCTCACCAGCTCTGCAGCTCAGGCTCAGAGGCAATAAGGTCCCGCTTTCCCCTCCTGCCCCATCCCAATGCCTCCATTCCCCTTTTCCTCTGACGGTACTTGGGTCTTGTGCCACCCCCAGGTCTTGCAGGCACAGGCACAGGCTGCGCTGCCTCTCACAGAGCATTACCCAAAATTACTGCCCGGTGCCGTGCGACCCATGGGGAGGGCTGCAGCTGTGGCCCCAGCAATTGGCACTCACAGCCCCCAGTGCCCCCCCCCCGCCACCTCTCTGCCCCCCACACTGAGTGAGGCCCCCCCACCCCGAT
Source organism: Alectoris magna (assembly GCA_030625065.1). Lineage (NCBI taxonomy): Eukaryota > Metazoa > Chordata > Aves > Galliformes > Phasianidae > Alectoris > Alectoris magna. Next base: position 16,126,914 of record CM060573.1, on the reverse strand, counting down.
AGCATCCCGCCACACGTGCACCCCGAGGAGTCACCACAGAAGGTTTTTCTTTGTATAGAATATTTATTTTGAAGCTCTATTTTAATAGTATTTATTTTAGAAAGTCTACTATTGTAAGAGTTCTTCTGTTTGTGAAGAAAAACAAGTACTGATGAATGTACTGATCTAGAAATTATATATATATATAAATATATATTGTTAAATATATAAGTGGCTGTTGTGGTTTGTCTATTAAAAAAAAAAATAAAATCCTGAAGAACGTTTGTAGCAATTATCCCAAAAATAGGAGTGCAGAGCAGCCCCAGGTGGCAGCCCAGGGGCTCAGCCCCGCTCCCACCCATTGCAGTGCCCTGGGGAGCTGGAGCAGGGAGCTCCTGGCTCTGCCAGCTCACAGGAGCAGTTCTCTCCTTCCCTCCCAACACATCTGGGAAGTCTGGGCTGCTGTTAGGCTACACCTTCTGCAAAGCTGAAGATCAACCCTTCTCTTGGCTGGAGATTAAAAACCAAGAGAGCAGCACCGATCCTACAGAGACCCCCAGGCATTCAGCCCTATTCCCCACTGCTGTGTTCTCGTTTCCAGGCTGCACACAATGGCAGTGGGATAGAGATGGGCTTGGGGGAAAGCCGGGAGGGCACAGCACTGCCACTGCCTCCATCCAATGCCAATACAACAGCATGTGCCCGGCCTCAGGCAGGTGCCAGCTTCCCAATGCTCGAGGCTGCAGGAAGAGAGCCACGGATGTGCTGTTCCATGGGATCTTTGGCACTTTATCTTGCACAGAGCAGTGTGAGCCCCCGCAGCCCTGCACAGAGCACAGCCTTGGCCAGGCTCTGCCCAGAGACCTCCTGAGACTGCCACAGCAGAACCACCAAAACTCAGCAGCTGTGACCTAAGGGACTAAGGGGCTGTTGGCTTTCTTTCCCGACCCAGTGGTCGAGGCGCTGGTCAGTACGTACACCATGAGAGAAATGTCACGACACACAGGAGAGGGCAGCAGCGCAGCCTGCCTATCCCCATCAGCACAGAGATTGGGGTTGCTGCAGAGAAATCCCAATTGTCTGCATGAAGCTTCTGCTTCCCATCATCTTCCAGAACACCCCAGGCCTTTCCATCCTGTCTGCAGGGATCCACAGGTGGATGATCTCCCACCACCAGCGCTGTGACACAGACATACATATCCTTCAGTAGAGACCCAACAGGGAACCAAGTTCCACCAGGAGCTGCAGCAGGATGGGTTCCAGCTCTGGGCAGCACAATGCCCAGTGCCAGCTCAGCGAACCCAGCCTGTGCCCTGTTCCCAGCAGCACTCCAGGCTGCTAAAAATAAGGGCCCACTCAGTTTGTATCCATTCCTGTATTTATTTGCATGAGATCCGCAGCTCAGCCGTGACTCACAGCCAGAAACGCTGCAGTCCGTCTCATCCACAGCAGCAACCCGAGTGCTGCGTCCGGCCCAAAGTGCTGCTGAAAAATAACAGAGAGTCAGCTGCTGTGCTGCACGGGTCCTGACACTGATGCCAAAAAGTCTGCTATGGGGAAAAGATGCTGAATTTATGTTGTTTTTATTAAAAGCAGACTTAGCCAGGATGTATAAATTTAAACTCGAGTTTGGCAGCACTGGCTGATGTCTTGCACATCAGGCTTTGCAAATATCAGCTCGGTGCTCACGTCTCTCTGCTGGAAGCACACCACCACAGCCTTGTTGATTGGACAGGAGACGTTGAAGTAGTAACTTCTCACTCAAAATCATCCCCTTTTTTTGATGTTAATTTTGCTGCTGTTTTCAATAACTGACCACTGAGCTGACCATCAGGGGACAGCGGCCCGTGCAGCTCCAGCACAGCCCCAGCTCTTGCAGTTCAGGCCAGAAAGGGAGTTTCTGGTGAACCAAAACACCCAAACCCCCATTCAGCAGTGCTCTGCCTCAGAGGGGATGGGTTGAAATTCATGGATGAATAAAAACTAATTCTGAAGTTTCCTGTATGTATATTCAGTTTGAATACATATTTAATAAACACTTTGAGATTTTTCCAAGGGTTAAACAAAACCTGATGACGTGTGGCAGTTTGGAATGGCTCCAAAGCAGGAGGGTGGGACAGGGAGAGCATCCAGCATTCCTCCAGCGTGGGGACGTTTATTTCTTTTCCCTCGCACAATGATTGTGTCACTGTGCACACACACCAACAGGTACACAGTGTGGGCACATCCATGCAAAATCACAGAGGGACTGCTGGGAGCGGTTCCCCTTAATGAGCAGCCCCGCTCCGCTTACATGGAATTGAGATGGCAGACAGAACTTTGGTTGGTCTGCCCTTAAAATAAAAGAAAAGCCAGCTGTGTTAAGGTGGGATTCAAAGCCTTGTGGATGTCACACACATCCAAGGTTCGGCCCTCTGCGAGCAGCAGACAAATGCTCAGGATAAAGATAGATTGCTTTTGTGTTTGGGTTTGCTTCCTGATGCCAACAGCACCCAGAGCAGTGAAAGCTGTGCTGCAAACAGAGCCTGGGGACCCCATGGGGAACGGAGGGCGGCTGCTCGGGTCAGGGCAGAGTGCTATGAGGAGGACCCTGGGGGTCTGCATTTCAGTTGGGTGCAGATAAACAGCCAGCCAGCAAACCAAGGAACAGCGGCCACACCTATCTGTGGCAGCCTTCCTCCCCAGTGTGTTCTCTGAAGGGCACAAAGCTGGGGGCATCACCTCACTGCACGGAGCCCCCTCCACTCACATCGCCTTCCAATGGGAACAGGGAATAAAAAGAAAGTTATGCATGAATAAATCTTTATGAATAAATCATAAAATTGAGTCCTGCTGCACTCCAGGTATGTTTGCAGTTATGTTATGCCATTATGTAACTGGATTTTCCTGATCAGAAACATTATATTCTTGGAGCATGAAACTGGGACGCACTGCATCACATCACCATGCATTGGTTACAGCACTGGTGTGAGCCAGATCCCAATGCTCCTCTCCGTGGAGGCAATGGCCAGCTCCTTCTTTCCTTACATGGATGTCTGTCTCTGCTTCCAGGAAGCCCCCAGATGTGCTTCTGAATGATCAAAACCTGGGGAAGGACTTGTGCCCATCCCAGCAGGCACTGGTAGCCTTTCTATGCAGGTACTCAACAACATGCTTTAACTTCTGGTTAGCCCTGCCTCAGACTTGCAGTTGCAGTAGATGGCTTTTGGAAGGCCTCTCCAACTCTTCCATTCCATCCCACTCTACTGAAAGCCACGGGCAGGACAGACCCCAGCTTTGGAGCACAAGTATTTCCCTTGGAGCAGCAGCAAGTCAACATGAGCAGAACATCTACGTGCCCACTTGTCCGAGCCAGGAGAGAGGGCTTTGGCTGGGTGGCTTCTGGCAGTGCATGAGGTGGGGATGTGAAATATGGACAGAGAGCTCTCATCGGGTCCTGAGACAAGAGATGGGTTGGAGAGACCCCATGGTGCTGGGAAGTGAAGGGCTTATCTTTTGGTACCCAAAAAAGTAAGGGAAAAATGTAAGTTAGGACTCCAGAGAGGCAGCAGCGTATCTTGGCAGCCCCTTGGCCAGCTCCATTCAAGGGTTAGCTCAGCTTAAACGCTGTAAACTGCAAAGGAAACCCAGAATGACAAACAATTGTAGGAACCTGAAAAACCAAGTTCCTCTGGATTTCGTGGGAAGTGTGGTTTTAAATATTCCGACCTGTCTGTCTGAGGGGAAGTGGGCAATAAATAGCAGCCCGGTTGTTATCAAGAGGATGTGAGCTATTTATAAAAAAATTCTTGGGCTTTTTGAACTCTGTTTAAAGAGGCAATATCCTTCACTTGGGTAACTGGGGGACTAAAATGCTAAAGCAAACAAGATTACTCAACCACCTTGGGAAAGTTTAGCGCTCGCCTGCCTGCTTCCCAAATTTCCAGCGTATTTAAACAGCTGCTCCATTATTGTCCCCACATCCAGAGAAGAGCATGAAAAGCTCTTTCAGGCCTCCCCTTGCCCAGAGATGCAACTGTGTGCTGCTCCTCCATGCATCCAACCGGCAACCCAAGAAAGCAGCTGAGAGCTGTGCTGCTTCGTTAAATTACATCTCACTGAAATGAAGTGAAAGAGGCTCCTCTGGGCCTTACAGCGCCTCCAGCTCCTGGAGCTGCAGCACAGGGACTGCTGCAGGGATGAGAAAGAGCAGCCGCTGCCCTCCTCTTCCTCCTCCTGCTCTCCTCCTGCCGCTGCCCCACTTCAGGATGCAGCCCGACCCGCAGCCCTGAATGCACCCCATTGACAGCTCATTTTATTTTTCTGAGCACGGCCGTAAGGCAGACAGCACTGCTCCTGTGTGGGAACCACACACAAAGTGTCCTGACAAAATGATGGCATCGTCTAAAATACACAAACACGCTCAAAAGAAGGAAAACCATGAAATTAAGGATAACAAACAACAAAGAGAAGCTCATGCACAAAATCTGTTGGTGTTTATGAGTCACTAAGGCCTTCCTGTCCCATCTCAGAAATTGTGGGAATGCACTGCAGCCCATCCTCTCCCTGCAAACCACTGAGGTGCTGTTTCCCTCCCAGCGCCAGGGCAGCCCCTGCACAAACCGATGATTATTTTTTCCTCTTTTTTCTTGTCCTTCAAAGTAGGAAACCAAATCTGAGGAGCAAATGCTGCATTGTGTGTGAGCGGAGAGCGCAGCTTGGTGATGGGATTGTGCTGCGTTCCTGCATGGCCGTCTGACATGGGGGGCTTTACAATGGAATGGATGGGAAATGCCAGGAGAAGCTGAAGTGCTCCAGATATGAGGTCTTAGTAGAAGCTTATTCTTTACTGTTAAAGAAGAATTTTACCCCCTTCCCCTGCCTTTCTCCCTTCAGCAAATGAGGATTTTCTTTCTCTAATGTATTCTTTTTAACCTCTCCATGCTGGGTCGCTGAGGAGCTGAGCACCACATCCCAGCTCTGCACTTGTACACACTGCCCAGACTCCTGGCAGAGCTGCGATCCCCCGGGTTGGGTGGGATGTGTGGGACAGGCACTGCCCCAAGCGCTGCCATCACACCGTGCAACCACTTCCCAACTCCGAGCAGAGGCTGCTCTGCCTGAAAGTTGCTCAGGGTTTGCAGCTTCTGCCCGGAAAAAAGATGGAATACGTACATGAGGGGTGGGTGCCCCAGCAGGACAGGCAGTGCTGCTGGGTGCCATGTGACAGCTTCACCTGCGCATCCCATGGGAAGGCACCAGGGCTCACCCCACCAGGGCCAGCCTTCAGCTTCTCACCAGGCTGCACATGAAGTACCATTGGAGCACACCTGCAATGCTAAGGGACTTTCATTGCCAGCACTCTGAGTAGAGATAATAATACAAATAAAAAGCTCAAGATGCTCTACAGTGTCATTGGATACCACAACACTCAGGCTGTGTGAGAGCAACACGCAAGTGCCTGGATGTGGCAGCATCGAGCACTCCCAAAAGCTCCAGGGAAGTTAAATCCTGTGTGTTCACTGCCAAAATCCCCCCCGGGACTTTCTCCCAGGAAAGCACAGCTGGCCACGGGTGGGGGATGCAGTGCCAGGTGCAGGAACCTGCAGGAACCAGCAGCTCTCTGCTGCTCTGCCCAGCCTCGGTCCCACTCCTCTCATTCCATCAGCTCACCCTGCTCTTCTGCTCCCTCTGGATTTCTCCACTTCCACCCCACCAGCACTGGAAATGACGTTATTATAATAGTGATAGCACTACAGCAAAAGCTACCCTTAGAATTACAGGCGCTAGAAGAAACAAGGGAGATCAAAACCCTGAAACATCAGCCCTAGGTGTTACAGTGACACATCCACACCAGGGCAGGACAGCCTCAGCTGTCCAGTCCTGCCCAGGGCCGCGTCCCCTGCAGGGAATGGGGCTCAGCAGGGCGGGATGCTGACAGCCGAGCTGTGCACCCCACAGCAGCACCGAGCGGTGTCTGCAGTGCCAGCAGCCTTCCTATGATTCTCTGGTCTGGGGATCTGGTGACTTGGTGACACAGAAACTGGACGTTTAGTGTGAGATGTCCTCATGAATTCCCATTGATGGGTGCAGTATTCAACAGAAAGGCTTTCAAGTTGGAGGAGAAAACACAGAACCATAGAATCATTCAGGTTGGAAAAGACCTCTCAGGTCCCCAGGACCAACCCCAGCCCACCCCACTGTGCCCACTGACCACGTTCTGAGCACCTCCAGGATGGTGACTGCCCACCCCCTGGGCAGCTGTGCCTGTGCTGACCGCTCTTTGGAGAAGAAGTTATTCCTGATACCCAACCTGAACTTCCCCTGAACCTCCACGAGGCCATCACCTCTCATCCTATGGGAGGGTATGGGTAAAACAACAGGTGCCCAATGGCTTCCTCATACAGGGCTTAATTCCCCTGGAAGGTAAGGAACAATCCCTGTGTCGTGTATTGATGCATTTGGGTATGGTCCCCAGTATGAACACACAGGCATTATTTTTTCTTTTACATTTTTGCCCGATGACTTGCATGACAAGCCTAATAAAAGCTGAGACAAATAACCCAAAACACACAAAAATGTAATACTGTTTTATATTAACTGCCAAAGCGCTTCAGTGACTGTAGGAAGAAACTGCATTGAAACGTTAGAGTCAAAATCAGCCAAGTATGGAGGAAAAAAAAGAAAAGAAGGAAAAAACACACTTAAAAATCCTCAACTGTTGTTGAGCTGCCGTGAGCCAACGCAGCGTCATGGGCAGCACTCTCTGCTCTCAGGCACCTCTGTGCAGCAGTGCTCCTGCACTGCCCGCCTGGATGGAGTAAATGGCCCCCAGGCGCCACATCCCAGCCCCATCCCTGCTCCGTTTCCTGTTCCCAGCCCTGCTCAGCTCTGGCCCAGCTTGCCAAAAAATGAAAGACAACAGCAGCCCTCCATTGCAACGTGTTTTAAACCAGGATCCCTCTTCCCTCCCTCCTGCAATATATCAGCAGTCTACCTGAGGGACTTGTTGGCTTTTAGGTACCGGTGACCCCACAGCAATTGAAAACAGGCAGAGAAGGCTCAGAAGTGTGATCTATACCCCAGGGTCACATTAACAGCACTGCATGGAAATGGAAACAGTTCTAGAAGCTCATAGCACACTGAGAACACCCGACTCCAGCTCCGATTGCGCCAAGCAGCTGTGAGAAAGCAATACCAGCAGAAAGGGAAGAATGTTTCCCTGTATTTTCCTAGGCTCTGTGCCACCACGCCAGCCTGGCAGGGCAGGGCAGCCCTCGACACTGCACTTGGTCAGCAGGCGCAGGATGCAGCGTCGTGCTGCTGGCAGAGTGGGGTCGGCTCCAGCAGCACCCAGCCCAGATCTGATTCTGCAGCACCCAGCCATGAGGAACCACTTCCTCAGCCCCATAACAATGCACGAAGGAATTTCCACATATCCCAAGGCTGCCCCGACTTCCACTTCTAAACTTGGAGAAAGAAACACCAGGACATTCCTCTGTTGCTCCAGCTCGCTGGCTGTTTGATCTGTTGGGTTTTTTTTCCCTCCAGCTGAGTCAATTAAAGAATCCCAGTTTTCCCTGGAAAAAAAAAAACAAACAACAAACATTTAGTTGTCACAAACAATGCATTTGCCTCTATGATTTTTAACTAATTGCTTCCAAGTTGGGCCAAAACCTATCACCCTGTGCTGGTTGGTGTGGTTTAATGCTTAAGCAGCACTTTGGCCAGAGAGCAGATAGTGATAGGTGCAGTTACACTGCATTCCTTCATTGCAGGAAAGGAGCACAGCAAGGCTGCACCTCCCTGGCAGTGGCAGTGGCTGCTTGGGTCAGGGATGCAGCTGGTGTGCGTTTTGCTTGTCAGCAACCCTAAAACAAAAACCCTAAAACATAAGAGCAGCCCCACCACAGCGCAACAGCAGACCAGTAGGGTGGTAATCTCCTCCAGGGGGAGAAAACAACCATTCTTCTGCCAGAGAAAGGAGAGACAGGAACCTTGAACATGGGAGGAGCAGCTGGGTTCTTGTTCCTCAGGGTAATCTGTGTCATGGCTATTGAGGGGCAAAGGGGAACCATGAGCAGCCATGGCCAGGAAGCCCTCATTATTTCATCTGTCAAAGAGCCCTGGGTGTTTGGGTGGAGAAGACCTCCAACTTCTCTCCCGCAAAGACACAAACCTGCTTATTTCATCCTCTAGTTCCAATGGAAGATACAATTCAGTGGAGGAGATATCACCACCCTCCAGGTCCCATCTGTGCCGTCCCAAGCAAAGTTCTGCCATGAGGATTTGGAAGCCTAGGAGCAGACTTGGTGGCCTCTGCTACGGCCTGATGGGAGATGTGAGCCCTGCATGACTCCTGCCAGCCCTGCAGCACTGCTCCAGTGCAGGCAATGAGCAACGGTGTCTCAGCACCCGAGCACAGCTTGAGAGATACAGCGCAGCCTCAAAGTGCTGCCAGGTGTCATCAGCGAAGGCCTCTTCTCAAGGCATGACAACAGAGCTGAAGCTTAGACCTCTGTTTTCTCCTTCTTTTTTTTTTTTTTTTTTTTTTGTGGTATCTTATCATTCAAGAGCTCATTAGCCAGGAATTCCTCGTGGTGTTTATTTTCCATTTGTCCATATGTTCTCTGCAAACTCAGCTCCGTCTCTGTTTTAAGTTTATACTTAGAAGCAGTAATTGGAATGGATGAACAAAGGCACGAGGGAAGGGAACACAAACGCAAACAAGCTCAGCAGATGTTTCGGATTCCTGCATGTCCCCAAGAAGCAGCATCCGCCTGAGGAGCAGAATCTGTTTTGATCACACCATCACGGTGCAGAGCCGCTGCTGCCCAGGACACGGTTGGCCCCTTGGTTTGGACTGCTGTCCATGGAGGCAGCAATTCCAATCACCACGTGCACAAAGCAAAACCTGGAGATGCATCCACGCAGCACCGCTGCCCGCCCAGGCAGCTCCATGCCACTGTGGGTCCTCTCTGTCTTCTCCCATTTCAGTTCAATAGTGTTTGTTTCCTTTTTCTATGTCAATTCAGAATCAATTTTGGCTTGACTGAAATAAAAGAGTATTAATCTGAAATGGGATTACACTGGTTAAATCAAAATGGTGCATGTTTACTCGTAGATAAGGCCTTATTTTTCAACACGGCTATTGCAAAACACTGGTGATAACATCCGGCCACTATAGAATGGAAAGAAGGAAAAAAGATAGGAATAGCAGTGACTGTGCAGAGTGCAAACAGCAGATGGGGAGCATTGGTCAGCAATTCTCCCCCCCTTCAATGCATAGCCGTGAAAATAGGCCATAAGATTAACGAGAGGAGCAATTGTGACCGCAGATCACAGCAGCCACTCGTGCCTCCTCCACTGTCTTCGTTTCTGATCGGAAATAAATAGTGATTTTCTGCCAGACCAGATTAAATTCTCTCTCTTGCTGCCAAGGGCAGAACCCACAGACCCCCAGGAGCACCCACAGCACGGGGGGAGTTGCCAAGCCCTGCATGACACAGTGCAGCCTGGGCAATGTACCACAGCACACGGGGGATGCAGAGGAGGACAAGGAAACTCCTCCTGTGGGGGCTCCAGGGTCTCAGAGCCATTCAGACCACAGCCCCGCAGGCTCAGCAACCGGCTGGATACATGACATTAATTAGGGGGAGAACACTTAAGGCAGACTAAATACTGGAATTCACAAACTAAAGTGCAGCTCACATCATGATCGGAAGGGGAACTTCCCAGTTTGATTGCAGAAAGCAATTTACTTCAATTAGCAGGGACATAAACAGAGCCCTGGCTTAACTGAAGCTATGCCTCTCCAAAAAGCCAGCTCCTGATGGCAGCTCTCTGCAGCATCTGCAGAGCTGTCAGATGGCTTTTGTAAGAGGGGTGGGAGCTGTGCCTACCAGGAGGGCACCCACACAGTCCCATAGCAGTATGGGAGCCACTCCCCAGGGTGCTGGGATGGGGAGGGTATGTGCAGAGCTGTCCCTGTCCCAAGCTGTCCCCTGCCCTGCTGCTGCACAGAGAGTGCACAGGGCCATTTGCAGCAGCTTCAGGAAACGCGGGCCCATAAAGTACTTCCTCCTCCTCCCTGCTTCCAGCTGGAGATGCTCGGACTAATTGATCTGCACGGTCTTGTGAAAGCCCTTCTAGAAACCTGGCACTGAGATGGGGCTGAAGGGAGGCAGATGGTGCCCTGCTTGCTGCTCCAGCATCCAGTGGTTTGTCTTGGATGGTTAAGAGCCACTCAGCATCCATCAAGCTGCAGATTTAGCATCCAAGATGGGCACTGCCTGGGGGCTGAGAGCAGGGTGGCTGCAGGGGGTGCCTTGGGGGCTGGTGGCACATTGGAGACCCCTCCAAGCAGAAGGTGGAGCTCAGTGCAGCATTGCACCATGAGCTGCCTTCAGTGCAATGTATGCAAGGGCTGGCAGAGGGGGAGCAGCTGCAAAGAGCCCTAAACACTACGTGCAATCTATAGGCAGAAGTGACTGAAAGCAACCCAGTGAGGCTGGGCAGAGCCACCAGCAGGGAGGGGCGGCCCCTTGTGCCACATGTACCAAACCATGCATCCTGGGGCAGGAGGATGCTGTGCTGGCCCCCGGCCTCCCGCACATCTGCAACTCCTTTCCTTTATTCTCTTTTCTTTCCCAACTCACAGACCACTTTAAAGGCCCAGATGAGGCCCTAATTAGGAGCACAGTTACAACAGCGACCTGGCAGGGCAGTGACCTCTGGCCACGGGCAGGAAGCTCAGCTGTGGGTGGGCTGGAGCGAGTCCTGCATGGCCCCAAAACCAGTGCTCATGTGCAACGCTCTTCCTCCAACCCCACCATGGCCTCAGCTCCTCCATCTGTGCCTAGCAAATCAGAACTTTGCTGACACTCATGCCCTGCACTGCACCAATACTGCTCTGGCACGCTGTGCCCATCCATGCCGCCCCACGTGTCCCTGACACTGCTCGGTGTCACCCCTCTCCCCAGTGCAGCTCCACATGTGTTCAAAAGCAGCACTGCCTGCGGCCGCCCCACTCCCTTATCACCGCCACGACCTTTGCTTGTTGCAGATTAGTGGCTGGAGCCAGTTGGATTTGTTTGATTTCTGTTGATGGTTATTAGGCAAAGGAAGTGCCAGAAGGGATTTTGACCTCAAGTTTAAACCTATTCCAATTAGAGCCACTGAGCCTTTAATTACTGCACTCCAATCGCTTTGGTTAAAGCAACAACACAAACAAACACAAACTGGGTTGGAGATGGGTTTCCTTCCCACCGGCCCTCAGCTCTGCTGCAGCTGGCTCCTGCCCCTACCCTGCACAGAGCAGGGGCACGTGCTGGTGTGCAGGGCTGGAATGCAGGCAACAGGAACACCAAGAGTTGAAGAGTGCTTTGGAAGCATTGGTTTCTTCCTCGGTATTGAGCAATTCAATTAAGCCCCCAAAGAAAGTCAGCCCAGAGCTCTCTGGTTCCTGGCCTGCACCTGCAGCAGGAGCGGCTGGAACATGATGGGCAGCAGCAGCCCCAGGAACAGCCCTGCAGATGCTCTGCACTCGAGGAGTTTCTAGAAGCGCTCCTTAATCCAACTGCTACCAGTCGGGGTTTATCATATGTATTTTTTCCAACACTTTTGTGACATTTATCTTTCCTCCCAATTAAACCTACACCATGTTTTATATGTGACGCAATGAAAACAGCAGTAGGTCCTGTGAAAACTTCATTCATTAAGGCTGGGAAAGACCTCTGAGCTCCTCATGCCCAACCCCAGCCCACCCCACCGTGCTCACTGACCACATCCCCACCGCTCTGAACACCTCCTGGGATGGTGACCCCCCCCACCTCCCTGCTTCGATGCCCTCCAGCGAACGCCAACAAGAACGACTATTGCCACCGAACATGAGTCAGCCCTGGGCTTTGCATGGCCAAAATACAAAGCAATGAACTCATCGCAAGCATACTTCACGTGAGAAAGGATCTCTGCAGAACAGCAGAGAGGTTTATAGAAGCCTTTACTAAATCTAGCTGTACCGATCAGCTCAGCAGAATGATCTCAGACAGCTTTCAAACGACAGCAAAAGAAGGAAAAAAAAAAAAAGTTGTGGAAACGATTTTGGAATTTGGGCCAAAAAAAGCTGTTTGTAACACAGCCAGACTCTTCCACACAACACGTGTTGATGTCAGAGGGCTGAAGACATCACCAGGCCCAGCAGCTCCCGGCACCACCGTATTCCTCCTTGACTGGAGTGGGCCATGCAGGACAGGGCAGGCGCTGCCCCGCAGCACTCCCAGCAGTGGGAGCAGGCAGCCTGACCCGGCAGCCCAAGCCCAGATGTGTTAACAAGCAGAGATTGGAAGAATTTCCCAATGGAAACGCCACAACAAGACAAAGAGAGCATTTTAACCATGGCACACAGGGCTCAAAGCGTTCTGTGAGACGGGGGCTCTGTGCAATTCCTCTTCCACAAACCCCTGGCAATAGCTCCAACTTAAAAACAGCCGCAAGGTTACCCCCCAGAAGTTACTTTGCAACAGCTCCAAGTAGACTTCAGGTCCCAGGAACCACAGAGGTGGACACATCACTGCTACAGACATTGGCTTTGCAGGTGTTGGGCTGGAGAGCTGTGGAACGCCCTGTACCAGAGAAGCTCGGCTGGAAGTATGCTTCCCACCAACAGCACCGGGGTCCCTAACAGCACGGCACCCGAGTCCGGTCTGAACCACGCAGAGGCTGATGCTGCTGGAAAGGGAAGGCAGCCTAGGGCAGGAGGGACAAAGGGGTCCAGTGACCACACAGGGCCACAGCTGTAGCACGCAGTGTCTGGGCTGTCAGACCCAAGGCAGCAATCTGAGCTCGGAGTCTGTCAGCCCTCAATGAATACAGCTGCGGGCTTCTTCAAACCCTGCCGCCCACCCCCTCCCACAGGGCATCCCTCCCTGCCCTGGGTCCTTGAAAAGAATGGCTGAAGTGTTTGTACAGGACAGCTGAGCTCTAGGTGTCTGCAGCGCCAGGCCACCAAATGAAGAGAGACAGGAATGCCAAATATTCCAGTTCTCCGAACGCACAAGACCAAATAAGGCCCATATGCCAAGAGAGTAAACAGAAGGCTGATCTACCAAGTTTGGGCAAATGTGATGCAGAGCTCCTCAGCGCTCCAGGTTCTGCCCCATGCGATGAATTCAGTAATTCCCTCTGCATACACTTATTTACAAAGGAAGTGCCCGTTAACCCCCATCTATCTTCATCCGTCCTACTGCCTGGATGTCAGGAGCACACATTTGTGAAGTTCAGCCTTGAAACAGAACTATGATCAAACCATTTCAGAAAGCAGACAGCTTACGTGAGACTGAGAAAAACCCCAAATCTATGGAACCGCTGTCCCCTGAACTGACAGAGAAAGAGACCATCGCTGGAAACCGACCTGGGGATGGCAAACCTGGATACTAAAAGGAAGAAAGAGAGCCTGGAGTGGAGAGAATCACATCTGCATCACACCTTCCGTGCAGCTGTGACGAAATTCCTGCAGAAAACCTGCGCTGGGGATCAAGAACCAGATGCAATCGAGCACCGAAACTAAATTAAACACTGATCTACAGCAAAAATTGCTACATAAGTGACATTTATTAATGTTCTGCTATATTTACAGTTTTAACATAGTAAAACTCCAAACCGAATTACCACTTGGCAGAAAGCACAAAAGTGGACATTAAATCTACATTTATAAAGCATCAGAATCTCTGCTAACACAAATTATAAACGCAAGAGTTACAGGTATGTTAGGAATCGTCTCAAAAGTCCCAAGCCAAAGAAAAAAAGGCCTTTATTTTGCAAGATATTTTTTATACAAAGTTGCAATGTGACCTTTCATCTTTACACTACCAACGTGTACTGTGAAAATTCCTATTTAGTCCAAAAAGTAGGTAGTACGAAAGTATACTACAACACTGAGAATATCATAGGCTATTAAAAAATTAACACTTGTGCCACCTTCCAAATAAGACTCCCTCCCAATTAATTACACCTCACGACTCCGTGCTGCAGGGCCCAGTTTTCCCTCGCAGACAGCACAGGTGGCGCCGGCATTAAGCAGCAGGAAGGTGTGTAACCATAGCAATGCCATCTCTTCAACTTTTGAGATCATCCCTTCGGGGCAGTCAGCATCACGCACACTGTACACCACAGACCAGAGTCCCAACCTGCTGCTAGGATGCAGAACGAAACAAAGCAAGCCTGTCCCCTGCTGGCTATGGGGCACAGCTCATGCTACCCAAACGACTACAGATACTAGGTAAGGCTTTATTAGCACATCACAGACTCGACTGCAATAGCTTTTGCAAACATTAGCCACTAACGATTTAATGATTACAGAATTCCGCATTAATTACTAAAATTTTACACCTAGAAACAAATAGAAAGAAATGCTTCTCCTCTTTTTTTTCCCAACAGTACTTTATTTATTTCTTTTAAAGCAGGTGATTATTTTTTCTTCTGTTTCAGAGTCTTGATTCACTTCCTGCAGGTGTCCTGTTACTTCTTGAGGGAGAATTCACTCACACAGGAAGACATTTGCCAGAAAACATCTGTTGGAGAAGGATATCAAACATTGAACCTATAGTTAGATCGCTATTTCGGATTGCAGAAGGATGCAGTTCACAAAGAGTGCAGGATATCGAGGGGCTTATAAAGGATCTCAATACACAGAGACATGGCTAAATTCACTGTGCCCTCCTCATCACACCCTACAGCAGAAAGCTAACCTTAAAAAGAACCAGATAGTGAACATGCAAGTCTTCCGTGGTTTCCTTTCTCAGAAGTTTGGATTAAGTGACAGCACTTTCAGAAGGCCAGACAGGCCGGTTACCTCAATATATCCAACAGAGTGCTTTTCGAAAGCTCCCAGGTGCCCAAAAGTAAATAAGCCAACAAATTTAAAACAAAGACACCGCACCTCCATCCTTACAAGCAAGGAGTGAAGAAAGGTCTCCAAAATTATTATTTCAAATTCCAAATCATAGAATGACAAACACAAGAAAGGCCTCCGAAACAAGAAGCCGGATTGTTCCTATAATAAATGAAAAGTTTCATATAGAAGTAAAATAAAATTCAATGAGAACAAACTACAGGTGACATAGCTGCTGCTTAAACACTGGCACTGTGTGAGCACACAGTGAAGGGAAGTCATCCTTCTGGTGACCCAGCAGGAATTCCAGAGGATGTTACAAATCCTGGAGGTCAACAGAAAAGCCCACTGTAAATCAGTCACTTCGTTAAACTGAACAGGAATACAAATAAATTGGCTGAAGAACTATTTTTACGCACTATCATCACCAGACAAAGCTGTAAAGCACTGCACAATGTTTGTTCCATGTAGCATGTTCCTGTTACAGAACAGAAACTAAGCAGAGTTTGAAGCAATCTGCAGCTTCTAATAAAAGGAAAGTGCATTTGGAAAATTAAGCTTCAGTTTCAAATTCTGAACAATGTAATGAGCCCAATTTAAAGCGGGGCTTTGTTTGGTCTCTTTATACCACGGTCCCAGCTGCAACTGCTTCAACCTTGTCTTGGGGAAATACGGAGTTATTACAGTATTTCTAAAGGGAGCATCATGTTGCACCCACCATCTGGGAAGCAAACTATTCCAGGATTTCCTTCCCCTCAGGGAGGGACAATTAATGCAAGGCCATTATCTGCTGTAAGCAGGAAGTTATGCTATAAGGGTTTGACTTCTCAAGTCGTTCTTTAAAGTCCCATTAGGAAGGGAGCAACGTTAAAGTTCAGCCTTAAAGAAAAGACTTTCAGGCATTCAGGCTTTTGGAAAATGCTCAGGTAGGGCAGCATGCTGAAGTACACAGGAGTGATTTTCAAAGATAAATGGTGCGCGAGGATTGAATTTCTTCATGAATTTGGCAGAAAATTCAAAGAGCACATAAAATTCAGACAAGTTGTTCTTTTTGGTACACAAGCCAGACTGGCACAGTTTTCTAACCACATTTCGAGACCTCTGTTCATGTTTAGAACATACCACGTGTTCCAGGCACGTCACTCATTCAGAAAGACAGGCCTGTCAAACACAGCGCAAGGCCGAGATGCTGTTTGTACAATTCAAATCCAATGAATTCAAAATTCTTCTAAGGAAAAACCCAGGAAGAAATGTCAAATATCCCTCTGTTCCCCACCAAGACAGCCTGGATGCTGTCCCTCCATAGAAACAGGAGCTGTGTGTGGGATACCAAGAAACAACCGTTCTCTGCTGCCTTGCATTCTAAGAATTCTGATGCAAAGGAAAGTCACTAAATTAAGTTTAAAAATAAAACAGAACAAATCCATGAAAGCAGAAAGTTTACCTTTAGTAAATAAAGAGAACTCTGGTTCTGGGGAGAGTGGAAAAAGTATCAGGCATCTTCCTAACCTTTGCATAATTAATAAATCCTCTGAGAAACAGCAGAAAACCTAGATGGAAGAAACACATTTGTGCAGTTAATAAAGATCTTGCTTCTGCAATTAGAGAAGGAACAGATCAACCCACTGTTAATAGCACAGAACCACCTGAGTTGCTGGGATGCACAACAGCTGCCTGCATACAAGAACTTTCCTTGTGTCACCTCATCTTTCAAGAGTGTACAGTCTCAAAATCAAACTTCCCTTAGCCCACCACAAAACCCTTCACCCAAAATTAGACCTAGTGTTTAGATTAGATCTGGTCACTTCCAATGGAGGAAAAAAAAACTAATAAAAGAAAGGTCACAACTCACTCAACAACAGATACAACATCAGTTATTATAAATACAAATATTTTTCTCTTCTTTTTTCCTTCCAACTGATAAATGGGACACTACTACCCAGAATTACAACAAAAAGACAGTGCTTATGTGTACCTCTAACGCCTAGAATGCATGCAGGAAAAGTACCCTGAGGGTTACACTTCAATTTTACATCTGTATGTACATATCTTAGTAGCCAGTACTGTGATGTACTTAAAGGCCTTACAGAACTCTGTAAAGTGCAAAGTATGCACTCCTTCCCCCCAGAACAAAACACTTACCTAGTACAAGGAACACCCACCAAAGCCAATACTGACCATCAAAGTAACCGGGAAAATAGGTGGAGAACTGGGGGGGAAAAAAAATCAAAACAAAAAAACCCACACAAGTTAGAGCACATGACAGTGTCTGTACCTAAACATACTCTCAAGGTGTCTGCATATGCAGTCTCTAGTAAGGAAAATAAAATAGAAAAGCAAGCTTCTTGTCACCGGCTGCCTGTACCACATGCGTGTCACACCAGAGGGCACCCGCGAGCTGTCCTCGGTGAACAAGAAGCGCAAAATCCATTTCAGCATTAAAAAAAAAGCTAAATTTGCCACAAATAACATTTAAGTAAGTAAAACAAAAGCGAGTCAGGAAAAAAAAACAGTACATGTTTCTGCACAACACAACTTACCCTGACAATAAGGATCCATTTGATAAGAGACAGACCAAATCCAGAAATGGCCCCATATCGTCCTGCAGCTGAAGTAGTCAGACAGAAAGACAGGAAAAATCCAATCCAGTTGAAGAGGAATGCCACTAAGAAGGGAAGAGAAGCAGATCAAGTCCTCTTTATATTCCAAGAAGGAAAATTTAAAAAACAAAGAAACAAACAAACAAAAAAAAGCATAAAAACCTTAAAATTAGCACACATCATTTTTGGTGCCTCATAAACCCAAGTGTGAAAATAACTGCAGCTATTTTGTGTTGCTGACTTACAAAAGGAAACTGCACCATGTACTTACTGAAGAAAGTTAGCATAAAAATGCCATCATTTCCTATCCTCAGCTGGTCACTGTCATCAAAGTCATCCCGTGTCACAAAGTCCTCCTCCTGCAAATCAAAGGGAAAGGCAACACAGATGCATTTAAGCCAGTCCAGTCCACACAGCAAACCCACACCTGCACCTGCTTCTTCAAGACAGGGTCAGCGAAGCACACAGCCCTCAAGAAGCAGTGTGCAATAGAGGGATACAAAATGCTCAGCTTACGCTCAAAGAAACTCCTTTTGGGGAAGATATTCCTAAATCTCAAAAGGCTACAAAAGCAAGCAGAAAAAAACCCCAAGGCATGCTACGTTAAATCTTTGCAGTATTTTTCATTTCTTTATCTTAATACAGGCATGTTCTTGTTCTCACTAAAAGAATTCCCTACTCATCAGAAAAAATACACTTTTCATCTGAACAAGTAATTTGAGTTCCATACAGAACTATAAGGAAACGTGGGCATTGAATGCTATCAGGGGTGGGGGACCATGCTGAACAAAAGGTAGTGTTGAGAAAGGAAACTTAAAAATTAAAAAAAACAAACGTATTCTGATAGAGGGAATGGTTTTCTCATCCTTGCATCAGCTAGACTGCTCTCTGGTAAAGTCAGCTAAGCAAGCAGCAGGAGCACTGAGAGCAGATACATGAGACGGCTGAATAATTAATCCTAAATCCCTTTAAAAAAAAACACAAAAAAACAAAAAAAACAACAAAAACCAACCCAACGCAGTACGCAGAGCTACAGTACACCACCTCTGTCAGCTTGCCAAACTAATCTGGATAGCATTACTTCATAGCTGCCCAGAGGAAAATTTAAAACCTCACACCTCTGAACTCTTGGGAGTGTGTGGTACCACTGCCCTAAAAGGCTGGAAAACAAAAGGCAGGACACTTGATAAGCAGGACTTGAAAGAGAAATCCTACACAGGAGTTGTGAAGGACATACAGACAGCCAAGCGTACTCACTCTTCCAGGAACCAAGGGAATTGTGGCTTCAGCCTTGGTTCTCTCTGCCTCATCGTAACTAGGCAGTGTTGTGGCCACGTTGTAAGATGGAGGCTTCGGAAATCCTGACTCATCCTTGTAGTCAAAATAAGCTGCAAAGCAACAGTTATACAGCAGGTAACCTGTCTGCTCCTTAATAACTCACGCTGGGAACATGAAGCATTTCAGAAGCCCTCAAAAGACCGCAGTATCCCGACTGTTAAGCTCCTATCTCCTCCCCACCCTTTTAGCCTCCTGCATCCCAGAATAAAAAGTGAAAAACACAGGAACATCTTAGCTCAAAGTAATATGCAAAGCACCACTTTAATAAGCTCAGCTCTACTTATTTTTGAAGCAATGACACACACATCTGCCCTTCAATAAAACAGAAGTAGTTTTATTTGTGAATCCCAAGCAGTCTGAGTGAGTCAAAGGAAGAATCACTCTGAGCCTCAGACTGCTGGCAAGCAATGTTTCCAGAGAAAGACTCCTAGGAGCTTTTTTTTGATGCAGGGAATGGACTGGGACAAAAATCAAAGCACATTTCTAAGCCCCAATCTCTTAGGCACACTGAGGAATCAGAACTAATAGAGGCATCTTTACAATGAGTGTGCTGAGGCAGGATATCCAACAGTGAGCTTTAGAAACACAGCCCTCCAACTTGTAGCCAAAGCTGGCTATCGGAGACACTGACTCACATTTAATTCACAAATCTTCTTTAAAGTTGACTACAGAAGTTCTGGAGGGGAAAAATAAAAAGATTTACCTAAGCTAAAACACACCAATACAGAACCAGCACCTAAAGAAAATCTCTTTTGCTCAAAGCTATTAGTGAGTTATGTGACAGTATGAGGATTCAGAATAAGTGTAACCTTAGGACCAAGTTCTTAGTTACTGAAAACTGCAGAAATCATGAATTCTTTAATCCTTTTTAAGTAACAAGTCCTTTTTGGAAGGAGTACAGTAGCCAAACAACAAGAGGGAACCACAAAGCCTCACAGCACTTTGATTTTAACCACCTTCAATCAACTCAGAACACTGTGCAATCTAACTTGAACAGCACTTTATAGGATGACATCACATGAATGCAGCCAAAATGCATATTCTAAGCCACAAGTAACAATAGTATCTCCAGATCAATTCTGATCCTTTGTCGCCTTGGTAAGGATAATGCAATGCTATCTGTCAATATGGAGAACAATTAAGGAGGTAAGAAAGAACAACAGAGCAAACCCAGCTTTTTCCTTTCTGCTGCACTTGCCTGTATTCTCTGCAGAAATGCTGCTGTAGGGCGGAGGGGCATCACTGACAACTGGTGCAGCCTCGCCTGGCTCCTCTTCATTCTGCAGCTGAACAGACCACATGAGAGTGGTTAATACAGTGCCCCACAAACTGGAGCTGCCCCCTGAGTTTTAACCGCACGTGGCAGTCTCTTCTGGAACAAACAGATCTGTGGCATCGTGGAGCATTCAAGCAGTTGCTCGCTTTGCTCCAAAGAGCTCCCACTTGACTTTAAAGCACAATAAAATGAAGCCATGATTTCATACGCTCACACACCTGGACTTCAACCTAGCACAGCATACACCTTCTCAGTACCTCTTCATTTCCCCGGCCCAAGGATTCTCAGCTCACACGGTTTAAGAGCCGCAATTGCCATCTGCTGAGGAAATAGCAGGAGACCCCAACAAAAGATTGCACCGCTGCCTCTGCTTTTGTAGCAGACACATGTAAATATGACTCTTGCAATTTCCCCTCACCTCTTCACACCGTATGACTCCAGAGAAGACTGTGTGCTTTGTGCACCATGCTTCCCACATTCCCACAGCTTGGAATAAATAACCCTGCAGTTTATCAGCAATACAGCATCCCCTGCATGAACCAGGTATGCCAACTGCAGCTTTGATCAGAGAAGCTAACAAAGGCGAACCAGACGGGCTGAAAGCAGAACACACCAGAACAGAGTTTACAAATCAGCTGCTACCTAACTTATTTTCTTGTTCCACTTCTCATCAACAAAGAAATTAACTTTTTACACAGAAAGACAACTCATTTCAGAAAAGCACGTTGGGACTGAGCCTTCACAGGGAGACACCACGCCCCTCTGTAACCAGCACTAAGCAACAGCACTCCTGCAGCTCCTCCAGTAACATCTTCAGCCACTCCTCCTGCACACTGGTGCTAATGTACTTGGAGTCATTTCCTTCCTTCTCTTTGGAGAGATGCTTCTGGCATCTTCTGAAGTTGGCACTCAAGTCCTTGCCAAGCATTTATTGCTCAGGGAGCTGGCAGTACTGTTTTGCCTGTACAGCTTACCAGGAAAACTAAAAGCCAACCCACATGTGTAAAAGAAGGTCCCACTTTACACCTAACTGCACCGCACCTTCTTCTATTTTTTTTCCTTTTGATAGCTCAGATCAAAGGCTCAGACTACATCCACGTCCTCAGTGAAAGTCAAAGCCCAAACCTCTTCAGTTAGACACAATTCATTGGACACCTGCTTCCTAACAACTGCATGAACTGTATGACACTCCATTCCAGTGAGCTGAAGAGCATCCATTGTTTGTTCTCCCAGCCACCAACTGGACAGCTGCACACCTTGGCCGGTTGCACACTCGTGTGCACATGGAACACTTTAACCAAGGGTCCAAGGGCCACTGCCACCTCCCCGCTGACTGCTGTGTCATCCAGGAGAAGGCAAGCTGGACTTACTGCTAGCTCCAAACCACCACAGTTCAAGTAATGACATAAAACACACAGTTACTTTTACTTTGTAAAACTGAGCTAGAGGCTCTATAAGGTATGCAGTTATAGGAAACAGATTTTCCTTTTAATGGGCAAGGTACACAAATGCCTTCCAGCCTTTTTAATGATTCCAGGCATCTAAAATTCAACTAAGTGCTTATTAGCAAAACAGGGAGGGTTCATGTGACAGGAAGAATGAATCATCAGGTCTCACGTGGCACAACACGGCCGTGCTGCACTCGCCTTGCATTTTCCATCCAGGCCAGGGCGGGCACCCAGCATGCACAGCACGGTGCTGTGGGGGGCTGCAGCCAACCTCCCTCTGCACTGCTGCTGGAAGCCTTCAGATCCTAGAGAATCCGACTAAAGCTGGGTTTGACCACAGTCTATTTTGCTGAGGCTGACAGGTGTTCTTTCTTTGCTTCTCAGACAGAGCTTAGCTTTTAAAGTGTGAATTTCCCATTTGCTGCATTAAAAGTAGGCCGTATTTACAGCAATGTACGCACTTACTAAAACAAGAGCTCGGCTGAGATTAATTTTTCATCTGATTACCAAATGTCAGGAAGTTGTCTGATGGAACAGGGTAAGACTCAGGGACATTTACTTCCCAACCAACAAAAGCCGCCAGCAATGCAGCTCTGAGCAGGGCGCTGCTGCTGTGCCACTTTCCCAGTGCAGGCACATCACGTGCAGATACGTGCAGCACAGCAGCACTAAAGTTCTAAACTTACAACACGTTTTTAAATGCTTCCATGCAAATTTGTTCCCTCTTCCAAACTTTGTACGCTCAGCACGCTGCCTGCTGGCATTGCTTTGTTTGGTTATTAAAGCTCCCCTCAGCCCAAGTCCTCAGGAGGAATGTTCGCACGTAGCCCATTACCAGCTTTGTCCCAGCCATGCGTCGCCAGCAATGCATCAGCTCAGCAGTGTTCACTGCTTTTCAGTTCCGATCTCACGTGCTGGCACACAAGGTAGCGCCACACGAAATCCTACAGAGGAATCTGAGTGAAGGCAGCCCTGATCAGGTCTCATTATTGCTGTTACTATGGTTTCTGTGGGATTTCAGAAGGCAGCTAATTAGGTTAATAGCAACAAAAGAATCAATATAGATACACTTCTTTAAAGATGGCAGGGTTGATTTTTCAGAACAATGGAACCACAACCTCTGCAAACCAACACAAGCAATGTGAAATGCTAACTAGATGATCTTTAAGGTCCCTTCCAACTTAAGACCAAAAAAAACCAAAAAAACCAAAACCTATGTCACTACTAAAATAGGGAGTGCTCCAGCAAGTCAACTTTCTAATCCCATTTCAACGCCCCTTACTTTTCTCCTTTTGTATCTTTGGCCTTTGGGATACAAATAAAAGCTTCTGCTCAGTCCAAAGAAGATACCTCCTTTTATTCAGCTACATTTCCCCTGACACTGATTTGAAATACTGACTTTTACCCAACCCCATCTCAGATTCCTCTAACTTAACATCAGCTTAGTAATCCGCAGGAGTAACAACAAGCTATTAGACAAGCCAACCCACATGCACCAACCCTTGGCAGCCCCTCTCCTTGAGGAGCAAATAAGTTTTCTCCCCAAAGCTCTCGCAGGTCATTGAACTGCATTACAGTGGCAGCACAGAGCTCCTTGTTACGCTTCTACCTGGAGGTGCACACAAGGACAGAAGGCCCTTCCCTCATGCTGAGCATTTGGGCTGTGGAGCCGTGCCTTGCACCAAGCTGCATGCATCAAGCACTGCTGAGCACAGATGCTGCCCTCCAAAATACCATCCACGGCCACCAGCGTGCTGCTCCTCACCGACTCACCAGAGAAACACCCCAAGAGCTGTGAAGCACCACTCCTGTTCCCCCACATCTGCTCACCCAGAGCACTGTGCTGCTTTGCACAAGCTACCAAGAAGCACATCAGCCAGAACACACCTCTGCTGGGGCTGTCCTTATGTCTGCACATTTGGTGGCTCGGTACACAAGAAGCTGGTTTCCATCTTAGAGAGCTGGAATTACCTTTCACACACCTAACAAAGCACAAAGCATTGCTGCAATATTTAGGACCGCATTAACATCCTTCTGGACACTAATGCATCACAGAAAGAATTCAGCCCAACTAAGAGTCCAACACAATCCTGATACCTGAGATAATAGTGAAAGCAGACATTTGCCTGCAAGGCTATGTTCTACTGTCGCACAAGCTTTGCAGTGATACTGGACTGTAGCTGTACCACTGTCTTTTGCAAGTCCTTTAACCTTTAGAGAAGGAATTTATTTTAATTCTATAATTACATTTTTACACAGAATCACCAAAACCTTCCAAGCCCACCTGAGAGGTATGGTTGCCTGCAGAAGGTGCTGTTTCAGCACAAAGCAGTATCTATCTACCAAGAGCCAGCTGGAACGAGCGCTGCGTTGCACAGAGGCAGTACAGCTTCACCCCAAATCCCGGCTCCCACCAGGTGCAGAGCAACACGAGCAGTGGTGTGTTGTAGTAGGCGACAGCGAGGATTCGGGATGTGACGTGGTAGGACTCCCCCCTTGCTCGGTGTCAAAGGGTTAATGTACGCATAAGGGGCGTAGACGAAGGAGGATAGGTATATAGGTAAATCACACGACGCAATAAACGCTATTTTTCACTGCTCACCACATTGGTATCAACGTGCAGTTCTTTGGCCCGGGTAATTTTACCCGATAGTCCAGCACGGGCACAGAGCTAAAAGAACATGGGTTGCCAGGTGCACGGCAACAGTGGTGTGAGAAAACTCTGTGACTTATAGAAATAAGTCCCTACTGTTCTTATGTCAAAGGACACCTCCGTTCTACTCATCTGCGTGCACAAAAGAGAAAAGAAAACCAGCCCTTTCTTTATTTCTTTACCATTCTTATCAACTGCAGGTATCTTCAGACAGCACATCTTCTGCAAGCAGCAAACAGCTCACCAAAGAAAAGAATAGCCACTGATATCACTAATTCTATCTGCTAACGTTACGAGATACGGGACATGCTGCACGCCCACTGCAACTGAAAAATTAAATACGAGCTTAATGTAAGCACAAGCTGGTAACTGACGTCTCCTTTCCTATTTCACCTCAGCCTTCCCAGGCAGCACACAAGCACTGCAGTCCTCCCTGGATTCCAAATGTACTCTCCTATCTTAGGCAGCGTATTTCTTCTGCAGTTCCACCAAAAGAAAACCAAACAAATGGAGAAATCCTTGCTCTTTACATTTCCCATGGACACCTCCCATAACAAAATGATTCATGATCCATGTAAGCCTTCAACAAGTGGAACTGGAAGAAATATCACTTAAAAAGGAATGTGCTTGTATTATTTAACACACCCACCATTTTCTAGGTGGGTTTACATTACTCATATACATCGCATATATCTTCAAATGCCTCCAGTAAAAAGCAGTTAACACAGAGTGTAAATAAACCTATTAAAAGCCTAAGTATTTTTTCCAGAACAGAGGCTACTTTCAGCTCTAAGCACAAAAGACAGCTCTGCCACTGAGCTCCCAGTCCAGGGGATGTGCTCAAAAGGCTTTAAGCCACCTAAACCCAGCAACATCCTGCATAGCCTTCCCCAAAGCAAGTCCGAACAGCAACGGCATCAGTGCTGCAGCCTGCCCTGCTCCCCAGCACCCCATCCCACCTCTCACAGCCTGCACCAAGGGACAGAACCAGCTGCCCCGCCGCTCCCAGCCCCACACCCCCAGCACAGCAGGGCACACATCCTTCCATGGGTTTTGCCTTAGCTCCATTTGTGCTTCCTCAGTGTGTTCAGCCAAACCACCATAGCGTTCAGAAGCATAATCGCAGGCTATTTTCTGTCAGATTACCTAACGCCTGAATAAAGCACGAGGGCTGAAGATTATAGAAAACTGGCTTTGGAAAATAAATCACGTGCCAGAAGCACCCCTTTAACACAGCACATACAGAGGAACAGACACAGGTGGTAGAACAGGCTGCTGGGGGATGCACAGCCCATGCGCCCACATAGGCCTGCAAGGAAGAAACACGCGGGTTTTGAACTCAGCTGCTTTTTATTTCTGTTGTCCTCTACGCTTAGTATCCCTTTTTCTGTTTTTTGAGAACACGCACACAGGGGATCCCACCTCACACGCTCTGTTCCCACACACAGCTCCATACACAAAACCCTCATGGGGATGGATGTCAAACTGCCACGCAGGCAGGGCAGCGCATTCAGCTGCAGAGCAGCTGCCCAATTATGGGTCAACCACCACTGATGCATCACCCCCTCCCAAAAATAAAAGTTCTCAAGATGTATCATTTTCAGTTCTATTTCACTGCTTCATGCTCCAGTAACTTAAAAGATTAAATGAGCGTATTGGTAATTTCCACACGCTGCCTACACTTACAGACCCTGCATTCAGCTCCAGCCCTTATAGCTATCAGTTCTTTACAGTTACTCCACCGGCAGAAATTACATTTGTTAGTTGGACATCAGTATCTAAAAACCCCAACACGTTCACGTTGGAGAGGCTCTCCCACCCTCATCTCCCCTTCATCTAAACATCAACTCTACATCTCCAGTTTCACAGCTTGCAGGGATTTTCCGGAGCAGCACAAGCATGAGGAACCAATAACATGCTTTACAACAACACGAATACCAGAGTTCTGACAGAGGGCAAGGGGGGAGAAAAGCAACTTTTAAGCAGCCCAACGAAGTAATTCCATCTGTATGTTTCTCATTCTGCACTCAATTACAGCTGTCTTTCCCTGGGACCTCGTCTTTAGCAGAACGAATCCTCTGGGGCACAGACTGCCTCTCTAATCTCTGCTGTACCATGCAGTGCTGTGCTCCACAGCAGAAACAGTGTCTGTTACGTGTCTGCCCCACGTGTGAGTGAGACCTGGTGAAATGACAGCTTCCCATATTTCTCTCTAAGGGAATCAGCAGTGTTCTTATCAGTCAGGCCTGGAGTGTCACCAAGAACAAGGCGGGAGCATCCTTCAGCGTATGCTGTCACATATCTTCATGAGCTCAAGACAACAGGACACAAAACCAGATCCCTTTGTAAATGACATTTATGAGGAGGATTCTCAGGGCTGACAGACAGGCAATTAGCAAAGAAAACCGGTTATTTGTAGCCAACATGGCTGAGAAGAGCAACAAAGAAAGCGATTTGCCTTCATGAGTGAAGACATTTGTGTTCCACGGGAAAAAAAATGTTAAGTTTTACTAAACTTTTACAAACCTAGCGTGTCAAAACCAGCGACATCCAGCCGCAAGGATGAGACCAACGCTCCGTTCTAAGAGAAGCTGCACCCGGTATTCTGAGGAGAGCGCGCAGCCACCAAACTGCCACCACAACAAAGCCACAGCCCAGCGGCTTCTCCAAGGAGCACCAACAGCAGTCCACGCTTTTGGGAAATTTCTCTCCCTCACTGTAAGCAGTGAGGTCTCCACTCCGCAGGCAGAGCACAGGGCCGGGCTCACACCGCCCGCTGCCTCCTGGGGGCTGAGATGTGTTCCTGTCCTTCGGGAGGCAGGGAAGGAAGAACACACCGAGCGCACCTGGGAGCTCTGTAAGCACACAATCCGGCCTAGGGGGATTTCAACCCGAGCCAGAGAGCACCGCGCTGAACACACGAAACAAAATTAACGCTCATTTCAAGACGGCACAGAACGAGTTCGCTGCTGTGCGCGGACTTGGCCGACCCGCAGCACCGCGGGGCACGGAGGGCCGCGGCGGAAGGACGGCATCCCGGCAAGGTCACCGCTGTGCCACCGCGCGGCCCCAGGGAGGGGCGGAGCTCCGCAGCCAGCAGCCCTGCCGTGCCCGCGTCTCGGCCCGCCGACCCTCGCCCCGCAACGTCCCGCAACGCCCCGCGGCCTCCAGAGCCCGGATCGGCGCCGAGGCGCCGCGGCCTCCGAACGGACCCTCCCGCAGCCCCTCCCGCAGCCGCTCCCGCGCGGCCTAAGGAGCCCCTCCGCCCCTCACCTGCTGGTAGCGGCCGCTGCTGGGCTCGGCGGCCGCCATGGCGCTGGGAGGGCGAGGGCTGAGCGGGCGGCGGGGGCTCGGCGCTGCCCGGCCGCCTCCCGACGGGCGCTGCTGAGGCTGAGGCCGCGCAGCCGGGGCCTCTTCGCTGCGGCTCCGCTCCCTCCCTCCCTCTGCCCGTCACGCTCGGTCGCGCCCTCTTCCCGC
This sequence comes from Alectoris magna, assembly GCA_030625065.1. NCBI lineage: Eukaryota > Metazoa > Chordata > Aves > Galliformes > Phasianidae > Alectoris > Alectoris magna. The sequence goes on along the minus strand of CM060573.1, from coordinate 16,099,274 downwards.
CCCGCCCCGCCCCGCCCCGCCCCGCTCCGCCGGCAGCCGGAGGCCTCGGGCCCGAGAGGAGCGGGCTGCCCTGCTCGGCCTGGTGGCACTGGGAGTGCTGTGCAGGGGAGATTTCTATCGCTAGGAATCCGAAAATTCACGGCACCCCATGCTGGAGATGGGTGCCGCCTTCATAGCCCACTGGGACCAGGCTGTGCGGACTGCCGCCGCTGGAGCTGGTCACAGAATCACAGAACAGAGTGAGTTGGAAGAGTAAGGATTGCCGAGTTCACCCCGTGGGTCTGCACAGGGCCACCCAAAGCCGAACCCCGTGTCTGAGAGCACTGTCCAAGCTCTTCCTGAGCTCGGCAGCCCTGGTGCCATCACTGTGCCCTGTCCCGGGGCTGTACCACCCTCTCTGCTTACCCATCCGCATTGGTTCCCAACATGATGCCCTCTCAGCTGCTCCCAGCACACGTAGCACGGCAGCTGAAGCAGCCCTGAAATGCTGGCCAGCTGCTCAGGAGGTGCTGCAAAATCCTGAATATCCACATCAAGCAGATGGTGCTGCAGACCCAAAGCCTTCCAGAGTAAGCACTCATCAGAAATCACACTGGGTTATACATTTGTTTATTCTGAATTATTTTGCATTTGATGTTACGTGGGTTGAGGGATTTTCCAGCTTGTCTAACCCTTGTTCTGTGCTTGTGCAGTTCATCTGTGGCTGGACTTGTGCAAAACCACCCACATCAGTCCCCAAGGTTGATAAGACTTAAATATATCTGCTTTAGGATGAGGAGGGCTGAATCAACCCCGCTGGGATTCTGAGCTGCCAATTCAGAGAAAGAGGTTATATCTGAGGACGTAGCCCTGAACTGCAAACTGTCATAAATGCGTGATTATAGCTCTGCATTCAGTACCATGCTCAGGCTGGGATCTGTTCTGTATTCCTCACAGGACTGGATAGTTCACCCAAGCCCTAAAGAGATGGGTAAACATCACAGTTCCCCTGTTAAGGGACAGGCAGGAATTGTAAAGGACTTTAGCCAAGAAGAACCTCCAAAACAGGCTCCCAAGAAATGCTGTAGGCATGAGGAGAATGCAAGTTTCTTGCAAGCAAAATACCTTTGAAGGAGTTGGAGTGAGAGCTGAAGGCTCTGTCACACTGTTCATTTCCCCTTTCTACAAGATTCGCAGTTTGCACTGAGAATCTCCTTTGCAGTAAGAAGCTGCCCTGATGACGTGCGCGGATTTGCTGTTGAGGTAGGATTATATCCCTAAGTATAGCTACAGCCACAGCGGTAATTAGCTGTACACTGATTGACTTGGACATCTGAAAGACTAAAACCAGACACAACCTGTGCATACCCTCAGAAAAGATGCTGGACAGTGTCCCAAAGAGATGGTGAAACAGTTTGTGCCACAGTCATTAGCTGGAGGCATATCACCGCCTAATTAGGCTAACTAGCCTGAGCAAGGCTGACACGGGGAGCTGATGGCAATTTCTTCCAGCTGCTCTCAGTGTATTTGTTTTGTTTTACGAGGGACAGCAGCTAAGACAATGCTGTGGTTACAGTGCATGACTGGTTCTGCTTTCATTTCCTGCATGGTTTTAGGCAAATCACTTCATACCTCTGCGTTTTCTAAATCTTCCTCCGATACAAAATGTCTTTTCTCCCAAGAGATGCTCTGAAGCTTGAAGTCATTGCTTTTCAGTGACTTCCGCGCGGGATATGCTGTGAAAGTATTTGAAAGCAATTGAAAATGTTAGAGTGTTAGTGGGCCTCAGTATGGCCAGTCTCCTGAAACCCTTAAGCTCCACAAGCACTTTGATTACAATGTATGACTGAACAACAGAGGGCACTTTTAATCTACGCTTTGTAACCATATTGAACTCTAAAAACTAAACGATGAAGCTTGGGGGGGGGGGGGAGGCGGGTGTTGTTAAAGCTAGACTTGTTTAAATAAGTTAAAGAAGGAATAAGCAAAACATTAAAACTTAGCTCTTCCTTGCTATCTTTATAGCAATAAATGATTCACCTAAGAAAAAATCGAAGACAAATGTTTGCATGAGTTAATGGATCAGACGATACTTCTGAAGCTCCCCGCTGTAATAGCTCAATCTGCAAGCAGGCTGCAACTGGCAGGCTGAGAAAAAATGGTGGCAGAGTGTTGTTCATGTAAAGCCTGCACTGTCTGCCATTACAGAGCTGGCCTCAAGGAAGACAGAAACTTCACCAGGAGTCTCATCCAGAGACTGCTGGCATCAGCAGAAACTTCACTGTGCTGCCCAAAGAAATGCAGTGGAGCGCTATGAGCCGTGTTCTTCAGTGCCAGCAGCTGTTGGTAGTGCTCATTGGTTCACTGGGATTTGGGCACTGATGGGAGGAGCTGGGCAGTGAGCAGGGCTTGTGGAAAACGGCAGCTCCCTGCAGGTCCGTTCACCCAGGAATCCAGTTTCTCCTTTCCTCATAAACAGGAGAGTGAAGGCAGGTGGGATGTGCAGGAGCAGGAAATGCTGGCAGATGGTGGGCATTTAAGAGCTGCTTTAATTATGGGAATGGGAGAGAGGGCCCTTTATGCACATAAATTTTTAATTGTTGCTTTTTTTAGAAGGAAAAAAAAAAAATCAGTGCTCAAAAGCTCTGGTCTGTGTGAACTGCTGACTCAGTTCAAGGCAGAGAAAGAAAATGCTGTGCTTGTTAGAACCCCCTGGTTAAACTTCAGCTCCTTCTGCAGGGAAGCGTTTGTTTCCTTCCATCTGCTGCTTTTGCTGGGGAGAAAAATCAGCTTGTTCAGACACCAGGAAGTTCTTCAGCATTTCAACAGAGAGCTGAGAATGCAGAAACAGCAACATGCATAAATAATCATACCTAAAAATATCCTGCATAGCAGTCACACGTATAACCCAGCCCTGGAGCCATTCCTCAGCAACAGCAGGCTGCCTGAAGCATGCAGATCCATGGGATGTGGGCAGGACGGGGCAGCTGTGGCAGCAGATGCACGTGCCTGCCTCTCTTGCGCTGTTGCATTTTTTTTCTCCCATCAAAACATGTTTTTTTTAAATTATTTTTTCACTGGGAGCTGCTGACTGACTCTGATGTCTTCGTGCGCTGCTCCTGCCAAAGCTGCTTGCACGGGAGGTCGAAGCAAGAGCGAAGACTGTTTGCGATGCATGGAGACACATCGCACCTGAATTTCAGCCAAACACCTTTGTGAAGTTCAGCGCTGGCCCCGGGGCTCTGTTAGCAGCACAGTGTGGTGCAGCTTCTTCCACTCTGACCTGCGCTGCTGAAACCACCAGGGCTGTAACTGCTGCCAGTATCCATGGGACCGATGGGTGTCTCACACTGACCAGCAGGAACAGCGGCAAAGCTGCCTCACCCAGAGCCACGGGTGGGCAACAGCCTGTAGGAAAGCCTTGTCTGTTCTGCGTGGCTCTCAGCTCTTTGCCCAGCACTGTAGCCACGGAAATACTTCTGTGCTTGCTGGATAACTGCTGCTGATGGAAACACACCGCACTTTCCTTTGTTGGTTTTTTTTTTTGTCTCTGTGGCCTAAAGCTCTTCCTGAGCTCAACCACAGCCATCTGTGGCCCATCACAGCCGTCACTCTCCAGCCAAGCGCAAACCAAGCCAGCAGCTCTCAGCACTCAGATGGGGCAGCATCGGGAGCACTCAGCCTTACCAGCTCATTTAAATTATTAAAATAAGCAGGAGCTGCGTGGGATGGGTGCTAGAAAGCAATTTGTATTTTATTCTTCCTTTCTAATGAAAGCAAAAAGCCGTCTGACTTTGAAAGAAGAGCTTTTGCATCTCAACAACAAACCTCACGCCTCTGAGCGAGGCTGCAAGGCAGGGTCGGGCACTTTTCCCGTCACAGCGTGAAGAGAGCCGGAGCGGTGGAAGGAAGGTCGTTTTGGGGGGCGGCAGCACCGTCAGCGGTGGCGCTCGGTGTCTGAACAGAGCGCAGGGCGAGGACGCAGCCGGCCGCCGATCCGACTGCGGGAGGCGGAGCGATGCGCGGCCGTGGGAGCCCTTAGCAGGGCTGCAGCCCCGCGCAGCGCCCCGAGCTGAGCGCGCTGCAGTTTGCAGCGGCCGGGCACGGCCTCGCAGCGCCCCAGGAGCGAAAAGGCACGTGGAGATCTTTTTTAACGTATTTGGGGAAAGCGTTGGCTCCAAGAAGCCGTGTCCGGCCAGCCAAGCACATTTCCGCTGTTCATCATTTGTATTTGTTTGCAAAGACCTCTCGCATCCTGAACACCTCGTTACTGGGTGCGCTTAACTGCTTCTCTCGGTGCTGATCCTACAGTTTCCACGGGAGCACGCCCACGAATAAATTCATTCACGTTTGCAGAACCGGGGTCTCTCCACCACCGCCACCACGGCCACCCCGGAGCTGTCTGACAGAACGAGCGCTTCCAGCCACACCCGTCTGTCAGAGCGGGCTCAGACGGCCGCCACGGCAGCGGCTCCAACGCCCGCCTTCACGAGCGCGGGCGGATCGCTGACACCGCCGCGCTGCCCGCGGACCCGGCGCTCACCGCCCACCGCGGGGCGGGACTCGAGCGGCGCTAAAATGGCGGCGTAGGCGCGACGCTCCGCCCGGTCCCGCCATGAAGCTCATCATCCAGGAGACGTACGCGGAGGCGAGCGAGTGGGCCGCCAAGTACATCCGCAACCGCATCGTCCACTTCGCGCCCGGCCCCGGCCGCTTCTTCACGCTGGGGCTGCCCACAGGTGGGTGGCGGCGGGACCGGGCGGGCTGAGGCGGGCGAGCTGTGAGGGACGGCCTGACGGCGTGCCGTGTGTCCGCAGGCAGCACGCCGCTCGGCTGCTACAGAAAGCTGGTGGAGTACTACAAAAATGGGGACCTGTCCTTCAAGTACGTGAAAACCTTCAACATGGATGAGTACGTAGGTGAGTGGTGCTGGGAGGAGCCGTGCGTGCCCCGGTCGCTTTGGGGATGTAGCCGAGCGCTCCGCGTTGTGTCCTGTGGGTTCGGAACTGCCCGTCTGCAGCAGACCAAGGGTGGGATAAAACGTGCATCGCCAGAGGGAGGCGACGGGCACCGCGTGAGGCCTGCGTAAGCAGCAGTGCGCTGCCTGTATTTCACCCGATCTCCGTGCTGACCTGCCAGGGATCCTCGTTATCGCTGTGAGCCGAGATATCGGGTGCTGTGAGCTGCACCTTTGCACCTGGATGATGGAGCCGTTCCAGCAGGCGGCCCCTCGGCAGCCCCGCGGTGCCCGCAGTGTGCGCTGCTGCGACAGCAGAGGGGCGGTTCGCTCTCGGGGCTGTGATGAAATGGGCTCCTCAGAAGAATGGCTGGAGGAGGCCGAGAGATCCGAAGGTGAAAAATTTGCAGGGTAATTATTTGCTAGCGATGACTTTATACTGACCAGGAAGTTTTTCCGTGAGCAATTAAGCAGTGTCAGGAAATGGGCAGTTATGTGGGTTTGTAGAGTTCAAGGAGAAAACTGAATGCAGGTTATTTCCCAGATTTCTACACTGTTTTTGGATCGTTTTTGTTAATGCCAACTGGGAGGCAGACTGAAAAGGCAGTAAGAGATGAGGCACAGTGCATGCCGGCTCTCCTGGAACATCCACTGTGTGTTAATACAAGGACGTAGAGTCACAGAATCACAGAACGACCTGGGTTGAAAAGGACCACAATGGCCATTTAGTTTCAACCCCCTGCCGTGTACAGGGTCACCAACCACCAGACATGACTGGTTTAATTTTGCTCATTTGAAGAAGCAAAACTTTTTAAAGTCGAACGAGTTCTGTAAGACAGATAAAACATGGCTCTATTGCCAGAGCCACTGCAAGCCTGTGTAGGTGTTCTGTGTTAAAGGTGATGTTTTTCTGGCTGGTTCCAGCCCTGTGCATGCTCTGTTAACAGGTCTCCCGAGGGACCATCCGGAAAGTTACCACTCCTTCATGTGGAATAACTTCTTCAAGCATGTTGATATCTCGGCAGAAAACGTTCACATTTTGGATGGAAATGCAGCTGATCTACAGGCAGAGTGTGATGCGTTTGAGGATAAAATCAAAGCAGCTGGAGGAATTGAACTCTTTGTTGGAGGTGAAAACCTGAAGGGACTGGCAGTCTCTAAGCACTGTCTTTGCTCCATCTATCTTATTTATTATCTGGAGATGACAAATAAGTCCAGGGGATGTGCAGTGAAGGGCACCCTAGACACTTCTGCTGAGTGCTTGTGTGTGCTGGTAGCCTTGAAGTCTGACATCTCATTCCCCAGTTTAAATATATGAATTCAGGAAGTGAATTGCTCTGGTGGTTAGCTGGAGAACCAGGCAGGCCTTGAATTCTATCAAATACAAAACGTGTTGCAATAATTAGGATAACAAGAAGCTGCTAGAAATAGTCATAGCCAACAGGAGCAAGCTTTTCCCATCAGTTTGCCTTTAGATTCTGCTATCTGCTTTGCTTTATTGTTGTCCCAGCGCAACTGAGAAAAGAGTCTGACTTCAGAAGGAGCTTTTGCTATCGTTCTTACCAGAAGCAAATTTGAGCTTTGACAGAGAAATTGCAAGCATATTTCTCAGATCTGTGTCTATTCCTGGGGGCACTGAATGTCCCCGTAACAGGAGTGCTGGTGGTTCTGTTTCCTACAAAAACCATTTCAGCCAGTGACCTGCTTCTCAAACTGTCTCTGTCACAGGTATTGGTCCTGATGGTCACATTGCCTTCAATGAGCCTGGATCAAGTTTGGTGTCTAGGACGCGAGTGAAGACCTTGGCTATGGACACTATACTGGCTAATGCCAGGTTTTTTGATGGTGATCTCTCCAAAGTCCCCACGATGGCTTTGACAGTTGGAGTAGGCACTGTCATGGATGCCAGAGAGGTTAGGAAAACAACAGACTACGTATTTCAAAAAGCCCTGCTCTAGAGCTACTATAACTAAAGGTCATCTCATCTTGGAGCAGTTATGCACCCTGCTGGTGTAAGCCAGCCCATGCTTTTCCTGCCACAGACAGCTGAACACAATCTTCCTTTCTTGCATCCTGTACTACTACAGAAAGGCTCCTGATCTGTTTTCCAGTTTTGGGGTTTTTTTTGCTCTACCAACCCTAACGTTTATGTAACCCTGCAGTACAGTTGTGACTGCAGGGAGCTAGAAAGGCTTTTGGAGAATGGCTTCGGTTAAGGAGCTCATCTGGTGAAATAGATGCAAGAATCCCTGGCTGACTCAATCTTATACCAGATCGCAAAAGCCAAATGGAATAGCTTTTAACTGCACCTACACCTTGATTTGTACGTGTTAAGTCTCTGGATAGGTGCCAAACAGGAGCCCAAGGTGTCCAAATCACTAAAATCAGCCTCCAGGTTATGACTTAATTGACAAATAAAGCGTAGCTAAAGCAAACACAATTTGTGATTGACTTCTGGGAGGATGACAGACTTTACTCCCCATTAGGGATTGGGGCAGCTCTCTATTAGTTGGTGGGTGTGGCTTTGCTCTCAACAAGTCTTCTAAACTCTAACTGCCGTCTTCTTGTCTTGGAGTCCAGGTGATGATTCTCATCACGGGAGCTCACAAAGCCTTTGCTCTGTACAAAGCTATTGAGGAAGGTGTCAACCACATGTGGACAGTATCTGCTTTCCAGCAGCACCCCCAGACGGTGTTTGTGTGTGATGAGGATGCTACTCTGGAACTGAAAGTTAAGACAGTGAAGTATTTTAAAGGTGAGTGTGTGACCAGGGCAGGCAGTGGTTGGACTTGGTTTTTCAGTGGCAGAAGCCATGATTTTTGTTAAATGCTTGTTTAATCAACTCCTAAATTCGAGACAACAGCTGAAGTGTAGAGCACTAAGGCTGTCAGGCTTATCTCTGTGGCTGTGGGACAAAGGAGCACAGATTTGACTAATATCTAATTTCATGAGCATCCAATGAATGAAAATTTTGCTTTATTATGTCTACTGAAGTCATCTTTTTACCTGCTGCATCAGGTTTAATGCTGGTTCATAACAAGCTCGTGGAACCCTTATACAGCATGAAGGAGACAGAAGCAGAAAGAAGCCAGTCTAAGAAGCCTTACAGTGATTAATCTCACTGTCTAGAGTAACACTGAGCCATCTTTTTATATTGAAAACCAGCTGCAAAGAAAGGGAATTCCTGCAGAAATTCATCTTGTCTTTGTTCTTAAATTAGCAAACACCTGCTTTAATTAACCAAATGGAGTGATCCACTGCGCTGTGTTCCACAAATGTCTACCAACGTCTTCTCTGAAGGTAAAACCAGTAGAGAATTGTTTAAGCAAAGAAGCAATTGTAATCGTATGGACTGAAGGCACCAAAACAAATGTGAAGACACAATGGGTGATCACTTTGGAATGCATTTGCAATTCTGTCAAACACATTTGTGTATCACTGCCCCTCTAAAAAATACTCCAAAGTTATACTCACATGAAATGGGAATGACTCTTCTTCAGCCCAGAGGAGGGAAAGTATCAGCACAACTTATCAGTAGCCTGCTTCATAACTATGAGTAAGACAGCTAGAAATAGAAACAAAGCACTCCACTGCAGTGTGCAGCGAGGAGAGAGAAGGGACAGTGGGGCACAAACTGAAGCATGACCTTCACCTTGGATATAATGAAGAAGTTTCCCTGTGAGGTCAGTCCAGGCAGAGGAGACAGTTACACACAGGTGTGCAGTGCCGATCTGATAGAGGTTTTCAGGACCAGACTGCACACAGCCCTGGCTGAACCTGGTGTGGAGCCAGACGTAAGAAGATCCCAGCAAAAGGCATGCCTCAAGCAGCAATTCCCAGTACAGTGCCATTAATGCAGGTGAATGGTTGGCTCATGATTCTGTGATTTTCTTTGTTGCCACAATTCTAAAAGAGGCCTTATGCGTTCAGTTATGAGGCATATCTTTATATGCACTGGTGCTTTATGATCTACAGCAGCGTAGATTTCTTTACATCAAGCATAAATTACTTCTGTTTGTGCTCCTCAGTGCTCTGTCACTTGTGCTGGGGCAGAGCCTGAAGCAGTGTGTTCTCTCTCTCCATTTCCTGTGCTTCCAGGAAATGTCAGATAATCCTCAAAGGAAACATTCTGTTCCCTGAGCTCAGTGTGTTTTACACATTACAAAGCCCCATAGAGGCGGGCAAGAGCCCACTTGGTCCTTCTATGGTAAGATCAATGCAAACCAAACTGTTAAGTATGTGTTGTCTTTGTCCAAGAACTTTGTGAGCTGTTGATCTGTAACTTTCCACAGTAAAAGTGTTATTTTTCTCTAGTCGCTTTCACTTTACATGCTGTTTGGTGTCTCTGTGCCACTGAAACATGGAAGAATTTACGTGTCTGAATGGGAGCTGTAATGGCATATTTGAGAAGCAGCAACAAAAGCTTCAAAGCCTAAGAAAGGTGTGGTGTTCTGAACAAGGCCAAGAACTGAAAGTGGGAGAGAAGCAGTGTGGGAGAAGCAGCTGCTATGGCTCCATACCTTAAGGGCCTAACTCCTTGGCCAGTGTCTGCTGGTAGGCATTCCACACAACTAGCCTGAAAGACAATGGCCGTCTCCTTTGTGGAGGGGGGGGGGAAGGAGTGGGAATTTCTAAAGTAAAAAGGAGGAGGTCTCAGCTCTCTACCAATGCCATAAAATGTCTGCAGTTAAGCACAGAGTCATTCTGTGTGTGCACAGGAGTGAAGGGAGTGAGGAGGTAGCATTTTGTGAGAGAAATTAGCCATCAAGGAAAGAACTGTGCTGCGTCAGTAGAATTGCTCACCTTGCCCTGTTTGATGAAGGCAGGATGAGGTTTGAGCTGTTCTGCCTCTGCACAGCCAGCTGTTTGACCTGTGAGCGCACTCACCCGCTCATCTGTTCTGGAGACAGTCTGTCCTTCTCTGCCTCGCTGTTAAGTACAGGAGCTCCAGCCAAGGGCTGCTGAGTGCCCAGCAGCCAGGGGCGCATTGGCCACTGCTTTGCACCTCTGTCCTTGAAGAAAGGGCCTGCATTACTTCTCTACACCTGAGATCCAGCAGCATTGCCTCCAGGCAGAAGAATGGTAGGCGCACACTTCAGCCTGGGACAGGCACTCCTTGTGCGTCCACATACGCTGCATAGAAGGAAGAAAGCACTTTCCAAAAGCAGGTGTCTGGTCACAGAGTTCAGGTTGTGGTGTCAAACAGTTGGGGTGGAGTGCAAATTACTGTGGGGGTTGCAGCAAAAAAGTTGGCTGTGGCCACTGTGTTGTTCCCATGGCAGCTTTGTGACTGCCACCACATATATCACTTACAGGCTTGGATGTCCCACAAAAAAAACAAGGTAACTTTGCTCTGAGGGCACTTAGCTTACATAAATGTGCAAACCTCTATCAGCAGGGTGCCCCATGCATCGACCTCACGTGGAAGTTTTGAACTCAAGGGACTGTGTGAGGGTGACTCAGCCCTGCAGTGTACGAGCACCAGAGCCCAGCGCCACAGCAGAGCTGTACCACACACCGACCTCTGCTTCAACGTGAGTGCCATAATGAAGACAAACAGGAAGACAACTATATTTGCTGTCTTAAAGTGAATTTAGTGCATGTGAAAGGTGCAGGAAATACAAGTAAACCGTACACAATGTAAACGTTCTCTACACACCCCATCCTATAGCCTAAACCAAGGCAGGAGATCCACCTTTACTATTTCAATCGCTGCCAATTCTAAGAGACTTCTCTGCAAAAGGAACTAAATCAACACTCGTTTTGGCCAAGTATTTAACTCAAATTTATTTACTACCAATCAAAACCGACTTTCTGAACAGTTTTCAAGCTCCTGAGCTACCCATCCAGACCCTGCTCTTTGTTTTACAGAGCTGGAATTCCAAAAGAAGTTTTTACATCATTCTGTAAGTGGGGAAAAAAAAAATAGCGTTCCTCTCCAGCAATTATTTCCATGTTCCCAAACCTCGTATTGAACTTTTAGGGGAAACAACGTTTTTTTAAGGGCAAGAAGAGCAGAAATAAGGCATCTAGCCCAGAAGCAAAAGCATCAACTAATCAAATTCCTCACAAGAAGATTCTGTAAACAAGTTAACATCTGGTAAGAAGGAAATCTGAATTCTTTAAGATACTAAAAATCACCATTAATCCAGACTGGGAATCCATAGAAACGTGTTTCAGTATTTGATGTTGTTTTCATCCTCTCACTGGCCAGACTCAGATCATTGCTTCAGCGCTCCAAGCAGGGACTGGCAGCAAGGCACAGAACAGCACCACGTCAGTCAGCAAGGGGACACCAATTCAAGAAATAGCCGTCAGTCATTTTCTGCCAGCGTGCTCAGTAAAGAACACAGGCACTACAGCCAATAAGAGGAGGTGTGAGGGGTCATCACCTTCACCACCATTGTCAGCAATAGAGCAATGAGCTGCTTCCAAAGAAACGGGCCAGGAAATGCAGTGAGGCAATGGGCTCAGTCCCTGAATACAGCCCTGTGCAGCTTCAGAACACTCTCCCTTTCCAAGCAGTGTAACCGAGCAGCTCCAGAACAATAAAGCACCTGCAATAAAGCTGCCCCGAAAGCACAGCGGGAACTCACTGACATCCCTGAAAGGTAAACCCCATTAGGACATTCCAAAACCATTTCTGTGATTTGGGAGCTGTAAGAGGGGCACCTCTTGGTACAGACTTCCCATTATTTTCTAACTTCTTGGTGGTCGCGCTTCCCTTTATCGCTGGATGTTACTATTAGGGCTTTCAACAGGAATCTTGACCACAGGGTGGGTAAAATGGTCTCCTTTGGTTCTGGCAACAGAAGGGTTGTGCAAGAATCCTGCAGTGCAAGGTAGTGTTGTTCTTCTGTGGCATCGGAGCACTGAAAATCAAACAGCTTTGACAAAAAAAGGAAAGCATCTGTCTCTGCTTTCTTCAGCGCTTGTTGCTAGAGAAGGATGCTAGTTTTCATCTTCCCAGAACTCACCATCAATTTGCATAGCTTGAAACAATCTGCAAGGCAGCCATAAATGTACATCAGAATAGAAAACAAAGGGGAAAAAAAAAAGCAAAAGCAGGTTTCATAATTTGTATCAGCAGCATAAGAGACTCATGCTGCGCCTCTCAAGGTCAGTTAAAAGAAGCTCCTTTGCACTGGTACAGCACTTCACAGCAGACTCACAACACCTTGCAGGCATGAAGCGTCAAGAAATCTTTGAGAATAAAAATCCAAACTGCAGTAGAAGTTATCTAGCGTGCTGCAACTCCTACTTGGTCTTTAACAGACCAGTCTGTTAAGTCTTTAACCAACTTTTTACTCAGCAGCCAAGCCTGCCTGCTCCAAACAGCTGGCAGTTTCACCTGACAAGACAGAGCTGGGCAAACAACTGCAACGTAACGGGGAACAAAATGAAAGAAAATGCATTTTCCTTGTAAAACCGTTCATCTTTGTCAAGAGGTAAAATTAAAGCTCCGAGAACAGCAGGAGACACGGGGAAAAAAGGCAGAGGAAAATGGGGTAGGAAGTGAAAAAATTGTTGGGAAAGGAAGAAGTGCTGAAAAACAAGGCTCAAGACCAAGAGAAAATCCTGTCAGCCACAAAAGCAGAGCAAGCTGTGGAGTTCTGAAGAAAATGCTGCTATTTTGGAATACGTATCTGACAGCTTCAAAACCCAGCACCCAAGCAGTGCGGCACTGGATGTAACACACATAAACACGTACCGATCAAAGCACGGGGAAGATGGATCATTGAAGTGCTTGTATGGGTTCACCCTTGACAGGGAAGCCATACAAAGCCAGCAGAAGTACTGCATGCATCCAGTACACGTCATTTTGTTACAGCCATCTAGTTTCTGGCAGGGAAAAGAAAAGAAACAATGAGGTATTTCCACGTCAGGCCTCGGGTCCCAAAAATACAACACTATGAACACTATGAACACAGTGTACCCCGACTGTACCACAACACTGATGTTTCTCCACAGCTGGGAGAACTAGGAGCTAGAATTGCAGAGATGTGACTCAGTTATGTCACCAACACCACTGGAAGTCACCATTTCTGTAATTACTATGCTGAAGCTATTTGTTTATTTACCAGCTGCAGTCTGAAAAGGTCTAAAACACGGAAAGAGATTCACATGTACTGGAGTCTGAACACTATCAATGCTGCATTTACTCACATCCCTCAGCTATAAACCATGACCTCCTTTTCTGTATACTGCAGACAGAGCTGCAAAGATCTCTTTGCCAGTTGCTAGAACTGCACTTCCACTGGTGAACTCAGGCACGGGGAGTAAATCTCTGAGCTGATGTAAATACAGAATGACTTCGCCTTTTGCATTTGTTTCCATTAGGAGTGGCTGTGATTTCTCAGCCTTTCCCCACCACGCTCACCTCTATCGGAGTACTACAGCAAGGGCAGGACTTGGAGTTCTTTTCCAGCCATTCTTTGCTCTCCATCTCCTCAAGAGCTTTCTGAATCACTCGTTTGCCATAGCGCTGTTCCAAAAATCTTTTGGTTGCCTCATCAGCTTCTAAATATTCATTACGCAAATCCATCAATTTCTCTGCAGAGCAAAACAGAGAAACAGCTTTTGTACTGCATTATAGAAAGAAGTTCAGCTAACAACTGTATAAAGCATTCTCACAGGAAACCAGCATCGCTAATTAAGGAGCAAAGCATAAGAATACGTAAGAAAATGAATATTAAGGCCTCTGCATCTCATTCGACAGCTTTAACAGTGCTTGATCCTAAAAGAGAACGGTGAAATTAGAACAGGTCTAAAATGTAGATCGAACTGCAAAACAGAAGTATCTTTTCTGAACACAAATTGAACGCTATGTCACGTGATTCCACGGCCGAACAGCAGTGAGGTCTGCAGCTGAGCGCGTACCAACGCTGACGGCAGGAAGAAGCGTATTCGTAGGAAAGGGTAAAGAAGGGCACAGCTAAATGAAGGTTTTCTTCCCCTGCTGTGGCCTCTCTGAATTTGGCAGTTTAGGGACTTCCTGATCTGTGCAGTGCCATAAAAGTGGAATCTTTTAATTGTTAGCATCAGGCCTATCTAAAAGAATCTGTCTACGCTGCCCAGCCTCCCTGTTGAAATTCTGACTTCCAGTCTTTTTCACGCAACACCTGATCAATTGCTTCTCGATCCATTTCTGACATGCGATGACTCACCTGCAGTTATTTTACATGGCGAGACCCCGTGGTAAGTCATCTTACACAGAGTACAAAAAGCATAGTTGCAGCAGGAGCAGATGCCCATGGTGCAGCCTGGCTCCTGCATGACGGGTGTCTGGCAGCCCGGCCGAGGGCAGTACACAACATCTGCCATCAGGTCCAGGGTGGACTGCAGAAGCAGGCGGTCGTAGCGTGCGAACAGCTGCTCTCCAACCAACTCCTTCACCTAGCAAAGAGCAAGGAAAGATTATCTGCATTTGGAATTTCTGAGTCTGCTACCTATGGCAAGAAACTAAGTAGATGAAAAAGTACAGCTGGCGTGAATTCACTCCGTATCCTCCAAGTGAGGTCACAAAATTACACCTAGAAATGCTATTCTGATAACAGTTAAATAATCAAAAGAACAAACACGCAGCACCAAATGTAACAGGGCAGCAGTTCAGGCCTCTGACCAATGCCACCATTTTGCCAGTAGGCAAAATATGCACCCCGTGACCCAGTTTTAACCTGGAGGAATCTGCGTGGCTCAGAGAAAGAATTTCCCTGTCTGTATTCACCATGCTAACCATTAAAAGCCAGACCGTCCTCCACAGTGATGGGTTAAGCACAGCCCTTACCCCACCGCTCGCATCCCTTACCTGACCAGGAGTAGCAACAGAAGAACAGTTCGGTTCCGGACAGTTGAGGCAGTGGACCTGACCATCCCTGATCTGAATTTCAAAGTAGTCCTTCAGGCAGGCTTTGCAATACACGTGGCTGCACTCGGTGAAGTACATACATTCCCTGCCCAGCTTCTCACAGAAGCAAATATTGCACAAGTACATCTTACTGTTAAAGCACTTCCTTCTCTGAGCCTGATCAAAGTCCAGGATCTCCCGAATCAGGCTGGACAAAGATTCCACGTCCTGTACAGCTCTTTCATCAATTTCTTCTTCAGCTGCAGCACAGCCCGCTGCACCACCACAATCCTCGGCATCCTGAGGGACTGAAGGCATCCTGCCCTGTGTATTCCCTTGTTGGCACATTTTGAGCTCGTACGGGGATGAAATATTCAGGTAACTCAATGTTTCTTCCTTCAGAAACTGCATCCAGGCAAACAAGACCACACAGCCTCGGTTCTCTTCCCATAAGTTGTCTAAATGCTCGCAAAGAGCGCTGAGCTAGGAAAGAAAAACCATTTCAGACTAAAGTGAGTTCTGGGAACTCGTGACAGCTCTCCTCTCCCGTGGTCCTCCCTTAGTGCAAATTTACACCTCAAATTCTGGAACCGTTAGGTAATACATAAAAGACATAAAAGTAATGCTCACAGACACAAACTTTGAACTCTCAGAAGGGTAACCAAGTAAGAACAGGTGGGAAACAAAAGAGCCAACTGAAAGAGATGTCATCGTGTACGTCATAATGACATCTACTATACTGACGTCCACCACAGCCTTTTAATTATGCACTCACTCACGACCACAGAAGCTCTGCTAGAACGTTAGAACTGATTTGCAGACCTGTGCAGGGGAGAGCCATTTGCTGCTGAGAGTAAACGCAGGCGGGGAGGTTGATGGGTAGTCCGGTGGGAGCTCAAAATTCAGCACAAGTGGAGGCAGAAAGCAAACGGTGTATTCAAAGCCACTGCTCTGGGGACTCTCTGCAGAATTGCCTGAGCCAAAGCCAATGGAGACAACGTGAGACATAACAAAAAGATGGGAGCCAAAGGACGGCACACACGACCTCTCTGTCCATTTGATAAACTTCTCATTTTAAAGTGATTCATTCAAGCCTAAATAACGGTGCGGTAAAATGCCACGAGGTCGTGTGGGGTTAAACCAACAAACAGGAGTGCTGCGAAATACCAGATCCTGCAGGAACCAAGAACAAGGAAAACACGCCCAGGGGAAAAAGAAATACACGACCTTCATTACCCCAAAGAAATACTACGACTAAGCTCTAACTTTGAAGCTCGCTGGAGAGGCTGCATCCAAAAGGGTGAGAGTTGCCCTCCCTGACACAAACCCCAGCGATGCCACCAACAGGAGGAGGGGTCCCACACGGCTCTGTCGGGTAAATATTCCTACAGCTGACGGGAGCATCTGAGAAGGCCCCACAAGATTACCAGGTAAAAGTTAACTTAAAGATAACAAAAGCCATCACAACTCACCGCTCACAAAAACTTTGAAGTTTTGGGGTAGTTCCAAACAAATTCTCGTCTCTCCTCCTTGGGCTGACTCGGCTCTCTTAAACTCATCTTCATCATAGATGCTGGCCAGTGCCAGCAGCTCATCCTCCTGAGCTTCTCTGTCCTCTGAAGACATTTAAATCGTCTGTGGAATTAATACCGCTCTACAGCATCAACCGAGTTAACGCATCCCATCCAAACCACGCGTTTGGGGTCTTTGTTTTATACCTCCACAGGAAGAGTCAGAAACCAAAGCAAGCAGTATGAACGTAGAATATAATCACGCTTTTTCTACGAGTTGAAAAAAAGCTCTGGCAACTTTACAAAACGGGAAACACCGACAGAACGTGGAGGAGTTAAAAAGCAAACGGTGGCCGGTGGCTGAGAGCAGCTGCAGGAACAGCAGCGAAATACAGCGAAGGGAAAAGTGACAGCGGGACATCGCACAGCGGCTGAAAGGGAAAGCAGAGCAGAAAAGAAGAGAAACGAATTAGTAACAGAATCGCTCAAGCAGCATTCTAAAAAGGTACATTTATGAGTAAAGTTATTGAAGACCTCAGTAAGAAACTTCGCACCCCGCAGCCGCACTCCCGCCGGCAGGGGGCGCCGTTCCCAGCAGAGCCGCAGCGCCGTTCCCGCAGCTCGGAGCGCTCCGCGCGTCACGCACAAAAACATCCACTTCGCTGTCAAAGTGCACGGCGCTGCGGCACCGCCCGCCTGCAGCCACGCGCACGGAGCTGCAGGGATTAAAGTCCCCCCGGGCAGAGCTCCGTCACACGCCGCACCTGGGCGGGTTCTCCCAGCGGCCGCCGCAGAGTCCCGACCCGCTGCGCCCCGGCACCGCTCCCACCGAGCAGAAACGTAACCAAAGTGAGCCGGGAAGAGAAAGCCCCCCGGCCGCACTCCCGTACGGGCACGGCCGGGCTCGGAGGCCGCACTGACTGCCCTGAGCGGGGCCGAAGCCGCACGGGGCGCCCCGCAGCCCCCGGCTCCCGGCGGAGCGCCCACCCCGCGGCCCCGCACGGCACTGCACGGCCCGCTCTTCCGGCACGGCCGTCCCCGGTTACCTCAGTTGCGTGGCGGCCGCACGGCCCGAGGGACGCGGAACGGGGCGCTGCCGGCGCAGCGGCGGACGGGAACCACGGACCGGGAAGGAGCGGCGGAGGCCCCGGCCCAGCCCGGCCCGGCCCCGCCGCGCTGACAGCGCAGAGCGCCCGGCTCCGCCCGCCGCGCTCCGCCTCCCTTCAGCGCCCCCCTGCGGCCGGGAGGAACGCGGGGTCCCTCGGAGGCGCCGCAGCCGAGCCGGCCGGTCTCGGTACCGCCCCCACGCAGCGCCCCGCACGGTCTGCGGTTGCTGAGCGCACGCGGCCGGGGAAGGAGGCCGAAACAACTGTCCCGCATCGACGGAAGCCACAACCGCGGCTGCGAAACGGGCTGCCAGGTGCAGCTGCCCTGCCCCGCCCGCAGAACTCCGCCCTTACCAGCTGCAACCGGGCTCAAAGCAACGGCCCGGCGCTCAGCTCCCTCCCACCCCCCCCAGACATCCATCCCTGCCTTCCGGAACCGCAGGCACTAAGGAGATCGCTCTCACACCCCACCCCGACACCACGCCTCCTCCTCACAATCAACGGCTCCAGAAAGTAATCCAGTAGAATCCAGTGCATTTATTTCTTCCAACAGCTGAACGGTGTTTCAACTTCGGATTTAACACATACAAATTCATGTTTGCAAGTTTAATGACAATCAGTACTAGAAGCAAATTACTGCATAAAACTCATAGAAAAAACGCTTTGTTCCTGAAAAAGAAGAAAAACAAGCATTCCAAATGAAGGCCTCATGGAAGCAAGCACACCCCTCGAGAAGAGTTAGGAAGGCGTCAGTCAGCGCTCAGTGCGGGCAGCTGGGCTACAGCCCTCATTCTTCCTACAAGCACCTACCGAGCTGCAGACAGGGCTCACAGTGTAACTAACCAGGGAATCTACACTTCACGGTTAAGAGCACATTCATGCCTGATCCATTAGGAGCGCACAGTCACTATTCTACGTCTCAGGTAAATGGATTTGATTTGGGGCTAGGGGTGATGTGATGTCACCCACGAAGGAATAAAGGTAAATAAAGGTACTGGAACACCAACCCACTGCTTTGCATACCTTGTGTAAGTATGAGTTGTTCAGATGCAGATAAAGATAAACCTAGAGGTGTGTTAATGCTTAAACACAGGCTAGACTAAGGTAAGCAGACAGGATGCTGCAGGCTCTGAAGAGCAGCCTCCCTCCCCCATTCCTGTCTCACTGCCCTAGCATTAGTGGGCACTCCCTTATGAACACCGCTATGCCTCAAGAGAACGTGAACAACATGAACAACAGTATGGAAAACTGGACTAGAGCGCTTGCAGTCTCCCTTCTCAAAACAAGACTGACTCAGCATGAACATGCTTTAACATGGAGACAGCTTATGGCTGCTTCTGCAGGTGCAGTAACAATATCAGAAGCCTCTAGCTACAATCACTATGGCAAGAAATACTGCTTGTTTGACCAAGCAGTTGGCTACCTAAGCATTCTGACTTCAGGCACTGACCAAACCTCTCCAAAGATTACCAAGAGTGCTGTGGTATTCGCTTGCTTCAATCTGTATTCAGAACATACAAAGTTGACAACTTAAAGCTTTATTGTCGGTTGCAGTAATATAAACAAGTACTGACATTCAGTCAATGTCCATCTCGGGAAGCTTCTTTTCCGCAGCTGTTGGGGCAGGCGCAGCATTGGGGTCAGCACTCGGGGCCCCACCGCTGCCATCTCCCTGCCCTTCTACTGGTCCGTTCGGTTCAGTTGGTTTCTGCTCCTCCTTTGGGAGTTCAACTCTGGGTTTTGGTTTTGTAACTATAGGATTGCAAATGCTTGTCAACTCCTGTAAAACAGGAATTAAGAGCTGTTAGAGATGTCTCTCGACAACTGTATTTGGTAACCTGCTCACCCAGTCAACTTTCAATACCTACTGGATATCCAAAGTAGAGGCAGATGTTCCCAGCACACACGACAGGTCAACACCCAACCACTGTCTTTTTCTACAGCGGATCTCACCTCAGTCTCTATCAAGCATACATCTTCATCAAGAAATGAGACTCGTGGAAACAGTTGCCTAGAAACACTTACTTTAGTTTTAGCCTGTATGTCTTTAGCTTTTATAACTGGGTCCAAAGTAAGACTTCTCTTGTTCTGAAGATTGAGTTTGTTATTCATCCATTCCATTGCTTCATTTGCACTTTTCTCCACTTTTGCTACATCTGCTTCATCCAGATGGTCGTACTGCTCATCCTGGAACAGATTAATGGTAACTGTGCAAATAATGACTCCGAACATCCAAATCTATGCACTCTGATCATCTCATTGCACAGCTGAACTCGCCACAGACCACCAGACTAGTTAGCTAGAAGGCTGTTCCGATTAGCAGCGCAATTAACCCAACCACCCACAACTCTAATCTGACAAAACTCAAGTTGCACTGCTGCTGGTATTTTTCTCTCCATAAGGAAAAATCAAGATTGACTCAATAAAGACTCATTTTTCAAGCCAAAATCCCACTTCTGAACACACAGCAGGCCCTGAGAACTCAGAAGCTAACCAGGACACCACATGAATTTTTTGTATGGCTTACTTCAAATTCAAAAAAGGCTGACATCACCTCTGTGCACCTGCCAGAAACTGAATGCAGAAATACCTTTGCTTTGAAGGCATGAACAGTTTTCATGTACTGCTGGATTTGCTTCCCTAAGTCCTCAAATGCTTTTGGCCTTTCCTCTGATTCTTGAAATCTCGCCTGAATAGGCTGACCCAAGGCCTGAAAAGTAAAACATACCATGAACACCCTGTGTCACCACTCGGCAGCGTACAGCAATGTTTCCAAACTCCTTCCAACGTTTCCCTTCACTTACAGGAAGGGCAGATCCTCCTTTGTGTTGTTACAGACCTGTTGGAAGTCTGCTCCTCACATAATCAGTACAGAAATCAGTTTGTTGTAAGCATTAATCCCTGGATTAGCGGTCCTAAGCTAGCTCGCTCCCCACCTGAATGAAGCTCTCTGGATTCATTAAGTTCTGACTGAAATGCAAGAACCACTTACCTTCAGCTCTGTTAACTTATCAATGTAAATTTGTTTGGGCTGGTCTTCACCATCTTCATAGAGCCAATTTTCGGTATCTTCCAGCTTCAACGTGAAGCTATTTCGATCCTGAAGCAACCCATACAAAATAGTTAGGGGAAATAAAATGACATTCTACTAAATGACATTCAAGTGATATTTGGAGTCTTTCCGGAGGGGTTACATTTTTAGAATGTAAAGAACTTAAAGATTTTTAATCTTAAACCATTCTTAAAAATTGACAAAGAGCTGAAGTAGGTTAGGCTGCCTTCCAACAACTGTCAAGCACCCCTTGCTTCGGTCTGAGAACAGACACCAGGCAGCAACTCCAATTGCTACAAATGTTCTGGGAAAGAACAACACATCCTGGGTACCACCTGCTCGCACTTGGCCCGCATTTAGGTTATCTCCATAGACAAAAAGGCTAGAAATGTTTCAAGTTTAAATTCAAATCTGAAAACTTGCACATGCAGTCTAAGTAAGCACACTATGATACAGCCAACGGTTATTAAAATATAGCTGCTCATTGCGGCAAAACGTAGAGGACAAGGCAGAATACTCACATCTTCACTAACAAATTTCTCATAAATACTGCAGAGTTTGTCTCTCATATCATACACGTATTCTTCTACTGCATTCTTAGCATCATTCCTCTCCTTCTCCAGCTTATCCTGCATTATCATTTTGCCCTGTGAACAAATCGACACATCAGTTGGCTACAAAGCTAATTACCTGCTAAGGCCTCCTCAAAATGCTACTTAACTAAAAGTTCAGTTTTATTAAAGATTTTGCAATAATGAGGATGACTCTGAGACAAAGTACATGACAGAAAGGAGTTACAATTTGCTGCCGGTGGCACGGCCAGTACGGTAAGGACCAGCCTGCCTCAGCTGAGCAGTCACCCACCTGATGGCAGCAGCCACACAGTTTGCAGCTGCAGCCGAGTCCCTCAGCCAGCTCCCCTACAAAATGTGTCCTCATTAGGAATAATACATCCTGGCTCCATTGGCCACTGCCGTTCACCACAAAAAACTACGTTAAATCTTTCCTTGCCCACCATTAACATTTAACCCCACTTAATGAACAGCAAGACTCCCCATAGGTCAGAGACCTTTCAAGTTCAGACAAGGACGAGTTTACCTCATTCTCAATGAATAAGTTCAGCATATCTTTCCCTATCTGCCACACCAACTGGTTCTCAATGGGAAGGTCCACTGTAGTAGTCTTTACTTTGGCCTTCTTGGCTTGAGGTGGCTGATCCACTTTCTTGTCTTTAGAGTCACCTTGAGAAGTCTATATTGAAGGAATAAGTCCAAAGTAAAAAAAAAAAAGACATTACTAGTTCAAATTAAGCAATGTAGGCTGATAATAGAAAAAGCTTTGAGTACATGTACTTCTGACATTGACATGGGTCTGTAATTCTCACACTTCACCGCCGAAGGAGTCAGGAACAGCACAGCTGTTCACCTTTACAAGACACTGGCTGCATCATGGGAATTTTGTCCCCCCAGTGCTTCTAGAGGCCCCCTTCTAGTTTCTGAGTTACTGAAATCTAAATGACTTCTCCCACAAAGAGTTCCCACTCCATCAGCACCAGGTCACCTGACAGGCCTTCAATAATCAGTGCTATTTTATGTTTAAAACTTCACTTGCAATACAGATTACAAATATTTCACATACAAGTTTAGCTTCCACAGCTGTGACAAAGCTAGCGGATGACAGGCTCAGATATTACATATTCTTCTGAATCTCCTAGAAGAATCCTGTAAGAAAACCAATTTTCACTTTACCTCCATTTCTTCTGACTCTGCTTTATTTTCAGCTTGGACCTGCTGCTGTTCTTCAGTCTTTTGCTGCTCCTCCTGGTCTACCTGCATCTTCTGAAATTAACAGAAAGATTCAGTTTAGCATATTAAACAATGCTTCAGTTCTTACCTTGAACACTCTACCTACATCCAGTGCTCTCTGGGCCAAAGAAAGAAGTGGAGCCTCGAGGGATGAATTACAGACTTTTAGCCTTTGCTTTGCCAATTAACAGATCACTCCTAGAACAATTAAGTATTTCACCTCTACCTCAGTTCTGGTTTCAAGGCATCTGTCACAGCTGTGACATACCAGAATTAGTACTTAATTGCTGAACACATCCAAATCCATTTACAAATCCTAGAACCTTTCCAGAAATTGGCCAAATGAGCTTCATAAAAATGCCTCAAAACAGCCAACAGCAAAGTCCATTACCTCTTCCTCTTTCGCATGCTGATCTGTTTCCATAGGCTCCTCATTCTCATCAGATTTATGAACCTCCACCAAAGACGCACTTGAAACACTGAAGATACCATGGATATTTACTCTAACTTTGACTTTCACTTTCGAACTGGATCCATCTGTTTGAGGGGTGACCTTCTGAACCAAGAAGTGAGCTGAACAATTCCATAAAGAAAAACAATCACTGAATGTAAAGTAAATCCTGACTATGGCTGGCAACAGATCACTGCAATGCAACCGCTAAATCCTACTCAAGCCAAGCAGTTTGACTTTAAGTCAGCAATGCTAGAATATATGCTATTAGGAATCATGTTTGGTACACCATAAAGTGGAATTACCTATATCAAAGTTTATGCCATTCTGACTATTCCTTTTACAGGCTTACTTCACCACCCAGCATTTTCCCCATTTAGAATATCTGCCCATAAAATTCATGTTACTCCACTCATTTTTACTGCAGATCCATGACCCCTGAAATCTGTCCCTACACAATTTGTAGGAAGCTACAGGGTCCGGACTAATGTAATCAGAAAGTAGTCTGAAAAGCTGTAGGAGACAAATCACATTTCTAACCACAAAATGGCCTTACATACCAATAGCAGGATCTGGGTAAGGCAGCTCCTTGGGAGAACTGTAATACGCCTCAAGAGTGAACGGTTCTTTTCTGTAGAACGTGAGGACCTTAGAAAATGGAGCAGCATGGTTCTTGGGAAAGACCTCACAGTCACTGTGAAAGAAAACAGCACGTATTTAACACGCGAGATGAGCCTTCCGATATTAAACATTCCTAGATATTCTTCATATATTGAGGAAAACCTTGTTTAAAAAAGACACTGTATTTATATGAAGAGCAACAGTAGTGTAGGAAATGTGAAACTTGGCCTTTTTCTGTCAACAGTTTCAAATGATCCAAATTGTCAGAGTCATTAGATGGGTGTTGCTCCAAAAATACCATGTTCTCTAATTGCTATCGGCTAGTTTTGAACTGTATGTAATCATGCAGGAAAACTGAACTTTCTTACCTTAACCCTTCTTCTGCTGGTGAATTCCATCGCAAAGAAATAGGGTACGGTATCAAGTCTGTGATAGAAAACTCTCTCACTTTGAATGCTGGTGACAAAATAGCGCACTGAAAGAGCAAAGGAGTTCTATTACAAAAATCCAGGCTTCAGACAAATAGTAATTCAATTCAGCAAGTAGCTATCTAAGCTACTTAATATGTAGGATTACTAATACTGACAGACATCAGAACTGCACAGTAAGCACCAGAAGTGCATATGTATGCTTCTTTTTGGGAGGCTGCCACATCTGTTCACTCTGAAAATGGAAATATACAAGTTTTACCTTAGAACAAACCACATTTTGTTTGTTCTGTTTCGGCTACTCAGTTGTTTTTAGTGCCAGTGTAAGAAAATCAGACACTGCAGTTTTAGTGTGACATTACCAGTTGTTTCCTTAGAGGTTTTTTGTTTTGTTTCAAGGCACACCATAACCCAACCCCTTTTAAACAGATTCCGTTCTAACAGCTGGCTTGCACCACTGATGAACAGATGAGCATCTATTAAGCATGTAAAGAGAAAAATAAGGTGATTAGAGCAAAACCAAGGTGCAAAAGGTTGCACTGGTAACTACAGAGTATTTACTACTGCTTAAGCTCATTGGCCAATTCCGGTCCCAGCTCAGGACAGATTTTGTTTATCAGCAGTGCTGTAAAGCAGCTTTTGTTTAACTTAGGCTCCCCCAAAGGAGCCCGGAGAAGTGAAAGTCATCATATGACAATTACCATACTACCAGGTTCCAGCTACAGCAGAAGCAAAGTACACGTTTCACTTCAGTCTGCACTGACCCACTGACCTGGCTCAGACAGCACAAAGAATCACTTAAAGCCACCATTCTCACTCTTCCAGCCACCTTCCTGATTCTTCTTTTATTCTATTTCCATACACATGAAACATTTTTCATGCTACCTATGGACTTCAGCTCAAGTACTTGTGAATATTTTTATTGAAATCTTAGCTAAAACATATAACACTTCTTACCTGCAGTGCACAACCTCGTGCAACAGCCTCATCTGCATTCAGAGTCGTACTGACTTCTTTGCCAAAAAATTTACTGATCTTCTCTTTAACAGCAGGGATTCTTGTTGTGCCACCAACTATTTCTACTGCATAAATATCCTCCTTCTTTAACTCTAGAAAGGAGTCAGGCATTAAGTTTTTATTGATTCAACCGTTGTATTTTAAGTGAATACACTAACATTGCAAATTGAGTTATGCTAAACCAACCATTAATTTAAGCAGTAAGATTTTAGATCTTAGCTTGAGAGAAAGAACTTCAGAAAGCTTAAAACTGCTCAGCCAGAACACATTAGTTGCACTAATCAGTCTGCCCAAGTTCTGCCAGCAGCCAAAGAAGTCTGTATTAGGAACATCATCTTTCTGCACAGGGAACACAGAATGCACACACACTTACTGGCTTGCTCCAGCACACTACGAAGGGGAGCTTCTACTCTTGCAAGAAGTCCATCACACATCTCTAAAAATTTACCTCTGTTGAAAGACACCATAAATAAGATGTTACCATAAGCGAGCTACAACTGCAAATACAACAGGTTACCTGAAGAGAGAACTCAATTTTCAAATGCTGCATGCAGTACGTGCTTCTCCTCAGTCACCAATGCTCGGCTAAACATGAGCTGACAGTGTGCCCGGGTGGCTAAGAAGGCCAATGGCATCCTGGCTTGCATCAAAAACAGCGTTACCAGCAGGAACAGGGAGGTGATTGTCCCCCTGTACTCGGCATTGGTGCGGCCACACCTCGAGTACTGTGTTCAGTTTTGGGCCCCTCACTGCAAGAAAGACATTGAGGCTCTGGAGCGTGTTCAGAGGAGGGCTACGAAGCTGGTGAGGGGTCTGGAGCACAGGCCTTATGAGGAGCAGCTGAGGGAGCTGGGACTGTTCAGTCTGGAGAAGAGGAGGCTCAGGGGAGACCTTATAGCTCTAACTTCCTGAAGGGAGGTTGTGGTGAGCTGGGGGTGGGCCTCTTCTCTCGTGTAATCAGTGATAGAACTAGAGGGAATGGGGGAATGGTTTCAAGCTGCGCCAGGGGAGGTTCAGGCTGGACATTAGGAAGTATTACTTCTCAGAAAGGGTAGTCAGGCATTGGAACGCACTGCCCAGGGAGGTGGTGGAGTCACCAACCATGGGAGTGTTCAAGAAATGTTTGGATGTTGCGTTGAGGGGTATGATTTAGCTGGGAAGTATTGGTAATGGTTGGACTGGATGATCTTCTAGGTCTTTTCCAACCTTGATAATTCTGTGATTACGGTCAAGTCTGGGATAGTGACCTAGGAATGCTTGTGAACTTCACAGCCCCTCCTCCTATCTCAAGGCCACTGACCAGCCTCTGAAGACCCCTCTGAGCAGCACCCCAGCATACACTCCCTCCAGTCCTGGTACTTCATAAAGTGTTTCCTTCCCGAAAGAAGCAAAGCGGAGTACGCTGCACAACATACCTTTATAAAAGCACACGCATTACCTGTTCATTGTTCCAGAAACATCTATGTCATTCATGAAACATTCAATGTTCATTGGGAGATCAGAGGCATTGGCACTCATCAGTTTTTTCAGCTTTTCACATTCCTGATACAGCCTCAGCAATGCACGAATCTTTGACTTTATGTCTAGTTTATATTTCTTTCCAAACTCTTCACAGAAGTATTCAACTAACACTTCATCAAATTTCCTGCCTCCAAGAGTTGTGTCAAACGCTGTAGCAAGAACCTTTACAAAATAAAGAACTCCTCAGTAACAGCACAATTTAATTGTTCCTTCAGCAAAATCAGCTTGTAGTTAATGCCAAAACATCCGCATCTAAAGTACATCACTAACATCTGACACTTAATTGCTGACAGCAGTTGCAGAAGGAGTTGCACACATTCTCAAAGACGTGAAATGTTTTCGTTGTTTTTTTTTGGCTTTTTTAAGCCTACAAAACCTACACCATGGTTTACATACTGACTTTTGTAGCTGGTATTAAATTTGTTCTAAAAGCTACTGAAGAAAAGACAACTTCTGGAAGCACCACAAATATTTCAACTCTTTATAAATGACATTCTCTCAGAAAGCTGTAGAGCATACATATGCTCCCAGAAAAAAAGATATATCCACCATGCTAAATGCCAAAAAGCAGCCTAGCCCTTCTGTAATAGAGTAGCAACTTCTCCAGTTGAGGTGATTTGGTAAGGCTTCAGCACACAATCTGTTCAGTACCCCGTACCATAAGCAGACCATAAGTCTCCAAACCCTGCTTAGCCACTGTCACACTGTGAATACACCCCAGTTGATTATTTCATGCCTAAGGGTGGAACATGCTCACACCAGGCTAAAAATAAAGCAAGAAAACAAGTGCAACTCTTGAAAATCGGAGCTCATTTTTGATGAGAAAATTACCTGAAGAAAACCCAGAGCTGATCCACCTCTGCTAATTCTACTCTTAGAACACTGAGTTTGATACCTTTCCTGATTTGGGTCAGTTAAAAACAGTGCAGTTAAAAACTTTTTTAACTGCAGTGCAGTTTTTAACTGCACTGTTTTTAACTGCCTTGCTATCCACCACTGTTCATACTCAAGTGCGTCTTCAGTACTTCTATAATTTCAAAGAACTTCCAAAGAACTTCAACTAGGTTACCTTTCCTCATAAGAGGAAACAGAACTACAAGAAAACCAATGTTTCTCAATGTCCCGCCTTCTCGTTTTCCATCTCCATGCTTCACATTTCTGTTTCTTCAGGCAAGGGAAAACTACTGGAGCTACAGACATACAGATTGTAAAAGCCTAATTAAGAAATACCAGCATTTGCTGCAAAACAGTAATGCTTTGGCAACTTGCACTGAGAAGTACACTAACTTGCTCAGCTTCATTTGCAGCTTCAAGTTGTTAATGACTCTTTTACATGAGCACCCCAGTGACTTAGCATTTGAACTTGCATCCTTCTAGGAATTTGTTTTAATACTACTCCTCATCACTGGGCTGCATTTTTGAAAGCAGCACCTGCTCAAATCAGTTACTGAACAAACATAATCAAGCCTTTTTTCCCCTTTGCCAATGGTCACCAATTAACACAGGTTTGCTTCCTCTCTGTATCATTCAAAAAGCTCTACATCCTTGCCCGACTTTAAACTCCAAATTTTGAACTTCAAATACAACTTCAGAAGTATAAAAAGAAGATGCTTGTGTAAAGATAGGCAAGCTTGACTGTCACAGTTCTTGCATGTGCTAGTGAATACTGCTATTGGTACTTTGTTCTAGACACATAACAGATTGCTTACTTTCAGTTTCCCTTTATTGAATGCACAAATAGAAACTTGATATGCAGAATGTCCCATATCCACAAAAACAACATTCCGTGGCTTCTCTTCTAGGGCAGGCAGGTCTTGCTTATAGATTCCATATGCAAGGGCAACTATACAGAAGAGAATCAGTATAATAAGGGCATTCCATTTCTCAAATCCTTTCTCAAGCATTAACTGGTACAGCAGTAAACAGCATTAGCATTTCATCTTATTTTTCAAGCTGCAGAAGTTTCTTGTTAAATTAAATACCAATGCTAAAGCAACATGGAACAACAGCGAACAGTTATTAGCCCCTCTCAGAAGAGATCACATGCTTTAAGCAGATATCCCAGAAACATCCTTATGCCACTGACATAATGAAAAATGGGTTTAGAAACTTAACAGTCAGCTGTAATTGCAGAAGGTACAGATCACTGGCAAATTACAAGTCCTTTTATCTAATAAAACAAAAACATCAAGTGATTCAAGAAGAAAGTAAGGCACTACCTGCCGTTGATTCATTTATTAGTCTCAGGCAGTTGAGACCAGCAATTTGTGTGGCATCCATCACAGATCTCCTCTCTGCATCTGTGTAGAAACAGGGAACCTGCAAGATGATCAGATGGCCGCCATTTGAAAGAGTCATCCACAGCAAACCATTAAACAGAAGTGTAAAGAGACACTACAGAGCACAGCTGCTCCCCTTCATGGGGATCCTTCCAGTCTGCCATTCATTTCAGATGCAGCAGAGAGAAAACACAATGTTATGTGAAGACAAAACACAACACCTGTGCCCTCTCAAACTGCTCGTTTTTTTAGCAGAGAAACAGAATAAGAGATAGCAACTATTTATTCTACTGGACAAAGAACCTGAAGATACTTTGTCATCAGTGAAGTCTAACTTCAGGATGTAAGATTGAGTCTTAAGTAGAAATACAGACCTGACTATTCAGGCGCGATGGGCAATGCAATGCTATTACTAACAGCCATTTTGATTTATGATACCGTGCCCAAGAAAAACTTCTCACATACTTACAGAAACGACACAGTCAACTACAGGCTTCTTAAGCGCATTCTCAGCAGTCTCTTTTAATTTGGTAAGAAGCATTCCAGTCATCTGCTCAATAGTAAAGTTTCTTTCTTCTTCCATATACATAACCTTAAAAAAAAAAGTACACTACAGTAAGAACCATGTGCTACAAGCACAGAACACATGCAAGAAGCTGTCTTACTGAAAGTAAGCTGCAAAAGTAACGCAGCTCTGTGCCACCTTCTCTGATAGCCTAACTTATGCACTGCAAGTTGTAAGTAGTACATATGAATACTAGAATATGCATTTGAGAACTCAAACACATGAAGCTGCTCTGGGCAGTTTTCTACATCTTGGTTGCTATACAATGCCCAGGACACCTTCCTCCCCACTGCTTTGGGAATTAAATCAGTCACTGCTAAAATCTGCTGGGTACCATTTAAAAAGATTATTATTATTCCATTTCACCTGACACGCCATGCTCACATCCTACACTCTTAGAATGTGAGCAACAGTTAAATAAGCACACCAGTCAAAGAGCTGCCTTCCAAAAGTCAACGTGGAAAAAAACAGCATTGGTAAAATAGTTTGCATGGGACTGGGTTTGCAAGGAAGAATAAGGTGGAACTGCAAAACCAGTTTCATGGAACACCTGGAAAGACCATCAGCGCTATTAGCCTTTTATTTAGCATTTGCTAGTCACAAGGGAACAGAAACCTCAGCAAGCAGACTCAAAATAAAGAGATAAAAGGAAAGTATTATCACTTTCCTCCCCTGGCACCTTTTCAAATACTCCAGACTTACCTTGATGCCAGTTGAACCAGTTGGCAGCTGGACAAGTTCATAGGCAAGGCTTGTTTTTTCAGCTTGAACAAAGGGATCTGAGAATGCACGACCATGAAATCTTTTAAAACTTTGTACTGTATTCTTTGCATTTGAAATAACCTAGAGGAAAAGAAATCTTTAATACAATTTGTCAGGGGAACAACAGAAAAACCATACAGAGCTTTATTCCTGCGCTTCTCTTGCTGAAAATTAGTCGTTCACATCTTAACAGTACCAGGACAGATGCTAGAATGCAATTCCTCTCTGATCTCTCAAGCAACCTACAAGATTTGGAGATTCAATATAAAACATATGCCTGAAAACTGAGTCACATAATTAGCATCAAATTCTCATACTGTATGCATCGGATACCAAAGTGTCCTCTTCCATCTACCTGTTTCCTACCACCCTCCTGCGATGCTACCAGTAAGTTAACAAGTACAACACAAGTACAGTGAGGTATACTTCACATCAGGCCTCTCACATGCAAGTGACATTCAACATATGGATATTCTCACAAAACAGCTCAAGAACCTTGTGAAGCTTTAAAAAGTCAGCAGGGCCCCCAGGGTGACACTGCCAATTTGACATGACCGACAAAAGGCAGACTGCCATTAAAAGATAGTGCAAATGTAGAAATGAAACGTTCTATATATAATATAGCCTGTTTCTACCTAGTACAACACCATGGAAAGCACAGCAACAACAGCAAAGCAGCAAGTACCTGGGCTGCAGCAAGTGAGGATTTGCTCACATGCAACAGCCATGGGCACAGAAACAAAGGAAAGAAACTACTTACCTTTGGAAGGCCTCAGGTATGCAGGGATCTCCAGTGAGATCCCCTTGCCTCCACTGCCAACCCTTAAATGAGGTCTGGGAAGGGGTGGATCCTGGCTCCAGCCCTTCCAATCACTCATTACATTGCATGCACCTGAGCTCCTCTGGGTTGGCCCTGCCTTCCCACCAGGTGCTCCATCACTGCTTCAAGCCCTGACTTACATTTCCACTACAACAAGTAATCCTGTTTAATCCTTTCACTTATGTTAGAGCATGGCACACTGAGGAAAAAAACCACAGTATCCACTCAAGCACTGCACCATTCTGTTTTCCTGATTACATTCACTAAGTAACCTAGTTTTGATCTACTTTAAGTTCAGTTTCTGCAGGATATACCCCACCTTTACTGGATCTCTGTTATCAGTCAATCTCTTTAAGCTCAACAGACAATTCCAAAAAAAACATCTGCATTTAGTTCTAGTACAGTTCTTCTGTTCTTGAATAACACAGTTGTGTCCAGTCACTTTCGTATCCTAGATACTGAATCTTCACATATCTCTAGGTATTTTAGGCTAAGAAAAACCAACTGTTTGAATAGTCACCTCCTGCAGGACTTCAAAAAGAATCATGTTTTACTGGTGTTTCACAGCAACACAAGAGACAACATGCAGGACCCAAGTGTCATGGAGCAGGATGAAAATCAGCTAAAGCTCTTCTTGCTCCTTTCAGCATATTTGCCTACCTACACCAACAAAGTATGTGCAAGAAAGCCTAAAGACATTTAGGTTGTAATTCAACCATGAGAAGAAGCTGTATGTATTTATACTCAGGTTTTGCCCATTCTACCAAAGGAATGCACTTAACAGAATCGTATGGAATAGAATCACATAATGGAAAACTACCCAAACACAGCAGAACAGGCAAGGGTGAGGCAAAACACTGCAGCTTTTCTTTAGAGCTTACATTTGCAACTTAAAAACATTTCAGATTTCCTTGTGATGAAGCTTTTTTTCCCAGTTTTATTATGTACAACTGTTAGACCCCATCCAAGATGGCAACGCAGCATTACAGGCTGAACAACTGAATTAAGCTCACCTGTTATAGTTAGACCCTTAAGAAGCCAGTTCAGAGACATTCTAAACTTCACCGATAAAAATACATTGTGCTAATCTGTCAACTACTGAAGTTGCTTTTACCCAACTGTACCTGGCTTTTAGCTGCAGCACCAATAGAGCGGTTCTTGGGTCCAAAGGCTATGCATGACCTAGAATGAGAAGAAGGATCCTGTTAGCAATTGGTATAACTGCATTCAACATCAGCAGCCACAGTGGTGATGGTTTTTTGTTAGAGACGTTGATAACGTACTGCAGATAACCAACATTCGGCCCATGGTCACTAATTCTAATGTACACATGCAATCTAGTTCTGAACACAAGAAAGATGCAGGCATTCTGAGATTCCCACAAATACTGAACAGCACTAAAACCAACAGATATAAAACCTGAAATAGTGTAAGTAATAATTGGGTAGACCAGCAGTGCCCCCAGGCCAGCCAAAGACACTGACAGCTGATAGTACAGAAAGCATCCAAATGGTCAGAGGAAGCGCATGGGTAAGTTAGTGTTGTAACAAAACTACTCCTACGTATCTGTACCAAATGCTAATTAAGATTTTCATTTTTAAGTGAAGTCCTTTAACAGCATAAATTAAAACTGGAGAGGAAGACTACTGCTGATGGGTTTCACCTGCAATCATGATATAAAAGCACAGATTACCAAAGGAAAAAAATATCATTTACCCCAAGCTCTACACAGGGCTCACAGATAAGAAAATAGATAAAGGCTCCTTTTGGAGGAGATGCCTAATCCTACTGAGCTGCCAACTTCCATATGCAGTGAACTGTATAGGCTTGAAAGTTAAGGTGAACTCCCACCTTGCCCTCTTGTCCCAGTCCCTCATACTGAGGAAGTAAAGTTACTGAGCAAAAGTCCTCATCAGTCAATTAGTCAAACCAATTGTTACTATTAACAAGACATTAACAACATAAAGCTGATCTCTATGTCAAAGGACTACCT
Organism: Alectoris magna; assembly: GCA_030625065.1. Lineage (NCBI taxonomy): Eukaryota > Metazoa > Chordata > Aves > Galliformes > Phasianidae > Alectoris > Alectoris magna. The sequence goes on along the minus strand of CM060573.1, from coordinate 16,066,560 downwards.
TAGAGCAGAGTTATACCATAGGGCCACCCCACACAAACTACACCTTCAGCTCATCCTGAGGTTTAAAATTGGTCCTCTGAACTGAAAGTGCCAAAAACAGAATGGATGGCTGCACTGAGATAATTCCTTTTTTAAAAAAGATATCTCAACTTAGTAATAGCTTAGCAGCGGAAACAAGGCCCACCCCTTAAAGCATACGTTGCAACCAAATTAACATTCCAGGAGTAAATCTTCTGAAACAATTATTAAGGAATTAGTTAATGAAAAGTGAGTCACTCCAGTGCCATGCAAACTTTAAGGCCTACGCTGAGCTGCAGAGCTCACAGCCAGAAGCCTAACAGCACGCAGCAGGGAGCTGGTTATTCATTTACTTTGCTCTCCTGAAGGAAATTAAGGCACTAGCATGGATTTATGTTTTTCTGCTGCAAGAAAAAAAAAATATTCTGCTACTAAATCCACAGGCCATGTGGTGTGCATTCACCACACAACACTCATTTATTTAGACCTCTTCAGATCTGCCAGAGTTAAACCTCAAGGCAGAAACTGGGCTCAAGAAAAGGATACAACACAGTAACTATGTACTCAGACTTCATTATAACGTCAGGAATAAGAACTTCAGCACAAATACCCTTGGTATCCATGCCTGCCACCCGCTTGGTGCTGGACACCAGAGCAGAGCAGCCCCACATGGGGCAATGTGGGGCTGCAGCAGCCACAGCAGGCAGCAGGGACTGCTGCCAGCTTCACTCCCCAGTCAGCCCAAAGGAACCACGGTGAGCTCATTAAATACAAATTATGCTAGTAATTACACGCGATTCACTGAAAGTTGAATAACTAACCATCGCATTTTAAATAGAAACATAACCACAGCTGAGGTCAGGTCTAAGAGAGCAGCTCCAGCAGAGCCCTGCCTTACACCTGAGGAGGTCCCTGCAGGCACAGCCCCAAACCCACTCCAACCTCACCCACTTCCCCGGAAGACACCCACAGTCTGACAGCACGTTTCCTCCCTGCTGAAACCTAGCACTGCTTCCTCAGATCACTTACAACTATTTCATGTAATTCAAGCACCCTCATCCCCATGGATGCAGGAAACAGTCTTAATCCCCTCCCATTCCATTTATTTCCAGCTCGCTCTCTACTGCAGTCCTCTTCAAGACCACCATATTCAGACAATTGTTCTGCATCAATTTCACATACACAGCTTCAAAATCCACAACATTCTGAAAGAAGATTCAGTGAAAATGTCATCTGTGCCACTGGGCAACAAGCACAGCGTGTTCACTAGGATCTGTTTCTGAACACTCAATTGCAATAAACTCTGTCTGCTAATCCCTCCCAAAGCTTCTTGCATAAAGCACAGACCACCACCTAAGCCTGACCAGGAATCAGTTCCTGAGGAAAGGTCCCAGAAGCTCACATGACAACCCCAGAGCTCACTAAGCTCCGACACTTTGAACCAGGCCTTCGTTTACAAGTTGGACATTTAAAGTCATTAAGAATGTTTTAATACAGATACGTACGCTTACAGAATTGTTTCCCACATTCCCTCAGTATTGTGTACAGGCTTTCAGAACTGCACTTAAGGACTAAGTCCAGTTAAAGACTGTTCTGTTCAATACGACAATGCCTCCAATCGTACGCTTTTGACTTTTCATAACTATTTCCTGAAAGATATGTTGTTGGACAACACTTTCCATCATTCACCCCCCTTCAATGAGGGAAATCCGTGCTCTTATCTCATATATATCTGAGCAGCACCTTGACAGCCTGAAGACTCAATATACAGCTCCTGTTTTGAAAAGCTTTATATGAAGCACTGCCTTAGTCCATCTGCACTTACATACCATATTACTGAAGAAGCCTAATAGAGCAACCCTTCCTCTGGCACACGTAGCCAAACAGAAGCATTATTCTCCTTTTATTCACTATTTTCAGACAGAAAGAGGCAAACAGAAATAAGGCATCTAATGAAACACAAGGTCATTCTATGCTCCTCATCTTTTTAAGGCGATATGAGGGTAAGAAAACCAAGACAAAGCAATTTTCTCACAAAGACAGATATAAATCTCAGGACGCTTAAAACAAAGCAACGCTACAGCACAGAGGGAGCAGCAAAAGCATTTGTAAGAGAGGTTTCCAGAGGGCTCCCCTCCGGGTCTGATGCCCTACCAGTCCCACTTCCACCTTCACAACTCTACTCTCTAAACAGTTTTACTTCTTACTCTTTCCTTAGGGTAAAACACCCCCCAACGTTCAAAAGGGGAAAGTTGTTAAGAGTGAGGCTGGGCGGCACGGAAGCACACGGGACACGGCGCAGGCGGCCGGCGAGGCCCAGAGCTCCGCCCGGCGCGGCGGGCAGCCCGTGGAGCCGGGCGGCAGAGCAGCAGGGCAGCGCTCGGGCTACAGGCGCTCCCCTCGGCGTTACAGACCGAGGCTTCCGCTGCGCCGCCGTATCCCGCCTCGAACCGGGCAGAGGACAACCTTAAGTAAATGCCTCTTTAAAAGAATAACGCAAAAAGCACAGCTGAATGACCACCAATAGCGGCGGCGAACCGACGCCACGTTCCCGCCCATGACGCCCGCTCCCTCCCGGCCCACGGCCCCCGCACGGCCAGGCCCCGTCAGCCCCGAGCTCCACTCACGGCGTGCTGCGGTCGCTGTATTCGTTGGCGATGGTCTCGATGCCGCCGGCGCGGGCCACGGCCACATAGCAGCTCTGAAAGCCCAGGTCGATGCCCACCACCGACATGGCGCGGCCGGGCGAAGGGGCTGAGCCGGACGGAGGGCTGAGGAGCAGCGCGGCCCGGCCCGGCCCGTTTAAATGCGCGGCGGCGGCGGCGGCGCTGTGGGAGAGGGGGGGCGGGGCCCGGCACTTCTCGAAGGATCCCGTCGGGCCGCAGCGCCGCGCCGAGCGGGACGCGAGGGGACCGGCTGTTCTCGCGAGACCTCCGCCTGGCGCGCGGAGCGCAGCGCTGCCACGCAGCCGCAGAAGGGCTCCAACTACGGAGGGGAGGGGCGCGGCCGCAGTTGCCCCGCCCTCCGTGCTGGGGTGCGGACGTCGCCTCGGAGGGCCGCGCCGGGTCTGGGCTGAGCGGCTCAGAGCTTCTCTGGCCGGCAGAGCGTGAAGAGACGCTTGAGACTCCTGGTTGTGATATTAAAATCAAGAAACGGTGGCACTTTAGTTGCTCCCAGGATTTTTTCACGTGTCAGGGTCTCCCGCTTCCCTTGGCGACCACAGGAACTGCGAGTGTGCTTTGTGCTCCTTCACAGAGAATGGTTTTTCTTATATAATTTTATAAAATGCAATAAAGTCAAAACTTGGCAGCACCGCGAAGTCCCTTGGGTTGATTCCTTTGACTCTGAGCTTTCCGTGGCTTTCAGTACGAACATAGAGGCCGTTTCATTTAAGCTTTCTTCCCGCCAAGTTATTGCCATTTATTACGATACAATCACCTGATCATAATGGATTTTGAGGAGGCACAGTGTGCCAAGAGAAGGAAAAAACACCACTTACAGAAATTAAGGCTTTACGTGACAGAAGGAGCTGAGCACCCGAACGCTCTCCAAGCAGATCTCTTCTGCTGTCAGGATACGGCAATTTTATGTTGCTTTGGGTAAACAGAACCACGCTGGTGATTACCTGAAGCCTTTCACAGCTACGCAGACACCTCTTTCACCCTTTTCTATTTGCACAACCTCAGGTGTTAAAATATCAGTAATGTTTTGTAGGCACCTGCGTGTCGTAGGAACGCTTCCATGGATCTGCCAGTTTTTACAGTAACAGTGGCAGCAGTTTGGCTGCTGTTTGCTGTTTTTTCCTGGGCCTCCTCTGCAACACAAAGCAAAAGCTGCACTGAGAAAAACACCACATCTAAAGCGTCCATGGGCACGTACAGCATTTAGCACTAAAGCACTTCCTTCTGTGGGAACTCTCAGATAAAACAGAAGATGTCCACAGTTAGAACACAGCCGGGCACAGTGATGCAGCTGAGTTCTGTATTTCTCAATTACAGAAACCAAGAGGTTAGATTCGTACTTTCAGCATTTGAGAACGTGGTTAAAATGCAGTTTGTCTCCACCTATCCTACAAATGAAATTTGGCATATGATTGCTTGATATCCAGTGGGAATAACAGAACAGCAGATCTCTAATTAACACGTAGAACTTCAGTATAAGCATAATCATCTTCAGAGCTCATGCCGCTGTTGCTGTATTACAGAGTTGTGTAGCTGCATCGTGTTTTCCAGGGAAGTGTTTGGCCAGCAAGCGCTTTGTGAGTATGCAAGAGAAAAATCCTTTTTAGGGCTGGGGAATCACAGAGCTCCAGCATGTTCCACAGCGTCAGTGCTGGGGGAGCTGTCAGGTGGGCATCACTGCAGGGCCATGCTGATGCAGCGAGGGCTGTCCAGTATTACAGAAATAGGGAGAGAGGAGCAGGGGAGCAGTTGACCAGGAAGGCAGATGGTGCTTCTCACTTCAGAAATAAAAGCCAAGGTTGCTGTGTAGCTTGGTGTCAGGTCTGTCACCCGGTGAGACTGCATGGAGGAGGAAGGCTGTGGTGGACCGAGATGGGACAACAGCAGAGGTGATGGAGAGGGAAGAGGGTAGGGGAGAAAGTGGCACAGAGTGGCCGATTCACTCTGACACAGATGCAATTCAGATGCTTTGTGAACGCTGTGGAACTGAGTGTTTGGGAATGTATTAAATTCTGAGATAAAATGTGCTTAAAATACAGAAATGCAATGTGTCAAAAACAGGATGTTTCCAAATTCCCAATCTTTTATTTACATCTCTGCTCTTTGTTTTAATGATACAGAAAACACATGGTAGAGAAACTCAATATTTAAACCAGGAAGGACTCTTGCCCCAAAAACAGCTCTGAGTGCCTGCAATTCCTTGCAGCATGCTCAGTGACACCACTTTGGCAGCTGCATGTGGGCTGGGAATTGCATCATGGTGCTAATGACAGAATAATAATGAAGTGTTTAACCTCTGATGTCCTTGAGCTTATGGGGAAGGGCCAATGAATAAAACAAGCCTGCCGTTCTGCGCGGAGAATCTCACGCAACACATACTCGAGGCATAATCAAGAACCAGAATATCATTGAGTTTCCTCTTTTCTTTTTTTTTTTTTACTTTCATTTTCAAAACGAGCAAAGCTGCCAGCACAGGGGCTGGGGCAATGACAGACTGGCGTCACCGGGCAGCCGGCATTGAGGGACGCACGCCTCGAGGCGCTGAGCGGCTCCGGCTGCTCCTCCGTGCAGCTGAGCCTGGGCTGTGGTCCTGGGACGCCGCCAGCAGCGAGCAGCTGGAGCCGCAGAGCTGCCTGAGGGGTGCAAAGGGTGAAGGAGCTCCAGAGCCCCAGACAGGGTGCTGTGGGGGGAAACGCATGAATCAGTTCAAAATCCGAGCCGCCATTATGTTGGGGTCTGAAATTGAAAAGATTCTGTGGCCCTCCCCACTCTCCTTTATTTTCTCAATGTTTTTCTTTTTAAAAAAATGAGACTTGCGATTTAAAAAATGTGAAAACGCCGTAATAAGTACTGCTAAGAATTAAGCAGTGTTTGATGATGGCTGAAAGACTCAACTTACTCTGAAATCTTGCAGTATGTATTCTTTAGCAAGGCTTTATTATTTCGTACCTGATGAAGACTGCTGTGCAGTACACTTCAAGATGGAAGAGCAAAGCAGTGGTAGGGATAACACCTCACTGGATTTCTCCCACAGTTTTTCAGCGCTTGACTTGAGCAATAAGCACGACTTAAATTCAGGAGAGCTGAAAAGAGAATAAGCCAAAAGTGCTGTTAAAGATGCTGTCTGACTCTTCTAAAATAGATGTCAATGATTCTAAGAACAAAACATCTCAGAAATTCTTAGACTTTTGAAGATAATGTTAGCAAAACAGCAAAAACATTACAGTTTCATAACCAGGTGATCAACTTTCTCTTGGGAACTTCACAGATTAACCCTTGCCTGGCAGATTAAACACCCTCCTTTTTTTTCTGTTATCTCTGTGCTAAGCAGCAGTGCTTACAAACTGCAGAGCTGCCACTACAGAGTATCTGAGTGTAAATCCAGTGTTTTCAGACTTTGTTTACAGTGGCATATCTCGCAATTCATTAACAAAAGCTAATCAGGAAAATGCACACGGGCTTAAAACAAGCTCTAGCTGATATCTGTCACAGGCTATTCTTTGGTCTGCTGTAAATAGTCACTGCATGTCATCTAACGTATGGTTCATAGTGCTATTCTGGGATATCCAGATACAAATGGGCTTTGCAATCTCCTGAACTGAGGGTAGCTGCAGTATCGTGTTGCCATGAACTCTAATATGAATCATACTGCATGTCATGCCGTTCTCAGAAAATCCTAGCTCTCTATCCTATGAAAAGTTGCTCTGGGACCATTTTGCCCAGTGCAGTTATCTCAAGAATCTGCAGTGAAATAGATGTTGAAAAGATAATTTCCCCTCTTATAAGGATTTCCATAGTTTTCCTTCAAGCTTAACAGGTAATTAGATTTCATGTGTTTACTAATTAAGCTATTGTGGGTATTGAAGTATCAGAGCTGGGTAACTGCTCACCAAACCTGAAGCAATCAACTGGAAATGTCCCAGAGAAGCACAACAGAAGCAAATAGGGAAAAAGACAAAAAATGGACACAAATAATAATGGAAAGTGGTGGGCATTATAGCAACAAACACCACATAAGTCTAAAGAATACACAGGTCTTTCCTGAGGCAATTATTTGCTCCCAGATGTTGCCTGCTATGCAGATATCACAGCTGTATAATTAAGGCTAGGTCAGAGCTTTGCACGTATTTCTTAATGCTAGAAATGTGTGCATCAGGGCAGCCTGTATTACAGCATTACAGATGGAGATTGACCTTACTCTGTAAAATGAACACAAGAGGCGACGCAGTCACTGCCCATCAGTATACTGGAGATGGAAAAGTACTAATTTAAAGAACAGCTGACAATAGCAAATGGACAAACAGATCACTGGCAAATTTAACTCAGAAATTATGGGGATCTTCAATTAACTGCAACAATTGAGCTTTGGAAAGCCTTCTACAGAGAGGTGGGAGGAAGAAAAAGGCTTTAAAGATGACCCATATAAAAGTGTAGATAGGATTCTGTGCAATGGTTCCCCAGGAACTGGACCCTGCGGCACTCCCCAGCCGGGCACCTCCAGGAGCTTCCCAGTCCCTGAGCATACAAAAACCTGACAGTCTGTGGGTGGGCTCTGCCATTCTGTCTTCTTCCATAGCCCCTGTGCTTGGGCTGCCCACAAAACCAGGGCTTGGTCCCGTGGGCTCCCCACTGACACATGAAGGACAGCGGCTGGGCACAAGCTCATGCCCCCAGTTTCTCCATGAAGACCTTCAACAAGCTGAACTGAAAGTTCCCAAATTCATGTCTCGCCCAGGCACCAGCCCTTCCCTCCTTGCCATCCTAGCTCAGTTGCCTGCTATGGCTTGCTGGCGGAGTTCCCAGGAAAGAAAAACATCTGAATTTGCTGTATATCAAACACATTCCAGTGATAGATGTAATGATGTAAGCTTCCATGAACTGCCCAGATTACGTCCCTGCTACGTCGACATGCTTCACGCTCCTTTGGGAGACATTTTGGGTCTGTTGACACACAAAGATACTTCATGTTCACTGAAATGTGAGCTGAGGATCTAAAAATACAGCACCCTGCTACAGGCTGGAGCAGCCCCACTGCTCATGCTTACAGAGGTGCTGTGAGGACAAAACTTCCCCACAGCAATACTGCACCGGCCCTGTTGCCTCAGGGAAAGCGGTGAGCCCCAAGTCCCACACAGAATGGATTGGGAGCATTAAAAACACAGAAAGTGTATTGAAAATGGCAACTGTCCAATATCCACTGTGTTACAGAATTTTCTAAATGGGAATACTGGCTTTTTCTGCTTTAAGTATTTTATCTGTAGCTAGCCAGTACTTCCTCCTGTTCATATCTACAGTTAAGATCAGAAAGTAAGCTCATTTAAGAGCCTTGTAACAAGAAAGCCAATTTCTAATTTTTCTTTCAGGGGAACTGTGGCAGGACTTCATTTGGATGAGATTTTTGGGGTGCATTACTGCTTCCAACGCATTCTTACAACAGCAGACCCAATGAAAACTAACCTGATTGGAGGCTTGGTAGGAGTGATTTCCGAAGCCATGAAAAGGCAGCTCAGTGTCTGCGCCACAGAAGCTTCAGCACCATCCCCAGCTTTTTCTCCTGTACAGAGGGGCACATTTTGGAAAGTAATTTCCCTGATGAGTGATACTGACACTTTAAATAGCAACTCAGTGTGCAAAGGCAGAATTTATGGTCACAGTCAGTTCATTGAGCAGCAGGGAACTGTCCCACTTGCCAGGGAGCTGAGTGCCGTGCAATGACTCTGCACAATCGGTCTGGAGGGAGCTGGGTGTGTTAGTGGGTGCTGTGGTAGGTTCCCTCTGAGTGACAGGAATGACCCTGAAGCAGTGCTCCAAGGAGATTTCAGGCTCTTAAAGTCACAAATACTCTTCCGGACTCCTAGAATAGAAGGATTTTTAGCGGATTGCTTTAGTAAGTAAAAGTAATCCACTTTTCCTGTGTAAGGAAAAGCCCATATGCTCATTGAGTCTTCTGGCATACGACATCAGAAACCTTGCTGTAGTGGCAAACTTAGGGAACTGTAGTTTTGCTGCAGCAACACTAGGAAAAATCCACAGCACAGTGCCAGGAGCACCCAATACTGTTAAGCAGAGAACAGACAGTGTTATCAGTGTGTAATATACTCCAAGATTTTAAGTGATACTGAAATAAAAAAGGATCGGGAATTTAATAAAAAGCATGGATTATTAAAAATAGATCAGTCCTAAAATAGGAAATGCTTCTGTCTGACTTTCTCCATTAAAAGTGAGATGCCAGACATCAAGGTTCCAGTGCTGAGGCCAAACTCTGCCACATTTATAATGTACCAGACATAATACTGACATTTGAGCTACTACTAACCTACTAAGAATACATAAGAGTTCATGCACTCAGATAAATGTAAGAGTATAGTGGAATACCTGCTTATTGCCCACGAGTTGCCCCTGTGACAGGGCGCTTCAGAGTGAATACCGAGAACAGCTGGATAGAAAGTACTCCCAGCAGGAGTAATCCGCAGCCACCGTTAAAAAGTGTATTTTCTGGAGGATTTTTGTAATGAGATTAAAGATATTTTAAAATCGATCCCATGAGATAGCAATGACTTTTGATAAGGCAAACAGACGAAGCCGCATTGCTTCCCTGTGCTCAGTGTAAGGGCTGCTGTACCTGTGCCAGCAGGCAGAGCTGCCCGCGGAGCTGCCTGCGCTGTCAGAACGCTGCTGCTCTCCTTTTTCTGTCCTTTGCCCTCTCCTGTGCCACAGCATGCGAGGAGGTGATGGAGGGCAGAAAATGCAAGGAGCTGCTGGCATCGCTGGGGGACTTCAGGGTTTGGGCTTAGTGACGTGGAGGAAAGAATTTGCCTTTGGATTCCTACATCTAGCTGAACTGTCTCCTCACAGTCAAGCACAGAGCGCATTGGGCACACCCTCAGTGCCTGCAAAGCCGGTGATGGTTCACGGATTGCTGAGCCGTGGTTACACGCTGTACCTGTAGCAGAAACAAGCCTTTCAGGTACTGAGAAGTTATACTTTTTTGATAGTGTGGGGCAAATAAAAAATTAAAACTAACGAGGCAGCAGATGCCTGCAACACCTGAGGAGTGACGACCGGTTCACTTACTCTTTTCTGAAATCCAGCCCTTTCTAGCACTCCTTTGTAGTGTTCACGCTATGACCAAAGAGACGTCATGCCCTCCTCCCAGTTTGCGACGTACCTTCATGCTGATGTGAAGCTGCAGCAGGTGGCTGCGCTGGCTTATTCACATGAAGGAGTAAAGGTGAAGCTCCGCGAACGCGCCCTCACGATCCGCACCCGCCGCCTCCAGCGGACGTCCCGCGCCTCCCGCCCATCGCTGCCATAGCAACGGCGGAGCAGGAGAGACGGGCCGAGCAGCGCGCCTCCCTGCTGTAGGGCGCCCCCTCTGCTCGCGGGAGGGTTTCCTCTTTGCGGCGGCCGCTCCTCCTCCCTCAACGGGAAGCGGCGGCCCGGCATGCAGCGCGGTGCGCCTCACTTCCCGGCCGCGAAGATGGCGACTCCCATGCACCGCCTCATCGCTCGGAGACAGGCGTGAGTGCGGCGGGCGGCCGCGCTGTGCCGGGCCGGGAGGACGCTTCTGGGCGGGCCGGGGCGGGGGAAGGGCTGGCCCGAGGGGGCCGAGCGAGCGGGAGGAGAGCGGCTGAGGCCCAGCTGTCCCCGCTTGTTGGGCGCAGCTCCGCCGTGCGAGGCGCGGGGTGACGGTCTGTGAGGAGAGCGGCCCGGCCTGAAGGCCGCGGGGTTCTGTGCGCGGAGCTGTTGGAGTTCGGAGGTTTTATTGTGTTCCGTGCGTCTCGGGGCTGTGCGGGGACCGGAGAGAGCAGGAATGAGCTCGCACGCTGCTCTCGTACCAACTTGTTCGTTCTGTCCAGCAGAACTATTTCTCGTTGAATCTTAGAGAATAGCGGTGTCGGAAGGATTAGTGACATCGTTGCTTTCCTTTTTGCCGCTCCGCTGTAGAGCTGTCGGGGCGGTGTGGGAGGAGGAGCCGCTGGTCCCGGTGCTGTGCCGCGTGTGTTCGCAGAGCTCCGCACCGCTTCCAGCTAGCTGTCACACTGCTCGCATCATCGCCTTCAGACGGCTGTTTGCGATACGTCTACAGCCGGGGGGCGGGGGGTGTTCTGCACTCGGAAATGGATGCTGCTTTCAAGCAGTTCTCGATCCTGAAGGGATCTAATTGCCAAACCCCGCACTGATGAGACCCCAACACTTTGATTTGTTGATGCTGAGTAGGTAAATGCCTGCATTCCTCTCTCACGTGTTACGTGTGCCATGTAGGGATTTTTGTTTGCTGCCCTTTCCTTAGAACAATTTGCTTCTTTTTTTTTTTTTTAAACAGTTTGTGCTGTTATTGTTGACCATTCATAAGAGTCTGCACTCCCATTCCTTTGTCGCTGTGTACTGTAACTTATTTCCTATTTTCCACTGGAAAGTAACTGGGAATGTCAAAGCACTTCTGCAATGCTTGCTCTTTTAAGTTGTAAGACATCATTCCTTGATTTTAACGCTTCTGAAGTCTTTGTATGCTTGATAGGTTTATACTGATATGGATATCTGCCAGTCTTTGCTTTTAGGCAGTGGTCATCAATCTGTGTTAAATGATTACCTTAATCTCATGCTTTTCATTAACGCTAAAATGTGTTGGTGTTGAGATGGTATTTATAGCCCTGTAGCTGCTGGGCCCTTTTGATCTGTTTCCTGGTAATTACATTACTTTTAGGGCTTGATCTTATTTTAGCTTGCAGAGGGTTCTCTGCCCTTGTCACGTGAGCGTTATTAAAGCCCTAGAAATGTGGAGTTGTGTTACTTTTGCTTTGAACTTCTCTTCCCGTGGAGGCAGGTCTGGGCTGGCTTGTGACACCATCTCTGTTGATGAAGCAGAGAGGGTTTCCTCATTCTGCTTATGTGTGACTGTGGTGGCAGAGCCAGAAATCCCAGGCAAGACAAAACTAATCGTTCTGCAGGCTTTGTTTTAGGTGTTCTGGCCTTGAAAAATGAGTAACTTGGTGCTGAAAATGTGATACAGGGGCAGAAATAAGTTACAGCAGTTCTCATGACGTTCACTGGCTCTAGAAGTAATTTGTGATATGGCCTTGAGTGAGTCACTTGAGTGCTTTATGAGTGTCCTTATTTGGAAAGCAGGAGTGTATCTGCAAGGAGATACAAAAGCAGCTGTTCTTTAAAAATAAATAAATAAAACAGCTTCAGAATCGTGGAGCAAGTGCTAAAATCTGAATACGTCAGTTCTTCTCAGTTTTCTGCTAAAAGTGATCAAATTTATGTCTAAAGATTGAAATGCAAATGTAAAATGCTCACTTATAGTTCTAGTGTTCGGTCAATTTATACTGCAGAAAGTGAACAAGAATCTGACTATTGTTACAATAAACCTTCTGCCAGGCTTTAATAGACCCTAGGGCAATTCAGATAAGCTGCAGCTGGGAGCAGCTCTGTTCTACTTGCTCAGATCCTGGGTGCTTTGAGTGAGGTTTGGAAGTATGTGACAGTCGGGTGATAATTACGAGGGTGTGAAACTGAAGAGTGCAAGCTGGACTTCCAGAAGTGTGTGCAAGCGAGAAAAGAAATGTGGGTGCAATTGATCACTGTACTGACAGCCAGTGTCATAGTTCAGCATTTGCTGCTTTACCCTGAAGAAGGCTTAAGCTGAAGCTCTGGAATAGAGGAAAAGCATCTTTCTTTTTCCATAAATAGTTGGAATGAGTATAGCTTGGTAACTGCAATAGCATGTTTGCCTAAGTTCTGTGTGTATTTGATGTTACTATTCTTGTTCTGATTCAAGTTTTATAAGCCAAAGCACCCGTGGACATCAGTCTGCTTTAACCGTAATGATGTGTATTGTGAAGACTCTGTATGCTAAAGAAAAGTCATATTTTTTCAATAGGTAGAACAGACAGACATGGGATTGGTCACTTAAGCAATTCTGCATTTTTTATAGGGAGGCAAACAAGCAGCACGTAAGATGCCAGAAATGTTTAGAGTTTGGACATTGGACTTATGAATGCACAGGGAAGAGAAAATACCTGCACAGACCTTCGAGGACAGCTCAATTAGCAAAAATTCTGAAAGAAAAAGAAAAGCAACTGCTGCTGCAACAAAGGTAAGAGTGGCAGAATGAGAATGTTCAGCTTATTAATGAAGAGGTAATTTGGTGTGAGAGTGGGAAAGGTGGTGCCCTACATTGTTTTCTTTTGTTCTTTCTTCTGGACTCTGTGATGCTTGTTCAGTTTTACAGCACTGTGTGAGCTGGGTGGTGTACGTACATCAGATTCCACAAATGCATCTGAAGCAAAAAATAAAGCATGCTAAGCTGATGTTAAAACAGTTGGAGACGTTTTGTAGTGAAATGCTGATTCCTGAGTAGCTCAATTTCATATGTTCATGTACTACTAGGTTTGCATGGAGCTAAGTTATTTTAGAAGCAGTTCTTTAACTTCTACTTAGTTTTGTTGTTAGACTGTACTTACAGGTGGTAAAGGTCCACTGTTAAGTACATAATGGTTCAAACAGATGAGTGTTAGATTATTGGGTGTTCTCAGCTTTGTGTTCCTTGCAGAATAAAGACCTCCCACTAAGTTGTGTATTGATCCTGAGAACCTGAAAACATGCCTCTTGCAGCTCAGAGTTTTGACCATAGGTCATCAGTGCTACCAGGATGTGAGTTACGGAAGAGCTCTGTTATCTTGCTGTGAAGAGCATAGGTGCTGACCTCTGTCAGAGTGACAGTGTCACTCTGTCAGTGCTGACCTCATTGGCTGTTTTAGCTGGAACAGGAAGATAAATCGGAGTGCTGAAATACTGACTGAAATGGGAGTTGCCTTGTGTTAAGAGTACTATAAAATGTTTGATTTTGAAATAAATTCTGATCCAGAGAGTAACCGTGAAGCAATTCTAATCCTCCAGTAGTGTAGATAAGCACTCCTAGAGCCTAAGCGCTTAGGATCGAAAACTTGCTTCCTTTTGAGGCATTTTGGAGGACTGCTGCCACTTTGAACTGAAACCAGAATGCTGCAGTTTTATTTATGACTTCGCAAACACAGTGTGGTGCCTCCAGGAGAACAACCAAGTGTAGTGGAGCAACTTTGTTTGATCTGCAGGGGATCAACCACTCTCAGTTGTGTAGTTTCATAGAGAAGCAAACTCCTGGATTTATGCGAGTGTTAAAGCACTGGAGGGAGGCGCAGAGCTGTGCCACAGCAGCCTGGCTCAGTCACAGGCCTTCCTAAAGGTGCTTCAGAGTGTAACTGTGTGCTCACAGTGACTCTGGTACCTGGCTGCCTTTGGTAGGGTTCTACAGCCTTAACAATGGAAATGTTAATAACATGCAGAGATATAGGAGATATTCAAACTTGGTTGAGAATTTGGAGTTAAATAAATTATCCTCTTGCCTACAGGATTGTGTGAGGGTGTGGAAAACTCCTCTATGTAATAACTGTGATATTTTCATAATGGTTGTATGAAAATACAAATTTGCAAAATCTCATTTTGCCAGCATGCAAATGGTACTGAATACTTCTGCTGAAGTAGTGTAGCTTATGCTTAACGTTTTCCTGTTCTTACCCTTTTCTGGAGTCTTTCTTAACACATACTGCTTTCTGATTTCTATATGTAAAGTATTAGCAGCTCTTCCAATTTACGTGCTTTCTGTTCTGTGTGCTTCAGATGGCTTTCAGTAGTAACTTCAGCTGGGGAAAGGGATCCTGCTTTGTGAGGGAACATATAACCTCCTCACATATCAGAGGTGCATTAAGTACCTTGTAATACGTGGTGAGGAGTGACTTTAATCAGTGTTCATTCCACGCTCAATTATGTGCTGTATTCTGACAGTTGACTGTAAGAAGGATGCAACTGCTAAACTTAACTGAAATATTTTGGGGGGAGGGGGGGAAGAGAGATATCCCAAATTGATGACTGGTAAAAACCTCTTCAGATAGTTTGTTCAAAGAAACTTTGCTCTGTGGTATTTACCACTAAAACCTTCTGTGAGTGTATGAATACATGGGAATACGAAAGACAAATAGCTGGTGGGGTCAATATAAATAGATTGTTCAGTGCCTTTGTGCCTGTGAGAAATGTGATGAAAGCTACAGACTAATTTCATCCTCTAATTTGTTTCAATCAATTGAGTTATTGTAAAATGTGGGTGCACAGGACTTCTCTGTATCCTTATCCCCCCTGCTTTTCCTATCCCAATATGTTGTCTGTATAATACAAAGAAAAAAGGAAAGAATGAAGCATACTTACCACGGAAAATGAGAGATGAATTGCTTTTTTTTCTTTTTTCTTTTTTTTTTTTCTTTCCTGGATTTGAAGATATTTCTTCTAGTTTGAAAAATGACTAAAAATGTATACTGAATGAGTTTTGGGCAGCACAACTCTCTGCCAGTGGGATACCAGTTTATTGATATTGAACTCAGCTCCGCTGTGCTGCTAAATATTTACTTTTCCTATGCATTAACCAAAGGCATTGTTTTTCCCCTCTAATTAGCACTGGAGAAAGTACTGCAGAAAGGAAGACAAAGAAAAAAAGGTATGTGGGTAATGATGGCAAGATGTGCAGCTATTTCAGTGTGGTCTTGCACTTGGATGTTGCAGCACGCAGTTTGGAAGGGGTGTATATAGAAACTGAAAGGCAAAATTGCAAATGCTGACTTTGATGCTACTGCTTTTAGCCTCCTCAAAGACGTTTGTATAGCAGGCATTTGGGAGAATTTCTACTCTTCCATGTCCAGAAACTCTTAAATTCTTTGTCCTGTGTTGTTTCTTGTTTCTTTCTTTTTCGTACTTATTCTTCTATCTCTTTGTGGTGTTGGCTTAGTAGTAATCTTCCTGTTTCTGCCTCCAAGTTCATCAAGTAGTTAAATGTGCAAGAATAGCATGCTGTTTCTGGTATGTACCTGTTCCACCCATCTGTCTTGCTTTTCTTTTTGTTGTTTGCATCCCCTTTTCTTAATAGCTGTCTCTCTGAAGCTTTGTTTAGAGAATGAAATAAGTATCTTGAAAATAATAATAAAAAAAATCAGGGAGGTAAATATTCTGTTCCCACCTCACCTCCCATTCGTCTTCACTCCTGGGAAAGAAATAGTAATTTGGGCCAAAAATTCTTAGGTCAGTCTTCCTCCTTTAAATGTGTAGTAATGCTAGCTTGGGAATCCACTTCAGTCTCTATTAGCAGAACCCTTTCAGGAGCAGCTTGAGCCCTGGCTGTAGCGCTCCTGCTGAGCATTAGTTTTGACACGTGGGGAATGTCTGTACGTTAATCACCTCATTGTCTCTTTGCATTTAGTAGACTGTCCTCTGTCTCTAAATCCAATCTAAAAACAATTTCAGGAGGGTTTTGAGATAAAGGCTTTTGCTTTGTGTGTCGGTCATTCAGTTTTTAAAAACACGCATTTATATGAAGCTGTTGTTACATTTGGCTTTACTGGAATGCTTGATAGCAGAACTAAGATGCTGATCAGGATTACTGGAGGGCTCTTTATCAGTAGTGTCCATTTATTGTTGGCATTACCTGGAAGTGGTGAGGCCATAAATCCAACTGATTTCTAAACAACGGAGTTCAGATTTCTTCCTTCCTCAGCTTTCTCGTGTGCTGCAGTCTTCTCTTTGGCATTCTGTATTTCAGAGATTTGAGCTCTGAACTGCTGCCAGGTTTAAAAAAGAGCAGAAGGATCTGTGGTAGGAAGTTGTTCAGCGTTTTTTTTTTTCCCCCCTAAAACTTCTGTACTCTTCAAA
Source organism: Alectoris magna (assembly GCA_030625065.1). Lineage (NCBI taxonomy): Eukaryota > Metazoa > Chordata > Aves > Galliformes > Phasianidae > Alectoris > Alectoris magna. The sequence continues at coordinate 16,050,124 of CM060573.1, read as the reverse complement.
TTGGTATCCTTCCTTTTGAGATAATGTGAGATTTATATCTCTTTATTGTGATCCAGGAAAAAATAAATGCAGAGAATTCAGCAAAGCATTACTGTTGAATATGCAGGTTCCAGATTTAAAAAAAAAGCCAAAGTTTTGGGTTCTGGGGGAGAGCACAAACCTTTTACATAGCGTGCGTTTGTTTTGATATCAGCAGTAACCTACAGGCTTAACCAGAAAAACAGGAACAGGCAAAACTGCTGTTGTACAATGCTGTAACCTTAGGTGGTGCAGGGCTGGCTTCTTTGTGTGTTGGCTTCATCATTCCTATGTGGCATTCTTCATTTGTTAATTGAAAGCCCCCTTCATGGAGGGCTTTTTTTTATGAATCACGTACAACTCTACCTGTCTAAAGGGTAAGATTGTGTCCTAATTCACTCATTCCTTCAGGCCACACAGCACATAAACATCCAGGTAATTGTGTCCAACATTGTAGATCTGATTTAAGTAGTGTGTTAAAATCACCGGAGGTTGTTAGATAATTTAAATGAAGTTAGAAAGGATAAAGTGTGAGAAGAATGATAGCATGCATTACAAAATGCAGCAGTTGTTCCGTGATTTGTGCATGGAAACTCATGAGTTTGTTAACACTTGTGAGCTTGTTGTGGGGTGAATGAATGCTTATCTGCTGGAGAAATGTGCTTTTCCAGTGGTGTACCTGCAAATCTGGAATCTACCAATCGTTAGCATCTAGGATGTCACATTGCCTAATTAGGACAAGATAAAATAGGTGAATTTTTCTTGATCCTACAACCATCTTCCTTCTGTAACTGTCAGCAGGCCATGCATTGCATCATCTGCAAACAAGTATCTGCTTGCTGCTTTTCTCATAGATGTAGCTTTTGCTTTCCTCTAGGTGGAAGTATGAAGTGTTACAGCTGGTGTTTCTATGAGTAGGTTTCAGAGTATGACCTGAATATTGAAGGTCCAAGAACTGCTTCTATGGATTCTTTGGTGTGAAGGATGACTGGGACAGGGCGGAGATTAAAGTCACTGTTTGGAGCATCCTGTGTCAGATTCTTGTCCATATAAATGGGTCTGAAATGCAATGAAGCTGTTTAGATTGAAACAATTTGCCTGGAAAATGCCAAATGCCAGTTTAAAATTGTCCCTTTTTCTCTCATTTGCAACTAGTTTTACATCAGTAAAAAGTCTGTATTTAACCAGACCTTACGGATTTTTTGATAAACAGCCATTATATCTGCACAGAGGGAGAGACGTAACTGATGGTAGATGTATTACAAAAACTCCAGTGGTTCATTTGTAGTAGGTTAAGGACCTTGATCTTGAGAACAGCTGTCTTAGTGTAAGGGCTAGAAATGGAGGGAGAATGAATGAAGTTGCAGAGCATGCACAAATCCACTTTCCAGTGTTCCTAATGTCTTTATCCTGGACTGTTTCCACACCTTCTCTCCTACCCTGAAAACATAAGCACTGTGTAATTGCAGAAAGTTTGGCTCCTTTTGCCAGGGGTAATCTAAGAACAGTTTCCATTGAGCACAGTTCTAACATTTGTGAAATCATTGACATTTCCACCAACACTTACATTGCCCAAATTTCACTTGTTATTGCAGTTCTGGGCATCCAGGCTTTGTTAATTTCTGCCTGAAGCTTTAGCAGTAGAGCACATTCGTGCTTTTTCTATGACTGTGTTCTGTCGAGGTAGGCCAATGAAGTTGCTAGTTGTTCCTATGAGCCTTGCCAACTTTCACACTTACCTTTTTTCCCTGTAGTCTTGCATTCATTTTGATGTTGTATGGGACAGCTTACTTCACATGCATGGTGTCATTCTGCTGTTGCTCAAATAGCCAAAATTTGTTCTTTCAGAATGAGGAGGGGGAACTGGGAGCTGGGAGGAGGATAAAGAGGGAGGGAAGATTCTTAAGTTGTCAGGCCCAGAAATGTTCAGACCAATTAATTGATCTTTGGATTACAGCAGAGTATAAAGAGCACTCTGTCTGTAGCAGACTGTTCTCATTTGTGTATTTGTTTTCTTTCAGATCTAAAAGTGTAACAAGTTCCAGCAGCAGCAGCAGTGACAGTTCAGCTAGTGATTCCTCATCTGACAGTGATGATTCTTCTACCTCCTCTTCTTCTGATAGTGACAGTGATGAGAGCTCCTCTACATCCTCATCTTCTCCATCCTCGAGTAGTACTTCTTCATCTTCAGAGTTTGAATCAGATTCCAGTTCCTCCAGCAGTAGCAGTAGCAGCACAGACAGTAGTTCTGATGATGAGCCACCAAAGAAAAAGAAGAAGAAATAATGTGTTACAGGGAAGAACTGTTCTTGAGTGAATTATAACATTATTCAAAGAGGTTTTGAGCATGTGGTTGCCAAACAGTTCAACTGGTCGACATTTCTACTGCTAAAACTTTCTAAATGTTCTGTTCGTAGGACATGGAAGATATTAAATGGCACGTGAAACTTACTGAAAGAGTATTTTTGAGGTTTATCATTTTATGGGAAATCTTACTTTTTTAGTTTAAAAGTCTATCATCAGATTTGTTTATATGAGCTGAGGCCCAGTAACCTGGATGTTTACATGCTGGAAAGCAAAATCTTTTTATTGCAGATCATGCCGTGCATCATATACTGCTACTCTGTTTGTGGCAACTTCACTTACATTTAGGAAATCCTCTGAAGTACTAGAAGCAAAAGTTTCCCGCTGCTGCCTGTAGTGTGCTGCCATTGTTGAAATCGAACTCACAGTGTTGCACACAGGGGACCTTCCATCTCACCGTTAACAAATACGTGCTGCTGAGCTTTGTTCTGGTGGCTTTTCCCGATGCTTCCAGGTTGAGTCTTAACTGCAGCATAAAACTTTCAATAGTGTTCATTTGTTAATGATGAATATACTACTTGTACTGTACAGAGGCTTTGCCTGTTTCCACAGTTGATGTATTTGTAGTACTTTTCTGAGACAGTATCTCTCGCAGCAGTGGCTGTGTAAGAAAGAGGAGCAGTGCGCGATGGAAGGATTGACTGATGCTGCTTAGGAGTTTCATCTTTGTGCCTTTTTTTGTAAATCACGTGTATCCTATTGAAAGAAGGGCTTGAATAGGTGTGTTTCAGAACTATTAGCTTTCAATATAGAATAGTCAGTAAAAATGATAGTAACAAACAAAAATGGCACTATTTTTTGGAGAGAGGAAGGCTATTTTCACTGAGTGTTCAGTGAGGAGAAGAGTCGTCTTTAAATGGAATTCCCAAAGGAGAGAGTTTCCCTTTTGATATTTTTGCAAAAAAGAGGAAAAAAAAGCTGTGTAATGCGAGACTGCCGGTCTGTGCTGTTGGCACGTGGTGACTGGCATTATGGTCTGCAGCGCGAGCAGTCCGTCATCTCGAGTGCACACGGCTCTGTGGAAATCTGCAATGGGAGACGTGAATCGATGCGAAGAAGAATCCCAAGTATACTGCAGAACAATTACGGCTGGTTACAGATGGAAACTTGCGCGTTCTTTTGGTGGGTTTGAGCAGTTGGCATTCGTGTCCTAATTTGTGGTGTTGTCTCCTGGATTTCGTATTGTTGGAGTTCCCTTTTTCTTCGGGAGGGGACATCACGTGTGGAAGAATTCTTAAATATCTTGGTTTAGGTAAAATATAGTAACTAAACTATTTTTTATATTTTTATGGGAAATGTAGTGTGTAGTATTACTTTTGAATAAACTGTGCTTATATTTAAATGTTTGAAAATATATGTTGTGTGTTTTAGTCTGTAATCATTACTGTGTTTTACAGAACGCTGCAGCCTTGTAAATAAAACTACCAGAAAATTGTTTGAAGTCTTCCTTAGTGAATGTACTATATAATGGGAAAAAGTTAATTATTAAACAGTGTTTTCTAAGTTCATGCTTAATGGCAATCAAAATGTGAGTGGTGCAGTAGAAGGTGTGGAAGAGGTGGTGGTGGTCATAGGGGGAAGGCATTTGGAGAGTCGTATTCTTAGAGATGACCCTAATCCCAGCCCTGTGACAGCTTTGACAAACTGTGATGACTGAAGCAGGTTGTTAGGAAGCTTGCAGCCCTGACTTCCACTGTAGGGGCACAGCAGGAATGGGGGACTGCTGGAAGAGGGATATGATGCTCATTTTCATGGAAACCATGTGCAGAGAAGAAAGGCTTTTGTTTTGGGCAGCATTGAGGAGCTGAGCAGCAGTAGCAGCAGTGTGGACGTGAAGGGGGACTGTGATGAGGAACAGCGGTTAATTAGGAGGGAGGGGACAAGGGATCAAGTCTGAATTATCTTTGCCACTCTATTAAGACCATGTTGTATGTTTGTTTCTGTAATCTGTAAGCGCTGCTAGTGTTTGTGTAGGTGGTTCATCAGAAGTGTATTGATACTCCTCATTAACTCATCTCTGCCAAGAAAGGAAAGTTGATGATTGCCAAACAGCTTGCTAAGTGCTAAAGCAAGTCACTAAGTTCAGGGGGTTGGTCTCTTTGTACTTCTATTTACAGTGTCTGTAGCCAGCTAAATTGGGTCCATTCATAAAGGCAAAAGGAAATCCTTGTGTATGTTAGGTTCTGTTAGCAGGAGGTATGAAAAGGTAATGTAATTACAGATAATATTAAGGAAACCTTAATTTAACTTCTAGTTTACTGTTGGGTTATGAGTGAGGAGACTGAGATGTCTTACTGCTTTAACTGCATATCAAATACTGCCTTGAGCTGATAAAGTCCCAGACCAGCCATAAAGCTATCTACTCTCACCTTGGGTATTTACTTTGAAGTACGATGTTTTATTTTAGTGAATTTATGCTTGCATATCTTGTTTTACAGATTAAAACCCAGCAGCATATGAAGAGCCTTCCTTACCAGTTCACCTTTCAACGCACTGCCTCCTGATACCTTGTCATAAGATGTTTCAATTCCAATCTTTTCCACAGGTATTTCTTTAATTACTGTCTTTCAGAGCTCTAGGTTAATTACAGAAAGACATTAATTAAAAGCAAAAAAGCAACCCTCCCCCCCCTTTGAAATTATTTACTGAGCACGTACATTTTTACATGAGGGTTGTGTATCTTGGAACAGGTTCAGTTTAATCCTTCCTATTTCAAGCAAAGCTGCCATCGCTAATTGAAGTGAAGTAATTGATGCAGTCTGGTAGAAAAACAGCCCCAGGAAAAGGCATTGCGTTTCAAGGAAAAACACTGCCGAGTGATAGGAGAGCAAAAGAAGGGGGGACAACCTGATATTCTTGTGTAAAGCTATCGGGTGGGTTTGCTTTATATAGAAATCATTCCACCAGAGCCTCATGGATGTAATCTGTTTTATGAAGTCACGCTTATCCAAGATGTGTCTCTAACCAGACCCTGAGACAGGAGTGGTGCCAGGCAGATCTTCACAGCCTAATTTTGCTCAAGATGTGTTAAAAGAAAAAAAGAAGTGTGCGTGGGGAGAGAGGTGTTAGGAATAATACAAAACGTAACGCAGATATCGGCTTGGCTTCTTGGAAGAGATACACCAAAAATGGCACTGTCAGAACATAACTTTAAAAACATTACTGAGATGTAACAGGAATAAAGCGTTTTGATTACTTTCTGCTCCTCTATTTACAGTGCAGCGTTACAGAGAAGCTGCCTGTGCCCTCCCCGCCTCCATCAAGTGGGGAAGCTGTTCGCACTCAACTTTCAGGCAGGGCAGAGTTCATCCTCACGTCCTCATATTTTGTAGTAACGTAGGTAATCTCTTGGTTTTGTAACTGAGCTCGCATTTAACTGCTAGTGACAATGGTTCATCTATTTCAGACGGCGCCAGGCTTAACCCTGTTGGACGTTTTTAGAGCATCTTTGCAGGAAGGTTCCCTGCAGTCGGAGTGTCAGGGTCGCCATTTGGATGTGGTGCCCGGGACATGATTTAGCAGAGGTTGCTGGAGTTAGGTACTATGGTTACGTTGCGGTTGGACTTGATGGTCTTTAAGGTCTTTCCCGACCTGAACATTTCTATGATTCTGTTTAAATGCTGGAGTTTAAATTTCACTTGTGCAAGATTTTATTTATTTTTTTTTTACAATTCTACTGCATTTTAATGCACACTTTAAAGGATATATATTTTTAGTGTGAACACGCAGTAGAAAACTGGGTTCCACTGCGTTTCAGACCTGGTTTGTGGAAGAAGCAGGTTTTGCATATTTATTTCTGCTTTACATGGGAACTTTTACACAGTTTATACTTGCAGGCTTTTCCACAGTCACCGACTTTGGAAATTCTCTTTTTGTAAAAGCCGGTTTTGGAAACGTTGCCATTGTAACGGGGCGTCCACGTGGAAGAGCCCTTCCTCAGCCGAATCCACCTCCCGAGGTGCGTGGCTGCGCTCCCACCCGTTACTGCAGGTCAGCGGTGGGCCCGGCCGTGCCGCACGGCTCGGTAATGCCGCCGTGCTGCGGTGGCCGAGAGAGAGCCGTCACTGCCCGCGCGTCGTGGTGCGCTGAACGCGGCGAGGCTGGGGAGAATTACTGCGCCCCGCGTCACGTTCCGCCTTACGAGAATCCGTTCTCGGGCTGAAACACGCCCTGAAAGGAACGCGTTCCGGGCGGTAACGGCGCGGCCGGGATGAAAGCGCACTCCCGAGCGGTGACGTGGAGGTGACGTGAGGACGTGCGGCGCCGCGCGGCTCCCGGCACGTCCCGCGGGGCGGTGCTGAGGGCGGAGCGGGCCGGGGCCGAGGCCTCGGAATGACGTGGGAGTAAAACGAACCCCGGACTTCAACCCCGCTGCCGGGGTGCGGCGCGGCCCGGCGCATGACGTCACGTGACGCGACGTGACACGTGTGACGTAACACCGCCCGGTGTCACGTGCCCGCGGAGTTCCCCCTCCCTCCCGAACTGTCGGCGGGTCACGTGAGCGGCGCGGGGCTGCGGCGGCGCGGGGGTTGCCGGGAAGCGCGAGTGCCCGGCTGCGGGAGGAGCCGCGGCCCGGCAGGACGGGCGCAGGGCGGGCGGCAGCCGGAGCCGGGCCCAGGGCCGCCCAGGCCGACGTCGCCAGCCCACCCCGACCTCGTGTCGCCGCCAGCCCAGCCCCGGACCCCGCGATGGAGCGGCGGGAGCCCTGGGGAGCCGCCGTCGCCTCCCGCCTGTGAGCCGTTCCTCCCGCCCCGGGCCTCGTCCCGCGCCGGCGGCCAGGCCTGCCCCTCGCTCTCCGCTCCCTTGGGGCTCCTCGCACCCCTCCTCCTCCTCTCCGCCCGGCGGGCCGGTGGCGGCAGCCAGGAAATGGTCCGGGCCTAGCGGAGCGGCGAACGGAGGTGAGACGCGGCCGGGGGTGGGGACGCGCCGGGCCGGGCAGCGCCTCCCGCAGGGATCGGAGCCCCGGCGGGGCGGGCCGGGATCCCGGCAGCGGCCCGACGCCTCGAGCGGCCCCTGCCCGGCGCTGCCCTCCTCCCGGCCCCGCCGCCCCCGTTTGTGTCCGTCGGAGGGGCAGCCCCGGCCCCTCCGGCACAGGGCGAGTGGGCACCGCGGGGCTGCGCCGGCGATCCCCGGCCCTTCAGGGAGCGAAGCCCTGTGGGCCGTAGCTAAAATGTCTGCTCGGGATGCTGTTGGGTGCTCCCGGTGCTGATGGGGCCGGCGCAGCCTCCTCTCCGGGCCCCGGGGTTTAATCCTTTTTCTGATTCGACGTCAGGGCTTTGTTCCTTTCCCCTTCGCTCTCTGTTTTCGACACCGAGCGGCTCTGGGGAAGGGGCAGGGCCGGGGGGCACTGTGTGCTGCTGCGGTAGTGGCAGATTGCTTGGTATAGGGACTGACACAGGTCAGAAGGGGCTGCGGGTCCCTGGTGTGCCGGCACATCCTCCTGGTATAGCTGTTATGTAAAGCATCACCCGCGATGAGGATCGCATTATGCTCTGTAATCGGGAGAGCTGTCACCTAACATTCCTGAACCCGGGTTGACGAGGTGTTTTTTTTTTTCAGTCAACACTGTTGGGTGCTTACTGCAGAGCTCAGTGCTTTCAGTTGCTGACTGTTCTGTTTACATCTTTAAATGGAAAAGTGGTAAACTTCATAACTTCCTTTCACTTGAGTGCTTACACCTATGCCTCAAGCTTGGTCTGGAATGCTGATACCCCAATGAGAGCAGTGCCTCTTGTGGGCCCCTCTCACAGCCCGTCTCCAGTGCACTCGTGTGATCATTTCCTTACGAAGGCGCTGACGGAGCTGTGTTCCCACTGATGTCAGTCAGCCCTCCCACTTGCCTCCTGCAAGCAGAGCAGGCACTTACTCAGCACTGACACTCTTGGAAATTAACTTGTTCTCCTTGAGCCTTTATTTTCACCACACTTCCAACTCTTCTCATTACTGAACTTCTCAGAAGTGCTTCTCCAGCTCCTTGCGTTTCTTTAAAACTTCTGAATGCTTCTGTGAGAGGGAGTGCTGTGCAGCCTGAGGCGTTATTGTGAAATAGGGCCCAGTCAAGTGATGGAAGGAGTGGTATCTCCTCTAATGAGGGAACCACCATTAAAATCACAGTGCTGCTGTTGTGTCCTGTGCCACAGCAGGTGTGCGATGTACGGCCTTAGTCACATCGGTACTGTGTGGGTATGGTACGTTAGTTATACAACAGCTCGTGATGGTCGCTGTGGAGTTCTTGCTGTCGGTAACAGGAAGGGAAACTTTTCCATTGGGCATTGTGAATATTTTGGCTTTCTTAACGTATCAATATTATCTTTTATGATTTCCCAACGGCACTGTATTTGTTTCATAGCACAGTACAAGAGCAAGTTCTCCTCTGCCGAACACTGTTCTTAGTCATGAAAGAACACGGTAAAGTTCAGCTCTACCTTCAAAAACAGATTAAAGTCCCTGATATTTTCTGTAAGCTTCTTCCTAGTTCTCAGTTACTGCTTTTCCCAAACATTGTGAGAGGGAAGGGGGGCGCCTGGGGTTGGTTTTCTTCATCAGTTTTATCCAGGAAGCCACACAGTAACCAAAAAAAAAAAAAGATTGTGTGTTTTGTATTCTTCCCAGTTATAATGATGTGAACTTGATAAAACTTCAGTGAAATGTTCCTTGGTTGTCTTTTTAGCGATATGGGATGTGTTTTTCCCTGGTTATAGCCCAACTAGTTAATGAAGGCATGCTACATATATATTTTTTTTATCTGCAAGCACCATAGAGTTTGCATTGTTCAGGTTTGGTAAATAAATACTTTCAGCAGAAGTCTGTCCTGACCTCACAGTTGGTAGATAATAAGTTGGCAAGCACACTTCAGTTCCTCCTTCCTTTTCTAGCTCCCAGCTGCTGCCAAGGGTGCTCTGCTGCACTTTGTTTTCCACAGTGGTCGCTCCTGGATGTCAGATGTGACTGAAGACGCACAGCTTGTGTGCTACTTGCTGAGAGAGCAGTGCCCTGTGTCTGTTGAAACAGGCAGGACTCTGATCAGGTTGTGGATGGGGAAGCCCGATGCTGTCTGTGCTTGTGTGAGTGGCTGTAACTGCTCATCGCTGCTTCAGTACCTCTGTTCTTTATCTCCTGCACATTCTCTTGTTTGGAGAGTTTGTTGTAGTTGTTACTATTCTTTTTCTTTGCTCTAGCTCACCAGAAGGCTGTATTGAGGGCAGAAACAGCAGCAAGCGATATCCATGTTTGAGGCTGAACATTAAGTGCTGAGAGGTGAAATGGGTGGCTGTCCTGCAGACAGATTTGTCCTTGTTAGGAAGTGGGAGAAGTGTGCTAGGATCTTGCAGGAGGCCATGTTAATTGGCAGCAATGTGTTTGCAGAGCTGGGAGAAAGTTAGTGACACAGCGTCGTCTGTAGGGTCTGAGGGTGTCAGAATAGGTTTGAGATTTTAGTGACTGTGAGGTTTATTCTCTGCTGCTCAGCTGTGTAATTTCAGATTGTTACACGCATGTGCTTTGTTCTGTGGGCAGGCTTCTCTGCTGTTACTGTAAGCTCACAGTTACCTTCAGACCGGGGCTGAGAAGTAACGAAACCCGAGTCTGCTGCCTCCCAGGTCATTTGTTTTCAGTGCCTCTGTTGGAGTTTATGTCATGGAACAGCTGATGTTGGTGCCCTTGTCTCTAAAGCAGAAAACCTCCAAGTTGTGAGGAGATGGAGGGGCCGTAGCATGAAGAGCCTGAAAACAAGTCAGGACAATTTTAAGAGTTCATGCTTTGGTAGAGCAGCGTTAGATGTATGTAAAATACATTGCTAGCTGTATTAAAATAAGAAATTGAATTGGTGGGACTGCAAAATCAAAGATGAAATAACTTAATCTAGCAATTACTCTTCTCTTGCAGGGTTGTTCCTTTTCTGCAGTTACTCAGGACTGACAAGATGACTTTTACCTTGTGAAATGTTAGGGGTTCTGTCGCAGCTCAGGAAATATAATTGCAGAGGCTCTGGCTCCTTCCTGTCATAAAACTTTTCTCCTGAGCTTAGTCAGCCAATATTTTTAAAGCAGTACTGTTCTTATGCTTCTTTTTTTTTTTGCTCTGGAAATCCAGGTGGATTTTCTCTTGTAGTTACTCTGTAACTGGAGGTCCGTAGCCCTGTTGCGGGGTTTCTCACCTCTGGCTGTGTGGTGGTGCTGGGAAGGGGAGGGCAGTGGCTGTGACCCCAAGGAGGTGCCGTGCCGTGCAGTGCTGTGGGAGCAGGGCTCACTTCCTTGCCTGGTGTCGTGCCAGCTTTGTACGTGCAGTCCTGAATCCCATTTTCCCATTTAGCTGCAGTATTGTTTGCATCATGTGCTCGGGCCTCCTTTGGTGCCTGCCATCTCCCCAGGCTCTCCAATTCTTACTGCTTTCCAGGTTTCTTTTCTCCAACTTTGTTTCAGACCTCCTTTTTTTCCCTAATGTGGTGAACTGTATTTGCTTCTCAAGTGCATTAGCTTGTAGTTCTTCAAGTTGTCGTGTCTCTTGTTCTTACTTGATTTGTTAATTCTTCCTGCTGACGAATGTGAAACCCAGTTTATTAATAGCACCAGGTACCAACAGGAGAAAGAAACTCTCATGTGCTTGTACTGTACAAACACAGAATAAGAGAAGTTCTTGCCCTGAAGTCTTGAACTAATTTTCTTCTGTTAACAGCTCATTACTAACGTTTGCCTGCACTTGGTTCTGTTGAGGTGTGGTACCAGCCCTGCCTCACTGAACAGCTCACAAACCCCATTTATTGATCTCTCTTCATCGAGTTGATCTTCCTTTTTATTTGTGATTACTGATATTAAACAATTATAACAAGTATATTTAAACTCAAACATGTTAGTTGTCCAAGCTTTAAAGCTAAACAAGTTGACAGTGTATTTTTTACTAATGTTATCCTGTAGTGATCATATTTTTTAGTACAGACTTATTCCAGATCTCTCCCTGCTGATAATTCTACTCCTCTGCAACCCAGAGCAGCCTCTTGCTATGTATTTCCTTACAATTACAGGGCAGAGTAAAGACTACACATAGCAGCCAGCCAGCTGGCATAATGCTGCAGCTCTCTTAAAGCTGGTATCGTGGTTATTTTCATTTAAAAGACCAGTGTTTCCCTCCTTGTCCTGCAGTTTCTGAAAGTGGCTTTAAGATGTGTATCCTTTGGGCTGGACTTGAAACTGTCCTCAGCTGCTAAGTTTGGAGACTCTTTAGTGGAGGAGCAGAAGGGAATTGTGTGTGCCTCTTCAGAGCGCATTTCTCATGGTTGGGAGGTGTCTGAGCACCTGCATTAAACCATAGTGAATTCCAAAGTCAGTGCTTTTAAAGCTGTGGTGTTAAAATGAGGTGGCATCCAGGTTCTGGTACCCCATAACTTTGTAGCCTTCAGGAAACAAGGGTAGATGCTTGGTGTAATTGGATTGGATTGTACGTTGCTTGATGTTGTTCTCCATGCAGATGGTGGTGGTCGTTGCTGGCATCCCCTATGGGTGATGGTGTGTTTAACTTCACTAAAGCACCACCTGCTTCTTTTCCAGAGTGGCCTCTTCAGGCAGTCGTTGTTGGGGCAGAGCTGAGCTTTTCCTGAGTTGATACAAGGCAGCAATGGAGACTTGAGTGTGCGTCTCTTGGTGTCTTGTGGCTTCTTTTTCACTGTGCTGTATCTGCATTTTTTAATTATTAGCAATACAAATAGTGCTGTTTTGTATCTCTCACAATTAGGGCCTGGCCAGCAGTGATGTCAGAGGCTTCTGTCTCCAAACCTCACTTCTTCAACCCTGACCTGCCTGAGCTTTTCCATCCCCCGCCCCATCCAACCCCTCATGGCAGCTCCTGCCTTGTCCGCCTGGTTGTGCCTCCGTATTTCCCCTCTTTGGGTCTTTAGGAGAGTGTTGGCACGGGGATTGTGTGCAGTGCAGCATGTGCTGCTCTTCTGATTCCTGCCTGAATTAGCTTTTCAAAATGAACCTTTGCAGTTTTTAAGAAAAAACGAAAAATATATTTAATTATTAGAACTAAATGCTGAGAACGCAGTGTGTCTAACCAGTGGCCAGTTATAAAGTGCTCTTCAGACAGGAGGAATTGTATAAGCTTGTCCTTAGCTCGTTTTGTAAGATTTCAGTGGGGTGAAAGTGGTTGTGCTCCCTACGAGGTTCTTGCCTTTACAGCTTTGGTTCTCAAGCACACTGAATTCTCACGCTGCTGAACGCTGACTCTCTCCTGCCATCTCACCGTGGTACTACAGGTACATAGGAATCTTTTCAAGAACTGAACTGTGACAGAACTGTAATGTGAATAATGGAAGTGTGTTTCAGGTACAGAGACCACGGATATGAGAATGGAGGAGCCGTTCTGCTGCTCTTCCAGCATGCATCCCCGGGGTGGCAGGCCCCTACCCGCAGGCAGGCACAGGCTCCCAGATAAGCACACAGCCACCCCGAAGCCATGTAAGGCAATGTGAGCATAACTGGTCCTCCAGCAGCAGAAATCTGGAGACGAGCTCTGACAGCGTTATTTACTGCAGCTGACATTTATAGTGGGTGCTGCTCTGTTGCTGTAGGGCTGCATGGAGCCGTCAGATGCAGAGTGCCCTTTTCCTTGCCTTACTGAGGTCCTGCTGCAGGCAGCCTGTTTGAAGTGACTGCTGCAGATGACCAATGTAAATATTAAATACATATATTATATGTATAATTATATAAATAATGCTTCAGAATACTAAAGTATACTTCCATGTATGTCACTAGCTAGTCTAATGTTACTAAAAGCTCAGTAGCTGATAAAAACTGTGCACTTTTATATATTCACATATATATCCTTGTTTCTGCGTTTAATTTAATTTCCTGAAGGATGTTAAAGACATTTTGTTGATGGAAGTGCTTAACTGGTTTTAATCAGTCTTTGATGTGCACAAATCATTAAAGCAAGTTGGATGAGGAGATAAGAGTCCACAATTCTCTTTGTATAGTTTGGCTGCAGAGCAACTCAGCTTTCCTTTATGGGAGGGTAGAATGAAATCCAGAGAAGCCACATCAAAATGATTTTGTGTAATGTTATGTCTTTGTGGGCAGAGGAATATAAACCATAGTTTTCTGACAAAATCTGAAGGTGTCATTACCAGTTTTCCACTGCTATTAGCACAAACATTTCCTTATTCAAAGGTAATTAAAAAATTGCTTGGTTAAAGTCCAAATGTGAAAAATGGAGCCTTTAAGTTGAAAAAATTGGAAAAAAAATGAGTAAAAATGCATTAAAGGAGTCCGAAAGGAGGAATGCTTGGTGAAGTTTGTGTAGCAGGTGGGACTGCTTTGCCGTAAGTGAAAACAGTGGCTTTAGTGGAAGCTGCTGTGATTGGAAAATGTTTGATTTTATACAGATACAGTTATTTTATTTGCCTAACTTTGGGGGCCTTCAGGCATGAAGATTGGACAAGATGAGATACAATGAGCACGATATTTTTACTATCTTACATCTCTCTTTGATGTGCTGGGTGGCCCCGTATGGCAGAGAGCTTGCTGATAGATTTGTTTGTTTGGAGCAGGTTTTGTTTGTGTGTTTGGGTGTGTGGGTGCCTGCTGATGTTAGCTGGTTTGTTTTGTTCTCTGTTCGCTGCTTTTTTGAGACTGACATTGAGCCTTCAGCGCAGCGGTGGTTGATGTGCCGGTGATGGGATGATGCATAGTTACTCTGGTCTGTGTTGGCTGTAGGTGCGAGGTAGTGGGGCTGCTGCTCCTGTCAGTATTGCTTCGAAGTGCCTGGTGAGGTTTTGGAATCTCTGCGTTTCAGTTTGTTCTTACGATGCAGGTAGGATGGGTTGGCAACATGAACATGGTGATCCCCACTGGTGAAAGTGATAGTGTAGGTAGCCTGAAGAAGGTGGAGTGAAAGGTTTCTTCCTGGGTTACTTCTGCTGAAATATCTGTACCAATTATATTTAATGAAGAAGAAATACAAGTGAGGAGTTTGTGCTGTGATGCATTCTTAGCCAATAATTACCCGAAATGCTTTTGCAATTCAAACAGTCTTCATTTTAAGTTTGCTAATTGCTAGTAAGCTCCTAGAGAAAGACTTTTCTTGGTTCCTTTATCTCTCATTTCTGGTTCCTCTAATTGTTTTTGTGATCATAAGAAAAAAGTCTCATGTTCTGTTCTGGCCACATGAAGCAGGAGCCACACTGAGGTGACATGTACTGATGTTCCGTGGCATCATTTCCTGCAGCTGATCAGCCTGGGTGCTGCTGGTATTGCCCTGGGCACAGCACACTGTGCCGGGTCAGAGCTGAGGGCTGTGGGCACTCAGCAGCACACCTTCCTTCAGAAGAGCAGTAGAGAGCTTCTGGGGATGGTTTACTGTCAAACAGAAAAACTAAAGGTGGGCAAAAATGAGTGCATTTTCATCTTGGTTTCTGTTTAAGAGAACTACAAGGTTTGAATCTCATTGGTTGGTGTAATGGGGTGATTTCTTGGTAAGTACAAACACAGAACACGCAATCTGTTTTAACCCAGTGTGCACCTCAGTACTTTTTAAATGATGATGTGTAAGAAAACAGTGAATCATACATTCAAAAATTGCACTTTGCTTCTACCGTGCTGATTTTGAATGGTAGATGGATCCAGTTAATTGACAAAACCAGTTAAGAATGTGCCTCCTGTGCCAGACAGGAGAGGAAGGCCGAGCTGCTGGGCTGAGCTGCTTTGCCCACCCCCCATGGCTATGGGGCTGCAGAGG
The DNA here is from genome assembly GCA_030625065.1 of Alectoris magna. Lineage (NCBI taxonomy): Eukaryota > Metazoa > Chordata > Aves > Galliformes > Phasianidae > Alectoris > Alectoris magna. The sequence continues at coordinate 16,035,013 of CM060573.1, read as the reverse complement.
GAGCCGCATGCTGTGTGATTCCTGTCACACCTGGGAGCAGTTGTACCGTTAGCTGAGGCGCTGTGGATGGGTTTTTGCCTTATAACACGCTGACACAGCTGCAGGGCTCTGGCCTAACCCGGCCTGTTGCTTTAAGGGTTTCGAAATTCCACCGAGTTCTGGCAGGCGTTTTGCAAAGCTGCTTGTCTTTTTCCTTAATTTCATACTAGAAGAAGTGTTAACGTTCTCTCTAGTGGCAAGGATTGTACGTTCTGCAGTTTTGTTTGTTGGCCTGTTCACCTCCAATTAGAAATATGTTAAGAGTGGCAGCCCAGAAACAGCATGCACAACGCCTGTGCTGCTTTATCATGCAAAAGAGTTAAGCTTGCATTTCAGTAGACCAAAAACTGTACGTATCTTCTGTGGAAGACACCTCATGGCTGCTGTTACCCTGTGAAGAAGCACCTCAGGACAGGGGCCTGCAGCTGCCAACTGCAGAGGGCGGGACCTGCGTTGGGCCTCAGCAGCACCACCTGGACACGGTAACACTGCACAGCATGGCTGCTGCGTTAGGGCCCTGCCCAAGCGGGTGGTAAAAAGAACTTTGAAAGTATTGTGAAATAAAACCAGGAAATGCATTGAAGGGAGAGCAGTGCCAGCAGTGAGCAGGATGGCAAAGTGGGCCTGGGGGTGTGGGGTGGGAGGACAGCTGCCCCGTGGCACGGCCAGCTCTGCAGGAGAGACATGCTCTCATTAACTGCCTTGCACGGCTCAGTTACTGCTTGTGAGCTGCTTCCTGAGCCACTTGTGGATCCTGAAGATTGTGTCACAAATGAAAAATCTGCTTTTTGTGCAAAGTCCTCGGTAAGGCTGGGCACAGGGTGGGTTAATAGCCCCCAGTGTTTTGTTACGGATGCTTGTGCTGTGAAGATATATCGAATAAATGTGGTGTTTAGAAAGTGAGCTGTGCTTGAAGGAACCCCCTGAGCAGGGGTGGAGATGCTCTCAGTATTTGTGCAGTGTGTGGAGCAGGGCATACAGCTGGGAACAGTTACACAGGACCTCAGTGCTTAATGCGGTGGCTGAATTTATCATCTCAAAACCGTGTTTGTTTTAGTGTGTTCTGCAGCAGAATTCTTGAGTCTTGGTTATGATAGGAAGATAAATGTCTTGCGAAAAAGCAGACGGATGATCTTTCAGTAGGACTGGAGGAAATGGCAGTTAAACCTGCATAATGTATGTGATAATGTTTTCACTCCTGCTGCTTCTGTAGTTCTGTTAAACAGAAGGAGGAGGTGACCCTTGTTATGAATGTGATGTTCCCCTTCTGCCCTAACGCTCTCTTTGTTTGGGTGGCATTTTGTTAAAACGTTCTGTATTGCTTCAAATCTTACACAGAACGTATTTATCAGAGGATTTCTGCTAAGATCCTTTCTTAATCCTTATGCTGTAGAGTTCATAATACTCAAATGTAATGAGACATTATAAGACAGTAAATTAATGTGAGGAAGTCAGAACTTTAATAACCAGATTAATGCTGGATTTCTGAATAGCTATTGCTTAATAAAATTTGAACACCAATTCTCTTTGTTTCGAAGTTTAAACAGAAGAGCATGTAGGCACAGGAATTCTGTTATTAAGTTTCTGCCCAATTAAACAGTAGAATATTGTTGGGAAACTATTATAATGCGCTTGGTTAGCCTGTGTGGACATGAAGAAATTGCACGTAGAAGTTTTGTGTTCATGATGCTCTATCTTCGTATTGTGCAGATTGTAAAATCTGCTCATGAATGAGCACTGCAAGGATAAGAAGAGCACTGTTTGAATGAAAGATCAGATCGGGTTGAAGTATGCTGAACTGAGATCTGTGTGAGAAACAAAATTGTGTTCTCAACAGAAGGCAAAATCCTGCTGCAATGGATCCTCACCGCAGTGCCTGCTTTCTTGTGATCTTCTAAACATAAGACATCAGAACTGGATTTCATTGGCTTGGTTAAGAAAGTGTTTTATCCCTGAGTGTGGTTTTGTTATAGCAAGAGAAAGCAAACAAATGAAAATACGAGAGAGAGTGAAGTTAAAATTCTGCTTCATTTTACAGCAGAAATGAACTTTGCTCAGCTTGCAAGAGTTTATTGAAGCTGGTTTTTCTTATCCGCCTAGGAACCCTGGCTTGGAGTTGTGGTAGATGCAGAACATGACAGTTTTGGTAGATGATGGCTTTGTTGTATCGTGGTTTTCAGTGTTTGCCTTCAGGAGTAACATCCCTTTTGCTGAGCCATTCCTCCCCGGGGTCTGCGCCCTCTGTGCGTGTGGTCGCTTGGTGGCTGAATGACCCCTTCCTCTGCTGTTTGCATTCCCCGGAAGAGAAGGGGGGAGCAGGGCATTGTGCTGTCAGTTGTTGGATTTCCCTCTTTCTGTACCCTTTTCTGTAGTAACAGGACAAAAAGGAGGGACTGATGCTGGTGGCCTGTGAGCATCTCTACTGTCTGGGAAGAAAAGAAAGCTGGGAGAGCGAGGCAGCTGCTGCCTCATCCTGCCCATAAAAGGAATAGAAAAAAGAAAGCCAAGCAAAACCGATCACTTCAGATCTGCTTTTTTTTTTTTTTTTTTTCTTTTTCCTCTGCCAATAGGGGATAGGGCACGTTTCTTTCTAACAGTGCTTTGGACGCTGGCTGCCAGCCTTGTGCAGGAGTCTGGCTGGTGATGTGCAGTCCCTTCGTGGGTGCCTTGCTGAGCTGAGAATGAGCTGCAATCACTGCTTTGTTCTTAGATCTCCTTCTGGGCAGTGACACAAAATAACTCTGACGCCTGTGTAAGGTTAATCTAGGGGAAGGGGTGGTAGTGGGCACAGATGTTTTGGAGTTGTTGTTAAGGGGTGGTTTGGGTTCTCTTAACCCTTCAGTAAATTCTTGGATGTCAACATTTTTAGGCTGTTTCAATAGTGTGTTTTAGAGAGCGACTTAAAACTTCTTGAATGAGCTCTGCTGCTGAAATGAGAAGTTTCCTATTTTATTTGGGTTCTGAAATTTGGTTACTGGGTGCTTACCTTAATCTAAATATTATCTTAGCATCTATGTGCTGGAGCTTGGGTGCGCTGAATAATAAATACATCCATCTCTCACCTGAGCTTATCTAATAAAATAGGTTATGCGTACAGAGCCTTTTTAGTTCTAAAGGATCCCAAGTCCTTTTTTTGTAGTCAGTGCTGAGTTACAAATCGTCGTGATAGTTCTTTTATCCATCACTGAAGGGTGGTACTTTCTCTAATAGAACATGCTAGCTATTTGATACTTGGGTAATCCAGTACAATGTTATGGACTGGAGGGAGGAATCTGGCAGCCAGAACTAAAGGAGCAGGATGTAATTACCTGCATCTTCACTTGGCTGGGGCACTGGAATTAATGAGCTGCTCTTATAAAAGTACAGAGGTTTTCCTCAGCTAAGAGTGGTGAAGGATTTGTGTTCCCTGTCTGAGAAGCAGTGGCAAGCCCAGGCATATAGTGCTTTCTTGGGGATTTCTGCAGTTTCAGAGCTGATCAGGAAGGAGCAGCGCCCTGTAGCAAACTGCTCTTCCCTCCCTGGTAGTTCTCATCAAACATTAACCTCACCTGAGGCAACTTTTTCCTTTCTCTCTCTCTCTTTTTTTTTTTTTTTTTAAAAGCTGCCACCCTGACTGTATGTACGAAGGTGTTCAGCTCTTACAGTGCTTTGCCATCTCACTGCTGTGGGGTACAGGATAGTTAAGCATTAGAAACATTTAAATTTATCTAAATGGTGAAAGTCTGCTTTGTATTTGTATTATATTACCAGTATGGTTGTATTTATTTATTTTTTTTTTTACCAGTAACACAGACCTTCTGACAAAGCTTTGGGAGAAGGGATATCTCCATTACAAATGGGATTATGTTTTAAAAACAAACAAGGAAATCTTCATTCTCATCAAAATACCCAAGTGAGGTTATGGTTCAGGCACATTGGTGCCCTCACTGTGTATGTGCCTACCACGAATGCATAGATGCTGAGCTCTAACTTCAGAGCACTTCTGGCTTAGCCAACCTTTCCTCCTGTAGAGCAGATAACATTTGCAGTTGGAGCCATCCCAAACTAAATACCCCTCCCTTGCGGCAGAATACCAGTGCTGTATTAACTAGAGCTGATGGAAAACTTCAGCCATTGTGTTGAAAGGTGCAAGGGAGAGAAGTAAAATGGAGCCCTTCATTCCTTTGAAAGCTTTTTTTTTTTTTTAACTGCTTCTTAACACATGAATATCGTTTAAATTCTCTGCCACTTCTTATTTTAGTGTTAAAAACTCTGTGAAGGCTGCTTGGCTGGTTGTTGTGCTTCTGTATTTGTGAGATTGTGGTTATCCTTAAACTTCACCTGGAGCTTGTGCTGCTCTGCGCAGGGCTGGAGCACTTCTGTAGGAAATGGTTTGTGGGTTTTCTCAGCAGTTCTCTTTTTCATTACCATAGTGTAGAAAGCTGTAAGTTAATACTACACGTTCACTTTTATTTGGTAAGTATTACGTTGTTTGTAATGACTTCTGAGTGTTTTACTGTTCTGTGCGTCTGTGTTTATGTGTTTGCTTTGCTGTTGTTGTGGAGCAGGGTTGTTCTTTTTGTTTATTGTTTGTTTTATTAAACTTCTTCCTTTCTTACTGCTCCTATTTGAGTACCTTCATTCTGAACTGACAGAGTAGCATTTGGGAATTGTTTGTGCGGTGTTAACGAGTGGCTCAATAATGATGCCGTACTGGGTGTGTGAGTTGGGAGAATGGACAATTCCTGAGATAGTAACTGTCATCCATGGTGCAAGCACAGAAATACTTGAAATAAGCAGCAGGTATCTCTGGGGAGGAGCGGCACTGAAGCAGTTTCTGGCATTTTTTAAATGCTTTGTGAAAACACATCGTTCCTTGTTATAAACAGGATTTCCAGCTTGGTTTCTTTGAAGAGCCATGGTGGGAGCTGTGTGCATGTTGTGCCGCTGGCTGCGTCCTGTAGAAGTGCTGCACGTCGTGTGTTTGTTCCCTGTTCTCTCTGAACACTCTTTATTATTTACGGGCAGATGTTGTCAAACAAAATTGGTGTTCAGCACAGCCCATTGGCCGCTATGGGATATGTGAGCTGTTTGATTTCTATTGCTTATGCAGCCAATTCAGACAGGGGGAAAGAAAGCCCTTGATATAAATAAGGAAGTCTTGGTGCTGTAAACGTGCTTTGAAGGTCCACCAGAGCCTCACTGAACAGCTGTGGGTTTGGGACTGTTGTTGCGTGGTGTGCAGGGAGGGCTCCCAGCAGGCACTGCCCTGCCATGGCTGCCACGTGCAGTGCAGGAGGATGGGGAGATGCTGCTGTTGGGGCGGTGCAGGTGAACTTGTGTGAGGACAGCTCTTTGATGCCTGAGGTGGTTCGGGGGGGGATGAGAGGGCAGGCTGCTAGTCCTACACCTTACCCAGTGCTTGGCCGAGGCACTCTGTTCTGTAACAGCACTGCTGGTAAAACTCCAGGGATGCGTGGGTGGCTTTTCTTTTTTTTTTTTTTTTCCTAAACTGGGAACGTGATCCAAAATTCCCATACATGGGCTTGGTCCTGACACCCTGGAGCTGGAGTGGTGGGAAGGGAGATGGGCAGGGCAGAGCAGCAGTTCCGTAATGCTGCTTGGAACATCCAAGGTTGTAATTTCTTGAGCAAGCCATTGCCAAGGCCATAGCCTTCATGGGCTGTGGTGAGCAGCAGCACCAAACTGCCTTTATAAGAAATGAAAATGACATTTCTAGTATGGATGATTTGAATCACACTCTGCTCAGTCCATTTAGATCAGCAGTTAAGAGTGTGTAAAGAATAAACATGAATGAGTTTGGTATCGGATGTTTCTGTGAATTTCCTGCTTGAAGTGCTTGCTTTCTCTCTGCTCTTCAAATTGAGCTGGGGAAGAGAGGCACAGAATTTGGATGCATTCAGTTCCGTGCTGAGATCACATTCTGAGTGCACTGTGCAGGGTGCAGTGTGGCTACCTGCGTGCAGAAATAATGACTAAAGCATGTGGAGTTAGACTTTGACAATGGAAGTGCTGTGCTGTGCTTTAGGCCTCTTCTCTAATTTATTTTAATTTTTGCACTTTTCTTTCTCCAGATATGGAAATTAAGGTGACTTTGGTCCTTGCAGCGTGGTGTTAGTTTTGCCTCCCTTAGCCTGGCTCTGATCCTGCTAGGAGTTCTCACATTCACTCAGGCCTCCCAGGAAGAGGGAAAGGGAAATTATAGCAGGATCCTGTTTATAGCAGCAGGTACAAACCAACGAGTTCTTGTTTTCTGCTTCCAGGCCTGGCATGCAGGGAGGGAGGAGCAGAGAGCCGCGAACCGATTGCTGGGGGTGGGTTGGGGAGGTGGGGGTTTGGCAGCTGTTATCCCCCTCCAGGAGAAGCCTGAGCCCCAGGGGTGGGTGCGGGCTGGCTACCCCCTCAGCTCAGGCTGCCATGGGCCCATCCAGCCAGCCCTGGGCACCCACAGCTCTGGGCAGCACTACCAGGGCCTCACTCACTGTTCCTCAGTGACAGCAATATATTTTTGGATAGCAGACTGCAAAAGGTGGACATAATTGCATGCGTTCTGAAGAGTCACTTTTGCAGTTCCTTTAGGCTGAAGTTAATTGCTAGCAGTATTGATTTACTAGGCGGGCCATAGTCGTTAGCTTTTCAGTGTACCACTACTGCTTATTTTTCCTGAACAAAGGCAAAGTTATCTGCTGTTTCATAGCTGTGTAAGAGAATCATAGAATCACAAGGTTGGAAAGGACCTACAAGATCATCCAGTCCAGCCAAGAGATAAATGTGACCAGAAAGTTGTCCCAAATACAGCGTTAGAGCCCACCAAATCAACATGTGCTGAATTCATTTATTTACATATTTTCTACTGGTGTGATTTTAATAGCTTAGTACACACTGTAGGTGCTTAAAATGTCTCTGTGTAGAGATCTGGAAGAGTAGGTCAAGAAGACTAATTTGGATCCCATTCAAATCACCGATTCCCCTCCCTCCCTCCAGTGCCCATACAGCCCAGCTGACTGCTCATGAAGATGTTTTTCACTTGCTGTGTGCTACAGAAGGCTAGGGATGAATGCTAAGAGCAGCACTTTACTGATTAGTATTTCGGGTAACTAATTTTGCAGAGTCAGATTAGCTCTGGTTTTGCTCCAGCTCTGGACTGGATGAGTCTCTGCTTCAGTGTTCCTGTTGTGTGACACTGTTACACAAATGCTGAGTGTGTTTCCTCTGCATAAGAGTTGCAGCAGATGTTGATACAGTTTTGAAAGGTGCTGCTTGTGTCTGTAAGAGCTAGTGGAGATCCTTGTGTTAAAATGTAACTCTCTACTTGTGAAGGGTAATTATCTTCTTCTAAAGGGATAGCTGGGTATGATTCACAGTCTTAGTGCTTTTACTGGATGAACTACTCAAGGGTATGTGATGGTACTCTGTTCCCTGCTGGACATTTTGCCTTCAATAGTGAAGTGGCACAGATCCTAACGGTTGGCTTTAACAGGTCACTATCTATAATTGAGTCTGACATTTGTTTCTGTTTAAATCTTGGATATACAAGAAATCTGAAAGGGGGAAAAAAAAAAAGCTGTTTATACCTCCAACTTTCAAAGCAGGTTTACCTTTTGCCATTACTGTGAAAATTATTGTGGTAGTTTGGCTGCATTGCAGTGCGCAGGGCCCTCCCCCAGCAGGCAGACTTACATTCACTTGCACGAGTTCAGCTGATTTTAGCACAATTGGAGAAGAAGTGGTTTTCAGATGTATGTTAAAAGCACATTCCTAGGCTTGATGTCAGTGTCACGTTGGATTATGCTGATGCTTTTACCTTGCTTACAGTGCAGGTATTTCAGGGAAATGCAACAAACTCACACCCTAAAGCATCAAGCATTTAAACTTACACTGAGGATTTCTTCTGGTTTTGATGTCCCTGTGGATTTTTTTAATAGACAGAGCAGTAGAAAAAAATGAAGCCAAGTGAGTAAGAAATTGCAGTGAAAGGCTCAGATGATTTTAAGGTGAAAAGCACGAATAATGATTTTTAAAAAGCTGAGTGGTAGGTGGAAGTTCTGCCTAGATTGGAACAGCTGGTTTTGTAGAGCTTTCAGGTGAGCTCTGTGGCAGGCTTATGATGCTGTATTTTTAATAGTCAGGCAGCTGTCTGAAAACATGAAATAATAAATTTGTAAGCAGACGCCTTTTTCATTTTACACTTAAATTGGAACAGTATTTATGTTCTGGAAGCACCTACCATAATTTTGTAGATCAAGAAGGCACTTTTATAAATCTCTTAATGCAAAGTACAGTATGGCACATACAAAAAAGAGTTAGAGACCTTATTTATCCCTTATTTTGTTTACTCCTGTAAGTCCTGGTGCTTTATGAACCTCAAAGGAAATCATTGCTGACTTGTTTGTAGATTTTGTGTTGCTACAATCGGACACGTTGCTGTTAACGCAAGCAGCAAGACCAGACTTCCAAGGAAGATTTGCAATACATGAGATTTCTATTTTTTTATCTGCATTTTTGCAGTAGGAGAACATTGTAAAGTGATGTGTGCTGTCTGTTGGGCTATCAGAGGGGCTGATCCTTCTGGATTTCCTGGAACCTGGACAAGTTCTGACCGCTGCATCGCAGTGCCAACAGAGCTGGAGGCTGCAGCTTCCAGTTGTTTGCCTGAGGACTCTGTAATTTATTTATTTAACTGCATGAACTGTCCCTGTCAGAAACAGATTGTAGGTTATAGCAGCTCTGAATGTGAAATGTTTTAAGCTGGACAAACTTCTTTTCAGTTTTGAGGAGCTGCAGTCAGCGGGGGGTTCTTACCTGGGATCTCTTAGCAGAATGGGGGTACCTGTGTGCTTCTATCCTCCTCTTTCCTTCTGTGACCAGGGAACTGTTGGTTGTTTTTTGCAGCAACATGAACCGTGAAGACCGAAATGTGCTGCGTATGAAAGAAAGGGAAAGGCGCAATCAAGAAATCCAGCAGGGTGAAGAAGCCTTTCCACCCAACTCTCCTCTCTTTGCTGAGCCGTACAAAGTTGTGAGTTTATGCCATTTTTACAAATGCTTTTTTTTTTTTTTTTTTTTTTTTGGTAGCAGAAATTGTATGGAAATATGTACTTCAAATCTATTTTCATCAGCAGTCTTTTTAGGTCCCAATTGTCACCTTAACCAGCATTTGAGCAAGTATTGAAATTAAGGATGGACAGTTACTAACCAGCTCCACAGGCAGATTTATACTAATTCTTGTGAAGCAGGGACTGTTTTCAAGGGAGAAAAGGGATAATGAGACCATATAATTTATTTTTTTTAAAAAACCTTTATTCTGCTTTTGCTGCAGTGGTCATTAAGTGGTGCCATTTAAGATTTTCATTACATAGTTCAAAACTCACTGTGAAAACAAAACCATTCCCTGATCTCAGTTTTGTTTGCGGGAGGTCAAACATTGCAGCTGAAGACTTTTCTCCCGCAGGAGGGAAGCTGTGAGTTGTTTGTTTCCTCTCCTCCCTTCGCTTTGCTGTGCCTGATAACTAAATCCCACAAGAATGAAGCTAGCTAAAGCTGGTTGGGGTACAGTAAAACTGATTTGGTGGGCAAAAAAGAAACAACACAAAAAACCCCAACTGGTTTTTCAGGAAAGGACTCCTATAACTGTGTTGGCAACAACAGTTATTTCAGCATAAATACCAATTAAAAATGACATAAGTGAGTGGTGAGGTTAAGCTGATATTATTTTACTGCTAAGTAAAACATTATCGGACCAGTGGATTATGGACTTTAAGGTGACGGTGTCTACAATTCTTTAAATCTTGCATGCAGCTCACCAATATGTTCTTTGAAGCACTGGTTAGTGTTGTTTCAACTATTCCTGGTCAACTTTAAGTGGTGCTGTATGGAACTACTACTTAAAATCCCTGTTGAAACTTGGCTGGAGGCCTAGAATTTGGCTGCAGATTAAATAAATCCACTTTCTTTGCCCAGAATAAGAATTAGAATATAAGAAAACAGCAAGACTGAATCTGTAAAGTGATTTATCCATTTATTTGAAGTCAGCTGTAATTCATATGCCTCTCAGGGGAAAGAGGAACTTTTGAGGGAGAAAAAGATGAACGCAGAGAGGGAAAGAGTTGCATTGCTGTGGTTGGTTGGGGAGAATTGGGTCACTGTGACTCTTTGTCTGTAGGGGTTTTAAGATACAGGGATCTTCAGGCCATTTAATTAGTATTTTTCACTTGTGTGACTACTTGCTTTTGCCTGTTATTTTTTTTACTTTCTAATGCATGGGGCTAAAAACTCTATTGACTGTGTAGATTTTAACAGCAGCTTCATTTTGTAGAGAGTAAGTGTGAATTGGGCATCAGTAAAAACACTTACATTTGTTTGGCTTTCTTTCTATCAAAATAAGTGTAAACTGTCAAAATAAGTATGAAGTATTTCAAAGTATTCTGTTCCTTTTCCTTCCCTTCTATGCCTATAGGGATTTTGTCATTATTTTCTATGAACAGGTGTCTTCTCAGCGTCTGCTAAGACTGTGGTAATCTCCTATGTATAGGAGATCCTATTTGATGGGCAATCAAGAGAGCAGTTTTAAAGGAGCATGTGTGCAGAAGAACACATAGAAGTGGCGTTTTATTTGCTAGTAGCAGTTCTTCCATCAGTCCGTGGTAGTCTTTGATAAATAGATATGGCTGACATTTTAGTTTGCTTCCTTTCTCCCACCTCCCTAAAAAACAATACTTTAAGTAATGCTTTTCTTTGAGTTCTGTGTCCTGGGTGTTTTTGTGTCTTCCCAGACTGAAGGATAAAACTTCTTCGCGGATACTTTGTAGGCCGTATGAAATAAAATGAGAAAATGATAGCTGGGCAAAGTTGCATTTAGTGTTAAACTTGATTAGAGATTTTAATAGAATTGTTCGTTACTTCTTTGTTAGAAGCAGACAGACAGATGTTTACTGCTTTTTAAGTTAGTTGGCTTTTCAACATTTAAGAATTCAACACGAAAAGAAGAGATAAGGGTTAATGGAAAAAAAAATAAAGATCAGAAACACTTTGAAAATAAATATCTTCCAATTTTCAGATAGTCAAGTAGAGAAATAACTCAGTAGTACTGTTGACCCTTATGGTGAGTTTCTGTCAAAGCTGGGCAAGTTGTCTGCCATCTTTCTGAGCTGGTGTTGGTGTACACCGGTGCTGTTTTTATAATATGAAAAGGTTTTAGAACATGGGACTTAATGGTGGGGGAATCTCCATTCCTTATATGGCTCTGGTATTATGGATAACTGTGGGCAGTCAGTTCGTACTGGGAGCAACAGCTTCCCCCCTGTGAACAGGGTGGGGAAGGTGGGAAATGCCAATGTGATTTTTCAGTAATTAGAGATCAGCATACGAAAAGGATAAGTGCTGCTGAAGTACATCTTTTCTGCATGCCACAGGGGGTGAAATTACTGCTTAAAGAACAAAACCTGGGAGTTGGGAACACTAGCAAAAAAAGACTTGGATTTTAGCCATGATCTTAGCCTTAAAATTTAGAGTAACTACAATAGCTGTCTCGTCAATTAACTGAAAATGAAATTGTGAATTGTAAAGCTGTGTTTTGCATTTGCATTTTCCTTAATGTTTTTCACAGACCAGCAAAGAAGACAAATTATCTAGTCGCATTCAGAGCATGCTTGGTAATTATGATGAAATGGATGATCTTATAGGAGATAGATCGCTACCAAAGCTTGTTGGAATTCCCAAACCTACTGTACCATCAACAGCAGATGAAAAATCAAACCAAAGTTTCTTTGGTGATCAGAGACATAATACTAGTTCACATCAGAGTAGCAAATGGACTCCTGTAGGACCAGCACCTAGCACTTCCTCGCAATCTCAGAAACGGTCCTCGGGTTTACAGAGCGGCCACAGCAGTCAGCGTGGCAGTGGCAATAACACTAGCAGTAGTGGCCAGAGGCACGACCGTGACTCGTACAGTAGCAGCAGCAGTCGCAAAAAAAGCCAGCATGGATCAGAACACTCCAAATCCCGTTCTTCCAGCCCTGGGAAACCACCTGCTGTTTCTTCATTAAGCTCCAGCCATTCGAGATCTCATGGAAGTGATCATCACAGCAAAGAACATCAACGCTCAAAATCTCCCCGGGATCCGGATGCCAACTGGGACTCTCCTTCACGTGTACCCTCATTTTCAAGCGGACAGCACTCTAACCAGTCTTTTCCACCTTCGCTCATGTCCAAGTCCAGTTCAATGTTACAGAAACCCACTGCTTATGTAAGGCCAATGGATGGACAGGAATCCATGGAACCAAAGTTATCCTCCGAACACTACAGTAGCCAGACTCACAGCAGCGGTGTGAATGAGCTGAAGCCTAGCAGCAAGGCACATCTAACCAAGCTGAAAATACCTTCTCAACCACTCGATGTAAGTTGTTATCTATTTACTGGATTCTTGAATGTCAATCCCTTTGGGCTGGGATTTTCCAGCTTCTTTAAAATCTCAATAAACTTAGTTTATAGTAAATTTTATATTTTGTTAAGTAAAGCATCTTAAACCTTCACAGCGAAGGCCTGTATTTTCACTGGGAAATGCACAAATGCTTATTCCATATGGATATTGTGATTTTTGTTAAGCAAAGCCTATGAGATATAGTGAGAAAGGCTAACCTAACCCACTAACAGGTTTTCCTAGAGTACTTTAAATTAGTCAGAAGTTGGTCAAATAGGATACTCACAACTATTTTGACAACCTTTATGCATGTATTGTCTTTTCTGGGTGCCATGTTGTCTTAAACAAGTGATGCTATCTGCCTATCTCAGATTTTCATTTGAAGAATGTAATAATTTATAGATAGCTTTGCCTAAGCAAAATAAGGTAACCCCAAAGCACACCGAAATGAAAAAGGTTCAGACTTCTCATCAGGTGTGCTGAATACAGAATACTGTTGGGCACAGACATTGACCATAGCTCACATACAAGGAGAGTGCCTTAATAATAAAATGTCGTTGCATCTTGTGCTGTTTGAATTGCGGCTAGGAAAAAAAAAAAAAAAGAAACAACAAAAAACCATTTCTTCCTGGAATTTCAATACAGAGCAAAATAAGATCCAGGAAACAGGTAAGGAGAGCTGAAAAATAAATTACTTCCATATTCTGAAAGACTTCATGTGGTAACGTTAGTGCAGTAAAACATGCAGTAACTTTGCTTCCTTTCTGTTTGTAGTGTCAGGGATGCGAACGATTTATAGTTTCATAGTTATTGCTGTTTCTAGTTTCATGCTGTCGTCTGTGTTTTACTTGATAATGCAGTTTGCCATTACTGCATATTCATGGTCATCCATTTGAGTTCCGATATTATACAATTGCGTCTTCCCAGGAATGATTGAAAGCTATGATTTTTTTTTTCCCCTCTCTCAGAAGTTTTTAATATCTCTGACTGCTTAAGATCACTTTAACTGTCAAGTGAAAAGTAAGAGATTATTGTGGCAGTTTTATAGATGTGATGTATTTGCTTTTCATAACTGGATGTGACTCATCCTGTAAAAATTTGAATCTATCTGATATTAAAATTAATGTTGCTGAAAAGAATTAACAAGATCTGTTTGTATCTCTGTAGAGTCTAGATGAATCATGATAAGGACCGAAGTTTATTTTTAACTGCTTCATACCCCTGGGATCTTTTAAAGGAAATCTGCTTTAGGAGACATTAATCTTGAGTTTTGATTTCTAGGCATCAGCATCTGGTGATGTGAGCTGCGTGGATGAAATTCTAAAAGTAAGTTCTCTGTGCTTTGTTTGTAACTTATTTGTTGAATACACAAACGTTACTAAGGAGGTGGAAAGTACTCTGCAGTGGATTAGTACCTTTTAAATCGGTTTGACTGCAAGTCATTACAGGAGGACTCCTCAATCAATCCTCTAAAGCAGGTAGACTGGGGAACACTGGAAGCAGAACTGTGCATACTGGACATACTCATCTCCTGGATATCCACGTTGAATTGCTTTTCTTCTATCCCAACCCTCTGCTATTATACCCAGAATTAACCATTTCTTCCACCAAAGTAGAGTCCTTACATTCCAGTATCAGTTCAGGTTATAATATTTTTTTTCTATCCAGCAGCAGACCCTTCTTTTCTACCTGTGTTATTTTCTCAAATCGTTTTATCCCTCGTGTGACCCTTGTTCATACGTCTGCTGTCACAAAGGTGTCATTGGATGCCCCGTGAGCATTTACATAACTTGCTCCGATCTTCAGTACTCCACGGTTATTGGAGATGCTCTGAGTGAACACAAGACACTTTCTTTCTGGCTTCAGGCTTTTGATTTTCATTTTTGTCTTCCAACTTTCTGTGCTTCCCTTTTCCAGGTTTCTTCTTTTTACCCTTTGTCTCACATATGCTCTTCACAGCCTGAAGTAATCAGACTTCAGTTTCTGTTCAGGCAAACCAATTTCACTGATTTGTGCCTTTCTTGTTTTGTTGCTATGTCTTAACTATCTGTTTTCATGGGTAGAAATATTTTTTTTACAAAATCTTCATTATACATTTGGGAAATTAAGGTTGGAATATAAGGCTTAGTGAAGTATGAACAGTGAACTGAAAATTGAGAGGTAGTTACTATTCAAATCAGGATTGTAACTTGAAATCTTTGTGCTTTTGCTTTGCTAATAGCTGTTCTTTTTTGTTCTGGTTACAGGAGATGACCCATTCTTGGCCTCCTCCTCTGACTGCTATTCATACACCATGCAAAACCGAACCATCAAAATTTCCTTTTCCAACAAAGGTCAGTGTTGTGGTCAAATACTGAATGCTGTTTAAAGAGTAGCTCCTGTTAAAGGTCAAGGTTTTGGAACTCTTTTAAATTGAATTCTGTATAGTTCTGTGTTTGTTTCCATACCTTGAATCTCTTTATCTTCACAACATTGTCATTCTTACAAAGAATGTCATTTTGCTTCCTCTGGCTTACACACACAGAGTAGTTTTCAAAGACACGTATGGGATAGCTTTCCTTTTTATATTAAAATTTGTTACATAAATTCAAGCCTTTTTTAAGGTAAATGTGAAATTTTAAAATGCCATAGAGTCTTTTTCTCTGCTGGGGGAATGCTTTGCACCATTGTGTGCAGAAGCAAGCATTGCTTACCTCTATCTGGCAAGCAGTGGTAAATGCTAAGAAATGTAAATGTACTTTTCTGCTTAAACGAAACTTTCCCTATAATTTTGAAGTCCTCCCAGGGCTTGGTCTTGCACCCTCAGCAGCAGTGCTTTCAGTCAGACTGGCATTGGTGATTGTTGGCCTTGAAATGCTGCTCTGTAATCTGAAGTATTTTGTAGGCTGATGAGTGTGCAGGGGAGATAGTTGTGGGTAGTGACTTTAGCAAGTACAGTTTGGTTTGAGGCAGCTGACTAATATATGAAATCATGTTCTACTTCCTGTATCTACTGATTATCAGCAGTTGATTGAAGTTGAGAATATAATTCTTCTCAAGACTCAACATATCTCCGAAATGGGTTGCTAGTGTGGCCTAATGCTATATAGCAGAAGTTATGATGGTTGCCTTTTGAAAGTTGCCTTCCTAATCATGAAAACTCCACTGACCAGACTGGTGTTTTGAAGCACCATTTAACTGCTCTTTGTTTCTTGTTTGATCCAAATTATTCACCAAGCCGTTCAGTGAAGTACTTTAAGATTTTCTCCCTGAGATCTCTAATGAAGTGTCTTAACAGTTTTTGCTGTTAAATAAATGCTTTGTCATCAACTTTCCAGTCCTCTTAATATGGAGATGTTTTTGAATTTACTTTCCTATTTGAAAATCAGTTCTAAACCCCAAAATAGGCAGGTTGAATTTCTCTTTATAACAATCTAGTTTGAAAAGAAAGATGTTCTGTAATTTCAATGGATTGGCTGTAAGTGAGTGTTCTTGTGAGCACCTTGTAGCAGTTTCCTCAGGGTGGGAGAAATGTTGGAGCTGGGTGACTTACCCAGGAGAGCAGTGGGTGAATGCAGTTTTCCAAAAGGCTCCGACTACAGCTCATGGTTGCTTTTTGGCCAAAGGTTCCAGGCTGTGTGTTGTAAGTGCACATCCACCAAACTGCCACAGACTGACAGAAGGTTAGATGGTTCTGTTACTGCCACTGCCTGGATAGCCCAGAGCTATGGGCAGCTTTGGTGTCAGCAGCCTGTGTTGTCAGCGTTCTTCTCTCAGTGCCTGTTTGGCTCAAGGGGGGAAGGAAGGTGTGCAGAAATACAGAGGCCTTTGTGCTGCAGAGAGGAATTACTATAAGACTGCACAGCCTTGCTGACGTCTGAACACAAAAGGGAGGCTGTGTTTTTCTTTTTGAATCTGTCAACCTTGGATTCTGTTTCTTCAGAAAGTTTGTGAAAAATTCCATGTATGGCTGCCCCGAGTCTTTCGACTTTGTGCCAGCTTTTTTATTTTGTGGCTGCACATCTTAGCCATGGAACTTTGTCAAATTCTCTATTTCCAAAGTCTGTAATTTCCTCTGCCTTCTCCTCTCTGTCATTCTTGGCAGTGGGATTTCTCAAAATTCCAGCAAGTTAGTGAGCCGTCGGCTTGTACAGCCCAGACCCGGAACAGAATTCAGAGAGCTGAACACAGCGCTGGTTTACTTTAATCAAGCCACACTGTTCTAGAAAATCTCATTCTCTTTAACTTTGTATTTATTTACAAGTTATATGCTGCAGCATTTCACAGCATTCCTCTTGTGTGCAGAAGTCTGGTATGCTTTGCCTGCACGTAGAAAATAAGGCTCATCTTGGTGGACGGGTGGATTTTATGTGTAAGATTGCTGGCATAAGATCATTTTCCCTGTGTGCAGCAAGTGTTTGCAGGGACCCAAAATCCTGACTACGGCCTGTCTACATTACTATAAATATATCCTATAATTATCAGGAAGTCTTTGAATCAGAAGATAAAACTTCATGAAAATAGGTCATGAAAAGTTTTATGGGTGCTGTGAAAAACAGATTCCTGACTCTTGATAAAAAATGTTATCCCATGACCTAACACTCTATAATTTTATCCTGTGTAAGTCTTTTTAAAGCCACAGGTTCACAGTCAAAAACTCCAGACCAGGAGGACTGGTGTGTTTGTAAAATATATTCAGAAATGCAGCTGTTTCTTAGTGAGCGGAAGCTTTCCATCATAGAGCAGGGAGTGTGGTGTTGCTGACAGCTGTCGTGGCTGCGTACTTGAGCAGTGATCTGCAGACATCTCTGAAGAGGTGCACTGATCTCCAGGTTTGCTCGCTCAGTGCCCTGTGCTGTAGTAATTGTGAAGGCAGCGGTCAGTTGTGTCGATCCCTTGTTATCCTTGTAATCCAGAAACTTTCTTCTGAGAAATAAAAGTGAGGTCTGACCTGGGTTGTCAGACATTAAATGGAAACGGGTCCTATTCACCACAGCCTTGCACTACAGCCAAACCAAAACTGTACAAATCAGAATTACGTACCTAACTACCATTCTAATTGGCTATGATCCTCACTACCATTCTAATCAGCTATAAACGTTTTTCCCACCACAGTTTTGTGTCAGAGTCCAAGCAACGATTATGTTACCTGGTGAAGTGTCTTCCACTTAACCTCAGCAGTCTACTGTGCTTTTGTGAAAAGCATTTCCATCCTTTGAAATATTCTTAATTTCTTCTTTCTCAAGAAATCGGACTTGAAAAAATATATATTTGTTTCTTTATTAATCTTTGAGTTTCTGAAAGACATGCATTCAAAGGCAAAATAGACAGTGAGTTATTTGGAAGAAGTTGCACATTTAAGCATAACACCTCATTAAAGTGCACTTAACTGGAATACTGCCTTAGAAATAGGAAGCTGGCTGAGGTAAGCATTGAGGCAGACACTTTCTGCAGAATTTATGGTATGTTTGTGAGAACAGTCCCAGTTACTCATCCTGTGCTCAGCACAGTACAGTTGTTCTGTGTATGTGGTATTTTGATTACTGCAGGGTCTTTTTTTTTTTAACTTACATTTTATCAGTCTTGTCTGCTTGTCTAAGTTGACAGGAAAAAGGAAACTGAGGAATCATGCTTGCACTCCTTGAACCTGTGTGAAAGATAAGAATCAGTTTGTATTCTGAAGAGAGCATGGCTTTTGCTTTCTGTTGAAGTAAGAAGACTTCTGCAACTTGATCTTGACTTTGCAGTTTAACCATAGGTTAACTTTAACATATCTTCTTTCAATTAGTAAAGATGAGGGGCATTTGGAACATCTTACAGTTCTCTAAAAGGTTTTGGTTTTGGGAAAATTGCACTATTTCTCTATAGCACTGACAAAATACTCATTCAAGTCATGATTTCAACTGCTGCCACTTTTGAAATAAAAATGTTAAGGGAAGTCAGATATGTGTAAGAATGCCTTGCCATGTAGAGCTTTTGTGTGTTTATGAAGTTACATTTGGAAATTGCATTTATAACTGCATCGCATCACTGAGCTGGCTATTTCTGAAGACTGCTGTGCAGCTGTGCCCCAAACCCCTGCAATTCACTGTCGTAGAGTGCGTCTATCAGCTTGGTGAATTGACTCAACTATTCTCTGTTTTTATGCATAGGGTCAGCATTTGTCCTCATTTTAAAAGGAGGTCAGGAAGGTCCTATTTTAAAATGGCACACCAGCTTAGAAGTAGGTTTTCGGTAACACAATACCCTCTGATTATTTGTTTATTAATTTTTTTTTTTTTTTTAGTGTTTCAAGCGTTTGATAATGGACTGTGTTTCAGGAGGCAGAATTGGGTTTTCTGGAACAGGAATACAAAGATCATGCCAGTGCTAGAATTGGCAAGGTTTTATCTTTCAAGGCTAGATTCATAGACAGCAAATCCATTGCATATCGAGGCAGGTATTTATCACTGTCTGGTTGCCCAGTTACATGATGATTTGGCTGTTGATCGGACAGAGGGGTGAAGGTGAGAAGGGGAAGATAGGGTTTGCAGAAGTTGCACGGTTTCTGGAGTTTCAGGTACTGTGTATGACAGCTGCACATGGCCCGTCTTCAAAGCAAGCAAGCAGGGACAGATGGGTCAATGGGACAGATGAGCTAAGGATGAGGAATCTCAGGTGCTCTTCCCATGTGCTTGCTGCTCTGTCACTGCTGGTGAAGGCAGCTTGGGCCCAGGTAAAGGCTCTCTGTTTCTGGTTGGTTGTTACTGCTGGGTTTTGTTTTTAGCATGTTGGTTTTTCTTTGGGAGTAGGTGTTGGTTTTGTTTTGTTGTGTTGTTTTTTCCTTTTTTTTTTTTTAAGGATATGTGCCATCCTTTAAAGTCAGAACAATAGCTTGATTATGGCATGATTTTTGATATGTTAAAATTCCCTTTGAAAAAACTCCTGTGATCTTTTATTCCCTTAGGAGTCTCAACAGTCCAGTTTTGGCACTGGAGAACAGAGTAAGTATATTAAACTTCCTTTCCTATGTGCAGTGTTTTTGTTACAATTGAGTATTCTTAGTACCCCTTAAGAAGTCAGGCTTTTAGAGAATGGGACTCTCCAGACTGGTAATGGAATGGATTGTATGTAAAGATTGTTCATACTTTCTCAAGACCTACAAAACAAACACTTGGCTTTATTTGTGGCTTCTTGCTGAGAACTGGAAAGTTAATAACTGTTGTGTAACTCACTCATAACTTCTAGAAAAGGGAAAAAAGTTGTATCTTTAATTTGTTGTTATTTTTTTATTCTTGAAAACAGGCTTCCTTGGTTGATTTGATTGAAAATAGTTGAGTGTGAAAACAAAAAACCCACAGAGAAAACCCCTGGGCATATTGGAAAGCAACAAAGTGCATGTGTTCGTATTTTAATAGAAGAAGCACAATGCATTTTCTCCTTTTTCTTGTCCACTTTCACTTTATGGATATAAAAATAAAAGAGAACTGCTCGAGAATTTAAGTAGTAACTGGGTTGCTAATGTTCTTGAGTGTATTATCCCAGAATGTATTTCCAAATTCTAGACAAATACACCTTTTATTCCTATTTGACTGTATCTTCTTTTCGAATATTACTGAAATGAAGCATTTAACCAGGTAACATACCTGGCAAAACTGAGTTAGGTTTGTGCTGTTGCCTTCCAACAGTCTTACCAGTCCCTGTCAAAGTGATTAAACAGATTAAATAGTAAAAGCAGAATGGTTTATTCTTAGGTATTCACAAGCAGCTTAATCTAAACACCTAATACAGTGAGTAACGAAGGAAACAAATTAAAACTTAATTCTATAAAGCTAGCCAATAGATTTAAATTCTGGAAACAACTGATCTTTAGGTATGTCATCAGAGAGGCCGGGTTGATAAAAGCACAGAACCATTTCTCAGCTCCTGTTTCAGTTTTCTGTGACACTTCTAACAACCTCAAATCTTGTTTCTGTTGTACTATGTTTAGTAATTTACTAGAACTAAAGAGCAGGGAAGGAAAAAGAAGACAAACTGACAAGGAGATCATATCAGTATGTGTTGTAACTGTAGGATTTGGTTTGAGTTTGCTTTTTGTATTTAAAGACTTTTCATTCACTAAAAAGCTGGGTAGGAATGCTGAAACAGATTAAAAACTTGATAGGCTGATTGATCTCCTGTACTCAGCATGCAGAAGGTAATAGAATAATTTTCATAGAATAGTTTGGGCTCTAAGGGCCCTTAGATGCCATCCAGTTCCAAGCCTCCCCCCAGACCAGGCTGCCCAGGCCCCATCCATCCTGGCTTCAGGCACCTCCAGGAATGGGACACCCACAGCTCTCTGGCAGCAGTGCCAGGGCCTCCCCACACTCTGACTAAAGAATTTCTTCCTAAGATCTAAGCTAGACCTGTCTTCTTTTACTGTAGGATAGTCACTTCTACCTTGATAGAAGCAGGAGAGTTTTTCACATCTGCAGAAACAAGTTAAGCATGTGTTGGTTTAGAAAGCAACGATTTAAAAAAGCCTTCTAGATTTTCTTGATTAAAGTGGTTGCTTCTCTTGGCATTCTATCTCTGCTCCTCTCACTTGGGCAGTCTGTGAGAGGCTGCACCTGACGTCAGCTGGTCCCTCTTTTCCTGTTCACTCCAGCATTCTTGACTTTGTTTAGCTGAGCCTGTTTACTTCTGGCCACTTTGGAGCGACTGTTTTGCTGTCTGAGTTTAAAAGTACAGCTTTTTTTCTTTCTCCTTCTAGAACGGTATAATCCTTCATCAAAAACATCCAATGGCCATCAATCCAAATCGTAAGTAGCAGTTGAGAAAACATTTCTCACATAACAGTCAACTTTTAAAAGATTCAGGAAGTAGCTGTTTCTTTACTAGAACGTGTCAGTTCTTGCACACTCTTTGTCATGTTTACACTTAACTGACAGGAAAGAAAGAAAGCTGTTTTCAAGACATTTTCAGGGACAGTAGGGCAAATGTGGCACACAGGTGTAACAAATGCACTGTGCCTTCCTTCCATTCCCCTGCTTTCTTCTCAGCTATAGGATACTGAGCAGGAGTTTGGCCTTAGGAGTTGGCTTGTGAGTTGGAAAGGTATCAGCGTGTAAGAATGGGCAGGATGGGACAGGATTTACCAAACGTGCACTGCTAAGCTGTCAGCTGGAAGCAGCTTGTTGCAGTTGCACAAATAGGATGAGGAACTGTTCTGTTATTAGAGGAGACGGTAAATTAACTTTGGGATCTAGTTAAATTTGTACTACTCATTCTCTTAAGTGACTGACAGGCATTTTTATTAGTTGTGTACGCAGACCTAACATTATGCTTCGTTAATCATACATCAGAAAGAAAAAATAAAAAGCAGCAGGAAGGTTCTAACTGTATTCTGCCTTATTCATACCTGAAAATTGATTACATTCTGTTGAAATACAATTTCCAAGCAAAAATGCCCATACCACCTGATGGAATATTTATTGAAAGTGATTGCAGATTCTGGAGCCCTGGTATTCTAAGTTAATGCTTGCTGCGATGCAGTTGCAAAATGAAGTTTAGTTTTTCTGCTTGTCTGCGTACATTTTTTCAGTATTAATAAGGTTAAAAAACACATCATCCGTGAGAAGGAAATGGAAAATAAGTGAAGAGTGGTTTGTTTATTTATTTATTTATTATAGACTTTGTCAGTTTCCTGAAAACATGAGGGTTCAGATGTTTATACACAGCCACTTCAATAAGTGGAAGCAGTAGGAGTTCATCATTTGGCTTTGCTTCTGTTGTAGCTCTATGAAAGAGCTGTGCTGGTTCCAGAATGGGAGGATGCAGGAAGATGCAAGAACTGGCGTTAGCACTGAACAGTAGTTGAAGTGAGGGGCATGGGAAGAGGGTTGAGGAGATGTTTGCTGTGTCAATAGAATTTCCGATAAAGTGATTGTGCTCTGTTCAAAAAACATTAAAAAGTGAGATAAATGCATCTTTTGATAAGGGTAGCAGTGGAAAATAGATATGGAACTAGATTCTCGAGGTTGGTGTTTCTTTTCAGATTACAAGTAGAACAACTGTACTGTGAAATTGGGAAGTATTCTAATCCTTTCTTATCTTCTTTCTCCAGATGTGAATCGAACCAGACAGAGTAAGATGTTTTATTTTTGTAACAGAGGTGTTTTTAAATAAGCACAAATACCCCACTGTGTTTTCATTGTGTTCCTGTACTTTCAGTATCACAAAATAGTATGTGTATGTATGACCAGCGTAGATTGGAGTAATTGGACCTTTGAAGAGTAATAGCAAATTTGCGATGTAGAACATTTGGGTTTTTGCCACTAAACATGAAGCAGTCGCATTTCTTAATGCATTGTGAAGCAGTATTCTTGGCCACTGTGTATAAGAGGTTGAATGCAGATGTTTTAGCTCCACCTGTATTAGTAAAATGTGTCAGAATTCCTTTCTAAACTTTAAAGAACGAACAAAGGAATCAAAGCACTACAGTCCATAGTTTTCTTTAAGGAATGACTTAATTTGCCATTCTTAAACATTAAATGTTTTGAATGGTAACTTGTGGATTTCACCCACACACCCAGCTCTGTAGTATAAACAGTAACTTGTTGGAATATAGAAGAGTGCTTTGAATGTAATTAAATTACATGGAAAAACTTGTCTCACTTTCTCCCTTTTACTTACTTAGTATGTTGAAAGATGACTTAAAACTTAGCAGTAGTGAAGACAGCGATGGAGAGCAGGTATGTTCATGAGATACCAAAGATTCAGTAAAATACATTAAGTGTATTGACAGTTTGTTACTTCCGACAGCAAACTAAACAGCTTAAGGAGAATTTCCAATTGAGATACAAAAAACAAGTTTTCAAACAAACTTCAGGTATTCTAAAATGCAAATCTGGGGAAAATCATCTGGTTTTGTGAGAACGGTACATTTTACCTGGAGACTCATGCTTTGATGATTTCAAATGGGCTTTCTCTGTATGTGTAATGGAAACAGAGTCTATTTCCTAATGTGCACAATGGGCAGCCACCTAAGGGAGAGCCCCTCATGTTCTGCTGTGCTGGCTAAAGAGTGCGCAGCACGCGGAGTTCCATGCAGCAACTGTTTGGGATAAGAGCTGCTGTGTGTGTCTCTTACTCCCAGGTTGTATCTGTAACTGTGAGTCTAGCAGCTCCTTTATTTTTGTCATATCTTTTGCTCCTCGACGATATTAACTTTGTGCATCTTCAGCCAGAAATGACGTTCAGCCTGCTAAATTAAACATACCTGTTGAGTCTGTGCTACCCAGCAGAAGTCCATGCTGCTTTTTTTTTTGCTGTTCTCAGTTCTGCTGTTTGGTATTTTTTCACGTGGAAAACTTGAAGATAGTGCATTTAGTTGGTTAACTACTAGGACATAGGACACTTGTGGAATAGCACAGTAAAAATTTGTATCATCTGGTTCTAAAACACGGTATGGGGAGTGGAGAAAATAGGAAATCTCAGAACTACTGTCGGAATATGGAGGGTTCTGAGATGACACATTTGTGGTAAAAGCTTGGATAAAAGAACTGTGATTTATTTTTCCTTCTGTACAAGGAAAAGGCAGGCAAATTTAAACTTTTGTGTTTCTGAATTAGAACATTCTTCAGGCTAAGTATTTAGAATCTTTAAGACTTTATATCAACACTTTGCAACGTAATTGCATATGTGCAACTCTAAAATAACTCCTAGAACCCTCATGCTCTTCTTCTTAATTGCAGGACTGTGATAAAACAGTTCCAAGGAGCACACCTGGAAGGTAGGCATTCCTTTACTTTCTGTGCTACAATCCAACAGTAGTGATGTTTGGTCCAGTCAGCACTCCTGGCTTGATCTCGTTTCTAAAGTCAGCTTTAGTTGTTTGTCTTTGATTAGAACAGAAGGTGGGTAGAGTTTAATCAGTGGCTAAATAACACATATTCTGCAAATTATACTAACAACATCGTGAGGAGGGGGTGGGGAACAAGGTGAATTGTGCTCAGTTGTGTTGAACTCTTTAGCAAACGTTAGTTAAAATATTACGTTTTATTCTTTCTAATGGAAGAACTTCCAGGATGCCTTTGCACTGAGTAATGTTTGTTTATTTCTCTTCCCTTTTGTTTTCAGTAGTTCTGAACCTTCACAGCATAACAGTGAAGGAGCAGATAATTCAAGGGATGACTCGAGCAGCCACAGTGGGTCTGAAAGCAGTTCAGGATCTGACTCTGAAAGTGAAAGCAGTTCCAGTGATAGTGAAGCTAATGAACCATCACAGAGTGCATCCCCCGAGGTAGGATTTGGCACACATTTGGGCTGTCATTGGGCATTAATCCTGAGTTTTAAAAGCAGAAAAAAGTGAACATTTTCTCAGTCTCTTTTTTTTTTTTAAACAAAAACATCTGTGAAGTGTAGAATTATTTCCACATTTGTGCAGAATTCTTTTGCTGAAGTACCTGTAATTGGACATGATAATAATGTTTTCTATAAGCACACATTGAGGTGATTTTTACCATAGTTATCTGTTGGAGTGCAGAAGTAAGACATGGGAACGGTAGCTTAAAAACCAGTAGCTTTTAGTCTGGAAAGCCATGGCAGCAAGTGCTTCCTGTGGACTGCAGTTCCTTTGATTGAAGGAAAAAAGAGACCTGCTTTTTGTAATGATATGCATTTTTCATTAGTTACTGACCTCGGATGCTCGGGTGCACCTCTTGCTTTGGCTTGCAGCACAGTACGGCTGCGGAAAAGATGGAAGCCATGTGAAACACTGCATCTAACAGTGCTTTTTTAAAATTTGTTTTTAGCCAGAGCCACCGCCAACAAACAAGTGGCAACTGGATAACTGGTTGAACAAAGTTAATTCGCATAAAGTGTCACCAGCTTCTTCTGTGGACAGCAATATCCCATCCTCACAAGGCTACAAAAAAGAGGGACGGGATCAGGGAACAGGAAGTGGGTACACTGATCAAAGTGGATCCAAGGACTCGATTTCTTCAACACCAGGGCGAGATTCCAAACCCACCCAAAAGGGCTCAGAGAGCAGTCGTGGCAGGCAGAAATCACCTGCCCAGAGTGACAGCTCAACACAGAGGAGGACTGTGGGTAAAAAGCAGCCCAAGAAAGCAGAGAAGACATCTGTTGAAGAGCCTAGAGGAGGTCTTAAAATAGAAAGTGAAACCCCAGTAGACATGGCAACAAACATACCTTCAAACAGGCATAAGGCAGCCACTAAAGGTTCCAGAAAACCTAATATAAAGAAAGAGCCCAAATCTTCCCCTCGGCCTACAACAGAGAAAAAGAAATACAAGGCTTCAAGCAAATCTGCCCAGAAATCCAGGGAATTCATAGAAACAGATACCTCATCCTCCGATTCAGATGAAAATGAAAGCCTGCCTCCTTCATCACAAACACCCAAATACTCCGAGAGCAATAGGACTCCTGTTAAATCTTCCATGGAGGAGGATGACAGCTTTTTTCGGCAAAGAATGTTCTCTCCTATGGAAGAGAAAGAGCTTCTTTCACCACTCAGCGATCCTGATGAAAGGTACCCACTTATTGTGAAGATTGATCTGAGCCTCTTATCAAGAATACCAGGGAAGCCTTACAAGGATGCTGATGTGCCCAAAGTGGAAAAGAAAAATGTGCCAGAGAAGCATGCAAGAGAATCCCAGAAGCAGCCTTCTGATAAAAGTTCTACAAAAGGCAAAAGGAAACATAAACAGGTAACAGCATTGTAAATAAAATTTTGCCTGTTATCTTAGCCTTTTAGCATCTTGCTACAGGGGTTAAGCCAATGGCGCAGTTACCCATGTCATACCTCACTGTAGTGGCTCAGTAATTTAGAAGATTACTTTGTCTACCTATTCTGTGTAGAATAAATCGATCATTCCTGTTCCATTGTAATAGGGAATATTGGAGTTTTCGTTTGGAGAGATGTGTGAAAGGCGGAGGGTTGTGCCTTTAGACGTGTTAGCACTGTAGCTTGCGTTTCTGGAGGTAGCAGGTTGTGTACCCTCTTAAGCCCTTCAACTTTAGGGTTTGGTTTATATGAAAATCTGGTCTTGAATATCTGTTACAGAGTTCACGAGTTTTACAGTTTCTGGCATTCATAACACACCTGTGTTTGACTCCCCAACATAAAATCTGATTTCGTACCAAAGCCTTTGGCAGATTTTTCTGGTATTTCATAGTGATATGTGTGTTATAAAATGAACCACTTGAGACTGCCGCTTTTCAAATATTTGGTACAAGCTAGATGCTTCAGGGAATGTTTCTGTAGCCTGTGCATATATTATTCTGTATGCTGCAAGGTGCCCACTGAGTTAAATCTGTTAAATGTGAAAAATTACTGTCTCCGTGGAGCTGTAAACGTAGACGTTTATCTGGATGTGTTTCTTGTTTGCTGTATTCAGAATGAGGATGAAAACAGAGCCAGTGAAAGCAAGAAAACAAAACTGGAAGAAAAAGCTCCATCAGGACACAAGACTTCTAGCAGTAGAGAG
Source organism: Alectoris magna (assembly GCA_030625065.1). Taxonomy (NCBI): domain Eukaryota; kingdom Metazoa; phylum Chordata; class Aves; order Galliformes; family Phasianidae; genus Alectoris; species Alectoris magna. Next base: position 16,008,100 of record CM060573.1, on the reverse strand, counting down.
TGAGTATCTTGCCTGTCTTTTCAGCACTGAAGGCTCAGGGTGATCAAGGAGAAGATGGAAATGAAGATGATGCCCATCTCCATCTCTCCCTTACCTTCTTCCCCTTCCTCCACAACAAAATGTCTCCTTATTATTAATCAGTGGGTAATATTTCATGGCTTCTTATTCTTCAGACTGATTTAGTTTGAAGTTTCCATTAGTTGTTGGTGGGAATTCATATCCATAACCAAAAATATTGACCAAGTAAACCCTACTATGAAGGGTTCACCTTTTTCGGATCAAACAACTGACAACTGGTATAATTACATCATGGGAAAAAAAATTCTCTACAGTGAATATTTGTTGAATTACTAATGTGTGAGAAGCTGCAGCTTCTGGCCGCAGATGCTAGAAGTCTTTCTGAGTTAAATGCCTTCTTTGTATTTGTTAAGAAATGTAGAAAAAATGGATGCTTGTCTGTCGTGTTTTTTTTCCTTTACTCCTAATATTTTTTTTTTGCCTTTGGTGTTTATTGGGTTATCTGAAAGGCACTTGGTTAAACGCAACAACGTGGTTTTTTAAAAACTTTGTGTAAGTAGTTATTTTGTGTACTGTTCTCTGTGGAAAGGGATGCCAGAGTTAGCAACTGGAGTCCTCAGCAGCCAAGGTAAGACTGTACCAAAAGGCTAATGGCTTCTAGGGAACAGTTATCTGGGCCATCTTTTTTCTGAGCTGTTAGGCTGACTCGTCTGCAATAGACAGACTGGCGCTAACGCTGGCATTCATTTCTAACATTACAAGTGTTAAGGGTGTTTTTAAGAACTGATGAGGGATGTGGTTTTATGGTTAGAACTTGCCTTCTGCGTTTTCAGGTCAGAACAGATAAAGTGGTGAAAACTAGTTTAATCAGGCCTCATAACATTTAGTTACTGTGGTGATAATTCTCTTCCTCTGAATCTGTCTTGCTATGTTTAACATTAAAAATCTTGGTGGTTTTTTTTTTGGGGGGGGGAGGGGGGCAGGGAGAGAAGGCTTGAATGGGGAAGGGTGTGAGTCTGATTTGAAAAAAAAGAAAAGTGATGCTGGATTTTTGTTTTATTTCTATTTTGAAAAATAAAAATCAAAACTGAATGTATTCATTTTGTCCAGGTCTTTAAAACCAAGTGCTGTTAAAGAGAAGGATTTACTGCCATCTCCTGCTGCCCCAGTCCTTCAGAAGGATTCCAAACAAGAGCACGGGTCTCGGAAGAGGACAGTCAGTCAGTCATCATCCTTGAAGTCCAGCAGCAATGTTAGTAAGGACAGCAGCAGTGGCAGTAAAAGCAGCTCATCTTCTAAACAGAAGAAGATGGAGGGGAAAGGTTCCGGCAGTGCTAAAGAAACAAAGGTAAAGGGCTTGTTCTGTGAATGCCTTGAACTTATTTCTTGGCTTTGCATTTTGACATGCACAGTGTCATCTAAATAATTTGCAGTTGTTGAAATGTAATTAGTTTCAGATTTGCCTTGTTTCATACCATGTTGCTTGAGACTCTAAATAGGAAAATAACTTAGGAGAGATTGTAGAATACTAATGTTAATTCCTACCAAATATTTATTTTAGTTACTAAAGTGCGTTTAGTCATCTTTTGATGACAGATGCTGCTTATTTGCTTTTTAATTTGTTAATGAGAAATATCACAACAAATCTGTTCACATAAAGTGAATAATGAGGTTACTCTTATGTCGCTGGAGCAAGTACAGATCTTGTCCTCATTTTAAGGAGATCAGGAGCTGGGTCTGTGCACAGTGCTGAGATACAAAGCTGTGGCTCTCATTTTTCACTCTAGGATTCTAGAAAGGTTCATCTGATTCCAGCTCAGGATGGTGCAGAGCTCTCTGTGGTTAGAGTAGAGAAAACATTATGGAAAAGGTGATGCAGAAAATGTTTTTTAAGCAACTTAGATTAAGAACATATTTAGTTGGTGGGTTTCAGAAATATTATATGATGATGGTAGTGTAAGGTCATGAAATGTAATGTGCTTTTTCATTAGTATACAAACGTGTATTACTGGACAGAAATAAGCTTGTGAGGACATCTGGGTATCTGTGTAGAGCAATTTCTGTTGTATAACCAGATTTGAGTGTGATATGTTTAAGTTGGAGGGATTTCACCTTTATCTTTGGAATTCCAAATGCACCATTTGTCTTTGAGTGCTCTGAAGCGTTCAGGAAGGGTAATTGATTTGGGGAGGAGTAAGGCAGCAAATTGCTATTAGCAGTGGCAAAAAGTAGCTTAGTCATCAGGGTGGTGTTCATGCAATATTTAAACTGGGAGACCTGCTGGATTAATTTACATGCCATTACTGTGAAATTTTAGAAACCTGGGAAAGTTGTGTGCATCAGTGTGTGCACTTACAGGAAGCCTGTAGGTAGCAGATTTGCATCATAGACTGCTGCTCTGGCCTTTCCTTATTCATCAGCATAGAACTGTCCCTGAACCAGCCGTTAACTTGTTTGATGTTTTTCTTTTCATACTTTGGAAATGCTTAGTCATGCCTTTTTTAAAGATAGTATATTCTTCCTGCATTTCCCTGCATGTTTTCGTGGTGTTTTATGTTACGCTGGTAGTTAGGGCATTGCTGTGCAAGTGTAGTGCCTTGCAACTTTGAGATCCTTCTGATTAGCAAGGATCTGATAAAGGCAGGTTATGAAATACTCTGTGTAGTTGGCCTTTGGTCACGATAACTCCAAAGAACTGAAAGCACACTGAAGCTGGGAAGTTGCTTTATACTGTTGAGGTAGTAAGAACAGATTCACTTAGAATTCACAGGATGTTTTAGTGTCCCTTCTTTAGCCTGAAGTGTCACATTGAGCCATGTAAAATTAAGGGGAGCAAGGACAGCATATTGTGAGGACAGCTGTTGTTTCTGCTTGAAGATGGTGTTTCTGAATTACTAATCTTTTCTAGCCAGAGACATTCAGTAGAGTTTATTGTTGAAAGACATGAGAAGTCATAGAAGTATATATAGCCTCTTTGTTCAGAGTGGAAAATCATGATTTAGCAATAAGGGAGACCTCCTAGTGTAGTAGGGCTCAGCTTAATTATAGCCTCTGTGTCATCCCCTGTGCCAGCATGAAATGAAAGCCTTAGGGAAGCTGTGTTGTTGTACGGTGAATGGCAGCTAAAGCAGCTACTAAACTGAACTTACTGCTTACAGAGTGTGAAGTCATGGGAAAAATTTATGCAGTAAATGCCTCTTTGTCTTTAAAAGCATAAAAATAAAAAAAAAATCTTGACACAATTAGGTGACAATTTTCCTTTCAGGAAAAGATTCTCAACAATTCGTCGAACTGCCCTCCTGTTTCTGCTCCATCTACAGAGAGCTCAAAGTCCAGAAGAGCAAAACTTGTTTTTGATGACAGGTAAGAAAAGCAGAGGGTGCCTTTCCCTTTTTGGGGGTGCTAATCTTGGAGCACAGCAAGCTCTCTGTGAAGAAGGGTTGTCCTATTTGCTTCACAAAAGATGCTGGGTACTAGTTTATGCTCTGGAGATCTGCGTGTTGTTCCTGCAGCAATGTGCTTCTCTGCCTGCACTGTGCACCATTTTTTTGGCAGATGGTGCACTCCTTGGGAAGGAACTCCATTCTGCCCTGTGTGTTCTGCAGAGCATGGATGGACCAAACAGTAGGTCTAAATAGTCCAGGGCTGTCCTGTTTTTAAGTGTTGATGTATCCATTGCGCCCTTTAAGAATCTCACTGCTGCCTGTCTGCCTGTTCTGTTTTAACAGAGTCTGCTTCACCCATGGTGAGCAGTTGTTGTCTTTGGTAGCAGAGAGGAGCCTTCATTTTTTTGAACTGCAAATCTACGAGAATGGGATTGTGATACAGTAACTCCTGTTATTGTGACTTGAGTTAGAGGGGGAGGAAGTGAAAGCTGTAACATTAACAAAGTTATGTCATAAAAGGAAGTGCGGAGTAGGTGATCTGACTCCATAAATGTGTCTTCTATTGTAGGACTTACTCAGCTGATCATTATTTACAGGAAGCGAAGAAGTTAAAACATAATGCAGATGCATTGGTAAGTAAATCTACAATGTTTATCCAGTGTTTGCACATTATGCTGGGTTTTGTTTACTGCTTTTGCTATGTTGCTGCCTGTCTGTACTAGAACTTTCTGGTATTGCTCTCAATGTTTTCCTTATTTATTTTTTTCCAATCTTCTCAGTCTGACAGGTTCGAGAAGGCTGTGTACTACCTAGATGCAGTGGTGTCGTTCATTGAGTGTGGGAATGCATTGGAGAAAAATGCTCAGGAATCCAAGTCCCCGTTCCCTATGTATTCAGAAACTGTGGAATTAATCAAGTAAGCACTGTAAAGCACATATGAAACTCAAATGGTTTGGGAAGAGGGCTGGAAATTGGAGCTTTTACATTTTACTGATGTTCTGCCACTAACTTTTGAATTCCCTTGCTCTCCTCTAAGAATGGATCACTTGCCACTTTGTTCCAGTTACTGAAGCTTAAAGTGTGTTCTTGAGGGCTGAGATCCTTTATTCCAAAGTTCTTGATGTTTTAACAACTTGTAACATGTGCAGAGCTATTCCAATAAACTATTCCAATTATTGTCTAGCCATGTTCTGTTTAGGGTCTGAGGGAGGGACCTGAAACAGTGAAGGAGTTGAAATTAGAATTTCATAAGAACTTTGGTGACTGACAAATGATAGTGTAATGTTTTATTTTGTGGTTTACTTGATCAATTGTTTTCTTGTTGGTGATTTGTTTATAGGTACACTATGAAACTGAAGAATTACTTGGCACCGGATGCTACAGCTGCAGACAAAAGGCTAGCAGTGCTTTGGTACGTGTATCCTGACCTTTATATTACACACTGATTAACTGAAAATGCTTTCTGTTTGTGAAATGCTGTCTTACACTGAGTTTTCAGGAGTTTTGAACCAAATAGGAGTTTTCCATCTGACTGTACAGAATGATTGATGCTATGGATTGATTACTGTAAGGGCATGTTAACAGCAGCAAATAAGTCTTTCAGCTATTAAGGAAATGACTGACTTTTTTCAGCTCTGACTTCCATAACATTATGTCAGTTACTGCTTTTATTTTAGAATGTGATGTCATTGGTCAGTTGTCTGTTGCATGCAATGAAGTTGTTAATATGGCTAAAAATTATAGAGGTGCCTTTGTGAATTTCATCATCCATAGTGTTTTGATAAAATTACTATTGATGAACTCAGCTCTTCATTTGCTCTCTTTGTAAATTATAGTGTTCCAAAGTAATGGATTACTGTTGAGTTGGTTGCATGGTCAGCTGATGTTGGACTGTGACGTAAATGCTTTGGGAAACTTTGAGATTGCATTAACAAGCAAACTGTTGTCTGGTCTTGGCTTAAATTAAAGCCAATTTGTAAAATAACATAATCAGAGCACACTGCTTTACTCATTTGAATGAATTTACAATCCTGTTTTGAAACTTTCTTGGAAGTGAGCTTCTCTATTGGATTTGAGAGGAGTAACAGCAGGAGGGTTTGGGGTCCTTGCTGTGTGTTCACCCAGTGATATGGCAAAACTTGGAATGGCTGTTAAGAATTGTCATTTGTCTTCTGGATTAATTAAATGGCTGCAGCAAGTAGCAGATCAGAGCTGACTGTGTCGGGTGGAAAAGGGAAGGGGGACTATAGCAGAATGCACCAGACTCGGTGTGTCTTGACATGAGAAAAAAAATGAATGAACCCCTTCTGTAGGAAGTAAATTAGTGTTGTGTGCTGAGCTCAGAACTGGAGATGACCCGTATCAGCAGAGTCACTGTAAACCATAGTTTCAGCTTAAGGCACAAAATCTGTTCTTTACTTTCTTGAGAAGTAAAGGTGGTGTGGGACTTTTTCTAGTTATAGCTTAACAGTTGGCTTTTAAGTGTTGAGAGAGAAAGCTTTTAAAAACGCAGGTATTCAATTTTTGACTTTCAGCATGTTGTGATAAGCTTGACTTTAACTGTAAATGTTTTGCTGTTCTGTCTTTGGTTAGTCTTCGGTGCCAATCTCTACTATACCTAAGGCTTTTCAAACTGAAAAAGGAAAGTGCATTGAAATATTCTAAAACTCTGACTGAACATCTGAAGGTAATTGGATATATATTTTCTTCAAATATTAAAAAGCTAATTAAATTGAAGCTCTATATCACTTAAAGTTCCTCTGCCCAGTATTCAGACTGCTGCATGTGAACTTCCAGTATGCCCTAATTTAGGAATGGACCTTGAAAGTACATTCAAACTGAGTAGTTTAAAGCTGGGAGGATACAGCATGACTATGATGCCATCAACCCATTGGTCCTAATGATAGCTTCCTATTAAAATTTTGGTGCGGATTTTAGTAAATTTAGTTGGCTTCAAAGAGAATTTAAAAATAGTTCTTTTGTTGTTGATATAACAAAGCTAAAATGTTGCTGGTTTGTGTCTTAGTCGTCTGCGGAATGGATGTTTTTCCCAATTTTGAAAGTACTTTGATATTATTTGGGATATTTTGATGATTGCTTAAAAGCAAAGCAATGAGAACTCATGTTCAGAAATGACCAATTAAACAACCAGATAAAATATAATTAGCTGAGGTATAAACATAAATTTATCTTTTCCCAACAGAATTCCTATAATAATTCTCAAGCACCGTCACCTGGTATGGGAAGGTGGGTATTTCCACACCTATAGCTCATTTTCCACATAAACTGCGAGTCTGGGGTGCTCAAAGAGCAGCTTTTACTTTTTTGAGCCTTGCTTGTTTTTGAACGAATTCCTAATTGTTCTAAGGTCTTGATTTTGATTCCGTTGTTCAGATAAGTGTTCTGATAAGAGGTTGAGAAGTCTGCTGTGCAGAAATATTCTCAGGCAACTCCTTGTTGGGAGGAATGAACAAAAAAATCCTCAGTGTGTCCTTAACAAGGTCATTTGTCTCAGTGGTTTGTTGTTTTATGTAATGCTTTTGCTCTCAAAACAATAGCTTTATTAGTGCTGCAGTGATGCACTTGTAGCCCAAATGGCTACAAGTACTTACACGATCGGCTCATCCATGGTACAGCAATTTACTTCTGTTCTTGAAATATGACAGCAGACTTTCTATAGACTGCTCTATTAAAAAAACAAAACGGAATTTTAGGAGGGCATTTCAGATATGCATCACGTTATCTGAAAATATAACAGCAGTGTGATTGCCTTGCTTTAATTTTTTTATTGTTACTATGTAAGGTTCAATTTATTTAAACAATTAGTTTGATTGAAAGATGCTGCATATCAATTTGGCTGTGAGGCTAAAATACAGGAGCTGGAGGAACATTGGAGTTTTTCAAAAGCTCACTTGTTGCAGGGCCAGTCCTGACTTCTCGGTATGTGAAGTGGGAGTGCTTTAGCATCCCATATTCTGGGCTGTAGGAACGGAGGTTTGCATGATACACCTGACATACCTGTATGTGCGTTTTACAATGTAATGTTTTTCTTTGGATAAGCAGCAAGCCTGTTGGTATGCCATCTCCAGTCTCTCCAAAGCTGTCTCCAGGGAATTCAGGAAATTACTCTTCTGGGGCAGCCAACCCTTCAGGGAGCGGGTCTTCGGTGACGATCCCCCAGAGGATCCATCAGATGGCAGCCAGCTACGTCCAAGTTACATCCAACTTCCTCTATGCCACTGAAATTTGGGACCAAGCTGAACAGCTGTCTAAAGAACAGAAAGGTAAGGGTAGGTGAAGGCAAGTTATAACCTCAGACGTGCACGCTGTGCTAAATTCTAACAGGTTTTCAATTTTGGAGTCACAGTTAACAGTGCACAGTGATGCTTAATTGGGTCCTCTGTAAAAGAAAGATGGAAAGTAATTCCTTTGATGGCAGTGATGACCTGGGCTTGCTGTCCTGGTTGTCAGGTGGTGTTGGAGATGTAACGTTTCCTACCAGCTATATGCTTAAAATAAATAAATAAATCTTGCATTTCCTGCAAGTTGTTCTCTGCAGGAAGTAAAACTTGGTGCATTTCCTTTTCTGAAATCCTGAAGTGAATATACACATTTGAGGGAGAAGGCCAAGAATGTTTTATAACAGTTAAACCGCAGTGTAATTATGCTTACCAACCAGTCTTCTGCAAATCAGTAAAGAAATGGACTTAGAAAGGACCTCTTTCCTTTCTTTTTCTTCTGCCATCATTCAGCCGTCTTTCATTTCTTTTGCCTTGATCTGGAAGATTTGTGCTGAGAAGGTGTTCTTTTAGGGAGTGCAGTATTTCCCATATGGCAGCTAATGAGAAAGACTGTGCCTAATTTGTGTTTCTGTTGTTTTAGAGTTCTTTGCTGAACTGGATAAAGCTATGGGCCCTCTGGTTTTTAATTCAAGCATCATGACAGACCTAGTGCGTTACACCCGTCAGGGACTACACTGGTTGCGCCTGGATGCCAAGTGATACTTTGAACTGAAGGAATGGAAAATAGAACACATTTTTCTCGCTGCCTCTGATTTATCTCCACAACACTGTGTCATGTCAATAAGGAAGACTGCCATAACACATTGCTTAGTTGACACTAAGAGCAAGGAATGCTTTCACATGTCTCCCATCCTGATCTGTGTTTTGTGTTTTAACCCAAAATTATCTTGCTAATGAACTCCTTCAGTATTCCCTTTTTAAGTTATTTAAATATTTTTAAATTTGCGACATATAAAGGTGTAGCTTGGCTAATCTATCGTGGATAGGTCAGTCATTGGAATTCCCGTCACAATACGTAAATAGTCGGTTTAAATCCTATTTATTTTAATTCTTTAATTTTAATTCTGAAAAGGCCCGATTTTGGGGCAGTTTTTAGCCGTTTCTTCCCTGAATTTACCCTTCCAAGTACTTAGGAAAAATTAAACATAGACACTTTATTTAATTACTCTGTGAGCTTTGTTACTCTGTAATGTCTTGTGGTGGTAGAACCTGTAAAAGGAATTAGGATTGATAGGTTCTAACGTGTAGAAACACCATACTTTTCATGCCTAATGCCTACGAATCAACTAATAAATGACAGCTAGAGTTTTATTATTGCAGAATTTGTACTAAATAGAAAAATTCCAGATATTCTTCTACGTATTAAAATACTTCATTTAAATGAATTTTAAAGAAATTTATATGGAAAAATATTTAGCTGGATCTGACTTGGGTTGCTTTCAAGGCAGTTTCAAACCATTGGTTAACACTATAACAAATCACGAAACATTGCAGTAATTTGCATTTGATGTAATGTCAGAGTAATGGTGTAGGAATGAACTTTGGTCTGATAGGTGTGATGCATATAGGAAAGGTTTCTGAAATGGACAATCTTGTGCTTTTTTATATCTCTTCATTTAAAACGCATTTTGTTTCCTTGCTTGTCATTTTTTGACACTTGCGAAATCAGCAGTTTTGTGGTGAAAAAAACCAACAGTAGTTAAATTCCTACCAGAACTGCCATTTGCATCTTTTTCATTGACTGGAAAATCAGGAATCTTAAGTAGAGACGGAGGTCCATTTTTTTCCTTTTAGGGTCTGATGGTTAATGGACACTACAGCATGACAGTGCAACAGCCATTGTGGGGTGGGGAGCACACCTGCTATTACAGGGAAGTTGTCTAATCGTTTTGATGCAGAATGGATTTAAAACTTGTATTTACCCCATATTAATGAAGGTCCCATTCGTGTTTGATGCATTTGATGGAGCAGAATATTCATTTGAGAGGAAGCGAGTTGGTGCGACAGAAACAGTCTGTGGAGTTGCAATCGACTGCTCTCAAAACATGTAAACCAAAGTACCTTTCCACGTGAGGTGCTTGTCTGAGTCAAAGGTTAAAAATGCTACTGCTTTCAGTATTGCTTAGTGCCCCTAACATGTCTGGTGTGCCTTATGCCTTACTTTTAGATGAAGATTTTATGAACTGTTTACAAGATGTTTTACAGCAGGACCAGGTGTACTGTATGCAGTGGTCTTCTGCAGTACTTGGGTAAAATTCCATTTCCTTTTTAAAAGTACCAGTGTCTGTCATGCAAACGGACTTCTCATTGCAGTGGTCTCCTGTTAAAGAGTCAAGCTCTGAATACTTTAGAGTGTGATTGTGGAATGCTGCTTTGTTTTATCTCCCATTTAACCCTTAATTCTGTACCAGAGATGAACGTGCACGTTCAGGAAAAAATATTGCACTAAAGTTTTGTGTCGTTGTGGTTAAGTGCCAAAATCATGGCAACCTCGAAAGAAGGAATAGAATTCTACGCTACTTAGTACTGCAGTATGTCCTATGGGCTTTAAGAGTTTAGAAGTTTTGAAATGAGTAACCTACTAAAAGGTAGCTGCATATTCGTAGAGCTTCCTTTGCGTTCCAGCGTGTTTTGTACTTCCAGAAGAGCTTTGCTACATACGAACCAACGTGGGTTTGGTTAGCGGACCTGTGACTTCTCCCGTTAGAGCTGAATCACTGATCAGGTCTGTTGGTCGGAGCATCCTTTTTCTTGAATCACTGTGCAAGATCGCGTTTCTTTTCGTGTTTGCTGTTAGTGACAGAACTCTGTACCCTCAGACTCTGCATCCTGGTTAATGAGACACTGTCAACTAATTGTTCCTTTAATACTCTAAAGTGCCTAGCACTCTTTTGACGCTATATAAAAAAAATACCTTTGTAGGAGTTGCATTCATAGTTGATTTCTTTGTGTAGTGCTGCACCGGCCGGCGTGGCTGCTTCCAGCTTGCTCCTTTGTGCACAGTGACCATGACTGTAAGCGGGAATGGTCTCATCTCTGGGAATTTATTTTCTTCTTTTATTTCCTTAGAGTCCCACAGATACCTTTTGGTGTCACACGCAGTTGTCTCTCACAGAAATGTATCGCTTGTCCCCGGGTCGGTGGGTCTTAAACAATTGTCTTCACGTAACTGGAAGACTTCTTACGTTGTGTCAAAATGTGGACCTGAAATGGCTGACAGAACCCGTCGCAGGGAGATGTTCCCCGGAGTGCTGTCCCAAGTTTTCTGTCCGTATGGGAGGTACACAGTGGTCTTGTTATTTGAAAAGAAATGCCTTACATCTGTGGCTGTTTCAATCAGAGAAACTTAAATTTCACGCTTCCAAAAGCATATCTGATTTGGGATTTACCGTTGTTCCAAAGACAGAAGTTGTGTACTTTGTCAGATTTCATAGCTATAAAAAAAAATGCAAATACTTAATATGCTTCCATCCCGATGCCACAGTGCAGACTAACAGTCCAACTCTGTCCTCTTGTTAACCTCTACACAACAGCAGTGGAAATGCAGACGGCGTCAGCGCTAAGGCAGGCTGCAGTGGTGGCTGAGGAGGGGATCCCTCGCTCCCAGCTTCCTCAACGATTCCCTTGACGATTGGATCTTAAATACATATCAACACTGAGATTTTAATTCCCTTACTGAACGTGGTCCCAGTTGGTGAATCTTAAAAATGGCTTAATCAGACTAGGCTTGCTCAGATATCACAATTATTTGGATTTGCTGTGCAACTTGCGGGTTCTTAGATGATAAGGTGCAACCATTTATATTTATAAACAAATCTTCAGGACACCAGAGTAAAACAGCCCGATACTTTTATTTTGATTTGAAACTATTAGCCATAAAGTAGAGCGTGTGGATGGCTCTTCTTGGCTTTTGATGGCAGTATGCAATTTGTATTGTATGTGTCTTTTAATATATATGTATATATATATGAAATCAGTCTGTCCAAAGTATATGTTATACTTGTTTTTAGATTATGGTGCAACTGACTATATTGATATATTATTTATTGAGTGCTGAGTCACCATCTTACTGGTGATAAATCTTGCATATTAAACAGGAGTGCAATGTATATTCCTTTAGATTGCTGAGGCTTGATTGCTGTGATAACAAAAGAGGAAAAAAAAAAAAAAGCCCTGAAATGTATTTATGAATGGCCCCAACATACAGAGAGTCAGTACTTTATGGAAATGATGTTGTGCTTGCCCGGGGCAAGTAAAATAAAGCCGTAGGCAGATGATGATGTAGTTTTCCAAAATGGGAAACTATTGGAAAGAGAGACTACCTTTGCTGTATTTAATATTTCATTTACCTACCAGATATTTACTGTCACCACAGCGTTTATGTTAAGGGCCTGAGCAAGTCAAGTTTGAATTACCCACTGGGGAGTAAGCAACTTCCAAATTTTTAGATTTCTGACGAATATTTTGGTCAGGGTTTAAATTACTCCGTCTAATGAAACAGTGTTATGGAAACCTGTATGTTAATGCTGGATGTCTTGAAGTGTGAAGACTAGTCAAAGCTTTTGGTGGCCAACTCAGACAAATACAGAGCTGTTCCAGGAGGCAAATCTCCACAGTGTGAAAGTTACCTAAAAGCAATCAATCAGGGAATCGCGATGTATGTCAAACTCCATTACTTTTCAAGGAATTGGTTTCTGCTGCCGTGATGCCATTTGAAAGCAGCGGTGCTGGGGGTGGGGGGAGGCAGGGAGGGAGGGGTTAGTGATGTGGTAAGTACATTTTTCTCTCAGTACGAGCTCTGGTCTTTGCTAGATCAGCCATCGACAGCATTAGTTCTTTGCTCTCTGCCGATCTCAGCTGAGTTTCAGTTGAATACACTATACTGAGCAATTTGAAACGCTGTGTTACAGCGTTAGGGTTTATATAGGCTATCTTTATGTAAATGTTTTAATTTCTTCTGGAAACTTAATGGAAACGTACCTATTCCTGTCATACCTCTCTGCGTTTGCTATTGGAGCTGATACGGGCAAATTGGAATGCAGTGTTCCCCGACTTGGTTTTTATATGCAGCCCTGGGAATCAGTGCTGTTGGGTGCACAGTACTTCTGCAGCGCTTCTTTTCGGCTGCGTTGATGTTACGCATCTGAAAACTCAACTCTAAGGACCAGGCATGACTTTTGCAAGCACAGTTCCTGACATTTGTATCTGGTCCCCCTTTTAAATTGTTTTAAGAAATTTTGTATATGGAGGATAAAGTGCTTATATATTTATTAAAAATCCTTTATCTTAATTGAAATTATTATTTGATGAAGAAGGGTTTTTTTGGGGGAGGGTTTGTGGGTGAGGGAAGGTAACTTTTCACCTGTCTCTTATAAATGAAGCCCTTGTGAATCATACAGAAAGGTACTGCTAGTAACTAATGGGATGTCTCTGTTTCACACTTTGTACATGACGAGTCCATGTGTTACGTTTTGTTTCTATCAGAATATTTAGGCGTCTGTCTTCAACCAAAACCTAAAAGAACACACCAACTGTGATTTTATTTGTTGCAATACATTTGAAATTTCAAAGGGTACTTTGGGGCTCAAATTAGGATTTCTAAGTCAGTATGTGCATTTCACGTAATAAAGCTGTTAATGGTGAGCAAAGTATTATATACTAACTAGATTTTTTCCACATCTGTATAGTATATTCTATGTATTTTGTGGTATTGAGATTATAGAAAGTTTAGTGTCTGAAACATGCGTTTAATGTGTATTTTTAAACAAATTTATGGCAATTAAAATATTTGGAGAAAAGGGTATCACATTTCAATTTGTAAAGATCTTTTTAACTACTGTGTCATTAAAATGCTTTGTACAATGCAAAACTGTAACTGGAGAAACTAAGTTTAATAAATATCAAATAGATTTTCTGTATTAAACTTCAAAGTGGTCCTGTCTGTTGAATGGGCTGCGTGCTCCCTGCTGCTGTCTTTTTAAGCGGAGGTTTCTTTTTTGGCCCCAGCACTCTCTGTGTAACAAGGGAAGATACCATCCAATACATGTGTGTCTCAGACCTGTTGATATTCGTCAATCAAAAGTAGCTTTGTTTCTCTCAGCTCTTTGAGTTAATGCGTATCTGGTCAAAATCTGATGTTGATAAAAGGTGTGTTGAAATAATAGGATTCTTCAGGCGGGGAGGTCAGCTTGGGACATAGGCAATTTTGATTAGAAATAATTTAAAAGTAAATACTTCTTCCAGTTATCACCAGATATATTTAGTATATTGAATCTGCTAGCGCTATTATTATCGGTTTGTTTGCTCTCTCTTCTAACAGGCTTTTATTTGAAGTACGGATAAGAGTTCAGCTATTGAGACTGAAATGAGACGGAAGCGTGATCAACTTTATGCACTTGCCAGGTTGAAGGATAAATGTCTAAAGTCCACTGTGAAATAAGCACTTCTGCTTGAAGTGCCTAATGTGCTGTCACCATACACTTTGGTCACAGGATGCAAGGAAAAACCCAGGTAGTTTGCTGAATATAAATTTTTAATACGCACCTTTAAAAAAAATGTATATGAACAATTACAAAAAAAAAACCAACAAAACAAACATGAGATGCAGAGTCCTTTTATTGATCTTGGCCACAGTCATCCTCAAGGCGTGCTGCAGAGGTACAGCCTCGGTGAGCAAATGCTCTCCATCTCTTTGAAGTCCTTTTACCAGTTCTTATGGCAGGAAAGCCGAATGTACTTTTTGCTGATTTGCTGTTGTAGCTTCTGAGTGGTCAATAAATATGTCACAAGTAGAGCTGAGCCATGGTAGCAGTAACAGTGGTGGGTGTTCGTAAAGGCAGGTCACTCGGAGGCCGTTCTAAGGAAGCAGCGGTTCTTCCTGGAGGACAAAACATCATCAGGCACTGACAGCTCAGACTGGTGGCCGTGTAGGGCTTACGCAGGTCTGTCTGGCCCTAGCAGTGCTCATCTTACTCGGCTGCCGCAGTGGTGCTGCTGTTGATCTCACTGACTCGATTCAGTTTGACTTTATTCATTTTACGTTCTTTGCTTTCCATGGTAACTGCAAAGTACACGTTACCCAGGTCTAAATAGTCAGACAGTGGTGTACGAATTATACATGAGACACCTTTCTGTCTATTTATCTTCCTGTAGCTGCTGTTACAGTTCATCCATGTTAGTCAGTAGAACCACAGGAAGCATTTCAAATGCTTGCAAAAGAGGAGCCTGACTGCCATTTCCTATAGCATTTGCGTGTAGATGATGTATGTGTTCTACTCTTCTTCCATTTGCTTTCTGGCAGGAGTATGGTAGGTGCCACACAAGATCAGCTTTCAGTCACTAAGTAACTTCAACATCACTTTCTGTATGTACTTGGACAATTTCCTCATACCTTGTGTGCATGGCAACTGAGGAATATTTGCTTTAGTATTTTAGCTCTCTTTAAAATGAGAGCTGAAGTAGTCCCTATTAATTAATACACGCTTTAAAGTGAACAGTTTTGGCTTTAAGGAGGATTAATTGTTAAGGCCTCAATACCCAAATTCAGTCTAGAATTCTGCGTTCTTTTTTCTCTTTTTAAGATGACTTTTTTTGGGGTTGCATTGCAATGGCTAAGGCCTGTCATCAAGGGCACTTGGACTCTGCTCTGTTTGTACTGCCAACAAAAGAGGTCTGAATCTATTGCTCCATCCTTATTCCTGGCATATTTTTCTTTTATGCACAGAATTAATCCCATATCTTAATTGAGAAGAAGTAGGAACTTCCTCTACATCACGCGGTATCAAGCGTCTCCGAGTCATGATATTGATTAGGGCTAGTTACCTGCATAGCATTGTAATGCATTCACTGTTATCCCTACATGAGGCTCCAACAGGTCTCAGTGAGACTCCTCTCCAGAAAGGCGTCATCCGCTTCTGTCTCCGGAGAGGCTGTGGTTGGTGCAGGGAAGCACAGCGCACCTGGAACAGAGTTGCAGCCAACTGTCAGGAACATGCAGCAGCAGTAGGCAGGGGGCCATTTTGATGCTCGGGTCAATCATCTTAAACATTTTTAAGTGAAGGACTTTAAATCTTCCTTGTTTTCAGACATTGCTCTCTTAAAGTATAATTGCTTGTATCCGAGTCCTAAAGAAATAGTTATTAAAAATCAACATTTTAGTTACTTTGGAAGGGAAGGCAGAGTTACTCTGAAAGGTAATTGAGCAAGTAACCCATCTTCGCTAGGCAGTCACTCTACTTCTTTGGGATGCTGACTCCCCAAAAAGAACTCTACCCACATTGCTGACTCCTGCCAGTTTCTCTTGTTCATACACCTCTTTGCTGCCTGACGGCTGAACTAGCTCTTCAAATAGTTATCTGTGCTTACCTGACTGAGCAGCAGTGAGAAGAATAAAAGGAATGCCATAATTTTCAAACAGTGCATCTTCACAGTATGAGCTGCCACTTCAACTGTAGGAGCAGCTGTGGGCGGAGGAGGTTGGAAGAGCTCCGAATAGAACTTCCCAAGCTACAGCCAGATTTTTATAGACTTCATTCTCTTATCATTGCATCAGCTGTCAGTCATTACAGGAACAAAGTTCATTTAGGAGCGAGAGGGAATTACAAAGTTAGCATCTACTGAAGCGATCTGGTTCAAGGCCTATCTATCTAGCTAATAATTTACTCTCCTTCCACTTGTACTTTGTCTGGTCAGCTTACCAGATTTGCCAACTGTTCTTTCTTTAAAGTCTATCTAGCATGTTTCCAGAACTCCGTTGTGTACTTGCAAGTAAAAGTGTGGGTGGCCAACAGTATCATGGTGAAGATCAAAAAGCCATAACCTTATTTGACTTCTGTGACATTCACAGGATGCACAGCTCTGAGTTTGCCAGCTGGGAGGTAAATGCCGTTCTCCTGAGAGTATTTCAAGCAGAGAATCAAACTTTTGACTCTGTTTCTCATTCTTGGTGTGTGAAAGAATCACAAGCAAATCATTTAACCTTTCTTTTCACAAAGCAGTACTTGAGAATCAGATGTAATATTTTCCGTGTGGGGTTTGGAATGTGAAAATTATGTTATTACTTCATAGGTAAATCACAGATCTGATCTTTCAAGGATCCTCATGTGCAATTAATCTCTAGATAGCTAAGCACAAAAGTAGAAGAGATGGTTGCAAGGATTTTGTGGAGATGAGTTTCTTTATGTAGCAAGACTGGTTTATGGAGATGAAGTTCTCTGCTGTGGTCTGCCTCTGTATCTCACAGTGTAACTCATGATTAATCTTCTGAAAGGTGCCAACAAAACTCCCACCGATGTGGACAGGCAGACTGTAATTAAGGGGAATCTTAAACTCTTCTGTGGTGATATAAGATTGCCAACAGCCTAGAGAAAATAATGTTTAAAAAGGACTACATACTGCCTCTCATTTTTTCCAAAATATCAAAGTTGAGACATGCTTCTCCCGCTTGTCTCCCACTGAGACAAGTAGGAGTAGTGTGTTTCTAAGATTGCTACTCTGTAAATGCACCTTGTCAGTATTTACTCCTTTTTGTCTGTGATATTTTATGCATCCAGCTACCACCTATGTCCAAATATGCTGTATCTGTCAAGGAAATGATTTTTTTTCAGTTGCAGAGTAACAGAACACCGATGCAGTTGTGTCAAGTTCTCCGTGTAGATTTTGAAGCAGTCTGTTTGAAAAAGAAAATATTTCAGGTAATCAGGTACTGTATGGAATAATTATGCTTTAGCTACACTATAAATCCAAACGTGAATGCAGTAGGCTACAGTTTTCTGTGATTGCTTAATATGGAGGCATAAGTGCCAGCGTGGAAGGCAAGTTACATAGATTAAGATAATGCCTGCTATGTTGTCAGGTTCCAGCCTACAAATGATTACTGCAAAGCCCAAATTTCACTGGGATTAAATAAAAACCCTTTGCAGCATATTGCCTCCAACCCACTGCTGGAAGAATTGTTCCTTTCCTGGGGTTCCTCTTACCTTTTTCCACTTCCCCTTATTTGTCTTGCTTCTCTGTGAGGAGGAATCAAAACTGGTCTTTATTTTGCATTCTTGGGTCTCACATAATCGCTGCAGATCAAATAGCTGAACTACAGTGTTGGTTGGTTTTTTGCTTTACATTTGGCTGTGAATTTCTCAATTGTTTCTTCCACTGAATCCTTTCTTTACATACATCTGAGTTTTAGTTACTCCCTTCTTTGCTGGGCCCTATAGAACAGAGATAGGAAAAACGAGCCAGTGGTTCATCTTGACTTCACCTGTGGAGCACAGGTTTGAATGGCATCTCAGCTCTAAGAGCAGTGCCTTCAGCATGTCATTGTTTCTCAGCTTTTCTGGCTAGCTAAAACTAGTAATTTGTGATGATATGTCAAAATTGTTGTGTATAGTGTCTTTATAGTGTCTTTGTAGTTGCAGACCCCTTCTAGGCTGCAAGCCGTTTCACCTGTGCAAGGAAAAAAAAAAGGACTGATTGTTTCCATGTATGCAAATGCAGCACAGTCCAGGTGTCTACTGCTGGCCAGTAGATAGCCATTGCAATTGTTTAAACAATTGAAAAAGAATAGATAAAACATTGCTGTGTTGCCACTTTTAACATTCAGTGAAGGAACAGCAGAAATAAATTAGGCGATAGAGAAATTTTCAACTGCATTGTTCAGACTCCAAAATGCTGCTCAGCTGAACTCCCACGTACCACCTGGCAGTGTGCCGATGTGCCAGGTTTGCTTCTTGCTCCCTGCTGCACGGCTGGGCCCGCAGGCAACTGCAGTGATGAGAACAGCTCAGCAGGATTGCAGCAGGCACTGCCAGCAGCAGGGACAGGGAGCAGCTCCAGCCCACCTCCTGACCCTGCAGCATGAAGGTTAAAAGCCAGGGCCTGGCAGCAGTGCTGCTGCTTGAGGCTCACAGGGCTGCTGGGTTGTAGGTAAACTCACCAGTGGCAGCTGAACTTGCCACCTGTTTACAGCAGTCTAGCAGCTGGTCAGGACATAGTTCAGCTGTCTGTGAACGGGGGCAGAGACCTCACCAGAGAGGCTGGGCTCTGTTCTGAGCTGCTCATGCTCAACAGAACTGCTGAGAGGCATTGAAAAAGAAGTATTGACTCAAGCTCCCACAGTACAAAAGCTTAGATGTCCTGTTATTCGGGCTACAAATCAACTGCTGTTGCTCTCTGAGGGCAAGTAAATAGGACCCAAATAAGAGTTCTGAATGAAGTATGCCTGCCGACATCTTTGTCTGCTCAGAATTGGAGAACCCAGTTCATTCTTCTCTTGCTTAAGTAGAAGATAGGACTGAACTGAAAGAGATTATTTTTAGCAGAACTTGCAGCACTGAGTAGCTTGCTTTACTTGTTTCTGCCAACCTCAGACTGCACTTGGGAGTACAGAACAAGAAAGCCTTAAGCTATAAAAAGTGTATAATCCCCAGCTTGCTGAAGTGAGAGACCGAGCATCTTTGTCTTCCAGACAGCTCAGCCCTTAACCCACAAAGGAACTATCACAGAAAAACGTCACACTCTGCAGATTAGATAAATTTTCAGTACCAGCTACAGGAATAGCATGACAGGGAGATAAAGCTGTTACTTTGCTTGTGCTTGAATTTGAGACAGATAGTTCAACACCAAGAAAAATAAAGGAATGAGCCAAATGTTCTGGACTTTGGAGAGGAAAGCGTGTCATATACATAAGAGCCCCAGGGTGAATTTTGTAGTCATGTGTTTGAAAATATAATGGAGCAATAGAGTTCCTTAAATCATCTTTGGGTGTTAAAATAATCCTTTTACTTCCTTGTAGTTCCCTACAAACTGCTTTTAGTTCAGCCAATTAACACTAACCAAACATCAGAATTGCAGTTTATCATCTGATTATTATTAATAAATATGATAACCTGATAACTGTATAGAGGGTCAAAGTCAATTCTGAACCATCAGTCAGGCTGGGCAATTTTTGTCAGTATCGTATCAGACTGTTTGTTCTTCACAGGTACGGAGACTGGAATATATTCTAATTCAAGCAAAAAGTGGCTAGTGAGGGAAAGATAAAAGGATCAAAGAGCTCACCTCTGCACTATTTTTCATCACCTCTACTGTAGCAAGGGCTGTCTTCAACTAACTACACTGAGAAATACTTCCAGAAAGTAGAGTCAGAGAGCATGGAAATGTAAAATAAAGCAATTTGAGCTCACAGAATTTTAGTACAGTTATCTCTCTGTATGGAATTCACCTGACAGATAATGTGGTGCAATTCACCTTAAACGCTGTAAGACACAGACTTCATATAAAGACATGGGCCAAAGTTAAAGTTTATTAGGCATTATTATGTATTATCTCCCCGTCCCTCTGGTTACGTGAACAAGCATTGCAACAAGCCGTTGGTAATACAGAGCAGTAACATCTTAGACGTGCAATCACTGGTCGTTCTCATAGTCAGCAGGATTCTTCCTCTTCAGCCTCTCGAACTCTTGTGTGCCCCAGGAGTAGAGGAGGTAGGCGCCCAGGAAGGCTGGAAACAAAAAGGAACACTGACACAGGGCAAGACACAGAGCAGCCTGGGCCACCCGCTGCGTTTCCGAAACAACAAAGCCACGCCACGCTATAAAACCCCCATTGCCCCACTCTGCCTCCCTCAGCCCCTGAGGACATCGGGCCTCCTCTCAGCCCCGCCGCCTACTCACGGGGTGCAACCTTGAAGACCTGCGAGCTGAACCGCCGCCACACGTTGGGCAGCCCGTCCGAGAAGATATTGGGTATGGCTCGCTGCTCGAAAGGCGAGAGGCTGTAGGTGATGATGTGGCGCACCCGGGCCAGATTCCCGAAGTGGATGCCCATGGTGGCACCGTGTCACCTTGTCAACCGCCCTGCTGCCGCGCGCCCCGGAAGCGGAATCTCGGATGCTGCTTCCGCTTCCGGGTCGCAAGGCGGTCATTGGTTACCATGGGTTACTATGGGTTACCGCTGGCGGGGCGCGGCCCCACGTCGTGAGGCCCCGGCGATCGCCTCTCCCATCAGGGCTGCATGCGCCTGTAGAGCTCATCTCGTTGTGCCGTCGGTTTTAACAATCCTACACACGCTAATTAGCTCCGTTAAAGATACAGCTTCTGCTGGCTTTGCAGGGAAGGGGGGAAGAGAGGAGCTGGGCGTGTCTGAAGCTGCTAAGGAGCGGGAGAAACCTCAGCGCCATGGCGGTGGGCTGCTGAGGGCTGGTAACGATGCGCTCACAGTTCAGTTCTGTGGCTCTACAGCCAGAGATCCGCACTGTTATATCTCTGTAAGTATTGCTGCAGAGCAAAGGGTGTATTATCGCATCCCAAAGGATGTGCCCTTTAATCCATTACATATTTCTGATATGAGGTTATACATTTCTGTAACTGTATTTTAGTTGCCCCCAGTACAGCTTCCGTAGCCTGAATGCTCTCTCTTAAATTGACTTTTTCACACTCGTGCTGAAGACCAAAAAACTTTATTTTACACCTCCGTATTCATTTCAGCTGAATCAGCTAAAGCGTACCCAATCTCTTCAATCCCCAAAAAAATGCCGTGAGAAAAAGTCACAGAAGAATGTTGCCAGAATTTGTCACTGACGAAAGAACCACAGAGATAATTTGAAAGGAGACCACTTAAAATAAACAAACGTCTGGCAGAGTTGAATTCCCATCGTTTGAAACCGATTGGTGGGAGTGGCAAATCTTCGGCAAAGAACCCTTTTCAAACCCAATCAAATGCAGCGCTGACCTGGGGCAGGAGTTTGTTTGACATGGAGCTATTTTGCCTTGAGCTCTTGGTAAGATGTACCCTCGCACAGAGCCAAAGCAAGCACTATTTTTAGTTTAGCAGTCCCAGGCCAACGCAATCAGCAGAGGCTGTGTTGTATCAGGCAGCACCGCAGCTCCACACCGCACTTCAGGCTCATGTGGAGGTGGTGAAGCACGCCTGCTGCCCTGCCAGTGTGCTGCGTGCCACGCGCAGCCCCTTTGGGTTCTGTGCTTTCCCCACCAGGCTGCGTGCCCAGGCTAAGCACCATGGATCTGCGTGAGTCATGATGTAATGTTAAGGACTGGTAGAGAATGGAGGAGTTTATGCAACAACATATTCACAAAACAGTTTTAAAAGCTATTCTTAGCAACTCAAAAAAAAAAAAAAAAAAAGCCGCACATAAAACAGCACTGCATTCTATTAGAAAAACCCTACCAAAGCAGCCCTTTGCATGAGCTGCAGCCAAAGCTCCCTTAGCTTGAGTTCTCAGCCTGAAATAAGCCTTTTCCACAACATTCCTACAACAAGAAAAATGCTGGGGGAACTGGAAATTGGGAAAGGAAAAAAGAACGAAATACTGAGAAAGTAATTTAAACATTAGCCTTTCCTCTTTCCCTAGAAGCCTAGCAGAAGTGTCATGACAAAGGATTTCTTTTATATAAAGGAAGACTAGCAGACACTGAATTGAAGTGATATGTGTGATAGGCATTCATTTTATTTATTAGTAAATCTGTAACAAAACAGCTTAAAATAGGTATCTGGTAGTTGAAACCACTTCTATTCAAATGCAACATTATTCCAATAAAAAGATATTTACATTTATTTTCACATTCTAGAAAGGCTGAGTGGCTACAAAAACAGTGCTATTATATGGACACCCAGTAATTCCATGCTAAACCCTACATAATTTGAAAGAGCTGTCAGAAATACACAAACACCACAAATATTTTGAGAATGCAAAACACCCAAACCAAGTGTAAAACGGGTTAGGGGACACCCACTACCGACAAGTGCACTTAGTAGCTATCATGTCCTCGTATTCTTTGTAGACTATGGAGCCATCAGGCTCTATTGTCAGGACGCTCAGAGGGCTGTATTCAGCAGGAACACAGGAGGGCCTGGGAACAGAGGAGTCCAGTTTCTCATATATGATGTTCTGCACCATCGTATGCACAGGAGAGCCGTAACGGTGCCCGACTACCCTCGGACAGTCACCCTTGCAGTACTGAGGGCTGTATCTATGTGGTGCTATTATCCATTTGTCCCATTTTAATTGGCTAAAACTTAAACGGAAGCTGTGAAGCTCGCACTCGTTTTGAGGAAATAGAAACTGTTTGAAATATTCACTCAAATTTTGAGGCGGAGTTGCTGGAGCTTCCTTCAGATTCTCTTCTCTTCGATTCCTGGATGCCCTTTTACCGTGTGTGTTCTCTCTTCCTTTGTCACCTGTCACATCAGCAAACAGGCTGTTCCTTTGCTTGGGCCGCACCGGGCTTTTCCTTCTGTGTCTAAGTGAGTTCCACCTGTGATAAGCTTGCTCGCTGGTATCATTTAGGTAAAGAAGAAGAGAAGGGGGGACCAGAGCCATATTAATGAGATTATCCTGTTTAGTGTTATGTTGTGGGTTACCCATCAGACAAGTGAAGTTCACAGCCATATGAATATTCCTCCTGTTAGTAGCAATGAGAGGCTGCAGAAAAGAAGTCACATCAATCTCAACCCACTTGCGCTTTCTAACTTCAAAGTGCAGGCTAAAAGCTACAGAGTGCGAAACGCTGGGACATACTTGGCTAGAAAAATCATGCTCCTTAACAGACAAATGGCACGTGCACGTAAAGGAAGAAGTAGGAACTGAGGTGTCAAATGAGTAGAGCAAGACAGACTTGAGTAAGTGCTCAAGAGCAGTAACACGATCCAGGTTGAAGAGCAAATCCACTGAGTGAAGGTCTCCTGAGAAGGGAAACAAAGATCTTTCACAGTTAATGCGTCTTGATTTGCTGCCGGTACATAAATGCTGTAATGTAGTGGATAACCAGAAATTGGTAAGCAGCAGAAGAAACCAATTTAGATGCCCATATTTTTATTATATGGAATGTCTACTTAGGTCAGAACCAAAAGTTATCAACAAAACCAAGAAGGCCCAAGGCTTCTAAGAGGCATTAGAGTGCAGTTAAGGAACAGCACACAAAGTTGGTGTTTGTCCCTTCAGTGCTGGTGTGAGGAAAAAGGAACCAGACCCTTTGGGTTGTACAGGAAACCACAAAATGAAATAGTTTTATGAAATGAAAGTTTTAAAGGCTGTGCTGCCAGGTTCCCTTTAAACCTTCAGATTTTTAGCATTAATTGCAGCTATTCTTCCTGCTCACACATCCCTGACCAACAGTTACCAGTGATTCTGACTAACAGCAAAGCAGAAAGTCATGTTTATCAGTTCACTTTTCTCTCAGAAACAGAAAGACAGCTTCCAAGCTATTTTGAATGCATATCTCTGTCTCATTTGTCCCTCCTGTAAGATTCTCTGTTGGTGTCATTTCCCATGATGTCATTTGTATTTACTGCAATTTCTGTCTTGTTCTGAGGTTGGTGAAGCCCTGTGCTGGCCTTCTCTCCAGGTGTGGAGCTGAATGCTCAGCACACTGCTTCTCTTACTGCTCAGCACTGCCCCTTTTCCACTGAGTTAGAGATTGTTCTTTGTCACCACACAAGTGCATTAAATGATCTTCAAACTCACAGAGACCAAAGGATTAAAAGTCAGATGAGGTCTCTACGGATCTTGATAAACTTAAAATATGGTTTATGTTAATGATTTTTTTCATTTAAAGTTATGAATTTTAACAGCAAATCTGCTTTAGGAAGTTGGTTTGGATTCAGACCACTGCTTTAACTGTTGCTGTATTTAGGAGACATTGGTGTGAGACTGCCTGTTAAAAACCAAAATGCCTACAGCAGTCTGAGCTGTAAATTACCTACCTGTAATCAGGTCCCTGTGGCAGTGCTGGCACTCAGAACACGGGGTGAAAAGTCGAACAGTGTTATAGAGGTGGCTCTTGTGGGCCTTCGGGATTCCCTCCTTGGTGGCATACATCTTATACAGCCTCTTCATGTACCGCAGGGCTCGGGAGTCTGGTTGGAGCTTGGGGGTCCCACTTTCCCAGCTCTGACGTCCCTGGTCGGACAGCACTTTGAGCAGGGGGGGCAGGAGGGCACAGCCTCGGCTCATGCCCTTGGGCACCCGCAGCAGCGGGTAGAGCTCGCTGAGCTCAGGAGCTCCCAGAAGCCCGGAAACCTCGTCAGGCACGGTGCGATCCCTGGAGCGGGGGGAGCACTGGATGCTGGAAGAAAACCAGTGAATGCAGCAATAGAAACAAACACAAATCCTCCAGGTACCCTCCATGCTCTTCAGAGCTGCAGCCTAACAACGCCTCCCCCAAAACATTCAACAAAAAAAGAACACGCAAGCACGAGCCCTTATATATGCTTCAGCTGTGGCTCAGGAGGGAGGTTTCTTTGTGATTAGAAACCAAAGGGAAAGATCCGCAGCTGGCTATGGAACCCACGTGTGTGTGTGCGGCCGGGCTGAGTCTTTGCACGTGGAAGCATCTCACCAACAAACGCTGCTTCTCAGGGTTAAACTTCTCCACCTGGTAACCTGCAACGCACGACTGTTCGTGGATCAGCCCCCAGGGGGAGCCGGGAGGCGAAGTGTTGCCGCCGGTCCGGCTGAGTGAGCGCGATCTGCGGGAATTCCGGTGTTGGTGTGTC
This sequence comes from Alectoris magna, assembly GCA_030625065.1. NCBI lineage: Eukaryota > Metazoa > Chordata > Aves > Galliformes > Phasianidae > Alectoris > Alectoris magna. Next base: position 15,982,887 of record CM060573.1, on the reverse strand, counting down.
AGCTATTAAAGAAAGTTCAGCAATGGAGCCAGTTATCATTGCTAAATATATATAAGATGCTAAATATTATTGCTCCTGAAGACTCCATCTGGAGTAGTATTGAGTGCTGAAGGGAGCGTTTAGAAGCTTGTTGCATGATGTAAGGACAGGGATGGATTTTTGTTTTACTCAATAAGGAAAATGTGTAAGGAAATGTGCTTTCATGCCAGATGTTTTTAATTAGAGCTGTGCTATCGGTAGCCTACTGAAGTGTCACCTGTAATGTAGCTTTCACATCTTAGGGCTTCTAAGTAAGGTGTGCTTGTTTGGAGAACGCTTAATTAACTTACAGAATTCTTTCATTTGGAGTGGAAGGTTAATTCAGATAACAATCTCTAACATGAAACAACATAACCTTTCTTTCTTAGATCTCTTAAAGCTGTTTTGATTGTGATGAGCAGGGGATACCATCAGATCTAAGGCCATCTGTGTAACACCGCTTTGGATGAGGTCGGTACTTTAGTTCATTTTAAAAATACATCCTTTGGTGACACATGATGAGCTGATCTGCTGCCCTCTTGTGCATGTAAACCATCCGCTCTCTGTGTTAATATCAGACAAACATGATGATGGTTTCTGTTCTTCCATGACTACTTGAGCTGCTCTCCAGCATCTTTTCTTTTTTTCTTCCTTGGGAAACACCAAGTAGCTCATTTGTACTATCACAAACAAATGGCAATCTTTGAATTTCTATGAAGCAGAGAAGAAGGGTTGGTGGCTTTGCCCTGTAACTAGATAATGACATTTGTTTCTTTCCACAACAGAGCAAAAGCATTAATTACAGGTGCAGCTGTTCTGCCCCAACCAAGTGCTTTACTTGGGCTTGCTGAGCTGATTCAGAGAGCTGTGAAATACAAGAAGCACCAGGTGCTCTCTGTAGGGTCCCTTGATAATGCTGTAGGACTATAGCTAACTACCCCCACACTGTAACTCTGAGCTCAGTGCCTGCTGTGGAGCTGTGTCCTGCTCCGAGTATGAAGCTTGCTGCGTGCAGTGCTGTGATGAGCTGCATTGCTTCTCTATGCCAGGAGTGGGGCATGCTGCAGAGGTGCACTGTTGCTCCTTTGGATGCATTACCAGCAGTGCTGGAAGCTGAGTGTGTAGCACAGCATTGAGGAGAGCGGGCACTTTGTACCACCGGGATTAATAACTGTTCTTGGCAGGGTAGTCGGTCAGTTGGTTCATTTAGTACACGAGTTCAGTGACTGAATAGGCAGCAATGTGAGAAAAGCTGTACTTCACCCTTGGTGAAAACAACCGCCTGGCACAGCACTGCCCTGCTGTGGCCACTGGAATGGAGCCTGGCCCTCCTCTGCTTGTGGGCTGCTGGGGCTGCTTGGCTTTGTCCAGCCCCTTCATTTCTGCTGCGGTGAAGGTACGTGCTTGTGGAGCGCTCACTTACAGCTCTTCTGTACTGAAATCTTGGTTTACAACTCATCCGCAAAATTGCTTCCCATCAGCCATGTGATGAGAGGTGATAAATGTTGATCTGCAGTCTTCAAGCACGGCACTCACAGCCTCACCTGCTCAGCAAATACCGCACAGAAGCTGGAGGGTCTCTCCTCGTTGTGTCAGATATTCATTAAAAAAGAATGAGAGCTCGTTCCCCTGCTGCTCAATCCATCCAGGGCTGTGAGGCAGCTCAGGCCGTGCCCTTTGTTAAGGAGGAAGGTAGGAGGTGAGGTGGTGGCTTTGCTGTGCTGGTCGGGTTGTTGCCGTTTGGTTTCTTTGTAGAGTGATGCCATGCGGTGCTGCCATCGGGCGCACATTTTGGGAAAAAAACACGTGCGTTTAGAGAGTGTTGGTTGGTCATTAAAAGCAAACCAAAGCACTCTTAATGAACGCAGAGACAGGCTGGCAGAAGACCTTCCCCCTTTCTATTTTACTTTTTCTATAGAAAGGGGAAGGATAAAAACCCAAATAAACTCTGACAAGCCCGGAGATGGGGGCTGATGCTTGGCATTCCTCCTCCTGTCTTTGTGTGCTGCCACAGAGCTGAGATCTGCCACGTCCTCAGAACAGTTCAGCTGGAAGGGACCTACAAGCAGCAGCAGGCAGCAGTGATCCTGCTGCTGTCAGTGCATGGGGCAGCTGACGGGCAGGTCAATAACAGTACCCACGTGTGACTTTTTTCAGAATTTTTTAAAATTGTTTTTAAATAAAATAGCGATTCCAGCCTTTCTGGCTGCCGTTATTCCCCGGGACCGGGTGGTGGCTGTAAGGTAGGAAACAAGGAATTGTTTGTTTTGTTGGGCTGCCATGTGTGTCCTTGCGTGACCCTCAGCGAGAAAAGCCCCTGGTTGCGAAGCAGCCCATCGTGGCCGCTCAGAGCTCCACGGAAGGGAACCCACGCCGTTACTCTGCCCGTTCCCACGACTTCGGGGCGGCCGCTTCGCCCTTTCCCCGTGCCCGTGTGTATGTGGGGGATTCTCCTCCTTTCGCCCCAGCAGCTCCCGCTCCCAGCTGCACGTGCTTCCCTGTGACCCCACCTCCGTGCCTCCCCGGGGCCGGGCCGGGCGGGCGCAGCGCTGCGGGGATTGGGCTGAGCGGGGCCGGCTCCGCTCCGTGAGTTGCGCTGCTCGGGTCCAATTGCTGAGAGCGCGTGTACCCATCTGGAAGTGATTTGGGACTGCCGGAGGTAGACGGATTTGGGAAAGGCGGAGGAGGAGGGATCGGTTATGCAGCGATTTGGGGGCCGGTGAGCCCCTGCGGTGCTTGGGGAAGTTCCGAAGTTGTGCTCTCGAGAGCTGCCGTGTGGGTTACTGCGGGAAGCCGATGCTGGCAGCGCAGGGCGCGCTGATTCCTGCCTGAAGCGGTCCCAGCTGGAAAGGGGCTCTCGGAAATCCTCCCTAGGGACGTTGCTCTCGTCTGTGCAACGCTAAAGGTACGCTGTCCTGTTGTCTGCTAAAAGTGGTCTTAACGATGATTGTATCTCATGTGGTGTTATCTCGGAGGCGAAAAGAGCCCTTTTGTAGATTAGAATAAGCGGCGTTACACGGCTAAGGCGGCTCTGCCGTGCATCAACGTGCCGTCCTCAGGGCTTTCAAATCTTTGTGGTCACGGCCTGAGCCGCATCGCTAAATCCTGCAGGCTTCCCGGGGTGGTCACTGCGGGGTCTCCTCTGAGCAGCAAAGGTCTCCTGAGCGCCGGGACGGGGCAGCGCGGGGCAGAGAGCGAATGCACTGCATTGCTGTGATCTGAGCAGTTCCGAGCGTTGTGCTGTGAAACGTTCGGAAGCGTTGTGTTTAAGAAGTATCTCTTAGCAGTGTGTGCTTCGGTGTGAAAGTCCGTGGGAAAATGTTAAAACTTGTGAAACGATTTGAGCATACAGCTGGAAAACAGGAATCCGAGGTGAATAAATCGGGCAGAGGTGCGGCTGGGAAGGAGAGGTGTCTGCAGGGGAGGGGGAGAAGATCCCAGGAGACTTTCCGGTGATTTGCGTGGTGAGAGCAAACGCAAATAATTTGCTTATGAATCTGCCTGGGAGGTTTTGTGCGCTCTGATGCTTCCGCTTGTCTGCTGTGTTTGGTGCTGAGCTGCGAGTCTGAGCACGCGCGGGGCCGGGACGTGGGAGTAGCGCCCTGCTTTTGTGCCACCTCCGCGCTTTGGGGTTGAATTCTCCTGTTCAACTTTGAACGGCAACGTCAGCTTTGGAGTTGAACTCGCTTGCTGCCTTATTCTGACTTTGCCAGAGTTTGTTTCAGCTGATAATTTGCACTCTGGTTGTTTACTTGGTCTGGGTTTCTGGGGCGAAGTGAGCAGAACAAACCCTGTGTCCCTAACGATGATCTTAGGGGATAAAATGCCGTCTTCCCTATTTGCAGTAGTTCTGAGCTGTCACTGAACAGCTGCATTTCCCATGATTTGGAGAAGGGAACTAATTTTTGTTTTGCATGGATTTGCATTAGGGATTCACCTTTTGTTCTTTCCCCTGAAGATCCTCCCAAGTCTGGCCAAATAATAATCTCTAAACTTGCTTTGATTTTTGTACCTTAAATGTCTGAATATTGTCCTTATCCTACTGGAATCTCCAGGAGCTCCCAGCCATGGCTGGGCTGACTCTGGGCTCCTCCCAAGGGATAAATGACCCGACTGCCTCTGGCCCGTGCCTTCAGGTGCAGAGCCTGACTGCCACTGTAGGCTCCTGGTGGGCATTGGCCACACTGGAACTGGGCGCTCTGCCACTGACCGTGCCCCAGGACCTGGCAGAGCCAGGCAGGTGGGAATGGGGCTGGGAGGGGTGGGGTGGACACAAATGGAGTGGGAGTTCTGTGAATGTTCTTTAAACGTAATTATAGACATGTATAATTTTCATACAGACAGCTAAAAGCAATGCGAAGGGGGAAAACAGAGCTAATTGCAGTTAGTTCCTTTTTGTTTGTGATGTTTTCCTAACCTTAGTTATTAAAATCGAGTTTTAATTTCTTTGAAAGTTGTCTGCAAAGGAAGGACTGTGCTAGAATATGGTTGTTGCCAAGTCTCATTGTGCCATTACAGCTGTACAGTCGATAGATAAACAGAGGTTATGTAGATGTTTTGTAATAGAAAGAAAATGATAAATGCTCACCAATGTTGAGGCTCGCTGTAAACTCCACACAGGAGCAATCTCCAAAAAGAGATGCTGCCTTAGTGGTGGTCAGCCCTTCAGTGGGATCTAGGAGAGGTGCAGCCAAGCTCCACCCCTTCCTATAGCACAGCTGAATTACCTTCCCCTGTGCTCCCACAGCTGACTCATTGCTTGCCTCAGGTTGTCAATCAGAGGTTCAGGCTGTGATCCCCAGCTTCCCATACACTCATACACTAAGTCCTGAGTCCTTAAACACATTCCAGTTTCTATCACCTTCCTCTTTATCATCTGCTCTTGTGACATCAGCTTGCCATTACTGCAGGTGTGCGGCAGACCTGGAGATCCACCTGAACTTAATGCTCCTCTGGAACTTAATGTTAATTTTGTACCTTTTCAAAAGCAAACAAATGTGTTTAAATATTTCATAACCTGACAGGAACATTTCCTGGGAGATTCTTTGCTGTCAGGAGGGTGATGATTCTGTGGCTCGGAGTGGCTGAGGGTTCAGGCACTGAATACTGCAGGGTGCTGAGGTGTCAACAAATGGTCTGAGCTGGGGGTGAAGTCGGTCGCAGCACTCTTGGGGGTGTCTTGATCTGGTAACCTCAGGTTCCTCTGGCTGTACAGTGCACACCAAGCTGGAGCGGAGGTTGGGTAATGAGAAAATGATGCCCAAATACAGTCCTGTGTGTTGCCAGAAGTGATACAGGATTTACATTTTTTGTTCTGTGGGTATGCACGAGTGTAGGCTTCATGTTTGAGAATGAGATATTTGTGACTTTTTGATGTGCAGAAGATCACAGTGCCTATACTCGCTGTCGGGGGTGTGCAGCGTTACGGCAGCGCAGCGCTTGAGCTTTGAGACTCTTCGTGAGGCGAATGAAAAACAGGATAAATGTAATAAATGAATGTAAATAATCAGTGTAAACAAGCCACTGTAAGTCACCACGGCTATTAGCAACTATGGACTTGTTAACAATAGATATGGTCACTTTCTCAGTTCTAAGTGCTGATCTCTTTGCCCAGCCAAGCTCAGCTCTTCTGGTTTCCATATGATCTTTGTCTTCCTCTCCATTCTCTTTCAGAATAGCACTTCTATTGATTTATTTTCTCCTCTGCTCACACCTCTTTTAAGCTTCCTTGCTGTGGTGGCCTTTTCTGCTGTTTCCCTGGCCTGCTGCTCTGTTCTCAGTGCTCTCCTATTCTGCTGTGTTCCACTTAGTGCTGCTTCTCCTCTCCCCTGTGAGTGTGGAGTCCTTCGCTCCACCCACATGTGGTGGTGGTGGCACAGAGATGGAGCACAGCTGAGAGCTGCTCTGTTGTCAGCAGCTGCAGGTGGTGCTGTGCTTCCAAGGGGAATTACAGGGATGGCCCTGGGAGCTGTGGATGGTCTGTACGCAAAACTCCCTGTCACACCTCTAGTGATGTAATGTGATGTCTGTTTGGAGACCTCTGATACTCTTTTTAGGGTTTAGTTGGTAGAATAATAGAACTTTTACTTCTGGAAATGTGTTCGAGCTGCCTTGCACGGTGGATGGATTTTCTTCAAAAGCCATGTTCAAGGGCCGTTGGTTCCACTCCTACTGGGTTCATGTGCTCATCGACTCCAGTGCAGTAAATTGAAGCATAATGAAAAGAAATACATGTTATCAGTTGTCATCCAGAGCTAAACTGTACTTAATACCCAAGGATCTTCATGTCGTGTCTCTCTATCCACCCTGGGCACTTTTTGCCTTAAAGAACAGAAAGCTGCTGGCTCAAACTGCTGTTTGTTTACCTGTGAGGGTGGCAGAGCTGCCCCAGCCAGTATTTGGAACTTAATCAGGTAATGCTCCTTTTTTATGTCATCTGATGGCTGCATTATTTATTTAACCTCCCCACAACAAAGACACCATTGTTTCTGAGTGTTGCAAGAGAAAGCAGCATGCCTGCCTCTGTCTGTGACTGTACTGATGTCCCTGAGCCCCTCATTTCTTCATTTCTCTAATGCAGGGGAGGAGCGTGCCCTGATGGCAGAACAGGCAGCAGCTGGGGTGCTGTTCTCAGGGGACCCTGTCCCAGGGGGACCCCGGTGTCCTTCTCTGTTTACTTCTCTTGCATTCTTGGTGCCTGAGAGAGAAACAAATGGGCTGCCTGGGAGTGGTGGAGCAGCATCCTGCACTGCTCCTCAGTGCTGTCACTGTGCGATCCCTGAGTGTTTCTTTAAATGTAGTGACAAGCTTCGTTTACATTCTGGCTCAATAATTACCTGTGAAAAAAAGAAAGCGCAGAACTTATGAGCAGTGATACTTTTGTTGGACAGAATGTCCCATTGCTTGTTTGAGCACCCTTCCACTCTGACAGTCTGTGGAGCTCAGGGTTTTGCAGCACCAGTGCCAAGGTGGGCGTGCAGCACGGCTGTGGCTGTCCGTGCTGGGCACAGGTTGGTACCTTTGGTACCCACAGGGAGGGTCCACCCTCTGCTGTTAGCACGTGTGGTCACAGATTAGAGGAAGGGCTGCAGCACTCAGTCTGCTTAGCACCAGACTGCTGTGGTACAGAAGGAGGCTCCGCAGTGCTGCTGCTGCAGCAGTTGTCTCAGGGTGGGTTTCTGCTCAGTGCTTCTCTGACCCAGCAGTGAGCTCTTCTCCTATGCTCCCTGCTCACATTGACTCTGACATTTGTGCTGTCCTGGGCTGATCCAGCTCAATAAAACAGCAGCAATCCTGAATCAATTCCTGAGCAGCTTCAAACAAGCAAACCAATTCAGCCCAGCGCAGAACCCAAGGGACACTAGAGATGCGGCTGGGAGGGATGGGCTGGTGGTGGGGGTGGCACAGAGAACATGGGAACATGAGGGGTGAGGATGGTATCTCCCCTTCCAGCAGCAGCACGCTGAGGGAGTTACTGCAGTGTGGGTCTGTGGGATCTGCTGGAGATGCACGAGCTGCAGCTATGGTGGGGAAAGGTCCACTGTGGCTCTGAAGGTTCTGTCCTCTTCTCCCAGTACCTTTAATTGTGCAAGAGCTCCCTTATCCATTGCTTCTCTGCACAAACAAAGCTATTGAGGTATTTGCACAGGATGTGCTGGGTTAAAAAAGGTAAAACATACACAGATTATCCAATAGATGTATACTGTGTTTAGTATAATCTTACTAAAATGAGGTTTAGACATTAGGAAGAGGTCATAAATGTAATGGAAAACTGAATGTGTTTTACTTTAGGGGATGTTAAATGCTATCTTCTTCAATCCAGCCCCTGACAGCAGCGAGGTGCCTGCTATTTCCATTGGTATGGTTTGCACTTCAGTGGCTGGAGCAGCTTCCAGGCTGTGGCCCAAGGGTCTCTGGCAGTGCATGAGAGCTGTACCCAAGGAAGTTCACTTAGTTTAATAAAGTGTATTGAACAGTAGCATTGAGCCCACTGTATGCCTATCCAGGTCGATGCAGCCCTTTGGTTAAGACACTAAACTGTCCCTGTTTGGGGTGATACAATGCTTGGTGCTCCCCAGGAATTCTTCCATAGGTTCAAAGAGGTTGGGCACTGGACATATAGCATTTAAACATGCTTACAATGTGCTTTTAGTTGGGAAACTTGTTCAGCTAAACATTGTTCTATTTTTCTAACGAGGCCTTCTAACATGATTTGATTGTTCTGACCTAAAGTCCCACAATTACATATTTACTGGGAAGAAATCCCGTAACCTGACCCAGTCAAAACCCACAGCAGAGGTTTCTGTGGCTGTAAGCGTGGCTGTGCTTTCACAACGCAAAGCCTTTGGCCTCAATACCAACATTTCAGGTATCTGCTGGCTTTGGTGCTTGCTCTTCCCTGGCACACAGCCGTTTGCTTCTGCCCCACACTGCAGCTGGAAGCCCCGTGTGCTTTAACTGCCCATACTGCTGGGATCGGGAAACCATGCCCATGGGAACGAGGGCAGGGGAAGCCTACCTGAGTGGCATTGACTGCAGAATGTTTTGTATAAAACTGGGGACTGGAGGAGTGCAGGGGCATTGCTCTTTGATCCAGGGCACATCTGCATGAATTCGAGCAGTGGTAGTGCCCTTTGTATTGCCTTTTGTGTATAACCGACCTGCTAACAAAAAATTAACTATGTCTTAGGAAATGCTGGAGAGCTACTGACTGTGTTTGCTGTAAGGTTACACAGCAGGATTAACTCCTGTAGGAATTACTGGGCGATGGTAAAAGGCACTGAGTGTGCATCTGCAGCTCCACGGCCCCCTGCGCCGCTCACCGCTCTGGTCGCTCAGCAGTGCAGCTGCCAGGCCTGGGGTTAATGAGGACTCTCAGAGAAATTATCTTCTCTGTTAGGCTGCTGTTATTCGGATGGTTTGGGTTGGTAAAGCCTGGGATCGTTATGTTTCCTTCCTATCTCTGCCACCATTGACCTAGTTTTTGAAGCCGGTAACTCTGAGCAGCCATCTGTAACCCAGCTGATGCCAAGTAATGAAAATAACAGAGAGAGGTAACAGCCCGCTGAGTGGATTGCAGCTTTATGGGTAGCATTTGCTGTTTGTATTTCCACTGCTCCCCCTCTGGGTTTTGCTTTCTGACCTGTGGTGCAAGGCAGGGGGCTCCAGGTACAGCATGGGCTTACAGCTGCTTTGGTGGTGTTGTTACTCTCTTTTAGCACAAACCATGCAGTAGCAGAGCATGAGGTGCTGGTAAGGTGAGCTGGCAGCGGCCTTCTTTGTTGGTTGCTGCTGTTTTGTGCATTTTTAACCAGAAATACAGCTCAGTGTCTTCAGGAGCTGCATGCATGTGCAGAACTCACCCCAGCAGTGTGAGCCTGAGGCAGGAGCTCTGCAGAGCGGTATTCAGAGGTGAGGTTTGGCCCCAAAGCTGGATTACTGCATTTCTGTTTCTAAGCACTTTTGTGCTGTGCCTGTGGCAGAGCGGCAGTCGGGAGGTGTGCTGGTGGCCACTGCAGAGCTCTGTGCCCTGAATGTTACGAGGTCAGATGGAACTCTGAGAACACAGGCTGTGTCAGTGCAGGGGCTACTGGGCGTCTCAGCTTCCAGTTCAGAAATGCACTGTGTGACACCATTTGTGACAGCGGGGGAGAGTTTGGAAACACGCTGTAAATGTTCAAGAACCCGAGGACAAATACAGTGAATCTCAGCTCATTTGTATTTACAAAACCCTTTAATGATCTTTAATGATCTCCTCACCCTGTTTGTTGTTATTGGCATGGAAGTTTGTGGATAACAAACCTAAGGGCGCTTTGCTGTGGCGTGATGGTCTCCCAGGGATGCGGTTGCTCCCTGCTGGTGATGGAGGAGCAGCTGTTGTGTGTGTGTCTGCATGGCACAGGAGGGAGCTCTCTGTCTTGTTTCCCATGCGTTGCATGTTCTTAATTGCCAAGAGCAGCTGTAAGCCCTCTCTTTTGGGGTCTTCCCACTGCACATCACTTGATGGCTGTGAGCCGTGTTGTCATATTGAGGTGAATGTGGGGATATGGCCAAGGGCGTTCAGCCCAACCTTCAGCATTTGGTGCAGAGGCTGGGAGAAGGATTAATAGTTAATATTTATACAACGTGAATTTACTGTGACAGCTGGGGGCCCTGAAGGAGCTGTAGTGCCTGTTGGCTCTGCCTGGTGTTCTGTGCTCCTGGTTCCAGCAGGCCCCTGCAGCCTCCACCTCCAGGCAGCCCTGCTGGGAGATGCATGCCTTTGTAGGTCGTGTCTGTGGCTTAACAGCTTCCTTACAAGGCACCTGGTCTGTCATTTTGGAGGAGCATTAAGAGGCATGTGATTTATGGTTTGGAATAACTAGTGAATGCCATTATTGTATGCATAATACCACATTATTCTAAGTTACCAGTAAGAGTTGTGCTGGTTTAGGGGCCGGGGCTTGGGTCCCTCACTTCTTAATGGATTTATCCCCTCAGCAGTGTGGGAGCAATAACATTAGTTGTCACCAGCCTGCACACAGAAGATACCTGCCAACACATTTCATTTAAGGATGCTTGAATTTCATAGAACTTCACTGTGTGTGAAACTTTTGTCCAGAGCTATCAGGAGAGGGAAAGTGGGCTCTGCTGTATCCAGAAAAGGTTTAGCTGCCCTCTCAACCTTGGTGCCTTCTGAGGGCTTAGCAATTCTCCTGATCTAAGTGCCAAAGCTCACAAAGATCTCTGGTAAATTCAGGAGCTGAACCGAACTCCCTGAAGCCAACAGGTTAGCTGCTGAACTGTGCTGTCCTTGCAGTGCCTGGCAGAGGCAGGATCAGTGTCTGAGCCTGAGGCACAGAACGATAGAATGACGACTTTGGCTTTCTGCACATTCTCTTTTCCATGCATGTTACAGTCTGTTACACACCTAGGGCCGAGCTCAGAGCTGTCTGCAGTGCTCTCACCATGCAGACATCACTGGTACGGCTGTGCAGACCTGAGGTGTGAGGGAAGGGCATGCTGCCTCAGCTCGTCCCCCAGCATTGCCCAGTGCAGCATGTATCCCCCATGTCTCAGACCCTTTGAAGCCATCCCCTCGCCTCCTGTTTGTGGCTTCCCTCCCTCAGAAACTGAGTCACTGCTTTCAGAAAATGTTATTAAAGGCAGTGACTGAACAGGAGCTGGTTACTCAGTAACTTGCTGGGAGCTGCTCTCTGTTCTCAGTCGCCATCAGCAGATCTGCAGCTTGGGTTCTCTGCTGGAGCACAGGGATGGCGGGCTGAACCTGGACCCTGAGCCTGCTCTTGCTGGAGGGTGTTTAGCTGCTTCTCACCACCTAAAACTGAACACAGCCACAGCAAGTAGAGTGTTTGGGTTTATTTTTGGTAGAGATCTGAAGAATTTCCCCGTTTTTCCCCTGGGAGACCATACGTGAGAACAAATGGGAGAGCTGTTGCCTGTGTGACATCGCCCAGTTGGCAGCTTAGTTTGAGGAAAAAATAGTGGCATAAAATCGGCTTATTTTTTAAGCTCAGCTGGAAACAATTCAGAATTCATCTCACCAGATGAGGATGTTATAAAATGCAATATCAGGCTCCAGCAAATAGGTTTGAAGGCAGGAAGGAATTTATTGCGGAGGCTTGAATTGATTCACTCGCACAAAACAGATGAAAGCCTCAGTCTGTGTCTTTTGGGCTGCTTTTATGAGGGGAAAAAGCCACATTAAAAAAAAAAAAAACCCAAAAACTGGAAACCTGCAGCACATAAAACACAGCCTCAGTGTCTCCGTGAACCACCTCGGCGTTTATTGTGCCTTCCTTTTTCAATTCATCCTCTGAAAGCAGTGCATAATTCTTTAGGGAAGGCTTGCAGCGGTGGCTCAGTGGCATCTTGTGGCTCCCGTGCTGCTGCTGAGCTGGGCTGTGCTCACAGAGAGGGCACTGGGCGCAGGGGTGGGTGCCCGCCCGGCACGGCACAGGGCTGGTGCTGGGTTGGGGTGGGCAGTGTTTGCCCTGCCATGGCCTCGGCAGCATCCATGTGGAATGTTTCGATTCCACCCACGTGGGAGCCACGGCCCAAAGGCTTGGGCAGAAAAAGGGCTGTCGTTAATAATTGACTGGTGAGATAATGAAATAGCTGCGCCTGCTATTTGCTTTTCTTTCTTTTCCACTGTGACTGTAACGCTCTGCGCGATGGAATGTAATAAACCAAAGGGCGATTTCCGCAGGTGAGGCCTTGGGGCCGTGCGTGGATGCAGCCGCAGAGCCTGCCATGTGTGCGGAGCCGCCCACCAACCCTGAGGGACCGCGGCACGTGGCGGCCCAGGTAAGGGACAGCAGAGCCACCTCTTGGGCGCTTTGCCAGCTGAACTTGTTAATTGCTCCTAAACTGATGGATGAATGCGTGTGTTTGGGGAAGGAGAAGGGTTCTGTAAAACCCCGCGGGCGGATCTTGGAGGGCTGCAGGGTGTGTGTTCATGCTGTCTGCTCAGTGTCCTCAGGCTCTCAGCACAAGCAGTTTTCTCTTCCCATGCACAGTGACCATAGTAGTGTGTCCCAGAGCATCTGCAGGACACAGGTGCGAGGACCTGAGCATGGCTTGATGCAGACTGTGTGATGTCACATGGTTTGGGTCCTGCCAGGTGTACCTGACTGTGCCCTGGCAGTGGATTCCCTCCAGCAGTGCTGTGCCGCCTGCATGCAGCTCCCTGCAGTTGGGGTGTGGAGCACTGCCTGTTGGCCGCGGCACGACGAGCTGCTGGCTGTGTGTGGGGAGAGCAGCTGGGGGCACACTGCATGCCCAGACCCAGACGTGAGTTCGTGGGAGCTGGCAAGGGCAATGCTGGAAAATGGAGTGTCTGTGTTGCGCTTTATCTGGATCCTTTTCACTGAGCACTAACTCTGCTCTTGGATGCTTCCAGAGCATCTGCTGCTAAAGTCCATCTGCTCCCATCCGAAGGCATCTTTTCTGCAGCAGTCAGCAGCAAAGCAGATGAAGGAGCAGGAAGTGTCCTGGAAAACATTAAAACCACATTTTGCAATGTTTAACCTGGGTTTGGAGCAGCCTTAGGGATGTGTGATGATGTGAGGCCTCCCACTTGCCAGGGTTTATCCTGTGCGTGTCTGAGTAGGAAAGATGAGGCTCTTCTTGGCTAAGCATGGAATGGAACAAAACAACTGGATTTATACCAGGAGTAAAACCTCTCAGTGTAAGGGACAAGTTGTGGACAGTCTGATACAGCAGGCTGGGAGCATGGGAACACTGCGCTGCCCTGTGTAGTTCTGTTTCTTTGCTGAATAAAGTCTGTCTCTGTGTGAGGTAGAGGAGGGAGGAGATGGGGCAGCTTTACCTAGAAAATAGTTACCAGTGTGCTTAATGATCCTCAGCCGTGGGTAGTGCTCAGGTGATGGGGCTGCTGGTGAGATGCAAGGTGTGGGCACTTGATTAGGGAGCATGATGGGGAAGTTTCTGCAGGATGGATTAGATGCAGAAGGCCATACCTGGAGGGACTCCTACTGCCTTTGTTCTCAGAATGAATTCTGTTTATGCTTTCCCCAATCCTTTCTCTCCATCTTTTCTTGTCAGTTTTGTAGCACGTCTGAGAGCTGGTTGCAGTGGCACACAAGCAGTTAATTGCTGCCCTTGATCCCAAGTAACTTGCAACCCACTATTAAACTTGTGCTAATACACTGCTGTGTATTTCCAGTTCAGTTTGAACTATCAATTTCTCATTGTTATGGGAAGTGGTGATAACGGTGTTTAGCATGAGTAAGAATAAACGCTTATAAACTTTGCCCAAATGAAAGACATGGGAAAATACCTGAATGCAACACTTGCCAAAGAAATGGGCCGGTCTAATATATTTCTTGTATACAGTTGGTGTTTTTTCCAGTGGAATGCTCTGTTGCAACTGGATGTTACATTGCTGCCTCCCTTAGCCCAATGGCAGGCACAGTCGTGGATAAATGAGACTGAGAACAGGCATCTTCTGGAAGGGAATGGCTTCTGGTTCTTGTGTCAGAATAAGAAGATGGGAGCAGGGCACTGCCCCAGCCCAGCATTGGGTCACGCTGGTTGGAGCAGGGCAGTGCTTGCTCTCCTTACAGCTTTGTCTGTGGAAAACATAATTGCAGCACAGGGAAACTGAAGTTGCAGACTTTTTAGATCCTCTTGGGTTGCAATGACAGAGCCATCCATTAAGCTTCTGAGGGCAGAAGAAAGAATATGCCAGAAAACCACTGTTCTGAAGATGACTTCGTGGCATTTCCTAGCCAGCCAACTCTGCCTGAAGTCTGAGTGCATGGGAGCTCTCCTGGAGCTCTCAAGGAAGTTTGGGGATGGCTGGCCCTGATCTGTGGGTGCTGTTGTTTTGGGCTGTCTGCTAAAATATGTGGGAACTGCTTATCCATCAAGGAGAAAGTCCTCCCAACATCCTGATGCATTCAAGATTTGTCGTCTCCCTCTTTGTACTCAGTCAAGTAGGGGAGGAAAACGTAGTTCTATGGCCTTCATTGTCTTAGGCTTATCGGGTGGGTATGTGTGTGAAGGGAATAAGAGTTTTGCATTTGGTTTGAATTCTGTTTTATGTTCTCTTGGATGTTAGCTGGTCTGGTCCATGCACAAGTATAAAAATCAACAATCTTTGGGTTATTTTCTCTCTGAAATTCTGAGGTCATTCGAGTTTCTGGTTGTTTAATGCTGTTGAATGTTTTGCATTCTGTCCTTGAATAATACATTTTGGGGATTAAGTGAGCTTGATCAAGCTACAGAAAAGAAGAAAAATTGTGGTGAAGGAAGAAGAGCTGGAATGGGAAAGTTTGGAAAGATGCATTTTGGGGATGAAGCAGTGATTTCTGATAAATGCAGCTTCTGTGAAGTGCATTCAGAGTTAGAAAGGAAAAGAAGTGTTTGGTGCTCAGTAGATTGGGGAGTAAGGATGGTGGAAGCCAAGATATATTTTTGAGGCTGAATGAGGAAAGTCAGTGAATTGAGGACGATGGAGGTATGTGATAGGTGACTGCTCTGATTAAAATATCAGACTCTGTTGGGTGCTCAGAAAAGTTCTCTCACAGGGCTGTGAAGAATTGCCAAACCTGATCTTCCACATTAAATCATTGGTCGGAGATCAGGCCGAAGCTCTTGAGTCCAGAAACGTTTAATTTGGGCTGCAGTCTTCTGTCAGCCAAATTCAAGTGTGATTCAAGTGGCAAACGCTCCTGTCCAGAGTGATGGCACTGGGAAGGGCTGTGCCAGCCTGGTGCTGCCATCACAGCTCAAGCAGGGGCTATCAAAATGTGTTATTTTCATCCCCTTCTGAACTACCACTCAAAGAGTGGTGCCATTTATTTCTCTGCACTTGAGAGGCGTCAGCCACATCCAAATCCCATTTCGGCTTTGTCTCAATAACGCCCAACACTTTGACTTTCTTTGGGTCTCAGTAGCAGGGAAGGTTTCCCACTGGGAGTCTATAAGGCAGCCTTGTCCTCTGGTTTGGGTATACCATCTCCCCAGCAACCACCAGGCAGCAGCCTGTGTGATGATCCTGGGAATGGCGCTTGTTGGGGAATGTGGTATTTTAGAACACACCTATTAGCAGGTGTGTTTTCCAGTTGCCTGCTGAGAACGTAGCAGGTGGTACCCTCGTGTGTTGCTCTCCTGCAAGGCAAATTGGAAACCTAAAGTTGAAAGTTCTGCATTGTAAACTAGAGGGGCAAAAGAAGGGCGATGTGTCTATTTAGAAAAAAAAAAAGGTAAGCTGAGAGAGCAGCTTGCAGAGCTGTTGGTGCAAGGATGGTCGCATGGCTGCGCTTTTGTGGCTGTGCTGTCCTTCTCCTTCCCTCACCCTTCTGACAGTCGTGTGAAAGTGGTGGAATCTGAAGACTGCAGACATCTGTCTGGAATTTCTGGATATTACACAGTCTGGTCAGAGGAACAGCTCCTGCTGAGACGTGACATGTCTGGAAAGCAGAGATACGGTCAGTGTGGATGTGTGGGTCACCCATGTTGTGTGCACGTGGGTTTCTGTGCAGGAAGTCTTGGATGGAGCAGTGGGAGCCCCCAGGCAGCTGCTGCACAGTGCTGCCCATGGCATCAGGAGCCATTAAATCTGGTGTCCCACAGAACAGCTGGATCAGGTGCTGCAGACTGTGCAAGTGATTGGAATCCAAAGAATTTTGGCTAATATTTACATGAAGTGTTTACTCTTTGATAATAAGCGAGTCATTCACAAACATGTACATGACATAACGTTGGGAGGTTAGTCACAGTGTTTGCTTTGTGCTCTTCAGAGAACAGTTGCATGTTGTAGTTTGATACGGATTAATCTGTATCAAAAGCTGTGGGCTTTTTTACCTTTGTTTCCACAGGCCTGTTTGTTCAAAAGGGGCAGTTTTACAGAAGTAGGTCTGTGAAGCTTTGTGCAGGCCAACCTCTTTGCAGCGTGTCACATTTATCTCCAGAATCCTTCAGAGAGGAAATGCTCTTTGATTTCCCAAAATGTGGCACAGGTATAATTTCTCATCTACTAACACTGGTCGGTCAGTCCCAAATGAAGGTTTGAGCTCTGCTTGTGTTTATTAAGTAAAGTTGTCATTCCTGCTTCTCTGATGGAGAGATTGCCTTGGTAAATGGTAAACTTGGTAAACTTCAGTGGAAGTGAACATGTGAGCAAGCGTCCTGCATGGCTGCGTTCCATGCCAGGGTCTGCTCCTCAGGGCTTGCTGAGATTAATGGAGGTTTGATACAGAAAATAGTTCTTTGTCAGATGCAGAGGGGTGGCACTGTGTTGGGGCAAGCACTGTGTGCACCTGCAAGTGAGTTACAGGTTAATTAGCAGCACCTGATGTGATCTAAACAAGGTCAAACAAGAACAGGCTGTAACTAGAAGAAAGCTTGCCCTTAAAGGAGCAGTAAGTTGCTAACTGATTGCAGCAGGTTGCTGATTCTTCTCTGCTCACAACCCACACAGACACGAGGCTCTTACCTGTTCAGTTCGTTTGCAAGGACCTTGGGGTTGTGCAGCACAAAGCCTTCCCCTAGTGCGATGGAGTCCTGCTGGCAGCCTGTAAGCACCATGGCCATCAGCAGGACCACAGCCTTGTAGCATGCTCAGGGGTGTGGGTAAGCATTTGTCTGAAGGAGGAATCTCAGTGTACAACTCTTGTGTCAAGCTGAGTAAACCAACAGAATGAACAGCAACACAAACCTGCAGGCACGGCTGTGCCAGTACTGTTCTTTTTGTCTGCTACTGTCATGGCAGAAACTTGGAACAAATCTTCTAAGATGCCTTTATTGGAGCCCAGAGGGCAACCAGCCTGGGGCACAGAGCACGTCTGCATCGTGTTCTGCTCTGGCCGCCTGCCCGCTGTGCAGCAGTGGGCTCCTTGCTGTCCCTGCTGAGATCCTGTTGCTCATTTTCATGCTTTTGTTCACCGCGTTTCTTTGTCAAATGTGTAGAGCAGAGGCTGTGCGTTTTGTGTTTGCAAACTGCTTTGCATAGAGGGCTGTGCTCCGTGTGCAGTTTCCTGGGCAGAACCAGAGTAAATATAAGAAAGAAGTGGACAGAAATGAAGTAAGCTTTTTTATTTTTGTTCAGAGTTTTTGAAAAGAATGCTTCTGTCTGGCTCTTGGCAGTAGTTAGTGCACTCAGTTCTTGCTTGGGCATCTGGAATGACATGCTGTTAACACACCTCCTTTCACCTTTCAGTGTCCTTTGTTCAGGTATACTTTTAATCCAGCTTTTTTTCTTTATGCTTCTGGAGGTTTACGGTGAAAATACGGTGAGCTTGTCTGGAACCCACTATGTTACAGGTTTGCCAGGGCGTTCTGAGAGCCAGAGGCAGCTCCGTGAGGGTTTGCTACACCTACCAGCTGAGAGAACAGCAGCATCACTGATTGTGTCAGTTGAGTTTTCAGTAAATTCTTGCTCTTGTGGAAGGAGAATGGCAGCTTTATGTAATTATTTACGCTCACTGAGGTCAATGGTTTTTTTTTTTGCTGCCGGAGTTTAAGCAACGTCTTTCCAAACAGGGTGACAAATGCAGCAATAGATTTTTCCCCTAGATGTGTCTCGTTATTGTATTATTTAAATTTTAGTAGAGACTTCTGGAGAGCAGTAGATAACTTCAGCTCTTACTACTTTCCTGTCACTTTGAGGATGTGCAATTGTAAGCTTGCGCTTAAAGGAAGTCAGAGCCATGGCAAGAGTGGGACCAGAGGGCACTCCAGTGGAGAAAAAGTCCTCCTGCTTAATCAGGCACTTTGCTACCGGGAGGAAAGACTGCAGGCAGCTTCATGAGGGAGCAGGAGAGACGGCAGTGGTGGAAGGAGCATCCCATGATGTCCTGTGAGCCGCTGTGCCCTCCTGCAAACAGCGGGTCAGTGGTTGCTGCTGCTTTTTCCAGCTCAGATGGTCTTACTTTCACCTTCAAAGGAGCTGAAGTTATATATTTCCTGTTATTTATGGTGCCGTATAAGCTTGAGACATAAATTGGTTTTGTTACTGACTTCACTGTAAATGACAAACAGAGGTAGCCTGAAATAATGGGCGGAAAGAGATCTTGGGAAACACTGGCATAGGAAACCACAAGAGCTCTTTCACTGATGTACATCAAACCAAAGCACGACTGTTATTTAAATTCTACACATAGCTGTGCAAAGCGAGCGCCAAATTCATGTTGTAAATCAGGGTAGCACCACTGACTTCATGGAACCGTGCCAGCACGTCCCAGACAAAGACTTGGCTCAGTCTGTTAGTAGTGGTAGGGATGTAAGAGGGCTGCCTGGGGAAGTCCCACTGGAACACAATTTTGATTAGAAAATGAAGATCGGAATGATGGAGGAATCTGCCTAATGGTTCTCTCATGGCTCCCACGGGGCTTCATCCTGGGCACCCCTGGGTATGCTGGAGCTCACAGAGCTGCATGGGAGCACACGGCTGAGGATGGTGCTGTTCTGAGGGCTGTCTGCTCTGCAGGTGATGTGGGTAACCCCGGGGTAACAGCACAGGTGTAACAGCACAGCACTGTGCCAGCACCGCCACTCCATTGCCTGCTTTTCTCTTTCTGTGGCTCCAGGAATCCACGGTTTTTGTTTCACCAGATTTCTAAGGTTTTTATTTCTTGACGTTCTTCAATGTGTTGTGATGAAAAGGATGGGAAACTTCAGCAGCAGCTGTTGATGTTTGTTGTGTGACCCCTTTATCAAGGAGAGACAAATACATTTCACAGCTGCATGTTAGATTATGTTAGGAGAGGGAGAGAGAACCCATCTGAGTGTCTTCGGGTCAATTTCTGACTGACATTTCTGGAAGAATGCAGCAGAAATTCCAGCTTTGTGGCGTTATGCTCCTTTCATTTCTCAGAAACTCGTTAATTTATTTACTGTGCCCCACAAGTCCAAGTTCCCTTTATAGATTAACTGGCGTATTTTGGCTTCCATCCATCTCTTCCTTTGGCGGAAGATGAATGATACCATGACTGTCTTTGAAACAGGGCAGGAATGTGCTGTTTTTTGATTAAACAGCAGCATCAGCCCTGGGATCTGTCTGTCTGCCAGCCCCGCGAGGCCCCCTGCACTGCGTGCTGTCAGGAATCAAGGATGGAAATCTGAGTCCAACCTCTGTGATGAAGACAGACATGCAGTACTGAGGTGGGATCTGGAAACCATTTGCCCTTCTCCAGGAGGTGCGTTGCTATGGAAGAGCTCGTTTCTTAAGGCTCTTGGAGCTAATTATCTGTTTGCCTCTTTTAGTAACTAATTGATCTTTACGGCTGATTTAAATGGGAGCTCCTAAATGCGGCCGCTGCCTGTGACCTGTCATGCTCACCAGGTTGGGTTTCCATTGGGACTTGTACTGCCTGTGTGCACGTCAAGGGGGTGTGAAGCTGCAGAAGCAGCCGGGGGGTCACACACAGCATGGCCACCTCCTGCAGCCTGCTGGTGCCCCATACGTAGCTGCCTGCAGAGATCCTGTTTCTCAGAGTAAACCCGTGTGCACTGTGTAAGACTCAGAGTAAATGTCAAGTGGTGCTAATGAACATGGGCTGCTTTCTCGACTCCACAAGAGTTCTGTATTTTTTGCAAGTGAACTTTATTCTGGTGCCTCTGGAATGTTGGCAGAGCAGTTCCTAGCATCAGGCATAAAAGCATTAGCCTGTTGTTTGAAAGCTGCGGTTTGTTACTGACCACAGAACCCCTCGCCTGGTACCTCTGGTCTCCTCAAGGCACTTGCTGTAAGGCTTTGGGAAGGGTCTTCCAGGATTTTTAGGCATGGATTGACACGGCACAGAAGTTCACTTCATCAGTGCACCATTTACATCCTGCTCATTTGGCTCTCGCTCCCCTGAGAAACACTGGAAGGCTTAGAGGAGCAGGGCTCTGGGGGGGCTGATAGTGCTGATTGTAATCACAATTTCTTCCCATTTGATAATTCTTCTGGGCTAATCTCTGCGCTACTTGCTCATAGCAGCTGCACACGTGTTCTGTATGAGAGCTTCTGAACAGAAACACAGAGGTGCTGGCAGGGTCAGGAGCACTCTGCTGCAGTTACAACATGCAATGTGTTTGCAAAACCTCCTGCTGTTCAGAGCAGGGCTGCGTTCATCCAGCTGAGAGCTGGGTGCCGACCCGTGGCTGTGAGGGTCTCCCAAAGCACAGCTCTGCATTTCATCACCTTAGGCATTTCATGGAGCCCCGTCTGTGCTGCATTCACGTCCTTCTGGGATCAGGGAGCATCTGAGCTGGAATTTCAACCTCTCAGAATTATTTTTAGGCAGATTCAGAATCTAGCTCTGATTTTGTCCCTTGGTGTTTTGTGGTCATGAGAGAGTGTCTTCTACCATTTTTATGCAGTCTTACATTTAATGAAGATCTAGTGAACTCTTGTTATTAAAAACTTAATAGCTGTGCTAGCGATAAAGGAATTGATAGTTCCAAGATCCCTGTAACTACTGAAGCTATGTAGCTTCTCTGAATGTTGTTTTCTAGTTCTCATCTTCAACAGATGTGTGATGCTCACTGCCTGCTTTCCCAGAGTGCCCCCACCATCCTGCCACCAGCTCTCTTTCACTTGTTTGTTTATTTGTTCTTCCCCATGTTAGGATCCTCTAAATATTATTGGAATGTGGATGCAGTGTGAAATAGGCTTTTCTAACAGCTTGGTTGTGGAGATCTAATCAGACTGTTTCCTGGAAAGTCTTCACCATGGCTGTATCTGAGAACGAGACAGAGAGATGGCCTTGCAGGCACGGCGGCAGAATAGGAGCACTGATGGAGCCCATGGCTGCTCCTGACAGCAGCCGTCTGTCCCCATTGCCATCCCTTGGCAGCACAGACCACGTCCTGCACCTCCCCGGGCGAGCAGACTCTGCATACAGCTCTTTCTCAGGGGGTTCAAATGTTCCAGAATATCACCCCCCATCGTGTTTTGAAGCAGACTGCTGTTCAGCTCCAGAGCAGGTACCGTACATGGACTCGGAATATGTAAGGGGCATTTATAACCTCAGTGCAGCAAGTTCTGCTCTCAGATGCCTGCAGCCGTGCCAGGCACCATCCCAGAGCATCCCTGGTGCCTCTCACGGCCCTACTCTTGCTGAGTGCAGCAGTGGCACTCCTTCCCACGGGATGCTGGACCAGGGACCACTGCCTCCAGCTGCACCTCCACCCTCTCCTCCCATGCGACTCGACAGCTACAGAGTCACCAGGCATCTGGAAAACACAAAGGGAAGAGGGAGGCAGAACTCCGGAGGTCTCAGCGAGTGCAGTGCGCAGTCAGCTCCTTGCATGGACAGCTGGCCTGTGGGTGTATCACATGGCCAAACGGGGGCTGGAAGCAGCAAGCCAGCTATGGCAGCAGCTAGAAGAAGGGCTCTGGAAAAGAAGGATCCTTCTGGTTCTGCAGATGGAGTATCTGTATCAAAACTTCAGGGGTTAAGGACAGAAGAAAATGGAGAATGGAGCCCATCTCAAAAGCCTGTGAGGAGAAGTAATCCCCACGTTTACAGCAGGCCATCTTCCTTCATTTTTCAAGAATATTTGAAGACTGGCTCCATGGCTAACAACCCTAACATTCTGTCCGCTTACGGTCCAGCTCACACGCACAGTGTTTCTGAAGAGGTGAAGCCCAGGCCCTACACACCTGCACACAGCAGCCCTGGTGATGCACGAGGGGACGAGCCGTGCCCATGTTGTGCACAGCAGGCAGCGCTCAGGGATGCAGAGCTGCAAACTGCAGTGCTGGAGCACGGCCGATGGAAGGGATCCCCACTGTGTGCTCAGTGCCTGCTCCGTGCTGAGCTGCCTCCAGACATGGGTCAGGAGGTGTTTGAGGATGTCTGTGACTTGAAATGTATGGAGAATGCTCTCCTTATAAAAAACGTATCCAGGAAGTCCAGCATCTGTACAGATAAAAATGAGTGCTATGACTACAAAGGAGAAATTGTTAGGGAACCGCTTCTGAATCCGCAAGGCAAAATGCAGAAATCACCGCTGTCCTGCAGCTGTGATGCTGTAGAATTGGAGCAGCCTCCCTCTGGGAAGTTGGATCATGGCAACAAGCAATGCTGTGGTAATACTGAGCAAATGACTTTTCTTAGATCAAAGGAAGATTCCTCATCACAACCTTTAAATGAAGGTTGTGCCAATAGCAGCAGCCCTGGCCTTAATGTGTGTCTAGAGCAAGAGCAACCTCCTGTTCCTTATCAGAAATGTCAGCCTGAAATTCAGCGGGAGCTCTTAAGACAGGCGCTGGATGATCCTGCTGGTGAACAAATAACCAGACAGGCGACTCCGATGCTTTACTACCTGTCTGGGGGAAGGGCTGCCAACACCGCGCACCACAGCAAGCTCACCCAGTGTCTGGAGGGTGCGAGGAGCTCACCAAAGGGATTTGCAACAAGCAGCCACGCTGCCTCAGCATGGAGCACAGAGATGCAGAGGGAAAGCGGTCAGCCCCGAAAGGCTGAGCATCACCAGCACTGTGCCAATGGGGATCCCCTGAGCGAGGCTGAAGACATTGCTCTCGGGAGTCCTGCTTCATCCGTGGAGGAGAGCTCTAAGAATGACTACAGAGAGAAACTTAAAGTGGCTCAGAAAAAGGTTCTGAGAGAAACTTCCTTTAAAAGAAAAGACTTACAGATGAGTTTGCCTGTTAGACTGAGGCAAAAGCCCTCCAAAAGGCCTTCAATTGAGCACCTTAGATCTTTCTCATTGTCCAGTGCACATGAGGATTCCAAACCTGCTCCTTGTTCTGCTTCTCACCTAGAATCCTTGGAAGGTTTCAACAAAGATGCAGAAATTAAGAAGCCACAAGCAGGTCGAGTAGGAGGAAGGAAAAGGGCGACTAAAGAGGAAAAGAAACTGTGTTATTCTGAACCTGAGAAACTCAATCAGCTGGCAGACAAGGAAGCCCAGGGGAACAGAGGCAGTGATGAGAGCCCTGAGCAGTATATGGCCACAGCCAGGAGAAGGACTCCAGAGAGCAGAGGGAGGGCGCTTTCCAGTTCGAGCATCTCCAGGACAGAGCTGAAGCAAATCCAGCACACTGCACTGATGGAGTACATGGAACGGAAGATCAGTCAGAGACCAGGCAGCACGCAGCATGCCCCGCTGCATAAACCACCCCTGCAGACAGGGCCTTCACATCCTAAATGGCCTCCTAGCAGGAACTCCAACACCAGTGAGAGCAGAAGGATGCCAAGCAATGAGGCTTCCTGCCAGGTGTTTTCTGAAGAAGCAGCACCAGATGTTTTCCCTCCTTCTTCACCTGTCCCCCCACCAAATGCAGACGGTGGATGCAGGATGGTGCCAGCAAAGCCCAGCCTGCATCCCGCTGCACCGGATCGCAGCTGCAGCCCTGATTGTGTGTCGGTGCAGAGCATCCCTCTGTCAGGTGCTGCTGCCCAAGGGCGGGAAGTGGAGCATCCTTCCATGCAGGTGAGTGGTGTTGGGATGGTGGGGTTCAGCCTTCTGCTGCAGAGGGAGCAGCTGGACTGATCACTGGGAAACCTGCTTCTCATCAGGAGTGAGAGATCAGTGCTTGGCTTCTGGAAGGGGGTGAAAGAAGTTGGGGTGAGGGTGTTTGCTTAATCCATAGAAAATGCCACATTGTTGTTTGAAAGCAAAGACTATGCTCTGCTTTTGCAGAAGTAATTGTGAGGGTGGGGATTCGAAGAGAAGTGCTGACAATTTTAATGTATTATGTATTTATGGTTAACAATATTTTTCTCAAAAATATTGTGTAAGGATGTATTGCAGACAAACAAGGTGTCCCTTAATGCAAAGAGCTGCAACATGAGTGCACGAAGGTAGAATTTTTTTGTGACAGAAGTGTGCTTGGTCTGGGCAGAAGCACCTGCATGATTAGTGCACAGCTGTTACAAAGGGAGGGGGCAGGGAGTGGAAGAAAAGCTTCTGTCCAAAGCTAACCCTTTGGGGAATTCCCCAAACAACTGGAATCCAAGTGAAGGACCCATCCATTGCTAATGCAGCTGCACGGTCCGAGCTCTGCCCATACCATGTGCTGCTCTCATTTCCAGGCTGCAGACAGATGTGCCAGCTGTGCGGTGCCACCAGCCCGGCCTTGTGGAAACCACATCAGCACCCCCAGGTAAGGCTGCAGGAGCACTGCTGTGGGGCACATAGCTGCCTTCTTCTGCCTGGAGGGGGACACAAAACCCCGACCTGAGCTCAGGGGGCAGGGGAGAGCTCAAGAGAAGCATAAGGCTTCCCGGAGCCCCTCCCGCACCCAGAGCCCTTCCGGCCTCAACACTGCTCTGTGTTGGGGTATCCCAGACAGAGCCCATCTTCTGGGGATGCTTTTATCTGTTCTCTGCTCCTGAAGTGTAGCAGAGCCTGTGTTCAAGCAGCGACAGCTTAGTGCTGGGTGCGACCGCCTGCTTTCATCTTCCTTTCTTAGCATCCTTCATTGGCCATACGGGAATATTTGCGTACTGCGCTTTAAAAACAAAAAACCTGTTTTCAAGCTGGGGTGATCCTTAGCATCATTTCTCCTGAGCTGAGAAGCATATCAGCGCGGTGTGCCTGAGCTGCTCCTCCGGGAGCGCAGCTCCCCCGTGTGACCACTGGAGACGGCCGCAGCTGCGCTGAGCAATGCGGGCTGCAGTGCTGCAGGACGGGGGGTGTGCGTGTGTGTGTGTGTGCGTGCGTGCGTGCGTGTCCCCTGGGAGACAGCAGAGCCTTGGGGCTCTGCTTTCTCAAAGTAAAAAAGAGATGCTGTGCTGTTTACAAATAACTAGCTAGAAACAACGTGTGTTAAGTCTTGGTATCTGTTTTCCTTTCTTTAGCAGCATCAGGGGTGAAAAGAACCTGAGCTTTTTCTCGACACGGAAATGAAGCTGACATCTGTGTAATAACCTCTGTAAATATAATTTCTGCTGCTTCAGTCTCTTGAGCAGCTCCAAACGGCTCCTGGAGGCCTGCTCCTCTTAGCAAAAGCCATTCACATCTTCCTGAGATTTGGGGTTTTGCTCCAATGTCCTCTTTTAGCTCGGCAGCTCAGTGAGTTTTGCTTGGGGTTTAAAACAGAGGAGTGGAAGTGCAGGAAAGTGTCTGATCAGGTTCTGTAATACCTGCTGAGTAACAGAGAAGAAAAGCCAGTAACTAGTTTAATTAGTAACTAGTTTAGATGATTATTTTTTGGAAAGAACTTCCCTGGCATCATGGGAGCTGTAAGAAAGTATGAAAGTTTTGCCAGGGAAAGAAAGTATGAGTTTCACTGTTGCGTTTGTATCTTATTTGTTCCCTTGGTTTTCCTCCCAAGAAAGTGCTGTTGAGCTGTGGTGGGAAATCCAGAGCTGACAGGTCATGTTTGTGCTGTTAATTATTCCAAAGGTTGTTCCATGTAAGACCTGCAGGGAGAGTGACTTTGGTCACTGTTCCCAAGTGGTTCCCTTTGGTCACTCTTCCCAAGGCGCTCTGCCATCCCCATGGCATCTGTAGCTGCTTAAAAGTATGCCAAAGTGTCTGCTGTACAGAAAGCATCTCCAGTAAAGGGAACATCTATCTTTATTCTTACAGCTTCCATGATGCCAGGGAAGACGGATGCCAGAATCACGAACTTCGAGACAATGTTGTTGGAAGCTCTCTGTGTCAGCACAGTGAAGAGCTAGCTGCCAGCACCTCTATCCCCAGCCCAAGGAACAGAAGCAGGGAAGATGCTCAAGTGGAAAAGAAAAGGAGAAGTGAATCTCAGACTGGCGATGCTTTAACGATGTGCCCAGAGCTGCAGCCGAAGGCAAGCAGTGCTGCAGCTGCTCAGGGGAATGTGGCAAGCTGCCTTGTGCTTCCAGCTCAGCCTCAGCAAGGAGATGGAGGTACAGCCCCAGACTGGGGTGTGAAGGAAGCAGCCACACACAACGGCCGAGGTGGTGATCTGCAGGAGGGAGAGACAGACTTGCCCCAAAGGAGGCTGTGGTGTCCTGAAGACCGGCGTTACGAGGAGCTCGTGATGGATCTCATTGCCAAAGACAGCTCTCTGGTTGATGTCCTCATGCCTTATCCTGTTAGAAAAACGGCTCTGGACTTGATGGAGGGTCTTTTCCCTGTTAACGTTTCCATGTTGGAAGTGCACAGAAGGAAGGCAGATGTGAGACATGCACGGGAGAATGAGTAAGTAGGCAAAACCCATTAACTACAATTTTAAGGCAGGATAGCATGTGAATGTTATACATACACCAGCACTGAGATGTGTTTTTCTAACACTTGTTTCATCAGCAAAATATTATAGTTTTCTGGTTTACAAAAATATCTGAGGGTAAGGGGGCATGAGGGAAGAAAGCTAGAGTAGGGCATAATGTGACAGCTGCATGCAAACAAATGTGCTGTGTGCATTGAAAGCATGGGTAATAAGTAGGCTGCACAGTGGTGGATGGGCATCTGAGGAATGACAAATTTAGCCCCTTCTGTCTGGGGGAGTTTGGTGCTGCTCAGCTGAACTGCATGGTTTCTACACACTGACAGCTTTTGCAGATCAGAGCTCCTGAGCGTGCTGCCTGTGTGAGAGGGAGATGGGCTGTGCAGGGACAGGAGGTGCCCTGGTGGCCGTGCTGCTGCACTGAGTGCATGGCAGCAGTGTGCTGAGCTGCCTGTGCCCGAGCAATGTGAGACCTGTCTGAAAGGGGCTGACGATCCTTGTCTGCAAAACCTCTCTACAGCCTTTAAAACACTAAAAAGTCCCTGCAGTGAGGTGAGAGAAGAGTGATTCTGAAGTAGAGATGCCTAAAAACAAGAACGCTGTGTTTGTGAACAGTGCTCAGTGTTTGTTAGAGGGTGTTTATTTTCTGTTTCAACAGCAGGAAAAGCTGTGGAGATGTGACAGAAGAATGTTCTGAATCTGAATTCACCACCAAGCAAAGGAGTGAAGATCCCACTGAGAATGGAAACCATGCACTGAGCAGGAGTGGAGATGACACGAAGGACCTAGATGACATCACACGTAAGAAGGTAGATGACCAGCAGATGAACTGTTGCTCCTTCACCACAACACAAAGTTATTTGCATTGCATCTATTATTGTGGATGCTTTTGTTCATAGCTTTTATCTCAGTAATCGTGTGTGACGGATAACTTTGAGTCAGTCTTTTTTTTCCAGTAGGTAACGTCCTAGGAATGGGCAAGGTGATCACAAGTTTGAATTCTGCCTGATTTCATTCTGGTCTCTCCTTCCATGTGCTGACCTTCAGCAGGCCGTGGGGGCAGTGTGTGCAGTGCACCCATGGGCTGCTTGGGATTGTTTGCTTCCTTGTGCCTGCACAGCTGCTGGCTCGTGAGCTAACATTCAATCGTAGTCTCCGTATCTGTAAAATTCATTACAGTTGGCAGCCTAAATAAAAATAAATGTTTTTAACACGGAGAGAACTGGCAGTATTGTACAGCAGTGACCTATCAATTTCCATACATGCAGAGAATAAAGGTGGGCATGGCTGGATGCCAGTTTTATGGATAGGAATATGGAATCTTAGAAGGATAACACACAGCCTTGAGGAATTACATTATTTGTTTTTTCCTGTAGAAACTTGGCTGTACTCCATCTCAGGTAATTACAATCTGCACTCTTGAAATTCCTCCTGCTGAGGGTGTAGGGATATTTTCTGCTACCTGCCGTTGATCTGCTGCTGCTCTTTATGATGCCATCGGCCTATTACCAAACAACGGAACCAATAAGCAGTTCTTATCCCTCTTCGATCTTGGAGCCTTTTTCCATATCACCACCTCAGTATTTGACAGCCTGCTGCACCTGCTCTGCCACCGGGCCCTTGGGCTCAATTGAATCACCTGAACAACCACCTTTCTCTGTGAAATGAAATTCCAGTCTGTTCTTGTGCAGCAAAGTAATAGAGCTGTGGCTTCACGGTCTCATATCTGAGAGGGAGAAAAATAACTGTGTTTAAACACATGGAAATCTTTGAAGTAGCTCACTACTGACTCTAACTGGGAGCTCTCTGAGTGAGGAGTTATGCCACCAGTTGAGGCGATGATCAGTTGTTTGCTTTTCAGAGTTTGAGAATTGTATATCGTGGGTAATTGTCCTTTTTTCTCAGAGCTTGAAATTATTTTTAGTTTTAAGTCTGGCAAAGGTGACGCGAGAAGAACCCATTCTTTGTAAGTGATACGGCTTATCTTCTGCAGGCCGTTTTTTTTTTTTCTATGCTTTTTTTTTTTCCTTTGCAGATGGAGCTCATCTCCAGCCTCAGGGCCAAAGTGCGGATGCTGGAGGAGGACAGGGAGCTCATCCTTGCCGAGGCCAAGGAGTGCTCAGAGCGTGGTGAGGAGCTGGAGGCTGCCGTGCGTGCTGCCTGCAAGCCCAATGAGTTTGAGCGCTACATGATGTTCATTGGAGACCTGGAGAAGGTGGTGAGCCTGCTGCTCTGCTTGTCCAGCCGCCTCGCCCGCGTCCAGAACGCCATGAGGAAGGTCGATGGCAACACGGATGCTGAGGAGAAGGTGAGTGTTGAGAGCACCAAGTACTTAATTAGTTTTGTCCACATCTGTCCCGTGGGGCTGCACTCACCTCGCTTCCCATGGGCCCTGCGTGCTGCTGAGCTGCACACCAGGGCTGAGCTGCAGGGACCGTCCAGCCCATGGCTGCTCTCCAGGGTCAGATCACAACCTGTGCATCTGGGGTGGGTTTCTGCCCACTGGTAATTGCAGCGTGGTAATTGCTGCCTCAGAAATCTTATCTCACTTAACGAGCTTGTCTTATAGGGAGCAGGAGGAGGAAGTGGTTGTACCTGCAGGTAAAGTTCTCCATAGTTTAACTTGACCAGCAGGTTCTAAGGGAAAATTGGGAATTGTCTCGTGCTACCAGGAAATCTTATCAAGTCTGAAATACACTTTTCTGTTCTAGAGAAGACAAGCAGAGTTTAGCCCAGGGACAATGATGTCCTGCTGTCCGTACTGCTTCTAGGCACGCATTTGTCAAAACAATACCTGCTGATGTTATTTCTTATTAGGAAACAAGAAAGAATAGCATTACTGCTGGGGTTTCCCGGAGCTGTGCTGCTCCTGACCTTTACTGTGTGCTCTAGAGGTTTGCCATTATTTAGACATAGATGTGGAGAAGCAGGATCTACCAGCTCTAAAATGTCCATTACGTAAACATAAATAATTCTGGGCAGCATTTCACACCAAATAGCCTTTGTGTTTTGTGGCTGGTGGCCAGCTGGTTTCTTTAGTGCTGCATCTGTACTCTTCATAGCAAATGCATTAAAATAATTAGTTGGAGACTTGAAATAATGTGCTCTGTAAAGACTAGATTGCGTGTCAGTACTGTCACAAATATCTCCCAGTCACTACATTTGCCCCAGCAGCCTTGAATTCCAGCTGTTGTGCTTGGGATGCAGGCGCTGACGGTTGCTCTGTGCTGTACTTATGGACATAGTCCTGAAACTGGGCTTTTTCCAGCATTGCCGCTCCTGTGCCAATCATTACAGCTGAAGGAAAATTGGTTAAAATGTGGAGGGTATTAAAATCCCGTAGAACAGACAAGGCTTGATTCTTGTGCATTTGATGAGCATTTACTGCTTGCATCAGTTACTTTCCTGCCTATGCGTTTTAAGTCACAGTATGTTTTTCACTTGGCATTGGCACTCTGGCCATGTGCAACTCGGAAAATACAAAGGTGCGTGCCTTAAAGAGCTCCTAATTGAAACTATATGGACACAGAATACTCAAAATCATGAGAATGTAAAGTACATTGAGTTTTGTCTTGAGGGCTCTGTGGAAGGAGTGAGCCTTGATGGGATTTACTGGGTGTCTTTACCTCAGCAAGCCACAAGAATGAGTCATTTAATCTAGAAAAAACTCATGTGGAACACAAAGCCCACAAGAGGAAGCAATTAAACTAAATCGGCCATGGCTTCCAAATGAAGATCTGCAGTCTGCCGGGAATGGTGAGGTTTCATAGTGTGCTGCTTTGTTTTTTCATCCTATTAGCAATCGCTGAATGAACGGCACAAGCTCTTGTCTAGACAGCGGGAGGATGCAAAGGACCTGAAAGAAAACCTGGATCGCAGGGAGCGGGTGGTGGCTGGGATCCTTGCCAAATACCTGACCGACCAGCAGCTCCAGGCCTACAGGCACTTTGTGCAACTGAAGACCTCTTTGTTGATTGAACAGAAGGACCTCGAAGAGCAGATCAAATTTTTCGAGGAACAATTAGAAAATCTTGAGAAAAGCATCCCTCTCCAATAACAACGGGCTGCCCATTTTTATATGTGATAATTTGTGATGTTTTCCTGGGAATCCATAGGCGCTCACTGCACTGAGTTTGATGAACTCTTGCAATCCTTTTAGTGCCACAGTACTGACGGGTGCTTAGATGCTCTAGGCACAACTGGATGTGCTTTCCCCTTGGATAAGCCAGGTGACAAAATCCTGCGGTGTAGCAGACTGCACTTTGGGAATGGCTGCTGGGACATCTTGCTCCCATTAATCTGGCGTGTGTTTCCCCTTCTTCTTCTCTGTCCATCTGTTTCCAGATTGACATAATCTCAATAAAAGAACGGCATAAATATTTTCCTCTTGTGGGTGGGTTGAGTGTTTGAAATGAAAAATGATGTGGGTGTTTGGATTTGGAGATTGAACGAAGCCATAGGGATAGCTATGGATCATTCCAGTGGAACTCTTGTGCTCATTTCTGCTGCTTACACGTATATACAACAGAGCAAAATTACACTGTAATGGAAGAGCATAAGTATTTCCTCTCCCAGCAGTTGCCACCTGCACATCTCCTGGCTCCATGCAGTCCAGGTGGGTGCTGATCAGATGGAACCAGCTGAAATGGACACTTTTCACAATGATAACCTCTGAATTCATTCCTGCATGCCGTGCTTGCAAAGTCCTCGCAGTGCTTCTGAAGTGTTTATTTTTCACACAGCACATTCTGGGGCTGATTTTAAGTAGTTTCCACTTGTCAGCGTGCACAAGAAGTGGGCAAAAAGGTCTGTTGTGGGAAAAGGTACGTGGAGAAAGTGGAGGAAATAATTCAATTTCACGAGCTTTTATATGAATTAATTAGCAAAAATCTTTCAGACTGACGTTGTGTGCTGAGCCAAACCAGTGATGTTGCCATATTTATAATATGGATGATGGTTATTCTTCAAGTATTCAGTGACAGGAATATTCATGCTGGGCTGTGTGCCTAGATCATGAATAAGGTGGCTGCATATCAAACTGGGGATTACACCCCTGGCAAAATGGATTCCATTGTTCCATGGTGCTAGGCATTACCCGGAGATCTTTTGCTGTCTGTGCGTGTGCTGACTGCTCTCCCGCTGCCTGTGGCCATTCCCTCTGTCCGGGGGCATCTCCATCCTCTGGGCTTGCACAAGCTTTAAATGAACTTATAACCACCCAGAATGGGGCATTGACCTGAGTGTGAATTAGTGGTTTTAGTTTTACATCCGATCACATTTTCCATTTGAGTTTACCCACTGGGCAGCATGAAATAACACTGTCCAGAAGGGTGACCACTGTGTGTTCTGTACAAGCAAAGCTCACTGAAGATAACATGGCAGCCCTCCCACCTGCGGAAAGAGGGCACCTGGAGTGGTTCCATGTGCTGCACCTGCCCACAGCTCACCTGGGAGCAGCACGGCAGGCAGTGCAGGTTGCAGCTGCGCTGTCTTCATTATCAGTGAGCGCAGTGTTAGGTGCTTTCCAGGCTCTGACAAACAAGCGTTTGTTCTGTGGCTGTGGGACCTCAGTTTGCATATTTATGCAGGGTATCAGTAGTCCTGCTCATGTTTCCAGAGAAACAGCGTGGTGTGGTGTGGTGTGCCGTGCCCTGCAGGAGGCTGGGAAGGGTTCACCTCAGAAGCCTGTTCTGTGATGTGTACCAGGTATCAGTAAGTGTATTTGTAATAATGTGTGCAGGTGGATGGTGTGTATAGCAAAGAGAAGCTTTGTGGATGTTAACGTTTAGTTCCATTGATCTGAACAAAACAGATTGTGTTTAATGTCAAATCCACCATTTTGCTGGGCACTGGACTCCAGCATGTGGTGACCGTGGTGCTTCACTGAATGGCTGCTCTACCCCAGTTTACCTCGTTAGATTAAATCAGAATTTGGAGTCTTGGAGGTGGGTGAAGAATGGGGACTCAGCAATGTATCAGTGCCAGCTGATGCTGTTGCAAAATCTGCAGTCTCTCTTAGGAGGCCAATTAGAAATGTGGTTCTTGTGCTAGTTGAGCTAAAGGAACTGGGATGGAAATAAACTGAAGCTAATTCTTGCCTTGAAGGGAAAGGATGGGTCCACACAGCCCAGTTTCTCTTGCCTTTTTGGTCTTTTGTGTCATGCTGAAGATGTCTGGATGTCAAGTGGGTCTCGATTGTGATGCTGATCATTTGTAATTGGTTCATTACTGGTGGCAGAGCCCAAGGCAGCTGCTGGTCCTGGGGCTATGTAATGGACAGCATTCCTGGCACATCTGCATACAGAGATGTTGGCTTTTGAAATCACAGTCTGATGTACCAATACAAACAATGATTTAACCTGACCCCAGAATAAGAGCTTCACAGAGCATCTCTCTTCATGCATAGGCCCAGCCCTGTGTACTTTGGATAATGGTCGGACTGTGGTGGCTCACAACATCCTCCATTACCTACAAGAGAAAGGCATGCTTTAATTGGGCAATGATACTGCATCTCCTTTTGGCAGCGTGGAGTGGCACTGAGGTGCTGGTTATGAGCTCCCTCTCAGGCAGCCAGTGTTGCTTATTCTTAGCTGCTGGGATGGAGCACAGTGTCAGGCCACTGGCCTCAGCAGCTGAGGTCAGGTCTCTGGGTTTCTTTCCTTCCTTCCCTCCCTGTGGCACGGAAGCTAGGATGGCCACAGGTTACTCCAGCAGTGACACAGAGCCAACCTGAGTGAGGGCACTGATGCTCTGATCTCCTTCCAGCTGCTGTACAGACCCCTGGAGAGCTGTTAGTGTGGGGCTGCTGAGCCCATGGGTGAGCAGAAAGCCGGAGCTGCATGTGTGCCTTGGGGGGACAGAAGGAGCTCAGCAACTCTGCGGGAGCAAAGCCTCGTGTTGCAGCCCACAGCCTGGTGCTGGAGGTAATCTGACCACTCCCCAGGAGAGGACAGTGACCCAGAACCTGTAGGAGCTTCTGTGTGAATTAGATACAGCTAAATCCAGGTGAATGCAAAATAAATGCCTGGGGAAAGGAAAAGGGTGAAACATGCAAAACACAGGAGCCTCGATCTTCTCTTTGAGGGTGCAGGCTGCTAACAGGGCCTGGGAATTGTAGCCTAAGTCATTTGGCCACCCATGCACAAGAGGTGTGGGGGAAGAAACTGCAGTAGCTTATGTTCTGCTGAGTACAAGCAAGTGGGCCTGATTTCAGGATAAAAAGGCAACTTGTATTGCCTAGAGCCAGAGCGATGAGCAAATATTGCAGGTGTGGGTGAGGAAAAAGTGGCCAGAGGAAGAACGTGCATTCTGCCCATGTGGCAGTGCCTTGGCAACAGCCATGGGGATTTGAGAAGTAGTGGCTCACTTAGGATTTGATTTAACGCCCACTGCAGTGTGTGGGAATCACTGCTGGATCAGGAGCTGCTCCTTCAGCTTCTCAGGCACTGAATTGGAAGCATTTAACATTTTTTTTTCTTATCCTGAGCCTCATTTTCTTCACAGGGGCGTTGTGCTGTGGCCCTTGTGCCTGCAGAGCTAATTAAGGAAGGGAGGGGTGCTGAGGTTGATGCAAATGTGCTCTGCTAAAGATGTACTCAGTGCTGGTGAGAGCTGCATTTAATCAATAGAAGGACGTGCTCTCTGCATTGGGAATTCATGGCAACCATCTGAATATAGAACCTTAAAAATAAGTTCAGAGGAGCATTGCAAAACTCATCTCCTGCACCCTGAGGGAGCCCACGGGTACATTACAGAGTAATCAGGCAGTAGGAATCATGTAACCTCTGGGTTTAACAAAATGCACTCAAGAAGCAGCTCATGAATTTCACTGTTAAACAGCCAGAGGCATTAAAGGTTTTATGAAATTCTAAGATGCCACATGAGCCGTGGAGCTGAGTCATCCCACAGACACCTCCAGGGAGAAACAGCATGGGCTGAGTTGGTAGTCTTCTGGAGAATAAAAGACACTGCTGAAGATGCTCTGGTGAGCAGCCAGGTGTCTGCAAAGGGCCTTCAGCCCATCATGCAAGAACGTCCCACAGCACCTGGAGAAGAATCCCCATGCGGAGTGATTCCTTATGGCATCCCCAGCCCTGCGGCAGCTCCTGCAGCTCTGGCACCACGAGGTAAGTGCTGCCTGGTGTCACAGCATGAGCTGACAGCAGCACAGTGGGGCTGAGTGGTTCCTTGGATCTGCAGAACTGCTTGGAGAGCTCTGCGCTCAGCTGCCCTGCTTTGCTCTGTTGCGGCTGCAGGAAACGGGTGGAGGAAAACACAAGAGAAAGCATGGTCAGAAGTCTGCTCATGCTGCAGGGTGCTGCTTGCTGTTATCAGTGTGGCTGTGCTGAGCCCGTTTGTGTCCCACAGGAGACACTGCCAGCAGTGCAGCTGTTCAGAGGGAGCGCAGTGCCATAAACACACATAACATGCAACCACATCACCTGAATGGCCAGGGATTTCTGTGCCACAGTTTGTCTTCCATGTGCTCTACTCTTTAAACATGGTATTTACAGGGCAGATGCTTGCCAGCCATGGTGTCTACAGATGTGCAGGGCAGCAAAGGTCTGGTGTGCCCAGCACTCAAAGCTTTTGCCAAGTGTTGTGCCTTTGGGTGCTGCGTTGTGCCCAGTGAAAATGAAAGTTCTATGGTTCCTCAGCAGTGAGGTCTCCTACCTCGTCTGGGGTGTTTCAAGGTGAGGGGGATGGAGGTGGAGAGGAAGGGCGGGAGGAAAGGAATTCTTCCTGTTACAGCATCTCCTGCTGTAACCCTTCTGGTAAACTGAGTGCCCAAGGACCAGCAGTGAGTGGCTGCTGCCGCTTTGAGCAAGCAGTGCTCAGCAGTGGCTGGATCCTGGGCTGCACGCCCACCCCTGCTGCTCAGCGCTGTGACTGCAGCAGTTGTGCTGTGGAATTCCCCCTCCAGCTGCTGAGGGGTTTCCTCAGGCAGGGAAGGTGAGAAGGGAGGTAGGGAAGGGGAAGCATCGCTTTGGCCACAGCTCTTCCCCCTGGAGACAAAGAACAGTCCCTGGCTGTGACATGCTGTTTCCCTGGCAGTACACAAATACAAAGATGCTGCGGTCTGACAAGCTGAGCTCAGCACAAGGGTGAGAGGTGCTTAATGATTTGCCTTATAAATGAGTGAAATAAATCTTGGGACTGGAATGGAAAACGAATGCTTCTCATTACGCTGCAGAACTTTTATATTTGTTCTGGGAGGGGACAATGAAGACAAACGATGTGTTGTTTGTGCCCATACTACATGGAGCCAAGTCTGTGTCAGTGAGCTCTTCACAAATTCGTAGGGTTTAGCACCAATTAGCACCAATCATCAGAAAGAGCAAAAATGGCCATGTTGCCATTCTGCTCACACTAATGTGTAAATCGGGAGGCGAATGCATCCAAGGAACGTAGGGCACAGTGGAAGCGTGCAGAGCAGAAGCACAGTGTGGTGAGAGCTCAGCGGGGGCCGTTCCCTGGGCCCTCTGCTCCCTTTGGGTCTGCAGAGGCTGAGCTGCTCTTCTGCTGGACCTCAGTCTTCTAAAGAAGCTAAAATCTTGTAAATTCTCCTTGGTAGGACAGGGCCAGACCCTTTGTTGTGATGGCACTGCAGGCAGCTCACCAGGCTGGCCTGCTGCTGGTGGTTAAGCTTCACAGCTGCCATTCACTTGTGCAAAAGTCCTACAGCCTTCAGCTGGATTTGGGCTTGAAACAGCAGAATGCAAGGAGAATCTGTTCAGCTGATGGATTCATTACAGCAGCACTAGCCTCAGTCTCTGCCACGAAACTACTCCCATTAGTTGGTGAGAATTCTGTACCGCTTCCCTCCCGTTTAAACAGCAACATACAGAACCAAGACCCGGAGAAGCCGAAGGACTGGTTTTACTGCAAGCTGAACCTCAGATCTATACTTGTCAAATTGCAGCAGTGCAATCTCAGTACTTCTGGGAATTGTTTATACCCGAAGTCCTACAGCACCGCATGTACTCATCACAGCCTGCCCAAACACCACCTCTTCCCCCATCTCTCAGCGAGGAGAGAGCTGCGTCATGGCACAAAGGTGCTGGCAGCACCCAGCCCTGTGAGCTCCGTGTGTCGCAACCTCCACCGGGCATGCTGCAGGGCAGGGGTTTGAGTGCAGCACCAGGGGTTTGGGTGCAGCACCAGCTAACTGCAGCACCTCCCAGCAAAGAGTACTGCAGAGCTTCCTGGATGGCACATGCTGCAGTAAAGCCAGTTATCTCAGCTGTGACTTCTTGGTTTTGCTTTGAAGCATGCCCCTTGCTTTCCTCATGGTGCAGCCACAACCAAGCTGTACAGATTGTTGGCTTTTTAAACAGGAAATGCTCCATCCTCATGCTTTGCTTCTGCTGCAGGTTGGATTTACTCCGAAGCAGCACTAAAAGTTCAGCAGTGTGATCTGAAGAGGCATAGTGGGGGGTGTAGGCACAACTAGTGGACAAACTTCCAAATAAGACTGAGTCAAACTGGAGCCATTTCCCAGCTGCCACAGGATGCTGTCCCCAGGCAGCCCCAGCCCTGCCAGCAGTAACACAAACACACACAAATGCCTCTGTGGTTTCAAGCGCTACAGCAAAAAAAAGTGTTTAATGTCACTAAAACGTTAAAATGGAGTGACAGACGTTTTTCTGCAGCCCCAAGAGCCAATGCTGAAGCACAAATCAAGGCTTCAAATGACCACGCTGGTCAGCAGTCACACCAACAGATATGGAGCAAATAGGATCATTGTTACTGTTTTTACCCATCTCCAGATGTATGAGTCGCAAGGTGCTTGATCATTAACGTTCTCTTAATGAGTTAATTAGTTCCACACAAAAGCAGAGCGACAAAAAGGGGAATCCCTGTCTGTGAGAGCAGCAGCTCAGCCCCTCCTGCAGGCAGCACCACATCGGGGCAGGGGCACAAAGGAGGTTTTGTCACCTTCGATGTGGTCCTACGGCACTAGGCTTAATACAAGGTTCAGCCTGACACATTCCTGAAGTCGCTGGCTTGGAAAGAAAGGCAAGGCATGAAAACAAGTGTTGCAAGGAAACCAAAACACCTGACTGGGGCTGGGAGCAGAGCACGCGCAGAGCTGCTGTCACCTCTGTCACCTCTGATCACACAGCTCTGCGGTTGCGTTGTGAGCACAGCAGGCAGCTGCTGCTCTGAGCTCTGCCTCTTCATTTCAAGGCAGCTTTAAATGAGTAATTTTAAAAACGATAATCTCACTGCAAACACAGCTCCAAACAGCACGCCAGCTGCAAGCAGTGCACGCAGCTCTACTTCAGGAAAACAGTTACGTCTATCATACAGAAGAAAAAGTAAAGCGAGTTTTAGATCAACAACTCATGCTGTTGAGAAACTCATGCCGCTGCTTTCGGAGGCCATGCACACACATTCTGCCATGAAACGCCCAACAGAACAAAGCCTGTTTTTTCAAATAAATATTGTTTCCAAACAGCTCAAAAAAGTTCCAGTTTTAAAGAAAAGAATCTGCCGTAGCAGCCTCAGTGCTGCTCAGATACCCTGCAGGATCCGATTCCTGCTTTCTCGCTTCACTTCTTTATACCATCCAATATAGAAAATGTGTTCGTCCCGATGAAGTGATTGAACTGCAGCCAAATGCTCACAGTATCGAGGCATGGTCGGAACCACCTGGGCAAAGTCCTCTGGGAAGGGAACACGGGGAGAAATGCAAACCGAGCTTCCAACTGAGGTAGACAAATCACGGGGACGGAGCAACAAGTGTTGGGTTGGGTTTTTTTCCTTTTTGCTTTTTAACCTCGTCAGGGAAAATGCTTTAGGCACCAATAAAGACGTGTCAGTATTTCTGATAGTGAGAAATTTTGTTTTGAAAAAAAAAAACAACCAAACCCAAATGCACAATTTTAAAATAGAAATATTCCCCTTCTGTTTCCAAAACAATCAGAATCATCATAGAAAACTATGCATCTTTCTCCTAATAATTTCAGCCTGCTGTAGAACAAGCCACGTTAAAGCAGCCAGCTACCAGCGTGCTGTTCACAGTGTAAAACATGCAGCTCTTCAGCTGAGGAATGCAGAACAAGAAGCTGTACCTTAAGCTTTTATAGCCTGTCTTCACACAGAGAGGTTATTCCAACTTTTCAGCCATGAGGTGAACTGTTTGTGGCCTTCATTGCTGTGCTGGTACCTACGGCACTGCAGTGCTCGTAGGGCAGCTCCCTCTCCTCAGGCTTCCGAGAGCTGGGCTTCATCCAGCGACCTGTGGAGCCAGAACCCCATCACCCATTCAGATAAACTTCCAGAAAGAAAGACATGGGGAGAAGAAATCCAATTTACTTCTGTGAGAGAAAACCAAGCTCCCCAGTCATGCTACTGAATGATTCCGACCCCAGGAAGGCAGAGCCTAATGGCCAAAGAACAGCTCAGAAACTGGCCTGCGCTTCATGACAGCCTCCTCGTGCTCCTCCTCCTCCACCACCTCGGAGAGCGAGCAGTACGAAGGGAATCCCCCTCTGGTTTTCGGCTTCCTCCTGGGACCCGTGGTGGCAGTCAGCAGCTTGTTCAAGGACGAAGGCTTCCTCAAACCTTTGGTGAGATCGTAGAAAGCCATGTCATCGGATATGACCCCCAGGAAAGTGCTGGTGGAGCTCAGGATGGACGCAGCAATCTTGGTGCTCTTCTTGATGGGCACCGTGGGTCCTGTGGAGTGTTGGAGTGTGGGGTCCCCCAGTAAGCGCCTGACCGCCACAGAGGTCCCATCCTTCAAGTATTGGTGTGGCTTCTTCCCGCTGTAGTCCCTCAGGTCGATCTTGGCGTGGTAGCTGCGGACCAGCATGGAGATGACGGCGTCCCGGCCGTGCATGGCGGCGAGGTGCAGCGCCGTGTAGCCGCCGTGCGACCTGGCATCCACGTTGACGTGGGCCCCTTCCTTCTGCGCTACATCGATGATGTTCCTCACCATGTCGCAGTTGCCATTCTTGGCAGCCCAGTGCAGGGCGGTGAAGCCCGAGATGAAGTCCCTCCGGGCCGCCAGGCTGGCATCACCCAACAGCAGCCCGTGGAGCTGCTGGGACCACTGCCCCTCAGCCACCACCAGCAGCCAGCGGTGCTCAGCCTCCTCCAGCGGCACTTCTGTCAGCTCCTCGCTGGCCCGGTGGTTCTTGGGGGCCCGGCGCAGGCTGGGCGAGTGACACCCACCGTCCTCCTCCTCAGGTAAGGGCGATGCAGCGCTCTCCAGCTCTTCGGACGGCCCCGGGACCGTAGCGGAGTTGGGGGCAGCCGGGGCTGGCACGCAGCGCACCGGCAGCATGCAGGGCTTGGGGAGCGGCTCCCTGCGGGCGTTGGCCCCGCCGGCGGGCAGCGGCACCCCGCCGCCTCCAGCCTGGAAGATCCCGCGGAGCTCGGACACGGCCCGAGGCGACGGCAGCTCCTCGGGGGACGGCGGGGACAGCCGCCCGTCGGACGGGGGCTCGGAACCTCCATCCTCGAGCTGCTCCGGGGGAGGGCCGGGCCGCAGGTGCCTCCGTAGCACTACGAACTTGGTGCCCTGCCGCTCCTTCACCACCGCCACGGCGTTCACCGCCTCCTTGAAGCGCTCCCGCCGCTCCGCTCGCTCCGGCGCGTCCCCGCCGGCCTCCAGCAGCGGCCGGAAGGCTCCCAGCAGCTCTGCGTTGCTCGCCCACCCGCCGCGCTCCCGCAGGAAGCCCAGCACGGCGGCGGGGCTGAGTGCGAGCTCCGCCATCCCGCAGCCACAGGTGGAGCCGCCGCAGCAGCAGGGCTCCGCCGCCCGAACCCCCCGAGGCGGAGCTGCCGGAACCGGCGGGCAGCGCGCACCTGCGGGCCGCTCCCGCGGAGGTGATGGAGCCGCCCGCGCCGCCGCCTCCGTCGATGGGAGCGGAGCGGAGCGGGGCGGTCCGGCCGCGCCCCTCTCCTTTCTCCTCCCCGCGGGGCGGTGCTGCGCTGCGGGCACTCCCCGGGCAGGTGCGGGGTGAGGGGCAGGTGACGGCCCGGCTCCTTCCGCCGCTCTCCTCCCCCCCGAGGGCGGGTGGGAAACGGCAGCCGGGCTCTCGGGGGCCAACTTTTCTTTGCTGGAGTATTTAACCGCGGTTTCTGGAGCCGTGTGTTTGGCTGGGGGGATGGGGGAGAAAGGAGCCTCTACTGCCCGGGGAAGCAGTGAGTATACACCCCGTCTGTGCCCCCCGGGATGTGACAGACGTCACCTCCCCGCAGCAGCGAAGCGCAGCCGTGTGTCCCGCTGCGTTTGTTGTGTCGCAGCCTGGCTAACGGAGGAGGTGCACCCGGGTCTCGCAACAAAAGCACCATCGGCTGCTTCCTCTTCCAGCTCTCTAAGACGGTGGTTTTGGGCTCTGTGCTGGCTGTTAGCGCAGCTCTGGGCAGCGGTTGGAGCTCTGCTCCCCAAAGATTCTGCCAGAGCAGAGCTCGTCTGCAGCTCCGTGACAGCGCCTGGCCCAAAAGGGAGCAAAAGGATGGGTGGATGGCTCTGCGCTCTGAAATGCATTCTGTAGTATGTGCTGCTATGTGTGT
Organism: Alectoris magna; assembly: GCA_030625065.1. Lineage (NCBI taxonomy): Eukaryota > Metazoa > Chordata > Aves > Galliformes > Phasianidae > Alectoris > Alectoris magna. The sequence goes on along the minus strand of CM060573.1, from coordinate 15,941,708 downwards.
GAGTGTATCTCTGCTGTGCGTTTATCTTTTGGCTACACATAACTACTACAACACTGTATCTGTGTAAATGATGAAACCTTTACAGCATGCCTGCGCCTATTTGTGTGCATGTGAGAGAGGAGAGGTGTTCTCTTTTCATACAGAGAACTGTCTGACTGCGCTGCCATATCAATTACTTCTGCTTAAGCACTTCTCTTAATGTAATTATTGTTCTCAGCTCTACAGAAGAAAGAAGCCTCAGAGAAACGCCTTTCCCCGGGAGGAGGAGGAGGATTGGAGCCCTGCTGCAGGGACAACACTCAGCCACAAACTTGTTTTCTCCTCTGCTGAGTGTTGCAATTGAGATCAGTGAATTGATTCCTGAGTGACTGAACAGTTTGTCTAGGAAAACAGCAAGAGAGAGAACACAAAGCAAGCAGAGTCAGCGCGGCACAAAGACAGATAAAAGTAACTGTCTGCATGAAGATGGGTGAGAAAAAGAGAAAACAGGTTTTTGTTCTCACTGTCTTAGAGCTTGACTGACATGGAATATCAGCATGGGCCCAAATCTCCATTTCGAAGGCGGCTCAAGGTGCAGCAGCCTCCACGCAGCACACCTCTCTCCTTTCTGCCTCTCCACGCCCATTGGTGGTGATGGAAGGGATTGCTCAGTCCTTCCCTTGGCAGCCTTTCCCCTCCCACTTCCATCATTGTGCAGATCTCTGGAAAGCTGTTTTATCTCTTGCTCACAAGCTGGCACTGAGCCAGCTCCTCAAAACCATTTTGCTGCTTTAGTGCTCTTTCACACAATAGCGTGCAGCCTTTATGCTGCTGATAGCAATTCAGTGTTTCTATGGGCATCGCACACCTCTCATTACTGCCCTTAGGGGCGGCTGTACAGTAACCTCACCCTCTGCTGAGGGAGCTGCTCGTGTGTGGGGTTTCAGTGTATTAGCAATGCCTTCCAGATTATGGCATCCCTGCAGATCTGCCTTGCCTACCGCAGAGAGCTAACAATGAACAAGCATCCAAAAATGAATTGCCATGCCTTGATTTCAATGTTAATTTCTCTTCCTTACTGCAATCTATTGCAGGCATAAGAGAATCTCAGCAGTTCTTGATGTTGGCATTGCGAACCTTCAGCTATGCACTAGGAGTGTTGTTCATACCTGACAGTGAACAAGAGGAGGGGAGAAAACCGTTCCAAAGGATAGCCTTTTTTTGTTTGTTTGTTTGTTTGTTTTTTTAATAAAGCATTTCCATAACTTACAAATGCTGGGGGAGAAGTGGATCCCACTGCTGGAATTGGCTCCATCATGACAGGGTATGTCCTAGGGCTCACAGCCATGACTGTGCATCTCCAACAGCGTTCCTGGGGGTGTTTGCAGGAGGTGCTCTGTGCCCCCTGCACCTGGGTATCCCCTGAGAGCTGGGGGGTGCTGTCAGATCCCACTGCTTTATCCCCACCCCAGCCAAGCTCCTATTGCTGACTGTCCCATTGCCTCTCGGGGTTCCCCAAGCAGCGGTATTACAGAAGCTGTTCCCCATGGCAGGAGCTGGTATTTCACACAGCCACAAAGCAAGAAGCCCATCCCCAGGAGGCTGCTGGGGAGGAAAAGGATGCTGACAAGCACTCCTCGTGCCAGGCCAAGTGAGAGATCTGGCTGCTGTGTTGCAAGGAGCTCTTTCCCCAGGTATTCTCCGCATCCAACCACCTGTCCCATTCATTCTTTGTGTGCAGCCTGAGCTGTGTGGATGTGTGCCATCGCAGGCAGTGAGTACCAAGCTGGTCCTAGACTTTCTGCAATAGAGAACAAGCTGGGGAACACTCCATGTAAATTCCAGAGTGCAGTGCTGTGTGTGTCCTCTTTGCCAATGTTTCCCTTTATCTGCTGATGTCTTTGGGTTGCTCATCTTCCAGGCTGAATGCTCAACACAACAGGATCAGATCCCAGTGAGCTCCGCCTGCTTTACTCGACACTGGGCATGCTCGGGTCACGCTGTGCAGCAGAAGTTAAGCTGTTCGAATGAGTGTTATTAATACAGATAATAAATGAGCCCAGAGCATTATGGGCATTGCTTACCCGTCATCTGGAACTTCCAGCCTTAAAATCCATGAGAAGTTCTGCTGCTTTTTTTGTGTCACCAAAAACCTATAAAGCAAATATTTTGTGTGAGGCTATTTAGGGAACTCTGTGGGCTGCTCCCGGGAGATTTCAAGCCAACTGTTACACGTCTCGATATTTCTGATTTACTGTCTGGGACAAAAACAATGTCCAGAAACCCACGATTCATTTCATTTACTGCTACTTTGTTAAACACCAGCATTGCAGCTCACTGCTTCTGTGCCCTGAGCCCCGAGTGCTGTCTTTCCTGTGAAGAAATGTCAGCAACTTTGAAACTGTGGCACTGCAACGTAGTAACACCCATTGAGAGGCTGAGCGCTCTGCCACCCCCTCAGGTGAGGAAGGCAATGGCCTCATGGCCAAAATTACTCACATCGCACAAGCCCAGGAAGTAAACTGCGAGATAAAGCACTGCGTCGCAGCAAAGGAGCGTCTGTTGGCGCTTCAGAACTGAAGGAGACAGCATCTCAGCTCCTGCTCCTTCCTGCCAGAGAGGTGAAGTGCGGTGGGAGGAGGAGGAAGGAATGGGGGATGTGTGGGGACAGCTGCAGTTGGATGTGGCTCTGCTGCCTTGCAGGAAGGTGAAGTTTGGCTGTGCTGGCTGCCAGTGGCATTTCTACCTCCAGGAGAGCTGACTTTCCCTGAAATGAAGTCAGAACAAGCAGAATGACAACGCTCACCGTTTTTCAGTTTCACTGTTGATGTTTTCATGTGAAACAAAGAGCATGCATTGTGAGGGGGAAACAGCTCCTCCTTTGTCCCATGGAGAAATGCAGTAACCTTCAATGGATAAACAAGCGAGCGAAAGTCTGGGAAGGGGTGGGGGTGAGGGCTGTTTGCTGATAAAAGGCAGCAAGGTTCAGCTGCAACTCCAGGATCTCAGCCATTCAGATGCAGCTATCCACATGTCTCGGAGTCTGTGGTTATGAAACACTGCTTGTTCCACACAGATGGTGGCACGACCTCCCCCTAGCATCCCATTTTTCAGGTGGTGCCCATGAACCTGGTGGGCTTCTGCCAGAAGCAATGCAGACCTGCACTGTCATTCCGGCAGAGCTATGCAAACCTGGCACGAGATGCAGTGTGGGAGTGCTGCCCCTCAGTGCAAGGAAGAAGGAAAATTCAGGGTCTGTTTCCAGCCATCCCAACCACACTGCTGGGACCGCTCGGAATATGGCCCACAACTCCCACTGACGCTACTTCCAGCCGAGGAAGATGGCACTTCTGTAGAAAAGCCTTCTAAGTCCCATACGTTGTCAGTGTAACCAACGAAAGTTGATTGAGGTTCTTGGTGGTTGTGCTGCTAAAAACAAACTGAAACCATTTGATTTCTAATTCTACCCAGGGGGAAGTACTGCATGAAATAAATAGTTACCAAGAAGCTGCTTCCTCTGGCCTGAGTTGCAGAATGTGAAAGGGTTTTGTTTATCTGCACCACCTGGATTGGAGGACCAAGGATTTTCTGCAGCCCTGACAGAACAGCCATCCGCAGGAAGCTGTTCCTTCCTTGGGACAGAGGGGTGCCCGGGTTGTGTGTGCCCACAGAATCATAGAATGGCCCAGGTTGAAAAGGACCTCAAAGATCATTCAGTTTCTACCCCCCCACCATGGGCAGGGTCACCAGCCACTGGACCAGGCTGCCCAGAGCCACATCCAGCCTGGCCTTGAGATAGCCTGCTCTGCCCATAGAACATCCAGACTCTGACCTAAATTCACCACGGATTTAGCAGGTACAAATATTCCTCCAAACATCGAATCCTTGCAGGAGCATCCAGCTCCACTGCAATAAAATTAATTTCCTGAGTCATTAGGAATGATTTGCATAATAACAGATGCCTTAGCAGTTAAAGGAGCCACCAAATCCAATTCTCTCCTCTTGAACCTGTTCTTTTTGCACCTGAAATAACTGTGAGCCTTTACACTGTGCTCACCTTTGTGCTGTGCCCCACACTGTCAGCACTGCTAATGGACAAAGGTGGGGGGAGTGATGGCACCGCAGGTCTCAGCAGCACAGCTGAAAGCCAGAGCCAAGCATCGGCACTGCCCTGTGCTGTGCTGCAATGCCTTGGAATTTCCTTCGTGTCGTGGAATTTCCTTTAAGCAGTGCTTAAAAACTTTTCTCTGTCTCTATGCAAGCAGTTCTAGTTGCAGCTGAACACCAGAAATACCAGATTTTGGCTTTCTTCTTTTTCCTAGAGGACTCGGGGAGAACTGAGAACCTTCAGGAATCAGCCACAGCAACAAGATTGCAGCGTGAGTGCCTGCTCTGGACAGACATCTCCTTCGGCAGGACTGAGTGAGCAGCACAGCTTTGCTACCCTTGGCAGCTCCAGCACAAGGCAGCACAAACCAAGAGCTGTGTTTGTGACTGCAAGATGCGTGTTTTTTTTTTCTTTTTTTGTCTTTTTTGGAGTCCAGAGAAAATAAATGAACAGCTGGTGGTCAGCAATGCCCTTTTTAGAGAAATGCAGTGCTTTTGCAGCCTGTCTTCAGCCAGAACAAATGCACGGACTATCAGAACTCATTCGGTTGTAGGTACTTCACTCAGGAAGGGCAAGAAAACTTTTCTTAACTGCACTGGATTGATTGTATTTCAAAAAGCAGACAACAGCTCCCCAGAAAATGCCTTGGAATTGCTTCAGCGACAAACACAACCAGCTTCCTGATCTCCAGTCCCCTGAGCACGAGCACTTGATGACCTTTGCCTCCTCCATTCATTAATCTACACCTAATTTTCATATCCTGTTTTATTCCTCCAGGACAGCACAGTCACCTTCTGGGATGAACAGTGCTGTGCAGAGCTCCTGCAGTGTGATTCAGGTGGGTCCCCAGGAGAGCTGGGATGAACTGGGAACATGTTGGGGTGTAACACAGGATCTTACACTGCTGGAATGCAGCAACTCCGTGCCCGCTAGGACAGTGTGGTCTCATCAACTTATATTGTGGTGGGAGCAAGAGACCTTCGGAAAGATCACAAAGAGCTGGTAAGGGAGAAGATGGATGTTAATATGGAGTGCAGGTCATAGAGTATTATAATGAAGTATAAGTTCCGCTTTAAATTGGTTGCTTGAGGTCTGTTTGTCTTTGAATGTGCTTCAGGGCACTCCAGGGGCTGTGCTTTTATGGATGATGAATATAAAGGAACCGACATACTGGCTGTCTCCCCTTTGCTTTCTCTTACCAGGAGGTTGAAATGTGGCAAACCTTTTTAAAAAGCAAAGCAAGGTTGTTCATTACTTCCTAATAACTGGAGCTTTATAACTACATCATCATAGTTAGGTAATGACTCTGTTTGAGGCCTTCCTTTGTGCATGACACTGGCGCTCAAGCTGTGGTGGTGTAGGAGCCAGAGATGATAACGATAAGTCCTGAAGACAGAGGCACCCCAGGGAAGCTCTGCCTGGTCTGCTCCTTGAGGGCTGGCTGCATGCTATCACCCCCGCTTCCTCCTGTGCTGCAGAGCATGTCTTCCTCTTCCTCCTAGGGGTTCACACTGCCTGCTTGTTCCTCTTCACTCCTGAACAGCACCAGTTAGGGCTGAGGTTGGTAAAGAATGCTTAGAATAGAGGTCTGAGTGCGTGTCCAAAGGTGCTGAAGGGACTCCTGCTGTGCTCACAGGAACCGCTGCCTTTTTGTTCGGACAGCAGCTTTTCACTGACCCTCACGTGTAGCAAGTTGTAAGCAGACCTGGCCTGATTGGGGGCCTCGATGTGCTCCTCAGCAGTGCTTTTGCACTCTTTGCCCAGGCTCACGTTCCATTTGGAGGCACACAATTGCTCCAATAGAGGACAAGGAGGAAAAAACGATGACATCGGGGCTAAAATGATGTAAAGAGTGGGGAAAGCTGAGGCGTGCTGCACGACAGATGCAGGTCCGGTGTGGTGGCCAGCGGTGCGATACCGAGCCGGTGGCTCTGAGCAGCTCCTCCCGGTAGAAGCACTGCAGCAGAGGGCACCACAAAGCAAGCAAATCTCCGCTCTGAGCTAACAGCTGGTGGAGCGCTGCAGAGGTGAGGCGCTGGGACGGGGCTGGCTGCGTACTCGGTGCTGGAAGGAAGCGCTCCCTAACTTCAGCTTGCTGTAAGCAGAGGGCAGCGCAACGGCAGCGAGCCCTGGGCACACTGCCTCGCAGCCACCCCAGACGGCACGCAACCCGCCGTCGCTACTGTGGGCGTCCGCTGTCGTTGCAGCGCAGGGGCCCGGCGGCACGCGGAGCATCGCTGCGATAACGGCCGCGCTCTCGTAGCTCCGGGCTGCGCCCCGCGCGGTGCCCCCAGCGGAGCGGAGCGGAACGCACCGCCCGGACCTCCCGCAGCGCAGGCGGCAGCGCGGGGCACCCCCGGCCCTGAGCGCAGCGGCCGCCCCCGGGAGGCGACCGTGACGGCGAGGCGGCCGCTCCCGCCCCTCCCCGCCCCTCGACCGGTGCCGGCGGAGGGGAGTTTCCAGGAAGTGGCCATATTGGATCCATTCAGCCGCAGCCACTCGGGGCGGGCAGAGCCCCGCGCCGCGCTCAGCTCCGGCCATGGCCGCCACCGACCTGGAGCGCTTCTCGGTGAGCAGCGGGGCGGGCTGGGGGGGGGGCGGCTCCGGGGTCCTCGGTGCCGGCAGGGCGAGCAGCGCTGCCCGGCGTTGTGTAACGGCGGTGGGACGCGGGCTGCCCGCATCAGCGCGGCGGGCTGTGCGGGGCTGTGCTTGCTGCGGGAAGGCTGCATGAGCTCCGCAGCCCGGTGGTGCTTCTCGGAGCGCTTATAGCTATAAAAACCCCTTTTCCGCATGAAGTAGCGGAGCTCCGAAGCGAGGACTGCTGAGCGTGATGCTGCTAAATCAGTGTGAGCAGCGGCGGTTCCCGGATCGCCGGCGTGCTGCCCGGGCACGGCCCTGCCGCCCTTCCCTCTATAGCTGCTGCTTGCCAACAGTCTCCAACTGCTGCGTTCCTCCCGGCCCCGAAGTTTCCATCTCAGGATTGAATTTGCAGGAGTGGAGCTGACCTGAAACTCGCGCCGCGTGCAGCGCGCTGTGGGCTCCTGTCTGAGGCGGGGGATGCTGCTGAGCTCCGGGGAGGGCGGTTGATGCAGAGCCCCGGCGGCAGAGCGCGGAGCGGGGCTGCGTTTGTTCGGCGTATAAATACCCGTAAGGCCGCCTCGCTGTGCCAGCTGGTGCTGCTCGGCTTCTCTTAGGTGTTACAGAGCCCTGAATGCTGCCGAGACTGGGAGCGAGCCAGTTTAATTTTGGAGTCTTTGGTGCGGGTACTTTGTGCTCGCTGTGCTTACATCCATGTGCTGTTGCTTTTTTTCTTCTTTATTCTTTTTTTCTTAAATAAAAGTTCCCAAACGCGCTTGGCTCCCACTGGAGCAGAGTGAGATGGCTGAACTGCAGCGTGAATTCCGCACCCATTAACTAACCCTAACTCCATTAGGGGAAAATCTGCTGACTGTGTACAGGAGTAAAGATGGGCTGGGGGGAGGCGGGGGTCCTTCAGCCCGTGGGTTCCTCGGCTGCTCTTTGCCTTTGGGCTCGCTGATCCGGAGCCAGGGCTGTGGCACGGCACGCTGGGTGAGCAGCATCTCCTCTCAGTCTGATACAGGGCTGAGTGCTGCCCGGCTCGCTCTGCTCCCTCCATCCTCAGTGCACGCTCTGGCTCTGCTGCTGCTCCCCCAGCAGAATCGTGGGCACCTCCCGGTGGAGATGTTGTGAGTTGTTTGTTCAGCGGTCTTCAGAGCTTTCTGGGTGTCACTGTGGCTCTGTGCCTCTGTTTCCTGAGTGTAATTTTGAATGGGAATGATTTGCTACTGCCAAGAAGTCGTGATGATATTTATTTTCACCAGCTGTTTGTAACCGCGGGGGGAAATAATGTATATCAAAAGCTCCTCCAGAGGCTTTTTTAACAGTAAGTCCTGCTTTTTCGGTGAGGCTATTTTTAACTGTCCAGCTGACACTGACCTGCTGGAATGCAGCGATCCTTAGGTTTGGATAATGTGTTCGGAAAACTCCCCTTGCACAGTCCTCCTGACTGCCTCTGCCCCAGCACAGTGCAGTTCCCTTGAAGTGCTGCTGTTGGAAATGCCCAACAAAAGCAAATGAAAGGAAGCTGGGCTCCGAGCAGCAGGATCACACCAGCTGAGCTCAAGTCAGCCTTTGTTTTTGTGAATGTCGTGCCTTTGTTTTCGTCAATGCCGAGTTTGTGAGAGGTTGGCTGGGCTGCCCTGGGAATGTGCCACACCACTGCCCTGCTGGGGACCTGGGCTGCAGGCATGGTGCTGAGCACCTGCTGTGTACTACGGTACTGCTGCAGCAGAAAGAAAGCTGATGAGTAGCTGGGGATGTCGTCTCAGGCACACTCAGATTCAATAACAGCTCACTTTGAATGGGACTTAATGACTTTATGTAATCTGGGCTCTGTATATGGGAGTTTGGGTCAGTTGTGAAACGCTTCATCATCAGAACTTCCCCATTTGGGACCACTCACTGCCACGTGTGGCGGTGCTGGAGTGGATGCTGCCGGTTTTAGCAAAGGTATGGAGAGCAGAAGGCAGAATGTGCTTGAAATGCAGCAGGGAGATCCAGAAGCTATGGAGGAAGCTGGCAAAGCTGGAAGGAGAAATGAGGGAAAAGCAACTGGGGATGCGTGGGAGAGTAAATGGGATGAGGTGTGAGACCCAGGCTGGTAGATGGCTTTGCTTTAGTGGAGCTTTTGCAACCACCAAATGTGTTACTTTCCCTTTTTTCAAGCAAAACCCTTCAGCCTTGTGAAATGCTGTCTTTCTGAGGTCTGAATTAAGCATCTCACGGAGGTGCCAAGGCCGTTCCTTGGGCTTGAGACTGAGCTATGTGTATGTGAGGAGGGGCAGATACGCTCAGCCTTCACTTTGGGCTGAGAATAAGGACTTAGCATTGCAATGTAAGTTGTGGAAGTGTCACAGCTGATCGCTTTGTGTGCCCACTGTGGCTCTGAGTGTGGAGAGGGGCTCTGTGGACATCGGTGCTCTGTGCAGAGAGCTCTGGGTGTGTGCACACTGTGTGTGAGCTGTGCCACAGGACAGTGTCCTTCATGTGGCCCTGAGTTGCTCCTTCATGTTGGCAGCTGATGGCTGGACTCTTATGGTAACTTTACTACAAATGGGTGCTTCTTAGGAGGTCTTGTCAGAAAAACCACTGGGAAGCTCTGCGCTGTGCCTGTTCCTGCCATAGCTGCCTGGGTTGTGATAAACCCCATGCATTGCTGCTGCTGCTTTCTGTAACCTCGTGTTTTTCCCTACTGCCTGCATGGCTGAAACCTCCTCTGTGTGAGGGTCAGCGTTATGTATCTTTGCCCATGGAAGGAAGTGGGCTGAGGACAACCCTGTGTACCATGGCTATGGCAGTGCAGTTGCCGGAGGCCATATGACAGCTGATCCTAAACATAGGCTTACGATCAAATGCTCGAGGAAGATGTTTCCATCACTCAATTACAATGGAAATTGGGGTTTGCTTGGACTTGGACATCCCTCCCTTCCCCCTACCTTGTTATTTGCCCAGTCAGAGCCACTGTTTGGGAGTTCCGGGGTTGTGTTCTGTGGGTGTGTGCTTTCTTTTCTTTTTTAAGCTTTATGATGAGTTCTCATTTGGAAGAACTCATCCAGGTTGTCCCCCATGCAGCGCTGCACAGAAGTGACAGATTTTTCTCCGAGCTGCTAATGATGTGCCCCAGGAAGCGGCGCAGTGGAGGCAGCCCCTGTCCCTCTGTGCCCTGGCAGCCATTCTGCTGCTTTGGGAAGGAGGGTGGGAAGTGTCGTTGCACGGGAGTGGGCAGATTGGTAGCTGCCTCTCCTCTCTTGCAGTCCCTCCCGGGGAGGATTGCCTGTCCTCATGCAGGAAGCCAGCTCTGACTGTTTCAACCGCAGGACCAATTAACCAGACCGCAGTCCACTGCAGTTAAACACTTATTTGGAATGTACGTGCTGGGAACAAATGTTGCCCAGAAAAAGATTTTTGTATGTTTTCCTACCCCGTTGCGGTGCTCTTGGTGAATCCAGAGCATCTCTTCCTCTTGCAAAAGAGATGCAACATGTTGTTCTGCGTGGGAGCTCCGGAGCTGCTCCTACCCGCTCGTAATCACAGCGAGCGCCGAGGCGGTGGGTGGAAGGACGTGAGCTGGCAAATGCTGGAGCAGAGTGTGCCCTCTGCGTCGGCAAAACAAATGAAGCCTGAAGAATAACTCTTTCAGGAGGCCGGCGCAGCGTCAGGACTCGCTGTCAGTGCTGTGGTGGCAGCTGTCAGCCCGTCCCCAGCGTTGCTGGAAGGCCAAAAGCTCCCTAAATGCTGTCTTATGTAGGAGAATGCCAGCGCTGTCACCAGCTGCGGTGAGAGATGCAGCCCCGTCTCCGGGTGCCCCCGCTGTCCCTGCTCGTGTGGTGCCCTCAGATGTCTGTAGGAGCTGCTGCCATGCTCGTCTCCCTCCTCCTCGTGCTCCTCTGGCTCAGAGGTTGGGAGGGGAAGAGATGCCACGATGCTGAATCGGCCTCTCCTGGGTTGTGCAATGAGGGGGAGGCGATGGGAGGGGTGCAGGTGGGGGTGGGTATCTGGAACGTGTCCTGGGCACGTTGGGGCTGTGGGCAGGAGGGGTGCCCTGCTTGTTTTGGATTAGCTGCAGTATTTAGAAATAATGCTGCCCCGTCCCATGCTTAGTTTTGGTGGGAGGAGGAGGAGGAGGGGAGGGGCTGTGCACACACACACATCCCTCCTGTCCCTTACCTCCTCCATATGTATGCATGCTATGAGCTTTATACCTGAAGCTTGGCATTCAGATATTTGAATATTGCAAATGTCATGGCAGTGGATGGATAGGGGAGCTCCATTCAGCTCCCAGAGCAGCTGAAGTGAGAAGAATCCCAAAGTGCAGGGCTTTTCCTCAGTCCCGGCCAGCTCAGACTTTCTTCCCAGAGCCTCAACTGTGGTGTGGGACCTCTGCATGCAGAGGTGGATCCTGGCTGGGGGTCAGCTCTGAAATGGTGTGACAGCATCCAGAGGACTGCGGCAATGGGAGCTGTGTGCTTCATCCCCAGCCATCACCTCTGGCCTGCGGGCAGAGCGTGGGGTCGGGGCTTTGGAGGCACCCCTGCATTTAGATGTCCAGATTCCTTTGTGAAGTCAAAAAGCGTCCGTCTCCCACACACATGAAATTCCAGAGATGTCAAACAGCTGGAGAGAGGTTCCCATGGAGCACCCTGCCTCGGGGCCAGAAATGGAAAGCTATTGCTCTGCTTCATGTGGTTTCAAAGCCAGATGATGGCAGGGAGCTGTGGGGCTGCAACCCATGCTGCGTTTCTGCTGAGCTCTCTGGGCTGTAACATCCTCCTGGCTGCGGCACGAGGTGCTGTGCTGAGCCCGTGCCACCTCTGCATGACGTGTGCAGGGAAACACGTGGGGAATGTCTGCAGAGCTCTCCTCAGGCAAGGAGCATTCCGGCTGGTTCCTGCTGTAGCTGGGGGCAGGATGCAGCCCTTGGCTTCCACGTGGCCCAGAGCTCTGCAGGAGGAGATCTGCCTGCCTGCAGCAGGCTGCATGGGCATGCCTGGAGCTGGGGGTTGGTGTAAAGCGTGTTCCCAGAGCTCACACTGGAAATCAAACCACTGTGCAGTGGCACACGGGGCTGCCCAGCTGTGCTGTGCTAAGCAGTGTGCTTTGCTGCAGGCACAGAGCTGCTTGGGTCAGAGGGGCATCTCTGGTCCCTTGTCCATACCCTGCTCGCAGTAAGCTGCTCCAGGCCTTGGATCCTAATCTGATTTGAAGCTGTTGGTCAGCTCTGTAGCGGTAAGAGCATTGCCCGAGGAAGGGCTGCCAGAGCTGGACCTCCCAGGAGCTCTCTCCTTCCCTATCTGTTCTGGCCTGTGGTGGTGGGTACAGGTTTGTGCCATCGTTTTAGAGACACCAAAAAGTCCTTCCAGGTTATCCTTTGCTATACATTTCGTTTTATTTTTCCATTGTTGAGCCTTCCAATTAAAGGCATCCTGTGCTAATATGCTCTGATGCCTTCTGGAGGCACGTGTTAATGGGGTATCTAGCAGTCAGCTCGTGATGGTGATGACTGGTTCAGCTGATGGCCGTATTTGTGAAACTTCTCTTCCAGGCAGTACCACGAAGAGCCCTATCCAGGGGTGGGGAGGACTGCTTGTGGAGGTGCTGTAGGATGGTTGCATGAGGCAGCTGGAAAAAAGCATGCAGTGATGCCCAGAACTCTTGGGTTCCCACTAGAATATCTCTGTTCTCTTGTCTAACAATATAAGGGATCGTTTTTATGGGCAATATGTTCTGGAAACGTATGTGGGAATTCAACATGTTTATTTTAAGTGGTAACTAAAACAAATAGTTTTGGTGGCTGATATCCAGCATGGGTAATTACATGGTGGGGATCCAGATCCTTCTTTCCTCGTTAACGCGTGCTTTAAACAGCATTGTCCCATATGTGTTTGCATGTGCCCAGCTGGGACCAGGAAGGATGTCCCCTCCTCGTGGTCAGAAGGAGGGGAGAGCTCAGATGGGTGAGTGGGAGCTGAGGGTGCATCTGCTGCCTGGGGTGAGCTTGGGAAAGTCCCATACTAGATAAGGGGTGAGCTCAGCGTTCTGCTGGCCTCGGTTAACTGAGCAGTTCCATCGCATTGGAAGGCTGAGCGCACTGTGGGTGAATAACCTTGGGAAGGAGCGGGCTGGGGGAGGTTGGTGTGTGCTTGTTTGTCTGCCATGGGGCTCTTTGTAAACAGAGCGAAGGGAAAGCTGTGTTTGTGTTCTGGACTCCGCTTTCTTGGTTTTGAATAGCTCTTGGGGGATGGAATTCTCGGGCTGCTGAAAAGCTGAACTTTCTCATCCTTTAAGGTCATTTTGGAGGAAATGTCTCTCATTTTTGGTCCCGCAGTCGTCACTGTTGTAACTGACTTTCCTCGTTCTCCAGGCAGTGTTCATGTTTGCAAAACATTGTGTACATAATGCCCGGCAAATCCTGTTTTGCTTCATTGTAAACTCCCATCCAGGATTTACGTGATAGGGACGAAACGCGTGTTCATCCTCTCTTAATTAAGAAAGACCTTGCAATTAATTAGTAAGACTTCACAACAGTCTTAGGGAAATGATAAAAGAACGGATTATGAAATGTGTGGAATTTTGCTTTTAGCAGGAAAAGCTCTGAGGGAAGTTAGAACCAGAAGCAGTCTGTTTGTTTGCAGAAAATGAGAACTGATGTTGCATTCACAGGTTGGGAATGTATCATCTTAGTGTGTGTTGTGCAAGGAAGATGAGAAGCGCTGTTCTCCCTTCAGACTCAGCTCTGGAAGTCAGCAGAGAGTGATGTTTTAGGCCCGTGCCAGCTCGTTTGATTCTGTTAGAGATGTGTGGGATTCTTATTTTACCTCTCAGAGGAAGGAAGGCTGTGAGGCTGTGCTGCAGCTCAGCTGTTGGCTGCTGCAGTGAGCAGAAAGCAGGTACCTGCCCAGTGCTGTGCAGAGCTCGCCTGCTCCCCTGGGGGCTGCAGGGACACGGGGAATGCTGTGAAGCACCACTGTGCTTTGCTGTTGTGCTTTATTTGCGGGTATTTCTCTTTGTTTTGCTTTTCCACGATGCCAAGTATGGCTGCTCTCCATGCCCTTGCTGCTCTTGGGTTTTTTTAATCTCTCTTAAGAATGGGACCAAAACCATTCAAGAAAAGTATCGCTTCGGGCAATGTAACCTTCAGCCCTGAGGAGGAGAAGCTCAGTTTTGTGTCTTCTGTCTCCATGATGCTGAGCAGCTTTCATTTCTGTTTGACACATCTTGGTGGTGATTCCATCACTGCTTCTCCTGCGAAGTTTTGCCTGCCTGGAGCACAGCTGGGAGGAGTGTGAATAAAGACTGGAGTGTCTGGGAAAATTCTTGGCATTCTTTGCAGAGCGGTTTAAAGGGGGGCTGGCAACTGGTGGTTGTTTTCTTTTTTTTTTTTTTTTTTTTTCCAGTGTGAGATTTTCACTGGGGGAGGCTGCAGTGTGGGCTGGGAGGGTGCAGTGGGAAGCCTGCAGCAGCTGGAGGTGTCCGGCTGCAATGCTGCATCCAGGGAGGGATGGCTCAGGTGTGGTCCAGCATGCAGTGTGATGGAAAAGAGGTGGAAGTGAGGGCCGCTGGGGTTGTCCCAGCCATTGCTGGAGTGCTGGGCGTTGCAGTGTTGCAGTCGACGGCTCTTAGGGCTGCTGTGCCACAGCAAGCACTTCTGCCTTCCCTGCAAAGACTCAGCTCACACTGTCTGAGCTGCATCCTGTCTGACCAGCAGAATGGATCAGTGAGAGGTAGCACAGAAAGTGAAGCAGACAGCTGTTGTAAGTGAAGCAGTAAATCGGCATAAACTCCACATTTAAAGTTCTCTTGCTGTTTTTCTTTCCCCAGCCCTCCCTGGCTTCTTACAAAGCAGTTGGGATCTGGAATTTTAAGCACATGCTTAAGATTAACTGAGAATGTTCAGGCTTGAGTATGTGCTTGCACTCGGCAAATCTGCTTGAGATTAGGTGGCATTTCAGTGCAAGAACTTTAGCTGAAGCGATGCTGAGGTCTCCCATGATCAGCCCTGGCTGAAAGTGTGCTTCCTTCCATCCCCAGCACTGCAGGAGACCTACCTGAGCCCTCTGCCCAGACCCAGCATCCTTGAGCTTGGCAAAAGGAACGTTTTCTTTCTGAAAATTTGAGTCTGTCCTGCCTGAGTGTGTGCTGGCTGCTGGTCCCTTGCAGATGTCAAGTGGCTTTCGTTGGGAGTGTCCAGAGATGAGGGGGAGCTTCAGAAAACCTGATTTGTCATCGCTGTCAGCACTGATCCAGAAACTGGGCCACGTCCCAGGGAGGGCCTGCTGGGACAGAGCAGCTGAATTTGGCATCTGACGTTTGCCCACACGGCTCAAGGCAGGTGCTTAAGTGCTCCGTGACTCAGTTTCCTTGTGAAATGGGGATAGAGCAGCAGTGTGTGTGAGCGGGACCTTGCAGTGAGGTGTGTCTGTGTTACCATCTGGCCCTGCTGTGCAGTGCTGCTGGGGCCCGCAGTGCTCAGGTGCCAGCATGGCAGTGTGTGGGGCCAGCAGCCATGTGGGTTTGATAAGCAGCCACGTCTCACTCAGCCCTTCCTCAGCTCAGCTGTAACTGAGGCTCCCTGCGTCACAGCTGGATAATTTCCTGGTTCCATGCATTTCCACTGAGGAAACAAGGGAAGAGCATTTCATAAACCCCACTGGTATTTGTATTAATCCCCGTGTTTCATGCCCTGTTGTGGATTGTGGACTAGGAAGCAGGAAACCAAAGGCATCGCACTGTGCCTACCAGCGATCCCCAGCTGAGCTGGGTGCAGGGTGGGCTCCCGCAGCGCTGACTGCTGCATCCATGCTCTTCCTCTCCTTGATCTGAGTCATTCCCATCGGGGAGCTGCAATCTGTCTGCTAGCACTGCCTTCTCTTTGCATTTTGATTTGATTGTAAATTGCAGGGTGCCTGGTGCGCTGCTCCGTGACTCCCCTCTGCCCATGGCTGTATCTAGTGCTGCAGAGCTGGCGGGGGTGGTAGGTGTGCCCAGCTGTGCCTGGGTTGGAGGGGAGCCATGCTGAGGGGTCCTGCAGAATTTAGGGTTGTTTAAGTTCCAGACGTCAACCTGGCTGGAGGAGTTGATGATCAGGTGCCCCCAGAAGTGGGAATTGAAGCACTATGGAAAATAATGTGCAGAGATTGTTGTCTCTTATTGATTTATAAGTACGCACGTGGGCAAAATGTGAATGGAAAAAGCTCAAGGAGAGAGGAACATGAAATCCTGCTGGCTGTGAGCTCCTGGGACAAGGAACATTCCCCTCAATGGCTGTGGCTCTGCCTGCAGCCCGGTGAGCTGCTCTCTGGCTGTCCCTGGGCTGGAGCTCATTGCTTGGGTGGCAGCCCGTGTTGCTTGTAAGAAGAAGAAAGGCCTTTGCTGCTTCGCCTTGGAAGATATCAGTTGTTTGTCTTCCTTGTGTTTAGTTGGGCCTTGGAAAGGGACAAAGGCACCGTCAGCACAGGAAAGTGCTGTGTTACCTCATCTGTCACAGCCTGAAGCTACAACTCTGCACTCAGGTCAGGGTTTGGCTGAGAAGCAGCAGTGTGGTTTTTTTGGGGGGGGTTTCCCTCTTGGTTTTACAGAGCAGTTCACACATTGCCTGTACGCTGCTGTGTCTGCTGCAGTGAGGGAGTTGGCGTTGTCTGAAGCAGAGAACACAAGCGTGTGTCACTGAAGAGCATTTCATGTCAAGATTGACTGAAGAATGATACCACTCTGTTATTTCCTTTTTTAAGCAGTTGGTGTCAGAATGGTCTTTTAGACCCCAGTCCCAGTCAGTTCATACTGCTCCCAGCATGCCAGCAAGGAGGATGAGGGCAGTGCATGGAAGGCTGAGCTTGCTGGTGACATCCCCGTGGGTTGCACAGGCAGAAGCCACTTCTCCTGGGAGCAGCCGTTGGACCATGTAATGATGCACATTGAAACTGATGCAAATTGGGAGGTGAAGCAAGAAGAGACTGGAAAGCAGGAAAGCCAAAATCAGGTTTTTTTTCTATCTTTAAAGAATTGTAGGCGCCTTGGTTGCTGCTGTAGCTTGTGCTCCTTCTCCTCGGGTTTCCTTAATCCTTGTTTCTTCTAATTGGCATGTGGGTACTGTAGTGACTCTTTATAGGGACCCGGATTTAGAATCAGAGGACTCAGTCTCTTTGATTGTGTTTCTCCACTGCCTTTTCTGTCTCCCTCGCAATAAGAGGGCACATGACGTTATCTTCCAAGGAAGTGGTTTGTGGCCAGCTGCCTTGTTCCTGCTGTGGGACTGTGCTGTGGATGGGCTTAGGAAGCCAATGTGGGTTTGAAATGCTGCTTTCTGTTCCATGGTGCAGCTGCAGGAGCGGACCAGTGGGTCATGTGTCCTCCAGCAGGGCCAGGCGTGCCTGGTGCTGTACTGAAGGCTCCATGTGCTATGATTTGATGTTTGCTTTTGGTTTCTGAGGTGCTTGGTGAAGCACAGCCACTGCCTGTCTGTCTGATGGCAGCCGAGGGTCCTGTGATGTTGTTGGACCAGAGCTGGAGATCGATTCTCTCCGGGATGGCCACTGTTCCCATCATGGAAGTGCCCCCAGGTGCTGTTTGTGCATGTGTTGCCAGGATGGATGCAGGATGGAGCTTCCATTGCAGGCTTAACATGTTCCAAGGACTTTGCATTTCAAAGTGATCCAATTCTGCTTTGACCTTCGCTGACTCCTTTGTTTCCCACCAAATTCCAGATTCAAAATACAGCTCATCTCCTCATCTCTGTTTCAAGCCCTTCCTGTCAGCTCAAGGCACAGGAGATCTTCAAAGAGTGCATTCCTTTAAAGGCTCTGCATAGAACCCCGGGAGCTGCCTGTTGTGAGATGCTGCTGGAGCAATGTCCGGACTGCTTTGGCAATCCACACTCAGAGCCATTGTGAGCCCTTAAGTACCACAGTGCAAAATGACCATGAGGGCCTCAGGGATGCTCGGCTGCCTCTCAGCTCTTGGCAGCCTGGGGAGGGGTGTCCCACCCGGTGAGCAGCAGTGTAGTGGTCTCTCCAGGCTGTGAATGTGGGACCTGGGTCTCACTGGGTGTTGTGAATGGAGTGCTACAGGAGCAGAATGAGCAGCAGCGGGTGCTGCTCTCCGCAGGTGAGTGCTCTGAATGCTGCAAAGGAGTTGGACTTCTCAGGGAAATTGCTTGCATTCCTGAGGCTGTCAGGCACCTGTAGTTGATGGATTGGAGGGGAAGAATAAAATGAAGGGAACCTTTAGTTACTATCATCATTACTGTTCTCCCCTGCTCTTACTGACTACATTGCAGCAGTTGTTGCTGTGCCAACAGCAGGGCTGCCCGGGAGCTGGGATGGAGCTGAGCGTGCTGTGTGCAGAGCCAATGGTTTCTGTGCTTTGGTATCAGCAGCATTTTGGCCCCCATCCAGGTTATTATCACTGCTTACAGAAGGAAAAGCAAACTGTGCACTTCAAGGTCACAGACAAAAATACTTCTACAAAGTTTGGTTCGTTGGCTTGGGGATGCTGGGAGATGATGAGCAGTTTGGGGTAAGAGTATTTTTGTCCTGTAACCAACTGCTGACCAGAGGAGGGGACGGCCCTGCTCAGATGCACTCTTCTCTCCGTCTGAAGCACGACTGAGTTCTCAGTGTCTCCTCTCCTCACTGGAGTCTATTTTAAACCCAAGCAGCGATGCTGCCTGTTGCCTGGAAACCTCCTCCGAGCCCAATCGTAGCCATCAGCAGCTCCATTTATTTCCTTTCCAAAGCACCATCCCAGGCTTCTGCTTTGTGCTTTTTGTTTGCTTGGTTTGTTTATTATCTAAACCAAAAAGGAACAAAACTCAGTGACTGTGTGGGAATGGTTTTTTTTGCTTGTCAGCACATTGTGGTGATGGCAGCTGGAGTTTGGCACCATGTAGGGTGGCTGGGTACAGCAGGGCTGGGAGCAGCCAGAGCTGGGAGGGTGGGTGAGACCCGAAGGGACCCCCAGCTCTACCATCGCTGGGTCTGGTGGTTCTTATGCTGCACCAGGACCGTCTCCTTGAAAGGGAAGAAATATCTCAGAGCCCTTTCCCAGCATACGTCTGCCCCCAGTTCCTGCAGCTGCCTTGCTGAGCATGGCCTGGTGTCCCTCCCACAAGCTGGGGGCTCACCGTGTGGTCAGCACCCCTCCTGCAGAGCTGTTGGTTGGAGCTTTGTTGTCACTGCACTCTGACGGATGAATGGAGGGAAGCGCAACCTGCAGGTTTCTGCATCTATGGAGCCCTTTTTAATTCACTTAGCATTTGCCTAAACGATTGGCCACCTTGGAGCCTTAATTGGTGCAGCCTCTCCCACGGGAAGGGTTGAAACAATTGCTATTTCTGCTTGGTTAGAGAGCACCATCGATCCCAGAGGGATGAAACAGCCGTGATTGCAGGAGCCCAACTGCTGTCCTCTGTGGTTCTGCCCAGGGAGCCCAAGGGGAGCACAGCCCCGAGTCACAGTGAGCTGGTGGCAAACCAGTGGGCAGCAGAGAGTTGGAAGGCGAGGTGTAGCTGCTGCTTCGGCTCTTTGCAAGCAGTCCTTGTGATATAAATGATGTATTTTACAAAACAGAATGTTGCTTTGTTCTCCCAAGGGCGGCACTGAAGGAGGCTTTGAGTCGAGTTGCAGTTGAAAGGTTCATGGTTTACTGTGGGTTGTTTGTGTTGTTTGTTTTAAATAAATCATGTTGCAGAGCAGAGAGGTGCACGAGGCTCATCAAGTCACTGCTTGAATTCATTCAGAGCCAGTTCAGCCTCTTCTCTGGACACTCTGCAGCCTCCTGGACATGGTGCTGGGCTGTTAAGGCTGAGGTGTGGGGGATGGATGCTTCTTCCATCCCCATCCTTCACTGAGTGCTGATGACTGAGAACAAACAGACCTATATACCAAAGAAACCGAGAGTGAATGAGTCATGCCCAGATGCACGTATATTTGCTTCTTTAGGGAAGGAGAAGAGTGCTTTAGAGGCTGCAGATAGTGGCATGGTCACTGGATTCAGGCACTGTTATTTAATTGGGCAGAAGGTTGGCAACGTGATGAAATATTTCTGCATATCTGAACTCTCCTGTTAGCCGTTAGGAATGGAAGGACCTTCTGTTAGCTCCTCTCTTCTGGACCTGCTCAGCCTTTCCATACCGCAGGTGCACAACCCGCCCTCAGATCCCCCCTGTGTCACCTGGGGTGGGTTTGCTCCATGGCCCCCATGGTGCCCAGCGCACTGCAGTGGTGTTGAAAGCAGAGCTGGTTTAGTTCTGTAGTGCTTTGCACGTGGGCCATCTGTGGCTTTGCTGTGGAGGAGTCTTGGACTCTGCCAGACGATCC
Organism: Alectoris magna; assembly: GCA_030625065.1. Taxonomy (NCBI): domain Eukaryota; kingdom Metazoa; phylum Chordata; class Aves; order Galliformes; family Phasianidae; genus Alectoris; species Alectoris magna. The sequence goes on along the minus strand of CM060573.1, from coordinate 15,921,728 downwards.
GTGGACATTTATTGCCTTTGTTTCTAAGCAGCACTTCCCGTACAGGTGACCAGCTTTGTCCTGCTCCGGGGGAGGGAGGAGACAGAAGGAAGAACAACGTGTGTATGGGGGAGGCAGGAACGGGAACTGCAGAGAAACAGTGGAAACTGCGTGGTCACAGATGGTAAAGCAAGAGGGTTCCTCATCCTGACTGGGCTGGAAGCGAGAGCAAACAAAACCACGCTGCTCATGGCATAGCACGGGAAACAGATCAAGTGCTTGGGGAGAACACAGAGCTTAACTGCCTGGATTCAGTGCTGGAGGAGTTGAGAAAATAAAATGGAGGAGGAAAAATGAGGGATAAAATGCACATAATGGGTTTTCCTTCGTTAACCTTTCCCAGCTGCATGCACTTGGAATTCATGTTAGAGTTTCCTTGCTTTGTTGCCTGTAGCTTAGTTCTCTCTGAGGCAGTTCCCCATTAGGGGACTGATGTCTGTCTGTCCTTTTTCTGTTGTTGGCTGTCAGAGGGTTTGAGATGAGGCACACTGAACCCCAGGTGTTGTGGCAGTGCTGGGCTCTGAGCAGTGGCTCTGCAGTGCCCCAGGAGGTGGCTGCTACTTGGTTCTCTGATCTACTGCATCTCTGCAGCTCTGCTCATCTGCCTGTTTTCTCCCTCCCAGAATGAAGAGAAGAGGAACCTCTCCCTTGGGGGCCATGTTGGCTTCGACAGTCTCCCGGATCAGCTGGTCAGCAAGTCTGTCACACAGGGCTTCAGCTTCAACATCCTCTGTGTGGGTGAGCACAGTCCTGCAAGCAGATGGGGGAATGGGTGGTAATGGGGTTGGAACCGTGTTTCCCTATGAGTCCTGTGGGGAAACAGCCCCAGCTGTGACCTTGAGCACGTTGGAGATGCCTGGCTTTGAAAGAACAGCAACCCATTTCCCACAAAAAGAGCAACCAAACAACAACGTTCCTTCCCCCCCCACAAGACAACACCCATCCTCCTCACCCTCCTGCTTGGGGTTGAGTGAATCAAAGGACTTGAAATGTGACCATGTCTGTGCTAGGAAGGGGTGGGGGGAATGGTTTTTGTAGATTGTGAAGTATAGATCTTGAGGACCGTGAGAAGGTGCAAGAGGTAGACTTAAAAATAACCTCATTATGCTCTTGTTTCTTTAGTTTTGGTATTTTTGTGATTTATCAGGTCGTGCTGATATCAGAGTGCTACAAATGAACTGCTTCAATGATGAGAGCCTTCCTAGGAGCCTAGAGAGAGAGGGAGTAGAAATAGTGGCCGTGTGTGCAGAAGGTGCAGCCTGATGGACTGCCTGCAGAGCAAGTAGGGCACAGAGGGCTGTTTCCTTGGAAATCTCCTGGCCAATAGAGTTGTGTTTTGTGAATGAGGAGTTTCAATAGGGCCCCTTGTGGGTCATTCTGAAAAGGTCAGTCTCACGCAGTTACCTGGAGCAGTGGTTCAGAGCCCTTCTGGTTCACAGCCAGCTATGAGCCAAATACTCTGGAGCTGGGTTTGTCATGCATCCCAGGTATCCTTCAATGGCTGCTGGAAATGGGGCTTACAGATGGGAATCCTCTGCTCATCTGGCCTCTACTAGTTCTTCAGAAACTTCTCCATCCCTGCTGAGTTTCTCAGTCATCCCCATTTGCCTCCAAAAGCTCTCCCCCTGTGCATCTCAGAGGTTTGACTCTGCAGTAATGTTTCTGCTGTTGGAAAGATGAAGACGCCCTACTTTGATCTTCCAGCACCACGCTCTGCTGAAGTGTGTAGTGAAAATTCACTGTGGAACATGGCCTCTGATAACGCTGCCATGCTTTGGCTTTCATGTTGCAGGCACTTACGTAGCATTTTTGGTATTATTTTCACTGTGTTTTCTGCTAAACTTTGCTCGACTCCTCAGCTGGTCTGGCACAAAGAATCATGGGGCAATAAGGCAGCCTTGAAAGAAACAGAAATTACAAGGAGAAACTCCAGTAATCAGAAGTCATGTGAGGTGAAACCAGCTGAGTTGCAGACACCATCTCTGGGCTGGGTTGCAACATCTGCTTGTGCAGCCAGAGCTCTTCCGAGCAGAGCAGCACCTCCTGCACCACCAGACAGCTGTAGTCCTGCTGAGGTTATCTGTGTGCATGGACTCCCATACCTGTGCGGTTATTTCCTGCAGTTCAGCTGGTGCTGTTTGCTGCACAGGTGTCACCAAGTAGAGATGCGCTGTCTGTGACACGTCTGTGCAGAATGGCACTGTGCTGGACAGTCTGCTGTACCAAGGCAGATCTCACTGAGAGCTCATGTGGAGCTTCCTTTGTGCTTCGAAACGAAGAAGACTTCCACCTGCTGCTCCCTGATGTGTTTCTTTAGCTAGCTTCCCACCAAAAAAGGCTGTTTTTCTGCCTGGGACTTGCAGGCTGTGTGATAAAATCAGTATGCACACGCGCCTCTGCCTTCTGGTTTGAATGTGCAGCATGCTTTTCCCCAGGTGATCCAATCCACATTGTCTCTCAACTTCATCATCTGACAGGGCCCAGATTTCCCCTGGCAGAATAATGAGCAGGCAGTGGGACAGCCCCAGCGCTGCCAGCTAAGGGCAGAGCTGTGCCTTCAGAGGGGAGAGCTGCAGAGCTGGTTTTAGTGCAGCTGTTGCGTGGATGGAGGGAGAAAAGGTTACAGCAGAATGGGCTTTAGTCCTTTGACACGTTAACTGTACAAATGGGACCCCAGCACTAGGGGTGTGGAAGAGGGACAGGCTGCTGTAAGGCTTCCAGACCAAAGTTCAGCTGCACAGTGAAATCACAAAACTTCCATCTGAATCTTCTTCTGCTGTGAAAGGAGATTTTCAGTCCAATAGCAAGTGGTCCTGGCAGATCAGAGCTGTCTGCCTATTTCTCTGCACTGAAGTAGGCACGCTGATTTCCTTCCATATATCTCTCTAAATGGGACTTGTCCCCAGGAGACTCTAATGGTGAAACAGAGCAAGGAGAGAAAGCGGTTAAAAAGCCTGCTGGGGTTGGAAATCCCACAGAAAGGGGTGAGAGGAAACCTTGTTGTCAGACTTGCCTGTCCATTCTGCAGTACAGCAGCACGTGTTGCTGTGCACTGAGTGCCCGGGGACCGTTGCTGTGTTTGGGATTGGCAACACCTGAGCCAGATCATTCTTGCCAATAGGAACAGCAAAGTTTTACTCCAGCTCAGTTGAAGGCTCAAGAACATTGCACTAAAACTCTCGTTCTCGGTTTCTCTGCTACAGGTCCCAAGCAAAGTCAGCACTGATGAAGGGGGGGAAAATGCATTCTATAATTTGCTGAATGTCCCCTGCTGGGGGCAGGAGAGCTGCATGCTGGCTTTGCCTGAAGCACGGGAAGCCTTCAAGGGTGCTGTTACCTTTGTGACAATTATGTCTGACCACAAACAACCTGTAGTAACCTTTCACATTGTAATTTAGTTCTGCTCTGTATACCCTTTGAAGTGATAAATTCTTGCTGCAGTGAACTGATGACTTCTTGTTCCTAGGTGAAACTGGCATTGGGAAATCCACACTAATGAATACACTTTTCAATACCACATTTGAGACTGAGGAAGCCAGCCACTACGAGAGCACAGTTCGCTTGCGGCCACGGACCTATGACCTGCAGGAGAGCAACGTCCACCTGAAACTGACCATCGTGGACGCGGTTGGATTTGGGGATCAGATAAATAAAGACGAAAGGCAGGTCTCGTGCCATCTGCTCGGCGTTTCTGGGCTCCTCTCTGACGTTTTGACACGAACTGCCCATGATCCTGCTTGCAGTATTGCAGGGATGCTTCCTGCAGTGCCTCTGGTTTTGGGGACTGGATGCGGGGGGAGCTGGGCGAGGAGCCAAAGAGAGATGGGAGAGGTCACACGAGGTCTTTCCTGAGCAACGCGGGCAGTGAACAAGCTGTCCTCAGCACGGGGTTGGGAATTAGCTGCTCTGGCCATGATTGGTGTCTCTGGGCCTGTCTCATTTAATTACATCTTGTTCAAGCCCTAGGTAGAGGCTTTCTGGGACTCCAAGGTCTCTCCTTGTCATCCGGCATTGCTGCAGCCAGATGGCTCAGCCCTGTGGTCTCTGCAGTGTGATCTGTGGAGGTGGTTATCTTCCATGCTTCACTGTCATTAAGCTTTGTAGTGCGGCCTCGGGAGGTTCCAGAAACCTTTGGATTAAAAGGTCTGTGTGTAAAGGCCACACTTTTCCCGTTGTAAGGGTAAATTACTTCAGTCTTAATCAGTATCATGATATGTCTAGGAGAATTCCTTAAGCCTTCGAGCTGTGTGATTTTGATCTCCAGTCTTTGGGTTGCTAATGGTATGGTTTTAGTTACAGGCCGATAGTTGAGTACATTGATACGCAGTTTGAAAATTATTTGCAAGAAGAGCTGAAAATCCGCCGTTCTCTGTTCAACTATCATGACACGAGGATCCACGTCTGCCTGTACTTCATCACTCCCACTGGGCACTCCCTCAAGTCCTTGGACCTGGTGACAATGAAGAAGCTGGACAGCAAGGTAAAAGGTTGGAGACTGTGGTGTCCCTTTCTGGAAGGGGTGATACTTGTACTGATGTCGTCACCAGGAAGGCTCTGTGCTGTCTGTGTACCAGTGCTGGACACTTGTGCCTGTTAGCTGAGCACTTTTTAGGACTTTGGTAGAACTTGGTCTGCCTTGGTGGTTGATGAGGTCTTGTGCTGCTTTCCTGAGAAACAGGTGACAAAGCTGCAAGCTGTGTGGAGTGTTCATCACTGTTATAGTCTTATCCAGATTGGTTCATTTTTATGATGGCCATCAACTGCATCTCTTTCAGCTCTTCTTTTAGAGTGTTGGTGAGGATCATTTGAGATCCTGCAGTTCCTGTGGCAGAGCCCCCTGTGCTGCCCTGGCCAGCAGGGAGAGGGTCTGAGCGCAACCGAGTAGTGAACTTCCCAAGAGAGGGGCTGGTGCAAAGGGCGCAAGGGCCGAAGAGAAGCGCTGTCTGTGCCCAAAGGTGTGCATGAGCTGCACTGCTGGCAGTGCCAGGCGGTCTGCATAGGAGTTCACAGTACCATATGGCAGTGTAAATGTGCTAAGAAACTCTCAGGATCATAGGAAATCTAGAAGTGGGTCACGAGAGGGTCTGGCTGGGGCTGTTTGTTTGCACATGAGCTGTTGCTGCCTTAGTGGACAGTGGGTTACTTAACCAGTCAACCTCTGGTATTCTTGCAGCTCAAAGGAGTTTTCTGACACACTTTTGATTGCTCTTACTGGCTTCTAGGGAGCTGCAGGGATGCTTCAAAGGTCACAAGTGACAGCAGCATCTCTTCCTATCTTTGCAAGAATTTCCTGCCTTTAAGAGCAGTCATTTAGCAGCAAGGTGGTTCCTCTCAGATGGCGGATGCTAATCCACTTATGCAGAGGGCAGATGAGGCAACTGGGACCCTGCAGTAACCTGGGTTTGCCCTGAATTGTACGTAGGGAACATGCTCTTCTCTGGCTGTTGTCCACATGCAGCACTATTGGACTTTCCTGGTGGGCAGAGCTCCCCTGGCAGTCCCTGCTGCTCGCCCTCAGCACCCAGGGCAGCTGCCCTACTTTTCCTTGGCCCTGCTCCACAGTAGGCACTGTCTTCCCATTGCAGGGGCCTGTTGGTAACCATGGGGGCTGCTACACTGACTTCATCAAGAATCTGAAAACTTTCCCTTAATAAACTCTGCCTCTTGGTGTGGTGCCAGCATGACATGTTCCCAGAAATATGTTTGGAAGAAAGCTGTTGCACAATTCCCCTTGGTGCTGGTGGTCCCACAAAGCCTTTCTCTGCCTTTGGTTCTGCATTCCCTCCTTTTCACATCTCCCTGTGGCTGCTTTTAATGTGGTCCTTGCATAGTACCAAAATAAATCCTTTGTGCTTGTGCAGAGATGGGAACTTTGTGTGCACACAAACTTTTTATATTCCTAGACTTCTACTTAAATGGTTGTCTCTGAAGTCATGTTATCCATTTACTCTCATCTCCCTTCTTACCACGGTAAGAACTTCTTGGATTTTATGGCGTGTTGGCCTTGCACAAGTGCACACAAGATAAGAATAAGCAAATAGGGACCATTGGTCCTTTGTGCTTGTCAGGGCTGTGTGTTGCATTAATCCATCGGTGTCATCCTGGGGCTTTGAGATGCGTTCCAGACGTTCCCTAAAGCACTGGCAGTGCCGTGCCCCTTGCCAGTGCACCTGAGCTGTTTGCTCTTAGAGGCCAGCACATGTGCAGGGTGGAGCTGGGTGTAAGCAAACCCCAGACAGCTTTGTTTTTGCTCCAGAGCAGTAACAGCAGTGCTTACTGTGCTCTGTGCCAAAGCAGAGAGGCGAGGCACGCTGACTCACATCCACAGCGGTGTGAGCAACCTTAACCTGCTTTCCTGGGGAGCTTAGCATTGCTGTGGCCTTAGTTTTACAGTGGAAGAGTGGGGCACACAATGGCAAAAGGTATAGCAGAAGCACTGCTTTGCAGCATGGTCCTCTGGTTCATTTTCTTAGATCGGTTTAACAAAGATTGCACAGGGCCCTGCTTCAGTTACACCTTTGCTCTAGCACACCAGTGGTGTGGCAGCAGGTGTTGGGCAGGCTGATGAATCTGTCACAATTTCAGTAGTGCATCTTGCTTTGAGCTTACAAAATCCCTTCTGGGCAAAGCTGTTCTGTAAACAGAATCTTCCATTGTACTGTAATACAATATTCGATTGGCTGAGCTCATGGCCAGCTGTTGTCTGGGGTATATAATTACATCCAGAGAACTGGAAGCATCTTCAGCATGGCTTGAGGTAGATGGAGCGTAGCTGGCAGGTTACTACATAGGAAGCAGGTACACCCTGGCAGGGGTTGGCTTCCCTATGTATTTTCCAAATACAGCCCTATCCTGAAAAGTGCTGGCATAACAGTGTGCTGCCCTGGGCATCCCTCAGCTGCCTGTTTGCTGTCCCTGCATGGTTTCCATCTGTGTATGTTATGAGCTGTGGCTAATTGCTCTTCATGAGCTGACATGTCCTGGGTGGGTCACCAGCCAGCAATGATGCTCCAGGCCACTTTGTGCATCTACTGCTTGGTTTCCAAGGCAGGATTTGACTGCTGGTTTAGTTGGGACTCGCATTTGGGAACACTTCAGAGATAGGGGGAAACCCCTGGTTGTATTTTGTATTTCACAGGGTAAAAATGCACATAGTCATACTATATTAGGGAAAAAAAAATTCTCTCAGCATTCTTATTTGGTTACATTCTTGTAAGTTTTATTTTTGGAGATGAGGATTGGCTCTGTGGTCAGGGAGACATAAGAAGGAGGTGATATGTGAGTGTGAGGTCACCGTCTCATCTGAAACACATTTCCTCTGCTCATGGATTCCGTTTGCATTGAAGATTGTGAGCACCTGCACTGGTGTTCATGCAGCCTCTGCACACCTGTCTGATTCAGCTGTCTGACATCCCAATAATTAACTTATTGATTTTGAAATTAGATTTTAAAATGGAGGGTAGCATCCTTCCACCAGGAGATATGAGGATGTTGCTCTGGGGTTTTGCTTGCAACACAAGGCAATCCAGCTTGTGGATTCCCAAGATGTGCATGAAATAAAAACCCAGTAATTTTATGCTTACATATAAAATTAATGAACTTGTGAGGGAAGAAGAGGGAAGGAGAGAAGCACTCCAATGCTCTGGAAGTCTCAACAGCCCTGGGAAAGTGGAGTTGAGCTGGAAGGAGGTGGTGTACAGTGTGGCTGTAGTCCTGGTAGGTTCCTGCTGGTTGTCTTCTTACTGAAGGGCAGCTGCATATATTTGTGTCAGGAAGAGATGGAATGATCCAGGACAAATGTAGCTGAAAAATATCAGAGCCTACTGAGGTTCTTTTGCTGTTAATTAATTGTTGGCATTTGCGTTAGTGTTGGCTATTGATTACTGGAAATGCAGCAGCTTGCAGAGCCCTTTTGGGTTTTGAACTCAGTAATGAACAAGCCTTTTTGGAGCTTGGTTAGAAAGGACTTGATCCATCCTTGGGTCACAGCTTTTCTGAGTTGTGCTTGCTGCTGGGAAGGACACACCAAGCTGTAAGTAGGGCTGAGCTGGTGCCTTGTGGAAGGAGAGGGGGCAATGGGTTACGCCAGCTGAGAACAGACTAAAATTGCCTGTGGTGTTCATTTGTCAGTGTGCCAGGCTGGAAACACTGCAGAGCACAAAGCCCTGCATGTGGCCATGTCTTTCTGCTCCTGCATGGGAGCTGATGAGCCCTGAGCTGAGCCTGCTGTGTAGGATGTGCTAGCAGGTCAGTGAGGCACCAGCTGTGGGCATGGCCCCTTTACCTTTGTAATGGGGACATCTTCCTGCTGAGGAGTGGAGTGAAGCCAGCAGACCTGGTTCTGTGTGCTTCTCAGGTCTTTGGTAAATGAGGCCAGAGCAGTAGCTGGGGAGAAGTAAGGATTTCATCTTCTCGGTGCCCTGCTCCCAGGCACGTATCTGAACTTTTAACACAGCTACTGTCTCCAGGGCATCCCGAAACCATGCCCAAAGGAGAATGTGGGCCTCCTCCTGCCAGCTGCAGGCATGATGTGGGCAGGAAATAGTTTGGGGGCAACCAGCAAGTTAAAGAGATTTTTCTTTTGGAACAAGTAAAAACGTTTAAATTTAGTGAGCGCTAAACCAGAGCGGGGAGGAAGGATGTAAGGAAGAGCACTGGAGCTACAGAGAGAACTCAAGCTGGAAAGCAAGGCCGTTTATTTTAGTGGGCACTCACTGGAGAGCAGATGGCTGCTGTGGATTTCTGCAGGACAAAGAGCGTTGGCTGTGGGGAAACGTGAAATGGCAAATCTGGCTTTCTTCTCGTTTCATTTCTCTGCATTCCTGAGTTGTGCTGCTCTGAGTCTGGCTGCCATTCAGGCAGGCTCGTGGTGCTGTTCAGGCAGGGTTTGTAGTGCTGTGCGTGGCTCTTCTGGGTTCAGCAGAGCTCTGATAGAGGCTCTGTGAGCGCTTCTGCTGCTGCTGGAAAGCATCTGCGGACTTCTTGCTCTTTCTGCTTAAGCACAGAAGGTTTCACACCGTCTTGCTGCAGCGTTTCATCTTTGCACTTGTCTCCTAAAGCAGCTGTTTGGCACAGCCAGCACTGACGGGGTGATAGCTGCAGATGTGACAGCAATAATGGCTCTGTCTGTGCTGAAGCGTGTGATAAAATGCATAGGCAGGAGCAGAGGCTTTGATCTGCTCATTGGGTGCATTTATTGCTGTTTGTCTTTGGTTTGTCTGCAAGGCATGTAGGCAAATGTGTTGTGGAAAACTCTTCCCTCTAGTGTTCAGTGCTGCTAAAGCTCGCAGGCACAACCTCAGCTCCCCCCGCTGCCCGGCTCTGCTGCTCACCTCTGCTTTGTCCTTCCTTCTGCTTCAGGTGAACATTATCCCGATCATTGCTAAAGCAGACACCATCTCCAAGAGCGAGCTGCACAAGTTTAAGATAAAGATCATGAGCGAACTGGTCAGCAATGGTGTGCAGATCTATCAGTTCCCCACGGACGACGAAGCAGTGGCTGAGATCAACTCTGTGATGAATGTGAGTAACGCTGCCAATGGCAGGGCTTCCAGAAGTTGTGACAAATTGAATTGCTGTGCAAAAACCCGTCTGAAAGGCAAGTTTCCGTGTCCAGATGCTAAATCTATTTCAGAGTTGAGCTGTGGATCTGACAGACGCCTGAGGCTGTTGCATACAGAATTAATTAAAATGTGCCTCTTATTTAATCTCTGTGGGCTCTCTAGAGATGCTCATCTCAGCTCTAGAATTGGATTTATCGGATTTCTGAAAAATACTTCCTTCAAAATTCATTTTATCTGTTTTTAGGCTGCTTATCATTTGAGGAAGGAAGAACTTTGAATAAGAAATTGGCAGTTAAGGTCTACATGAGCCTTCTACTTAAGGACACTAAGCAGAGAGAACCCAATTTGAAGAAGAAAAACTGTTAGACTTTATTTTGCCTTATTTTAAACTCAAAGATCAAACTCAGATGTGGTGGAAGAATATGGAAAAACAATTTCAACTTTTGGAATTTGGCTTTACTCCCAGTTCAGAGTTTACCTTTTGTGGAATAGAGACTACTGACATGTTTTCATGTTTGTTTGTTTCCTAAATAAAACATTTGGGAGGGATGAATGTGCTGCAGCCCTGAGCCCTGTGGGTGTACCACAGAGCAGTGTGCCTGGCTCTGGCTCCCTGCAGGGCTGCGTGTGTTGCCTTGAGGACGGTGCCCCATTCCTTGCAGCCTTTGGTGCTTTGCAGCCTCAGAGAGCACGTGTTGCATCCCACACGTGGTGCTGCAGTTGTGTGTGGGCACTGGAAGGGACACGGCCTGTGTGTGGATGTCTTTGCTTGTGCTTTCTGCGAGGCAGGGAGCGCCCTGCTCCTGGCGCACAGAGAGACGGCGGCTGCGGGAGCAACCTGACAAATGGAGAGAGGCAGATCAGCAGTGATCATGGCGTTCCCATAATATTTCCTCATTAAGTTCAGTCCAGCTAGCATTGCTAGCAAGCTGCTCTGCTGTGCTGTGGCACAGAGGAAACTGCTCTGAGCGTTGGAGGTGGAGGGCTTCAAAGGAAAGGTTTTTGGATAGGTCTTGGGTTGGGATGAAGGTGACCTGGAGGTCAGGCTGACCTCTGCAAGGTTGGCCCATGGACCGAGCCCTGGAGTCATTGAGGTTGGAAAAGATCTCTCAGATCCCCAACCCCTGCCCACCCCACCATGCCCACTGACCATGTCCCCCAGCGCCACATCCCCACAGTTCTGAACACCTCCAGAGATGGTGACTCCCCACTCCCTGGGCCGCTGTGACCGCTCTTTGGAGAAGAAATTATTCCCAGTATCCAACCTGAACTTCCCTACGTGGAGCTTGGCACCATCCCTTCTTGTCCTATTGTTATCCAGGAGCAGAGGCAGACCTCCTATTGCTACCACCTCCTTTCAGGGGTTGTAGGGTGTGATGAGGTCCACCCTGAGCCACTGTTTCTCCAGACAGAACCACTCCAGTTCCCTCAGCTGCTCCCCGTAGGATGTGTGCTCCAGACCCATCACAGCTCCATTGCCCTGAGTCTCTGCTGTCGCTTCTGTTTCAGGCTCATCTGCCTTTTGCTGTGGTTGGCAGCACAGAGGAGGTGAAGGTGGGGAACAAGCTGGTGAGAGCTCGGCAGTACCCGTGGGGAGTGGTGCAAGGTAAGCTGCTGCCACCTCCATGGGCTCATGCGTGCACCCTGCAGCTCTGCCCTTCCCAGTGTGTGCAGGAAGGTGTGCTGTGCTGCGTGGTGTGGATGTGTTCCATGCAGCCTTGCGTGGGTTGGCCAATCTTGCCTTCAAATTCCCATTACTACCAGCATCTGAAATAAGTTGTCTGAGCAGTGCTGGGACTCACACCCACTCTGGTATGGTCAAAATGAATCACTGCATCCAAAGAGCTTGGTTACCCCATGGGGGATGGCAGCAAGAGGTCCATGGGAGAGGAATCTCTGGAGTTGGGCTGAATGTGCATTAGAGCTCCTCCTTCTCATGTGCATTTTGCTGACTTCTCACTTGGCTTCAATCAGTTGAGAATGAAAGTCACTGTGACTTTGTGAAACTGCGAGAAATGCTGATCCGGGTCAACATGGAGGATCTTCGGGAGCAGACCCACACCCGCCACTATGAGCTGTACCGGAGGTGCAAACTGGAGGAGATGGGCTTCAAGGACACGGACCCAGACAGCCAGCCCTTCAGGTGAGGGCCTTCACATCTACCATCAGATTAGAGCAATAGTTGGGCACCAGCGCCCCAAAGAGAAGGAGAGGTTTGTGGGTGATATCTACCACGCTGGGCTGGGAAATACTAGCCCTGCATTTGAACTTAGGGCTCATTTTGACGCTGTTCCCTTCCCTGCTTCTTTGTCCTTAATGAAGCAGGCAGGCATGCCTTTTTCCCATTCCTAACTCGCTGTTGTCCAGAAAATCTGGATTCTGTTTGCTTTCTTACCCAGCCTGCAAGAAACATACGAGACCAAAAGAAAAGAATTCTTGGGTGAGCTCCAGAAGAAAGAGGAAGAAATGAGACAAATGTTTGTTAACAAAGTCAAAGAGACGGAGGCAGAGCTGAAGGAGAAGGAGAGAGAGGTGAGCGTGCCAGAAACCCCTGAGAGGAGCCCAGAGTACAGTCAGCCACAGGATCTGTTCTCGGCAGCACACAAATCCTGGAAGGCATCTTTAGCAGGCCTTGCCAGCCAAAGCAGCATACACACACACACACACACACACACACACCTTCCCCTGCTCAGGGAGGGTGCACGGTAATGTTTTCAGAGCAGCATCACTGGTTTAGGTGCTTCAGAAACAGAAGTGTTGCCCTCCCTGTGCCATGTGTAGGAGACAAAGCTGCTGCTTGGTGAGCAAAGGGCAGCGCGTAACAGTTTGGTGAGCACTGGGTCATGCTGACATAGCCTCTGGAGGTGCACAGTCGCAGGGGTCGGTGGTAGGAGGCCATGGGCAGCTGCCGTGCTGTGAGGGGAAACAGATGGACCATCTTCCAAGGAGTGAGGAATCGTATTATATCATAGAACGGCCTGGGTTGAAAAGGACCTCAGAGGTGAGGAATGTAGGATCCCACCGTGCCCTCGGTCCCTGAACTGAGATACGTGCGGGGTTTGTGGGGATGTGGGATCACGGGGCTGGTGGTGGTGCCAGGCGCAGTGCTCACAGTGCCTGTGTCCTGCAGCTGCATGAGAAGTTTGAGCACCTGAAAAGGATACACCAGGAAGAGAAAAGGAAGGTGGAGGAGAAGAGGAGAGAGCTGGAGGAAGAGATGAATGCCTTCAACAGGCGGAAAGTAGCGGTGGAAACCTTGCAGTCCCAATCCTTGCAGGCTACCTCACAGCAGCCGCTGAAGAAGGACAAAGACAGGAAAAAGTAAGTGACCAAACTCGAGTGTCCCCTTTGCCTCCGGGAGGGGGCAAATTCTCAGAGTGTAGTGTTTTGCCGGTTACTGAGATAAGGAGAAAAGGGTTTTGGAACCTGGATTTTACTCTTCAGGCTTTGTGTAAAGCACAGGAGAGGAGGCGCCTCCTGTGCCAGATGGTGCCCTGGGGAAGCCCTGGTGGCTGCAGGTGGGCTCCTTGTTTCTGGGCTGTTCTCTAAAGGCCTGGAGCCCTGCAGGGCACACAGCCGTGGGAGCACTTTGCTGCTGGATGCGGGAATGGAGCTGGAAATTGCCGCACTGCCTCCCCAGCAGAGAGAAGCAGGGACAGCCTTGGCACGGTTGTGATGTTCTGGAGGCGTGGTGCCCCATCCTGCACTGCTTTGTGTGTTTAGGTCCTCTTTTTGTGGAGTGCTGTTTATTTTTAGAGGCAGAGCTGTGAAAAGCGAAACAAAGCAGCTTAGAATGAAGAAGCACAGGGAATTCATTAGGGCTCCATGTGAAGCAGGGCTCCGAGACAGAGTTCTGCTTGCGCTGAATCTCTGAGTTAAGCCCTTTTCCCCTAAGGGCAGAATTCTTATCTTAGCTGCAGGTTAATTGACATTGCTGAAGCCGGGAGTGTGGAGAAGGGGCGTGCATATAATGCTCTCTCAGCTGCCTGGTTATAAAGATAGAGCAAGAAGGGGGCAAACAGGTCTATTTAAAGAAGATATATCTTTGAAAATAAAAATGGGGGTGGTGCAGATCCTGCCCCCAGCCACGCTGGTTCCCGAGGAGTGCTGTGCAGGAACAAGACGAGGTAAGCTGGCATGCAGGGCGCTCAATCTGTCTCTCCAGCTAATTTGCTGTCAGAGCTGCATGCGGTCCCAGCAGGGCGGTGCAGTCGTAGCCTGGGCATGGTGAGAGGAAAGAGACGGCTGGGAGGTGATGCCCTGGTTAGCTCCTGGCGGCAGTGCGGTGCTGGGGCTCTGAGCCATTTGTTTCTTCCTAGGAAGGCAACAGCACATGTTATTTGACTTATTTTCTTGGAATGTAAGTATGTTGGTGTTAAAACGGGTCTCCAGACCTGTCAGTGTGCTCTGTGTGCATCCAACCTCACACACAGCACCCAAAACAGTTTGCAAAACGTTCTGCTGGAAGTAGGGTTGCATTCAGTGACTTCCAACAGGACCGAGGGGCTGAGTACACCGATGGCTGTGAGCACTCCAAGCACGCTCTGCTCTTTGTGCTGCTCGACAGAAATGCAGCAGCTACCTGCCTGCAGCAGAAATAGGCTTCCTGCTGTGCATAGCACATTGCAGGTACTGCTCTGCTCCCTGCCTGCCCCTGTGATGGGGTTGGGGGCAGTGGGGCTGCCAGGAGAGAGGGCACCCCGTGCTCTGCTCTGTGCATGTCCCCGGCGTCTATGCAGGTCTGGGGCCCAGCTGTGGGACTGCACTGTTAGTGGGGAAAAAGCTTAGAAGTTTAGGGGAGGAAGTGGTTTGGGATAGGAGATATGTTATTAATGAGTCTGCAGCCTGGTTCCAAATGTTGGGGGTCTGTGCTCCAGCAGGATAACAGCATTCATAGAATGGTTGGGTTGGGAGGGACTGTGAAGATCGTAGAACCATAGAATCTCAGAATGGTTGGGTTGGAAGGGACCCCAAAGCCCCCACCCCAGCTGCCCCCAGCTCAGGCTGCTCTGGACACCCACAGCTCTGGGCAGTGCTGCCAGCACCTCACCGCCCTAATTGTTAACTAATAATTGAGGACCAGGCTTCTCCCCAGTGCCTTGCCTTGCTGGTGCCCCCCTTCCCAGACCTCCCTCCATTTGGCAGAGATGGCCATGTGCCTGGGGCAGCATGGTAGCAGCACGTCAAGGAGTGCAGACCCAGCCCAGGAGTTGGGCTGATGTGAACCATGGGAGCTCACACGCTGTGATGGGGTCCATACACTCCTTGGCGAGCAGCACTTATGTGCTGGCTGGTTTTCTTATTGGCGTGTTGCTCATCTGTGAGCAGAGGCACATCCCAGTGCTGCTGGTGGGACTGCTGGGACTGGGGTTGTGAGCTCTGGGGAGGAAGAGGCGTTTTCAGGGCTTTTTTTGTTTTGTTTTGTTTTATGATTTGATTGCTTTATTTTTTTAGGAAAGCTGGCTGAGCTTCTTGTCCTCTGGTGCTTTAACACAGGGCTTGAGAAGCTTTAATAAGTGAGAAATGGAGATAGCAGAACCGCAGGTGGGGAGAGGAAACAAACGTGTTTGTGCTGAGATTCCTCTGTGCACGCACAGCTGAACAGATGGTGCTTTGTGGTGTGTTATTTGTGGCAGCCTTGGTGTGATGCCAGAGCACTGCTTGGCCTTCCCTCTCTTTTGTTTTTTCTTTTAATCATTTCACTACATTTTGCTTTTGCTTAATTCTCCTGATTTTAATTCATGCTTACTTTTTTTTTTTTTTTTATGTTTTGTTTCTTTCAGTTAATCACACACAGACTTTCAGGCCAAGAGTGGACTTGGTGCTTTCATGTGTTAAGTTGCTTGAGTTCCCCACCCTGTGACCCTTCTCATAACATTGTGTGCGTGGACCAAAGTGAAAGAGACCGCGAGCATCTCCGGTGGTTGCCGTGTCACGACTTGCTGTGATCTGTGCTGTGTTTGAGGACGTAACCTTACTGTGTAAATGCTTCTAAACAACGTCAACTCATCCCCAAAGTGAGACGTCCTGTCCTAAGCCCAGCAGCTGTATGTCAGGTGTCCGCAGCAGCTGGCCTGAGCTCCCCTTACCCAGCAGCTGAATGCCTGCTCCCTAGATTTCACGTGATTGTCATTGGTTACGGGGACTGTTTGAGCCCTTGCTCCACCGTTTCTCTCCCTCTGCAGGTGCTCAGATGTGAGGAGTGGTGCGAAGGATGCCGAAACGTTTATTTTTCTAACAAAATCCTTGATTTGAATAAGTTTAGAACAGGGGCAAAGCCCAGAGCTCAGAACTTCTGCCCTGGGAACCTTGGTCTGAGTCACCCCTGTTCCCCTAATTATATATTTTAATCCTGCATTTCTCTATAAACATATTCTTCATCATTTATAATATATATATACATATATATATATATATATATATATATAAAGAGAGAGTGGTTAATAAAACTCATGGGACAACGTTTTGAATTTTCTTTACTGCTAAAGTTAGAATTTCTATATAGAAGGGTTTTCCATACGAGTGTGTTGTGTCCTGTGGAGCTACGGGAGCTGTGTCACTTCTCGCTTAGCAGCACAATTCATTGCCATGGTAAAACTATTGAAGCAGTCATCTTTACTCTGAGGTTGTTAAAAAGAAATAGCCATAAGCACACACGTGCTGAGGAGGTCCCTGGCCATGAGCTGTGCTGCATTTGTGCCACTCTGCTCCATCTCATTGCTTTGTGATAGGCAGAACACAGCTGCACAGAGGCACACAGCAGTGTTCTCATGGAAAAAGGGTCAGGCTCAATTCCATCAGACAGCAGATGGGACAGCTATTAAATGTCAGCCCTGCAGCGTCCTTTGGAGTTCCAGCAAACACTGGCTGTGGCTGAGCGTTAGGTGGGAGCATGTGCATTTCTATTTAGGCATTAATGTTCAAGGATTTCTCTTGTTATTTTTCCTTAGAGCCCCATCCTTATGCTGAGCTTTGGCTCGCAGGTGCAGGTCTGTCTGTAGGGCACAATGCTGGATGAGGTTTTTTGCATATCCCGCTGAAGCAGCTCTTTCATTTTTCCTAAATACATACTCAGGTGTGAAACTGTTTTCGTACAGACGTTGTCCCTCTCTGTGGGTGCACTGCCACTCCTGTTTGTGTGACTTGGTCTGAAAGAACCTCACGCAGTGCCCCGGTCCCTCTGGAATGGACCACATGCAGAGATGCACGCGGGCTGTATCAGCTGGCGGCTGAGCGCGGGGCTGCCTGGGCTGTGCCTCTGAGATGTGTTTTGTAAAGTAACCATCACGTTAAGAGAGTTGATATGGTTTTTTTCTAAGGGAACATACAAAGAACACAACTGATGGTAACACACAGGACAGCTCCAGCTCACCATTGACTCAGTTTGGTCATGCAGCGAATCAGGGGCACAATTATTGCTGATGAGAGAAGCTCTGGTGTGCTAATTGTCTAAGTGAGCAGGGCTGTGCTGGAGCGGTTCTGCTTCTCAGGGCCGATGCTCCTGAGGGCTGGAGCAGAGCTCTGACTACACTGCAAACCTCGCCATGGCTTTTCCACTCAATATTTTTTTCCCGATCTCGTGCTGCAGCCAATAAGATCTATGCAAATAATTTCTTTCTGCCCTGGCTCAGCAGAGATCGATCCTTTTTTCCCAGGATAAGGGGTAGTTAGGGAAATGACGATAGCGATAGAAGAGTAGGAGCCTGCCGACCCATGGCAATGCGGAGAAATCCCAGCTTTCCCTGCAGAAGACATTCAGACTGTACACAATGATGTGTTGATGATGATTCTGTATACGCTGACGTTACTGTGACGGATGTCCCTTTCCTGGCAGCTGTCTGTTGACCTCAGGTCCATCTGCTCTTTGGGGCAGTCACCATCAGAGTCTTGCAGCAGAGCTCAGTTTTTGCTCTCTCGCTCTCGAAGTACGTGGTTTTCCCTTTTGGGCTGAGACAGGATTTAAACACACGGCATATAGAGTAGTTCTGTGTCTTATTTTTATTTAATGAGTTGCGAGTGTGTTGTGATGCTGATCCTGCTGCAGCCCGAAGCTTCCCCTCCTGCAGCAGAGCACGTGGCAGGACCGCCCTCCAGGACAGGAGCCATTCAGTTACACTCCTTTCAGCCATCTCATACATCTGTCCCTACCATGTTGGCATTAATGGGGAAAAAAACTTGTCATTGTTTAAACGTTGACCACCATCCACATTGTGTGCTTCCTGAGCGAAGAAGTGCCTGTAGGGCTCTGAGCCCTGCGGGCTCCATGTCTGCTCACAGTGCCTGAGGGCTGAGCTCGGAGCAGGGAGGGGACTCAGTGCACTCCGGGCACTGCAGCCATTTGCTTTGCCATTTTAAATGTGTCGGGTGATTTTGCCTTTTTTTTCTTCTGGTTTTTTTTTTGGCCTTTCAGTTCTTTCCGCTCACTTTGTAATTTTTGTTCTTTTCTTTTATTAAATCTCTCATGTATTTTGAGTTTTTTGTGGTGTCGTTTATTGAGCAGTGCGTTTCCTGTGCTGTCTGGTGGATCTCTGTTAAATGGTGATCTGTAAGCATGGAAGGCATTCCCAGATCTCAGGTTTTCTGGACACTGGGAACATTCAGAAATACAATGAGCCAACTTCTACATCCCACACCATCCGTAATCCAAGGGGAAGTCCTAAGGTGTTGATCCAAATGTGTCCCTCCTTGAGCCAGAGCTGTCTTTAAGTTCTCCTCTGTGGGATTTGTGTATCTACCAGTGGTTCTGGGGATGTAATGATGCCAAGGAGCTGATCAAAGGACAGCACACAGATGGTGTCTGGATGGTATCTCCCCTTAACAGAACAGGAGCAGGGTGGGCCTTTTCTGGAGAAACACATCATCATCCTCTTAGGCTATGGCCAGAAGTGCACAGCTTCAGCCTGGGGTTCTCTTTTTGGGGATGGTGTCTGATGGAGCTCTACCCACAGTCCTGTTCTCTGTCAGCTCTGTGGGGTGTTGCTGCCTGAGGAGCTCAGTTCAGTCTCTCTGGGTTTTATTTGCTGCTGCACTGAAGGCCAACCCCAACCATACGGCTTGGCTGGTGCAGTGCTGCTCAGGTGGTGCTTCTGATGGAGGTTTGTCCAACAGCGTGCATCAGATTTGTACTTCAACCTGTCTGTACTTAATGCGATGATCTGACGCTTAAATATGATTCTCTTTTGTTCTTTCTGTAGCTTTTTTAGTCTTCCCAGCGCATACTCCATAACAACAGGAAGATATGTTAATTAGAAGATTTATTAAGGCCAAAACATCTCATGCAGAAGAAATTAATTGGTGCTTTCACCTTTAAGCTTGCAATATATTGCACAGAAGAGATTGTGTAGCAAGGACTAAGATGCACTGATTGATTGGGAAAAGTTTGCTTGATCAGGTCTCTTGATAAAGTTGAAATCCAAGGTATTTGCCAAAAGATAACCCGCTAATAATGGCTGATGCATGGCTTACACTGAAACCAAACACT
The DNA here is from genome assembly GCA_030625065.1 of Alectoris magna. Classification (NCBI taxonomy): domain Eukaryota; kingdom Metazoa; phylum Chordata; class Aves; order Galliformes; family Phasianidae; genus Alectoris; species Alectoris magna. Next base: position 15,902,645 of record CM060573.1, on the reverse strand, counting down.
AATCTCTGGGTGAGGGCCCAGCTGTAGCATTTAACACTGTGACCAAACTTCCCAGGGGAGAGGAACAAAGTTGGGTTGGTGGAGAAGCGCTCAGTGTGCTGCTTGAGCTGCTGCTGCAGTGGGATTTGGTTTGTTCCTCTCCTTGTCTGGGTTGGGATGTCACCCCAGAGCCTCTGACCGTCCTTAACACTACTGCTGGTGTCTAACATTTCTTAGCAACAAGCAGTAACTTTTCTGTAGCTTTGTTCTGTACTTACAGGCGTTATAACCCAAATCCCTGACCCCCAGTTTCCATGTTACCGGGGCTGTGCCCCCCATGCCTCAGTGTCAGCCCTTCCCAGCACTCCGTGCTGCAGGCACCTGCCCGGCTCTGCTCCTGCCCATGGGCTGAGGGTGCTGGGTGAGCACAGAACCATCTTAAAGGACAGTTCAATGAGACCTCCTAACAAAGGGGAAGCAGTTCAAAGCTGGAGCCTGGGCAGGCTGCGACTTCTGTGTTTATGACGCGCTGAGTTCCTGTTTTACACAAACACTTGTTGAAACAAACAAAAAGGCGCAGCGCTCGTGCCCCGGTCTGACGTCACGCAGGACCAGGGTGGCCCCAGTTCATCTTCCTTTTAAACAAACCTGTAAACGAATCTCAGGACTGACCTGCTTGTACCGAGGTTGGGTTTAATAAAAACAGAACTGACTTGTTTAACAAACATCTGTTAAACACATTTTGTACACTGCTTACATTCACTGGATGAGCACAGTGCTATGTCCACGTGTTCAGCCCTCACCGCTGCCCCTTCTCCAGCCACTGCCGCCTCATGCCTGGCCAGGCTGCAGGACTGGCCATAACCCGGTACTTTGAAGGCCAGAAGATGCTCCAGCCCTCACCACCACCACCACACACTGAGCAATGCCACCCAAGGGCTGGTGGCTCTGCCTCTGGTGTGACGGGAGCCCAGCAGGACTTCACCTGAGCTGGCTTCATCACCTCCTGCGTTTGCTGGGATGGGCTGGTGTACAGGTGCTGGCTGTCATGAGCAGGACTGAGCTCCCGTCCTCAGCACACCCTGTGCATGGCAGTCACTTCAGATGCCCTTGCAGCGGCTGCAGATCCAGAGCTAGGAGTGCTTTTCTGCTAGCTGAACTCAGCATCGGGTCCGTGCCTGTGCTGGGCAGGAGGAAAGCTGGAGCAGTCTGTGACCGCCGGGCCGAGCTGTGCAGTGGGATGCACAGCTGATTGCAGTGACTGTAGCTTGGTCTCAAATGGGATTAATGTTGGATAAGGAGGGGGAGTTGCAGAGACCTGCCAGGACTTAAAGCATCACTTGATTTAAGTGTACTTTTCTGCATTCTTAAGGAATCGAACCGTAAGTACTGTTTAAACTGAATTTAAAATGTTAGAGCTAATCAGCAAAAAACACACCCTACACACAGATGCTGCAGAGGCAATCTCTGTGCTGTTTGCCTTTACCGTGATCCATTCTGCCACCACAGAAGTTGTTTTTGCTTGTGCAGCTGTAATAAACGAACACTTAGATTGTTACCCACCCACCGTAAGCAGTGATAACAAGTCAGGTTTGTCATCTGAGGCACTCTGGTGCTGCTGCTCTGAAGTAAGGCAGCTGTATTCCTAAATGCAGCTGTTCTGGCACAGCTCGCTCCAGCTGTGACATGGCTTCTTCCGTGGTGTTTTATGAAGGAGAGATGTGGCAGAGGCTGGGTTTGACTCTGAATTGCTTCACTGTTTCTGATTTAATGTTTGGTTCGTATTTATGTTTTGGTTCTGATTCTGAATCTGAGCATTCATGGGCAGCACTGGTATCCATCAGGAAACTTCTTGTAGGACCAAACAGTTCCTTGGTGTACCAAGGTACCTCTTGCTGCAGGTGCTCTCAGATGCAATTGCAGCTTTGCAAGGTATCATTAATGTCAGGCATTTGGAAATCTGGCCTAAATAAAGGCAACAACAACAGATATCTGTTCCTAAATTGTTCCTCACCTGGGATGCTAACCTGCCCTTGGCAGTGCACTGTCCAAGCTCCTGTTGGTTGAAACAGGTTAGGAAGGCTGCAAGCTTTTACTGCCTGGATACATGCTGTGTTGGTCCTGTTACCAATAACTTGTGCAGAATGACTGTGGGGAGGTGCTCACAGCCTTGGACGTGGCTCTCCCAGCAAGAAGGGTACGTGCTATCTTTCTGTAGCAAGAATGATCCTGTTGCAACTGCAGCTTGTTCCTGAGGTTTGTAGTTTCTTCAAGGCAGGAGGTTCAGTTCTGAACAATGTCAGCAACACAAAGGTAAGAGGCACGGGGAGTTACCAAGCAATGCTTTCAACCTGCTGAGGCCAGACTGTAAGTTCCCTTACTATAACTCAACGCTGGCAGAGTGCAGAAAGGATCTGTTCTACCAGAGAGAAGTGGTGCGTGCTGCAGAGCAGACAGGCTCCACCTTTACTGTTCCCATTCCAGTATGGCATCTTGCATCCCGACCGGGAACATGGGACTCTGCTGCGTGGCTCAGTGCTGCCTTCATCTTTCAGATTTAGTCCCATTACCTTGTCCTTTTGAATGCTGTTCGTTATTGATTGCAGAGGTTTAGAAAAACAAGTTTGTTGATGGTTTGTAATGTCATTCACCTTACAGGTGAGAAACTACAGATAGAGGCTCAATGCTGGGGAGGCGAAACATTAGGTAGGAGCTGTCGTGGTATGAAGGCACAGCATGGAAATCACTGCATGCAGAATTCTTCTGCTAACATTTCCACTGGTTAATGCAGCTGGTGAAGATTCACGAGATAGGAGGAAAAGCAGAACGAGGCACACAGCCCCACTTCCTGGTAGGACCTTTGTGGGCATCAGCTTTGGCTGGGCTCGTCATGGAGCACACTGAGAACATGAGATTGAAACTGTATTTTATTGGAAATAACTACAAAAGACAACTTGCCTCCTTCTAAAGTCAGGCATTTCAGTCACAACTTATGATAGAAAAGGAAGGTGGCACAGTGCCAGAGGGAAGAGTCCTGCCACAAAAAGCAAACCTTCCCTATGGTCCATAGGTAGGTTTAATAAATAACGTATCCTAAGAATGCCTCTGCCCCCAGGACACCTTGTAAACTGTGTCTGGGCTACACGGGTGAGCTGAGCCCTCCTGTGAGCTGCACAGGGCTGTGCTCCCCCTGAAGCTCAGCACTCCATCAGCAGTACCTGCAACTTGCCTCCTTTGCTTTTGGCACTGATTTGAGTGCCATCTGCTCACACATCATTTGAACCACGTCTCCAACACCAGATATTTATTTCTGGAACATTTATGCTCTCCTTTTTTTACAGTTAAAAAGGAAAACTTGACTTTCGCCCTGCACACAAAGTTTACTCACTTCCTAGTGCTAGCTCTGGCAAAACTTAAACGTGAAACTTTGGAAAGCTTTATTTGTTAACAGAGCTGCTCAGGACATCACTCCTGCAACGCTCCTGGTTCAGGAATCCCTCTCCTACAAGGTAAGATGAGGAGCAAGGGAAAGAAACTTTGTTGCTGCACTGAAGAGTGCAGCTCTAAAGCAGAATAAAGATTTCCTTGCTCCTATCTTATCCCTGTTCCCTATTTATGTATCCTGTATCATTAACTAAGACACCTGCTCAGCATTTAGCCTGTGCTGCTCTACCTGAAGACTTTCCCTGTTCTATGGCAGGACTTGCAGGTATGGTATTGCTATTTGTACAGTACTGTCTGGATTGCACTTTCAAACTTGTACAACAATCACCTGAAAATGCTGGCCCTGCTGTTTAAAACAAATAGCAAAAAAATAATTCTCACATGTTTTCAAAGAATGCCTAAGGCTGGTTTTAAAAGTGCAACAGAGGCTTAAACTGGCCTATGCAGTTTGTAAAACTGCTTTGCCTTGGAGATTAACAGCTAATAAAAACTGTTATCATAGTGGTGAGAAAATAGTTGAAGGCGTTTTGTATCGTCCAGTCTGTTAAGGCAGAAGAAGCAGCACCTTGAGTGGCCCAGACTGGTCAGTGAGGGCCTAAGGCAGCAGTGACTGCAGACAAGAAGCAATTTCCCACAGCTTGTAGGAAACTGGAATGAGTCTTTAGTTGCTTACCCAGAATGGAGCCCAAAACTTGGATCCATGGTAAGGCCTTAACAAAAACTAGATGGTTTGGCTCATGGCCTTTTCACTGTTAAATCAAATAAATCCTCCCATCTGAGGACTAATAAGCTGAGACATTTGGTACTCTGTGGCACAGCTCTTAGCCTTCTGCCACACATCCCTGAGTTGTAGGACTGTGACTGAGTACCTCCTCTCCCCAGCTTTCTGTATGTACATGGTGTTAAAAGTGGAGCAAACTACTTAGAAAAGACAAAGCATAGGAAAATAACACCATCATTGTCCATGGAAAAACACAGCAGCACTCTTGCTCCGTTGTGTTCACTGTCCTGTTTGCTGGAACCTACCAGTACTGAAATACTGCTTCCAAGGTAAGATGGTCTCCACTACTCCCTTCGAGGTGGCTGTAGGGGAGGACATGGGGAGCTGCCTCCTCCAGACTTCAGCTGAGGGCATAAGCCACCCGTGTGCCCCCTCCCACCATCTGCTCCCCTGTCCTCGCTGTACAGGTATCTGAATCCATCGTAGTATTCATCTGTCTCCATGGTGCCTTCAGGAATTTGGGCTGTAGCAGACATGACAGATGCTGAAACTGGCTGGCTTACAGCGACCTGCAGCCTCACTTGATGAGAATTCTTAAATTCAGAAGGGTAATGGTAGGGAAACTTTGCCTCAGCATCGCCCTGGATGGCTTGACTGATGGGACAAAAAATATAAATGGCGTTGGATGGCTGCAAGTGCATTAGCTCTTGATCCACAAGTTCTTTGCAGTGCATGAATTCAGTGCTAGTAACCTGTAAGGAAAGTAAGAATTTAATTTTTTTTTTGTAAATTCCTAAGAAATTATTCTCTCCTCTGATTTCTGTTCTAGTAACTGTGTAATTAGGGGGATCTTAGGGACGGGCTATTCCAGATACCCCAGTTGATGCATAACAGCAATACGTACATTAGACCTGATGCAAAACATTTAATTGGGAGCTCCTAAACTACTACACAAAAGGTAGGCAAACACTCCCTCTCTTTTTAGGAGGCTACAACAGCCAGGAGGGACAGCAGATAGCTAGTTATGTCAAATAAAGCCAAGCTGATGAGTTGATGGTAAGCTGCCAATCTGGGTCATTTGCCTTTTAAGTATACTTTCTTAAAAGACAAGTGTTTTGTGAAACTGGGGAAAAGTTTTAATAAAGCAGAGCTTGCCTCTTATATGTATCATTAAAAGTGAAATTGATTATACTTAAAGTAACTGCTCTTAGAAGTCCTCAGTCTTCAGTGGGAGGAATCTCCTTGGTCAGGAGGCAGGGAGCTGAGCTATCTGTGGCCAAGCTCTTTTGGAAGCCTCTAAAAAGTCAGTCAAAGTTAGCACTAACGAAGGTAGAACACGGACACAGGCTTCTCAGAAATCTGCTGAAGTGCAATCTGGGTTGCAAATACATGTGTGCTTTATTAATTTGCCAGTGTCTCAGCCTCAGGATATTGTGACCAAAGGCCATTTTGACTCCTACCTGTGCTTTTTTTAGCAGATCAGTAATAACAGGAAACCAATCAGGAGTCTGCCTCTCCAGCTCTAAGGTGATGATCACCAAAGCCAATGTGGAGCCCTTAAACTGCACTAGTTGGTGGCAAGCCATACAGTGCTGTAGCTGTTTGGTCAAGAGTGCAACGTGGCGGGAAGGATTCGTCTGAGGCAGCCCGTTTAGTAGATGGGGCCAGTTGGACATCACCATGGCATGGAACTGGAGAGAAGAAAATATATATATATATACATATATATATTAGGAAAAAAAAAAAAAAAAAAAGCAGAGGTCAGTGAACTTTGTATGTTTTCACATGTTTCAACCAGACGTACAGACTCAATTTCATCTCATATCAGGAGGCCTAGAGGGTGTCCCCCCTTGTCCCTGCTCTTCTTTTTTTTGTTTTGTGTTTGTACTTGCCAACCACTGAACTGTTTTTTGAGCTTATAATGAATGTAAAGGTCTGTGTTTCCTAATAATTTCTGGGGTTTCTACGTTATCCAGATTGCTATCTAGGAGATTCAGTTCAGACCAGCACATATGAAGAGAGTAAAACCAGTAATAATGACTGTACTCTGAATTTACTGAGGAAACAAGAAGAAAGGTGGTTTTTACAATCAGCAGCCTAAGATGGCTTAATATTTGCACATAACCTTATGAAAGGGTTCCAGGATGTTTGTATCATATGATTTTTGCCTTACTAGCACACGATCGTTTCTTGAAGACAAAGTTTAATCATTTCTATTGAGTATTTAGTAACTGCAATGTGAACTAAGTGCCAGATTGGGGTCTAATTGCATAAAACCAGGGTGAAGTATCAGTGGGATGAAAAGGAAAGTGGTTTAAAAAAACCTATATATGAAATGTAGCAAAACTGATAGCTTTCTATGTACAGTATTAATAGAATGGAAATAGTTAGAAATATTTTTGCAGTGTGTATTTAAAAAAATAAAAATGGCGTATAGTTGTGCATTATGAGAATCTTTTTAATGTCCATTTTAGTTGTCCTTTAAAGATGGGAGTAAATTTTTTTGAGCAAAATGAAAAGTTTTAAATAGCAGTAAATTAAGAAATGCATAACCACCATAACAATCTTCAAAAGACTTGCAGACAGCTAAGAACTGGTAGTTTACAAAGCATCTTGGGAAGGATGTGTGGATGTGTGCACATCTGTGTTTTCTAGTCTTATTTGATAAGAAGTTGTTTCTTTAAATAAAAAAGAATCGCAAAACATAGCGCTTACAATGTTTAAGAAATCCATTGGTGTTGCTGTGTAAAGATCCCAGTGAAGCTTATCTAGTATAATTCTTTCCATTCTCAAGATCTCAGCTGGAGAGCGTTTACAGCCACTCTGCACTGCAAGCATCTTCACCGATGGTATTACCTGTTAAAAAGAAATAAAAAAAAGGAATTAAAAAATAATAAAGAAGCCAACTTCTTACACAGTGCTGTGTGTGTTTCTCTGTACTGTGATCGAAAAACTTTGTACTCGTCCCAAAGCACGAAGCAGGATGCTCGTTCAGGAGACCATTTGCTTAGATAATTCCCATTCTAAATACATGCAGGCCATACTCCTCACAGGGCAGCTGGCAGTGAACCCAGCCCTACAGCGGGAGCAATGCTGTGAGCCACCTGAATGCTGCACTGTGAGGCACGTTCCCTGCTACCAGTCTCATTAGCTTTGCTCCCCTGACGAGCAAGGAAAAGGTTTCCAGTTTTGCAGAGACTTTTGTGGTTGTCTCGTTTCCTGTGGTCATTGACTCAGCTTCTCCTTTTTAGCTGAGGGGAAAAGAAGAATAACCTCAGCATGATACATCGTGAGAAGGCCTATGAAGAGCATTTCACTACAGGAGCAGTTCTTTAAAAGAAAGGCACGCCTGACTGCAACTCCTAAGTTTCTTGTTCCTTTTCAAAACAGAATGAAGGAAAGAGGAGAAACAGAATCTGAAATGCTTTTCAAGGTCTATTTGGTTCATGTCTGTAAATGTCTGGAGAAGTCTGTGCCATGACGGATTTCAGCTATATGCACTGGATAATTATCCCTTGTAATCTCTTACTTACATGGGTACTTGCTGATTTTACATGCTCACCTTGAGGTGCAGACCTGAGTCATTTCCTCACTCAGTTCAGTAACTGGTTTCGAATGCAAGCAAACTCATCTATCTGAAATTTCCTCCAAGGAATCTCTGCTCTGTCTTGCCTACCATATCCTCCCAGGACCCATCACAACAGAATTACAGGACAATTTGATGTCATGCACACAAAGCTGTGCGTGTATGTCTTGGCTGTCACTAGATCACACTTTACTGCAAGCTGTGGATTCTGATAAGGAGAGGTTTAAGTGCAGGAGGGGAATACGTTCATTACTTTCCTGTGACCTTCATGGATGAAGGACCAACTCTTAGTCACGCTGAAGAAACAGGAATGAAAATGTTACTGCCACCCCTTCGGGGCTATGTAGGGTAAACAAATTCATACTTCCTCATTATGCCCAAGTTGAGGAAAGACCTGGAAATGCAAACAACTTGAAAAGATGAATTTAGTGTATTTAAAATGACAAGCATACAGACCTCATCTTCTTCGTTGGTTTTTGCTGCAAGGACAAGGCAGGAAATTGCTATGCACTGAAGATATTTTAATCGGGCCTGAAGGGAGAAGACAACACTGAGTAAAGAAGACAACATCTTGGGGGAAATAATTGTCATTTTACTACACGTGCACAGGTTTCAAGTTTTCATTTAAGCTGCAGCTGCTTTGGAATTAGTTCAGCTGCAGCAAGATTCACTTGAAGACAGAAACAGCAAGGAAACCTAAAGTGAAACAAGTCCTCTTTTTGGTCTAATTTTTATTCACGTATCTCACAGTCTCAGACTACACGATGTCACAGTATCTACAATGTAGTGTTCTTCCTCTTCTTAGCTGAGATATTACTGCGCTTTTGCCAAACAATTATGAGTTGCAAGGCTCATAACTTTATTGTTGCTTCAATGTCAGAAGTTGGCCTCACAGTTTTTTTAAAAGCAATGGTTTCAAAACTACAATACTTAATGTGATAATGCAAATGTCTTCTGTTTAGCAAAGGCAACCAGATGATGATGAACTCTATGCTTATCACAGCTTTTGGACTCCAAGTCACACAGACTTCTACTGTGAATCAACAAAACCTCAGCAAACACTCAAGTTCATAGGTGTATGGGAACTGTTGAGTCACGGCCTGCACTGATTGAGCACCTGGGGAAAGGACCCGGTCAGCCCTGGGAGCAGAGATGAAGGCAATTCAGCTGTGTGACAGGAGGGGCTGCAGCCTGGCTGCACCTCTCTTAGACCTCATTTAAGGGCTGACTGCCACTAGGGAAGGATCTCTTTCTGGAGATTCCTCCTTTGTGGAGTTTCCCCTGTGAGCCTCAAACTTCAGAGATAGGTGAGTAGTCCTTTCTCCTTCCTTTATAACACCTTTCTATTGCAATAGTCCCTCTGTCCTTACACCTCTTGTATCACCTTTCCATTGTGTTGATCCTTCTGATGGTTACAATAGGTGAGCATTCTCCAGAGAAGACCCTGACTGCTCCCTAAATCTGCTGCCAAACATAGTACTTGCTTTGTGTATAACCTGATTACATCCTTTTTACATCTGCAGTCAGTAATCTAACCAGATGAAAAGCTGAAGGAGATTCTTTACCTTTACTGATGCCAACAACCGGTTAAGGATGCTGATAGATAAAGCAAAAGTTTCAGAGTGAAACTGGAACTGGGAGCTTATTTCTGTGATCCAGAGAATTGTCTTCTCATAACACGAGGGAGAGATATCTGTACCCTGAGGGGAAGAAGTTAGGAAAAAAAAAGTACACTTAGCACTTTGATTTCGTTAACATATCTCCAAAGGAAAACTCCAATTATTCTAAGTGCTCTAATTAACATTTCAGATGTCTCTGGGCTTGAAATGAAGACATTGCTGTTGGCTGTGTCTACAGAGTGCAGGAAAGGGCAAACTGTAGGAGCAATTTAAAGCAATCAACTACATTGCCCAGCTCTTGCCTGCTCCATCAAGCTTCCTCAAACTACCTGAGTCAAAACAAAATGCAAAGCAGCTCTAAACTCATTTTATGTGGGGAATTAATACAGTGTCAAATGAAGCAAATACAGACCCTCCTCCCCCTCCATTCCTTAAGATTCATCCATGCAGGATGACTTTTGCATTCAGGGGGGTCAGATGGCAAGACCAGCACTGCATGCCTGCAGGGAGATGCCTTAAGTGCTTCCAAAAAGAACAGGGGAGAATACCTTCAGGGTGAGATTCTGGAAAACCGGCACTTTCCAAATCCTAGCCTCTCTGACTAAGGCATTTTCCAGGAAGCAGGCAAGCCTTGAGCTCTCTGGAGGTCCAGGACACTTCATAGCAACTCCTTGAGCCAGTTTCCCAGGCGGGAGCTGCTGCCAAAACCAAGAGAAGAATTATAAAGCAATATACCAGCTCCTTGTGCTAGGTATGGTTTCCTCTCATGCTGCTGTTTTATGCTGAGAACTAAATCGGGCAGCCATACATCTTGTTTGTTTGCTGGTGAGCAAAAACAGTTCCATCACCCATTTTCCCAGGGAAAGCTGATGACAGAAGAAAGCACATCTGAGAGCTAAACTGTGCAGCTTGGCATTCTCACCCCTGGGCTGTACAAAGGCTTCCTCTGCTTATCTTGGGTTGGGAGTACACAGCACTCCATTCAGTTGTCCCTTTGCAGAGCTGTTAAGTTGGAACCTGCTATCAGCTGATTTCAAGTTTCTGGCAAATAGAGGTCTATTGTTTCTGCAGGAAAAAAAGCTCCCAAGATTATTGTGCCTAGGACTGAACTCCCAATGAGCAGTTTTCCTTAAAACATCTTTCTGTTGCTGTTGAAGACACACAACAGCACCACTATAGAAACAGCACTCTCCAGATTATGCGTGTATGTATGAAATAAAGGTATCTGAACACTCCCATCTAAAGGGCAGCAAGAACCTGAGATGGAGTATTTCAATACTTATTACTACAGGAAAAAAAAAGATGTTAGATCTAGAACTTGTGCTTTATTCGATCTACAGAGTGGTGGATGAGGGCTTTGTGCCATCAATCGCCCTAAACTGAGTGAATCCTCTGGAAACTGTTGCTGGTTTCTAAAGCTGCAGATGTGCAATGTGAGCGTTTCGCCGCACGCAGGGAAGCACGCACGGCTTTGGCTGCGTCTCGCGGAGCACCCGAGCCTCACAGCCCGAACCGCTGCAGCAAAGGGATAAAACCGTGTAAGATTTATCCGAGCAGGTCGATGCTCTGAAAAAGTTTCTCTTTTTGTAGCTGGAGGGGAAATAATCCATTCAAGGCTCCCCTACAACTTAACTGCGACTGTCCCCATAGCACTACACCGACCCCGCGCGGTTCCTGCCCGGCCCGGGGCTGCCCCTCTTTCCCCGCAGCACGGAGCCCCGGCCCGGCAGGAGCCCCCCGCCCGCTCCGCCGTCCTTACCCGTCCGACCGGGCCCCACCGCGAAGGGGCTGTGGGGGCGGCTGGGCATGGGGCCGAGAGCAGCAGCAGCTCCGCGGGACTCCGCCGGGCGGGGCCGCACCGCCCTCAGCCTCCGCGGCTGCGCACAGCCGGGCCCGGCCCACGGCGCTGCGGGGCGCTCGGTGCTGCGTCCCGGAGTGCCGCGTAGCGGGAGTCAGCGCGCTGGTCCCGCTCCGGGGTTACAGCTCCGTTCTGGGGGCAGCGCTGCAGCCCGCACAGAGCGTGGGGCGGGTGAGGCGCTCCGGACGGGGTTCCGCCGCTGGGTGACTGACTTCGGCGCAGCCCCCGCGTCGCGCCTGTCCCTTCCTGGCGTCGTCGGCGTGGCCCCGCCGGAGTGCCCCGCTGCCGCACCCCGGGTCTCATCGTGGCTCTGCCGTTCCGACCCGGCCACACCGCGGTGCGGAGGAGCCCTCTTGGCGGCCCCGTCCCGCCCCGAGCTGCGCGGGGGCCACGCACGCTCTGCTCCTCACTGACGGTCTGTGCTTTTGCTCCGGGAGTCTACAGAAATAGCTGTGTGTGTGAGGGACGTATGAGGAAACGAGTGGCGTTGCGACCCTGTTAGCCCGGAGCCCGGCCAGACCCCCGCGGCGCGATCGGAGCTTGGAACCCCGTCACGGCGCCCCGTCACACCCGGTACCCCGCCCGGCCCGACGCCCGAGCGCTCTCCGCCGCACCCCCGCGGTTCCCATGGCGACGCCCCGCCCCCTGCCCCGGCCTTGTCCCTCCCACCTCCGCCTCTCCGCCCACTCCATTGGCTGCGGCCGGGCCTCCGTAATGCAGGGGGCGGGCCGAGCCCCTCCTTTCCTTGCGAGCCATTGGTTTCGCAGCCTCCGCAGCGCGCGGGGATTGGCCGAGGCCCGGGGCGGCGGGGGGCGGGCGCAGGCGCGGTGCTGTTATTGTTCCGTTGTGCGGCCCCGCGGCTCCTGTGACCGGCGGCGATCTCAGTGCGTGCGGCGCCGCCATGCCGGTGAGCAATGCCGGGCTGAGGCACGGGCTCGTGGGGAGAGCTGGGAGCGGGATGGGGGCTGGGGGCGCCGCGGGCTGCTTCCCGCCGTCTTGAATATTCGCTGACGGGAGCCGCGGCCCGTGGGGATCTCTGGGGCGGCGCGGGGCCCGGCCCGCGGCCTGAGGATGACGGCGCGGTGCTCGGTGTCGCCTCACTGCGGCATCTGTCCCGTCCTCGGGGCGGGGGGGGGGGGGGGGGGATGTGGGATCCCTCCCCCACCCGGCTGGGAGCGGCAGGCCACTGCGTCTGTCAGAGCTTCTGCTGGGGGGCCTGGGGGATCTGGTGGTGAGGAGCTCGGGGAGCGGTTTGTTCCTTGCTGACATCCGAGGTGTGGGTGTAGAAACAGCCGAGCGCTCATCCATGGCATCAGTCAGTGGGGCGGCACCTCCTCGGGCTGTGTCCAGCGGCTTTTGGAGCTCCTCTGTCAGGAGAAGCATTGACAGCATTGTCAGTCAGTTTAGTGTCAAAATCCGTGCCTGTAACTGAGAGAGGAAGGTAACGTGAAGTCCTGTGAGCCAGCCTTTGAGTTTTCGGAGTGGTTAATGTTCAGCAAACGCACTGAAGCTTGTCTGAATTCCCTTCAGCCAATGCTCGCTGCTATCTGCTGATGTCATCGGTGAGGTCTGAGGCTGTCTCCTCGTGCTCTCTATTCAGACAACAAGCTCCATGAATTTAAAGGAGTGGCACAAAAGCCTCTGCTTCCAGCAAGCTGTTTGCAGGCACAAAGTTGTTTGCTGAGGAATTTCACAGATGAATGAAATTCTCAGGTTTTACTCAATTGGTTTCCACGTTTGCAAACAGAAGATTGCTTTGACTGAGTAAGTGCAGGGTATTCCCTTAGCTTTAATTATATACCAGTTCTGGTGCGAGTGTGGCTTTTATGATTCTGCTGAGAAGTATGCATCTACAGCTTAAGCACATGGGTTCGTTACAGTAATGCTGCAGCCTGTGAGTGCTTTGCCTTTTCATAATTGCAGATCAACAAGCCTGAGAAGCCGGACAGGCCAGAGAGCTGCGATAATGTCAAGGTGGTTGTTCGGTGCCGGCCCCTTAATGAGCGAGAGAAAGCGACGGGGTACAAAATGGCAGTCAGCGTGGATGAGATGAGAGGAACCATCACAGTCCACAAAACGGACTCGTCCAATGAACCTCCCAAGACGTTTACATTTGACACAGTTTTTGGACCAGAGAGTAAGCAGCTGGATGTCTATAACCTAACTGCGAGACCTATTATTGACTCCGTCCTGGAAGGCTACAATGGTAAATTCCTGATTTATTTCAGTTTGCCCATCTGTGTTCCTTGTGTTGTTGGTGTCCCTGATGACCTAACAGGGAGCCTTCTCTTACGAGGGGCACATCTCTCTGTTGTTTCTATTCTGGCCTCTGAACTACAGCAACCAGAAGGTGCTCCTTACTGAGCACCCACCATGTTGGTACATGCTGAGATTGTTAACAGTGGGAGATAGTAGTGAGCAAGTCTTGGCTGAGGGTTGGTGAGCTGTGTGTTTTCATTCTCCGTCTTCTGTCTGCAAAAGAAAAAAAGCTTTATTTCATTATCAGAACTCTCAGCGACTCTTCGCTATGCAGTTTCAGTAACCCAGCAGCTGCCATGGTCCTGCAGTATCTAGGTACGAGTATTCTTATTGTGCATATAAGTGCTGCATTTTCATCTCTAAAACTTGCTGTTACAAACTAAGATGACTAGTTACCCACATCAGCCCTGCCTGGCAGATAATTGGTTGCTTCCTGCAGCTGGGAAGAATGTGTCCATGGTTTGTGTGTGTTTGTTATGCATGTAAATACAACATGTAGAGGAAAGAATACACCAGTAAGGTAACAAATTACTGCTTTCTGTAACTGCTTTTCATCCGTGCTGTAAGCAATGGATTAAGAAGGTTTTTAAAGGTTTGCAAAATACCTAATAAGCTTTTGTGCTAACACACCCATCTTCAGCTGATTAAAATTCATGTTCTCCCAACAGGAATGCCAGTCACTTGGCAATGAAAGCAAAAGCTTAATTTGAGTTGAGCTTAATTTGTGCTGGGGCAAAATTAATTAACCTGTGTGTTTCTGGAATGTCTGAGCTGAGATCTCAGTAAACTTTCTCATTGGCTTCCTTGGGGATGGTTATCTAAGTCCAAATTGTGGCTGCATTTGCAGGTTCAGAACTGGACACTTGTACTGTGGCCTGTGTTGTAGGAACCTCGTGTTTCTGCTGTGGCATAAAGTGCTAGCAGTTGTTGGTTTTGTGGTTGGTATATAATGACCTTTTTCTAATTGACAGTGCTATTAATTAGTTTGATTTTAATTATTTGCGTGTGAGCCCTAAGTGTACTGGTTCTCAATCCTTTAATTGCTCTATACAGCTAAAGAAGCTGACTTTTTCTTAAATATTTTGCAGGCTGGATAAAGCAGTGGCTTGAACATTTTTGCTATGGTTGTCCAGCATTTTTGTTTCTTGTAGCATTGAATAGTACACACTGGAGAGGGTAAAAATGTGTTTAGTGCTATCAGGCTTAGAATTGATGAGGTAAAATGGCAGTTATAGCAACTTCCTGGCATTCATTAATATGTTCTTGTTCTTCAGGCACCATTTTTGCATATGGGCAGACTGGAACAGGCAAAACTTTTACCATGGAAGGGGTCAGAGCAGTTCCTGAGCTTAGAGGCATCATTCCAAATTCCTTCGCCCATATATTTGGTCACATTGCCAAAGCAGAGGGGGATACGAGGTAAACAGCTTCCCTTTACTGCTCCTGTCTTTTGTTTGTCTATCTGTAGAAGACGTCTGACCTCAGCAATGACTTAGGCCATTCTTGATGGCGTGGCTGGAATGTATTTGTGTATGGGTGCTTTTTCTTTGTATTCTGTGTCTCCTGGGCTTATACTTACTTACTGGGCTTATCTTATTAAGAAAGCTTCCCAACTGTTTGCCTTCAGGTTTTTAGTTCGTGTGTCTTACCTGGAAATTTACAATGAAGAAGTGCGGGACCTGCTAGGAAAAGACCAGTCACAGAGGTTAGAGGTGAGCTGCTGTTCTGACTCTGATGCTTGTTCCAAATCCTCGAGCAGTATTATTGTAAAGAGCAGAGAGCATTTGAAGGGAGCTGGGAGGTTGGACTCCTCAGCATGTGCATTGTTTCCTTTAAGATACAGTAGCAGTTGGATATCACTACTGATTTCTGACTCTTTTCAATTTGTTCTGTTGTACAATGGGAAACTGACTTTCTGCTGAGTCAGTTTTGTCCATGCAGTTCTACTGTAAAGCCTCTTGGCAATCATTCTAGGAGTTAGTGACTGAGATTTGAAATCTGTGTTTGCCTCTGGGGAGGACCAGTGAAGTATTATCGTGCGTGAGTCTTGATTCCCTGGCTACTCTTTTGGAATATTGCAGCGTTTTCTGTGCAAACTAGAATATGGGGGAGTAAATCGCTGTACTAATACAGTGCCACTGAGAATTGCTGTATGGGCTCTAAGGATGCTCTCTCTGAACTGTTTCTCTCTTAGGTTAAAGAGAGACCTGATGTGGGAGTTTATATCAAAGACCTTTCAGCTTATGTCGTAAACAATGCAGATGATATGGATAGAATCATGACTCTGGGCCACAAGAACCGTACGTAGTCCCACAGCGGGCAGACTGACAGCGCTGTCAGACAGAGTGAGGGTCTGATTTTGAGCTTTTAAGAGATCCAGCTTCTAGACCTAATGCTGGAGAGCTCGGCTTGTTCAACTGAGCAGAGCAAAAGGGATGTCCCCTCCCTAATGCTTTTTGTGCAGGGACAGGTGAAGAAGACTGTGCCTCAGTCAGCCAGTTGGGGAGGAAACAGCGAAGGCAGTCAGCATTGTCAGGGCTACTAGTGTGTGTCATGGTTCTTTCCTTCTTCTGTTCTAATCTGGATGAGCAAAAACCAGCCCCGTGTTGTGAATAGGAGGTTTCTGATGCTTTCTGGAAGGCTTAATTAAGACCTCTTATGAACTAAAATTCTGACTTACTGTTGCTGCTCACATGGATTGCTTTGCTCTTATTTATTTAAAAAAAAAAAAAAAGGCAGCTTTTTGTAGCTGTGGAAGTGTTAGGCTAGTGATTGATTGATTGTAACTTTTAAAAAGAAACAAATGAGAACTGCTGCTACTCTTGGGATGGGATCCTGTGGTCAGCTTGGACCTAATGAAGGCAGCAGCACTTCTAGTCTAGGCTGTAGGTGTGCTACAACTTCAGTGTCCAGCACAGTTTCCTGAGTCTGAGCATCTTTTCCATCTTCTGAAAAAATGGGTTGCATGTACAGTTGGGAATAAATCTCCTTTGGAACATGAAAAACGTTACAGGAGTGTGATTTGTTAACCTATTTCTCAATTAAAAGGTTCTGTTGGTGCCACAAACATGAATGAGCACAGCTCTCGCTCACACGCCATCTTCACTATCACCATCGAGTGCAGTGAGAAGGGAGTTGATGGAAACATGCATGTGCGCATGGGCAAACTGCACCTTGTGGATCTTGCTGTAAGTAGAACCAGCAGCATCTGCCATGAAACATGGTGGGCATGGCTCCTCAGTACTGTTAAAGGCTTCAAAGCCCAGAATTCTGTCTGGCTGTTGACTTCTGTGAGGTATTCACTCGAGGCTTTAAATCAGATGTGTACTAGAAAGAGCCTCTAATGTATATGACCTTGTATTGGTAAGAAGGATCTGCTCTTCCTGTGAAGTAATTGTAAATAATATAGGCTACTCTGAAAAGAGCATGCTGGATATCAGAACTGGGTCTTTGCAAAAGTTTTTTTTCCAACGTAACCACCGTAGGGGACTGTGACCATGCCGTTCTTCACGTGTGCGAGTTCCCACCCTCTGTTGTTCACTTTGAACCGATGTAGTTGTACTGGTAAACAGGCTTTGTAGCCCAGATTTTACACTGGAGTACCTTTGCTTGGAGAAGAGGCAGGGAAGGGGACACTCAAATCCCTGGATGCCTGTGCATTATCTGTTACTTTATTTACATAAGGTGTGTTTAGGTCGTGCTATGAAACTACCTGTAAAACAATTGCAGTGTCGCTTTATTCCCTTCTCCTCCTGGTAGAAAAGATAGGAACTGAGGAGCCTTGTAACTGCTGACTTGTTTCTAATAATATTTTCATGCACAGGGACAAAACTGTCATTTTCTCAGTTGTGTTACTTCCAGCAATTCAGAATTTGCTGGCACTGAAAGCTTCAGTTGAGACCTGTCATTTGTGTTGTTAGTGATGTTTGAAATACATTGCTAGGTCCTCTAATAATGATTGAGGTGCTTAGTGATTTGACCATTAGCAATGCTTTAGGGGTAGCTGCAATTCCTTTTGCTTCCTGTTCCCTTTCCAGGGTTCTGAAAGACAAGCAAAAACTGGAGCAACAGGGCAGCGACTGAAGGAAGCTACTAAGATCAACCTCTCTCTTTCTACACTGGGGAATGTCATTTCAGCACTGGTGGATGGCAAAAGCACTCATGTGCCCTACCGTAACTCCAAACTTACACGACTCCTTCAGGATTCACTGGGGGGCAACTCCAAAACCATGATGGTAAGCTCCAAAATGCTTTCATAAATTCCAACTGTTGATCTCTGTTCCTACAGGAATAGCATAGTGATTTTATCATGAAAAGAGCCTGCTATTTACCTGTTCTTTTCAGAGCATTGCAGTTGAGAAAACCTTTTACATGCTTTTGCTGTCTCTTCTCTGCACAGGCGAGTATCTAAACAAGGTGTAAATACACGTGTGAGATCAAGTAAAAGTTGTGCTTAGGTAGACCAAAGCAACCTTGATGTAGAAGCAACAGGAAAGCTTGGGAAAGGGTGGCAGTACCATATTGTTGGAGCTAGGGCTGGGTCCATGTGAAATCATTTGTCCTGGACTCTGATTCTTTACACTCCGTTAACTCGTTCTTCCTTGTGTTAGTGTGCAAACATTGGTCCAGCAGACTACAATTACGATGAGACTATCAGCACTCTCAGATATGCAAACCGAGCCAAGAACATTAAGAACAAGGCCAGGATTAATGAAGACCCCAAGGATGCTTTGCTCCGTCAGTTTCAGAAAGAAATTGAAGAACTTAAGAAAAAACTGGAAGAAGGTGAGATTCCCCTTCCACATAGTATTTCTCTCCAGACTAATACTAGTTCTGCTTGTATGAAAAGTCTTTGCTATTTGAAAATGTCATATGAATTCAGTAGCTGGTTGCAAGTCATTGTTATGGCCTTGATGACCCAGCAGGATGCTCCCAGTGCAGGGTCTGGCTTTGCCCGCCAGGTGGCACTTGGCACTAGCATAAGGTGATGGACTGTGGACTGAATTTAGTGTGCTGAGAACCTGAGGGGTCTCCGGGTATGATTGGATGTGGTGTAGGGATTTAAGTGCGTGATAACAAAAGTTAAATGTCCTCTGCTTGAGGAGAGATGCAATTAGGACTAAAATGAAATGAATTTGTGTGGCTAGAACTGAGGCTGACTGACTGATCAGTGCGTAGAAGAAACAAGAAGCTTGTTTAAGCTTTGGAACTTTATGGGCTTGTGATAGTGATTATTCCATCAGCATTCAAGGATTTTTCCAGAAGGATTCTTCCTGAATTCCCGTGGTATAACATCCATCTCCAGAGGTGCTCACGGTACAAAATAGCTCTAGCAGTAACTCCAGTAAGGCTTACTGCTTGGAATCTCTACCGTTAAGGAGAAGCAGGAAATAGTAATGCTTTTTTCAGGGACTGGAATCTAGACATAGCTGTTTCATCCCTAGCGTGCTGAGGGTGATTTGTAGGTACTAAACTGTAGAACAAATGGCTGTGTTTATTTGACCATTTTCTGTCTCTGATGGAAGTGGAGGTACTGTGAATTTCTTCTAAGAAAACATAATGTAGCATTACAAGGATCTGAGGATACTTAACTGTAGTGTTATACACACTGACTTGGCAGCATTATATGGCTTACAGTAATCTTCCTTAATTTTCCAAAGCTATTGCAAACTATCTCCTCGGAAGTTATTGACTTCTGCAGCTACTCATTAGCTGGTATCAGATACTGCTGGCTTCAGATAAGTGCTGCTGTCACAATAAGAAGTTGATGTTATTGGAAGGCTCCGATGAAGGAAAGTGCATCGAAAAGCATACTTTTTGTTTCTAGGAGAAGAGATATCTGGTTCTGAGACAAGTTCTTCGTCTGAAGAAGATGAAGAGGATGATGGGGAGATTGGAGAAGATGGGGAGAAGCGGAAGAAACGGCGGGGTAAGGCAGCAGAGAATCCTGTCAGTGCTACCAATTTCCTTTTGCCCAGCAGCTGATGTCAGGAACTATAGAGCCAGGCAGGGAGAAGTAGAGTTGTAGGGCTGCCCTACTGCCGCTGCAATTATCATGCCTCCCTGGAAACATAGCTATTTGGTGCTGTCTCTGTAGATGGACAGCTCCAATCCTGTGTGGTATTTGCTTCCACTTGGGTAGTTGTGCTTGTGGTAACATCATCTTCTGTGGTGGTTCCCTGGTTGCCGCAAGGTGGCTGCGTATGGCTTGTGACTCATGTTGTGGAACTTCCCCTGCTCACTGAAATGGGAGGAGGAAGACACCAAAAATCAGTGGTAGGCAGATGTATTCTTTTATAGCCATTCTCATGGCTAGACGGGGATTTTGGCTGTGGTTTAGGCAAAGGATTCATCTGTCCTGTGGATGTTCAGTAACTGGCTTCATTCTGGCATCCTATTTTGTGCTGATGGAGGAAAAACTTGACCTTTGGGGGTGTCTGTGTGCTAGCTGAAAAGCTGAATGGGAGCTGCATATCCCTTATTTGGGAGCACTCTGGAAATCTCATGGCAAAGTCTACTTTGTCCTACACTGTGATAAACTAGCATGTAGTCTCTAAGCCCCGGAGAATGCTGCTGAGCCTAGAATTGCAGGTCATGGTGTACCATGGAGGACTGTGGCTTGCAGGGAGCCTGCTACGCCCCTGGAACCTTTGTTTATTTGTGGGGAGTAGGGAAGTCAAGCCCAGTGCTGTGCTTCAATTTCTGATTTGTCCAGTAAATGCTGACATTCAGACTGCCTTTCTGTCTTAAAGTACTCACATCTGTTTAAACAGCATTCCTGCATTAAATAGATTCCCCTTCATTCTGATATCTGTCCAAGCAGAATCATAAATGACAGCTTCCAAGCCTTGTGTTGGTTGTAATACACCTTTTTACTTCATTTTTCCCCACTGGTTCTTTCTAGAAGCAGGAAGATTGACTGTTCTACCCATCAAGAAATAATTTCTGCCCAAATCCACCACAAGAGAAAAGCCATCCTTAAAATACTGCTTGAAAAGAATAGGGGGGGAATAGCTGTCACTTAGCTAGAGCAGCTTGTTTGGAAGTTAAGTTCCCTAAGTAAGGCTGTGCTCAGCAGGAGCTTGCATAGTAACTGTCCCTGTGTGAGCTGATTCTCTCTTCTAGACTGAAAAGTGTACATTGCCATGTACATAACACTGGAAAGGACTGCTGGTCACTGAATCTGTTACTGTAGATATCCGCAGCCACCTTCACTGTGATCTGTTTTTCTGTGCTATTGCTTGAAATGGAAGCAGCCTTGGCATGAGGTTTTTAAGCTGTAGACTTGTTAAGATGGGTTTTAACTGAACTGTCTCTCTGAGCATGCCATTCTGTGCTGGGAAGCGATGGCTTTGCAAGCTGAGTCTGGGAGGGATTCTAGCAAATGCTTCCTAATGAAAACTCTGTGCCTTTTAAAACTATTTTGCCATTTCTTCTGGGTTTCTTTTCCTTAGAACTAACTTCCCATCTGCATGTTTCTTCCTCTCTGGGTTTTTCTGTGGGACTCATTTCTGTTTTCCAGGCAGTAGCAGCAGCAGTAGTTCAGACTCCACATGCTCTGTCATAGAGAAACCTCTGGATAAGTCCTTCACTAGTGAGTGGGAGCTCTTAAGTCCTTTAAGCTTTGGCCTTTCCATGATCTGTGCATTTCATTTTGCAATGCTGCACTGTTCCCTGCTATGTCTATTGGAAGATAAACCTGAACTTACAACCTGGATAAAGCATGCCTTTCCTTTGTTGCTTTCACGCTTGCAATGGTGGTTTGATGTGCACGTTGTCAGCAATGGAGAATGGAGAGCAATTCAGTAGGCTTATTTAACAAGATTTAAAGACATTTGGGGAACATTAGGTTGAAAGTTTGCAATTCCTGTTTTTTAAACAATCCCTCTAAAATGTCAGAAAAAAGTCTGAGCAGCTTTGTTCTTGGAAGGTGTTACGTTACATTGGATTTTGCCTTCCTAAAACTAAGTTTGGAGTGAATGAATGAACAGTCAGCAGTTAGGCTACACTAGTTTTATACTTGCAAGGAATACTTCTTAACACTTTGGTTTTATTTTGGCAGACCTTCAAAAAACAAACCATAAACCTGGGCAGTGGTTGCTGCTTTTTCTCCAGTCTGCCTCATGACATTAAGTTTTTGGTCACCACAGGAGGGCACAGTTGAGAAGAACAAAGGGTCTTGATTTCTAGCAGCGAGGAAAGTTTGGTTTGCTGCTGGTCAAAGAAAGGAGCCTGTTTCTTTGAAAGACTTACAATCACTGTTTGCCTTTAAAAAAAAAAAAAACAAACAATGTAAATCATATTTTGGACCTTGACTTGTAGGGGCTTTACCAGTTGTTGTGGTTATACTGTGTAGATGTAATCCTCACTTCTGCATGTGGAGAACCTGGGCAGTCCTGCTGTATAGTTATACCTAAATAAATGTTAGTAGTTGTGTTAGTATAAAGCATCAGTTCAGGGGAAGTATGGTCACAGGTAAGAGGGCCCACAGCCTAAGTGTGACCTATGGATTAATGGTGTTACATCTGGAAACCTGCTTGCTTCAAACTTGCTCTTTCAAAGCTTGCTCAAAATCTGAATATTTCTCTTTGGATGAGGACAGTTAACAGCAAACCACTGATGTGGCGCTGGATGGATCAGTCCATCTCCTTCAAGTCTGAAGACGTTGTAGAAGTTGCACTGAGCTTTTGTGGTTTGTGTGGTTTGGAATATTAACTGTCCTCACATGCAGCCCTTTTGCATGTGGTGCCTTTCATCTTTTCCCTGTCCTGCTTTTTTTACTGCATTTGCTTAAATAACCAAAACTGGCTCTATACCTCCATGGAAGCATCAGTTACTGCCAATTAACCTACTAATACCTTATGTGCAATTGTCATTATCTTGCAAAAAATTGGCTTGGTTTAACTTGGTTAAAACTTAAGTCTTCTGTATGCTAAGATTTTGCAGGTAATTTAAGAGAATTGGCTGCCTTCAGGAAGGGGAAAAAACACTAGGTCTGTTAATCAAGAAGTCGTCTACAATCTGTTTCTTAGGGCATGATCTTTGCGGCAGGCTCCTAATGTTACACTTAAATTCTGCATTGCATTGGATGGGCAGAAGAATGCAGGAGTGAGTCAAAACTATCCTGGATGTGCGAAGGACGTTACAGAAATATTCTGTGCTTTATCACAAAATCACGGTTCATTAATATTCACTCTAATGGAGTTTCAGTTTTTAGTGGTGATTATTCCGTTTTCTACTCTAGAAACATGCATGTGAAATTGGTGCTCTGTTCTGATGCTGATAAACTTTGTTCCAAATGACCAAGCAATAATATATTTTATTTCCTCCTTTTTATGTGTATGATGCCTCTCTGCGATGTGCTTTCTCCGCCCTCTTAATACAAGATCAAGCAGGTTGGTGTAATTTTGATTTTTCACTAATAGATTTTTCCGCTCCTCGAAATACAATTGCAGGGCTCGTTAAAGGGTCCTCCAGCTCGATGTAGTTCACTCTTTTCCGAAACTGAGAGTACACAGGGCTGTGTAATAACATGTTAGAAACGTTTATCTAGTTCACCTCTTCATATGATGATCTCTGCGTAGCGCTTGGGAAATAAAACTTTGAGTTTGGGTTACCTGAAAACTAACTAGTGAGGAATTTTCTCTGCAGATCCAGAAATAAGCATTAAGCACCTAGCTCCTAAATTTAGCAGCTGGAAACCAAGATATTTTCTGCTGTAGTTGTGAGGTCCTTACAGTGCTTTTGTATGCATGCGTGCTTACAGGTGCCAGTGTATCTTTGCCTCTGCTGGAGGTTATAAATGAGTATAAACAAAATTGAATGGCACGAAGACTGGAGGAAGAGAGGCCTTTTAGTGAGCAACATTTTCAAGCGTACTTTGACCATATGCATTACATCACTGTGAAAGTCTCTTAATTCTAGATAGCTTCTATTAGTTTCTAGACATCTGGATTCTGTGGGTAATTCTCTTATGTCTAGAGAAGAGCAAAACAAAATGAAGTGTTTGGCATTTTGTAATGAGTAAAGGGGGATGTAAAACTTGGGAGAGACTTCTGGATTTGGGGAGATCTGTACAAGCTGGATTCCAGTCTTCTGTTTTCCTTCAGTTGGTCTAATCTACATAATTAAGGTATCCAGGCTTCTCTTTAGACAGTGTTTCTTTTCCACAAGTATTCTTCATGCATTTTGTTCAGGCTTTTATGTTCTAGTGCTTAGTTCTATAGCACTCCTTCATTGTCAGTACTGGAGGCAAATAAGTGGGCATTAAAATGGGATTTTAAAGACTGTGATGTGCTCAGCTCGGAGTCCATGAGTTCTGACATTGATAACCGCACTTAAACGTTGAATTAAATTTTAACTCGAGGGGACAAAGATGCTGTGATACAGAGACTGTATTATTTTTGTGAAATATTTTTTTTTTCCCCACTCATTGAAAGGCAAAAAGAAAGTTTCCCCTGATAAGATGGTGGAGATGCAAGCAAAGATTGAAGAGGAGAGAAAAGCTCTTGAAACTAAGCTTGATATGGAAGAAGAAGAAAGAAATAAAGCCAGAGCAGAACTGGAGAAGAGAGAAAAAGATTTGCTTAAAGCTCAGTGAGTGCCCTGCTCTGAGTAGTTTTTGCGGTGTTGTGGGTTTTTCCTCCCTTAATCTACAAGTCAGATACCAATATGTGGAGATGCATGGCAAGATGCTAGTCAAGCTTTGTGTAAGCTGAACATCAGCTCTTGCTGTTATCAGAGTGAAAGAGGAGCTTCCTCCCTGCTTGCAGATTAGAGCAGGTAGCAAAAAGAAACATTACTCTTCTACCACTCTTCTCTAAGCCTTATCTACTTGAGATGGCCTAGAAACTTAAAAACGAATCCTCTGAACTCTGGAGACCGGTGAAGAGCAGCAGGACTGCTGTACTGCTTGCCAGTGGGTGGTAGCTGTATAGCAAAGTGAGTTTCTTACAGCCCATGCCCATGTTGTGGGCATGCTACTGTGTGTAGGTGTTCTCCATGCTGGAGCTGAGAAGCTGCTGAGATCACACTGGCTTATACAGGTCGGACAGTCTTTCCCTCAGCAGAGGCTGCTCAACAGCTGCTGGCATTCCTTGCTTACCTCTCAGCTGCACAGTTGTGACCTCGATTCACTTGCTTCTGTTCCATTATAACCTATTGCAGTCTGTCTGAATCCCAGCATCATTGTGCTGGGCCCTTGGGGAGGGAGGGGGCACCCTGGGTATCCTGGTAACACCACTGGCGCCTGGCAGCCCCTGACAGAGGGAAACTGCAGCAGGAGAGACTTGTTTGCTGAGTTGGTTTTGTTTGCATGAAAGTGATGGGAGCTGGAGTTAAGGAAATCCCTGCACACTGCCTCACCCCTTGGCAGCTAGGCAAGTTTTTCGAGCCCCATGAGTGCTGTCTGGGCTGTAAAAACTGAGCTGAACCCAGCTGTCTTGCGAGTACCTTAAGACAGGAAGTTCCCAACTTTACATGTCTCTGTCTCTCTAGACAAGAGCACCAGTCCCTTCTGGAGAAACTGTCTGCACTGGAGAAGAAGGTGATTGTAGGAGGAGTGGACTTGCTGGCAAAAGCAGAAGAACAAGAGAAGCTTCTAGAAGAATCAAATATGGAGCTGGAAGAACGAAGGAGGAGAGCAGAGCAGCTTCGCAAAGAACTTGAGGAGAAGGAGGTGGGTTATACTCGCAGCTATCTGGAAGTGGTAGGACACTGTGTTACTTGTCTTTGCCTCTTTGTGTGGATGAAATATGACACTACTCTGAAGCACAGTAGAAATCAGATCATTTTAGAGGCATGTATAACCAGTGCTCACCTGCAGGACAGTGTGATCATTGTGAGTGTCAGTCAGCCTGGCTAAGCCAGGTGTCTATGCCCTTGGCAAATGCTTTGTTTTGTCCAAGTAGGTTCCCTTCCTGTTCACATTGCTGCAAATATTTTCTTTGATTACGCTGATGTGTGGACGTCTGTTAAATGTTGCTTACAGCAAGAACGCTTGGACATTGAGGAGAAGTATACCAGCCTCCAGGAAGAAGCACAGGGAAAAACAAAAAAACTGAAGAAAGTCTGGACCATGCTTATGGCTGCAAAATCAGAGGTCAGTGTTCTGAAGCACTCAGCTTGTGGAGGAGTAACTGCAGGTGGAAAATGCAAGCCATCAACTTTGTCACTCTGGCTTGAGTGCTACAGGTTTAGAAATACTCGTGTGCTGTCTGCTCGGTTTGCACAGTTTTAAAGAGCAAATTAAGCTTCGTGTCAGATCTGCATGGGGGTGCGTTGTAGAGCTTTTCCTCACGGAAAACCATTGGTTATTTCTGAGCAAAATTAAAGTTGTTTGGCAGTCCAGTCTCCTGCTTTGCAGCTGCTCAAATCCACATCTGCTCTTAGCTTGCTGCTCTTTGTGCATGTTGCTCTTACTCTCTGTCACGTTCAATCAGTGTGTCGCTTGGCTGGTATCTAGCCTCCCTGATTCATGAAAAGCACGTTTTTGTCTTTGTGAGCTGAGATTTTCCTTGGGATCTTGCCAGAGATAGAACTTGTTTGCACACTGCCTCCTTTTGGTGCAAAGCTTGGACTGACAGAAGGCCAATTTCATCTTTTCTGAGACCAAGAACTTAACACTGTTTTTAACAGTCTCTGAGCTAGAACGTTTTGGAGGGTTTGTTCTTAAGAGAAATATTCTGGTACTTCTAACTGGAGTTTGCTTTCATTTCCTAAAAACGTACAGACAGAAAACAATTCTTCTAAGTTGTTATCGTGTCTTATAGTAGTTCTGACCTCTCATATGCTTTGTCCACAGATGGCAGATCTGCAACAAGAGCATCAGAGAGAGATTGAAGGCTTACTGGAGAATATTCGGCAGCTGAGCAGGGAACTTCGTCTTCAGATGCTTATCATAGACAACTTCATTCCTCAGGACTACCAGGTACAGATGAAGAGCTGAAGCCTTTGATGTGGTCGTATACAGTATTCAGTTAGCCCTCTAGCATTATTTAGTCCACCAAGAAATGGAATGAGTTGGCTTCCAAAGGCATTGACAGGCAACTTGTCTGACACTTGTCTGTTAAGCCATAGTACAAATGTGCATATGTGGAATGTTCTTACTGCTATTATGATTGCATAGACGTAATGGTAAATCCATGCTTTAGCGGAAACTTCATTGTGCACAGCTTGGGAGTGGTGTTTTTCTGTAGTCTTCAGATTATAAAATAGGGGTTTTGAATGTGGTATGGCCATCTGGATTAAACATACCTTGGAGTGGTCAAGGCTGTTCTTAAGCAACTTGTCTACACATCTGGAGTGTAGGTTGTGCAACTCTGTAACAATAACTCTAACTTCTTTCTAGGAAATGATTGAGAACTATGTTCACTGGAACGAAGACATTGGAGAATGGCAGCTGGTAAGCTAGCTTACATACATGCTAATGTTAGCATAAGCTTTTGAGGAATTCAGCTGAGCCCAGAAGTAAACTGACAAAGCTGTACAGTGCTCAGTAAAACTGACTGCATTTCACTAACGGACCTTTCTTGTTTTTAAGAAATGTGTTGCATATACAGGAAACAATATGAGGAAACAGACTCCTGTCCTGGACAAGAAAGAAAAAGATGTGAGTAACTCTTAATAAGCTTTTATTGAACTCTGTAGGTTGAAGTTCTGCTTTCTGTGTCTACCACTTTGTATTCATGGGAAAACTGTCCAACTTCAGTTTTCTTGTTTGAAGTCTTTCTAGTGTTACAAAAGAGCAGCTGATCAATGTACTAAATAGTTCTGATATTTTGCTATTTTTCTAGCCCTTTGAGGTGGACCTTTCCCATGTTTACTTAGCTTACACTGAAGAAAGCTTGAGGCAATCTCTGATGAAGCTAGAGAGGCCGAGGACTTCAAAGGGAAGATCCAGGCCCAAGACTGGTCGAAGGTGAAGAACTTTGGAGTATCTGTATGTAATGGGGAGTTTTCCCAGGGGAAGGCTTAAGCTTGTGCCTGCAAACATGAGACAAATGTTTGAAGACTTATGGCTAAGACAAAATGCTAGAATTCTGCATGATAGAAGGGTTACTGATGTTAAGTGTGGTAGAACCAGGCTGAAATCTTTCACTGTAGTAAAATAGTGTCCAGAAAGTTTTGTCTGGGGGGGGGGGGGGGGGGGGGGTTGATTTCCTGGTTTCACATTCCCCTCTTCTGGCTGCTTGTTTTTATTTCACTGATTGCTGGTTCAGTTTAGCAACACACTGACAGCACATATACTTTCATTACTGGGAAGTTATGTCTGTTGGGGAAGATTTCAGCATGGGTGTTCCTATCCTTTGTGAAAAAGTCGATGATGTATAGTTATGACCTGAGAAGTGGCTGGTCCTTGTCTTTCCTGGACAGTATAATGATGTGTGTGGTATTATTTTTTTTTTCTTCTTCTTTTCCTTTCTGCTCTCTAAACAGAAAACGTTCTGCAAAGCCAGGCGCTGTCATTGACTCTCTGCTGCAGTAGGTGTGACGTGTTCAGAATTGCCGTAAAAATCAGTGAGTGTGAAAGGTTTGGCCAGAATATGGAATTTGAGATGGCACAGTTTGAAGTGGCTGTGAAATCCATGCCTTGCTGGTATGGAGCTTTAATTAAATTATGTATTTTTCCTTAGTTGCCTGTATACTGTATGTTATATTAACATAATATTAAACTGGTATATTTTATGGTTGTGGAATTCCATGTGTTAAACAATGTGTTGTGCAGGGAACTATTGTTGGCAATCTTTCTTGAAATGTATAGAAAATAAGGATTCTAGATGTGTTCAAGTACTAGACATAATAGCTCAAAATGGTTACTGGAATCCTGAAACTTAATGCTGGTAAATCTGTGTCCTGCTTTGCACATAACTGGCAGCTTTCACTGTTGTCTTCAGTTGCACTGATCTGTTTGAATGCGGTTGCTGCAAACCTTTGAGTTAAGAGCATCAAGCCCTTTTATTTAAGTATTTCACTGTAGTTATTAAGCTGATCATATTGTGTGTTTGAGACACAACTCTCTTTATTTGCAGTCTTGCTGTACAAAAAGTAGTTGAGTAGGAGAGTACTTCGAACTACATAAATCTGAGGTTTGTGGGAAGGGACCATGCTCTGTGTGAGTGCAACACTAGTAGTCTAATGCTTTGATTTTTGTCTATTTGTGTGATCTGCTGGCAACGTGGAGAGTGAGGGCTGATGCACAGATAAGAGAACTCTTTTCTTCCTCTTAAGGCCGCGTTGCTGCCTTGCTTTGGCTGCTTTTTATACTTCTGAGCTGGAAGTTGTTTTAATTGGTGTGCATTATTTTGTTGTAGTCTGGACAGCACAGATTATTTAAGGGGAAGGCTTTAATACTAGAGGGACTGAGCACTAGGGCTCCATTTGTCTTACCCCTGGCCACAGCTGAGGATGAATTTCTCCTGTGTTAGAGCAGGCATGAATTTCCCAGTTTTCCCAGTGCAGTAACATCCCCTGAAATAGCTGATGCTGTTCGTGTCTGTGTGCACCACCTCCTATTTCTGACTATGCTTTGAGGGGAAAGAAATCTGGTCTCTGCTGGTAACCATTTGTGGTGGCTGCTCTTTTTCTTTCCTTTTTGTGCTGCTAATAGGCACTGAACGCCTCAATGCATTGCTTTTGTGTCACAAAAATGCATCTCCTTTGGTCTGTGTGCTGTATTAACACCTGCTGGAGCGCTGCAGCTGCAGGTACCTTAGCAGTTCCCATGT
The DNA here is from genome assembly GCA_030625065.1 of Alectoris magna. Taxonomy (NCBI): domain Eukaryota; kingdom Metazoa; phylum Chordata; class Aves; order Galliformes; family Phasianidae; genus Alectoris; species Alectoris magna. The sequence continues at coordinate 15,873,454 of CM060573.1, read as the reverse complement.
CAGTGTGGTGTTAATTAGGTATGATTCTCATATAATCTCAGTGTGTTACCTAGAGTTACAAAAAAAGCTGTGATTAATAACACAGACCGAATACTTAAGCTTGATGTAAGGAGCAAGACATCTTGGGTGTCTCGTTCCTGATAGTAGCCATGTCTGCAATAACCAGAACGTTCCTGTGAAGTGTTTACTGCCGTTAGAAGCAGATTGCCTTTCTTAATGTCGCAGTGTTGAACTGGATGCACCTCATGAGTCTGTAACGAAGCTCCAGGTGTAACAGCTAAAATTGGTCTTGCAGGGGCGTATTTTGATCTGGAGGTGCATTCAGTGCAATTCAAAATGAGTTCTAAGCTTTCCCCAGTGCTTTTCCTGAAGTGTTTCTCAGGATCGTGGCCAGGGAGGAGAAAGTAGGCCTCTTCTTGGGGGGAGAGGCGAGAAGACCTGGCTTTGTCACCCAAATGCATATATGAGCGGTGGCGGTTTTTTCTAGCCCAGCATTTGGAAAGAGGTAAAGAGTCGGGAGTTTCGTCTGATCTAATCTAGATTTCTTCAAGATTTCTTCTTGAAGAGTTCATCTTATCTTTAGCTGAAGCACATTAAATATCGTGTTAAATTCCTGTCAGCTTAGACAGACTGAAAATGTCTCAAATGCCGTTTTGTCTTAAAAACAGGCACGGATGTTCTGGTCTGAGCAGGCTTCGGTCCATTCTCAGAACAAGGGCAAACTTTATTTCCCCTTTTTAATGTCTTGCTGTGCTTCGTTCTGGTGAATGATCTGTTCTTAGGAGTGTTTCTCCTGAACTGTACTCTCAATTCTCTGAATTCTTCACTCAGCCGACCATCAGCAGATGAAAACTGGGACTGTGCATCCTGACTCTGCGTTTATCACATACAAAACTTAATCACGAAGGAGTATGTTTGGGTTGAATTCCTGTTAGTTCTGCTGAAAACAAAAGTGCTCTGCATGTTTTATAGATCCATGAGGCAGACAAAAACTTCGAATGAATAATTGCACGGCTTTGTAATTAGATGAGAGGAACTGGTTGTGATTTCCTGTTACAGGGGCTTGTTTTGGAGAACAAATTTTCTGCTCTTACCAGAGGGCTTTGTTTTGACCTAGAACACAGTCTTCATGATGATCTGTTAGCTTGGCTTACCTTTTCACTGTGCTGTTTTGCTTAAGTTTTGGAAACTTCCTTTCAAAACAGAGCCCAGCTTGCAGGTTTGCTGTATAGGCCTTCTCTGCAGCTCTGGATAGTCTGCAATAATGTCAAATGTCCCTTTACCATGTCTTAAAGGGGAAGGACTTAAGTTCATGTGGGTTTTTGATGGCTCAGTCGATGGAGCCATCTCCATCCCGGGCCGGTACATGCCACTTAACTGTAACGTGTGTAACGTGTGTTCATTTTTTGCATCTTGTCACCAGAAGCTTCCCCTCATTCCAGCAAATCGCATAGAGTTTCTCTGGCTGTATGTTGTTGAACGCTGTGTAAATGAATCATTTCAGAATTAACCTGTTATGGAACCTTTCTTCAGGTTCAAGGGAAGTGAAAATGGTCCTTAGTGCCTTTCAGTAACTAACTCAGTCTGCACACCCAGCTCTCACCTTTCTCAGCAGTTCTGCTTAGCCAGTTCTGTACATAGGAAAAACTGCTTATCTGTTTGTATAACTTGTCTGCCTATTTATTGGTTTTCCAACTGTTTATTTTAATATTCTTTATTTTATGGTTAAATTTTATTCCCTACACTGTACATATCAGTGTTGTGTCCCTGGAGCATGTTCATACCGTGAAATAAAACTGTTGATTCCTAGTTCTACCTCTTTGTTTTTCAAAGAACTTTATCCATATAAACTCTTTGTAAATCCACTGAGAGGCAGAAGTGATGCCAGGAGGGGCAGCTGGAACAGTCTGCACAGCTGTAAGTGGGTTTGGGGTGGTGGGAGGAGGCTGCTGCCAAGCCCCAGGGCAGTGGGCAGTGGTCTCCCATGTGAGCTGCAAGAAGGACAGCATGAGCGTGGGTTCAGCAAGGCTGCAGAAAAGATCAGGACTGGGAGATGTGCCCCATGAGCCAGCACTACTTCTGGGAGAGTCCTGAGCTGCCCTGGGAACAGGGGAGTCTGAGCAGGAGCCACTTCACTTCACTGAACTGCAGGCAGTGCTGTGTGTGGTCCTGCCTTGTGTTCATGCACTGAACAGCTGCTACTGACGGGCAGAAGACTTTTCACCCTGACTGCTCTCCTTGAGCTACAGCGCAGGCCTGGTGCGCTCTCCGTAGCATGAAGTTGCTACCTGCAGTAATGGGAAATAAGCAGCTCTGTTTCCTTTGCGTTGCATTTCTTCTGGAAGATGTCTCAGCCTGCTCATGCAGCAGGTAACAGGTTTTCTGTGGTCTGCTAACTCTGCAGCTTCCCTGAGTATTCTGACTCAGTTGATGCACAAACCAAACCAAACCCTTCAGTCCTGGGACTTTCCAAAGCACTCTTCTACGCAATGCCAAAATTGCAGACTGATAGACTCCTAAATACCTGTGAGGCTGTCCCCTGCTACTGGGGAAAGCCTGACTGCTACCCCACAGCTTGGAGTTGTCCCTTCCATGGGGTGCTTTCACAGAATCACAGAGTTGTAGGGGTTGGAAGGGACCTCTAGAGATCATTGAGTCCAACCTTGCTGTGTTCTTTCCCTGTTCTTTCAGCTGGAGCCTCTTTACTCCTGGGCCATCAAGGGCTATGCCAGAGCATAAAGTGAGGGGAGAATCAAATATATACACTTAGCTAATGACTCGCTCAACCCCATACTGATTACAGCCCTCCCGTCTCTCTTTCTAGCTTAAGCACACACTGCTGAGTTCATGCCATGTGATTCTGTGAAGCGTGGGCACTTCTTCTCCCATTTAGCTTCTCTTGAGCTATTTCTAAGCAAAAATTCACTCCTAGCAGTTCCACTTTAATCAGAGCCCCCTCCCTATACCAGTGCAGTCTGAACTCCGTTCACCACAGCCTCACTGTTTTCTTGCAACTTACACTGCAAATCTGCTCCCATCTTTTCTATGCTCTGGTTAAGAACTGTTGCACAAAGTCAGCAAATTTACTCAAAATATATATATATATTTATTTAAAGGATCTTTATAAATAATCTTCGGACGTACAGTGTCAATATAATAGTTACAAAGAAAACAGTAAATTCTCTTTTACTAGTAGTTGGAGGAATCCGTGTAGGTGCCCTAGGAACTTCTTCACGGAAGTAGTGTTGCCAGCTGCCATGGGACATGGTGCCTGCAATGGAAGATACAGCGTTAAGGTGTTGGCCCAGGGCCTTGGCTGTTTGAGGGGAGAACTGCGCAGTGCGTGGCTGCAAAGTGCCGAGCAATGTGCCCAGAGTGTGTGTCTTCCAATAACGGAGTTGCTGGTAAGCAGCAGAACCCCAACGTGCAGCAGAGCATCCACGTGCAAGTGGTGCCCGTGGGGCTGAGGGCAGTGGGCTGTCCTGGGGTCAGGCGCAGCCTTACCTTGAGGGAGGTGCTTCTGGCATTCATGAGCTGACACATGTTGAGGAAGAGGCCCTGCAGGTTCTTGTGGCAGTGCTGGCTCTCCCAAACAATTGTGGAGGCTGCACATAAGAGCTCAGTTCTGTTGTTTGTCTGCAAGAAAACACGTGGCAGTTTAAGAGACTGCTTTGTTCAGCTTCTAGAGTGGGTTAGAACAGCACGAACAATGCATTTCTGGTCTAAGGGGAGGATGGCCCAGCCACCCCCCACTCCTCTGTCCCCAGGTGCAGCTGGCTCAGCTCAGCCAGGATGGTTCTGGGCCTGGGCTTTGTGCAGCTGCAGCTCTGCAAATCCTCAGCCCCGATGAGGCGAGAAGAAAAGCGTGCACAGCAGCAAGGAAATCATTCGGTTGCTTTCCCGGTAGAGCGCTGCCTTCCTGATGCTGCCTGTCTCGGGAAATGCGGTGGGTAGGTGGGAGCTGCGCCTGCTCCTCTTTCTTCAGCTTCCACCCCAAATGCCTCCAGTAAGCAGCTGGTCTGGGTCTGCAGCTGTCGGACACTCGTCCAAGCCCTGCTCCGTTCTCCCTCTGCCCAGGGACCCAACTCTGTTCCCTGCTTTGTGTCTGCGGGGGGCCCTTTCTGTGAAAACAGGAACTCTGGGGCTGGGCTCTTGCCTTAGGCAGCAATTCTGAGAGCAGAAAAAGGCTTCATTATCTGCCATTGAATCTTCTGCTAACTGAAGAGCCTCTCTCCAGATACGGGGCTAAAGAGGGATAGCGCACCTAAGGGTGCCTGAGACACAGCACGATCAGTGTGCGTGGGTGTCTGAGAGTGACACGGGGCTCCAAGGCAAAGGAAGAAGTTCCTGTCTTCCTTTCTGAAAACCCCACACAAACAAGCCCTGTGCTGCTGAAGCACGCGCTCAGCACTGCGCTCCCTGTGGCCCTTGTGGCTCAGGCAGAACCCAGGGGGTGACGATGGTACCCCACAGCACCATGGCACTGGAGGGCTCCTCACCCCACGCAGCACCCACTTCAGGCTCTGTGCTCTTCTCCCAGCACCTCCCACAGCCCTCTCCCAGCCCTTGAGCTGGCTTTCCTCTTACCTTATTGTCTGCAAAGATATCTGTCACATTCATCTTGTCACAGGAAACCTTGAGAGAAACAGAAGAGAGGAGCAATTTAAGGAGATCGATACCAGTCTGAACAACACCTGCAGATGGACACAGGGACTGTGCGGGCATCTCAGTGCAGCTCAGCCCCCCTGGCCCAGCGCTGTGCTCCCTACCTCTTTCTGCATGTCCTTCACTATCCGAATGCTCTCCATCAGCAGCACTGAGGGTGGTGAGCGCAGCATGCACGCAGCCCCAGGGCCAGCCAGCAGCACCAGCAGTGCCAGCAGGGTGGACAGTGAGGAGCTCATGGCCTCTGGGGCACACCTGTCTGTGCTTTTCTGGGTGCAACATCTCAATTTATGGCTTTAAAATTGCTGAAACGGAGGGAAAAACTGATTTTTTTCCCTTATCTGCACTTTCCAAAGTTGCTCATATCCATTTAGGAGAACAAGTCTTTTTTGTAAAAGTCAAGATTTTCTTCTGATCTCGCATTACGTTTCAACGTAGGAAATTTCCACCGTTCAGATAACGGAGGTAGGAGGCAGATGGTGCAAAAAGAAAAGTCCGTGCAGCTTTTTGCTTCTTCATTTCTCCGTATCCCAGGACTTTCTCTCCCCGTGAGGTTCGGGCGCTGTGAGCTGCACTGAGGACCGCAGATGCAACCACGTGCAGATAACAGAGCAGTGCTGCTTTTTTTCCTCTAAATATCCTCCGAGCACTTCCACTGCTCGCCTCTCCTGTCATTTGAATATCTCCAAATCATGCAAAGTACCCTTGATGTGCACACAATTTGGTCTAGGTTGTTATCTCCACCTGCGCAGGGAGAAACAGAAAGCGCTGGGTCAGCGTGGGGCACCGGGACCTCCTGACCTGCAGAGAGCCGTGATGGAGCTGAGAGTCATAGAATCATAGCATCATAGCTTGGTTTGGGTTGGAAAGGACCTGTAAAGGCCACCTGGTCCCTCTCCCCACAGTGAGCAGGGGCATTCCCAGCTCTGCCAGTGCTCGGAGCCCCCCCAGCCTGACCTGCGCTGTCTGCAGGGACGGGCAGCGCTGCTTCTCTGGGCAGCCAGTGCCTCACCACCTTCAGTATGAAGAACTTCTTCCTTGCATCCAATCTAAATCTCCCCTCTTTAATTTGAAACCATTTCCCCTTGTTCTGTCCTAACAGACCCTTCCAATAGAGTCTGTCCCCTCCCTTCCCACAGCCCCTCTAGGTCCTGACAGGCCACAGCGAGCTCACTCCACAGCCTTCTCTTCCCCAGCTCTCCGAGGGCTCTGCTACACCCACCAGGACATGGGGACATGTGGCTGCATGGCTCTGCCCCAATGACACTGAGAGCTGGGGATGCCACGTCCTGCCCTGGCACTGCCCTGGGAGGTGACAACACCGGCGCTGGTGGCATCACTGCAGGAAATAATGCTGAGAAATTAGCTGAGCTGGGAAACTTTGGAGTTTTGTAATAACTAATAGGTATTTTTCTAACTCAAATAGCAACTTGCCATCAGATGCTTGATAAGAGTCTGCGAGCTCTCCATTAATTTAGGAGCAGCCAGACTAAAAGTTTGTTTGTCTAATTATGCCATTATGCCCCAGCTGAAGGCAATGCTGCTGACTCAGAAGGAACTTCTGTGAGGAATCAGCAAGGGGAGCCCGGTGCTGTTCCCTGCAGGCAGAAAGCTCAGCTGCCAGCAGTGCAGGGGAGAAGGGGATGGGGTGGCACAGGGTGGGCATCCCGAGGGCTGCTCGATGGGCAGTAGCAGCAGACACAGTGTTTTCTGCAGTGCTCATGGTGGAAAGCTCTAAACCGGGAGTTGATTAAAAGAAAAACGCCAAATTAACAGAAAAATATAACCTTTGAGCTACTCGGGCTGAATCACCATGGAAAACCACATCAGTGAGTGATGGGCAAGGTGCAGGGCAGGCCAGATTCCTGCGCCCCTTCCCAAGGGTGGGATGCAGCGGTGATGCTGGTGCTGCCCATGGCCACAGTGTGGCCCCATCGTGCCCTGCAGATCCGGAGCTCCTGAAACCCAGCTGTGCTCCCGAGGAGTTCCCCAAGCTCAGCCCTATCTGGTTGTCAGGCCCCGCTGCTGCAGGCCTTGGCTCCAGCCCTTCCCCATCCCACCCGCCTGCCCTGTCCTCAGTGCTTTGGTGACCTGCCCCTAATGATCTCTACTTACAAGTCTGTGTGAATTGATGGCCAATTTGCACACACCTGTGTGTTGTTGCTCCTCTCTCCTCCTGCACAGATGAAGCCACTGCCAATCCCACGGAAGCGCTGCCAGCTGCTCCTCCATCCACACTATGGCTGGAAGCACCCCACGCTGCTGGGGCTGTGGTTACCAGGAGTGCCAACACTGGTGTCCCCATGGCCTCACAGGGTGTCACAGCCACCAGATCAGAATCACTGAAGTGTAGGAGTTGGAAGAGAACTCTGGAGATCACCTCTCAGGTCCCCAACAGCAGCTGCACAGGACAGCATCCAGGCAGGTGTGAGTAACCCCAGAGGAGAGTTATTCCCCCCATCCCCCTCTCTGGGCTCTGCTCCAGGCCTCTGCCACCCTCACAGCAAGGAAGTTCTTTATGTTCAGATGGAACTGTCTGGGTTCCAGTTTGTTCCCACTGCCCCTTGTCCTATTGCTGGGTACCACCAAACACAGCCCAGCCCAGTCTTCCCAACGCCCTTCAGATACTCATCAGTGCTGAGCAGATCCCCTCTTGGTTCTCTCTCCCCAAGGCAAACAGCCACGGGGCTCTCAGTCTGTCCCCATCAGGAGGTGCTCCAGGCCCCCATCTCTGCATCCTCCTCTGGGCTCTCTCCAGCAGTTCCCCATCTGCCTGCAGCTGAGAGCCCCACACTGAGTGCAGTGCTCCAGATGTGCCCTCCCCAGTGTAGAGCAGAGGGGAGGAGACCCTCCATTGCCTGCTGGCCACACACTTCGTGATGCACCTCAGGGCACCATCAACCTCCTTGGCCACCAGGGCACACTGCTGGCTCCTGGTCCACCATTCATCAAATGTTTGTTAACCTTTGATCAACCAGGACACTGGTGACCTTCTTGGCCATGAGAGCACGCTGCTGCCTCACTGTTGGCCACCAGGATGCTCAGGTCCTTCTCCACAGAACTTAACTTCCCCCTTTAATCTTTGGCCCAAAGGAAGGGCTGTGGTTTATCAAAATAAATAAATAAAATCACTGCCAAGGCTGCAGCTGACCCCCATTGCACATGGGCATCGGTGGTTGGCCTGCTCCCTATTAGCACCCAACCATCCCCAGCCCCCTGCCAGTAGCACCCGAAGGGCAGCATGAGGTGATGGAGCAGCAGCATTCAGTGAGATCCTGGTTAGTGCTGTAAAGGCAGCAGGACCAGTCTCAGGTAGCTGCAGCAGGAAGGTGTTACCAAAAAGAAAAGTCACCCAAAGGATTAGGCTCACAGGAAGACTCCACAAAGAGAGATCTCCAGCAAGAGATGCTTCCTCAGTGGCAGTCAGCCCTTAAATGCGGTCTAAGAGGGGCTGAGCCAGGCTGCACCCTTTCTGGTCACGCAGCTGAGTTGCCTCCACCTGTGCTCCCAGGGCTGACCTGGTCTCTTCTCCAGGTGCGCAATCAGTGGTTCAGGCCGGGGCTCAGCAGTTCCCATACAAGTGCTTTATTGCATAACATTTCTACAACATCAGTGCAAAGTCACAAACGAAAAAACAGAATACTGACTTCCAAATACGGGATAATTTGAATATATTAACTCTGACATCATACAAATATCTTAAATACAGAGAAGAATAATAAATTATCCATCAGCATACATTCATTTGTTGTCGTGGAAAGGCAATTAATCAGGCACTAACAGTTCCCTGGGGATGAGGTAGCAGTATTTTAAATACGACTGTTTTCCACAGCACTACTATCATATAAGTTAAAAACAAAGCATCTGAACACTGCCTTTTCCCTTTCGTTTGGGCCTGAGCTGAAGAAAAGCACACAACAGCTGCTTCCACCAGCCCGGACTTCTTGAATCTTTAGATTGTGAAGTATAAAAATAAGTTATTTAAATAAAACGTAATAAATAATCTCTAGAAGTACGATGCCCGTGAGCACCCATTGGATCCAGTTAGCCTGCAGACTCTCCTAATATTGCTATTAATAACTTAGAAGCACACAAGACAGTACGAAAGACACTGAAAGTTTAAAGCACCGCTCCGGCCGTGCTGCCTCCCCGCTCCCTGCTGCTGCTGCTGTGATCTTGTGAGCTCTGCAGTGGGGCCTCCGTGCAGTGCTGTGCCTCAGCCTAGATCTTGATCTTGTTAGGATGAGAAGCCTCCCCTCATTAGAGGAACAGGAAGCAGATAATTTGGTTTTGGTTTTGTTTGTCTCTGCATTGGGAGGTGAATGAGTTAAAGAACTGTGTTGATGGCTGCTTTGGGAATACCCAGCACTGGGGACAGGGGACACGTGTCCCCGGTGTTCCCCTGCACATGGGATCCACTGCAGCGCTCGATTATGGGATGCAGCGAGCTTGGCCTCAGCCAGAGAGGTGCTGGGGTGGGATGGGGATGAAGATGGGGATGGGGATGGATATGGAAGTGGGGCTGGGGCTGGGGATGAGTATGGGGATGCAGATGGAGACGATGGAGATGGGGATGGCAATGGAGATGGGGATAGGGATGAGTATGGGGATGGAGTTTGGGATGGGATGGGATTGGATGGGATGAGAGTGGGATGGAGACGGGGATAGGGACGTTCCCCTTTGCCAAAGAGGACAGCCAGGGCTGGGGTGCTCCCAAGCATTTAGGACTGAGTTGGGTTTAGGTTCAGAGCTGGGGAAGTGCACGCGGTGAAGAGCTCAGGACTGTGAAGAGCTGTAGAACCAATCTGAGGAGCTCCCAGCGCAGGGGCTGCAGGGTGGAGGCGGTGGGGCCAGGCTTCAGTTTGCAGTCGTGGCTGAGATCCGCCGGTACAGCGCCTGGGTGTAGTTCCCCAGCGCCGGCAAGAAGTTTCGCAGGTAGATCTCATTGTCAGTGTTCAGTGAGCAGCTCTGGGGAAGGAGAAACATAGATGTGAGCACACAGCAGGGCTCAGCAGTTTGTAGCCAACGAGCAGCAAAAGCAAGCTGTCCCGTCACATCTGCCCCCCTGGGACTTGTGGCCATTGGGGAGAGGTAAGGAGTTGTGCTGGGGGGGCTGGGGACAAACACACAGCTATACTCCTGCAAGCATAGAAATGTGGAGATGTGGCACCTGGGGATGTGGGCATGGTGGGGATGGGCTAGGGTTGGACTTGATGATCATTTATTTCTACCCTTAGTCTATGATTAATTGAGCATCTTCCCCCCTTGACGAACCATCCTGCAGCACGGGAATGGCTGCAGCCCCCAGGATGAGATGCAGGGATGGCTGCAGTGTCACTGTGCAGGGTGCAGTGCTCAGGGGATGCTGAAGCTGCTGAGGATGAAGGCATCGCCCTGCCCCGTGCTTACCGTCATGCCGTGCAGGCTCTGCAGATTGGTGATGAGGGGCTCATAGTCCTTCTTGCAGCGGGTCACCTTGGCCAGCACTGTGGCAGCCTGGCACAGCAGCTCGCGCTCCGACAGCTGTGAACACAAACACGAGTGTCAGCATCACAGCACTGGCTTCAAGACACGCTGCCCACCTGAATGCTCGGGGCTGGTGGGAGTTCTGCCAGGGACTTTCTAAACCCTCGGCCGCACTGTGCTGTGCAGGCAGCAGTGGCACCCATGGGTGCTGGGCAACAGCCCGGCCCATTTGGTTATAGGGCAGGGAGATGCGCCCTGATGGGTGTGCTTGCATCATTCCCACTCTGTGAGTACCAAACGGAGCTCTGTGTTCTGTGCAGTGTTGGCAAGTGCTCTGGTTACGGTTGTATCAATTAAAAGTGTGTTTTCCACATAACTCTAAATTTTCTTTTACCTTCCGATCCTTGAAAGCCACCTGTGCCACTCTGGTGTCATTGCAAGGGACCTGGGGAGGTGACACAAGCAAGAGCTGTAGTTAGCAGACTGCATTCCCATGGTGGCACCGCCCACAGCCAACCAGCAGTGGGCGAGGAGCAGCCGTCACTTGCAGAGCCCTGCCACCCACTGCCCGGGGACATGGTGTCCCCATCCCACAGTGCAGGGACGTGGCATCAATGGGCCCCAGGTGCTGCCACTGTCACCAGCAGCAGGAAACCCAGCCCCGCTTCTGTGTCCCTGCCACCAGCTGCCTATGGTCACCCCAAACAGCACTCCACATGGGCCGCAGCGTTTTGCAGCATTTCTCAGCACTGCCCACATGTCAGCTGCCCTGCCCCAGCTGAGCAGCAAGGGGAAGAGCTGCGCCCTCCAGATGTCACCCCATGGGGAGAGGGGGTGCCAGAAGAGGGTCAGGGTTGTGCACTGCGCTGGCTACCAACGGCTAGAAATGCTCAGTCAGTAGTGCCAACAAATGGCCATTGGTGAGGAAAAGCCATGAGCTGTCTGGTCCTTACCTGCGCTCCTCTGTTGAGCTGCTGGATGCCCTGGGTGATGTCCGACAGCTTCAGCTGGGACGAGCTCGTCGCCAGCAGTGTGGAGGCAACGAGCTCTGCCAGACAGAGGAGAACGAGGGCAGCCTTCAGCATGCGGTGCATCCTGGATCTGCTACCTGGCTCGCTCTGAGGGCTTCAGTGCTTCACTGCTGGCAGGACATGATTTTATAGCATGGCCCGGCAGCATCACCCCATCCGATACCAAATATAGGTTCTTCCTGTGCTGCTGAGCGGGCAGCAGGGCCCTGCTCCCCAAAGAAGGGATTATGTAATGGTGACAGCAAAGACTTTTTGCCCTTAACCAACTTCATGTGCTATTCCCCTACCGTGCAGATTTTAATCACCTTATTGATAGATTCAGAGATACTGAAATGGGAAGTCTAGAATTTCTGCTTGACGCCGCAGGATCCCGGCGCAGCCCCACACTGTGTGCCATGCATGGAATGCCATGAACAAGAGCAACAGCCGAACGCTGTGGGGTGAAACGAAGCTGGGCAATGGGCTCACGACCCAAAGCTTTTCTTCTCTTGTTCATGGAAGACACAAAGAGGAGCACAGGAGGACCCACTGTGGACATGTGCAACTGGATGCATTGGTGGGCTCTCCTGCCATGGGATTCGGCACAACCCTGCGTGGTTGCTTGAGTGCTAATGCATTTCCCTCCCATGTGTTAGGGAACGGGGCAGAGAAGGGCACTGCTTCTATGGGCACTGCAACCACTGGCACAGGGACCTCACTGCAACATGGGTCCCCAGGGGTGACCCCACGTATGAGCCCACCATTGCTGGTGGCAGTGGGCACCATGGGGATCATCACAGCACCTCGGGGAAGGGGCAATGAACAGTTGCAGATGGAGGGGGGTGGGTGAATCCAGAGCCAGGAAGAATTCACAGTGCTTGGCCATAAAGGCAGCAGAGCCCTCCCTGAGCTGAAGTAGCCCAAATCAGATTTGCAAGGAAAGAAAACCTCAAGACTTTTATCAAGATGTTAAATATCTGCCAAGAAACAAAAAAATTGCTCTTGCATGTAAAGGAAGAGGCAGCGGAGGGAGTTTTGTGGCGTGTGGGTGTTGGGGTTTCAGCGAGGTCTGGCTCAGCTCTGCACCACGTACCCTGTCCTGCGGGGACAGCTCTGCAGTGCCCGGGGGCCAGGCTGTTGTGTCAAACATTTCCTTTTTGACAAAGTTTGATTCATAGCTTTTTTAATGCTCACTACAGTTGAAGTGCTGCACGGACCATCCCAGTGCTGAGTTTAAAACTGTTCCCATCCCATTGTATTGCCTTGCTTCTATACTGGATGTCCAGACACTGCAGTGGCAGAGCAGAGGTAGAGCACCCCATCACTGTGAGAGCCTGCAATCGCTGCTCTCCTGGCAGCTGATGGAAGGAGGACATCGTTCCCGGCCATTGAGTTTCCCACAAAACAGGGAGGGTTGGGCACAACCACTGCAGGTGTTGGGAGGGGACAGAGCTGGGGTGCATGCAGAGCTGTGTGTCTATCTGTCCATCCATCCCAAAGCCATTTCCTGCAGGAGAAGCTCTCAGCTCCCTCGAGCAGGTGCAGGAACCAGCATCCCAACAGATGGGGTCAGCTATTGGGGTCCAGGTGCCTCGGGGTTGTGGCGTCATGGGGCATGGACGTCTCTGCACCCACAGACCTGCGTGGGGAGCATGTGTCACCCTACACCAGGGCAGATAAAATCATTCCTTCAAATATTGATATGGTAACGTGAACTCAATGATGGGAAAAAGGTTGATGTACCGATTGGGCTCGTGTGGGTGGCTCAGAACCACAGCCTGGTTCTGAGAAATGGAGCAGAGCTGGGGGGCTCCTGGGCCAGGGTGTGTGAGGGAAGGGAGCTTAGAGCTTTGGGAGTGGTAGTCTGGGAGCAAAAGAGTACACATGGAGCATCCTTGGCTGCACTAGGCATTAACTCACAGCGGTCACGCAGTGCTGAAGAAAGTGTTTGGATGTGCAGCACCTGGCGCTGGCAGTGCTCCCTCTGCTCATCCCCAGGGCTGGGGGCACATGGGGCCACATCAGGCTGTGACCTGATCATGGCATCCCCAGGGTCATGAGGGTGCAAACAGAGCGGGTCCTGCTGAGCTGCATCTCCTTACAATGAGGGCTGTGACCCGGGTGTGAATGCATCTCAGCTGCTGGGGAGCTGCTGCTGCCAGGGCAGCATGGAAATGAGCCCAGGGCCAAGCAGGCATTGGAAAACATCATCCTGAAATGGAAAGCATACAAAACGCTGCTGCCGCCATTTGTTTTTAACTCAACAATGTTGTTTTAGGTTGTTTAGGTTGGTGCTTAATCCTTGCCTTGCCCCATGTACTGGAAAGATGGGCAGTGACTGCAATCGGACCTTTCCATAACGGTGTCTCTGGATGGTGACAACAGAGGACAGCAGGGTGGCTGCACACCCAATGCAACCCTCAGGGCAGCCCAAACCTGACATCTCGTGTCCTGCTTCTTTCTCCTTTTCAGCAGTGAAGCTGGAGCTGGTGATCCACAGCTATCCCAGGCAGAACTGGAGCACCTGCAGGGCCGGGCAGGGTGGGGCTGCAGGCACAGAGCAGCACTGGTGGCAGTGGATGGGCTCAAGGACCCAATGGAAAGAGTTAGGAACTGCCAGAAGGTAAGCCTGATCTTAGAGACCGCATCTCCCTTGGGCTGATCCTGGATCCTGGCTTTGGCAGTGTGATCTCAGGTGGGCTGAGTCCACACCTTTCTGGTCAGAGCAGCAGCCTTGTGCCATCTGCCTGTGCTAGCAGTGCTGTTGCTGGCCCAGGCTCAGGATGCAGTCAAACTCACCCCGGTCAGTCCCACCTGCACTGAGCAATAGCTCTTCTGGAGGGACAGGATGAGTTGTGTCATTAAGAAGCAGTGCTGCAATTCATTAGGCTCAGGGGATGATGTGAGGTTGCAGGAACAGCAGCCTGCCTCTTCTGTGATTTAGAGGCCTTGATTTTGGACAGCATCGATGACCATCTTCTCATTTCCAATAACATCCAAACTGTTGAAGAAATCCTCGGAGCAGCCACAACATTTGTTTGAGGCCATTTTCTCCTGCGTGCCGCTCCTTAATTTTAGAAAATGGTGGAGAACTTAAATAAAACATTCTATAACGCATTAAAAAACCCCCCCGAATGTGGGTCACCGTATAATATGGAGCATCAGCACATGCGGTATCTCTTCCATCAGTGGTTGAGTTTACAAACGGAGGATTTCAGGCCGTGTGCTGGGGGTGGCTGCAACTGCCCTGCAGCTGGAAGGTGAGCTGTGCTCCAGGGGCCACAGTGGCACCGGCTTTCAGCACGGACCAGTTTACTTGGAGCAGGGTGCAGCCAGGGAAAGGAGAGTTTGCAACCTGTGCCACGATTCCCAGAGGTGTAATCTTGCAATGAGCAGACAAAAAGCGCTGCCTCCTGGCAGGCTGCCAGCGTGGTTAGTAAACAAACCGTCATACTGAAATAGATGAGACGTGATATTTGCTGTGACATTTAGCTGCTAACAAAGCTGTACGGTGACATTAAATTATTAAACTTTTGAAAGCACCATCTATTCTTGTTGGGTTAGTTTGTGGTGTTTTATTTGTAGACAATCGCATTTTTTTTCTCGTGTTCCAGTTTTTAGCAGTGTGAAATGCACAAAGCACCACAGGTCCCCAAACACACTGGTACCAAAGGAAGTGTTGGAACTCAGGAGCGTTGGTTTTCCACTGCTAATATAAACTCCACTCAGAACCAAGGCTGTTCAGACAGGGCTGGCTTTAAGGCCATTTTTCTCCTAGTGAACATATCACCTAAGCGCCGACAAACCAAAGCTAAGCTCTGCTGGTGATGCATGATGTGGTACAGAGGTGGTGACGGGGATGGGTTGATGAATGGGTAAGATGATCTCAGCAGCCTTTCCCAACCTTAATCATTCTGTGGTTCCCAGTGCTTTCCTTCGGTGCTGCACCATGAAGACCTCAACCCAAGGCAGATTCCTATTCCTAAAAGCATTCACCACGGCCATGGCAGTGGGAGCAGAACTCCCCCTCCTCCCCAAACCACTGCTGCCTTGGGAGGCTCTGAACCCATCCACCCCTCCTACAGGCTGAGCTGCCTACACCAGTCCGTATGGACAAAGGGGGCATTCGGTGCTCTCAGAGCAGGGCTGCGTGCTGGCATGGCTATGGAGTTATCATCCCAGCAGCTGCGGTGTTCTCTGAGCCCACTGCTCTCCTGCCCACCGACAGTTCTCTGAAAGCAGGTGAATTATTTCTCATTTTCTTCTTGGTTCTTCAGCCTGGGTACGTCCGCACGGGGCAGGAAGCGCACGCAGCAGGGATGCCCTTGACGTGGTGCCGGGGGCGGCTGACTGCTTCCCCTTGCAGATGAAAGGTGTGAAAAGCATCACTGTGTCTTTTCACTGCTTGAGTACTGACACCTGATAGACAGGCTAATTTCATTTCCCACCCCGTTTTCTAGACTTCTTTTGTCCAAGTCCTGATACAATTCTTCCTCTCCGAAATGCACGTGTGCATACCGTCTGTAGGCAAGGATCAGAGAGGGGCTGGTATAACCAAAACGTGCCCAGGCTGCTTCAGAGAGGATTTGCAAACTGTGCCTTTAACCTGGGGACAAAAAAGAAAGCGCAGAATTCACATAGGTAGGGGAATGCTTCTGAAGATAATGTAACTCTTCATGAGCTGGGATGTATGTGTCATGCTAAAACAAGCAGGTAGAACAGGAAAATTTGTAAATTCAAAGTCATTTGGTTCTGTTGATTGTATCTTTAAGAAAATTCCCCTTCAGGAAGTAATGCTAGAGTCAGTGAAGCTTCTTAGTTAAAACTGCAAACGCAACGTATGTTAGTAGCATTTTCCTCTGTCTTCTTTCTTCCCCACCCCAAGTTTGGTGTTAATTGCCTTTTCAGGGGATTGGTGAGAGCGTAATTGATAGGAAGTCCCATTCATCTGTTTATCTTCAAGTGGTTTCTTGAGTGGCTGGGGCACCTTGGCTCTTTAAACTTGCATTTTCAGAAAATTCAAGTGGAAATAATCCCTACTTCGAGTGCTCGGTTTCTGGTGCTGCTCTTCATGGCAGCTACAGCCAAGGCTGCTCAGCTCTGGTCTCATACAGGGCTCGGGATCAGCTACAGAGACTTACAGGTAGACCCAGAGTGCTGTTTTGTGTATCAGTTTTCGTACAGCTATTATCCAGATACTTCAGCAGGTGGTGTGAATGCTGTCTCTTTTGGACTGTGAAAGGCCCTGCAGGACCACGTATCACAGCACGACCCACAGGGCCTCACGGAGCCACGCGCTGCCATCCCTGCAGCAACGCCTGGGGGCAGCAGGGTTGCCTCTGTCCGTGGTGCTTAACCCGCCCCGGGGCCGCTCACCCTCTCCTCTGCTGCCTTTGGAAACTGCTCTTCATGCGTGGCGAAGCATGGGACAAAGGCACCCCTGCCTCTCGGAGCAGGAGGACGGCGATGTGCAACGTTTCCAGGCTCATCCCTGCATTTTCCAAAGAAAAACATGCTGATGAAATCAGTTTGTTTTGGTAGCGGTTTATAGATTCTTTCTCTGAAACCGAGTATCGGTCATACCCTGTCAGTTGTGGTTCAGGCAACATTTGGTGTCTGCAAGGAATTAAAGAGCTCTAATTCCAGCTTCTGTTAGTAGACTTGCCCACTGTTCAATCCAGAATAGATGCTCAGTTGCAGACATCACAACCCTCAGGGCTTGTGTGACTACACAGACAGCAAGGTCTGTCGCTGGGGTACCTCATCTAAAAGCTCCATACTTCTGATGATCAGGCCCAGCTGGCTTTTTGGCTGCCATTCTATCTGAGTGGTAGGTTCCCTTTGGGCATCAGGTGCTGCTGCACCAAGGGAAAGAGAATCAGAAGAGCTCTGAGCAGTGCAGGTGAAGCTCAGCATTCCTGCAGATTAACTCTTCAAGGCATTTTTGTTATCATTTTCAGAGAACTTGTTCAAATACTCCGTAAGATAAAACCATGACCGATTAATCTAGATTTTGACATAATTCCTATAAACTTCACCATCTTCAGCTAAATGACAGTAAACAGCAGTTCTGCCCACAATAAAGAAAGAGAATATGGTTAAAATATGCTTCTGTCATTTATTCACTCATCTAGTCAGAAGGGACTTTCCTCTATTCTCAAGGAAGGTATTATACTTTGTGAAGATTCCAAGCAAGGGTACCTTGCAGAAACAGCAGCAATGTCCTTTGTGAATGCTGGGAGTTTTCTGCAGACCAGGCAGGCAGCTATGAACAAACCTTGGCTAGAGACGTGAATCAGTCCTGAACTTGACACAGGAAAGTGATGGAGAGCAAGCTCTACTGTATTGACACAGCTACAGCTGTTCCAAAGAATCTGCAACCGGATCTAGTCCAGGACGTATACGAAGGCCACCAACACTTTATTTCCACTTCTAAAGCATAAAATGCATCTAAAAGGTAGCTACTTTGTATTCATTACATTCTACCAAATAATGGTGATACTTAAACCCAGCTGCAGAAATACATACAAAGATACAAAGTTTAAAAGTATAACAGTTTCAGATGCCAGCTAAAATTTTCATGATAGGATATGACATGAAGACAGAGCACTTTCAGATGCCTTCCTCCGAGCTCTGTAAGCCAATCTGTGACACACATTTACTTAAAATGTTAATGAACGTATGAGCCAAGGGAGCTGACGCTGCACTTCATGATCTCGGAGCACTGCTCAATGTTCTTCTTGATCCTGTAGAAGGTTTCCACGTACTCAGAACGGCCGAGGAGTTCCACAAAATCTTCATCGTGAGTTATCACCAGGAGCTGAAAGTTTCGTTGTCGTGAGCGGCTCTTTATTATCCTGCAG
The DNA here is from genome assembly GCA_030625065.1 of Alectoris magna. Taxonomy (NCBI): domain Eukaryota; kingdom Metazoa; phylum Chordata; class Aves; order Galliformes; family Phasianidae; genus Alectoris; species Alectoris magna. The sequence goes on along the minus strand of CM060573.1, from coordinate 15,855,450 downwards.
AGACACGTTAGTCAGAGCACACATACCACATTCCAGTCTCAGTAGATGAGCATTTCTTTTTACTCACGTTAAAAAAAACGACACATAAAAGCAACCAACCCCACAGATTACACAAGAAAGATTTTTCCTCTTCCAAGTAAAGAAAAGGGAATCTAACGGTGCTGCTCTGCCTCCATCAACAAAGATATTTCAGCTTAAAATACAATTTACTTCTGCCGACTGATACTAAAATTCCAAGCTTCACAAGAAGAGATTACTTACTCCACGAGGGCATGTGCAAGAGATTCTATATTTTCTCGATCGAGATTGGTAGTGGGCTCATCCAGTGCCAATATGCCACAATTGAGGCAGAATGTTTCTGCCAGAGCGAGACGGATGATAAGAGAAGCAAGTACCTAAGGAACAACAAAATCTCAGTGTTCATAGAGAGACTGTAACATCCTATTTTTAATACCGTGACACACCGTGACTAAAGTTCACATAACAACGTACTGACAGCTACCATAGCCTTGTGAGCTAATTAGTTATTGAAAAACTGCAGTAAAACTTGAAGTTTGAATTGAAAGGTCCATTCTACAAAGTACTGCTGGAAAACAGGAGAGAAATGAACTAATCAAAGTCCTGGAGATACTGGAGTTAAGGACTCCAGCCCAAGGATGCTTCATCACTGCCATCAGCACTACCTCTTCCCTCTGCTGAAGCCTCATCCCAATAGTGCAAGGAAGGTGGAAATCTGCATCACCCAGTTTGAACTACTGACCTCACGACTCCTTACTGAAACTGACAACGGTATTAACACCTCACATGTTAGTTTGGTATTATCAGACCTCACTGTGTTTGTATTAGCTCCCATGAATTAGTGAAAATCATAGAACGCTTGATGGAAACAGCGCAAGCAAAAATACTTTCCAAACATCACAACTGCTGTCATCACTGCTCACGATCAAAGAAAGATTCTCAGAATATCAGCTAAGACACCGTGAACGAGTTTCACTCTCATTTACATAACATTTTAGCACAACTGCTCGAGGAGAAGATGCATTTTTTGCCTACTGCGATGTTCTATAAGAAGTTTTGGATTCCCTCCAATAATTAGTATAGAATTTTCAAAACAAATACACTCCTACGCGCAGCTGAGACCCTGACAGCATTTTTCACATTCGAGCAACAACACCATCACATCTCTTCACGGAATACCCTTTAAAGACGTTACTGCTGCATGCCTTATAAAATACCGAGCACTGTTTTGCTGCATTCCTTGATTTCATTTTCTATGACTGCTAATACCATCTGGACAGGGAAAAGTAAGGAGAGGAGACATCTCAAGGCCTGGCTGCCAAGGAAACTCGCACAGAGACATTACCTTTTGCCCAGCACTACATCTTCCTCGCATATCCAGCGCCGTATCTCCCTTTATCATCACCACTCTGTAATTGTAACTTCTTCTTTTATCAGATGCTGAAACGTTTTCGTCTGCATCAGAACGAATTTCTATATATTCAATATCTGAAAATGGAGACAGTTTTTCCGTTATTAAAAAATCTTTAAAAATGCCACAGCATTAAATGGCTAAATGATATTAAATTGAGAGATACGGCACACGGAAGCTATACAAACCTACTCACAACTCCCACCGATACATAATACTTTGAAATGATCTTTGCTTTTAAATTGAAGAAATAAAGGTGAGAATTTGACAGCAGCTGCCCTGACTCAAAGAAACCTCAAACTCTGGAAGACACAGAAAAAGGAAAATGACCTCCATTTATCACAGAATTAACTACAAAATGTGGAGTAAAAAGGACACGACAGTGGTGACCAGTCACAGCCTTCTGAATGGAACCAACCATTTCCACACCCTGGATTTTCAATAGTTTGAAGAAACAGTTTTCAGTACACAGTGCTGAATATAAAACGGGTCTGTAATGGACAACACTACAAATACACACCTTGTCCTCTGTAGGTACTTCGCCAAAGGTCGCGGATTATTTTGTTAATTTCTTGCATCTTCATGCTATGAAATGTCATTATTGCTCTAAAAAAGAACATAAAACCACAAATTTTGATACAAGCCCCTGTGAACAGCTACGCACTACGAGAGAAGGGAAGAGCTCCCTTTCCATTCTCCAAATACTTTCACTAAGAATATATTTACAACTCATTCACTTGGAGTGCAGAAACGTACAATTAACTACCTAAATGGATGTCATGACTAGAGCTACCTTTCTCCTCAGCAGCAAGAGCAGCACAGGATATAATTTATAATGTTTTACTTTCCTGACTAATATTATCAACAAGTCTTCCGTCCAGTAATAGCTGATTCCTTAGGAAAGCATTCAAAAAAGGACATGATGCTACTTTTCTAACTCAGCTTTTTAAACGCAGTGTTTTTAATGAAAAAAAAAAAAAAGCCTGCTTGCTTGATGCAAACAGTTTCCTTCCAAAAAAACAGGTTTACATTCAAAAGTAATTCTGAAATTGACTTTTTACACGTACTTTTCCCACTTCCCCTCTTACAGGAATCACTTCTACCTGTTCTGAGGAATACTGAAGTCGTGACTCTAAGAGGATTAGTTAAGTCTGAAGAAAGAAAATACATGTTCTACTATTTGCTTGATTAAATCCAAGAATGCATTCTTCATCAGCATCTATCAAAAGCCTCTAAGTATTAAATCAATAAAGATCAATAGATAGCACAGAAGAACACACAAATGTCATTTTTTCCCAGCTACATATACAGCTTTCAATCTCTGGCCATTAGAGTTAACATTTTGTCTCACTGATTTTTCAGACGATTACCAATAAGTGATGCTTATCTATTTTTCTTGAAATTACAAGTCTGCTTTCCTGTTTTGCCTTAAATAGAAACAATAGATGGTTTGATACCACACAAAGAGTCTGAATTCTAAAAGGGAAATTCTTGGATTGCATTTCCATTTAAGCCGAAAGGAAGGAATTATAAACTCTGTGAACATCTTCACAGAATCAATTTTGGGTTGGCTTACATTCAAATACTAAATATGTTTATTTTATCATTAACACTGATTAAAACAGAGCTCCTCTGTACCCCACTTTTCAACAGCCTTCAAGACCTGTCTTTCTGAACTATAATCTCCATGACTGCATTTAGTTTATCCTCCAACTGTACCAGAGAACTCTGTGTTCCAAGGCTTTATTCTGCATGGCCAGAAGATGCTCTACCTTGTATCTCAAACTGCTGCTTGGAACTTTCACAATCATTTCCTTTCCTCCTTCTCCACGCTATGCAAGACTTAAGAAACCTTTATCAACCCTTCTCAGTCACTTCTTTTCAACATGGAAACTTTTTATTTTTCAGAGGCTGTACACTTCACTTTCTATTTGTTTACAGTGTTAGAGATGCTATTTTCGGTCGGTCGGTCCAAAAGCATGAAAAAAGCTTGCAGGGGAAGCAGGAACAATCACAGAGTTTACTACACTTTCCATCCAAGGCATGGTGCGTTTCTTTTCATCTTTGCTTTCTCTGATATAAGTACAAAACCACCCACACTGGAAAAGGATAAAAAACAAAACCAAACCTCACCTCTGTATTGCAATATTCTTTAATGCAAACACAATTGTTTACCTGTGAAGAAGATCATGGGGAACAAGAAATCCGTGTGGCAGATCTTATTTATGGTACGGTATGACCAGAATCAGCAGTGCTGGGAGACACAATTACAAAAGCTTCCTAAAAACGCCTTCAAGTGTGAGAAAGCAACCAGAAAGGAATAGGGACAGAGGAACAGCCTGAAGATTCCTGGCTCTTCCACCAGTTTTCATATTAAAAATGAAGGTGAATGTGTTTATTGCCTAGAAATCCTCTTAACCACCAGAGGCAGCAGAGCAAAAGATTATTTCACACCAGGATTTCAGCACAGAAGGCACAAACGGGTCATGTGCTGGGTTCTCTTCCCTACTCTCTCTCTCAACTTGAATTGCTGTATTGCAAATATGAGTCCTAACATGTACAAGCAGTACTCAAAAAGGGTCCTGCAGAGAACTGAGAATAAAACTATAACGATCCCTGAACTTACCTAAATCTACAGTAAGCTCCAGTTAACATCACCAGTGCACTTTTGAACATTACATACATTACGGAGTTCCCGGACTCTACCAATCCTGTGCAGTCTGTAGCACATTTTTGTTCATTTACTTTGCTTTCAGGAATCAGTTTTCTTCAGAAGGCAAAAAAAGGAAGGCTACAGCAATTGGTTATTTAGGATAAATACAAAAACAGTGGAAGTAACACATCAGTGTACAACTTGCTATCTTCACGCAGCAGGGCGGTTGAAACTAGATGATCATTAGGGTCCTTGTCAACGCAGGCCATTCTGTGATTCTATGATTAAATATACTGATCTATTAATAGAAATAATTATACACCTCAAAGAGTTGCAACAATTCACTATTTCTAAAAGTTCTCCTAGGAAGTTTGATATTGCAAGCTGCTTTTGCTTCAAGGCTATCAGTGGTAACGAAAACTATACAAAACGTAAGAACTGACCTCACACGACAATACTTACTTATCGAGGGCCTTGTAATAAATGTCCAAATCTTTGTTCACCAGCTCTGTTGTTCTCATAACAATCATCATTTCCCGGTGCTTTTCCTCTGCATCCTTGAACTGCGACTCTCGAAGCTCCTTTTTAAACCGAATGATCTCTTCCTCAAATCCACGCTGTCGGCCCAGTGCAACATGATGGTTTCTCTTCAGAGCTTCTATTTTCTCCTCTAAGTGTTTCTGTTCACTGCCAAATCACAATTGATTAACAAGCCTTATGTACGTACCATCTCATGATATTTTAATCACGGTTCTAGTTTGTAGCTTCTTTTAGACAGCAGCTCATTCTTTTGTACATATGAAGTTTGTAACAGTTAAGATTACAGTATCAGTGCCACTGGAACTAAGACACAGTTAAAATAAAAATGTATTTAAGTTTGCTGAAAACATATTTCAGTCACTATTCTGAATGGGAGAAGCAAATTATCACGCTCAAAATCCAAAGTGCAACAACTGACTTAATTGCAGGAATTCCATGAGGATACTGAGAAAAAAACACGATGAACAGTTGGGTGCCCTACCAGTTGGGTAAGCTAAACAAATAATTTGCACATAAGGAGCTGTATGGGGATAATTCCTTCTCAAAAACGTTTATCATCTGAATATTACGTTGCTATTAAACTACAGAAATAAATACAGACTTTCCTGCTGAGATCTATCCAAGAAGATTGAAAACGAGCTATTCTCGTTCACAGACATGCTGCTTTTTGAACGTGGACTAAACAGTGGAAACTTCAAACTAATGGCTTAGATTGGAACAGGTTATGTGCATATCTGTAGACAGAAGAATTATGTAATTTCACTAAGTCATCTATGTTGTCATGGGGATCACACGCAAGCATGAGTCTGAAGGAGGAAGCAGTCCACGTGAACGGGGAGAAAGGTACACAGGAAACACTGAAACACAGTGAATACTGCATTCAGATATTCAGTGAATTCTTACACAAAACGTGCTGCTCTGTTCTGAAGATGCTTACTTTTCCAACTGTGGGACTTTCATTTCTCCCATCTCCTTTACAAGTTGTTTTATATTGTCGTCAACTTCTTTTAATTCTTCATTCCGCTTCCTTAAAGTAAGATTATCCTCCAGCCATCTCTCCTGGATCTGTTTCCACAGAAAGTAAGAAGTTCTATGAAGTTTCAGTACATCAATTCTCAGTTACAAAGTATGAGGGCTGCACAACTCAACAACACGGTCCGACCATAAAGCAACTGACAGCACTGAAAACTATCACGGTATGAACTTATTTTGTATTAGAAACAGGGCACGTGGAAATCAACAAATTTTAATCTGAGAAGATACTTACAACATTTATCATCACAGGTGAACCTAAGAGTGATCCTGTGTGTGAATATTAATCAATGATACAAGTGGGAAAATCATGTAGTCCCCTAACTCAAGGTACAGGTAAGACGTGAGATGGAGTGGGGGATGCATCATTCCTATATGGAATGTGAACAGAGTTGGAAATACATACAACAAGAATTTAAAGCACATGACAAAATCCGGAGTGACAAACAACTCCTGGCGCCTGCAATGAGAAGCACCTTGCAGAAGTCTTCTTTTAGAAGGCAGGTATTTCCCACACAAAGCTGCTTTTGAAAACGCTGGCTATTATCACAACGGATTTAACTCTCCTTGAGATACCACAAAGCGATGGAGATTTTTGTGTGTATACAAATGACAAGTCTTGTTTGCTTTTTTAAGCCTCATGCCCCACACGGCAGCCACTCTGACAATGGATCATTAAGTACCTCAGGAGAAGACAGCCACTCTGACAATGGATCATTAAGTACCTCAGGAGAAGACAATCTGCACCAGCAGACTGAAATCACTCCAACTATGCAAAGTGTTTACGCACTACAAAACAGTGCACCTACCTTCTGAGTGTCAATATCCTGTCGAATAATTTCCATCTCCTTACTAATCTTTTCCTTCTGTTTCTCACAGGCAACTAACTGGGAATTTACTTCATCAAGTTCACGCTCCTTTTGCTAAGGAAATAAAAAAAAAAAAGAGGCGTATTTTTTACAAACAAAAATGCTCTTAAAAGCAGATTTTTATTGATTGACTGTTTTTCAGGTTACCTTCTTATATTCTTCCTTTCCTTGTTGCATATAGTTTTCAATTTCTTTCATGTACTTATTTATATCTTTAACTTTCTCTTTTATGCCATTCATCTGCAAGAAAAACACTTCAAATGAATTGCAGACCTACGTCCCAGGCACTGGTATGACTTACATCACAGATAACTGGCTAACGCTACTTGCAAGATACAATTCCTTATCCTAATTCCCTTTAATTTACCAACAAAATACTCTGACTTTTGAAATCCAGATGCTCTTCATTACTGCTTTCCAAAATAAATGGTAAATACTCGTTTGTGCTTAGACAAGAGGAAGGAGAGAAAGACCTTTCTCAAACCAGAGAAAGACAGGTTTGCCTCTTACCAAGGACAGCTCGCAGCCATTCTTGATCTACTCATCAGTGACCTGTGGCACTAAAAGCCCTCAATATCGCCAAATGTCCCCAGAAGCCTTTCAATATGACCACCAAAGATTACATTACAATTGGGTATGCTCCTTTTCTTCCCTTAAAGTTCCACAAAAGGAAAGCATTAGCTATAGCCACCACTGTTTCCTAAAATCCAACTTATTGTCAGGGCTTCCACCCATGCCCCAACACCAGTGTATCTCCCAACCATGTCAAATGCAAACAAACCTTCTCTTGAATTTCTTTATTACTTGCAGTCCTTTTATTAATTAGATCCTCCTTGTCTTGCTGCAGCTTTTCTAAAGTTGCATCCAGAGGAAATACCTGCTCTTTTGCTTCCTGAAAAGCAGTTAAGGAAAGTCCTTTTTATTTTCACTTTCTTTCAACAATCAACAACGACCCAACAAGGGTTTCTCATTATGTCCTACCTTGATCTCTCTGTATAAGGACTGAACCTCAGTGGTTAATTCCACTGTTTGTTCCTCCAGTTGCTGACGACGCTGCACGCGGCTGGAAATGTGAAGTTTCTCTGCTCTGAGTTCATTCACTGTACCCTTCAGCTCCTGAATTTGATTTTGCTGGTCTTGCTTCATTTTCTGATTTAACTCAATTTTACTAGTAACTGCAGATAAAACCACACACGCAGTGAAACAGTCAATACGTTATTAACAACATTTTATGTCTTCCTCATATAAGAAACTCAACTCCAAGCTAAGTTATTATGCCTCCCTCCAAAATAATCAACAAACAAAAACTATTAGAATATGGTTATTTCAGAACATAAAATAAGTAAACTAAAATTTATACTTTAATGACAGCAAGTCAGAATATTGTTTTTGATATAAAAACGAAATATCAGACTTGTATGACCTACCTGTATCCCACAAGTGTTTTTTCTTTTGTTTCTCTTGGCTTACTTGCAGAACAGTTCTATTTAAATCGACCCCTAGCAACTTAGCCTCCTGCTGAGCAATTTTTCTTTCAACATCCCTAATATCAGTCTGAAAGCAAGATGAAAAGTGCTGCTATTACTATATTAGTGTTTAACAACAGGTTTTTCTTTCTTTTCTTTAATCTTTGGCGCACAGAAACCTGGGAGCCTGATTCACGTGTGACTCAAAGCACCTTCAACTGTATCTCCTTTGCTGGACCAACATCACATCATTAGCATAAGGTTATGTTAGCCCACAGGCTGCTGGAAGCTGGCATTCCTATCGGTGAGAGGAAATTAGCATGGGCAGACTTCTGATGCACACAGACTACCTCAAAGAAGTTACATGTTGTATGGGAAACTGTTCATCACAGCCTGAACCTCTGATTAACCATCTGAGCCAAGTGACGGGTCAGCTGCGGGAGCACAGGTGAAGATAATTCAGCTGTGCTCCCAGAAGGGGTGGAGCTTGACTCCACCTCTCCTAGATCCCATTTAAGGGCTGACCACCACTAAGGCAGCATCTCTTTTGGAGATTGCTCCTGTGTGGAGTTCCTTGTGGTGAGCATCCATCTTAACCGTGAGCCTTGGCGTTGGTGAGTTATTCCTATATAACCTCTGGCTATCCATCTATTACGTCTTGTATAATTACAACTATACAACCTTGTATAATTACAACTATACATATGTACAACCTGTTTCTGCAACAAGAGAACTGTTTAGTTTTACATCATCCCTGCCAACACAACAAATGGACTGATGTGATGGGTCAACAACTGGACAATGGGTTGATAGCTGGACTAGAAGACCATTATGATCTTCTCCAACCTAATGCTTCTATGATTCTATGATTAGTATCAAGATCAGCCACATTATGCTGCCTTATAAACTATTTTTACTTGCTTTAAAAGTATTAGCACCTCAAATTCTTTGTGGTATGGTTGAATAACTACTAAAATACTTGGCAGCAAACAAGTGTCACTTTACGTATTGACAGAAATTACAAACACATACCTGGTACCTTTCCATGAGAGTTATGTCCTGTAAACATGCATTAGCACCTTCCTTTTCAGACAGAACTGTTTGCAAAAGTGTTTCCTGTTCTTCTATCTCACCCTTCAGGCGTGCAAAATCCCTGTTCACAGTCTGCAGCCTGTTCCTCAAGTCCGGTATGTCGCTTTCTTGGAGTTCCACTACAGTTTGCCTTAAATAAAACACAAATCCAGCAGTTCAAGATATTCAAGACCACAAAATCTATTACATGAATTTAGCCCAAATAGTATCCCCTACGGTAGGTGAGATTTAAAAACAAAACCAACCAAATAAATCAATCTCTTCTGGCTTTTAATTTAAGCACAGCAAGCGATACCTAAAATCCACTGCACAGGAGTGCCCTCTTGTGAAGGAAAGGTCTACTCACTAACATAAGTACTCCAATCTATTCAAAATAATGGTCTGCAAATCAGAGCCTCTTATCCACTGGCAAGGAACCTACTTGTACTCTAAATTCCTCTACTTTAAGTCTGGATCTTATAAGAAAAAACCTCAAGACTCCCACAGAATCAAGGTTTTATTAAATGGTGATGAAAGCAGATTTGGTTCCCATTCTACGAAGGCAATTTCCATTTCAGCCTTTTAAAGAAACTTATTTAAGGTGATGTGGTGTGAAAACTTCAGGAACAACAACAACCAACCTGTCAATTTTAAACTGTAATGACAAAAAACAAGGAGGTTAACTGCTCCTGTATAGTATAAATGATTGGTAGAAAAGGACATATACAACCACTTCTTCTGCCTCACTCTCATGAGATACACCAAAGGACCAGAAATACCAAAATTATAAGGTAGTTTAATGTTGAAGTCCAGGTGAGCAGAGAAGAAATGCTGGGAAAATACTTCTCTCTTAATGAAATATCTAACCCTAAAATAAAGCGTCCCAGATGTCAACATAATTTTCAATAATCAAAAAACAAGAACTCCAAAGAAAATGGCTTGCAATGACACCGTTTGCTAAGTACTTTACCTAATTGGTTTAAGACCCATCATCTCATCACGTTTTTTCTCCCTTTTTTTAAGTTCAGACTCTGTTGACTTCAGTTTGTCTGGGGCGAGGCGCAGCTTGGACTGCAGATCACTGATCACATCTTGCAGTTCAGCCTCTGTTTGAAAAACTCTCTGGCAAACTGGACAACACGACTGGTTCTCCTCTGTCAGCTGCGTAATGAACTGTGAATAAACTGCAGTGGCTCCAGCAAGCACAGCTGGTTTAAAAAGAAACAGAAGATGTTGAATACACAGTATGTAATAGGTACAGCTTGGGTACATATTTACCACAAATGAAATAAAATTCTAACATACAGATCACTGAGATAGGAAACTGAAATGGCCCTAAGCAACCTGGTCTGAATTCAGGGCTGTCCCTACTTTCAGCACTGTGCCCTAGATCACCTCTCCTAAAGATCTCTCTAACATGAATTATTCTATTAAACCTCAGCCACCCCTCGATAATTATCAGTGAAAGTAAGTACTCCCATACTCCCTTCTGGAATTGCTTTCTCCCAGAGAGCAGTAGGCCCTATGGATCTAACTCATGCCACACTACTAGCCCTGGGTTTCTCTTCATACCTGGCAGATTCAGGTGCTCAAACACTTCCTCAGTTTTGCTAAGGTCATCATTTACATACATACTATGTCACAGCACATACTTCACTCACTCACTACATGTGAACGAACTGGGAGAGTTAGAACAACTGATCTTGATCAAATCTGAAATGAAGAACTAGTAAAGATATGGAAATGTTGTTAAAAGTAGTTAAAAGATTCAGTAATAACCTCCCTTAAGTCTGTTTCTATGCTGATTTTTGTCCAGCAAACATAAAATCTCCTAAGCTACAAACTAACTCAGTATCTCTGGCTTATATTTAAAATGAGCAAAAATGCAGAGCTACAGACAAATTTACCTCGCTGCTTTGAACTTTTTTCAATCTCATCTTGCAGTTTGTTCAGGTTACTGTCAAAATCTTGGCTTCCACAAACATCAAAAAGCTTTGCTTCATAGCTGGACAACTGTTCTTCTTTTTTTCTTAGTTCAGCACTGATGTAATTTTTCTGTTGTTCTGCTGATGCCAGCTGCTTGCTAAAACATCAATGCACAAACTCATACATTACAGAAAAACACCCTTCCGTTCACGTTCCATTCTTCTGAATTATGGAGTGTTCTTAGACTACAAATTCTGCCTCTTTGGCTCTGTGGAAATTTAATGTCTATCACTGCACAGTGTGTTGATGTCTCCTTCTGTCAAATTCGTTTATATAATCAAATGAAATCAGGAAGATGCAATCACACTTGGATCACTACGGTTATTAACCATTCTGCAACTCGTCAGAAAGCCAGAGGGCCACCATTTTATTCCCCAAAGCACATCCATTCAGATAGGATAGCATAAATAATTAAAGGTGTATTAGAATATTGTGTCATCTACTTTCAGTGCTGCCTTTGACACACTTCTAATGTCATGTCTTCATTTTATTAACCAACACAAGCCATACTGGCTTCACATTATATACATTTTGCAGGCCGCTTTCTTTCATTTGGAGGACATCTCTATAATCAATCATGAATTAAAGTAACAAGTATGTTAATTATATTAAACTTCCCAACACTGAAATGCATAATTGCATAAATACTTCTGGAGACATAATCAATTAAACTAATACCTACTTTAGCAGGGCATATCTATTCCTTGCCTCGTTAATCTCGGTGCTTTTGCCATGAAGCCAGTCTTCAAGCTGTTTTTTGTTTGGAAAATATCCCAGCAGTAGGGTCAGTTCTTCAGAATGTCTCGATTTTACTTTTCTAATCTGCTCCTCTTTGTCTGCCTTGAGAAATAAGGTATTTTAAATGAATGTTTTCATATGTTCAACTTTATGTCACTCAGGTATTCACAGAGGAAATGGTTTCCATGAAGTCACACAAAAGCTTTACATACAACATCATGACAAATATCCGAAAAAGACACACACACCCTGGAGGAACGGCACTAAGGTCATGCCACTTCCCTTTGTTATGAAACAAGAGAAAAATTACTTTGTCTTTCTTCAGCATCTCCATTTGGGTAATAGTTGTGGTATGTAGATTCAGCTGCTCCATCTCCTGATCCAACCTCCGAAGAACTTTGTCCAGGTTGACTTTCTCGTTCTGCAGAGTTTGCACTTCCCGTTCCAGAGTTTCTACATTGCTGTTCCTCTCAGCTTTCTCCAGCTCATGCACCTAAATAACAAAATAAAAGCCCAGAAGAAATATATAATCATAGCAGACAATAAGATTCTAACTAAAAGGAAGCAGAGGAAAGTTCTTTAAACCTGCCCAGCGGCAATACCATTTGCCATACAGGATCAATACAAGGTTTGCAAAGAACATGTGCAAAATGATAAAGGCTGTGATGCTTCCACAGGAAACGTACAGCATCGTTCTGAAATGCAGTAAATTACGTTTCACAGAATGCAATGCTTGTAACCAATCAGCCAACCATAAGCAAGTTATCTGGAAACAAGACATCTAACAGCACTTGTTTTTCTGGCCAGTAATTTAAGACTACGAAAATCTTCTGATATCTACATAATCCAATGATACCACAGCCGTGGCTATTACAATATTAACAACTCACTGAGCAGAAGGAATATACTCCAAGTAGGCATTTTCATTTCAAACTTGCATAAATGTTTCGATCACATTAACTTACTGTCTTTATGATCTCTTGGTCCAACTCCACTATTCTGTCTGAAGAGCCCTCCAACTGACGCAGTTCATACTTTACATTCTTCAGTTCAGCCTCCCTCTTACTTTGAATGTCTGATTTCAGGTCAATGGTTCTCTGTAATCCAGTTTTCCTATCTCTTATGTCATCAATCTGTTTTTGCTTCATTGCCTCTTTCTGTGTGAACTCCCTCTGAAAGTGAGCAGTAATACATTCATCATTTTTTTCGCATGAAAAACACAGCATTCAAACTGCCTCTTTATGCTAGTTTGCAAATATTCACAGTTACAGTGCAAGACAGGGACATATTCAGATACTGAAGCACTTCAACAGAAATGTTTTTACATAAGAAAATGCAAGTGCATAACGGTAATGTTCTGTGAGAGCAACTCCATGTTCAAGATAACTTCAAAACAAAGTTGCTTGCTTTCTCACCAACTGCCCATTCCAACTCTTCCTTGCTCGCTTAGGATGGCTGCTGAGAAGAAAAACCTATCTGCAAAGCTGCCTGCTCATTAGCTTTGGCAATTCAGTGACCCCTCTCAGTTCCAGAACTAACTTTTGTGGAAAGGTTCAAACACCTCATAATAAAAAACACAAGAACAAAAAAAGGCTCCAGTTTCCCCCTCTCCCACAGCACCACAAAGACACATACGGACTAATAACACACTAATAGCTAATATGGAACAATAACACAACCCCAAAATGACAAAATCCTTACCATTAACTGATTTGCAGCTTCTGTATCACTCTTCTGCCTCTCTTCCAATAACTCATGAAAGACAGCAATCTGTCTGTCATTAAAAGGTGCTTTCTCAAAGCCATCTAATTCCAGCTGTGCTGACAAAGCCTGAATTAAGGAATCCCTCACTTTGATGTGCTCTTGGTGACGATCTGCTTGAAGCTGCAGACGACCTTCAAGAGAAAAGGAAACTTACCATGAATGAAGCCCTCTGACTACCCCCACAGTAAGAACATTACAGATTCAGCTTCCACGTGCTTCTCGGTTGGAATAGATGTATACAATTGTAACTGGCTAGCAGTCATTTTCATAACTTAGAGCATGTACAAGCTCAGACAGCAAAAACAAATGTGTTGAAAATCATCAAACTGACAGTGTTTTATACCACCAGAAATCATCTACTTTGAGTACTTCTATAAAAGATAGTCCATTTAAGAACAAACATACTGCATTCTGTAATGATAACTCAAAACAAATGCACATTAAAAATCCCAGAGGAAGGACGCTGAGGTGTGATTACCTGTAAGATTCCCACATCACACTGACCCAGCACTAACACACACTTCCAGGGTTCTGCCCCATCCAAATACCTTCAATTCTTATCAAATCTATTTCAGATCTTAACGACATAAAAAATAAAGACAAGTTTATAGACCAATGTACCTCGTTCAATAAGTAGTTCTGACTTCTCACTGTTAAACCTCTGGCATTCTTTGGAGGCTCTATCTAATTCCCGCTTACAGTCCGATAACCTCTTCTCCTTTTCCTTCACTGTTCTCTGGTGGTTCTGGTATCTATCCCTGAGCTGCTCATCTGTTCCTTGAAAAACCTGTTCTCCAAACAAAAAATAAAGTTTGCTTTTAAACAGGTCTATAAAGAAGACTGTGATGTTCAAGAAACAACAAAGGTTTCAGAATGACAGAACCCAAGAATTATCAAGTGAGCCACTTGGGCTATTGAAGTGTTCTTAACCAGCATCTGATGCACAGTTCACTCAGTAGCAAAAGGCAAACTGATTTTTCTGCAGAAAGCATGGTACCATGGAATTTAAAGGCAACCTTTTCCATCTTCTGTTGCAGATCTTGATTATCCTTTTCCATCTGCCTCCTCCTGCTCTCCAGGGCTTTCATGTCATTGTCCAGCAACATTACTCTCATGAGATTCTTCTCAACTGCCGCCAGAGAACTCTACAAAGGAAAGAAGGGTGCAAGTAAGAGATCTCATTGGTTTATGAATCCCACAATCAAATGTTCTATGCAATACAGCACTCTAAAGTGTAAAACCTTCAGTTTTATGAAATACCTTGAAACAAACAAACAAACAAACAAACAATTTTCATTTACTTTTAGTTACAGTTCACAATAGTTTTATGGGTAACAGCTAAATATTAAAGAGATATTTTAAATGAAGACACAAAAAACCCACCCCTGTGCTGCTACAACGATTTCACAGGCTGTTCTCATGCCTCCAATGTCTGCATACAGATTAGAGCAGCATCTGAGATTTGCTGCTTAATTCTGCTGCAGAATACTGGGTTAGATAACAACATAAACATGTAAGGTCTTAATCAGGACATCTTAATGCGAATAACACACAAACCACCTTTAAAGGTTCGAGCTGACTCTCAATAGATTTTATATTCTCCTTAGAAGCAGACAGCTGAGCTTCTCTGTTGGCAAGATTGTCCTGGATTTCCTGAGCTTTTTCTTTATTCTGTTTTAGGTATTTCAGTTCTGTCTGACATTCTTTTACTTTCATGCCTTGTTTCAGCCGTACTTGACGGAGAGTTTCCAGTGCTTTAATATATCTTAAAAAATAAAAATAAGAAAAACAAAAATCACACAACTGTCAGGTCCTGTCGGCAATACAGCCATCCCCACTGATGGATGGAACTACGCATCAGTAAAGAGAAAAACCTTGTTGCTGAGAAGATCTCATCAAATTTCTGTTTCAGGGCCTTCCCTTCGCTTAATGGCCAGTTGGATTCTTCTTGGTGGCAGAAAATGACATTGTTAAGCACTGACTTGGAAACACCGAGGGCACTGATCATCTCTCGATCAATTTCTGCACACTTGGAACTGAGACTGACCTTCTCGCCATGCCTACTTAGCACAGAAAGAAAAGCCGCACTTATCAGCAATCATTTTTAAGCTTTAATTAAAAACAACAACAACAGTACAAACATTTTCCACTGCATTGGTTACAAAGCTTACTAAGAGTAACGATTTTTAAAGTACATAATTACCATTTAAATCATTGGCACTTCACAGTAAGCGTTTTTAGTCAAGAGTGCTACACACTAAAAAGCTCTGCAGAACCACCAGAGGGAGCAAAACCCATTTTGAATAAAGGCAAGTCAATGCACTTCTTAAATAGTGGAGACTGGAGTCAAACACGGGCTGACCATGCCCTGAAACTGAAAGTGGTGCTAAAGGAAGTAAAGCTTATGTCTTCCATGCAGTGCCACTTTCAATCTATATTATTAGTAACACGAATCTCAAATAAATCCAAGTCAATTGATGTTAGCAGTTCTTAAAACAACGTCTTTCAAATGTGAGATTTTGAATCAATTCATGGATTACGTGCCAGAACTCCAGACCTTTCATCTAGCACAGGCAGCAACTTCAAAGAACACATCGTGAAGTGTTCTCATTTTATACATGAAAATATACAGATCTGAAACTGAATTTCACACCAAAGTCAGTAAAAAACTTACTTTGTTCTGGTAATGACCCCTTCGAGTGTTTTAAATTCTGTTTTCTTGCTTTTCTGGGTACAAACCATGGATCGTTGGACAGCTACCAGCTCTCCATTAACATCTCGAAACTGTAATCGAATCTGAGCTCTCACATCTGTTTCGTTGGCAACCTTCGGTAGAAACAAGAAGAGAGTAAGGGAAACTCTTCTCAACATCCAAACGAGTACAAGCCCTGCCAGCTTCCAGAAACCCCTAATTCTATTATGGTCAGCTCACGTCTACCAAATCCTTGAGTATCCCCATTTTCACCACAAGCTGAGTGCAGCTGGGGATGTTACTGATGACGACACGCACACTAAATCTACTAAATCCAGTCACTGGGGCTGTTACCTTTGGGTCATGAACAAACGAATTTCCTTTGGTACCAGGAGGGAAGTCCCCAGTGGAGATGTATTTAAGGCACTCAATGATGGTCTGAGAAAACAGAAAGAAGCACACAATTAGAACGACAATTTAGAATAAACAAGATGGACAACAGTCAAAAAACACAGTAACAGCCCAAACACTCGCAAATAAAAGTTAGACAGGAGGGGAGAGAGAAATAAGACACGACATTTTACTTTTCAGCATCATGAGAAGATGGTTTTGCAGAAGCAGTTTTTGCAGGCATGGTGGGCATGGGGCAACGGTTGGAGCAGATGATCTCAGTGATCTTTTCCAACCTTAATGATTAATCATTCTGATCAGCACGATCAATTTCCTAAGGAAAGCACCACGCAGGGCTCAGATGAGCCCAGGGCTGGCAGCAGAGCTCTCACCGTTTTCCCTGCGCCGTTGGGTCCCACCAGAATAGTCAGGGGATTAAAGAAGGTGATAATTTGTTTGTCTTTGTCCTCCACACCGAAACTCCTCACCCCCAGGATGCTCATTTTCTCAATCTTCGCCATTTTGGCAGAACTTCCCCTCTTCCAAAGTCAGGAATGCAAATGTCACAAACCAATACAACGAAGCCTTGGCAAAATGCAAGCATAACCCTAAAGGAGGACAACACGAGCACGTAAGCATGGGTTGACGGCTGGACTAATGATCCTGGCAGTCTTTCCCAACCCCAATGACCCCAACCTTCCACACGTAGCATTAAACACACAGCGAGCTTCACCACAGCTCAGGGCACACAGCTAAGGGTCCCCCTGAGGCCTGGGAGCTCCTCAGCGCACAGCTGAGCCCCGAATGCAGCCGTGATTCAACAACAGCAGCGAAACGCGGAGCCCTGCGAGTGCTCAGGAGAGAAGCCGGTCTCATCGCACCCCCCTCCGTTATGTATTTGCTGTTTATTATGCTTTTCTACTGCCTCGTTCCTCAGAACGCCACGCCACACCCCGTCCTCGCGCTGTCTGAGCGCAGACCCGGCGGTGCCTCAGCGCGGGGAGCCGCGGCCGGGAAGGGGCATTTCCTGCAGAAAGCCCGCGGGGCAGCGCTGGGCAGCGGGACTTCCCCGCCGCGCGGCGGGGGTGGACGTTTTCCAGGGAGAGGCAACGGCCCCTCCGCTCCGTACCGCCGAGCCGGCAAACGGCACTGCAGCCAAGCGCCCTGCCCGCCCCCGGCCCGAGCCCACAACGCCATCACCTCCGCTCCCCGCCGTGCCGCCAAGACCCCGCGCCGCCCCGGCAGTCACCGCGGCCGCCCTCGCTCCGCCCCGGCGCTGGCGGCTCCGCCCAGCCCGTGTTCCACAGCGCCCACTGGCGGCCGCGCGGAGGGCGCGCTGTGCGCCGCTGCTCTGCGCTGCTGTTCCCGAGGCTCCTCTCCACCCCCATCCCCTTCCCCGTGCCTCCCCTCCGCTCCCCACAACCCTTTTACTCTTCCCCTTGGCTTCTCCCCAGTCGCACAGCCGCCCTCCTCTTCCCTTTGTTCCCTCTGCGCTCTCCAGAGTCCCGAGGGCCTCCCGGTGTCACCCAGCTATTTTATCCCCCCCGTGAAAAAGACATTAACGCTTCTAAAAGAGTTAAAAACTGAAAGCAGTCCTAAAATAATCACTTTTTAGGGTTTTTATAGTGTTTCCAGCCTTCGGCCGTGGCCCAGTGCATCCCAGCACAGCCACACAAAATGGCAGCTCGGTCCAGTGCCGACCTTCCCCGTGCTGGGCTCATCTCCAGCACCACCGAGAGGGCTGAATTGCCCGTTGCTGTAATTAAGAGAGCCAAAGGATGATGCCTATGTGTGCAGCGGTCCAGCTCAGTACTTCAAGCTTAGGCCAGGCAGAGGAAAACCACATTTCCAGCACTGGGTTTGATTACCGCTCCCTGCCCATTACGCACTGTTGAATCAAAACCAGCAAAAGATAAAGAACAAACGGGTGGCACAGCATCACCAGCTCTGAGGCCACCTGGACCCTGCAGCTGTGCCCAACCTATCAGTAACTGTGCGTGCTAGAGAGCATTTCCAGTGCTGAGCGCTCAGGGCTGTGGGTGAGCAGTGGTTCACCATGACGGCGGGTGATGCATCCCTCTCACAGCGACCATGAGAGCCAGGAAATGGTTTACAAGTCTGAGGTGTGGTACAACCCGGTAATTCACCGTGCTTCGTGGGAAATCTAGATTACCGACTGCAAAAATCCCACCCCGACCTCTTTGTGCGGGAAAAGGATGAAGTGTGGTTATCCGTTTCGCTGTAGGATTACTCCATTTCAGTGTATTATTCCTTCAGACCTCAATAAAAAATACTATGTTTTTGATGTTTCTGAAGCTGGTGTCTTAGCTGGGCTCAAAGGGCATGCAGACAAGTGCTGCTGGATGAAATGTGCCGGGACCCTCTGGCACAGGGCAGCAATTGCAAGGCACCAACCATCACACTTCGGCTTTCTCTTTCTGGATTCTAGATCGTGGTGATCATTCACACACCATTCTGATTCATGGAACATGAAACCCAGGCAGATGTCCTCTCATGAAGTGGAAAAGTTGTAATTGTAGGGATGTAATACTTTTTTCCACACTTACACCCATAGTAGGAAATAGAATATAAGCTGTTTCTAAAGTGGCTGTGTCACCACCATTGCCAATCCTGCTTTGTATCTGCTCAGAATGTTCTGAAAATCTCTCATGCAGACCGAGCTGTCTCGCACAAAGATGAGATGTGTTGAGTTATTGAAATGTGGAAGCGAATTGAGGCTTCTTTACACTGAGTGAAGAAAATCTGCTGCTGTTCCACGGAGAGCTCAATGGCAACTGAGCAAAAGTGGCTCCGGGTGACTGGAGCTGGCAAAATGTGCAGTCTGGAAAGAAATCCAAAGACAAACTCATTTTCCTAATTTAATTACACCAAAATTAGAAAAAAAAAACCATGCAGAATTGACCTTTGCATGCATCCAGTGGGAGACTGCAAAATAAAGGAGTTGGAGTTTCATGCAGCCATCTGCCACTAAGCCGACCCATTTTGTTTGCTTTGGGTCACAGTGTCAAGCCTCTTTTTCGTAATTTCTTTCTTAAGAAAAAAGGAAAAAAAAGAGGAAAAATGGAAACAGACGATGCCCATAGCTAGGGTACATGTTGTGGAGTAGCTGGTTGTATGATGTAAGCCTGGTTCTCAAAAGTAAAATCAGTTGTTACAAAACTGGTACAAAACACTGCGGCAGAAACTGCGCTGCAAGAGCTGCTGTTTCATTTGGTGCTCACTGGGATGAGGAAGTAAAAGTTCAAATCACTTTAAAATGTGTGATCTATTTCTTACTTGGCAAAAGAAGTGAGGAAAGGGAAGGTAACCACTTCCCTGCAATACGAAAAACTCCAACTACTCCTGGTTAGCCCCTCAACCACTATCTGGGTGTTTTTCTTTGCACCCATGAAAATATGAACTCTTAACATTGTTAATTTTCTGACATTGATCACCTTGGGATAGCTTTTAAAATACTTTCAGCATTCCAGCCTGCCCTGGAAAAGAATCTGAGCAAAAACCTGTCACAATTTTATATTACTAAAGAAAGCTGTTAATAATGATCACCTGCACAATGTGCATAAAAATCATCCAATGGAGCAGCATGAGGATAATACAGTGTGTCAAGAGCTGTGTATCACTGGATCTAGATGTGTCTGTAGGTACAGTCAGTGCCAGAGGGCACTGGTTTGACCAGAAGTTACTGGTCAATGGCAACACAGCCATGGACATTTTGTGTCTGCAGAGGGGTTGGAAAGGAATACGAGAACTTGGAGGCAGATTTGGGGGCAGTAGAAAGATCTGAAGTTATTGTGGGTGAGTAAAAACTCTCTCCTGGTGCTCAAGTTCACTTTTTCTAGGACCCCTCAGTACCAATCTCCCACATCCATTGCAAGAAGCAACTCCTCCTCTCTGCTCAATAGTTCCTATTTGTATCCCAGTTAGAAAAAGGTCCAAGCAGAACACAGAAAGCCAGAGGGCTGCCTTTTCCTCCCTTCTCTGCAGCCTTCTTTCTGTCTCCAGGGCTGACTGCAGGTAAACCAGGCCAGCTGCCAGCCTGGGGAATTTAATTGGCTGTACTTCAGCCATCTCTGAATTTGATGAGTAGCTTTGCTCTGCTTACTGCATGAAGGGAAACAAAGCAGCAAATCTTGCATTGATCAAGTTCAAGGCTAGATAATGGATGCCAACTTTGGGAACAGCCCTTTGTACTCAATCCCAACATCATCTGCAATTAAAATGAACAGCAAATTAATGATGAGGAAGCTAGCCTGGGCCTTATTGTGAACTGGCAGCTAGAAGGTGGTTTTGTGGCTAACAATTCAGACTTCATCTATGGTAGCAATCTGGTGATAATCCTGCTATTCATGACTGTGAAAAAGGTTTGCAAATGTGAACTGATCACTACAGATCTTGAGGCATGAAGAGGTCAGCATTCACTTCACTGTTGTATTATTGGCACAACAGGCTCAAGGAATATTGCCAAAGCCAACAGCAGAAGTCACATCTGTGAGGATATAGGAGAGCATCCGCTCTTTTGCAGGTACCTGATCAAGGACCCGTTCCAAGATAGCAAGGGATTATAAGAAAGGATATAAGCAATGAAAACCAATGTTATCTTCTGTCTGATTGTACCATTTACTGGTGTGGCATTAACATGGCTCAGATCCAAGCTATGCCTGGAAGAGTGTCCACAGCCACCAGCAGCTCCCACTCTCCCCCAGAGCTGCCAAATCATTTTGGTTCATCCTCATTTCTTTGCAGTCAGCTCCATTGCTGCAGATGCTGCTCTTCACTCACTGTCCAGCTTGCAGCATTTTATAAGTATTTTTCCTTCTGCTGCCCATCCTTCACTGACAATTTTTTAACCACTGTGATGTCTTCATTTATCTGGTCTGTGTTCTTTCTATGTGCCACGAGTTCTTATTTCACTCCCCTCTACAGGGCACATACAGGCATACTGATGATATCTTTGTGCTCAGCTGGAAAATGGAACCTTGCATGTGGATCTTAGGTGCTTTTTGCTTCCGTTAGTTGAATGGCATCTTACTGGGAGGCTCTTATCCTATGTTGCCTTCATACATTTTTTCCACTCCACTCCCACGTACCCCCTGTAATGTCACTACTCTTTCTTCACATTCTTCCACAAGACTCATTAATACCGTGATACAAACAACTGCAATGGTGATGATGGACTGACGTCTGCTTTTATCACAGGTCCTGTGCATCTTGTCCCTCTGCAGGTCGTACCTAAGTGCTGTGTCTCTTCAGGCTGTGATCAATTTGTATTCCAGTATTTCAGAGCCATCTGGAACATTGTTGATGATGCTGTAATTCAGATGCCGGTGACAGCCAGTAAGGATTAGATTATTGCCAATACAGCCACCCAACAAGCATGAATTTTAGTGAGACACAGCAAAATGTAGACCCTAATACATCATGAGATAGTAGACATACTAACGTCTATGGTCGTGTTTTTAATAGAACCCTGAATAAGGAGATCTTCCAGTTAGAATCAAAAGACCCATTTGAGAGGATTGTCCTTATCTTGTTGAATTTTGGGACAAAAATATGTACCTTAAGATCAAAAATTATGTACGAAGTTTAAATAACTGGAGTGGCATTTTCAATAAGACAAATAGATTTGTTCGTAGAATCACGTACCAATAAATTCCTTGACATTCAGAAGGTCTCCTTTGTCTGTGACCCCAGGCAGATGACTATGGAAAAACAGATGATTCTTACCACATTTTCAGTGATTAGTTTGATTTTGCTGGAAAGTTGTAACCTTTTTGTGACTGATTCTTACCCTCTCACAAACACTTGCCAGCCACATGGAACTGGTGTTCAGCCGTTTATTCACACATCAACTTTTTCCACCACCATTGCAGGATGTCTCAAATTCAAGCAAGGTTTTCACTTGATGCCAAGCCTGCTAATTGCTACCCTTATTTCTACCAAGCTTTTACTATTTGGCTGTTGATAGTTAAACCCATGCTTTTCCCACCTATACACCATATGCTAAGTTCTGCAGAACAGCAAGGGGGATAGAGGAAGGCTAAAGAAGTCAAATTTGTTAAGTTGTTTTAGGGTCTGTGCATGTCTGTTTGCTATCATTTTTTACTAAGCCTAGAACTGCAGTTTATTTTAGAAAACCCTATTAACAAAGGAGGTCGTATTGCTGGGTGGAATGTAAGAACTACTGAGGTTTCCGGATCTCCATCTATCTGATTACAAGATGCAAAAAGAAGAATAGAACCACATAAATGTATGTGTTATACAAGGAATACTCCCATTTCCTGTGATGAGCTTTTGATATAGTGTAAGAAAATGGCATCTTTTATCTACAAAGGTATTTTCCCCTTCTTGATGTCAGAGGGAAGGAAACCCCCAACCTGTCCCCACGGAGGCATCCCACAATGCCTACAATAATTTTCACAGTGCTCTTGTGCTTTTTCTTATACAAGAAAATTTTCCTTTCAATTTAGTATTCAAGGTGTTCTTGGGTATATATAGGCAGCATATGGCATTAAAAAGGCTTAAATCAAACGTAGCTTTCGTGGAAGCAAAAATGCTGTTTTTCTACTTTTTTTTCTTGAGTTGCTGCTTCTCTGTCTCTATGGGCAGTGCAGTAGAGGAATTTCAAGAGAACTTCAAGGCGTTAGTGGAGCTGGCAAACAAGGAGGTTGGTCATTCTCTTTTCCTCTTTATTTTCTATGGTTTTCTTGATGGGGTATGAAATCACACATGGGCTAGCAGCAGCTCCAGCCTGCATCTCCTGTGTTTTATTTGCTAAACCTGAGATGCTGAAGGAGCCGCACGTCAGCCTCCCCTCCGAAGCTGGCACTGCTGTTGTGTCTCCAAAGGAAGTTCAGAAATAGAAAACCTGATGAAGGAGATAGGTAGACAGAGATGCTGAACGGTGCGGCAGTCTCTTAGAAACACCTTCTAACACTATTCTCTTTCTCTCTCTCTCTCTCTTTTTTTTTTTTCAACTTTAGCTTTTTCTTCAAGTACCTGCGGGGAGATTTCAGGTAAGACTTCTAAAAGTTCTCTTGTACTGCTGCTAATCATTTAGAAAATGGGGATGGTTTGTAGCTGGTCTGGAGAATCAGAGCCCTGTGAAAGACCCAGCGTCTCAAAACTGGAACATTTGTGCCAGTGGTGTTTTCATGAACAGCTCAGTGAAGTGAAGTTCCTCACGTACAAAAAAATTATGCAGAGGAGTAATAAATTCTGAGGCCTGGGCCTTTGAACCTTAGTTGTAGTCCTGCTGAAGTCAATCTCATGAGCCCTGTGGAAGAACTGAGCACCAAGGTTGTTCTCAACACTGATGTCTGATCCCGGAGTGGGACCTGCTGTCACTTGGGGCAGGGAACACCGCTCACACCGACGTGCTGCCATGTTCTTACCTCTGGACAGGCAGGGGAGCGGGGCAGTGCAGAGCACCGTGAGTTCATCTCTGGAGGATGCAGTATGCAGGCACAAGTTGTCTCACATAGCTGTCCATGCTGATCGGTGGCTTCAGCCCATGGCCTGCAGGTTTCTCAGGCTCTGAAAATGACAACAGCCTCATGAAGGGTAACCAAGAGCAGGTGGTCTGCTGCTGGGAGGCCTTAATTGCAGGGGAAAATGGCTTGTTTGCAACTTTAAAAAAGATGAAGAGCAGCACCTTACAGACAACTGGGTGCCATGCTTCTGTCCTGCACACAGAATGCAGCTCGGAGGGGCAATTAGCAGATCTTATCTCCTCAGGCCACTCGCTCTGATCTCGTTAAAATAACAACCCCAACAGCCTCTATTCCTGTTTACCACTCTTGCTGCTGTGTTGGTTTGTATTTCCTTTATAGTGATCTGTTTTGATTGCTCGTTTCTTCCTCTAGATTCTTTACCTTCCAATCCCAGAAAATACAGGAAAGCATCCCCTTCCTACTCATAGAGAAACAGAGGGGGAAACTGACATTTCTATTTCCAGACAGTTTGTTATTGAATTTCGTGAGATGAACTTTGACTTCTTTGACATAATGTAATTTTGCCGTTGTTTGATTATGTTTTTAGTGCAGCTGTGTTGGCAGTCACCTGAATAGAACCATGGCACAGCTCAATACCAGCAGCTACTTGGAGAATGACCAGATGAGAAGGCATATTTCTCTGATGGGGAGAAACGTACACCACATAATAGGAACTTTCCACAGAGGTCATACAGTAAGTTTCTTGAGTACTATTGACACTGATTACATGGGTAAAAATTAGAAATCACTGTGACGGGATTGCTCATTTGTTTTCAAACCGTGTGAGATTAAACATCTCTGAACTTCTTGGTCCAACAATATCGATGGCAAAACGTTGGCATTATCCGTGTAATACTCTTAATTTCGCACTGTTGAGTATTACGGCTGCCATTCAGCAATGGCTGTGTAAAACTGCTCACGTGAAGGTCACAGAGTTGGGATGCAATGTACAGCTTTCCAAAAAACACATACCCTTCTGTAAATCCTGCGCTTGTCAGTGGCCCGAAGATAAACAAGAAGGGACCCTAAGCCACAGCTCAGCAAGCAGAGTAAGTCAGGAGGAAGTACTCCTGGCTTCACAAGTTTTCTATCATCTCATTCATTGCGTCTCTTCTCATTAAACACTGCCTGAACAACAAGCGATGCTCACCACCACTGTGCTCTTTTCATCCACCTCCTTCTTAACCTCATTATCACTATGACCTGTTACCACTATTCTAGGAACCTGAGGGAAATCGGCCCTGTAAAACAAAAGAGAAGCTCCTGCAGAGTGCCCTGGAGCACTACAAGAGGTTTTTTCAGCGGCTTCACGAGAGCTGCCAGGTGCCAACGCTACAGTGAGGGCTGGCAGTGTGGTTCAGCAGCTCCATGAGGAGACAGCACGACGGGAGCAAGAATGTTGTACATGAGGATTGTCAGATATTTATAATTTCTTACTGTGGCTATTAATGTATTTATTTAATTTTAAGTTATAGAGAGCTTTTATATTTTGTATAGAGTCCAAATGTTCAAAGTTATAATGATTAAAGTAAGAACTTAAACTAACCCTACTGTGTTTGTATGGGCGATAATAATTGGAATAAAACCATTGATTAAACTGTGTGAGTGAAATTATTTTTCCTGAATAAAAACTTTACATTTTTCCAGATCCTGAAGCTGTTGTATGAAAAGAGCAGAGAAGATGGGCAGAAAACTCTCCTCCCAGCTTCTCCTCAGATTGATGAGGGGCTCGGGATGGCTGAGATTAGATTCTGCGTGATGCCCAATGCAGCACTGTAAGTCTGGTCACATTTAACAGAATAACCGTCATGATTATGGATTCACAGTCAACCCACAGCCCCACTCATCTAGTCGTGTTCAGATGGGCTCTCATGGCTATTAGTGAATAGTGCCATTTATTAAAGCAGCGGACTACAGATCCTTTTGGCTTGCAGGTGATGAATGTGCTGTCTGCAAAGTATGTGAGGTTAACCAGGATGATGAACAATACGCCTAACTGCAGTTGTGTTGAATCATGGAACAACTCCAGAGATTTCTAAGTTTCCGAAAGTTGGGATAACTGAGGGTGTGACTCTTACCCAATAGGTGACCCCGTGGGGGCGGTGAGCAGCTCAGCCCATTGACCGATACCGGAACACAGCAGTGTCCTCCCAACTTGTCTGCAGTGTTATCTTCTCCCTTCAGCCATTGTATTCCATTTTCTTAGGTTCACGTAGGGCTCCAACAACCCTACTCAAACACACCTCTGTTTGGTTAAGTTCATATAAATTTTAAAAAAACTTTTGACAGAAAGGTGGAAAAATGCTGGCTCAGGAAAACAAAACAGTTTATCAACGCCAATCAGTCCCTGCCCCTGCAGGATGGTCACAGGCTTTGGCCATGGGACCTCTACCCAGTTCCTCATTCTATGTGTCTTTTCCTTAGAGTCAGCATTCCAGGCTGCCAGGTGTTTGCTGACAGCTAAGGTTGCAGGTCGCCTTGCTCAGGGAACTCTCATGGAATGGATTATCCATCTCATTCCACTCTGGAGGTTTACCTTCTCTCAAGAGGTGGGCCTCTCCATAAGAAACCTCTGGTAAACATTCCATAAAAGTGTAAGAGGAAAATGGTACATTTGTTATTGTATAGAAGCATTCATTGGCTCCCAAATAAAATGTAATGGGTTTCTGCATGTGTGTGAAATCACATCTGGCTTTTGAGGCATGAAGTAGTGTGAGTAGCTGCCCAGCCCAGTCATTAGAAAGTTTTAAGTCAAAGCCACTTGACATAAGTACATCTTTGGGAAGGCATAAAGCTCATCAATGAAATAAAACATGTGAACAAGTAACTGAGCAAAATTATGTTTTTGTGCTGGGGAGGTTCACGTTGGGTATCAGAACTTTCCTCTCCAAAGAGTGGTCAGAATGGGCACAGGTCTGCCCAGGGAGTGGGCAGTCACCATCCTGGAGGTGCTCCAGAATGTGGGGATGTGGCACTGTGGGATGTGGTCAGTGGGCACGGTGGGGTGGGTTGGGGATCTGAGAGGTCTTCTCCAACTGGAATGGTTCTGAGATTGTAAGTTCAAGAAAACAGCAGACCTTTGTGGAGATGGTAACAGATACACAGTGGGTGACACAAAGGATCAGAAGGGTGGCTGGGAGCTGAGGGTGACTTCACAGGTCCTGAGAGCACAGCAAGGGGATTCCCGTCTTGGGCTGAGATAAACCAGAACAAAACCAGACATTGTTATTGCTAGTGTGAAGGTGGCTAATGCGTTGGACTGATGAATTATAAACTTCAGCAGGAGCTAATGGACACAAAAACCAGAGGAAACTTGCCAAGAACTGACCTGTCCCACAAGTCACTTGTCTGCTTTGTTAGTCACCCTGACAGATGTAGCAGCTGCAGGAGAGCCGAACACTTTCGAAGCATCCTGACACATAGAGGTGCCTCCCGCAGCAGAGCTGGTGACTCAGCACCGGGGAGGTGACTCAGCTCCTGAGGAGTGACTGCATCCCGGAGATGCAACAGCTGGGAAGCTTGATCCACGGAGAGGTCATGAAGCACTCGAACAACAGCTTTCATGAGCAATTATAACAATGAAGATGGCTACGATTGAGTCAAGGATGGAGCGTTCCGTTATTTTTCCCTCATATTTTATGATTTGTTCTGGTTTTCTGTGTAAAACCTTGAAATACGAGTGAAGCAAGCGCAACATTGCAGAAACCACACAGTCCTACTTAAAAACCAAAACAAAGCCTTTCCGCCAACCATTACTGTGTGACTGTAACATTATTACAGGTGACACCTAGAGCTCACCTTGCAACATTCATTCCAAAACCTGTTAAAACACGAAGAATACGTGGTGTAACATGATGGGTGGGACTGATGTCACTCACTGACACCAGGCCAGAACTCCTGAACCAAGAACAGACGAATACTGCTGACTGCTTAAAGGATGCGTGGAGTTAAGGCAGCTTTACAGCAGAAGAGCTCTGATTGCAGCATATTATCACGCAACTACATGAAAGCTCAGCTCATACACAGAAGAGTGCTCTTTCACTATTCTCTTGCAGCCAGAGGGAAATCTGTTTTCGTTTTGCTCTTCCGGAAACACAGAGTCACAGAATCACTCCGGTTGCAAAAGACCTCCAAGATGGCGAAGCCCAGCCCCAGCCCATCCCCACCATGCCCACTGACCATGTCCCCAGGTGCCGCATCTCGACCATTCTGGAACACCTTGACACCACACTGGTAGAGGCCCTATATGCCCATCCTCAAGGTGCATACATGCAAAAAGTGACAGAGCCAGGCAGAGCCTGGGCTCAGGGAGCTCTCGCTGGAGGTGGGGATGCAGAACCAGGCTGCTTCTGCAGAGCGTGATTTATGGCATGGGAACTGAAATCCAGCATGCAACTTCAATGATAAAAATCAGAAAACAGAGAACAAAGAACCAGAGACCAAGGATCTGAGTCGTTTGAGCTGTAAGAATTATAGTTGCGGATTTCCAGGCTCCCACTAAATTCATTTGCTGGCAGAAGCAGCTGAAGGATTTTAGAAACAAGAAGAGATGTTAAAGCTGCAGGAGGAAATGTGGAAAGCCAAAGGATCCATCTTGCTGCCGCCCCTCTGTGAGGTCACTTCAGGGAGCTGTGGGGCCGTGGTTTAGGTTGTTTCTTAACTCTTCTGCTGCCCACATTTCCTGTGACACCAAAGAGTTCTCTGCTTTGAGCTGAGTCTGACAGCGGTTGCACTACAGAGGGCAGCCAATTTCATCAGCTTTGGCAAGGATCTGAGCCGCAGCCGCTTCCTCTGTCATCTTCCATCCCCTGCATCTCTCTTTGCTTGCATTTCTTGCCTGCTCCTGGTGTTCTGCAGGTCTCCCCCTGGCCCAGGAACCCTGCTTTGTCTCTCACAAGGGATAACAGTGGGCCACAAATAAGTAAGCCAGGATCATCTGGCGAAGGTTTTCTCTTCTTCCAGAGCAATGTCTATTACACCACACCAGGGACTGGCATAACCTGGCTCTCCTTGCTATGCATCTCTTTGTTTGGAAAAAGAAGGAAACATTTCTTCTCTGACAGAGTAGTTGGGTGGTGGCACAGGGATGCCCAAGGAGTGGGGGAGGTGCTCCAGAACATGAAGCTGTGGCTCTGGGGGACACGGTCACAGTGGGCATGGTGGGGTGGGCTGGGGTTGGACTTGGGGATCTGAGAGGTCTTATCTAATTTTGGTGATTCCACACCTAAAAAGGGAAAGTGAAATCCTTTGTTAGCGCATTTGGTTCCATCCTTCACTCTTTTGCAGTGTATTTGGCAAAACCCTAAGTGCCAGGTGTACAGCAGCTCCCATAACACACCACACCCCTGTATCCCTGGCCCTGGTCCCCTCCCTGGCACAGTTGGAGCTGTTCTCAAAAGCTGCTTGGATGCTGTGCAAGGCATTTCCAGAAAGCTGTCACTCCCACGGAATGCTACAGAAAGGTATCCTTTCTAAGACAAGGATTTATCTCATGTTGTTTGGGCCAATTGCAGTTTTTACTAAATTGCTGAGCTCAGCTGGGTCTGAATTCTGAGCTGGTGGTGGGGTGCTGAGAGCCACCCAGGGCACAGAGAAAATGCAATGACACAGCACTCACTGAGGAAGTGTGCTGATAAAATGCAGTTTCCATGCATGAGGTTATATAACTCAAAAGCTGCCCCGTTATGAATATGGATTTAAAAACAAAGATAAGGTCTCCGCAGCCCTGTGATCTCCTCACACATCTTGCTTGCCCTTCCTGACAAGGTGGGGAAGGACCCAGAGCAGTTTCTTACCAATGCCACCGCCCTGCCCAAGGGCTCCTCTTAGCCTCCCACGTCTCGTTATCCAGCAAAACATCCCCAGTGCTCTCTCACTGCTCATCCCTCCTGGGGGCTGCCCCATGCCCACAACGTGGGGGACAAGAAGGGGACACCCCAGGGCATCACCTCCATTGGGCTTCAGCCAGCTCTGCCACATCACTGTCAGCAGCCCCAGCTCCTGCAGCTGGCACCGAGCAGCTGTCACCATCCTCATTGGAGAGATGATGGAGGAAAGGAGTCGGAGCCTGTCCCTGCTTTTCAGAGATTTCCATTTTCTTGGGCCTGGTGGGATGGAGAGGCACAGGCTGCTCACCACATCCATGCTGCATTACTTCTCACACCAGCCAAGAGTGCTTATCTGAGTATTGCATCTCCATGCTTATCTAGACGAATAAACAAAATCTGGATAGCTGCCAGATAACATCACCAGCACACAACAGCTATGGTGAGAGCAGCACACAACAGCACACAGCTCCTGTGCTCAGCAGCCACCTTTCCTGACAACACAGCACCCAACTGATTATTTATTCACTTTCATAGTTCTGATCATTCCAAATTTGAACAGAGCCCCTTTAGACCAATCCAAAAGTTTGAATGTGTCATGTCTTTTTCTCCTGTCTACAAAACTTCTTCAGAAATATTTTCTTTGCTTGTTCTTACTCCTACCCATTTTGTTAGTGTTTGTGGTGCCTTCCCTCTGCATTGCAAACTCTTACAGCCTTGGAGAATGTAACAAAAACATGTGGTGGTCATGAAAAAGTGAAATATAAATCAGATTCCTCTGGGAGTTAGCCCTGTCAGAGAAACATTGAGTAATTGGAGTTGGAACAGACCATTGAAGGCCACCTAGTCCAACTCTGCCACCACAAACAGGGACACACACAGCTCGATCAGGTTGCCCAGGGCCTGATCCAGCCTCACCTTGAAAGTCTCCAGGAATGGGACATCCATCACATCTCCGGGCAACCTCTTCTGGTGCCTCACCACCATCACTGCAAAAGATCTTTTTTTTATACCCAAATTAAGTCTCTTCTCTTTAAGCTTGAAACCATTTCCCCTTGTTCTATCACCACAGAAGAGTCTAAAGAGTCTGTTCCCTTCTTTCCCATTGCTCCCCTTTAGATACTGACAGGCCACTCTCAGATCACAGGCTCCTCTTCTCCATCTGCACAGCCTCAGCTCTTAGCCTGCCCTGACAGGAGAGGTGTTTCCATCCCTTGGACCACTTCTGTGGCCCTCCTCTGGACACGCTCCTAGGTAGCAGCAGCCACAATACAAACCCCATGAGCAGCAGCAGGGCTGGCAGCCTGGACCTATGGCCCTGAGCCCAACGCCACAGCAATTAGGAGTAATTGCCTTAATATCTCAATACTTTGAATAGGGGAAGTCAACAGTCAGCCGTGGTTGTGCAGGGTATCTCAGACTAAGCTGCTAGCTGATTGCTGTCAACACTGCTTGTAAGTTTTAAAATCAGGATGATAATTCCCAGTGCCCAAGAATTACAGAAGGTGATGCGGAATAGAGAGAGGTGTAACAGGGCCCTGAGGTTCACCACTAAGCA
Organism: Alectoris magna; assembly: GCA_030625065.1. NCBI lineage: Eukaryota > Metazoa > Chordata > Aves > Galliformes > Phasianidae > Alectoris > Alectoris magna. The sequence continues at coordinate 15,823,926 of CM060573.1, read as the reverse complement.
GACAGAGCACAGTAGGGACAGGAGCCGTGCCAGGTATGAGCTCAGGTGCACATGGAACAGAACAAGGTCACTGGGCTTGTCAACTGGCCACAGCGGTCTCAGGCAATGAAACGCAATACTTTCAAGCCAACAAACAATTGGATGCGACCCCAGCACACCAAGCACATCCCTGTCCCTGCTGCCACCCAGGTGCTGGCTCTGGGGGCTACCGACCTAGCCTCACCCCAGCCCACCATAGCCTGCCCACTGACATGGAGCTCCCAGTGCCCCAGGAGCCACCCTCACACATAAAACCATAGAATCTTCTCCATAGTTTGGAGAAGATTTTAAGTCCAACTCCAACCCATCCCCACCATGACGTCTGGCCGTGCCCTCAAGTGCCACATCTGCACATTTCTTGCACCACGCACCATCACCACCTGCTGATGCAAGCTACTTGATTCTAAAGGAATATCTGAGATGTGATAAAATGTTATCAGAAGTATTACAGAAACACGGTTTCCTTTTCAGACATCAGTCCGCATGTTCTCCGCAGTTATTTTTGCTCTGAGATTTCATCTTTCACGTTGCCTATCAGATGATCACATGCACTTATCAGGCTCCCATTTCTAGAGAAGCGTAGTGAGGATAAAAGCTGGCTGGCCACACATTGGGTCATCCCGCGCGTTGTTGATTCTAGTAGAAAGAGGCCACATCCTTGTCTCCTTACTACCTACTTATATGGAAATGCTGACTTGGTAAGGAGTATACCCAAAAATTAATCACAGAATTTCCAGAAAGTCTCAACAAATGGCCTTTTTTTTTTCTAACATCAGCCCAAACTATTTATTTCCCCGTAGAGGGGCCACGCAATGGTAGAGGACAGCTCCAGAAGCACCCACGGGTTCTCTGAGCACATCAGGACCATGAGGACCCATCTGTACCTTCTGCTTCTCGCTGCGGGCGCCTCTGCCATTCCTCTGCGGAACAACCTGGCCGAGCTACAGACATGGCTACAACAAATCCATCAGTCGGTGGGCATGCTGGTAAACCCCATTTTCTATTTCTATTCAGTGGTTGGACGTGTTGGTGTATTGAATAGTTCACTGAACGTTTGCCTTTATTGAAAGCCAAGCAATCATTTTATGCCATACCTTGTTTTTGTTAGTGTTAATGATGATGATATTTGAAATGCTTAATTTATATACATATATATATATATATATTTCTTTTTTCCAGAATCTGAGGATTGAAACTCCAGTTTCTACAGATGTAAGTGGAACTTTATCTTAAAAGTTTTCTGAATGATCTCCTAAACTACTCCACCTGTATATAAGAAAAAGTAGTAGAAAATAAAGCTATTATACATTATTAAACCTTATCAACAGCTATCAAACGTTATCTCAAACAACCAAGTTTGAGTCAACCAAAAACCTGCTGCGATGCCAAAGTAGTCAAAGATAGTAATGCAGTAGCTGTTCTCCTTCTGTGGTTTTATAGAACCTCTGCAGAACACACAGGGCGATGTTCTGCTTTAACTCTTGAAATGAAGGATGTTAGGGAGGGATGAAGAATGAACTCACTTGTATCCCTTGCTTGTCCTTCTTGCTGCCTGCACGAGTGCTCCGCTTGTGTCAAACCGCTTCTAGAAATGTCTTTTTCTGCTTTTGCTGTCAGCGAAGGGATTGCGGGGCTGTATTACGGCGAGCTGCGTTACCGCATTGCATCTGAGCAGTGCTTTCTGCCCCGAGGGAGAATCACTCACTGACGAGCGCTGCGAAAGAGGTCTGTAAGAACAGGGGACCAAATCGCTTTCCATGCATTTTCTGGCTCCTTTTGCATGTCCAGAAGTTCCTCGGCAGCTCAGAAAGACCCACGTTCCCTCTCTGACAATTTTCTCTGCGAGCCGACTCCACTAAAAACTTCATTCTACAGCTGGAAATGCGGTTCTAATGGGAAACCACATTCCAGTAGGGAGTTCTTCAGGTTATATCGCAGCCAGATGTGTATTTCTGACGATACAACCCGAGCAACTGACTTACTGCGAGAGCAGAACAATTCACATTCCTGATGTCAGCTAGCTACAGAACTCATCTTTTCATTTATTTTTACTGGCAAACTCAACTCATTACCTCGTAAATCAGATGCAAAGCTCCCAGCTCCATCGCTTCTCCCTGTTCTGCTGCATGACCAACGCGTGCAGCTTCCCCAGTGAGGGCATGAGGAAACGGTCCTCAGGGCCATGGAGCATCCAGGAGTGCACTGCACAAAACCACACCTCAGGGGGTTGGTTTCCTCCTCCCAGCTCTGATTTTTGATTCATTTTTCTCACCTTCTCCTCCTGTTACACTTCTCTCTGTTTCTGCTTCTGACAGCAACGCCTCCTCCTCCTTTCCCCTCCTCTGTGTCTCATTGATGTCTCCATGCCAGACAGTGCAGACATTGCCCCTCCGTGCTCCACTTGTGCCCCAGCACCTCCCTGGCTGCAGGATCAGCTCCCAGGGACTGGCTGTTCTGCAGCACCATGCAGACACACTCTCTGCCCTCTGGGCATGCAGATTTGGTGGGGTTAAAGCTGGGAGAACTTTGGATTCATTTCGCCTCTTTCTCTCATGTTCCAAAGTCGCAGCTCCTGGGGCCAGCAGCATGCAAACAGAAAGCATCAGCCAGAATTATCAGCTGGAGTAGCAGATGTAAGAGCTCAAACTGCTCTTCAGGCTGCAGTAAGAGCAGGGGCTGTGCTGTACACTAATCCTGTGCTCCATCCAGGCGTTGCAAAACAAAAGCTATCATGGAGCAAAGAAAAATGAGCATCAGTTGGGCGCGCTCGCCTAAAGGCATTGGCAAACGAGCCTGGAAGTCAGGAATGCCACGTGTTTGTTACCCAGCCAGCTGGATGTCAATGAAATTCAATGTTTTAGCAAACAAGTTGCAGTTTACAGTTACGAATTCCTATTTCTCAGTTTTGGTATTTCTTCCATCCTAGGATGAAAACTGCATCAAAACGTTGTTTGAAGGAGCGGAACTGTTGAAAAATAATCCTGAGATGAGGAGATTCAGTGCTTTTTTCCAAAGTTTTGACAAACTGAAGCCATCTCTCACGGCAAACCTGGCAAGAGAGGTAGGGAGCCATTTCTTGTCTATCAGAGATCGTGCAGCAGAGATCCGTAAAACACAGTCCATAACTGTTCAGTTATGGGTTCATAACTGTGCCCTTATGGCTACCGAAAGGGGATTCGCATTTGGAGTGGATTTGTTCCATACATGGAAGAAGAAATCCTGGCATTATTCTCCTGGCTCTGCACTTCTGATGTTCTAACCTCTACAATGAGGATTCCTTGCCACAGCTGGCTTATTTAAAGCTTAAGGAAAACGTTGTCGTTCATGAAATGATATCAGGGTAAAAAAAAAATACGGTGGCTAAACACTGAGTAATTTCATTTTCTTCATCAACTTTTCAGGGAGAATGTGACACAGAAAGAAGAAACGTAAAGAAATTCATAGAAAAACTGACAACATTCATCAGAAAATTATCAAGAGATGCAAGAGCGTAATTACAACTTCCCAGAGTCACCATAAGCTTAAACAAGCAGCAAAACACGTGCTTGTTTTAAACGCGCTCCTTCTTTGTGTTCAAATTGCAAAGGTTACCTCTTCCTTTCAGCAGTACTGTGCTGGCTCATGTTCAGAATGGAATCTCAGAAGATATCGACGGCAAAAAGCCATTCACGTTTGTAGATGAAATTGCAAATGCTCGCTGATGAAGCAAATAGTGCAGGCTATGACGGAAACATTGGCTAATCCCAAACCCTTCTGATTTCACATGCAAAGCTCGTGTTGACTTCAGAACACACACAGAAGGGTGGATATAGATAGATGCTCGTATCTCACCCCTTGCTTGGACACTGCTGGGCCATGAGTACCAAGCAGTGCACTGGGTTATGGGATGGGTGTTTCCTTTGCCTTTCTGTAAGACCAGGTCCCCCAGTTTCAGGAGGGAGCAGAGCACATTCTAACCACACGAGCCACATGTTTTCAGGCTTAAGGCCAAATTTCTGCTGGAAACATTTGCTGGTAGCACATAATCTCAGCAGAACCAGGTCCCAAATGGGCATTAGTCTTGATAGCACATTTAGAAGAGCAAGAACCCACATATAGACCAATACACAACCAATGTTGCTGGGACAGTTAATTTTCCTCAGGGAATCGGTATTGGCTACACTGGGAAAAACCTCAATGTTATAACAGGCCGGTAATTAAGAGGATTAATCAGTGTAATTATACCAGCAAAACTTTCCTAGTTCAGAATTGGCTTTGCCACTGCTTTGAAGGCAGATGAGGGTGAGCTGCAAATTCATCCTCACATAACGTTCTGCCTTTCATGCCTTGCACAAGCATTGCTATGCACATATGTACATCCCCCAGGCAAGCAGTAGAACACCGTGCTGATGCTTTGCAGCCTGGTCACAACCTTTCTTAAGCACTGAGAAACACAGCCTGGCATTCTCCTTCACCTGCAGCTTTTGTAGATCAGGGGAGATTGGGCAGCTGAAGATTAAATGACCCAGGTACGTGCCTCTTCGAGACGGTGTTTGTGAAGCTGGCAGTGATGATGGGAATGCTTTGATCACTCTGAGTTTAATTGTACGGTGTCAACTAAATTATATCACACTTTTCAGATATATGTATTTTGTAGAAAATATTTATTTTGTATTTTTGCTACTTTTCATAAAGGGAATAAATGTATCTCTGCCTTCCCCCACAGCCCCCCATTCTATTTTCTCCCTCCCCACACCACAAGCGCACGCACACAAACCCCCTCTGAGCTATTGAGCTATTTCCACGCTCGGGTAAATCTAACAAGCTCACAATCCTTGCCAACCACGCAGAACCCGGCGTTAACGAGCCGTTGATGTGGCTACGCGGCGATGAGGGACGCGGCTCAGCGCGCACGGTGGGATGGGGGAAAGTTGGACTTTGCCAACAGAAGAGATTCCCGATTCCAGGCTGCACAGCGCAGCCCCCAGCGGGCACTGTGGGAGCAGAGCCGGGACCCGCCGGGCGGTGCTTATCGGCTCCCAACGCCGACCCCGGCTGTGGCCGCTCCGGGCGGCAGATGGCAGCAGCGACAAAAAGGACAGCGGGCGGCCCCGAGCTCCTCCAGCCGAGCCGCGGCACTGCAGCCCCAGGGCCGGGTGATGGAGCTGACAAACGCTTTCTTATTCTTTTCCATATTATTTTTTCTTAATTCTTACTGTATCATGGAGCCACGGAGGTTGGAATAGACCTGTCAGATCCCCAAGCCCAGCCCCAGCCCACCAGACTCACTGATCACATCCCCCAGTGCCACATCTCCACACCTCAGTGATGGTGACTCCCCACTCCCTGGGCAGCTGGGTCAGTGCTGACTGCTCTTTCAGAGTAGAATTTTATCCTAATATCCAACCCGAACCTGCCGGAGCACAGCGTGAATCCATCACCTCCTGCCCTCGTCCCATTCAGAGCTCTCACTGCACCTGGTGCTACTCCAGCACAGAACAGGCACTGCTCATCCACACCCTCACACAGACAGCCCTTATTTCCCCCCCGATGTCCCTCACCCCACTAATGCTGTGGCAGGAGGGGGGGTTGTTGGCCCAAAACCCAGCAATACAGGGATGTGCCCAGGGAACACACGTATTTTGGCATAACAAGCACGAGCCTACTGATGCCATCTCAACACAACAAGAGCTCAGCATACACATATAAATACTTACTGCCAAAATCTTGGGTCAGATGTCACCAAGAGCAGTATGTGCACTTCAGAAGTGCTCAAGAGGCGAAGAAAAGGCATCAGCAGCCTCCTGTTCTATGAAGTCATGGAAAACACCATGAGAAGACAACCAGGAATAACCAAGTACTGAAGGAGAAGCGAGATGGCTGCAATAGAGCTGCCTACAATGAAGAAATTAAACCACCCTCCACCACTTGCACTAGCCCAGCAGGATGACTTCAGGATCTCCAAAAAGAGGACTTTTCAATTTAAAGTATCTCCCAACTTCTCTCAAAAACCAGGCTGCAGCTGTGCTGCCCTTAACACATCCCCTCACCCACCTGCATCAGATGTAAATGGTTCCAGCTGTGCTTTAAATACCTACTTCTAAAACACCTCCAAACCAATCACTTCTCATACCACTAAATACATAAATGTTATTTTACTTATTAAAAGGTGAATTAAAGTAATCGTTATATTTTAACAGACCTCGGTAACAACATATTACTCATTTCCAGAGAGCAATTGTATGTTATTATTATTCCCATGATTATTTCTCCTGCAAATGAGGCAGCTGTCTATGAAATCAGGATTTTAGAAGCTCTGTTATTCTGGAGGGACGGATGGAAGTCTCTCTCAGACCTTCCCAGTACACAGCCAGGGCTTACAGAATACAGCTAACAAGGTGCAACTCTGGTGTGCTTTTTTCCCCACAAAGCATCCAGACAAATCCTTGCCGAGAGAAGCCGAGGTGCAAAATCTTCTAAGCAAGGGCAATGGAGCAGCCAGAGCAGAAACCTGTGGGTGGTGGCTGGTCGTGGGCAGGCAGAAGCATCCCAGCACTGGGCTGGGCCCAGCTCTGACTCAGCAGCACCTGGGCTGCGTTATCTGCATGATACCAGGCTGGGAATGTTGGTCTCACCTTCCCAGTGCATCCCCGCTTATATCTCTGATGCACTCATCCATGGGTCTGACTGAAGACCATGGCTTGTGCCCAGGGCATCATTCACTGACCGACGTTAAAGCCATGGCACGTACCCTGTGTGCACTTTGGTGCCCGGAACGTGGCTTAGCAGCATAATTCGGAGCCAGGCAGCCAACAGAACACTGCCAGCTGCCAAGGGGAGCTGCTAGCTCAGCAGGAGGAAGGCTGTGCAGGATGGCACTGCTCCCATGGCTCGGACTGAAGGCACACAGCGCTTGGTCTGTAGAGCTTCATACCAGCCTGCTATGAACTTATTTTGAATGGCTGAGACACCCCCCTAGTGTCGGTACGCAGAGAAGCAGTTCAGAATTAACGGCTTGTTTTGCCGCATCAAAGCGCAAACCTAGGCGGCTCTCGGCCCAGGGGTGGCCCTGCTCCGCTAAGCCTGCACGTTTATCACCGTGAAATAACGGCAGAGATGTGCAAGACATACGACGCGTGCAAGGTAATGAATAAATGCCGCACGCAGAGCGTTTGTGGACGATGACAAAATCCGTTCCTTATCTGCGCATCCACGGGCAGAATCCTGCGCCCTGCTAGCAAAAGAGCGCAGGGTTTGGGGTTTTTTGTTGTTCTTTTTGTGGGGCGCTGCCCCGGGGCTCCACGCAGCCCACCCGCTGCCCCGGGGCTTTTCCCTCCGCGCGGGTTTTCCCGGCGGGCGCAGGGCAGCCCCGGCCGCTCCCGGCCCCTGACTCACGCCTGGGATTCCCCCGGCCCGGCCCAGTCCCGTGTTATAGCGCCCCCCCGCGGCCGCACGCGGTACCGCCGATTCCCGGAAGCGCACGGAGCCGCTCCCGCGGAGAACCGAAACTCGGCGGCGGGGGCGGAGGGAACGGCGCGGGGCGGCGGTGGGGCGGGAGGAGCGGTCCCACCCCCCCGGTTGGTCCGGGAGCGAAAGGGCGGATTGTTTCTTCGCCAAAAAAAAAAAAAAAAAGAGAGAGAGAGAGAGAGGAAAATTAGTAACGGGATTAATAGCATAACTGCAGTGCAGTAAAACTAATAAACTAATACTCTTGCCGGAGGATGCACAGCGGAAAGCTCCGCTGGGATGCCTGCCGCCTGGGGTGTGACCGCTGGAGTTCCACTGGGGCTGCACGTGGCACACACACACTTGCCCTGAGCACCCCGAAGCGCCGCGGGCCAAAGGGTGACTTCTGCATTCCTGCCCATCCATCAGCGGTTCTGTGCTGAGGAACACACGGACGGCCGCGGGCGGATCGGGGATGTCACGCACCGAGGGGTGACTCAGGTGGCAAACATGCCCTGGGTTCTTTGAACTCTGCGGACCCTGAGAGGTGGGAGTGACCCCGTGCTGCCTACAGCTGCCATGCTGCTCCCGGACTTTGGCCAAGGAAGGGCAGTTGGTGCGTTGGTCTCCATTGGTTACAGAGTAATTGTTAGATACAAATAGACTAATGGATAGATGGATAGATACAGATAGATACAGAAGGCTGCTCCAAAAGTAACATTACCTATTTCGTTCAGTTGGCCCACAGTGCCAGAGGAGGATGTTGCTGGTAAGGCAGTAGGGGTTGAACCTTCCCACCTACTGACATTCATTGACCAAAGAGTGGATGTGAGCACGGTGGGAGGGGTGTTGCAGCAGTGGTGACAGTGAGGCACCTCTGCTGGGGCAGATCTGTACGAGTGCAGTATGCAGGCTCTTATTCATCACTGGCGAAAATGCACAGATAATGGTGGTGGCTATGCTGAAAAAACAGTGTTTTGTAGCTGAGAATTTGCTCTACCAAATAGTGTTTTTGTGCTCATTCTATTGGCTGTAGTTTCCATGGCAATAGATAGGAGGCATTACTTTCAGAGCAACCTACGTCGTTACGTCTTCCTCAGAAGAAATCACACCTGCACGACAGGGGAAGGTGAAGCTGTCTGAGCAGAGACCTGCATGGGATGGATGCTCCCTGCACAGTGCCCCCATCCCTGGGGGTCCCTCCAGGTGCTGCCCAGGAGTGCCCCTAGTTCCCTGTGGGGAGAAGCATGTGGATGAGCCCCGCTGCTGAAACACACAACAGAGCTCTGTGGGGTTTGGTGAGATACTGAGCTCAGCCTTTCCCTTTCTGGCACCCAACTGGAGCTGGGCTGGCTCAGTACAGTGGGGTGTAACCAGCAGACCTGGGCTGAGCCCTGCTGCAGCTCCAGGGATGACTCTTTTCTGCACAGCCCACGAGAAATGCACTGTTATCAAGTAAGGCTGCTGGTCTCTCCTTTGGACTGCAACTGGACAGAAAAGTTTGCATCAAAGTTAACAGCCGACAAATAACTGATCATGAAAAATAAGGAAGAAAACTCAGATGTCTGAACATCTGATGCCAGACACATCTTATTTTCAGACTTCACTGTCATTGCCCCCTGAGGTTCCCAAATGTGCAAATCCTATGCCCCTCAGCAGCCTGGCAGTCATGTTGGGCCTCCCACTCTGCAGGAGCTTCCTTCCCTGGAGCTGAGCACAGAGCACTGACCCATTGCTTCCCAACCTTCACTCCTCCGCCCCACAGCTTACACCGTGCCAGCAAGGTGAGCCCTACAAGGCAACAGCAAGAGTTTCTTTTTTTGGCAGCCTCCTTGCAATACGAGAGGATGGAGGTTTGGAAACAAAGCAATAGCCATTCATTCCTTCCCCAAGGCAGAGCAGAGGGTGAAATGCTTACAGGTCCTGCTCTGCATCTTCCACTTTGTGATGAGTCCTTCTGCAGAGCTGCAGGATGGGACATGGGGTGCTCAGGGTGTGGGGTGGGAGCAGGGGGTGGCAGCCAGCAGCCCCCAACCAGGGCAGGGGGCACAGGTTAGCAGCCCCTATGGTACAGCTTCCATGTTCTGCTGCTACCAGCCCTGCTGGCATCAGAAAAGGCCCCCAAGTGCCCACTGCCCCCATGCCCACCTCTGGCAGGGAGGTCTGGGCAGCTGCAGCTCTGTCCTTCTTTAGGCAAACGCACTGCAGCTGTAGCACACGGGATCTGCTCCACTGCAAACTGAGCTTTGCTCTGCAAACATTTTGTGGAAGAGCCATCTCCTCCTGTGAGGTTCAGAGAAAAGCAGGGAGTGGGGAATTTCAGGAGGCATGGGTGAAATTCTCAGAATTTCCTTTTTCTCCCACCAAACGGAGTGCAGAATCTCGTGTTGGTTTGGTCTGAAAATTGGCTGTATCATCACTGAGGAGAACTGCACTGATTTCTTGTTCTGAGACAGAGATTTTGGATTCCAGGAAGCTGCAGGCAGCCCATCCCAGGATGTATTCACTGCACCCCGAGGATCAGAGTGCCTGTGAGTATTACCTCACTGGGCACAGCATCAACATTTTTCACATTTTGCCCTGCATGTGCTTCAGCCAGACTTCCTTTTTGTAAGAGAGCCATTTATAAGAAATGGAAAGAGCTTGCAGCAAGCACTGTACTCCCAAGGTTGCAGGCACGGGAGAAGCTGTTTTTTTTTGGTGTTTGCTGTTGTAGCCAGAGCTGAGCCTGCACCCTGCACCCATTCTGCATTAACCCCTTCCTGCCCAGAGCCACTCAGAGCCACACACAGTGCCCCAGGAGCGGGTGGTTGGGTGCTCGCTGCTGAGGGTGCAGGGCTTCCCAGGGGATGGGGTGGGCTCTGCAGCTATTCCATGTACCCGGGTGATCCAGTGCAAAGCAGAATCCTTGTTTCTGAGTTTAATGGGGAAAGGGAGGAAGGGGAGCGGAGAAGAGAATGAGAAAGGATGTAGATGAGAGCAGAGTTTGCAGAGGGAGAGGGGAGGCAGACAGCAAAGGGAAGAAGTGGGGAAGGGATGGGGAGGTTTGCAGGACAGCCCCATAGTCTGGCTGCAAGGGCATCAGGAGGCATGGGGAGGGACTGAAACCTGGCACTGGTGGCGAGGAGGAACTACCATGTGTGGTGCTCAGCCTGGAGGGGCTGCTGGGTGCTGGTGGGCATGGGGAGTGACAACGCATCACTGGAAGGAAGCAGGTGGCGTGGCGGGGAAGCAGATAAGAGCTGACTCTCACCATCCTCGTGCTCTTCCCCACCTTGGAGCTACACTTCCTCCCATCTGCTCTGTGCAGTTGTGCTCCCCCAGCAGAGCTGTGATATCCAGGCAGATGTAGGGATGGGACCCTCTCCTCAAACCCAATTCACTGCAGACAGCCCAGTGTCATCCAGCATGCTTTGTTTTACATAGCACTGGAGTGAAACCATCTCAGGCTGTCTTATGTGGCTGCTTAACTGACCCTAGGGGCAGAGATGGGGAATGAAGAGCTGCATCAGCACCATTTGGCCAAATCCATGATCCTCTACTTCTGTGTTCTCCCAGCCGATCCCACAGAGTTGGTGCTTTTTGGTGTCACATGGAGTACAGAGCTTCCTGGGAGCACCTGATTACAGGAGATCACCGACTGAGGCAGAGCTGTGTTCATCTCAGGGTAACACGCACCACTCGTGGAGCACCACCTGGGGATTTGGTTTGGTTTTAAGTAAAAAAATCATGGAAAAACTTCCTCTGAATTAGGGAAACATACCCAGACTTGGAGTCGCCCTTCATTGGGTAAATGTGATGTAACACTTCTGGTGATCTCTTTCCCTATGTCTCAGTTTACTGTTAAGATGGTCAGCAAATCGCAGGGTGATATGAGGAAGAGGGCAGTGGGGGTTGCAGGGCAGGGGCTGGGAGCAGCCTGCAGTCAGATGGAGACAAGGGGACCCCACACCACAGAGCTGGGAGCAGTGGTAGCTCCCTGCAGGAGACAGGCCGGCTCACAGCTGGGTGGAGCAAAACACTTTCCTGGTGTGTATTTGCCTCTTGAAGTGTGTTATTCAATGTTCATATTTTGTACAAGCACACTCCACCTCCACTTGCATGCCTTCCTGCACCAGGCACTCTGCTTGCTGGGCACCGTGAGCAGCTGAGGTCTGTTGGCACAGTGGCACAGATGGGCTCTGTAGCCTCGGTGTGCTGAGAGCCTGACACAGCCCCGCTGCGAGAGGTGAGCTGTCAGTTCCTTGTTTCTTCTGAGAGATAAGAAAGCAGCAAACAAGCAGGCTGCATCCCAGCCTGGGAAGGGCACTCCCCCAGCAACTGGCTGTGCAGATAGGGCATAGCCCAGATAGAAAGGTTAATGGGCTTTCACTGGGAGCGATCTGCATGGGTTTATACCCGCAGAAAGCCATGGAGGTGTAGACTTAGCACCGCATTTCTATGCTGGGTGTATTTATTTGATGCCTCATTGCTGCCAGTTGCTGCCAGTGATACACACTAAAAATAGTTGTTGAGGCACTGTGGTGCAGAAGTCACAGATCAATCAAGTTGCCGCTCAAAATGAGGTCGCTGAAGTACCTCTGACACATTTATCACATACAACCATCAGCCCGGGAAGCTCAGGATTATTCTGATGTGAAGCCACCTGAGGGCCAAGCAACAAGCCAGGGGAGGCTGGAGCTTGAAAGAGCCACAGCATGACCTGCCTTGTCAAATTTATGACGTGTGAGGGATACCGTGACTCTTTTGTTGTGATGGCATTGGCGTTGGAGCCTCAGATACCTTCTGCCATCTCTTTTTCAGGTTCCTTTCGCTACCCTTCAGCGCTCCTAAGTCCAGGGTACCTTGTGCCTGGGGGTCAGCACGAGGCAGCTCAGAGCCCAAGAGCTGGGAACGTCCTTGTGCTGCCCTGCCTCGGCCCCGTGCCTCTCTGCCTCCTCCTGTGTTTGATTTACCTGATGCCTTCTATCTTTATTGACACTGAAAGCTCACCAGCAGCCCTGCCTCACCCTGCACAAAGGCAAAACCTGGTTGGAAGGTACTACCAAGACAGTGAAAAAATGAGTCAGTAAAAAATGTGGGGCACTATCGGAGGTGAGAGTTCTGCACTAAATCCAAGTTTGGGCTTTTTTTCCTCTAATCTTCTTGTTGAAAACAAACCAACATAAAAGTGGCAGTGGAGGTGGACTGCAACAGTGTGACGCTGTTTGCCCAGGCTGCCTCTTCCCATTGCACAGGACTCCATCCCTGCCCTGAAAGCATTCCCACATGTCCAGCCCGACTGTTTTATGGTTCTGTTGTTCTGCTGTTCTCTTTTATTAAAAAATAAAAATAAAAATAAAAATAAAAATAAAAATAAAAATAAAAATAAAAAACTAAACTAAAAATAAATAAATAATAATAATAATAAAAACAACCCCAAAAAACAGCAGAGAGGAGGAGAGGAGAAGAGAAGCTTTGTTAGTTATATACATTAATTGCACATTTTATAGGCATCCCAAAACAATTCTGCTTCACTCAACTTGACCCAGGCAAGCCAAAGGTGGGACAGCCCTATAAGTGCTCCAGTGTTCTGCTCACTCAAGACAGAGGGTAGACGCCACAGCTCCAATCTCACTGTCATCCAAGGGTATTTCAAAGCAGCCCAGCACCTCACAGCCCTGGCTGGGGAAGGTGGGAGAAAAAAGCATTCCCAGGCTTTACAGAATGCCTCCATTGCCCCGACCTCTTTGGCCATTTACCCAAAAGACAGATGATTAGAAACATACGACTCGCTGTAAGGTATTGCACAATGCGTGGCATTATGGTGATGGGAAATCAGGCCATCTGTGAGTGTCCAGCACCTACAGCCAAGCAAATGGAGTTCAGCTGGGAGCTGCATGAGAGCAGCACTGTGGGAGGGCTCTGGTACCACCAGCACTGGGCTGAACAGCCTCGGTCCAGTACTTGAGATTACAGACCAATGCATGCCACAGCACTGCCCAGCAGGATGGTGGGCCCTGGGCTGTTCCAAGGTCCAGCAGCGCTGTGCTACGCTCAGGGATCTTCTGGGCACTGCCTGCCTGTGTCCATCAGTCGTGTACTTACTGGGTAGGAGTGCAGCTCTGCACACGTGTATCGCTGGAAGCCAACAGCGGGCACGGAAATATAAACACTGGAACATCACTTATCATTTTCATTTCTTTTATTCCTTTTCTATCGACCTTCCTGCCACCCATCCCCATGGTTCCCATTCCTCCACATCCTCCAAGTCCCTTTCTGGGAACTGCTGGCACAGTACACACGAGGATGCAGCACGGACCCTCCGTGCAGCTCTCAGCAGGGCAGTGCCATCACGCTGCTTTGGGGCCCCGTGGTCCTTGGGGTGCTGTGCACGTCGGATGCAGTGACTGGCCCTCCCAGCACATTCCCTAAGTGCAGCTGAGCGCTGGCCAGTTCCCACTGCACTAAAAATAGCCCCATTCTGTCCCTTATTTTTTTTCCACTTCCTTTCCTCCTTTACTCGTGCTGAACTGGGCTGCCGGGTCTGCGGGTGTGCGTTTTGGGATCGTTGTGCTCTCGCAGTTAGGTCAGAGGTCCTGCGCTGCAGTGCCGCAGCTCACCTGTGCCCTCCTGGAGTCAGGGGAGAAAACACAGGACGGGGGAGGAGGGGAGGACAAACATTGCGTGTTTGTGGGCTGAGATCCTTTTGGTACGCAGGGGCAACCCTCGGTGGAGCCGAGAACCGTGCCCGCGGAGCCGCAGGACGTGCAGAGCGGTCCCATCGCCGTCCGATCGCCGTCCCACCGCCGTCCCATCGCCGTGCCGCTGCCGGGCTGTGCCGGGCGGGGGCGGTGCTCCCCCCGCTCCGCTGGTGCTACAACAGCATGATTTCTCCGAAATGATGCCGGAAGCAGCGACCAATCAGCTGCGCGACCGTCCCCCAGCGGCGGCGCTGATTGGTGGAGATGCTGCCGAGCCCGGGCGGCGGGGAATCCCGGCCTCCGCGTTATACCCGAGGGCGCGACCCGCGGGCGGCAGAGGTGGGTCGGCGGTCGTCGGGCACGGACGGCTCGGCTCGGTTCGGCTCGTCGCATCTTGTCGCAGCTCAACACAACGCAGGATTTCAAGGCGAGGTGGGTCCCGGCGCTCATCGGCCCCTGCTTTGGCTGCGTGCGCTCCCACGGAGACACGGCTCGGTTCGCCAAGCGTGGGTACAGCCAGCCTGAATTATGCTGAGGCACTTTTGGGTTGTCTCAGGTGCCGCTGCGCCCTTCATGCTGCAGCCTTCGAGGGGCACCGGGCATCCTCCGGGGGCTGCGGCCCCGCGCCCACAGCACGGACGGGATGGGATGGGATGGGACGGGACGGGACGGGACGGGACATCCTCCGCGCCGTAAGGGGACGGCGACGTCTGGGCGCGGCTGCGGCTTTGAGGCTCAACCGGAGCGAGCCAGCGCTGGACTCCGGGGTTGCACCCTGCAGGGCCGCAAACGGCCCGGCTCGGCTCGGCTCGGCGCCGTCTGCCCTCTCTCCCGGCTCCGAGAACTTTGCGGGCCGTTGTCTGGTTGCTCGGGAAAGCCGCAGCCCCATTGTTCGGGAGCGGCTGTCCGCGGGCAGCGCAAACAGGAAGCTCAGAGCGGGGCAGAGCGAAGCGGAGCGGGAGAGGGGGGGGGGACGGCCGCCGCGCTCCACTACGGGGGGGGGAGCAGGGGGAGGTACGGCGGATTCACCGCTCCCCTCGGCGCAGGGAGCGAACTTGGAGCGAGCGGCCGCGCAGAGAGGTAGCCGGTGGCCGCACAGAGGGGTAGTACGGAGGTCCCCGCTGTCCGCTTTTTTGCCTCCCCCTCCCCCCTCCACAGCAGGACCCCGTCACGGAGCAGGACCCAGGGCAGAAGTCTCTGAAATGGAGCAAAAGGCTCCAAACGCGGCTCTGGTCACTGGGAGAGGGGGGACACTGCGGGGTGGCTGGGGTAGGAGAGGTGAGGTTTCAGCTGACCCCGTGTATCCCCCGCAGGAAACATGCCTGTCTCAAGGATGCGCATGAGACCCTGGTTGGAAATGCAGATTAATTCCAATCAAATACCGGGGCTGATCTGGATCAACAAGGTGAGCCATCTTTTTTACTATTATTGCTGCATCATTATTATTATTACCGTACCATTAACCACGCTTATTCTTAGTTGGCATTAAACAGAAGTCAAGATCATAAAGGAAAGAAGAAAATGGAGAAGGGTTTTTATTTTTATTTTTTATTTTTAAAAGAAAACTTCATTTTCAGGAAAGGTGGCTCTGGTTGGTACAGAATGAAGTATTTTAGTGTTTTTCTTGACAACTTTCCCAGGAGGGTGATGGTAACGTAAATGCAGTTTGAACTTGACTGAGAACCAAGAAAACTCATCTCTTGGTGCTTAGTGGAGCCAGGCCACCTTCTGTCCCAGCTCAGTATCTACTCCTACACCTCCCATAGGACAGAAATCTTTAAGCTCTGACCTAAAATAAACTCTCAGTTCATCTCAGGTTGGTGTGGCACATCCCTATTGCTGTCCCACAGGAGTGGGATCACCAGGCTTACTGAGTCAGATTTCTGTCTTCCAGTTTATCCCAAGGCATTATTTAAGCTAGGATATGGTTTTGGTAGGAGTCGTGCAGGATCCTACTGGTAACCCTTCAAGGGATTCTGTATCCAAGTGTACGTGGGAAATGTCCTGTAGTTACACTAGCAGATGAGGTGCAATGTGTTGCAGTGGTTCTGGGCTTGAGCTGAGGCTGTTGCTCATTGCTGCTGTACCACTGCATGTAGCTTTCTCAAACCCAACAGGTGGAACAGCAGTTCTTAAATGAAGATGTGAGGAGAGGGTTTCAAAGTTTCTGAGCTGCTGCTGAGGGAATTCTTTGATTAAAGCCATCATTACAAACTGGCATGTGATGCTTTTTTTGTTAATTTGGATTTCTGTTGGTTTAATTTCAGGATAAGATGATATTTCAGATCCCATGGAAACATGCAGCTAAGCATGGCTGGGACATGGAGAAGGACGCCTGCCTCTTCCGAAGCTGGGCCATCCATACAGGTGTGTGCTGGCTTCAGTCCCTCCAGTCATGTGATTATCTCCAGCATTACCATTTTTGTCTTGGCTTACACCTCAGGTGTTACGTGTCACAGGAAACAGAGAAAGAATTTTTCTGGGGCGAAGAACTATCACTGCAATGAAAACACTCAACATTCATCCCATCTCTTCTTAACAGGAAGATATAAAGTGGGTGAGAAGGACCCTGACCCAAAAACCTGGAAGGCAAACTTCCGCTGCGCCATGAATTCGCTGCCCGACATTGAAGAAGTGAAGGATAAAAGCATCAACAAAGGCTCCAGTGCTGTCCGAGTATACAGGATGCTCCCACCCCTGACAAAGGACCAGAAGAAGGGTAAGCCCTCAGCTTAAGTACTGCTTAAATTTCCCACGCTGCTTAGGCAGCGTCCCACTGACCTGCAGGCAGCAGTGGGGCTGCTGGGCTTGTTGCCGTTGGTGGTGGTTTAGACAAGCAGCCCATTTTGTCCCAAATAAAGGTGCTCAGGGAGATGCCCAGGGGTCAGCTTGGCAGCAGTGGTGGAGCTACTTTGCAGCCCTGCAGCCGTGCTCACCTTTGTCTTATTTCTATTTAACAGAAAGGAAGTCAAAGTCTTCAAGGGAAGCAAGAAACAAGAGCAAGAGAAAGGTATGCATCTGCAGAGGCAGCTGAAGGAGCCGGAGGTTTTTTTGGTGGCTTTCAGGCTTAATTTCTTTCGTATGGGAACTTGTGAGTTCTTAGACAGCCTATCATGCTTTGTTCTTATTTTTGTAGTTGTATGAGGATATGAGGACGGAGGAGTCAGCAGAACGACTAACCAGCACTCCTCTGCCTGATGACCACAGCAGCTACACCGCTCACGACTACACGGGGCAGGAAGTGGAGGTGGAGAACACGTCCATCACCTTAGGTGAGAGCTTCAGCTCCGAGCAGAGAGAAAAGTGCTGCTGGTGCTAAAGCCACAGCGGTGTCACCAAGAGACAGAGCTGCCTGAGGGCTGTGCAGGGGGAAGAGGAGGAGGAGGAAGAGGTGGGGGGGTCTGTGCTGAGTGCCAAGTGCTGCGGTGGGACCTGCTCTGAGCACCCCTCCCTGTGCATCCCCCAGACCTCTCGTCCTGCGAGGTGAGCGGCTCTCTGACCGACTGGAGGATGCCAATGGAAATCGCCATGGCTGACAGCACCAATGACCTCTACCAGCTCCAGGTGTCCCCTCTGGGGTCATCCTCAGAAGGTTGGTGTTGCTTCCTTCCCACCTCACTTTCTCTGCACTCTCATGGTGCTATGGCAGGATGGAGGCAAGGGTGCCACGGTTCTAAGAGAAGCAGGAGTTGGTCTGTAGGAAAAGCAGCTTCTATCAGATGGATTTGGGTTTCTAGAGCTACCTCAGAGCCAGGGTCGAGAAGAGAAGAGCTGGGGTGGGCCATTAGAGTTTGGGCTGTGGAGCTGTTTCTGGACTTCAAGCTGTGAGCACCTCCTCAGTAGCACATGTGGGGCACAGTGGGGTCCTGGCCCCACCACCTGCAGAGAAGGGCTCCCACGTGAGCAAGGGCTGGGGTGGGAAACCTCATCGTGCTGCTGGTGTAAGGCAGGGGTGTGAAGCAATGGTGAGGAAGCAGAAGGATGGTGGCTGCCTTGTGAGAAAAATTGACATCTGGATCTCTCTTTTTTTTTCTTTTTTTTTTAATGTGATTACAAAACAGTTGTGGATGAAGATGAGGTTGAAATGAAGTCACACGTTACAAAGGTAAAAACAGCCCTTCTTTTCAGTTGAAATTGTCCAAAGTTGCTGTTTGAACCAAGGAAGGAAGAGCAGTAGCTTCCTAACCCATAGATAACCCTACGCGAGCTGAACACGTACTTCCTGTAATCCAAAACCCTTATTAAATGAGGAAGCCTGAAAAAATGAAATATAAAAAGAGGTGATTCTGCAAGCATGAACTTGAGATGCCGTACATAGAAGTCGGTGAAAGCTGTTGAGTTCTGCTAGAAGCAAAGTTTGCTGTATCAGAGCCCACGAGGCCTTCGAGTTCTCTAGAAAGACTTTCTTATTTTGCCCATCCCTCTGCCTCGTGTTTGGCTTTTAATCTCTGTTTCCAGACATGGGGCACTCATCCCACTGATAAGGAGATGGGGTTCCTTGATGGAAGGTGCTCCCACCCTCCCTGCTTTGCATTAACTTCCATTAAATGAGGAGTAAAGTGAGTTTTATATAATTATCATTATCTAAGCAAAACCTTTTTTTTTTTGCTGTTTCCCCCCCACAAGCTCTTAGAGGTAGATGAGAATTTACTCAGTGTATGAGGACCCATATTTCCCCTACCCCTGTCACTCTCAGGCTTTTTACCATCTTCTTACTGCCTTACAGCTGTTTGAACCCACCCAGGACTGGCATACAACCAGTGTTGAGGGGAAGGGCTTCTTCACCAACGAGCCGGGCACGCAGACCATGTGCAGCATGTTTGGCTACAAGGAGCAGGATGGTGAGATCGACACGTCTTCAGGTACAAAGCCTTGCTGCCATTATGGTCTGGGTGGGAGGTACAGGAGAGGGCTTCCATCAGAGACACTCCTTGAACTGGGAGGGAGAAATAGGAATCTCATGACATGGGAAACTGTGAATACCTCTAATTAACCTTTTGGGAGTCTGTAAGGAATTTGTTGAGATAACAAGAGCCTCCAGTAGAAGTACAATATAGATCTGTGCTTCAGTTTTCCTAGCAACATAACAAGATTTTCTACTAGTGATAGCTTACATTGGAGAGCTTAATTAGGGAGTGTTTGGAGTATTGCAGCAAAATGTGAACCAAAGGTTGCTCACCTCTGAGGGTGGTTTCCTTTGCCGATACATTGCCATCTATTGGTTCTCATGCTCCCACTGCCCGGGTTCTGTGCTCATTTCTGTGTCTCTCTGTGCAGGGGAGTTGGAGTTCCACATGCTGGACCAGAAGAACAGCCTGGACTTCTGGCTGGACACCGTCAGACCCATGCAGGCCATCTCCTGCAGCCAGTAAACCCTTGCCTTCCCAGCCCATGAACTGCATTTCTGTAGAGACTCTTAGAGACCTGAAGGGAATGGCAGAGGTTGCTTGTTACTGACTGGAAGAGGAAAGAAGCCGTCTTATTCCGTTTCACTTTTAGGCTTAAAATAGCAAGAAAATCTCCATGAGAAGCAGAGGAGCCCATCTCACACACGGGGCACCAATGCTGTGCTCTTGAGGTGATGCTCATACTGCGGGCCAGGAGGTCCCGCATCCCCAGCACCCAGCACTTTACTCATGGGGTGCTTAGGAGACAGTGCGATGGGTCTCCGTTAGTTGCTGCTCACTTGTGCAACACTGCTGACGTGATGAGCTTAATGACTGTCATTACACTTAGTCAGAGAAACTGCACTAATTGGCCCTCTCTCTTCTTTGATTTGCTGTAGCACGTAGTTCAAGTTCAGATTAGATCTTTTCAACTCATGTAAATAGTTTTGACCAATAAAATGTGAAAATTCAGTTTAGGCTTTGCTTCCATTTAGCACACTTACCCAGGTCCACCCATAGGCTGTTATCTGCTCGTAGGCTCGCCGTGCCCATTCCCACTGAGCAGTCAAGGAGCTGCTGCGTGATATAATTTTGCACTGACGAGGGCAGAACTTCTATTTATGCATTGCCTTTCAGAGCTCTGTTCTAGAACTCCTCCTGCCTGGAGATCCTGCACTTCTGCACCCAGCGGGCTGTAGCTGCCCCAGGCAAGGACACACAGAAGCAGGATGGAGGAGGTTCTAGTCCACGTATAACGCATAGAAAACAAATCACTAAGATGCTATAGACTTATTTTCTTGTACATTTTATTTTTGTATATAAAGTGTTGTATATTTGTTGTAATAAAAGTGTTTTATATACGACATGTTTACTTTTCCTCATTGGAGAGCTCGGAGAGGATGCATTCCAGACTCCCTGAAAACACCCAAACAGCTGTGCTGGGGATAGACAGCAAGGGGGGTTATTCACATGAGTCATGAAAACCCAGGGAATCTAAGAGCACATGTTTCTCTCCTCATCCCAGTGCACGGAAGGGAGGAGCCCTGCATGGCCCAGGTGCACACATGGGGTCGGTGTGCCCCTGCTGTCATCAGATACACAAGCCAGCAGCATCTGCCAGCTGGCAGCTCCTGTGCTAAGGAAGCTTGAGCTGAGTTAGTGCTGCCCAAAATGAAAGCACAGTCTGGAAGGAAAAGGGAAAGAGAGCTTACTTTTATGCAGTTTATTTTGTTTGTTTGCTAGACTTTCAGGCTTGAAAGTTATGACATGTCAGAGCATCGCCTGGACTGGCTGATGCAATGTGCACCCAGATGCTAGCATAGGAATCTGCTGCTGCACAGAAAGCCCTGCAGTGAGCAGTGCTGCCCTGCTCCATCTGAGCCTCTCTGATACCAGAGAGAAATAGGAGCTGGAGAACTGCTAGGGATGCACAGGGCCGGTGAGCTTCTCTGCCTTTGGGTCAAGGTAGGACAGGCCACTGGAAATGACAAAGTACCACAAACATCCCTATCCACCACCCTACCTACAGAGCAGCATCCCTTACTGTCACCCAACATGAAAATGGGCTGCTCTTGCTGCCTTTAACATAAGCTCTACTGGCTACAACTCCCACTGAAGCTCTCTACCAACAGCCTTCAGCACACAGCCCTACTCACACCCCGAGGGAAGAAAGCACCAAAAAAAAACCCATCTGGACAACTGGCAGGTGCCCAAGGGAAGCGGTGGGGGATGGGCTGTACTCCCAGGCAGCTCACCAGGCCTGGGAAGCACCCAGGGAGCAGCTCACCGCTTCAGTCTGTTTAGATCTTGTTTCAGAGCTGTGCAACAATAACCTTTGGGGATAACTTTGGGAAGGCAGGCTGAGGGGAATACCAGACTCCAGGAGAGGAAGATCCAACCCAGACTGCTGGAACAAGGCACACATTTCCGACTGCCTTTGTCACAGACTCTGCTGCTCCAAGGATCCCAAACAGACAGCAGATGTGGGGCTCACAGGGGAATTTGGAGCTGTAGGAAGCTGGTGGTGGCAGTTCTTAGAGCCAGCGCCTTTGGGCCGAGATATCACCCCTGGAGCCCTGGAATCATTCAGACTGGAAAAGACTTCTCAGATCCCCAAGCCCAACCCCTGCCCAGCCCACCGACCACATCCCTCAGTGCCACATCTCCACATTCTGGAGCACCACCAGGGATGGTAACTCCCCACTCCCTTGGCAGCTGTGCCAGCGCTGACCGCCCTTTCTAAGGAGCAATTGCTATCAATGTCCAACCTGACTCTCCCCTGGCACAACATAGGGCCATCATCTCCCACCCCGTCAGGCTCTGTGCCCCATCTCCCTGTGCCATGGAGCACTGTGGTTGTTCTGGGTTGGAGCCCTTTTCTTACACCCAGAGAGCAAAACCATTCTGTGCTCATCAACACAGCGAGAGGAAACGGGGTTTGCTTAGGAACAACTGCGACATTGTTATGCTCTGGGGAGGGAGAAGGGAAACTTTCTGTGATGCAAACAGCGCCTGAAATAACGTGTGGATTCATTTGCCCATTGATGCATTACGGGTTTTTCACAGCAATGCTCTGACACAAGAGAACAGTGCCCAACACGGCACAGATTAGAGGGCCGACCAAGATTTTAGGCCAGAAGGAGCAGAGCCATCCCCTCAGCCCAGAGCCATGCGTAAGATGCCTCTTATCAGGCCATGGAGGTGCACACTGGCTGCCAGCAGCTGTTTTGTCAACCAAGTGCTTTTGACTGAGTGAAGCCCCATGATGAAGTGGAATTTATCAGCGCAGGCACTTGAGTGACAAGCTGCCAAGTTTGAAATTGTTTGTTTGTTTTGGTTGTTGCTTGTGATGCTTTGTGCACTTTGAGATGGGAAGAACACAGAGGAGTGCCCACAGCAGGAGTGTGGTGGTATGCAGAAGCTGGGCTGCTGCCACCTGGGGCAGTGGGCTGTGCAGAAGGGACTCCAGATGCAAGCTAAGGACCAGCTTAGGCTTCCTATACCTGGAGGAACACGATCTCCTGAAGGTAATCCTGCACAGAGCGTTCTATTAAAATCATTTTAAATCCTTGACATTGGGTTATTTTCCACTTGCTGGTCCTAAATGAGCTTTTCAGATGCTCGGTAAGCTTCAGCTGGTTGCTCCTAGGTCTGGTTTACACCTTCAGCGTGCACTCAGCAACATTCAGCTGGGGATGCATTCACACAGCAACATAGCAGCTTGGTGCAGGAACCCAACAAAGCAGCACAGCACAATGCTTCTTCCATAGCTCATGAGGCACACAGCTCTGTTCTGTGCTCTGAACCTGGAGCGACCACAAGAAAGAAATATGGGTTGTACCACTGTTTGGCAAATAAGCAGAGATCACCTCTCCATGGTGGAAAACAAAGCAGAGCCATTGCACAGTTGGCACTCATTTGGGAGATGAGCAGAGCTGACAATTGCAGGCTGCTGGTTGCTTGCACCGCACCCAAGTCAGCTCTATTGGCAGTTAACATGCAAATGCAAAGCTGATTTTGAAACAAGAGCAAAACTCAATTTTAGAGCATTAAGGACCAAACATACTGACAATAAAATGACAGTCACAGAGACAGTCCCACAGCGGCAGCTCCCACAGGTTTACTGCCACACCATCCTGATTCCAGAGCACTGAACACCTCTGCTGATGCCAACTGACCTTCAGTGCTGCAGGAGCAATAATTCCATGCACTTGTTCATTGCAGCATTCTCCCCCCCCCCCCCCCCATCAGAGAAAACCCTTCACCTACAAATAAAGCATTGCTGCTTTTTACAGATCTGTGTCCAAACGCATCATTAAAATGCCCTTCCACCATTAAGGCACTCTGCTCAGCACCCTTCTGAGCTCTCAGCCCCACATCAGCAGCACCCTCAGAGTGGTTGCAGAGCTGTGCAGTGCTCAGAAACCTTCTGCTCTCAGTGCCCACAACAGAGGCAGTGAGCTTTGCCCACAGGCAGCACAGCCCGCAATTACTGCCCCAGCTTTGTTTGCCATGCTGATCGGGTCTGATAATTAGACACATTTCCAGTCAATCACGTGGTTTATGATATCACACCTATAAAGGGCAGCCATACTTCAGACCAAAGGTATGAGTTTATAACTGGAGCTAATAGTAAACGCTTGTTAGTATTACAAAGTCAAATGGCTGCTGATTTAGCAGCCAGGTGTGCAGATCTGCAAACATCATTCTGGCTGCACTGGACCATCATCCTCTACTGGTTCCTGAGGTTCCTCCACATCTGTACACACAACACAAAGGCCCATACTGCCAACATGGCACAAATGGAGTGGCTTGTTGCTGAGCATTTTCTGACTGCCGCCAGCAAAGCCCTCTGCTGCCCCACTGGGCACAGGGCTGGGGAAAGGGGCCTGCCACACTGTGCAGCATGGGGCTGGCATCTCCTTGGCTGAAATGCCTACAGGAAAGTCAGCATCAGATCTTGGATTGGTGAAAATCTTCCCCAGGAAGGGAGAAAATATCTACAAACCTGAAGCCCCCATCCTACACCATGCACCAAAGCCCATGGGCTTTCTCCATGCCCTGAGCACAGAGGCATTAGTCCCCACTGCTGGTGGGTGCATCATTTCACTGGCTGGGTGTGAATGGAGGTGTGAAACCATGGCATTAGGGATTCTGAACTGCCAGGTGAGGGCAATTATATGCCCATTCCACTACTTGCCCTGCTCAGCTAGGTGGAAATCAGTGCCACGTCATGGAAACAAGGCAGGAGGATGAGTAAGCAACAAGCACTGCAGCCATGGGGTGGGTAGCAGTGTGGTCAGGCAGTGGGCAAGTGGTGGCCACTGCTCTCCTGGTCCTGCACCCAGCATGAGCTGAGGCACCAGGATCCACACTACATGGACACAGGACTGCTAACCTTCCTTTCTTTGGGATGGGCAGGCTGGATGATGTCAGAGGTAAGCATAGGGACATGCATAGATGGAGTAGGTGTTGGTTTGTCAGGAGATTTCCAGGAATAGGGGAAATTTCTGCCACAAGGAAACAAACAGGCACAGCTCCCACTGCCAGAACCGCAGCTGCCTAGTGCCAGGGCTGGGCTGTGGGTTGCTCTCAGGGACCACGCAGTGCATGTATTCCAGTTGCACAGAAGGAGCCCCCAAGGGCTGTGCTGATGGTTGCACAGAGCAGCGCTCAGCTACAGCGGGAGGACAGGAGAAGCAACAGCCCTATTTCAGCGTAGGAAATTTCACACCTCGGGTACAGCTCTTGCCTATTGCTCTCTGTTTCACAGTACAAAACCACGGTGCTGTGTGCTGCCACCCCACCCAACACTGCAGTGAGTGGAGATGTGGCACTGCTGCTGGGGAACCACCCCCAGAACAGAGCCAGCTGCATTTCACAGAGCTCAGCCACTATTGGAGGGATGCCTGCCTGCTGCCTGCTTGGGAACCTGTGCTAAAGCAGGTGGGGCAGCAGTTAAAGGTACTGGAGGTTAAGGGAGTGGTTGGGCAGGTCCCTGCCAGGAGCAGAATGGCAATTGTCTCTGGGCAACCAAAAGCAGAGGGAGGCATTGCTCCCTGCAGATCAGTGGTGGTTCAGTAGTGGCAGCACAGGGAATGAAGTGCAGCATAAAGATGCTGGCCCTGGTCCAAAGCAAGCCCAGCGCAAGCATGACACACATGCAACACACACACCTAGGAGCAAGCTGTGCTATTAGGTAACAAGACCCGGGCTAACCACAGGCACAACATGGAACATGCCCAGGTCTCATACCTGCACTGCAAGGATATGTTCCATGGGACTTGTTCTGCAATGAGCTGAATGCTGGAACAGCCTTCCAGCCATCTTCAGAAAGAGGAAATGAACTGGGGAGCCAAGTCCAGGCAGGTACCGCTTTGTTTGCTCCACCTTTGCTGCCAATGGACGCAGAGAGCAGCATGTGGACTGCACCATCTTCCTATCTACTAATGCACAACATCCATCATGCTCACCCCAGCAAACAGCACCTGAGCCACAGCAAAGCCCCACGGATGCTGCCTACAAAGCACCGCCTGAGCTGTGGGGCTGCAGCAGCTGTATGAGGACCGCACTGCTCCCTGCTGCTGTGCACTCAGCACACAGAGCAGCTTCTGCTCCACGGGGCAGAGAGATGAGAGCAAGCAGCAGACAAGAGAAGAGGGTTAGTTTTGTTTTTTTTTTTTTAAACAAACCCACAGTGAGGAGTAGGTATGTCTTGGACCTATTTTTAAGTTATGTCTTGTGACTGAGCAGCTGTCAGCTCTGTGGTGGCCTTAATTAAAGCTCTATTTATTACTGAAATGGTCCTTTTGTAGCTGTTGGCTTTAGGGAAGATACCATTAAAATTTCCTTTGATTTTAAGAGGCTTGGGCCTCTCAAGGCAGCCTCCCTCAGCTGGGGAGGGCTCTGCAGGACAGCTGTGATCCCACCTGGGGTGGGGAGCAGAATGCAGCTCCAGGGCTCTAAGCTGGTGCATGGACACCATACCACAGAAATAAATTACACTGCAACTTGCATTCAGACCCAAATCAAGGATTTCCTGTATTTCAGAGGTGCAAGCTCAGTGCTCTGGAGAAGGTTTTTGTTGCTTTCCATGAACGAGAGCATTTTGCACCCACACTCTGCTTGCATGGGGATGTTGCTGCAGGAAATAGCTGCACGCCTGCCTGCATCTCCTACCCCCTGCCTTCAGAGCACAGAGAATCCCAGCTCTTTACTCAGAACACATACATCTCCCCAACTCAGTGCACACTCAGAAGTGAGTTTAAGGGGTAATTATGAATAAAAAGACCAATCAGAGCTGGTACAACTCATTTTCACACTGCTGACCCCAGACAAGACATCATGGGGACTTCCAAGTCCCACCCTGTGGGCCAGGGCTGCTGTGTTTGTGGGGTGTGCTCCAGTTCTGGTCACTGTTCCTTCCCCCTGATGAGGTAACACTGGGATTTGGGGCACCTGCAGGGGTGCAGAGAGCCCTGCACAAAGGTTGGTCTGTGCACCATGGAGCAAAACCCTGCACCTCTGCAGCTGCAGAACCACTTCCAGATGAGTTATGGTGTTGCCAACCCTCTGGGAAATCAGGAAGCACCTCCAAGGTTGAGAGCAGCACATCCTCTGTGGGCACAAGAGGAAGCTTTAACAGCATGACCTGTATAAAGACAGTCTGGAAGATGCCCACCTTCCCTTGCTTGTTTCTGCTCTGAGGCACTGGACTTTCAGGACACAGGTGGGAGGTGAGGGGATGGTGCAGCACACCCCCTACTGCTCCCTTCTCTGTAAGAGCTTTGTTCCAGCCCTACAGAACCACAGCTCAGAGCACCGGGAGCGATTTCCACAGCCCAGTTTTGCAATGAGCTCTCTGTGGTTCAGCAAACCTCAGGCACAAGGTGCCCAGGGTACAGGAACCCAGCGAGCGAGGGCTGCAGGCAGCAGCCAGGACCTGCAGGAAAACGAACTCACTATGGTACCAAACACCCAAAAAACCAGCATGGTTTGGGGGTGTGCCCCTCTGCATGCACCCATGGGCACAACACTGCTCTAGAAAACAAAGTCTGTCAGCGGAGAAAAAGAAGCAAAGGGCAATGTTACCCTCGATAACAGCTCACTGCCTTCTGCGCCTCTGCTGAGCAAACCACTGTTTCCTGAATTGAGGTGTCAGGCATGAAATATTTCACATACTGGGGCAACCGTCACCATCTGCTGAGTGACAAACAGAATTTAAGCCTTTCCTGGTATTTGATGCATAAATCAGGGCGCGTCCTTTGTGGCTGTTTGTGATTCCGCTGCTGACAAAAGCCCTCGGTGCTCAGGGAGGTAACAGTGGAAATGCTCACGCTGCCAACATCCCCCTGGCCCAAACCACATTCCAGCAGAGCATTTCCAGAGCACACCTTGCTTGCTTGCCCTCTGCCTCATGCTTGCTGCAAGCAGAGGTGCTGCCTGAGGGCATAAGGCCATATTGAGGATCCATGCTAACCAGTCTTCCTCCTTCCCTCCCACTCTGCATCCCACCACCGCCTGATCTCCACCACTCACAGCCCCATGGGTCAGACAGACTGAGAATTTATTTTTGCTATTACCTTCCAGGCATCCTTCCATCATCCCACCAAGCACACAGCCAGCAAATGCAAAGGAGAGATCACCAACCTTCATGCAGACTGTGCTCCATTCCTCCAGCACGGAGCAGATAACCACAACTGAGGCAGCTCTTTGCTCTCCCCCGTTAGGCACTGATTTGCCACCTGTTTCCCATCTCTGTTATCAACAGCTGTCCCCCCCAGCATCCGTTCAGCTGAGCTGAGTTCTTGTAAACTTTTGCTGGTGCTTCAGCCAGGCAGCAGCTCCTCCTGCTCCCTCAAACTCTCAGCTCTGCCGGCACAGCCCTCATGTTCTGCATGCACAGCAGAGATTCCAGCTGGTGCCCTCTATGCGCCTTCAGCAGCAGAACTGAGTCACCATCAGTCTCTGTGTGGCTTTTCTGCCAAATTATTTCATGTTAAAGGCTAAAATTTGCTATCTGAGGCAAGGCAAGTCACCGAGAGCAAAGCTCCCAGAACCTCTGCCCACATTTGTGTTTCATTAGTGCTGCAGCCATGCACACAAGTGGCTTTAATTTCTCAAGAATCCTCCTCAGTGGAACAATCTAGATGCAGAAAACCAAAGCAAAAGAGTCCCTCTGCTTCTATGCAGTGTGGGAAGTGCCTTGGAATGCGCATTATTTCTAGAACAACCACACCAGACCTTTCCTCACTTGTTGATGAAGAAAACAGGAGGTGAGGATGATGAGCGGAGCTGGAAGGAGGTGTGCAGCACCTCTGATCTTGTTGGCCTCCACACCGTTGGCCTCTGTATGTGAAGGCGTAAGGAAATAATGGGGAGCAGGAGCTCCATTTTGCCTCGTGCCTGGTGCAGGCACAACTCATTGCTGGTCCCTGTACCTTTTGGGCATCCCCCAGAGCTGCTCAGACCCTCTATTATAAATGCTGAGCAGTGGCTGTCCTCAGCACTGCTGAACCAAAGCAAGCAGAGCCAAACCCAAAGTCTGTTTGATGGAGGGGAAGGTGGGATTAAGGCCAAGAATGAGAGCAGTTCAAACAAGAACACGCAAACTTCCTTAGATACGTTTCTGAGCCAGGCATCAGAAGCTCCAGAACAGCAGGGTGGTTGCAGCCCAAGCCCTAGAGCCCAGCCATTCTCATCTCTCAGGCTGTTCCCTACTCTGACTGTAGCAGTGCACCCCCCCTGCCGGGACTGCTCTCTGCTTCCTCAGCCAATTCCACCCTCAGGTAACTGCGCTGCTGTTTTGGTTTGATTGCAACATCCCAGAGTGAACAAACAGCAATGAAAGCGCTCCACAGGGCGAGCAGTGCTGCCTGAGCATGGGAGAGCCCCGCGGTGTGCAAAAACGCATCAGAGCGGCTCTACTTCCTATTTCCTTTTCCGCAGGACCAAAAATAATCACTGCAAAGGTTGCAGGGCCTGGGGCAGCAGCAGCAGGACAGCCGCGGGGTGGTGACGGTGAAAGCCAGCGTTGCTCAGTCACTGTGACCAGCTGAGCAGTTTTCTGGTGGTCTGCAACTCTCAGCTTTTGCAGGGCGTCTGAGATACACACCGGTGTTTGTTGTGTTCTTCTTTAAGATGAAGAGCCAGAGGGACAGCACAGGGTCTGATCGGAGGGAGGTGGGCAGAGGGCTCCAGATGGGGGGGGACATGGATTGTTCCCGCGGCCAGGCCCTGCTGGGACCACGGTGTGAGCACCTCGCTCTATCTTGTGCTGCTTGCAGGCAGAGAAGATGGAAATATTTTGCACAAATGCCCATTCAAAAACAAAGCACAAGAGGAATATTGAAGATCTGATTTTAAATAGTGAAATTAGGTCATGGTCCAAGGCTTAGAAATCCTTAGCAAGCAGCCAGTGAACAGGGCCCAAAGCCAATGCAAGTCAACGGTAGGAAATGGGAACTGAAGCAATATCTGCTGATGGGAAAAGAGAAGTGGCTGTGATGTTTCTCAGAGGGTTTCACCTCCGTGTACTTCCCTTCAAGCACAATACTCCTTATATCAAGCGGGAAAGAGAGCAATCAGAGTCAGATGTCTGACTGCTGAGGGCATGGAGCGGACAAGGAAAGGCACTGTGCAGTGACTGATTGAGGTGGCACCTCGCGTGTAAGGTATCCTCTTCCTTCATGCAAAGAAGTGAAGTAGGAAAGCAACACATCTGCTGTGGTCTGTTCTGCTGGCAAACCGGACCTGCTTCCTACCCAGGGGAGAAAATACAGAAAACCAAAAGATCTGTCCCCTGTGTTGGGTTTTAGGGCTACTTTTGGCACAGCAAATGAGCGCGGAGCTCTATGGAAGCAAGGCACGTGGGTGCAGCAGGCTGGCAGCGGGCACACCCATGTGTGTCAGGGCTGGACCTCCTGGACTGCCTCCCTCTAATGATGTAGTGCTGTGGGTTTGTTTTAGAGCAGCCAGGTTGAGTGCAGGGCAGTGTTTGTATACCTGCCTTCTTGTATTTACACACAGATCGAGCACACAAGTACACCCCAGCACCACAACAACCCTTCCACAGCGAGCATGCAGGCACCACCAGGGCTGTACCCAGGGGAACCCTGGGCTTGGGTTAATTGCTATGGTAACTGCCAAACCAGAGCCTCCCACCTCTTCCTATGGCAGCACTCGGTGACTTAAGTTGCCCCACGTTGTGCACTGAGGCTGCTCTGCAGCACCTCCTCAGTCGTACGTTCACCCATCCGTGCCCCATCTCACCTTGTGGCAACGAAGTTTAACGCGGGTGAAACCAAACCTCACCGTTTGAGGAGGAAAAACCTATTTCTATCCCCCAAACCCAGGGTTAGCGCCCACTCCCACCTCACTGAACACAGCAGCAGAGGGGCGGCTGGGAGCTGCATCCCCATCCCTCAGGACCCCCTCCTCAGGACGGAGCCTTCAGCCTCAGAGCTGCAGTTCGCTGCCTGCCATCGCTCATACAGGAACAGCGCCTGCGAGGGCCGACCTGGCGCTCACCCCCAAGCAGCCTGGGAAATGCCGACCACAAACACGCACTGAATGCATATAAAGCCACAAGCTGCTGCTTTTTTTCTTCTTTTTCTTTTTTAGCTCGTGAGCTGTGACAATTTTTATCAAGGCCCTTGTAATGTTACAGAGAAGAAGAACTGAACATTCCCGAGGTGCACTTTATGCAGTGTGAAATATTACCTCCTCCAGGTTCATCTCTCGAAAGCCGCCCTTTGCTGCGCTCTGGTTTGATGTTCGGCTTGAAGGATAATGACAAACATGAACAGATCTGCTGTATGTACAGGGGAGAAAAGGATCCTGCCAAGGAGACCTCTCCAAAGACCTTTTATTTTTACCCAAAACTCTTTTTTTTTTTTTTTCTTTTAAAGTTTTTAACACTTGGAATTGAATTTTCAATACAGCAGCAGATGTCACTTACCAAATCCCTTCTAAATATTCCCTGTTCTACAGCAAACTGTATTTTGAGATGACAAATCTGACTTTATAAGCAGCTGGGCAGCTGACTGAGGACCCAGTGCCTTGCTGGGGTGAGCCTGGCCTTTAAAGCCACAGGGTAAGTGTGGCAGCACCTGCTCCTGTTCCTAGATGCGTCCAGTTCCCGATGTCCCCATTCCCCAGCTGGCATCAGGGAAACTCAGCCAGGTCCCAAGGCCATGGCTGGGGCTCCACCCCCCAGTGCAGAGCCCCCCACTGCTCAGCCCAGCAGCAGGACTGTCACTGCTGCTGTTGGCACTGCGAGTGCAATCCAAAACCAACTTCTAATGCACTGGGTGCTTCCACGGAGGC
This sequence comes from Alectoris magna, assembly GCA_030625065.1. Classification (NCBI taxonomy): domain Eukaryota; kingdom Metazoa; phylum Chordata; class Aves; order Galliformes; family Phasianidae; genus Alectoris; species Alectoris magna. The sequence goes on along the minus strand of CM060573.1, from coordinate 15,792,566 downwards.
AAAACTCCTTCTTCAGAGAGGGGTTGGACTGGGATGAGTTGGTCCAGCATGGGTTGGGTGGATGAAGCTCTCGCTGAAGGCTCATGCTTGGCACGTTTTGGGGGCTGAAATCTGAAATCCAGTTCAGGCTGCCCAAGGCCCCATCCAACCTGGCCTGCCTTGGCTGTGATGATCCAGGCTCAGGAGGAGACCCACAGCTGGCAGCATCCCCAGCGCCCTCACATCTCATCCAGGTATGGAGCAATCCAGCAGTCTGCAGTCACCAGCCACCTCCAGGGCCACTGTCCCTGTGGGTCCTTCGGTCACTGTGGATGTGGAGCTGACACAGGACCCCAAAATCAACCTCTGCATCCCTGTGATGAGGGGGTGTCCTGGTGGGACCTTACCCTGTGCATCTCCTGGGTATGACCACGTGCTGTAAGGGAAGGGACAGTGTTAACACATTGAGTGTTTTTGTTTTTCTGGTTCAACTCTAAAAAGAAAAAAGAGAGAGGAAGGTAAAAATCATATAAGGAGACAGCAGTGGGGCTGCAGGTAGAGCCCCTGCAACACAGAGCACAGCCCTTGAGTGATGCAAAACACCCTAAAGCACATCAGCAAGCAAGAACTATGAGATAGAATTATACTGGCAAAATGAAGGCGTAGCTTATCTTAGAATCATTAAAGTTGGAAAAAAGCACTGTTATCATAGAATCTTAGAATGGCTGGGATTGGAAGGGACCTCAAGGATCATCCAGCTCCAGCCCCCTGCCTGCCATCATTTAGTCTGACCATCAACTTCTCACGGAGCATCCGGACGGTGATGCTGGAATGGTGCTTTTGATGAGTGGCGTGGAAAGCCTCAAGGCTGAAATGGGCGTTGGAATTGGACTTGGTCAGAGATTTTCCCGCACCGTGCTCGGATCCCTGTACTCCAAAAGAAGATGAAAGTGGAATTTCCCACAGGAAGTGTGGGTTTTGCTTAAAATACCCCACATAAATTGAAAACCGAAATAAAAATATTTAAGTCGATTGAAATAATAAAATCAAAGAGGCTGTTGCTGGGTTGAGGTGAAACGCTGAACCTCTGCAGCTGTGTGTGTCCCCTGAGCTGCATGGGGCCGTGGAGCTGACATGGAGCTGGGGCAGCTCCTGACCCACCTCCTGCCCTCGGCACCCGCCTGGGCTGCACTGCCCAGAGGCCAGTCTGTTGGACCTCCACTTATGTAACACGGCTAATATTAACCAGCCGAGTGATGGAAATCATGTCAAAATTTCCTGCGGATATTTCATTAGCTATTATTTTTTTTTCCTAGTTCATGCAGATATCCCTGAGCCTCTCTGAAAGCAGCTGGTAAGCACGGGCTGCCTGCCAGCCCCGCACTGCGCTGCACTCCTGGATGAGCCCTGCACAGCTCCGGCTCTCAGCTGCACCGCTGTGCTCTGCTGCCTTCAGCTTGGTGCCACTCCCCATCACTTCCTCCAAACCGATCTTTCTCAGTGCTAAGCTCAACATTTTTGCTCTTCTTAGGTCAACCAAAAGGCACTACTGCTCCTGGCACAGCGCCTATCAGCCCGGCCCAGCTAAGCTGTGGGGCAGGGAGGGGTGGGGAGGGCTGCACTGCTCCCCAGTGCCATCCCAAACCCAGAGCAGCCGCACTCCCCTCACAGCTAAAGGAGACACGGTCTGGCTGCATCCCTACCAACCCGAGCAAAAGGCTTGCAGGATCCTTCCCCATGTTGCAGCACATTGCCCCTTTTCATAGAATCATAGAATCATAGAACGGCCTGGGTTGAATAGGACCGTAATGATCATCTAGTTTTCACCCTCCTGCTATGTGCAGGAGTGCCAACCACTAGATTCTCCTCCATGTTCAAACCAGAATTCAATCAGTGCCGCTGAGGCTGTGCTCAACCTGTGGGCTCTGAGCTGATTCCCTGCTTGGCAGAGAGGAGAGTGGCACCGGGGGTGACATGAGCACCCAGCATCACCCTACAGAGTGTAAATTTGTGGTGTAAATTTGGGCCCCACACCCTCAGCACACAAGGTCTGTTGGTAGAGGGCAGCCAAGCACAGATACTGCAGTTCGCAAACGCCAATAAACAACAGGGGATTTACCTCTTTAGTTTTCCCTCCTGCATTAATAAACCTTTAAGAGCCAGTGTCCCCATCCTGCAAAGTTCAAGATATGTTGAAAGTTTTTCTTCCCTTTTGCAGTCCCAGCTTTGATTCTTTGACTTTTGCAATTTTTTTTTTGCCATGCAAACGTGACTGCCAACTCTTCCTGCTGCTGTGCCAGGTGTGTGCGACAAGCCCTGAAATGCCCTTGGAACCCCAGCAGGAGTGTGGGGCAGTGTCAGCGACACCACAAGCAGTGAGCAAAGAATGCAGCCTGCACACCCCCGCCATAGCAGAGCTGTTATGGGTAATACTTTGCCAGAGAGGCCTAACCCACATCTGGGCCTTCTGAACCCCTAGCTGAGCAGCTCCTGCTGCCTTCCTTGTGGACCAGCAGTGGGACAGTGGTTGGTGTGCACAGAGATCCCCGCCATGGTGCTGGGAGTGGGGATCTCAGAATGATTCTATGAGAGACACAGCCAGCAGCACAGCCCCAAAACCAACGCATTCACAGGGTTCACTGAGTAGTGATAATTAAAGCCAACACACCCCCACCAACGCTTTATGACTCTGCAGAACAGCACAAACTCAGCCAGGCAGCCTGGGTTACCTATGGGTTCCTATACCATATGGTTACCCATGGGTGCTCTTCATAACGCAGAGGTGCTGCAGCAGCTCTCTGTACAAGAAAGTATTTTTCCTTTGCCATTTTGCTCAAGACAAAGCAGATGGGCACACGCTTGCACCTCGGCTTCAATCATTCACCTTTACCCAAGCCAGCCCCAGGCGGCCCCCTCAGCCTGTTTCCTCCCAGCACTGCATGCCCTGGTTTACGGGAAGCAATCTGCTCTCCACTGCAGCAGTGCAAGGTCCGTGCAGGGATGGCACCTCACTGCAGGAGCTGTGAGCATGGCTGCTGCGGCACAGCCTGCTCTGCGGAACAACGGTGCCAAGAGGGAAGCACTCCCAAATACCTCTCCAGAGCAAAGCTGTCAGCACTACAAGTCCTGGCAAACAGAAAGAACCACTGTAAGCTGCAACCCCTCCTGCCCAGGGTAGCATCGTGCTGGGACTGGCCCCAGGCTAAGCCCTGCAGCCCTGAGCGCTCCCGGCCCCTGCAGCACAGTGCACGCAGCAGGAATAGGGCTCTAAAGTCAAAAGAGTTCCCATATCCCAGCTGTCTGCAGCTTAGCGCTCTCTGCAGCTCCCCAAAAGGTGGCTGTGGCAGTGGGGGTTGGACTCTTCTCCCAGGGAACAGACAGGACGAGAGGGGATGGCCTCACATTGGGCCGGGGGGGGGGGTTGAGGGGGTGTGAGGAACGATTTATTCTCCAGAGAGCAGTCAGCATGGGCACAGGCTGTTCATGGAGTGGAGGAGTCGTCATCTCTGGGGGTGTTCCAGAGCTATGGGGATGTGGCACTGGGAATGGTGGGGTGGGCTGGGGGTCTGAGAGGTCTTTTCCAACTTCAACGGTTCTTTGAAACAAAACAACAGGTATCCATCCAGGATATCATTTTCCCCCATGTTTCCATGCAAAAAAAGAAGAGTCAAGGAGGTTTGATGAATGCAACAGACCAAACCACCCCCACCCCCCTCACAGGCTTCTTTGTGTGCCTGGAGATGTGTGTACATTTGGTTCTAAACAGAGTGCAGGCAAGATAAATTACTGGGGAAGGACGTACTTCAACAAATGGATACTGTATTTTTTTTTAAACTGTCTGGGTCAGATTTATGTCTGTCAGCCAGAGGACAGTGCTCTCTGAAGGCAAACAAAAGTGGAGCCAAATGGTGTGCTCCTGGCAGCCAAGGTCACAGTGCTGGAACAGCAAGCTGCTGGGGCACGTTGCAGCAGGGAGACATGCTGCAGGACGTGGGCAGTTCCCCTCTGAGCAAGGAAACCACCACCAAGCGGGCACCCATAGAGCTTGTCGGTGACAGAAGACAGCCTGCTGCAGCTCCTACATTTGCACTGCCTCCTGTGCACTGCTCACGCACACACACAGCACTTGGTAGCCAGCAGCTTTCCTCCTGCGCTCCCACCATTGGCACAGTGTGGGGACAGCGGGGCTTTGAGATGTCCCCACTGATCCTCTGCTCCAGCTGTGCTTTCACTGCACAGGGGATAAGCAGGAAAAAGCTGCAGGGCATCCCACGCAGATCTTCTTTTACACAGCTGGGGGGCATCACACAGATAAGAGGTAACGCTGCAAGGAAATATCCCATCAGCTCTACGAGAATGGGCTGAGTTCGGTCTTCAGACCCACCTGCAGCCCTCGTGGTGACCCAGGGCAGCTCTATGGTCTGGTGCTGCAAGGGGAGGGTGTCACACTCATGTGCTGCACACCGGCACTGCGCAGCATGGGCCGCTTCTATCTGCACTGCGTACAGGATATAAATCAAAGCCCTTTAAGAGACTGACAAGGCTCTAGGTGCAGAGGGACCTCCCACAGCCACTCATTATCGCAGCCTCATCACATACCGTGAATCATTAACCACAGCGCTCTTTCAGAGGAAGATGATGAGACTGCTGCACGTGAAGCATCAGCTATTTTGTACAGCATTGTTTATCTCAGAAGAAAAGCCATGCAGCCTGGGACAGTCACTGCCATGTTTACCGACCTCCTCAAGAAGGCTTTTGGCTGTGCTTTGTGTTTAGAGAAATGAGGAAAACCTCTCAGGATGCAGAAACGTGCCTTGCAGCAGCGCTGCCTGTGACTCATGCCTCCCCATCTTGCTTCTCGTGGGTCTGAACTCCAAGGGTCGGATGGATAAGGCAATCCTTCTCCCTATCTAATCTCTTCCCTACTGCATTATCTCAATGCAACGGTTTGCTTCTTCCCCCACAGCTCAGACACACCGATGGGGAGCAGCAGTGGGCCAACTGTATGGCAACAGCAGGGCTGCATGACAGCACTAGGGTTAAACCAAGGCTGTCTGCACCAGGGAAGGATCACACAGGAGAACTTTGATCCATGAAAATAAGGTACATGAAACTGAAGTGTTCATCTGTTTCTTTACTTAGTTTGCAGTTATGGAATCAGCTGCGGAGTTGTCCCTATGTCCACCCCACTTCAGCAGGTCCCCAACAGCAGCTGCACAGGACAGCATCCAGGCAGGTGTGAGTAACCACCCCAGAGAAGGACAGCCATCCCCTCACCCCCCTCTCTGGGCTCTGCTCCAGGCCTCTGCCACCCTCACAGCATGGAAGTTCTTCTTTATGTTCCAATGGAGCTCTCTGTGTTCCACTTTGTTCCCACTGCCTCTTGTCCTGCTGCTGGGTGCCCCCAAACACAGCCCTGCCCCATCTTCCCAACCCCTACCCTTCAGATACTGATCAGTGCTGAGCAGATCCCCTCGGTTCTCTCTCCCCAAGGCAAACAGCCCGAGGGCTCTCAGTCTGTCCCCATTAGGAGGTGCTCCAGGCCCCCATCTCTGCACCCTCCTCTGGGCTCTCTCCAGCAGTTCCCCATCTGCCTGCAGCTGAGAGCCCCACACTGAGTGCAGTGCTCCAGATGTGCCCTCCCCAGTGCAGAGAGGGGGGAGAAGACCCTCCATTTCCTGCTGGCCACACTGTGCCATGCACTCCAGGGCACCATCAACCTTCTTGGCCACCAGGGCATGCTGCTGGCTCACGGCCAACTGTTGGTTAACCAGGACCTCCAGGTCCTTCTCAGCAGAGCTCCTCCAGCAGCTCAGCCCTCAACCTGCACTGATGCAGTTACTCCTCCTTGGATGTAGGACTCTACAGCTGCCTCTGCTGAACCTTACCAGGTTCCTCTCCACCCAACTCTCCAGTTACCCCTCTTTCTCAAAGGGTATAAAATCAGCTCAGCTCCATCAGTCCCAGCCATCTCCAGCATCGCCAACCTGCTGCATCACACACCGCCAACGAAAGGAGTTGAACCAAAACATAACATGCTGATAGAAACACGCATGCCACAAACAAAAGCTCTTGCGCACGCACTAAGAGCAGGCAGCTAATTGCAAAGCATGAGAAGCGCAGTTATTCCTGTGCTGAATGCCTGGCAGGGCTGGGCAGTGAACCTGCAGCAGGGCCGCTCCGAAGGCCGTGTCCCCATCATGCAGAACACTGCACAGTGCAGCAGTCCCCGTGCAACCTCACACTGCCGGCAGCATCAATGGGCACAGCGTGACCTCCCCCTGCACGGCCGTCTGGGAGTCGTTGGCTTTATTGCCCTCTGGAGATCATTAACTCTGTACCCAGAATTTCCAGCCGTGCAGACAGGAGCTGAGTGAGGATGATAAATGTCAGCTTTCTCCAAACGGGAACTAAATTCACTTTTCAGACTTCTCATGTGTGCTCGCAAGCGGGACCGCATGGCTGTCCTGCACACAGCTGCTGCAGGCTAATCCCAGGCAAACCAAGCTACCACTGTGCTGGGTGTCAGGAGAAGAAACACTTCATATCCTTAACCAGGGACTTCCCAGAGCCAGCATACCCTGAAGGGAACGCTGATCAGGATACTCTGGAGATGCTGCCAACTTGGCAAGAAACCCAAAGTTGGGCAGAATTGGGACCCACAAATCCCACATCCGTACTGAAAGCTCACATCCCAAGTCTTCCAGGAAGGAACGACGTGTTTGTTGATGGGATGTGAAGGTGTCCATATTTCACTGATCCCATGGGCAGGCCAGGATACAACTCTCCTTTCTAACAGATATATGGGTAACAGAGGGGAAAGCACAGATTCAGAGTCACTGCCACTTGGGACCTCCCCATCTGCACACACTTCCAGCAGACGGGGCAGAGACTGAAGCCGACAGCCCAACGCTGGTGGCATCCTGGTAGGATGGGACTTCTCATTCAGGCAGCATTGCTTTATGAGAGTTGTACAGAAGAAAAACCTTTTCCCGTAGAGGGGTGGCAGAACTGGTTCCGCAGACACTCCTCATGCTCACTTGCTGATGGAAGGCAAGGTATTTATAGCAAGCGGGAGAGTTCAGCTTAAGTCACTGGTTAATTATTTGCACTCCAGCTGAACACCATTTTCGTGTAAGCAGCACACAGCCTCCTTAAGTTGGGCTCCCATTAACTGTCTCACCTGCAGAACCACCACCTCCTCCTGCAGTGCCAACACAGCAGCTGAGGGGTGGTTCTGCATCACTGCCACAGCGTGTCCCAGGGATCCTTGTCTGGGCTCTCAAGGAGCAATTATGGACAAAATTTGCTGACACAATTACAAAGGCTCCATAAGGCTGAAGAGAAGGACCTGAAGACCTCTTTGGTCGCTGCATGCTTTAATGGCACACCAATGGCCTCAGGTGTGGAGGAGCCCACCACTCCTGCAGGCTTCCATGGCAGAGCCAATGCTGAGGGCATTAAGGAGAACAGACATACAGCTTTCCAACGCAACACAAGTGAAGTGTGACCCGTGTCAGAGTGTGACTCACACTGCACACAGTTACATCCTAAAGCACTTAGGCATTGCTCTGGTTCTTGGTACACAGTAATTTCTCCATCCTGCCTCATAGCGGCTACATTGATAAGACTTGGTCAGCTTAAAAAAATAATAATATACAGATATAGTTGACTTTTTTAAGCTCTTGCAGCCGGGTTTGGCAGGATGGGGCTGTGCTTAGCAGGCATCCCCAGCTGCTGGGGAGCGATAAGCTGGCTGCCATGGCAGCTCCTTCCCCACAGCAGCTCCAGATGAGACAGGAAGGGTGGGACGGTGTGAGCCCTGGGCATGTGACAAACAGGAGGCTGAGGCGATGCTGAAGAAGCACTGAAGGAAACGAAGCCCCATAGAGCTCCCTGGCACAGCGATGGGTGGCACAGACCCCAAAACAGTTGTGGTTCTCACGTTTTTCTCTCTCCAGCCATGCTGCAGCCCATGCAGAAGCTCTGTGCAGTTCACCATAGAGCTGAACTCATCCTCGAGCCCCATAAGTGCAGTGGTTTTTCTGCAGAAACATCGGGAGATGTGGCACAGCCTGAAGCTGCTGTTGGGGCTGAGTTTGGCTTTCAGAGCAAGGAATGGGCAGGAACAGAATGGAGTTGTGCCAGGCTGCCTGCACAGGGATGACAGAGGGAGATTTGGGCCCCAGGGGAAGGCAGGCACCATGGGCACAAGGCTGGCAGCATCTCATTGCCCCATGCCTGCTAAACAGCACAGCCACTGTGTGCAGCAGCTGCTGGGATTGACAGGGGGCAGAGGAACGCTCTGTTGAGAAGCACTGACAGCCACAAACTGCACTTCCAGCGTGTGAGAGACAAGGAGGTGAGAAGGGAAAGGAGCCCCGCGGCGAACAACGCACCCTGAAAGTGATCAAAGCAAAGCTCTGCCCAAGGCTGTGCTCTGAGGATGCCTTCAGCTGTCGGAACATCCTCCAGCCTGCTGCTCCGAGTCTCAGCCAGCAGTCTCTACACCACAGAGAACACGCACTGCCCGAGAACAACGTAGCTGTAGCTCTCCTGCCCCTGCACTGGCAGTTTCCACCTGCAAAGAGCTCGGAATAGGGCGAGACGAGATCTGTGCGTGCCCTGACACTGCTTCGCTTGCGGGGAGGCCCCTTTCCACCCGGGGAAGGAGAGCAGCAACGGCACGCAGCTCCTGAGCATCGCAGCGCGGACGAACCCGGCCCACAGCGGCACTGCTCCGCGCTCGGGGCCGCCGCCGCCGCTGGGTACCACCGCCCTCTGCAGTCCCCGGGGGAAGGCGCAGCTCCTCCGCCTCTCGTCAGCCCCCGCCTCCATCCCAGAGGGCTGCTTCGGGCTCCCTTTGATGTCAGCGGAGGCTGAGCCGATTTTGCAGCACTTCCCTCCGGCCCTATGCGCAGGGCGGGGGAGTGGGGCGATGCTCCGGGCACAGGGAGCTGATGCTGCTGCAGCACCGCGGCCCGGACGTTCCAGTTGTGCTTCTGGGCAAATGAAGGTTGTTGCTGCTTTAAAAGCTTTTCTTAGTAAAGCAAGCCATACATATAAAATTACATAATTTCCCGTTTGATGCCATAAACGGAAACAGAGTTTTGTTTCAGGATGTGTTATCACGAATGCTGGAGCAGTTGCTCTGTAGCAGCACATTAAATCACAAGAGCAGAGCTCTCTGTGGCTTTGCAAAGCACAAAGCAGGAGATGAGCCAAGGGCTCTGGCAGCTGGAGGTGCTTCTGACTCAGCTCAGAGAGCGAGGGAGCCCCAGCGCTGCATCCCCAGCCCTGCCAGGCACTCTGCGAGCTCTGACGACACAGAAAACAGCAATTAGGAGGGCCATGAAAGCTCGATCCAAGAGGAGGGCAGATCCCGGGGAGAGGTGGAGCTGAGAGCTCACATATCCGTGGTTTGGCTGCCACCTGCTCTTGGCACCATGTGATATCCAGAACCTGCCAAGCTGAGCCAAACGCCTCCAACTTTCAGTTTTGAGAAAGCTGGTGCAGTCTTCTCAGAGATGAATTTGCAGCCTTATCTCCAGAGCTTCAATGGGGTCAATGAGCAGCGCTTTGGTGCAGGGCCATATGAGCTCAGCTGCAAACCCACACAGCGAGGCCACCAGCTCAGCTGTGAGCACCAAAATCCCCAATGTCACGCAACTGCAAACCACAAACACGTCTCTACTGCTCCCTACTGCACCTTATTGTCTTCCCTGCATGAGGTGAGGAGCACACACTGCTGTTTTGCCTCTCAGCCCCACAGCCAGCATTCCCCAAGTGCTCTGAAGACAGGATGGATCATTCTATCAGCTCCTCTAAGGCATTTGTCACCAGAACACTCATAGTGCAACTCCAGAGCTTGCTTCACAGCCTTATTTCTTGAGCTGAGGGCAAAGAGTTGGGAAAATCCCACTGCCTTATTTGTGCCCAACCTCATTTTCACCTCATTTTCAGATGGCGTCAACGAGCTCTTTGTCCAAACCTCAGCTCTCTGCAAGCTCTGCTCTGAGCATCCTGTGCATCTGAAGAGCATCTCTGGTAGCACTGATGGCATTGAGCTCCCTGTCCCACTGTCTGGGTCCCCTGCCTGGGACCTGTGCAATGGCTGTTCGCTGAATGGGGCTTTTCTTCCCCAAAGGGAGAGCTGGCAGAGGCACAGCTGGATTTCAGCTGCCCAGGGTAAAGGTGCAGAGTGGGGCTTTCAGCTCTGGCACTCCTCCCTCTGGGAAACCCTGATGCCATGGGTTCATCTGAGTCCTCCCATTGGCACCTCTGTCTCCCCAACACTCAGGGGTGCGTTGGCCCCTGAGATTTCAGCTCACCTCTGGATTTAAGGAGAGGACCACAGAAAGAGAAGGAACTCATGGCCACCACAGTCTTAAAACGTTTGTGCTGAGCTCCTGGTCTAGCCTCAGCCTACCCCATCTCCTTAGCACAGCCCTCCCCGCCCACACAGCTCCACTGCTCTCTTCTAACCAAATCCATTTCTCCTCTTTTTCAGGCTCCCGACCACCCCCTATTCCTCCTGCTCTGCCACCACCGGCAGTGTTTACCAGAGCCGCAATTCACACTTGATGTAATGTAGAACAAAGGGAAAATAAAGTTTTGGTTAATTATAATTTACATAAATCAGTTTATATCCAGAGATTTCACAGAACCTGTTCTGACTTCCCAAATGCTGATTCCTTGCTGGGAGAGCCGTGCTGTGCCGGGGAAGGCCATCAGCACAACGGCTGTCTGTGAGGCGGTGGTGCCTCCCTGCCTCTCTCGGCTGGATCAGAAGGTGGCTATGAGAGCAACAGCCAGGCGGGGGCAAGCAGCCGGGATGGAAAAAAACAGCTCAGATAACTGAATTTGGAAGAGGGGGAAAGGAAAAAAAAGGGGGGAAATAAGTCCTTAGGTGCAGTTATGCGGGATACCCGAGTGCGGGTGGGATAGACCCGATCCCAAAAAAGCCGTTATTTCCCCCAAACCCGCACCTGCCCACGGCAGACAGCGCGGCAGCAGCGCCCGGGCGGACCGCAGACCACACCGGGGCACCCCGCGCCCGTCCCGGTACGGGGGTTCCGTCCGACCCCTCCACTCACCCCCGCCCGGGGCAGCCCCCGCCTCGCTCCCCCATCCCCATCCCCCGCTTACCTGCCCCCAGCTGCGGGCTGCGTGTGCCGCCTGCCCCGGCCCCGCTGCGGGGACATCGCCTGCTCTCTCCCTTTCGCTTTCCCTTTTTCTCTCCGCTGCGGAGGAGGAGCGCCCCGGCCCCACCCGCACGGGGGCTGCGGGGGGAGTTCGGCCCCCGACCCACGAGGAGCAGGGGGAGCCCGAGGGCGCTGCTCACAGCAAACGAAAGGGATGGAGGGAAGGGTCAGCAGCAATAGAACCTCGCATTAGAGGTGCGAGCGGGGCAGAGAAACTCCCCCTACAGCCGTAGACACTCCTCTCTATAACCCCCAGTGGCTCAGAAGAAAGCTGTTTGCTTTTCCACCTCTCGTAAACATTTATTTCTACAAACAGAAGCTTAAGAAATGAAGCAACAGCCCAGAGCAGGGGCTGATGCGGGCAGCAAGGATTTCACGTTCTTAAATAATTGGCTTTTTCGTTTGCTTTCATAGCTTTTGTTTGAGATGGAGCAGAATGCGCAGGGGAGGGCCCAGTGCTGCAGCAGACGAGGATCAACAGTGACTGCACAGCTGCTACAACCAGGCACAGCCCAGCAATGTGCACGCAGGGGCGGGCAGAACCACTGCTGTTTGGATGCACACAACCACCCCAACTCAAAAGGATCCAATATACAAACAGCATTGGGCCGTTAAATGCCAAAACTCCTCAATCATCCAGCAGAAAGGTGCCCCGTTGAGCTAGGATTTAACCAGCTGGAAGCCATTTATTTAAAGGAAGAAGGCTGGTACTTGGTCAAGATACAACCTAGCTCTCCTCCAATGTTTCATAGGGTTCCAGAATCAAGTTCCATGTTCTACAGGGACCATGGGAAATGAGCTGTTACCCGAATACCAGTTCTACACCTTGCTTTGTCTCCATCCCTCCTTGGAGGATTACAAGCAGCAGCTCATCCAGCAGCCAAGCAGCCCATCAGCAGCCCAGCGAGTTCCAGGTGCCCCGTTATCTCACCTCACTGCTTGCCCACTGTCACAATGAACTTGCGGTTGGGAGGAAATAAAGTTGGAGGAGTGGCTCAGGTTTTCTGAGGACTGTTTGTGGAGCCTGGTACAGACCCAAAGGAGCAGCAAAGACTGCTAAGCTATAAGGACCCCAGCCCCAGCCCACCCCTTGGCTTAGAACACATCAACAAAAAGAAATCGACCAATAAAGTCTACGGGCCTATAAAAAGCAGCACCTCTGTTATTTGTATGACACATTAAACGATGATGCAACAAACTACGAGAATACTTCATTTGAATGAGAATCCCAGATATGATTTTATTCAGAATTTTACAAACAAGCATTTTTCTATAAAAAAAAAAAAACAACAACTGGGGTAAGAATCAACTTAGTTAGGAGTATTTACATTCCCAGAAGAAATTTCCATATGTTTCTATATACAAGGCTGTGGCCATTACCAGCAGGTCGAAGCACCCCAAAGGCACGTATGAGCATCACGTTATGCTACCCAAGCTGATTCAGTGTTTTAAGCAAAGGCTTTACAAGTTAAGGTCCTATTCTACAAATACTGAAACACAAATTTAATCACGCAGACAGTCCCAACCGCTTCCTCAGGTGCTTGTTGTGCTCGTGGTCCCCAGGGAGCTGATAAACGAACCCCTGTGGGTGAGGCCATGAAACACAAGCAGCTGTAAACAGAGGTGGGGATAACTCACGTTCATCTCAATTTCCATGAGATCAGCAATACAGTATCATCATCTCTCAAAAGGAAAGTCCCCTGGAAGAACAACACTTTCACAGCATACTTAAGTGCATAGAGAAAATTAATGCTGAAGTGATGCTTCTCCTCTGCCTGGCTGTCAGCAGTCATCCCAAACTGCCTGCTTCTGAAAGACGAAAGATTAAAAGATGTTCATGAGAGCACAATTTCCAGAGGCAGGAGAGTCGTATCAGGGAATCACACACTGCTGAGTGAACACCAGGCTGAAGAAACTGTGGTACTTTTTGAGCTAATGATACTCCCATTTGCAAGCAAGGAAACCAAAGCCGTGGGGCTGTGCATCTCTCCCAGGGAGATGAAAGGAATCAAAAAGCTGGGAATGAAGGGAACCCAGTTTCCAAGCCAAGGCCTTAATGCTATTTTCCTCACTGGAGATCCTGTGGCATGCAGCAATGTTCCCTGACTGGAGATCTCAATGGTTGTAACGCATGTGAAGGGCATCACAGCCCTCCTGAATTTCCCAGGTTACAGTTCAGCCAAACTCTGTATAACCCTCCTGTGCAGTGACCACACTCCTGGTTTTACCTCAGCCTCTCTTTCATACTCAAATTCTGCACAACCCCTTACAAAGCATCACTCCTCACTTCTCTGAGGATAACAGGAGAGCTTTCAGCAAAACAAGGCCTTCCACAAGGGGCAGCAGAACAGATTCTGCACTACTAAGCAGCACATTCATTAACCAGGTGCCATCTGACCTAGCACTAAACCCCACCGTTTGGTACAGAAGGCATCCACAGCCTGTTTGGTGCAGATCTGACCTGCTGCCAGCACTGACATCACCCTTACAGCTGGGTCAGTCCCTTCACCCACATCCTGCTTGCCCAGTGATGCTATTAAAACATCCCCCTGGGTTCTTTAGGAAATACTTAGCAGCTGGATTCTGACTTCACACCAAAACAAGTTCCCTGTTGCAGAGATAAGCTCGAGGATTAGGGTAGGAGAGGAAAGTAAACAAAGTAACACAGGATGCTATATTAAATAGATTGCTTCTGACTCACTTTTGGATTTTAAGAAGATTAGTGAGGAAGAAAACATAAACTTGTGACACAGAGGTTGTCATTGTAGTAGGATTAATCATGACCAGGAAACTCCCCCAATTTAATCATATTAAAAATCCTAAACAAGCACTTAATAAACATTAGAATCATCAAGAACAAAAGGCTGCTGTCGAGGCACATGAAGGTGCATAACCTGTACGAAACAGCAGATTAAAGATAACAGCTAAACAAGACACTGAATGGGCTCCAGCAGGAATTTCCATGACAGGTCATGTTTCAGGCAGGCACGTATCTTACATTTCAGGATATCTTCTGAAACAGTTTACAGGAAAAGATTCATGGGAGAGGGCTGTTTACATTGGCAAATTCATGACAAGGAAGTTGCAGCTGTTTTGCCCCAGATTCCTGCGGTGAGGTTTCTTTTGTAGCACAAAAAAGCTGCTTCTCAATGTTCCAGTTCCTATCAGCCTAACAGAGACAAGGCATACACAGAAAATTACTTGTGCTGACTTTTAGAGCATATTCCTACAATTGCATTGAGTATTCTGGAGAAGGTGGGGAATGTGACAAATAGAATCATGGACTTGGGGTGCGGGGATGTTCCCATCACCACGCAGCCTGCCTGCTTTCATGCACTTTCCTGAAGTTCACTTGCACACATGGAGGCTATTACATGATGTGCAGTGAAGTGTGCAAAATTCAGATTCTCAACACATGCTCCATTCTGAAATCACAAGGTGCATTTTAAAGGGCCTTCTATCAACCAGAAGTGATGTGGAACCTGCCAAAGCTTTGGGATTTCTCTTCCCAGAGGAGCTGACAACAACAATAGAGACAACAACAACCAGCCAGCTCCCTGCTGCACCCAGCAGTCAGAGCACCGAGCAAGTAGGTGAGAAGATGCAGGGGAAACAGTGAAACCCTACAGCTTAAGAAAGCCTGGTTGGCAAGGACAGGGTACAGAGCTGTGGTTAACAAAAGCCTCGGAGCAGCTGATGTTACATGTTGGCAAAGAGCAGCACGATGCTCCAGGGCCAGCAGCAACGCCCCACCAAGCCCTGAGCAGAGCAGTTTGGGTTCTGTGTATTCAGCCTCTACAAGACAGGACAACACACAAACAAATGCCACGGGATGAATGCTTTCACCACATACATCTGTCACACTGTAATGAAGCGCAAGTTCAAAATGGCACAAATGAGACCATGTGTATGCACACATTTAAATGGACACAGGCAATGCCAAGGGTGCTGCTGTGACCCAAGGAACAGTCTCAGCAGATTTGCAATGTGATTCTTTAAAAACAAAACAACAAACAATCTTAACACAACTCACATTAACAATTAACAGGAGTGCAGTGAAATGACAGACCTCGCAGCATTGTACAGTTGGCAGCCAAGAATCAAAGAGCAGTGGTCAGAAATGCATTGTAAATGCTGATCTCGGGAATTCTCACCACGAGGTCAACGCAGTGGCATGGATTGCTGATAGTGTGTGCATGTGTGCAGAAAGGACAGAACTAAGACAGGAGAATCACTTCTGCCAACCACATCGCACAGACTATGGTTTAAAAACCCCAAACAATTCAGAAAGAAAGTTTCCAAGCACTCACCAAAAGGGGAGAAGCTCACACTACCACCACCCTCTCCACACACAGACAAAACCTTCTGCATCACTTTAAATTAATGCAGCCCCAAAGTGGGCCACGTTCCAGTGTCAGATGTAAACAACGTCATCAGAAAGTTGTAGCTGAAATGCAGCATTGGATTTGAGAGGACTCTGTCAGCAAAACCTCAATGCTGTGCCCTGTGCAAGACCATCCTTTCAGCCTACACCGAATCACAACACACCAAGTTAAAATTCATTCTCAAAAATCTTTCTTTGCATCTTTCTGAATCTGCTAGCAAACTCAGCACGTGCAAAGTCACTTGAGTGAGATCACAGAGGCATGTCTGCACAACCTTCACTGTAATAAATAAGTTTCCTGTCCAAAGACAGAAGTCAAGAAATCAAAAGTAATTAGCAGCTTTTTCTAGCGTTTCTAAATTCTTGATGGGCATTAGCTCTGGATAAGACTCACTGTGGAGCCCAGGTGCTCCGCCAGCCCTTGAACTCACTTTCAAGTATTGTTCAGCTCAACTATACACTTACTTCCAAAGGTCTGATCAGATACTGTTCCTTGGTATTAATGCATTAAAACAACTGGCTGAAAAGAAATCAGTGAAGGCTACACAGTATTTGTGGTCATATAAAAAGAGAATACATGGAACACAGTGTTTAAATTAATAAATAAGGTTAAAATTGCAGGAAGAAGTGTTGCCACTAGCCCTTTTCTAGAATGAGCATTAGGAGCAAATCCATTTCACTTTCAGTCCACCAGGAAGTAGGCATTTCATTAAAAAGCCGTGCTCTTAAAGATCTCTGGATTTTCTTCTTCATCCTTTGAATTCCTTTTGGCACTAGATGCAGGCCTGTACTCTAGTCTGGAAAAAAAAGAAACAGGAAAATAGAATAAAAGAGCAGACAGAGAAAGAACACTGATATTCTGAACCTTATTTGACATTACAGACTCTACGTTTAATTTTCTGTTGACTGCAATTGAATGGGTCCTTTTTTAGCAGTGGGTAACTGCCTTCACTCGGAGCCATGGCAGAAGGCCCAACTCTCAAGGCTCTTTTAGGTCAGCTTCAGTAAATTGGAAGAATTCAGCAGTACTTTCACCACTTTACGAACTTAGAAAGGTAAATGACTTTGTGACAGTTTGATACTGCAGAATCATTTAAAACATACAGGCTAAAAATAACTAAACATAACTAAAAATAACATTTAACTAAGAAAAAAAAAAATCCCACTTTCGACCAGAATTGTTACCTCACCACTGTGGGCTGAAAATGTTTTAGTCGGTGAGCTGGTTATTAAATCCATAAAACGTCACTATACCTTTAAAAGCAAACACATAAAGCACAGTCTGTCCTTCCTATCTCTCTCCTGCCTGCATCCCTTCACTGCAACACTCCAGTCATGGGAGCTGTCTCATGTCTCCGTGATCCCAACAAGATCTGCAACTGCACACACAAATCTAACTCCCCATGTTTACTCCTCATGCTGCTTGCACCACATACAGGCTCCTCAGAGAAGCACCCCAGCAGGCTGATGTCACAGAAAATGCCTTCCCCCACCACCGCCTTCCCCCAGAACAGCACCCTGTAGATATTTCCTTGCTTATAAACAAATGCTGGAGCTGGTGCTGCCTAAAAGCCTTCTTTTGCTGATTTTGCATCCCCTTTCCTCCACATCACCCATGCCCACCAGCTCCCCACAAGGCTGCTGCTAGCTGCCCCTCCCCTAGTTTAAAGTTCTGCTTACCAGGTCAGCCATCGTACCAGAAAAGATACTTTGCCCCCTCCCAGTGCAGCACACCCCACCTCTCTCCAGAAAAACATCCCTTAGTGATTGAAGAGTTACAAAGAATTGTCTGTTAGAACTCCTAGAATTCCTTTGTAAGAATTCCTTTTTAACCAGCAGCTTCTGTGGTACACAGGTATATTGGCCCTTACTTACTTGTGCTATGACTGCAGTAGTCTCTACAGAACTAGCCTTTCCTACTGTCAGCACGCTTTAGAGCAAATCAAATACTTTAGCAAAGTTCTACAAATGGGGACACACGCAGAGGCATACACTCGAATTTACAGATAAAACAGATGTATAAAAATCAGAAGGCAATACTTACCCTTTTACCAGCAGCATTTGCTCAATTGTGTCAGGAAGAGGCATACCATAACTTTCTGGCAGGAACAGAGTCAGAATTCCTGATAGCACAGTCAGGCTCCCCATCAGGATGTAAGGCAGGAATCTATCATAGGCACCTAGCAGTACGCAACAAAAGGTAGCTTCAATTCCAAGTCCCTGATGTTTGTACTTTAGAACAGCTGTTAGTTAAAACAAAATCCCCACAGTATAGCACCCAAAGCAGCTTGTGCCCCCTGACCTCCACAGTGTCACAACAGATTCTAGACCCACTGTGTGGACGCAAGCACAGCAGTGCTGGGCAGCTGACAGTCTTCATGGGCACACCCACGATGCCTGTGAGGACGGGGCTGTTCAAGAATGAGGGCAAATGAGCAGAACTGATTTTGTTTCGGTTTATGCTAAACCCTGCAACTGGGTCTTGCACTGAGGTACAGTTCTGTCCTAAGCCTTGCAGGCAGCACTGAAGCAATGCTTTCCAGCCACCGGTGTCCCCCCAGCAGATTCACTTACCAAGATAAGCAAAATAAGGCGAGAGGATGCTGCCAAGCCTAGAGGCCATGGAACTTGCTCCAACTCCCATGTTTCTCACTACCGTTGGGTAGAGCTCAGCCGTGTAAACATAAACCATTGAAAAGGCAGATGTGATCCCAAACTTCCCTAACATCACCAGGAGAATAGATAGGGCACGAATATCTGAAATTAAAATGCAAGAACTTCAATAAAACTCTCGGCAGTTCATGTTATCTAGTCAATTTACTGTGATTGCATAACTCCTGTGTAATTAATTAATCAGGGGTTCATTTTTCCTGCACATGGGACTGAGCATGGGCAACTTCTTTATTTTAAACTAGGAGTCAACATTCCCACTTTCCTCTTGAGAAGGTTTAAAAATAAGTACAACGGGGCAACAACTTCAAAAGTTTTCTTAAGATTCCAGGGGCAGATCTTTGCTATTGCAAACAGTGCCGTATGTCCCCTTCTAATAAACTGAGCAAAGTTAAGCATTTGAAGAAGTTATTTTTACTCTGGTTTCTCCTTAACTTTTCCAGCTATCAGTCAATCCTACAATGCTGAGCTGACTTGAACCAGGACAGCTGGGTTGGAAATTGGAAAATCAAAACAGATCGTATCAGTTTCCAACTAACTCTGGGGAAAAAAAAAAAGTGCCTCATGCATTACCTATGAAAAATAAACTCATCCTGATTTGTTTACAAATCAAAGAATAAAGAAGTGCTAAGCAACAAGACTGCTCCCCCACTACATTCGACCTCCTCATCAGACAGAGTCTATAACCCTCAATCTAACCACCCTGAAGATGCATGCTGTTTCGATATCCAATAAATGTTAATTTGCCCTCCTCAGATTTGCTACATTTTAACTATTAACTTTAATGCAGTGCAAGCATCTTTGCTTATCAAAAATACTTCTACGTGAACTTTTAAACAAGCCCTAAGGACAGTCAATGGAATCTTTTAAGAAACAAGTTCTGCAGCCTTCAGGTAACCTCCATGAGTTTACCAGAGAACCTTGCCAAAGATCCACGTTAAGGCAAAATCTGACTATGGTACTGATCCAAACAGACAACAAAATCAAGGACCTATCTTTAAAAACGTATCTGTTTTATTTTGTGGGGTCCCAGTGCTGGAGCACTGAGAACCAAGGAAGGATGGCAAAAATAGAAAACATACGTCTATATTTAGCCCCTTCAGGATACTTTTCCTCCACATCTGCCCAATGCACAGCACTGGACTTCACCTATCATGTGTGTTTGAGATCAACTAATGATTCCATACGTGAAGGCACCAGCTGAATGAAGAGAAGAACACAGCCTCCCAAGAATAACGCAGCAGCCATTGAATACCGTCGGGGGAGATTTCGAAGCAGCAGCCAGGAGATAATGTAGGCTGGAACCTCAATCACTGCTGAGAGGAAGCAGTTCACATAGACATCGCCGTGCAAGTTGGGTGTGTCAAGAGAAAGTCCAAAATAACCAACGGAGATTATCATCCTGAAAGAAGAACATGATCCGTCAGATTGTTCTTCAGAATGTTCTGGGTCGTTACCCTCCCAGCTGAATGAGCTCAGACAAAAGGAGTATGGCATCCTGGCAGATCCAAACAACCTGGGATTTTCTCTGCCATGCCCAAAGTTGGCAGGATACCATTCAAGTTGTATTTGCATGGCTCTGTGCCCGGATTAATAATATGGAGTTGAGCGGCTGGGAACAGTGCCATCTTAACTGTGTCGCTGCCAGGCTGGCACATGTGACCAGGGAAAACACACAAGTGACCCTGGAGATAAAATCTACGTTGTTTCAGAGATACTGGGAAAAGGAAGTTATGCCTCACTAGCAAGCAGCACGTGGTAAATAAGGATCCTGGCTCAGCACATGTCCAAGATCTGCACAGAGCACTCAGCACTTCCCTTCCCATTGCATTTATGTTATAGCAGAACCTAGGGCAAAAATACTGCAAAGCATTAAGTGCATCACTGACCAAAATTCAGTTCTCTTTTCTTCTCACTTCACAGGAGAACAACCTTCACAGTTCAATTGCTTAAAATCAATTGCCTAGGATAACAGAGGTAATCCCCCTGTTGGTGTGTATGACGTGCCAGTAAAAGCCATTCTCTTCAATAGCAGTCATTATGTGGTATTTTCTGTGATGCTGTACAACACAGGGCTTTTAGGGGTTATTCTCGTATTAAACAAACAAACTGACTTGTTCTTGCTGGGACTCACTTTTAGTAGCAGTTTGCCTTAGCTTATCACACCGGCAAACCTTGAGGAATTACACCTTCTGCAGGGAATTTCAGTCCATGAGTCAGAATACCCACGGGTATATATATGAAACATTGCTGTGAATCAGCATAGGATACTTCGTATTTTGGGAAACGATTTAAAAACAGATTAGGCAACTGACCAACAAGGTAAAACCAGTTTAAAACTAGCCCAAAGCCAACAAATACTTTTCTGCAGGATTTGCAAGAGCACTTAAGATATGCAACTAACTTCCACAATGTTGACTCTTTTTTCTCATTGCAAAACTTCATTTACTATGTGCCCTTAGCATATGTAACAAAGAACCTATATAAACAGCATGATGTCACTTCAGGCCATTGTTTTTCGAGCTAACCAGTTTTGCCCATACCTCTTTAGAATACTTCTATGTTCAAAGAGCAGTTCCTTATCGTTTTATTGCTTTTGTGCTACATATTCCTGAACCACACTCCTGCTTACCACAGAATCACTGACATAATCGTGATAGTGAGGATATTTCGTGTTCTCATTAGATCCAAAATGGTGTATGTCTGTTGCCCCTGGGAACGCAAATCTTGTAGCTGGAAACAAGCAAACAAAAAGCATGGAACATCAGCATCCCGCAAGTGGAACAGTTGTGACAACAAGCCCACTGGCTTGACTTAAACATCGGTATTCTGAGTACACCTGGGACCTTTCTGATATGCTGTAAAGCTGAAACAGGTGCCTTGCTTTTCACCAAACATGTATATAGGCACAAGAGACAAGTATCTGTAAAAACAGCTGCTGCTCCTCGAAGTCACTTAACATTTGAGCTGAAATTCGTAAGCATTTTCTTTGCCTTAGACTCCATAAAAGAAGCTGCTTATTTTAACTTTTATGCTTGACTTACAAAGCAACAGCTTTAATTTACAAATTGAAAGACTGAACTCCTTTTGTGTGCACTGTGTATGCTACGGGGTGTGAAAATGATCGCAAAGATTGTCACTCCAATACAATGCACTCACTGCTTTAAATGCTTCTGAACTCTTTCTGCCTGGCCAACCTGAGCATCCTCTACTCCGTATCAGTACAAGTTACAACTCTTTTTCCCCTAGAACATCAGACAGGTTCAATGGAAGAAGTTGGATGTGTTCCAGCACACCAGTAAAGAGATAAAAGCAACCATTCATTAAACTTAGTTTCTCATCGCCTCTCCTCCATCTCAGGTAGGTGATGTTTTGCAAGTTATTTGCTGGAGACTGATACAGAACCCTCAAGTCTTGTCCTTCAACTGAAAACATGTATTTTCTCCTCCACATCTCAAAAGCATGAGGTTTATATACCCTCTTCAGCCCAGAGAATATTGTCTCCAAGCAATATTTTGTTCTGAAGACCTGGAACATAGAACAGCATTCTACTGCTCATGCACTCCAAAATCCAGTGCATTTGTCTTCATAAATCTTAATTTTCCCTTAAAGGCAAACTGTTCTTTACACTGGATAGCTTTCACTCTGCCTGAACTTAAGCCTCCCGCTGCACAAGCTGCAGCAGCTTCTCAGCTCACAGCCCATTCTCTTAAATCACATGATCTTCTGTGCTTTCCAGTTCTGCCACTCTTTGCTGCCAAGAAATCTACAAACAGGAAACATTAAAAAAAAAAAAAAAAGAAGAAAAAAAAGAGAACCCAAACAAACCACAAAACAAAACCAGGAACAATGCAAAATTTATATCACTGATGAGAAAAAAGGGCCCTGCCAGATAATACAGTCCCTTAGCAGGACAGGACAGAGCAAGAAGCTATGACAAGGGAAGGGAAGGCAAAGTGATCTGGAATGAAACCTGTCATCCAAGCCTGTTTTATTCAGCCAATTCAGCCAACCAGGCCCTGCTGGTGCTCCATGGACCACTTGTGATCAGTCACCTGCTGACTGTGAACTGGTTTTGAAATCCAAACTGGTTTTGAAACCTCAGAGTCTAAACACTTCAGAGGAATACTCTTTGGGCAGCAGCCCTGTGAGCTCCTCCATTCCAGCTGCACAGTGCCTCAGGGCCAGGCTGTTTCTGAGAATCCTGCTGCAGCATAAACATGTTTCCCAAGACCTCAGGGGAAAGATGCCAGCCTTCTTCAGAAAGCACACAAAAGAAGAGGATAAACAGACCGCGGATGAAGAAAGGCTTTGCACAAGTTCTTTTGTCACAGCTTATTTAAAAAAAAAGAAAAAAGAAAAAGAAGAAAAAAGATGGTTGGGAGTTCTGCAGCTAAACTAACACCTGTTAATCTAGTTCCTTTTCCTTTGAGTGGTAAACTGTTTCTGGAAGTTGATGTGCTATGATTTTTCTCTCTGTGATCAGAAATAACCATCCCCCTCCCTGGGGAAATATGAAGCGTTTTGCTGCTTCACAATCCAGCCTCACTCAGAGATAGGGAATGGATCAGTATTTCTCTCTAAGAACAGAAAATGGAGGCATTCCAGAGATGATGACTCTAACCGAATGTTGGAGCCAGAGCTCATTTTCTGGCTCTTGCTGGCACAGGGTGAGTTTTCATGCTTAAAGCATGAGAAGGAAGGGAAAAGAAAGCAAGAACAACAACAACAAAAAAAAGGTTCTTCCAATAGAAGTCCAGTGCAAAAGCCATCATCAGAAGGTCTGGGTTTTTCTGGCACTCTGTTCCAGCAAGACCAGGATGTTTATCCTACTATCTAGAATTTAGCCTAGATAAGTAGATTTGTCTGCACCTCAGCTATCTGCAAGCCAAATGAAGCCTTTTCAACCTCAACAGCAACACATTTAAGTTTAACGACTAAACATTTGGCTCAGACTGGGAGATCCAAGAGCCTTTGTAAATCAAGTGAATACACAAGAATAGGAACAATCAATTCTCTTATCAACAACTAGACAATGTCTAGTGTCAGTGGGAATACAGCTGAGCAACTGTGCCCAGACAGACTCTACAGATGTGCCTAGACAGGTGCCCATTCCCCTGGATTATGCAAACGATTTGTCTGTCTGACCTGTGAATAAATGAATGTGGAACTCATTCTATAGCTTAAGGACACCAACAGCTCAAAGATACCTGAAGGAAACAAGCAGTTTTACTGCTAACTACTCCAGTTCAAGGATGCTCAAGTTTTGATCTCCTCTACATAGCAGAAGTTGAACTTGCAGAGCACTATTTCCAGTGCCACCAGCTAGGATTAGTTTTCTATTAGAGCAGACAACATAAAATCTCTCCAGAACATAAGCATTATCTACATCCAACCACTCAGAATCAGATATTTCCGTCCAAAAAGATCAGAAGCTGGAAGAAAAAATAGACTAAGAGACCAAGAGACTGTGAATTCCCTGTCAGGTGCCACATGGCCAGGTCTCAGATGCCTGGAAGACCCAAAGAAGCCTTCTGTCAGCTGCCTGGGCTAAGGAGATCCACAGTGTTCAGACTCACTGGGATAAACCAGACAGGTAATTTGCTGGCTTCACCTGGGACATATTCAGATCACAAAGCAATAGGCAAACCAAATTAATTACATTCTTTTCCAAAAATGCAGTTTAAATAGAAAATAAACCTGTCAACCATATTAAAAAAGATGTTTTCATTTGAATGTTGCATGGGATTGGGACAGCAAAGGCTTTTCAAACCTTAACAAACAGTGAAAGGGTATTTTGCTTTAAGGCTTTTCCTGCGAAGGATGAACTTTTAACCACTTCAGAAGTGTATGATGCAGTGCAGGCAAAACTGGAAATTAATTGCTTTCCATAGATACTAGCAGGCCCAGCAGTCAGGTTGTTTGTTAAGTGAATCTTACCTCACTAGGGTCAAAGATAACATCTGGGGCTGTAACCTTATTAATTTTTGCAGCCTTTCGGATGATGTCTTCTGCTTCTCGAAATCGTCCCCGAGAGATCAGCCATCGTGGAGACTCTGGAATGATCCTGTAAGAAAGATTCAGAATAATATGCCAGCAATTCCAAAGAATGTGCTGCTTCAGACACCAACACATGTTTTTCCATGCACAAAGAGCTTAAAATTTGACACGTCTTGCAGAAATTAAAGCTAAGACAACAGAAATCAGATAATTTACAAGAGCCAACTCGTAGGCTGAAGAACAGACTAAAACGTGTTAGTGTATTGTAAAAGTACAAGAGAGCTGAGGAATGATTTGGGGGGAGGGGAGGAGGGGAAGAAAAAAAAAATCAACAGAAACTTTCAGAGTATGGGAAAAATGGTTTAATGAAAGAAATTCAGAAATGTGAATACACAAGCAGCATTCTGTAAATGAAGAGGCATCCGCATAGTGACTAAGGCACATAAAATCATTACTTGACTTGGCTGTATGTGACAGCGTTTACAGAAAGTGAGATCTGTGTAGGTCTTTCAGCTTCACTAAGAGAAGCCAGGTGCAATCACATTTGTTTTATGCCTAAGTGAAGAAACACCACCACCATGTGGATGACTTAAACTTTACAAGTTACATCACTGGAAAGCAGCATTTCATTAGCTAAGGCAGGAAATACTGAGGTTGCACAGGAGTGCAAGTACTGCTCTACAGCGACAGCTTGTCTGATCTGTCACCATGTCACTTTCCAAAACAACTGCTTTTTCATTCTGCCTTTACTTTAGGCCTTACCTAACACCTAATGGGTGCTACTTGGTACAGAAGGACAAAGGGTTGGTATTTTTTTTATTATTATTTTTCCTCCCCTTCCCCTCCTCCCTTTTCTATGTACAATCACTTAATTTTCCAGAACCCTGAAGGAAAATGGAGACTAACTTCATCAGGCAGGAGTCAGACAGAGATTACTCGCAAAGCTGCCAACTTAAGTCTAAAGGATTGGGAACAGCAAAGGATACAATGGCGGCTCTCCTGTCCACTCCTGAGTTTCAATGCTAAAGCCTGGCTGACATCTGGCTCTTAAAAACCCATTGACAAGACTTCTAAAGTCTGAAGTCTTCTGTTTTCATTATACTCACCACCACAGCGGGATGAAGAGCAGCCCAGGTAAAGTAAGTGCCAGCAGCAGCATCCTCCAGTCTCTGATGAAATAGGCAAATAGTGGCAGCAACATGTAGCCAAAGGCATAAAAGATGCAAACACCCAACGTGCAGAATAGTAGACGAATGGATTTGCCAAGAATTTCTGTGCCTGTTCAGAACAAGAGCAAAGATTATTCTTTTAACATAATAGCAACCACAAATAACTGGCTTTGAGACACACTACATGGGGCAGTACAGAACACAGCCATGCACTATTGGAGGCACCACAGATCTGCCTCACGTGATGATCTTGCACCAACCCAGTAATCAAAAGTTTGAAAAGTAACTAATCAGACCATATAGTATTTCTGTAGCTAGAAGTAGCCAACTCTTCTGTATTTCTACGTTTTTATGATCTACTATACCTGAGGAGTTAAAACCATACTAGGACTTAGCTTCAGCTTGATCTCCATAGGGTCTTCTGCAGCTTATGGAGAGACTAGCTTCTTTAAAGCGTAATTCAGAGATGCCTAGATTAGGCCCTGACCCATAAAACCTTCTGGAATTCTCTATTTCTCTATTAGTTGAAACACTTGAAGCCTCTGGTAAGCCACTAAATTAATTCAGACTGCATTTCTATCAACTGGAAACTTCCAAAGAGAGCATGAGTCATCCGCATGTGGTGAGGACAAACCCTTAAGAGCATTTCTTGACAAAACAAACCAGCCCTAAGCAGGAAAGCACACAGGACAACAGACAGCATTCTGCGCCCAGCAGGACTTCCATACCAAGCACAAACGCTGCCACATAGTTTGAGATCTGCCCCATGCCGACCAGCAAAAAGAACACAGAAAACATCTCCCAGCTGGTAGAGAAGATCTGTACGAAGCTGAAGATGGTCTGCATTGCCAGAGTTGAGAACAGCACGCTCTTCCTGCCAAATCTTCCATGGATTAAATGAAAAGAAAAAAAAAAAAGAACAGCATGGATTAAATCTTCAGAAAGGAATTACTCGTGTGTATACTTAGGGAAATACAAGACATCTGCAAGAAGCAAAGATTCAGGAAACAGCACATGCACAACTACTCTAAATACATGAAGAGATCCACAGAGCACGAGAAAATAATGTTCCAAGGGTCACAGCCAAGTCACCTTCAGGTATGTGCTGAAACACCACTCATTCCTTCTGCCAGGACGAGCAGGGAGAAAACTCACTGTCAGCAACATTATTTACAAAGTAAAAGCAGTAACAGATGCCCCACTTCCACACAGCAAACAGTTCACTACACAGATCAGTATATTAAAAAAAACATAAGAAGGAAAACATTTGAAAGAAGCGAAGCGTCTCTTTCTTACACCTTCTGGCATCAAACCAATTTGCTGCAGAAGTGATTACTCTGAAAAAGTAAGCTGGTAAATATAACCCCTACCTGTGACCCCTGTGACATCCTGGTCCAAGTTAGGACATGCTCTATACGCTTTGCGTACATTCAGACTGGACAGTCACAGAATTAGGACATGTTAGTGGTCACAGAAAACACTTGTACCAAACTTCACATGCACGAACTGCTTGCAAAACACATCAAAGACCAGTGGTTTTGGTGCATATACTTTACTTGTCTGAGAGCTGTCCTGATATGAACGATCCAAGCAGCACGCCCACAAAAAACAGGGAGGTACTCATGGGCCCCTTCCAGTCATTGTCACACACGAGATTCCACTGCAAGGAGAAAGAACATGAAAGGCTTTAAATCAGCAGCATTTCCCCTCCCTCCTTCTAAGCATGTCGGCTGAGCCTGAGGGAAATGCGCCCTCTGGACAGAAAGCTTCCACAAAAGAAAAGAATAACCAACTTAAGGCACAGCTTGACAAAAATAACACCAAACAACGCTGCTCAACAGAGGCCAAATGCCACCAGCTCCAATCCCTCTTCAGATCACCCATCTGAGGCCACAACACCAGCACCTCGGGTGTAGATCCCTGTGCTTTTCTTTACACAGCCGATGGCTGACACTTATGGTTCTCCCCCTGTGTAGGCAAATGAAGGTCTCTCCCAATTTCATCGTACGCTCCATTCAGCTCACTTTTAATCCTGCTGGGTTTGCAAGGCATCACTACAAACCCCAAATCTTCTTTTCCTGCACACGGTGAACCCTTGCATTAAAATCTCACATTTCTAATTTAAGAGAAACTGAACTACAAAGAGAGAAGTGCCTCCTCTTTTATTACGCTTTCATGTGGTTTTCAGAGGCTTCACTGCTCACCAGGGACCTAACTGCAAAGCATGGGTCTGCGCCAGGACCTGCAGAGCCCAGCAGATCTCACTTCTCCAGGGAAGCATTCAGCTACAATCTTCAGAACACACTTATTGAGTCTTCATTTTGTTTTGGTTATTGAGGGGAAAAAAAAGTGTAAATATTGGTAAATACCAGCAGAAAGCACAGAGCAGCAGGGATGCTCCTCGCCCCTCCCGCGCTGCTGGGCTCCGCCTGCAGCTGCTGCCCCTCAGGTCCTGCTCGCCCCATGGGGTACTGAGGGCAGGAGGGGAATTTAGCAGCCACCAACCCTTCTGACACAAGGCCAGGTCCTGCTGACTGCTGTCCTCCAGACAGCTCCCGCAGGGCCCCACGTGATGCTTTAGTGATGGAAACTTTGTGAGTTTTCATTTCATGCCAAAAAGATTGAAATGAAAATACTGACACTGATCCCCAATAACTCCTTCCTTTCCGCCCCAAGTTACAAACAGTTCAGTACTGTGGGTTCTACCTGGTTGTTTTTAAACTACTTCTGGAGCAGGGGACAACTATCAGAAATAGGATTTGAACTTTGGGTGGCTCCGTGCAGAGCCAGGGAGTGGACGTGATGATCCCTTTGGATCCCTTCCAACCACAAGAATCTATGATTATTAATACGTAGATTAAAAGCTGTATTTTAACATGTTTATGATTAAATCTGTATTCATCCAACAAACACTGTGTTATAGGTGGAAGAACATTTGAGCAGCTCTCTGATGACTGCTCACACAGCTACTGGCCAGAAGCTCTGGCAAAGCTAACAGTGCCTTGGAAATATGCAGTGAATGGCCACCACCAAATCCATACAGAACAGAGGCTTCTGTGGTTATCGTATGTCTTCACGTGATGGTGAACCAAACTCCACTGCCAGCAGAAATCCTGCACTGACACAGACTCACCCTTACTCCAAGAACCCTTTCTGCCAGCTGCTGGAAGCAGACATGAAGCTCGGTGATTATGGAGTATTGTTATTAAATAAGCCCTTGCTATCCAGCTGAACACCGTGCTTGAGAATGAGCTGTCTCCTTCCGGCTGTCTCCCACTCTGCAGCTCAGCACAAGCCTGCACCACGCTCAGCTTGCTGGACACCAACATGTTGTGCCCAGTAACAAACATTTCCTGTGAAAGCTGAGATAGGGACACTGCTTGGAAAAGTTCACGGTATGAAATGCGTTACACTGCCACGACAGGTGGAACCACACTGGTCCTTCAGATGCTGCCCTCATTACTATCTTGCTTTTCTTTCCACTCTATTTACACAATTACAGCAGCTGTTACGATGAAGAGCACTTGGACCAGGCACTGAAGAGAACTGCAGTGTTGAGTTTCCAAGGGAAAACTACCCCGGTTGTGCAATATCACTTATTTATAGCCAAAAATTCCATGGGTACAACCATCAGAACAGGCAGATTTTCAGGTCTGTTACCTCTCACCCCAGTCAGTAAATGAATGAAGTCCTCAGCTTTTTAATGAGTCACCAGACAGGTCTACATTGTTCACTTTGATGATGGCATCAGTCCTCCAGAACCACTCTGCAGCCGTACCCTTCCCTGAACCGTACACTGCCCAAGAAAGTCACTGAAGCACCATGGTTGGAAGGCCAGCGAGGATCCCAAGAGCAGTTACTGATTGATTCCTGCTGCTGGCAGGGCTGTTTGGACACAGCACGCTGTGACCCAGTGCTCTAAAATCATGTGCTATTTTCATTTCCTGGTATCCCTTGAGTAAGCAAAGCCTTTGCCCCAGTGGCTCAGATAAGGCTCACCTCAGCAAGGTGCTGTGGCTCCAAACAAGACAAGAATACATTTCAGCCTTATTCCAAAGAGCAGCTACTGACCCTGCAAAGCGTCAGCTCCTCCACACTGCTACCCATCGCTCATGCCATGGTACAGAGCTTTCTCACAATTATTATTTTAACTTTGGAAAAGGATATCATCTGCTGCAATTTAAGCTTATCTTCTTACTCAGAGTGCAGTACTTGGACTGGGCTGTAATTACTTCCTGCAGAGCTCATTGGGTCAGGGCGATGTCTTCATGAGCAGCCTCACACTTGCAGCAATGAGCTGGGAGCCACAGCAATCTCACACGTGCCTCCAGACCCACAACAAAATTCAGACTCTGAGACAAAATACAGGAGTTCTACAGAAAACTGGGCAGCAGTGTAAATAAAGGCATCAAACTAAAGCTGCAGGGCAAGTTCTGGCCACAAGTGCAGCTGATGGCATTGCCACATCCTATGTAAAAACGGTACTTCTTCCAAGCTCTCTATGCACTTCAAATCCACACAGAAGTAAAGGTTATCTACTTTTTCTATGTACAGATACTGCACCCATTGTCCTCGCAGAACATCACCCACCTTGGAAGGAGAGCTGGCACCTCATGAGTTCCTGACATGAAACCTTGCAGTGCTCCTCCCAGGTACTGATGCAGATGCCTTATTTTGTGCGACTTGCACTGGGATTTCGCCACCTCTTCCAAGGAGATATAACAGGAACTAACAAACTAACTGCTAATAACAACACAACAATCATATTTAAGCATAAAATCCGCCCGCAGTATTTGGTGACATACCATAACATGGCAATTGCAAGTCTGAATAGCGGGGAAGTCCACAAAACGTCCAAAGTCCTCACAATTACAGCGTCACAGCAAACAGACACGTACTGCCACCAAACACATTTGGAAAGTTATAGAAATAATCACAAGGTCAACAACATAATTCAGGATCACACTGGTGCCAAAAAGAAGCACTTCTCTCAACTTGCATTCCATTGCAGCATCAACTGTGCTTCCCTGATACCAGTAACCAGAACCCTACACAAAGCACTGCAACAAGCACCAAAACCTTTGAGGGCTGTGCACAGCTATGTTTGCACATATGACAGTAGAAGTGGGATAGGCTCGCGTGCTAATTTTTTTTTTTTTTTTTTAAATCAACATTTTAGTAAGAAGTTTTGAAGCGAATCCAGCATTACACACCCTCCCACCAACTGCTTCCCTCTGTAAAGCAAGGCAGGTTCTTAGAAAGCCCCTGGGCCCATCTCACAACGGAGCACTTACAGCTGTCGATTCAGAACCTGCTCTCTATCATACCCATGTATGATGTATCTCCACTTAGCTGAGAATTATTAAACAACTTTTCCTCTGAAAATACATTCAGACATCCAAGATATTTAGTGGTTTTAGATGTTCTTTCACAGCTTTTAATCTACAGATGGAAGGCTGCATCTACAAAACATACATGATGCTCTATTTCTCCCCTTGTAGTTGTTTTAAACTACCATAGAAGTAAAACTTGCATACAACATAGAGGAAAACACCAAACGTTTCATAATTTCTGTGAAGAAACGTAACTCTCCTAAATGTCCCATTTCTGAGATGGCTGGAGAAGAGAGGAAACAGGGCACTGACACCAGAAACAGAGAAAAAGGTGGATTATCAATCTAAAGATATCCTAACAGGAACATTACTCCATCATTTACTGTGTATAGTGCCTCTAAATGATCACCCTCTCAATTTTAATGGTGTCAACAAGAAGTCAACTCTTTAAAAAATCCTGTTTTACATTGCATGGCTGAACAGCCCTGCAATACGTGCTTCACATAACACACCACGAAAACCACTGCATTTTCAAAGCATTTCAGTACAGCTGCCATTCACATTCACTTACGAGCTGGAAATGAGGCATTCCTACTTCAGACAAGACTACTAACACTCACATTTTGCGCCTACAAATCGGTTACAGCCTCAGTTAGTATTTATCTATGACACATTCATAGCTGGGGCAGCTCCCGAGATGGAGAAACGGTTGATATCAACCTCAGCCAGAAAAATACTCAGTATTACCCTGCAGCAACAAAGAGGACGTGCTGTTTGTAATGGACAAGGAATAACAGAAACCAGGGTGCGACTTCCTGCACAGGAGGAGACCGTGTGGATGTGAACAGTGGGGCCAGCAGTGCTGAACCTGGCTCACCTGGCTTTAATTCATGCCTCTGCTGCTGGCTCCCGTACCAGGGAAGCTTGTGGAAGTTAAGACCCCCGTCATAAGCCTGCTTTTACAAAACAACATGGCCCTCCTTATGCCCAATAGAAAGAGAACATCAAAACTTTAGTTACACAGAGGTGCTACGGGGCCTGTTTGCGTCACTCCAGGTGTCACCACTGCCTGGTGGTCTGGCAATACTTACTCAAGGGTCTGCCAGCATGGCAGGACTTGAATCCCTTGGTGTAATGGAAAACTCAGGGCTGTCATACGTGCACGGAAACTTTCTCTCCCTGTGTGTTCACAAAGCATCCGGAGCCTCAGCATCACACCAGGCTTCAGAGTGCTGCAGTAACTCCACGATGAGCATTCTTCCTTTGCAAAAACAGCCACTGACACACATTAAGACTACAAAAGGCATGAAACATGCAGTTCTGGAGCACAAAAGATGCACTGAGCTGATTCCAAACCAATGAACAGTACCACACATTTGTAAAACCAAGGATGAACGCATACACAAAACTCTTCATCTATTCAAGTGTCGGTATATAAGAAACATTCCCATATTTGAGTACATAAGAATTCTCCCAAACTAAAAATGTATTCATCATCCAACATATCCTCATGATGTGATTCCTCTAGACCGCTGATGCCCTAAGTCACTGCTCAGGTCAATCCCACAGCAGATACCAGCCTTTCACACACAGGACTGGGAGAGGAAGTTGGCCTTTCCCCTGAATTACCCCAGATAATATTTCTCCTAGCGCTGCACAACAACTCTTCTGACTACATTCTTTTTTTTTTTTTTTAAATGGGACTTAGGGAGGAACGGTTACTTTGACTAAAGCTTTCCTTATGCCTCACGATACCGCGTATCCAAAAGTAAAGGAGGAAAAGGGATTTTGCTCCAGAGGAACCGGTTAAATAGGGCAGACCAGCTACCGTTGTGCCGTGTGTCTGCTGGAAAAAAGGGAAGCGTACCGCTACATGAGAATGAACTGAATGTGTTACGTCTCCTCTTCTAAGCAGAAACAGAGCGGAGGGCTTTCCCTGGAGTCAGGAGAGATTTATACAAAAACCTTTCTTAAATAATGCCCCATCCCCCTCCCCGTGTCAGCTCCAGAAATCTGGGACAAAGGTCCTCATGATTATTCAACAAGTTCGAGATATGCAACCAAACACAGCGTTAGTCAATCATGAAGGCGGCAACACCAAGCCAGCAAATTAAACGTGTTGAACAGAGAAAACCTGCAAGTATGTGAAAGGCCACAGCTCTTGCAAAACTGGCTTAAAAGCATTAATATTAAAGGGAGAAAAAAAATACTGCCTCAGTGCACGAAGTCTGGGCAGCCAAACTCTACTTCCCCCGGACACAAAACCTCTGCCAAACTGTGCAGAGCTGCTGCAGAGTCGTAGCAGAACGTCAGCAGCTCCTTCTCCTTAGGGATCTCAGAGCTTCTGGAAGACGCTCTGACAGTTCAGACACTGTAACTTGTACTGAGTCAAAGCCCAGGGAAGCAGCTGGGAGAAAAATGTGCCGACAAACCACGCTTCAGTCAGGACGACCATTGTATTGAGGCACTCAAGACAAAACCAGCACATCCACCTGCAAAATGCTTTATACCAGAGGATGCCAACCGCCTTAAGCTGTCCTGAGAGTGCGTCAGCCCTTCACAGCCATACATTGCACTGATGACCAGGAACTAGTTTTACTCCTTGTGAAGAAAGCAGTTCTTTAAGAAACAGGTGAGGCAACACCTTGTGGCAGCTACCCAAGCCCTAAGGACTGTGCACATTCAAAGGAAGTTTCCACAATTCACGTTTTGCCATGCCCACGCTTCCCTGTGCTAACAGGGCGTCTCTCCCATGGTCTCTTCTTCACTCTGGTCTTTCACCCGAGAAGGATTTCTATGCTCAGAGCTGCGAACAGGCTCTGAGCACTCAAACATCCATCTCTGTTTGGCAGAGCAAAGAACAAAGGCCACTGGGCAGAAAACATTGCTACAGTTCTGCAAAGATTGCTCACATGTACAGACAGGAAACTGAATGGTATAAACAGTTAACAAGCCTTCTGAAAAGTCCTATCTGCAGTTTGAAATCCAAATATTTCCTTGTGTCTTAAGGCAACGAGTGCCTGTGGGTCAGCTTGCACCTGACACAAGGACAACCAGCACAGCCTCAGCCTCACTGGCTGCCTGGGTCAGCGGCTCTGCTGGCAGGACACAGCTGAGCTGAACAGGGACAGCAGGTGTCAGGCTGATATGCAGCAAATTTTGGGTCCTCTGTGGCACAGCACAGAATGGAAGTCTCCTGCTGCATCCAACTGCCGCACCTGCAGGATGACTTCTGCCACCTTTATTAAGAAAATAAACCAAACTCTTTTGATGTACGAGTTCAAAGAGACATCCTTGAACCACCAACAATAAAGCCAGCGGAGCCCATCGTTCCCAGGCCGACCCTTGCTCCCCAAGGTCCTCCTGCAGACACCAGCTGGCACCAATTCAACAGGCACTGTATACAGGCTACACAAGCCGACACACTGCAGCTGGAGACCGCTTTTGCAAGTGGAAGTAAGCAGAAGAGATTAACTTAGATCTCAAACTAAATGCAGCACGCCAGATTTAAAAGCAGGAGCACTCAGGGCCACTGAGAGCTGCCCAGGACAGCAGCGCTGAGACGCACACACACTCACTTGGCAACACAGCGCGGACGGCGTGCCCTGCCGGCAGCTGCTGCTTCTGGAGCAGTGGGAATGCAGCTCCTGACAGACACACGGGCTCTGCAGGTGGAAGGCTCAGGCTGGCACTGTGCTGGAACCCACCAAACAAGCCTGACCGCGCGCGGTGCGGGGCAGGCTCAGTTCGAAGCCCTGCTGCTCCCCTCACCTCGGTGACGATGGTGGAGTGGTACACGTCGCGGCTGTACTCCCAGCCGTCCAGGCACGGCTCCTGCTCCAGCTCCGCCAGCTGCACGTCGGAGCCGGGCCGCAGCCCCAGCGCCGACAAGTTGGTGATCACGGCCAGGCGGTAGCGGCGGCAGCGGCTCGGCTCCGTGAGTCCGCCGCGCAGCTCCAGCGGGATGCTGGCGTTCCGCCACTCCTCGCTCAGGTTGGCTCCGGGGGGCACAGCGCAGTGGTGCTCGGGGGTACCGGCCAGGAAGACGATGGAAAGCCCGTTGAAGCCGTTGGGGATGATGCTGGCGCTGAGCAGGAAGAAGACGAGGCGCTGGAAGCGGCCCCACTCGCCCAGGAAGGCGGTCACCTCCTCGTAGTCCCGCATGGCGAGGCCGAACAGCGCCCGCCGCTACCGCCGGGCAGGAAGCGGCCGGCCCCGAGCCGCCCAGCCGCCGGCCGAGCTCTTTGCCATGGGCCGGGCCTCGCCGGCGGGGGCGCGGCCAGGGGTGGGGTTAGCAGGCGGAGGGCCCTCAGGTGGGGCCGGGCGCTGCGGCCCGGCCCGGCCCGGCCCGGCCCGGCTCAACCCGGCGCGTCGCGGCGGAGCCCGACCGGCAGCTCCCGGCATGCCCTGCGGCCGGCACGGAGGCGCGGCGGGGGCTCGGCCGGGGGCAGTGCGAGGATCCGCCCGGGCCGGGCCGGGCCGGGCTGACCGAGGAGGGGTCGGCGCTGAGTGCGCGCTGCTGCATGCGTGTTTCGAGTCGCAAATGTCTTAAGCACTGTGATAATAAATAGATAGCTACAGCTACTGAATAGTACAGAGCCTGCGTTCCCGTGCTGGCTTTACCCCGATGCACAGCTGAACTGCAGCACACCGCTCACTCCCCACTCCCAAGGGAACACAGGGTGAAAATATGATGGAAAAGGGCTCGATGGTCGACAAGGGCAGGGAGATCCCCACTGGTTACCATCATGGGCCAAACAGCCAGTGTAGGAAGATGATTACTGCTATCTAAGCAGATCACTGAGGACTAAAAGCAAAATATAAATGCCTCTTGGAACTGTAGGGATGCAGAGGAGCGGTGATAGGAAGTTGCATCTGAACATGAGTAAGAACTTTACTATGAGGGTGGCAGAGCCCTGGCATCAAGTGCTGAATGGGGTGGGGATGTCTTCCTCGGGATGTATCCAAACATGGATGCCTGTGCAGCTGCTCCAGGGAACCTGTTTTAGCAGGGAGTTGGGATTAAATGATCTCCAGAGGTCCATTCCAACCCCTGCAGTTCCAGGATTCTGGCTCCTGCTCTGCTCAGCCTAAGGCTGGCCAGGGCCTCTGCTGGCAGCAAGGGATGAGAGGAGCCCCTGGTGCACTGCAGGCAGCAGGCAATGGAGGGAGGCCTTGAGTTGGCCGCTGGGATTGCTTCTTTCCAGCAAGCCAAAATGACTTGACTATAGTCAAGGCTAGGTTCACAGTGCAAAGCCAAAATGTCACCATAGCCAAGGCCAGGTCTAAGGTGCAAGGCCCAAATGTTGCCATGATCAGAGCCAGGTGCATGGTGCAAGGCCAAAACATTGTCACGGTCAATGCCTGATGATGGTGCCAGGCTGAAATGCTGCTATGGTCAAGTCCAGGTTGCTCATGGGAAGCTGGGAAGAGCAGCATGCTTCTTGCCTGGAAGAGTTTATTTATGATTTTATTTTCATAACCTATGCAAGCTAAGTTCATTTTTAATTACTTTTTTAAACGTTTTTACACAAAGTGTTAAATTTAGGAGACTTTATTCTTCAACTACAAACCACACAGAAAGTAGGTTACACAATGCTAGTGTACATTTTATTCCAATAAAGACAGGAGTTACCAGGTGACAACAACTATGTATTTATACGTGCTTTAAGATATCCGATAAGCCAGTGCCAGATCTTACCGACGATAAGAGGTTACACAGAGAGACCCGGGTAAATGTGACAGAGGAGAGAGCTGAGGCCCAGTGCAATCAGCGGGAGCCATCCAGTCGTGCTTCCCTCCCATCGTCGGGTCAGAGCTGTACATGTACCTCCCAGCTCAGGTGAGCACACAGGTCCAACAGTGAGCCCCACCGAGCATCTGACACACAAAACTCACCGAAGATTGCAGTGAAAGTCTTAGGTTTCTCATCAGAAATACACTTATTTTCTGCCAATGTCTAATAAGCCAATTCTGTTTTCTTCAGCTTTACAATCAAAAATTTAGTAACTTGCCAGAATCTGTCACTCCTGCCCTCCAGATTCATCCCTGTCTGATTCTTCAGCAGGCTGTTGCTCTTTGAGTTCCTTCAGAAATCCCTGTTCTGGCCTGGGAAAGATATGGTCAGAGGACAGAAATCCTCCTTGCAAGTGCTTCATCAGCTGAAGCAATCTCATTTCCTCATTCTGACTGTGCTCAGACACACTCAGTCCATATAACAGCATCACATTCTTGTCAACAATGCATTCCACTCTTGCAATTTTTTTTTTTTTAATTTGCTATTAAAAATACTAAAATATGACACCAGCTTTTGATCAATGGTAAAAGCAAGAAAAATGAGACCAATTAGAACAAGGTATTTAAAAAACCCACAATCCTCTTCCTTATTAAAAAAAAAATAAATGGATAGTTTTAAGATACTACAAAGTTCAAGAATATAAAAATATTTACCTTTTGGAAAGGTTTACCTTTCAGAAATACCTAAGCCAACAATCACATAAAATAAGTATGAGCTTAATATAAAAATCTTCATAAAAATACAGGC